>OY720402.1:5000-4805000 GCA_963082905.1 Oligia fasciuncula | reverse complement strand
AAAACTTTAACAACCTCTTAAGAGGTTATTGTCCTCATCATTATGAACAACTTTTACTATGGGAACAAACCAAATAAAAGTTGTTCATAATGATGAGGACAATAACCTCTTAAAAAAAAAAAAAAAAAATATTATTAATAATAAATAATAAAAAATATTATAATATTATTAATTATAATTTTTAATAATAAATATTATTCTATTCTATTCTATTCTATTCTAAGAGGTTGTTAATGTTTTACCAATAACCCTGTAGGTATATAACTCTCACTGTCTCTTACACTAAATCTGTCTTAGTGTGCATACACACGAGGCACGCGTCAACAGCAGCCGTCGACATCCGTCGACGCCCGCCGTCGATATTAAGTACAGTGCTCAAATACTCGAGCGGCATGCGGCATGTTGTGTACGGCAACTGTCGACGGATGCAGTGCAGTGCAGTGCAGTGTCGCTCATGTGTATGAGCACTTATTCTTTATTTTTTTAGAAGTTTCACTTCTAAAACACGTGTACAGTCACGAGCATAAGTATGTGTACACTTGGCTTTATTCAAAGGCGATTTTCTCCTTTATTTTTAAATTAAATTTTATATTATGAAGAACGTAGGTAGTATTTTCGACCCCATAGGTTTATGTAAAGTGTCGAATTTCAAGGTTGCATTCGTTATTTTACGAAAAAATCGCAATAGAAAGTTGCCAAGTGTTGACATATTAGTGCTCGTGACTGTACATGCTGCACGCGCAATATTTTTTTTATTCACTTTAGTTTTTTTTTGGTTTTTATTTGATTATTTAATTTTTTTGCAGGTTGTGACCAGAAGACCACCAGTGGTAGGTTTCATTTTATTTTTTCATGAGTTCATAAATCTGTTCCAAATAGTGCGTCAGCAAATTAAAAATCTCAATCACCACTTTACGGTATTAGTGAACTCAGGACATTGAGCTACCTAGTCTACCTACCCACTAACACGACCTCCCTGGCAACTGCCTTTATGACTGGCCTTTTGACTCTGTAGGGTGTTTTTCTGTAGAAACCCCTTTATTTTCGACTGTAGGTACCTACGGAGTAAACTTACGCAATTATTCAAGCATTTTATAGAGACTCATGCTCCTTGGCGTCGTAACTGAGCAGCGCACGAGTTGTCATGATGGCATTGATGGCTCTCAAATAATCCCAATGTAGATAAGTGGCGAAAAAGAGAATTACGTAAGATGAATGTACTGAATTTTACAGGTATTTGACATCTAGTACATTTTCATGTTAGTTCTCTATTTCGCCACGTTCATTGAAGGCTACGTCGGAGTGTATACTTATTTGTACTTAGTTGTTAAAATAATAATCTTTTGGCGCGTGGCCAAAATCGGAACTAACGCCGCCATATTGTTTTTTCAAATACAATTTCACAAAACAGATACGGCCCTCCTATAATGCCTTACAAGCGCCAAAAGATCCTTTAAGCGCTGTATTAGGGTTATTACCTACATACCGAAGATGCTCGCAATCGCAGTCGCTATCTCGATACCTCGATGTCGATACTCACTATTTATACATGAATGGCGGTGCGAACACGTCGGTTCAGGCGCACTTGAAAGCTCAGTTGCTCAGTTTCAACCGATTTGACCAATCATGAGCCAGATCACATCAATGCTTGTCGTCGACCGCGATATAAAACCATTTTTTTTTTGTTTTGACGTGGGCATCGAGGTAAACCCCCGCAACAGCTCGCGATGTATCGCAGTGAGGTACCTATCCTTCAGCGTGCGTGTCCGTGCATGCATTTGTTTTACATGACATCGAAGTAGCGAGCTTGACTGCGATGGCCAGGTATTGCAGCATGTAATTACCCTCACATAGAGCTGCCCTGAAGCATGTGTTCTCCCCGCAGAGTTCCGGAAGCGTGTCTCCGGGAGGCGCGGGCCCGGCGCGGCGGGCCCCGGGCGGCGCGGCGGCGCTGGGCGCGGCCGGCTCGGGGACCGCGTGCACGGTGTGCGGGCGCCACTTCGCGCCCGACCGCATCGACAAGCACCAGGAGATCTGCCGCAAGGCACACGCCAAGAAACGGAAGCCCTTCGACGTGCTCAAGCATAGGCTTGCTGTGAGTACTCCTCGCCAACTGACGTCATTCTTGGAACCGTGAAAATTCACGGTTTCAGGAATAACGTCAGTTGCCTTTGCTGATCTTATCGAGGCTATATCGATGAAAGCGGAATCTTAGTAAAAAAATATTTGGTTCCGTGACCTTTGACCCCTTTGAGTACAATACGACAGACGTAACTTGGCGGGCCTGAACTTTGCGCAGAAGGCTGCGCAGTAAGATTTTTTAGGAACCAAATGGTGACATGAGGCGAGTGCGAGTGAGAGAACATGCGCGAAAGTTCTTAGTGCCTATGTTCAGGCGGCCCAAGTTACGTCTTGCATTGCGTAGGTTAGCGTGTCTTGCATTGGAACTGTTTTAGGGTTTGACTGGCTGCGTAGCGCCATGACACCAAACGATACAAGTATACAACAATATCTACCACTTAACAAACCTGCATACCTCACAATATTTGACATAATATTAATTATATTTACTGTAATTTTGGGCTGCATTTACAAAATAGGGAACGGAAGCCGCTGGTTACAAGGCAAGCAACATTGTTGATGAGTTTCCTTACCTACCACATGATTTGTGTCCGTCATCAACACTTTATTTTTTTTTAATCACTCGTGCTAATTACATTTCACGCATTTAAACAATCATAATATCATAGACAGCTCATTTGTCTTTATACAAATTATTTCAACCCTTTCAACTGATTCTATAAAGCCATACCTTATACAGGGTTATTTGTAAAACACCAGCAACCTCTTAAGAGGTCATTGTACTCATCATTATGAACAACTTTTACTATAGGACCAAACCTGAAATCGCGAAAAAAAAATCAGTTGTTCCCTACATTTATGTTCTTATAACTCGTCAAAATGTAGGGAACAGCTGATTTTTTTTTCGCGATTTCAGCTTTGTTCCCATAGTAAAAGTTGTTCATAATGATGAGTACAATGACCTCTTAAGAGGTTACTGGTGTTTTACAAATAACCCTGTATGGTGCAGGCTGGCTATAATTTAGCGCGTACCTTACAATTTACAGTACCTACATACTTTTCAGTAATAATGACTAAACAACACCACTCTTGTATGACCCTATATTTGCCTATTTTCGAAAACCGTCTTGACTTTTCGGGGAAGTCTTCTTTCAGAACAGTTCATTCGTATACCTACACGCAAATCAATTCTCGAACACGCAAATCCATCCGAAATACTATTAAATGCAAGTTACCATCACCGTCTCACTTTTACCTACACTCGGAACCATTGTCTCACTTATTTCCATTCTGTCCAGGGTACGGAAGCAGAACCCTTCATAGGCAAGCTCCGCAAGGCCCCAACAAACCAGGCGTCCTCCACCAAGGTCAGCAAACCGCTCAACAACAACTGGCGACAGAAGCACGAAGAGTTCATCTCGGCGATACGAGCTGCTAAACAAGTGCAGGCGCATCTTAATGCGGGCGGTGAGTTATTTATTTAGCGGCCCTTACCTCGCATAGTTTTTACGACTTGACAAAACATCAAGATTTCATCAAGGGTGTAAAATGCACACACATTATGTTGTCAACTACGCATTCTGTACGGACGCCAGCAGGTCAACCTACCCGAAACTGTCAGATTTTCCCAATCAACCTTGAACCTTATGATTTAGCAATAAAGTCGAAAATCTATTAAAGAAATCTGACAGATTGTAGTAACTTGATGTGCTGGCGTCTGTACATCGAACTAAGTAATATAGCAGAAAAATAATTGCTGGGAAACGACTTTTATTGAAGTGAAAACTTCTTTAGGGTGGCCTTTTTTTAGATGGGAAAAAACCATTGCACTCGTGCCACTGTTACCGTAAGCGACACCGCGCGTGTTTTGTTTATAAGTTTTCAGTTCTGTCGGCACTCCCAGACTCCGGAGTGCCACTGTTTTTTTTTTGTTAAGTATAAATACCGTATATACTTTGATATGCAATTTGGAAAAAGCTATTTTGATATTACAAACAGACACTTCAATTATATTTGATTGTATAGATATAGATACCGCGCCTAAAGAAGTTTTTACTTCAAAAACAAAGTTTAAAATTTTTGTCTGTCTGTTTGTTCCGGCCAACTTCCGAAACGGCTTTTTTGACGACCGATAAAATCAATAATAATATTTCATTTAAGGAGATTGCTGATGTACAGACGCCAGCACATCAAGTTACTACAATCTGTCAAATTTCTTTAATAGATTTTCAACTTTATCGCTAAATCATAAGGTTCAAAGTTGATTGGGAAAATGTGACAGTTTTGGGTAGCTTGATGTGCTGGCGTCTGTACTAAGGAGTATAATTTCTGTTATTATTTATTTTAGAAAAAGAATTAGGGTTAAGTGCAAAAAAAATAAAACCCATGAAGTATTAGTAGCAACACAGATATAGAGACACCTAGATAACGCAAGAGCAACTACTTCGCGTGCCAAAAATCGCACCAGCTTACGTTCAAAAATCGTAAGCCGCCACTTTCACGCTCAGTCCTGTGTACTGCGGGCTGGGTAAGCGTAAGCGAGAGCGCGAGCTTGTGACGTCATAGTAGGTAGTCAAAAAATGGCACACTTGGTTTTCGTACAGTTCGTGATACTTGCGTTATCTTAGTTTATCTATATCTGTGAGGTGTGAGTAGCAACGACATAACCTAATCTGATGATTTTCACATTTTCAGGTAAGCTAAGCGACCTCCCACCGCCTCCGCCTTCCGAGAACCCAGACTACGTGTCGTGTCCACACTGCGGACGCCGCTTCAACCAGCAGGCGGCTGAGAGGCACATCCCCAAGTGCGCCAGCTACCAGTTCAACAAACCGAAGCCTGCAACCACAAAGCGCCGGTAACCGAGCGGCCGCGACGCGACGAGAGCCGAGCATACCCGAGTGACACCCGACAACAACCGGAACGGAGTACGGCTGTTACATTCGAAATTGATCGTTGATGCTAGAAGAGCTAAGCAATCTGCTGATTGATGAGGCAGGTACCCCGATCGGTGAACACTCGCGTATTTCTAACTAGTCGTCGCTGTGTCTAGGTGTGATTTTTGGCTGTACTAATTTTAGGTTTATCATATTAATCGTTAAGCTCGAGATCCCGCTCTCGACTGTTTCCCGTCCCTCGTCCGCATTATGTTCGATTATAACATCGACAGTAGCACGGACGCCCTTTCGAATTGGATGCTCGATACTTTCCTGCTGCAAATAGTTTTCACTTGCACGTTATTTTATTTAGTGAAGTCGTTCTTTGATATTGTAAGTCCTAACGAATATAGTTTCTAAGATGGAAATGGGCGATGGATATTATAGGCTCGACTACGCAAACTACACTGACTACAGTTACCCCAGATACACCCGGGCCCCGTTCTCTTTACAAGATTTTATTCTTCGAATATGCTTGGCGTCCATTATCTACTCTCTGATCTGGATGTCAATCTGTTATGTTCACGAGCTCTTTTGCGATACTTCTCAATCTCATAGACCTTCATTCGCGAGACATAGAGTATTATCAGACATTTTATCATAGACAGTAGAACTTTAAACTATGGGAGTAGAACTTTACTTCTTTCCAGTTTCTCAAAATATCTAACAAAAGTTATGTCTAACTTTAACGTTTTTTCATGATTCAAGCAAGACATAAGTAAGGTACAACTGCGAGTTGTTTCTATCAAATTAACTTTTCTAATTAATTTTCATAATGTTTTTTATTTTTGCCTTAGTCGAATTATTAATCCACTGGATTAAACTGACAGCTACAACTGTCACTTTTTAAAATAAATATGGTCTTAATTATTGTTTCACAGACTATCTATATATTATTTTACAGACCTTACAGTTAATACCTATTATACATCATTCAAAATCAATTAATATACGAACTAACTTTAACAGTAAATATGACCATTTTATTCTTTTAAAGTGATAGTAGCTAGCACCTGTCACTTTGCTCCCGTTAGTGAATAATTCGACTAGTCATAATTTCGACATTGTATGGAAATTAGCACCCCTACTAGCATTACTGTTTTTTATTAAGTGGACTTGTGGAAAGACGGACTATGTAAAGTTAGTTAAAATTGTAATTTTGTACTTAGCAGACCTATTGTACTTAGTACAACGCCATAAACGACTGTCGTCGGGACCTTATTTGATAATAAAAAGATTTTTAAAAGTCAATTGACGTTTGTACAAAAGAACTATGCTTTTTAAAATGTTAACGCAGATGTTATTGGAATATTAAAATGTACTTTATTATTTTGTAATTGTATGTAGTTTCATTTTTCACTTTCCTTTTTTACCGACTTCAAAAAAAGGAGGTTATCAATTCGATACGTATGTATGTAATATTATTGGAATTGCATTATATTCACTTAAGACAATCTACTAAGGCTTCCAAACAAATATACAAAAGGAGGTGTTTTTTTTTCGGCCAAACTTGTACCGAGGTACAAATTAAAAGTTAAATTCAATGCAATAAATTGTGTTATTAGCAGTATTTAAAATCCTCCAATATTTGACAGATTAAGAAATAAAAAATCACTACCTCACATCGTAACTGCGTTCAACGAAACGTTCATAACAGCAGTGACAGCTGACAGCTGTCAAATTAAACTAAATAAATGTCAAGTCTAAATGGGTAATCCAGATAATCAAGATTTAAGAAATAAATCGAAAATCCAGGGAAGAATAGACAAATCAACAATTATGAAATCACGCACGAAATAGAACTCCAAGAGACGGGAAACCAACGAACAAAGGCGAGGAACCGAAACGAAATGATGACATTATTGGTACTGATAAGAAAAAATCGATAATTACTGGCCTTGGCCCACAGTCTTTTGGCTTTTCAGAAAGCTAACCAAACGCATACAATAATCTGAAAAATAAAAGTATTTTTTAACTCTTGTTCGCTAAATGTTTCACAAAAATAATGTCTTATTTATGCAAAAAAACTTTTTTGATACAAAAATAAGACAATAATCAGTATATTTTCAGGATAATTTCTTTATGTTACATTTATAAAATGAAGTAACGAAACGCATCATCGGAAGCATGTATCATGAGATTGCCAAATTAATTAATGGGTTGCAAGTTATTAACATCTTTGAACGACAATTTCATGTGGTACAAATGTATAAATAAATCCAATATATTTTTTTTCAGAATCTGCGATTTTTTTCCTGTATTTCAGTACTTTTGTTCATAAGGTACGTCAACAAAGGAGTTAAGTATACAGGAGCGTCGGATATTGTTGAAGTTTACTAAAAAACCGATAGATATTCTCGAATAAAATTTTAGTTTATTAATAGAAAACAAACAGCTCATTTATTAAATTAAATTTTAGTCCAGAACATCCATCGGTTTCTTAGTAAACTTCAACTATATCCGACGCTCCTGTATACTTAACTCCTTTGTTGACTGTACATTGTTTGGCCATAAATGTATGAAAGAAGAAACACCTCCTTTCATAGACGTATGTATGTATGTATGTTTGTCCACGCATTTCTCAGCAACTATTAATCGGATCGTGACCATTTTTTGTATTAGCTTACATTTACTTCAACTTAGGGAACAGTGCAAGTTTCATCAAAATCGGTTCAGTAATTTTCAAGATATGGACTAATACGTGTAAGTGTGACGGCCTGGCGTATTGATACGAGCTACGGGTGTAGTGTCAAAGGGAAAACATCTCAAAACCTTGGTCAAATTCTGGTGCAAAAACTAAAAATTACAAAATAAAAAGTAATTTAAAAAAATTCAACCGACTTCAAAAAGAAATCCACTCAAAATTATGAAATAACTTTAATTTCGGAAGTCGGTGGCAAAAAACTAAAATACAGATCCCAAGACACCGACTTCCGAAATTTTGAGTTGATTTCTTTTTGAAGTCGGTTTAATTTTTTTAAATTACTTTTTATTTGTAAAATAAGTGTGATACATCCTGGCCTAATAAACGGTCAACGGTACAGATACGAAATTTAATTAAAGAAAGGGCGAATGCACCGCACATCTCTCAAATACTGTGGCACCTAGCGAAGATCTGTGTTCTCCCATATTTTGTCGCCAATTAGTCGGAATCAGTCTCCAATTCACAGATTTTATCGGGTCTTAGATGGAGAAGCGAGAAGCACAGAACCGGTCGAAGTGGAAGTGCTTGGGGGAGGCCTATGTCCAGCAGTGGACGTCTTTTGGCTGAAATGATGATGATGATGATGATCGGGTCTTAGTTTAGGAGATATGAGTTCAATTAGAGTCCTAGAGCTAGTCGAAGAGTTTTTTCTGAATTCAGATTCAGAAAAAACTCTTCGACTAGCTCTTGGACTAATTGAACTCATATCTCCTAATCAAAAAAAAAAACAGACGTCACAGTCGTAACTAGTAAAATATTAGAATAGATCTGGGGGTCTACTCCGAAGCGGTTAACGACTGTATCGGCCGAATGTTCGGTGATTTTCTGATTCGAATATTGTTGTCCTACTACGAATTAAAAAAAAAAAAAGGTAAAAAAAGGGTTAAGGGTTCTAAAAAGGTTCGGATTGGCACAGTTTGGTCGGGACCAATAGTCAATATAGGAAATTAATGGTAGTAGAAAATGACCGAACATTCGGCCGATATAGTCGTTAACCGCTTCGGAGTAGACCCCCTGTCTCTTCTAATATTTTACTAGTTACTAGTGTCGCGCTAGTATTTTACTAGTCACGACTAGTGTCGGGCTAGTATTTTACTAGTCACGACTAGTGTCGGGCTAGTATTTTACTAGTCACGACTAGTGTCGGGCTAGTATTTTACTAGTCACGACTAGTGCCGGGCTAGTATTTTACTAGTCACGACTAGTGTCGGGCTAGTATTTTACTAGTCACAACTAGTGTCGGGCTAGTATTTTACTAGTCACGACTAGTGTCGGGCTAGTATTTTACTAGTCACGAATTGGTACCTTAGTAGTTTTCGAGAAAATCGACTGAAGTCGCAGATTTAATCGGGTCTTAGTTTAGGAGATATAATGAGTTCAATTAGTAAGGTATAGTCCAAGAGCTAGAACGAAGAGTTCACGAAAAATTGCCAAGAAAAAATATTTCCACCTGAAATGCGACTGTTGACCGGCGAATTATATCTTTTGAACCAGTGCACCGTGCAGTGTTTGTACCTTTTGGTACAAATTCTGATATTTGGCGACTGATTTAGACTAATTGGCGACAAAATATGGGAGAAAACAGATTTTCGCTAGGTGCCCTAGTTTTTGAGATATAAAAAAATGTGGCCCTGCTGGGGAGACTCTCCAGATCGGCCACCTATAAACCCTTATATCTTTTGAACCAGTGACCGACGAATTCTGATATTTGGCGACAACAACTAATTAGCGACTAATTTTGTGTTATCAAAATTAAAATCCCTGATGGTGGCCCTGCCAGGGTCAGTGACACCTCGACCCGCACACAACGTGCGCGTATACAAGTTTACAAGTTCCTTTCGACTGAAGGTGATAAACAAATCTAATGCTAAAAGGTACTAAACATACTAAATAATATTTGAATTTTTATTTCCCTGAGAGTATCGCACAAAGAAAACCGCAAAAATATGCTTCAAATTCTATATTTTGCTGTCTTTTAAAAAACTTAAATGCAAATAATCGCCCCACACTCATTACACTGGGGAAGCGTCACCATGTTTTGGTGAATACTTTTTTTCATTTATATTAACGTTTAATTCACCGAAGTAGTACTGGGTACGTAGGAGAACACCACGGAAGACTTGGGCGGCACCAGCAAGTCGTCCGCGTCAAGAGCATTGTGGTTTGAGTAACTGAAACAATGATAAAGATATAAGATATCAATCGGCTTGGAGACAACTGCAGGTCGAGTATATACAGTTGGGTGATGATTGGAGACAATTAGGGGTGGAGCAGTGGTGGCCCAGTGGTAACAGCCCCGACTTGTTGTAGGTCATAGGTTCGAACCCAGACAGGCGCTTTACTTTGTGTAAATTATTCCACCACCACTGCTCTCAAAACGGTGAAGGAAAACATCGTGGGGAAACCGGCATGTTCTAGAACCAAAAATTCGAAGACAGACATCTACCAACCCGCACTGGGCCCGTGTGGTGGATTACAGCCCACTCCCTCTCACTGAGAGGCCTGTGTCCCAGCAGTGGGAACGTTATAAGCTGATTATATATGATTATGTAGGGGTGGAGTAGATACCCAGATAAGGTCAAATCATACTCACTTTGTGTACGCCCTGACGGTGTGCGACATGAAGTGCGGCGTCAGCGTGCCGGGCATTGACGGGACTGACGTCAGGTTGGCACGCTGATCTTCCTCAGTAGGATTGAACACCGCTAAGTAACCCGTGTGTCCGGGCTTCCACCTGAAAACAATCAAATCAAAACTTTATTTTATTGCTGAGAAACGACGGTAATTATGAGGTTTATCATCGTTGAAATAGTCGTTGAATAATAATAATCGTCGATAGAGAATAGCTATAGAAAAGTCACAAAATACACAATAGTGAGACAAGGACCGACGACCTTGTGAAGGCCGCAGGAACCCGTTGGATGCGAGAAATGAATGAATGAAATAAATAATCCTAATAGGTATCTAATCTCTTCACCACCCTTAGTTGACTGGTAGAGAATGCCTAAAGGCATTAAGTACGCCTTTGTACCTTTTTGTGTGCGGAAAATTTAAATAAATAGACAAATAAATAATAGGCGTTACAATTTCAATGCTGTTACATACCTGGCCACTGCTAGCAGTGAGCTGACGCTGGAGTTCCGTGCAGGCACGCCCTGCACCGCGTAGTGTCCGTGCTGCACGCTCGCGTCCTCGCGCAGGGCCACCAGGTGGGTCAAGTCTTCATCCTACACATACACGTAACATTTTAAACTACTATCTTGTTACCGTTTGATAGAAATTCCTGGTTATTCAGGGTGTCTGGTAACTAATGGACACCCTTGTATTTTTGGATTATAAAAGAACCGACGGCCATTAAAAAAAATTCAGGTAGGGTAAATAGAGATCTATACTGTGAATGAATTTTAATGGTTATTTGTAGTTATGTTACGTTAATAGTGCTGTTTGATCAGGTATAAACTAACTTTAAAAAAAAATGGTAGATTTGTATTTTGTGAACAACCATTTGTTTTCATATAAGCTATTTCAAGGTTATCCATGCTGATGGATGGGCTGTTTGACTAGTTACACATTAAACTTTAAAAAAATGGTAGATTTGTATTTTGTGAACAACCATTTGTTTTCATATAAGCTATTTCAAGGTTATCCATTATTTACCCTGAATTATAAAAACGGACAACCTCAAATACGAACATAATGGTAAGAACAGAAACAGTAAGAACATAGTGTTAAGTTGGGCCACAAAAACATGAATCCAACGAATTATACAGCCAACAAAAAAAAATGGTAGATTTGTATTTTGTGAACAACCATTTGTTTTCATAGAAGCTATTTCAAGGTTATCCATTATTTACCCTGAATTATAAAAACGGACAACCTCAAATACGCACATAATGGTAAGAACAGAAACAGTAAGAACATAGTGTTAAGTTGGGCCACAAAAACATGAATCCAACGAATTATACAGCCAACAATACAGTTTTTCCGGCTTGAATCTGCTAATGAAAATCCATACTAATATCATAAATTCGAAACGAACTCTGTCTGTCTGTATGTTACCTTTTCACGCCTAAGCCACTGAACGGATTTCGATAAAATTTGGCAGAGAGATAGAATGCATCCCAGGGAAGGACATAGAATAGTTTTTATCGCGATATTCCCGCGGGATCGACACTTATACGGGTGAAACCGCGGGGCGCTGCTAGTAAGTAATATGAACTCACAGTGTCGTTGTCCCCTTTCTGCAACTGTCGTATGTCGAGGATGGGCGCGGCCGGCAGCAGTAACTCAAACGCTGCGAACTCGACCTCTGCGTCCGGCGATGTTATCAACTGTGGACAATGTTAGTAGCTAGTTAGTATACTCTCGATAAGATGGCTCCGATATTTGCAGGAACATTATTAAGATGACTAATAATAATATTGAACTGTATCTTGACTTGGCGATCATTGTGCCGATAGTCGAGACAGCCAATGGACTAATAGCCAAGAGCCTCGACCAACACCTGAGGAGGCTCTCGTTGGGCAGCTAGATCAAGGGCTTGATCCAGAAAGCGGTACTTCTGGACACGGCCCGAATAGTTAGGAGGTTCCTCTCTCTGGAGCCCTGACTTAGCTTGTACCCTGTTCCCGATACCGGTGGGCTAAAATTTTTTATATTTTTAAATGTTTTTATATTTTTTTTATACCAATATTTAAAAATATAATTTATATGTATTTAATTGAATAATATTAAACTGCAGCAAAGCTAAAGTTAGGACCAGTGGTGGCCAAGCGGTAACAGCCGCGACTTACGAGTCGTAAGACGTGGGTTCGAACCCCGTAGGCACTTTGTGTAAATAATTTCAAACGGTGAAAGAAAATATCATGAGGAAACCGGCATGTCCTAGGAACCATGACATCTACCAACCCGCACTAGGCTCGCGTGGTGGATTACGGCCCACTCCCTCTCAAAGAGAGGACTGTGACCCAGCTGCGGGAACATTATAGACTGCAGGGCTAGCATGGCCGGAGACATTTTATCCACGGGGAGAGGACAAAATACTATTCCCCTTTGTCCACCCTCCGAGCATGGCGACATGGGTGGATAAACTATCACGGTGGACAAACCAGGGGAAACGCTTGTCCCCGAAATTATTGCCATTATAAGAAAACTTTTATTCAATTACAAAATAGTCGAGAATATCGTCGTAAACCAAAGTACTTTCTTCGTTTTATTACATCTGTGCTGGATATTTATTTTGTTTTGTTGTCAATGTCTCCGAGTACATATACAAACTCAAACCAAAAAAAAAAAAACTAAAAAATCCGGCGGAATTCTGTGTCGGGTAATTCGAAGGGATTAGGAATCGCGAATTGAACGCCGGTGTATTTTTCGCTCGATTTTCTCTCTTTCCGACGACAACACTATAAGGTCGAGACATTTTTATATTACAATTAATTATATTTTCTCCAAGAGATATACTTAAACCCACCATCTAAAGACGAGGACAAATTTCTCCCTTTGTTATGTCAAAATATCTGTAATTTTTCTCTTCCACTAGTCGCCATCCTATAGGCGGGGGGTGAGTATCCACGTCTAATGTCAAAAAGTGATATAATTCTCTTTCCCCCTGTTGCCGTGCTTTGGCAGGTGGATAAAATAATTTTATCCCTTGTCAGTGGAAATAACCGGTGGACAAAAGTTTTATCCCCAGCCCATGCTAGCCCTGCTGATTATGGTAAAGCTAGTTTACTGAACGTAAACTGTATTTGTTGATCTGTAAGTTGAAGATAAATGATGAACCTAATTCTGGTTCATAAAGAGCAGACTACCCAGAGCGAGGGCGCTCGAGGCAGTCTATCCTCAGACGTCTCACTAGCTCCACTGATGTCTGTGTCAAAGATTACAACTTTGCACTTTCTTGTGTTCTTTATTTTTAAGTGTATTATTCAATGTTATCAAAAATCTTTGCTCTAATCTCCTCTCTCTGGTCAACGCGGAGTCTTCTTTATTTATAATCGTTCAAAAATTGCTGTATATGTTTATAGTATGTATGCTATGCTATCAATCACTAACCTCAACTGCAGGCCACTTGCCAAGCCTCTGGTTGATTTCAGCGGCGGCGGTCGTGACGTCCTGTCCGATGACGATAGGATGCGCGTTCAACGGCCGAAGTGACGTCAGGTTGCGTTGTAGCAGGAACAGCTCGGGACGGCCGCCATCTTCCCGCAGGGTGAATACTGTTGTACCTGGTGCAAAAATGGGTGACTTTAAAACATTTGAATTTATAGAAATAAGAAAGAAAATACGTCTATTTGCGACAAACACGACGCATAAAAATAAAAATAAACACATAACTAACATAAACTGGCCAAGTGCGAGTCGGACTCGCACACGAAGGGTTCCGTACCACAAGGCAAAAACCCCGACAAAAAACACGTTTGTTGTATGGGAGCCACCCTTAAATATTTATTTTATTTTGTTTTTAGTATTTGTTGTTATAGCGGCAACAGAAATACATAATTTGTGAAAATTTCAACTGTCTAGCTATCGCGGTTCTTGAGATACAGCCTGGTGACAGACAGACGGACAGACAGCGAAGTCTTAGTGATAGGGTTCCGTTTTTACCCTTTGTGTACGGAACCCTAAAAATGGTCTACAGATCTAAAGTCTACAAGGCCTAAAGGCCTATTGACACTTACCAGTGCCCGGCGCCTCGCTGGCGTCATCCACGAGCTTGGCCCAGCGGCAGAGCAGTTGGATCATCCTGGGCTGGTCGCTGGTGTACGTGTGGCGCCAGTATGTGTAGTATGTGTGGTCGGCTGCTCGATCCGTGCCTTTCCCTATTGCCGGCTGTTCGTCCTTCAGAGTTGAGTTTACTAGTAGTTGGCGGACTTTGTTTAACCTAGAGAGAAAAGTTAGTTATTTTTCGGCTTACACGACGCTCTACGATTTTTTTTCTTCTAAAATACTCAGAAAGGTTTCAATAGCAAACAGTGAGCAGGTTATTTGTTCTTTCATTTACGTATGAAATAAGTCAACTAACTAAAAATCACGTATGAAACGTTGAATTCAAAGGACAAATGATAGCGAACGATAGTAACTCGTACAATAAGTTTTAAAAGTATACTGATACTACTTTTAGAACAGATTGAACAGTTATATATTGCAGTCGTGCAATAATTAAACTTATAAGTACTGAAAACACGTATTTGGATCAAAAGACCTACCAGAATAATTCAACTTGTTAGAAAGACCGAGGCAACATTGATGCAAAATATTAAAAATTTACATTAAGAGCGTTTACGCCGTTCGGCATTTCATACAAACTTTCAAGCCCTTATTTTTCGAAATAAATGAACCGATTTTATGAAACTTCATACGCATAAGCAGGATACAAAGGTCTAAAAAGTTAGTAGAGAACATTTCCGAAATGTCTTGTTTACAAAAAGATAACTGGAAATCTCTGTTTCTATGGAAAATTTAAAATCGGTCTAATTTGGCTGTAACACTATTTTTCGAAAATGTTCTCTACTAACTTTTTAGACCTCTGTATCCTGCTTATGCGTATGAAGTTTCATTAAAATCGGTTCATTCATTTCGAAAAATAAGGGCTTGAAAGTTTGTATGAAATGCCGTACGGCGTAAACGCTCTTAATAATATGTTAAATACTTCAAGAATAAAGCTTTAGACAAACCTGCGCGTCAAGTTCGCGGGACGCGAGACGTGAACCGAGAGCGTCAACAACGCGAAACTAAACGTGAACACCTGCGCGACTACAGCGGTCGCGTAGGTGTGCACGGCGCATTAGATAAACACGAGCAGCGTCCGCCGCGCGACTGACGCTCCCGCTTCGCAGTCGCGCAGGTCGCGCAGGTCTGGCCGAAGCTTTAGACACTGAACCATATTAGCCATTAACCCCTTATTTATAAGCGTTGCATAAAATGAAAGCAATAATTTCTGCATAACCATATTTTTAAATGTGTCAACTCTAAACATGTCTATAAACCTAAGGGAACTATATTTTCTATCACCAAAATTTATATTTGTCATCAAGTTGTATCACCTAATAAATAGATCTATCGCCACGAAATATTTTCGTTCTCAGATAAACAAAAATTGTTCCCAGGTATGAATTATCAAATTAATGTTAATATATGTGTAAAATAAGAGATCGATAACCAATAAAATTATATTGCATTACATGAATACTTCGTTCTTATAATAACAGTTTTGTTACTTGAAATGGACATTATCGAGAACCGAATTAGTTAAGAGGTTAATTATTTAAAAAAAAATGCTTAGGTTAGGTTAAAACTGTGACCTCCTACGCACGAGCCGAGCGAGCGAAGCGAGCGGTGCCGCGGCAGCGGCCGGCGAGTGCCAGAAACGACTAAATTTTAAAGAAAAAAAATATGGAAAAAGAGATTATTTAAAAAAAAAAATATTATAGACCTTATATCTCAGGATTTTAGGTGATTTATTGTGGAACTGATTTTGCATTGTTTGGTGACTACATTTTGGTGACAGATCTACTATTTGGAGGACAAACCCTATTATTTAAGAAACACAAAACTAATTAAATTGGTGATAGCTTAAATGATACCCTAAACCTAATGTTATAAACGTGGAATGGCCTAACATTGTCTGTGTGGATGAGGTGACAATGTCATCAAAAGGGGATCAATAATCACATACCTGACTCCGGCGGCTCCGGCCTTCATCCACATCTGCAGGATCTTATCAAACTCTTTGACCACCTCCTCGTTGTTGAAGTTCAGGTCGGGCTGGCTCTCCTCGTACTGATGCAGGTAATGTGCCTGGCGCTTCTCGTTCCAAGTCCAAGCCGATGTGTTAAGGGTTGATACCTGGGGGTAATAATAAGTTTGGTTGAGAAAAATTGCTTCTTTTACTTGTGAGCTAATTCCCACAACACTGCACAATTTTTAAAAGTTGATAACATGTTTTCTAGTGAGTTAAAATGTTTACAAAATATTATACTGTGTGTACTGTAGAGGCTGTGTAGCCCTACCTTTAGCAATTGATGCAGGCTGGTTATAATTGCCGTGTTCTATTCGAACGTTCAAGCAATTGTCAAATATTGTTTTTTTTTGTTTAGTAGAGGAAGTGCTAGAAATAACATGATACTATAAAGTCGTTAACATATTTTATTCAATTTAAATTGGGAGTCTCCCGTCTGGAGCCTCTATAGTACATAGCTTAAAGTCTATTTTCCAACAATTGGTTCTAGTCCAGTAAAAAGGATGTCCTTTATTTGTTACACCTTACAAACCACCACCACCTGATAATCATCAGTATGTGTCAGTGTCGTAATCAACCACGCGGGCCTAGTGCAGGTTAGTTCATGTAACTTGTCTTCGAAGTTTTTGTTTCCAGACACTAGTTATGTCACGTTTTGCATAACCATTTTTAGGGTTTCGTACCCAAAGGGTAAAAACGGAACCCTATCACTAAGACTTCGCTGTCTGTCTGTCACCAGGCTGTATCTCAAGAACCGCGATAACTAGACAGTTGAAATTTTCACAAATTATGTATTTCTGTTGCCGCTATAACAACAAATACTAAAAATAAAATAAATATTTAAGGGGGGCTCCCATACAACAAACGTGTATTTTTCGGCGTTTTTACCCTGTGGTACGGAACCCTTCGTGTGCGAGTCTGACTCGCACTTGGCCAGTTTTTTTATAATATTGGTGATGCATGTAAATTGTCTTAAGTGTACGGCTGTTTGGAGCTCGAAGCCACGACCAAGATTTCGTTCGAGTCTTTGCCACTGCAGTTCACACTGCTAAAATTATCTTAAACTAGCTGACCCGGCGAACTTTGTACCGTCTCATCAATGAGAAAATGAATTATCTTCATTTTTTTTCGTAAATTTTACCTGTTTTAATAGTTATTCTGCTATTCGGGGCTGAGACACATCCAACAAATGTTTTGTTATGGTCCAGCCGTTCTTGAATTATAAATGGTGTAGGTCTAACTAACCCGACTTTGTTTTATTTATATAGATTACTAGCTTCTGCCCGCGACTTCGTCCGCGTGAAATTTCTTGTACCCCACCCCGTCGCAACACTTCGTATTCGCTTAGCGTTCATTCTGACTTTTTTTCTTTTTGCTCGGCTCCTAAGGGTCATAGCGTGATATTAGCCTATAAGCCTTCCTCAAGAATTGGGCTATCAAATGCAAAAAGATTTTTCCAAATCTGACCGGTAGTTCCAGAGATTATCGCGTTCAAACAAACAAACTCTTCAGCTTTATTATTAGTAATATGTATATATATAGACCAGCAGCGCGCAGCGGTTTCACCAGGGTTTCACCAGCATAAGTGTCGATCCCGTTCGAAAGACACGTGGCGCCATCTAATATCATAATAACGTTATTGTTGTTTTCTCGGAAACAGCACTTTTTTTCGGGATGAAAGGTACCCTATGTCCGTTTCTGTACACCTGACAACGTATATGCAAAATTTCAGGATGGTCGGTTCAGTGGTTTAGGCGTGAAAAGGTAACAAACATTTTTTACAACTTACCCAGTTATTAGGCGCCTTTCTGGTCGTGCCCGTGGTATCGAAGTCGGTGCCCTCCTTCCATACGAAGTAGTTCTCGTAGCCCTCGGTCTTGTTCTCGCTCAGTTTGAACCACGGATGTTCCACAGACACGTAGTTGGGGATAAGGTCTACGATCACCCTGTAATGATGCAAGGTTTTAGTTGGGTTGCCATATTATAAAGGGGGTGACAGAATTACCAGGTGAAGGGATAAAGTTAAGAGGATACAATAATCTACGATCACCATGACAATTACGACTTTGATCCGAACATAAGTATTACGCGTGTTGCCTATTTATTGGTCAAAAATCCGGACTCTGAGCTGTAACTCAGCATTTCCTAATTGAAAACCTAATAACACCTATTCCGACACGGTGATTGAACCTAGGCCTTCACGCTCAGCGGTCACGCTTGCACCAAGTTTTAATTGTTCAATCCCCTTGTAATTAAAACATGTAATAAAAAATTGATCTCGAACGCGATTGTCAAGTACCAAAAGCTGCTAAAAAAGAACACAAAAAAATCAACCAACTATACTTACTTGATACCAAACTCCTTAGCCTTCTTGACGAAAGCCTCGAAGCTCTGCTTGGCAGTAGGCGCGGCATCGATGTCGTAAGTAGGCACATCGATGAAGATGCCCTGGACCTTGAAACTCTTCAGCACCGGTAGATTGCCCTCCACGACGGCGTATTCATGCTCATCTATGTCCACTAGGGGGCCCTTCTCGAACCTAGAAGAATTTAGCAGTTATATTATGGAAGATGGTCAAAGTTTTAACAACCAGCGGCTTACAAAGTCGCTCCCGCTGTCTGTAAGCTTAGATCTTTTAAACTCCGCAACGGATTTTAATGTAGTTTTCAGCAGTAGATGTAGTGATTCAAGAGGAAGGTTTATATATATAATACATGCATAATAAAGTAGAGAAAAGCCGAGAAATTCAAAGATTTGTAATGTGATGTCGTAACAAACATATTTTTGTGCGCTTACATAGCAAACGCTGGCTAAACCTTACGAGATAGATCAAATTTGAATTATTATTTTTTTTAACGGCACGTTTGGCGCAGTGGTTAAGCGATTGACTGCTGCGCTGCGTGTCGCGGGTTCGATTCCCGCACGGAACAAATATTTGTATGACCTACAGGTAGTTGTTCCGGGTCTGGCTGTTTGTGTATGTGAGATTAATGTTGATGTTTGTGTATGTGTGTGTGGCACACGGGCCACCGGCCACAACCACAAAACGACGCCACCGGCATATTTCCTGTAGTTTACATACATTTTATATGGACTCGCCGCACACGGTTGACGTACGCCGGTGGCCGCCACACGCTACGAAGTCCATATAAAATGTATGAAAACTACAGTTTTGTGGTTGTGGCCGGTGGCCCGTGTGCGGGGACCCTAAATGTTTGTAAACGCACCCACAATACAGGAAAAATTCCTAGTGTGGGGCAACGTTTTTAAAAAAAAAAAAAAAAAATGTACTACGGAATTGTATAAGTATCTTAAAAATATCGATAAAAAAGTCCGCGATGGTATTAGATACGTTGTGCATTTCATGTAGATCAAATAAATTGGGAAAAGGAGAGCAGGACGATGGTGACTTCACAAGTTTCGACTAATGAGAAACTATATGTAGATTATTCAATGTAGCGAGACTCCCGGGAGTCATGCGTCGCTTTGTGAATTAGTACACTCCGTACCAAGTCTTAGGCTCCGGTGGGGCACACTTAGGAGCCTTGACGATGATGGTGATGGCCCCAGCCAGCATGCACAGCCACAGCGCCCAGAACAGGATGAACATCGCCCAGCGCAGGTTCACCCAGAACGGATCCTCCGCATACTTGAGCAGCTCTTCTTTTGTTAACCCGGAGAATTGCTGTGAAGGAATTGTATTGTTATTAATAGAGTATTCTTTCTTCCCATCTCGTGCCGCGGTAAAGAGCCAGTCAGCAAGGTAGCGAAGCTGGCTGCCCAGTGAGCGACAAAAGAGTCGGTAGGATAGGAAGCATAAATAATAAAGCGGTTAACGCCGCTTAAAACAAGAATCACTACTACGTTGGATAAAGTGTTCGGCTTATATACAGCAGGAGTCGTATGCACGTATACAGGGTACCTGCTAGTTGTTACGTATTTTGCGAATCTCTGAGCAGATTAAAACAGTACTCAAAACACAACCTGCAGAAAATCAAAATTGTTGATATTGTGGTATATCCTTCATAAAGAGCTGTCTCTATAAACCATGACAAATACATAAACAGGAAAGAGAGTAGTCGAAATAATCAGTTGAGTCGAGTTGAAATAAACAGTTGAGTCGAGTTGAAATAAACAGTTGAGTCGAGTTGAAAGAAACAGGGTTAAGAGTAGTCGAAATAAGTAGTTGAGTCGAGTTGAAATAAACAGTTGAGTTGAAATAAACAGTTGAGTCGAGTTGAAATAAACAGTTGAGTCGAGTTGAAATAAACAGGGTTAAGAGTAGTCGAAATAAGCAGTTGAGTCGAGTTGAAATAAACAGTTGAGTTGAAATAAACAGTTGAGTCGAGTTGAAATAAACAGTTGAGTCGAGTTGAAATAAACAGTTGAGTCGAGTTGAAATAAACAGGGTTAAGAGTAGTCGAAATAAGTAGTTGAGTCGAGTTGAAATAAACAGGGTTACGAGTAGTCGAAATAAACAGTTGAGTCGAGTTGAAATAAACAGTTGAGTCGAGTTGAAATAAACAGGGTTAAGAGTAGTCGAAATAAGCAGTCGAGTCGAGTTGAAATAAACAGTTGAGTTGAAATAAACAGTTGAGTCGAGTTGAAATAAACAGTTGAGTCGAGTTGAAATAAGTAAACAGGGTTACGAGTAGTCGAAATAAACAGTTGAGTCGAGTTGAAATAAACTGGATAAAGAGTAGAGTCGTTATCATACATTCTATTTCTAGCAGCGCCCCGCGGTTTCACCGAGTGTCGATCTCGTGGGAATATCGGGATAAAAACTATCCTATGTCCTTTCCCGGGACTTAAACTATCTCTCTACCAAATTTCATCTAAATCGGTTCAGCGGTTTAAGCGTGAAGAGGTAACAGTCAGACAGACATACATTCGCATTTATAATATTAGTATGGATAATTCCATCCATCTAACTATCTAATACCTACACAGTTAGTGTTTCCCTCGCTTACTAATTAATTTTCGAGAAACAAAAAACAATCTTCTGTAGTCTGTACTAAAGTAATTTTTACATTGATATCGAGCTGAGCAGTAATAAAGACGAACTGGGTCGAGCTCAGTAACCATTGTTAAAATCGCTCACTTCAATGACGATATGAATCGGATGTTTTTATTACAGCTCGCTTTTATAAGAAGAAGTGTTTTTCTTGTGCGAAAGGTCAGGAGAAATGTGATTTTCATATTATTATGATTAATGGGCATATTTAATACTAGCTTCTGCCCGCGAGTTCGTCCGCGTGTAATTTCTTGTTTTCCCGACCTTCCCCGTCGCATCGCATCATCCGCGCTATCACTCCGTTTTCGTTTAGTTTTCTTTTTGCTTATAAAAAGAAAACTAAGCGAAAACGGAGGGTCATAGCGTGATGTTAAATAGCCTATAGCCTTCCTCGAGAATTGGGCTATCAATTGCAAAAAGATTTTTCAAATCCGACTGGTAGTTCCAGAGATTACCCCCTACATACAAACAAATTTTACCTCTTTATAATACACACATCAAAAGTGTCTAGGGATCAAGCATTTTTATGCGGATTTCTTGAGATTGAGATGTGGCTTTGTAATAAATTTATGATTTTATAAATTTATATGGATCCTTTTTGGTGCATTTCATAATTTGAATCGGGAACTGTGAATCAAATTCGAGTAAAAGATGAAAATCAGCTGTCAATATTTTCCCTATAAAAACATACAACGCATTGAAGACATTATTAGTGCTACTGTTTCCCTACTACTGATTAAAACCAACGTTATTATGGAGCGGCGACGTCATTTAAGCAGGGAAGAAATGCTCAGAGCCGTGGGAATGATAGAAGCTGGTTCCCGGCAACGTACTGTGGCTTTAGCTCTGAATACAAGTCAGAGTGTTATCAGTCGACTTTGGACACGTTACCGAAGCACTGGTACCGTGGCTGAGCGCCATGGAGGACGGTATCGCTGCACCACACGGAGACAAGACCGATACATTCAAATCTTAACTCGAAGAGCTCCAACAATAACCGCCATGATGTTAGCCGTGAGGCTTCATCACTCTTCAGGGAACTTAATTAGCGACCAAACAGTCAGAAACCGCTTGCATGAAGTGAACCTTCATTCCCGAAGACCGCTACGGGTACCACCTATAGCAATGCACAATCGTAGGATTCGATATCAATGGGCTCTTGAACACAGAAATTGGGCAGAAGAACAATGGCGTTTCGTGTGCTTTTCTGATGAGTCTCGTTTTGGTATGAGACCGGATACAAGACGTATACGACACTGGAGAACCCCTGGACGCCAACAGCGATTAAAATCCTGCCAGGAAGTCCATCCTTATAGTGGTGGAACCATCATGGTATGGGCGGGTATTTGGATCGGCGGAAGAACTGAGTTGATTTGGATCAGAGGCAACCTCAACGCTCAAATTTATGCTGAGACGATTGTATCAGACGTCATCGTTCCTCTACAAGTGCAAATCGGTCCCTTATTTCAGTTAATGCATGATAATGCACGACCGCACACCGCAAGAGTTGTAAGACAGACTCTCGCCGCAGCTAACATCAATGTCCTGCCCTGGCCTGCTCAGTCGCCAGACTTGAACCCGATTGAGCATGCATGGGATATGCTACAGAGAAGAGCTCTGCCGAATATGGAGGGTATCCAGTCGCAAGAAGACCTTTTTTTGTTGTTGCAACGAACATGGGCGGCCATTCCACAGCGTGATTTGGATGAACTCATTTTGAGTATGCCAAACCGATGTTCTTGTGTTGTTAGTGTTCGCGGTAGAAACACGGATTATTAATTGTTTAAGTTACCCAATAAAATTTTAAAGAAAACTGTTATTTCAGTCTTTTTTTCGAACTTTTGTGTTAGTGGTTCAAATGTCAAAAATCCCTTTATTAGGAAAATGGCAAATTTCTTTATTAATGCAAAGGTGACTTGGTTTATCGTTACTGTGACAAACGAAAACACTTTATTTGATGAATCCTTAAAGAAAATTTTAATTAATATCAATCAGGAGAAAATTTATTGCAAAAATATATGTTGATCCCTAGACACTTTTGATGTGTGTATTAAGTATAAGTATACTTAGATACCTAGTTTAAATAGATATTTTGGAAAAAAAAAAAATATAACTCAAACTCAAAGCATTTATTTCAATTAATTATTAATTCCTTGTACAGGCACTTTTGAATTGTCAAAATTAAAATAGTCTGTCAGTTAGTCAGAAAGTTGAAGCTAGTTGCCCATTCCAAAACGTAGATCTCTAAAGTTTTGGAACAGTGCACCTAGTTTCTGACGTTTGTGTCCTTGTAGGTTTATGTGAATTGAAATATTTTGAATTCCCTTACGTTCTCTGAAGAAAAAGCCGTTCCTAAAACTCCTGTTAACATGTGTCTCGTGTAGTCATGGTGTAATCAAACTATTGCAAATAATACGAACCGGTCTTCTAGAAGTGGATTCTTCAGCATCTACCAAGAGTGAGCTCTTATAAAAAATGCGGTTATGGAAAAATAAGTAAGAGGATAAATCAGAACTGAGGCGTCTGTACATTTTGAGCTAAAACCATTCTTTACCTACTCGATTCAATTGCCATTCAATTATTTTATTAGTAGGTGTTTTGTTATTTGTAAATATTTGCAGGACAAGATGACACATTGGTTATTTTGATAAATTAATACTTTGCCACGTTGACATTCCAGCTCAATGTTATTTTTTATAGTTTACCGAAAGAATTTGTCCTGTTTTCAAGTAACGTTTATATTATATATTTAGCTACTTATCGCAATTTGTGATAAAAGACGCTAATTTATATCATTTATCATGCGTGAATGATTAATATAAAACCCTTTTAATGACAATACATTAACTCATTGTGAGAGACATTAACAAGCTAGGTACTTAATTGCTAAGTAACGAACTCGGATACGGAATATGAAACATCAGGAAGGCTATGAAAAGATTGTTAGTTTAATGTACAGACGCCAGCACAGACATGAAGCTACTACAATCTGTCAAATTTCTTTAATAGATTTTCAACTTTATCGCTAAAGCATAAGGTTCATAGTTGATTCGAAAAATTTTACAGTTTCGGGTAGCTTGATGTGCTGGCGAGTGTATATAAGTGCTAGTTTGGGATTTTGTCGCAGATTGGGTTATCTCGAAAGTTTATCAAAATTAAATCATAACACGAATTGGTACATTCTTGTGATGATTTAATTTGGTTGCCTTGCGTACAAATAATACAGTAGCAGATGCCGAAGATTTATAAAATTAAATACCTACAAATTCGGGTTGTTTGTTGCTGACGAGACAATTTGATAGACTGAAATTGTGCCCTCTCGAGAACTGTTACACTAACACTAAATTATATCAATTGGACAAAACATAAACTCTAACATGAAATTCAGGGGACAATTCAAATCCTCTCATCTTTAGTAGGCATAAACCTATCAAGATCCACAACTAATATCTTTTTTCGTGGCTCTGTTAGAAGCTCGCGGGTGTGGAAATTAAATAAGGCGCTGCTCCACTTACCCGCTTATTAGCATCCAGCTCAATCTTCGCGTCGCCGTTCCTGTGGTCCTCGACCACATACTTGGCGTCGGCCATGTCGACCCTGGTCACGATCTTGGCCTCCTCCTCCTTGGGCAGCAGCTTCTCTTCCGCGCCGTCAGGAGAGATCTTCTCCTTAGACTTGGAGAGATTAGACTTTGAGGTGCGGAATTCTGGAAAAAAAATGGTGGTTATAATTTCCTGAATATTTAGCAGAAGTGTAATGGGATGATATAAAGAACCGTTTTTTAATCAATGATGTGTGTTTGATGAGATAATTCCGAAGGCACTTTCCTGTCTATGTCAGGAGATTTTCTCGTGTCATATAGATAATAATTCAAGTCGACAGAAGAATATTTCAAAACAAACGTGCAGGGGTAGACTATTCAGTGTCGCCAACCTCATTAATTACACATTACAACAAGGTAACTACACCGCTAGGCAACCGGACTACTGCAGTACGACGCACCCACAGTAGGCCAGGTAGGAGGTAGGTAACCCCAGCCTATGCCTAGAAAAGCGCGCTGCAAGTTCTTGTGGCTTTTAAAAACAGGGATAAATTGTCCCCACATTCAACAAATGAAACCAAACGCAATATTTCTTTAAATGGTTTTTGAACGAAAACTGACTGCTTACCCCATTCAGACGAAACACACGCATGACTTATGGTCTGGACTGATTTTTTTGTTATTTCATTCTCAAAATAATCCTGTGAATTAGCATGTTTGTTATCTAGAAACCCCAATCTTTTAAAACTAACCTCACTACAGCATAACTAAAACGAAAAAAAAAAAAAACGACACTAACCGACTCAAAAACACTAACAACTAAAAACACGAAAAACGTACCAAAACCACGTAGAAAAATATCGCAATGCGAATATCCCCTCTGTTACGTCACACGCACTCTTCCTCAAGCGGGGCACGTTTCGCACTAACGATCCAGCTCACAAACCCGCGGCTCGCCGTATAGCGGTACTTAATTCTGGAGTAGATACCGTATTCTATTCTTGTCTCCTGTCCTTGTCGTGTTTAAAATGTCACCCGTGGATTGTAACTCCTAAGTTATTCCCACGTGGTTTGCAACATAAAATTAGGTCAAGGAGATTCTAAAGTAATTGACCCTTAGTTTAAAGTCACCCCTGTTGACGCACCTGGCGGTTTTAAGAGGACTATTTAGCACGGTCGCGATAGATTTTAGATGAAGATAAAAACGTGCGATGATGCAAATTCTCAACTGGTCATCAACATTCCATCCATATCACAGAACCGCCGGATGAAAATGTTATCAAAGAACTACGTGTTTTCTCTGACGAAGCAACAAAGGGTCTAATTAACTTTCTAAACTAATACTCGTACAACTCACTTTCTCAAATCTTCGGTGTTTATCACTCCGACACAAAAATACGACTGCAATCGCACGAAAGTGCCAGACGCTTAAATCAAGCTTGCGTATGTACGTGTAATAAAACAAAAAATCTCTTTGCAAAATAAAGGAATGAGACGTATTACTCGTAGCAAGATGAATTCGGCGATTCCCGAAAGTCAGCGGGCGCCTGCAGCAACTTTTTGTCTTGAGAACCTGATTTATATGGAAGTCAATGCAATGCAATGAGGCGGGTTTCTTACGAACAAAAAATGTCGGCTGCTGTAATTGATGGGACGTACGTACAGCATCACAAAAAAGTATTTCTTTAAGCGTATAATTATTTGGGAGGCACAAATTACAGGGCAAAGCCCTTTACTAAACAAGAGTCCGAGTTTTCAGCATAAATCAGAATCAGTAAAAAAGTAGGTATTTATTCTGGAATATGGATCGCACATTTCATTTAACGTTTTCTAAAAAAACGTAAGGTTCAAAATATCTCACCTGCAGCTCAAAATTCTACAAGAAATTCAACACTGAAGAAACTGACGCAACGAAAAACGCACGAATTCGTCAAACCCCTTTGAGCACCACTAGACCACTGGCTTTGAAACGAAGTAGGTAAACTGTCTTAGATTACGCCTAATGGAATAATAGATTCGAACCAAATGGACTAACAAGTAACAACTCATTTGTGGATAAACGAGCTTAGATAACGATGGACAGTGAATGTGTGTTTAGGTAGTCGACCCTTTTAGGCCTGGAAATCTTAACTAAATACTTAGATAAATGGACCTTCCTTAGAAATAAATTAGAAATGTGTTCATGAGTTATGTATTTTTGTAACAAGGACTATTCGTTCATTATTTCCATGTTTTTGATAGTGGTATTTTAGCTTTGAGTACTAAGCGACATTCTAAAAAGTCCTAAGAGATAACTTATTTAAAAACTGCTGTGCCTTCTGTACCTGCTTCACATAATCAAAAAGAAACGTCGAGCTGGTTGTACACGAGCAATACAAGCAGTTGTAAATCTACAGGTCCCGGGTTAAATTTCTGAGATGTGGGGTCATAGATACTTGGCACACTTCGCCCCCAACATATATTTGCTAGATTATCGTGAGTGGCCCCATTTCCTCAAGTGATTGAGTAGACACACATGTAGTGTAAACTTTGCCAAGTAATGCGGGGTCGAGGGATACCTACTCAAAAGAAATGCATTAGTTGGAATGCGAAATGGAATTGTATAAGTAGGTACAATAACACGAGATGAGACATACGATGTGTTTATGTATCGTGCGCGCTTACACTTCCGATTTCGAGTTGCAAATTCAATCGGCCTTGCACGGACATTATTATGTGTCGATAAATTAGGAGAAATAGGAAACAAGTTAACTCTTGGCCCCAAATTGAAAGCCCCGTTTCATGATGCAACAACTACAGGAAATTACTCCAAATGAGGGGTTAGGCTAGGGACAAATCGGCGGGAAATTTCGCGCGTATTTTGGTTCCACAGCGTAGGAGCTTATAAACGTTTTGAAAGTACTTTATCTAGGCGGAAAAGAGCGCATTTGCGACTTCACTGTGCAGCATTTTTCAACTCAAAATTGACCCTATGCAAAATGGCTGGTAGGCCAGAATGGCAAACATGTCAAAAAAAACAAACATTATTTCCTACACTCACTTACTCCTTCCTTCACATTGAATTATAAAGGCACTTTAGATTAAACATCAAAGAGAACAATGGTCAATTTTACAGTAATATCCACTGGAAATTAAATCAGCTTCAAAACAACCAGAGTGCTAACAGTCTCTTTGGTACTGGTCAGAACCAAAGGCTCGCAGTGGTAACGATTTAACGAAGCAGTCGTGTGGTAGAAAATTAGCGCTACAAGAACATACTTAGAAACTTGTGTAAAACTAAAAATAGAAGGTATGAATTATTACTTACTAGCAGCGCCCCGCGGTTTCACCCTCATAAGTGTCGATCCCGTTGGAATATCGGGATAAAACCTTTCCTAAGTCCTTTCCCGGGACTCAAACTATCTCTATATCAAATTTCAGTTCAGCGGTTTAAGCGTGAAGAGGTAACAGACAGACACACTTTCACATTTATAATATTAAAAGTATGGATTAATTAAGCGAATTGCGAATAGATTCAAACTGTATTGTATTTCACTGATGACTCAGTAATTTGATGTGTTGTTTCGTGTTGATTTCATTATTTCGATACGCTAGCTATACATTTTCTAAGTTTATTTATTAATATGAATATTATTGTTTATTAGCTGCTGTTATTATATACGAATGAGTTTTCTTTGTTCTTCGGGTGGTTAGCCACACACGAGGTTGTGACACGTCCACTTTTAAGTGTGTCGAGAATAAATGATATTCTAGCGAAGTCACGACTAAGGTTACCTACCACCCGTCCGGATTTGTCGGGCTTTTTGACACCCGTCTGGACTTCGTACTTTGTACGGCTTCGTCATAATCATAATGTCCGGACTTTTCACGATAGGGGATATTATCATCTGCCTAGCCTTTTCCCAACTATGTTGGGTTCGGCTTCCAGTCTAACCGGATGCAGTTGAATACCAGTATTTTACATGGAGCGACTGCCTATCTGACCTCCACAACCCAGTTACTGAGTAATACGATACGGGATATATTTAAGGAATAAAAAAAGTTTAATGAATTCCGTAAAAAATAAGATTTAAAAAAAAATGTCCGGAATTATTTGCGTTATTCGTCTACTTTTAGGACTACTAAAATTTCGAAATGGTAATCCTAGTGGGCCTAGTACCAACCACCCCTTCCCTTGCTAGTCTTGTTTTTGCTCTAGCGAAGATATATAATTATAAAAAATACTTGACAGTAAAACACTAAAGATATGAGTATTTTACTATCAAGTATTTTTTCTAGAAAGCAAAATTAAAACATCACGCCTGTATTCCTCAAAGGGGTAAGCAGTGTAACAGACCCACATTTGGTTTAGATCAGATGTTATTGTGACTTAGATATTATTTTTGTTATTCACAATACATTTCTTGATGATTTCATAATTTATTTTAATATATTCGTCAATAGTATGTACATACAGCGCATTATGCGCAAGAGAATGCTATGCGTGTTCATTCATGAAATTGATCATAAAAACCTAAAATAGGTAACTGCCTCATTTTATTGCAGTGTGCTAATAAAAAGCCAGCTTGGAAACAGGATAATGTATTATAGCAGGAAAAGGTCTCCAAAATATGGGGCATTCCCATTCACAAAATAATACAAGAGTGGAGTCATTTTATTACAAAATTTATTATTAGAAAAATATTAACTAAATCCACAGTAATCATTCATATCCAATCTGAAAACATTTCTTTCACCAATATATCTGGCACAAAATAATTCCAATTGTGGTTCATCTGCAATAGTTTGAAAAATATAAAATGCAACAACAACATTCAAGTATTTTGATGTAAACCGTCAAGAAACTGTTGAAATAATCTATTTCTTTCTCTCTGTATACTATTTGATTCTTGTACTATATTTATTAGCCTATCTAACTTTTCTTCCACAGTTCTTTGTCTATTTCTCATTTCTAATGTTATTTTTCTAAAGTCCGTGTACCGTCTCCTATTCAATTTTCTTTTAGACTCTTCACTTTGACCATTTGATGTTTCACCGTTTTCTTGTATATCTGGCTCGTAGGTTGAAGGCTCAGCTATAGCCAATATAGCTTTGGTCACACTCTCTGTAGTCCCATCTTGTATCCTCTGCTGAATCTCAGGCTGGTATTCGCCATTCACATTATAAATCTGCTCAAAAACTTCAAAATAAGGCCATTTAACAACAACCACTTCATTCCTATTTCTCTTTTTAAGTAACCTTATGTATGTTTGTTTTAAATTTCGAAATTTCTTATCACAACAGTCTGGACCTTTACCAACAGCATTGCCTATGTCAACCCAAACATTCTTTTTCTTAACTTTTGGACTTCGGAACTTTTCAACGTTCTGTAGATATAAGTTTAGCAGCATTTTGATACTGCTGTGTTCCCAGTGGTCGTCTACATCATCTCCTGTGTCTGTTTCCATTATTTCACTTTGGTTCAGTTGCATGTATACCTCCTCAGTCTCCAGGTACTCAACAGGTTCAGCTGAAAATAAACTCTGTGGTGATAGCCTTCTTTATAAGAGACAAGTGTTTGATTGTACAAGCTGTTGGTTCCCAGATATAAATTGACCAATTTGTAACAAGCAGTCCATTCACACACATGTCCTGTTGAAATGAATTCAATTTGCAGGAAGTTTCATAACTGCACAAGTAGATTGAAATGCCACTTGTCTGAGTTCAAAGAGAAAAGTAAAAAAATATTATTACCACTCATTTGCTGGATCTCTTCTTCAAAATCTATGTGATTATTAGTATCCTTGATACAAATAACGTTTTTAAAATGCAAACAAACTTGTGTCTTGCATCATTCAGCGGACGAGAACAAAATGGCGCTGACTGCCGCGGCGAATAAAGCGCTTTATAACCCCACCGAAAGAAAGAGTCACCTAGGTAAAACCAAATTAGGTCATAATGTAACTTGAAATAAGTGCCTAACCTTGTAATTTAAAGTTTTAAAGTGTTGAAATAACTGTAAAATAATCTTAAAATAATAAAAACGATGGATTAGTATCAAATGTTAGATGAAAAAATAAAATAGAGCACACGAAAGAGCTTTTCATTTTTGTCGGATTGCATCTTTGCTTTGACGTTTGCTGTCGGCCTTGTTATCTTTGCCTTTCATTGATAACGTCATGAGTTCATGACAATAAAATTGATAACGGAGACAGGCCGAGACTAATCAAGGCTTCTCATTTGAATACGAACTTGATGAAAATGACGTCACAATGAAATAGCAATCTTTTTAGCACGAAATTATTTGGACACTCTACAGTAAAGTAAAGATCGAAGTACAAAAAACGGTCTGGAAATGAACAAATAATAGCATGCTATCTGACAAAACAATGGAAATACCTGTATCCGTTTCAGGGATGGGCTTGTAAGACGCGACGTGTTCGTCTTCTTTCACCTGCCCTCCATCTATGGAGAGATGGTTTTTCCGCGGCTCCGACATGATGAATTAGGGACACGCCCGACCGGTTTTGCAATACCAAGAAAGTAGGCCCTTTCCCTTTAATAAATTAATTGAAATAATTAGCTTTCAGAAAGCACTTTTACTACTCTGCTCGCTACTCAACAGCTGTCAGTGAAACGAATGAAGGAGAGAATGAGTTAGTGTTAAAAGACCGATAACGTAACGCCACATGCCACGCCCTCGCTACAATATTTAGTAGGGGTGCGTTCACTACTTTATCTCGAAGAGTATAATATCTCAGCTAGTCTTGGATTATACATACATAAACTCACATCTTTTTCCAATGGGATAGGGGTAGGTAGAAACTACAGAACGCCACCTGCTAATTATTCTTCTTCAAATCGATGATTCCATTTTGTAAGTTATTTAAAAGTTTCGGCCAGAATTCAGCCACTTCGACAGCATTATCGTTGGCCTTGCAAAGGTCTTCCCTAATGCAGGTGATAGTGGACAGAGAGAACAACAATAATAGGTGGGCCATAATTTGCGATGTTTTTCCACCGTCGCACTGCGGTTCATCGAAGTACCCTCACCTGACTAAGTTGTGCCTGCAGCGGCCGGATTTCATGGTGGGCCATGGCAGTTGGTGCAGGTTTCTGCAGGCTATACACACATAGTCTAATAGAAGGGAATGTTTGAAAGAAGCCATAGTTTTAATTGTGCCGCAATAGAGCTGGCCTGATGTAGTGGCATGATCGACTCGAGGAAGCTGTTGTGGCTCTTCTACCCCTCGGCTTTGTTACGTTGTAGAGTGAATGCCGTTTGTCTTTCACCTGCTTAATCTTTTCAGTAGCACAAGGAATGTCCCTACCGAAACCAACCTCCGGAGGATCTATTTCTGCAAGTGGGTAAAGTGAGGCAAGTGGTGTTGGTTTGAGGCACCTTGCTAATGGGTATCATTTAAGCTATCACCAATTTAATTAGTTTTGTGTTTCTTAAATAATAGGGTTTGTCCTCCAAATAGTAGATCTGTCACCAAAATGTAGTCACCAAACAATGCAAAATCAGTTCCACAATAAATCACCTAAAATCCTGAGATATAAGGTCTATAATAATTTTTTTTTTAAATAATCTCTTTTTCCATATTTTTTTTCTTTAAAATTTAGTCGTTTCTGGCACTCGCCGGCCGCTGCCGCGGCACCGCTCGCTTCGCTCGCTCGGCTCGTGCGTAGGAGGTCACAGTTTTAACCTAACCTAACCTAAGCATTTTTTTTTAAATAATTAACCTCGTAACTAATTCGGTTCTCGATAATGTCCATTTAAAGTAACAAAACTGTTATTATAAGAACGAAGTTTATATTCATGTAATGCAATATAATTTTATTGGTTATCGATCTCTTATTTTACACATATATTAACATTAATTTGATAATTCATACCTGGGAACAATTTTTGTTTATCTGAGAACGAAAATATTTCGTGGCGATAGATCTATTTATTAGGTGATACAACTTGATGACAAATATAAATTTTGGTGATAGAAAATATAGTTCCCCTTGCTAATATTCGATTTGTTTAATTTATGGCTACATCTTTACGTTGCGATCCATAAACTCCTTTTGCTTCATCATCATCATCTTTTCAGACCGGAATCAACCACTGCTGGGTTTATTAGGTCTCCCTTTTTTTGCCATACTTCCCGGTTTCGTGCGTCCTTTTGTATAGATAATATTAGATGTTTTATAATATTATGATGTTCTTAGGCCAAAGTACGTTCCTTAAATGTTCCATGCGTTGTCGTCGAATGTCCATCGCGGTCGCCGGCAAGGTGTGTGGTGGTGTGCGTTGGTAGCGTTCCCGTGCGTTGAAGGCATTACTTATTTGAGTCGTTAAAGAAAGAAAAAACATTTATTTGCGGTAAACATGACGCAAAGATACAAAAAAAAATAACAAATTTGGCTAATATGCGTAAAAATAACACGGTTAGAACCAAATTGACTGACTATGAGTTGAAATAGTAAATTAAAAAAAATATATTTTGTGTTATTTGTGTGAAGCCAACGCAGGTCATTATGTGCGTAGAGTGCTCCGCTAGGAGTAATAGTGTTCTGTGGTGGAGTGGAACGCAAAACGTCAAATATTTTAGTCATTCTTCAGTTCAGTCCAGTCATCTGTCAAAAGATTAAAAAGTTGTCAAAACAATCAGCAGCCAGCTGTGCTCCTAGCTCTGTGATTATTTTATTACAGTTAAACATTTATTTAAATTCAATTCAATAGTAGTAAATAATGACATAGGAAAATGAATGAAAACAGTTACTCTAATAATTACCAAATATTGTTTGTGATAATATGTTGAATTTAATTTAACACATTTTTTATTATTTGTTATGTAAGTTGCAATATTTTAGATAATTTTATATCTTAGATAGTTAAAATCGTTTATAATGTGCACAATACCACCTCCTCCGCCGCCACCTACACTGCCCGATATCAGTTCGTCCACGAAAGAGGTAAAAAGCAACAATATTTACAAGCAGAGTTTTGATCCTACAATATGTACTTGGACTTCTGAAGACGAGCTAAGGGAAGCCTGTATAAGAAATAAAATATGTTGTGAAAGACCACCTTTCAGATACAAGTATAGATATTTTAAATCTATAAAACAAATAGGTCCAACTTGTGGATTAGTTGCTTTGTCAATGTCCGTCAATGGAGCGGTGTTGCCTGAAGAATTATTAAGTATTGCAAGATTGGGAGGTTTCACAAGCAATGGGGAGATGTTCAGCTGCAAACAAATGGTCAAACTGACTGAGAAAGTGCACAGCTTAGCCGAAATTGAGCATGTTAGCTGTATGTTAAAACGAGGGGGCCTATTTAGTTTGGAGACAATTGAAAGACTTATGAATGGTGCTGTTCTATTAGTTCCGTATCCTTTTCAAATATTCATAAGCAAAACATTATAATGAACAAGTTTATCTTTTTTTTTGTGTCAGGACTATTATCCTTACTTTTTTTTGTAAGCAATTTGTGACATTGTTATGAATCTGAACTTTAAAAGTCATTTATTTCAGCCACAAAATTAAAACAAATAACCTTTAACTCTACTATCAGCTATGACGCAGACTGTGATCACTCACCATGCCTGAGAAATGGTCGCACAGCACACTGGGCTATAGTCTGTGGAGTTATTGTGGTCAATGACCCTGGAGAACATTATGTTGATGACCCCAAAAATGTCTATGTTCTATGCAAACATGGCAAGTCCAATTATTTAGCTGCATGGAACTTGTATGATCTTGCACAGAGTAACAATAATCTGTATGAATTCTCTCCTAAAAAAGGAACAGATGGCTTAGTTTATATTCTACCAGAAGGGGGTTTAGGAGGGGAGAATGGACTGAGGGACCAATTTTTGATATTAGAAGGTTTTTGATTAGTATTAAGCACAAACATTGAATCATATCAAAATAAATGTTCAAATTTATTTATTGTTAAAACATTATTGATGTTTTAACAATAAATAAATTTGAATTTGATAGAAACTTTTTATGAAAACTGTTTTAAATTATTGCACAAGAATTTATCATGTCAATAGTAAAATGTAAGATATGAGCCTAAGTTAAAACTCTTGCATACTCCTTTCATTGTTTTTAAGCCTAATTTATTATTGTATGTTTTTATTCGAGATGTTTTGGGTAAAGGACTTATAAGATAGTTCATTGAATGTATTAAGTAATATCATTGATATTTCGAAGGAATGTTTCTAAGAAAAGCTTGTTTATAAAGAGTGATCTTCAATTAAGTAATAATTATATTATTATTATTATGTAGTAACCAAAGGGACAATATTGTATTTTGTTGAATTTTTAATAAAATAACATAAATAAAAGACAAGAGTGTTTTAATGCAAAATGTTTATTTGTACAATAAATACAAATTATACTTGCAAATTATGATAAAATAATAAATCTCATCACATTTTAAAAATATCGTAATGAAATCATATTTTTATTGACTTACAAGTCAAATTAAATGAACATTAAATCCTCAAAAAACATTCACATTATTGCACAGTCTATTTTGCATTTTTGCGAAGAATGCATTGAAATCAATTAATTAGTTAATGAAACATAAAATGTAAGATATTTTTGTACTAATTTATTCAACTTAAATGAACTTTCCATAGCACTAATATAAGTTTGTTTGGCCATTTCACATGGACATAACAATTTGTGATGATTAATTTACAAATAATACATTATAAACGTCGATGACGATTCTGGCTTTTCAGCTCAATTGGAAAATAAATAAAATTTGAATTCCATTGTAATAAAGAAGTATGCCAAGTGAATCAATCAGTCAGCAGTAATGAGATCAAAATCATAGTTTCGAGGGCAGGGATCTATGACTACAGATGTTGAAGTCAATTTTAGGTAATGCACGGCTACAGATGGTCGCCTTCACTCAATTCCCGCCCTTATGATATAATTTAAATTATTAAAAATCTTTAACATGCAAACTCTGCCTCTTAGTCTCCTGTTCAAACTGTGCCTCTATGTATCCAATTTTAATACAGATAAGATTAAATATGTGAAGATGTAAGAAAGTTTATTTTGACCATTATTAAAACTGAAAAAGGCATATTATTGAAATCCAAGTTTAGATATTGTTTTAACGAGAATTTTTGAATGATAAAAAATGCAATTTATCCTTAGAAAATAAGATATTTTACAATCCCACTGAACATATTTCTCCTGCAATATTATCAAATTGTTACTTAGAATCAGCCAGAGTTGCACGTTAGATAAAAATAACTAATGAATAATACTTAATATTAAAAGTTAATGTCATTATATGGATTCGCTTGGCTAAGCCGATAACGAAAGCTTCGGAGACTTATCGAGATATTTCCTTACAAAGACCAACATTTACTACAATGATTTGTTTCGGTTCTAAAAGAAGGCTATACTATCAAGGCTTTACTTTTCCCTCTGACACCGGCCACTTTGATATTTTTCAGCCATAACTTCGAAAGGCTATTGGGAAGTAAATAGCTTAAAAATAGTCTTCATTAGACCGGTACCAATTTTCAATGAGTGTTTGCCTACGGAACGTGGTGAAGTAAGAAGAAAAACATGAATGGCAGTAATCAAAGTCCCAGTTATTTAAGCCCTAGTCTGTTTACAGGACTTCACCAAATTGATGAGCAAAAAAGGCCTATGGAAAACTTTTATACTACCACTTAATGTTTTTACAGTTTTACATTCTCTACACCATGGTCTAACTCTTCGTGTACATGCTGTTCTGCGCTTGCGCACATAGTATGTTTTCGTCATCATACAAGAGATTTTAAGATGGAATTTGAATGTCATGTAACGCACTGAGGAAATCATAGTTGAATTGTTTTCTGAATATTTGTTAATCAATCGTTTGACTGTATCAGGTAATTCATACGGCTGACAGGACAAGGGCGCATGAAAGACCGCAAAGTTTGCAGTACTAAATGTATCGTAGTCTATGTATTTTTAGACATGTTTGAGTTTGAGGGTTTCAGTCAACAGAGATTGCTGAACAGCCACCTTACCCGCATAAATAGCTCGACAGAAAGCTCCATTAATATATGAATATTTCGGACAAATAAATGTATTTCATCAATGTTATTCCATAGTTTAGATAGAAATAGGTACAGTTAGAAAATTCATTTTTGTACGAAGACATTCCTCAATATTTCAAAAAAATACAATGACTAAACAGTTGGTACAATTTTAATCAAGTTATAAGTGGCCATAACGTCTCCTTATAAAAAAAAGTTAAAGACAAACCACTATACAGATCCTAATATATTATAATAAATCGTATATTATATTACGGATAAATATGAAATGTCTACTGGGCATTATCTTGTACCGCTTATTTGATGGAATATTAAAAATAAGGGTCGTTTACATTTGATAACAAGACCCTTACATTATTATCGACAAGTTATTCCGTAGCTTATTTTAGATATTACAACATACAAGCGATTTGATATGATACCTAATAGGTAATAATTTGTTGTTCTATTTGTCAAAACATATTATACAGGGTGATTGGAAGATGGGTGCAAAGCTTTAAGGCGATGATAGTACAGGCAATTCAGAACCATTTAAGCCATGGTTGTCTTAGACGAAGTCTTACCACTTTTTTTTTACCAATTTCTTAAGATTTTTTTCGAAAATTCCCAAAGTTTTAACTAAACTACTTATTTATGGCCAAATTGAATGATAAACGAATTCATTTTTATTGTATTTAATTAAAGTAATGTGTAAGCAATCTAGCAAAACATGTTTTAGGCCTCTGTGTCGTTAGACATTTTTTTTACAGATATTTAAAGTTCATAACAAATTTTAAAATTTATAAATACTTTTTGTAAACCTTATTTTAAAAATCACGGAGCGTGCTTTTTTTGTTCAAACCTTTTTGAAAACATGCTTGATAATCGCTCTTTCTTTTGAGGTAACATTTACACAGATATCTTACAAATTATTGAAATTAGGACCTAAAAACCAATTTAAGGGAGAAATTTTAAATTTTAGGCAGTCTAAATAAAACAACATTTGAATTAAATTTATTTATGCTTCATGGTCAAAATGTTGTCCGTGATTCCTAATACAAGCACGGCTCCGTCTTCTCACTTCTGTTGTTGTTATTTTCAACATCATCTCCAGCTTCATTGTTTCAAACTCTGAATTCATTCTCTCTATCAGTTCTTCTCTCGTGTTTATTTCAACATTCGTATACACTAGCTTCTTGGCCCGGCCCCACACGAAAAAGTCCAGCAGGGTCAGATCTGGTGAGCGAGCGGGTCAAGGGATGGGTCCATCTCTGCCAATCCAGCTGTCAGGAAAACAATTATTTAAGTGTTCCCTTACATTTAACATCCAATGCGTTGGACAGCCGTCTTGCTGAAAGATGACTGTACTGTTTCTTGCGAATATCGGGACACCGGTTTCCTCTATCAGCTCTGGTAAATCCACTTGTAGAAAGTGCAAATCATTTTCATCATTGAAAGTCTCCGGTAAGAAGTGGTGCCCAATCAACGTCCTGCAAATTACTCCAGCCTCCAGAATTTCCTCTGAAACGACACCTGCTTCTTAAAATGTGGATTGTTGTCTTTGGCGGCCCATTCATGAAGGTTATGAAAGTTTTTAATGCCCTCCCTAGAAAACTTTAATTTGAAATCAGTCTTGTGGACGGATGAAAGCAAATTTTCTAGGGAGGGCATTACAAACTTTCATAACCCACACAACACATGGGGAACACTTAAATAATTGCTTTCCTGACAGCTGGATTGGCAGAGATGGACCCATCCCTTGGCCCGCTCGCTCACCAGATCTGACCCTGCTGGACTTTTTCGTGTGGGGCCGGGCCAAGGAGCTGGTGTATACGAATGTTGAAATAAACACGAGAGAAGAACTGACAGAGAGAATGAATTCAGAGTTTGAAACAGTGAAGCTGGAGATATGATGTTGAAAATAACAACAATAGAAGTGAGAAGACGGAGCCGTGCTTATATTAGGAATCACGGACAACATTTTGACCATGAAACATAAATAAATTTAATTCAAATGTTGTTTTATTTAGACTGCCTAAAATTTAAAATTTCTCCCTTAAATTGGTTTTTAGGTCCTAATTTCAATAATTTGTAAGATATCTGTGTAAATGTTACCTCAAAAGAAAGAGCGATTATCAAGCATGTTTTCAAAAAGGTTTGAACAAAAAAAGCACGCTCCGTGATTTTTAAAATAAGGTTTACAAAAAGTATTTATAAATTTTAAAATTTGTTATGAACTTTAAATATCTGTAAAAAAAATGTCTAACGACACAGAGGCCTAAAACATGTTTTGCTAGATTGCTTACACATTACTTTAATTAAATACAATAAAAATGAATTCGTTTATCATTCAATTTGGCCATAAATAAATAGTTTAGTTAAAACTTTAGGAATTTTTGAAAAAAATCTTAAGAAATTGGTAAAAAAAAAGTAGTAAGACTTCGTCTAAGACATCCATGGCTTAAATGGTTCTAAATTGTCTGTACTATCTTCGCCTTAAAGCTTTGCACCCATCTTCCAATCACCCTGTATATTAACAGCACTATAGATTTGTTCAAGCAATAGCTAGTATAAAAAGCAAATTACCTCTAAGGAAGAAACTACAAGACTTTAATATTAACTCGGAGCAGAGTTTTACCAAATCTAAATAAAGCGGTTTATAGAGTCATAGCTCAACTCCTTTGACAGTATCGTTAGGTCGTGATTATGATACCTTTTATATTCACATATTCACCAACCAACCAACCAACAACCAACCAACCAACCCAACCAACCAACCAACTGTGCTCACTTAAGTGACCTATGAAATCACATCAACTTGTCGTTCGAACCAACACTACAATGCTAGCCAACCAGGTTCATTAGGGTAGAGTGCGGATAGAGTTAGGGTAATAGTCGACTGCATACAAAATCAGAATATGTCATCCCTATCCCATTCCGAGTTACTATACTACAGTTTGGTACTACTGGTTTTGGATACTAGACTGATAAAAGCTTGAGTCCATTAAAATTCATCATTAAATATGTTGACAAATCATCATCTGCCTAGCCTTTTCCCAACTATGTTGGGGTCGGCTTCCAGTCTAACCGGATGCAGCTGAGTACCAGTATTTTACATAGATAGAGCGACTGCCTATCTGACCTCCACAACCCAATTACTGGGTAATACGATACCCCTTGATAAGACTGGTTGTCAAACTTTTGGGCTTCTGACTACCCGTAACGACTGTCAAAGATCCACGAATGTCAGCCGGGACCAACGGCTTAACGTGCTTTCCGAGGCACGGAGGGGTCACGGTAAGTAAAGATGGTCACCCATCCACAGACCAACCTCGGCAAGCGTAGCTTAACCTGATCGATCGACCTGTGCGGCTGTTATTATTTAGCCACGGGCCCCTCCTTTAATATGTTGACAAATAGAACAATAATTAACATTGCTTCACATGGTTAGTGTTAAACTGTTATTGACGCTATTTTACGATTACTGGTCTCCTGTTCTGACATGGTCCACATTTTCTTCTGTGTTTAGGCATAGTTTATGTTTGGTCTTAAAGGACGCTGCGTCAATGCATATTTGAAGAGCTTTGAAGTTTTTTAACAGCCAATCATTAAAATCGTTTACTCAAAACTACACTGCAACCGTTACGAAACCCTTGGCTTTACTGACAAGCCTTTATTGCGCGATTGAAGACAGTTTTACAGAGGAGTTCAAGTTGGGCGGACGTGTCTTTACCCAAATGCACGTTCATTTAGCGAGGACTGCAACAAGCAACATTCCATTCGCTTTCCAACGATACGATTATCTACAAATCGATTAGAAGTAATCGATTACACAAGCTAGAAACATCGGTCATGTCAGAACAAGACATGAATAAAATCGAATATAAGATACGGTTAGATTTAAAATGGTAAACAGGCCTAATACTATAATAACACGACTTACACTAGGAGCGTACATTTAAAAAAGTGTTATTACTCTGAAAAAGCGTACATTCAATAATACGCGAACTATTGTCACATTATTTGTGGGGTACATCCCGATGCATACAAACTGCCGTAACATAGTCTTCCCAATAGTTTGGTTTTCTTCTTCGTCGTCGTATCGTTAATTCCATTTATAATATATTTTAACCTATTGACCGCCCTAGTCGGATTAATACGACAAAAAAATCAACATGAATACACACTACACACTGTAAAACACACACAACTACTACAGTCTGTCAAATTTCTTTAATAGATTTCCAACTTTATCGCTAAAGCGTAAGGTTCAAAGTTGATTGGGAAAATTTGACAGTGTCGGATAGCTTGATGTGCTGGCGTCTAACACATATTTTGTAACGATATTTTTCATTAGATTTGAAAGTGTCCATGTAGTTTCTTGCCCGTGCCACCTATGTTATTTATTTATTTACTTTATTATTTATGTACAGGTACACGCAGTAAAATACATAGGGCTACATAGGGTACGTTTTTTATTTCATTGCCCGACCCTGTTCATTGTAGGTATTTATTTGTCAATTTATGACTTGGGCGTTGGGGGAACGGCAATTGATATAAAACCAAGCGGCCATTCACCCCACTACCTCTCGTGGAGACGAGGTCTGTGTCCCAGCAGTGGGACCAGCAGTGGGCTGACTAAGCTTATGCAAGCGATCAATAGGTTAAACCAGAATTCGGCCACTTCGCCACTACTAAGACTGGTTCTACATTCCTACACATTACATACACATTCTATTAAAAAGCTTACTCGTTAGCTAGTAGATAGTATGGTCTTTTACAATCATATACTTTTCGCTTTGACGCCCTAATTTTATGCCATTAGCAACTCCTTGAAATTAGCATGCTTTCTTTCTACTACACATCATGCGTATTCTAGGCTTTATGAGGATGAAAAAACCGCCTCTTTAAGTACCTACGTCTAATGTACCTCGGGTAGTCAGCTTATCTTTTCAGCACGGCATAGCCATAACTCGTGCCGAAAGAAGACTTTTGTAAGGCAAACTTGTAATCATTATTTTGGCAGTTGGCTTTACTTACTTTCAAAGCGCGTAAGATGCTACTAGAAATATTTGTGTTACCCCCTCAAATACTGCTAAGATTTTGAACCTACAAACTTGATTCTCGACCAATTTTCGTTTAACATTTTTAACTCACGTTAAAACTTTAGCATAGGAAATACTTTAACTTTTAACAACTACATTTAACTATAGATTAAGTGAATATCTAGCGAGACTTCGATATGTCAATATATTAAAAGGATAATTATGAAATCTAAGACCAAAATATTCGGAAGTCCTGTGTTACTGTGGCATGGCTTTCGTTTCGATATTCAAATGTCTTTAAATATCAGCCTACAAGACTGATTAACATTTCTTTAATGTAGGCTACCAACGTAACTAACATCGATAAAATATTTATAATACCGAATATCGACACGAGAAGCCACTCATACAATGTCCAATACTTTTGATGAAATCTCACAATGGAATACCGACCGTAAGCACAAGCACTAAAGTCGACATTTTCATGCCAGATTTCGTCAAAAACGTTCTCAGTACCTATACCTAACATACGTACACACAGCCACATATTATCTGAATTACACACATAGCTACATCTAAGTATTACACATAGTATATGTAAAGTTTGAGAATATAGTACTAACTCTATGATATCATGAGACAGTCGTTGGCCTGCAGGGTTACTACTAACGCCCTCTACTGATTATCGCTACAAAATTAAACTAGCCGAAATAGAAAATAAGTTTCCAAATTGGCTCGGAATAAATTTCGAATTTCATTATTCAGGACTAAAATATCAAAATTTTTGGCTTAGTCACAAACTAAGGAAGTCGAAGACTATTAAAGTATGCAAGGAAATCGATCAGGAAGATATTAGTCGCTATCTCTAATAATATCTTTTAAAATTAAAAACGTTTATCGTTATGTAAAAATCTATGTACATTTCATTCAAAACATCTATGACGTATAAAATTATAAATGTAAAACCGCACTGTTAGCTGCACTTATATAAAAATTACACAAAAATATGACTGCAACATCGCGCTTCCATTGCGTTACGATATTAAAAAAAACAACTGCATTCACGAATCACAGATCAAAAATAAAATCGCGTACAACACTCGAGCCGAACCTATGCTGATATGTGCCGACGATACTCGTTTCAATAACATAACTATATCCAGTGACACGCTCACTTTAGCCCAAACGAGCTTCTCTTTAGAAAAGTTTCGCCGACTGCCTTCGGTCAAATAATCCACCGAAATTCGGCGAAATTCTGGCTAAAACGTAAGCTAAGATTCGTTGAAAGTTCATCATCACACGATCGCCTCGGGAAAGCTCTCGCCACACGCATAACTTCGGTGACTACACGCACCGACGCACTAACCTAAATAACGTACACATATTGGAAATGTCACGAACCATTATTTCTCGATATATACTGAGTACACGAATAACAACTACATTATATATTAAATACGATAACTAATTTATGAATGACTATGACGATATAGTTAACGCGTTTGAGCCTTCATTATGTAGCTTGAATCACGACATTGATCCATACAGCATGCGAATATATGGCGGATAACTACACTAGAGGAATACATTAACAACTTTATAATAAACGCGAAATAAACTCAAGATACATAACAAAAGGCGTGTCCTACGCAATAATCATGGCAGCTCGACAGCTTAATAAATAAACGTTAAATTTTACAATACATTTGTCAGTTTTGTAAGACAAAGTTTAGAGCCTCATTGCTTCGCTTCGTGTTTCCGAGTGTTTCCGGAGATAGCCGAGCGCGCTAGGGCGAGGGCGGAGGCCTGCGGGCCTGGCGACGCAGCCACAGCGAGTAGTAGCGGAAGGGGCGCGCTGTCTAGGACTCCGCGGGCGCCAGCGGAGCCCCGCACGTGGCGATGGGGAAGGTCTTCACGTGCGTCTGCCACTGCGTCGACAGCTGGAAGAACTTCACGCCGTTCAGTTCCGTGCCGTCAATGTAAACTGTGGACAAACATGAAAAAGGATTAGTTAGGAATACGTGGCGCAACATCTTGAGGCACCGATACGTGCATAGAACAGGGTGATCCATTAATCAGTTGAACGCATTTAAAACATCCTTCTGTTTCTGACAATAGTTTGAAGATGACAGAGACCAAACGATGTTTTACTTTAGCGTTAAGCGCATTTAGTGATTTGTAGTGCAAGCGGGCATAATTGGGGATATATATTGCTTTAAAAGAGACTGCGATCTCTGAGTTTGTTTCAGCCTTTCTTCTCAGAGTAGTCAGATAGGAAACGCCGACCTCATCTAGTTTTAAAAACATTATTGTCGTGTAAAAGTTTTTGTAGAAACCTACTTCATCTGCCTAGCCTTTTCCCAACTATGTTGGGGTCGGCTTCCAGTCTAACCCGATGCAGCTGAATACCAGTATTTTACATGGAGCGACTGCCTCCTACCTCCACAACCCAGTTACTGGGTAATACGATACCCCTTGGTAATACTGGTTGTCAGATTTTCGGGCTTCTGATTACCCGTAACGACTGTCAAAGATCCACGAATAAAAAAAAAAAAAAAAGAATATCAGCCAGGACCAACGGCTTAACGTGCTTTCCGAGGCACAGAGGGGTCTCGGTATGTAAAGATGATCACCCATGCACAGACCAACCGCGGCAAGCGTAGCTTAACCTGATTGATTGGCCTGTGCGGCTGTTATTATTTAGCCACGGGCCCAAACCTACTTACAGAAATAAAATCTATACTAATATTATAAAGCTGAAGAGTTTGTTTGTTTGAACGCGCTAATCTCAGGAACTGCTGGTTCGAATTGAAAAATTATTTTTGTTTTGGATAGTCCATTTATTGAGGAAGGCTATATAACATCACGCTACGACCCTTAGGAGCCACGCAGCGTGTGACACCGCGGGGAACAGCTAGTCATTTATAATCTTTTTTCTATATTGCATAAAGTCCGGCTTACCTTTGAGCGGCACGTTGTGCGAGCCCTTGGCGGAACATATGAGCCGCGCGACGCCGTCCACGGTCTGCGCGCGCCCCACCTCCGCCTCGCCGGACTTCTCCTTCTTCTTGCCCAGCCGCATTACTGCAATAAACAAAGTATTTTATTGTAAACTCATGATGAAGTTCCAAAGACGTCGAGACTGGGGATTTACTCTCTTAGTCCGTCAAAAAAAAGAAGAGAAGGAAATGCCCTTTCAGCGGGATTGTCCGACAGGGTTACCGCTGGCCCGGAACATAAAGGGCTAAGGAACACGGGTGGGTTTTAGTCAGTAAGAGTCTGACACTCCCTTCCGCTCCACCCAGGCCGAAACTACGTAATTCGTGTTAAGAGTGTAGACCCTAAGGTTCCCCACCCCATTTTATTTAGTGTAAACTGTATTTAACGTATTTAAATTTATCTTCAAATCTAACAACATTTTAAATACTAACTCTTCTGCTTCTTCTCCTTGGTGAGGTACGTGATGCAGAGATGTGCGTTCTGTCGCGTCACGTGGAGAGCTCGGAAGGACGCCTTCACCGTCACTTTGCTGTCCGTACCGTCGGACTGACGACTTGGCACCTGAGGAAGTTGACAGTACTCGTTAAACAAATGCAACATCAACAAATATTCAACTGCTTTGAAAACAGATTTGATCAAGGCTTGGCAATGCATATCCAGACCCGTTTCCTTTACTAACCCGTGATTAAAACAGATCGTTCAACTCATTTAGTTGATCTTTATGAGGAGATAGAACAATTTATATCCTGATAGTCTTGATCATGATGCAATTCTCGGTGAACCAAGTAAACACAAATGATTAAAATACCGTAAAAATGTAGGTACTGTCTTGGATGAACGATATTCTGAAAACCTTCATAGCTCAAGATCCGGGATCGTTATCAAGCAGTTCTAAGCGTTGTCTTCATTACTACAGCCTGTACAGGTCACAGAAGATCGTCATCTTGCTAATAATAAAGGATGATTATACATGAATTTGCAGAAGCCGTTGTTGAACTTACCAGCCAGTAGTCCAACTGCAGCTCGAGCGGCTCGGTCCGGGCCAGCAGCGGCAGCGGCAAGGAGGGCGCGGCCAGCTCCGCCACGTGCGCGTGCGGCGCGTGCGCGTGCGGCGCGGGCGTGGCGGGCGGCGACGCGCGCGCGGGCGGGGAGCCGCCCTCCTCCAGCTCCAGCGACGACACGCCGCCCTCGCTGCAGCCCACGCGGACCTCCTGGGTCAACACACGCTAATTAATACCAGCCTATTCAGACCCTATGCCTATGCCTATTCTACATTTATATCTGTAATTCTTATGTTGTATATCTACGCGAGACGACTATATGATTAGTCAAGGAGGATGAGCTAACCACATCAAACCTAATGCTATGTTTACATGCACGCCGTGCAGCCCGGCGGGCTGCCTGGCGGGCTGCGCGGCATGCAGCCCGCCCCAGGTCGGCGAACATTCAAGCTGTTCACACGCACGCCGTCGTGTCAGTCAGTGCCAGCATGGCGGGCAGCGAGGATCTCGGTGTTGTTGCTGCCATATCCTTTGGCTTAACTTATTTTTATTGGAAAAAGAAACAAAAAAAAAAATACAACCGACTTCCAAAAAACACTATAAAGTGAAAAATAACTTTAATTTCGGAAGTCGGTGTCTTTGGATTTGTATTTTTTTTTTTGCCACCGACTTCCGAAATTAAAGTTATTTTTCACTTTATAGTGTTCTTTGGAAGTCACTTGTTTTTTTTTTTGTAAAAAAGTTTTTATTTTTTACTTTTTAGTGGGTCAGTTTGTAATTTATCTAAGTTACAATAGCCTAATGTCAACTGCTGATCACCTTTTACAAAATATTGCTTTTCCCGATGCAGGGACGTTGATTGTTGAGGAGTTCTCCTAGTAATCCACTCTCCTAGCTAATAATCCTGGCTGCAGCATAAGGCCAGACTTATGTCAACATTGCATTGAACTTAAAATTTAGTCCTGTTTAAAATGAGCCCAAACACGACTACGGTGCTGTAATTTCAAGGTTTGTACTTTTTCTGATGCTCCTGGCTTCAGCATCAGGTCTTCGGTGTTCCTCAGTAACAGTACGTTTATCCACATATCGAGCCCTTTTCAATGAGCCTAAACACGATATATCTGCTGTTAGTTGTCGAGGAGTTAGGTACTCTGCAGACTATCCTGACTGTAGCATCAGGTCATGACTTGATGATCATGAGACCAAATGTGGCAAATGCCCTATCAAAGATCAAAACAATTTACTAAAACACACTCGAACAGGCAAGGACGCCTGTTCGAGTAACTTCTTACTGTTAAGGAGTTGTACCTTCCATCATCAGCCCAGCTACCTGAGATGGTGACAACCATACACAAATACACAAGATACTTCATAAAATATGCGAAAAACAATAAGTGAGCCTATAAAATTTGAGGGTTGCCCTCGATTTCTCTAAGATCGCATCATCAGATCCTAACTTGGTGACAATGGGACCACCTCAGAACTATCTACTTTCGAACAAAAAAAGAATTTTGAAAATCCGTCGACAATTGGCGGAGTATTCGATGAACAAACATACAAAAAAAAAAACATACAAACAGCCGAACATAGTACCTCCTCCTTTTTGTGAAGTCGGTAATGATGAACGACGGAGACAAAGACTGCAAAGAAGATCCACTCGTCACGAAAGCGCGAGAGAGACTGATTGCCCGCGCGCGTGTAAACAGTCACCGGGCGCCCGCACATTCATCCTTTGAACTTTGCCAAAAAACCGACACTCGCCCGGTTCGCGGCATTCACGTTCACAGGCGCGTTTACGGGCTCGGGCGTACCGTTTACACGCTCGTGAATGTGAATGTGCACGTTGAATGTCGAGTTGAACGCGCGCGTGTGAACATAGCATAAGACCAACAACCAAAGGACGCCAACGAGACCCATTTACTAAAGCTCAGTCTGTCCGTCTGCCACAAGACTGTATCTTTTGAACCGTAACAGCACAGTAGTCATTTGAAATTTCCATATAAGAAACGAAAAAATATGTAGTGTTAAATATTGTTACGAGCTTCGGGTTCGTGACAATAAAAACTGCCGATTTAATAACCAAAAATAACAATTTATTTTACAACACTAATTACAGCTCATCATCATCTTCCTGCCCTTATCCCATGTTTACTTGGGGTCGGCGCAACACGTTTTCTTCTTCCATTCGCCCCTGTCAACCGTCACGCTATCATTCACTCCCTTCTCTTTCATATCATTCCTCACACAATCCATCCATCTTTTCTTCGGCCTTCCTCTCCCTCTCCATCCATCAACATGTATATCCATCACTCTTTTAGTCACATGCGTTTCGTCCCTTCTCATCACATGCCCATACCAAGACAAACGATTTCCTTTCAACTTTTCTGTCACTGGCGCCACTTTCAGACTTCCTCTTATATACTCATTTCTTACTTTATCCATTCTCGTCACTCCACACATCCATCTCAACATTCTCATTTCCGCTGCATGCAATCTTTTTTCATCCGTCTTCTTCACGGCCCAGCATTCAGACCCATACAGTACGACAGGCCTTATCACGGACTTATAAATTTTCCCCTTTAACTTGAGGGGCATCCGTGGGTCGCAAGTTGTTCCTGTGACCTGTCGCCATTTCATCCATCCTGAGTTGATCCGGTGCGTTACGTCTCGTTACAGCTCAAACAGACTAATTATTAAAACCACGGAATTTCCGTGATTAAAACACAATTACACTACTGATCACTCTTAATTCGCACTTGAAGATCGCTTAGATGTTTTCGCTCGTCGCGCATCCCGGCCTTATATAGTGCCGCAGATAGTTCTAGAACCTTCCATTGTAGAAACATCTAGAATGTTCGAGTACATACCGGCCCCGACCGACTAGGTGTCGATAGTTCGAGAAAGTTCTACAAAGTTCTAGTATCGAATTTTCTAGAACCATCGTGACTCGACTAGTTCTGCTACTCGATACTAGATGGCGCTAGTGGTAACTAATGTCGCCATGTACACACAGCTCCATTAAGTAGTTACCCCACCAAAAGACATGTGCGTTCAAATCCGTGATAGGCCCAAGATGGTTTTTGTATTTTGCAAAAACATTTTATTTTAAATAATGTATTGTTTTAGTGAATAAATAAGTTTAAGTAAGTATTTTTTTTTAAATTCTGTTTTTATTATTGTTTTTTTCAATAAAACAATACTTTTGCGACGACAAGCAACAATAATAGGGTTAACATTTACGACAACTTGTTCATCGTCTAAATAGACTGGAGGTTTCAAGACCGCTTATCGTGCATAAGATTGGAAGTTCAAATCCTATAAGCACGAAATGTGCTTTTTGTTCATTATATTATTTTGATATATTTTTCTATTTTGTTTTAAGTAGTAATTATTTATAAAGAATTAAAAAATCAAGAAAAATAAAATACTTTATTAATCATTTAATAATATTTATTATTGCTATTATTTAACAAAACTATGATCTTATTTTACAACAAACAGAACAACTATTTTAGTTCTCATAAAATCAGAAATCATTTAAAAAAATAATTGATAAATAGTAGTCGTTTACTCTTCGCCGTTTTAAGTGAACGTATACAAAGTTCTAACTTGAAGGTATGGATTAATTTTATAAAGACAACGTAAGTAAGTAAAATTAATGGATACCCTCAAATTTTAACATCTTTCGATTAGACAGGGACCTAAAGATATAATGACTCAGCCGATAGTAGATAACAATTTCATCGCAATTCATATGGGCTCGCTGGCTAGTTCGTCAAACTGCCGGTATTAGTATGACGACGTTCGGTGATGCGATGGTTCGAATCCGAGTCAACACAATGGACTCTTTTTGAAGTATTCTTTAGATTATTCGTAAGGAATTCAATGTTGTAGCAGTGTAACATTTTAAAACTTGAGGGGTTAGGACATAGTGACGCTTTCTGTACCAGGCATTAATTGTGGCGCGCAACAATATTATACAGTGGTACGGGACCCTTCGTGTTCGAGCCCGACTCGCACTTGGCCGCTTTTTTTAAGTAAAAGAATTGCCCCTTTGACATAGCTTATTATTCTATTCATATCGTCGTTCGCATGACTAAAAGTTCTATCTCATTTTTTTTACTGATCTGAGTCAGGACAACCACAAAATGGTTATATTTTGAGATCCAAATAACATAAAGGTACGACGTTTAGTGGAAAATATAAAGAATCACGAATGCTCCTCCATTCGTGATTCTTTACATTATTCACTAACCGACAAAGTCTTTGTAGAGATAAAACTTAGCCTTTGAATAATTTGTCTCACTTACCGCAATAAACGGTACAAATGTCTGGCTGGAGTCCTCGTCGCTCGACTTATCTCTGTAGGCTACCATCGCCTCGCCGATCGGCACGTTGTTCACTGGACCGATGCTGTTCAGATACCTAAGAAAAACAGATCGATATTATGTGCATCTGACAGCGTTGTATTTTGGCTTTTATGATCATGGATTTAAGACTCCTATTACAATTAAATATGGAAACCTGAAAATGATCGGAACTTGTGTAATTCGACTGGATTTCCTCATTTTGCGAGTGCTCATTTACAAAATCGAATGCGCCGTTCCGACAACTCATTTTGAGTGGCGTAATATTTCCCGACGGCGCGGCGGTTGTTTTTCGTGGTGGAGACCCGTCAAATGGCTTTGTATTGTGTTTGAACCAACCTGCCGATGCGCGAGGACATCTCGGCGACATCGGCTGTCGAGCCTTCGGCGGCACGCTCGCAGATGTTCTGCCACGAGTCGCTCGTGAACAGGGACGCGTAGCCGCCGTCCGACGCCGCCAGGTGGCGCGCTATCACGCTGGGGCCTGGTGAGGTTGTGGAGAGATCAGTAACGTCGAAATATTGAATAAGAATGAAATATTAGTGACGAAATTAATCGCCTCAAATCTTATTTCAACAGTCGATCAACCGCAATGTTGTAGCACCATACAAAATTGCAATATTGCAAGGTGGAGGAAATGACGGTCAACAGAAGGAAATAAATATTGATGACATCAAAGGAAACATTACTTTGTTAAAAAAAGTTAAGTGTATGCATGGTTTCTTACTCCAATATAAAAAAAAAAATACTGGCACTCCGGGAGTGCCAACAGAAGTGAAAACTAAACACAAACAGAATACTTTGCCATCACTCACTGACATATCGGGTTTAAAACCGAGTACATCCCGAGGACCGCCGAACACATCCGAATGTAGCGCGGTGTCGGTAACAGTGTCGCGAGTTCAATGGTTTTTTTCCCATCTCAAAAAATGGCCAACGCGCCTAAAGAAGTTTTCACTTCAATTAGTCAGCGCCTGACGCAAATTGACGTATTTTTAATAGCCAATTTTTTAATCTCGTCTAAATTGTCTATGGAGTATCTTAATTTGATAGGACTAAACTAATATTTATCTTCTGTCCTTTTCTTAATGAAATAGAAAGAAAAAGATGCATGAACTTAAATTTAGTTCAGTTTGTGAACAACAGAATCGGCGCCACTTAGAGCCTACATTTACTAGTTTAGTGACCCCTGATAAAAAATGCCGAACCAAAGTGAGATAGTGTCTGCATACCGATGGGCACGTAGTAGAAGCGCACTACGGGCGCGTCGTGCGGGCGGCGCGCGGCCAGCTCGGCGTGCGCGCGCAGGCCCGCGCTGGCGGCCGCGTCGCCGCCGCAGATGGCCACGCGGATACACGAGCGGCGGGAACTTCTGGGGACAATGCGCCATGTTACTATTTGTTTATTTTTAATTAAAAACCATCATCATCTGCCTAGCCTTTTCCCAACTATGTTGGAGTCGGCTTCCAGTATAACCGGATGCAGCTGAATACCAGTGTTTTACATGGAGCGACTGCCTATCTGACCTCCACAACCCAGTTACTGGGTAATACGATACCTCTTGGTAAGACTGGTTGTCAGACTTTCGGGCTTCTGACTACCCGTAACGATTGTCAAAGACCCACGAATGACAGCCGGGATCAACGGCCTAACGTACTTTCCGAGGCACGGAGGGATCACGATATGTAAATTAAAAACCAATTACAATAATTAAAGACACATACACACAAACGCAAAAACATATAAAGTTACGGTAAAAAAAATAACAACACTTATGAATTCTATCATAAAATCTTCGTTCATTTATCCGCAAACCGATCGGTTGTTGGATTAGAACCCAAGAGTCTATTTGTATATTAAGAGGTAAATAATTCGTTCTAAGACTAAACTTTTTAGCTTTTATTTTATAGTAAGATTTAAATTTTGCAGACTTCAGTTATTCTGTCATCATAATTATGAGTAAGCGGTATTTTGGCCCTCAAATGGTTCATAATACATTTTTCTTGAAGACACACCTGGGGGCTTAAAACGGCCACTTTGGCAGAATTTTAAGAGGATAACATTATGAATCTTAATGGACAGTTAACTGTTAAGTTAATCGTATCAAATCCCATTGGTGAAGAATTTTTCAGTTATTTTTTGTGCTAAAATATCAATCAATCCAAATCCACTTTACGATCTCTACAATCTACGTAGTGCAGCGAAAAAAAGAAAAACACGGACTGTCCTCGCCATATAATAATTCATAATGTTATCCTTTTATGATTCTGCCAAAATGGCCTTTTTAGGCCCCCTGGTGAATCCCACATTCAGATCACGGTTGTCCACCAAGAGTCTAACTTATTCTTCAGTCAGTAGAAGAAATGAGGTACAAAAGTGGACGTATGCATGAAAGAGGTCGGTTACTCACTGTTTAGCCCTGGAGTAGAGCGCCTGCAGCAGCGGGCGCGGGTCGGGCGCGGCGTGCGGCGCGAGCAGCGCGGGCACGGCCAGCGCCGCCAGCGCCGCCGCGCCCGCGCCGCCGCCCGCGCCGCCGCACACGCCCACGCACTCGGGGCCCGCCGCCTCCGAGCCCAGCAGGCGCGACACCTGCTCCGCCCACGTGCGACGAGGCTGCGATGTAGATACACTTTTATTCGGACCAATAAACTTACAAAAAGTAAAAAGGAAAGAAAATACCAACACGGTAAAAAAAACGTGTGCGGTCGGGGGACCTCGTCAGAAACGAAGTTCCTTACGCGACACTCACACGCACACGCACTCGGATAAAGAGACTCTTAGAAAGAGACATTTATTGTTTGTATTTCCCCTGCGTTTCCCATAAAATATTTTTCATTCTTTCTTTTTTAAATTTTTCTTTATCATCACTAAAAGTACTCCCTCACAGAAAGAGGAGTCCCAGCAGTAGGAACATTATAGGCTGATTATACTACACTAAAAAACAGTTTTAATTTTAAAACTATCCATATAGGAAATACATAATAATATTATTGCATTTCCTATATGGATAGTTTTAACAAAAACACGCATACCTCTAATGTAGTAGGGCTCTGTGCCGGCAACTCATGCGCAGAGAGCGGTCTATCAATCCCCACTACGAGCGAGTTCTTCTTACGCGTCACGCCGCCCCCAGGTATAAGGTTACCGCCGCTTGTCGCGCTACGGAATAACCTTGATCGCTTGTCCTCCTGAAACAATGAAGTATCTTAGATTGCTGCTCATAATTCATACATCCTACTAATACATTTATTATAAACGCGAAGTTTTGTGAGAATGAATGGATGGATGTTTGTTACTCTTCCACGCAAAAACTACTGAACAGATTTGGATAAAAATTGGCACACAGATAGTTTATAACTAGGATTAACACATACGATCGCGTTTGGCGATTAAAAATCGGCCGGTCAAACGCGTGCACTTCAATATAGCTCCATACTGATTCCCTGAACGATCAAACTATCGGTCAACAAAAAGTCGCTAGTGTGCACTGGCTCTTACTATTATTATTTTTATCCAACTTAAAAAAAGGAGGAGGTTCTCAATTCGGATGTTTTTAATTATTAATTTCTTAATCTTCTTCTTAGTGTGTCGATAGCAATCTAAATGTACTCGGCCCAGAATTCGGCTACTTGTTTGGCGCCTTCACCAGCGTCCATCAGTTCCTGTAACGTGCAGCTGACAGGACACGCAGGACACGATATTAAGTGTCCCATCGTTTGTGGAACAGCCCCACATTTACACTCCAAGGCGGAGTCGTCTATGAATCTCCACCTGAACAGGTTTTCCTTGCTTCGGCCAACCTGGGTCCGGAGTCTGTTTAAAGACCTCCAGGTTACCCAAGGAAGCTCATGTCCAGGTGGGAGGTCTACAGCGGGAATTATTTTCAACAAATAAAATATTTGAGTGTTCAACTAACCCTGAGCTTGACCTCGTTTGGCGGGGAGCTGGACACGGAGGCGCCCGACACCGGCGCGTCAATGGTCGCGTCGCCGTCGCTGTTGCCGTCACTCGCGCGTTCGTCACCCGCTGAACTTCTGACCGCTTCTGATTCTGATGTCATAGTTAAAGTTAGCGGGGAGTTTAGGGCCCGGCGCCCACTATCGGCATCGGCACGGGTGAGGATTTTTATGTGACGAATAAAAATGAAACTTAATTGTATGACGATAAAATTGAAATTTCAATGATAATAATGATCGTACGTGCAAAAATAAAGATTAGGGTATCCAACATATCGTGTCATTGAAATTTAAATTTTATTGTCATACTATTAAGTTATATTTCTATTTGTCGCATAAAGATCCTCAGCCGTGCCGATGCCGATAATGGGCGCCGGGCCTATGGGTGTAGCGAGGTTTTAACTTTGGTTTTTTTTTATGTTGAAGGACTTTTTAATGTTATTTCTTAAACAAACTGGTGAATATTTTATAATTCTTTATTAAAAGTGCTATACAGGCTGTTCATAGGAAAAGATCAAAGTGAGGCGTGAGTTTTGATATTTAAATTTATACAAATAACATTTATCAATCAAGTTTCAGTTTTTTCTTTCTCTATAATGATAACGTGTTGATTTTTGAACTTAAAAAAAAATTGTAAAATGGTAAACTTCTGAAAAAGTGAAATATTAGACACAGTGTTTTAAAATAGAAAGGATACGTTTTAAATAATTAAACTTGATCAAACCATGCAACCGTGTCACTTGTATCGAGTGAACGGGTGAAGACGGAAAGCAGTGATAGTGATAATAATAATAACATAAAATAACAGACAGAAGCACGCTAATAGTCGTAATAATAACCAATTAATAAGTAACTTGATAGAGATTGTGCAATAACTTAATCTGCGTTCGCGATTTATTTGCCAAAAATGTCAACAAATATGAATTAATGGAAAATTAACTTTAATTCCCACACAATAAAGTTCAGTTTACGTTACAACTTCAAAAATTTATATAACTTTTTCGATAGTGCTAGTCACTGAAATCAACTTAATTTTCATTGAAATAAAGTTGATATTTGTTTAACTTGACATTGGCTAGGGGTGTGCAGCACTGCGCACTTTTACTTTAAATAAATAAAAGAGAGAAGTATTATCTACAGAAGGTAACCCTTTTACGATTGATGTATTAATTTTATATTTTTATGATAAAGTTAAAGTATTATGTCACAATCTCGATCAAATATCTAAATAAACTTACTATTTTATTAACCATAATAGACGGGGACGATTAAATATTTGACAATACTAAGGCCTGAGTTCACCAACATTCAAACCAACGTTTAGTTATTTAAACAGTTAGTTTATGTCAAATTTCCTAAGGAAATTTTAAATATCATAATCAGCCTATAATGTTCCCACTGCTGGGACACAGGCCTCCTCTCGGTGAGAGGGAGTGGGCCACGCGGGCCCTGTGCGGGTTGGCAGATGTCACATGTCTTCGAATTTTTGGTTCTAGGACATGCCGGTTTCCTCACGATGTTTTCTTTCACCGTTTTGAGAGCAGTGGTGATGAAATAATTTACACAAAGTAAAGCGCCTGTCTGGGTTCGAACCTACGACCTACAACTCGTAAGTCGCGGCCGTTACCACTTGGCCACCACTGCTCCGTGTCAGTAAAACCCACCTGTTTATATATTTTTTTTTTTTCTTTTTTTTTCATTTAAAAAAACGTTGCCCCACACTAGGAATTTCTCCTGTATTGTGGGTGCGTTTACAAACATTTAAACTCACATACACAAACAGCCAAACCCGGAACAACTACTATATATATTAATACTATATATATTGCAGAAGAGACAGCGACCGCATGAGATCGATTTTAAATATAGAACTGATTAAATATTTAATCAGTTGATTTAAATGTTGGTGAACACAAGGCTAAGGCAGTTACTTACTATGGTCATAAACTTTTGTTTTCGAGAAGCCTTAATTGAATTTAGTCTGCTTCTGCATATTTGTGTGGTTGAAGTATTAAATACAGACAATATGGCAACCACATCAAATATTATATAACTCTCGTCTGTCTGTCTGTCTGTATGTTACCTTTTCACGCCTAAACCACTGAACCGATCAGTCTGAAATTTTGCATATCCGTTGTCATGTGTACAGAAACGGATATAGGGTACCTTTAATCCCAAAAAAAAAAAACTGTTCCCGAGGAAAACAACAATAATAATAGATGGCGCCACGTGTCTTTCGAATCATGATTGAATTATATTTGAAATCAAGGGATCGAGATTTATGCGGGTGAAACCGCGGGGCGCAGCTAGTATACTGTATAAATTTAGATGCAACTTATGCAGTTGCCTCATACCTCTATGGGACCATGAAAAATAACAAACATAGAATGGTTTACTAGGCCAGACAATTACATTTGCACTCCCAAAAATCCCCAAGCCACTTTTCGTTTATCTGTCGACCTATTTCTCTGTAACATTGCATCGTCCGTATTTATCGTCCCCCTATAGGTTTAAAGATTTATAGACCGTCAAGGGCCTACAGACCTATCGATCCATAAGAACGTCCACAGACCCATAAGCCCATAGACCAATCAATCCATAGGTCCAAAAGAGCCTGCATTACCTGTGAGCGGCACCGAGACGAGTTGCCTCTCCCGCAGCGCGCTGAGCTCGGCGCCCGACGACGCCACGCTGGCGTGCCGCGCCACTGCGCATGCGCCGCCTTCAGTCACAGCGTGCAACGTGGAATACCGTGGTAGTGCGGAGAGTAGGCAGAATGCCATGAGGAGTGAATGAGTTTAGTGGCTGTTTTATTAGGTTACGTTTACAACAGATAATGGTATGTATCGGGGCGGCCATTTTTAGTTACGAATTATAACGGTCTTGGAAAATGTACTTTGCTTTCATATAATTAGAGTCTTGTTTGGCTCGTCGCTGTATGACAATTTTTGACAAAGTTGCTTTGAGCTGGATTTTTTTTTTATTGTAGCTCTCTAATTAGATTTTCGCAGTCAACAATACTCGCAATTTAATCTATTGCATAGTTTCGATATTTCCCCATTCAGGTAGTGCAAATTTTACAACTGAAAATAACTTTCTACCCAATTCGTGAGCCATAGCAGTAGTATTCCACCTCGCACACAAACTAATCTAATGCACACAGCGTTACAAAACAAAACATAAAAGATATCTCAATGTATATAAATGTCTTCCATTAAAATGTATGTAAGCAAAAACAAAAGTGAAGCGATTACGTCACACAATGCATCTCAGAGTGTATGCTTCGATGCTCAGGCAATTAATTATGATACTGATTATATTGTTTACCATACACTAGTATTGTTATAATTAATGAGTGATTATGTGTGTTTGTTGTGTAGCTCTTGACCTAGCTTTTGAAGATTGTGACACAAAATATTGTAGGGTTTTAACTGTCTTGTGAATGTCATAAATTTGGCTTCTGAAGTTGATTAATAAGTTAAGGATTTATGAAATGAAAAACGGTTTTCAAAATTAACATTACTTTATTGCAAAATATAAAGAAAATTAACAAAATCAAACAATTAAAAATAATACAATATCACAAAAATTTTAAACGTTTTTATCAAAAACAGTAAACAATCTTCAAAAATTAGACCGAGAGCTAGCAACATTATCTTTAGAATATTTCTGCCATTCTTCCTTGGGTGGGTACGTACCATTGGAATGCCTGTGGTGTTCCTGGTTCGCCAGACTCCTGGAGCTGCTGAAGAACGGCCTCAGCGAGGGTTTGGGGGTGGAGCCGATGCTGATGGTATCCATCTGATCCGGACCTGAGTCCTCGCCTTCTCCGCATGATAAGGATTCTAGTTCCTGAAAAGATTATAAGCACAATGATGATTGATGGTCTTCAAATGTTGTCAACATCAACCTTTTACAATCACAAAGCCAGTTTGTGTAAGACCATTAACTAATAGGCATGCGGCCTGTAACACTGTAACAGTTTATGTTGCCAGTAACAAACTTCCAGCAACGCAACAACACGTTGCTGCAATAATACTACTAAACAGTGTATACCATAAATACAAGGCTTATTGTTGAGTACATAGGAGTTTGGGAGAGACAAAAATACAATGAATCTATTCCCATAAGTCCTACGGAATCTTACATCTTTGTTGCAGCAACACGACATGTAACACTCACCTGGAACAGTTCATCGATGTCATGTTGCGCGTGATGCGTGTCGCGTGTGGCGCCACGCTCCGACAGCTCCTCGGGCACGCGGAACCTCCGCAGCAGCGCCGCGAACTTCTGCTTCAGGTTGCGTTGCTGTAACGCGAGATGTAACGTTAGTTGCATGTTGACTTTATTTATGATGCTGGTGAGAAGGTTGATAAAGGTGACTGAGTTTGCTACGTTTTGTACGTGATTTATTGTAGTGTAGTGCGAGAAATAAATGATTTATACTTTTACTCTTTCGGTTTCTAGGTGAAGTAACTATTTTAGGTATTGCCTAAGGTACTGTGTGAAATTTGCAAAAAAGTGCGTTCTTTTAAAACACATTTCAATATTTATTTGCAAGTAGGATTTAATTTCACCGATTTATGTACATTTATCACTGATGACGAATGAGCTCGATTCAATATTCATTCACCATTTCTAGCACTTTGGATACCTACAATTTTCGTTGTAGATTTTAAGTCTAAAATCTAATGAGAACCGTATCAATAATGTGACTTTTTTTGTTTGATTTTTATTTCTTTAAAATTATCTTATCAAACCAAACCTTCGATACCGAAGTATAATGACACAGCAGTTCTATTGTGTTTTTTTTTTCATTGTTCCCATACAAAAATAACATGTAACATTGAACGGCACGTGTAGATGTTAAAATTTTGACCTTGAGCATTTTTTGGTGCATTTAAGGAGATAACTAATATTGAGATAAGTGACGACACGACCGAAATGTTGGTTTAGGAGATACAAGACTGCTTAAATTTCAGTGACGAATATTTTTTTTTAAGATTCTATGCACTCCCAGATTTTGAAATCTTCATCAACTGCCTAGACTCTTTCCAACTATGTTGGAACCGGCGTCCAATCCAACCTTATGCAGCTGAATATCAGTAATTTACATGGAACGACTGCCTATCTGACCTCCACATCCCAGTTACTGGGTAACAGGATACCTCTTTTAAGAACGATTTTTAAAACTTAAAATTATTACAGACACATATTTATATACACACAACACAAAAATACAGCACACAATTCTAAATCTCCACACCCCACTGAACAAAAACACACAACGATGCGCAAGCGCATACGAAAAATACATACAGTTTTCACCTCCATGGACCGAACGCTACTGAGCGGCCACCGTCTTGGGTGCAGTTAATCTAATCTAGCTCTGATAAACTCACAAACAACGTGACATAATGTTTATACTACTTAAATGATATGACGCTATCTTGTTAGTAATGAGAGAAATCAGAGGTCGTGAGTTCGAGTTCCGCTTGTGTCTACTGACATAGAATGACGTCACGTCTGTATTGCCCAAAGGGATAGTAGTACGCACACTCTGCCATTTATTATAAGTTCCATGTAATAGAGGACGACCTTATTACCACATAACGGGCACGTCATAGTCAGACTGATTGCTACTGAGAAATTCCCGATAAAAAACCCATTAACGTTTTCACCGACCTGTGGGGTAATTGCGTAACACACTAGCAGTAGGAATAGCTTTCATTTTGACAGTGCAACAATATTCATTGCTTTATTTACGTGGTTGAGCAGACACATTTTTCGAACATATGAAGCAATGTATTAGCAATATTCTTCAAAATCATTCAGATTGTGACTGAGAGTGTGCTAAGCATGGGCGCCGGCAAGTTTATTTTCGAGTCTGCTGCACGCAGACTCGATTATTATAAAGTTGGTGTGTGTGTGTGTGTTTAAATGTTTGTTACTTCTTGACGCTCAAACGGCTGGACCAATTTTGATAAAATTTTGTATAGAGGTAGCTGACACCCTGGATTAACATATAGGATACTTTATCCCGATATTCGCTCGGGGTCGACACTTATGCGGGTGAAACCGTGGGGGCGCAGCTAGTACGAGTACTAATTAAATGACAAAGAAATAGATTAAGAAACTACTGATAGAATCTACGATACAAGTGTATAGATACCTAATATTACAGATGTGCTCTTTAAATTAAATACAAACGTTTAACAGGAACACAACTAACTATTATAGGCCAACCGCTTAACTGAGACGATGCCTGAGGTAGCAGCGCGGTGCGGGAGGGGTGTGGTGACGTTATGCGTAAGCTCAGTGATTCGTCCACTTGTTACAAACAACTATCATCAGTCCCGCACCGCGCAGCTACCTCAGGCAACGTCTCAGTTAAGCGGTCGGCCTATGAATACATGACGCATGCTATACCAACCAAACTAGAAGACCACATCTCTACGGTATGAGAATAGAAATTTTGAGACTTGGCATTATATTTATAAGGTTCAGTTTTGATTGAGCACTCTGCAACACAATTTTACAGGTACTATTCGTCGTTATGCTATGGAAAGTGCGAATAGTGCAGTAAAGAAGATTTTTCACAGGAAACAAAAATACCAATATCATGCAAATACTGTAGTAGGTAAGTAGGTACAAAAACAAACTTTAAAAAAAAAATAGTACATTAGGCTTATGAGTCATACAAATATTCTCATGGATTCTGAAGTTTCTTCATCCATAAACTGTTCCATACATGTATTATACATATACTTTAGAAACGTTAATAGATGTTAATTTCGTTTTATGAATCCAGCACAATTTCTATTCTCATACAAATGTATACTAAGCGTGCGTGCGCAAGCGCTCACCGCGAGCTTCCCGCGGCTGCCCTTGCGTTTCGCGGCCGCGTTCTCTAGCTCACTGTCGCTGTCCCTGTCCCTGTCGTTCGCCTTAGAGTGCATATAGCTCTGTCTCTTTCGCTCGCGCTCCATGAAGCTCAAGTCGCGAGAACGGGACAACTGCGTGCAATGCAACGCCTATTACGCACAAGCTTTATCTTCTACTTAAATATTTATAAGCTATAAATAAAATATTATAAAATTATTTCAGTTTAAAACGTCGGCCTGTAAATGATAAAAACATGGTAAATATGGAAAGCTTCCTGAAGCAAAAGCGTATTATCAAAACATGCGGTTTTTTTTTTAAGAATTTATTTTACAAAAATAAGCAAGCCCTTCGGCAATTTTTTTTACGCTAAGGAATTTATCTCGTAAAACATTCCCCTAAAAATCTGTAACTAAATTAATAAAACTGCTAATTAATTTATTAAAAATCTTATAACTGGCTCCTGTACTAAATCTTCCTAGTTTGAGAGCTAGGGCTACATTTTTATAGAAGAAGAAACCTAATATTTATTATGCAGTTTAAAAAAAAATTGTTAAACCGATTGTAGTCCTAATTACCTTGGTATAAGAGAGATCAGTTTTGTTGAAGGCCAGCTGTCGATGCGCGCGCCGCCTGGCGGGCGCTCCGTACGTCATATCATCAGCTTCCTCTACGGAGCTGAATTCACCCTCCTCTTCTTCGTCCGAGTAGCCGCGTTCTGGAAAATGAGGAGTATAACGGTCTAGCACACATGTGGTTCACTTGGCCTTAATCCTCGAGGTTATACCATCGAGATAGGTTGAAGGCTAAATACGTTTCTTAAAAATTTAGAGAGAAAGAAGTAATTGTTCATACAAGGGTTAGAAGTAGAAACGTTGGTCGTCTGACGGTGTGATGGGTGCACGACATTGTTTATTTATTTATTTTTTTATTTATTTAATTCGGGAAAACAAACAGTTACACAAACATCGTAATAAACATGTACTGATAAAAAGAGACATTACATATGTGTAGCCCACAACGTTATCCACATCTTAAATACTACAAAATTATTATGGAACTATTTGCACACGAGTGAAACTTAAAAGGCAAAATCTTAAGATTACTTATTTTTAAATGAAATGAAAAGATAATCACTATTTTACACTAATAGAGAAAGAACAATTCAAAACAACTAAGAATATGAGTCGCTAATTAATTTTATCAATGAGCTTCTAAACTTATTAGCAGACAATGTAAACAAATCCAAATTTGTAAACATAGTGTTAAAATTATTAGCTATACGACGAAGAGGTGCGCGAACTCCAGCGTTTGTGCGGCAGGAGGAAACGGCAAAAAGTGGTCGTGCGCGCACCTGTCGTCCAATGACAGTTCTCGGAACAACGTAGCTTAACTTATTAGTAAGGTTTATGCAATCATATCTGTTATTACACAAGTCATAGAGAAACATAGTTTCTAGGAAAAGGCGTCTAGACTTTAAGTTTAACAGTTTAACATTCTTTTGGCGTGAATTAGGGGGAATAGAGGCATGATGACACCGATAATGTAGGGCTTTGAGGAATTTACGCTGGACATTTTCTAAGCTGTCTATATATTTTTGATAAAGAGGATTCCAGATTATTACAGCGTATTCGAGTTGTGATCTAATTAGTGACTTGTACAGATGTATATAGGTATCTATGCGCTTAAATTCAGTAGTAGATCTCATAACAAAACCAAACATACGATAAGCGTTGTTGACAATTTTTTGAATATGCTGGTCAAGGTGAAGTTTTGTATCCAATAGTATTCCAAGATCCTTCACTGACATGACTCTATGCAGTGCAGCGTTATCCAATGCGTAAGTGCTCCTTATAATATTTTTGTTCTTTGTAAATGTAATACATACACATTTAGATGTACTTAATTGGATTTTGTTTTCTGCACAATAAACAGAAAACCGATTAAGGTCCTCTTGAAGTAACAAAGAGTCAGCAGGGTTGCGAATTGTTCTGTAGATTTTAAGGTCATCTGCATACAGCAAACATTTTGAATGTACGAAACAACTCCAAACGTCATTGATAAAAATAACAAAAAGAAGAGGCCCTAAAATAGAGCCTTGCGGCACACCAGAAGAGACGTTGACTGAATTAGACCGATAGCCCTTAATCACAACTCTTTGCGACCTGTTTGTTACATATGATGCGAACCAGCGAAGTAAATCTCCACGTATGCCATTATACGCCAACTTTTTGAGAAGCAGCTCATGATCCACCTTATCAAAAGCTTTCCGAAAGTCTGTGTACACAGCATCTACTTGTACCTGTTGATCCATATTATTAAACAAATAATCTGTAAAGGCTAGTAGATTTGTAACGGTGGATCTTTTTCTGACAAATCCATGTTGTTGAGCAATAATAATGTTATGAATGGTTGGGTATATTGCTGTGTGTACAAGTCTCTCGAAAATCTTGGATAAGACAGACAGGATAGAGATGGGGCGGTAGTTTTCGACATCGTATTTAGAACCTGTTTTGTGTACTGGGGTTATATTGGCTCGTTTCCAAACTTCAGGAAATGTACCCTCAGTAATGCATTTATTATAAATAATGTGTAGCGGAATGTATATACTACTGGCTGTTTTTTTAATAAAGCAAGGTGGTAATCCGTCTGGGCCTGGGCCTTTTGTTATATCTAATGCCTTTAAGGCTTGCAATACCTGATCCGGACTAAAAACTATGCGGTTAATAATTACACAATTATCTGCACACGTTTCAGGGGGCAACCATTCACTGCTATTAAATGTGGTTGCTTCATAGACCGACTGAAAAAAGTTTGAGAACATATTACAGATCGCATTTGGGTCACTAGAGGTTTGATTTTTGTAAAATGCAGTGACTGGTATACCAGCATCGGCTTTGCGATTAGCAACATAACTCCACAAATTCTTAACATTTTTTTTAATATTGTCCTCGACACCATTTATATACTTAGTATAATTTTTTTTGCATTCTGTTTGGAATCTCTGTCTGAGAAAAGAAAACTGCTCGTAATCTGACAGGTTATTATACGTTTTCCATTTAATCCAGGCTTTATTTTTGTTATTAAATATACGTATAAGTGATTTAGAGAACCAAACAGGGAATCTTGAAGGTTTAGAATAGCTTGTGGGAGTGTGGTTTTTGATAGAACCGAAGACAATATCATAGAATATGCTAACGCACTGCTCCACTGACAGCCCATTTAAGGTATGATCCCAGTCAATTTTACACAATTCGTGGTTAATTTGTTCATAATCTGCTTTATAATAATTATATTTTAATGTTTTCGCTTGTTCAATGTTTTTATTTTTACTTTTGTGGTCGATTGTGGTATAGAAAGGAGGGTGATGATCATCAATAGGTAATAACGTGCATGTCGGTATAGATGTGATGCAGTTTGTGTTGCTTATTAATAAATCTAAAGTTCGACCCTTATGGTTTAAGATGTTGTTAAACTGCGCGGCGTTGAGTAGTGACATGAAGTTACTCATATGTTCACTCAGCGAGTTATTGCCACTACAGTGTAGGGCTGCAGCGTTGCCATTATGATTTGGAAGCCAGCGTATATCAGGCAGGTTGTAATCACCAAACAGATAAAATATGTTTGTGTTAAGTCTATCTAATGTTTTATGCAGAAGGTCATAATGAGATAGGTATGTATCCTCGGAGGATTTTGGGGGAATATATACTACACTAATGACACATTTGCTATTATTATCAATACCCGGAAGTTGTATGAGAACGTGTTCAATGTGAGGAGTAGTTGGCAGATCAAATGGTACAAGGGTGGATCGTAAGTATTTCATTACGGCCACGAGAACCCCGCCACCTTCCTTTTTGTTAGTCGCAATACGGTCACGATCACATCTATGGACTATATAGCGGTCGTCCAAAAACTCATTATCAAATATTTGTGGAGTGAGCCAAGTTTCTGTCAATATTATAATATCATAACAATTTGATAATATATTCATATATAAGATATTGAGCTTAGTCCGCATACCCCTACAATTCTGATAATAAATGGTCAGGTTATCCATTAGTATATGAGTGCGATTTAATAGAATGTAGTTGAATGTGATTGAAAAGCCTCAACCCATAATCTTGTTTTTTTAACTTACAACTATAGTTTAGACTAATTAAGTTAATAAAAAAATATAAAGGTAATATAACACTATGCATCAACAGATATGACCACATAGTAATTAGAAAACAACTTTTGAGATATAATAAATAATTTGAATTGTTAATTACATCGGGACTCATGCAGGGTAAGTATGAAATAACATCATTACTGCTGAACTTACAGTTTACAATAAATAGGACAATAGGATATTTTATAAAAGATTTGTAAAAGTGGGAAATTAAATAATTAATCATGCTTTGAAGCACCTGGCTTAATTTTAAGGATGTCTTGAGGGGATCGTATGGCAATTGCTGATTCACCATCAATCTCTCGCACGAGTATGGTAGCATGCTTGACCCACACGAATTTAAACTTATTTTTGCTGGCAGCTTCTCGGCTTGCTCGAAACAACTGCTTATTCTTTAGTGTCAGGTGTTCATTCATGTAGATAGGTTGTGGTGTTCCGGATATTGCAATTTGATCAGTCTTTAAACCCTTTACTCGTCGAAATGCACTCAGGAGATTATCTCTTAGTATACGCGAACTAAGCTTAACAATAATATTTTTGGGCTTAGTGTTCTGTTTTTGTGCATGCGGTACACGGTGAATGGCAATGATGTCTTTTTGGCTCAATGAACAATTTATCTTCGCACTAATAGTCTCCATAAGCGTAATCAAATTTTCAGCACGCTTTTCGGGAATGTTACATAACTCCAGGTTGCATTGTCGAGCCTGTTGTTCGAGTGTATCGATTTTCGCCTCCAAATTTATTATTGTATTATTTAGAACTTCTGTACTCGTAGACTGTTTACTGATTATATCGAACTGTTTCTTTAAGTCGTCTTGCTGACCTGATGTAAACTGAAGCGATTCTTGCATGGAAGCAAAATCTTGCACTAAAGCGTCATGCTTGCCATCTAGCGCAGTTACGTGCAATTCTAATTTTACGTGCTCAGATCTCAGAGAATTTATCTCACTTTTTATATCCGTGGTAACTTGAGTAACTGTGGCCAGATCAGTTTTGATGGAAGTAATATCATCAGATATCTTTGACATGGTGCAATCGAAATAGCTTCGTAACTCATCTAATCTTTTGTTCATAGCTTGGGTGAGGTCACAAATAGCGTTTGTTATTTCAGATTCCGGCTCTTTTCTCTTTCTTTGCAAAACATTCGTTTCCCTTCCGGTGACAGTTGTCAGATTTGGGGAGGAAGAAGATGTTGTAGGAGTCTGGTTCATGATTTATGAACCGTAATCGAACCAGTAATAATATAGAAAAGAGGATTTTTGTTTTGGTTTGTGTCGATAGCAGTCAAGAATTTCACGTAGTGTCTCTCATTAACGTCTGGTCTCGTGGCAACGGGCGCGGCCAGTGGCCCCTTTGCACGACGAGTCGCGGGTTCAAACCCCAGTCAAACAGTTGACTTTTTCTAAATTTCCAAAGTTTGTTCTTAAACTGTTAGTTTCAACAAGCTTACGACTCACCAAAGGACGAGAGGGACGAAGCAATACAGTTTTAAAGATGGCGCCAGCCGCTTATGGGCACCTCTACAAGATAGTAAGAGAGGTACCGAGTCCGAACACAAATCAAATATAAATTCTTAAAAACTTGGGAAATAAATTACAAAAAAAAATAAACGAAAGACGACACAGGTCCACTCGCGATGCAGTTCACAGGAGGAATGAATTTGTTGCCGCCATCTAGCGTCGTACTTGGCAGAGAGTGCCGCAGTAGCGTGGAGACTGGCTCATCATTCAAGGAGCCCACCAGTAAGTTTAATGGGACTGTGAATGATGATGATAAAATGTCCATCAGAGATGTCAGCATCGATTCGCCCATAGGGCTGAAGCCTGCCGGGTCAGTGGGATTGTCCGAAAGGGTTACCGCTGGCCCGGAACATAAAGGGCTAAGGAAGGAACACGGGTGGGTTTTAGTCAGTAAGAGTCTGACAGTCCCTTCCGCTTCGCCCAGAGCGGGTGGGGTCATTTGATTTCCCTCCTAAAAAAAAAAGGCACAGTTAAACACTTACCAGTAATAAGTAAAGTATTGTTGTTCTTAGTGTCATGGTCTACCGGCGTGGAAGCAAGCCCGGTGATGGTGAGCTTGGCCACCGGCTGGCCAGCCGCGGCGCCAACCTTGCCGCCAACTCCTGTGAGCTCCAGTTCCATGTCCATTGAGCGTTGCAGCACCTGGGAAAGGACAGGAAATTGAAAATAGTTTTTATAAACATAACATCACTTACATCCCGTGACCCCTCCGTGCCTCGGAAAGCACGTTAAGCCGTTGGTCCCGGCTGTCATTCGTGGATCTTTGACAGTCGTTACGGGTCGTCAGAAGCTCGAAAGTCTGACAACCAGTCTTACCAAGGGGTATCGTATTACCCAGTAACTGGGTTGTGGAGGTCAGATAGGCAGACGCTCCATGTAAAATACTGGTATTCAGCTGCATCCGGTTAGACTGGAAGCCGACCCCAACATTGTTGGGAAAAGGCTAGGCAGATGATGAACATCACGTAGTATTCGAAGAGTCCCATGCTATGAGGGCGAATACAAATCCTGTCCTAACTAATCTAGACTTTAGAAGACGAACTTGACGCCTTTGTGTGATTGGTCCATACTGACTCAGGATCGAGTAGGAAGGGGGGGGCTTTGCCCTGCAGTAGGATAATACAGGCTCTTCTACTCTGTGATGCTACTGAGAGTTTCCTTAAGGAAAAATCTTGCAATCAAGGGGTTCACCCCACGCTTAGCAGTCGAGCTGACACTGCTGACCGCCATTAGCCAAACAAGCCGGGTATTCAATTAAACTATATAAATCTGAAATTGTTTTTTTTTTTAATTCTCGGCCTGTGAGAAAACTATGCAGATACAGTCTTATGCCACAACTATGTACCTATTTGAATGAATTCTACTTCTCCTTGACAGACGGCGCTTAAAAGGAAATGCCGGTGGTTGTTTTTCCATAGAAACGCTCTCGCCTGTTTTCTTTCTGGTTAATGATCATAAAGCAATGATTTTTTACAGTATAATACATATTAACTACTTGTACAGTCCCTATGTTTTCCTTTTTGATGATACGTAATTTTTATAAACACTAGAACCCTCAAAAAAATGCTCAAAATTGCCGCTGTCAACAGAGGCCTAGTGTGTAAATTTGACAACTATTAAAAAAAAAAGAAAAACATAAGGACACAGTATATATCCTTCTTATTCAGTTTATGAAATATCTTTCAAATTGGTCCAACATTGGAGAAGGAAATAAGCGAGAGCCAACCCTCGAATTATGACTTATCACTTAGGCTTTTTCAAAAGTCTCTCTGACCGCATTTCCTCTTAACGGTTCTAGTTTACGTATTTAGCGTTCATTAGTAAAGAGATAATTATTATCTCTCAACGATTCATGTAGCTGAACTGTAGGAAAACTCATTTCTCATAAGTACAAATACCTCGTTTAAAGTTAAAGACCCAGCAATTTGTGCAATCATTAGCCAGTGTAATTGCAAATAAATCGCGAGTACTAAGTACATTGAATATCACAATGAATTCTGCGCAAATACCGCACAGTGGTACTAAGTACATAATGATAATAGTGTGGACATCAATTTGCGACGGAAACCACCCGAGGTTCGTAATTTACACACATTAGTGGCAAATTGTTGGCGGACTCAAAACTGTACATCGATTAACGGTCAGTCAACTTAACGAGCCAACAGGATAATCAATGTAGCGATGTGTAGGTCAAAACAATGAGTAAACATGTAAATGATTTATCAATTTTGTTTACGTTTTGCCTCAATTATGATGGCCTGTACAAGTGACGATGCTTAGCTAAGTAGGTAAACACCTTCTCGGGTTGTCAGGACATGAACTTTTGTCTTAACTCTTCGTATGCCGGGAACGTGGATCTACTCGAGACACAATGGCTTTTTAATTGTTTCTATGATTACGACATTTCAACCGGTTAAATCATGCTGACACGACAAGAAGTAGATCATCATATCAGGCGGTAAAAAAAAAAGTAATTTTAAGTGTCTTGGGATCTGTATTTTAGTTTTATGCCTCCGACTTCCGAAATTAAAGTTATTTCATAATTTTGAAATAATTTCTTTTTGAAGTCGGTTTAATTTTTTTAAATTACTTTTTATTTCGTAATTTTTAGTTTTTGCACTAGTATTTGACCAAGGTTTTGAGATGTTTTCCCTTTGACACTACACCCGTAGATCTTATCAGTAAGCCAGGCCGTCACACTTACACGTATTAGTCCATATCTTGAAAATTACTTAATCGATCTTGATGAAACTTGCACTGTTCCATAAGTTGAAGAAAATGTAAGCCAATAAAAAAAAATGGTCACGATCCGATTAATAGTTCCGGAGATATGCGTGGACAAACATACATACATACATACATACATACGTCTATGAAATTTTTTATATTTGTTTGGAAGCCCTAATAGATCATCATATGTGAATATAATGCAATTCCAATAATATTACATACATACGTATCGAATTGATAACCTCCTTTTTTTTGAAGTCGGTAATTAGTTAGAATCCAATGTTTATCACAGACCTTCTAAGTAGTGGAACGGTACAGAGTATGATGATCACAATATGTAAAATATTCCCAACCACACCGAAGTTGGCAAACGGATTAGTGAAGATAAGTCTCCCGATTTTCTTGTCATTATTTCCTCACTCAGTTACCTTCTAGGTATAGACCAAGGGTGTGCGGCGAATGTATAAGTATTTCTCGGGCTCCCGACTCATGGTACTGGAAGGAACAGCGGGGTTTTACTCGGCAGGAATCCGACATAACCCTCCGTTCTTCCCAGACGGAGGGTATCCATGAGGACGATTACCCCACGAAACAAAAAAAAGAACAGAACCAACATTCTAAAGAAATAAACGAGCGCAGCAGAGCTACATGGCTAGTTTCGCCATAAAACGTTGCGCTAATAAGAGAAAACCATTTTAATCCCGCCGGATGGCGCATTTAGCAGTGACTCACTAATTAACGGCAAATGTCCTGCGAGCCTTATAATGAGGGCGTTGCAATTAAGCGGCTAATTTTAGAGTTATCTATGTATGTACGTAATGTTGTTTGTATAGAACATTGCAAGTTTTAGAGGACGCATCCGGTATGTCAACACGGAGTGTTGGAAACGTAGATTGCTAACGAGAATTTGCAAAAAGTTTTGCAGCATCGTTGAGTTGTTTTTTTCGCAAGCCGGACTAGAAAAATAACAATTTAACGCCTGCTCTTCATACACCGTTTAAGTCACCTGCAGCAGTATTTTCAGCAGTTGAATCTGTACCTACTTCTAACAAAATTGGTCATATGCTCGGGTTAGCACAGATTATCATACACATATCAAGTTATTTACGACATGTCAATAGTCAAAAATTCAGGCTCAAAAACTCATTCGATCGTAAGTGAGTTGGTATTATAGTCCGCGCGGAATAAGTTGGCCGCGCCTTAGGTATGTGAGCGGTGGGACAGAGGGGCGGGCGCTTTGTCATTACTCAGAACATGCGAACACAGATATCCGTGGTTGCGAATAATAGGCAACCCCGCCGCCCTCACCCCCGTCCCCACCCAAGGCGCGGCCAACTAGTTCCGCGCGGACTACAGATTTACGTTTTTTTTTACCTAGCACCATCTGAAAAATTCTGCGTACCTATAATTTCTGGCTATAAAATATTGCCGCAACACTGGATATTGGGTACAAATCCGTGAACTACTTACTTACTAACACTGCCAAGATTTAGGGCGCCCTTTGAAGAATCAATTAAAACGATTTACGACTCCCAAAACACTGAGATGCATAACTTTATAGCTGTTGGAGATATTTGAAAGGGATACTATTGTTGCGCGCCACAATTAATGCCTGGTACATGGTGACATTAGTTACCACTAGCGCCATCTAGTATCGAGTAGCAGAACTAGTCGAGTCACGATCGTTCTAGAAAATTCGATACTAGAACTTTGTAGAACTTTCTCGAACTATCGACACCTAGTCGGTCGGGGCCGGTATGTACTCGAACATTCTAGATGTTTCTACAATGGAAGGTTCTAGAACTATCTGCGGCACTATATAAGGCCGGGATGCGCGACGACCAAGACAGTTTGGATAAAGCGACAAGAGCGAAAACATCTAAGCGATCTTCAAGTGCGAATTAAGAGTGATCAGTAGTGTGATTGTGTTCTTTTAATTAGTGTTTTGAGTTGTAATTAGTGTTGTAAATTAAAGTCTTATTTTTTGGTTATTAAATCGGCAGTTTTTATTGTCACGAACCCGAAGCTCGTAACAATTGGTGTCAGAAGTGGGATTAAAATGCCGGTTTTACCCAAAGACGACACGGAGGGTACCCGTACCCGGAGTCAACGGCAGCAGGAGACGGACCAGAGGCGATTTGGTGGAGCTACGCCACAGACTTCGGAGGGCCAGCTACCGACCACGGAGACTGGCCCGTCCGCAGCAGCTCCAGCATCAGCAGCACCAGACTTTGCTGCTCTGATGATGATGCTGCAGGAGCAGGCCCGCCGACAGGAGGAACAGGCTCGTCGGTTGGAGGAACAGCTCCAGCGGGATAAGGAGGAACAGGCCCGTCGACAGGAGGAACAGGCCCACCGACAGGAGGAACAGGCTCGTCGGTTGGAAGAACAGCTCCAACGTGATAAGGAGGAGCAGGCGCGCCGCCAGGAAGAGCAGATGCTCCTTATGACGGACCTTCACGCTACCTTCGGGAAAGACATGAAGGAGGTAAAGGATAAGGTTGCTCAACATGACAACCGCCTGTCGGAAGCTGAAACCCGAATCGACCAAGTAAAAAATCGGGTTGACAACGTGATGGCTGACGTGAAGGTAACCGTGATGGCTGACGTGAAGAAAACGCTGGATTACCTTAAACTTGGGGATGGAATCGCAGCTCCCGTAGCTACAACACCTTCGCTACGTGGATTCAAAGTGCCACCGTTCGACGGAACTTCTACCTGGTCGGCCTACAAAATCCAGTTTGAGGCTGTCATGAAGGCGAACGGGTGGAATAAAAGTCAGGCCATGACTGCCCTCACCCTAGGCCTGCGCGACCAGGCCTTAACTGTTCTGGAAGCTCTCGGTAAGGAAGTGACTTACGAGCAGCTCCTTGAGGCATTGGAGGCTCGGTATGGCGACGCTCACCTGGAACACGTGTTTCGTGCGCAGCTCAAGGATCGCGTGCAACGCAGTAACGAAAACCTGCAGCAGTGGGCCCTTGAAGTGGAGAAGCTGGTTCGTAAAGCTTACCAGTCCGTACCTGCGCTTATTGATGGGAACCTGATGCAGGCATTCATCGACGGCATACGCGACCTTGAAGTGAGAGCTGCTGTGAGGCTCGGGCACCACGGGACGCTTAAGGACGCATTGGCCCATGCACTGGAGGTGGAAGCTGTGCGGCAGGATCATCGTTCCCATCGCGTCAGGGAGGTTGTAGCGGCTACAGTTCGCGATCGTAATAGAAGGTACAGCCCTAGGTGCTACGGCTGTGGGGAAAAGGGCCACCTTCGATCCAGTTGCCCTAAGCGAACTGCAGAAAGGGATGATGTCTGGTCTCCAGAGAGAAGTGCGGCTAACAGCACCGCCCAGCAGCAGCAGGAATACGACTTTGTGGTCAAACATCGCAGCGGGAAACCTCATGGCAACACAGATGCATTTTCAAGAAGACCTTGTCCTGAAGACCGCAAGCATGGTACTAGGCAAGAGGGTAAGGAAGTGGTACCTGTGAGGATGCTCAGGACAGACCTCAGCAACGAGTGGAAGGAAATCCTACAACGTGCACAGCAGGAAGATTCGGACATCAAGCCGATTCTGGAGTGGATGAAGGCCAGAGCTCCTAAGCCCAGTGACGTGACGTGAGTGGAGTGACGTCTCAGCGATGAGTTCGATCACAAAAAGCTATTGGGCCCAATGGGACAGCTTGGTGATTCAGGATAGAGTCCTGTGCCGTAAATGGGAAAATGCTCGGGGAGGCAGCAGTCATTTGCAAATGGTAGTCCCTAAAGCTCAAGTACCGGATGTTCTACAGCTGTACCATAATGGTTGTTCAGGAGGTCATCTGGGAGTAAAACGGACTCTACTGAAGATACGAGAACGGTTTTACTGGGTCCACTGTCGGGACGATGTCGAGGACTGGTGTCGCAAATGTACAAGTTGTGCAGCTGTAAAGGGACCTCAGACTCGCAGTAGAGGTGCATTGAAATTGTACAATGTTGGTGCACCATGGGAGAGGATAGCCCTTGACGTTGCGGGGCCGTTTCCGGAAAGTGAAAGTGGCAACAAGTATTTCATGGTTGTGATGGATTACTTCACCAAGTGGCCGGAAGTCTTCGCCATTCCAAATCAAGAAGCTTCGACAGTTGCAGATAAGTTAGTTCATGAAGTCTTCTGTCGTTTTGGAGTACCTTTAGAGATTCACAGTGATCAAGGAAGGAATTTTGAGTCACAAATATTCCAGGAAACTTGTCGAGTTATGGGTACTCATAAAACCAGAACAACTTCTTACCACCCACAGTCGGATGGAATGGTGGAACGATTTAATCAGACATTGGAGAGGTACCTAGCCAAAGTTGTGGAAAATGGGCAACGAGATTGGGACAAGCACATACAACCGTTTTTGTTGTCATATCGAAGCGCTGTTCACGAAAGTACATCGGTGACACCAGCTTTCGCAAACTTTGGAAGAGAATTACGGCTGCCTGCAGACCTGATCACCGGAATACTACCTGATGCCCCACGCAGTATAACCGATTATGCGAATGACTTGCGGAACAAAATGAATGACATTTATGAGCACGTCAGACAATCGGGCCAGCAAATGTCTGAAAAGATGAAAACCCGTTATGACCACAAAATGAACAATAAAGGGTTCGACGAAGGTTCACTAGTGTGGTTGCACAATCCAGTCCGCAGCAAAGGGAAATCTCTAAGCTTCAAGCTAAATGGGACTGACCGTACCGGATTGTGGCAAAGATCAATGACGTAACCTACCGGATACAGAAAGGTGCAAGAGGTACTCCTAAGATCGTCCATGTGGACCGACTGGCGCGTTATTATGGGGCTGATAATGCTCGGGACGAGCATGTCTTAGGAGGGGGCAGTGTTGCGCGCCACAATTAATGCCTGGTACATGGTGACATTAGTTACCACTAGCGCCATCTAGTATCGAGTAGCAGAACTAGTCGAGTCACGATCGTTCTAGAAAATTCGATACTAGAACTTTGTAGAACTTTCTCGAACTATCGACACCTAGTCGGTCGGGGCCGGTATGTACTCGAACATTCTAGATGTTTCTACAATGGAAGGTTCTAGAACTATCTGCGGCACTATATAAGGCCGGGATGCGCGACGACCAAGACAGTTTGGATAAAGCGACAAGAGCGAAAACATCTAAGCGATCTTCAAGTGCGAATTAAGAGTGATCAGTAGTGTGATTGTGTTCTTTTAATTAGTGTTTTGAGTTGTAATTAGTGTTGTAAATTAAAGTCTTATTTTTTGGTTATTAAATCGGCAGTTTTTATTGTCACGAACCCGAAGCTCGTAACACTATTTTCAGTCAAGACTATTGAGAGTAACCTTGCTCCTTGCTACTAGTTGCTACTCATCTGGCATTGAACTCGATCTGCGCTTGAGTTTTACTCTCTAGGCCAAACTATTGACCAACAGAATTAAAACGAGATGTTTCTTTCAGAGTGTAAAGGTAAAAGATTTAACCAAAGCAGAATCTTAACCAATGGTGTACACAGGGTACAGACTTGGTCTTTAACTAACATCCAGAAGTCCAAACTTATGGTTTACCAACGAGCAATAGAGCGCAGTACACAATATTACGCAACAAAACAAATATAGCTGATGTGGCTCAAAAGGCTTCCTAACTCAAATAGGACTGGGCAGGACAAGTCTGTGGCATGCGGGGCAAACTGCCGGCACAAATATGTAGCACAGAACTGAGGGGCAATTCTCGTAATTTTAAGAACGTTCACAGTCTGATCTCATTCTGTCAAAAACACCTCTAATTTCCCTACATTTTGACAAGTTTTTGACATTTTTTTGTCGCCGAGATGAGACTGCGACTAGATTTTGAACGTTTTAAATTACTAACGACAATTGGCCTTCTGGTGTCGTGGGAAAGTAAGACGAGGTCGCGGCAGGCCACGTAGGACAGGGTGGGACGAACTAGATAGGTTCCGTCCAAGGTAAGAGTGAAGGGAGACCTTTGCCCAGGAGTGGGACAGAGCAGGTTAAGAAAAAAAAAAGAAGATTCTACCGTCTCCTTTGCACTAGGGCTAGAGTATATTGTATAAATAACCTCAAGCCTGACAAACATTCTACACAATCCAATTTAAATATGCTTATTCTCGGTCAAAGAGAAGCAACGACCCCCTTTGGCCTCGAGTATGTCAAGGCCCAGTGCAATGGACTCGGCTTATAACTGAGGCAAGCTTATACGCTGTGTAGCAAAATCAATAGACCACATATAGGTACCAGTGTACCTACAGTTAGTTACATAATACGGGGTTGTCGAAGAGATTATAGTAAAACAAAGGACAGTAGTATGCACCTGTGCACTAATACGATGATACTGTCAGCCAAGCGTGACTATGCGACAATATCCGATCGGAATTGTGCATCGTAGCACGGTGTGGGGCACCGGACCAGACAATAGGGCAGGATCGGGAGATGCGGCGAGACTGTTATGGGAATTTGAACACGTGTCACGAGCATGCAAAGCATTATCCCGAATTCTGCGTAATAACAATTAAACTCAGCATATAATACAGGGTGGCTGGGAAATCTACGCGCAAACTAAAACCCTGAATTCAGCACGATTCTGGATTCCATAGCGTACTGAATCCATGGCAACAGGTTGCGCCTCGATGTAGCTCACAGATAAAACAAAAAAAAAGGACATAACATCGCCTCATAGGTGCTAAATTATTTACCTTTTAGATTTAATATGTAGTCGCGATTTATTTGCCAAAAATGTAAACAAATATGAGTTTATAGAAAAATAACTTTAAATCCTACACAATAAAGTTCAGTTTACGCTTCAACTTCAAACATTTTTATAACTTTTTCAATAGTGCTAGTCACTCTGAAATCAACATTATCTTAAACATCAAAGTGAATGTTTGCGAAGTACCGGCCTGCTCGTAAATAGTTGAAGATAAAAGGAAGAACAGATATTAACTGACCTGATCCATCCTGATAACACCTTCAGCCAATGTCTTGTACCCCAGAATTGTGCGGTTCTTGTATTTCTTGCGTCGCTGCAGCATTATCTGCAATCTGTAATGCACAAATATTTATGTATTAATTAATAAACAGGGTACAGTTATTTCATCATTATTCAAGCAGACTTTTGGTTCCAAAAATGTCTAAAGGTCGCAAGTAGCAGTCATGAACGTTCAGTTTTCGTTGTATATAGAAAGAAAGACAATCATTTATTTAGCACAGACTAAAAGACACACAATACACCAGATACATACATCATCTGCCTAGCCTTTCCCCATCTATGTTGGGGTCGGCTTCCAATCTAACCGGATGCAGCTGAATACCAGTATTTTACATGGAGCGACTGCCTATCTGACCTCCACAACCCAGTTACTGAGTAATACGATACCCCTTGGTAAGACCGTTTGTTAGACTTTCGGGCTTCTGATTACCCGTTACGACTGTCAAAGATCCACGACCGACAGCCGGGACCAACGGCTTAACGTGCTTTGCGAGGCACGGAGGGGTCTCGGTATGTAAAGATGGTCACCCATCCACAGACCAACCGCGGCAAGCGTAGCTTTACCTGATTGATCTACCTGTGCGGCTGTTATTAATTAGCCACGGGCGGTCACGGGCCCCACCAAAAACAAATAAAAAGTGTAAAGTCCGATATATGAAATTAGCAGAAAAGTGTGCCTCCCGGGTCGGCTGCGCCGAAAAGGCCCAGTTCAGAAAAATACCAGACAACTAGTGCCTGACGCTGGTTTTCAACTAGACCCAACCCTAAATGAGATTCAATCGGTGCAATTCCGATTTCCAGTAATTTTGTTTTGTCTAGACTTTTATTAACTCCGCTAACCGCTTCAAAACCTACTAAAAGTAAATCCGCTCATAAATTTAAACTACAACACATAATCATTTAAGCAAACCAAAAATCGATTGTACCACACAAACAAATCGATTACTCGTATTGTAAAACTGTTTATAAAGTTTTGTTTGAACGTTAGATCTTCAAACTGAGTACAGTTTTATAGCCCATTTTATTGTCCAGAATGTTTACACCACGTTGTTCAGCTCGAGTGCTCAGATATATGGTAAAAAGACCGAAGTTTTATAAATAGATTCTGCTTTATAGCCGTTTCGGGAGCCGAGGACCATTTGTGTCAGATATACAACCGCGTTTTGGTTTTACTAGGATGTGTTGCATTTAGGGAAAGGAATGCTGGAAATATGTAAACAATGTACAGCTTCAAATAGCTTGTTAAACTGCCAGTGTTAATTATAAAGATTTTAGAATTATATCGTGCATTTTGACTCGGAAAGCACGTTAAGCCGTTGGTCCCGGCTGTCATTCGTAGATTTTTGACAGTCGTTACGGGTAGTCAGAAGCCCGAAAGTCTGACAACCAGTCTTACCGTCATATTACCCAATAACTGGGTTGTGGAGGTCAGATAGGCAGTCGCGCCATGTAAAATACTGGTACTCAGCTGCATCCGGTTAGACTGGAAGCCGACCCCAACATAGATGGGAAAAGGCTAGGCAGATGAACCGTGCCGTTTCTTGCCGCCTCTTTTCCATAGGAAACAACCAATTGGAACGTGCACATAGCTTCTGACATTATGACGTCGATGGATGTAGGTTTATCTAAAATAAAATATTTTCAATTTGATTTAAGTAAATGGAAGGGACTGTAATATTTTATGGTATAAATAGTCCAGGTAATCAGTCAGAATGACATTTCTATTCATTACAACAATTGGGCTATTAAAACACGACATTAATAAATTAATTAAAATAGACAAATAATATTGGCTGCAACTAATAAATGGAAAACTGATCGCACAATACACACAGTGTTGTGCGATAAATTTTTAATATCGACTCTGTTATTGAAACCATCCAATATTTACTAGGAACGAAGTTTTATAGCCAGTGATCATATTGCGCTCATACTTTTATTAAAAATACTTTATACGATCCCTGCTGAATTGACTTGTTGTAAAAACATTTTGTTACAATAGTGCAGACAGAACCTGTTCTCTTAATTAAATAAAACAGTGTGGTCCTTAGGTGCCTATTAGGCTAAATTTTTTCGTGACCGTTGCGAGAGCCAAATCGCGTAGAATATTAAGGGATAGCAAAATATGAAAACTATATTTTATTTATAAAGTACTGCCAGATCACACACATCACACTAATATTATAAAGGCGAAAGTTTTTGAGTGTGTTTGCATGTTTGTTACTTCTTTACGCACAAACTACTGAACGGATTTGAATGAAATTTGGCACAGAGATAGTTTATAACTAGGATTAACACAGAGGATACTTTTTATTCCGATATTCTCACGGGATCGAGACGTATGCGGGTGAAACCACGGGGCGCAGCTAATTTAACATATTAAAAGAACATTTCAGTCTTTTATCGGTGACAGCGCAGAGGACACTGCACTCACTGTCTGCTTGTATTGGGGTACAAAGGGCAGGATAGGAGGTAGACCATAATTTGTGACACAGCTGCAACAACGACAACATGCACACCTTGCTGCCGTTCCGTTGAGGTAGCCCCACTTTACGAGATAAAACAGTTCAGTAACAAAACTTTTTTTCAGCCCTCATGGGTTGTCTTCAGTTAGGTAGGTCCAAACCTCGAGAAAGAGGTTAATCGTCGAATCCGACTCGTCTGGGCAGCGTTCGGAAAGCTACGCAATATCTTCTAGTCCCACACACCGCAGTGTCTCAAGACGAAAGTCTTTGACCAATGCGTGATGACCTATGGCACTGAAACGTGGTCGCTCACAATGGGCCTTATTAGAAGGCTGAAATTCACCCAAAGGGCAATGGAGAGGGATATTTCCCTGCGTGATCGAATCAGAAATGAAGAGATCACAAAACCGGTCGAAGCGGAGGTGCTTGGGGGAGACCTATGTCCAGCAATGGACATCTTCCGCTGAAATGATGATGATGAAGGGTTGCCTTCTACTCCCCCAAAATTACTGCCAACACTACTTACAGCAGTCTCTCAAAACGTATACGATAGATGTACAAAATTTACAAATTGGGCCAATGACAAAGTAAACATCATTCATCAAACACAGAAAAACCCTGACAATTAGCTAGAAACTGTAAAAGTGAGGAAGATTAATAACATACTATCAACCTTGACCGTATAGCATGAATACTTCAGAACATTCCTTCATTTAACGACTGCGTTAAAAACTACTGAATTAACTATAAACAAACATACGGCGCAAAAACTAGATTAATGTCTTTATAACGTTAGGGGACGGGAGACATCGTATATAGTTTGCTCAACTTTTATTAGAATTCTTAATGCTAGTGGATTCGTTGAGAACATACGCGTGGCGATTTTATTATTAGTGTTCTGGAACGATAAAGCTTACTTTAGTAGACTATTATGAGTATAATAATACTACTAGGCATGTGGTTTATGACTACATTAAGTAAGTTTTGGACAAAGAGGATAATGCTGATGCTCAGATTGTCTTTACTAAACTTCAGCGTTCGTGGCGGTCCCGGTAATAAAAGTCGACGAGAGAAAAAGATAGGATTTTTTAGGAATCCCTTTTTTGCATATTCGAAGTTCAACACGCACGTGTAATAAGCGCGACTGGCACAAGTCTTGGTGTTAAGTAAGTATAGTACTTTTTTTCATTGGTGATGGACATTTTAATAAATATACAAATTATTCGGTGCTATGTAAAGATAAATGATTTATTTTCTGTAAGTAGGTTTGTACAAACACTTTTACACGTCAATTATATTTTTTAAACTAGATGAGGTCGGCGTTTCCTATCTGACTACTCTGAGAAGAAAGGCCGAAACAAACTCAGAGGTCACAGTCTCTTTTAAAGTCCAGAGAAAATCTTGGTCAGATCGTGTGAAGACCATGTAGATTGGTGTCTGAAATGGTATTTTGAGGAAAGAACCACACAGATTGAGCGGACCTGTCTAATCAGTGCAGGCATTTGTCAAAAATCGTGCAGCTCAACTCAGAACTTGAGGAGCTCAACGATTCGACGAACAATACCAAAGAAAGGACATTTGGGTAGGGTAAGAGAATTTTAAATAAAATAGACAAATTACTAACCTGTTACCATCTCGCTTAACAAAATGCGGGTACTGCAGTGAGAAGCAAAGGTCGAGCTCGACATCAAGAGGCGGCACCGCGATGTCGTTGGAGCGCAGGGTCCGCTTGGAGCTGTGCATGCGCGCCGCGAGGATCACAGCACCTGCGCCCGCGCCGCTTGCCGCGCCACCGCCGGTTTCGCCCAACGCGCCGCATACACGGAGACGTGTTATCCGGAGTGTGCATAGCCTGGGGACAAGAAAAGTGGTGTGTAAAGAATAGGAGAAAAATTTTCTCGTAAAAAGACAAGAACAGAAAATCAAGACAACGTAATACCACAGGTAATACATAGGAACTTTACAAACGGGCGGCGGTCTTACCGCTAAGAGCATCTTTCCAGAAAATACTGAATGGAAATAAATTATAAAGAAATTGAGTACCAATTTTTTAAAATAAACACTCGCTCATATTACAATAACGTATTTTCAATTCATCAAAAGATAGCCATAAATAAACTTTTTCATTGATTCTTCTAGTTCGTAGAAGCGCTACGACTGCTACGAGTGCTACGACGTAGCTCTCATTCATCAACATTTTGTCTTGGCTTGCTGTCTAGCCGTTTCGCACGACTTGACAAATCATGAGATACTGTATAATTAATTATGTAAGTTAAATATATACATATTGCTATTGTACACATACACCATCCGAAATAACTTCGAATAGACTTCATAATCAGCATATAGACCTTTATTCCTAAACGTTACTTAAAGTTAAGGACTGATTAGCGACTGTTTAACCATACATTGTTGACGTATAAACGTCACTTAGCTTTAATCATCGTTTATAAATAAATCCCATAATGTTCCCACTGCTGGGACACGGGCCTCCTTTCCGCGTGGTGGATTATGGCACGCTCCGCCAGAATCGACCACGCGGGCACAGTGTGGGTTGGTGGATGTCACACTTCTCCGAATTTTTTATAGACTGTCCAAATTCCACTAAGATGATCCATTTCCTTTTCCGATAACTGCAAAAGTCAGAAAAGCAATCCCATAGGTATCTCATGTCGCTAACTCGCTATAAATAAACATGGACAGACGAAAAAAGTATGACATAGCAGAAACATGTCGACAGACTCGTTGCCGGCTCGCTACACCGACAGATTACATGCTATAACTGGGACTGCATGTCGTATCGTGTTTGTCGAGATTGACAAATATTTGGACCATACTACGAGCCTTTGGAGGTTCCGTATGTAATGGGTTTTGGACATGTTTCGGACGGGAATTTTCACATGAGATTTTTGAAGTGAAAACTTCTTTAGCACGTTGGGCATCTTTTGAAATGGGACAAATCCATTGAACTCGCGACACTGTTACCGTAACCGACACCGCGCGTGTTTTGTTCATAAGGCGATTCAAAAAAACACACGTAATAGGCTATTTGACTGGTTTCTGATAAACATCTCAGATTATTTAATGGTGTCTAACGAGCCCACAAAAACCTATTACTTCAAATTGCATAATGTATTTCTTTTAGAAAATAGTAAATAAAAATGTACTGTTTAAATAAGCCGTCAAAACGCTATCTTTAACAATATGGCGTCGTAACGTATTGTGACGTCACGACGCCATATTGTTACACGTAAACAAACGTTGAAACGGTCGAGATACTAGACAAAAGTCATCTGTTCTGTCAACGATAGACAGTAATTGACTATACCATGACGTCATCATAAGTTCAGCCAATCCAGACCGTTTTCGATTACGTGGCGCCAGATTTAAAAAGATGAAGTTTTTTCGGGATTTTTTTAATAAATAATACATTGTTTTGTAGTAAAATTAATGCAAATCGATTTTAAAAGCGATAATCTATACGAGTGTCAATAATTATGACCTTATTTTTTACATTGTCAAATAGCCTATTGTTCAAGTTTTCACTTCTGTCGGCACTCCTGGAGTGCCACTGTTTTTTTTTTGGGGACCGAATCAAAGAATCTTCAGATAAATTAAAAAACTAAACAGAATTTACCGGAGCTTACGAAAAACGCCATCCGTAAAAATATTATATTATTATTATACAGGAACAGCTAAGATAGAAAAAGTAAGTAGATATTTACAAGTTAAAATAATAAAATAAACTGAAATTATAGCCACGTTCCAACTGTTAAATAAATAAAAATAATTTGCTGGGCATTCAAGACGTTTTTTTGAAATCTAATATCCTGTGCGCAAAATGTTAATAAAAGCCTTCGAGACCTTGTAGAGTAAATACGGCGAAACACCGCCCACGCATTATTATCTTATTATTTGCAAAGGACGAAATATAATTTCAACAAACGTACGTACACACACCAAGATACACAGTTTCAAATTGGTTAACGATAGAATGGACTGCGATTAATTTACCCAGATATCCCATTACCCATTTGTTTTGTACTGAAGCATCCAACACAAATATAATATATGTAGGAGTAAACTCACCCTCAATAGGCTCAGCCGAGAGATGAATTCTTATATAAAATCCACTCCAGATGTTGACATAATTATATAATGGCGCCGATTCTGTTTTTCACAAACTAAACTAAATTTAAGTTCCTGCATCTTTTTCTTTCTATTTCATTAAGAAAAGGACAGAAGATAAATATTAGTTTAGTCCTGTCAAATTAAGATACTCCATAGACAACTTTAGACAAGATTAAAAAATTTACTACTAAAAATACGTAAATTTACGTCAGGCGCTGACTAATTTGACAGGACTAAACTAATATTTATCTTCTGTCCTTGTCATAATGAAATAGAAAGAAAAAGATGCCTGAACTTAAATTTAGTTTAGTTTGTGAACAACAGAATCGGCGCCAATGATTCATGAGTCCTTAAAAAACTTTAAAACCCAATTTTTAAGGCCCCAAAGCACGCAACCCACACAATCTAAAGATTATTTGTATTAGTGTGTAGGTTTTTCTTGCAACCTCCTCTAACCTATAACTCATATCATTTTATATTTCTGTTTACATAGTTAGTTTTTTCACTTAATTTTTATACATTTCGTTTTTACCTTAGGTTATCACTGTATTTGAGAATGTTGGTCCACCTGTTATTGGCAACTGTATAAGCACATAACTGTTACCTACTGTTATTTGATATTTTGTATACAGAAGCTGTTGGTGTACCTATCTTTAAAAATAAATAAAAGATACAAACTCGATATCCGTGATACAAACAGAAGTTAAACTGTTCTGAAACATAATCTACCAGTTGTAAAGTCGGATCCGGAACTAAGCCGGATTTAGTAGTGCGCTCCGGAAAAGAAGTAAGCTGATGCGACCGACCAGTATAATCCGTTTCGGATTCTAAGATAAACCTTTTAATATCGTTCACAGATTCAATGACTTATCTGCGTATCGAATGCGACCATTTATTTTCGTCTTGAGTGAGAAGAAATCTCTGTCCAATTGCGAAGGAATTAGGATATGTCTGCGTTTAATCCTTTGATATGAGCGTGGAATTAAGATCCGATTTAGAAATTCCACGATAGGCTGATTTATTACCCTTAAAATTGGATGGATTTAGGATATACTTACAGTTGTTTTATTTCTCAAAAATCTTCAATTTCAAGCACGTTATGTAATTCGAAGACATGTGACATCCAACAACCCGCACTGGGACCGCGTAGTGGATTACGGCACACTTCCTCTCACAGTGAGGAGGCTTGTGTCCCAGCGGTGGGAACATTATAGGCTGATTATGTTATGTAGATAATGTTGAATTATGACACTTTAGTAACCTCAAGAGGAAGAGTATGTAATGAGAACTCCTAAATCAAACTTAATATTCAAGATGAATATATTTACGGCGGCTTTTCAGACGTTATTTCAATATTAAATATTATGATGTCAAGGAATTTTCATTCAATAATTAATCTTAAAGAGCCTTTTATATACATACATTTGCAAAGCCATTACGAATTTCTGCACCTTATAAATAACACAGCTTACAAGGCGCCGGCGCCGAGACCAGTCACATATGCAAAAAAAACGTTTAAATATCCTTAAAAGTCACGTATAATATGTAATTCTTTCTTGTGATTTAAGACATTCTCTCTCTTTTTTAGGGCTTAAGCAGACATGCCACTTTTAGTATCGGGCGGTCGACGATTTTGTGATGCCCTCAATAGCAAGCGTTTTCGCGACTCTGCCATGCGTTTAGTCGCGATATCAAATTGGCGCTTTATAGAGCGATTAGGTTGAGGCTACATACATCGCATTTTGGGGACTGCTTGCTTATGAGTGCATTATCAAAAGTAAGCGGTGCGGTTAAAAGGTCGGTCAGTAGGTCACTATATCGAGCTTCACAAAAGGAAAAAATGTTTAAAGTAAGTAGGTATGCGGGCAGACCAAAGGGGGACATGGCGGGACGAGCTTGACTCCTACTGAAAGGACTGGTCGTTACTAGCACAAGACAGAATTGTGTGGGAAAGAGAGAGGGAAGCCTTTGTCCTGCCAGTGGGACAATACAGGCTAGTTAGATGGTTTACTTTAGAGCTCATGGCAGTCGCTGTATCGAGTAACCGAAAGCGACAAAACCGCTGATCGCCAATGCTGCTAAAAGTAGCATGTTTGCTAAGGCCCTAAGATATTTCTCTTATATATAAAGACATCGGCCTGGTTGGCGCCCGGGCGAATTCTTCGTGCCACAGACCACAGTGAGCAATAGTGTTTAATAAGACATGTGTTAACAAAAATACCTTTTTGTACTCGTAATAATAAAGAAAATATTTATCCTGTAATTTTATTTATTTTAGTAATTATTTTCCGCGTTTTGTTTGTAGGCACTGTGATTTGATGATACAGGATATTAAATTAATAGATTCAGTGAATAAACGATGAAATATAAAAATAGTTACCTAACCGTTTAAATATATTGATTGATATAATATTGTATTGCTTTTGCCTGTTCATCATAAATACATGTTTCTAAAATTATAAATAATCACATAATATAATATAATGATTTTTCCTGTCACATGATGTCGATGATGTCACACGTTTTTCATGTTTATGAGAGCTTCGGTGCTATTCTGTAAAAATCTCACCGTGAAAGGTTAGGTGAAGTGAGCGTGGAGTGAGCTGTCAATAGAGTCAATTCCTAGCAAAAACAAACTCACTTCACCTAAGTTTTCACGGTGAGATTTTTACAGAATCGACCGGCTTGTCGCCTTTTATGAATTGAATTGTGTCACAAACCTGAAGATTTTCATCTGTGCTCCCCAACGACGATATGTGCTCCCCGTATACATTTAAGTACTTGAATTATTCGTGGTAGGAGGTAGAATGTGTACCCGAAACTGTCAAACTTTCCCAATCAACTTTAACTAGTTTAGTCATAAAGTTGAAAATCTACTAAAGAAGACAGATTGTAGTAGCTTGATGTGCTGACGTCTGTACCTACATAAATAATCATTATTCAACAACAGAAACATTAGGTTACGGTTGCCTAAAAGAGCGGTTCCGTCATATAGGTACTTAATAAGAGCTGTCATGAAAATCTGTAATTTTCACCAGTATTAGACATTAGGGTGTCAAAAAATGTAGCCGTTATTGTGTGACCGCCCCCCACTTTCTTAGGTAAGTAGAGCTTAAGCAAATATTATGCCGAACAGTAGGTAAAGTACCAACATACATCTATGAATTAATATGACAACTTTTGTCGCCTACGCAGCTAGCACAATCTCTGCAAAACGAGTTCAGACGTCCAATAGGCGAGCTATCGTTTCCTGAGAGTCGTGACAAGTCGCCGGGCTGGTTCAGAACCAACTACACATACCTACCCACACCTAGTACGAAACAGACTCTATAACTACCCACTAAAGGCTCCTACAAACAGGCGCGACACGCGATAAAATCGCGCGCGACACAAAAGCCACAGACACATTACTGTGTCGTGTTGTGTAGTGTCGCGGGTTACACCAATCAAACGAATCTGTTCAGGACTACGTCAAATTACAACGAGTTTTGATTGGCTAACACTGCGTCAGAAGGCGTCACGACACGACACGACACAACACAGTAGTATGAATCCGGCTAAAGGCACCGCTCGTTGCGCGACTTCCGGCGCCTTAGTGTCGCGCGCGATTATATCGCGTGTCGCGCCTGCTTGAAAGAGCCTGAACTCGTATTTGGAACGATGGTCTGTTCCAAAAGTATCGGATTAAAATGTAAACAAATGGATCAGAAAAAATGTACTTGTAGATGTCAATTTGTAGTGCCACTTACAAATTAAGTCTAGAAACTCTTATTTTACATCTTAAAGATGTTTTTCATTTGAGAATTGGGGTTAATTTTGTAACCTCAATATTTGTCTCAATTATTGGAAACCTTCTAAATACAGACGAATACTCTGTTAATTCACTGTAGTGAGTGACTGCGTAAGAAAAGGATTTGTTAACACTTTCACCAGATACTTTTTGAACAGACAGTAAGTACATGCAGACGTACCTACTACAAATACAGTTATTAGTGTAAACAAACCCACGCGTTTTCAACTTAGGTCATGCTGACTCATCATCTTCCTGCCCTTATCCCATGTTACTTGGGGTCGGCGCAACACGTTTTCTTCTTCCATTCTCCCCTGTCAACCGTCACGCTATCATTAACTCCCTTCTCTTTCATATCATTCCCCACACAATCCATCCATCTTTTCTTCGGCCTTCCTCTCCCTCTCCATCCATCAACATGTATATTCATCACTCTTTTAGTCACATGCGTTTCATCCCTTCTCATCACATGCCCATACCAAGCCAAACGATTTCCTTTCAACTTTTCTGTCACTGGCGCCACTTTCAAACTTCCTCTTATAAACTCATTTCTTACTTTATCCATTCTCGTCACTCCACACATCCATCTCAACATTCTCATCTCCGCTGCATGCAATCTTTTTTCATCCGTCTTCTTCACAGCCCAGCATTCAGACCCATAAAGTACGACCGGCCTTATCACGGACTTATAAATTTTCCCCTTTAACTTGAGGGGCATCCGTGGGTCGCAAGTTGTTCCTGTGACCTGTCGCCATTTCATCCATCCTGAGTTGATCCGGTGCGTTACGTCTCGGTCTACTTCGCCATCTCCTTGGACAAGCGACCCGAGGTACCGAAAGTCGGAGCAGATCGATAAGGGCGTTCCAGCGAGAGATATGGGCACAGGACTGGAGAGACCGCCAAAATCGCAAAACAGGTACTCGGTTTTGGTCCGACTTACTCTCAGGCCAACGGTCTCGAGTCTTTCCCACCACACCTCCAATCTGCTCTGGACCTCTAAGCCGTTCTCGGCAACCAGCACAATGTCATCGGCGAACAGCATACACCAGGGAGCCTCTTCTTGGATATCTGATGTAAGAGCATCCATTATCAGCACGAAGAGGTACGGGCTGAGAGCTGAACCCTGGTGCAAGCCGACAGCCACATCGAAGCTGCCAGTAGTGCCCACTGTAGACCGGACTTGGGTACTGCATCGACTGTACATCGCTCTAATCAACTTCACATACTTCCCTGGCACACCTTTCTCCTTCAGCGCCCACCACAAAACTTCACGAGGCACTCTGTCGTATGCCTTTTCGAGGTCAACAAACACCATGTGCAAGTTTTTATGCGCACCTCTGTATTTCTCGCACAGCTGGCGGATGGCAAAGATGGCATCTGATGTTCCTCGACCAGGCATAAAACCGAATTGGTTTTGCGAAATTTCACTCTCTTCTCTCAGTCGCCTTTCAATAACTTTCTCCCAAGCCTTCATACTGTGTGACATTAGCTTTATTCCTCTATAGTTGTTGCACTCCAGCACATCACCTTTGTTTTTAAAGATGGGCACCAGCACGCTGTTACACCATTCGTCAGGTATGGCTTCTTCCAGCAACAACTTATTGAAGAATAAAGCTAACCACGTCCATCCATCTACCCGTAATAACTTCCATACTTCAACTGGTATTCCATCCGGACCTATTGCTTTACCATTCTTCATCCCATTTACTGCTACTCTCACTTCATCCATACTAATCATTCTGACTAACCCCTCATTTTCTGGTTTATTCCCAAGCACACCACTCCAGTCATTCTCCTCATTCATCAGTCTTTCGAAATAGCTCTTCCACCTATCCTTAATTTTCTCATCATCCGAAAGAACTATTCCAGTTTCATCCTTTATACATTTTATCTGACAAATATCCCTCGACTTTCTCTCTCTAGCTCTAGCAAGCCGGTAAAGGTGTTTTTGACCTGCTGGACTATCCAGTGTATCATAAAGCTTGTCCTGGGCCTTTGCTCTTGCTATGGCCACAGCTTTCTTGGCTTTTTTCTTTAGAGCATCATACTCACTCTTTTTTTCTGCTTTCAAACTAACATTCTCATCTTCAACACTCTGCCATTCCTTGAACTTTCTTTTCTTATCCTGCACCACGTTCTGTATTTCTGTCGACCACCACCATGTATCCTTATCTATCGTACCCTTTCCTTTTGTCTCTCCCAAAATATCTTTCGCTGCACTCCTAATATACTCTGCCATTTCATTCCAGCATTCATTTACACTTCGATCATCCATGTCCCCCATATATATCATTTTATCCACCACTCGCTCTTTAAATTTCTTCGCATAGTCATTCTTCTCCAGCATATGCCATTTTATTTGGGGGGGGGGTCGCTCTTTGTTATTATTGAGCTTTATTTCCACAACTATTTCCATAATTAGGAGTCTGTGCTGTGAGACTAGATCTTCTCCCGGTAACACTTTGCAGTCTTTGATACGCTTTAAGTGTTTGCGTCGTACTAGAAAGTAATCAATTTGCGTCTTGTGATTGCCACTTTTGTACGTAATAAGGTGTCCATCGTTCTTCTGGAACCAAGTGTTGGCTACTGCCAGGTCAAATGCGGTAGCGGATTGAAGCAACGTTTCTCCCTCGTTATTTACGTTACCAAATCCCCATCCTCCATGCACTCTTTCATAAACCCCTCGCATTCTTCCCACATGTCCATTAAAATCACCTCCAACTATCAATTCTTCATGCACCGAAATGTTCGTCAAAACTGTGTCAAAGTCCTCCCAAAACTTCTCTTTCACCCTTTCATCACATCCCACCTGCGGTGCATACACACTTATTACATTCAGCATTACATGTTCTAACATTACTTTTACAACGATTAGTCTGTCATTGATTCTTTTTACCTCCATCACGCCTTCTTTCAAATTACTGTCTAATACTATTCCCACGCCATTTCTTTTCCCGTCACTTCCACAGTAGAAAAACTTGTATCCTTCACCGATTTCTCTCGCTTTCGTTCCTTTCCATTTTGTTTCTTGCAAACACGCCACATTTATTCTTCTTTTTTTTAATACTTCCGCTAACTCTCTTGCTCTCCCAGTCATCGTCCCAACATTCCAACTTGCAAACCTCAATCTCACTTCCCGGGCTCGCTTCTTACGTTGCCCCCGCCCGGGGTGGTGCAACAACCCTAATCCTCTTCCCACAGGAGCCGGGTGCTGCCCCTGCGCGTCGCCTGTGGGGTACGCCCTAGCCCTATCGCTCATCATATTTTTACTTATCATGTTGCTAAAGGTTTTGGCAACGTTTTACAGTCGGCCGCCTGCCTGACACCAACCCTCCTTGGGAATGCGATTGTTGATGGTTTACCCGCCATCGCGCGGGTGACCCAAAGTGCTTTAAGGTATGCATTAGGTCTGGAGCTCCTTTAGTCGCCTCTTACGACACCCACGGGACGAGATGGGGTGGTCCTATTCTTTCTCCGGGACCGACACGGATAATAGGTAGATAATAGATAATAGGTCATGCTGACTAATTTAGCTAATTGATATGCCTAATTCGCAGAATTGAGTTTTTCTTCGTATCGTCGTACATATTTGTTCATACATTAGGGGAATGTTTGCCTTGTATGAAATGGTTTCACTGAAATTAGCTCAAGCTAATTAAAAAATACGTTTAAGTTAAACCTTATTCACTGCAAGTTACATTATGGGGCAAAAAGACAAAAGGGACGTCATATCAAGAGATGGGAAGGAGACTTCCAACAAAAACAAAGAGAAGATTAGCTCGTGACTGAGATGAGTGGAGAAACTAGGGGAGGCCTCCTGAGTCAGGAGGCCTCCCCTAGTTTCTCCACTCATCTCAGTCAAAAAAACTTAATTCGATTAGGTAGTCGGTACCTACCTAATCGAATTAAGTTTTTTTTTTAAGTATTCTGTTTGTGTTTTGTTGTCACTTTTGTCGGCACTCCCGGAGTGCCACTTTTTTATTTTTATTTAAATATTTGAGTCACCATCAAATTGAATACACTGATACAAAGATATGAGTTACATCTATCTATGCTATCTATGGTTACATCCAATAGACTTATATACTAGTGTATCAATTTCTTACAGATACGCACATCATGCATTACCTACATAATTGTCGAACTCACGGAACATAATTATGTTTTCAACTAAATCCTAAACTAAAATCACATGAAATCAAAGTTAAAATAAAAATCAAAATACAATTAAAATCAAAATTAAAATAAAATGAAAACTTTAACGTAGTCGCTCAGTTGCAAGCTAATCAGCAGTCTGAACTAGTTTTTATCTAGCCACAGCTTTATGGCGACTACTGCAGGGCTGCCGGCTTAACTTTTCTCCTGGCTAAACGTGGTTTAACTTTATGTGTCCTGTGTAAAAGTTAGTTGTATTCACATGGAAACAGTAACGTACAGTCAGCAAAAGAGATAAGTATGCAGGATCGTCGGATATAGTTGAAGTTTAGTAAGAAACCGATGGATGTTGTCGACTGAAATTTAATTTGATAAATGTGCTGTTTGTTTTCTATTAATAAAACAACCAACCAAAGCCAGAAGAAGAAAAGCCAGAGAAGCTGATTTTACCAAAGTCAGATATCTTTTATTCGTGCAATAAAATTAACGTCTAACAGTTCTAGTATGGAAAAAATGTCAAAATGTATGCTCAGGATAAGACATAATCTAGGTATAAAAGTTTGGTAGAATGCGCCCTTAGTAGGATTAATGCCAAAATGATTCTAATCCAAAAAGGGATGGTGCTATCGGTTTTGGATAGCGACGTCTCTCTCTAGCACTGGAATCATGATGGCAATAAAACGTCATAATACCTGGACAAAATTGGATACTTGGCATACAGAGAGAGCTCTGGAAAAATGCATGCAATAAGGTAAAGTGTTATGTACGAATCCTAAAGTCTACGCAGACAAAGACGAGGGAGCAGTGTAAAATATAAGACTTTTCAACATGCGACCAGGTTCAATATAACAAGTCAACATAATTGACGGCACGGTTGGCGCAGTGGTTAAGCGATTGACTGCTGCGCTGCGTCAGCGTGTCGCGGGTTCGATTCCCGCACGGAACAAATAGTTGTATGACCTACAAGTAGTTGTTCCGGGTCTGGATGTTTGTGTGTGTGAGTTTAAATGTTTGTAAACGCACCCACAATACAGGAGAAATTCCTAGCGAGGGGCAACGTTTAAAAAAAAAAAAGAAATAAATAATTACTTGTCAACCAATTAGACCATGCTGTTGTTGCAAACATTAAAAACTTAACGAGCAAAAGTGCTAAATAATTTCCAAGAAACAAGCGATTTCAGTTATAGTTTAATGTTAATAGCCTCTATATTAATGGCCTTTGATCTGGAAAGAAAACTTTGGTTTTGATAGTAAGTTAAGCCAGTTCATTAAGCAGGTGAAGTTTTTCCCAACTTTGTCTTTGTAATGTTTCAAGCTCGACTTGCCTTGTAGAGAGTTATTGAGATGAAAAAGCACCAGCGAAAAGTCTCAAGGAAAATATTTTGTGATTTCAAGTTCAATCAATAGGTAGGTACTGCAATACCAATTCAAAACTTAATGTCAGCTTAGCAAGACTGATGACTCGATTGACTAAGATAGATGACGAAGATGATGATGGAGGTCATGGAGGAGCTGTACTCATAAATTGATTACAGATATAATTAATTACAGAAATAACAGTGTTTTTCATAGTAACTCCGCGCAAAGATGAGCAATCATTTTGTCCAATAACTTCCCCTTCTAAAAATCCAATCTAAAAAGTAATGATCCTCTTTACCAAATGTGGACTACATCTGGAAAAAGTTGCAATATAAGAGCAATATTACCAGCATTTCTCTGCCAGCCCTACAAATGACAGTGGCTGGAGGAAGAGAAAGGCGACCGGAACGCGCATGTCCGACGTTTATAGCATAATATGGCGGGCCCTGGACACCTGCAACTAGATCACGACGAACGTTCCAGCCTTTCTCCGACTTTAATACCACTGGACACGATTCTGAATGCCTAAAAGCTGAGCTAAGAAAGACAGACGAAGATTGACTATGAAACCTTTGAAAGATAATGAAGATTTGCACTACAAAGTATTCCATCAATTACATTATAGACAATTTTCATTCAGGTATATTTTCGATTTTCGATTCGGGCTTTTAAATTAGAAGCCTGGTTTTCTACTATCAAAGCTGTCAAATAAAAATAATTCCGTTTAACCCATCGTTCTAGAATTCTTGATCGAAGCTTCTACCCTTTATTAATAAACGAATGGTTTAAGTTTAGCGTAACTTCACTCCGCGTTTATAAATAAGAGGGTTAGTTAGTGCCCCCTAATCTTCACTTCACCTAAGTTTTTTTTTACTAGCCTATATCTATCTTTCGCGAGATGCCAACCCAAAACCGCCATTCCATTGAATATTACCACTCGACAGTTGGCGTCAAGTCCTGTCACTCCACAACGCCATAACATATGACTGACGGTATTAATTATAAGATCTGCTATCAGGGCATGAATATTGAATATCAATATGCATCAAATGCAAATCTAATAGTAATATAATGGATGCCACGCTTTGTAACAGACAGGCTCCATCATTGATGAATGGTATTTGTGCGCAATTATAATGTTATGCAAATATAGTGGGCTCTTTGTGATATTATGTTGCAAATTAATCGAAGTAGTTTCATAAATAAATAGAAGATCAAACTAATATAGTCCTAGACCCAATTTCGACTATGGCATGGCAGCCAATCTCAGCGGAGACTAGCCATTTATGCGGGAGATATTATAGTGCCTAAGTGTGTGCGCACGCAGACACAGGTGCACTCACTCTACCCTCACTCTCATAGTCCGATGGGACGGCAATCCGACAGGGATAGGAGAGATCAGGCGCAGGACCAACGGCTTAATGTGCTTTGCGAGGCACGGTATCACATCGCCAACTTCCTTTTACTGAGAAAGAAGTAGGTACTAAACCAAACTAAAACTAAACCATTAAAAACACTAATATACTAAACTTCACTAGAATGTTAAAACACGCAGAGCCTGTAGAAAATAAAACTAAAATTTACGAGTAATTCTCCGTAGTCTGACTGAACAGACGATGCCTTGGCAGTCTAGACATACTCCTAAGCTCTTGCAGAAAAAGTTAATTCAATTTAGAAATATTGCAAACCATCAACGAGAACATACAACACAAAACTCTCGATTCGCCAATTTCATAGCAATCCAATCAATTCGATGGTCACAGATCGCAGACCAAATAAAATTTATGAAGGCCCTCAACGGATCGCGAGCGAACAGATAACCACAAAACTAAATTACTGGTTAGCTAACGGACGCTCTAACAATAAATCTCGTTAAACCTGGTTTAACTGTTTTCACGACAGAGTGCTGATCGAGTGCGTCCATAATTAAACAAGTAATAAAGGCAGGAAGATGCGGAGTGGTTACTGGTTCCCCAAGGAAACCTTTTTTTTTTACTGGGGGCCGATGTAAAGGGGAATGGGTTTTTAATGTTTGTAGGTCACGTGGTTTCGAGGGGTGATAAAAGTGTCATTTTTGTATTTTTGTTTTGAGTAAAAACCCCAAACAAACACACGGACTAACCCAACCCAGAAGGGTTTCTGGTTGGGGTGAGTTTGATACAATAATGGGGTAAAGTTTCTGGTTGATGTCATTACGAAAGGGTTCTGTACGGGTTCAAATATATGATAATGAATCTATACTAATACTAAGCTGAAGAGTTTGTTTGTTTGAACGCTATAATCTCTGGAACTACGGTTAGATTTTAAAAAATCTTTTTGCATTTGATAGCCCAATTCTTGAGAAAGGCTATAGGCTATTTAATATCACGCTATGACCCTTAGGAGCCGAGCAAAAAGAAAAAAAAGTCAGAATGAACGCTAAGCGAATACGAAGTGTTGCTAGTGAGGAAATAAAATGGTTATAGCTGCAAATTTATCGCAATGTATTTTTAAAAGGTACCTACATAATCAGCCTATAGTTTTCCCAGTACTGGGACATGGGCCTCCTCTCCGTGAGAGGGAGTGGGCTATATAATCTACCACGCGGGCCTAGTGCGGGTTGGTAGTACTTGGTAGATGTCACATGTCTTCCATTTTTTTTTCTACTACATAACCGGTTTCCTCACGGTGTTTTCCTTCACCGTTTTGAGAGCAGTGGTGGTGAAATAATAAACGCAAAGTGAAGCGTCTGTCTGGGAAAATAATGTGAGAACCAATAAACAGTTTAAAAATAATGGCTTTCAATTTTTTTTTGTTCAATAGGTATCTTACGGTTAGCCATAATCGTTACGCAACGTTAATCTACGGATATTCAATTTGTTGGAACGGTATATTGTGAGAAAAAACACATTATGGGTTTCAGAATAAATGGCTCTCGCAAAAAGGAGTGTAGAAACGCTTTTTCAGGATAATGGCGTTTCCCGGTGGAATTATGGCGGCTTTCATAATGCGAGGATGTATAATAAAAAAATACGTTGTTTTGAGCAGGGATTGTTGTTTGTTTTCTACTTTAACATAACACGGCAAAGGCAAAGGCTTTTTATTACTTACAAAGTTAAGGGATGGCTTACAATAAAAAATAAAATACACCCCTCCCTACACGATAGTCATACGCTCATCTCACAATACTCCAGATACACTGGCAAGATCTTCACAAGATTTGTTACTGACAAGATTGTGTTCAGATGATCATAAAAACAACAGCATACCCCTGTCGGCCAGCAACGAAAACCAGAAATCAGACTATAATAAAACTAGTCCCTACGGTACCTAATACAGGGAAGCAGGAAGGGAAGTCGACACGCAAACTGTAACCATAAATTCAGCACATGATTCTAGACGCCCCTAGCATAGAAATTTTTCGTCGGTTATCAAAAACAATCAGCTGTTTCATAGAAAAGTGCAATACCTCATCATCTGCCTAGCCTTTTCCCAACTATGTTGTGGTCGGCTTCCAGTCTAACCGGATGCAGCTGAATACCAGTATTTTACATGGAGCAACTGCCAATCTGACCTCCGCAACCCAATTACTGGGTAATACGATACCCCTTGATAAGACTGGTTGTCAGACTTTCGGGCTTCTGACTACCCGTAACGACTGTCAATGATCCACGAATGACAGCCGGGACCAACGGCTTAACGTGCTTTCCGAGGCACGGAGGGGTCGATGGTCACCCATCCACAGACCAACCGCGACAAGCGTAGCTTAACCTGATCGATCGACCTGTGCTGTTATTATTTAGCCACGGGCCCCTCTATCTAAAGATAATTAAAACCACACCTAATAAATCAAACTAGTGTCACAAGAACATTTTATAACCACCTAAATTCGGCAAAAACTGTAGCAATGAACTCATGAAATGGCCGACAATGTGTCAGAAAGAAAAGTGGCTTTTAAAAGGATTCGTAGAATGGAGGGGCTGTACGCAATGAGAAACTTTTTAATAATATAAGTTTTTCTGGATAAAAAAGGATGAAAAGCCACTGTGCGTGGTCCGGACTTTGAAGTCTACGGTTCTGAAGCAGAAGTGATTATAATGTAGTAGGTTGGGAAAGATTAATCTTTTTAGATAAGATTTAATTACACCAAGTTGTCAGTTTGAGTAGCTTAAGGCTACGCCGACCGCCTAGTGGCGCCCTCATCGTTTGTTTGGTTATTTCTTTTATTTTACAATGAAAATGCAGAAATAAGCACTAAAACAGATAAAAGTGACCACTATTTTCCGTTTTAGTGATTATAATAAAGCTAAACAATGTAAAACTACCGTTCATAATAATATTAACGTATAATCTTGTGAAGCACAACTTAACGTGCTTATTTTCTAAGCTACACTACAACACCAGCACCCTAATTGCGTATTACACTATCAATCACAATCATTTTGAAAGATGTTGCGAAGCCATTGCTTCCTATATTGGAAAAAATTGTCAGCTCTACAACGTAAATAACGCAATGAATGTTGATAAACCGTCAAAATGAAAGCCATTCCCACTATGTTACGCAATTACCCTCCACATCCAGAGTTCACAATGAGTTCTTAGCACAAAGGACATGTCAGTCTGGAATTCATTCATTTTGCAGTTAGAATGATAAACTAAGACTACGAGGAATCCATATCTATTTTCCATTTCTTCTTACGTCCCTACTGAAATACATTTGCAAATGTGATTTCAAATACGTTTGCATCCAAAGACAATGTAATAACGATGAGATGAGAACAATATTGTCTTTCGCTCCATCTGTAACATTCCTTCCACCTTTCCTAAGGTAATATGTTACGTAATGTGTGCTCAATTTCAAATACCTTTACGGATCCCTAAAACTGATATATTCTGTCATGTTATTGCGAATTCCGAACGCTTCCCAGAATCAGAATTACAAAAGCGAGTTTTTCCAATAAAATATATTCGGTTTCCGTCTTTATATCAATGCGACGTTTTATGAACAAATAATTTGAGATGCAAAGAATATGACGTAATAAGAAAAGTTTTTTCATTTACAAAGGACGGAAGGAAATGAGTTCGGAATTTCGCGTTTCCAAATGAGATTTTCACGGCCGAGCCTGTCGTGTTCCTTTTGAAGACAAAAGTATAATAGACTTCGGAAAATTCCTTATGCGTCATTCATCACCTTTGTCTTTGAGAGTTTTTTTTCAACTGCTAATACGTAATAAGATGACTATTATTTTATATTTTCTTTATTATTGTTTTCTAAACAACATTTCACTTCCTCATTCATTACTAACCTTTTATTTTTGTACTAGCTGCGCCCCGCGGTTTCACCCGCGTAAGTGTCGATCCCGTGGGAATATCGGGATAAAAAGTAGCCTATGTGGTATTCCTGGTTATATACTATCTGTGTGCCAAATTTCATCCAAATCCGTTCAGTCGTTTGTGCGTGAAGAAGTAACAAACATATAAACACACACACTCACAAACTTTCGCCTTTATAATATTAGTGTGATAACCACGGATATATCGAAACCAACGTTGACGACACCTGTATTATGGTTAGACTAGCTTCTGCCCGCGACTTCGTCCGCGTGAAATTTCACCCTCCCCCCATTCACCCTCTTAGGGGTGGAATTTCGAAAAACCCTTTCTTAGTGGATACCTACTCTTCACAAATAACACACCCTCCAAATTTCATGTCTCTAGGACCAGCGGTTTAGGCTGTGCGTTGATATTATATCAGTCAGGACTTTGAATTTTATATATTTAGACTATGAATGAGATCTCCATCCATTTCATTCACATATATCACTCAAAGAACATGCCGGCGACCAATCCGGCTAAGGATGCCATTAGCTACCCGCACATGCCTGGCCCAGTTCCCGCCATGCATCGCCACGTCATTGGAAAACCCCTCACTAGTCCGCCGCGCCGCGGTAATTGCACCGACTGCAATCTATGTAGACCGGGCTTTAGGTCGACGACATTGCAGACCTATCGTGTTAATGGGGGCGCCAAATACAGTGGTAGGCTTCTGGCGTGTTCAAAATGTGTAGTTTAAATTCAGTTTGATAGTATTCGTGTGAGATTGTTAGATAATTGCGTTTAAGCGTCGTTTGTGGTAGCTAACTTACTTTTTAAGTGCAGTGTTTACTTTAGTAATTTAATAGTTTGTATACATGCAGGAGCCACAAAACCACTATCGGACTACCAGATGTACTGCAGGGTTGATATCTCGACCAGTCGTACTCAGCACTTCTCGTCCACCACAGCCAAAGCGTAGTACTCTCTGCCAGCGTCTGTGTTCCCTTCCACCTTGAATACGTCTGCATTCAAAGCAAGAGTGAACAGGCATCTTTTTGGGCACACTCGTTCCATCATAGACCTCATCCATCGCTTTCCATCAGGCGATATCGAGGTCAAGAACTGGGCCATTCAGCTATAAAAAGCCCAGTAATACCTAAAAATATGAGTCTCCGTTCACACAAATACCCCACTATAAAACAAACCTACCACCAAATCATCATCATCTTCCTGCCCTTATCCCATGTTTACTTGGGGTCGGCGCAACACGTTTTCTTCTTCCATTCGCCCCTGTCAACCGTCACGCTATCATTCACTCCCTTCTCTTTCATATCATTCCTCACACAATCCATCCATCTTTTCTTCGGCCTTCCTCTCCAAACAAACAAACCTACCACCAAATGCATGCATAAAACCTTTTCAAAATGAATTATAACAAGTTTCGAATTCAGAACGAACGCTTTACCGTCAATGTGTCGCCCGTCAACTTGTCAATTGTCAAGCATATAAGCTACGAGCTGGCTGAACGGTTATCGAAATAATTTTTGACTTTAAATTAGTTTGTAACAATCTAAGTATGTTACGTTTTTATGGACACGCTTTCAGAGAAAATCTGTTAAGGTAACTATTGAATGTTGTGAATAATATAAGTTTATGAATGAATCGTGGCAAAGAATTTGGTCACATCCACCTTGGCAGATCCCTTAGGAGGAAACCCCTTAGGTTTTAAAAGGCCATCAGGAATTCCGCCGAGAAACGAGCAACAACATCCTCCTGTAGCAAGCACATGAGGATAATGTAGCTCGTTTCTTGGCCAGTTCAAATGTTCAGATCATTTCGAACGGCACTGTAACAACAGCATATATTGCTGTTATTTATAATTTTGTTACCCTAAGGATCAAATCACACCGAGATGGAAGCGAAGCGGAGCGCAGTTTCAGTGTCATATGAATTTTAACTTTATTTTCATTATTATAATACTTATTATCGCATGAGAAACTTGAGTCATCGGAGTGCCCGCGGCGCCGCGGGCGGCCGCGCGCCCTTTCAAGTCTCTCAAGCGATACTATGTATTATAGTAATGAAGATAAAGTTTAAAATTTTATGACACTGAAACTGCTCGCCGCTTCGCTTCCATCTCGGTGTGACTTGAGCCTTAGTTCACATGTAACACGATTTAATTATAATTCAACATACATTTTCCCGGAAAATAAAAAAAATATTTTAATTCAGTTATTAATTACATATTCTGCGGTTGCTGCGGGTGCCACATTTTGATAAAATGAAGCACAGGTCCACAGCCTTATGCATGCAATTAAATGGCATATGAAACGTCAATTTTATGAATGCGACAGAACGCGCTTCTAGTCACGTTCTGCACCTAACGAGGGCACACCGAGTGCCAAGGATTCACGATCACTGCCACTACATTCATTATCTAGAATACGAAGAGACTTTAAATACAAGAGGAGTGTTTTTTGACGTGACAACGTCTTAAATTAGGTTGCGACTGGGAGTCACTTATGAAAAAGTGTAACGCGCGGTAACGTTACGATGAGTCACCGAACGAGAGAGAGGCCCGCCGAATGCCTTGCGTCTCTCTCCCACTCAACTATGATCGGATGATCGGTCGTTGTCACGTAAAATCTTCGCCCGTAAAACCGACTTTACAGGCAACCATTTTTTTTAATCATAATGGGCAACATGACCTATATATAACAAGGCGACATAAGAGCTGGATGAGACCGGTTAAGCCGTTTATCCACCGCAAAAAATCCACCTTAAGGTGAACGCACGGAAACGCATGTCTGAGAATCCACCGTAAGCCCATCAATTCCGTTTATCCAACTAGGCCTAGGGTGACCTAGGTTTCTATTGGTGGCCCAATTCTCGGACATACGTTTCCGTTTTCGTTTAAAATCCACCTTCGGGCAAATTTTTTGGAGTGGGTAAACGGAATAACCCTATGAGACTTGCACAGGCCAGGAAAGCATGGTACTAAAAGGAGGAAGCCTAAACACAGCAATGGGTGGGACAAGGCTGCAAATGTGGTGTTACATACCTAAGCGGTACGCACAATTACCGTTTTGTACAAATAGTCGTGTATTACATACGGTATACAGTTGCAAAATTTGGGTTACTCCTAGCCAACTGTTTCGTTCCCTAGAGGGGCGTAGGTATAGTTTAACGGTGCAAGCAAACAGTACCCAAAGGATGTGCTTAAACAACGGAGATGTTTTGCTGAAACTAAACTGCGAAGGCGAACTGGAGCTTCATTATAATAACTAGTATTCCCTAAACGCACTTCCTATCTTGAGATTGAAAGCTAACTCCCTGGCAAAGTGAACTCCCTCATTAAACATGTTAAAAATGCATTTTAATACATTTACAAACGGCTTTTTTTTTTCGGATGGGAAATCATCAAATGACCCCCTCCCGCTCTGGGTGGAGCGGAAGGGAGTGTCAGACTCTTGCTGACTAAAACCCACCCATGTTCCTTCCTTATGTTCCGGGCCAGCGGTAACCCTTTCGGACAATCCTGCTGACCAGGCAGGCTTCGGCCCTAAGGGACCCCTTCTCTGCTGCTGACATCTCTTTGGGGCGCGCGTGGAACACGTACGCGCCGTCCGGCACGGGGCTGGTCCTGATCGGACGGTGAGCTACCCATTACTCTCCGCCCGCAGGCCCGCGCCTACGGCAGCCGGGAGTTGTACCGTGGCTCCCGACGCCCGGAGCGTCTCCCGCGGCGGCTGGGACGGGAGGCTCTCTTCCTCATCCGTCCCGCCTCCTCCTTCCCTAGCATGACTGCTTCGCAGAAGGAGGTTTACAAACGGCTCAGATATTAATAAACTATTTAAATAACACAATCAACACATCCTGACACCAGCTGTATCTCAGATCACTAAGCTTATCCAGTCTTACATATTATAAAATACCCTTCTGCGCTTTCCAATCAAAGCTACGTTGAACGATTTTGATTTCATTGAACCGTGTAATATTGATGTTAATTAGACAAAATAATCATCCCAATAATTCACTCCAATTAACTCTAATTTTCCATCTAATAACACGACTCACTCGCCATACAATTACGTCTCACAGACGTCACCGTATTAAACAAGTTGTTGATATCTCGAGAGTCAATCGAAATTACTAATTATACTTGAGTTACAAGTAAGTAAGGTGTTGATGTGAGAGCTTTCATGTTCACTAACAAGATCGAATTAGCTACTGATACGTCTAATGGTCGTGATCATGTTGAGTTGATAAGCTATTTAACGTGTGTGTTGTTTTCTTGTAGATAGTATTACAAAGGATTAATTAACCTTGTATTTCTTTAAGATATTTTCTAAACAAAACTTTAACACACTTGTTGCGTTTAGGGGCAGTCACTTGAGAAGAAATTCCTCAATTTATTTCTAAACTAGCAGCGCCCCGCGGTTTCACTGCATACGTTTCGATCCCGTGGGAATATCGGGATAAAAACTATCCTATGTCCATCCCCGGGAGGCAATCTATCTCTCTGCCAAATTTTATCGAAATCTGTTCAGTGGTTTAGGCGTAAAAAGGTAATATACAGACAGACATACAGACAGACCGAGTTACTTTCGAATTTATAATATTAGTATGGATTAGAAAGTATAGTAGTTGTGTAATTGTTTTTGTCAATAATATTTAATGTTACAAATGCATTCGAAGAACAAGTATTGGTTCATGTTACGGTACCCAGTGTACCAGGGTCATAGGAATCTTAGGAGTCAGGGTCAAGTGTGTCACGTTCGCATGTACTTACCACTAAATACCACGTTGAAAGTGTATCTGTATAGTATAAACAGTATCTCTATAAATTCCATATTTAGAACCAGTTGCAGTAAATTAGCTTGAATTCTATTACAGTGCAAACAGAGGTCATTGTATGTCAGTCACGTTTGTCTTAGCAACAGGATTTGTCAACTAAACTTCTGACCGCAAAGTTACCAACCTTCCTGAACAAACCAGGAACATTTTACCCTTCGCTAAACTTTGGTTACGAAAACCCCTTCCTTTTAAAACAACCAGTTATGAGAAGCTCGTCTACATAATGATTAACCATGTCTAATTTTCTTATTACAGACCCGAACAAAGAAGTATCAAGACCCTCGTGGTTCCTATACTTCTTAATAAAGACAAGTTATGGGGAGTCGTCACAACTCGCACGTTTCGTTGCAACGTCGCAGGTCGGAAGCACGAGAAGGGCGCCTGTGCCCCAGAACCCCCCAAGCCCCCACCCCCAACCATAACAAGGAAGGTTCCCCCCATCTTTCCCCATGCATCCAAAGCGTATAAGACGAACGACGTCCGCAGATATTCACCGTTCCACTACCCCGGACAGGTAATAGATTTAGACATTTTTGGTGTTGCGCTAATTAAACAGATAATGTACTGATAATGGGTTTTCTCTTTTTGTTATCTATATCTGTACGTGAGACTCCCAGGCGTACCGTATCGCATTAGTCAAGACTTGACAGATTAACATCTAAAATGGAAAATGTTAACAATTCTAGATTCTACGTTATGATTATGAATCCCAGGATATCCGCTGCTCTCATGATTTCAGGAAGCAATTGAAAGAGTTTCCAAACATTTTCGTATTCCTTTATGCTTTTATTCAAAATTTTGTGCTGAATTAAATCTGGGCGACCGTCTCTCGCGCTCGATTTTATATTCCCGCCGAACTAGGGCGGTGGTTGCTTACCAAGATAAACTTTACATTCAGAATTGAAAATATGAAAGGAGAAAATGGAAAACTTTTCAGATGTGATGTAGATTTCGTTTCCATGCTTTTTTTTGGGAAAATTTCATTCAACTGATGGATTTGGGCAGCAATACCTAGCATTTCGCGAGCCCTTATAATCATTGCATTTTAAACCTTATGTCAATGATACAATTCTATTATTTACTAGCTGCGCCCCGCTGTTTTACCCGCGTAAATTTCGATCCCGTGGGAATATCGGGATAAAAACTATCCTATGTCCTTTCCCGGGACTCGACCTCGATACCAAATTTCATCTAAATCGGATCAGCGGTTTAAGCGTGAAGAGGTAACAGACAGACAGGCACACTTTCGCATTTATAATATTAGTATGGATAAGCGTTTGGGAAAATAGATTGTATGGATATACTGACATAACAGTGATATAGCACAATCCGCAAGGATTGGCGGACCATCACTCTTATGAAACTGTGTGTTCATAAAAGAATAATTTACAAAGAAAGCTGAGCTCAACACATAGCAAAAGAGAGAGTCCTGTCTGAAATAATGATGAATGGCCCTTGCAGAGGTGTACTGGTCATGTAGTACACAGTGTACTACATGGCCAGTACACCTAGGTTGTGCACATTCAAAGTTGCTGTGTACCTAATAATTCATGAACATGAGTTATGGCGTGACAGCGGTGATATGAGCCTGTGGAATATGCGACGAATTTTATATCGTATTGAGATAGAAATACATCAGTCAAATCATCACTTGAAAATACTAATTATTTACCCTTTCAAGTGATGATTAGTCGTTTTTAAAGTATTAGGGCCCACGAGCAACTTAGTTGCCCAGCAACTTTTTTGTCTCTGTCGCTGTCTCCTCGCCGAGATTTGGACGATGCGCACACGGGAGCGACAGCAACGCTACTTTTTTGTAAAATTTTGCCGCATTCATCAACTGGCTGGCCGGCAACTTTTTTGTCGCCGTCCGCGCACTTGCATTGCAACCAATAGACGGGCGACAGTTGCGTCGCTGCGCTGGCTTGTTCCGAACCCGCGGACAAAAGTCTCCCAGCTGTCACGTCGCTACATTCGCTTGCTGGAGATGATTGAAGAGGAGACAAGACGAGCACGAGACGAGCAGGAATAAAACATGGATACATAAATATCTTAGTGTAAGAGTAACTGACTCTTCCGAGATTTTACAAAATGGTTTGGTCAAAGTTGTCCAAGTCGTTTATAAAACCTCTTGATACAAATCTCGTCTAGACAAAAAAAATCTGAATGGTCCCACAAGTCGCGTTTACTCTCCTCTTGTTTCCTCTCCAAAGCCATTCGCAAGATGACCAATAACGCCTATCTGAACATCGAACTTTCTAAAATCAGACTAAGCCCTGTTTATTCACATCGCCTGTCACAAAGCGTATAAACTTCTTACATTATCACAGATATAGATTGTGAGATTATGTACCCTCCGACTTGTATACAGTTCGAAACAAAGGGATTTCTTGGAAGCTGGGATGAGTGGGATGAAACAGAAGTCGTAAATAGTCATAATTACAAACTGAAGGAACTAACTTTATGCATCGGATACTATTTATTACATTAATATTAAACAATGCTTTGTTCGCGTTGCCCCCAGGCCAGTGTTTGGCATTAGATTAGCTAGACTTACGTCATAATTTTGTTTGATAGCACATTTATATAAAAACACATGTCGGAGTATTTCATATATGTCAGCGTCTTAATAAAGCTGTAGGTATTTAGTTTATGCGAGAGCTAGAGAACTCTGATATCTTCTTCTTCATCTTTCTCCCAGACCATGTGAGTCCCATTTACTTGTGGTGCCTTCTTTGTTCCTTCTTTATCAATGTGTCCTTTTCTATCATACTATTTTATGTGATCCTATCCAGAGCGATTCTTTTGTTTCGTACACGAGGCAAACTGCCGATCTAATATGTGTGCTCGTCTTAGAACTACTGATATTTATATTTTATATTATTATTAGATTATAGGCGAGGACGCTGGCATACACAAGTCAAATCTTACTTTGGGTGCCAGAGTTCATCGAAAACACTCTTTCCGTTAGTTGCTGCATCCTAGTGTTTTTTTTATTTTTATTTGTGGATGGGAAATCATCAAATGACCCCCCCTCCCGCTCTGGGTGGAGCGGAAGGGAGTGTGACTCTTACTGACTAAAACCCACCCGTAGTGTTTTTGTACAAATGAAGGTACTGAACATTTTTTTTTAAATCTTTTCTGTAAAAATCTCCCCGCGAAAACTTTAGTGAAGTAAGCTTGAAGTGAGCTGTCAATTGTGTCAAAACAGTTCGCTGTACCTAAGTTTTTACCGGCGGGATTTTTATAAAACAGACCGGCAGGTCGTGGGAAGCATCTCACCTAGTCTCAACAAGGCGATAATAACCCGAAAATAGCTCACAACATAGACTCATAATCATTACTTATCATCACCTGCCTAGACTTATCCCAACTAAGTTGGGGTCGGCTTCCAGTCTAACGGGATGCAGCTGAATACTAGTATTTTACTTGGAGTGACTGTCTATCTGACCTCCACAACCCAGTAACGGTAACTAGGGATGTGACTGTATACATAAAAAATCGATTATTAAATAATCGATTGTTTTGCCTAGTAATAAAATCGATTAAAAAATAATCGATTTTTTTAATAAAAATAATCGATTTTATTAAAATAATCGATTTTTTTCCTTTTTAGTTGATAGATTAAATTAAACGCCTGAAATATCGATTAATTACTATCACAGCAATCAGTTTTATTAATAATAATAATAATATCAACAAGCTAAACATTAGTTTTACACAAAAATGTTTTTTTTTTTTAATTTCTCCTTTCGCAGGAAGAAATTTCGGATAGTAGTAGACCGCGAAATTCAAATTTTCATACGTTTTTTGCAATTTGCAGGTCAATTCTCCAAATATGTATGTACCTGTTATTGTCGCGAATCATATTTTGATCAAGATACAACCTGACACTGACCTGCAAATTGCAAAACACGTAAGAAAATTTGAATTTCGCGGGCTAACCTGGCGCTTTCGCCATCGCTCGCCATACAATTCAATGGACCATTACACTCGACGAAGATAATATTTATTTCATATTTAAGGGGATTACAAAAGGATTACAAAAATAAAATATTATATTATCTTAGCCGTGTGTAGGTAAATGTGGCTTCGCGCTCCTGACTAAAAAGCTGTGTTGCGGCCGTTCTAACTTCTAGGTGAAAAAAATCGGCTGTGAATAAGAAATCGATTTTTTATTAATCGATTTTTTGTAATATTTAAATCGATTTTAAAAATCGATTTTTATTGAAAAAAATCGATTATTAATCGATTTTTTCTATAATCGATTATTTTTTCACATCCCTAACGGTAACACGATACCCCTTGATAAGACTGGTTGTCGGACTTTCGGGCTTCTGAGGACCCATCCAGGGACCGACCGCGGCAAGCGATAGCTTAACCTGATCGATAGACCCGTGTGGCTGTTGATTATGCATCCTATAATCTTCTGAACATGACGACAAAACAAAAACACACTGGTGTATGTGCGGGTATAAACGGCGGTAATCTCGGGTTTACTGCGCCAGACAGAAATTAAACCAGAACCCGGGATCCGGGACGTAATACCTATCTACGTTTCTGGATCACACGCACCCGACGATAGTGGTGTTATAGTGTGTTCGAAACAGGTATTGAACTTTACAGGGCTGCTAACAGACTTCAAAAAAGGAATAGGTTATGCATTCGATCAGTTTTTTTTGGTTTGTTTTTTTTTGTGTTTGTTCATTGACATTGATTATAAAAATCGAATCGTGTAAAAATTCTGCTCGAATTGGGGACTATTGTGTCGAAAAACATCGCATTATATTTAGACAACCAATTTTACAAAAATCCTTTAACGTGAGAAAACAATATAATAATATTTTGATGAAGCACTCTAGCTAGAAGGCCAATTCATATAATTAAAAACTTTCAAAATCTAGTCGCAATCTCATTCAGCGACAATCAATGTCAAAATATATCAAAAATGTAGGTAAAAATTAGAGGTGCGTAATTTTGACAGATTGATACTGAGAATACAGAATACAAACGTTCATAAATACGGGGAGTTGACCCTCTGGTTTTTCCGACAAGCCAACCCTACGGACATTCCAATTACAGTACAGGATTGAGCGTTATCCGGATCCGGCTGTCCGGCAACGTGTCCGTCTCTTATCAGGTCCCCGGATTGCAATACAGGAGGATGTGAACCGAAATAAATGCCCGAGATTCCAGGGGTATACAACCTGAGCCATATAAATAAAGAATAATGGATCTTATTGTAGAGCCAAGAACACATTTTTTCGTTTACACACTTATTTTTATCGGGGGGTTTAAGAGAATGGTGAGTAATCTGCTATTAGTAACAAGTGTCCAGTGACGTAAGAGATTCCTGGCTGATTTGTAACATTGGATTTCGAAGGAATTTCTAATTAGTTACACGCGCTAGCTAATCCGCCCCTACTTCGCACGTGTGCAATGGCTACATGTCAAAACAACAATTCCTGTGCTAATCTAAGTTAAATGTGTATTACACACATAATCTCTTCGGAATAAATGCCCTGAAAACTACGTCAAGATCCATTATACAGTTTATAAGATCTAAACTTCTACGCGGTCACACAAGCGCGCAGACAGGCGCGACCCGAGCGACGACGACGGTGCGACGCGATTCTGGTTGAACAATTTCCATAAAGTTTTCATGGAAATTGCTCTACTAGAGTCGCGTCACTATACATAGATGGAACCAATTTTTTATCATGATGTATGGGCAAATTCTTTCTTATTAAAAGCTTAACACACACGGTGTCCCTGCAGCAATCCACGGCCGGGCCCCGCTAACGCATTGATCCACACTCTCGCAGGAGTTGTAGGCGAGCAACGTCAGCCTAGATTCTCTGATGCTTATGCTGAACTTCCCTTGTTTAATGATAACAGATCTAGGTTTATATTAAACCTATAATTGGTTCTAGCTCTGTGATTTCCTTTGCTAAACTTTAAATAGGAGAATTAATTGGTATTTTGGAACTATTGGGTTTGACATGCTTTTGACAGAATTAATTTTAGCTTCAATTTAGTTTGCACAGGGAAAATAAATGAGCCAAGGGATTTGGATTACACGTGTAGCAGAATTGCGAAGTTATTTAGAAAAGCATTTGTGTTGTTGATATCGTTTTAAACAGGAAAGTTATTTTCCATCCTGTAACGATAACCCTGAAACTTTCTCCTATTAAAGTAGGTCCTTTGTACCGATCGTTGGGATCAGAAGAAACTTATTGTAAATAATTAGAAATTCCTTTGAAATCCAATGTTTAAACAGCCAGGAATCTCTTACGTCACTGGACACTTGTTACCAATAGTAGATTACTTACCATTAATGATGGCCAAAGATTGGCCCAAAGTCTTGAGTTCAGAAGTAACAAATGTTGTCCCAATCTTGTTTCAGGAGTTACAAAAATATTGTCCTAGTCTTGTGTCCAGGAATTACAAACATTGGCCCAACGTCTAAAACTTCTTGTCCATTGATTAAATATTCCTAATGATACATTTAATACTCCACAGTCGGAATGCCCGAAATATTTATTGGATGAGTCGTGGGTTCAATTTCGGTCAAATTCATAGTCATCACGCACCGCACGGAGCAGAATGTCAATGTCAAATGATAATTCGGTGAAACTATGTGACGTCAATGATGCAATAGTAATGTAATAAATGTGTAATGCTCGGGGCATACACGAGCTGTTAATTATTAATAAACTTTGATAATTAGGTAATATCGCTTTGATGGTAACGGCCGCGACTTACGAGTTTGTAGGTCGTAAGTTCGAACCCAGACAGGCGCTTTACTTTGAGTAAATTATTTCATCACCACTGCTCTCAAAACGGTTAAGCCGTTGCCATGGTCCCGGCTGTTATTCGTAGACGTCGACATAGGATGCAAGAGCGAGCGAAGGGCACCCCGAAGTTCGGTTTGATTGGGTAGAAATAGGAGCCCCGCGTAGCGGGGCTACGTCGACATAGAATGCAAGAGCGAGCGAAGGGCACCCCGAGGTTCGGTTTGGTTAGGTTACTTTCAACCCTTTCCACAGAAATAGGAGCCCCGCGGGGCTACGTCAACATAGGATGCAAGAGCGAGCGAAGAGCACCCCGAGGATCGGTTTGGTTAGGTTACTACGTAGTAACTGGGTTGTGGAGGTCAGATAGAGATCTCTCGATATAAAATACTGGTATTCAGCTACATCCGGGTACACTGGAAGCCGAACCTAACATAGTTGGGAAAAGGCTAGACAGATTGATTGATTTTTAGCGTTCCGTACCCAAAGGGTAAAAACGGGACCCTATTACTAAGACTTCACTATCCGTTTGTCACCTGGCATATCTCTAGGTATCACATGAACCGTGATAGCTAGACAGTTGAAATTTTCACATATATGTATATAATATATATCAGCTATATCAACAAATACTAAAAACAGAATAAAATAAATATTTAATGGGGTTCCCATACAACAAACGTGTTTTTTTCGGCGTTTTTGCCTTGTGGTACGGAACTCTTCGTGTGCGAGTCCGACTCGTACTTGGCCAGTTTTTAATTATTATTATAGTGCTGCGATAAATAAATAACACGACAGCAGCATAATAATGAAGTTTCAATAAGAGTGGTACCCTTTGATAGTTCTTATTTAATTTCGTTTAAAATAAATATTATTCCCAGTCAATTCTCGGTCTTGACTGGCTTTTAATTGGAACTTCAGTACGCAGCGCAGGTTCCTGAAATATTCATATTAATCAGTTTTCCAATGATTAAATTGGCACGCCACAAGTAAATTGCATCTCAGTATTTGATGTTCAATATTTCTGATAACTATTTATTTTAATAAGTTGATTTTAAGGATTAAAATATTTGCTTTTAACATTACAAGGGCTGATTCTTTTTACACACAAATTTTATACAGGGTGGAGCGCAATGTTTAGGCTGTTTTCGATGTTCACTATGTTTTAATAGCTATTGAATATTTCCTAATAATTTCTGATTGCAGTCAATGATGGAATGGACCGTAGCCCGAGCAGACGACCTCCTTAACTGGGGCCGTAGGAACTCGTTGTGGCCCGTGACGTTCGGGCTGGCTTGCTGTGCCCTCGAGATGATGCATTATGCTGGGCCCAGGTAACTGATTTGCCTTTATTTTCTTGTTTTTTTGAAGTGAAAATTTCATTAGGCGCGTTGGGCATTTTTTGATGGGGAAAAACCAATTGAACTCGCGACACTGTTACCGTAACCGACACCGCACTACATTCGGATGTGTTCGGCTGTCCTCGGGATGTACTCGGTTTTAATGTTTATGCGATATCTCAGTGAGTGATGGCAAAGTATTCTGTTTGTGTTTTGTTTTCACTTCTGTCGGCACACCCGGAGTGCCACTGTTTTTTTTTTTTTTATGGCAATGCCTAATCCCCAAAAAATGCTGTGAGAAACTGATACTTCTTCTATATTATAAGAACGAACACTGAACATAGACGCAAACTAAAATAATTAGTTTAAATAATCATTATCACTTCCGGAAAACCGAAATAAAAAACGATTCAAAAACCCGTTTCAATAGTAAACAATTATAAACCCGTTCTAGGTCAACCGATCTAGTAACTAAACAAGACCACTGCAGCTGAGTATAAAACAATATCGCATCGCATCGTGACCGCGTAACCGATAGGAGATCGTTTCAGTAAGGGAGCCGAGGCGCGGTTATCGACTCGCTCCACTGCACCTCGTTCTATGTACTTGTTGCATAATTGACGTACAACCTTTGACAAGTAGAGCACTGGAAAATTTATACAACGTGCTCACTAAAAAATTAGAATTAATTTCTCATAGCGAACTTGCCAGCGGTTCTAATTTAGAGCATTCAAGCTCAAAACATGAATTTGTTTTCACAAAAAGTATTTACACAAAAGCCACATCAAATAGGAGCATGAAAAAGGAAGCGCAACAATTCTTAATAATTCAAATGCTTTCTAAACTTCTCCGTGCCATTAAACTCTGAAAGGTTTCCCATCACGAATTCGCGCCAACGGGTGCATCCCATATCATATAAAGTTATTTGGTATAATTTTGAGTGGCATAACAAACGATTTTATATTAATTGTCTGTTATGCTTATAGAAATTAGTTACTTTAAAATTATATCAATCGTTTATTATAATAACTGATCATTATCATCATCATCTGCCTAGCCTTTTCCCAACTATGTTGGGGTCGGCTTCCAGTCTAACCGGATGCAGCTGAATAACAGAATAAATAACTGATCATTATTATCAAATAAAATTATAGGTTCAGTTGTTATATCTTGTAAATATTAGACGTACTTACCCCGCGACAACAATACCATTGTTCTGGAACGTAGCTAAGATTCTCGATATCCACGACTCGACCCCTAAAGGTTGAGACATGACATTTCCCATCAAATGTCATTGTAAAGTAACGTCAATAGGTTCTGCCTACGACGAAGAGCTTGGGGTCGTTTGGAATTCTATTCAATTTCGTAAGTCAGTCGTGACAATGTACGTTGACCCTCAACTTTTAAGGGGAGTCCAGACAGTGCGAGGCATGAGCTTCGATTGGTAAGCCGCAAGCCTTAGACTGAGGCATATATGTAATAGTGGCACATGCTGCACCTTTAGAGTAGCAGGATAGAGTCCTCTTCTCTTCCAAATGATTTCTAGTCAGTAGATTTGATAGATACTAAAAACTTAACGCTTTTTCCAGATACGACATGGACCGATTCGGCATGGTCTTCCGAGGCTCACCTCGACAGACTGACGTGATCATAGTCGCCGGCACAGTCACCAACAAGATGGCGCCGATGCTTCGCAAGACCTACGACATGATGCCGGAGCCTAGGTGGGTGCTCTCCATGGGAAGCTGCGCCAACGGCGGAGGCTATTACCATTACACTTATTCAACGTGTCGGGGCTGTGATAGAATTATACCGGTAATTATTTTTATATTTGTCTTCGAGTAAATTTTTACCACTTTAAGACTTATTAGCAAGCAGTATGCAGCATGGAGGGTGCAGCATAAGAGCATTCAATTTGTCCGGACTTAAAAAAGATACTGACTTCTGAGTAGTCGGATAAAAAACACCGATCTTATCTAGTTTAAATCTACTTTCAGAAATAAATATATTTTTTTATCATTTAATAGAGCAAGACTGGACATTTGGACAAAGTTAAAATGATGCGCGTCTACAGTATGTTTTAGTTAGTTATCTTCTGGAAAAGAAAAGTGTAAAATGTTTATCTATGTTTGTGAAATGTTTGTCTATTTCAGGTGGACATATACGTGCCGGGCTGCCCACCGACGGCCGAAGCCCTTATGTACGCCATGCTGGTTCTGCAGAAGAAGGTCAAACGCATGAGGGTCTGCCAGGTTTGGTATCGCAATTAGCAGTTCCAACGTTGCATTTAGTTACTTTGTCTGTTTTAAAGTAAAGATATTTGATTTTGGTTATTTTTGCCTTCTAATTTCTATCACAATATTCCAGATATTCCTATAACCCATGTTCATAGTTTTTAAAACTGCCGGTCGATTCTGTAAAAATCTCACCGTGAAAACTTAGGTGAAGTGAGTTTGTTTTTGCTAGGAATTGACACTATTGAAAGCTCACTCCACGCTCACTTCACCTAAGTTTTCACGGTGAGATTTTTACAGAATCGACCGGCTGATTGCAATACAACAACACACACAACAACAACAATATTTTTTTTTTTAATAAAAAGGTATATATACTACAGGAGATTGACAGAGAAAACAAGGCCCGTAAGTTGCAATGTGTATCCTACTCAAACCAGAACTGAAGGCATCCAAAATAATCTTAGTTATTAATCAAAGTGCGGTCTTGACCCTAAATGTTACGAACAGAAGTTGGAGAACCGTACGACGGTACTGTATGTACAGTCACGAGCACTAATATGTCAACACTTGGCAAATTTCAATTGCGATTTTTTTCGTGAAAAACTAATGCAACGTTGAAATACGACACTATACAAACCTATATGGTTTCGAAAATACGTTGTTCGTAATAACATAAAATTTCATTTAAAACTAAAGGAGAAAATCGTCTTTGAATAAAGCCAAGTGTATACATACTTATGCTCGTGACTGTACTGTACTGTCCTTCTTTGTCAAAGGATAATAACCCTCTTCACCGTATCCGCGACAGCGACCCAGACTAATTTTCATTCCTTTCGTGAGTTCTCTGATGACTTGCAAAACCAAGGTCTTGAAGACCTTTATACCGTCATACCGTGTACAGAAGAGCTGATCCGCATCATTGTATGTATATGTATAAGAAGGCTTTGGGCGACTTTTGCGCATTTGGCGCTTCTAGTCTAGTTCTTCAAGACGATTTGATACTGTAAGGAAGCCTGGTGCTTGTTACAAAGTAAAATTTGCTGGAAATATAACTAACTATCCGAACATGCAATGTTGCTGATGAGACTCCAGAATTTGCAGGATATTGTGAAAATTAAGTCATAAGTAATTTTTTAATTTGTTAAACATAGGTACTTAAAATAATAATAGTTATTACACATCATACAATCATCAGTTTTACACCTATTCTGTAAAAATTCAGGTGAAGTGACCTTGAAGGGAAGTTTCATCCCATCTACCGGTCTATTTTAAACCGACTTCAAAAAAAGGTTCTTTTTTAAATAAAGAAACTCACCGTGATAATATTGGTGAAGTGATCCACCTGATGCTAGGGATTGATACTATTGACAGCTCACTTTTCCTAAGTTTTCACGGTGAGCATTTTGCAGAATAGTACTACTGTTATCGACTGGATGGACCCCTATCTACAAATACACTATATCACTGAATGTATCTTGTCTGTTCTCATGTGAGTGGCGCTTTGTCTTTTATGAGAATAAATGATTTAAACCTAAATACAAAACACAACGAGTTGAAATATTTCCTGAACATACAGCGTGCAACACGGCTATAGATACACCTAGATAGCGCAAGAGCAACTACTTCGCGTGCCAATAATCGCACCAGCTTACGTACAAAAATCGTAAGCCGCCACCTTCGTGCTCAGTCCTGTGTGTGTGTCCTGTATGTGTGTGCTGTGTGTGGCTGGTTGGTGGCGTGAGCGCTGGCGCCACGGAATAGAAAAAACAAGTGGCGCCGAGCCCCGGGGGTGGGGCAAGACGGGTGCCGCACGCGGCGCGGATGCGGCGTCTTTGAATGGATTTGATTTTCCCATCACTAAATAGTGCTTGTCACGTCATAGTAGGTAGTCAAAATGGAACGCTTGGTTTTCATACAGATCGTGATACTTGCGTTATCTAGGTCTATCTATATCTGTGGCGTGTAACGATATTGAAAGTGCGGTAGTTTTTTACATGTGTCTGAGGTGCCTGGTGGTCTTAAGTCCGGGTCACGTTGTGACACGTGCCCTGGTTTACCGTCGCTTCTGTAGAGGGTAGAATATATTTATGTCAGGACACGCCACGCTTTTACAAGCTTTTTCGTTTTTAGGAGATAAGTAATGGTCTTGTTTCAGGGTTTTTGTCAGTGTTTTTTATGTTAGCGAAGAGAAGTAGGATAATAAGGTTTTTTTTGGTTACATTAAAATATGTTTTTTTTTGTTTAGCCTATACTGTCCCACTGCTGGGCAAAGGCCTCCCCCAAGTCCTTTCAGGAACACTTTTCCCGCGCCACCTCAAACTCTCACCACTCAAAAAATATGAATAAATAAGAATGCTTAATAAAAAGGAGATGAATACTCCTTTGTATGTTATGTGTAGTGTTATGAAATACTAAGTAAGAACTGCATCGTTAGCAACAAGCACTCCTACCAAGCATATTGAACGCAGTACCTAACATAGATGGGAATCGGTATACAAAGTTATCAAAACAAGTAGAACTCCAGCAGACACCCATAGCCTCCATAACCTCTACTGCTTGAATATTTAGCTGACTGTACCATAAACTAAGCCCGATAGCCTGTGCACTGTCACTAAGTCGTGAGGCTAAGGCTCACTCAACTCACACCAAAAGATCGTCGAAGCGCAGCGAAGCGGAGCGCAGTTTCAGTGTCATATGAATTTTAACTTTATTTTCATTACTATAATACTTATTATCCGTGTGAAGCGAATTTATTCAGATAAGACTCTCTCTCTCTCTATACACACACACACACACATCTCTAATGGAATTTAAAGCTTAACTTTCTGGAAGAGAAATAACGTAGATAGATACCACGCATGAATGGTGACATGTTTTTGGGAGTGTAAAGGAATGAAACCCGGGTAAAAGAAAGATACAACTGAAAACCCGGGCTGTGACAAATGACACGCCTGACAGAACAATGGAAAAATAGATAAGGATATAAAAAAATCTCGTTAATATAGGTAGGACTGGTGCAGCACTGAAAACAAGCCGGTACTTCTCTTGGGAATCTGCAAACTACTTGATTCAAACTTTAGTTACTTTAAACACGAATACACCAGTTACTGTTCAAGGACAATTTTCTTCTAACCGCATCGGAGAGTCCGAAACCACACTACGCATTATTCATCCACATAAACCTAACCTTTTTGTGGCTAAATTCTTTATGGAAAACAATGGGACGGTACTAACTTTTTATTGTATAGGGTCCGACTTTCGATTGGTGCTCGGCTTCCATACACTTATACATATTGTATATCTAAACATAGTTTAAATAAAACAAAGTACTCTGTGTGACCGCTTAACCGCTTAAAATCTTACCATAACACATTACACAATACTAAGAGAATTTATTCCGAAAGATTTATGATAAATGATTTTATTTCTGTAAGACACTTAAACACGTCAATTATAATTAAAAATAAAAACTAGGTGATATCATTAATGCCCGCAACTTAGTACGCGTGGAACTCGTAAGACACCACAATACTATAAAAACTGCATCATAATCGGACTAGTAGTTTTGGAGATAAATGGCAACATTGGTGCACACACATCCTCTCACCCCAAACGCATATCGTCTCCGTACCGTCGTGGGTAAAAACACCAGCCCAGCATCGCATCGCCCGCCCGTGCTATTACTTCGTTTTCTTTTTGCTCGGCTCCTAAGGGTCGTAGCGTGATAATAAACAGCCTTCCTCAAGAATTTTTCCTGGTAGTTTCAGAGATTAGCGCGTTCAAACAATTAAATTATTATATTAGTATAGATAACTATTTAATTTAGATATACTAGCACAGAAATCTCAATGCTTTGACATGTCGCCATTGCAGCCGTACGAAGCAGGGCTGCAGGGGTGGGTCGCAAATATATTTACAAGCAGTATAAAGTTCGGAGCGTTCGCCAAAATCTTCGTATCTTTTTGAGTGATAAAGTTACAAAGCATCTTTTACTCAAGCATCGATTTCGGTTGAGTGGGTCGTTAGGGCCTGAAGCTTTTTGTACTTCAAAAGGAAAAACTCGGGACCCTTACAACATCACTTACGGACCTCGTCAGGGTTGACGAGGTCCGTAAGTGATGTTGTAAGGGTTGATACAGGTTTTGGTTTTGGTACAAAAGAAACTACTGTACCCAAAAGCCAGCAATATAAAGTACTTGATTGCTACATCAATAATATCTTCGAAATAATGATTTGTATCGTAACTGTAAGTCACGATTTCAGATAGTATCAAAAATATAGACAGTGTTATGAATTGAGATTTATTGAACAATCAGAATTGGAATTGAAGCTCGCCATTCTTAACCATTCTAATCCACAGATCTAAATTACATACACATTCATAGACAGAAATATGTCAAATGTTCAAGTCATATTCCAATGCAGTAATTTTATGATCGTAGACTTAGAAATCGTAAGTAATATATAAATGTACAGTATGTATGAGAGCAGTGGTGGCCAAGTGGTAACGGCCGCGACTTACGAGTTGTTGGTCGTAGGTTCGAACCCAGACAGGCGCTTTACTTTGTGTAAATTATTTCATCACCACTGCTCTCAAAACGGTGAAGGAAAACATCGTGAGGAAACCGGCAGGTCCTAGAACCAAAAATTCGAAGACATGTGACATCTGCCAATCCGCACTGGGCCCGCGTGGTGGATTACGGCCCACTCCCTCTCACCGAGAGGAGGCCTGTGTCCCAGCAGTGGGAACATTATAGGCTGATTACGGTTATGGTATGGTATATAAATGTAAGACGTAGAAATGGCTATAAAAGTAGAGGAAGACCAAAGAAACGATGAATGGACTGTGTGAATGACGATACGGTTATGCGTAATCCGAGATAACGACTAATAGAGAAGTATGGAAGAAAAAGACATGTTGCGCCGACCACAAATAAATTCGCATAAGGACAGGAGAATGATGACGAGGCTTAGAAATCGTAAATAACACCACAGATGCAATGATATTAAAGATGAAACGTTCAGAGACATTATAATGCTATCCAAAGTTGACTTTCCCAGCCCACGCCAGCTATGAAAACGAGTTACCGAAAACCTTTTCTTAATCCATACTAATATTATAAATGCGAAAGTGTGTGTGTCTGTTACCTCTTCACGCTTAAACCGCTGAACCGATTTAGATGAAATTTGGTATAGAGATAGTTTGAGTCCCGGGAAAGGACATAGGGTAGTTTGTATCCCGATATTCCCACGGGATCGACACTTATGCAGGTGAAACCGCGGGGCGCTGCTAGTTGTATGATAAACGAAAATATGGGGCGGTATATTACAGCTATAATGTATCATTAAAATGAGGATCATTTATATTCGTGGTATCGCTCCTGAACATTTATGGCAGCCTTATGGTATGCATGTGAAGAAAATGATTATGAAAAATTACTTAGTACATAAGAAACACGGATGTTTAAGGGCGATGCGCTAAGGTAGCCGAGAAATTAAAATGTAAGTTTTTTGCAATTTGCACGTCAGTGTTAGGTTGACGTCACGTCATGTTATCACCTATTGTATACCTATGTTTCACAAATAAAATTTATGATTATGATTGTTGTTATGTTGATTAAATTATGATTCGCAACAGTAATATATACCAATATGGCCTGCAAGGTTATATATGAAGATACAGAGAAATAACAATTCTAGCTTCCATTTCTTTATTCTTACATCCCAAGAAAAGATCCAACTGTAGACTGTAGGTATATACATCTGCGTTAATCCCTCGTTCAAGATATTTGTGGAAGACTAGCTAGCTAGACAAATGTACAAAAGAACTGTTTTAAATTCGATCTGAAATCAATAGCTGGCAGCATCTTAAAAGGATGCTGTGAACGGTAAAATACATCTGCGGAGAGATATCGAAAATGGCGTGGGTAGAGAACTAACAAGTTGCGAATAGTTGGGAATATCAGTAGCAAGATAATATTGTGGAAACTTTGGGAAGATAAACTTAAATATTATTTTAAGTTAAAAGGGAGAGCGAAAGAATTGTAGGCAGATAGATCAACAGCTAAACGGGTGTGGATGACCTTCAAAAGACCGCAGGTAAGACCTGTATGAGACTCGCAACAAACATACCAGGGAAACATGGCACTAAAGGGAGTAGGGCTGTCAATGACGATGCTGATGAAGACAGCTAGTCTAATTAAATTCAAGAGATAGACAGTTACTCCCGAACCCATCGTAACCTCAAAAATAATCAATCCGTATGGCAAATGTGTTGATTGTGATTAAGACTTTCCCTCACGTACATTTTTAATACGAGTACAAATATAAAACACCCGAATGACGTACACGCGATTAAATCAGTAACCATTCTTTACTACAACAGCTACTACCATTAAAGGTGTAAACACACAACTGATCTTGCCCAGGTTATTTATACACCGCTCATTGTAATCTGATTACAACGAAGTTTAATTGGCACACGCAATCGATACTGGTCGGCTCGGCTAAACGCTCGGTTAACGCACACGGTTTATTGTGTAACATGTCAAGGAGATAGGGGCAGAAGATCCACTACACAAGCGTGGGGAGAATGGTCGCAAATACATCATTAAGGCTTATGTGGTACCGCTGCTTCTTAATATTGATTAGGGCGATTACGGAAGACTGATGGAGGGTCATATAATTTTCCCGCACACTGTAGTCCGGTGACTGATGTCAGAATCTTCGTAGATACAAGGTCTGTTGCCAGTTCTCCATTAGAAGCGTGTTTTGCGAAGATCTTTCAAATACTTTTTGAATAGAATATAATACAAAATGTTTATTTGCATAGAATGTACGTTTACAGATGAGTTATAACAAAAGCATCAAGCATCATTTATGAAACATTTGCACAAAACTAACGTTTTTTCAACATTTAAATTGAACTGAGAAGAATTAAAAGGGAGACATGACTCTGCATGCAGGATATGACTTGATGATAATACGTAGACTATCTTATTTTATTTATTGAAATCTTTATTAACATGACATATAGTCAATTTTCGTCAACGTGACCTCACATTGACGAAAATTGTTCGTAAATGTAAATTGTTGTTACAAAAATATCTATGGACAGTTGGACACATTGAGAGATAATGTTTTTTTTTTTGGTAGAACACTTTTAGTTTGGTCCTTAGAATAGAATAGAATACTCTACAATATGTATTGTACACCATATAAATTACAGACATAATTATAGAAACTGTACAAAGGGTGACACAATGGGCGGTCTTATCGCTAAAAGCGATCTTTTAAAGACAACCTTTGGATGGATTAAAAGGGGGAAGGACAGACAAATACTGTAGGTAGTCTGTGGTGTAGTGTTAGATTTAACATCCGAGATCAGTTTCTATAACTATCATGTGATTAGATTTATTTAACCCGTTTTGCAACTGGATCTTCTGTCCTATCCCTTGTTGATATCCCGATTGATCGGGACGCTACAGTATCGATTATGTTGAACAATGGCGGTTGCCATGCGGGCCGGCTTCGCTCACGTAATTCACATAACACGATGTAGCCGATTCGCACGATGTCATTGTTTTGTTTTTTCTAATTGATTCGATTGAATAACTTGCGGCTGTCACGAACTGAAAGATGTTTGTAATGGAAGACGGCGGTATCGTGCCGGTTTCTCGGAATGTTTCGGAGAAATACATCTACACTTCTGTGAGTGCGGAGTGGAAAGATTGCGGTATCACTTTCGACTAATAAATATACTAGAAAATGTATTATTTTGTTGGCAGATGCCTCGTTCATGTATTGGATTTTTGCTTTATGAAATTCTTAGTAGCCGCCCGGGGGTCTAGAGGAATTCACACACATAATCAACTCTTAATCTTCTATCTATATACTATACTAGTCTATATCTATACTAATAATAAAGCTGAAGAATTTGTTTGTTTGAACACGCTAATCTCTGGAACAACCAGTCGAATTTGAAAAAATCTTTTTGCATTTATGGCTACTTCGAAAATCTAAAATCCTCCAAAACCTACAAAGCGAGCGAAAGTGATGCAATTACTTTTGAAACGCAAAAGAAGAGTGATGATGACTATAGTGTGCGTGCCACAGATATAGATAGACCTAGATAACGCAAGTATCACGAACTGTATGAAAACCAAGCGTGCCATTTTTTGACTACCTACTATGACGTCAAAAGCTCGCGCTCTCGCTCACGCTTACCCAGCCAGCAGTACACAGGACTGAGCGCGAAAGTGGCGGCTTATGATTTTCTATCGTAAGCTGGTGCGATTTTTGGCACGCGAAGTAGTTGCTCTTGCGTTATCTAGGTGTATCTATATCTATGATATCTATGGTGCGTGCGCTCGGAATAAAACGCCGTATGTGCCAAAACGAATTAACAAAATAAATGAATCAAATTTAATACTACTTTGAGTAAACTTTGATATGATAATTCTCTATGTTTTAAAGTAAATTCCATGGAATAACTCTTACGTCGAAAAAAGTAAAAAAATAGATAAAAAAAATTGTATCGAGAAAAATTCACTGAATCGTGTATTCCTTTTACATGGTACTAGACCAAATAGTCAAAAAACATATAGCAAAATGTTAAATCCCCATTCCACATACTTAACAAGTTACACGAAATAGAAAACCACGTTTTTTTTGTTTCAATATATCACCTTAATAGCCCACTTCTTGGGGACGGCTAAAGCCTATTTAACATAACTAGGTCCCTTAGGAGCCGAGCAAAAAGATAGAAATAACGATAAACGAAAACGAAGTAATAGGCAGGCGATGCGATGCGACGGGGAAACAAGAAATTTCACGCGGACAGAAACTATCGAAATGAAATGAAATGATGAAATGAAATGATGATGAAATGATGATGAAATGAAATGATGATGAAATGACTCTAAAAAAAACGACTCTATCTAGTCTTTCTTACACAAATGTGTGAATACAGGCGTGACGTATATAAGTATATATTATTTGGGAATATACATCCCGAAAAACTAATGTTGAATATTGTTTTAAACGTTGCATCTACGAGTTATGTAAATATCAACATCTCCCTCGTCGCTACTAATATTCCAGTTCAGACAATGACACCCGAGAGTGTAATTCAGCCATATTATGAGTTGAGCCGCAATAAAGATGAACATTCAACTCTAATTAGCTTTGTGCTTATTAGCATTACCCACTATTGGTGGAGGCACCCGACTGCATGATTACTAGCGGGTTTAGAGAGAAAATGAGCTTTAGTCATCATCCTTGCCTTTTCCCAACTATGTTGGGGTCGGCTTCCAGTCTAACCGGATGCAGCTGAATACCAGTATTTTACATGGAGCGACTGCCTATATAGCCCGCAGAATTGCCAAACTTAAGTGGCAGTGGGCAGGGCACATTGCTCGCAGAACAGATGGCCGATGGGGCCGAAAGGTTCTGGAGTGGCGACCACGTACCGGAAGACGTAGCGTTGGAAGGCCTCCCACAAGGTGGACCGACGACCTTGTGAAGGCCGCAGGAACCCGTTGGATGCGAGAAGCACAGAACCGGTCGAAGTGGAAGTGCTTGGGGGAGGCCTATGTCCAGCAGTGGACGTCTTTTGGCTGAAATGATGACTGCCTATCTGACATCCACAACCAAGTTACTGGGTAATACGATACCCCTTGGTAAGACTGGTTGTCAGACTTTCGGGCTTCTGACTATCCGTAACGACTGTCAAAGATTCACGAATGACAGCCGGGACCAATGGCTAAACGTGCTTTCTGAGGCACGGAGGGGTCTCGGTATGTAAAGATGGTCACCCATCCACAGACCAACCGCGGCAAGCGTAGCTTAACCTGATCGATCGACCTGTGCGGCTGTTATTATTTCGCCATGGGCCCCCAGAAAATAAGCTTTAGTGCAATCGATTAATTGAAGTAAACAGGGTTGAGAATAAAGGCATGCTTGGATTTTAATTGGAAAGGCACCTATGAAAATAATTAAGTATGCTAAACTGATGATTGAAAGGAAGGTAGCAGTGGTGACCCAGTGGTAACGGCCGCGAATTACGAGTTGTAGGTCTGGGTTCAAACTCAAGCAGGCACTTTGTGTCATTTATTTCATCACCACAGCTCTCAAAACAGTGAAGGAAAAAATCGTGAGAAAACCGGCTTGTCCTAGAAGCAAAAATTCGAAGACATGTGACATCCATCTACCAACCCGCAGGTGGATTACGGCCCACTCCCTCCCACAGAGAGGAGGCCCGTGTCCCAGCAGTGGGAACGTTATAGGCTGATTGTGATGATTGAAAACATGCTGTAATTTTTAATACGTGCAGATTAAATAAAACGGAAAGGTAAAGGGCCTTTTTGGTGAATATTAACCTGCACTGGCTGAAGAAAAAGAAAATGGAGACGGGGAATGGGGATAATTAGACGTAGTATTCTATTTTTAGCCAAATGAAAACAAGTGCAGTGATATTATCTGATATAGTTATACATTGCAGTCTAATTGACTCGTTATCAGTGTCTATCCACGGTCAAATAATTAACGTAATTACCACAGATCGTAGTAGGTAGATTGAATTGGGGTCATTGATCCGAAACGTATCCTTCATTATATCTAAAAATAAACATTTCCATTGAAGACGAATACTTATTAGGTTCACATGAGTCGAAAGAATTGTAATGACGTCATCAGATGTCTTGTCGGAATTCCTGTGCTACCGGTCGGTAATTATCGACACAACGAGGGGTGACGCCCCGTGGGTTCACTAAGGATGTCCATTAATTTGATGATAAATAAGTTATTCTAATACTGGAGAATTTGTAAACAGATTTTCGAAGTTTTCGCATCTTCTTCATTTATCCAAATTAGGCTGAGAGTCAGCACTTTTCGAACGTCAAAATTACATAAAGGCTCCTACAAACAGGCGCGACACGCGATATAATCGCGCGCGACACAAAGGCACCGCTCGTTGCGCGACTTGCGGTATTTTATCGCGTGTCGCGCCTGTTTGAAGGAACCTTAAGACGAAAAATTACGCCCAACCTTCACCACTTGCTAGTGCTTTCGCTGGTAGGAAGGAGTGGCGCAACAAACTCCCCAGTATTGTCTAGTTAGAGCAATTATGGAGTAGCTAATCACTGAAACTTTTTCAAACTATTTAAAACACAGTGCTAAAAATATTTTTTTCCAGTAAAATTAAGGTTGAAAGCTGAAAAATCCACTGCACCAAGAACTGTGCCTTTAAAGCCCCACCCGCTTTCCGTTTGAATTAATACTCGGCCAGCCCCAAGACAGTTTAATTTTCTCGGGGAAATCTCAAGCGTTTCTCCTGGTGACTTTAACTTGTAAATTCTTACTTGAAAATAACTGTAATTTGTTAAAGCGAGGTTTTAAAGTCTAATTTAATTTTCTATTTTATTTATTCTCTCTTTCTACTCTACTAATTCAGTGAAGCAAAATTTATTCTTGGATGAAAATCTTTGGATACTCTGGTATTAAAAGGTACTCTTCCCTTTACGACGTTTTTTTATTTAAGTAGAGTCCGCCCCGTTGCCTGGGGCAGTCAGCTCAGCTACCATTTAACTATCTTTTTAAGACGATATCAGCTTTTGTCACTGTGACGTGCTATTAAATGTAGCACACAACTCAGTGGCAACACTGCTCGAGCAGTCACGGTTTACCCCCCGTGGCGATTGGACGTGCCCGTTGAGTTGTTGTGTACTTACTGATAATCTGGTAGTTTTACTTTAAACCCTAAGCCCCTAATAAGAGATTATAGTGAACACCACAGTCACCTCGAGAGAAGGAGAGAGGAATACAAACAACTGCGATGCGTTTTCTGACGCCATTATAAATAAATTAGGCTTGGGCACAGTTCGGGGCAGCCCTGCCGACAAGTGGCACAGACGGGCGGGCAGACGAAGTAACAAAGTGACTCATACCGAAGGAGGCGCGGGCGCCGCCACGCTCCACCTGCTGTGGGAACTTCCCTAACAATTGTGCCTTTGTCATAATTATAAGTCCTAGTTAAAGTCCTAGTTTCTGTAAAACTTGTTGGAGGTAGTAACGGTGTAGATGTACAGGATAATATTTAATTGAAGATAGGTAGTCTATCAAGCCATGAAGGTGAGTCATCGCTTCGTGTTCTTATTAGCGAATAGATGTTGTACAATTGGACATACTGACATACATCATTATTAACACATTTCCCTGTCACCTTGGACAGGGAACGTGTCATCATCGAAATGGTAGTAAGAAGTCCATATATTTAAAGACTAGCTTCCGCCCGCGGTTTCGCCCGCGAGGTATGTCGATAAAAACTATCCTATGTCCTTCCCCGGGATGCAGTCTATCTATCTGGCAAATTTTATCGAAATCCGTTCAGTGGTTTAGGCGTGAAAAGGTAACATACAGACAGAGTTACTTTCGAATTTATAATATTAGTATGGATTTAAATAATGCAATAAATTCATATCCAAGTGGACTAGTGTGAACTTAGGGAGTAGATTTTGCCTTTTGAAGGGGTGGGTGGGGGACAGCAAAAATGTTAGCATGATCAGTCTTTTATAATGTTCCCACTGTTGTGACCATGTTGTGACACAGGCCTCCTCCCTTCGATAGGAAGTGGGCTGCAATCTACCTCGCGGGCCCAGTGCGGGTGGGTAGATGTCACGTCATGTCTTCAAATGTGAAACTCATGTAATTTCTCCAGAAAGTTTTCGAAAGGACCGAAATAACATTTATATTCATTTATTGCATCTTTATCGTTTTAAAGCCAACGTGTGATAAGTGAGAGTGATATCAATGGTAAGCTCCACAGACGCACAGTCAGACGTTATGACGCGTCGTCGGTGACTCACGTCACGACTGCTGACGGTACCTGTGGGGTTATAAGTACTATTTTTGGAAAGGCTATTTTTAGCAGCGAAGGGTTGTCAAGAATTTACGTAATAGAATGACCTGGCCAAATAAAGTAGGGTTATTTTATTCGTGAATTTGTATGTTGGAAAGGTTAATGGGGGTAAATTACAGACTGCGTAGTTTCTTTAAGTAGGTTTTTTTTCTCTGAAAAATTAGTTAATTTCTTTGGAAACGAACGTCAAAGTCGGTAATTAGGTTCAGTTATTTATAGAGAAAAACCTCATAAATGAATTATAAAAAATCGTGTCCACATAAACCCCAAAAATATAGAAAATACGAGTTCATTCAATACTAGCTGTTCCCCGCGGTGTCACACGCTGCGCGGCTCCTAAGGGTCGTAGCGTGATGTTATATAGCCTATAGCCTTCCTCAATAAATGGACTACCCAACACTAAAAGAATCATTCAAATCGGACCAGTAGTTCCAGAGATTAGCGCGTTCAAACAAACAAACAAACTCTGCAGCTTTATAATATTACTAGCTTCTGCCCGCGACTTCGTCCGCGTGAAATTTCTTGTACCCCCACCCCGTCGCGTCGCAACACTTCGTATTCGCTTACCGTTCACTCTGAGTTTTTTTCTTTTTGCTCGGCTCCTAAGGGTCATAGCGTGATGTTAAATAGCCTATAGCCTTCCTCGATAAATGGACTACCCAACACTAAAAGAATCATTCAAATCGGACCAGTAGTTCCAGAGATTAGCGCGTTCAAACAAACAAACAAACAAACAAACTCTGCAGCTTTATAATATTAAGTATAGATAAGTATAGATTACTGTTTTCATAAATATTGCACGAAGCACGAACACATTCGATTATTTATAGAAAATTATAAAAGTCACGCACTCTGTCTTTAATGATAGCAAGTGCTTTGCGATTAATGGCTGCTCATCGATGTTGCCACTATCGAGTTTGATAAATCGATACATAATTCGAAAGCTTAAGTTTTTTTTGATCGGTGTTATTTTAGTTTTGAACACCGATAGGTCATTCAGATTAAAGTAATCTATCGTAAGTTGGGAAAACTTACCAAAACTGTATTTGTGTTTAAAAAGGGTAATATAATAGTAGGATACTTACAATGGTAAAAGGTAATGTAAATTAACAGTTTATATTTGAATTCGTATGTTACCCCAACATCCCTACCTACCCAATTTAAGAGGGCACAGGGCGTGCGATTCTTCATACAAATGTATTCCCCTTTTTTCTTCCCGAATAATGCCTCTACAGCAATTTTTTTTGTCATAAAAACAATGTCTGTTGTAAACACGGCCCTGTCATTTAAATTTTTTCAGCAACTAATTAGTAAAGAAAATAATGACCCTCTAAAAATTACAAAAAATGTCCTATTTTTACCGCCGTGATTAGAGGACTACCAGACAACTTAGAAAAGTTTTTAACATAAAAAAATGTTAGGAACCTATACATACTCTTTCTTAAAATGTTAATGTAGAAAATAATTGAATCGACTCAGTTTTCGAGGAGAAAAAAGGGGAATACGAAACGTCGATCTCGTCCACATTTTTGTGATAATTTCGGTCTGAGCTGCAGCTGTGTCCCTATCACACACTATGGGGGCAATAAAAGCAATAGTTTCTTCAAATACCTACCTATTTTTCAAATTCCTCGCAGGCCCCGTCCCCTCTTAAAGGTTGGCCTTTACAGCAAACATAACTTTTAATTATATTATATTATGATAATAATTTTAATTAGGAAACCCTTTTTGTAACAGATCATTTATTGTAGCTACTTTTTACCGACCCATATCGACTTTTAATTACAAAAAAAAACTTTATTTTTCGTAAAAAGAAGAAAATAGAATTTAATTAAAACTAAGTATAATGAGGCCGGTATTAATGAGGTCGAACAATAGAACACCATAATGCTAACTAACAAAGAGTAGGATTATTCAAATTCAAAACGTTTATTTCGGACAATAATAATAATCCATATTTTGGTTGGATCATTCGGTTCCCTACAAAATGGTTGAGCTGGATGGTGCTGATCCACGCGTCATGTTCGTGAACGGGCGCCGTCGGTTGAGACTGGTCATCTCTTAACTGCCAAGGCTTATTTTTAATCTTATGTCTTGAATTGTTTCTTCATTTCTGTCTTTTTTACATTGTTCTCACATATAGAAGCAACAAGAATAATGTACCCAGGATTTTGTAATATCTTGATTTAAAAGAGTGTCCATGGAGTTTCTTGCCCGTTCTTCTCCATAGAGATCTACGCTTTGGAATGGGCAACTCATGGACGTAATATATAGAGTTACTTCTATATATTACGTCCATGGGGCAACTAGCTTCAACTTTCTGACTAACTGACAGACTATTTAATTTTGACAATTCAAAAGTGCCTGTACAAGGTTTAATTGAAATAAATGATTTGAGTTTGAGTTTGAGTTTGAGTTTGAGTTTGAGTTAGTAGATCATATGATATTATGAAGTCATGTTTTTTTTGGTGCGAAATAGTAGAAAATTCTTATGCATTTCCTAAAAATTCCTCTACCACGCATAGAGGCTCCCGCAGGCAGGCGCAACGCGACTCCAGTAGAACAATTTCCATGAAGTTTTCATAAAAATTCATCCACCATGTTTGTGTCGCACCAGTCTACGGGAGCCTTAAATTACGAAAAATAGTAAACACGCACACGCACGGAAACTTTATCAAATAAAATCTACATAATAATACATAGGTAAGTAGAAAACGTAAAAATAACTATGTTTATAAATAACTAAAGCGGTTAACGTAAACGTATAGTGAAACAAAACATACGAGGTATAATTAAAAATAATATTTGGATATTAGCATAACTCGTTTTGACGTGGGCATGTGTGATAGGAGAGGCCACACCGTGAGCCAAAGCCAAGCTATAAAGTTAGCTTAGTTTAGGTGCGCGCCAAGATAACTTTGCTTCGTTTACGCTGCCCGCGCCTCCTGCGTCGACTTTTCATACTTCGGTTTACACTACAAACAACAGTAAAACTAAGCGAGCTTACTGAAATATATGGGCTAGCTAACTGGACGACTCCGGCTAAGCTAGCAAGGCTAATAATGAACTCTGCTTCCCTTCGCATCCAAACTTGTCAAACATCGTAGCTAAATCCTTGGTTTTCGGTGTGTGCCCCGATATTGTAGCACCCACAGTTGCACTCTAAGCTACGTTAGCTTATGTAAAAGTTAGCTTAGCTCGCGGTGTAGCTGCATCTAAGTTTCGGCATGTGTTGTGCGTGTGAGTTTCGGGCCAGAGGGTGAGTATGTGCGTGTTTTAATTAGCCAAGATTGTATGTTTGCGACCTATTAAAGAAAGTTTTAGAGAGTACCTTGCTTCTATAAAAAGAATTCTGTTAAGTACGTTCGTTGAGGAAGTGAAGTAAATCCACGGTGAATTGGAAATTATTTGAAATGGTTTCTTTAAGCTAATTAGTCGGACGTCTGAAAGCCGAGATTACTCACATCATGCAGAAGACAAAATACGATAAAAAATTAGTAAAGTCATAATACTTCTTAGCTGAAATAACTGATAATCGTTCTGTGGTTATCATTTAGCCGTGTGAAACAAAGAGTCTAGAATCTTCAAAGACGGACAACAAAAACCTTAAAAACTTATTTCAATATATTCAAAAAATGCATGCCCGAACCCGATACACCAAATTCTAGTCACATTCCATCATTTTCTCAGTGTGTATGAACAGCTGTTCCTAGCGACCGACATGCGACAAGACACTTCGTCAAGAACCCGCGCGTAAAGAATTCGGATACGTACACTCGGCGATGATCCAATTATGAGAGTGTGTGAGTTGACAAACTATTTCTGTTATCACTATACACACTCTGCGGACAACTATACGTAGTGAGTGCTTATTTGTTGTGATTAATAACCGGGAAGTCGTTCAATTTAAGTAAAATGGCGGAATGTGGCAGTAAAAATAGTCATCTGAGAGAGATGAGAATAGCTTTGTGATAAGGGGTTCGAGATTCTACATAACAAAGTATTGGGATAAGTGCTTAACTTCGTATAGCAATACTTGTATAAGTAAGTCAACATAGTCTGCTCAAACCACCTGAAATACACAAAAGCTCCCGGAAAATTGCAGCGACAGATGTCATATGAACGTGCCAAAACAGGCCCTAATGTGTGCAGCGCTTTTCACTTTTCCTTTGAAACAGAAAAGCGCTTCACAATTAAGCTGCAAATCGGATATCAAGACGTAGAGAGAGAGAGCCAAGTTTTGAAACGTTGCAAACAGCCATTAAAGCTGCCAGCAGCACTCGCTGCAAATTAACGAAGTTTGTGAACTGCCGCCAGCGACAGCCAAGTTCGCGACCTTCACCTCTGTTATAAATTATAATATACTGCAATGTTTCGCAAACGAATTAATTAAGCACCTTTTACTCGGCTGGTAATGAGAAATTGTTGCACGGTACACGTAAAATATACTTAATGGTTTCTAATTAATTTTACGAGTAGTTATATTGCTGGTAGTATAATGAGTAAAGAGACTTATGTATCCTAATAGAAGTTTATCTGTCCATTGTTGTTTTATTCAATGGCTTTCGTGATGATAAGATACTGCAAGAATAATATACTAAACAATAAACGTAGAAAAACTGATATCTTACTGAACCCTGCTGATACACCGTATGGATAACAAAGTACCTCGCAAGGTCACCACAAATTAGGTTGACATTACATGCACGGATGCGTCGACCGACCCCTGTGAGCTCCACTCATTTAATCCACCAATGCCCTAATTTTTCCAGTAGGAGTACAGCCAAAATATATGTATAATTCAAACTCTCTCAAAAATATATGTTTCTCTCTTTGAACTTGATCTTAAATTACAACTGCCAATGCAAAATTCACTAATTAATGAATTACCTAATACCTAACCCCCGAATTGAAGTTGAAATGTCTATTTCAGTCTCAGATTTATACCAAGACAATAATATATAATTAGGTAATAGGATCATAATTCATGAGCCTACCGTTGCCGTGAATTTAACAACTACTAAGAAAATCTAACTTGAAGCTAGCCTATTTTCACCGTGACCTTGAGAACGATCTATAAAATAGTAAAATTACATTTGATTAAAATTCACAGAATTGGTAACAGCTGTTCAGAGAAAATTAATCTCCCAAGTTCGCCTAGAGTTTGTACTAAGAAGCATTTAAGTAGAAAACTTGTATAAGAAAAAGGTTAGGGTTGCAAAGTTTCATACACGGTAAGCGTAAATAAGGACAGCCTCAGCTTCGCTGGGAGATTTACTTGTTTTGTCCTCGAAGTGGCATACTTTATTGTTTAATATTCCGTGCAGGATTTTATGTCTAGAAACATTAGCTGGGACGTTAGGCAAACCTGAAAATACATCAACCTTATTACCAAAATCGTCTCAAGTCTCGCCGTCTGAGTTAAGCTCAACGACTCAGTCCGGGCAACGCCCGTTGGCGACACCTAGTCTATTATTAGCGGCGCCATACATATCACAAAATAAATTCGAGTACACGGTCTAGGTCAAATGATACTGTTTATAGGTGCAAGGTTGTTCACGGGGGACACCATAAAGCAAACCTTTATGAGGCAACGTAATTCGTTCCAGAAGGTCATGTCTTTTCGGGTGACATAACTAGGGAAAGAAATGACATATTTTATGATCAAAATACTCGTTTTATTGCAGACGTTGATGATCCGCGTCTAGATTGACATCGAAGGCTGAAAGAACGAAATAAAAATAATCCACTAATCCCGTCCGGTACCTACATACGGACTCGATCCTCAAAATAAAATTCTGGTCATGTCTTCGGGCGTGTGTAATAGAAAATTTCACGGCTTTAAAATTTGACGCAGGGAAGTATGAAATTCTTTGTAGTTTACTTTCCTCGTCGAATGTTCTGGTTTATCCTGATTCACATTGTCTGACTACTATTATTAAAATTTTCTCTTGGAACTAACTCATGACCAATCTGTAAATCAGTACTCGATGACTAACTTCTCGACATGACTTTATCCTCGTAGCTCGTTTGTGCTATATTAAAATAGCTAATTATTCAATATTTACGAACCGCCGAACATTTATACGGCAGCAATTTTTAGCAGTGCGAAAATCATCGGTTTCCTAAATCCATGATATTTTTTGTTCTTGTGGTACTAATTTACAAATGGATTATAAGAAATTGTTATATTTTTATAAAAAGACTCAAGAACAATTAATTCATCTTGTGGATTATCTCTGTCTACTGCTACGAAGTTCTGGGAAGAGAAAGCTACTTATTTGGCGTCAGTATTCTTTTTTTTTACCCCTCGACCTCAGTTTGACCTTTCGTCCTCACTGTCAACGTACTCAGATGTCCAACAGATATTTTTCCATCATCAATCTCCACTTTCTATTTTATTTTACTTTTTGCTAAAACGTCATTTAATGCTGACGAGGGTCCAATAAAAATATATCAACCGGGAGAGTTTCTCTTTGGAAACTTGACATTGTATGTCCTTCTGGAACAAATATTACCAGATGTAGACCTACGTTAAGCCCCACGTCATAATACATATATCAAAACAGTTACTGAAGTGAAGCATGATAAAAATAATATAGCAGAATGATATAAAAGTCATGAACATAATCTTGGACTCGTATAGGAAATCGTAGAATCATCAGTGACGATTTATCCTTCAACTATATTGAACTTTTCAAGATTAATGTTCCAAACTATCAAAGTTAATCCAGCAACTTTAACTCTTAATATCAATTGACTACCAATTGACAAAAACATGAATCAATTAAAACCGTACAGAATTCCGAACTAGTTGTCGTGCCGGGCCTAGTTTTTTAAACCAAATAACATCCAGAAAATAGTTCCTAAAGGAATGTTTTAACCGCGCCATTTTTACACTAGTCGAATAAATGAATCGTGCTGGAGCCATTAATGGTGGGGATGTGAATGTCAGGGACGAGAAGCGGTCCCATAGAAGGTGATTGGGGATCCGCAAGAACTGTCGCAGAGGATAAACTTGACCCAATTTCATTCGAAGATAACATTTTCGCTAATGGGTTTCTGAAAGCTAATGCCGATCGAGTATTTTTTGGCTTTGGATCAAATGGAATAGTTATTACTTTTAGGAGCCGGACTGAATTCAAAACAATCTGAAGTATCGTTGATATCTGTAGTTTTACGAAAGACAATGTATATGAGTCGACTATATTGTTTCTACGCAAATTATGAGACAATTCTTGTCGCTAACGTGCCTGAACTCAGTTAGTTATTCTATTTGTTCTTGCTCCAAATTTTTATATCCAGTTCGCTGCATCCATAAATAATATTCGTCTTGTCCGTGACCGGAATGTCAGGGGCAAGGAGCCGCGTGAATAGAATGAGGATACACGAGCGGGAACCCGGACTTAACCTAATTTGGTTTGGAGATATGTGTAACGGTGCCTGAGACTTTTAAGACCATATTTCAATATTAGGAGCTGGAAGTTTTATTTTTAGAGTTACATACATTAATCATGATACAGTTGCTACAAAACTTGATTCATATACTGTTGAATTTCCAGGAAGTAACGGTTCATCCGCTAGTGTTATTAATGACTTCGGCATATAGAATGAATAAGTCATCAATGTAAACTCGACTCAATTTCTTGAAAATCAAAGACACGGCCTTAATCGATTCTTGAACATCGTAATTTACGGTTATGAGGCCGTCACCATTATGTCACAGCTAATATAGCACTACAGACAGACAATGACATCAATCTTATAGCAAAGTAGCAAATTAAATATCAAGTTAGAGGCGAAACGAAAGCAACGTCAGTACCAAAAACTATTAAGAGGAAATGTGGTCGGAGAGACTTTTGAAAAAGCCTAAGTAAAAAATCATAATTCGAGGTTTGGCTCTCGCCTATTTCCTCCTCCAATATTGGACCAATTTAAAAGATATCTCATAAACTGAATAAGAAGGATATATACTGGTCCCTATGTTTTTCTTTTTTCATTAATTGTTGTCAAATTTTTACACTAGGCTTCTGTTGAGAGCGGTTTAAATCGGCGATTTTGAGAGGGTTCTAGTGCTTATAAAAATAATGTATCATCAAAAAGGAAAACATAGGGACATACAAGTAGTTACTATTTATTATTCTGTAAAAAATCATTGCTTTATTGTCATTAACCAGAATGAAACCAGGCGAAAGCTTTTCTATGGAGAAACGACCACACGCATATCCTCTTAATGAAGTAACATTACGTAAAAGATTCTAAGATATTAATTATCCCTTTCTACCCCCGAGAAAATATGATTCGTAGGTCGCCATCAATCATGAAATATGAACAAAAGCTACATTATCGGTGTAATTAAAGTTTTATGCTTGTGTTACTATTTGAAATTAGTTTGAAAACCCGCTGATTCATTTATTTTCATGCGCGTTTTCATTTTAATATCGGGCATAAAATTGTTTAATAGAAGTCCTATCAAAATGTGCCAAAGTATGTATTCATTTTGTGTTTAATGTAATTAAATTAAACCAAAATGTGCTGAAACCGAACATAAAGTCTAGATAAAGTTAAACCATAAGCACAAAATCCTTCCTTAATAAGCATGGTTATCTGGTGAAAACCTTTAGTTGAATCCAAATTCTGTTTACTCCAGATATCTTTCACTTCAACTAGTTTCCTAACTTAGAGTTTCATACGGATCCTGTGCCCTCGAGCCTGTCGCAGAGTTATCTAATTTGAAGTTCCTGTACGAAAACTTTGAAAGCAACCAGATATTTGTTATGATAACTAGATATTAACTAGATATTATAAGGATGGAAGTATGAAAGTGGATGTTAGGAACTCTGCTTTGGCATTAAGTAAAAGCCGGGCTTTAACCATGAAAATATTGGTAATACAACAATAAAAGCTATTTAATATAATGTTTAATGAGTCAGTCGAGCATGGCCACCCGGTAGTCACTCTGTTACACGAGCCTAAATGGTGTTAAATGCACTCAAAAACGAAAGATGTCTCCTATAATTTGGATGATATCCAGTCATTTTATTACTACACGCGCATAGATAGAGTTTGGCACAGCCTGCGTGTTTGTATGCCCCGCTAGCCAACATATTTGAATACCGCAACACGACTTCTATTGCCAAAATTTACCATGACCTTTAACACGATCCGTTAAGGTTCAAATTCGAAAAAATGCGGAAGACATGCTAGCATTTTAAGTTCATGAGCGTGCCAATTTTGCTGAATGAAGCAGCTGTTGTCTTTCGATATAATATGTATCAACACTATTATATGAACATAGTTTGTTGTATTTTGGCAATGCAATAAAATTATGTATACGTGTTTAATATTTTAGCGCTGTTTTATATTTTGATGCAAATAAAATGGGACTTTTTTCTCTCGGCAAAAAAAAACTTTGTAACCTTGATCGTTTTGATGACACAATGATATATGCGTTTTGTTGATATTATGCGTTCAATGATATTGATTACGACGACTGTTATTTCATACTCAAGATGTTTTCACCAACACATGTTTATATGTAAGTATTGATAAACTAATCAGAAGTTTTCCACTTAAGAGCTTGCGATCGAGACGAACTTTCGATTATTCCGATTAGCGAAAGGTGAAGCGAGTCTGAGCATACAGGCCGGGAGATTGAATGATTAGCTGGTAGGTATTACGTTAAAGGTTACGTCAAAGACTCTGACATAGACAGATACATGCCGTGCTGTTTCTGCTATAATAAGGAAAGCTATATTATAGCACGCATTGTGTTGACTTACGCGAAATGTACAGTCGTTGGAAAAGTGCTATAAGCATAATGTAAAAGTAACATAAAAATTAGAATATGAAAAAGATTACCAAATGATTAACATTAGACATAAAAATACGAAAGAAACGATTTGTTATGAATTGTTTTGTAGCATTTCTACAACACAGGCTATTCAAAAATATCTGGTTTAAGTATACTTTTTAAAAAACACGATAAATATACGAACGAATAATAAATTAAATCATCGGCCTTTGCTATAAAATTCGAGAGCCAAATTATCAATAAGTTTCAGCTGTTGAGCCTGAATTTGATAAAGCTGTATAAATTAATACGTTTACGTAAAAAGCTGCAGCACCTGGCGACGAGGATGGTAACGATGTTATCACCGCGATCGTCTGGTACACCTGCCACAGCTGAGAGTGGGCAGGTGGGGTTGTTTTATTGCGAGCGTATGTGATTTATGTAATGTGCTAATTATACGGGAACACAGTTTTAGGGAAAGACTATGCAAAAATAATATTATATAGATGGAAGACTCTTCATCAAAATTATAGATATAGTTGTAGAAGTTAGTAATGTAACTAGTGTTTATTTTCTTATAAGTTGGGGTTTCTTATTTTATCACTCACACGCGTAACGATTTGTCAAATATATTTATTAAAAGGTCTTTAAAAGCAATTGCTTTTATTGGGACACTTTACTAACGACCCAATCCGATGTAACTTTATCCCCAATTGGGATATTATTAGACAGGATTGCATCGTTTTGGATTCCCAATAATCTGGTCTATCTAAACATGATTAAAATTGTATGACTTAAAAGTGCAGTGAGCTGTATACAGTGCAGTAATCATTAAATTCAAACAATAGAAATTCCGCTCACCACATCATTACGACAAAGCGAGTCGATACGATAATAAATTCAAAATCAATTTGTACGCGACTGTCCGCGTGCAAGTTAACCGCACGAATGGTATGCGAACTTGGTGTAGGTACAGTGCAACACAGACGGTACGAAACACATAAATTACGAGTATTTACATAATTATGCACTCGCATATATACGACGACGTCTATCACACGAAGTAGGTATACGAAAGAGAGGGTGTGTATATGTTGATGAAAATTTACAGATGACTATCGCATCGGTAAAATGCAATTTTTTGTAGGGGTTCGTCCGGCGTGAGATGGGTAAACGACCTTGTTACCATCGCGGGAAGAACCTGGATGGGCTGGCAAAGGAGCGTGGGGATTGGCACAAGAAAAGAGAGTGGGTGAGACAAGCTGTGGATTTTGATACGGAAGTTTAATTCTTATTTGTTTAAAAGTTTGAAGTATCTCATATCTTTAAAGTTAAGCTATAATGGATCATGTAAATAAAAGGAATACGTGGACATAATTTTAACTTGTATGTAACCAAAGTAACACGTAGTCGTCTACCTTACCAATTCCCGGACCTCTCGCATAGCGCAATGGAAAAGATGTATACCTGAAACATAAAAAAGGAAAAATTAATATGAAATACGAAAAAGGAAGCCATGCCATCATTAGATGGCAAGCTAATTAGACGTACATTACGCCTGGACAGGAAAGGCCTGCGCTTGATGACGGGGACCATCACGGGACACTGCTCGCTAAACAAACACTTCCGCACAATAGGCATAACGGACAGTCCCCTGTGCAGTGCTGGCATGGAGACTGATGAAACTGTTGCGCATGTGCTCTTTGAGTGCACAGGCGTCATCCAGATTAGGTCGGAAACCCTCAGGACACCCAATCTTACACAGATGTTCTCAACAGACCAGGAGACTTGATCAGCTTCTGGAGGGAGGTGGGCTGGTTGGAATAACCGACGACGGCCGCCATGGCCCACGCGCAATGGTCCACTTGAAGGACTAAGTGCGGAAACCAAACCCCATAACATAGAACATAGAGATACGAAAAAAATATATATTCAGTCACAGCACTGAAGTTAATATCCGTTTTAAATATTAAGCAGCTTTCAACTAATTTGGAACTCAGCAGCATGCTCAAGTTTCGGCGAATTCCTGAAACCATAATGAGAGCAAGCTAAAGGAGATAGCATACAAAACAGCATTTTAGTTACGCGAACGCATCGCTAGACTACACCCGTCTTACTGGCACATGGCAAAGACGCTATGCTACCTGGTATGTAGTCTCCCTAACACTTACTTAAGATTAGTTGAACGTTGCCTACTTACCTACACTTAGTTTCATCTCCAGAGAACTCGATAGCGTTTACACGCTTCAAATTCTAGTTCATACAGTCAACAGCAAAAGTAGATGCTCAAAGTCAGAAATTCAATACTAATGAACGGAGTTCGCGTCAGAACTGTGTGGCATCGAAGTGATTCAAAAGTATTCTACGTAGTAAGTATTCTAAGTAGTAGTACTTCGACGCCACACAGTTCTGACGCGAAATCCGTTCATTAGTATTGGATTTTGATCACCTACTTTTGCTGTTGACTGTACAACAATGTAAACTTCACATAAGCAGTATGCTGTATGACGCTAGTGCATATTTGGAACACGTAATTAAACCGAGCTAATATACACGGTTAATATAGGCGGAGGACAGGGTGCTGTGGCGCAGTCTGGGAGAGGCCTATGTCCAGCAGTGGACTGCGATAGGCTGAGTTGATTGATTGAATACACGGTGGCAGGGACGCGCAACCTGTTACCAAAGATTCAGTACATGATTCTGGACCCCGTAGCGTTAAAATTTTTCAATGGCTATTAAAAAGTGAATTAGGTGTTCCATACATTTTGGCCGCGTAGGTATTGCACTTTTGTATGTAACAGCTAACGACAAGCGTAGTACGGGACGCCCAGCCACATGGACGGACGACCTAAAGAAGGTGGCTGGGACGGACTGGACGCGGAAGGCGGAGGACAGGGTGTTGTGGCGCAGCCTGGGAGAGGCCTATGTCCAGCAGTGGACTGCAATAGGCTGAGTTGATGTAACGCAGTTTTTTTTTTTTTGATAACCGGCGAAAAATTTCTACGCTATGGAATATGATGAGATATTTATGTATATGTATATTCTATGATCTAGAATCATGTGCTGAATTCATGGATACAGTTTGCGCGTCCATTCCGCCCTGTATGATGGATGATAGATAAGATGTAATGCAAGCTATTATTTGGAACCGATCCTGCGAGCTACTGGTATCAGTTCTACGATTGTTTGTTCAACAATACATATTAATTTTCGCATTGAATGTTATTATTTTCATTGCATTTTTTTGTGATAGAATTAGTGCAAGGTTATAACGAACGTTTACTTATTATATCATACGTTTTATCAGTTTTAGCATAGAACATTTGCATGAATAATCTATACTAATAATAAAGCTGAATAGTCTGTTTGTTTGTTTGAACGCGCTAATCTCTGGAACTTTCAGTCGGATTAGAAAAAATATTTTTGCATTTGATAGCCCAATTCTTGAGGAAGGCTTTAAGCTACTTAACACGCTAGGTCCCTTAGGAGCCGAGCTAAAAGAAAAAATATCAGAAAGAACGCTAAACGAAAACGAAGTAATAGCGCGGGCAGGCGATGCGATACGACAGGGTGGGTCGGGAACAAGAAATTTAACACGGACGACGTTGCGGGCAAAAGCTAGTATGAATAATTCGGATCACCCAGTTCAACGTAAAATCAATTTTAATAATCTAATATAACAATTTAAATAAATAAAAATAAATCAATTAAAGGAAAATCTAATATGTACCCAAATTAACATTAAGTAGGGGTCCCTTTTAGTGAAGCTACATATATATTTCGCGAGCATCTGAAATCAATTTCGGGTGTCTCTAGGGCACACATTATCCTGAACTATGGCTTTATCAACTCGTGTAAGAGACTTAGACGACACGGGCCAATTGGAAAAACGCAATAACTGACAAGAAGAGGGACTTTATAGCAACATAACAATAATCTGAGTCATCCTAATACCCAAACACAGGATATAGAAATATCGGAATAGGAAATTGATGACGACATCATACTTATCTTTATGGACGAGAGTTTTATAACTTCTGAGCTGTAATAACATATTTTTACTTTGAACAGTGGATTCGATTATATTTTTATTGACAGTCCATAATTCGAAATATGAGCGGTCCACTGCGACGCTACCTACAGCGCGTTTCAGTTAAAATTCTACAAACCGAAAATGAATACAACTTGTTTATGATTTTTGTAGAATCATCTTTCCCCCTGTCATTCATCATTCTCCTGCCCTTATCCCAATTTATTTGGGGTCGGTGCAACATGTCTTTTTCTTCCATACTTCTCTATTAGTCGTCATCTCGGTAGTCACCCGCTTTCTAACCATATCATCATTCACACATTCCATCCATCGTTTCTTTGGTTTTCCCCTACTCTTATAGCCATCGACGTCCATACTCAAAACTCTCCTCACGACATTTTTCTCATTTCTCCGTAACACATGGCCATACCATGACAGCCGATTTCCACACAACTTTTCAGTTACCGGTGCCACTTTCAAACTTCCTCTTATGTACTCATTTCTTATTCTATCCATTCGTGTAACACCACACCATCCCTCTTAGCATTCACATCTCAGCTGCATGCAATTGCCTTTCATTCATCCCTGTTGTGGCCCAACATTCCGATCCATACAAGACAGCAGGTCTAATCATGGTCTTATATATATTTCCCTTAAGTTTAAGGGGAATGCGGGAGTCGCAGATTATTACCGTGACCTGCCGCCATTTCATCCATCCAGTGTTAATACATCTTTCCCACTGTACCTTTACCAAAAGTATATTTTCAGATGACCCTTTGCTCAACACCCTTCCGAAACTAGATGACCTAAAACCGTCAATCAAAATGATGGAAGGCGTTCCATTTAAATAAACGCACTCGGCGATATGGAAAGCTTCCGATAGGCCGAACCGATATCCAGCCCTTAATAACAGCACCACATCAATCTACGTTGCCCTTTGTCAGGGCAGCAGTAATTCACGCAAACGAATTAATTCCTGTCTGAATTGTTTTGTTGCAAGAGTTAAAAAGTTACTGTTTCATTCGGGAGGTTTGTTGTATAAGGAATTTTAAAGATTCAACTAGAAAATGCTGTGCGCGTAGACAAGCTCATTCGTAGCATCAATGAAATCCTTGTTATTATTCCTAGTAGAAATACCTTTTCGAGAATGGTAACTTTTTCTATTTATGGTAGATTGCTAAAGTTCAGTACCCCTTATTGATGAAATGATATATCAATATCATACGAAACAACAGGATCTGTTTTCGTACAAAAATAGCCTATCCATCTTATCACAAACATATTAAGGAAAAACACGAAAAACGGCGTGGTAAAGACCGTGTTTCAGCTCGGTATCAAATAACTAGAGGAGATATTAATCTCTGAAAGTGCCGTCGCACCCTCTCACATCACTGCCTTCGAAGGGAGGAAACTCGTGTCATATTTTCTCACTAATATGTCAGAAGCTATCCTTTACGTTGATAATATTACACTATGATTAAAGAATATTTATGCATAATAATAATAGAGAAGTATGGAAGAAACAGACATGTTGCGCCGACACCAAATACATTGGGATAAGGGCAGGAGAATGATGAATGATGATACATAGTCATGTTACAGGTCTCTAACGATGTCAAAGACTACAAAGTTGGAACTTGGCACCTTGTTTACCTAAGCATAAAATTTGCGACGGCCGGCACACTAATTGCTTTGGCACCGCTCTTAAGCATGTGTGTACTAGATGTTTATTACAGCGCTAAATTATAAGGTAGATTTTCGGTAGTTTATTACTTAAATTTCTCTAAATAGGAAAGTTCTATGGAGTAACCCATTGCTACCAATTACCATGTTAAGGCGACTACATGACCTAAAGCGCGGTCTTTGTCGGACTGCATAGAAAAGAAAGAGAAGCGCGATGGCACAACGCTGGTAATTTATTGCAAAATATGAAGCAATTATCTATTTACAAAAAATCTATTATTTGGACTAAAAAATTAAAACACTAGTGCTTTAGTATGATGCTTGTAGAATAATCTGACAAAAAATCATTATGATTGTATGTTATAGTGTGGTTTTTATTGTAAAAAGAAATTTTTTAGAGGAATCTTCATGATTTTTTTCTATTGTATCAAATTAGTTGTTTTATGTTTTCAACACACTATCTACCTAGCATATACCCCGAAGAATATCATATATTTTTGTTTACTGTAGTCGATCATATACTTTTATTGTTCCTAAAACTTGCGTTTTTTGCGTTTAGGTCATGTTGCGTTTAGCCCCTTATTAATGTTATGCTATTAAAAACGGGTGGCAGGGACTTCGACGCATAACCTGGTACTATGGATTCAGCACCTTAGTGAAGAAATTTTTCGTCGGTTATCAAAATCATCTGTTTGATAGGAAAGTGCAATACATACGTAGTCAAAATGTATGGAACAGCTACTTTTAAGTTTTTTTTAATTTTTATGGGACTAATGCCCGTTTTCACCATCGTTCCCTCAAACACTCCTTAGCTAAGGGTCTCTTAACATAAGAGACTCCTTAAATCAGCCCCTTACCTAAGTTTGTTTTCACCAGATTAGGGAATACTTATGTAAGGGCCACTTACTTAAGTGACAGTTTTTTTTTTTATCAGGGAGTCCGAAAATCGTACTTTTTCATGAAATTACCGATTTTGTATTCCATTGATAAATCATGTAGATTTCATGTAAAATAATACGACGAAATACAAAGACAACATAAAATAAACATGATTACATTTAAAATACATAAAATATCACCAATTTTTATATTAAATTAATGACTAATGCGGAATGCTGTTGCCATCTAAAAAAAGATGTGTTGAAATAATGACAACTTGCTTGACAGATGACAGAGCGCCTGCGCATTTGTACGTTATTGTTCGCGTGTGATTATTTCATAATATTTTAATAAATTCATTAGTTACATCTCCAATTCTCCATATATTATTTATTCGTACTCTCTTTGGATTATTTATCGTGTATTCGTGTTGTCTTGTCGTGTATTAAGTTCTATTTAACGCTAAAAAAATGGCAGAAAAACGGAAAAGGGGGCAAAATTACAACAGTGACGAAAAAGAAAGATTAATAAAATTGGTCATAGACCATAAAGATACAATATTGAATAAAAAAACAGATGGGACAACGAACGAGGCAAAATCCCACGCTTGGGTCGCTCTGACCGACTCTTTTAATACAGCAGGAACAATATACAGGTTTGTTTTTTATTTCACTTGTTAATCGTTTTCATTCTTATTCAAACTGTACGTGCTTATCTATTTACAGTACCTAATACCTATGTCTTTTTACATTTTCCAGATCAAAAGATTCCCTAATGAAAATGTGGGAAAAACTCAAAAGTGAGAGCAAGGTGTACTACACTGCATCACGCAGAGATGCAACACAAACAGGTGGCGGACCATCTGTTATAAAGATTGATCCGATTTTGGAGCAGGTGTGTGCTGTACTTGGCCGGGGCTGTACAGGAATTATAGGCGTCCCGGACAGTGACTGTGTGGAAGAAATCACACTCTCTGAATCCCGGGCCAAAGTCATCTGCATTGACAATGAAAATCTGCCTATTGAAATAACTAACTTTGAATTGCAAGAGGCAGAGTCAAATATAAATGTAAGTACCTGTACCTATTTACTACTAGTTCAACCCTTTGACCAGTTTCGCTTATACTGAAACTTAAAAATTCAATTTTCATCAACTATTTGCCTACAAAACTTATTATAATAATAGGCATAGGCAATAGATTGACAGACCTTCGCTTTGATTGGTGAATTATTTCTGATGAGCAGTAGTATACTTTGTGTTTGTACCCTATAAGTCTCAGGTTAATCTATATTTTTTTCTTTTCTTTTAGATTGAAATTGAAGATAAAAATGTTACGCAAACACCTTTGTGGTCCAGAAGACGACCTCGTCTATTCCAGCCTAATGAAAGGTCAGAAGCTGTGTCTACGCTCTGCAATAGCTTCAAAGAAATTAACTTAAAAAAACAAAACATTGAAGAACTAAAGCAGCAGCTATTGCAAGAGGAGATAGAATTTAAGAGAAAATTATATACTCTCCAATTAAATTCAGCGACAGTAGAAGTGGAAATTAAAAATGAAGTACTTCGTCAAGTAAAAGGTAACATATTTTATTAGAATTAATTAAGTAAGAAACATCATTTAGGTACTATACATATCTTCAAAATATTGTGTTACTCGATCTCTAACAGATCCATAAATGATGTCATCATTGTTACCCGTTAGTCTGGGGATTTGTCCACTGGTAATTAATTCTTCCAAATTGGGAATAGACCCATCATTAACTGGTTCACTTTCCTTCCTAAGAATGCAAATATTGTGTAAAATACAGCAGGCCACAATAACATTTACTGTAGTCTGGAGTTTCAACCGTATTCCAAGAGCCAGCACGGGAAATCTTCTTTTGAGAACTCCATACTGGCGTTCCACCACATTTCTAGTTTTTATGTGGGATTCGTTGTATTTTCGTTGTCCCAATGTAACGGGATTTAAATATGGTGTAAGTAGATGACTCTGAAACAAGAAAATTTTGTCTTTTGCAGGTGGTGTTTTACCCTTACAAAATTTATTTGGAGTACAAAAAAAGACGGAATAGATTTGGTTTTGTACTCCAAATCTATTCAGTCTTTTTTTGTAAGAAGACAATGGATATTTTTATAAAAAATTACTTAAGTATTTCTTTTAATTTTAATTATAATTATGTATAAAAAATTTTTGTAAACAAATTGTTTTTGTTCTTACCTTTAAGGGGTATCCACTATCACCTAATAAATATGCACCTGCATAGTCACCTCTCTCAAATCTGGCATATCTCATACTATTTTGGTAAATAGCAGAGTCGTGTGTTGATCCAGGCCAACGTGCAACAACATCAGATATCAATAAATTAGGTGAACTTATTGTTTGGACGTTGATCGACATGTAGGACTTTCGGTTACGAAAGATTTCAGCATCATCTCCACCTGTAAAAATTAAACTATTTCAGTAAGAACTTTTAAAACATAGTAAATATAATAATTCAATTAGGTATACCTACCTGGTGATTGTATTTTAATATGTGTACAATCTATACAACCTAAAATATTTGGAAAGCGAGCAATTTTGTAGAAATCTTCTTTCACTATAGACTTTTGCTCTTCGGTGTCTGGAAACCTTATAAATTCACTTCGTAATGTTACAATAGCTTGAGAAACCCTTTTTACTATTCTACTACAAGTAGCTACGCTGATTCCTCCCATATCAGCCACTGCGAGTAGATGATTTCCAGTTGCGAAAAACCTCAGAGTACATAACAACTGATTAATTGGAGGTACTGACTTGTTCCTGCAAAAATTAAAAAAATTATAATTAGGTAAGTACTTATATTCTTTGAAAGTTCCCAGATAACTATTTATTGGTATATAGGTACCTACTGCACTGCTGATTAGGTTAGACAAGTGATTAGGTACCTATGGTTAAAACAAAATAAGAAAATCAAATATAATAAGTTTAAAAAATCATACCTGTCATCTGTATATTCTATAAAGTGTTCTATTCTATCTAACAAAAATAACACACTGTCCTTGGATAACCTAAATCTTTTGAAGAAGTCCTGATTGTCATATTTCGTGAAAAAATCCGGTCTTTCACGATAAATATGTGGCTGTCTGAATAAACTTTGATTCATAACTAAATCCACAGTTTCGATAGCTTCTAAACTCTCAATAAAATCTTCCATTTCGTAGCAAATAAAAACGTTCAACAACAAAATAAACTGTCACTTAGCGCTAAGATGCCGAATATCGGGTCCCTGTATTTAAGGGATCCCTTAAGACCATAAGTGTCCCCTAAGTGATGGTGAAAACGAAACTAACACTTAAAATTTCTTAAGGGGCTCCCTAAATTTAGGGAACGATGGTGAAAACGGGCATTAAAGTCATATTATTTTACGGCATTCAAATTAAAGGTCAACCCTTTGACCCAAAGCTAATCATAAATTATGCGAGATAGCCACGAAAAACGCATCTTTTAGAATTACGAAATATAAATTAGTTTCTGGTCAATTATTATAAAAGCAGTTTAACAATCAGTAGCATATATTTCACGAACACAAAGTAATAAGTTATACAAACAAACTGATTGTGACAGACACTGTTGCACCAAAGCAGTTCATAAAAGATGAAACAAAGACGCTCCCAAAATTTCCTTTCAAGAAGTTAAGTAATCAAAAGCGAAAACTGGACATTGTTGCAAATGGAATGAAGCCACACTTTTGAGCAACAATGAGAAGCCAATGGGAGGGGCGAGACCGAAACAGCTCCCAAACTCAGGTAAGCCAGGCAAACCAAAGGCCTTATGGGGAAAGCTTTGGCTTGGCAACTCTGCCAAGTTGAATTAATTTATTCTTAGAGGGACGTGTATAATTTTGAAGCTTCACTGTTGCTACTAGTCGTCTGAATTGAGATAACACTGACTTTGTTTGGTTGAAACCGCAACCAAAATTCACAGTAGAGGATTTAATATTTAATGCAAGTTGCATTAAATATTTAGCTCGTTAGCAGATTTATCTGGGTTAATAACTAGTTCTCGGTAATTGTGAATGTGATTGTGTATCCTCCCGTAGACTTAAGGTAAATTAAAAGTGGAATTAAGTTTATTAAGGCATTCGATTGCTGGTTATTGGACTTGGTGCAGCTTTGAAATAGCTTTAACATTATATCCTTTAGTACCACAAGATTTTAATCCCGTGGAATGATCCAAAAGAATTACCAACTTGAACATCAAAATTGTTCCTAGTTCCTACTATTCTTTAACGACGAGAAGTTTATCTCGCTAAAAGTTCTTCGTTCATCTTCAAGTCTACCAGACGAAGATTCATCATAATAATAAACATAATCAGCCTATAATGTTCCCACTGCTGGGACACAGCCACACAGGCCTCTTTCCAGTGAGAGGGAGTGGGCCATAATCCATCACGCGGGCCCAATGCGGGTTGGTGGACGAAGATACGCCCAGACAAAATCCCCAAGCAACTTCCAATTCCAAATAACAATTATGTAATAGGTATATTTACTAACTTACAAGAATGTTAAGTACAAATACCAGCAGACACGTAGGAGTTAAGCCAACACATAATAATCAAACAGGCGACATCATTAGAACCCCGAACATGCGCGTCCTCAGGTTGATTAAATCGTAAATACATATTTAAGCAGCACGTGGGTATGCGACCTTCGCAGGGCTACCGGTGCCCTTAAAGGATCGCCTTTGTCTTTAGTCACGATCAGATTCAATCCAATAATCCCTGCAGCCTTTGTATGTTTACATTTCTTGAGCTTTGAGAATTATTTGGTTAGTGTATTTGAAGGACTGTGTGTTTCCTTAGTTACTATATTTGTAACAGTCAGAAATGGCTGAATATCCTCCTAGCACGTGTCCAGCATTTGACGTTTAACGGGCCACCGGCGCCTTTAAAGGATCGCCTCTGTCTTCACGCGGGATCGGATTCAATCCAATGATGCCTTCTTGCGCTTTGGGTATTATTTGGTTAGTAGTGTTTGGAGCTTTGTTTCGTCAAATACAATTTTTGGAACATCCGGAAGTGCTGTTGGTATTTTTTCATTGGGCTGAATGTCCTCATCGTGCTAGCACGAGTAGGCTTTTAACCTTTGCAGGGCTACCGGTGCCTTTGAAGGTTTACCTTTGTCTTGACACACTATCGGATTCAATCCAATTATTCTTGCCACCTTTGTACATAATATGCTCGGGGTTCGGTTAAATTGATAATATAGGGGCGGTGCTGACTGACGTCGCAGCACGGCACGACACACTTAAGGATTTTATTTCTGATCAAGTTCTTTTTATCCTTATTTCAATGAGTTTAGAATTCATATAACTTTATTTCGATACAATCATACCGCGGGACGCCGCGGCATGTCGTGTCATGCCGTTTCATTCCACGGTTTGCCGCGGCTTGCCACCGCGTCCCGCGAGCCACATAGGTCACAGTCACAGGATTATGACAGCTAAACTAATTGAAATAAGGTTTTGGCAGGCTGGGCTTTCTGCATGATGCCACGACGTGACGCGGCATGCCGAAGCATGCCGCGTCATACCAAAGCGTCCTTCGGGCTGCCGAAGCATGCCCTGCCGAGCCGTGCCGTGCCACGACGTCAGCCAGCGCCAGCCTTTAGTTTGTGAATTTAAAAGATCTGCGTTTTAATTACTATTTGTAACCTGAAACGCTATTTGTAATTTTCTGTGTACCACCTATTTAAGAAACCTCATCATGTTTCTAGCACGTGCCTTCATTTAACCTCGGCAGGGCTTGTTGCCCTTAAAGGATAGCCTTTGTCTGTACGCACGATCGGATTTAAATCAATGATCTCTGCTACTTTTGTGTTTGTTCAGAACAGTAATTGGAGCGTTGGGCATCGAAATTGAGGCTAAATTGGAATGTGTAATTTGATTTGTAACTCTGAAGGATTTGTATCTAATTAAAATTCGTAGATAAAACGCACACAAGCACGCATCTTGAGAAACAGTATTTGCAGATTTAATGCCATTTATTTAAGTATACTTTATTTGTACACTATGCCAATTTTATGGTACAAATATCGCTCGAGCTTGTGGCAGAGCAAGGTACCTCGACTTTCTCAAACCCATGATCCTGTCGGTAACATTAGCCAAAATTCATAATTCTCATTCAACCAACACGTAACATCTACTATGGAAACCACAGCGCAAACGCAATAAAAAAAAGGTTAAATATGACCCTCACACTCATAATTATTCGAGCACGTGCCAATTCGACCTTCATAGGGCTACCGAAGTACTTGTACTATTAAAAGATCGCTTTTGTCTTCATGCACGAATAAATCTGATCCCTGATTCCTTTGTGTTTATTCAGAATTCCGTAATTTGAGCATAGCCCATTGATATTGACGGTAAATTGGGATTCAAATAGAATTCTAATTCGAAGGATCTGTGTTCGTGTATTGGATTTGTATTTAATTACATTATCTTTTGAGATGGAGCCTGAAACGACTTATTTCTTTGATCTGTTACCAAGAAAATGCTTTTCAGAATAAAACTAATAACGTTTACACTACAAGCGCACACATTCCAAATCTTCTAAAGTGTGAAACTGTGGCTATTACCATTTCTAGCCAAGCTAGCAAAAGCAGGAAACCTATAAACCCACCCTGCCGTACACCCTAGATTATTCTACGACAAATAAAGCTCAAAGCAACCAGCCTAATGTACCGTAGGCATGTCAGACTGGACAACTGGGCTACGGTCACCGTATTAGCCGACGCGCATGATTGCCCAATACGTTGCCAGTCTAATAGAGGCACTTTATCAATATGGGACCGAAGCTAGGTAAACTATGGGCCCTAATAACTTTATATCGAAGATCTTCATGCTGTCGATTTCGAGATAAATCTTAATTAAGATATAAGGAAATTGTACTGAGTTAAGTTTTACTTTGTTCAATTAAAACTAGAGTTAGATTTCGTTTGTAAAGTTGATTTATCTGGAGGTTTTGCTCCCATTGTTTATTCGAGACTTAATTAACATAGAAAAATAACTGGCCAAGTGCGAGTCGGACTCGCACACGAAGGGTTCCGTACCACAAGGCAAAAACGTCGAAAAAAACACGTTTGTTGTATGGGAGCCCCCCTTAAATATTTATTTTATTTTTAGTATTTGTTAACTTAATGAATCGAAATCTGTTCACATAGATTTTACCAACAAAAAACAACAGTATTCTCCAGTTTACATTAATAATAAACAAGTTCCATACGAGAATACAGCCAAGTATCTCGGTATGACCCTTGACGCAAAGCTACGCTGGAAAGCCCACGTCAAGAAGAAAAAAGATGAACTCGACCTCCGATTCAAAAGAATGTATTGGCTACTTGGAAGAAACTCCATGCTGTCCGTGCAAAATAAATTGTTGTTATACAGACAAGTCCTAATACCAGTTTGGACTTATGGTATTCAGCTATGGGGCTGCACCAAACAGACCAATATATTAATTATACAACGATTCCAGAACAAAGTGCTTAGGGAAATTGTAAATGCACCTTGGTACATACGAAATGATGACCTCCACCGGGACCTAAAAGTTGAGTTCATCGAAAAAGTAATCCAGAAACTTGCAGAAGCTCACGAAAAGAGACTTCATCAGCATGTGAACTTCGAGGCAATCCAGCTTCTCGACCACACAAACATAGTTAGAAGACTAAATAGAACAAAACCGTTCGAGTTAGTGTTTAGTGTTAGTGAATAGTGTAAAGTACAAAAGTGCCGAACAAACACAAAAACGAAGTGTATTCGCCTTAATAGAGACAATAAGAAAAGTGCTATTGGACACATTCTTACTAAAGACAATTTTTAATAGTTTAGGTTATAATTAAATTACTTATTAGTCTATCTAAAAGGCTAGATTGTAATAAGATTAGGGTCCATCCTATTGTTGAACCCTAAGATAAGGAAAAAGAAAAAAAGTATTTGTTGTTATAGCGGCAACAGAAATACATAATTTGTGAAAATTTCAATTGTATAGCTATCGCGGTTCTTGAGATACAGCTGGTGACAGACAGACGGACAGACAGCGAAGTCTTAGTAATAGGGTTCCGTTTTTACCCTTTGGGTACGGAACCCTAAAAAGAAGCCTAGTTCGGAGAATATTAAAATTGATGGTGCCTCAGCACTACTCAGCAGCGAGCAATGAAATAAAATAATCAAATAACTTCGCTGTTATATTCGACGTCGATGATTTCAGCTCAGCTGGGGAGGCGAGAAAAGCTTTTACTGTCTTTGCATAATTCGCAAGCGATCAAATCGGTTTTTATATAAAATGAGAATTGAAAGAATGGTGTTATGAAATCTGCTTATTATTCTGAATTCTTTCCTAGTTTTATGACGATGTCGTTATTAATGTTATCATACTTTATTTTAGACCAAAAATTATCAAAAGGACCTAGCTAATTAATATACGGATAGAACCAGTAGGTTCCTAAGTTCCGTTATTCTATCAGTTTATACATTGAACACCTTTTAGCATTTGTTCCACCGAACCGCACGTTACAAAATTTTGTTTCAGTGCGGTTAGTGGAAGTGCTCAGGTGCAGTTCGTCCAAGTGCGGTTCAAATCAGTGCTATGAGTGGAATAACCTCATTTTTTCTGTCTGTCTTCTTCTGGTTTCATCAAAGTGCGTTCATAAGAATATTCCGTAGTGAATTCGCATAAATGTAAAGTAACAGTCAACCACACATATAATATTACCACCCATGTATAGACAAACATCACACACTTCAGTGTTCATATTAATTTCGTCGGCCATTACCGTCGAAGACGAGGATCCCGGATCGTTAGCACCGCCAAATGTGAAGGCAACACCGTCGTAAAAACGCGGATGAAAGTTCACGTCTATATGCACTTAGCTGATTATATTATACAGGTCTGTTATAAGCTGTAAGGGATTATGGAGGAATGGTACGCGTCAGATTAGTTTCCGGGACAGTGGAGGCTTTATTTTCGCGTTGAGTTGTAGTTTCCGTTTGCTGGTGGATGTTTTGATACTCAGGCTTAGCACTAAGTACAATAAAGAATACTTTCACTATCAGGTATTTCACCTTTCATATAATATATGAAGCTTAGGATTTTCTTGCGGAAAACTTTTACCTAGAGTTAGACGATAAAGATTATGTGTCCGAACTCTCGAACTGTCATAAGAACAAATTAGCCAATATTAAATCGGCTCCGCTGATTGAGTTAGAATTAATAACAAAGAAAGACGCAAAATCGTGCGTGACCAATATCAAATGCGTAACGAGTTCCAAACTATCTCAAACAACAAAAAATATAACGAAGTACAAAAAAGAAAAACTTTTTCATAGAGTCAAAACGAACACATGTACCTGATGCTAACTTAATGACACACCCTAATTCTGTCACAAGACTGTCGTCTAAGTCATGCATAAATAAAACAGTAATACAAACGATACTTCCTAGGGACAGAAATAGACCTGCGTATGTACGTCTGCTCTGAATATTTATTAGTTTCTCGACACTGCACTCCACGGTTATACCAACCGGTTTCCGTAAAGATGTTGAATTATGCACAGAACTGTTGCGATATTGAACTGGATGGCTTTAGAAGGAATATTTGCTAAAAGACTACGTTAGAATAATTAATGGTAATTAAAGACAGAGTTAGAAAACGGAAAAATAAATGAACATTATTCTTAAATTTTGAAGAGAAAGAGAAATATTCGCCGTCGTTTTCTATTATCCCCTACTTCAACATAGGGTAGATCTGTGACAAGATTACTTTTCCACCTATCTACTTCATCAATTACCTCAAAGAGCTGAATGACGTGCAATTGGAGAGTCCTATGTCCATCTGTGGACTGCTATACAGGCTGATGATCACAAATTACCTCATCTCTCTTTCCCAAAGACATTGTCCTCGCAAACGCTGGCTTTCATTTCCCCGCTGATTTTCCATCCCTTGATCCACCACACCTCAACAACGCAATGATAAACATTCTAGCCGAACATGTAAACATTCTATGTACGGAACTCGCGAGGAATGAAGATACGCATTTAGATTTAATTACACGAGCCTTGTTTACGCAGAGACCGAAGCGGTGCCGCGGTGGGTGACGCGTCTAATTTGAATAGGAATTCCTATTTCCTCCTATTACTTTGGGAAGAGGGTACATAGTTTTGTTTGTCTGCGGTACTGTTATTTTGTTTGGTTAGGATTTTGGGTAATGGTTGTGAATGATATTGCAAATTTCTTGTTTGTGCAATAAAACACTGAATTCAGGTAATATCTTAGAATTCTTCTTTAACTAACTTCCTAAGTCATGAAATCTAACAAAGCTGACAATGTTGGAGGAAAACCGGCCAATTGCGAGTCGGACTCGCACACGAAGGGTTCCGTACCACAAGGCAAAAAACGCAGAAAAAAACACGTTTCTTGTATGGAGATGGAGACCCCTTTAATTTTTATTAACTTTATTATTTGTTGAAAATACACACTGTGAAAATTTCAACTGTCTACGTATTACGGTTCATGAGATAAAGCCCGCTGACAGACAGACGGACGGACAGCGGAGGCTTAGTAATAGGGTTCCGTTGGCACCCTTTGGGTACGAAATCCTAAAAAGTCCTAAGCTCCTTTGTTAAACGCAGATCTCCTAACTATTATTAGCAATAAACACAAAACGGGAATGATCCATCGTCTCGAAATAATCCATGAATCATTTAAGATTAAGACTAACCACTCACTCAAATTCCTCTACCTACCACAAAGCTGTATTCATGATCCTGCACTACAGAACAACAAACAATACTACATTCTAGGACGCTCAATGCGAATTGGTTCCCATCAATTAGAAGATAAGGCACACTTGATTGATTCATTGGCGCAACAAAGGGTGCGTTTACGCTGTCAAGACCGATAACCCCTGCATGTTCAACTTATCTCTTGTATAATTATAGTGACTTATGAGTTCGGGAGACTCCACTTATGTAAGTTTATCTCGAGAACGTTAAAGTTCAGTTATTTATGCCTGTTTTCGCTTTTAGGGTCAGCAGTATCAAACTTAACACCTATTCAATATATACAGTGTGAGTCTTCATAATGTGCACATAACGAAATGAGGGAAACAGCTTAATTTTATCGACGGAAAAAATATTTGAAAAAATCTTCGATCAATAATAGTACTATTATTGATCGAAGGAAAAAATAAAAAAATATATATAAGGGGATCTTTACCTGCTAAAGTATGGTGATTGCAAGGCCTTTCTTTAACAGTTGATAGGAAATGTTGTGATTGAGTTATAAACATGGTATTTTTACGTTTAGAAATCTTGATACGATGGAGAATAATTTAAAGTAATCAAAAAGGGTAGGTAATGGAATGGGGCTTTTATTGAGTAATTTTACAATTATTGTAAAAATTGATGAAAAAATATCAGATTTTTGTTAAAAAAAACCATAATTCTCAATTGAAGGGCGATTGTTTACACAGGTGTCACAGCAGCGAAAAAGTATTTAAAAATGCTACAATATTATTATTTTTTTCCGTCGATAATATTAAGCTTAGTTTCCCTCAATTCGATATGTGCACATTATGAAGACTCACACTGTATGTACTACTAGCTTATGCCCGCGACTTCGTCCGCGTGACATTTCTTGTACCCCCCCCCGCCCCGTCGCAACACTTCGTATTCGCTTAGCGTTCTTTCCTACTTTTTTTCTTTTTGCTCGGCTCCTAAGAGTCATAGCGTGATATTAAATAGCCTATAACCTTCCTCAAGAATTGGGCTATCAAATGCAAAAAGATTTTTTCAAATCTGACCGGTAGTTCCAGAGATTAGCGCGTTCAAACAAACAAACTCTTCAGCTTTATTATTAGTATAATATATAATATAATATAATATAGATAAACACATCGTGGGTCAAAAGACATCCCCATTCTGAAACTATCAATAAAAGTTTATGTAGAAGAAGAAATGTGGCTAACAGTTTATCAAGATTTAATCATTTAAGACCTGAATCAGCATCAGAAATGGCTATGACTAGCTGACATTTTCCAGTTGAAGGACAAATCCATTCTGAAAGACGGTTGATAGAAGGCTAGTTGACAAACGAACTAGAAATATGTTAATTCTCAAAAGCTGGTTGGTCAAGATAATAAGGAGCTTATGTCCCTTCACTAAAGGAAGCCTTTTGTTTGCCAAGGACCATTAATAAAAGGCAACTAAGTACTTAATATTTAGCCAGACCTTCAGGACTTATGTGATTATGCGTAAAGTATCTTCTCGGCTTATAAAGACGAAGATGAGATGGTATTTTATTACCATCTCACATAATTATACTCGTTAGTATGTCAGACGAACCCAGCATTTCAATTTCATTAAAACATCGAAAAGAAACTGAAATACGAATAAATAAATTAAAAAACTGTATTTTATTTTTCAGCCAGACGTAGCTGGAATCGGTACGACCGGATCTGATTAACGGGTGTCGGCTCAATATTTATTGCGATACCAAATCGAATAAATCTCGGGTTTAATTTAATTTAATAAAAACGTTTACAAAAGGTGTACATTTAGCCAAGAGTAGCAAATTTTCCATACAATTTTAGTACCTAAAAATAAACTAAAACTAAAATATTTTTTAATTAGGTACAGCACAACACATTCATCATCATATCAGCTGGTATTTTAATGTTGTTTGATGAACATGGGTCTCCCATGGAACTATTCGCCAATAAACTTATAGAACTCTGGTCAAAATCAAAGCTACGGTCAGTAGGAATTTATTACTTGGATACAGAGAAGAATACTAAGCCTATATAATAAAAAAAAACAAAATCGGTTCAGTCGTTTGGGAGCTACAATAACGCAGACAGACACACAGATACACACGTTAAACATATAACACCCCTCTTTTTCCGTCAGTTAAAAATGAAATGCCGTTCGTTGACAAGCGTAGGAGAGAACGTCTGGACCGATTTGGCGATTTTTTGTTTTGAAATGTTCTAAATATGTAGTCCGAATTAGGTCCAATTGAAAGAAAAATTGGAAAAGTTTCACAATTTTTTTAAAAATTCAGGAACCACTTAATTTAGACAGGAAAACGTCTGTCTGGTCTGCTATTAGGTAACAAATATCCTTGACATAAGAAATTATGTAATTAGGCATATAATTATTATATTTATAGTTTTAATAGGTTTATGCGTATCTTTATATTTAAAACTAGCTTCTGCCCGCGACTTCGTCCGCGTGAAATTTCTTGTACCCCCACCCCGTCGCGTCGCAACACTTCGTATTCGCTTACCGTTCACTCTGAGTTTTTTTCTTTTTGCTCGGCTCATATGGGTCATAGCGTGATGTTAAATAGCCTATAGCCTTCCTCAAGAATTGGGCTATCAAATGCAAAAAGAATTCAAATCTGACCGGTAGTTAAAGAGATTATCGCGTTCAAACAAACAAACTCTTCAGCTTTATTATTAGTATAGATAAAAAACTCTATGGCCCATAACTCCTAGGTACCAACTCTTAACATCTTACACACGTGATAACTTTTAAACGAAATATCCGATTGAGATGAAACAAAAAGTATTTTACTTCTTCATAAATACTCTTGATAACATAATGCTTAATTTCGATAAAGATTAATATTACGATACATATTTAACGTAGTTTTTTTTCTTCAGACGATTTAATAATTATTTTGAACACAAAATCGGTTATTGTGATTAAACCATGATAGCTAGATATATGTTCTCGCGGACTTTTTTGTAGGTCTTAATGGGCTCTACAAACCCGTAGTACATTATTTTGTTCTATTGTCAATAGTTTTTGCAGCGCACGCAAAAATAGGTTTTCGATTTTACACCTTGTGTTACAAAATAGCAATTTTATTACGGATCCCTAATTTTGAAGAAAAAAAATATAGCCTATAGCCTTCCCCGATAAATGGACTACCCAACACTAAAATAATCATTCAAATCTGACCGGTAGTTCCAGAGATTAGCGCGTTCAAACAAACAAACAAACAAACTCTGCAGCTTTATAATATTAGTATAGATATATATTCCTCGATTTTCATGATTGCACCCACCACTGTTTGTCTCTGCATCACCCAAAGTTTGACTGGTAGAAAATGCTACATGACCTAAAGCGCGGTCACTGTCGGATTGCACAGAAAAAAAAGAGAAGTGCGATGACACAAGTAATTTATTGCAAAATATGAAGCAATTATTTATTTACAAAATAATCTATCGTTTGAACTAAAAAATTAAAACACTAGTAATTTAGTATGTTGCTTGTAGAATAATCTGACAAAAAATCAGAATGATTGTATGTTTATTAGTACGGTTTTTATTGTTTTAAGAAAGTTTTTAGAGGTATCTTCAAGATTTTTTTCTATCCTATCAAATTAGGTGTATTATGTTTTTAACACACTATATCCTGAAGAATACCATATATTCTTCTGATTTTGTTTACTGTAGTCGATCATATAGTTTTAGGCATTATAACACTTGCGTTTTTTGCGTTTAGGTCCTGTAGTCCCCTTAAGTCCGCCTTTGTGCATTTATGTGCCTGAAGTATTAAATAAATAAATACATTATTCACGTTAAGACGTCAATACCCATACCTAGGTATAAAGGAAAAAGGTATCCCATTAATTTCCGAATACTACACGGAAACAGCATTTGGTTTACTTACTACAATTAAATAAATAATGGATTGATGGTATGAAAGATCAATGAACATCAATCAAATGAAATCGTTAATCGGAAGCGAACTCGATTACCGAGCCACTGAAACTTTTCATAGTCATGGTCTATGGTTTTTCAAACAGTGAGTAAGCTTAATAACGTTGAATCGATACCCTAGTTTTAGTTTAACGCCTTAACCTACAAATGTGGGTTTAATTCATTGTTTGTTTGTTTTTATTGTCATGGTGTTTGGCTTGCATGGAACATAATTTTAAAGGGGTTTATTTATGTTGACATCCGTTCTAAGCCATGTGTTGGGTGGGTTGTTCATCATAACATTCTATCACGCCCACGATTCTTCCAAAGATAAGGTGGGTGTATTGTCGTAATCAGATATGGTGGTATAATCGTTGTGCACGAGGAATCTATGGGATAATATTCTATTCCAATACCTGCCAACGAAAAAGTATGGTAGGTAAAGGAAAATAAAACATTTTTTTAAAAGAACGAGTAGCTCCTTCTAACTCCCCCTAGAAAAGTATTTTTAAAAGGAACTGGAAGCCGCGTGACTGAATCCACGAGGCAGTATTTTACAACACTTGCGCAACATAAAAAAGTCGAAGTTTTTCTTACAATTTCAAATATAGAGTCGAAAGTGTGGAGAAATGTGCTAAATAAATTAAAGTGGAAGCCACGCGATCCAGAATCTATTAGAATGTTGGACTGCCTCCAACCTACCCTGTAGTTAGTGACAGCTTATTGAATGCCGTTCAGAATACAAAACTGGTTCAGGGTTACTGGAACACGAGTAAGATAAATTGGAATGGCACAAAACATCTTTTAGTTTCAAGGTCTGTCTTCGTAAAATAACAATTGAATTCGATGAAAAACTTTTCGGAAGGACCATTCCTTGGCGGGTGGCGACACAAATATTATAGGTAACTAACTTCTGCCCGCGGCTGCGCCCGCGTGGATGTCGGTAATTATCCAACGTGCAGAATTACTTTCGATGTTATAATATTAGTATGGATTGATTTACGTATTCTACTTTCATATACTCGACACATGACATTTTTAATGGTGACTAGCTGGCCCGGCGAACTTCGTACCGCCTCAGAATTAAATAATGTTACAAAGTTCAACCAATACGGCTATTATCATTATATTGTGTCTTGCTGCTCATCAGTGCGCCACAAAGGAAAGAAATGACATATTTGTTTGTTGTCAAATCTTATAGTGCGTTCAGAAATTTATTTTGTGACTAAACTTAGACAGATATATCAAGCTGCATAAAATAATGTCTGTATTGATAATATCCTAAAATAGAAATAAAATAATAGAGTAAAGTACAGACCAAATAATTGAATAAATCAAACTATACAATCCTAGTACCTCCTATTATTTAATTTCTGAACGCATGGCGCGTTCAGAAATTAAATAATAGGAGGTTTGACAGGTACGAACAGTTTGTATGAGTTAGTAAAATAGTTACTTTACTATTTTCGTTACAACTTCTTCATATTTTCTCACCTTTTAAACCTTCCATGGACTTCTACAAATATTTCAAAACCAAAATTAGCCAAATCGGTCCAGCCGTTCTCGAGTTTTAGTGAGACTAACAAACGTCATTTCATTTTTATACATATAATACAGATTAGGGACGAATTCATAAAACTAATAAGTACACACTAATACCATCTGCCTTTAAAGACAATTACAAACTCAAGACAGTTCTAAACAAGGCCATGGTCAAACAAACTTGAGAGGCCACCAGCCGTGACTTTCAATATGCGGGTTATTCAATATGCAACACTATAAACTGCTCGGGAACTTCGCATCAAAGTAATGGCACCCGCACACCGTCAAAGCTCTTCGAATGCACTTTGAAACAAACATTAAATGCAAGACCGGAGCTACTAAGAATGCAAAAGTCATTTCGACTTCACTTAAACGATTATTGCAAGCCGTTTGCGTCCCGTAGAGTAACTAAGTGTCCATTATGTGTTTTTTGCTTGCACAGTAAGGCTTTACAGGGGGCTAATCCGAGGTGGAGCTTGGACTTTATAGTGATAAGCCAATGAGTTGAAAAAGTGCAATGGTGTAGAAGACAGTATAAACGCTGTAGTTTTTTGGTTAATTTGAATAAAAGCGCCAGTTTAGATAGTACAGGCTGTGTGCTCAATTTATGTAAGTTAGAAGCAAGAACTCAACAGTGAGTTGTTTTTACAATTGAAAATTATAACATAATACTTTAACTTCCTTAGGTGTTGTGAGGTGTAATTAAGAAACGCGATCCGATGCAAGAACGGAATAAAGCTCATTTCAGACTACGCTATAATATGTATAATAGCATAGCACAATAACATCGCTAGCCATACATTTAAATAATAATAAATAATAATTTGTATAATATAGCAAAGTGTGAACGTGTTCTAAATAAATGTATGGCGAGCGATATTGTTGTGCTCTAAACTATATGCTACTTATTATAGCGTAGTCTGAAATGAGCTTAAGGAATTTGTTAACACGGGCATAAAATTACAGCGCAAAAATCTGGTTTCCCTTAGCAACTGCGCCGACCGACGGCAATTACTTCATGTAAAAGCACAAGCTAAGAAATAATGGTTCGCTTTACAACGGATGCAAAACCAGCTCTTAAAACAAGCTTTGGTTTTATGACCAGGAAGATCTGACAAATTCTACTAACTTAGAATAAAGAAGATATTTCCTTTAATAATATTCATGCTATTTATTTATTAAGGTACACTAACAGCTTCTGTGTATAATATAGCTTATGTACTACAGCTAACAACAGCCTCGGACTTACAACAGTCGCCAATTACAGGTTAACCAGCAATCATAGAAATAGGTGATAACACAGATTAATAATAAAACTAAAGGCTCTAGAATTTGGAAATTGTAGCAAAATACTAAAAAGGAAAATAACATTACAAGACAAACAATCTTTCAGTTTTGCTCGCTTACTAAAAACTAAGACATAAACAATACCTAATAATATATATTTCATTTCTGTTTTAAATTTTATATGTGGTATACCATAATAGCACAGAAATGTTTGATGAGACAGAAATTAAACCAAGGCAGCAAGAATAAATAATAGATCTAAGCCAAGTCAAGTTGAACGTCATTTTATGACGCAAATACAACTTAATATCTTCAATTCTAAGCCGGAGTGTGATAAGTTACGATGGTTCAGAGCATTTTACTATAGTGACTGTAAGTATATAGGGTAGGATTCAGCTGGACACCCTAGCGTCAAAAATTTTCGTCGGTTATCAAAAAGACATCAGCTGTTTTATAGAAAAGTACAATACCTATGCGGGTCAAAATATATGGCAGAGCTAAATATTTTTTATTAACCGACGAAAAATTTCAACGCAGGGGGTGTAAAAAATTATGTACTGAATTTATGGTTACATTTTGCGCACTTGTTGAAAAACTATCCTGTATATAAAATTTCATTGGATTTATTTCACGTTGTTCTGATTAAATAACTTACAACTAGGGTAATGTTTTTTTTAATGTCGTGCTTTGGTTTATGTTCATGCTAATCAGGTATGTTTTAGGTTTCTTTATTTTATGTAGGCTTCTTATAGAATGTTTCGCTAGCTACATTGTTCAGGCATGTTTTTTTATGAAGGCTTTCCCATATGTTTCAATTCGTTAAACTTACTAAATGGTTTAAAAGATAATTGTATGACACAACTAAAACCTAGTTATATTGTTTTCTATTCCATGTTCTCTATTCATAAAATAAGTTGTTCAGACATCGATGGTTATGTTAAACTATGTATGAACCAATGATTGCTTTCCCAGTTTTAACTACATCTAGAAATTGCACTGTCCTGAAAATGAAAGCATATCTAATAGCAGCTCGGATAACCACAAACGTATAACTGTGTTTAAGTACGAAAGGTTTCTCCTGTAGTGAAATTCTGTAGCACTGCGAACTTGTCTTTTAGGGCTGCCTTCAGTACCGAGCTTAGTTTTTTACTTATTTTTGAAGGAGTCGAATTTTCTACGAACTTCTCATTCTGTTTATTGACACTTTACTGTAATCATTTTCAGAGCAGGCATTGCTAAATAAGCAGAAATAGGATTCCTGTAAGCACAACGACCGGATTATGACCACTTAAAATGAAGCAAATACAAGTTTTATAATAAACTAGCTTCTGCCCGCGACTTCGTCCGCGTGAAATTTCACCCTCTTAGGGGTGGAATTTCGAAAAACCCTTTCTTAGTGGATACCTACTCTTCACAAAGAACACACCCTCCAAATTTCATGCCTCTAGGAGCAGCGGTTTAGACTGTGCCTTGATATATCAACAATCAGTCAGTTTATCATTTTATATATATAGATTTTCGGATTTTTTATCTTGTTTTTGTTAGATCCGTCAGTCAACCCTAGTCTCTCGACGCTTTCCCAGCCTTTTATTTTCTACAGTTTTTAAATCTAGCTCTGTCTCGTGCCTCTTTGAAGTCTGTGCGAATGTCGATGTTTTTTTAACTGCTGTCGGATTCTACATAAACTGAATGGAGAATTGAAGATCATCCTCTTTCAGAATGGATTGCTAAATGGTTACCTTTTCTGCAGTTACACTCTTATTTTGTTAGACCGTCGTTTGTTGGGCCTTTGAGTCTTTTACAAAAATGTGCGGTAACATACACTTCGAAAGACAAGCAAATCAAAGGCGGAAGACAACACCTGATGCGGCTGTTACTTAACATCGCGCTTAACTTGTAAGAACTTAGAGAAGCCTTCTAAAAACTCAAGCCAAAGAAATTATGCGGCGTTGCAAAGAGATCGCACTAATTACAGTCTAGTACGCTAGAGTAGAGAGCTTAGACTAAGTAAACCAACTTCAAGTTACGTAGCAACAGTTGAGTAATATATTTATGCTCGAAGTGCTAGCAACAATGTAACATAATAATGTAATATTCACTTGTTCACACCATACAGCAGGAGCACCCGATGATTATGCGCATGACATAAATACACATCATTAACACACCTCTTTTAAACTAATTGAATAATTATGCCAATAAAGCCACACATAATGGATCAGCTACCAAACCATTCACACGTTGGTCACCACGCCAACCGCCAAATGACTCATTTAAACATAATAGCAGATAAAAGGGCTTAATCGTTTTATACTTGAAAAACATTCACTTTGTGAGACATTGTCACAAAGACATAGTGATATAGACACGATTGACAGTGAGAAAGAAATAGTCGTAATAGGGTGTGATGAAACAGATGGCAGATGTTCTGGTAAACGTTTCTTTGTATTTGCTGAAGAGGGTTTTTACCTGAAACAAAAGAATTCCTTTGTTAATAAAAATATAAGAGACCTGACTAATGTGTGGGATGAGACATTTATAAAAATTGGGGCAGAACATAAAGAAAGTGTCAGTCGTTTGTTTTTTTTTTCAGAAAACATATGTAGCAAGTCATAATGTAAGAAAGGATGATCATAATGTTTTACTGCTGCTGCCATTTCAAACCCAAGACACAATAAACATCGGTAGGTATTAAGAATTAAGTTGACACGAAATAACAAGAACGTATTAAGAGGTTAACCCAACAATGTCGATTAATCCCTGGAGCAGCTTGTGTTTAATTGCTTTAAGCAATTAAAACAACTGTAACCCTTAATTGCTACAGACCGCAGACTGGCTCACAATCTGTGTAAACTCAGTTTAAGAAAACAGGCCCTCTCCATCACACTTGACGTTGGCACACGTGAAATGCAAATATTATTGCTGGCGTCGCCCCGATTTGTAATCGATTCTATAATCGCACTTATCGAGTGATATCGATGTTTACTCGCGAAGTATCGATTAAATCTGCGCTTTGCAAGATATACATTATTGCTATTCAAAATTCAATTCAGTTTGTTTGTTGTCTCTGAAATACTTGTTTGCGTATTATACATAGTTTCGAACTTTTCGTATTGTATTCTTTCCCCTAGCACGTTCGTCGAAGACAATGTTCGTGAATCAATTTCATAGCTTGGAATAATTTTCAATAGTAGTCGCTTTTGAAACATCGCGGTACTATAATAAACTAGGTATATAAAATTCAATATGGAACCACACGCATAAAAGCTCGCTCCAACGTTCATAGCAACATAGGTAAATTTTTTACTACTACAGTTCCAGAGAGCACATAAAATTCGCCAAACAGAATAATAAAAAAGAGATCATAAAAAAGAATACTTTGTATTATATAATCCAGGGTAAAATGCCGAAATAAAACTTAAAATAGACGACACAGTTTTGTTTAAAATGCTTAGTGCTTCCACAGAAACAATTAATTTTGGAAAGGATGAAATACCTAAAGCTAAAATTCCACAGAGGGTAGTGTTAGGCTCTCCAGTATGATACTCGTACGGAATAACAATGAGAAGATGTTAAATGTTCAATCTTAATAAGATCTCCTTAGTTTTAGTCCAGCAAAGTATGCAGAATGATATTATGAGGTATAATCTTTTTACGAACGCAATTATGATAGCCGAAGTATCTAAAATTCTGTTTAACTATAGCTCAGGCAAGAGGTAATCGAGATAGCGATCTTCAGAAGTATTGTGATAGGAGCTTTCGTTTTTGAGAATGGAGCTTATGAGTTTTCTTAACCAAAATAGTATATTTCATTACAAGTGCGGAAAGGCTGTCATTGCAAAGAGTTCCGACAAATGTCTACCCGAGCCGAGGCGCAGCCGAAGGCGAGGGTTGACAGTCGGAACAAGTTGCAATGACGGTTCCGCAGGTGTACTGAACGACTATTTTTAATACAGTTGCGAAAAAATGAAGCAATTTAATAAAATAATAAAAACACGATATTGCTTTTTTCTCTTCTCTCAGCGCAAAAAATTAGTCGTATGTGGATATGTAACGACTTTTTGACTTTTCCGGGAAAATGTTCTCCGAAGCATTTTGTGCAATTATACTGAGTTCCGGTGGTGTTAATTAAAAAAAAATAGGGTCGAAATTACTCATTTTGTGCAACAAACAACTAAACTCGCAAAGAAAATTTCTGGAAAATGGCGCCAACCGTAGAATATAAGCAGAGTTTTTTTTTCTTCACCCATTTTGGTAGGCAAAAGGAACTATCCATACAGCTTAGTCTTCAGTATATTTTTTTTATTGATATGAAATGAAATTTAATGAGATGAAATGAAATGAAACCTACCTAACTCATTCAATTAAATCATTAAATCTGATATTGAAATAAATTAGTAGCTTCTTTTTAGAAATATACGTATTTGTATGAATCACAAAAACTCTTTAGTAAAAACTTCATGGTTGGTTTTTCTTTTTAATAGACATTATTTTGACAGTTGGGAAAGAGACACGCACGAGTTCGGGAAAGGTAAAAAAAAAGCACTAGTATGTAATAGCCCACTTCCCGAACGCTATACGTCCCTGCAATACACCACTTTTTGAGCAACTGTATTAAAAAGGTTTTATCAAAATTAGCATGTATATGTAATGTCGCCTGAAAAGAGTTTAATTATTTTCAGGCGACATTACAATGTTCATACAGGTATTTAATGTAAAAGTATAATCACACACAGGGGTTCTCGTTTACGTGGGTGTAACAGCGAATGTCGCTTCGCATTATAACATTTTTACTTCTACTATGTAACATGAAAGGGCAATGCGAGGTTTGGCGGATGGGTTAAGGACATATCCGAGGGGCGAGCAAAAAGTAAATACAGGTATTGTATAAATTCAAGTAGTCGTGAATAAATTCAAGCTCTACGTGATGATGATGATGAAAATGGTTCAAGAAGAGAAGAACAAGATACTATATTAGACTATGATCTCTTTATTTCTAGAATCAAACAGTGAATGAAGATAAAATAAATTGCTAAGGTTTTCCGCTTAGCACAAAGCTATAGTCAACCTCCAATACCTCTCGAAGCCTTCAATTAAGTATCCCGCAGATTGCAAGCCTCACGACGGATCACGACTGAGCGAACCGAACCGCTTGCAAACACAATGTCGTGATAATTGATTTTATAATAAGCCTTTGTTCTTCACTTACAATATGTTAACAAGTATTGTTCCGTTTCGGGATGGTTTCATTGTAGGCCGAAATCGATAAACGTGTCGGAACGTCTATTTGTATGCAAAATTTTATTCATGAATGTAAATATAAAAGCTGTTACAATGTCCTTATCGTTAATATCATTCGCAGTGGGTACAAAAATACTCTGTGTTAATGCTTCAGTTTATTTGGTTCTGGAATTTTGTTTTCCAAGACATCAATGGATAATCCCTTATTGGAGAGCTTTGTATGCATGTACACTAGTTTTAATTTTCCCGTTCACAATCAATGTTTCAACCAGCATAATTACGCATTCCACACGTGTACAGGTTCCAACCATGATAATGAACATGGAACTGAATTCACCCGACTGAGGCGAAAACATATAAATCAACGCTAATGTTCCCGAACCAAAACAATTTTCCAAATGTAAACCATTTTATATTATGAGTGTCATCAGATACACGGAGCAGTGGGAAATACTGGAAAAAGTTGAGTCTCATTCCTCCTAATGAAGGTAATAAATATTTTATGGGTTCGAATAAAACTGCCTTTTTCACTTTTTAACCGACTTCAAAAAAGGAGGAGGTTTTCAATTCGGATTTTAATATTTTTTTTAAATTTATGTATTTTCGGGCATAACTCCGTCATATGTAGACGGATTTGCAAAATACCTCAAGGGTGTGATTAACTTTGCTTGGGTAGTTTTTGAGTTAGCTTCAATAATACATTTTTTTCGGATCCACTTAGTTTATGATGTTTTTATAACTTCCTGTCACTGATATTTACATAGCAAATAGTCGTCGTTGGTTCCGCATTTTCGTTTTTTGACACCGACTTTCGAAATTAAAGTTATTTTTCGCTTTGTAGTTTTTTTTTGGAAGTCGGTTGTTTTTTTTTTTTTTTTTTGTAAAAACGTTTTAAAAAAAAAATGCGTAGAGATTTTTAAAGCTGTTAATTAATTATATTAAAGCATCCAACTGAAGGTGGACGCGCGGTTTCACTAACGATGAAACAGCGCAGATGGGACAGCGCAGGCTTACAAAAAAAACAACATCCAAGCGATGTTTAGAAGGATGTCGAGATTCACCATGGTATTGTCGGAAAATCATTTCAAAGCGAACTTGGTTTAATAAACTGTAGCAAAGCTATTCGTGTTGAAGAAGAAAGCGCTGCGTGAAAAACTAACAAGAATTTAAATTACCTCTACTAACTTTGATGGCAAAAGCGTGGACGGTTTCAAATGCGTAGGTAACTCAGCGTAACCTATGCACCTTTAGTATTTTCGCTAATTAGTCAGGGTGTTTTGAAGGTTGGACTAATTTGCTCAAGCCAACGATGAAACATTTTTATGTGTGTAGCTGAAACAACTTCGCGCCATATGCGTGTGACCGTTAATTTTACTACATGAACAAATTCTTTAAATACAGAAAAAGTTTTTGTGTTTATTTTACACACGACTTCTATTTCGGAATATGTATGTAGATGTCAGGTATGTTTTTAATATGGAAGTACAATTTCGAGCTTATTAGAATGTGAGATTGATTTTAATAAATATAAAAGGAAGAATTAACACAGGACTCTATACTCAGCCCAACTTCTTCTTCCGTCTCCAGAGACGGAAGAAAAATTTCCCGTTATTTGGGGTCGAGTGTCCTCACTTTTCTGCGCCAAATTATTTTGTCTTGGGTTGTCGGTTGAGGCAATTGGGCTTTTTTGAGGTCTCTTTTTATATTTGACAACCAGCTACCTAATTGCGTAACACATTATCGAGTAATGATGCAGACTAGTGGGCTTCGTTTTGATCCCAATTGGCTTCGTTTTAACCTTTTCGTATTGCGTATACTCGTCTGAAGGGGAAGCCAACGGCTCTGTTTGAATCGCTATTAGAGTGAACGATACGTCATGAAAAACTGGGCAAAAGTAAATTTTTCGTATTGTGCAACTTTTTTGACAAGCTAGATTTGGCTTCAAACGTCAAATTAAAACCAACTGCAGTTGGTTTGAAAGAGAAGGCAGACTTCTCGTCGTAATCATTTTCCGATCTACATATTTTAGGATTTAAACGCGTAATCCCCATAATTATTTCGAAAAAATGTAAGTGGTAGCCTTCCTGATAAATTGTGAATGTGATTTAGTGTAAAACCTCAATGATAAAACCATATTAATAGTATTTTAAAAATTAAGGCAGTGAGGTGAATTTAGTAAAATAATTGTAAAAGTTTTCTTCTGATATAAGTGCTTACAACCTAAATTATGCTTATTATGATATTTCAGAAACGAGGTACCTATATTGGTGGCATTTTAACGAAAGACAAATTCGTATCTCGTACCATAACAAACGTTAACTTATTATGCCAGAAGCGCAACCCATTCGAGGTTTTACTTCATTGGAAAAGGAATAACTAAAGAGGAAGAACAAATATAAAGCACACTATGAAGCAATATAAATCGATGGATTAAATCTATCCAAGGACTTCGACGAAAATACACACCATACATAGACCTACTTTTAAACATAATTGTTCAAGGTAATGTCAGTATTATTTTCTTTATAAGTGTTGAACATTGAATGGGCCCACTATAGGTATACCCTAACCTAACCTAAATGTTGTATCTTCCTAAGACGACCCACTGACCATCTTCAAAGATGTTACAAACTGTATATTGTTTGTCAGGTATCTACTGGTGAATACCTACATTGTATAATATACCTAGATACATAGGGCACCATCAAACATTGGTAATATAATGACTTCAACTACTAATGACAAGACACAATTACTTTTTCTATTGTTACTGACCATAGTACCTATAGCTTAGCTTCATAAAAGATGAGGGGATGAATATTTACAATTATAACAACAAACTAAATTAAAGAAAGTAGGTATGTAGGTAAGTTAGGTAGGCAACTGAAAATATGTGTTTTCAATTATTGTTAAATATTATAAGTAAGAATATCTAAGTCAATTAATAAAAATGTATTGTCATAAACCTTAGGATGTCCGGTGTAAATCCTCAAAATCAATATCAGTCTCCTAGCACCACTATGGTAGGTAGTCTTGAAGGTTATTTTCTAAATATTCAACTATAATAATATGGAAGTACCATAATATTTATTTATAGTGTTTATTGTTACATTATTATGTGGAGCCCTTCAAAATACTCTAGCATTGTATTGGTTATGTTTGATATCACAATTAGTAATGTGTGTAATATGTATCATAGGCCCATCCTCCTTTTTATCTATTACCTAATAAGTAAAAATACTTGCTGTATCTTTGTGTAGGTACTTTTTAGTCAAGTATGCTTCATCCATCAATAGAATTGTAGGCATCTAATTTGTGTTTATAGCAGTATATTACTGTTCTAATATGTACATAGATTTGAGCCTTTTAAATACTTTGTGGATGGTTGTAACATAATGAGGATTTACTTACTTAAATTCTTTTTTTATCTTTCAGGTGTCAGGCTCAACTACATCTTGCGCCACTGCTGGGCAAAGGCCTACTCTCCTTCCACCCCTCTCTGTCGAGAGCTGCCAAGGACCTATCTTTATTAAAGGAGTCCAGCTTATCCCGCCATCTCCGTCTGGGCCTGCCGCTATTATTCAGGAAAAACTAACTTGTTCTCACAGGAAGCATTAGCCAGCAGTACATGGGAAGACATTAGATGCCAAATTCCACCAATCTATAAAATATAAATATTTGTTCCAATTTATTCTTGCCTCATGACCAAATATTCTATGCTAAATGTGAATAAATGCTATTGTCAGATAGGTTGTAATAATATAAATAAAACCAGTTTTTTTTTGTTTACCATATTTTGTCTTTCTATTTACCTATAAGTACCTAATGAATGACAGTTAATTTAGCTAAACACCACTATTTTCTAATTAGTATCACTATAATAATCACTTGATGTCTTTATTAAAAAAAGGCTTAGTAAGTATTCAACTTTATATTATAGCTTACACTGTTATCAATTACATAATAGGTACATATGTTTATGTTGTCATGCAAGACTGAAGATTCAACAGTTTTTGAACAATCTTGAGTTTGTACTTGAGAAGTTTGAAAACTGAAGAAGTTGCTGAGCAGCAGTAGCAGTGGCCGAAGCGAACAGTAATGTATGTAATATGCTGCGTTCATTCATGTCTTCGTAGGTGAAACACCCCGAGAATTCTCCTGCAGTTTTAAAAGTGAGACAGTAAGGACACTGTCCGAGTTGAAATGCTCTTTTATATACAAAATCATCCTCAACCAGTCCCATTTGTTGTAAGTCATAACTGAAAATTAAAAACATATTGAAATCTTCATTGAATTCTCAAAGATTGTGTTTCGTTCTTATAGCAATTATGTGTACCTAAGAGGGGAGAAGGTATCATTTAATATTGAGTATGTTATGTGAGTTGTTGATTAAGTGTACCGGCAGTCTACGACGAAAACCCATGTCCAGGGAGGTCGAAAGCTAATATAGTTCTATCCTTGATGATCATCGGTATCAAGGGTAAGTACTTACACGAGCTACAATAATCTAATAATGAGATACGAACAACTTTTTCCTAGATATATTTGGTTACTTACTTTTATGATTATATTGACATATAACAGACTAAGGTGCTTTTCGCTATCGAGCAAAACAGCCTAAGTCTTAGTGCAGCCAGCTAAAACCTCGTCCTCTATTCTATCAGAGAACTTTACAAACGCATTCCTTCTACAAGAAACCACAACAAAAATGTTCCGAAACTATTTATCCTATGTTTCTGTATGAAAATAGTAAAAACAATTTAGTATGTTAAAAAACATAAAACAAGTATTAATTTAAACAACATTCAAGGTAAAACCAAACAGATTATTTGTATAATATTATGGTTTAAAAGTATCCTATTTTCATTATTTACTCTTATTACCACAGAGTAGTAGAGTACTTTTACCACAGAGTACTTTTACTAATTCCTCAGTGTCAGTGTTGCCAACTTTTCTCCCGAGTCCACTAGAAGGCGCAATTTTTTTATATTATGTTTATTCTTATTAGCGACGTTCGATCGCCGTTATGGAGGTCCGTTTTAAGATTTGAGAATGGACACAAACATAACTTATTCACAGTACTTTTTTTTTAGCATCATCCTATTACAATATCATAAAATAATGAATTACTCAAGAAGTTAGTAGTATGTTGCCGTGGGATTTTTTTCGAAATTACTTACTTTCAAATCGGCAGTGGTTTCCGCATTTGAAAGAAATAAATCTTAAAACGTCAGTAGTTTGATGATTTATTTCTCACTTTCACAAGGTTTAAACAAAATATAAAACATGCCCATTATCGTGTTAATATAATATTTTCTCGAGGCAAAGTTAAAGTAGTTGATTGTATTGTTTTCTACAAATTGAATTAGTCTAACCACCAGCCACTGAAAGCAAAATTTTGTCCACCAGCACCCCACCCCTGTGTCCAAACCCCCAAGTTTAGTGGAACTCCCACTAAGTTGACAACACTGCTTTTTTACGATTTTATCGTTGGCCACAGATAACTAAAACGTGAAAAATAAAACGTTTCCTTACGTATTTCAATTATGGTAGTTTTTGGTAGAAAGTGTATTATAAATTGGTTTTTCATTTTTCGGCAATCATTGTACATTTTTATGTATATGCAGTAGTAGACCATCAGTTGTAATCAAAACAAAATTTAATTATAGCAAAATTATTTGGAAGCGAATAGTTCTTATATGAAGAAACAACACGCTTTCACCAAACAAATTCTGCCCGACAGTCGGTACACCTCTATACAATTATAGTCAATTGGGATGATATAGATTTCCACAATTCCGTTTACTGATATCGATTCAAACTGCAGTTGGCATAGTTTCGGAATTGTAATCAGAAAGAAAATGTTTTACGCAATTAGGCTGCAGGTCAATGGCGGGCGGCCTCTGCCTCTCTTTTGCTTTGGCAGATTTAACGATTTAATGCAAACTATAATACTCGGCCCAACTATAATTGAAATCTTCTAAGATTTTAAGCAATTATTCTCTTCGTCTTTTATGTCACCTTACGTGAAGGTCACGTCCTATGTCCCAATACTTGACTTTGGCCGTGAACTTGTAAGAAGCTGCGTACGGTCAGGTTTTACAAGCCCTTTCACTTATGTGGTAAACCTCAAATAATAGCACGCACGAGATACTACATGTGCATGCAAACTAAGCAAACTGCTGATCCTTAAAAGAGTTGAAATTCGCTGTGTGTAAATCCCGAGAAAAGTCACGTGTGAAGCCATAAAGAAAATTGAGACCGAAATCATAAAGCCTTGCGTATAAAAGAAAATCTTGAGAAAACGCCAAACACGCTATTTCTAAAGAATTAAGAAAAAACTCAGAACGCTCCAAGAATATTGCGCAGTACGTAACAGGAGGTAGTGTAAGTACTCGTATTCGTAAAAGTTTACACATTAGCCTCCGACCTTTAAAGAAGCAAACAATTACTTTCGTTACAAAAGTGAGTATTTTACTTGAACTTGGTAGAATGGACGTAGCATTGAGTTAACGCGCAGCTGGCACGATAGGGGGCGCGGCGGAAAAGGGGATTACTCGACAAATTGACACAATATAGTGCCCACTCTACTCTCTTGGCCCAGTTTAAGTTGCATACGTTCTGAGACAATGGGTTCACCTATTGTCACTGAATTCCATATTAGCACTTAGCGTTTGATTGTTACAAATCAATTAATTATCTAAGTAATGAATGAAAACATTTTAGAAACTAAAATAGAAGTAACGCACGGAATAGATAAATATTTATCTATTCCGTGAAGTAACGTGAGATAGGCATTGACCATTATCGTTTATTTTCTAATACAACCAAGTAAACCTTTTATCGATAATACAATTTGTTTCCAATTCTAAAATTAGGACACTTGAACAATACTAAAACCAATTCACTACAATATAATTCGACCTGATTACAATTTAAGTAAACAAAGCTATTGGGTTCCAACAACAAAGCAAACTTCTAGACTCGCTCACAGTCCAAGCAGATCATGAGATCACTGATACTTTTAAGTAATTGGACTGTCTCAAAATGTTAGTATATTTACAGTTTAATTTGTCTCTAGGTTTTCTTAATTATTTACAGCAGTGGTCCTTTTCGTAACGATATGCAAATGCAAATAACTTAAATGTTTGTCATAACCCTTGGCATTCCCGTCCAACAATTAAATGTTTTAATTAAAACTATCTTCATTTCAAAGATGCTGTCCCGACATCCGTTGATAATGAAACATCTAAGGAAGAAAATAACAGTTATGACTCCTTTATCAATTTTAGTAAAGAAAACAACAATGGGATCGTCTGCAACTTTCCACGCTTCATTCCAGTTGGATTCAGAGATAACGTTAAAGCAATTGTCAATATCATGACTGCAATCTGCGAACAAAATGCAGCATCCCATTGTGTACACATGAATGCCTTCAATGCTTATTGCTTTATAGAAAATCTGATAAAAGGATTGGGATTAAATTAAGCTTAACAAGATCGATGATACTCGTATGTTTCTGTATATATGTATTTATTTCTTCTTCAATCTATTTTAAAACTTAGAAGAGATTTATTAAAAGGGTTAGGTTCGGTGATATCGTCTCTTATGTGACCGACCGTCGCCGTAACTTAGATTTTGATCTTGAGTTTTCTAAATTCGGCTGAATCATCTCTAGATTCTTTGGGACATGTCTGTCCAACTCTAGCATAAAAACTACTAAAAAACCATTACTATTTTAGATAGGTGCTTCAACTTTGAAAAATCTTTTCTTTTTGTCATATAATCTATTCCAATAATATTAGATTACTTACAGACATGACTATTGTTACCGCCGCGCCGCCACAGTCTCCTCAGGGACCAGCAGCTGAGAAATATTATATTCGAACAGTTAACAAATTGTTACAAGTGCTTTGTCAGTAAAATTGTTAAAAACTTTTCTATTCAGACGAGATTTTATCACAACCATATTTTTTATTAAATAGATTACTTACAAGTAACGGAGCGCTGCTTACTATAAACTATGTTAAGTAGTTTTCTGACGAGATATATTTTATGGTTGGTATTAGTATTATAACCTGAAAATAAAATACGACACCACGAAACTCCACAACGATTTTGGTACCTACCTACGATTCTAACAATATCTCGTAAAGACTAAAGAAACCTCAAAATTACCTCAGAGATAACGTTTCACTATCTCGTACAGACCCCATTCCATTTTATTTTACAAAGACGTCTTTATCTTTTCCAATTTCCTTCAACCAACAGTCGTTCAATTTAATGACAATACGAATACGATCATATTTTAAATTAAAATCTACATTCTTTTTTTTTCATTCACTCTTGAGATGTTTGTCAATTGACGAAAGCATTAAATTTTACACAATTTAAAAAAAAAGATTTTTTTCTTGATTGATAAATGTTATTATACTATTGACGAATACTTAAATGACCAATTAATTTAGAATTACAAATATTAATATTGACATTGAATAATTTTAATTATTTTGACATAGATTTTTGACATTTTAATAATTCCTCATTTAGGTCTGACATAATTGGAGTATGAAATAATATGTAATCGTTCAATTTATTTTCAAATTTAATGCATGATTTTCCAATATTTTTAAAATTTTAATTTGTAATCCTCGGCTAGATTTGCACACCATATTTGTACGTCTCCTGGCATAATATAGCGTTTTGTTTGTTGCTATGTTAACAAATAAAAAACAGTTCATCATCATCATCATCATGAGTAGTACATGTTCCACCCACGGCTGAGTGTAGCCCTCCTTCCTTTGTGCCATGCTTCCCTGGTCTATGCGAATCTAATCCAGAGGGGTATTTGCGTAAAACACAGTAGGAATGGCTTACGTTTTGACACTTCAAAAACATTCATTGCGTTATTTACGTTGTTGAGTAGACATAATTGTGCAAACATATGATGCAATGGATTAGCAATATCCTTCAAAATGTTTCATATTGTGATTGAGAGTGTTTCACAATTAGGGTGCAGATCTTTGAAAGCATTATTCTCTTGTAAATGCAAAATATGTAGTTAGATTTGCAAAAAGGACAAAGAAGTCTGCATTATTTGTCAAATACGAGTTTTCTAAGTAATTTAATGCCAAATGAGTTGGCATGACTATGTGGAATCTTATGTTTTTCTGCATTGCGTTATCTTGGCTGTAGTGCCAAATGCCAGTGACCATGTCCTTGACCGTGGTAATGAGAAGCTTTTCTTTGAGTCACAAACTTTTCTGTACCATAATAATGTATCATAGAAACTGCTTCGCAAACATTCTCTTTTTGTTTTCTCTTCATTTTTTCTGTAGGGCGTATTCGTTACTTTAAGTTAGAAAAGGGTACAATTAACTTTCAATAACCATCGAAAGTATACATTTACAGAACACATACCGTTAACGTGTAATTTGTTTTAAAATTAACTACCATTCCATCAGGTGTCCTTGTAGTGGCGTCGCAATACCGCATATTTATTTTTTCCCGGCTGAAATAACACTATAAAATATAAATTGCATACTTACTTTTCATATTTGTTTTGGAAAACTAACTTGTGTTTATTTTAATAAGTGCTAATAACCATGGCATTCTCAGGACGGCTACAAAGGTTATAGTTACCAGCAGCCTTCGTTCCGGCTGCAGTGTCCTTGGCGTGTCGGCCCGCATTTTATCCAGCAGTGCAGCATAGTCGTAAACCATGGTGTACTTTAATTTCGTCACTATTTACTGCAGTGGGTACGTCACTGGGAATAAATTAGGTCGATATTGGAGCCGCTGCAATTTCCATCAGACACTAACTAGCCTTTTAATAAATTAGAGACACGTAACGCATTTGAAATTAGAACGTCACGGTGACAGCTATCGGAAGTAACGAATGCAGCTTTAACAAATTAATCTTAACAAGCGCTTGGTGTTCAGGAAATGAAAATAGATTTCAGCCAAGTGGGAAGTTTGAGAATTTCTTAAATTACAAAAGTTAAATAGAGATTGAGTTTGAGCGTGAGTTTGAGTGAAGTGAACTTGGAGCTAAATGCTCGATTATAGTATATACGATATAATTTATAATACGGAAACGTTACACGAAACAATTTTACAAGGCAGGTGCTCGCACTTATGTATGAGTTTTTACGACATTTTCTACAACGCCTGAAGGCCAAGTCCTGTAATTAAAAACGTTCAAAATGTAGTCGCAATCTCATCACAGCGACAAACGATGTCAAAAACTTGTCAAAAATGTAGAAAAATTAGAGGTTTGTTCGGCAGATTGAGACTGAGATCAGACTGTGAACGTTTTTAAAATTACGAGAATTGCCCCTCATTATATTGTTTATGACTTCAGACAAATTACGTCCCCTCATGTGTCTTTTACGACCCGCGTAGGACGAAACACAACTGACAGCTCCACTTACCACACAAACCGTAACATTTCTAATACAGGCAACAATTTTTAAACCACGTGCTCCATTCATAAGACTAAACGGATCCGATTATCGGCAAGAGAATAGACGGGCGGTCTGCACAATTGTGCGGTCAAGTGTACTCAGCCACGATATTAGTACAATGTGAGGAATTTTAATTAGCTGAAAACGGTGGGAATCCAGGTCACATGGACGCTCGGATCCGTTGAATGTAGAGCTAAATAAACGCATCTATGTTGCAAAAGGCGGGAAACTGCGAAGTTCTGGTAAAATGTTCGTGCTTTGTTGATGTTGGAAATGTTTTGTGTGTATGCAAATTAGTTTTCTTTGATAAAATGCTGCTGGTTGTAAAGCTATTGGACTGGGGAGTCATTTATTCAGCAGTCTTTTCTTCTCTGTGAAATAGTTCCGAGTAAGGAATTATTTTACGCAGCAGTTTTATTCTCTTCTTTGCTAAACCATAGACCTAGATAAGAAGGTGGTCGAATGTGAAGGCCTAAGCTTAGGAGGATAGTTATCTATAGATCTCATCCTATATGTTTTTTTTTTCCAATTCCAGACTTTGATTCAGATTCACGTGGCCGGATAAACTAGGAATAAAGGCTCTAATTAATTCAGCTGAACTAATAACTGTGGAGTTCTGTATTTTTGTAGTCATTTGTAATGAATAATGTAAGTAGTTTTATTCCCTGGAAATTAAGGTGGACCATATGCACCTGTTGTTGTTAGCCTGTATCATACCACGGATATGAAGCTATGGTCTATTTTTTTTTTATTTCGTTGAACGTAGGTACTATTGCTAAACTGGCCACTATCGATTTTATTCCGCTACTGCAGCATGTGTTTTACAACTAAGTGGGTGTTATTTGCTGAGACAAATAAACAGCTACACTATAATTTGTGTCTTGTAAACAAACTACAGTGCTAAATCAAACAGTTAAAATAATCCAGTAACACTACACATGTAGTCGAAGAGCTAACATTAAAATAACTGGCACCATTTTTTTCAATAAAACAATAGACAAACGTAATGTCACAATGACTCATGCTTCGAATAAAAAAAGGAACGCCACCATTGTAATCAATTCAAATTTATTCGAATTTGGAATGCAATCTATCCGTTCGTTAAATCTAAGGCTCGTCAGTGTTTTTCACATTAAAAAGATTTTTCTTTGTCATTCAACGTCGAGTAGGCTAATGTATTTACCGGCAAGCGAACATCTCACTATCCATTACATAGCCTGACGCAATTTATTAGGTTTACAATAAATATTAAGATTACGTCAGAAATATTTTTTATCGATCGATCGAATTGCAAAAAGCTTTTAAGATGTTTTTAATCAACTTTTGTTTGTTGATTTTAATGGACGTCTTGTCAACTAGGATAGTTAAATTATTGGATCGGAAATATACTGTTTATTTGTATAATAAAGCTTTTATTCGCAATAACAGAAAGCGTGCATGCCTTTGCGTGTTAACTTTGGGTAAAACAATCGTGCAGCGGTGATTATTAGCACACGATACCGCTTGTTAAACGATACCTTAAAACAACGATATCATCTAATCTATAGGAATCAGTAATTGGGTAAAAAAAACTATATTCTTTTACACACGAGACACTCTCTGATAAACATGCCGTTTTCGCTCTACAAAATTAGTCCAATCATATCTCGAAATCATTATCTGAAATGATAAGAAAAAAAAAGCGTGCGTAAAACACGCATATTTAAAAGAAGTTTACGATGTAGAAAAAGCTTTACAGCTACATAACCAACATGCTATCGTGTTAAGATCGTATAACTTAAACATAAGTATCTGCAGCACTAATCACGCTAATCTACCTCATTTCTTTTCACGAGGCATAAGTTTAATGTTTTAAAGCTACGAAGCTAAAATTTAGTCATTTACATAAATCTTTGTACATATTTAATTTAATATTGGTATAGTATTTTATAGCATACTTACTGTCATTCGTGGATCTTTGACACTTGTTACGGATAGTCATAAGAACGTAAATATGACAACCAGTCTTACCAATGGGGTATCGTATTACCAAGTAACTGGGTTTTGGAGGTCAGATAGGCAGTCGCTCTATGTAAAATACTGGTAGGTACTAAGCAGATTGATTGAATATTGATTTAATATCATATTAAACATTATTTTTAGTATATGCGAAACCCGAAACACGTGTCTAGTATTTTTATGTAAAGAATCTATGTATAAAATTTCAAAACTGTATCATGAAAAATCACCTGTTATCCGTACAAAAACATGCTCACCCGCGCCGCGCCGTCTTGCGCTCATTGATAATAGTACCTAGGTACCTAACCGTTCGGCGCGGAGATTGGATAACCTACTTAGTGTCGCTCGGAGTCCAACTTTTAACCTTTTTTAAATATTTTTGGGACAAAATATAACATGGGGAAAAAATAATATTTAATATTATAATATTTGATCTAGTGGTCGCAATAAGCGCTACTGCCGAGCATGAGGTCCTGGGTTCGATTTCCGGGGTCTGGTAAGGTGTTGTTAAGTTTTTCCAACTGGAATTTCTTAGTAGCAGCCCGAAGTCTGGATTTGTGCCCGGTTGATGGCGATAGGCTCGCCCTTTTTACATTACATGGGCCTCAAACATAACTGACGAAATGAGGGTACACCTCTGACCAAAATTTCGGAGAATACAGGTGGTACGTGTTGTTATGTCATGTGTTTTACTCAAAACAGTAATTTAGGACAACCATTTTCAGAATGAAATAACAACTTTCAGAGACGTTCATTAAATTGCTTTCGTAGAGAATGTTAATAAAAACCGTTTTCTTTACATTTTTTGCAGGAACAACACATGTCATTTATTTAGCGAAAATGTTTGAAATAAAAAAATAAATGGCGGTCTTTTATGAAAACAAATAGAAATGTTCAAGCTAAAAAAAAATCATTTTTACCGACTTCAAAAAAAAGGAGGTTATCAATTCGATACGTATGTATGTAATATTATTGGAATTGCATTATATTCACATATGATGATCTATTAGGGCTTCCAAACAAATATACAAAATTTCATAGACGTATGTATGTATGTATGTATGTATGTATGTATGTATGTATGTATGTTTGTCCACGCATATCTCCGGAACTATTAATCGGATCGTGACCACTTTTTTTTTATTGGCTTACATTTTCTTCAACTTAGGGAACAGTGCAAGTTTCATCAAGATCGATTCAGTAATTTTCAAGATATGGACTAATACGTGTAAGTGTGACGGCCTGGCTTATTGATAAGAGCTACGGGTGTAGTGTCAAAGGGAAAACATCTCAAAACCTTGGTCAAATACTAGTGCAAAAACTAAAAATTACGAAATAAAAAGTAATTTAAAAAAATTAAACCGACTTCAAAAAGAAATTAACTCAAAATTATGAAATAACTTTAATTTCGGAAGTCGGTGGCATAAAACTAAAATACAGATCCCAAGACACCGACTTCCGAAATTAAAGTTATTTCATAATTTTGAGTTAATTTCTTTTTGAAGTCGGTTTAATTTTTTTAAATTACTTTTTATGTTGGAAGCTATTTCTAAATATTATTACAAAAAATAAGTAAAGTCTATTTGATCATAGTTTATTTCTGAATCCTTTCAGTATTACTAGTGCTTTTAACTTAACGCACTTTCTACTGAATAGGCATTCAATTGAGTACTAAAGCAGCTTTTGAACTAAGTTTTAATGCTACGTCTACAAATATTTAATCAATAAAAGCCGTCGCGTCGCGTCGATAGTTGAAATTTTAATAAACATAATGTTTGTTTCAAAATAAAACCTTGCAACTATTTTTCACTATTTTTACAGAACTAAAAATGACGCCAATATTTGAAAAAATTTAGAAGTAAGTATGTTAATGCTACTCGAAAATTACATCAACATTCACTATTTTTTTAATCTGGCAATCTGCCTCGTGTGGTGTGGGTTAATAATAAAGCACACGAGCCTTTACGATGCGATGATAAATTACTATGAGCCTCTCCATTACCTACTGTGAGTACATTACCACGCACATAATTCAACCTGGCTCCCGGCCTATAATAAATTGCAATTTTCAAACTATTTGCCGTGAGTTTACTATTATCTAAATAATTTTGTTTATAGATTATGTTGGTTTTGTTGCAAGAAGATATTGATATTGTAGATAGCATTGTAATCAATGTTGTCGGACTCTAGGATACGTCACCATTCTCCCCTGTCAACCGCCATAAGCAGTGGTGGCCCAGTGGTAAAAGCTCGCACCTTACGGATTGTGGTCGTGGGTTCGAGGCGCTTTACTTTTAGTCAATTATTTCATCACCACTGCTCTCAAAACGGTGACGGAAAACATTGTGAGGAAACGGGCATGTCCTCATCATCTTCCTGCCTTTATCCCATGTTACTTGGGGTCGGCGCAACACGTTTTCTACTTCCATTCTCCCCTGTCAATCGTCATGCTATCATTCACTCCCTTCTCTTTCATATCATTCCTCACACAATCCATCCATCTTTTCTTCAGCCTTCCTCTCCCTCTCCATCCATCAACATGTATATTCATCACTCTTGAAAACGGAAACGGGCATGTCCTAGAACCAAAAATTCCAAGACATGTGACATCAACCTGATCTACCAACCCGCACTGGGCTCGCGTGATAGATTACGACCCACTCCCTTTCACCGAGAGGAGGCCTGTGTCCCAGCAGTGGGAACAATATAGGCTAATTATGCATCTTCCTGCCCTTGTCCCATGTTACTGGGTCGGCGGAACACGACTTCTTTTCCATTCTCCCCTGCTAACCGTCACGCCATCATTCACTTATTTTTCTTTCATATCATTCCTCACACAATCCATCCATCAATTCTGTGGCCTTCCTCTCCCTTTCCATCCATCAAAGATGGATTTACCTTCTGTGCCAAGGCCTTAGATGCCCTCGGAAACAACGAGGTCTATTTAGCATACATTTTTATGACTAGGCAACCACCGCGCCGGGTTATATTATCCTTATAGACGTAACCTCGAGGGAAATCTAACTATGATCGTCTTAGACCTCCTAAGTCCCTGGTACTTTCTGTACACATTTTTCCTAATCCAACATTCTTTTGCTATCTCTCTTATAGTGTATGTTATCGCTTATTTTCTTATCGACAGATTAATGAATAATATTTAATTTACCATGTGTTCATAACCCATGGAGGGCCTTGTGATCTTTGGCAATCGTTACGGGTTATCAGAAGCCCGAAACTCAGGCAACCAGTCTCACCAAGGGGTATCGTATTACCCCAGTAACAGGATTGTGGAGGTTAGATAGGCAGTCGCTCCATGTAAAATACTGGTATTCAGCTGCATCCGGTTAGAGTGGAAGCGGACCCCAACATAGTTTGGAAAAGGCTAGGCAGATGATGATAGTGTTGATAACTCATTCGTAGTGGGTGCATTATGTCGTGTTAACAACGATCGATCTGATATCAATAGACGACGATGACTCACTAATGACTGGGTTTTACTTCTCCGTATATCGTTAACTTGCATTTCATTAACATTAATTAACTTGCTTTGTAATTGGTGCATAGCCTTAAAAGGATTATTGCGTTGTTGTGCTGCGTAAATATGGTGTTAGAGATGTCATCGTTAAAAGAAGCTTAGAAGAATAAGTGTTAAAAAGAGATAGTGTTTTCGAAAGTGAAAGAAACTTGATAATATCAGAAATGTTATGTACGTCAAGGATAGGCAAAACAAACAAAAACCAGCTTTCACTAAGTGCTTTTCCAATACCTACTCATATTTCTTCCTATAACGGCCTCTATTTTTATAGTCAGACCAGTTTTGAGCCCAAGTATTATTTTAATATTCATAAAGCTTTGGAAATTGTTTAGGCCAAATTAGAATAAGAATCGATTCTTGAGAACTGTCACTCGATTAACAGTAACATCGATGTGGTTACAAAGGAATGCGAGTTAGGGTCAATCAATCATAAGTCGCTATTAATAGAAGATATGAATCAATTGGCTCCAATTGACATAGCCCTAAGTTCACCGACACCATACCTTACCTCATTCACATTCAATCGAGCACTTTGAAGCTATTGAATGCGATGTGTACAATTGTCAGATATGCGATACGGAGCCAGCGACTTCAAACGCATGAGTTACTGACTCACGGATGGGCAGATAATGCATAATGTAAGCTGAAGGATGGTCTATTGCATGTCAATTTTCACGCATTAGCTGCTGAAAGAGTTAATGCTTGGATGACTCAGATGATTACCGATCATGTAATGGAAGAAAGACACCCGAATAAAGAAAAGGATAAAACTAGAACACCAAACTAACTTTGCAGAAAGGAACCGTACAATAAATTCAATAACTTATTCAAGACAAATATGGATTTACATAGTGTGCCTGCGGCGCAGATGTCAGGTCAATAAACTACGTAGGTTTGCAAGAGGACCACGTCTGGGCTCTCTATTAAAATGAAGAAAAATAAGCGAATCGCCCACTTACAGCAAAATGGACATTTGAAATGCGTAGGCAGAGGACTGCAGACATTATAAAATGGACATGACTGTAGGGATTGCATAAGTAATCACATTAGAGTCAGAGCTAGTATAAATGACGATGCTTTAAAGCTAACATATGACCAAATTAATGGACACTAAACTTTGTGTAATGTGAAGTTCAAACTATAATGACACCTTGACCAGTAAACAGCAATATGGCTTCTTTGAAGCAATCATTACCTGAAACAAGACATACAATTAAATCAACAAATGAATGAAACATTAACAATTCGAATCAATAATTAATATCAAAACGGACTTTAATAATAACGACCCACTAAACTGCACCAGTTCAATTCCCACGGCAGTCGTCACATAGGAAATCAAGTAATCTGGGGCAAGCGAACTATTCCGGTATCTGTAATGTCTTTGATATCACAAGTTGTTGTGACAGCCGGGAGTGCTGTATGTGGGATGCGAGCTCTCTGATAAGAACCTAATGTATCACTGGTTTAATGTCAAGAATTAGATGGATAAAGTTAATGCGTTTCATTACATTTTGGTTTTAGCACAAGATCAGGGGATCGAGAAAGGGGAGGTGGAGGAGGGTTCAGGGGATCAGACCGGAATAACTCGAGAAAATTAAGCGTAATTCGATTTCAGCGCAGTCTAGCGAAAATAAATACTTTTAGATTAAACTAACGACCCATCCCTGCTTCACACAATTTTTACGACTAGACAAGACATCGTGTTAATATATTCTACATATAAACCTTCCGGAATAAATTTTTAAAATGATGGTAAAAGCATCAAAATCCATCAAAATCCAAATCCATACACCCAAAACGCGACTTTAATTTATAATAATGTAGATATAGATAACTAACAGTTACATCGTTCACTCCATTGGAGTTGATTTAATTTAATCTAGCGAATAAACTCGCTAAACTGCTAACATCGTTACAGATAAATGTCACATTGAATAAACTTAGCGAATCTATAAAACTTTCGCCATTTTCCAAGCGTTGAATAACAATAACGAAAGATAGCGAACTTCAAGCAAGAAAAATAATTTATAGAATTTATGATGACTAGAGTTCTTAGACATGTTTTTAGTCTGCTTTTTATAGGAGCAAAGTTTTCAGACTGACTTTGTAGGTTGTCTGGCTTGAGTCCAGGTTGGATTACTGTCGGCCAAAAGTGGATAATATGTATGTGTCAATACATATTATTGTTTGTTCTAAGACTCAAGCATAATTTTCACGACAGCTGCTGGCATACGGAGTTGACTGAACGGGTGCAGCGCCAAAGAATATTAAACTCTTCATGATATATGTTATTGGCAATACTGTGGCCATATCGCTGTCTATACAAATACTTATAGCTGTTTATTAGGTATTTAAAATTCCAATTGCTTCTCAGAACCATATCACACGGCGAACGAACGATTCGAGTCACATTTCTATCGCTATAATTATTCAACCAGCATAGGCCTTTCGAAAAAATAACGATGTATCGCTAAAGAGACATTTTTTATTTGATATATCGATATTAAATATCGAAAACGTATAAAAAAACTATATACATTATTAATTAATTATCGAAAACGTATAAAACTGTATATTACGACTCGAGTCTACTTTGTTTTGTACGGTACTTGGTGAATTGAAACATTCTTTGAAAGTCTATTAATATTATTTTTGGAATATATCGAAAGCGATATCGATACTTATTACCCATCCGACTTCCCTAAACCAGCTTGCAGGGTAATTGCGTAACACGCTAGCAATGGGTTTCATTTTGACTGTTCAACAACATTCATTGCGTTATTTACGTTGTTGAGCAGACACATTTTTCGAACATATGGAGCAATGGATTAGCAATATGCTTCGAAATTATTCAAATTGAGAGTAATATGGTAATAGTGTGTTACGCAATTAGGGTGCGGGAAACACCCATGTCTATGCAAAGGACGTGTTCTAACAATAAAAAAGCTAGCAAACAGGCGGTTGAGATGCCGAGCCGGTTACTCACGACCCCTCGCAATTGTGCCGCTATTTTAGGGCGAGGAGTTGTGCGCGTGAGTCACCCACTATACTAGGTACATACTACCGACCGGACAATACCAACTAGCGCATCATTATGCAATTTATGAATGCGTCCACAACTTGTTGTTCGGTTTTCACACGGTGTGATGACAGGGGTGATAGTGGATATTGGCAGAATTACCAACCCGCACTGGGCCCGCGTGGTGTATTACGGCTCACTCGCTCTTACAGACTGGAGGCCTGTGTCCCAGCAGTGGGAACGTTATAGACTGATTATGCTAAGGTGTGTGGTGTCTAGATAGAGATTTTATTGCACAAAATGAAGGTAATTTTCAAGCTTGTAACAATATTATGAAACATGAATGATGATGGAGCAAGTCAAAAGATCAATTACTCTACAAAGCCATTCATTATGACCCATCATACTAACAAGTAGTAACAAGTCAATCACAAGAACCCATCACACTAAACCACATCATCCAACAAATAAAACCGAATCCAACCCGAATAAAACCGAACATAAATTGAATCAAAATAAACCGAGTGAATTGCTTTCCACCATAGCACCGTTTAATTACAATAAAAACCCATAAAACATGGTGAATAATGAAAAGCACGGCGGTCGCCACGTGCCAGAGATAACGGCCGAGACTGCAACACCGACACTGTTGCACAATCAAATTATTAACCTAATTGATTTTATTGATTATGTTCTGAGAGCGTACTTTTATATGGCGATAAAATGAGAAAGTGATTAAAACTTGTTGATTGGATAATTACAAATTAAGCAGTTATGTTTTCTATTTGCGCGGTACATGTGAAGTTTTGATCGATCGATTGCTTGGGTCTACAGTCCAAATTCGTTCCATATTCGAATTCAAATCCTACGATTTGAAGTCGAATATGGAACGAATTTATCTTGGACGTTCGGAGTTTATTTTGAACATTACTGACATCAGCGAAGGAATAACATCGTGAGGAAACCTGGACTACTGGTTGATATAAGACTGAAATAAAAGCACAGAACCGGTCGAAGTGGCGGTGCTTGGGGGAGGCCTATGTCCAACAGTGGACGCCTTTCGGTTGAAATGATGATGATGATGATGAAGACTGAAATCTCCAACCCGTCTTGAGCAAGCATGCCGATTAACGCTCGTGTCTTCTCTGTATAAGAAGAGGCCTTTGCCCTGCAATGGGACAGTAATAGGCTGGTATTATTATGGAACGAATTTTGTCAGTCGTCTGAAAACACGTCAAAATGGCTGGCAATATTAGATGCATATAGATTTTGTCTTTCATTTTGATAAGGTTCAAAGAATAGCAGTGACATAAAACTAACAATCCAATCAGCCACGCCTATGTATCTTCGTTACCAATAGCAAGTAATAAATCATCACTTTAATCAGATTAATTGGAGCCTTTGGAGGCAAACAAAGGTATTGTGGTGAGAAAATAATCAACCACGTCCAATTAGCTCGAAAAACACACAGGAAACACCATTTCAGGTGTGACTAATATAATTAGGCAGAGCCGGACAAATGTGAAAAAAAAAATCTGTCAGCGAAAATCTCACCGTGGAAACATTGTGTCAATCCCTAGTGTCAGTTGGAATGACAATTCACTTAACCTAAATTTTCATGGTGTTATTTCTACAGAAAAAATCGGTTGATATATCTTTCATAGGTACTACATCTATATATAATAATTAAAACAAAGTCACTTTTCGTGTCCGGCTGTGTGACCGCGTACTACGAAACGGATTTTGATGCGGCTTTCACCTTCACCATCATTTAGAGAATTTATTCCGGAAGGTCTATGTGTATTGGACACATTAATATTTAACTTACACAGAATAAAGAAATCTCTGTCTTTTATCGAGTCGTAAAAACCGTGCGGAGCAGGGGTGAGTCGCGTCACTAGTATATTTATATTTGTATAGAAGCTAAGCCAAATAAAAATATTATCTTCTTCAGTAAAAGAGGGGTACAAATCATGTTTCGAACTCGAATTCAATTTGGTAAAACTTTTTCCGAATCGTCTACCAGGTGTTGATGTTATTACCAAGTCGGAAGTTGAAGTTATTTTTGGAAGAAAATCTGAGTTTGAACCGAAAAATTCAATAAATACTTTTCAAAGAATTAATGAAACTTTTTTTCTTTGGAATATTATGTTCGATGAGGCAAGTAAAACTAGAAAGAAATACTTCTAAATAAGTTTTTATTGGAACATCATTAGGAACATAAGAAAAACGGCTAAAGACGTGATAATGTTATAGAACAGAATACATATATTTTTTGGACTGCTTTACTACTCTGTCTTGTTTATGCTATTCACAGTTGGTGCCAAACTATGAACAGCTGAAACAATCTGTATTCCAGTGTCATACATTAACATGATTATTCATTAACACCGTGCACCGTAGTAAACAACATCTGCATAACGAACATACCGTAACTGATTCCTGTCTGTTTACGGAATGTTTCTACACCTCTGGTCAATCAATCAAGCTTCTATTCACTACTACTATGTAATAAGTGGCTACAACTGCGCAGTTTCACTCAAATATATGCGGACAATACTGATTCGGTTCATGCCCATTCATATCAAAATATGGACAACCCGTGGGTAGATAAGGCGGACTCACAAGTTGATTATTACTTGAGACAAATGACAACCAAAACAAAAACCAGTCTTAATAAACTTCAAACATCTATATAGAGATGGGCTTAATGCGAAAAATATTTTCTATGAAAGCTTTCCGAAATCAGATCAATTCTCGAAAGAGTTACGACCATCTTTAAGTGACAAACGGGAAATGCACTCGTGCCTTAACGAAAATCCAGCATTTCAGGAATTATATATTGGGTGCACAGCAGAGCTTGTGGGTGGAAAATATTAACGGCTTGGTAGAGCGACGGATGAAATAAAAGTTAGAATATTGATAGTAGATGTGGGACCCAATCTAAACACGTCTACTAAAGAGGGCAGATTTGGTGGTGATGCTGAGAATGGAGTGTTTTACACCCACATAGAGGTCTATGATCAGCAAGAAGAAGAAGCAAGTAGTTTCTTCACGTAAAACACAAGATCCAAAACAGCTATCAGCAACAATAAAAGATGGTATAGAAAGCGACGCTGATGTTCCACACAAAACCCAAATGACATTAACAAAACATGTCGGAACAAAACACTTAACTCCGAAGAGGGGAAAGTAACGAAATTGAAATGAAGTGACATTGTTGTTCACAAAGTAACGTAACCGGGAACCGGGCCGGGTCTCGCTCTGTTAATCCAAGTAACCGATCGACGTTCCAAGGGCAGAACACAAAGGAACCGTGGGTTACTTTGAATACCAAATGTTACATCAGAAATAGTGTCGACCATGAGCAGTGAGCATTGTGGTATGCTTAATGAGAATTCGTGCATCTTGAGAGGCGGCGAAGGGTTAGTAGTTGCTCATGTTGGAAGCTACCTGTATTAGTATCCCACATTTTTACCAATCATGAAATAATGTAAAGCTGTTTTTCATATATACATAGTTCGCGCCGAAGAACTGCCAGTCGGATTTGCATTTGAAAATGCTTTTTTGTTAGCCTTATTCTTGAGGAAGGTTAGGTATAGGTTATTTAACAACACGCTACGAAAAAAGTCGGAAAAACGGTAAGTGAAAACGAAGTAGCGCGGGCGGGAAATGTGGCCGTTATTTTAGAATGGTGTCTTAAGAATTCCACGCGAATGAAGTCGCGGGCAGAAGCTAGTACTTAAACAAAATGGCAATATAATTCTTGGTAAGAATAATAAATGTATTGCACAAATCATAGTAGAAACTATCCAAGCGAGAAAAGAAAACTTATTACGTCAATTACTTATCGCGCCGCGCACGTTGCATCCCTTGGCAGAGAGAAATTTGTGAATTAATAATACTCGTGTGGGAAGACCACTCCTTCTATAAAAATTACGACGTTAGATATTGCTGTGTTTGATACTCTATCCAGCAACGTGGTTTACCTTGAATACCCCTCGTCACTGTCGAAAACAAACCAGTTCGACTTGGGAAGGTTCTGGTTTACCAAAAAGGGGCTGTCAAAATCCTTTCAATCGATCTTGGCTAAATTAGGACAACCTTGTGTCATAATTTAGCTGATAACCGAAAACGAAATGTTTAATAGCACAATTCTGGGTCAATGTTTGAAATAGTGAAATATGAAGACATCAGATAAGTTACACCATATTATTATAAGCTAAATAAAGTGAAAAATCACCGGACGACCATTAATAGACCAATCAATCATAAAATTATAATAATTGTTTGATTCCTCACTTATAAATATTCATGTTTACCGTTTAAACAAAGCGATGTAATAAGGAAACAATATTTTATTGTTTTAGGAAATGAGAAGGAAATCACAGGTGTTGTTATAAAAGCTATTATAGTATGTAAAAAGGTAGACAAGATGGCGCAGGTGCCTGGCACCGAAATGTATAATGTTACAAGCAATTTTCGCTAAAAGCTTAAAAACACTTTGTTTTAGAGGGCACGGCAGGTCAGGCAGAAGTAATTAATTCATGACATTCTCATTCGTTAACATATAAAGCACCTATGCATTATTGAAACGTGCAGGATGTCAAAACAATGACATTTGGATGCATAACACGTCTTTGCGTCAAGACCCTTGCAGAATTCCGTATTCGCTGAAAGAATTGCGTCTTTCGACAGGTATTTCCAAATGGAGTGATCACTCACATGAGTAGATGTTACCACTACTTCCTCAACTTTCATAGTTATAGCACGTTCATGTAAATTCTAGTTATTTCACGACTAATTTGCACCATTCTATTAGCATAACAACAGAAGTATACGTTCACAATTATGTAAATCCAGAAATACCAACAGGTTTTTAAATCTTACAACTTTGTTGCCCAGAGTTGTTGAGAGGAGAAAAACCTAGTTTGAAACAATGGTTCACAAAGGAATCGATATAGCCCCTAAGGGAAAAAAGATCAGAGTCTCCCAAGCATTTTCCAGAACCAAAAGAGATTATTTATTAAATTAAATAAACGTAGGAATAAAAAATCGTTCGCAGCGTTTTATCTCAAAACGACGGAATAAAACTCGAAAAAGATTTTCAATAATAATAAAGTTACGGTAAAAGCGAACGAACTCTGAAATAAAATTCAGTATTTTGTCGCTAAACATCAATTAGAGCTTACTTTGTACGTACCTAAATACAAATTACTTTTCAATTTGGTGAAAATTCAAACGTTCTGATTTGCTTTTGGCTCAAACGATTTTTTTTCAAAGAGACGCTGTAAGGCTTCTTACGAGGACTGACTTTCGAGAATCAAATTCAACTTTGGATCTAGATCATAAAACTCAAAATAACGTGCCTAGTCGATCAACCCGACCGACGGGTAAAATCAAATTTCCATAGTCTGTAGCTACACCAATCAGCAGATAGACGGTTCGCTAATTTTACCGATTATGGCTGAAACATTCGAAAGCGCTCTCAGCAATTGAATTTTACTCAGCCCAATGATTTTGGGGGAAGATATCGTTTATCTCGATGATTCACTTCCACTCAGTGGCGTGCCTAGGGGTCAAAATTAGGGCAAGCCAACAGATTTTCAAGGTATAAAAAAACGCCCAACTGAGGGATTGGCTGATTTTCTTGCTGTTAATGGTTGTTAGTAGTACTAACATCATTATTATAATTTTGGTACGAAAACCTTTAAAATACGAAGACTTACTACTTATTTCAAGCATCAGTACGTAATTGTCATAAGCGCCATCTATATTAATGAATGCGTAAAATAAATGAACCACATCGCTTAGCCGGACCTTTTTTCATTTTGTTTGTCACTAGCAAAATTTGTTCAATCAAAATGCACTAGATGGCCTCCAAATTTTACTACCTATCGATTTATTGTTATTTTCTCGTACGCATTATTTTATGAATTAGGTACTTACATTTTAAAGTCAATTGATAATTTTAACATAGGTTTGTCATATCATATTCATACCTAATAAACAATCGAATGAATATGTACCTATTTTATTTATTCTGTCTTCTTGACTGACAAAAATACTTGTTTTTATTTCCGAGAAGTACCTACCGGCAGTCCGACAGTAATTTAAGATTGGCTACGGTGAAGTAAAGAGTTATTTATTGGCAGAAAATTGCAGAAAACTCAATGTATTTACGTACCTTTTCGATGACAGATTCCGAACACAATGATAAAAGAACACTATATTCATTAACCATTTACAAAATCATAGGGAATGACATCACCAATCACCACAATCAATATTTTTTTCAAATAATAAAACTAATTCTCAAAGTATTCAAAACAATAACAATTTGTTTGAGTCGCGTCGTGTCATCGACTCATCGCGCCCGCCACACGTGCTTTCGCAACTAACTTTACGCAGGTCAACGCAACGCGCGGATAGTGCATTTGCGCGAACTTCATGCCTCTCAAAAGCCTGGCTTTTCATTTCATAGAACTCTGTGTATAGGTACTTACCAATATATCAACAAATGTAAACGTTTCTATAGCAATTTGTATGCGAAAACTGCGAGACAGAGAAAGGAAATGCAAGCCAGGTAAAAGCCAGACTAAGTGTGAGCGAGATGGCGCATTTGAACGCATTGTATAGCGTTTAGAGCCGAATTCCGAATTTGGCGCGAACCTAGCCCAAAGTTAGCGCTAGTTCGGATTTCGAAATGGTATTCCTATGTCATGAATGTTTGAGTTCGAGTTAATTGACTGGAATTTTTTGAATATATTTTTTATTGATTTTGTTGTTGTGAATTATGATTTTATTAGGGCAAGCCAGGCTTCTCTGCTTCTATGAAGGTACCGCCACTGCTTCCACTCCAAATGTACTGACGAGTTTAGAAAATGTTCTTAATTTCTAACAGACACAAGTATAATTGCGTATTGAAGTAATCAATTTGTGTTATCATGCACTGGATAAGTACGTCTGCGTAACATTTAACTGTATTTGTTTTGATATATTATATGTTAAAGGATGTTGACATGCAGTAATTGATTAAACAGTCGTTCTAATTATAAGTTGTTATCTCTATACTTGTTCCTATTTCAGTTTGTTAAAGCCATTGAACGAATCATAGCAACCGACTGCGACATTGTTAAACTAACAGATAGCATGCTTATTTATATGCAATTTAATAAAATTTAATAGTTATAAGTATAGACGATATGACTGACATACTTGATACATAATTTCAAATTCTAACAAACAATATTGGGAGCCATAAAGTAACAGTCATACCAAAGCCTAAATTACTTAACTATAACGAGAACCAAACACCAACAACAACTAAACAAAAAAATAGCATTGCCAAAAACTCTACAACTCCCAAACACGAGAACCATGAATGGCGCCCAAACATACACACAGCTACCTAACCGTACGGTGCGTAACTGAACTATGTACCGAGCAGCACGCCAAACTTCGGACACGCTCACCTCAAAGTGTGCCACAAGTTCAAGGATCATGATGACGAATGTGTCCTAAAACACCGACCGGTATTCGGCGCTGCCGGTAAACGACCTGCAGCTGCAGTACTAACGGTGAGGTGTAACTATATTTTAGAAAGATTTAGTGATTTAGCCTGAGGGTCTGACCGAGTGGAAAAAAATTTTGAAGAATGTAGGTCTCATTTGCAACTTCTGAGTTGATGAATTCAAAAGGATTTTACTGGTTTCCCTTTCTGCAATGCAGCACACTGACACCGCTGATTCATGATATTCGTTTTTCTTTAAAGTAATTAACAAACCATTGCTTTTGTATACAGTTCAATATTCAGATTTAGCAGTAGTTATACTTATCCTATTTTTTAGATATTTCCTGAACCGTTTTACCTTCTCCAGCCTTCCAATTTTCTGATATTTATCAAAGTCAGTTGTGATTAAAGGTTCTATATTTCAGTCCCGATATAATAACCTAATTAAATTTCTATTGTATCGGCATTCGGTATCCCAATAACCATTATTTGATTATTTCGAAAGGGCAGATATGCCTAATTATAAAGGAAACCCCTGTAACTTGATAATGTGGGTTAATGATATTCAATTTTAGGGGTAATGTTCATTGACATGGTTCGACTCCACTTTATCAGAGTTATTTCAATTTAATTTTAAGGGAGAATGATCTGCTACACTAGGATAATCTTGAAGGAAATTGCTTATACAGTCTTACAATGTAACCTAAATGGTTTTCAAGTAGGTTCATTGGCACCCGGAAGGAAAGCTTCAAGAAATTTGTTTTTGCTATTTCAAAGCTTTCCGGATTATCCGCCCCATTTTCGGATCAAACGAACAACACCTCGACGAATAATAAATTGTGAAAACGATGTGAGTCTATCACGCACTTACCCGATATTTCTTTAACTTATCCCATTAATTTATTATAACCGCTCCATGGATATTCATGTTTTGTGTTTATACGACCTCGATATCCTATAGTTTCGACTTGATATGACTATAGAAGAAACTTTATGATTTTGTTAGTAATCACAGGTTCCTTAGGTTTTGTTTTATCTACGTACAGACGCCAGCACATCAAGCTACTTGAAACTGTTAAATTTTCTCAATCGGCAAAACTCAAAAACTCAAAGCATTTATTTCAATTAAGCCTTGTACAGGCACTTTTGAATTGTCAAAATGAAATAGTCTGTCAGTTAGTCAGAAAGTTGAAGCTAGTTGCCCATTCCAAAACGTAGATCTGTATGGAAAAGAACGGGCAAGAAACTCCATGGACACTCTTTTAAATCAAGATATTACAAAATCCTGGGTACATGAATACAAAACCCTGGCTTTGAACCTTACGATTTAGCGATAAAGTTGAAAATCTATTAAAGAAATTAGACAGACTGTAGTAGGTTGATGTGCTGGTCAGTCTGTAATAGCTAGCTGTCCGTGACTTTTTGCGCGTGATATTTCTTGTTTCCCCATTCCACCCTCCTGCGCATTTACTTCGTTTTCTTAGCGTTCTTTCAGATTTTTTTTCTTTTTGCTCAGCTCTTAAGGATCGTGGAGTGATATTAAAAAGCCTATCTATAACCATCCTCAAGAATTAGGATATCAAATACAAAAAGATTTTTTCAAATCGTTCTGGTAGCTTCAGAGATTAGCACGCTCAAACAATTCTTTATTAGTATAGATATTAAGAAAACCTGTTTAGGTGTAGCTATATTGGGGACTCTATTTTAAGCCTAATGGCCTATCTTTATAGATAGGCCATTAGGCTTATTGGCGAAATATCATCGAGAGCATCGAAATGCTCGCTTCAAAACTTAAATCTTGCATTTGCCTCGGTTTACTTTATCAACATTAGGTAATAAAATTCTGAGCAATTACAGCAAAAAGAAGCACGACTCACTAAAAACGCTCTGAAACATAAAATTTGCAACATCTTACTGGGTGAAGGTCAATGTGTTAATTAATTATTTGTTTTTAAATACGAATAAAAGACTGAATTCTGCATTGCATAACATATTCAAATCCGTTTCTCTTTCCACTTTCCTTGCTATGCCAGCTTGTATGATTTGAATATTGAAATCAGTGCATCGATTTCTAGTTTCAAGTTCATTGGATCATGTTTTTCTTTTGTTTTTATTTCTAACTTCTGTTTTATCTCGTGTCTATGTATTTTACATGAACGTTGGCCGACCAGATTGATTTCTGATTGACTTGAGATCCCTGATGGGCTTTTCTGCTTCACAGGGCTTGTTTCAAATTGCCAATAATCGCGTTTCTGGGTGATTCTCTGTCTTTTCAAAATGTACCTGTTCGTATTTATGGCAAGGCACATCATAATCATCTATTATAGTACACACAAGCACACTTTTTATCTTAACAACAAAAACAGTGACAAGTATCATTACAGTACACACAAAAGACATTTATGTATTTTTCCACGCTGTAGACATGTTTTTGTCTTTTGAGTTGCAACTTAATTACTCAAAGCGTATAATAAATTAAACCTTAAAGTGATGGATTACCACAAACAAGTTTTAGAAAAATGTTTTTGGCAGAAACGATTGAGAGAGACCAACGTTTCGGGTGACGCAGGTGCTCTCGGGGCATGGTTGCTTCGGGAAGTACCTGTGTCGCATAAACAGGGAGTCGGACGCCCGGTGTCGCAACTGCGTCAACTGCCGGGAGGACACGGCGCGGCGTGGCATATGCTGGCAGAGTGTGCCGCTTGGGAGTAGCCGCGCCGTGCCCTCATCTCAGAAGTAGGCAGTGACCTCTGTCGCTGCCGGCTGTGGTCGAGTCGATGGTAAGCAGCGAAGAGTCCTGGGACGCGGTGGTTTCCTTCTGCGAAACGGTCGTCTCGCAGGAGGCTGCGGAAAGGGAGAGGGAGATTTCGTCCACTCACCCGGCCCGCAGCAGGCGCACCGGGCGGCAGCGGAGGGCGGACAACGCCCTCTTCCAGCCCCCCTAAATGGGTCCAGGGGCGACGGACTCGGGGACGTCCGTCGCCCCCTACACATCAGGACCCGAGGTGGTGGCGCGTAGTGTTCCACGCGCGCCCCTCTTAGACGTCGCGGGGGGAGGCAAACACCTCACTCCCCCCCCTGACCCGACGAGGCCCGCAATGGCGGGCCGGCACCAGTCGAGGGTTGCGGAAGGATCGTACGTTCCCGCGACCCCCGGCGTAGGTGTGAGATGGAACACCGGGGTGGTTTTTCATCAGTAAAAGTGTGACAGACACCGCCGCCCGCCCCAGGGCGGCGGACATCCATGAGGATTTTCCACCACGGAACAAAAAAAAAAGGTATGTTAATAAATAGGTTACCAACACTTTCTTGATGAACGTGCTAGCTAGACCAAGCCTTAGCCTTCAATCAGATTAGACTAATCTAGAAAAACAACTAACTGCTTTAACGAAGCTGACCTCTTTAGTAAAAGGCCTTGTTTATTAAAGAAAACATGTCGAAACAATAGTTCACAATTTTTCCAGTAACATGAAAGAAATAAACAGTTGAGCACACATGACGATAAAGCAAATAACATAAAGGAACGACTAATAAATACGTAATAATGATTGTATTAGTGTCATAAACTGACTGCAGACCAGCTGTCACAATTCGATCTGCATCGAGGGCAAGCAAAAAAAAAATGTCTTAAATACAAATACAGAAATAAAGTTTTGGTGCCGAAGGGAGGCAGTTGCGTTTAAAAACTTTGCTCAATCATATCATCATCTTTTGTTGAACAATAAAGCTCAAGTAACGTACGGAGCAACTTGAGAACGACAATAGATTCATTGAGATGGTCAGAACTCAGAAGTAGCAAGTTTGAAACCGCTTGGCAAACTCGATTGGTTTTGGGAGTTAAGATATGGAGGTTTCGCAGTGAAGTGTGAAGATAGGCTAGCATTTACGTTAGTGAAGGTGATGCTTCTGGGTAATATTTTGTTATAAGTGGGTGCTAAGTTAATGTATACGTAACTTCAATATTACACTAAGATAAGACTTAGACAACGAATATGATATCGTCGATATATAAAAAATCTCTCAGTAAAGTCTCACAAATGGATTATTATGACAAACAAGTGACATAAAATATACAGCTTTATGAATTCTCGAAATGGATAAAACAGAAACTGCGCATTAATTGTATGCGAAAGATGAACCACATAAAGCCAAGATAATATTGAGAATGTCTCTTAATGAGGTTGAACTACTTGAATTACTAATTCATTATTTTCAAAAGACCAATTAAGCTCAGATACAACTTGAAATGTTCAGAAGATTACAAATTGCTTCTTAATCAGACGGAAAACTACAAAGTAGGTATTCATAAATTAAAGAAAAGTTAGAAAAGAGCTTCTCAACATTTATAAAAACACTTACCTAAATCTACTGAATATTTTAAAGATGTGGTGTTAAATGACTAAAAACATACCTATACAATACATGTCCATTGCGCGGCGTGAAAAACGAAAAAATCTCAGAAAACAACAATTTCAGGTTGGTTAATTCGTAAAAGCTTTATTGATTTGGGAACGAACTTGTAGTCGAGCGGACAAAAGGGGTACTAAGAGAAATATAACGATAACGTGGGAAGGCTCCCCACCAAAATTGTTTCCTGAGTGGTTAACTGTCCACTCAGCCGACGCTTCCTCGATAAATCTTTCTAAAGACAAAGGTAACTTTTATTATTGGTTCTAAAAAAAAACTTGTTTCATGTGATAACCGAAATAACAATGTAGATTGCTCAAATTAATAATTTTGTTGTTCAGTAGAATTCGTTACAGTCTTTTAGTAAAACCTGAATAAATGTATTCATGAAAATGATAGGTACCTGCAAACATTTACTAACTAACGACTTCATTGTCTAATACTAGATTATTACTGCTATTCGCATAAAATAGTAGATCGCCTGAAAGGCCAACCCTAACAATACTATCATCTACGACCATTCCACTATCAGTTCGCTTACGTGATTAGGTAAATCGCTGGACGGTGGCCTTCTACAAGCATTAGTAATGCTCTTACATAAACAAAAGCCCGTTAATTCTGGACCGTATACCTTTGTAATAGATGCCACAACATTGTTTGCTTGACATTTTAGCCAGCAATTATCTTTGGTTTTCCAAGCCGGTAGGGCAAACATAGCCAGTTCACCGACCCCGGCAAACGCGAAAGTGAAATCCGTCACTTGTTGCTACGATACGAATTGGACGGAAACGTGTTATGGGTGAGAATAAGTGGTTCTGCACGAAATTAGGTCGGGATTTGTATGCCAGTGTTGATTTTTGAACCTAATTTAGAATTTGATTAGCTATGCTAATAGGAATTTAGATTGATTAGGTTTGCGAATTGCGTTCCCCTGTCATAGGCTTCATTATTATTTAAATGAGCCGCGCGAGAAATCACGCATCGCAAAATCCGGAAGCAGACAGAGGTTTGATTGTTATTTAAATAAGATATACCATCCGGTGTCCCCCAAGTAACCTCACTAGGTCCACTACTATTTTTTAAACCAAACTGTTCTTCCGCATACAATGATTACCTGAAACAAAACGAATACAAAATAAGTATAATGTCATAATATTTACAAATCCGGCGATATCCGAATGCGATAAGATGTTATTTAGACCTTGTTTACTTAATATTACATGACGAGTGCAACATCAACAAAGAAGGACAATGAACTGATTACAACCAGTCGGTTGAGATTAAAAATACTTTCCCAGTGAAAGGCAAATACCAAACAATAATGTCACACACAACTGCGTATTTCAGTAGAGAACACCACATCAACAGATGTATCAAATACCCTAGAAACCATTGTTAAAGGCATATAATATCTAATATACAAAAGTAGATATAAAGTTATAGTTACATTACAATAATTCGACTCTAAACCCGTAATTACCAACACCTACGCCGGTTACCGGGAAACTAAACACAAATATGTAAATCGTGAACTTTATACCCACACCGAAGCTCAAAGGACTAGAGCGTCACAAGTTTTAACAGGAATGATACAAAATGCTCCAAATTCCAAGAATTGTGAACAATAGCTGGCACCAAACAATGAGGGCGACGTACATGTGCGATATGTAACCAACTCGTTATTCTAATTCGCACAGCGCTAATTATCTGACATCAAAATGTAATTAAGTACAGCTGGATACCGCCACTTATGGGACAAGCGATCAAGCAGATGAGATATAAATAGATTTACAGTTGCAGAAACGTACCGATGGATGTACAGATATTAAGATTTGAAATCCCTTGGCTGTAGGTTGATCGAGATGTGTTGTCGGATCTTTAAGCGGACAAAAGGATCATGATTCGTGATAAATATGAAACATTTATAGCCTTTATCGATACGGAGTGAGGCTTTATTTGTCAACACTGTAATCGTTTTCAAAGTCCGAAATTGATTTCGGTACTACGAAATAATATTTACAATGCTTATCTTGTTTACTTATTAAGAAAATCCGTTACGATTGATATTAAAACATCTGAAATAGACGGGGTCGGGATATAAATTCAAAACATCTTAATATCGCAAATAGGGCGCCACGATATTAACGGTCTTATTCATAAAAAAAGCTTATAGAAGGTTTAAAGCACACATTAGTTAAAATGCTCATTAAGCCTTTAAAACGTTCGATAAAATTTTGTATTCATAAACGCTTCATAAACGTTCGATAACTAAAACGTCCTATAACTTCAATATAAATATAAATGTTGCCATTTTATTGAAGTCATCCAACAAATTGGTCAACATATTGAGTCGTCAAACGAGAATATCTGTCTACGCACCGAATAATTGTGACCATAGACATTATGACGTACGGAAAACTAATTTATTGTCTACGGTTTCGACAGTTTTGCCGCGTTAACGTCATTTTTGACAGTGAATTTGTTAATGTAATTTTATTGTCAGGCGAGCGAAAACCTTTGAATATTTTTTTGTATTTAAAAGAAATGGAATTAAGACCGGAGACTAGTTCCAAGAAAGGGCAAAGAAGTGAATACTCGTTTTGGTTGGAGGACGATAAGGTTTGTACTGTTACAACTAAAATGTGTTCAAAGTAAGTTTTGTTTTGTAAACAATCTTTATTTCTTAAACTTATTCTTGCTTTTGCTTTTCCTTAGATCTTTGGAAGAATTGGTCAGGGAGAGAGTTTCCATAATAGAAAATGAAGGTGGACGCTGGATGGCGCCAAACAAGTAGCTGAATTCTGGGCACAATAAGAAGATAGAAAATAAAAACACATACTGACTGACACCAACGCAAAAAAGGGGAAAAAGGCGGCCTGGCATGATTTACGAATTAGGTGCCTATCCAATTTACTTATAAGTTACAAAGTTCCTGAGTAAGCATGTCAAGAACTTCGTTTGATGAAGAGAAAGAATTATAACATTAATTTTGTATTTCAGGACAATAGGAAGAATGGTGCTTCACTACAAATAATAAAGAGAAGAGGTGGCATAGATGGCAAATGAAAAGAAACATTTTAAAAATGTTGTTCTGCTAGCACAAGTTCTAGAAGCCAAATTAAAGTTTAGAGTATTTTAAAAATAAATTAATTAAACTGATATCTGTATATGTATAAGCTTTTTATTAATGCACTACTTGCTAAAATGTTTCCTCTTTATCTTCTTTGTGTCACGGGGACAACTGTATCTTAGATCTTGTTGGCCCAAAACTTTGCCACTTCCACAATGTTGTCAGTGGCAGCGCAGAGGTCACTTTGACTGCATGTTTTGGGACACATAGGGTAGGATAGGAGGCGGAGCATGGTTTGCGACATAGCTTCACAACCACTCCCTACTGGAGCATCTCCCTGCAGGGTGTAAACCTACATGATCCACACGGAAGTCCCTGAACCGTCTCCAGACACAAGTGGGAAGATGTACCTCTAACCTGGTAAAGTGAGGCTACCTCGGTGGAATGTTTCCTGAAAAGTTTGTAAATTAGCATTTGCATTTCCCCTTGCAACTTCTTGGGGTGACTGTATGATATTCATTTATATTGCTACCTACCCTCTAACTGAATGTCTCCATGGTCAACTGCAATATTGTAAAGGACTGCTCCAGCCACTATGGTTGTTGCATGTAAAAGACATTTTGAAAGCGTTGTTTCCACAGCCCAAAGCAGCAGCGTCCCACAGTAATTCTTGTTGCTATTCCTCATATCCAAGACAAACTTACGAATCTGCAGAAAATGCATTTTACAGGGAATGATAAGTTTTTTTTAGTAACAGGTACCTATACCTAGGTATATAGGTACCGTGGTACATTTGGTTTTAAAAATACTACTTTTTTAAGATTAAATCTTACCAAACAAACCAAACCAAATGTACCACGGTACTTAGCTGTTACTAAAAAAAACTTAACATTCCCTGTAAAATGCATTTTCTGAAGATTCGTAAGTTTGCCGTGGATGTGACGAATTATGTCCTTCGTTATATTTTTCCTCGCTTCTATTTTGCATTGTAGTTATATAATAACTAACTAAATTGGTTAAACAGAAGTGCAACATAAATTAAATACAACTGCACATGTTACATTTGTAGGTCAAACGTCATTTTCTATCAGCTGGTATAGAGTCGGCCATTTTTTTTTCCTTATAGTACTGTTATAGTAGGCTTCTGGGTTTCATAACTTTATAGTAGGTTTATAGAACGTTTTAGGGCTAAAATGCGTTTATGAATAACAATTTTTGACAACGAGATATTAGCAAGACTTTAGATGTTCTATAACTTATTATGAATAAGACCGTAATAGTTTAACCAATATTTAGCAATGAAGATATCGATAACATTGGGGTTTATTCATAAATGATGATTACAGTTACCTAAGTATTGTTTAAACGTTAAAAATGAATGGTAATAACCACTTAACTTTAAGCAACGTTTATGAATAAAGGGGTGTGTGTAGGCTAAGCAGCACAAGCCGCTTAGAGGAGGCCTATGTCCAGCAGTGGACTTCTTAAGGCTGAAATGATGATGGTGAACAGCCCATTATTGGCACAGACAGTATTCAATTTTTTCCTGAAGTCACTTCGTTAGTTTCTTTACACAATCTTCTTCCTCTATCGACGCAGGTTCTTGTTTTGTTCTTACTCTCAGATAGAATACAAATGTAACATAATCTTGTTGCAAAATTGTTTACAAACATACAAATACAATTTCACATTTTCGCGGACAGGTTCAAGCGATATATGTGCCATGTCCTTCATCAACATTCTCAGACAGTTTCGGGAGAGAATAATGTTTCAAAGCGATTGTCGCGTCTAAATCTATACTAATATTATAAAGCTGCAGAGTTTGTTTGTTTGTTTGTTTGTTTGTTTGAACGCGCTAATCTCTGGAACTACTGGTCCGATTTGAATGATTATTTTAGTGTTGGGTAGTCCATTTATCGAGGAAGGCTATAGGCTATATTTTTTTTCTTCAAAATTAGGGATCCGTAATAAAATTGCTATTTTGTAACACAAGGTGTAAAATCGAAAACCTATTTTTGCGTGCGCTGCAAAAACTATTGACAATAGAACAAAATAATGTACTACGGGTTTGTAGAGCCCATTAAGACCTACAAAAAAGTCCGCGAGAACATATGTCTAGCTATCATGGTTTACTCACAATAACCGATTTTGTGTTCAAAATAATTATTAAATCGTCTGAAGAAAAAAAAACTACGTTAAATATGTATCGTAATACTAGCTTCTGCCCGCGACTTCGTCCGCGTGAAATTTCTTGTACCCCCACCCCGTCGCGTCGCAACACTTCGTATTCGCTTACCGTTCACTCTGAGTTTTTTTTCTTTTTGCTCGGCTCCTAAGGGTCATAGCCTGATGTTAAATAGCCTATAGCCTTCCTCAAGAATTGGGCTATCAAATGCAAAAAGAATTCAAATCTGACCGGTAGTTAAAGAGATTATCGCGTTCAAACAAACAAACTCTTCAGCTTTATTATTAGTGTAAAAACTCTATGGCCCATAACTCCTTAATAGGTACGGACGCCAGCAGGTCAACCTACCCGAAACTGTCAGATTTTCCCAATCAACCTTGAACCTTATGTTTCAGCAATAAAGTCGAAAATCTATTAAAGAAATCTGACAGATTATAGTAACTTGATGTGCTGGCGTCTGTACCAACTCTTAACATCTTACACACGTGATAACTTTTAAACAAAATATCCGATTGAGATGAAACAAAAAGTATTTTACTTCTTCATAAATACTCTTGATAACATAATGCTTAATTTCGATAAAGATTAATATTACGATACATATTTAACGTAGTTTTTTTTTCTTCAGACGATTTAATAATTATTTTGAACACAAAATCGGTTATTGTGATTAAACCATGATAGCTAGATATATGTTCTCGCGGACTTTTTTGTAGGTCTTAATGGGCTCTACAAACCCGTAGTACATTATTTTGTTCTATTGTCAATAGTTTTTGCAGCGCACGCAAAAATAGGTTTTCGATTTTACACCTTGTGTTACAAAATAGCAATTTTATTACGGATCCCTAATTTTGAAGAAAAAAAATATAGCCTATAGCCTTCCTCGATAAATGAACTACCCAACACTAAAATAATCATTCAAATCGGACCAGTAGTTCCAGAGATTAGCGCGTTCAAACAAACAAACAAACAAACAAACTCTGCAGCTTTATAATATTAGTATAGATTAATCTTTATCGAAATTAAGCATTATGTTATCAAGAGTATTTATGAAGAAGTAAAATACTTTTTGTTTCATCTCAATCGGATATTTCGTTTAAAAGTTATCACGTGTGTAAGATGTTAAGAGTTGGTACCTATTAAGGAGTTATGGGCCATAGAGTTTTTTTATCTATACTAATAATAAGGCTGAAGAGTTTGTTTGTTTGAACGCGATAATCTCTTTAACTACCGGTCAGATTTGAATTCTTTTTGCATTTGATAGCCCAATTCTTGAGGAAGGCTATAGGCTATTTAACATCACGCTATGACCCTTAGGAGCCGAGCAAAAAGAAAAAAACTCAGAGTGAACGGTAAGCGAATACGAAGTGTTGCGACGCGACGGGGTGGGGGTACAAGAAATTTCACGCGGACGAAGTCGCGGGCAGAAGCTAGTAATTTATAACGTTGGTCTTTGAAGCGTCGCAGCACCACATAGCGTGTTTGAATTAATGGCACTTGTTTAATATGAAAACAAATATTTTGCGCCGTGAATGCGGACCGTCCAATCTTTGAACACGTGTACCAGTTCAATGCAGTCGAACTATTTACGACTGTTGATTGCTCTGTGCAATTTTTGCTGGCAACATCGTAAGCAAAATAACCCAAGGCGAATAGTTGGACCAAACAAATGGAAGATCATAAGTAACATATGATTTTATAGCTACCCAAAAAAGGAATGAGGCATAAAATTCCAGAACAAAAGGAATTTATTATAAGTACCACAAACAAAGTCCTGTTAGCTCCAACATAAAAGGTCTTTATTGTACAATAAAGTTCACCCTACTTACAGAAATACTGGGTTAGATATCAGAGGTCAGGACGTCGCTGACTGATAAAACCCCAACTGCGGGGGGTGGCGAATGCCAGATAGCAGAAATGGTCCGATGCGGCGTATCGCGAGACCTACATGCGTCGGAGAATATAAATGGATGCTCTAAACGTACAAGATAGAGCTAACACTAAACCCGCATAAATTAAACTTCGAAATTGCTGGATAAAGTCAAATAGATTTCACTCCAATACCGAGTCTTACGCATCCATTTCGAATCAAAACGCAATTTATTTCTCAATTCAGAATTTTAGATACGAGAACAAATAAAGATGGATTCCAAATGTTCATTCAGAAATCGCTTTAAATGCCATTTCATTGAATATTTTTTTATTCTATATTTTACCGAAGAAGAAACACAAGATTATGTATTGAAATAACAGTAAAGAGTATGTAAGTCATTGCAAAGCTATGAATAATCCCGATGGCGTAACGTAACAAATTGCACAATTGAAAAAAAATTGGCATGTTGAACAGCGAAAAAAAAATACCCGCGAGGTTTTTCCTCCCGCGCTTCTGAAGATCATGACTAGTTTCAAATGATAGGTCACGATTGGATTCTATAATGGTACTTGTGTTGGTACGTAGGTATTATGTAGACAGAATGTTCGGTTTCAGATCAGACAAGCGCCCACTTTTAAACTAGGAAATTTTGTAGATTGTCAATCATGGAATGCCAGACTGCTGTTCATCAGCATTCACACATCTAGTAGTGGACTGTTTCAGGCCGACACATGATTAAAGCTACTTTTTGTTCAACAGTTTTAACACCCTTTCAAACAAACAGACAGACACCATTGATATTCTTCTGGTTTTAAACAAGCAACACCGTTTAGACAGAGATCAGTCTGTCAGCCTAATGGATTAGTTTGTTAGTGTAGTCCCAACAGAAGTATTTTTCTTCTCATGAATCATGCATGATATATCGTATGTTTCTTCACTTGAAAAATACCAGAATACTGCACTATTCCTGCCAAGGAGACTACGTAGTTTACGTCTTCCAAAGATTAATTCTATCATTTCTAAAACAGCACAGTCATCAATATAACCATAAGCGTTGCCATTAGCTTTAATAACATGCTAGAAATTTGTTGTACAAGTATTACGAAGTATTAATTCATCTCAGCCCATTTCCATTAAGGTCTCGATCGTATCTCCATATCCAACCGGCTCAGCTCTCAAAGCTATCTGATAGAACTAGAACACTTTGCCGACGGCTTACACCATTCAATATAGGTTTCCTTTGCTTTGCGATTATCCTACGTAACGTACCTAAGTGAGCATGGAGTTTCCGCTGAATGCCATATTAAAATCGATCGTTCCAATTTCGAGGCAGTATAATTTCGCAGTAAATAATAATATGATAATTGGTGCAATAAATTAAAAAAATACCTACAAATCACTGCAGTGAGGTAAACCTAGTTTTCATGATAGGTTTAATAGGTGCAATCAGAGGCACGCATTGTGCAACAGTATTAGATATTCAAACAAATCTCGTTACTAGTTGGCTTGAAGGCACGCCACATACCACGTACAATATCAGCTCACGTGCTTCTGAATCGCTAATTGAATAAACTGAACTAATCCAAGTATAAATGGCCATGCGTCACATCGACGCTAACAATGAAAATTGCACGCATTTTACACAAACAACAATGTTAATGCGTACTTTTTAATGGAATTGCCAAGTTTATTCATTGGAGTAATTAAAAATTACAAGCTTCCTATGCTCGTCGCGTCGGAAAAGTTAATTGATGGAACGCCATTTTCACGCGCAGGAGTGTTAGGTGTTAGGACACCAAGATAAGGAAACATGCAAGCTCATAAAAATGATGATACAATGACATTGGAGGAAAATACAAGGGAAAAATGCTTTTCGTATGAAAAAGAAAATAAATCACAATACTATGAGATCCTTTTACAAAATCTGCTGATCCATCTTTCAGTAGATTTTGTAAAAGCCGGCTCCAACAACAGTGACAACTTAACGTGTGCTAAATCTTACACCAATAATTTAGACAGAAAATATCTAATAGTAAACTGTTAAACAAATATAACAGTAGCATAACATTGGGAGACGTGATACGCGAATCAGTTCAACTAGAAAATATTGACAGACGCCCATAGAAATAATTATTGCTAATGGAATATTACATACATTTATGCATAAGATACTGGGAATCTAACCAGACACGACCACACGACTGTATAAAGTAACGAACATAAGCATATAGTAGAGCTATGTTCAACATTTACAATCTGTTGCGATGAATAGAGACAAAACTGTTTAAAACAATTTTCCTACATAACTCGTTGTCAAGAGATTTTATATACGTCTAAAGAATGAAGAACTATCTCACTAAACACAAGAAGCTGCATACTGTTTCTAATTTCCCACGATATTCGATAAGGTAAATTAAATTAATGGCTATAAGCCGACTGCTTTATTGTTGAATACAGAAATATGGAGATTGGATTATCTCACCCATAATTCAACCGCGTTGTTGGAATAATTGTTTAATGGTTTCAAAGATACTAATCTTTCTGAAATTGTTTTTAAAGAAGCTTGGGATAACCTGATGGAAAGTTACCGACTTGATCTATAACGTTTGGCAACCATCATTGTTTTGTATAAAATGCAAGAAGCCATCAATAAGAACATTCTTAATAAATTTGCATCTAAATCATTGTCCACTCACAACACGACTATTTTCTAGAATATTTACGAAGTTTATTATTAATTATTGCATGCCTGCAGCCTGCTGCATATTAATATCCAATTACCAGAACTCCATCCCCCATTTCGAAAATTCTGGACGCAAAAGGCAATTACGCAAACTGTCAATCATCCAAGAAATAAATCTCAGTGGAACAGCGAACAATGGCCAGAAGTTGGCGAGTAGCGGTCGTCCGAATGACCCGATACAACTGGAGTAATGAACGATGATAGAAACATAATAGAGAAAGTGACTGCTAATACCAATGTGCGCTACCGTGTGTTTATAAACTGCTTTGCGCGCGAGTTCGATGATCGGAATCGATTGATCGGTTTCCAAGATAATATCGATTGAATTGTACATGCGGTACTGAATGGAATATCTGCAAAAGTGACTGTTAGTCTGATTAGAATTGTGAATTGTATATCATTATGTGAACCTTGATTAGTTATCATTTTATTGTGTTCAAGTAATGTAATAACAAACAACAGGATAAAGAGCTGTAGGTAACGAGGTGTCTCCTTCGTGCCAAATTCTTGGAAGCTAACTACTTTCCTTTTTGCAAAAGAAAGTTCTAAGCAAACATGTAAACACAGTCTAATTTATTGTGATAATGCGTTGTTTCTAAACAAACTTTATTACATATATTAGAGGGATTCTTGAGAGAGCTTTAAAGCTTTGTGGGCCCCGACACGAGCAGAAGGATCCACATCACCCTAAGCTTTTAAACGTTAAAAGGATTTTCGTTAACAAACTCAAACTCAAAGCATTTATTTCAATTAAAACAAATACAGGCACTTTTGAATTGTCAAGAAGTCGGTCAGTCAGAAAATATGAAGCTAGTTGCCCATTCCAAAGCGTAGGAACCTATGGAGAAGAACGGGCAAGAAACTCCATGGACACTCTTTTATTTAAATTATATTTTTACAAAAATATTAGTTACATCGTTAATGTTGAATTTATAATTATATGTGAGAACGATGTAAAAAAGACGTACTCGTTAAAAGCGCCCAGAGTACAGCAAATAGTAAGAAAAAAAACAGTCCAAAAATAAAATAATTAAAAATAAGCCGAGGCAGCTAAGTGATGACCAGCCCCAACTGACGGCGGCGCCCGTTCACGAACATGACGCATATATCAGCACCATTTACGCTCAACAATTACCGATGCATAAAAATCTGTTTGATTTCGTGGTGAATTAGCACTCTTTTGTACTTCTCTTACATGTTCATCTTGTATTGATTAATTACATGTCAATAGATAAATAGAATAATCGAAAGCGTATCACAGTGTCCGGCGTAGAACAAGCCAGGTGGACAAAAATATATTTTCATGGTTTTGGAACTATATCTATAAATTAGTTAATTATATAGTACTATAATATTTTTTTTTAAAGAAAATGCATAAGAATTTTATATAAATATTTTATTTCATGTAAACTATAATTTCACGTAAACTATATCTATAAATTAGTTAATTATATGGTACTATAATATTTTTTTTAAAGAAAATGCATAGGAATTGTATATAAATATTTTATTTTATGTATAGGTATTAGGTACACGATTATGATACAGAAAAAAAAATAAGATTAAAATTATCTTAATTTCTAAAAATATCAACGCTAATTATATATATACAACCTTAGACTAACATATTATATACAAAAATTATAAATCTAATACTAGAGGTATCTATTTACATTAAAACTAAATCTCAATGTCAGACTCATCGGATTCAGAATCCGATTGTGTCACAACAATCTGCTCCTCGGAAGGATAAACACGGAAACACGTGATGCCCGACTTTCCACTGTCACATAGTCCACTTCATAATCTGTTTGTATGAGTGAGTTGTTGATTTTGAATCAATATAATACGCTAATGCCTCGTCACTACTTAGCGGTCTATCACTTTGAACAACACTTGCTTGTCGACGGCTAATGCATGCACTTGCAGAAGCTGGATTTTCGGCAATGTCCTTTATAATTCTGGCAACGTTTTTATGTCCAGTTGACCGTGCAGCTACCTCTGCAGCAGTCATTAATTCCCCAACACTCCGCGATTGAACTAGATCTTCAATTCTCTGTTTCTTAGATTTAATAGACGAATCTTCGAAGACATTTTTAGGTCTTCCGGGTCGAGAAAGGTCAGCGGATGAGGTAGAAGGTTGCGGTTGAGTCGATAGCTTGCAGAATTCTATCTTCTCGCCTTCCAGCCACAACTTATTTTTATTAAGGAAACGCTGTTTTGACTTTCCTGAAGACACCCATTTGGTAGCAATTTTCGAAGAAATGCTGGCTAAATTCATCTTAATTTCCCTTTGACATTCTTCAGTGATGTCAGAAGACAAAATAAACTCAAATAGACGACCATTTCTTTCGTCTTTTTCGTGCTTAAGCCACTCTTCGCAAAACTTTATTTTACTAATAGAGTAAAGCTTTTCTGCAAAAAAATAGAAAAAAAAATGTTGTACTCAAGTGTGCTACATAAAATATATGTCATAATCATCTATAGCCATGCAGCTACAACATATAAAAAAATCAGAGTGGATACAAGAGGATACATGGCTTTTCCAAGCCTGATAAGTTCGAAAACAAAGAAAAACATTGTTATTTTTTTGTGTATTCATAGATCGTCTACTTTATGAATTTTTATGACACATTAAAATATTCTAATTAGAAAAAAATATTATACATACCTTCAGAAGTAAAATTCATCATTAAAACTTTCCACAAAACTAAGAACTGCCACCATGAGACGTTACTGCAAGTATCGCGAAAATGCAACTGACCTATTTCTTTAATTGCATTTACCTCATTAGCTTACTTTGATAAACGATGACTCATCAGTATGGAATGTTAGACCTAAACAATTCTTGGAATCAAGGGTTTAGGGGTGTTGTTTACATGTAGAAAGTACCTATTTCCGGGAATTTGATAACGACTTTTGTCCACCTGGCTTGTTCTACGGCGGACACTGTGCGTATGGGTGATAAATTAATCCATGACAAAATCGTGTTCAAAATCACTTTTGCTTGAATTCGATACGTGCCAATATTTTAACGATAAATCGAGAGGCATAGATGACAATTTAATGTCCATATATAATCTTGTATTGATGATAGCAGGTGTATCTGTAGATTGTTACTAAAACAGATCGGAAATCGATTACACAACGGTAAATTTACGTCTGCTTAGTTTTCTTTGAAATTTAATGTACCCAAGTCACGTTGTATCCTAGACCATAGATTGGCTCAAGTGCTCAACAACCCATCATTTTCGATTTTATACACCTCATAAACACTTTCAACGTTGCAGCCTCTTATTACGGAGAAATTGTTATTCCCAACGCGCGCAACCATATTATTCTTGGTTCCCCACGGATTTCATCATGACGATGTTCAGTAAGCAAATCTAATTTTCTATAATAGACGCGTAGCGAAAGCTCGGTAAAGAAATTCATAAATAAATCTCTTGGCTATTCCCTTGGCCACCACGGTAGGCTTTAATCTTGCGGTGTGTAACAATAGTGCTTTCTAGCTATTTCTAACAAAATATGACGCAATATATTTTGTCATTGGCATATACATGGACTAAATATTTTTCGCAGATATAACTCAACTACAAACAATGTGGTCCATATATCTGTAGCAGCGCGGTTTCCGCATACCGTAAGCTGTCTCGGTGCTGGAGTTAGTATCCATGACATACGAAAGTCCATATTGTTTTGCCATTGGTTCACATGAAGGGGCAAGTTTGCGATTGCAGCCAGTCACCCGCTTGATTGAGCAACGGACTTTGTCGAGCGTATCGGAGAAAGTGTCGTGCTCAGTGCCCGATTTTATTACTGCCATCCTACGTTCAGAGAAACTCGGGATGTGAGCGGTACCGAAAGGTGACTCGAATATACAAACGAATGACATTTAAATTGCAGAGGTAAAATTGATCTCGGGTACTGTTTGAATTTTGTATGTCTAGGGAGAAGCTTTTGCGCTTTCGTTTATGTTAACATAACACCAGAGGGGCAATTCTCGTAATTTTAAGAACGTTCAAAGTCTGATCTCAGTCTCAATCTGTCAAAAATACCATTAATTTCCCTACATTTTGACAAGTTTTTGACATTTGTTTGTCGCCGAGATGAGACTGCGACTAGGTTTAGAACGTTACGAGAATTGGCCTACAGATTGCATGATAAATTAATTTTATTGATGTTAGAGGCAGTCAAAATATGTACCAGCAAAATCAAGGTACTGTAGTTGATCATGTGTTGAAAAGTGCATTAATTATTTGTGACTTTGCAAGTGATGGTTGTGAGGATACTTCTTGAAAATTGTTAGCTACTTTACTTATTCATGCAGTAACAATAAACATATCAAGGCAAAATAAGAATATCTTGCAAGTAAAAACTAATCAACACAATATAATTGTGGTAAAGTACACTATACATACACGCATCATTGCTCACAGTTTTAATCAAAGAAAACGAAATGCTTCACCCCAGAGCATACCGATTATAATATCGAAATGCTTACATGTTTAGGTGCTAGTGTACGACGCAGTCACGAGCAAAAGTATGTATACACTTGGCTTTATTCAAAGGCGATTTTCTCCTTTATTTTTGAATGAAATTTTATATTATTAGGAACATAGTATATTCGAACCCATAGGTAAATGTAAAGTGTCGTATTTCAACGTTGCAATCGTTATTTCGTAAAAAAATCGCAATTTAAAGTTGCCAAGTGTTGACATATTGGTGCTCGTGACTGTACATATTGAATACCTATCAGTACACACACAATCAGACCGATAACCATACAAGTGTGTCGACGCCTAAAGACACAATCTTAGATTTAATAAAGTATGAATCACTTTTACAACAACAGAAGAGATAAGGCACTAAAGAACAAAGTTTACAACAATGATATCGTTTAGGAAATATAAATATTAGCTATGGTATACAAGAACAATATTATCAGACAGGCAGAGATAAGAGAGCAAGCGTAGAATGTGCATTGTATTGAACTCGATAAGGCTATAGAATTCACGACGATTGATAACGCAGTCGATAACGTCGTTTCTTGGGAAAGGAAAGAGTTCCTCTATAAAACACGATATTGACATCTCAAATCAAATTGAAGATCTGATAAACTTCAAAATGTAGTTAATTTACATTGAGTTGTAGAGACAGTAACATATCATAACTTCATAAGTGCTTTGACACATACAAAAATGAGAGGAAACATGTGATGGATAGACAGGAATGTTCTCTGGGCTTTAAAGACTCATCAATATATTAAGTGTCAATTTGTTAACATATGAATATCACTCCTTCATCGCTTTTCTCCATCGTCTCGCCTTTAATTCCAAACATAAATATAACAAACACGTTTTAGAAGAAGCTATAACTCATGTCACCCAGTACTCGTCGGGTAATCTGATGCACATTTATTTACGACAAACTCTCACGAAACCTGTAATGTTGGTTTATATGTTACTTTCTAAAGCGCACATACTCCTTATAAGCACACATGGCTTGGCTATAAGCGTACGTAACTCCTACAATACCTGCAGACTTGGGTGTATTTGCAGATTGATGATTGGGTAGCTAAACTCACCCAAATTCATGATAAGGATCTACCCCATGGTCATAAGACGACCCAATTTTCGGGGACCTTATCAGATTGGCTGACTATTGTGAAACTGTTACCCCATTAAACACTCTCACTGATCCGTTTAATATATTAATGGTAACTGAAAGGTAACGTCGCGGTAATAAAGGTATAGAGAGGACAAGCTTTAAAGCTTCTAATATCAATATAATATCCATGAATGAGTGTTTTATAATTTCAAAGAACCATCTAACAATATCGACAACTGAATTAGCTTCATCTACCATCGACACATAACAAGGCACTTCAACCTTCCACTAAGCACGGTCATTGTCCGAACTAGCATGTTACGTAAACTAAACGCACGCGGTTACGTAAACGTTAACGTACTATCGTTGAGTGCGTTTGCTCAAAGAGTTAACAGGCTCAAGTCCCTTACCGTTTGGAGAGGTATTTTATAGACTTGAAGGTTTGCATATTCTAGATTGGCAGCTAAGGTTGAAGTCTCGGTTTGGTTACGAAGATGATATTGATGCCAAGGTTGAGTAAAGAGGGGAGTGCTCCAAATATGCACGCTAAAACACTTCTCTTGTAGCTCGTGTGTGAATTAAAGTAGAAATACCTTTGGCACAAAATTTGTTAAAGCCTTAGCGACTTCGAAACTTTTTACATCTGCTTGAAAACTTGTTCCATCCGATTAACTTTTCAAGGTTCATTTCTCTGGATATTCGATAAAAAAAGATTATCAATATTAATTCAGTAGAACACATTGCATTGGAAATCTTACAACGTAGTTTGCACAAGAATGTGTTCTACCTAACGAAGTTGAAGGACTTAGAACAAAAACTCTTCAAATCAACAGGCCGTATTCAATACTAAATGCCCATAAAAAGATTAGATAAATAGATAAACGATTACCATTCGATAGTAGCGTTATCTATCAAGCTCATTTCAGACTACGCTATAAGTATAACACATTATGGAATGCAAATAAATATATGAACATATATGAATATGAATAATAGCATATAGTTTATAGCACAACAACATCGCTCGCCATACATTTAAATAATATATAGTATAGCAAAGTGTGAACGTGTTCTAAATAAATGTATGGCGAGCGGTATTGTTGTGTTCGATCAGAAAAAGAACCTGAAGCAACTGAGGCCGGACTGCCACGTGGTCCAGTACCGGATCGTGCTCGGCAACAAAGCGGCCGCAGCCTCCGATCTCAACCAGAGACCATCCACTGGGTAAGTTAAGCAAATATGCTATATGCTACATTATATTATATTATAGCGTATTATATTATAGCGTCGTCTGAAATGAGCTTTATACAAGTGCTAAGAACCGCCAAGACATTATTGCTGGATTACAATTAATGATCTGGAAACCTTTAAAACCTTAGGCAGCCGAAACCCACTTTAAGAACTGGAAATAACGAATAAATGCTAAAATTAATTCTATTCAAAATCCTGAGCGCCTTACAAACGTAATTAATTTTCTCCAAAAGAAATCCCGGGATTTCGAAAACGATCCAGGGCCTTTCGGAACGTGACTGGCATCATTTTTAATTCAGAATACATAATGTTGGGCTTGGTCCTATAAAGATAGTATAATATTAGCATACCTATTGTTTTGATTCTTGTCCTACTCAAATATATTTAAGTTTAAACGTTATTGAAGAAACTACGCATCTTATAGGAATCTTAAAACTATACAATGTGTCAGTGAGTGTGTAAATAGTCGACATAAACTAGTCTTAACTGCAGATATCCTTAACAAGAATCAACTGCATATAAATCATGTTTGTGTCCAAACACAAATCCAAGTTGCAGGTAGAACAATAACGCTCGTAAGGAAACATAATTACAACAAAAACAACATGAAACTAAGGATAATACAACTACATGCGAGTGTCGAGACCAGACACACGTAAGTCCAATGTTTATCTATACCTAAGAGCGTGTGCATCACAACAGGAAAGCGGCTTTCCGGCTGTATCAATAATACAACTAATGTTTAGGATAATAACATAGTGTTTACACAGGTTGCATTTCATCGTTCCTCTCTGACTTTGAACTAAAAAGGTATCATCCTGAAGTTGGAAATCAACACCACATGTTAAATCGAAGATCGGTTTTCGATATATATTTTTGTTACCCAAATTAGCTCTCTACTGAAAATAAACAAGAAGATAGTCAGAAAACACCAAAACCCAATTTGTTCAATCAACTAAAATTCAATTCCAGCGCTATATTCGTTCCATCTGTACAAGGAAATAAGGCTGATGATAAGCAAATACAATTATGCGTTCCTATTGACACAGCCAAACTGATGGAAATCTAATCTGGACCATTCGAATCTCTAAATAGCTTGCTTGTTGTTCTTGTTATGTTTTGACTTGTGCCATAGTAAGTACTGGAGCATCGATAATAGATAGGTAAGTTATGAGCACGCAAGAGTCTGTTAGTTAACTATTTAATCACAATTTTATTGATCACTGTGACGGTTGAATGTACTTATAATATTATGAATATTCTTTGATTTTTTAATAAATAAGTCTTTGTCACCATCTAATAACTTCCAAAACCTTCAGAAAGTGACCGAACTCTTCAAAGTCACCCCAAAACTTTCGCCTGGACCGTAGTCCGAAAAGTAGAAGCTGGAAACTTTTCAACTGTTACTTAAAAGGACAAGTTCGTTCCAAAGGAATATTAAATGGCAATTTGCTATCAACGAAACTTTATTTACATGAAACCGTGAGCGACAAATAATCAAGGGAGTTGGCCAAACCCCAGACTTCGACAAATTACTAATGAAGCCTGACTTTTGGTGTAACTTTGGGCATTACGCTTCAGGTGTCAGGATTAATCAGTACAGTTCCAAATGGAATTGGATTGAAGGTAAAGGATCAACAATGTACAGAAAGCATCACTATGTGCTAACCCCTCAAGTTTTAAAAAGTTACACTGCTACAACATTGAATTCCTTACGAATAATCTAAAGAATACTTCAAAAAGAGTTCATTGTGTTGACTCGGATTCGAACCATCGCATCGCCGAACGTCGTCATACTCATACCGGCAGTTTGACGAACTAGCCAGCGAGCCCATATGAATTGTGATGAAATTGTTATCTACTATCGGCTGAGTCATTATATCTTTAGGTCCTTGTCTAATCGAAAGATGTTATAATTTGAGGGTATCCATTAATTTTACTTACTTACGTTGTCTTTATAAAATTAATCCATACCTTCAAGTTAGAACTTTGTATGACGTTCACTTAAAACGGCGAAGAGTAAACGACTACTATTTATCCATTATTTTTTAAATGATTTCTGATTTTATGAGAACTAAAATAGTTGTTCTGTTTGTTGTAAAATAAGATCATAGTTTTGTTAAATAATAGCAATAATAAATATTATTAAATGATTAATAAAGTCTTTTATTATTCTTGATTTTTTAATTCTTTATAAATAATTACTACTTAAAACAAAATAGAAAAATATATCAAAATAATATAATGAACAAAAAGCACATTTCGTGCCTATATAGGATTAGAACTTCCAATCTTATGCACGGCAAGCGGTCTTGAAACCTCCAGTCTATTTAGACGATGAATAAGTTGTCGTAAATGTTAACCATAATATTGTTGCTTGTCGTCGCAATAATAAAAGTATTGTTTTATTGAAAAAAAAACAATAATAAAAACAGAATTAAAAAAAAATACTTACTTAAACTTATTTATTCACTAAAACAATACATTATTTAAAATAAAATGTTTTTGCAAAATACAAAAACCAACTTGGGCCTACCTACCACGGATTTGAACGCACATGTCTTTTGGGGGGGTAACTACTTAATGGAACTGTGTGTACATATAAATAGAAAAGTCAGTGTGAAAACCCAAAAATAGTGCCTAAAATGCTTTACCTATATGCATATTGCATTGCTACCTCTTCACTCAGACTCCAGAATTCTACTTGTTGGGCAAAAAACAAAAGGTTGTCCAATCGTTCTAATAACACATACCATAAAAGGCAATTTCCAAATTACTTTCGTCTGTTAATTCCAAGGCATAACTTTCTTTATATTTATTACACCTTATAAGAACTGAACACTGATTAAGAGAGAAAGCGAAGTCATCAAAAACTGCATAATCGACGTACAATAACTTAAATCTTCTATTGTGTTGTCATTTATATTTGGATGAAAGCTTACGATACGTAATTATGCAACTTGGTTATTAAGTTCGATCGTGTGATGACGCATGTCGAAGGCTTTAGCACTTTCACCCGCAGTGATCTTGACTCCCTTGAAAAAACCAGTCACATTGGTAATATACTTCCTTATTTAGATGGAGTAGAATTCCTTATTAAGTCATGCATGAACGTAAAAAAGTTGGTGAGATATTGGTAGATAGAGAAAAAATGCTGTTCATTGTTTGTTTACATTTAAGTAACGATTTTTCTTCAAACACTTCTAGAGTTTTAATCGAAATAAACGAGGCTTGTCGCCGTAAGGCACAAGTTAATGAAACTCTAACTTTTCCTTTCCTTCTTTACGTGCCTTGAATTGACCTAAATACAAGTTCCTTTCAATATTCTTCAGAGCAAAGTACTTAAAAGATTCAAGTAAAAGTACACGTTCCGGATTTAAAGTTTCTAGAAAGAGCTAACATAAAATTGCAATGCAATCAAGTTTAGAAACTTGCAACTCAAGATCTAGTCAGTACGAAGATAGTCATCTTCGTAGATTTCACCCACCGTTGGGAAAACGAAGTCTTCCAGCCTTTACTTCGCTACAAGTTTGAACTTTATTACAAGTTTATTTCCGTGTTATACGGAAAGATATTCTCTATCCGTATGGCGGCAATATGGGGCAATCCAAATCAGTTTTACTACTCCGGGTAAAGTTAGCTGTTTTTAATGTTTATGCCATGTTGACTGCAGGGCACGTAGGCATACGAGCTAAACATTAAGGGCGGATTTCACCAATGAAACGGAACGCGATCAATATATCTAAAGACGCATTCCACATTGGGCAACCGCTTAAATGGCACCTGGGTGAATACACCTGACACACAACGGCACATTCACTCAATTGCCATTTAAGCGGGTCTCCAATGTGGAATACGTCCATCTAAACCGCGTTTAAGATCTCTCAGTGTCATCATTGTGGTGGAATATTGACAAGACAGCTCCTGAAGAATGTGCTAATCGCGTTCAGTTTCACTGGCGAAATTGGCACTAAGTCGAGCTCATGATATTATTATACTGGGCGAAATTACATTGCTTTCAGAATTAAGTTCATAAACAGTTCATCATCATCATCATTTCAGCCAAAAGACGTCCACTGCTGGACATAGGCCTCCCCCAAGCACTTCCACTTCGACCGGTTCTGTGCTTCTCGCATCCAACGGGTTCCTGCGGCCTTCACAAGGTCGTCGGTCCACCTTGTGGGAGGCCTTCCAACGCTACGTCTTCCGGTACGTGGTCGCCACTCCAGAACCTTTCGGCCCCATCGGCCATCTGTTCTGCGAGCAATGTGCCCTGCCCACTGCCACTTAAGTTTGGCAATTCTGCGGGCTATGTCGGTTACCTTGGTTCTCCTGCGGATCTCCTCATTCCTGATTCGATCACGTAGGGAAACTCCAAGCATAGCCCTCTCCATTGCCCTTTGGGTGACTTTTAGCCTTCTTATAAGGCCCATTGTGAGCGACCACGTTTCAGTGCCATAAGTCATCACTGGCAACACGCACTGGTCAAAGACTTTCGTCTTGAGACACTGCGGTATGTGGGACGAGAAGATATTGCGTAGCTTCCCGAACGCTGCCCAGCCGAGTCGGATTCGACGATTGACCTCTTTCTCGAAGTTAGACCTACCTAACTGGACAGTTTGTCCGAGGTAAACATACTCGTCCACGACTTCGAGTGTAGCGTCTCCGATCTTTATGGATTTTATCATAAACAGTTGCAGGTAAAAAATAAGTTCTTTGATAGACTTACTTGAAAATACTGTTTAAAGCTCAAAGCTTTTAGAGAAAAAACCATACTTGAAACAAGTTCGCCTAATGTAAAAACTCTGCTGTTGAAGTTCTTAGTAAAAATAACTCTGTACCTGAACTGGACTTCTAGAACATCATGGATCTGATAATCATCATCCATAATGATCATTGCTTAGATTTAGAACTGTCTTCTCCATAGACATTTTAAAAACAGAAGTGTCAAGGGTGCGTGTGTCCGCGCGACGTGATCATATTGCTCATATCATAGGCAAACGGCCGTCTCCGCTAACTAGTGCCATTTAGACCGCGATCGCAAACTAAAGACACCTGCACCCTAATTGCGTAACACACTATCAGTCGGAATCTGAATCATTTTGAAGCAAATTGTTAATCCATTGCTTCATAAGTTCAAAAAATTTATCTGCTCTACACTTAAATAACGCAATGAATGTTGTTGAAGTGTCAAACTGAAACCGATTCCGATTGATAATGTGTTACGCAATTGCCCCGCTGGTTCCGATAGAGTTTTAACTACCGGTTATATCTCCTTCTTTCTTATATCTAAGGTCCTTACATTCGCTTCTATTCAAATATTCCAATAAATTGATACTTCCCGACTTGCCATGTGTTTACATTACCACAAGTGCACTATGTAAATTTGCTCATAATATTATTATTTGAAATGATGGTATTAATACAAACATGCATCAAGGGAGGTGATAAAACTGACATCTTTACAACTAGGAAATTCGCCAATGACGTCACATGTCACGAAGAGGTTTACATTGCTATTGTTTAAACTTCCACGTCTGTTCAATGTTATTTCGTAATTGTTATGTTACTATGACTCCTGTAGAACAAAGACTTGAATAGTAAATGATAGTAATTAGCGTATACGTATAATGTTTAATGTTTGAACGATAAAAGGGGAAGTTATGGGTGTAAGTAGTTTAGTAGTGTACTACTTGGCTCTTGTGATACAGGGCCTCCTAATACAAGAGCCACGGCCACACTGATGTTTGTGTCTTGAAGTGAAAATAAACAAATTATTATTAATTGTTATTATTATTACTACTATAGGTACACTCTGCCTTACCCTTCGGGGATTACAAACGTGATGTTACGTTATGTATAAATTTCAATAGTATTCTTGGAATTTCTCGGACCGAAAGACCGGTTGCGCACATCTGGGCCTCAAGTCTGCTATTACAATAGTGTCAGAATCGTCTATCATTGATTTCATAATTGTTGATTTTGACAAGTTTGGTAATGTACTACTATAATGGCGTCATTATGACTTTCCAATGGTCAACCACTGACACTCCATTGAAAGAAATGGCATAGAATGGTAATCTCGTACATAATGACAAATGAATAACTGACATAGGCGTTAATCTGCTAAAATTTTGACAGTTCCTTTGATCAGTGACCTACCATTAGAACGTCATTGTGCAGTCATTGCTTTTAATTCGTTACGAGTATCGTATATGTTCTCCATTATGAATTTAGCAGATTACGAACTTTTAGCAAAATGAGAATGGGATCGTGTTGGAATGACGAATTTATAAAAATAGCAGACTTGGGCCCCTGTTCGAAAATACTAACAATATAAATCCTTATCTCACTTAATAGAAACTAATGAAATTCCAAAGACACTCCTTGACAATCTTTTCTATGTAAAAAGCTGATTAGGAAAACATTAAATACAAAGAAGTTTTTATTATATTAGAATTTGTTGGGTACACTACACAATAAGTGACTTTTGTGAGAACCTGTATAAAATAAATTACAGTACCTAAAAGTATATGTGATGTAATTATCTACAGTACAGAAAAGAACATACAGAAACAACAACAGTATAAAAGAAGATATATACGAGTATATGTCCATATGGACATTATATCTTCTTTACTAAATACGTGATCATTGCATTAACTAAATCTTACACAACATACATTAAAAAATTATTAAAACATGAGCCGTTGAAATATAAAACTCTTAATCACTTAATATTATGTTAATGACATGAAAACAATGTGATAACAGGAAATATGGCGTCGTCCACAAATAACAAGTGACAATACGCACGGAATTGTTGGAATCGTCCATTGTTCGCGCATTAAGGTGGGTGTCCAATAGACGCGACAGTACTTTATCTCGAGCACCCGCGCCATTTGTAAACCGGTAGCTCCCATCGGCACTTTGAAATGTCTCTTCCATATTTATTACTTCTAATCTCTGTTTACTTGAGATATTTGCCACTGCAGTATCATTAGAGTCAATAAGAACCCTATTGGTCATAACAAGATTAAGTACAAATGGTTTCTTGTTTGCAGTTTGCGTTGTACGGAAGCACTTTAAATTAAAATAGGTACACATCGTACACGAGAGTAATGCAGCGGCTATTTTATTTAGATTAACGTTAATATTATGATAATAAATAAAATATCAATAAAGTTTGTAAATAAACTAGTAAAGCAAAGCCTCCAGCAATCGAAGCGAGTAATCGCACGTTTATCGCATTATATGCACGACAATCACATAAAACATCGGAGCCCACAATGTCAGAGTTGAATAAACACTTTGAGTCATGGTCATTAGCAGGCACTGACGATTAACACGATATATTGAGCTTTGCATGATTTATAAAAAAAACATGCTTGAATTAATTAAAACTTGCTGATGATGGACGAAGCAGAAGTTAAATTGGCAGTGACAAGCTTGTTAAAACTGCAGTTGCAAATGATACTGTTGCCGTGGGGTTAAAGGATGTCAATAATTTACTGGGTGGTTGCAGTCTATACTTTCTCTTAGATGAGATTTATGACTTGCGTTAACAAGGAGTTTGTAGCACACTTTTACTTTTACATCTAAATGAATGTGCGACTTACAAATTCAAAACATGAGTGGACCTAACGCTCTAGACAAATCGAAGGAACCATATCTCCAATTCTAACAGAAATCACAACTTGTGAAATCACTGTTGCTTTTTGAACTTTGAAATGAAGAAATACTGTATAGGTACCTACCAGAGCCGTTTCCAACAACGCATTAATCAAAATAACAGTAAATAAAAGGGAACAGTTCATGACAAAGCCATGGAACGGAACACTAATTGCAGTATTGCAGAATCGCAGCCGGGTATACAAAAAGCGGTTTCACAATGTTTTCGGATGTGTCACGTAGAGAAAATTACCTGAAGTAAATAATAGTAGAGTAGGCATCGCCGTGATTGTGACATCAACAAATTGCGCGACAGTGTCGTGACGAGGACACGATGGTTGTGAAAAATTAAATTATGGTGTCTGTCTTAAAACTGGTAAGAACTGGAACCGAAGCGCACGATTGGCCAAAATGTATATGAGACTGAAATGCACAAGAATGAGAAGGAAAACAAAATAACTATACAATTTTGGATAAGGAAGTGGTTAATTCATCAGAGAGTTTGTATACGTTTGTTTGTTTGTATACAGATGTAACGGAAGTACAGAATAAAAGCATAAAATCACTATAAGAAAATTCAAAATAATTGTAATCTTCAAACAGCAGGATACGATGGAGTACTAATAAACAAAGAATAACTTAAAAGCGCATTTGATTGGCGGTTGCTTAAACAATTCGCGGCATAAGAAGATGCAAGTGCACTCGAGTTAGTCATAGCAATCTGTTTATATGCTACATTTGTATTAGGTATGATGTCGAGAGTTAGTCTTGATTTTTTTATTCCAGTCTGCGGACAAAAGGACCTACCAAGCAATGACGATGTGCGCATTAAAATAACGCATACATCCTATATGCATGTATTAAAATCACAACAAATAAGATGATTCAGAAACATTACTCGGCCATTGATGAATCATTAAACTTAAGGAAACAGTCACCCACGCATCAATAAAATATAACACAGTATAACACCTTTGATGGATCCTAAGTATTTTTACAATGATGCAAAAATGTCGTGTTCCATTCCGACAAAATTGAGCTGTGATTTCATTGAAATTTGAAAATCCATCAGCCGTAAACTGTCACTACCAAGTAACAAGCTGGCACTTCAAGCGTCAAGCCATCAACATTGACTGACTCCGACATTCGATTAACTCCGCGTAATTACACGAGATCTATTCCGGCCACGATGGCACTTTTTGTTCTAATATCCCGAAAATTGATTGCATCCGTGCGTTTAAAATTAGTAGCTGTCAGAACAGAACCAACCTGAGGTCAATCTAACTGTTCAATAATGAAAACGCTAATAAATGAACCGAAAACCGTTGTAATAAAATCAAAAAGGCATCTAAACACACGTAGACTACAGAATTCTTAACAAATGACTCAATCGTCAGTGTAAATGGTACCAAATATAAGTAAAACATTAACAGTAATCTAACAACTGCCAGAACTAAATACTCAATATTAGGAAAACTGTTACGCTCCAAACACTTTTTTATCTAAGCCTTTTAAAGTTCTGTTGAAGCCAAAAATACTGAAATAAGTAACGATAAAGTATCGCCTATTGTTGGTTGAAAAGCCTTGATTTAAGATCTTTATTAAATCCTATCACGTAGATTCGGTTTTTTCTTCTATTTATTGATCATATCTAATCAGCCGCGTCTAGTCTGACTGAATAAAAGAGTTCACATTTTTGAAGCAGTTGCTTCAAAGCTGCGAACTTTCAAACCGAATCAAGATCTAGATTACTGTACTGCGTCATGCTTAGGAACCGAGATATCTGAAGATTCCCAGACGTAGCGTAATGTCTATTCTTATTTCCTGTTTTTCTGAGAACTGCGCGAATCATCCTACAATTACAAAAACTTTAATTAGGCTGTACCGTTTTTATCTCAAAAGCCCATTGTCTGCGAAAATATGTATTTGTTTTTTATTCTGTCCGCCGAGTCTTCAAATGTACGTGGAATTTTATCCAGAGAATTTTTATTTAATTTTTTTTTATAGATACTCTTTGGACAAAATTAGTAAAGAAACTTCGACTTCAAAGAAAAAAACTTCAACTTCTTTCTTATCCTTGTTTTTTTTGAAAGGGTCTTCGTCTCAGATATCTCGGTTCTTAAGTATGACGCAGTACAGTAATCTAGATCATGATTTTTAATAAACGAAAAATAAATTTAGCTAAACTGACCTACTTCATTTCGAAAAGGTGGAGAGAGGCGAGTTTAGCGTTCATTCCGCTCCCTAAATTCTGATCAAAGTGTTCGTAAAAAATAATAAGCTAAATATTAAGCCTCACGATTAGATGGAGCGTGAGGTAGACGGGTCATCGACCAGTTCATAAAAAGTGTACCGATCTGACTGGGCTGTTCACACTCATTGCAGTTAACGGTATCGAGATATGGGGCCGAAGCGAAATTACTGTTCAGATTTACCGAGCCAATTGTAAGTGTAGAGTAATTGTGTTTTACAAGCATTGTATCCAATTAATGTTGGTAATGTGAGCTCTGGCAGTTAGGAAGTGGGACAGCGATGTATCAAAGGTACGCAGTATACTCGCTCGCGCAGGTTTGTAATTCTATCGCTCAACAAATTGCTATCACGACAAGGGGTCCTGACTGGCACGTGTTTTCGTGTGACGGTTCTGTTAAAAATTCTTTTGTGACAATCTGAATGCAGGAGCAAGCAACACATGAACTAAAAATTACCGACGCGCGAGGGTTAAATAGGATTCATGCTGATATTGTTATGAATCAAAACCCAATGAAATATGCTGTATAATACTACATCATACATAAAATAATTATTATATACAATATAAATGATAAATGATAAATGATTTTTATTTCTGTAAGTAGGTTTGTACAAACACTTTTACACGTCAATCATATTTTTTTTTTAAACTAGATGAGGTCGGCGTTTCCTAACTGACTATTCTGAGAAGAAAGGCCGAAACAAACTCAGAAGTCACAGTCTCTTTTAAAGTCCAGACAAAATCTTGGTCAGATCGTGTGAAGACCATGTAGATTGGTGTCTGAAATGGTCTTTTGAGGAAAGAACCACACAGATTGAGCGGACCTGTCCAATCAGTGCACGCATTTGTCAAAAATCGTGCAGCTCAACTCAGAACTTGAGGAGCTCAACGATTCGACGAACAATACCAAAGACAGGACATTTGGGTAGGCCGCATAAACTACTCAAACTGCCAGATCATGATTAAAACTAAGAAGGAGAAAAAAAAAAGAAGAAATGACCCACATAGTCCTCACATTCACAATAATTAAATTAAAAAAAAAATTAAAAAAATTACTTACAAAGTAAATATTCATGTCATTGTCTAAATAAAATTCATCAATGTCAATGTGTATATAAAAAATCCGGACATAATCTTTGAGGACCATGTAGATTAGTGTCTGAAATGGTCTTTTGAGGAAAGAACCACACAGATTGAGCGGACCTGTCCAGTCAGTGCACGCATTTGTCAGTAACCGTGCAGCTCAACTCAGAACTTAAGGAGCTCAACGATTCGACGAACAATACCAAAGACAGGACATTTGGGTAGGCCGCATAAACTACTCAAACTGCCAGATCATGATTAAAACGAAGAGAGAAAAAAACAAAAAATTACCCACATAGTCCTCACATTCACAATAATTAAAATCATATAATACTTTATACAGTAAATGTACATGTCATTATTTAAGTAAATAGATACTTAAAAAAAAAAAAAGAAAATTATTAAAGTGTAAATTAGAAAAATAAAAACAACATTCTAAACCTATTGGAGCAGCTCAATCCCAAGCCTTTTTGTCCTCAATATAGTCTTTTACAGTATAATAGGCTTTCTGACATAGTTTTCGCTTTATAAAAGATTTGAATTTATTAAGGCTTAGTTCTTGAATGTGGCTAGGAAGTTTATTATAAAAACGTATACATTGGCATCTAAACGAGCCACCTATTTTTTTGAGCCTTGTTGTTGGAACAACAAATTTGTGTTTGTTCCTAGTATTTATGTTATGGATATCACTGTATTTTTTAAACAGATTAATATTTTTATGTGCATACAAAAGATTATCATAAATGTACTGAGAAGGCACAGTCATTATATTAATCTCTTTAAATTTGTCTCTGAGGGAGTGTCTGGGACTTAATTTATAAATGGAACGAATTGCCCTTTTTTGTAATATAAAAATTGTCTGAATATCGGCGGCATTTCCCCACAACAGAATACCGTACGACATCACACTATGAAAATAACTAAAGTATACTAAACGGGCTGTCTCTAAATCAGTTAAATCACGAATTTTCCTAACGGCGTATGCTGCAGAGCTAAGCTTTTTTGACAATTTGTCTATATGGGGGCCCCATTGAAGCTTGGCATCCAACGTTATGCCCAGGAACACTGTGGTATCTTCGGGTTTCAACTCTTCATCCTTAATGAGAACACTAGTTTCTACTTGTCTAACGTGGGGTATGGTAAACTTAATACATTTCGTTTTTTTTCCGTTAAGAAGTAGGTTATTGACATTAAACCAGTTAACTACTTTTGCAAGGGCGTTATTTACATTGTCAGTAACCAGCTGCTGACGTTTGAGTTTAAATAAAAGTGAAGTGTCATCTGCAAACAACACTATATCATGTTCATCCCTTATGAGGTAAGGCAAGTCATTTATATAAATAATAAATAAAAATGGGCCGAGAATTGAGCCCTGGGGGACCCCCATTCTTACTACAGATCCGGGTGACCTTTTTCCGTTAACATCAACTCTCTGAATCCTATCACTTAAGTAAGAAGTAAGAAGATCCAGAGAGGCGTTCCGGATTCCGTAGTGGTGCAGTTTCCTGATTAATGTTTCATGAAGAACACAATCGAATGCCTTGGACAAATCGCAAAAGATGCCCAAAGCATCGCATTTGTCCTCCCATGCATTATAAATATGTCCTAAAAGTTCAACTCCTGCATCGGTAGTCGAACGACCCCTTGTAAATCCGAACTGTTTGTTATGTAGTAATTTATTTTTATTAAAAAATCTTTGCAATTGATTTAAAATAAGTTTTTCAAAAATTTTACTAAAGGTAGGTAGTACTGAAATAGGTCTATAATTAGTAGGGTCTGATGTACTACCCGATTTAAACAACGGTATTATTTTACTGTTTTTCATAAGATCAGGAAACTCACCACGGTCAATACAATTATTAAATATAACAGCTAATGTAGGTGCTACAATGTCTATAATCGACTTAGCAATAATAATACAATATTGTCAATCAAACGAGTTCAGTGTTCGACATGGAAACATAGTTGATATATCACAACTCCAGAACTAATTATACAGATAGAACGGGGTCTTATTGGAAAACTTGTCTATTGATCTTCAAGACAATGCTCAAAGGACCAGCTGTGTTAAAGCTTCGGGCCTAAGCCTAGCTAGTGTGTCCACAACTTCGTAAAACTATGGAGCCTTTCAATACATATATTGTACGTAAACCGATACAAAACATGTGGTCGACATCTGGGGATTATTACGTTTTACTACAAAGTATTGGTAAATGTTTGATGTATCAATATTGGGTGATGGATCGTCGATAAGCGAATTCTTCTAGTTTTTTCGAACGCTTCAGCCCTCTTGGCACCGATGATTGTAGCCCCTCAAGATGTGGTACGGTAGGTAATAACCTGCTACGTAATATTGTTAACGTAGGATATATTATTAAGAAACCTCATTTCAGAATTTCCGAGAAAGGTTATTAGATGAGGAAAATTCAACATTACAATATTTTATTACGACATACATTAATAAAATTCCGCTTTTCCTTAATATCTTTACAACATTCAACAATTTACCTAATATTGCTTTTCCTTTACAAAAAGTAAATATATTTCATTGTTTCTATTCAATGGTCGTTAGAATTTAGGTACTTATAGAAACTTTGGCAGCATTTGTTATCGTCGAAACAGATAATAGGTGTCGCGTTGAATGATTGGCTCGAACAGACTCGGTGACTCGGTCACGGATGAGCGGTTACTATGGCACGGAATTTGGGACATGCATTGTACCGAGGAACAAGGTCAACTTGTAGCATCTTTAAGATTTTCGTTTAAAACCATGCTGAAAATACTCGTAGATAATATAGAAAAAGAAATGAGGTTGGAAATCATTTCATAGAAAACGAAGAACAGAAACAACTAGAAGATGATCATGAATGGAAGAGATAATTTCGCCGTAGCGTTTGCTAATGAGAATACTACGATGGATGTGATTTAAAAATAGATATGTACATTCTAAAGTCCAGTTGCTTAGTGATGTATATCTTGGAATAGTAAATAAAACCGTTTTTACTTTCATAGCTTTATCGATCTGTTCATCAGAATCAATACTAGGTGTATTGATTTAGAACTAGATCGATGGATCTACTGCTAATTTTAACTCGTTTCTTTTTATATCGACCTTATTTTTACTCTGTTGGGATGTTTACCGACAGCAACATAGACTTTATTTCTTCAAAATATTATTGTAGTCTTCAATACGTCAGTCGTTTGTATGAAAGAGGCGCTAAGAATAATGAACAAAACAATAGGTTTTCTTATTATATTTGCACGACTGATTTCCACCTTTGAGTTGACATTGACAACCACTTAGGTAACGCGAAGATTGACCAGTTTAGTCAAGCTTCTAACTACATTGTACATTTGGAGATGCTAATTGCCATGGCATGGTAATAAACTTTACATATTTAGTATTTAAGAATGATTCATTATAGAAAATTATGGGCAAAAACACATAGAGATAAACAACATTTTACGTGGTTCGTGGGCATCATGAGCCATTCATTAGTTTAATTCATCATTGAAGGTGCTTCTACTGTAATTCGTTTACATTGTTTACAGTCTTACAATTCAACCATATTATGAATGGTATAATTACATAACTTATGTAAATTAATATTGTATAATGCATTAAATGATGTTGTATAATCTTGTTTGTAACTAAGCTATACGTTACATAACTAGGAAGGTCACCGCTTGATATTAACAAGCATAAATAACACTTTCCCATGGTCTTGTTTGTCTAAGATCGTAGTTTAAGATTTCTCTCCATCTATTGTCAACTCATTTTCAATACAGACCGCTTCCGGTTTTAAATATGCATTCAAAGTTGATCGCATAGTATTTCCTATTTTTAGACGTTCTGTAAAGATTTCATGCACTTTCTTGTATCTATCTCAATATCTAAAAATTCTTGGGTAACGCCTTCACAGCGTAACGATGTTTACTTGTTTTATTGCTATTCTTTTATGAGGAGTCACATTCTTGTTTCAAATACATAAGGACCACACTTTCTATTACATCGTCACATTCGTGACTAAATAGATACCTTAGCCTTGTATTTGTACTACTAAAATACTTTCTAGATGTTTAGGTGAATCAAATCCTTATGCATTACATATTATTATTCTGCTTTCAAGGGCAGACGATCACATACAATTCAGCAAACATTAAAATACCCAAACTTAACACTACGTTGTTATTTTTGTTGAGTATAATTAATAGACAATAATAACACACATTACAATAGTAATCATAAACAATACGTCTAGAATGCAACATGCACTGTTTAATAAGGCGTTGCACTTGCTACAAAAACTGACGACCTTGCCAGACAAGCATTAACGTGATAATTAGTAATTATGTAGATTAGATTGAGACAACCATGACCTCGATGCTTTCGTTAATTACCGTTTTCCTTTATTTTTGTAATAAAGTAATCGTAATCCATTACCGATGCATTTCGGGGTCTTGACTTCGTTTCTTCTTCGTCAGTATCGTCACACTCTTGGTAGACTGGACTGTACGCCTTTTTATGATCTTCTTTTACATTGCTGATCATGCTGATATATAAAATTGTCAAGGAAATCAAAACCAGTACACCAGAAAACATTTTTCGAGTAGCTATTGTAGTAGCAACTTCAGAGATTTACGGCATATTGTTTCTTTTTCTTTAGAATTTGCCTAGATCTATCCGGCGTTTAAGCAATAGGTTTCTTAGAAAAGCTACAAGACTACTTAATTATGTAGGACAACAATAGAAAATAAACTCTTGAATCTCATCTCAAGTTCAATTAACTGTTTCATACAACGGGACAGGCTATGAAAACAGCGTATTTCCCTTTCCGTGTCCAACTGGCGACACCGGTTTCGCGAAATCCACACGCTTTTGTATTGCTACACAATTCAACCAACCCGTGCTCAACTCGCGTCAACTGCCCACGTTTTTGCGATCAAGCAACGTTAAAAGAGGTTTTACAAAATAGTGTGCAATTGAATTGAACACGGTTTTTTAACTGGTCTCTTCGAAACAAATCCGTGCTCATTTAGCGCGTTCGTAAATGTTCGGAATAAATCGTGCGGGCCGAAGCAGGCGGGAGCCGCCGCGCCGCCGCGGGGCCCCCGCCCGAAGTTGCATTCGCGTGCTGTTATTTGTTTGTTACTGTGCGTTTGAGGTTCTTGTTTACATAGTGCCTATTGGAAGAGTTCAAAAGGATTTTTTTTTGGGAATTACATGATTTTACTTACATAATTACTTTTTTAATTACATTGCATGGTTGCGGTCGGTCTATAGGCGACATAGGAATAGGATGCAAGAACGAGCGAAGGGCACCCCAAGGTTAGGTTTGGTTAGGTCACTTTAAACCCTTTACACAGAAATAGGGGCCCCGCGAAGCGGGGCTCCGTCGACATAGCATGCAAGAGCGAGCGAAGGGCACCCAGAGGTTCGGTTTTGTTAGGTTACTTTATTTTTTACGTTATCACAAAGGCGTGCTCAGTTGACGCGAATTGAACACGGGCTAGTAGAATCCCGTACTAATACAAAAGCGTGTGGATTTCGCGAGACCGATGTCGCCAATTGGACACGGAAAGGGAAATACGCATGAAAACACGACATTCCAAATCGACATCCATCACGAAAAACGGCATCCGTGCGAAACCAGGGACCGCTAATTGTTAATAAAAACACTAAACAAAAGAATACCGTAGCGTCTTTAGCCTGTAATACAGTACCAGGGCGTATGACCAGCTTTAGAAAGACGCTGTCACACAGAATCGAGTGGCAGAGATAACGATCTACAAAGCAAAACCTTATCTTAAACTAGGTGATCCAAAATGGCCACGTAAGTACTGTTTTAGTAGGTTCGAACCTTGGCGAGCGCTTTACTTTGCGTAAATTATTTCATCACCAATTCACCCACTGCTCTCAAAACGGTGAAGGAAAACGGCAACCCGCACTGGGCCGGCGTAGTGGTTTACGGCCCACTCCCTCTCAGGCCTATATCCCAGCAGTGGGAACATTATAGGCTGATTATTTGTGTGTTATGTGCTGTGTATAAACATACACAGCTATAAACACAAACGTGTTTATTTGTGTAATAGGCTGGTATTATTATTATAGTGTAGTACTAGTTCACGGAACCCTGTATAAGATCTCGAATGTCGTTGTAAGATGAGTCGTAACTCGTAAGTGGGCACCGACCACAGTGACTCAATCGATCACCCACTCGGTGTGTCACCCCCCGGTTACGGCGACCTTGCGGTCACCCTCGGCGGCGCAAGCGCATCAATTACGAGCGCGTGGACATAGCAGCGGCGACGAGCGTTGTTTCATATTCTTTATTTAAATTAGAAAATGGAATAAGGCAAAAAATAGTTACGATATTTTGACACTCGTTGTTTTTCGTATTTTGATGCGAAAATCTCAGAAAATATAACTAAGTAATTCTTTTTTTAATGGTACATTTATGTAACGTTTCAGTCATAAAACTAATGATTTAAAATTACGTAAGTAAGTATAAAAATACTTTTGAATGTATGAAATAAAAGGCTTTTTTATTTTATTTTATAAGTAAGTATATTTATGATATACTTTGTATAATTTTCTTTAGATTTTACCTATTAAGTTTCACTCGTGTGCAAATAGTTCGTTAACAATTATGTAGTATTTAAGATGTGGATATGATCGCGAGCTACACATAATATGTAATCTCTTTTTTTTCTTATTACCTATTTATTAAGACATTTGTGTAACTGTTTTCCCTAATTAAATAAAGAAATACTGGTATTTTCCGTGAACAGCCAGTACCTAAACCACATTTTGTTATGGTTAGTTTACTCACGCAAAGCTAAGCCTAAAAGGAAAATAATACGATGTCCATTGTCCACCATTGACACACGGGTTTTTCATAATTTACCCCATGATAACAATAATTATCATCGAAGTATAATTTATTACAGCTTCTAAAAAAAACCCTATAATAACTGGCACGATTTACCGCCCACACATTCAAGTAATGTCGTTGACTTGTCGCTTACTTTGAACCTCTGACATAGAAATATCGGAAGGTTGTCATCCGATGAACCTATTTGTAAGAGCCAGCTCGCACTAGCTACTTTTTGTTGACCGATAGTTTGATCGTTCAGGGAAACAGTCATCTGCCTAGCCTTTTCCAATCTATATTGGGGTCGGCTTCCAGTCTAAGCGTATGCAGCTGAATACCAGTATTTTACATGGAGCGACTGCCTATCGGACCTCCACAACCCAGTTACTGGGTAATACGATACCCCTTGGTAAGACTGGTTGTCAGACTTTCAGGCTTCTGACTACCCGTAACGACTGTCAAAGATCCACGAATGACAGCCGGGACTAACGGCTTAACGTGCCTCCGAGCCTCCGAGGCTCGGAGAGGTCTCGGTATGTAAAGATGGTATACTGAAGTGCACGCATTTGGCGATTAAAAATAGGCCGATCAAACGCGTGCCCTTCACAATATTACTTATAGGCTGGCTCTAAACGTATATCTTTGTTTTTTTTTTGTATTACGCACAGTGCTTCTATTATTAACCGTGGTTTATCGCCTGTTACAATATTGATAGGATTTGAGAAGTGACAACATATTTATATCAACCTTCTGCCCGCGGCTTTGCTCGCGTGGATGTCGAAAATTATCCCACGGGAACTTTGTCAAGTTTGTCACGGGGCAACGCTTATGTTACTCCTTACAACATCAGCTATCTGCCAGTGAAAGTCAAAATTGGTGCAGCCATTTCGGAGATTAGCCGAAGCAAACCGACAGACAGACAAAATTTAAAAAAAAAAAATCTTATAAGTAGTACTATACTTATTCTCTTTCATATGCATTGAGTAAAAAGCTGTTATTTTGACTTTACAAGCAGACACTTCAGTTTTATTACTTATTTATTTGATATAGATGACATTTCTAAAATAAGTCCCAAACTGTAGGTCCCAGTTTGGGACATAGACCTATGGCCCCACACATTCACTTAGGTGGACACTAGACTAGAAATAACTTTTATTATTCGTAATTTTTAGTTTTAAGTAAAAACTGGAATATTTGTTTGTAAGTAATATGTACGTAATAGCTTTGTTGTAAATATTGCACTAGAATTTGACCAAGGTTTTGAGACGTTTCCCTTTGACACTACACCCGTAGCTCGTATCAATAAGCCAGGCCGTCACACTTACACGTATTAGTCGATATGTCTTGAAAATAACTGAATCGATTTTGATGAAACTTGCACAGTGCAAGTTTCATCAAAATCGATTCAGTCCCTAAGTCGAAGTAAATGGAAGCCAATAAAAAAATGGTCACGATCCGATTAGTTGCGGAGAAATGCGTGGACAAAAATCCATACATACATACATCTATAAAATTTTGTATATTTGTTTGGAAGCCCTAATAGTTTGTCATAATTACGTGAATATAATGAAGTTCCAATAATATGACAAACATACGTGTCGAATTGATAACCTCCTTTTTTTGAAGTCGGTAATAATAATGAGTTTACTTGACTATGTATCCAATATAACATGCTGTAAAGAGGAGCTCATATTGCACTGTGTGTGCCAATGCCAATACAGGCATTTGCATAACTTGTATTTGCACAGAATGACTCATCGCTCTCACTCTTTGTGACTACCTTTTGGTTCCTAGAAAATATATTTTCACCTAGCGAGTATAGGTAGTCACAAGCCCTTCCCGAAGTTTTATGCGTGGAATTACAGACTTCTGGGTGATGATTTCGCAACATCAGGGGGTCTACTTCTTAAACACGAAATCCGTAGTTTAGTCCGAAGTTACGTCTCCGTATCACCTACGAACGTAAGATTAGTTTAGGGCTCTACCTAAGAATAATTAACACTACGATTTGACCGCTGTCCTTACTCCAGATATGACCCGTCCGAAAAAATGTTTTAACCCGTCCGAAAAAGTTAATTAATCGGGTGCAGGGTTCACTTTATAGTTTCGAAATACTTTCAGATGGACTCGCATCTTCGTTGAAAGTCTCTGAGAGTAGACCCTCAGGTTATTATCAAATATAAAGGAGCATATTATTATTAAAGCTATATTGTTAGTGATTAGTATTAGTATTACATTGGCATTGACGATGGCCGATAACGAATTGCTTTTGCTGGCGGCTTAAGCTCGATTAAGCTTATGAAAATGAATCGCATCTGGTATTTTATTCCTATAATATATGGGAAATAGGATAATTGACATTCAAGACACAAACAAATTCTCATTATAACAAAGTAACGGTCTTTGATAGGCATTTCACGTATTTCCAAATCAAATTCTTTATTTTGGTCCTTTAATACGAAAGTTGGAAGACAAACAGCGAAAAATTTATTAAATTAATGTAAGAAAACACAATGAAATAAATTTAATTAAACGAAATACCAACAAAAATTTGAGATACAAAAGTAATAATGAAAGATGTTATTTATCTTGTGGAATCCTAGAGAAAAAAAAATCTGGCCGAGTGCGAGTCGGACTCGCACACGAAGGGTTCCGTACCACAAGGCAAAAACGCCGGGAAAAAAAACACGTTTGTTGTATGGGAGGGCCCCTTATTATTTATTTTATTCTATTTTTAGTATTTGTTATAGCGGCAACAGAAATACATCCATCTGTGAAAATTTCAACTGTCTAGCTATCACGGTTCATGAGATACAGCCTAGTGACGGACAGACAGACGGACAGTGGAGTCTTAGTAATAGGGTCCAGTTTATACCCTTTGGGTACGGAACCAAAGCAAAGCAACGTTTACTGACGAACGAGTATCTAGGCAACTGGTTAATTACTCTATGGTATGTAAGCATTATGTCCCCGACTCCCCGACAGCTGTGCATTCAATTGTTACATAACAATAATTAATTCATACCAGATCTTGTTTACTTTATAACACGCCAAACAAAAATGTATGGCATACTTGATGACGTTTTTTCCCCGCCAAACTTTTATTTCGTGAAAAAGGTTTCATCTTGGCTGAACATTTCTTAATACCTTTGCCTGACAACGACAGTTTCTTACAGACGATAATAATCTCCCCAAAGGCTGGGATAAGCGGTTCTTTGGTAAACATTGTATTCAGGCTGAAAAACATTTTAGATAATAGAAGTTGGGGATAGTAAATTGGGTAATAGCGAAGGTACGAATTAGTTTTCTCGTAAAAAAAACCAGTTGCCGATGTGGAAAGTTTGTTTACCTTATTACGTAAGTTGTTGTAAGTACATGATAAAAAAAAGGCCTTGATACCACTTATTTAAATAATAAGTATGTATTAGTTACATATATTTATTGTTATCCAACTCATGTTTATGGCTCCGATATAAATAACATACTAGACCGGAAAACTGTCGACACTCGATATATGTAATTACGATGCGAAAACTTGGTAGAAACGGTTTAAGCAGAGAAAAGTATTTATTGTCACATTGCCCTAGTGTTGAGGCCTTATTTCCTAGTTTTTTCTACAATTAGGGTCGGTCCGCGAGGCGTGCTCACGACCTTAGAAACGGGTTCGTGCTATACACTTCCTTGATCAACACTTCAACACACGAACTTAGACTTAACTATTTAAATGTAACCAATGGAGCAAGAACTGGCTTCAATTAAACTGTGTAAATGAATGAGGGGAAATAGCCGTTGATGTATTGTAACATTCAAGTATCTGCGTCGTTGGATTATGTCGTGAGGTTCTGGTATTGATCCCGCCAGGGTCGCGGGGTGTTCGAAAGAGATACCGTGGCCCCTGGCACAGGCAACTGAAGGAACACGGGTGGATTTTAGTCAGTAAGAGTCTGACACTCCCGCTCCGCCCAGAGGGGAGGGGTCATTTGAAGATTTTCCACCCAAAAAAAAAAAAGGTTCTGGTATTGATTCCCTGGTCGGGCAGTATGATTGGATTTTACTGTTTAACTGTACTATTCTTTGGCTCGTCAACTTTATAACCAACTTGAAACAGGAGGAGGTTATCAATTCAACAGAATGTAATTTTTTTATTACATGGGACTAATTTAACCAGAATTTCATTGGTCTGAGTACACTCTTGCCAACCTCTTTGGCAGAAAACGGCGTGATGATAGTAAATCAACTATAGTATTAGAGCACCAAGACGCGAACCCATGGGCCAAAAAATAGAAGAAATGCTTGCATGCAAAATTTTCTTTCAAGCCATGTCTCAACCAATACGAAGCTGTTGCTGCCTAGCCAATTTCCTAAGTTAGCTCTTGCGACATCGAAAAATCGAGCGTTTCCTAACAAACACATCGCAAACACGCGGACACATCTAAGGCTAGGAATAAAAATTTCAATTGAATAATACCGTCGGCCTTGTGTTAAAAACGTAATCAAACAGTGGTGCCGATTCTGTTGTCACAAAATTCACTAAACTAGACTAAAAATCACTAAAATTTAGTTTAATCCTGTCAAACGAGGTTTCCTATTCTGAAATTGACTAAAGTGACACAACTTATCTATATTATAGTTTGACAGCACTAATGTCATTTTAGTTACTCAATTTAGTGAAAATTGCAATTTTGCTATTCTGAATCTGACGTTTTTCACCTAAAATGCTGGTTGTCAAACTAAATCAGACTATTTTTAATCGCGACTAAAAAGGTGTGGAATAAAATTAGTTGACATGAAATAAGATTTACAAAGCACATATTTCTCGTTCAAGTTCTTGAAAGTTTGGATGCTTGAGTGAATCATTATGGAAGCTTATGTGATTGCAGCTGTTGTCGGTTCGGCAGAAAGGTAAATAATAATATTATTGTTAAATACAATACGAAATGTTTGTGAAAACATTATAGGATTTTTGCACTGAACATCTAAGTAGCTTTGTACTACAATATGATTTGGAAAATAAGTGCAAGTGAAGCAATAAGTAAACCTTTGAATTTGAATAATAAGAAGTGGATAAATCGACTTCCGGATTCTGTGAAATAAGAATTAACAATTTTTCAGAAACCATCAAGAAAGAGTTCGGTTGGAAATATTGCGAGACCATTCCAACCCATTCCACATGGATGAAGCGAAGTTTAAAAAAATTTTTAGACTCCCTAGATCAGGTGCACTTTATTTGGTGGATATTTTAAGGAATCCTCGGTTGGATGAAGGATTTCTCCCCAAACACTTAAAGGTTAGAACAGTTTTGTTTCCTTTCTTTTGTATCCTTTCCTAACAGATGCTTACACGTAGGGTGTGTAGTAATTCCTTAGATAACATTGTTTAGTAAATACTTGCTAAATTACAAGTTTGTAAGAATTAAAATTTCTAAGATTTTGTGATTTTTCAGGCAGAAAGAGTGGTATCTCACTTTTATATTTTAAGGATGATAGAATCATACTTATTTTAGTCCTTACTTAGTACCTACCTGTATGATAATAGAGCTCATATTTAGATTCTAGCTGCACTCAATCTGTTTGCCCAAGGCAGTTATCAAACAGCTGTTGGGCAAGACAACATACTTGGGCTCAGCCAGCCATCAGTGAGCAGGTGCCTAGCTCTAACAGCAGAGGAAATTTTAAAAATATTATCCCCTCAATACTTGAGATTTCCCATGACCCGTGAAGAAAAGGAAGCGGCCAAAACAGAGTAAGTTCAATTTAATATTTCTTTCTTTTAAAAGGTACTAGGTTTCTGAATGGTTTTTTTTTTATTTCTTTTCTGTCAAACTTCAGAGAATTAAAACACCTTTTTAACCTAACCTAAAAAGAAACCTTTTTACAGCTAACAAAACTGAGAACTGCACCACCCTTATTCATGTAACACTTTGCTTGTTTCAGTTTTCAAGACCTATATAATATGCCCAACACATTAGGTGCAGTAGATGGGACCCATGTTGCAATAGCAAAGCCTCCGCTCAATCACCCTACTGCACCTGGCAACCTCTTCTACAATCGAAAGGGCTATTATAGCATCAACTGCCAGATTGTGAGTATAAACAATTTTTTTTACATACTTATCTTGAAACCTTGACTAAAAAAGAAACTTTCAGGTATGCAGTGCGAGGGGCAAGATTATTGGCCTCAACCCAAATTTTCCGGGCTCCACCCATGATGCTGCAATTTGGAGGGCATCTACCATCAATAGAGTCCTGAGAAATGACTTTGTGCGTGGGGAAAGATCTCAGTGGCTTCTGGGTAGGTCACTAGTAAACTTTTATACCTACTAGGTGTATGTATTAGCTAAGTACATTATAAAGTTTTATTTTTGGTAGGTGATAAGGGATACCCACTACAGCCATGGCTCATGACTCCCATTATGGTGCCAGCAACTGAAGTGGAGGCTGCCTACAATGAATGCCACACCAGGGCAAGAAATGTGGTGGAAATGTGCAATGGGCGCCTCAAAAATAAATTTAGATGCCTACACAGGCATCGCTGTCTGCACTACCAGCCAGAAAAGGCAGCTAAAATTATTCTGGCATGTTGCACCCTGTACAATATGTTTTTGGAAACATTGGATGGTAAGTGTACCTAGTTTGCTTATGAATATTATGTAATTCTTCTCATTTTATTTGCATTTGCAAAATAAGAAATCTAAATATGTGTATTTTTGCAGATGGAGATATTGAAGTAACTGAGGACAGCGATGTGACTGAGGACAGTGAGCAGAGTGTGATTGTAGAGGATACCAGCACCGATTTTCTCGCCGAAGCAAGGGAAATTCGGCAATCGCTTGTAAATCATTTTATTTAAATTAAACATCATATTACTTTACTATAAAATTTTAATTTTTTTTTTACCATTAAACCTATCCCTAACCCTAAACAACTTAATAAACAATCAACAAAATAGAATAATCAACGAAATATAATAATCAACAAAGTATAATAATCAACGAAATGTAACAATCAACAAAATATACAAAATAATTAGCAAAATAATGTATAACTGAAATAATGGTTTAGCGCTAACGTCACTAGCGAGCTGTAGATGATTTGGAATAAGCACTTAATGAGAATAGCAGGTTTGATGCAGTTGTATGCTCCAAGACAAAGTAATGGAGAAGAAACCCATCAGGTTTCATTCCCATTATCTTCGTCTTGGGCATTTTGCACCAAAACTGGAATGCCGGAAGAGCGAATGGCAGCAGCCAAAATTTCTGCCGCCTGGACAATGCTCTCCCGGAGTAACCGGCTATTATCATTAAGTGCTTGTACCAAATTGTGGTGCACTGGCGGGCGGGGAGTCCTCGGCAGTCTTCGACGCCGGGTAACTGGACCGCTTGCGCGCCGTAGTGGTACTGCAGGAGTCCCACCGTCAGTTTGCACCGGCTGCTCTTCGAGTACGGGTTGTAGAGAGGGCGACATACTTAGTTGTGGGGCAGGCGACATGGGCAGTGGCGACGAGAGAGGTACTCCCTGAAATTAAAAGAAAACAGTTAATTCATTGAGTATCACGTGAGAGCCAGTGCGCCAATAAACTAGATTACTAATTTTATTGTCTTTTTTATTGGTGCTGGAAAGATTAATATTAATTTTCTGAAGGTCAGTCTTAGTAATGTATTTATAAAAATTGCCCTTTAGCCATAAATATTAAAATAAATTACCATTTCCAAAGAGGCAAAACCATCGACAGACGCAGACCCAATGATATCAAGAATTTTGTTCTCCATATCATTGAGATCTGCCCCTGCCGGTCCTCCTCCTGTGGCTCTGATGGACTCTCTCACTTTTCTCGCCTTTGTTTTAACTTTTGCCACCCACACATTCCAAATCTGTTGAAATTAAATTAGTTTAGAACACAATAAAAATTATGCAATCCAGTTTAACATTTTATCTGACATATAAACCACTTACATGTTGCCACTGCTCTACAGTCCTGCTGCAGCCCAGTTGGTTCAGCTCGCTAGTTACGTTAGCCTAAAATTCCACAACTTCTGCATCAGCTTGATTTTCTAAAAATGTAAGACAAAAAAAATAAGACGCTACTTAATATTGGACCTGATTTTATACTTAATAATAGGATAATTAACATAAACAACAATAAACTGATAATTAATAATGATGCTCTCAAATTTTCTTTCGTTGTTTATGTTATCGCTATGGATTTATCAATAAAATAACCAGTTCAGTTGTATTTCTTACCTCTGGCCATTAGACGATTATTATGGAGCCGCTCCACGAGAAGCTCCTGCTGCCTTTGACGATAGCATACTGAATGTTGATCAAAGACTACAATATGATGTGATGTTGATCTCAAAACACTTTTTAATTATAAATTTTAAAACATTAAAACAAACACCCAACTGATAATTTGACAATAAACAAACAAAAGATGTCCTTGATAGGGCTTTCCCACGGCGACGAGAATACCGGAGATTTTCAACTTAGTGTACAAAATACCGAACTTTTTTTCTCGAGATCACATTTTTATTCCTAAATAAGCTATATAAAGCTGAAATAAATAGCAAGTTAGTCATGCAACCTAAATATATTTTTTTAAATGCTGTAGTTTGTTGATTTTAATAAAACTAAAAGTTTTTTTCTTATTGAAAACCGAAAACATCTCTGCCAATGTTCTAAATCGTTTTCGGTGTACAACCCTAGCAGAATAACTTTGGTCACAGATAATAAAAATAAATACAGGTTTTTGCATCTTAATTTATTACATTATAAGCAACAATAAAGTTTTACGCCGTCATTATGCTCCTTATATTTCATGTAAATAAATATTGGTAAATAATTAAAGATTATTTGATTTTACTCAGGTTTGTTTTTGCACATCAGATCATTTCGTTCACTTTCATTCACTTTTTATTTTAATTTCCAACACATCTTGGTCTATGGTTTACTTAACTTAGCGATTGTCAAACTCGATTTTAGTGATGTCAAAATTGTTTTTAAGTTTAGACAATTTTGTTTGCAGAATAGCTTTTATGATTCTCTAAACCAAAAATTAGAAATTTTAGTTATAGTTTAGTTTAGTGCGGTGTACAACAGAATCGGCACCAGTGACAATTTATTGTGAATCAACGGCTTCCTGAGGTCGACACCCACATGCCAATCGTATCGGGACTGTTTCCTACAGGGGCTCCGGTTAGTGTCGTGTGAATGGAGGGGCCCTTCTACTGTAGGTACTGTACTTGGTACCTCTGGCAGAAATGGCTCCTGCAGACAGGCGCGACGCGATTCTGTTAAAACAATTTCTACTCGAAATTGTTCTACTAGTCGCGTCGCGCTGTCAAGTCGTGCCTGCCTACACATAATCAGACTATAATATTCCCACTGCTGGGACACAGGCCTCCTCTCTGTGAGAGGGAGTGGGCCTTAATCCACTACGCGGGCCCAGTGCGGGTTGGTAGATGTCACATGTCTTGAGTTTCCTCACGATGTTTTCCTTCACCGTTTTGACCGTGCCTGCTTGCGGGAACTACTTATAGGTAATAGTGACACATGCTAGCGGAGGATTGTGCGTGCAAGCGCAACTTAGCAGAAGCCTAAATTCAGATTTTTAAATTGCTATACTAAATTGACAGCAGCGATCGAACTTTTATTGTCAACATGACATTATATTTTAGTATAATTATATTAGCTGTAATAATTTTGGTCTAACAGATTAAAAATCAGGCACCCAGAGTTCGACACACACGCCAATCATTCGTATCGTATCAGAACTGTTTCCCACCTGTTTCCTATGGGCATAGCGTCGTATGAATGGAGACGGACGATCATTCTGGCGGCAGTTCGTGTGTGCACTCGCATCTTTGGAGGGGCTTAGATAAGCTGAATTGGCATTAATATGTATGTACTTAGAATGTGGCAGAAATACCTGATGGTCATGTTTTAAAAAGGATTTATTACTATTATTCAGCTCCATACTTTACTTATAGAACCGCGCGGAACTAGTTGGCCGCGCCTTAGGTATGTGAGCGGTGCAGCGGTGGGACGAAGGGGGGGGGGGGGCGCTTTGTCATTATTGAGTCAGTACGTGAGTGGCGAACAATAGGCAATCTCGCCGCCCTCACCCCCGTCCCCACCTAAGGCGCGGTCAACTAGTTCCGCGCGGACTATACCATAAGATTTTCATTATCTGCAAAACCTGGATGAGGCTGGTACAGGAGCGTGAAGAGAGATTGGCACATGAAAAGAAACCCAACCCAACAGTGGGTGAAGTCAGTCTGTGGATGATGAAGATTATTATTAAGATACTAACATTAGTTTTAAGTTTTCTTTACTAACACTTCTGTATGGATTCATTGTGGTCTGATAATCAAAGTCTATTATTGTTACAAACTTCACCTTACATTCACAACCAAAGGTTTGATGGATTACTAGTTGCGCCCCGCGGTTTCACCCGCGTAAATGTCGATCCCGTGGGAATATCGGGATTAAAAGTAGTTTATATGTCAATCCAGGGTGTCAGCTACCTCCATACAAAATTTTATCAAAATTAGTCCAGCCGTTTGAGCGTGAAGAAGTAACAAACATATAAACACACACACACATAAACTTTCGCCTATATAATATTAGTGTGAAGAGAAATAGGTGAATACCTACATTAAAATGTAATAAGGTGATGCAACAATTGTTTCAACTCAGTAACTGGCTGTCTAGGGTTAAATCGCACTCTCCTCTGTACCAGTAATCACTGTATTATGGTAGGACAGGCCTCCTCTTCCTTAAAAACTACATTATAATTACTACGGTTTTTTTTTTGCTCTTATATTCTTCTGTGATCAGTCGATAAGCAGATTTGTAGCTGGATTTGATAGTGCAGACAGGTTAAATTACTCAGATCATTAATCATCAGCCTACAGCATTATGCTATGTTACCTATGCTAAGTCTTTTAGTAAAATAAATAATTACTTACAGCAATCCACTGCTGTAACACCTCTTCCACATGCACCATTCAGTTCGATAATCATATTTTTTTTAGTAATTAGGTACTTATTTTCTATTGACAATCATACCAGGATTATTACACACATTATTGGGGATGAATTTTGTTAAAAAAAGATTACGGGAATGTATTAGAAAAAATAAATATTATGATCTGATTCTATTTCATATTTATTCATATACATATTGACTAAAAATCATGTATATATTTTGGCAGTTATTCAATGCATATCATTGTGATAAAAATTTGTTCCGTGTTAGATTTTGTTTAAAAAATCAGATTAATAAAATTACACCATTAACAAAATGTAAAAGATAAAGAGACATTTGTTACTGTGTAGTGTTTGTTAGATAATATTTAATTTTTACTAATTACTTAACAGATCTAATTAGTTAATGTAACTGTCTTATATTACTTTGGGAGTCCCTGCTCACAATATCTATTTTGTTTTTGGTTAACCCCAAAAACAAAATAGATATTGTGAGCAGGGACTCCCACATACCACATGGGATAACACATGGGATTAAGACAGTCTTATATAGGTCCTACCATTTTGAATGGTGTGCAATTGAACAAGCCTATGTCCAGCTGTGGACTGCCGTAGGCTGATGATGCACATGAAGAATAAAATAAATAATCCACATACTTTTGTAGTTTATACTAATTACAAACAAATAATCCATTGTTTCCTAGCTAATTACATATTAGGTATAAATAGTACAATTAAGGTAATTACTTTACTTAAAACCACAGTATTCAAGTAAGATGTTATTGAACTAATTAGGTGTTATGTTTAAAAATAGATTACTAATTAGAATTAAAGTTTATTTGTTTAAGTTTTTAGTGTGTTTGTTATTGTTTAATGTTTTGGGTAAGTAATGTTCTGGCTGCAGTGAGGTAAATGAAATGAAAAACCTGGATGAAGGAAACATGGGACTGGAATGTATGGCAGAAAAAAGGGAATACAGGAATAAAGGCCTATTACCAGCAGCATGTGATTCCGGGCTGAAATGTTGAGGTAAAAATAATAATAAATATTAATAAAAAAAAAACTAATAAATTATAGGGAAAAATAATTTTGTTTTATTACTTAATTTCAGGAATACAAAAGATATTTTATTGTTTGATTTCAACAACTTAGTAAGTACTGCAAATAGTGGACACTAGAATCTGACAACTGAGCAATGAGCATTATAGATTTGACTATAATAATAACAACATGACTATTTAATATAAGAATGATAGGTATGACTTAAAGTACCTACTAGCCATGGAATAAACTGTATTTTTATTTAGTAATAGATGGCAACACACAGGGTAGAGTGGAAATCTGTAGGGAAGACCTTTGCCCAGCAATGGGACAATAGAAAAAAATTGACAGGACTGTTCATTCATCTGCAAATAGTCAATGTGCTCTAGTTCTGTATGAGATTTCAATTGTAATCCAGTTAGATTCCAAAAAAAAACTTCAATAGCCCTGAATGATGCTTCAATTTCTTATCTCCTACATAATGAACTCTGATAACTATGTATTTATTTCTACAAAAAATAAACAATAAAAAAGCATTTAAGGTGAATAAAAGATTATTATAATAAGTATGCTAATCGAACTTAGACCGTTTCAATGCCATAGACCAACTATCAATACAATAACCCTCGCAGTTTTAGACGAACCGAACGATGTGGCATCACACCGATAAGCCGGCGAGCCGATTATGAGCGAGTAGCGACGCCCCACGAAAACATCGTTATAAACAACATAACACTACAGACACGCACCGAACGTTACAATCTTCAACCAATACAAAGGCATGCAGATCGTAATATTCGACGGAATGTGAAACTCAAAACTTAACATAAACATCATACTTTTTTAGCTTTTATAACAACAAAATTACCTGGGAATGCAGTTAGAAGGCGTCCTGTCCACTTCCCAGGCCGCAAAAAGTTTCATGGGAACAGGTTTCGATGCATTAGTCATCTTTTCCGATTTATTTTTCTCGGTCATCTTAAACAGCACCAAACAACGGTTTCACAGCACAACACTAATGTACATTACAATTGGCATTGTTATTTAATCACTAAACACGACACTGTATTCATTTTTATAACACAGTTCATACACGAAGCCGATGCCGACGCAATCACAACAATACTCAGTAATTTTATAACACGGTCAACTGGAGAATCGCAGCGAGCGAGCCAACCGAGGGCGTTCGATACGTTTGACAGCCAGCTGCCCAGTGTTGCCGCACTTTAAACACACACTCCACATAAAAAGTGGACTTGTAGAGTGTGAATTCAAAGGGAAGCTGAAAATAAATTAACATTGTAACTTCTTTAAGTAAAGGACTATTATCGCTATATATTTTACCATGATAAATAATCAATTTGAATTAATCAAAACCCTTGAATGTGATAATAATCAAAGAGAGGTATCCTAATTTTACTTTCTATGCTAAAGTTTGTGTTATTTTTAATCGACTTCAAAAAAGGAGGAGGTTGAGCATTTGGATAGTTTTTTTTTTATGCATAAAAACCAATTTTTCCTTATTCCTCAATTTGCGCGATTCTTTTTTCTATTTGGTAGAAGAAGCTTGCTTGAGCACTTTTTGAATTATAACTTTCTGTCACTGATATTTTTATTTTGATCAATTAGTGGTAAGTATAATAAAAAAATTATGAAGGATATTAATTAATATATGTTTGGCGGTTAATTGATTTTCCACTAAACTGGGCAGTTTCTATTAGTCTTGCTGCACCATAAGTTGTCAAAAATAAACGACAGATAACACTTTATGGATGCGTTCAAAGATAAACAAATTCGATGTACAGTCAACAGCAAAAGTAGATGATCAAAATCAGACATTCAATAGGAGTCAAAACTGATCACGAATATATGGCAGCTGTACTAGTAGTAAATATTTGGTATAATTTACAATCACATACTTTTGAATCACTTCGACGCCACACAGTTCTAACGCGAACTCCGTTTATTAGTATTACATTTCTGATTTTGATCATCTACTTTTGCTGTTGACTGTACGTTTCATTAAAATGTTCAGCTGGCGACGGCCTAGTGGCGCCCTCATCGTTTGTTTGGTTATTTCTTTTATTTTAGAATGAAAATGCAGAAAATAAGCACGCTCCTCAAGATTATACGTTAATATTATTATAAACGGTAGTTTTACATTGTTTAGTTTTATTATAATCACTAAAACGGATAATAGTGGCCACTATCTTACACACTTTTTTCGAACTACACGTTCCGGAAAAGTGAAAATTTTCGAAAATAGGTACGTCTTTTTAACCGACTTCAAAAAAGGAGGAGGTTCTCAATTCGGTTGTATTTTTTTTTTTTATGTTTGTTACCTCGGTACGCCGTCATTTGTAAACCGATTTGGAAAAATATTTTTTTCTTTAATAGGATATACTTCCAGATTGGTCCCATTTTCATCAAAATCCAGTTCTGATGATGGGATCCATGAGTAATTGAGGGAACTCCTCATATAATATAGGCACACCTATAGTATTTTTTATAGTAACTCGTGCATTTGCTTTCGAAAACCACCATTTGGTGAAGTGGAACTGATGAAGAAGACCACAGATGGCCACCAGAACTACTCAATAATAAGTATTTCACGGGTTGCGATTCGATTACTTTAATATGGTTGCTAAGCAATTTATGCTCGTCACAATGCGAATGGTGAAATGGAGCTGATGGTGGAATACTAGGAGAACTCCTCAAAAATGAACGTCCCTGCATCGGGAAAAGCAATATTTTGTTAATGGCGACGGGCAAGTTAACATTAGGCTATTGTAACTTGCACAGATTATAAACAGACCCACTAAAAAGCGAAAAATAAAAATTTCGGAAGTCGGTGGCAAAAACTAAAATACAGATCCAAAGACACCGACTTCCGAAATTAAAGTTATTTTTCACTTTGTAGTGTTTTTTTTGGAAGTCGGTTTTTTTTATCAAACACTAGCTGTTGCCTGCTACTTCGTTCGCGTTATTTCGGGATAAAAAGTAGCCTTTAAGTTAATCCAGGTCCTAATCCGTCTACCTACAGCCGTTAACTTATCGAAACTTTTTTCTATGTACTAGCAGCACCCCGCGGTTTCACCCGCTGTCACCCTCATAAGTTTCCCGTGGGCATATCGGGATAAAAACTATCCTATGTCCTTTCCCGGGACTCAAACTATCTCTAGGTATACCTAATTTCATCTAAATCGGTTCAGCGGTTTAAACGTGAAGTGTAACAGAGAGAGAGACACCAGCGGAACTTTTCAGAGCGTGATGCTAGAAAACTGATTAAAATTTAGAAAAAATGTATAAGACAGTGCTGTTTAGCTGCGTTCTCAGTTGGTGGGAGGGAGCTGAAAGCTAATAAAATTTTCTACAACTTTTGTCTAAACTTTTTCAAAATTCTAATCATTCACCACCACTTGATACGCTTCCGTGCCGTATCGAACATCAGAGTAGGGTAGGAGTAGGGTAGTAGTGTAGGAGTAGGATAGGAGTAGTGTAGGTAGGAGTAGGGTAGGAGTAGTGTAGGTAGGAGTAGGGTAGGAGTAGGGTAGTAGTGTAGGAGTAGGGTAGGGCACAGAGTACTTTTTGATAGAGGGGTAGGGTAGGGGGGGTAGGACACCACGCAAACGAAGTAGCGCCGCCGCGCCGGGCAGCTAGAAATATTTTATTTATCTTAGGTGTCCTCTAAACGCTGTTCACGAGTCCAAAACCCGAAATTTTGCCAGTTTAAGGCGAAAGCGCCAGGGTAGCCCGCGAAATTTTTTTTTTTTTACGTTTTTGCAATTTGATGATCAGTATTTATTAAGTTGTACGTTGATTAAAATATGATTCGCGGCCGTAACAAACATGTATTTATAGAATTATAATCATTGAAGTCATCAACACAACTCTCTAAGACCAAGTAATCCCAGAGACATGACCTTAACTGTCTCCGGGGCTACGAGATTAACGGTGGCAGGAGGGTTACCCCTCCTGCCTGCCCGGCGGCAGGGTAAGTGCACACCGGGCCCGCTCTGACCCCCCACAATTGTCGCTCTGCTAGTCACTCAGAGCGACTTGTGTGGGGCGATCCTCTTGGCAGAACATTAGCATGCGGACAGCGAAATCCTACTGGGAATAATCCATAAATCCAGGGCCGGACGCGAGAGGTCGCCGCCGCTGCCGATCGCCTCTACGAGGACACAGCGGTACTCCGCCCAAGCGGGGCAGACCTCCACCGTGTCCTCTGGGCGATCCTGGCAATGGTGACACCGGGCGTTTCCTCCCGCCTGATGATGTGCAGGAACCTCCCGAAACTTCCGTGTCTGGTGAGGACCTGCGTCAGGCGGTAGGTGAGGGCGCCGGGGCGCCTCTCTAGCCACTCCTGAAAGAGGGGTCTTATCGCCGCTATCGCGGCGTGCCCTGCGGTGGGTTGCGACAGTCGCTCTTTCCATGCCGCCATGTGATCGCACCGGAAATCTGTCCGCTCCGCAGCGCGGTCCGAAGGGGGGGGGGGGGTCACAGGGGACATGACCATGTCCCCTACTGTGACCCCCCCCTTCGGACCGCGCCTGCCTTAAATATTTATTTTATTATGTTTTTAGTATTTGTTTAGCGGCAACAGAAATACATCATCTGTGAAAATTTCAACTATCTAGCGATCGCGGTTCATGAGATACAGCCTGGTGATAGACGGACAGTGGAGTCTTAGGGTCTGTGCACACCACGTTTTTTAAAGGCTCCGTTGACGCGCGTTTTAGAAACGTGCGTCGACGGCGCACTTTTATCCTACAGAAGGCCTACAGGCTGCGTCTGACTCGCGTGCGTATCGCTAAAACGCGCGTCAACGCCAACGGCGCGTTTAAAAAACTTGGTGTGCACAGGCCCTTAGTAATAGGGTCCCGTTTTTACCCTTTGAGTACGGAATCCTAAAGACACGTGTTTTTTTCAGTTAGCAGCGGAGTAATATTCATTAATTAATAATTCGTAAAAGAAGCCGCTTGTGTAAAAAAAAAGGATAATAATAGGTACTATAGGTAGCTGTGAAATTCACACTTGACAGTTGTGACATCAGTCTGAAACTGAGCCAGTAGCAGTTTTTATCCCCAAATGGGTACCTAATAAATACTTTCTAATCTAGAATCAATCAGGGTTTTGAACAAAAAATATTTTATTTAAATATAATAAAAATACAAAACATACTTATACAGTAAAGTCACTGAACAATAATAATTAAAATAGTATCCAATGCATAAAACAATTTGATTGAAGGCTTTATTCTTAAACCTATAAATAATTTCAATTGATGGACAAAAAATTTTAAGATAAAAAAACATAATTATTACATGTTATATTTATCTAATACCCAAAACCTTATAAAATGGCTTAAAATTAGTTATCAGACTAGATTAGAATTAAAGTTTATGACTATGTTCAGTAAAGTAAAAGAGCGACTTTTGTATAAAATTGCAAAAATCTTGAGAAAAGAAAGTAACTACTCAAGTTACTCCTACCAAGTCCACAAATTGGTTATACACGTAATTTATGATATTTTACATAAAGAAGCGGTATTTATTTTAAGCTTAATATTAATTTCCATCATATTTTTTAACAATATTTTTATAAGATCAATTTATAATGGCACTGACATTTTACTAAAAATTCGTTCCTGCTTCTTTGTTTTAATTTTCCGATATTTAATTGGCAACACCTTTTTTTCCGAGTCCAAAATTCGTAAGTTCCAAATTCAGACATAGCGCTGTAAAAGCGAAGTCGAAGATGTGTACGGCCAATATGTGGACGTGGCATCATTTCGGGTTCATTTGGCGACTTCCGGCGGGCAGTCAGGCTGGGAGGAGGGATGAGCCGCGCGGAATGCGGGGTGGTTCTCAAGCTCGCGGTCGATGCGAAGAATGATGGGAAATGGGCGTAAGTCCACGTGAAATCTGGGAAAACAATCAAAGATATTTTTTAGGAAGGTTTTGAATAGGAAAGCTTTTCTATTCATCTAAATGCTATTTGTTCTGCTTCATTCAGCAATTTTTCTATGGTCAAAGCTACTAAAAGATAAAAAAATGCCCATTCCTTAGTCGCCCTTTACCACCAGTGTCTATTCAGCAGTCATTCAAAAACAATATGTTGCAGGTTTATCAAAAACATTCCCCAAAGCCACATACCTTCTAGCATTAAAAACTTGAGGCACCAGACAGCAGTCAGCCAGCGTGATCTCATCACCCACACAATACTTTCCAGCACACCCTGAGAGTAGCTTCTCCACAGCTCTGAACCCTCTGGTGATCCAGTGCTGCGCCCATTCCTTCTTCTTCTCCTCTCCTACATGGATGAGGACTATCAGGTTCTGGAGAGGCTGGATACCTGAGGATATCACCTGGAATATTGAACATAACATTTATTTAGTAGGTATTTTGATATTTTCTGATTACGTAGCGGGATTCTTAAGTGAAAATCCAGTTTTGACGTTTTCTACAAAAAAAAATTATAAAAAAATTACATACTTCACATATTTCACGAACTTTCGCCCGTTTGAAGCAATCCTGAGGCATAAGAGGCCTCTGATTTGGTCTTGTCTCTTCCAGGTAATGCATGATGTTCAGTGACTCTACTAAAGTGTGCCCATCTGCAAAAATAAAAATTAGTGAAGAAACTTTAAAAAGACAAAAATATTCAAATTAAGAATGTTCTATTAATCTTTAATATCGCTCTTATCGCTCTATGAATGGGAAAATGAAAAAAAAATATTTACCTATACAAAGAGATGGGACTTGTTCCATAGGGTTGACTTCCCGGTACTCATTGCAATGTTGTTCCCCGCCACCCTTAATCAGGCTGACTGCCTTGATGTCATATGGGATCTCCTTCAAGTTGAGAGCAATTCTCACCCGCCAGGAACATGAGCTTCGCCAGTATGAATATAATACTGGCTGTAAAAGAAAAATATTTGGAATTAGAACACTTTCTTTTTGTTTACATTTTTTAGCGCAAAGTTAATAGGCATGTGATTATTGTGATTATTAAAACAATACTTATTGTATTTTTTTTTTGCGCGATAAAAGCTTATTTACTTATTGAAGAAAATTTATTGAAAGCATGGTTTGGTTTCTCAAGATTACTTGTATGAAGATTGTTAGAATACCATTAGCTAACTTGTTGCGTAATTCTTTGCAGGACAGCACAGTAATCAACAGGTTTGTTTAAAATCATGATTCTGTGTTATTTACCTTAGTTTCAACGAAATCGCCCATTGTAAGATTATAGACGACTATTTCAAATGCAGTCTCAAATTAACACTTCTGATTTTTTTTTAAATCGTAGTAACTCAGTAGGTATTCAACAAGTTAAACCAGATATATAAAACATGTTTACAAAGCAAGATTGTCCAGTATGCAAATAATCTCGTTAAAATTAAAAATAAACATAGATCGCAAGTAGTGAACACTGAACAGGTACCTATGCAAAATTCATATTACCTTAGCCATGGCGGAAATATTCCCGTTGTACTTGGAGTAGTAAGTAATTTTGACGGCGTTTATGTACTTCTTCACAAATAAAAGCAAATTATTATTGTTCTATTGTGTAAAAACAAATAATCAGCCCCTTTATCACTGAAATAGCAAAGTGTCGCACAAAGTTCATTCACTATTATCAGTTTTACGTTCGGATACACGTTTGACGCAGCAGGCTACAAATATTCTGAAGTAAAATTAACTAAATAATTATGAAAATTAATTTAAATTTCAATCTATGTATGTTTTGTAAGTGTCATATTGAGTAAACTACCACATAAAAATATCTTGTGAAAATTGAGGATTATTGTTTCAAAACGTTTGATTTGTAAACAGATTTTTTGACAATTTGATTTGACATTGGCGTTAAGGTATTTATGTTCTGTGCAGCGGAGTAATAGTGTTCTGTGGTGCAGTGTGCATTGACGTTTGACGTGTGACCGTGTGCAGCGTTGCCAGACCGTACCAAAAAGTACGGTTTTCCGTACTATTCATCACACAACCGTACCTCAGTGTAGACCGTACCTTTTTCGTACCTTTTCTATACTAGTGATTTATTTAAAACAATACTTTTTGTTCCATTAAATATAGAGAACTAGCTTCTGCCCGCGACTTCGTACGCGGATCCTGTTGCTTATGCCAGCGACAACGGGGTCGTCAAAATCGAAGATATGAAACGTCTGAAGTCGAATTCTAAGAGCCCGGGGACGGGAAAACAGCGTGATGCGCGAGACGATTCGAGACGTTTCAGATCTTTCATTTTGGTAAGTCAACAGGAAATGCCCATCAGACTAAACAACTTTTGCTAAGACGTCATTCCTATATAAATAACAAAAAACATTTATATAATTCTAAAAATAAATGCAAAGCAACATGGTCTATCATAAAAAATAATATAAATAATGATGATAATGATAAAAATGACATCAAAGAGGTAATAATAAATGATAATATAATTAATGACCCTAATGACATATGTAATCAATTTAATAACTATTTTATAGAAATGACCAATAAAAACCTTAGCAATAGTGATAGCGTAAGTAACATTGACATTACCACTATCACTGACAGTATCTTTTTGACTCCAGTAAATGAACAAGACATTGTAAAAATTATCAACTCTTTAAATGATACGAACGCTACTGGATATGATGAAATAACCACCAAAATAATAAAACTAACCAGTAAAAGCATAGTAGCACCTTTAAGTTATATAATTAATCTGTCATTTGAGACTGGAACATTTCCTACCAGATTAAAACAATCTATAGTCAAACCACTATACAAAAAAGGTAACCGCACGGATATGTCCAATTATAGACCCATTACATTGATCCCTATCCTATCAAAGATTCTTGAAAAGGCAATGCACGGGAAAATAATCAACTTTTTAAATAAAAACGGCATACTTACTGAGAACCAATTTGGATTTAGGAAGAATAGTTCAACTTCACTTGCTTGTTTTACTTTGGTCAAACTGATATCTGAAGCCCTCAATAACAAAATGTCTGTATTATCAGTATTTTTAGATATGAGCAAGGCATTTGACTTTGTTCCACATAATCGTCTACTTTGCAAAATGGAGAAATACGGCATAAGAGGCAAGGCACACGACTGGCTTAAAAGTTATCTATCGAGTCGCCAGCAAAGGACAGTCATATCAAAAATTTACAATAACACAAAAAAAATGTACAGTTCAGACTTAAAAATAAATAGTTGTGGTGTTCCTCAGGGAAGCGTATTAGGGCCTCCATTATTTATAATATATATAAATGACCTTTGCAAGAGCCTAAAACATAATTGTACACTATTTGCTGATGACACTACTCTCACAATAAAATCTTCAAATAGGAATGACCTCGAAACTGACACTAACAATGAAATACTAAATGCAATGAAATGGTTGGAATCTAATAATTTACGTGTAAACATTGAAAAAACAAAGTTAGTGCAATTTCAAACATGTAATTCTTTGGTAAAACCGCCTCAAATACACTATAATCAATCAATTTTGGAACCCGCACCTTCCACCTTATTCTTGGGAATAGTGATTGACGAAAAATTAAATTGGAAAGAACATGTAAATAAAGTCTGCACTCGACTCGACAAATTTGTGTTTGCTCTTCGTAAACTGAGACGAATAGCCAGTAAAGAAATAGCCCTCAATGCGTATCATGGCTATGTTGCATCAGTGCTGCGTTACGGCCTCGTGATATGGGGAAATTCGGTAGATGTGAACAGAGCATTTATTGCACAAAAAAAATGTGTCAGAGCTGTGTATGGAGCAGAATATTTAGAACATTGTAAGCCACTATTTAAAGCACTAAAAATTCTTCCACTTCCTTGCCTATATATTTTTGAAATTTGCATGTTTATAAAAAGGTATTCGCACATGTTCCCATTGTATGAACACATTTCTAAAAGAGTGAAAAACAGAAGCCCAAATAAATTACTTGCACCTAGCCAGAGACTACATTTGTATAGCAGGAATTCTAATTGTATGGCAATTAAAATTTTTAACAACTTACCCCCACGCATCAGAGTGTTGCCCACAAATAAATTCAGGAAAACAATATTTGCCTGGCTTTTAGACAACTGTTTCTATTCAGTTAATGAATTTTTAAATTATAAATTTTGACATTACATTTTATCAATAATTACTTTGTGTGTGTTAAACTATTGACTTGTACTGTTTTTTTTGACATTTTTCATTCTTATATAACAAATATAATAAAATTATGCCTATAACACTTGACATTGTATAAAAATTGCCAATTTTTCATCTTAACTAATTTATAATTATATTCATGGGGATATATCGTCTTCTAACCGTTTCGATGACAAACTAATAATTAAGTACTGTGATTATAATTATTGTTGCGGCCTAGAGCTCGGCCACTTTGACTTTGTAAGTTAATTTTAATATTTCTACACCGGCAACGGTAGTGTATGTGAAACTGTTTATTATTAAGATCTTAATGTACCATATACTCAGAAATAAATAAATCTATCTATCTATCTATCTATATGTTATAGTGTCGCTGGGCTTTGGAGTTCCACAACAGGTGTTCCAGATCTTCAAATTTATTCTCACAGCAGAAAATGCTCTTCACGTGGAATATTTTTTGCTATGGCACCATTTTTATATCTCTTACACTTTAGCTGATCTGTTGCGGTTCTGCATCAGGTGTTCTATTTTCCAAAATAAATTAGTGATAGTTTGTTGATTTACAGAAACACTCAAAAGATGCGTCTCATATTGTACTATAGCTTAGATCCCTCAAAAACTATTTGGCTTAGTAAACTCAAAATTTGAAAGTAATGTAGTTAATTTACTGGTAAGAGACGTCAGGTTAATAAGGAAATTTAGGAGACGTCGAATAACAGAAGTGTTATAATTTACTGTAATACTTCTGTGTAAACAACGTTCGTTGTTTTTCCCTCGGTCTCATTCAATATGTAAATACACCGAGTCAGGACTGGTGACGCGGGAGCAAGCGACGTACAGTTGTCCGTATGAGATGCAGCTCGTCCTGAGGTCGACACCCGTAGCCTTCAGTGTCTGCCCCTGTGACTTATTTATTGTCATTGCGAAGCACACGCTCACAGGAAACTGCACGCGCTTGAATTGAAAGGGGTAATTGTGGCCGGGTGTCACCATTGCCAGGATCGCCCAGAAGACACGATGGAGCACACGGTGGAGGTCTGCCCTGCTTAGGCGGAGCACCGCCGTGTCCTCGTAGAGGCGATCGGCAGCGGCGGCGACCTCTCGCGTCCGGCCCTGGTGCAAGCCATGGTCTGGGGCGAGAGGGAGTGGGAGGCAGTCACCTCCTTCTGCGAAGCAGCCATGCTAGCGAAGGAGGTGGCGGGACGGAGGGACGGATGAGGGAGAGAGCCTCCCGTCCCAGCCACCGCGGGAGACGCTCCGGGCGTCGGGAGCCACGGGACGACTCCCGGCCACCGTAGGCGTGGGCCTGCGGGCGGAGAGTAATGGGTAGCTCACCGTCCGATCAGGACCAGGCCCGTGCCGGACGGCGCGTACGTGTTCCACGCGCGCCTCAAAGAGATGTCAGCATCGAGGAGGGGCCCCATAGGGCCGAAGCCTGCCGGGTCAGCTGGATTGTCCGAAAGGGTTACCGCTGGCCCGGAACATAAAGGGCTAAGGAAGGAACACGGGTGGGTTTTAGTCAGTAAGAGTCTGATACTCCCTTCCGCTCCACTCAGAGCGGGAGGGGTCATTTGATGACTTCCCATCCGAAAAAAATTGGGGTAATTGTGGAGAATCGGTGGTATACGTGGTATAAACACTGTCTCGCCGACACTACAACCCGTTAGAATTTCCGCCTCAATGATATTTCTCTGCAGCGAGACGACTTTGAGCCGGGTCCCATTACACAGTTTCGGCGGAGTGAGATTCCGAAGAAGCATAATTGGGACACCGACCTTTAGCTTAATGGTGTGCGCTGGTAGTTCACTTGCACTGAGGAAATTGAGAAATTCTACGGGGTAATGTGTAGCGTCATCTTGGTCGACAACAGTGTTTATTGAAGTGTAGATCACTTCATTTCCCTCAATTTCCGCGAGAATGCATTCATTGATCGCTGAAGGTTGGTCGTTTCTGGGTGTTAAAATGGCTCGTTCACACACCCAAGAGTTATCTTGGTGCGGTATCCTATTGATGTCCCCGTACACCAGGCGTATCAAATCTTCTAAGGTGGACACCACTCTCCCAAGTATCTCTGGTAGAACCACCTGGCCACCGTCTACTGGTAGCATTCCCTCACCCAATTTTAAGAGAACATCAGAAAATTCTTGGGCGTGTACATTCCCGCCAAGCTGTGCTCTCATATTCATCGTTAAGCGCAACCTATGAATATGTGGCCATAAGAAAGAGCATTTCAACAAAGCATTCACTTCATCAGCCCTAGTTCCTCGCGTCACCACAGGCAGCGTTTGTCGGAAACCGCTTAACAGAACTGTAACGCCACCCATCATTTGCTGGTTCCTGCGGATGTCCTGCAAAGTCCTGTTTACCACCTCTACTGCTTTTCTGTTCGCCATAGTGCATTCATCCCACACGATTAAAGAGCAATCTTTAAGCACGCGCCCTTTGTCGCTGTTGCTGTTGCGTTTGGAGTGTCAACTCCACAAACAACAAATGTGCTTGGTAAGATATAACTTAGAACCAAAAGTTTGACTTTACTTTATGATAGTGTAGCTTGTTGTACCACCAATCAATCTGTTTAGTAACATTGGTGTGAAACTCCCCATACAATTAGATAGGACATGTATAATAGTTCTCAGATTTCATAACAGTATCGTTCCTAATGCACATAAAAAATGCAAAAACTAAAAAAAAAAGTATTTTACGATAAAAAAAAAAAAATACGGGATTTGAACTCGCACCATTTAGTGCGGTAAACGGTCGCCTGACCATACCGCTAAATTCCCTGTTGACATGTTGTTGAAATAGCTGTTCCCTTGCAATTTATAATATTACTGCCCCGCTCCTTTATAAAAATAGCGTGATTGTTATGTTTTCAGGGGTAAATTTTTATTAACTAAATAAATAACATGTCATTTTGGGCATTCAATTATTTTGTGCATTCAATTACAAACCAAAACTTTTTAAAATCAATATTGCTTGCCTCCCTTAACATACGGCGTGATAATATGTAGCCTAAAGCCTTCCTTGGTTTACAAAGAACATTTTTGCTGAATTTCAATTCAATCTATCCAGTAGTTTTGGCGTGAAGCCGTACCATACACACAGACAAACAGACAAAAATTCTAAAAAGTCACTTTTTGTCATCAGTTACGTTTTTCTAACAAAAGCCACTTATTTTTTCTCGAAAATTCTCAATGTACAGTTTTTCTTTCGTTACAGTGTTGCTTGTTTACATAGTTACATAATTATATGTATAGATTAATATGTATAGATAATATCGCTTCATAACTGAACTTCCTCATTACATTATTCTTATGATAAATTATTATCAAAAAAAAAAAAAAACATTGCATCAATAGCGAATCTTCATTCTATAATTGATTTACATAGAAAATAGCAAAACAAGGTATTTCTAATCACAAGTCATGGATCACATATTTAAAAGATAGCTCTGGTAAAAAGCAAATGAACAGATCAAAAGTATTAGATATATGTACAACATTTTATAAATCCCTCTACTCAGACGACACTCAACCACTCTCAACACCCGATTATTTCTGTCCTGACAGTATTCCACCTATAACCGGATACGAGGTTCATGTAGCCCTCACAAAAATGAAAAACAATCGATCATGTGGCGAAGATGGTATTAGCACAGAAACACTGAAAATAGGCGAACCCATTCTCCTTCCATACATCACCCGGCTCTTTAACAGCATTCTGCATTCAGGTAGTTTTCCTAAAGATTTTTGTCACTCTAATATTATTCTGCTCCACAAAAAGGGTGATAAATCCGATATTAATAATTACAGGCCCATTAGTTTAATATCACATGTATACAAAATATTCATAAAAATAATTGAAAATCGCATATCTGGAGAACTAGATAAACACCAACCCCCTGAGCAAGCAGGCTTCCGGCCAGGCCTTTCTACGACAGATCATCTGCATACAGTCAATCAACTTATAGAAAAACACCAGGAATATAAAATCCCGTTATACCTCGCTTTTGTTGATTATTCCAAAGCTTTCGACAGCATTTCACACACATCCATATTTGACGCCTTAAGCAACCAAAACATTGATCCCACCTATATAAATCTGTTACGCAATATTTACAAAAATAGTACAGCCGCATTAAAACTTGAAACCACCGGTCCAAAATTTAAAATAGAGAAAGGAGTCAAACAGGGCGACCCGCTATCTCCTAAACTGTTCACTAGTACCCTCGAAGAAATCTTCAGGAAGCTGGCAGCCGAATGGAGGGAGAGAGGCATTGTCCTTGGCGAAGCGAGACTGACAAATCTACGTTTCGCCGACGACATTGTTCTCTTTTCATCCACAGCCACTGAACTTGAACGCATGCTCCAAGAACTCAGCAATGCAAGCCTTGAGGTTGGACTGAAGATGAATATGTCGAAGACCAAAGTTATGTGCAACGAAACACCTAGAAGCATAAAAGTAGACGGGGAGATAATACAACATGTCCAGGAATACCTCTACTTGGGTCAAGTAGTCTCTTTCCAGGCGAGGCAAGATAAAGAAATCTCAAGACGAACGGAAAACGCCTGGAAGAGCTACTGGTCCTTGAAGGAACTATTGAAGGGTGAGCTGCCTATGGCACTGAAACGCAGGCTCATGGACATGTGTATTCTTCCCGTCTTAACCTATGGTGCACAAACTTGGTCTTTGACTAACATCCAGAAGTCCAAACTCAAGGTCTGCCAACGAGCAATGGAGCGCAGTATACTAGGTGTTAAGTTAACGGATCATGTTCGAAACACAATACTGCGCTCCAAAACAAAGATAGCTGACGTGGCTCAAAAGGCTGCTCAACTTAAATGGGACTGGGCAGGACATGTCTGCCGCATGCCGGACAAACTGTGGGCCCAAATAGCGCAGAATTGGTGTCCTGACACAGTGAGGCGGGGTCGTGGCAGACCACGTAGGAGATGGCGGGACGAGCTGGATAGGTTCCACCAAGACTGGAAGAAGGACGCGCGGGCTCGCGAGAGATGGAAGGAGTGGAGGGAGGCCTTTGCCCAGGAGTGGGACAGCGCAGGCTAATTAAAAAAAAAAAAAATTGATTTACAAAATGAATTTGTTCGATATTGGCAATCGGTAATAATGTTCCACTTTACCATATCCCTTTGGTCGCAGACAGCCAACTCGAAGAAGAAAAAAACTGATCAAGTTCTTGCAGAAGTATCCCGATCCCGACCCAACCGTACCTTGAAGTTAAAAACCGTACCTTTTCAGAAAGCCAACCGTCCATTTTTGGAAAATCATACTGGCAACACTGACCGTGTGTTCAATGTTGTTTTGCTGGTTGCTTTGCTGGCCTGGCCTGCGCAAGTATCTTTCTAAGTAGTCTGTGCTACGCAGTAACTACCACGTGAGCTACAGAAATTAACGAAAAAACACAATTTTCTCAATAAAAAAATGGGTAAAAACAAGAAAGGGTCTAAAGCCAATGTCTTTAAAGTTGCTGGAGCTAAGAGCCTCAAGAAAACGAAAGCCAAAGCCGTCAACCTAGGATTGAAAAATGTAAGGTTAATTTTTCACTCATTTTAGTGTAATTCCTAATTGATGTAAAGGTAAAAGTGGTGTCCACCACTTTTACCTTTCCAGTAATATTAATTAAAATACCTATTACTTGAGAGTAAAATAGATGTTTCTAAATCTCCCATCATCTCTTGCTGGGCCTCTTTGGGTGCTCCTTCTCAACTTTGCAATACTGATCATATTCCTATAACCCTTCCGTTTACACACACACGCACACCCCATATCATCACAAAACACATACATACTAACACTTCACTAAGTTTTCATGTTTAAAGGATTTGTCACACTGGATGCGTTCTGCAGTCTACGGTCAGGTCAAAGTGAAGTGTTGTTCATACTAGACCTGACCGCAGACCGCAGAACGCATCCAGTGTGACAAATCCTTTAATGTATAGTCCTAACCTAAGGCTGGCTCTGTTAGCCAGAATCCCCACGCACAACGGACCGAATGAGAGTCTAAGTGCGGAAAAGGGAGTCCGCATCATTCCCATCATCATCATCATAGTCCTAACCTAAGCAGTCTATTAGATTTTTTTTACTCCTTCTGTAGGAACCAGGAACCTGGGCTAACGAACCTTAATACAGGTTACCATGTAACCTAGCTAGGATGCCAGATTCAATTCTTTTGTAACTCTCTTTATTACTTTTCCCTAAATTGAAAAATTATTATATTTATTGTAACAGACTGTATGTACCTACCTCACGTTTTTAAATAAATAAATTATAAATATGAATTAACTTATGAACCGCATGTCCTCCAGTTATCTTTTTGTATCACTCGTTTAATATTGGCCGAAGATTTAACAAGAAAAAAGAGAAACTAGGTTTTTCATTATTTAATCCAAGATTGGTTTGAAATCTATATGCAACTTAGAAAAAACTTCGAATTTATCAAACAACTTTGCATTAACTATTTTGTTTATTGTTCCAGATTAAACAAAAAGTACAAGACATAGATAAAGAATTTGTAGAAATTAGCAAGAAACCAAAAGCAAGCCAGGTCAAAAATGCACCAGCTATCATCAAAGTTCCAGCGAAAGCGAAGAAGTTACAGAAACCAGTTTCAAAAGAAGAAGTCGCAAAAACCGCTGAAGGATTGGTGAAAATGGACTTATAATTTCTTTTTATTGTAGCAAAATTAGATTATACCTAGGACACACATAAGTTATATTGTTATAAGTATTATAATTATATTTTTTTATTTATATCTGTTGTTTATTATATTTTGAACTAACTCTTTAAGTGTAAGCTGTAGATGTAGACTAACTTTAGAAAGAAAACAGTGTAAGTTACAATAGAATCCGGATATGACGACCAACAAGGGGCCGCGGCCGGCCACACTTGGTTGTATAGACGACGCACAGAACGGCTGCTGTTTTTTTTATTATTTATTAATATTAATCTGTCATTCTTATTACGAAATAATAATACCTATAGTTAGATTCATTGCTATATTATATTTATAAATAAAACAAATATTAAGATTAACTAAAAATATCTTTAAGGGCGTTTGTGAACTACAAGGAATTTTACTGTCCGGCGGTCCCACGGAATAGAAAAAACAAGTGGAAGTGCCCTTAGACTTCCTTAGTACGGGAACCAGTGTCGCCAAACTCACACAATTGCAAATTAAAATAAACATTTCAATACACAGAAAACGATGATATAATTGGCTACTTATTAGAAATGCAACTTTGGCGAAAAGTTTATTTATTGTTGTTCAAAATTAAGTCTTATTACAACTACTGAATGTTGTTTTTATTTTATATGTCAAAATCAATGAAGCACATTTTTCCATGTATCAATCAAATTCGAGCAATCTACAACGAGTTCAGCTACTCAACGCTAGAGGGCGCTGTACTAAGTTACTCTTTTTAGCACGCTAACGTCATTGAAATAGATGTCATATTCGTATGCACCTGTTATCTATTTTGCTACTCAGCTAGGGATGAGGACAAGATTTCGATAATTTAATGTCGATATTTGTACAATGTAATAATGAAAATCTTTTATATTATGTAATGGACCAAAGTCCGATTAGTATAAAAGGTAAAATGAAACGATAAATAGTAAATTTAAAATATTTATTGCCCTTGAAATAAAACATATTTGTTTAATAAAATACCTAAAGTTCGAAAAAGAACAGAGACAAAGTGGAGACGCCTTATGACAAAATATTTTTTTGGGACTAATGTCCCGGGTTTCAATCACATTACTAAATTACAACTAAAATCAATAAAGTAAAACAACTATCGAATTCATTTCCTGTTTCTGTTTTTGTTTTGAATATTACCGACAGGATTGCGAGTAGGTACAACATTTGAGCACGGACTAAAATATAAAACAACTGTTTGAATAAAAATCCATAAATTGTTGAATAAAATAAAAAAAATAATTAAATTCAAATATTTCGAAAACGGTGCGTCCTAGGCAAAAAATAACCAAAATTTAACCCCCCCTGTGTTTCCCCCGTGCAAGCAGTATCCCAACATGAATTAAGGAAAAAAAAATTTTTCGACCGACAAAAAATTTGATAAAAATTCTCAAACGTTTTTTTTTTCTATATTTCGCGGGTTTTTTACATCAGTGGTCCTCATGGTTTTCGACTAGAGCAGCAATTTCTTTCCAGAAAAGATTTTCATCCGAGCCAACATTTTGGAAATATAGAGCGTTTTATATAAAATAAAATTCGGAGGCCCATAATTCGGAAACGGTGCGTCGTAGGACCATGCTTCTTAGAACCTAAATAGTTTCTATGGTCAAGGTTACTTCGAAACTGCAATAAAATTGGGACATAAAAAAAAATCGAAATGTTTTTTTAAGTCCTCGCGCCAGTGCCCCTGGCTATGGCTACACTCCAACCGGACCCAGTTCTTTACCTGAATTAATAACAATAGAAAACGTATCTACTGGTTATTGAGAATGTTCTCCTTGTTTTTGAAGTCGGTTAAAAATGAAAATGAATTCAATTAGTGTACTCTATTAATAACATTAATATTAATGTACTTAAGTGATGTCCCGAAACCCCGACATTAGTCCCGAAAAAACATTTTAGTCGTAAGGAAGTCTCCGACTTTCGTCTATGTTCCTCGAACTTTAGGCAAATTAACTCTACCTATTCCGATCACTCATAATATGTCATGGTAACGAACGTTTCACTATATAAATACACATTTTACTGTTTTATCGATACCGAACTATTTGAATGTGTCCCATCCCTAATCGAGTAGCGTCGAACTTTCTAGAATGTATACGATGATATTCAAGACAGCGAGCAAGTTGATTTAGACTTTGAACAATGGACATAAGGTAGTTTTTAGTTCGCAACAAAGTAATAAGTATGGTTTTGTCAATAAAAACAATTTTATTGAAATATATCATAGTTTTATACTTACCGGTGATACGATACACCTCCGCAAGATACATTTTTTGTCCTGCTATCGTTTTTGCATGTAAAAATTGCACAATAAGGCATGTTTGTAATATTTTTCGTTACGTTCGAGACGTACTATCACAGCAAGTAGCTAATCGCGATTGAGCCGCCTCAGAGCCGGTGTTGCGGAGCTCCGCATAATTGTGACACGCGCGGTAGCTGCGTGGCACTTCCACTTGTTTTTACCCGACTGCGGCGAAGCCGGGTTATGTGTTTGACCTGTATGTATGTATGTATGTATGTCCGATTCTTTGTTCCCTCGTAACTTCTAAACGAATGAACGGATTTGAATAAATTATACGTCTTTAGATTTGTCTTGGTAGCGCGAGTGTCACTGGCTACATTAAAATCAAAAATAAAGTAAAATGGCGGATTTAGGGTGCCATATTGTGGAGTTCGAATTTTTTTTTTCTTCTAATACCATCGAGTGAAATATCAAAATTAAGGGTTTTCAAAGGTGATTACAAAAATATACACAACTTATATGGTTAAAAGTAATTCGAAGTGACAAATCGTAAAAAACACGTTAAATAAAATAATTATTTCTTGTTCCCTGTTGAGTGACTTTACGGGTCAGCTATTAATTAATACATAAGTAAATCGTGTGCGAAATCTTTCAAATTTGTAAACTAAAAAGCTGGAAATAAAAAACAAGTAATTAAAAAAACTAAAAAACCCGACAGCGGTAAAAAAAATTAGTTAAAAAAAAACTGAAAAGCTAAAAACAAGGCCATTTTTAATTAAATAAAAGTTGGAAGCAGGCGGGACCCATTTGAGTTTGAAAATATAATAAAAAAATGGTATGGGTCCCGCCTGCTTCCAACTTTTATTTAATTAAAAATGGCCTTGTTTTTAGCTTTTCAGTTTTTTTTTCTATTCCGTGGGCGGTCCGATTTTATTTTTTTATTATGGCATGCGTATAAGGGACCATAAAAAATCGGACTGCCGGACAGTAAAATTCCTTGTAATGCACAATCGCCCTAATGGTATGTACAGACGCCAGCACATCAAGCTACTACAATCTGTCAAATTTATTTAATAGATTTTCAACTTTATCGCTAAAGCTTAAGGTTCAAAGTTAATTGGGAAAATTTTACAGTTTCCTGTATTTTGTGGTTTCGGGTAACTTGATGATGTGCTGGCGGTCTGTACACGGTAATTAGTCCGCAACCTTGTCACAACAGATGAAAAATGACTGTGATTTACGCACGCGTATCAATATCAACATACGTAGTAGCAGTGCCGGATTAAGACTACTTGATGTCCTAAGCAATCCACGCCTGTAGTCCTATCCACTAGTCGCCTCGTATTTTTCCAAAACATCGACGAGCGATTTGTAAAGATTGGCGCACATCTCTAGAGTGACTTTTGGGTCTTGTAATATCTTGCTGTTAAGCAGCCTTGCCTTTCATGTGCTAGCAAATACAGTATCGGTGCTGTTTCCGCCTTATGGTGCCCCCCGAGACGTGATGCCCTAAGCAATTGCTTAATTTGCTTATAGGCTAATCTGGCACTGCGTAGTTAGGGCTTGTAAATATTCGAAGTTTTTAGATTTTCGAATATTCGAAGTTTTTACAGGCAGTATTCGAATTATTCGAATATTTATTCGAATATTAACTTTTTCCTTTGAATCCAAGTTGAAACCTTGAAGGGACAACTTGCTTATACAATTAATACACAAGTTTGAGTTGAGTATTTTTATTATATGAAATTGAATCACCTTTAAGCAACATAGTTTGACATTATAATGAAAAAAAAAACAAATCAAAAATATTAAGGGGGAAGCGCTAAGGTAGCCTGCGAAATTCAAATTTTCTTACGTTTTTTGCAATATGCTGGCCAGTATTAAGTAAGTTGTACATTGATTAAAATATGATTTGCGGTCGTAACAAATATGTATTTACAGAATTACAATAATTACAATCAATTTGTTCGACGACACTACTTTTCACCTCGCTACTTCCCTACGACTAGGCACTCCTTGCTGTTCTCCCCATCGCTGTCACTGTGGCGAAGATGTCAACAGCCTCGGACACCACCACGGCCTGTCTTGCAGCCGAAGTGCGGGTCGCTTAGCGCGGCACGCTTAGCGCGAACATTAATGACATCATCCGAAGAGCTCTTGTCACCGTCGGCGTTCCAGCTGTATTAGAACCCAATGGCTTGGCACGCGACGATGGCAAGAGACCGGACGGTATGTCTTTATTTCCATGGAAGGTGGGTAGGCCTTTAGTGTGGGACGCTACGTGTGTTGATAATCTTGCGCCATCCCATCTTCCTGGCTCGGCATGCTGTGCTGGCGCTGCTGCTGTGGCTGCGGAAAACCTCAAGCGACGAAAATATAATAACCTCATCGGAAACTATATTTTCGAGCCGTTTGGGGTTGAAACTCTCGGGCCGTGGGGTCCGAGTGCTCATGGTCTTTTTAAAGAAATTTCGAAACGGCTGGTTGACAATTCCCGTGACCCAAGGGCTGGCTTTTATCTTGGCCAGAGGCTAAGCATCGCTATACAACGTGGTAATGCCGCCAGTCTCTTGGGTACAGACGCCAGCAGGTCAACCTACCCGAAACTGTCAGATTTTCCCAATCAACCTTGAACCTTATGCTTCAGCAATAAAGTCGAAAATCTATTAAAGAAATCTGACAGATTGTAGTAGCTTGATGTGCTGGCGTCCGTACATTACCAGTCGACAGCGATGCGGATGAATTTTTCGACGCTATTTTTTAGTTTCTGTATAGTTTTAGTTAAGTTAGGATTTAATTTTGTTATTTTTAGTTTGTATAGCCAAATAAATATTTTCAAAGAAAAAAAAACAGTAATACAACTTGTTAAGTTAGTATAATCCCCAAATGTCAAGATTTCATGAAATAGTCATTCTTGGGGATTACATGGTCTTAGAGAGTTGTGTTGATGACTTTATTCATAATAATTCTGTAAATACATATTTGTTACGGCTGCGAAACCTCGGAGTGGCGGCGCCGGCACTGTGTGTGTACGTGTAAAGCGCGGTCTGTAGGTAACAACTTGTAAGACAGACGTAGTTCGTATTTTCAAACTGAACTAAAAATTATTCGAATTCAACATCAGTCAATATTCGAATAGCAAAAATGATCGAATATTCGCATTATTCGAATATTCGAATTACAAGCCCTATGCGTAGTAGAGGGGAGAAGGAGAAAGTCGGAACGCGAGGCGCGGGGTATTTTTTGTTTGTAGGTGTGGTTGTTGTATTACTACTCGTCGTTCTAGTCTGACGATTTATTGCTAAAATAGGTAGAAGAGTTGTGTTGATGACTTTTGTGATTAAATTCTGTAAATACATATTTGTTACGGTCGCGAATCATATTTTAATCAACGTACAACTTAAAACTGACCAGCATATTTCAAAAACGCGCTTTTGCATTTTCGTCGCTAAAAACGATTAGTCGTTTTAAACGAAGTTGCTATAACCGGATTCTACTGTATTTATATTTTTATACTTACTGAGACTGATGATTTTAGTTGACATACTTTCTACATAACCATCATGCACCCAGTAGTATAAGCAAGTATGTATTTGGATTGTAATCCGACGCGACCAAAGAGAGATCAGGCACAGGACAGGGCTTAACATGCTTTCCGAGGCATTAGGGTATCACCGCCGACTACCAAACTCAGGTCGGTTTTTAAGAAATTCCTAATGGAAACACCCAATAACACTTTCGCCGTCCGTCCCATTGGACTATGATATTGAGGGAAGAGATAGTGCACCTGTGTCTGCACTCACACACTTGCAAGTTGCAATATGATATCTTCCATGCCGAAGGCTAGTCTCAGTTGAGAGTGGTTGCCATTGCCATGGCCGAAATACAGTCTGGAGGACTATATTATTATTTGGGTTGTGGTTGATGTCAGATTATAGCCACCGCATGTTGATGTAAAATTCAGAGAGTAGATAATCATCATGCCATTGTGGTAAAAAGGACTCGGCTGTCTCTCGTATAGTCTTGATCAAATGAATGAAAACCAACATGTTAATATGTCTTTTATTGTTAAAATTTAACAAAATATAACATTATTAAACACTTAAACTAGTGACATTTAAGTTTTAGTTTAAAAATTCATTGGTTAACGGTGGTAGATTTCCTAAACATAGGTACATATACACAAGGAAGGATGACTTTCATTGATGCGTAATTTGATTACGCAGAAGAAAGGGCGGTGACAAAGTGAACCACCTTGGTGCTATCACATCATTCATGTCTACTCTAAAAGAAAATGCGCATGAATGATGTTTAGCATTTACATACATAATATTTAATAACAGAAAATGCTTAACTATTAAAATATTTATTAGTGCCTAAGGTTGTTTATTCTTCGTCAGTTAGGTCGGGTTCAGCTTGCTCGTCTTCGCTCACATCCCCAGCCTGGTCGGCTTCAACTTCGGGTGCAGCGGGTGTTTCAGAGATAATTTCAGGAGATTCGGGCTCTTCTACGATGGGCTCATCTGCAGCAGGTTCACTGGAAAGTAACGTTACAGATTTTAATTAAAGTTATTACTTTTCTTTCGCGTCGCTTTACGTTCCAACATATTGGAAGTTGTCTGACAATGGATGTAATGCTACTAATATTATAAATGTGAAAGTTTGTGAAGATGTTTCTTACTCAATCACGCGTAAACCGTTGAACAGATTTGGATGTAAATTGGCACGATGATAGACCATTTCCTGGATTAACACATAGGATACTTTTTATCCCGATTCCGATTCCCGATCTTAGTAATTATACTGTCAATATCCTCACCTGGCATCAGCCTCAGGAACTTCAGCAGTAGAACCACTATGTGAAAGCTCCTCAAGGCGCGCAGCCGCAAGTTCTGACTCTTGTCTCGCGATCTCGGCTAGTTCAGCAGCCTGAAATGGAGAAAAAACCAGAAATTAGTAAACCTTTTGTTCATGCGTTCAATTCTTTCATGGATAAATTAGTATGTTTTTAGAAAAGTATTTTTTACCTGACTTGCAAGTTCGGCTTCGCGCTCGTCCTGTGCCTGTTTCTCTAACTCTTCTAACCTTGCGAGTTCTTCTTGTCTCCTTTGTTCCGCCTGCCTTTCCAGCTCGAGCTGGGCCTCTTCCTCGGCTAACTTCGCTTCCTCAGCCAAGCGGGCTTCTTCTGCGAGTCTTGCCTCTTCGGCTAAGCGTGCTTCTTCGGCCAGACGAGCAGCCTCTGCCTTCTTAGCTTCCTTGGCTAGTCTTGCTTCTTCCGCTTTGCGGGATGCCTCTGCAAGCTTGGCCTCCTCAGCCAAACGGGCCTCCTCAACTAGACGAGCTTCCTCAGCTTTGCGAGCTTCTTCGTCAGCCTTGCGTTTGGACTCTTCTGCTTTACGGGCTTCGTCTTCTGCCCTCTTCTTTTCTGCTGCTTCACGTTCGGCCTGAAAGCGGTAAAAGGTTTTATTTAGATAATGTCGACTAACAATTATAAAAAAGTACTCAATGATACATACTTGAGCCTTACGTTCAGCCTCACGTTTTGCTTCCTCCTTCAATGCCCTGGAACATAAATGGAGGCACAGTTGAATTACACAACATAAAATCAACGTTATCGGTTTACCTAGACGTAATACATTAAAAGATACGTACTTTTCTTCGGCAGCCTGGGCTTCTTCCTGCCTCTTTCTTTTGATTTCTGCCAAATCAGCCGATGGAGTCATTACTGGCTCAACGGTAGTCGCACGGAATCTGGCTGCTCGGTCGGCCTTGGCTGCCTTCAGTTCCAAAGCAGGGTCTTCCATCGTCTGCGGGACCTGGAACTTGCGGCTCGGCCTCCATGGGAGCAGCTTGACTGCACCGAGGCCAATGTTACGCGCGTCCCGTAAACCAATGACCATTGGTGAAACAATTAGCTCTCTTTGAAACAACTGCTAATCATCCCATAGCGTGAACGATGAATGCCAATGGTCATTGTTACAAGAACGATGACGGACAGTAAGCGACGTAATACAACGCTCATGATCATGATGCTGTCTAATCGAAGCTGTTAGACCCCAGCACCAAGCTCGATGACAAACCCTGATGGCATGGTATTCGCTATGACTTCGTATAAGTACTTTTGTTCAGTGCTGCTTCATGCTGTAATGCGAATGATAGTGCAGTTGTCCAGTGTGGCGTCTACATTGGGTCCATTTTTTACTCAAACATGAATAATTCAGTATAATATGCATGAGACATAGCATGTTCCAGAAAAAATGGCATTTGAAGTGTGTTTGTTTGTGTGTGTGTTTCTAAATGTGGATTCTGTGTTTATTTTACCTTTAACGCTAAAAATGTTATGGGGATATAATAATTTATATTGTAATTTTATCATATTTATTTACGTGTGTTATACGAATAGTTAAAACAATTTTAGTCAGACAGCAAAGCGTTACTAAAGCTTGGATTTATAAGCGTGACATTGGGAACAATAAACGTGCAAATGATTAAAACAACTACATTTTCAGTAAAAATTCTTTATTGTTAAGTAAAATCAGTCGAGTTAAGTGAAAACGACGTCTTGGTCACCGACAAAATTTCGGCGCAACACCGCGCTATCACAACGATGACTAGTAAATAAATAAATTCGTTCGTCGCAACTCGTAAACAGAAGTAACAAAAATAGGTAATCTGTAATATGAATAAAAAAATAGATGATCTTGGTTAGTTCTAGCGTGTTATACCGAGATCAGAGAGCGCGAAGGGCGAACACGGCGCGAGCGCGGGGCTGTCCGCAGCCCCGACGCCCGCGCCGCGTCGCGGGGAGCTACGCGCACTGCGCCGCCGACGGCTGTTCCGGCGCGCCGCCCGCTGCAAGAGACACCACACGCAGGGTTAGACACGAACTTTATATCTCGGATTAATATTCGTTTAGTGCTATCAATGCGTAGCTTTTCACTTTTAGACCGGTTTAAAGACTCATTTAAAGAATTAAGCGAGGGGTTGTAAGCGAGCGCTAGCGTTGCGACGGTGGCGAGGTACCTGTGGCACTCTCGACGGCCAGACCGGCGGCCGCGAGCCTGTTCTTGGCATAGAAAGAGAGGAGGTTCACGTCGTCCCTGATGCTAAGCTCGTGGTAGAGAGGCCTACGGTTGGAGAAGGCCTTGTTACCGGTGTAATGCAGACACGCTAGGTGACCGCGTCCTGGCGAAAACACCTCACGGTTACCACGGGGTCACACTGGAATTTAACTGTTAGTCGGTGGTCAAACTGAAGGACAACGGATGACACAGTTATGGACAATTATAAAAAAAAATATCAGGCTGTTTAATTCGTTTAGTTGGAGAACATCGAGTATAGTATTCACTGTGGGATGTAGGACTTTGTTATTATTCTCACCAGTGAACCTCTCGGCGGGTTTATTGTAGTAGGAAATGTTGCGGATGTGGTCAGCCACGCTGCGCAGGGGCAGCACGAGCCTAGCGAGGTAAGCCTCATTGCTGAAACGATACGGAACTGGTTCCCCGTACGAATATCTGTTGATGAAGTTGTAAGAAAAATAAATAACCGCAGTTTATGACTTATAATCTTTTACGCGCCACGATAAACATGCCAAGATTAAATGAAAATAAATCGTGAGCTGTTTTATTAGAGGAGACAAGACAACAAACGCTGACATTTAACCGGACTATAAATAAAACGGCTGTGCAACTGTCCAGCAGTTGGACACGTACGTCACACTCAAAACATGCGCTGACGCAAGAAATAAGCTATAAAATGTACACCCAAGGTACGGACATTCTTCCTCTTGAAGGTCACATTTTTTCGTTTCCGAACCCCAGAAGTTCATTGGATTTTGGCAGCAAGACAGGTTGTTCATTATTGCAACGTGTACCTACATGATTGCCAAATGACATGCGACAGGTAGTTGTGTCGTCAATGTCACTGCCAAGGCAGTCTTTTGATAGACGCATCAATGGGCCGGCTATTTTAGTACTGTTAGGTACATCCGGCCAAGAAAAACTTGACCTAGCCTTGGAACTGGTACATGTGCAAGGTCTTCTAGCCGTTCTTGTGTCCAAGGATGTCAATTAAGATACTTATTTTTGTCTCTTTGGAAATGACCGAGATCGCTAACTACCATCTACTACTACTACTACTACTACTACTATTCCAGCACAAGAATAATCTTATTACTCCATCTCAAAGATGCTGCTAGAGGAGTGTAGTCTACTCACGAGAAAATCGTATCGAGGGGTGCTACGGTCTTAGCGCGGGGCACAACGGAACGTGCGCGCGTGAGTAGCGCAGCGGTGTCAGCGCGAATGCGGCTGGTCTCATCTTCGAAGTTCTGGAAACATTAATTAATCATGATTTTTAGAAATTCCAACTAAATGAACTGCTGCAGACAAAACTGATAAGTTATTGTAAAAGTTTACAAAATCAGATTGATATTTTGTGGAGTTTTTTGGACTGTTCATTTCGAATATGATTCACAACTTCGCGAAGAAAATGCATTACATAAAGTCGAAAGTTTCAATGAGCTTAAAATGAAAAGTTTGGACAAACCTTGGTGGACTCAGAGCGGAAAAAGTCGTCAACTGCTGATATGGAAAAATCGGGGCGACGGCGGTACGCAATGCGGTCCAACTCCCGCAGGATTACCGAGGGTCGCACGCGCACACGCACTACGTGGTGGGGTGCCTCCGGGTATGTGACGAGTCGAGTGACGGTGCGAGGAGCTGACGGTCTGTATATCAGTTGAGCCTGGAATTTTTGTAATATGCTTGCTTTATGCCGGCTAAAACAATGAATTTACGAGCGAACATAATGGCTGTTTATTACCGCCATGCGCGGTTATTAATAAAGTTTACATTGTGCTGGCATACAACGTGTCAGTAACGTTTGAAAGAGTACAATTTGATGAGGCAGCCCATATAAAGGTTACATGCTCTGTGGCCCATATGCATACTCAGGAATGAGCTACAGGTATGCGAAAACTAGTAAAATATCGAGATAATACCACGCATTACACATTCGTGAACTCACTATAAAACTTCAACAGCCATGCTAGATAAACAAACCAAACGTTTTGTGAATTTTATTATTCTACAGAAATTGCATTTTCTGCAGTAAAAGTAATGCGGAAAGCATGTCATGAAATGTATTTTCATGAAAATCGTGTGCATGCAAGAGTATTCATGTCTGAAGAATTTAAAACATGCAATAAGATATTATTAAAAAGCTCGTGACGAAAATAATCTTACAATAATAACTCTGTTTATCGAAGCTTTCCTTGTGAAACATTATGTTATGTGGGTGCAAATGTAACAAGATAATGTAGGTATGAGTGCAGATTGCCACATTGACGCATTTCCCTGAGATGGAATTCTGCTCAAACCATGGAATTGTACACAGTTCTGTAAAGTTGTGTTTGTTTATAATACGTTAAATCATAGGACTATTTCGGTGGTGGACCTTACTGTACGTCTCAATGGCGGCGTGAATCATCGGCCGAGTGTTGTAAAATTAGATTATTTCGCTGCGCACACGCCGCAACGGAGAAGGCGAGAGTGATTGCAACTTTTATTACCATAGAGACTTTCCTACGTTCTATTTATATTGTAGAAACATGATCTAGCTGTTAGCAGTCATAACCTTGCTCTAAGCGTTAATGAGCAGCTGCCACATTATTTTTCGAACTGTCCATTTCTTTCTCATCTACTCCGTGGTACCTTTTTCCATTTCTTTCTCATCTACTCCGTGGTACCTTTTCGAAAGTAATGTAATTTGTGTACTCAGTTGTTTAATTGCCAAATTTCAATCAACAGCAAGGCATCAATCAGACATGGAAGAGTGACGGGCTATGCTATCAAGTTACTATGTCCATCTCTGCCAGCGACTTACCAATCATCCAATCTTTAAATAATTTGTTACGAAATTTGTGCTATCTCATCTTCTAGCTTAGAGGAAATGCTAAGGATAGTTGGAAATTTTGAAAAGTAGAATGTTCTATGGGTTTCTTATAATAACATGGGAGTTAACAGTATTCTTGGCTTCTGTCCGGTTGCCAAAAATGCTTCTCCCTTGATCCGGCTCCAGCTTTTGTATTCATACTGTTTTCTAGGGAGTGATACATCCGGCCAGTGTTTTAGACAAACATCTTCAACTATAGACTTTCAAGGTTCTTCGTAAACGATATATTTGGAATGTTTGAAATTTTAATGTTTTTCATTGCCAGGGCAGTTGAATAAATAACCCTAACATGTATTTTTGTTTGTTCCGAGGATATTTTGATAATTAATCTTGGCTTATTATTCATTTCAACGTAAACAGCAATAAGACTAACTGCTGTTTAAGCTCGTGGGTGATTTCAATAGTGGTTTGCATTTGCTTTGGTCGTTATTGTTGAAATATGTTTCCTTTGCTTAATTTACTGCTTCCTTGATTGGGCTGTGAATCATCTTCAATTAAATCTGTACTCAGATGTTTTTCTGTAAGTGCGTCGATCTCTATTGTTAAACATCCCTCGGAATAATAAGCTACTTCGTCGACTAGAAACGTTGGTACTAAATCTTGTAACATTTTAAACGACTTGTTTTTTTTAAACACATTTTATTACTGTAAGAATGTTTTTACGTTCGTTTTGATTACAGTAAGTTACACATTGGCATGCTGCCAGTGCCACGACTCGCGTGTAATTACTGTATGGAATTGTGTATACCACAATAAATAACGTGAAGAACTGAAACGTGCTTCAACAGCATTCGGTTAAAATTTAGTTTATTAGTTAAAACTACAGGTGTATTCGAATAGCACCGAACACTGAGAGATAAACTGTGTCTAGAAAATAAATTAAAGTAGAAACGCACTGCAAAGAAATAATTTTACAAATACGCACAACTATACTGAATATTACCTAGTCGAATATTGTTCAAGGAATTAGTTTGCTGCACGTGTAACCTTGGGAACAAACCTGTGAATACTATACCTGCAATTCAGACAAGTTGCATTGCCTGATTTGGATCAGCTGCTGGGGCTCCAAGTTCGGGCTTAGCACATTATCTCCTAATTCCTTGTAGCATATCAAATCAAATAGGTGAAACCGATTACAAATCACCCCAGAACAAACATAGGTAGATGCTGTAACGAATTGCCATTTCATAATCGCCGTATCCGCTGCAGACGCGTGCGCGTGTTCGCTCCGTTTCTATTTGACATTTTGAATGTATGACTACCTTTCCTAATAACCTTCTGGACAGTTTTAAATCATCCCCAATATCCGAACTTACTGTATTATTTATGGATTTCTCTATAGCATAGGTTCTCAACGTGGGCGATGCGTGGGCGTGGGTGCCTGGCGTTTGAAACTCAGGGGGGCAGTAGAAAACCCAGAGAAAATTATGTATCCAATCTTACGACTATAGGTATAATATCATACGTTTAAATATAATCGTAGCAATAACTATTTCAGATTCACGACCTATGGTAAGTAAAAAAAATTGGGTTTCTCTAGAAAAAAAAAATATTTTGAAAGCTGGCAGTGGGCAAAATAAGGTTGAGAACCTATGCTCTGTAGTCAAAGAAAAGTATATTATATACTACTATATTAAAAATCGAAATGTAAATTTTGGAATGTGTGGTACTTAGCTACATATTTAGTTTGAAACCAACAGTTGTTTATTATTATTTCAAGTATTGATTAGAGATTTAGAATAAAGGAAACTTATTTTCTTAGGTCTAAGTCATTCCTGAAATATTTTGCCTGTCGTGAAATTTTGGCAGTCTTCATGACCACCATTTTATTCACCAGTTGTGAAAACATAATGGTTCGGTAAAATGAATGTTCTTCGAGCATTTATGAAGTCAATTTGTTCAGAATTATGAAGTATTATTCACCGACATGTTGTTTTAGGATACTTATTAGATATTTTCATATGTATTATAGCATAGTGAATAATTCAAGGGCAAGTTCTAGAGTCGTTGATCCCACTTGAAATGCCAAATAGCCCTACGCTGCACTTGAGATATAAAACTATCATCTAGATAAATATCTCGTAGTCGTTTAAATAATGATTGAGATCGTTATGCGAGTTATGCCAGACGTGCAGACTAACAAAACACTTGCGTTTCGAGACGATCTGATTTAACATTTTGGCTGCTATTAAATATTCGCTCGCCACAGGTGCTTTTGGAGCAGTTATGAATAGTGACTACCAACTGCCAAAAGTACCTAGGTACGAAAACCAACTCCGCTGAGATTGTTTTGGAACGAGGTTTTAATAGATTTCCAAATTGATTCACGTCGAAACTTCATAGAAATAAAGAAGGTTATTGCTCATTTGGTACATAAGTTCTGAAAGTCAACACTTAAAGATGATTTCTATCCTTCCTCCAATGGGAGAATTTCTATTTCTTATTAATTTCTGTCTAATTTGACAGGACTAAACTAATATTTATCTTCTGTCCTTTTCTTAATGAAATAGAAAGAAAAAGATGCACTGAACTTAAATTTAGTTTAGTTTGTGAACAAGGGAATCGGCGCCTATGTAGAGAAAGAATAACAATAGCTGGATTCATTAATAGACAAGATTCCTTTGAAACCCAGCTGAGTAGGTATGTCTGAAGAACAACAGATGGACACATGCTTAATTAAGCAATTTTAGTGTCTCTTGCCACTGTGAAATGGTGGAAATACTTACCCACCTACTTAATATCATTAACCTCTTTTGATATTTCGAAAATAATTTGTGTTTCGCAAAGAGCTATTTAGGTGAATTTTCTTATAGATTTACAGCTCTACAGTTCCAATATGCTGGCACAAGATGTTTGGAAATAAACAATGCAAGAGCATTTAATTTTACGAGTTGTTGAACGCAACGTAATTAGGTCGAGGCAAACTAAAACAGATTTGATTTATTCAGAAGTGTTACTTTTTTGACTTGTTTAATCATCTCTTTTAAAAATTACGTTTCCTTTTGTAGTTAGTTAACTAACAACCTTGGTGTGTTCTTGGAATCATCTATTCATAAAATTGCTAAATATGTAATGATTTTAGAATACCTACTCGAGATTTTAGCCGATGGTTTGCTATTGTGCCTATAATGTGATTAGTTGAAGGCTTTTGATTGTGTTCATCTCAGGGAAGTTACTTATTATCACATTGGGATTATCAAAGTAGCTCTAAAATTCAGTTTTTGTTACTTAGTTTTACTTGAGCTATTACATTGAACTAATTTTTATCAAGATGCTGAAAGAGATTCAACGATAAAGGTCACATTATTTAGGGGTCCCACAAGGTTTAATTCTTTGCCCGAATTTGATCTTATGGGATTATTTAAATGTAAAGCCTAATCTTAATAAGGAATACCTATCTCAAAGAGATACCTACCTAGGCTAGATTTCTTGTGTTTATTAACACTCATCTAATTTATGATACAAAAATGGTCAACCACTAGTAAATGTGGAAGAACCCTTGTAATTTAGGTAACCAATAACTAAAACATCCTTCGTAGGTAGCGACACAACCTAAAATCAAACCAAAATTTTCCGCAAAATATCTATAAGTTATGATAAACACGGAAATCAAATATTTACATATTTACAACTGCTGGCATATACGTGCTATTTCAATAATCAAGCACATTGGTTGCAATCTTAAAATAATTTATGCATCTTGCTTATGTGTGCTGGAAGCCGTGTTACTTACTTAGTTGTGCTTAAGTCAGTGCAAATGTCCATGGGCGGTGTGTATGAATAGCGACGTATACCCGGCAGCCAAGGATGATCTACTTACAGTTCACTATCTACAGAAGTTGCGATCTTACCTGTGAGAGGCTGGGTACGTACGAAGTGTACGGGTCGTAATAGTAGGGAAGGTATGACGAGTAGTAGGGTAGGTAGTACACTGACGACCACGGCTGTCAGGGAAATGGACACCAGTTAAACTTATTCATTTAATAATATCATAGTAGTTTTATTTGTTTGTTCTTGGTTGTCCTAAGTATAGTAAAGATACAGAAGAGTTAAAGTTTGTTCTATTCTGTTAGAGAGCTGCAAGTTGTCGAAACTTAGCACCAAACTTATAAGAATATCTCTAAGCTAAGTTCATGTTATTATTGAGAATGTGTTTGGTATTTTTCTAGAAAAGTTTGTGTACCTAGCTACGTAGACCTATGTAAATACGTCTTATTTGTAAAAAAATTGTTGTTGTTCTTGGATGTGGAAAGATACTATGATGTCATGTTCGGGTTTCAATGCGTAACAAGTCTGTCTATTTTGATACTTTGTTTATTTTGATTAGACGCTATTGCAATATCTCATTTTAACTCAATAGCTGCTATACTAATACAATTATGTAATTTTATTTTTTCCTGTCTGTTCGAATTTCCCTGCACGTAAAAACAGTTAAATAATTCAAATGGTTTTAAAAATAGGACATATTGAACAAACCAACATAGAGTGGGTAACATGGAAGTAATCTGTTAGTAAACAAGGATCGAGCTCATCATCGACTCAGTTCTTTAGGTTGTTGTGTGAACACGACACAAAGAAAATAGAAATATATTAGAAAATGCAAGCTTTATTAAAAATTCAGTCTAAATCACATTTTAAATAATTTAAAGTAACATTAAAACAAGCTCTAGTACGATCAACTTCCACTTATGAACAAAATAAAGTAGAGCGATCACATTACGTTACAGCGAATACTGATTAGGTTACATGTTGGGGAAGCTGGGGGGTCAGGGAGTTAGGGAGCAGGGGATATCAAGGTGGGGCCGGGGCGGGAGCCGGGGCGCTACACGCGGTACGAGTAGTGGCGGTAGGTGGTGCCGTAGGGCAGGCGGCCGCTCGCTGTGGACGAGTATGAGTAGCCGCCGGGGCCGCCCAGGTTGCTGCTGCGCTCGCTGCTGTACGAGTAGCCGCCGGGTCCGCTGCCGGCGCGCCGCTCCACCGTGTTGCTGTACGAGCTGCGCTGCGGCAGGCCGGAGCCCGCCGAGCGCTCGCTCGTGCTCTTGTACGAGTACGAGTACTGCTCATCGGCGCGGCGCGGAAGCACCGGGTCGCGGTCCACCACCACGTAGTGACGCGGCGTCTGTAACAACCCTGCCCTATAGCCACCGCCGATCACACCTCGCCGCCCGCCCTCGCACCGACCCGACCCGACCGACTAGCTTACTATAGCGAAAGCGACACACGACAAAGACACTACGCCCGTCAGTACGACGCGTAGTTGCTGTAAAAGACATGGCGATGCGCCGAGTGTTGAGGCCGGCCGTGCGCTTGTGCCAGTAGTACGTCCATGTTGTCGCGCGGCGTGCCTAGCGGGTCCGCCTCTAGGTTGCGCTCGCGTAGGCCCACGGCCGCCAGCACGCGCTGTCGCGTCTGATCGCGCGGCGACACGTACGGCGCTAGCGGCGCCAGCTTCGACTCCGGCTTGGGCGCGATGTTCTGCCGCGTGACCGGGTCGAGGATGGACGGGCGCGCGCCGGGACGCGAGCGTCGGCCGAACGCCGTTACCGGATCAGGCACGAGACTCGGCCGCGGCACGAACGGCACCTTCTCCCAGTCGCCGGGCAGCCGCTGCAAGCGGAGAAGTCGCCGTTAGTCGGACGGGCGCGGCTCCAGCCGCGGCTATATTTGGCGCGCCCGGTAGCTCCGCTTTCCGACTCCGATTCTCGATTCTAAATGACCCACTTGCGGAACGCTACCATGAACGACACTTATCAAAACCTAAGTCTTTTTAGATAGAAGCGGCGACGTGGATCTAGCTTATCATTAGCAATGATGTTTACAAGCGAACTAACGAAAACGGGAATAAGTCGACACTTGGGAAGACGGCGAGAAATCATAGTATCACGTTATCATCATTGTGGATTCCAGTCACTGAACAAGAACACTATATACATAATCGATAAGGCGGGAATGGCGCCGATAGCCGTTTGTTGAGGGACGCGAGTGGCGAAGGTCGAGCTGGTGCGAGGGGCGTCCGGCTCCCGGGAGAGAGTGGAGCGAGGTGCGAGGCACGCTCAGTAGAAGGTGTTAGAAGGGCGGCGGCGGCACTCACCGTCACGGTGCTGTAGCTGCTGGGCCTGTAGGGGCGGCGGGTCGTATAGAAGTCACTCTCGTACACCATGGCTGCTGATTTATGATCGTTCGACTTTAACTCGCGACGGTTGGTCCTCGACTGAAGAGAGCGCGCACGCAGCGGCGCAACGCTGTCGACCTTATTTTTAGATCACTGTCATTGCAATTTTCACGTCATTCCCCAACCCCGCACGGATTTCTCACAGAAATTATAAAATGCTTGTTGTTTTGCTTGTGATGTCACAAGTGGGTTAAGGATAATCAGAATGTCGGCGAAGAATGCTGGGTGCAACAGAAGACAAGCAAAAGTTACTAAAAATAATTTATGAACTGAAACAACCCAGAATGGTCCATTTGAATCATGAAATTTTACGATTCCAATGTCGGACGAACTTGTGTAAGACGAGGACACAAAAAGGAATTTGCGTTGTATTTTAATTTCCTACTTTTTCACGTAGGTTGTTTTGAATCATAGTTATTTTATTTCAGCTAGACTTTAATGAGTCTGCCGATAAAAATAGATAATACCTATGTAGGTATCTTCTCCAGTAGTTACCTACCTACTACGCGTATTTAGAAGATAGGATTCTTAGTTGTAAGAGGAATTTATCTATAGGTAGGCAAATGTAACTAAACATTGGCGTACCTAATTATATGCAAACCCTTCATTGTTATGAAATGTTTGCATTTGTGTTTAGGATTAGAGCAGCACTCTCAATAGGTTTTTTGTGCCCTACATAACATTCCATGGTCGCTAAGCCATCAATTGATTAGTAGCTTTTCACCGAGGCATGAGCTATTTTAATATAAACTGACATAGATAGAAGGTTGAATCTGGATTAAGTAGACATTCAAACGAAATCGTTGTGACGTGATCATCCTAAGTACCAATTTTTTTTTTTTTTTTAGCCTGCGCTATCCCACTCCTGGGCAAAGGCCTCCCTCCACTCCTTCCATCTATCGCGAGCCCGCGCGTCCTCCTTCCAGTCTTGGTGGAACCTATCCAGCTCGTCCCGCCATCTCCTCGTGGTCTGCCACGACCCCGCCTCACTGTGCCAGGGCACCAATTCTGCGCTATTTGGGCCCATAGTTATTATAATGACAGTACATTATTATTGTTTCTGAGTATCTCCTGTATTAGGTGCGCGTTGGGTTGATGATATCGTCAAAGTTGGGGAACAACTGGATAAGACGCTCGGAACCGGGAGGTATGGCAGAAAAACGGGGAGATCTGTACCCAGCACTGGGTGATTCCGGGATGAAATGATGATGACATAAGTAGGTAGGTACTTCCAATCTCACATGGGTCACACCTATTCAAACAGCTAGACCCGCACCCTAATTGCTTAACACTGTAACACTATTACTCTCAATTCGAAGCATAATATTTCCAATCAGTTGAGGTTCGAAAAATGTGTCTGCTTAAGAACGCAATGAATGTTGTTGTACTGTCAAAATGAAACCTATTGCTACTGCCGGAACAACTAGGTATCGTAGGCTATGACTATCATGCATGACACAATCATTTGTTGCGTGCGAGTTGTAGGTAGTCTTTGCATGTGAGAATCGAACCCGCGGCCCAATAGGCCTCGCCGATGAAAATTTAAAAACATGATGGTACGGAACCCTCGGTGCGCGAGTCCGACTCGCTCTTGCCCGATTTTTTTTTTAAAAGAATTAACGCATATGATACTTTTATCCCGATATTCTCATGGGATCGAGACTTATGCGGATGAAACCGCGGGGCGCAGGTAATTCCTATATTATTATCGGTATAGTGTGCAACAAAAATAAACATTCACTTGAAGCGTCTGATATCCAGCTTGTATACCACTGACCTATATTATACAAGTACTGCAGTGCGATTCTGTAACCATCTCACCGTGAAAACATAGATGAAGTGAGCTGTCAATTCCTAGCAAAAACAAACTCGCTTCACCTAAGTTTTCACGGTGAGATTTTTACAGAATCGGCCGGCTGTATGATAGACGTCAGTGATGTATACGTATTGATACACTAGCTCCTATTCATAGGGAAATAGCAATATCATTGACAGTAACTAAAAGCAGTGATTGCCAACAGGCGCTTTGGCAACTTTAGCCTGTGGCCCTTCGTACATGGCAAGGTTTCTTTACGGTACGGTACAAACCGCCGTAATAACGTGTCTGTCAACAAGATTCCACCATAATGATCCATATAACATTGCATTTCTCGGAGGGACCACGGGCACAGAAAATCTCTGTGAACCCTTCCAGGGACTACGGGACCATGGTCCACGGGTCACACACGCACGAACGACCACATACGGTGAATATATCGTAGTCTTTCACGACAAAAAAACGTGTGCGTGCAAAGGACCTAACGGCTGTTACTGTTACACTATCCAATCCACTAGGTAATTCGTTTGATATGCGACTGCCAAGTAATTTTTGTATCATAACGTCTAGTAACCAATCGACTTGCCCCCATCACACTGCATTAACTTTCTTCATTTATGTTTTGTCTAATAAATAATTTCGTTTGCATAAGAGCGAATCTTAGTCGCTTCGTCAAGTTTGCGTTTAATTCGAATAAGAATCTTATAACTTAGTTTGGCTCCGTTTCCCGCGCCCCGTTGCGTGACACGTTGCAGTGTGTGATCCGCCTTTAGATGAGCGTTCTCGAGTTATGCTGCACTTCACCACGAACCGGTCTTTCCCCAATACATGCTAATATTATAAACGCGAAAGTAACTCTTGTCTGTCTATTATCTTTCGATGAAATTTGGTACACAGGTAGACCTTGCCTTGGGTTATGACAAGATACTATTATCCCTGTAGTACTTTCCCGTGGGATAATGTCCGAAAACCAAATGTGCAAAAGCTAGTTGACTATAAACAAAACAAATGTGGTGATGAAATGACTGGTTCAATTATTTCCATTTTATAAATTGATTTTTCCAAAGGCCTGTTAGTCACTAGAGAGATTCCTTTGCATCTAGCGTTGGTTGTCGTAATGTAGATCCTGCGCCAGCGAAGCGTAGATGTGACGTGATTGTATTGGAATTAACTTCCCGTTGGTTCGTCAGCGCAGCGTAAACTTTCGAAGAACGCCAACGCTGACTATACACTCAATGCGAAGACACCGAGGCCGATATCTATGGAGCGAACTGTTTCATATGAATATGAAACATTAACTGTGTAACAAATAAGGTTCAGTTTCGTATGAAACGCTACTATACTTTGCTTGAGGAAAGGTCAAGTTAGCTCTACAGATCTCAGCCTAAAAAGATGCCAAAGCCAATCGGCTACAGTTTATGTATGGGTGTTTTACCAAAAATTGCTTTTATAATATTGATCTGAAATACTTTCAATGTTCTTTATTTTAATTTGGGTAAATAAAATATCACTTTTCATTGTAACAGTAATATTCGTTGATTTCGAAATGTATTGTCTCAAATAGGTGTAATGTAAATCAACTCATGTTTTGTAATGGAATTGTATATTTTCTGCACACATTTGTTGCAATATTTCTCTAATATGTTAAGATAGGCCATACACTATATAAGCATTCAGCGTGAAGGCAGCAACTGCTTATATGTAAGACCAATATACGTGAGCTTTTATGGTGTAAAGCCTATCAAAATCCGTGATAACAGTAATAACAAATCATTTTAAGTGTCCCAAATTATAAAATATTACTTCAGAACAAGGCTGCATGCCTCCCTTTATCTGTGTGATCTATTGAAACTGATAGTTCTGGCATTTCACAAAAAGGGTACATCATAACAGAGATCGACGCCACTAATAATACAACAATAATCAAAAGTAATTGTAAACTTAAACTATTTATTTATCCTTTTACAAAATTTTACCTTTTTCATTATGAATTTACAATAATTTTTAATCATTCACGTCATCTGAACGTATGCTGTATTCGATCACAGATGGACCTAGCAGTCGACTCATATAAAAAAATTTGGACCCAGAAACATAATACAGTTGCAGTATATTATAATCTAGACGGCAAATCAAACACCTGTTGTCCCAGACCCACAGCTTTATTGACTCACCAGTGTTTCCATACAATAAATCATAACAATTCAGGTCAAACAAAACAACATGTGCCCAACTTAATATAAATAGGTCAAAACTGTCTGGCGCGTCGTGTGAGGAGTCTCGGGGAACATAGTTCAGTCTGCCAGCGCAGGGCGCCAATAAATATCAACGTATGTACACGAGGCCACTCGCGACACTACTCCCCCTATATATTTATAACTTTTCATTAAAAATTTATAATTTATTTCGTTATGTCCTATCTATGTAGGTCGACTAACACCGTTGCGCCGTGAATCCGAAACTGTACGGTGCTGCGAACATAGCGTCATTTAGTTGTGTCTATAGAAACTAGATGGCGCCTGACAACACTCAGATAATTTTGTGGGTACGGTCGGTCAATAGCAGCGAAGGGAGTCAGCGGCGGGCGCCGGACGTCTACTGGCGTCGCACATCAAACCTCTATGAAATTCAACAGTTGGCACTCGAGATACCGTCCAGAGTCGGCCACAGACTCCCGTCACTAACCACCTGTAACATAAGCTGAACGGTATTGCTATTTTCCAACATTTTTGTACACTGTTTGACTGCTCTGCCAATGTCAACATCTCGAGATATGTACGATAACTCGATTGCTTATATATTTCGGCACACCACCCGCACTTACTGACGATGTTAGGTCCCTCGACTAACAGTGTGCAATGCTATGAAAATATACATTTGCGACGAGAACACCATCGCCGTCATATTATACAGTAACAAGAACAATTTTATACAAATGTAGTTGCAAGCACGCAACGCGACTTATCGGAGTCTACACGGAAAACCGTTTGGACTTGTACAAAAATAAAATCTAAACCAAAACTTATCTGTCCGGGGACAGTTTTACAAAATTGACGCAGAGTTCGTATTGTATTACGTCGGGTCCGCTGAGGACCGCGTGAGGCACAGAATGAGGCGACATTGCACGGCGTCGCGGGGGGAGCGCGGGCGTCTACTGCGACGGGTACTGCGCGGACGGCATGGGTGACGCGTACATGAGCGGCGCGGGCCCGCCGCCCCAGCCGCCGCCCGCGCCCGCCGACCCGCCGCCCGGCATGCTCATGCGGTACCCCGCTGCAACAAAACAAACACATTACTACTCATACTAACAATAACAACACAGTCTATTCTGATACAATCTCACCGTGAAAACTTAAGTGAAGTGAGCTGTCATTCCACCTGATGCTAGAAGATTGACACTTGACAGCTCAATTCCAGCTCACTTCACCTAAGTTTCCACAGTAAAATTTTTACAGAATAGATTGGCTGACTCTGGAAATGAAGTAAGGAAGGAAGGCCAAGTACGTTAATCACTTTAAATTTTGGTCATAAAAGAGAACTTATTGTAGGTATGTAATTGTGGTCAGAAATACTGCCTAAAGCATTATGGAAAAGCTATCAAAATAATGGCTCACTGAACTTCTATTTATAGGAATTCCAACAAGGAAAATGTCAAGTATGCAAACAATTGGTCAATTGACATAAATCATTTTCCATAGCTTTTCAAGTTAGGTTGAGAGTTTTACATCAAGCTATGAAACGCTATCGACTATAGAAATTACCGGTCTACCGGTTCACTAGCTGGATTAGCAGACAAAACTGACAAACCTAGTTTTTTATTAAATACGAAAAATTGGAAGTCACTCAAATGAACAAAAGTTTACCCAATATCAATTTGGCATCCTACCAATAGTGTATTGTTTCTGACAAACAGAAATTGTGCAGCTTTACTGTTTATTAATACTTCCGCAAAAATTAATAGGTCGCACTAGTGGCCAGTTTAATAACCTCCATGGTAATTACTATTAACTATTATAAAAATGTCACGCTATAGAGAAATATTTCCATAGTCAACTATGAAATTGAGAAAGGTAAGCAAACCAATAATGATATTACGTGCCAAATCACACCAATGTCGACTGTTTCAGTTTCTCAAGAAAAAATGGACCTAAACTCGGATGTTTGCCTGTGTGTAGGCAAACGTGTTTGCCAACACACGTGCGTGGATGTCGGAAATTATCCCACGGGAAGTCGGGAACGTGCTACGTTTCCTAGGATGCCATCTATCTTCTTGCCAAATTTTATCGAAATCCGGTCAGTGGTTTAGGCGTGAAAAGGTAACATCTAGCGTTACTTTCGAATTTATAACGTTAGTAAAAATAAAGCTGATTACCCAGAACAAAATCTAAATCTGATCTCTCAATAGAGAATACATGTACTTTGAAATTGACATTACTTCAAACCACAATCACTTAGCTTTAAAAACGTTAGCAGTAAGTCGTTAGTTAACACGCCGCCGGTTGATAACAATAGTATCGAGGTGGCAGATAGCAATACTGATAGCGACACGTATGTTTGACAACACAGCTCACTTTTATTTTAACTGGTCGCCTGGGTGAAGGCAGACAGCACTTAACTGTCAGGTTAAACTGAAAGTAGTATAGGCAACTAGGCATCCATATTCAATTCGATGAAATCGTCGTGTGTTTGTTTATATGCGCTAGCACACTTCGAAATAGCGCTGCGATCCTATTCTAATATGCGCGTAACAATAAGCAATAAAACTGTTTTAGGATCATTAGTAGTCCCAAATAAATCTAACTAACAATAACACTGAAAAATGCTAAGCATACTCGAGGACACCAGAGCTGTAGGTATCAAAAACCAAATTCGGAATAGGTTATAAAAATAATTTCAAAATAAAGTAATACCAAAAATTGTTTTGTTGAGATCAGCCAGCAAAAAACTTTTGGATCCTACTGATAGTACAAGTAAGTAACTCGAAGCTAAGTTCTGGACTCACACAATTTCGTTTGCCTGTTAAGAAGAATAATTGGGAAAAAAAGTTGAACAATAACCTAATATGTTGCATTTTAGTGCAACTTCTCAGCCTTCATCATGTACAGAGACAACATTTGGAACTCACTGGCAAAGTGTTCACTACTACCTGTAATTGAGATCCAGAAGCCAACAGCCAGAGAGATCAAGGTCCAAATCTAATTTTACTGGTTTCCATTATCCTGCATCATCCCATTGCTATAGTCCGCGCAACAGTTGGCCGCGCCTTGGGTGGGGACGGGGGTGAGGGCGGCGGGGTTGCCTATTGTTCGCAACGCACGTACTGAGTCATGACAAAGCGCCCCCGCCCTTCCGGCCCACCGCTCACATACCCCTAAGGCGCGGCCAACTAGTTCCGCGCGGACTATAGTCAAAGGCCTCTCCTATAGCTTTCAGATATTTCGTTCCAGGAATGTGAACCAATTTTACCCAATAATAATATTTTATTTATTTATTATAGGTACTCTAACGACTTGTACCTATAATAAATAAATAAATAAAATATTATTAATGGGTAAAATAATAAATATAATTTTATAATATTATATTTTAAATGACATACCTGCTGCTGCGGCCTGCGGGTTGCTGTAGGCGGTGGCGTACTGCTGGTAGTACCCCGGCGCCATATACCCTTGTAACGCCGGGTAGCCCTGAAATAACACGCGCGCTCGTTATAGCGATTATCAGTCGATGGACACGCAACATTACTTTCAAGTGAGAAATAGTACGTGTCTTCGTTTTTTTTTTCTCTTGTAGTGAGGATTTATTGAAGCCATACTTTTGTCAAGTTTTGTCATGTCAAGTATTCGGGTTTATTACTATGATGACGCGTATTTTTTTCAATTATAATTTTAGTAATTATAAAGTAATGTAATTTTACAAAATGTTTGAATACTATAAAAATTAGTGTGTGATATCATCCATTTGTAGCTACTTCCTGTAGTTTTCCTTGTATGTGAATTTCTATGAATACGATACTTATACAGGGTTATTGGTAAAACATTAACAACCTCTTAAGAGGTCCTTGTACTCATCATTATGAACAACTTTTACAACAATGGGGCCAAACCTGAAATCGCGAAAAAAAATCAGCTGTTCCCTACTACGTCCCATAGTAAAAGTTGTTCATAATGATGAGTACAATGACCTCTTAAGACGTTGTTAATGTTTTACCAATAACCCTGTATATTTTATAGAATCAATATAAAATGAAGATGGTAAGTTTCTAGTTAAATAAGAATTAATTCAAAGCAACTCATTCCAGCGAGTTTTCATGCATTACTGTAAACATACTTTAGCATTCCAATTTTGACGTTAATCATGCCAAAACTTCCAAAAACATAACAAATTCTTACAAAAGTACATCTAACTGAATTAAACAACGAAAAAAATACATAAAATCTCATGCCGCATCGTCATGCACACTATGTATGTAGCTGTAGCTACAAGACCACGCATAACTCTCACAAAAACAACGCGCATTTAAAATTCAATAGTCGGCTGAACGTGAAACTTTCAATGGACGCATTTGCATATTTCACGACGTACGTATCGTGGCTTAGTGTAATTCAGATATAATTACACTTAAGTATAATATTCACAATTTCACACTGTTGTTTGCACGATTAAAATGTTCCTTGGCTTTAGCTATAACCACCTGTAGATTGAGTCTAGAATTTTTATAGTTAAGACTGGTTTTGCCAAATTAAAAATTTCCGTAACATTTATGTACTTTTTCCTGTTTTTTAGTATCAACGTAGTAGATGGCTTATTAGAGAGCTAAACTGCGGCAGCTAATCCAATGTACCGTTGGCAACTAGAATTTTGCTAGCGGCCATTTGATTGGCTAACAGGTATTAGCACCTTGTGTGTATCTGGCTAGTATATAGGCACCATTTAAAGTCATAAATTATTATCAGTTGACTTTAATAGCTTTCGCAGATGACTGGTAGAAAATATGCTAGGAAGCTGAACTTTCGATCATAGATTAGAATGTTGAGAATTCTATACAAGCGTTCAGGTGAAAGTATTATCGTAAAACTACGAACGCTTCGAACTAAAAATAGTGTTTGTTTTTTATGTTAATTAAGTAGTAGCTAGATCTAGCTACTACTTAATTTTCATAAATTCCATGAAACTGAAAATCAATTTCTCTATAGGTAGGTACTTGAAGCTTTAGTTCAACAAACACAATTTTACGAGTCTAGAGTAGACACTCTTGACTCGTATAATTGTATAAGTTTATAAAATGCAACTCACAGTAATAAAAATTAGAAAACACAAATCGATTTGTTAGGTTAGTAAATGGAGTGTTACAGAAAATGGTTCAAATCTTGGATACTTCATCTGGCATTTGTTTGGAATAGTGATAACAAGCTCTTATCAAAGTCTAGATATACGTTACTTAAGCGAGAAGAATTTAAACACGGGTATGGTTTGATTTTTTTAGAAGTAATAAGCAAATCTGAACCTTGGAATAAATATAGCGAGATACAAGCAGTTTTATAGCATTAAGAATACGGCAATTTTGCCTAAGGCCAACAATAAACATCGAATAATTATTTATTCGCGTAAGTGCTCACTAAAGGGAATAAATGTTTAGAAATATGACAGTACTTACATACTCAAATTACTAAACAGGAAAAGGATGTTTATTTTTTTTTTTAAGTTAAACAAACTAAGTATATTATTATCATATACACTGGACAATACTATGATAGGCTGTGCTTATGAACTTTTTGTATTTTGATCCATATCTTTAGTACATAAATAAATCAGTCAGCATTATTTGTAACTTCTTGCTTGTTAAAAAAATATTTACTTTCCATGGTTTAACTAAAAGGCATATTGATCTTTCACATTTTTACGATTGCTATCGTTCTTCCAAACACATTCGAATTTGAACATTTTTAGGGTTCCGTACCCAAAGAGTAAAACGGGACCCTATTATTAAGACTCCGCTGTCCGTCTGTCACCAGGCTGTATCTCATGAACCGTGATAGTTAGACTGTTGAAGTTTTCACAGATGATATATGTAAGTATTTCTGTTGCCGCTATAACAACAAATACTAACACGGAATAGAAAAAACAAGTGGAAGTGCCACGCACAGCTAACGCGCGTGTCACAATTATGCGGAGCTCCGCAACACCGGCTTTGAGGCGGCTCAATCGCGATTAGCTACTTGCTGTGATAGGACGTCTCGAACGTAACGAAAAATATTACAAACATGCCTTATTGTGCAATTTTTACATGCAAAAACGATAGCAGGACAAAAAATGTATCTTGCGGAGGTGTATCGTATCACCGGTAAGTATAAAACTATGATAAATTTCAATATAATTGTTTTTATTGACAAAACCATATTTATTACTTTGTTGCGAACTAAAAACTACCTTATGTCCATTGTTCAAAGTCTAAATCAACTTGCTCGCTGTCTTGAATATCATCGTATACATTCTAGAAAATTCGACGCTACTCGATTAGGGATGGGACACATTCAAATAGTTAAAGTAGTATCGATAAAATACATAGTAGTGAAACGTTCCATGACATATTATGTACTCGTTGTCGTTCTTCTCGATTAATTGAATTATATGGTTTGAGTATGAGTATTTATATTCTGACAAATAAACCAATGTCATTCATTCATAGCTGGACGTAGGCCTCAAAAAGAACTAATACTAATAAACAGTGATAGGAATAGGTAGTGCCTATTTGCCTAAACTTCGAAGAACATAGACGAAAGTCTGAGACTTCCTTACGACTGAAATATTTTTTCGGGACTAATGTCGGGGTTTCGGGACATCACCTAAGTACATTTAATATTAATGTTATTAATAGAGTACACTAATTAAATTCATTTTCCTTTTAAACCGACTTCAAAAACAAGGAGAACATTCTCAATAAACAGTAGATACGTATTCTATTGTTATTAATTCAGGTAAAGAACTGGGTCCGGTTGAAGTGTAGCCAGGGGCACTGGCGCGATGACTTTTCGATATTTTTTTTCAAAACTGTCCCAATTTTATTGCAGTTTCGAATTAACCTTGACCATAGAAACTATTTAGATTGTAAGAAGCATGGTCCTACGACGCACCGTTTCCGAATTATGGGCCTCCGAATTTTATTTTATATAAAACGCTCCATATTTTCAAAATGGTGGCTCGGATGTTTTCTGGAAAGAATTTGTTGCTCTAGTCGAAAACCATGACTACTGATGTAAAAAACCCGCGAAATATTGAAAAAAAAAAGTTTGAGAATTTTTTCAAATTTTTTGTCGGTCGAAAAATTTTTTTTTCCTTGATTCATGTTGGGATACTGCTTGCACGGGGGTAACACAGGGGGGGGTTAAATTTTGGTTATTTTTTGCCTAGGACGCACCGTTTTCGAGATATCGACGATGAAGTGACAAGAACTCCTAAGTGACATTTTTGCGATTTTAGTTTTTTTATCTTAAGTTTATTTTATTGTATAACTTTTAAGTTTATTGTATACACTAGTCTCATATATCCTACTATACCCGCTCCTTGTATAATATATAATAATAATATTTTTCATACCTTGCGTTTAAAATAAATAAAACGTTTTTTTCGTTTCCTGTAAAATTATGTTCTGGTAGATAAAGGTTCTTGTCACTTCATCGTCGATATTTGAATTTAATTATAGATAACTTGTCCTCATCCCTAGCTGAGTAGAAAAATAGATAACAGGTGCATACGAATATGACATCTATTTCAATGATGTTAGCGTGCTAAATAGAGTAATTTAGTTCAGCGCCCTCTAGCGTTGAGTAGCTGAACTCGTTGTGGATTGTTCGAATTTGATTGATACATGGAAAAATGTACTTCATTGATTTTGACATGTAAAATAAAAACAACATTCAGTAGTTGTAATAAGACTTAATTTTGAACAACAATAAATAAACTTTTCGCCAAAGTTGCATTTATAATTAGTAGCCAATTATATCATCGTTTTCTGTGTATTGAAATGTTTATTTTAATTTGCAATTGTGTGAGTTTGGCGACACTGGTTCCCGTACTAAGCAAGCCTGAGGGCACTTCCACTTGTTTTTTCTATTCCGTGAATACTAAAAACAGAATAAAATAAATATTTAAGGGGTCCCATAAAACAAACGTTTTTTTTTTTCGGTGTTTTTGCCTTTTGGTACGGAACCCTACGTGTGCGAGTCCGACTCACACTTGCCAGTTTTTATGATTGATTAAATATTCATGTTTTTTATTAGACTATAAAAAACAAATATAAAACACGTTTACCTGTTGTTATCTGCAACTACAGTTCTAAGTTTTCTAGGCAAGGAACCACGACACAAAATGAAATCTATAGAAATTATTGTTAATAAAAAGAAACTAACTACTAAATGCACTATTGAAAATTTACTCCACAATCTTGAAAAAAAGGGGTGTTAAAATACAAAAAAAAAAATGCCAAACAAATCTATCTACCACACATTTATAAAACTTAGATTAATCCAGAAGTACTACCTGATTCTGTATGCAAACAATAAAAACAATCGTTTCATTACAAAGTTAGATATATCAGCATAATATTAAATAAATATAGGTCAAGGTTACAAGCTTTTTCAAGAGTAGAATTTGTTTTTAATACACATACAATGTCATTATAATGTGGGTACTTATTTCACGAGACTTGCGCTTACGCCGCTTCTGCTTTAGCCAACGAAGTATAGCAGCTTTCTAACCTTGACCCAAAATACGATAAAGTAATCACATGTAGGCGATCACTAATCCTTTTGTAGCAAAAATATTAGTATGTTTCTATTTCAGTTTTGATAACAATTTTTACTTGAAACTCATGTTGTGCAATTTCTTTAGTTTTTAGAGTCGTTATCATGGAGCCGTAAGAAATAGAGTTATAATGTGTGGCAACAGTGTGATGCACACTTGCATACGGCGGCTTGCGGTTAGTAACCAATAAAAACAACGCTGTAATACGCGACGCAGGCAATCAGCCAATAAGAAACGTTTTCTTGTGAATTTTTACTTCTCCATGATTGTTTTAATAAAGAAAAAGATTAAAGCAAGTGTGTAATGTGGCTGATATTTACCTGAGCATACCAGTAGCCCATTCCTTGTTGATAGGGGTATGGGTACTGCGTTTGTGCACCCATCGCGGGCGGCGCCGCTGTCGCATTGTTCGTACTCTGGAATCACAAATTATACTCATGTTATTGGGATACTTACAAAGCAATTATCTATCTAGACAATGAAACATAATAGATAAACAAAGTATGCAATTAGGAATATCAGTGAAGTTGCGACAATAGTAATTATGATAAGAACATTGCATTGAAAATTAGCTAACATGCAGCAGACACATTTAAAATTTGACTTATTTACTCTACTTATTATTTCTCAGTAAATAATTAATCACAGGTTAATAACTTTACTCTATTTTGATCGCTTATCAAGTCATCATTATAATATAATTAATTTTAGTTACCAAGGAAAAGTGACCTCATTACATTAACAAATTAACATTTTTCATGCATAGTTTGAATTTTATGGCGAATATTTGGAATACATACTGATTATTTATATTTTCATTTGCAGAAGTTATTTGCAGGTTAAAGTGCATGTCCTCATGCCTAGTTATAGATTCAAGCAATTTTTGGAATATTATGATGGTATATCTTCAAGCAGCAATATGAAGTGTATTCTTTTACACCAGAGCCGAAATGAAAGTTTGTAACTAATGATACTTAGGACGATTCATGCCTAGTTGGCAAGTTTAAATCAGTGTTATAAAGATTAATTCAACAACAGTAGTTAATACTATTCAAACTATGCGAATCGCGAAAATGACACTGTTCTAAGAATTTATACTAATCACATACACAAACTGTCTGCTGACAAATATGAATCAAGTGCTCAAAATACCTCACAAAGCAACAACCGTATTTAGTTGTAATTGAAACAACAGTTGTGTCTCAACCCAACCACAGCTGTTGCTTTGTTTGCATGAGTTAATGCCAATTGTTTTTAGTGTGTGAGAAAGTATGCAAAAGAAACCATAAAAGCAAGAGAATAAGGTCAATTTTACAACAACATTATTATGGTGACTTTGCATTTTTGTATAAGTTGCATACTTGAGTTTTGGGCATATTAGGTATTGATAACCATATTCTTTCTATGCAATTGATAAGTATGAGAACATGAGATCTTAATTATTCAAATAAAGTTAACCTCAAACATGACTATTTTAAAAATCTTACAGGAAGTCAACATGTTCATTTATATTAGGAAACGGGTCTTAAATGTTCTGATTTACATATTATGCAAATAGGAATTATATGCAACAATATGTCTGACTAAAAATTTGTCTGGTATAATGTACAAATGACTAACAAACTTTTAATGAGGAAGAAATATTCCAATATATCTGAAAAATTGGGAATTTTGATAGGGTACACATATTTTGGTAATTCCGATTCAGTAAAGTTCTTTTTATTATTTTTCCAGCTTATTAAAATTTTTAAACTAATCATTTCAACAATACTATTTATCACTTTGACAACAAAAATTGTGTCAGAATGATGGCAAGAGGTGGTGGTTTATATCCAATATTTGATCATTAGTACTTGTCACTAATATGTTTTATTTACCAAACAATGTTTCCTGGACTAAATATGCTATGATAGTTGTCCAAGAGTTTACCTACAATGTTAGAGCTAGTAAAAATGCTATGGAACTTATAATTTTGCATAAAGGAGCCTCTATGGGCATTTGGACCTTTTTAAATTTGCAAGCGGCCTGTTCTGCAGTTGACTGCAACAATGCATGTTCATTGTTCGCCAAAAGCTACATTCTACTCTGTCTACTTTTCCAATTAGGAACTGCCTATGACTATATTTTATGTTATGTCATAGATGTTATCAAGTCTACAGTAATATAATAGTCCAATAAGTTTCTTTTTAAACTTGAACCATTACACAGACTGGCTTCTTTGAAAAGCTAAATTAAGGTTTATGGTAATTACAAAAATATACCAGGTGTAATTACTTACCGCTGCCATAGCAAGTTTCATACAACCATAGTATGTTTTGGTACAACATAAATGAAGTTTCATGACATATTTTTGGCCAGTTTCATGTGGAATCTTACTTGCTGTTGATAATTGTTACACTGATGCATATGGCTTCTTCAATGTCAAATCGTTGATTACCAAGTTTGTCATGGAATATTTGCTGTAACATGCAAGTCTGTGCACGCTGCAAAGAAATATTAGTTACCTGCAGATTAAGTATACAAACCTGGTTATCTCCTCCTCCATTCTCTTTGCCCCAGAAACATTTAACTATATGCCCACTAATTTCTGTGTTGTGTGTTGCTTCAATAGCATGTGCCGCAGCTTCTTTAGTTGTAAACCTAATGAAGGCATAACCTTTATCCCTGAACACTCGTATGTCCTGTATCTGGCCAAACTGTGAGAATGTGTTCTGCATCAACTCCTCAGTTATAACATTGCTAGTGAATCCACCGCAGTATACCGTCGTGTTTGTCGGTGAGCTCTGATTGTACACCTCGTCGAAAGTTGGCTGTTTTGCTCGCTTGCTGCTCGGTGCACCTTCATTTGGCTTGGACGGCGGCTTGCGCGTCGACCAGTTCGTACGTATGGAGCGGGATCCTAACCACTGACCGTTCATTGCCTGAATAGCGGCCTCTGCATCCGCCTTCTTAACGAAAGACACGAAAGCGTACCCTTTAGATTTGAGCGTTTGTGGGTCGCGGACTATCCGACAATTCGAAATTTCACCGAATGGCGCAAATGCCTCTCGCAATATGTGCGTTTCAATCTCTGGTGATAAATCTCCTACAAATATGTGATGATGGTTGCTGGTATCAGTCTTCGGCTGATTGCCAGGACTCGTAGCCCAGTTAACCTTCATTTCCTTGTCGAGGACCACTCGCTTGTTCATGGCGGCCAGAGCTGTAGCTGCCGCCGTGTGACTTGTAAACTCGAGAAAGGCATAGGGATCGTTGCCGGGCTCGCGGATTATCTTACAACCTTTTACTTCGCCTATTTGTCCGAACAACGTACATATGAATACTTCTGTAACACTCGCGTCCAAATTACCGACGTAGAGAGTTTTAGGATGGCTTTCGTCGCCCATATTAGCTTATATCGTAATCTAGCGATTACTTAATTACGACTATGAACACTAATATTGAAAATAAGCGTTAATCAACGTGTTATTTCATCACATAAAACATTGGATGACGGATAAAAGAAGGAAAAATGTCGCAAACAGCGCCTAGAACTTCTCGAAAGACGTTGCTGTTGACTCGTGAAACGTTCACTTTTCGGAAACAAACGCATCTATAGACGAATTTCCGGTGGAATTGATTTGAAAAGTTGGCGGGAAGAAACTTTAAACTTACAAAGAGGACACAAAACCACACGAAAATAAATTCGGGTATAAAAATTGTTTACTTTACATTACAGCGAGGTTTATTTTAATTTTATACATAAAATAAATCCTAAAATGTAATGTGCAATTCGAAGACATAGACAATGTAAACTAATGTTCATAGATTTTATGCAAAACTTTTCCGGAAACGAGTGTCAGTTGAAAGTCTATGACTCATCATAAAGTGCTCTTTCGATTACATATAATTTTAGTAAGTTCTTTGTTCTTATTGGTCGTCTAATATAAGTGGTAATTTTGACCAATAGGGGTATGTTCAGTGTTTTTATTTTAAATTGTAATGTAAAGGCATTTTATCATAGACAAACCGGTAAGAAAAGTATACAATAATTATTTGTTACGGTAAATAATTGTACTTTCAATTAAAATCATTCAATTAAATTGACACGCATTTAACTCAATTCCATGCATACATTACACATTACATTTACGCAGCTTACCTTTTCGAAGGAGACTAATCCATCTATCTATAATTTTATAATTCTTTAAATACATATTATTCAATGTAGTGTGTAGTGTCAGAGCATTTTATTTTGAAACTAGACAAAATTGGTTTGTAAATTTTTTTCCGTAATTATTATGAAATAATGGAAATAAATAAACCCCATGGTATTTTATAATTGGTAACATCGCCTGTTTCTGTTTTTTGACAGTTAACGAACGACAAGTTGGGTTGTCGCACGATGTAAAGTTTATAAATTATTAAAAAAATCACAACTAAAGTTTGTGTAATTTAAATAAGTAACGATACTAGACACTAAAGTGTTTAAAAAATCGTTGTTTTTGTATAAAATCTTATACCCGAAGTTATAATCGTGCGAGGTTAGAACCGCTTGTCAAGTACACGTATGCAGCTATGTTACTAATGTTCAGTTATTGTGATTTTTGAGTGAAATGACGTGAAAAGAGCCCGCAGAAAACATAAGAGAAACAATGTTGCCCCTTACTCAAAAGGACACGCGGCTTCCGCGCGGATCTGTTGGAGGAATACGTGAAAAGGTTGCAAATTGGATGAGACTAATTTATTCTGATAAGAATTCGAGGAATTTATTCATGTTCCTTATTCTAAATTTGTCTTTTGCGTTTGTTGAGTTGTTTTATGGTGTTTGGACGAATAGCTTAGGTAAGTTCACAAAAAAACATTTTCATCAATAATTTTAACATATTTTTCCTGTAAGAATTTTGTAGCATATTGTATGCTAATAAGATACTAATTTGTGTTTATATTGTTTGTAGGTCTAATTTCTGATGCATTCCACATGTTCTTTGATTGTACGGGGCTGGTGGCAGGTCTGGCGGCCTCCTTAGTGTCGAAATGGCGCGCAAATGAACGATTTTCTTATGGCTATGCGCGTGCTGAAGTGCTGGCTGGTTTTGTAAATGGATTGTTCCTGTTATTTATAGCATTTTTCATCATGAGCGAGGCTGTGGAAAGAGCTATCGAGCCACCAGAGGTAAATAATCAGTTTTGCTTACTTTCTTCTGTAGTTTATTGGCCTTAAACATCCACAAGTAGAACCACATGTCACTTGTTATTTAGTTTATTACTTGAAGTATTTAATTGTTTTCAGAGATGTGTGCTTATCCAGTATGAATCTGACTGGTTATTTTACTAACATGGTATTTAAAAATAGAGTTAAAGATAACCAATAAATACTGACTTAAATCAAAATAGGTTCAAAAGATACAAAATCAAACTTAAGTATTTTCTCAAAAACAAGTACCTTACTGCTTATTTCACTAAATCATATAGAAAATATCATAAGCAGTCAATTTACAAACAAAACATTTTATTTTCTATTCCCATAATTTCCAAAACAGGCCGTTATAGAATTAGCTTAATGTACTTACTAAAAAGAAAGTTAACCCAACTGAAAAATGCAAACTAAAATGGTATAAACAAGATATTTATATTTTTCAGTTTTCATATGGCCGGAGTCATACGTCATTACTAAGGCATTATAAATCATATAGATTTTGTGTGACTCAGGCTCCTGTCATTCCTTTCAGCATTGCCATAATCGGGTAAAAAAGAGCAATCATTATGGAATAATTTATGCAACCAATTTTATCTTTCAATGACAATATTTTATTCAAAGTTAAAAACTTTATCTTTTATCTACATTACTGCTTGTGAATCACATCAAATGTTTTATATTGTATAACTTACATTTACTGAAGTTCCATATCTTGTATCAATATAATTATTTCTAAAAGTAATTAAAATAATTAAAATACTCATACTCAGGTGTGGCACACATTTTGCCCTTAAAAAAACCTGCCTATAGCAAGATTGAATTGAGTTGATTGTCTTATCAAGGGGTATCATATTACCCAGTAATTGGGTTGTGGAGGTCAGGTAGGCAGTTGCTCAATGTAAAATACTGGTATTCAGCTGCATCCGGTTAGACTGGAAGCCGACCCCAACATAGTTGGGAAAAGGCTAGGCAGATAATGATGATGATGAGCAAGATTGAAATCTTCAATCAACTCAGCCTATCGCAGTCCACTGCTGGACATTCACCTCTCCCAGGCTGTGCTACAACACCCTGGCGTCTGATTTTTGCATCCATGCTGCTGCATCATGCTTCTGTCCAAGCCAGCCACTTTCTTACCTTATATTTTATTTATTCACCCAGTGACTGGGAGTATGGATTCGTGTCTAGTTGATGTCAACAGGCCCGGCCCTTAATAACTGGGGAAATGTGGGTGTTTTATAGCTGCATGTCTACCTAACTCTTTTGGGTATAGAGGTGTTATGTTATTTTAGTGTTATAATTTTTTGTGATTGTTAATGCTTTGTGAAACGGTGAAGGAAAACAGCGTGAGAAAACCGGCATGTCCTAGAACCAAAAATTCGAATACATGTGACATCTGCCAACCCGCACTGGGCCCGCGTGGTGGATTACGGCCCACTCCCTCTCACCGAGAGGAGGCCTGTGTCCCAGCAGTGGGAACATTATAGGCTGATTATGTACGTTAATGCTATGAAACAGCTCTAAACTTCATAGCTTCCCTGTCAATCCCTGTTTAAATGGGGAGAAAAAGTGGCGCAAATAAATAAAAAAATATTTCAGACTATTATGAATGATGGATGATAGACTAGCTTATGCCACGACTTTATCCGCTTGAAATTTCGTGTTTTGACATAATCCATACTAATAATATTACAAATTCGAAAGTAACTCTGTCTGTCTGTTTGTATGTTACCCTTTCACGCCTAAACCACTGAACGGATTTCGATAAAATTTGGCAGAGATGTAGATTGCATTCCGGGGAAGCACATAGGATAGTTTTTATCCCGATATTCCCACGGGATCGATACTTATGCGGGTGAAACCGCGGGGCGCTGCTAGTAAAATATATCTTGTGACAATAGGCTATTTGACTGGTTTCTGATAAACATCTCAGATTATTTAATGGTGTCTAACGAGCCCACAAAAACCTATTACTTCAAATTGCATAATGTATTTCTTTTAGAAAATAGTAAATAAAAATGTACTGTTTAAATAAGCCGCCAAAACGCTATCTTTAACAATATGGCGTCGTGACGTCAAAATACACGTAAACAAACGTTGAAACGGTCGAGATACTAGACAAAAGTCATCTGTTCAGTGTTGCCACCTTGTAGAAAACTTTTTCACTAGTTTTGGTCCGAAATTTCACCAGATTTAGCGATATTTTTAACTAAAAAAAACCCCAGAAATCACTAAATAATTTAAAATTAAATCACAACGTAAGTAAAAAAAAAATATTTTAATTGTGAATACAATGAATAAAAATAAACATAAAAAAACTAAAAATCAACTTCAAATACTTCTGCTGGTAATTCTTCTTCATCTTGATCAATTATTATTGCAGATGTAGACGGCTGAGATGGATCATCAGTTTTCTCAGACTTTTGTGATTTATAAGAGTATTTAGAATTGCTTCCAATAGCAGTAATTACGTCAGCCGGGAGCTCGTAACTGTAACAGTTCTTCTTCACTATCTTTAACTGATTTCTTATAAAAAGAATGCTATTTAAAGTGTTTACAGCCATTTTGTTTCTTAATTTGTTTTTCACAATATTCATAGCACTAAATGCCCTTTCCACTTCAGCATTTGAGTGAGGAAGTGACAATGCGGATATGGCGAGATTAGATAACTCTTGAAAGGTATTTATTCCAGCAGCATTCGTATATTTTCGCACTTCAGCCCAGAAATCAATGACGTTATGTGTAGCATTCCATTTAATATAACATATACCATGCCACTGCTGTAACAGTTTGTCTATTGCTTCGTCATCAAATCCGAGTTCCACGGCAAGGTCTGCTATTTTGTTGTCTTTGCCCTGACGAAGAGTATTTTCCACACTCAGTTGACACATTTTCTCCAAAATAATGTAGTTAGAAGGAAGTCTTTGCTGAATCTGTTTTGCTAATTTAACTGTAAAATCAATACAACGTTTCCTGACTGCATTGATGACATCATTGGGTATAGTGGTCTTTTGTACTTGTGATTCAAAAAGATATCCTAAATACGGTACCGGATTCAAGTGGTCTTCTATTTTAATGGACAAATAATCTTTGTCAGTCGTTGCAGCCGTCGGCATCAGTACTCTATTGCAAATAGAGCGAAGCAATGTCATTAATGTGTTCAGTAGGGCCACTGGATTTGAGTCTTCACTTTCAAAACACTTAACTCCAATTTGGACATCATTCAAAATGCTCCTTAAAAAGCACATATAAAGGCGATTCCTCTCATCGGCATACATCGAATGAAGCAATTCTGCTGTGTAGCAATTATCTTTGTTCAAAGAGAAATGCAATTTGAGTTCTTCCCATTGAGACAATATTCTGGTCACAGTTTCTTCAATGGACAGCCAACGAGTATCACAAGACCGCAATATTTTTAAAGGCTGCTCGCCACAATTTATTGTCTCATATATATCTTTGTACTCATCACAGCGTTTGGGTGAATGTGAGAACCAATTATAGGTTTCTCTAATGAGAAACTCTATATTTCGCGGTAACGTTTGCTCTGACGCATGTGACACCGCCAATTGCAATGAGTGGCAAACACATCTGACTAGAATTAAATTAGGTACGCCATATTCCGTTTTTAAAATATTATGTACGCCATTATTGACTCCGGTCATGACAGAGGCATTATCCACTCCAATTCCAATTAAGTTTTTTAATAGAATACCATGTGCCTGCAAACAGTTTACCAAGGCAGTAACAATTCCACGAGCATCCGCGCTCCTCAGTGGTTCTAATGCTAGAAATGCAGATACAACTTTATTTTGCGTGCAACTAAAATATCTAATTACTATGCCCAATAATTTTGATACACTGAGGTCAGTGGATTCATCTAATAGTGCACTATACTTTTGTGATCCAATATCATCCAATAGCATCTGTTTGAAGTGAGGAGCTAACACATTCTTTATTACTGCACTGCATTTCGTTCTGTGCATTTTCATGTCCATAACACTCTTTGAATCAGTAATACATTTTTTTAACGCTTCAGTTAAGTGGTCAATTTGTTGTATGGATGTGTGTTCTACAATGAACAGGGACAATGTTCCTTCAACTTTTAACGTGTTTGTGTTAGTTTTAGAAGAGGGCAGAAATTCAATTTGTCGGTTTTTAGACACTAAGTCAGATTTATCTATATGTTTTTTTGTTACTCTGTGTTTTTTAATGTCGCCAATTCTTGCAAACATTTCACAATGACAAAAAGTACAAAAGGCTTTTGTAGGATCGTTTGCTACAGGCCGTAACCAGTTCTTGAACTCTTCTTGGACTTCCCATTCTTTCCGATATTTTTGAGAATAAAACGTCTTTTTTTTCAGTGGCACGTCCATGATATTACGAAATAAATACTACACAAAAACCCACACAAAAACTTTAGATCTTGACTTGAATGATTTCGATAAGTATTGTCTCCTACTTTCGCGAACGAAAACTAGCACTAACTAAATACAAGCAATAATATGCATGCACTCACTCATACAAACTTTACATACGTGTTATGTTTGATTTATTAGTTGGGGAATTCCCAAGTATAACCAAACAAAGACGTCTAAAGCTACGTTCCGAAACAGGTAATTTTTACTCGGCAAAGTGTATCCTGGATCCAAAACACAACATTCGTTAAATATCACTAAAAGTCATCAAATAATTTTTCAGTGATTTTTTTTTTAGATTATCACTGTCTAACTCCTAAAATTCACTAAATCTAGTGACAAAATCACTAAAGTGGCAACACTGCATCTGTTCTGTCAACGATAGACAGAAATTGACTATATCATGACGTCATCATAAGTTCAGCCAATCCAGACCGTTTTCGATTACGTGGCGCCAGATTTAAAAAGATGAAGTTTTTTCGGGATTTTTTTAATAAATAATACATTGTTTTGTAGTAAAATTAATGCAAATCGATTTTAAAAGCGATAATCTGTACGAGTGTCAATAATTATGACTTTATTTTTTACATTGTCAAATAGCCTATTGGCAATACTCTAGCTTCCCATTAGTGAAAGAATTTTCGGAACTGGATCGGTAGTTCTGAAGATTACCCCCTTATAATCAAAATGAAAAGAAAGATTTAAGGTCAAGGGAAAAAATGTTTTATGTAGTAGTGAGCCAATTATTTAGTTCACAAGGTAACTAAGTGCGAAAGAAGAAATTGCTTTGTATAAATGCATAACATTTCAATTGTTTTACATACATACTTCCTTGTGATATTGATAAAATCAACCATAAGTCACACAATACACAGCCTTAACGTAATAAGAATAAGGTCTAAATTAGATTTTATAGTTAAATGTCTTTTACAATATCAGCAGAACTAATCAGCTTTATGGTCCCATTGACTTGAGCAAAACAATAAATCTTTAAAACTATGTGTTATTGAAGAAACACAATATTTTTTTAAATACCTAACGAATTGAGGAGCTAGTATCACTGTCCTAACCGTCACTTATTTCATCAAGACATTTTATGTATAATCTAGCTTCTGCCCGCGACATCGTTCGCGTGGAAATCGTAAGATACACAATATACTAAAATAACACCCACATTTTTAACCGACTTTAAAAAAACAGGTTCTTTATTCGACCCGTATGTATGTCCGCGATTTTCTCAAAAACTAATGAACCAATTTTGATGTTTCTTTAATTAACGTGATTTACATACTTTCAGGAAAGTTTTAGTATATAATACACTAGGTAATTATTCTTATGTACGAAGTTATATGCATAAATGTACTGCATCTCTGGCATTTCTATGCGATTTTTTATGATTCTTCTAGTCGGTGTCTTCAATTCTTCAATGCACCTTAGCTTGGCCACAGTATAAAGATGATCTTTATACTGTGGCTTGGCACCGCTTGGCTGCAATTGTATTATCTATGTATTGTTTTTACCAACTTCAAAAAAAGGAGGTTATCAATTCGACACGTATGTACTTCGATCAATAATAGTACTAGATGAATGATTAGGAACAAAAATAAGTCGCTAAAGTGGCCACGTTTGCACACAGATAAACATTTATATTTCTTACTACGAACTATAGAAAAAAGTTTAATAATATTAACAACTTCAGATTATTATAAACCTTAACACTCTAACATAAAGTTTAACTACGATTGCAAATGATTAATATTTATGTCCTTCTGTCATCGAAGCAATAAATTTAAAATGTCACTTGAAAATAAAAAGTCATTTTTATAATAAGTACAAAAATATTTATTCTAAAATGAAACTTAACGTCTAAGCAATAAGGTTATAAACATTTTGTTGACAATTTCGTACTTACTCGAATTTGGAACTAGACGTAGTTCTTGGAATTACATTTCAATGCTTCAATGTTTGTTAGAATAGTTGGTTGGCGCGTTGTCGCAAACATTGGCCAAACAATAATAATATTCGCTTATTGATTTATATTTACTATTTAATTGTGTTACTATTTTATGAAAAACATTTAATGATAAAAACTTACCGAAAAAAAGATATTCCTTCCAAAATCTTGGTGTTACGGTGGTTATTTACACAACTTTTGAACGCGCACTGAGGCATTTTGACGTCTTAACATTGGCTATGATTGGACCATACTAATTTGAAATAAGAGCACAAAAGTATTCGTGCTCGTATTTTTCGGGCCGTTTTTGAAGCGCTTATCGGGCATCTAGTACTATTATTGATCGAAGCGTATGTATGTAATATTATTGGAATTGCATTATATTCACATATGACGATCTATTATGACTTCCAAACAAATATACCAAATTTTATAGACGTATGTATATATGTATGTATGTAAGTATGTATGTATGTATGTTTGTCCACGCATTTCTCCGCAACTATTAATCGGATTGTGACCTTTTTTTTTATTGGCTTACATATACTTCAACTTAGGGAACAGTGCAAGTTTCATCAAAATCGATTCAGTAATTTTTAAGATATGGACTAATACGTGTAAGTGTGACGGCCTGGCTTATTGATACGAGCTACGGGTGTAGTGTCAAAGGAAAAACTTCTCAAAACCTTGGTCAAATTCTAAGGCAAAAACTAAAACTTACGAAATAAAAAGTAATTTAAAAAAAATTAACCGACTTCAAAAAAAGAAATTAACTCAAAATTATGAAATAACTTTAATTTCGGAAGTCGGTGGTAAAAATCTAAAACTATAAAATACAGATCCCAAAGGCACCGACTTCCGAAATTAAAGTTATTTCATAATTTTGAGTTAATTTCTTTTTTTGAAGTCGGTTAATTTTTTTTAAATTACTTTTTTTTAATGGATAAGGTTTGCCTCAGGGGTGGTCCCATATAAAGATTAACTTTGCTTGGGTAGTTTTTGAGTTAGCTTCAATAATACAATTTTTTTCACTTAGTTTATATTGATGATGTTTTAACTGATATTTACATAGCAAGTAGTGTTAATTGAATTTGTGTGGGGTAGGTTAGGTTAGACGCCAGTACATCAAGGTACCCGAAACTGTCAAATTTTCCCAATCAACTTTGAACCTTATTATAAAGTAAAAAAAAAAGAAGAAAAAAAAAGAAAAAAAAGTAAAAAAAAAAAATTAAGTTGAAAATCTATGAAAGAATTTTGACAGATTGTAGTAGCTTAATGTGTGTGCTGGCGTCTGTACAACTAAAAAATTAAAATAAATAACTTTTAAGTACAAAAAAAACACTAAAAAGTGAAAAATAACTTAATTTTCGGAAGTCGGTGTCAAAAAACGAAAATGCGGAACCAACGACACGGACTTCCGAAATTAAAGTTATTTTTCACTTTGTAGTGTTTTTTTTTGAAGTCGGTTGTTTTTTTTTATAAAACTCACTGGGCCGTCGGCGTCGCCGTCGTCGCCAGATTTTGCCTTCTTCGTTTAGCGAACTTTCTGGCTTCTTTTTCTTTTTGCTCGGCTCCTAAGGGTCGTAGCGTGATGTTGCCTATAGACTTCCTCTATAATTAGGCTATCTTATGCAAAAATAATTTCTCAAATCCGACTGGTAGTTCAGGGTGATTAGCGCATACAACCAAAAAAAAAACTCTTCAGCTTTATTGTTAGTAGTATAGATTAGTACAGGAGCTCTATAAGTTGAGTGTACTATAAGTGCAACTCTTCCTAACCTTTTGGGGAATACAGGCATAAATTAAATATTTGTTGTCAGAAAATAAAATTTAAAAAAACTGGCCAAGTGCGAGTCGGACTCGCACACGAAGGGTTCCGTACCACAAGGCAAAAACGCCGAAAAAAACACGTTTGTTGTATGGGAGCCCCCCTTAAATATTTATTTTATTTTGTTTTTAGTATTTGTTGTTATAGCGGCAACAGAAATACATCATCTGTGAAAATTTCAGCTATCTAGCTATCGCGGTTCTTGAGATACAGCCTGGTGACAGACAGACGGACGGACGGACAGACAGCGAAGTCTTAGTAATAGGGTTTAGTTTTTACCCTTTGGGTACGGAACCCTAAAAAAGGTGAAGGTGGTGCGACGATCTGGTAACATTTGCAGGACTAACACGGCCAGAGATCGCATCAGACTGGGAGGTTTGGAAGAAACAAGGGGCGGCCCTTGCCCAGCAGTTGGGCACAATGTAGGCTAACAAAAATAAATAATAATAACTTAATTTAAATTAATTAATAAACAATCTAGAAAAAAATAAAAAATAAATAGACACTATTATTGATATTCTTTTAATAGGCGCTAAGATAAGTAGGTACTAAGTACATAATAATAATTATTATGAATATATTGTATACTATTCAGTACAGAATCTTCAAGCGCCAGGGAGGGAGGGTGATATGAAGCATCTCCTCATAATAAATGATCGAACTTCACTTGGAAGTCCGTTTGTACAACAATACAGATAATAAATACTTACTTATAAAAAAAAACAAAAATCATTTATAGAAAGTAAATTCGTAAACTCCGAATGCCTCAATATTATAATAAGTGATCTGAATTCTGAAATGCAACCATTCAGCCAACAAAAATCAATACTAATCACCGAAAAATATACTGCCTATTGCCTACTGTAAACCAACTTTCACCCTACATCGTCACACGATTTTCAACACAGCTTCATTTTAATACTGTCGACATTCAGTTGGCAAATAAGTGAGACAATTCTGACGAGAAGGCACGTATTTTATAAGTATTAGCAACAGTTTATTGTCATAAATAACCGTATCGTTGCAGCATCGTAACACGGCTTATTGTACGGTGTGGTCTTGACTCTATTTATTTACATGTGAAAATAAAAGAACATGGAACCACTTGGGAATGTTACAGTAGGTATATATTTAGTTTGTCAACTCGGACTGTTACGGTCCATTGCTCAAAACGGTAAAGGCTCTCTCCCAAGTTAGGTCTCAACCACAGATCATATAAACACACACACAACTGTGTTTATATCTGTGGTCTCAGCACTCAGTTCTCCGCCTTTCGCATTAAAATCTCTCCCTCCGCCCGCGGTGTTAGCATGTCGTCCCATTCGTCATAACTGGCCGGTTCCACACCATGTATTTAGTGAGCAGGTTTTTCTGTAGGTCATACAAATAATTGTTTCATGCGGGAACCAACTCGAGACACTTAGCGCAGTAGGCAATCGCTCAGCCACTGCAGCAACCATGCCGACAAAATAGCAATTCACACTGTAATTACTAATTAGCTAATTACCCCTAGGTTAATAATACCTGTAACTCACTGGTTTCCTGGTGTTTTTAATGTTAAACCATCGGTTCCTCTACTCCGCTCCTTCGCTAAATACCATGGCGTGCGACGCCAAAGGTCAAACGCGTAATCTAACTTATCTTAAAAAAAAACAGTGGCGAGAGCGAGACACTGTTTTACTGAACTCCAAATCTTGGGGTCAATCAAGGTAGGCGTCTTTAAGTATATGATTATTATTAATATGGACCCGGAAATTACCGATTACTTTATTACGTCAACATTTAGCTCGAACACTGCAATCGCAGTCTGAGCTAGATATTTGGAAGCACATAATCATTATTTGTTTTTTCTATGTCATTGTAGTGGGTCAGGTACCTATAGCATGATCTAATGCCCAATCGACTAACTATGCTCTTGCGCATTCAACAAATTATTTCGAACGTCACGGATAGAAAAACTGACATCTTGATTGGTTGTGTTTTTATCCGACTTCAAAAAGGAGGAGATTCTCAATTCGACTATAATTGTATTGTTTTTATAAGTACTTTAAGTTACGCAATAGCTTCCACAATTGTGGATTGATTTCGGAAATATTTTTTTTAATAGGATAGTTACGAATTTGTGAGGTAGATGGTAGGTACAACTAAAAACTGAAAAAAAAAATAAAAAAACAACCGGCTTCCAAAAAAACACTACACAGTGAAAAATCACTTTAATTGCAGAAGACCACCGTCTTCTGCAATTAAAGTTAATTTTCATTTTGTCGTATTTTTTACGTAATATTGTTTAAAACTAACTTTATGTGAATGACAGAGAAAAGATTAAACAACAATGCATGATAAATCCTCACGTTTTGTTTACCTAAGTGAGCGTTCTGTTCAGGAAATACCTATCTTTGTTAAAATATGTCTGTTGACTTGCAGGCCTTGCAGCTGATACAACACTTTTAACTGCGGATAGGTACCTATTTTTACTTGTATCTTAGGTATTGTCAAATGAATCTTCGTCAATTTTACACATGTCTGCCTTACGCCTCATTATCTACCTCTACATAATTTATACAGAATGTATCAGAAAGTTGTGGTCAAATTTAAGAAGATTGTTATTCAGGGGGTTCCACGGGCAAAAATATTTGTTCGTGGTACCCCAAGGGGAATTAGACTGGGGGACCACGGGCAAGTACCGGTACAAACCATCAAACTGAACAACTTTCTCCATGGGACCAACATCGTTATCGCAAAAAATTTGTTGGAAGTAGTAATTACATTTGGGTCGCGTAGGTATTGAGCCCAGCCGAGCCTGCGTGCGCCTCCACTTGTCAGTCGTCGCTCAAAACAGATTGTATTATATAGGGTGACTGGTAATTAGTGACCGATACTTAAACACGTGATTTTACTCATCATTATGAACAACTTTTACTATGGGACCAAACCTGAAATCGCGAAAAAAAAATCAGCTGTTCCCTACATTTATGTTCGTCTAACTCGTCAAAATGTAGAGAACAGCTATTTTTTTTTTCACGATTTCGGGTTTGGTCCCATAGTAAAAGTTGTTCATAATGATGAGTAAAATCACGTGTTTAAGTATCGGTCACTAATTACCAGTCACCCTATATATTTCAGAACCCTTTCATTAAACCATTGTATAAACCAGCATCGTCCATTATTCGAAGTCAGACACAGCGGCAGCAGCCGGAACAGTTGTCTTTTATGGGACAGTTGATATTTTTTTCTGATACATGTTGTATATTCTTAGTAAGATGAAATAAATTAATTATCCCAGATGGCCTAACATTTAACCGGCCAACATTCAACCTACTTAATAGGTACCTCTTTCGTGGAAGTGCCATCGCCCAGCCTGCAAACTGATTTTGTTATTTATTTTTTAAATATAAAGAAAGAAGTAGTATTAGTAGCTATTTATTCTGTGGTAGTAGTAACTAAGTAGTAATATTGCAGAATTATGCTGAGATAGGAGCCTTCTTGGCCTCGCGCAGGTCTTTTTACCCGACTGCGTCAGAAGGAGGGTTATGTTTTTTTGGTTTATTTATTTTTTCTGGTTGTTTTTAGTGTAACTTTGTTCATTTTAAATGCTCCTTTTTTAGGATTCCGTACCCAAAGGGTAAAAACGGGACCCTATTACTAAGACTTCCCTGTCTGTCCGTCCGTTCGTCTGTCTGTCACCAAGCTGTATCTCAAGAACCGCGATAGCTAGACAGTTGAAATTTTCACAAATTATGTACCTATTTCTGTTGCCGCTATAACAACAAATACTAAAAACAAAATAAAATAAATATTTAAGGGGGGCTCCCATAGGTACAACAAACGTGTTTTTTTTCGGCGTTTTTGCCTTGTGGTACGGAACCCTTCGTGTGCGAGCCCGACCCGCACTTGGCCAGTTTTTGTATTTCCTGTGTGTGTCCCAAATAAAAAAGTTTCCTTTTCTTTTCAAACAGAAACAGTGAAGGGCCGATATCAGAACCTTTTTCGGCTTCACATTAATTAGATAAAGATAATTTAACACGATAACTATTTTCACTGAAACATGTCAGCACGTGCCGACATTTACGAGGCCTGGCGTGATACAGATAAGCCCTATCCTTTAGTTTTGGGCACGTGTTTGAATATCTGTGCACTAGTGTCGTAACTTATCGCTTGATTGAAAATTGACTGCAACCACGTTTGTCTGGTCTACGTCATACAGTCTTTGACGTCATCATTTGTTTCGGGTAGAGTAGTTAATGATTATTGCTGACTGTTATCAGAACTGCTTAATATTTTTATGCTGTGCATGTCAAAATAGTGGTAAAGCTTCTTGTGAAATGGCTTTTCCGGGAACGTACCACCATCATGCTTATTTATGCCATGTTGTGGATTAAAGAGTCCGTATGCGTGTGAGAAAAATTAAAGGGACCCCAATTACGTGGAACTCAAGTTACTGGCGTGTACGTGTAGGTATAGGTATTATACATATACATATATGCACCTCTGCCTAACCTTTCGGGAAATACAGGTCTGATGTTATGTAAAACAATTAATGCAGTTGGCAACACATGGTCAAGTACCTTGATTTTGCTGGTACAGACGCCAAGCACGTCAACCTACCCGAAACTGTCAAATTATAGAAATTTGACATATTGTGTAGCTTGATGTGCTGGCGTCTGTACATATTTAACCTAACCTAACCTAACCTAACCTAACCTTTCGGGAAATACAGGTCTGATGTTATGTAAAACAATTAATGCAGTTGGCAACACATGGTCAAGTACCTTGATTTTGCTGGTACAGACGCCAAGCACGTCAACCTACCCGAAACTGTCAAATTATAGAAATTTGACATATTGTGTAGCTTGATGTGCTGGCGTCTGTACATATTTTTGTAATTTTTTACCGACTTCACAAAAAGGAGGAGGTACTATGTTCGGCTGTTTGTTTTTTTTTGTATGTTTGTTCATCGAATACTCCGCCAATTGTCGACGGATTTTCAAAATTCTTCTTTTGTTCGAAAGTAGATAGTTCTGAGGTGGTCCCATTGTCACCAAGTTAGGATCTGATGATGGGATCTTAGAGAAATCGAGGGCAACCCTCAAATTTTATAGGCTCACTTATTGTTTTTCGAAGTTATAAATCGCAAATACACAAGATACTTCATAGAATATTTTATGAAGTATCTTGTGTATTTGCGTATGGTTGTCATCATCTCAGGTAGCTGGGCTGGATGATGGAAGGTACAACTCCTTAACAGTAAGAAGTTACTCGAACAGGCCTGTTTTAGTAAATTGTTTTGATGTTTGATAGGGCATTTGCCACATTTGGTCTCATGATCATCAAGTCATGACCTAAAAAAATTTTTAAAAAAATAAATAAATAAAATAAAAAAAATGACCTGATGCTGCAGTCAGGATAGTCAGCAGAGAACCTAACTCCTCGACAACTAACAGCAGATATATCGTGTTTAGGCTCATTGAAAAAGGCTCGATGTGTGGATAAACGTACTGTTAATGAGGAACACCGAAGTACATAGAGACCTGATGCTAAAGCCAGGAGCATCAGAAAAAGTACAAACCTTGAACACCGTATTCGTGTTTGGGCTCATTTTAAACAGGACTAAATTTTAAGTTCTTTTGAATAGCAGCCAGGATTATCAGCTAGGAGAGTGGAATACTAGGAGAACTCCTCAACAATTAACGTCCCTGCATCGGGAAAAGCAATATTTTGCAGTTGACATTAGGCTATTGTAACTTAGATAAATTACAAACTGACCCACTAAAAAGTAAAAAATAAAAACTTTTTTACAAAAAAAACAACCGACTTCCAAAAAACACTATAAAGTGAAAAATAACTTCAATTTCAGAAGTCGGTGTCTTTGGATTTGTATTTTTGTTTTTTAAAAAAGTTTTTTTTTGTAGGTAATTGGGTAAAATACTGGTATTCAGCTGCATCCGATTAGACTGGAAGCTGACCCCAAGTTAGGAAAAGGCTAGGCAGATGATGACGATGATATTTTGACAGCCTGTAACATCAATAAAATTATCATGCAATCTGTACTGAAAACGTTCAAAATTTTTGTCAGGATCAGACTGTGAATGTTCTTAAAATTACGAGAATTGCCCCTCAGATATCTCAAAAAGCTTTTGTTACAAAAAAAAAACAACCGACTTCAAAAAAAAAACACTACAAAGTGAAAAATAACTTTAATTTCGGAAGTCGGTGTCTTTTGATCCGCATTTTCATTTTTTGCCACCGACTTCCGAAATTAAAGTTATTTATCACTTTGTAGTGTTTTTTTTGAAGTCGGTTGTATTTTTTTTTATTTTCCACTTTTTAGTTGTAGGTAAGTACCTATAACATCGTCAATATAAACTTAGTGGAAAAAATACGTAATAAAGATAACTCAAAAACTACCGAAGCAAAGTTAATAAAATGTATATGGGACCACCCCTCAGGCATACCCTATACATTAAGAGGACTACAAGAGCTAAGTGTCCTTGAGAAACGCAAGCACACATATACACAATCGACGCGAACGCCATCTAACGACAACGCCCATCACAATTATGACTTAAAGCATACATGAAATTTAGAAGTAATGGTTTTGCGAGATTACGCCCGTGTATTCCAATAGATGGCGCGAAAACAAGTAGTTATGACAACAAAATTATTACCTAACCGACTTCTAAAAAGGAGGAGGTTCTCAATTCGGATGTTTTTTTTTTTATGAATGTTCCGGTCCTCTAAAGACGACCTCCGTATAGACGGATTTTCAAAATTCTTTTTTTATTCGAAAGAGGCTTATTCCGAAATGGTTGCATTTATATTTCGTAAAGATCTGCTGATGAGTTTCGGAGACAGACAACGGAACTCCAACAAATGCCAGAAAATCAACCACGCGCTGCTATCACATTTGTATGTTTACACAATCACACAATATAACATCACGCCTGTACCCTTTAAAGGGGTAGGCAGATGTGTTCAATAGCTTCCTGTCACTGATATTCACATAGCAAGTAGTGTTGTATGAATTTGTGTGGGGTAGGTAGGGACTAAAAAGTGAAAAATAAAAACTTTTTTCCAACAAAAAAACAACCGACTTCAAAAAAAAAAACACTACAAAGTGAAAAATAACTTTAATTTCGGAAGTTGGTGTCGTTGGTTCTGGCTTTGTACTGTTTTTTTTTTAGAAGTCGGTTGTTTTTTTTTTTGTTTTTTTTTTATTTGTTTTAAGTGTGAGTTGAAAAAATTAAGGATGTGGATGATTTTGAAATAAAACTGATTCAATGAAATATAAAAAAAAAATATTCAAAAAATTTCGGAGTGGTAGTTACTTACGAGATTTTTTTTAATTTACACTATACCACATTAAGTTTTAAGCTATTTTTCAGGTTTACATTATACCTACCACATTTAGTTTAAGCTTTTTTTTACCGACTTCAAAAAAAGGAGGTTATCAATTCGACACTTATGTATGTAGTATTATTGGAATTGCATTTTAATCACATTATTATGACAATCTACTAAGGCTTCCAAACAAATATACAAAATTTTATAGACGTATGTATGTATGTTTGTCCACGCATTTCTCCGCAACTGTTAAACGGATCGTGACCATTTTTATTATTGGATTATATTTACTTCAACTTATGGAACAGTGCAAATTTCATCAAAATCGATTCAGTAATTTTCAAGATATAGACTAATACGTGTAAGTGTGACGGCCTGGCTTACGATACGAGCTACGGGTGTAACGTCAAAGGGAAAACATCTCAAAACCTTGGTCAAATTCTAGTGCAATATTTATAACAAAACTATTACCTACTTATTACAAACAAATATTCCAATGTTTAGTTAAAACTAAAAATTACGAAATAAAAAAGTACCTAATTTAAAAAAATTAAACCTACTTCAAAAAGAAATGAACTCAAAATATTATGAAATAACTTTAATTTCGGAAGATGGAAAAAAAAACAAAACTAAAATACAGACCCAAAGACACCGACTTCCGAAATTTTATTTCATAATTTTGAGTTCATTTCTTTTTGAAGTCGGTTAAATTTTTTTTAATTACTTTTTTTCATGTTTACAATTACACGTTTATATTACACCCATGATCATGTTATAAAATTATTTTTGTTCCTAAAGAAACGTGTAGACGTAACAACAAATGCCAACCATTTGTTGTGAATAATTTTCTTCATAATTTTTACGTTCTTCTTTGTCGTTATCTTCGTTTTTGCTTTCGCTTTTCTCTTTGTTTTCGCTTTTATCTTCATTTTCGTTTAAAAAACTATTCCGGTCCGTCTACAAGATTGGAGAAAGTGAAAGAAAATTATAGTAGAAGGTTTATACAATTTTTGGTCATGGGGAAAGCCTGATATACCCAGAAGTACTGGATAAAATGAAATATGATTTCATAAAAAAATTAAAAAGGCGTACTAATACACCATGTGCTAATTTAGTAAAAGATGTAAGTACTTTACCGAAAAAAAATTGATCACGTAGAATCCTTATGCCATGGCCAATAAAATGAAAAAACTGCCCTCGCACAATTGGCTGTACAAGAACACATAACCATTAGACCATGTGGTTTATTTATAGACCAAGAACTATATTTCTTGGGTGCAGTACATCGCCTGATGGATTAACTGGAAAAGACACTGTGGTTGAAGTGAAGTGTCCTTTGACAGCCAATGAAAAGCATTATACTGAGGTCCTCCATAGTCTCAGCCATGACTACGATATCGTCGGCAAACCGAATGTGAGTTATGTACTCGCTATTGATGGCAATGCCAGCCCCTTTCCAGTCCAGAACCTTGAAGACGTCCTCCAGTGCAGCGGTGAACAGTTTCTGAGAGATAACGTCTCCCTGTCTCACACCTCGTTGCAGAAGGATAGGTTTCGAGGTCTGATCCTGGAGTCGGACTAACACAGTAGCGTTTTCGTCCAGACACTTCAGCACCTCGCTGTACCGATAGTCGATCTGGCACCGTTGAAGAGACTGCAGTACAGCCCATGTCTCGATCGAATCAAAGGCTTTCTCGTAGTCCACAAACGCTAAGCAGAGAGGCAGGTTATACTCTTCGGTCTTCTGTATAACCTGTCCCGCGTATGTATGTGGTCTACGGTGCTAAAGCCTTTCCGGAATCCGGCTTGTTCGGAAGGCTGGAAGTCGTCAAATCTGCGCGCGAGACGGTTCGTGATGACTCTCGAAAACAGCTTGTAGACATGGCTCAGAAGTGAGATGGGCCTATAATTCTTAAGAAGGGCATTGTCGCCCTTCTTGAAGAAAAGTATCACCACACCTCTGTTCCATGCCTGTGGTGTTTTACCCTCGAATATGACGGAACCAAAAAGCTTTTGAAGGGCCTTAAGAACGGGTTTTCCGCCGGCCTTCAAGAGCTCGGCCGTAATTCCGTCATCACCCGGCGCCTTGTTGTTTTTGAGCTGCTTCAGAACCATCCTAATCTCGTACAGGCTGACGTCCGGTATGTATTCGGTATAGTGTCGGGTCAATCTAGCCCTTGGGTCGTTTGCCAGATTCGTAACGGGGTTACTTGCTGACGTGTATAACTGTCCATAGAACCTCTCGATCTCTCTCAACAGCTCAGGTTTGACGGATACGATTCTTCCATCATCGGTCTTCAGTTTTGTAAGCTAGCACTGCCCAATAGACAGATCTCCAGCAAAGACCTTGGAGCCTTTATTTCGCTCTATCGCGTCTTTAATACGGTCTGTATTAAAGCGGCGAAGATCGCTTTTCAAGGACTTAAAAATCCGTCTATTGAGTTGCCGGTAATTTATCGCATCATCTAAAGACTGCAGGATAATCACGCGCCTCTGAGCTTTTTTTTGAATTCGTACGACAGGTCTTGAAGATCTTAGACCCGACCGTATGGACAGTTTCCACGAACGAATCGTTATAATCGTCCACGGAGCTCCCTAGGCATTCGAAACGTTTCTGAAGTTCCGAGTTGAAAGCTCTCGGGGTTTTGGACCTGGATCGGTGCTGGGCGGAGCGTAGACTTCATCAGTCGAGATCTTTCCAGCTTGAAATGTAAGTTCAATGTGCCTCTTACCATGCGGTGATCACTTCCGGTTTTCACCGCGTTTATCACAGAGAAGACATCATTGAATACATACTTCTTCGTCGACATAATGAAGTCAATCTCATTTTTAGTTGCACCATCCGGGCTCTGCCAGTTCCACTTTCTGTGCTCACGTTTTCTGAATAAGGAATTCATCATAAAGACGCCTTCCTTCTCCATAAAACTGACCAGTAGGTGGCTCCGGTGGTTCCGGCGTCCAACTCCAAATTGCCCCACTCGCAGCTCATCATCGTTTCGTTTACCCAGTTTCGCGTTAAAGTCCCACATGACAAAGGTAAAGTGAGTTTTAGAGCCATGCATGGCTCTGGAAATATCCTCATACATGGTCTCGACCTCATCCTCAGGGCGTGACGAGGTCGGGGCGTAAATCTGTACGACCTTCAGCGTTTACCTTTCGGATATTCTGAGTATAAGGTACGCCACCCTGGTCGATACACTCTCGATCTTCAGCTTTACCACGTTGTTCACAAGAGACTTATGGACGATAAACCCGACACCACATGGGACTGCCCTCCCGGAAATAGAGCAAGTTTCCGGATTTTAAGGATTGTCGAGTCTCGTGTCTTCGGACTTCAGATAACCCATAGATAGACAACCCCACTATAATACTCCATCGTAACCTGCTCAATTTTTCCTCGAGTTCGGTGATCTTCTCGTCGGTCCGGAGTGTACGCGTGTTGTATGTTGCCAGGTTCAGTTTTCGGTGATTGTGGTAGCTGGATCTCTTCCGGGGATTCTTAGCACTCCTTGCCTCACCGTGGCCTTGGCCGCTACTGTAGCAAAGGGTAGGCGGGCCGCCGGGTACTAGGGGCCAAGTGTTTTTTGTGCTTGTCATTCTTGGGGGGGAGGTTTGCCATAATCGCCACGCGGCGCAGGCGGGTTGCCAGATCGCAGTATGGTATGGTGGTGGAATGCATAGAGAACGCTGCTGCCCAGTCTCCGGTACGACCCTCTTTTTTTTTTTTTGCGGATGGGAAATCATCAGATGACCCCCTCCCGCTCTGGGTGGAGCGGAAGGGAGTGTCAGACTCTTACTGACTAAAACCCACCCGTGTTCCTTCCTTAGCCCTTTATGTTCCGGGCCAGCGGTAACCCTTTCGGACAATCCCGCTGACCCCGGTACGACCCTTAATCGCCTTTTCGACACCCACGGTAAGTGTGGGATGGTGCTATTCTTTAAGTCGCGCACCGCCGCCACGATATATTTATCTATAGATACAGTATTCTATCTTCATACAAACGGTCGGAACGCGAGTCATAACTACGCGCTTCGAGTTCGGTTTACACTCGGTTAACAAACAGTCTCAAATGCTCCGCAGTGACGAACGGACGGTGTGATGGTTTTGTAAGCAATAAGCGTCCGATTTGTGACAAATATTCATTGAAATAAGTACAAGTACTTAGTTACTTAATATGGCAAAAAGAGACTATATTGTGCTGTTGTTGGTTGTTTGAATTCGTCAATAAGTTATTTTTAACACGCTTTTATTAGGTCGACCTGTATGTAACTAACTATGTAATGGACTCTAAGGTAACTAATTTAACCATCTTCCAAGGATCGTAGCGTAATGAAAATTGACAGCTGTATGTAGTTCTGATGTCAATACAATAATATGGTACTGTCGAACTGATCTGATGATGGAGCCGGAAGATACGAACTGGAACTTCATGATGGAAAATCGTATTATAGCTGTTTTGGATTTCTTAGAAAAGTCTTGTAATGAACTTTGACTACGATTACTTTTCAAGGTCTAATGATGAAGCCGGAAGATAGGCATTGGCATTCCATGATAGAATATCGTATCATAGTCGTGTTTGCACTTGTGAGAAATGCCACGTAATGGACTTTAAACACGATGAGGTTTCTTTTTTGTTTTTACGTGCATTTATAAAAGCGTGTTTTTCTAATGTTTTTTAAACGATTAATTTTTATTAAATATACTGATCAAAAAACACCATGTATTTTTATTGAACTCTTCCTATTTCATTCACAACTGTTTAATTTTTTTTAATAAAAAAACTTTTTTCTTAAAAAAAAAACAACCGACTTCCAAAAAAACCATTCCAAAGTGAAAAATAACTTTAATTTCGGAAGTCGATGTCAAAAAACGAAAATGCAGAACCAACAACCGACTTCCGAATTTTTTTTTTGTAAAAACAGTTTTTATTTTTCACTTTTTAGTTGAACCTACCCCACACAAATTCATATAACACTATACTTGCTATGTTAATATCAGTGACAGGAAGCTATTGAACACATCTGCCTACCCCTTTAAAGGGTACAGGCGTGATGTTATGTTGTGTGATACTGATTGCGTAAACAATACATACATATGACGGAGTTATGCCCTCGAACATACATAAAAAAATAGAAACATCCCAATTAAGAAATTCCTCCTTTTCAGAAGTCGGTTAAAAAAAAACCTATATAATCACAAAACTTTAAAGAAAGTCAAGTAGGTAGGTTGATGAAATTAAAATACTGTAGGCGGGAAGGGCTATTGCGTGTTTACCTACATACCGCGCGGCTGTAGGTAATTATTTCTAAAACCATAGATATCCGTGTCTAGAACAGAGCCGAGTCACAATAATGTATAGATAATATACTGTGCCGCGGCCGCGGTGCCGCTGCGCTGTATTGGTTTGGTTGCCCTTGGATTTGTAGACATGAACCCTTGCAAACGGCGCGCGCCGCGGCCGCAGCGGCGCGCTTCGGCGGCGAGTTTTGATAGATCTTATCAAAACTCGCCGCCGCGCCGCCGCCGGCCGCCGCCCGCGCCGTCACATTACGCACACATTACTAGTTTACGCGTTAGGAAAAACTTCCGTGTTGATATTTTCAACTTTCTTTCTCCTGTGAAAGATAATTACATTGTTGACGTTTTTTTGACGTGACAACGTCTTAAATTAGGTTGCGACTGGGAGTCACTTATGAAAAAGTGTAACGCTCGGTAACGTTACGATGAGTCACCGAACGAGAGAGAGGCCCGCCGAATGCCTTGCGTCTCTCTCCCACTCAACTATGATCGGATGATCGGTCGTTGTCACGTAAAATCTTCGCCCGTAAAACCGACTTTACAGGCAACCATTTTTTTTTGGTAATTTTATAAAAAAAAAATTAATAAATATATAAAAATTCAAAATACATTTAAATAAAATTTAAAAAAGAAAATCCAATTTCGTATCCCTGGGAATTGAACCCGCGGACCTTTGAATACAAATCTACACATCGACCAAATACGCTAATGTAACAGTTGTACGTGAGATCGAAAAAATTGACCCTATGCATAAATGCGACTCACTTAGACGTTTCCAAATTCATAGTTTTTTTGTTAAAAAAATAAATATTCAGTAAATAATAAAATGCTCACTTTTTAATTTCGTTCGGAATTTTTTGAACGGAATTTTTCACTTTATTTCCCATATTTCCAAATGATAATTGATAACAAATTATTACGCTATTTTAACTTAAAAGTATTTTATATTTACACGAAAAAAATATTTACGGAAAGAAGATTATGCAAATAATAATAAACAATGAATTTACAAATAAAACTTTACAAAAACATAACAATCTTGGTGGAAATAATGCGGCGAAAAGAGCGACACGTCCGTTTAGCATCAGGCCTCGGCCGGCAGTGTCGCTACACGGGCGTTTACGCACACATACGCACGTATTATGTTCGGAAATTTTAATATGCGATTTACAAAGAATCTATTGTTTGGATTAAAAAATTAAAACACTAGCATTTTAGTATGTTGCTTGTAGAATATTCTGACAAAAAATCAGAATGATTGTATGTATATTACTATGGATTTTATTGTAAAAAGAAAATTTTTAGAGGTATCTTCATGATTTTTTTCTATCGTATCAAATTAGTTGAATCATGTTTTCAGCACACTATCTATCTAGCATATATCCTGAAGAATATCATATATTTTTCTGATTTTGTTTACTGTAGTCGATCATATACTTTTATTGTTTGTAAAACTTGCTTTTAGCTCTTGTAAGCCCCTTAAATAAAGATTTTTTGGAATTGATCCACAATTGCAAGAGATATAGCATAACAAACATACCATAGAAAAACACAGTCGAATTGAGAACCTCCTCCTTTTTGAAGTTATAGGCACATAAAATGAAATTCATTGACTAATAACCACCACTTTCTCAATAATCAACCCGTTTTATCGGAGGATACAGTTTATAAGACATTTCCTTTGAACAATAAACTTGAAAATTGACTCGAATTTAACCTAGTTTGTAGTAAATGCCAGACAAACGCACTTTCTTTTGCATTTTTCCTAAAAAAAGATTACCAATGCCACGTCACGCACATGAGTTTACTATAATACTTACCCCTTACTTACTTAAACGTGTGGTTTTCTTAGTGCTTGGAAACGAGTGTTTCAACACCTAATTTCAGTAGGTAATTACAGCGAGCATGTAATGCCTTATTAATCACACGAATAGTGAAATCAAACAGCTGCTATTGTGGCGATGACTATCAATGTCGAATCAAATTGATTTAGCGAGAAGTACCTACCTACAAATAGCATAACACATCGTTAATAAAATTGATACCTACTCAGTTTAAAATTGATATTTATGTATTAATTTCCAGGTTAAACACGAACGCCTGCTGTTGGTATCGATACTGGGCTTCTTAGTAAACATGGTGGGCATATACGCGTTCCACCATGGACATGGGCACGGCCATGGTGGACACGGCCACTCCCACGGTGGCGGCAGCAGCCATTCACACAACAGCCATGGACACTCCCACGATGACGACAGCGAGGCTCCCACCGGAGCAGGCTCCGCTATCATGCGGGGCGTCTTCCTTCACGTCCTAGCTGACACGTTAGGATCAGTTGGTGTCATCATTTCAGCCATCCTCATGAGAACGTTTGGCTGGATGAGAGCAGACCCCATTTGCTCCATGGCTATAGCGCTCCTCATAGCCGCGAGTGTGGTACCTTTAGTGCGTGACTCCGCGGGCGTGCTCATGCAACGGACTCCCACATCACTGGAGCGCGCGCTACCTAACTTATACACGCGTGTGGTCGGCTTGGCCGGCGTGCACGCGGTCCATGAACCGCACTTCTGGACCCTGTGTAGTGACGTCCACGTGGGTGCGCTTAAAATCGAAGTGGCGAAGGAAGTGGACCCTAGGTACGTGACGGAGCAAACGTCGCGGATCTTCCGCGAGGTAGGCGTCAAACACCTCACGGTGCAACTCGACTACTACCCCCTCTGATGATCACAAACACACACATGACCACGCAGTGGCACCGTGTCTTGTATATAAGCAGAATAAGTTAATTAAATGTACTGTGCAATTATGATTTCGGTGAGATGATCGTAAATTTCAATTTTTGTATGATTTATTATGTTGTGATGAAGAAATTCCTTCTTTTTTTTACTGTTCACATTTCCATAAAATTTTAATTGAATACAAATTGTATTGCCTTTGAAATTACCTGCTTGAAAAGTATTGGTTTAGTGTATATTAGCATAAATTGTATGTTATTATTATTATGGAGTATAGCTATGTGTAGTATATTTTTATATTATATTTTACCTTTGTATTTATTTTTATTTGTATTTTAACATTCCAATTGATTAATCGATCGAGGAATTTCGTCACTTGGTTACTTTGAAATCTGATAAAATAAATATGAAATAGCGACATCTATGTGATAGGGCTAGATGTGCTGTTATTAAAAGCAATGTGTTTTGTTCTGAATTGTATTTCAATGCAGCACGAACAGCGCGTCTTGTACTAGAGAACATAGATATCCTGAATAGTGCCCTATAATGTTATGAAACAAATTATGAAATTAGCAAATTAATAGTTAATTTAACAGTAAAGTATTTTTAGATATTTCTAAAAATGTACATAACTACTTTGGCTTGCTCTAACTTTGTTTGTAACTTATGTATATTTATGTAATTTTATCATTTAATTTAAATAAATCGAACATAAACTGCTTGGGGTTGTGCTTACCCCGCATTGGAAGGCGAGCATAAAGTAAATTAGTGGAATAAAAAAAACAAAGTGCATTTAGACGATTCCTCAAATTTAAGATTTTAGCGTCCATGACCCCAACATATTTGTATATTGAAAAGTTTTATAGAAAGGCCACAAAATATTTTCGGCTTAGGATATACCTAATATCAGGGATTCGGCTGCACTAATGTTTAGTACTACAATAGATAATACTCTATGTGATAGAATCACAGTGTACATTTACAAACTGTTTTTCGATTTTAATGCTTAGACGGAGGGTACAAAGCTTGCGTTACATTAGCAGAGAAAACTAAGGACCATAATATACCTATGGTCAAGGCGTATACGCGTTTACACCCATATACAAGTTGTGGTACTTGTATTAAACATGTTTCATACATTGATTGACATTGTTTCAGACATGTATTGTTAACTATTTTGTTCATCTTTTTGACAAGTTTTGTATAAAACTAGTCTTTAAAACTTGTTTTAGGTGTACTTAAACGAAAACATGTACAATACATGTTTTATAGCTTGGTGTAACCGCGAGATGGGATTAGACCTAGCTCCTAACTGTAAAATCCGCTCTGCTACCATTTTAAACTTTCTGCCAGACGCAAGCTTATTAATTAATTATTCCTGTTGTATAAAGCCCACCATGTTCCTTCTTTGCCTCATCAGAAAAGATGATAATCTACGATTCATAAAGAATGATAACGTGGCTAAATCTGTGAGTTTGAAAATGGACCTAATTCTGCAGACACCCGAGACCCGACTGACGGTAAACTAAAATGTTTTTACCATCAGATAAAATATGAAAGAGAAGGTAGAAAATTACAAATAAGGTTGAATTTAATACAGCAAGACAACTCTCAATAACCTGTCTTAAAAATGTAGTTCCAAAAATGAACCAAGCTTTCTCTTTTTTGTTTCATCTGCGAGACAGAGTTAGAAATATATGTTTTTTAGTTTGTTAGGTGTTACATTGACTGCTTGAATCGTAGATTACCATTTTAGGAGAGGGGAGGGTAGTCCAATAATTTCTAGTATTCTGTTTTTTAAACAACAAGAATGTAAAGGTACAATGTTTTGTAAAATAGTTAACGGTTCTTCCAATGAGTGAGATGTATTTACCCTGCGAAAATCCGATTAAAATCAGTTTCTACGAGATTAAACATAAGTTACCGAATTTTCATGACTTTTATTTTACTTTAATCCTGCATGTTGTTGCTTGCATGTAAGCGCTCAACGGTTTTCACGATTATAATAGTATTTATTGTCGTTTGGAGTGTATTTTTCTAATGAACAATCGCTGGTTCATATAATTATGAATTTGTTATTATAATGTAGACTCATAATTGTTGGTACTTAGTTAAAAAAATGGTTGCCTGTAAAGTCGGTTTTACGGGCGAAGATTTTACGTGACAACGACCGATCATCCGATCATAGTTGAGTGGGAGAGAGACGCAAGGCATTCGGCGGGCCTCTCTCTCGTTCGGTGACTCATCGTAACGTTACCGAGCGTTACACTTTTTCATAAGTGACTCCCAGTCGCAACCTAATTTAAGACGTTGTCACGTCAAAACTTGAGATGTTAATGCTAATATCTCGAGTTTTTGTGTTAAGCATTCAGAAACCAGGTTTAAGTAACCCTTCTGTGCAAATGATGTCTACAGAAGCCAAAGTTAGTGTCATGCAGTTATGAACCCACCTAAATAAAACTGTTTACATTAATAAAACAAAACATTATTTCAAATATATTATTTACCACATTCGTAAACAGACAAGAACGCAATCATTACAACAAAATCATTAAATAATAAATCTGTATTAAGTATTCCAAATTTTTTATTATTTTAAATATAAAGTAATATAAGATCTATTCTCGCGGTTAAAGTGGCCTGCGGGGTGTTGTGTTGCGATGAACTCCTTCAACTTTTCATTATCACTAGGGATTTGATCGAATTCAGTGTTGCCAGTTTATGATTTGAATTCTACTACGTGGCTGTCAGAATTTAATTAGACATAAAATCATATTTACATCTTTTGTTGCCAGAAAAAAAAAGGAATACTTTGAAATAAAGAAATCAAGTGATCTCTTAGCGAACTTCTAGCTTATGTGCCCGCACGCTACTCCAGCCGCGGCTAAATATATAATGTGTTATTCAATGAGTTTTTTGGCCTTGAAGTACCGACGAAGGTAGAGAACCTGCCACGTGGCGAGACCCAGGAGACATGCCATTGAGAATAAGCTGAAGAATAGAACCCGGTTGTTTGTGGACTCTGAAACAGAATGACAATGGAAACTAAAATCAAATTATGTTTGTTAGTATATTTATATTTCATGAAGTTGACGATATTCTAACTGGAAACAAGAACTAAAACTAAGCATCTAGTAACCACTAAGTGCATGCTTATAATCATCATCATCATCAGCCTTTAATGTTCCCACTACTGGGACACTGGCCTCCTCTCAATGAGAGGGAGTGGGCCGTAATCCACCACGCGGGCCCAGTGCGGGTTGGTGGATGTCACAGGTCTTCGAATTTTTGGTTCTAGGACATGCCGGTTTCCTCACGTAGTAAAGTAAAGCGCCTGTTTGGGTTCGAACCTACGACCTACAACTCGTAAGTCGTGTCCGTGACCACTGGGCCACCACTGCTCTCATGCTTATAATAAAAATCGTCAATATCTTTCTACCATCTGCACGGAACAAAAAATTAAGAAATGAATTACCCAACTTTGGTCCACCTAACCAACCCTCGTCTTAGATACTTGCTAAATAATGACAGGCTAATGAAGGATAAAAGTAATTAATAATTACCATTGGTGTCTCTCATCTCCTCCTCTCGCTTCCTCATCAAGGTGAAGTCTTGGACGATGGCTTCAGACAGATCCTCTAATCTCTTCAGTTCTAGTTCCATGGGCTTCAGCTTCGCGGCTTCACCAATCTGGATACGAAAGAGGTTTGTATGAATAGTTTTATTTTTATTCTTTTTAGAAGGAGAACAGTGAAGAAAGGATTCGATTTTGGTGAGGGGTTTTGAAAAAGTTTTAATACTTACTTATTTTCGGGCAGGGTATATTTTTTTGAGGGTTTATAGAAGTGGGTGGGTGTACGTTACCCCAGCAAGAAAGTGTCTCCTAGAGTTATATGAGTAGAACGTATAATTTGTGCCTTATTTGCTGTAAATGTGCCCTCACATAAAAAATGTGTGCCCCCTGTCGTTTTGGAGAAAAACGGAAAAAACGATTCCTGCTGGGGTAACGTTTTTCTAGCAGGAAAATTCTAAACGAATGATCGGAGAGAGAAAAATTGTGCATGGCCAGAGAGCTTATATGTGTGCCAAAATGTGCCCCAAAAAAAAAATCTGTGCCCCTTCAGGTTTTCGAGATATGGCATTTCCTGCTGGAGTAACGTTTTGATGAATCGTATATCTCTAAAACCATTGCATGTGCCCCTGTAGAATAAACATACACGAGTAGCTCTTAATGTGTGCCCCTATGTGCCCCCAATTAGATTTCAGAAAATATTTATAGTTTTCAAGTTATCGCGGTTTTATGAAAACCCGAAAAAACATCGCAGCGCCTAAATGAGACAAGGTATAAGTTCGCTGAAAACTGTATTCGGTCCTTCTTGTCGCTAATAATAACCATACAAAGTTTCAAAACTGTACATGCATGCGTTTTTGAATAATCTTGCTAAAAGTCAAAACGATGGTGTCATAACTTTGACGGCAAAATACAAGGAACCGGTTCAATTCCAGATGTGTAGGTGTAAACCAAAATCTTGTGCCTTTAGTCAAAAATATATGGTGAAAATATTCAGCTTGGAATGTTTCACATTATGTAAATATAAACAAAAAACCAAAATATCTAAGCAACGGCTGGTTATCCGACCAAATTTGAATGACTACTAAAAAGCGACGGATTCATACATATCGATGACCTTCTTTACTTTACTCACTAACCGGTTCACATGTGTTGTGCCTGAGTACACTGAAGTAGAAAAGTAATAAAGTTGTTATTGGATTATATTCTACTAGCTGTTTCTATGACCTTACATATGAATAAGTACCTACATTATAAATAGTAGCCTAAGTGCTATTCCAAGGTAAGCTATCTTCTCCATTCAAAATTTCATTAAAATAAATCCAGTAATTTATGTGTGAACGAAAGATATGGCCCAAAATTTGATTGGTCCCGATGTTTAAAAAGAATATAGTTCATGAAATGTGTGATGAATACCTACTACTAAAAAGAAAGAAAAAAGTTTAAGATTTTGTTTAAGTTTGTGTTTTAGTAAGAGGTAGCTCTTTTTTGTATATAAAAAAGCCCGTATTTGTCTTTATATATATAATTATATATATATTTATTGATAAGCCGTAGGTTAGATAAATGAACAGTAAGTTGGGAAATGCTCCAACCAGCCCGCGAAATTCAAAATTTCTTGCGTTTTTTGCAATTTGCAGGCCAGTGCTAGGCGTAGGAAAAAAAAAACAGAAAAAGTCATTCCTACAGCTTTATGAACTTAGAGCGTTGTATTGATGATTTTGATGATTATAATTCTGTAACTACATATGTCTCACAGCCGCGAATATAATTTTAATCGACATACAACCTAGCACTGGCCTGCAAATTGCAAAAAACGTAAGAAAATTTGAATTTCGCGGGCCACCTTAGAGCTTCCCCCTTAACCAAATAAATTTTGTTACCTACAGTTTTGAGAGTTGTATTTAGTGTATACTTATAGTCAACCGCACAATGATCTGTGTTGTAACAACGTGTTTCCATTTTGTATGTCGTATTCGTATAAATAAAAAATGGTTGCCTGTAAAGTCGGTTTTACGGGCGAAGATTTTACGTGACAACGACCGATCATCCGATCATAGTTGAGTGGGAGAGAGACGCAAGGCATTCGGCGGGCCTCTCTCTCGTTCGGTGACTCATCGTAACGTTACCGAGCGTTACACTTTTTCATAAGTGACTCCCAGTCGCAACCTAATTTAAGACGTTGTCACGTCAAAAAAAAATATATATATTTATAGCCAAATACCATCAGATAATTTGTGCACATTCGATGTTTACAGTTATATCTTTATGCGGTTTACTATACATAACACACTTTATCTGAATCTATGTATAAGCAAATCACTCTTAAGAAATTATTTATCTGTGATTTAAAATTTAATATTTTTTTACACAATATTATACTTATACTTAATACTGATCTGTGATTTTTTGTGATGCGACTTTACTAATTATATGTTAAACTTAGATGAAAAACTGATCTGTGATTTAAATAATAATGACTACTTAACGTGCAAATAATTTCTAATATTTATAGGTAGGAAATTTGATCTCTGATTTGATGCAATAATTACTTTAAGAATTAAAATTAAGGGAATAAAAATAATAATTTCCACATCAACAAGCTGTTTCATTTAATATAGTCACAAGGTGCATTTAATATATTTTTTAATTAGCCCCCAAAACTGTTGAACGCGACTGTACGGACAACAGTTAGGTATAATACGTCCAATAAAGAAGGTCATCGATATGTATGAATCCGTCGCTTTTTAGTAGTCATTCAAATTTGGTCGGATAACCAGCCGTTGCTTAGATATTTTGGTTTTTTGTTTATATTTACATAATGCGAAACATTCCAAGCTGAATATTTTCACCATATATTTTTGACTAAAGGCACAAGATTTTGGTTTACACCTACACATCTGGAATTGAACCGGTTCCTTGTATTTTGCCGTCAAAGTTATGACACTATCGTTTTGACTTTTAGCAAGATTATTCAAAAACGCAGGCATGTACAGTTTTGAAACTTTGTATGGTTATTATTAGCGACAAGAAGGACCGAATACAGTTTTCAGCGAACTTATACCTTGTCTCATTTAGGCGCTGCGATGTTTTTTCGGGTTTTCATAAATCCGCGATAACTTGAAAACTATAAATATTTTCTGAAATCTAATTGGGGGCACATAGGGGCACACATTAAGAGCTACTCGTGTATGTTTATTCTACAGGGGCACATGCAATGGTTTTAGAGATATACGATTCATCAAAACGTTACTCCAGCAGGAAATGCCATATCTCGAAAACCTGAAGGGGCACAGATTATTTTTTTTGGGGCACATTTTGGCACACATATAAGCTCTCTGGCCATGCACAATTTTTCTCTCTCCGATCATTCGTTTAGAATTTTCCTGCTAGAAAAACGTTACCCCAGCAGGAATCGTTTTTTCCGTTTTTCTCCAAAACGACAGGGGGCACACATTTTTTTACAGCAAATAAGGCACAAATTATACGTTCTACTCATATAACTCTAGGAGACACTTTCTTGCTGGGGTAACGTACACAGTGGGTGGACGGAAAAGATGTTATAAATCTTAGTGAACCATCAAATGGGTGTGGGGTAATTTAATTTTAATCTACCTATTTATTTTTTATTTAGATTAGATTGAATGAATATATACAATATGTGACATATTGCAATTAAATGAAAGAAAATTTAAAACTCATATTAAAAGTACACTTTGTAAACAAGGATATTACAAATTAGAGGATTATATCCAAGATAAGGATGTTTGGAAACATGCTGGTCCTGCTCCATAGGACAATCTAAAAGTCTAGACAAAATCAAACATTTAATTATGACATCTTATTTTAATTCATTTTTACAATCTGCGACTACAGTGGCTCACACACTTGTTAAAATTCAACTACTTTTGCATTAAAAAAAAAAAAACTTTTAAATATGTGAGCACCATGTATGTATCACTTATTTGATTTACCTGTCATTGCTTAATTTTTAATTCTTTTTACCTTTTGTGGTAGACTAATTTTATTATGGGTGCATCGTGTTCACATATAATTTTTATTATGTAGGTATACAAGACCTTGTAAAACATTTTAAAAGAGTAACGGTGGAGTTTCTTGCCCATTCTTCTCCATACGAAAACTACCTTTGGAATGGGCGACTAGAATCATTTCTATTTAGTTTTTTTTTTGACGTTCAAAAGTGCCTTTAATGTGCCTATTTGAAATAAATGATTTGACTTTGCCTGCGGGTAATTGCGTAAAACAGTAGGAATGGCTTTCATTTTGACAGTTAAACAACATTCATTGCGTTATTTACGTTGTTGAGCAGACTCATTTTTAGAACATATGAAGCAATGGATTAGCAATAAGCCGCCTTAGCCTTCAAAATGATTCAGATTGTGATTGATAGTGCTATGCAATTAGGGTGCTGTTTTATCCAACAACGGTGCTATTCTGTAAAAATCTCACCGTGAAAACTTAGGTGAAGTGAGCGTGGAGTGAGCTGTCAATGGTGTCAATTCCTAGCAAAAACTAACTCACTTCACCTAAGTTTTCACGGTGAGATTTTTACAGAATCGACCGGCAGTATTACATAGGTTAAATCAAAGGAAAAAAATACAACACACATTAGTTGTAACTTGAGCATTTGTTAACAATATCCATACTATTACCTCTTCACGCTTAAACCGCTGAACCGATTTAGATGAAATTTGGTATAGAGATAGTTTGAGTCCCGGGAAAGGACATAGGATAGTTTTTATCCCGATATTCCAACGGGATCGACACTTATGCGGGTGAAACCGCGGGGCGCTGCTAGTTGATTTATAAAAAAACTAGCTTTTGCCCGCGACTTCGTCCGCGTGAAATTTCATCCTCCCCGCGTTCACCCTCTTAGGGGTTGAATTTCGAAAAATCCTTCCTTATTCCTTGTCTACATTATAAAGGGAACCTCTGTGCAATATTTCAGCTTTCTAGGTCCAAGGGTTTGGGCTGGGCGTTGATGAGTCAGTCAATCAGTCAGTCAGGACTTTTCTTTTTATTTATATAGATAATAACTTGTTATAATACTTTTTTTTGGTTATATTTGTAAATGGTGCCTTAGAATTTAATGAAACTTGGCTGAACATGGCTAAATGTTTACTGGCGTTTGGCAATATGCGCATGATTTTAAAATTACCTACAGAGGTGTACCAATGAATAGAGGACTTGACATTTAGACAAATCCAAAAGAGTGGCAGTGGGAAAAAATATTTTTATTTCAGGATGGTCTTCATCAATCTATCTGAGTTGGCACTATTTTTCGAGATAGTTCGATCATTATGCATGCTTCAAAAACACAAATTTGTTAGTCACACATAAAGCCCACACATTATTACCCAAGTGTTCTGGAGAAGTGTGGATTGTAGTAGAGTCACCGATAATCAAGAAAATATATTAAAATACATACATACAGAGAGCTCTAAGAAAGTATTAGATCTTCAAAGTGGGGGTGAAAGTTTGAAAATGTTGCCATATATTGATATTTACCAAAAATATTATTGCCAGCTATAAAATTGGAGATCTAAGTAAAATAATCCTCTATATTAGTAAGTGATCAAGAGTAGAAAACGAATAAGATGTTACTATTTCATTTTTATATAAGAATTAAAAATAATACGTACGCCTTCATAATTTTTGGCTTCTATTCCAATTTTGATGTCCAACATAACATCTTGGGTGACGCCACGGCGTTCTGTAAAAGAATTTATAATTTGTAAGAAAATAAGCTGAAATGCGCCAGGACTTATGGATGGCGGGGTAGAGCTGGCTACTTGGCCAAAGATGAAAAGTATGATATTTATTTCTACTCGTGACAACGAGACAAAGCAAACCTATAATAACCCTCCTTTTGGGCTTCGCCGCAGTCGGGTAAAAAAATGTTTAGTAATAATAGGTAAGGTAGTAAAAACATGGCACCTTATTTCTATACAACAGTAATCTAGTTTAAGATTATTAATAATGTCGCAATTAATATGCAGCTGTGTTATATACAAATAGGATAACAGATATTTACTTTTATTATATAAACTTTATCATGGCCATTTATCTCTTGTATTCATGTATCCATACAGTATTCAAATTATAAACAGTTTTATACATTTATCACCAATTAACTGACCCAAGTTCACCCAACAGACATTTTCCTGTCCAAATTTTAATCATTCATACAAAATTCCCACAAAAATTGCACATTCTGTTTACCCGAATTTTCCAATTTTCACAGCAACTTAACACTTTGCGGGACACTTAACGCCTCTCGACGTAATAACAATAAAACTTCTATTGTGTCTCGGTCAGTCTCCCGCAAAGTGTTAAAAAAAAAACTTTCAGTAAAAACCTTGGACCATTACCAACATTTTAAAACAATTTTTTTCTAATTGGTACAGTATCTTATGTGATGATCTTACCAACAAACAGCATTCCATTTTTACTATATAATAAAATAATCTGATAGGTTGAATTTTAACATATAATGAGGCTATTCCCTGGACTAACACATAGGAAACCTTTTGTGTGAGTAAAAGGTTTCTAAGGGAACCACCTAAGTATGGATCAGAACAGAGAGGTTATCATTTCATTCTCCTGCTCTTGTCCTAATATATTTAGGATCAGCGTTACATGCCTTTTTCTTCAATTCTTCTCTATTAGTCATCATCTCGGTAGTCACCCCCTTTCTAGCCATATCATCACACAGTCCATCCATTGTTTCTCCAGTCTACCCACCATAAGGTCATCAACATTCATACTCAAAAATTTCCTCCTCATTCCTATAGCCAGAGACATTACTGTGTCGTGTTGTGTCGTGACTCGGGATACACCAATCAGAGGAATCTGTTTAGGACTACGTCAAATTACAACGAGTTTTGATTGGCTAACATTGCGTCAGAAGGCGTCACGACACGCCACGACACGTAAGTATGTTTCCGCCATATCACATGCCTGCTCAGTCCTTAGTGGTTTCATCTCAGCTGCAAGCCATTCATCCCTTTTCCATACAAGACAGAAGGTGTAACCATTATCTTATATTAGGTAGCTAACATTAAACATAATTCCAGACTTAAACTAAAATTTCTAAGCTACAGACGGTTCTCTTACCTGGTGGAACTTTCGATATGAAGCACACTTCGAATGTGTCATAAGTTTCCGTCACAAATGTGAACTTCCCTTTGGTTATGGAATCTCTCTGTGATAATATGTGGTCTTTGGAGTCGCGAATCTGAAAAGAATGGAGGACAATTAATATTAGAGAACAGTTTTTACACTAAATAAATAAATATTTTATTCACTATTAAAATTGGTAAAATTATTAGTCTTAGAAATTATTTTGTAAATATATTTTTTATATTGTAAAATACTGGTATTCAGCTGCATCCGGTTAGACTGGAAGCCGACCCCAACATAGTTGGGAAAAGGCTAGGCAGATGATGATGAGTCTCCGAAATGATTTTACCTTAAAGATCAAAATAATAAAAAGAGAACATAACAATAATTTGTAAATAAAGAGGGATTAGTTTATCAGCTACACTTGTTTGAAGTCCCATTTAGTAGGAAACATATTGAGCGATTTGGGTATGTAAATGATAAAACTCACTGTATGATGTACGGGATTGTATGGAAGGATTTTCTTTATGCTATACCTTCTGGCTGCGTTGTAGTCACATAAAACATACTGTATGACACTCGGCAATAGTGTAGCTTTCAGCCAGTGATATTTTTTTTTATTGGAGGGAAGCTTTACCTCTTTATAATATTTTTAGCATTAGTGTAGATGAGGTATGTCAAGCCCTATCTCATAAACTGTCAAATCATACCGTTAGTAAGTTCTGGATGTTCCATTTAACTAGTTCTAGCAGCACTGAACAATAACAATAATCTAAGTTAAATTTTATCTACAATCTATAAGTTGCTGTTCTCTGTTCTGTTTTAGAACAAAAAATTATACTTAGATTCAAGCTAATGCGTTTTTACAACAGGCAAGTGTGGCAAAAGAAAGTCAAAGAATGAAAACAATGAATTACCGCTTGGAACCTTATCAGTAATACAGCTACACTCAATTAGTATCAATGGAGAATTTGTAAAGTTAATTATTTTATTTAACACTTCAATGTTTATGCCAGATAAGCATATTAGGTGGTGTTTGCTTATACTTAACAATTGACAATCCATTGGTTGTGATACTCTTGCACATCCTTTATTGTTCATGCATTTTTAAGTCAACCATAGTTATCTTTTTTATGTATAAGCTTAGGTATAATATATGTAGGAAAGGCATCGCTAATCGCTATACTACCTGAGACTTTCTGAGAGCTGTCTTGAAATGAATGAAAAAAAATCTATGTAACCAATATTTTTAGATTAGATACAAGATTAGATTACTCTCAATTGATTTTTTATGAAAGATTAAACTAAAATTATTTTTACAGTGTTACAACATGACAAATGTTCGCGTTTACCGTTACACCAGTGCCGTATGGGCGGTGGAATATTGCCAAGAAAAATGATCTTAAAACTTACGATATAGTCCACTCTCTGTCCGGCAACCTCTGTGACTTCGTATTCTCCTGCCACGAGCACGTTAGCATGCAGTTCTTCCTTCAAACACTTCTGTGTGTTGGGCGCGAGGTTCCACATGATAGCGTCCGTGCCGTGCCATAATACACTCAAAAGAAACACGAGATATTGCACCTCCATGTTTTTAATTGATAATTTATGTCTTTATCGCGATAATTCAGTCACAATTCATAACATAAAGAACTGAAAACAAACATATTCTATGTCAAAACGACCGATGAGTTGGCCCGAAATGAGAAACGTCGTCGGCTTTTTGGGAAAAGTTGCCAGGTTATGTTACACGTCAGTCTCAGTAACGAAACGGAACGCATTTTGAAAATAACAAAAAGCGTTCGCAAATATAAATGAACCAATGTCAAAGAATTATCATGATTTTTTTTATAAAAATTTGCATTTTATTTGCTTTACAAATACAACGGGAAGTTTATCTCCAATTTGCAATAACTAACAAACTGCGTAAAAAAAGGGAAACTATGTATTGCCATTTAGGACAACATTGCTAGATTTTTGTAATTTATAAATGCACTATTTATCGTTATGCTTCATAAATCGTGCATTAATTATTCTTATAATATTATAATAATTGGACTTATGAATTTTAAGATAATATGCAATTTTATTATTCGCTCTTTCTTCAAATGTTATAAAAACTCAATTGCAATTTATGGTAACACTAAGTTGACGCTCCAGTTACATTTTCTTGAATACTTAACCTCCTATGAGCATAGGAAAGAAATAACCATATACTTCGGAGAGTGTGTAAGCAGGACAGCTAAATGCATTGCTAAACACATAGATGTTTCTAGTATAGTGAAATGCACTTTTCACTAGAAAGTGCAAGTGGATAAAATAACAGCATTATAACCTAATTAATTGTTTTTAGATTAATATTAAGTTAAAATTGTGCATATCTTGTATAGTGTAAGTTTAAAAAAAGATTTTTGAATGGCTATTAACAGTAAAGTGTCCCTTAAATCGTGAAATCTAAAACTGCAGCCTTGGCTGTTTGACAGTTGTCTGGTTTTGATATTACAGAAATTATTTACTTTAATTGGATTCTTGAGGATACAATTAAAAGTCTTCAATTATAAACTTAAATCTCAGTGTTATCAATATTGTTTATGGAATAATTGTGAGTAAGTAGTGATATTTCGTAAGATATAAACATGTTTACATAATAGTATATTTTTCATCAGAAATGCAACTGCATTTTTGTAAAATACTCTCCCTACCTACCTTTTATTTTATTCTTCTTGTTACATTTCACAATATGAAGAGTTCAATGACTTTACAGAATACCTGTGGAGTCATACACAAACAACAAGAAGTTGGAAGTCTTCCATAAAATTATCACATCCTTATTAATCTGATACTACTGTAAGTATCAATTGTTTACGCATTTTGTGTTAAAACTTTAGATGGTCTAGCTGATTACAAAATTTTAATTAATGAAATCCAGAAATTGGTAAATAAAGTCGTTTAACCAACTTCTTATAAAAGAAGCAGGTTCAATTCGTCTGTATATATTTTTTATGGAGACCGCTCCCAAGATAAAATGTCCATCGTCGACTTTGTCTCTGTCAACTCTGACCTAGACTAGAGTCAAGAGTCCATTTCAAATAAAAAAAATAAAAAAAAAATGTCCAGAATTAAAAAAACACTGAACTTGATGCAATTGGATTTTAATCTTTTTTTATTCTTTTCCAACCCATTACCTTTAATAATGTCAACTACTGTACCTAAAATACATGCTTGGTCATGGAGTTGAGAACACTTATTCAGTTTGAGGGGGGGATGCACTTATGTTCCATTAACTCGAGAATGGGCCCCCATTTTGAGGATTACTGCTAAGCAGATACAATAAGCCGTAAAACTATGTTTAAGTCTAATTAAGAATTTTAGACTCAGTTTGGTCGAAGGACAGGGGGGGCAACTGCACCCATTGCTGTCTGTATCAGCACCTGATCAAATCTCATATTAGTATTTTAGTCACACATTCACAAGACCTAGATAAAGATTTGATATATCTTCTGGCTCAACAAATATTATGTTTTCTTTTTGCCTTCCTTCAAGCAAGGCCATAAAAATATACTCAGGGTATAGTAAATAGAGACAAATTAAAAAATAAAACAACTGATCGATTTATTACATACATAAACTCACACCTTCCTTCCATGGGGTCAGGCAGAAACTACAGGTAATAGGTACTACGGGCTGGTATCCGCAACTCCATGTCAATGCGCAGATGCAGAAACTACAGAACACCACCTGCTACGATCCTTACATACACTTTTTGCTTAATTCACATTCATACATCAGCACCCTAATTGCATAACACACTATTTCTCTCAATTTGAATCATATTTCTAATCCATTGCTCTTTATGTTCGAAAAATGCGAGTGCTCAACAACGCATATAACGCAATGAATGTTTTTTTTTCCTTTTTGGCAACTGAGCCGATGTCGACTATTCTGCCAGCGTCATGTAGTGACAGCAAGATGAGCCATCGAACGTTTCACTTTGTGGTAGTTGTTAATTTTTAATGTTAGTAGCTGAAAAGACAATAAAAGTTTTGTTAGTTAACATGATTTTTTTAATACCTAAAATACTATTACTGAATGCAATGAATGTTGTTGATCTGTCAAAATGAAACCGTGTGTTACAAAATTACCAGATCAGACACCACCACCACTACCATGCCATGATGGTGATACCACCGCTAAAACACTGATCAATAGTTGTGTAACAGTTTACGTTCATTATCTTCAATTATCTTCTCATTGGCAAAATCATCGAATGTTACCGATGGAGCCAGAACCTCTAGCCTAGAATAGACACACACTGGTTGTGAGTACTACACACCAGATATTTTATTAATAACACTGATATTATATTTCAGGTGGAATCTGGCTATGTCTCGACACAAACCGGACCTCAATGGCATCATAAACTCTGGAGAAATATGTGAACGACAACCAGAAATTTAAGTACCAGTCGTGATTATTAAGGTAAGTCATATTATTATACATATTTCGGATATGCTTGGTAACAAAAGTTTGTAGAGCAAAGTAATTGCATAACCCACATCAAATTACAATTGCTTGCAATGAGTTTCAATATGACAGTTCACCCTCGTTCATTGCATTATTTATGTTGTTGAGCGGACTCATTTTTCAAACCCATGAAGCAATGCATTCAATGGACACATTGAAAGTGTGTTATGCAATTAGGGAGCTGTGCACTAAGGATTTCTGATCTGAACTTACTGAGGGAGACCAGATCAGGTTATTTTTACCGACTTCAAAAAAAAAAGGAGGTTATCAATTCGATACGTATGTATGTAATATTATTGGAATTGCATTATATTCACATATGATGATCTATTAGGGCTTCCAAACAAATATACAAAATTTCATAGACGTATGTATGTATGTATGTATGTATGTATGTATGTATGTATGTATGTATGTATGTATGTATGTTTGTCCACGCATATCTCCGGAACTATTAATCGGATCGTGACCATTTTTTTTTCATTGGCTTACATTTTCTTCAACTTAGGGAACAGTGCAAGTTTCATCAAGATCGATTCAGTAATTTTCAAGATATGGACTAATACGTGTAAGTGTGACGGCCTGGCTTATTGATAAGAGCTACGGGTGTAGTGTCAAAGGGAAAACATCTTAAAACCTTGGTCAAATACTAGTGCAAAAACTAAAAATTACGAAATAAAAAGTAATTTTAAAAAATTAAACCGACTTCAAAAAGAAATTAACTCAAAAATTATGAAATAACTTTAATTTCGGAAGTCGGTGGCATAAAACTAAAATACAGATCCCAAGACACCGACTTCCGAAATTAAAGTTATTTCATAATTTTTGAGTTAATTTCTTTTTGAAGTCGGTTTAATTTTTTAAAATTACTTTTTTTACCGACTTCAAAAAAAAGGAGGTTATCAATTCGATACGTATGTATGTAATATTATTGGAATTGCATTATATTCACACATGATGATCTATTAGGGCTTCCAAACAAATATACAAAATTTCATAGACGTATGTATGTATGTATGTATGTATGTATGTATGTATGTATGTATGTATGTATGTTTGTCCACGCATATCTCCGGAACTATTAATCGGATCGTGACAATTTTTTTTTTATTGGCTTACATTTTCTTCAACTTAGGGAACAGTGAAAGTTTCATCAAGATCGATTCAGTAATTTTCAAGATATGGACTAATACGTGTAAGTGTGACGGCCTGGCTTATTGATAAGAGCTACGGGTGTAGTGTCAAAGGGAAAACATCTCAAAACCTTGGTCAAATACTAGCGCAAAAACTAAAAATTACGAAATAAAAAGTAATTTAAAAAAATTAAACCGACTTCAAAAAGAAATTAACTCAAAATTATGAAATAACTTTAATTTCGGAAGTCGGTGGCATAAAACTAAAATACAGATCCCAAGACACCGACTTCCGAAATTAAAGTTATTTCATAATTTTGAGTTAATTTCTTTTTGAAGTCGGTTTAATTTTTTTAAATTACTTTTTTTAACTTATTAATTTCTAGCAGCACCCCGCGTTTTCACCCGCATAAGTGTCGATCCCTTGAAAATATTGGGATAAAAACTATCCTATGTCCTTCCCTGGGATTCAAACTCAATATTTTTTTTTTGTTGACGTTTTCTCAAATATTGTTTGTATTGATATGAAACACTTTCTTTGCAAATTTATAACTCGGTCTGCAAATCTCAGCCTAATACCATCATTAATACTACATTGGGACCAATATAATGCAGGTATATAATATTCAATTGTATATAATTATAATATTCAATTACAATATCCAAAAAAGTCAGACTTCTGGGCGCAACTAACTTTTTCTACCTCCTTTTACCAACTTCAAAAAAGGAGGTGAATCATGTTTTTGGTTTTTCGTTGGATACATTTATTTTTCTCTATGCCACATTGTCCACCAACCAATCAACATGCTTTATTGCTTTAAGTTTGAAGTTAGCACCCAGGTCAATGACCAAGTTGGAACACAGTAAGTCGGTGCAGGCAACTTTCACATTTTCTTAAATGACAAAAAACACTACAAAGTGAAAAATAACTTTAATTTAGGTTCCGCATTTTCGTTTTTTGACACTGACTTCTGAATTTAAAATCATTTTTCACTTTGTAGTTTTTTTTACCGACTTCAAAAAAAGGAGGTTATCAATTCGATACGTATGTATGTAATATTATTGGATGTGCATTATATTCACATATGATGATCTATTAGGGCTTCCAAACAAATATACAAAATTTCATAGACGTATGTATGTATGTATGTATGTATGTATGTATGTATGTATGTATGTATGTATGTATGTTTGTCCACGCATATCTCCGAAACTATTAATCGGATCGTGACCATTTTTTTTTTATTGGCTTACATTTTCTTCAACTTAGGGAACAGTGCAAGTTTCATCAAGATCGATTCTGTAATTTTCAAGATATGGACTAATACGTGTAAGTGTGACGGCCTGGCTTATTGATAAGAGCTACGGGTGTAGTGTCAAAGGGAAAACATCTCAAAACCTTGGTCAAATACTAGTGCAAAAACTAAAAATTACGAAATAAAAAGTAATTTAAAAAAATTAAACCGACTTCAAAAAGAAATTAACTCAAAATTATGAAATAACTTTAATTTCGGAAGTCGGTGGCATAAAACTAAAATACAGATCCCAAGACACCGACTTCCGAAATTAAAGTTATTTCATAATTTTGAGTTAATTTCTTTTTGAAGTCGGTTTAATTTTTTTAAATTACTTTTTTTGTAAAAAGTTTTTATTTTTTAGTTGTTCCTAACCCTCACAAAATATAACTTAAAATAAATATTAGTGACAGGAGCTATTAAAACATCATCAGTATAAACTAAATGGAAAAAAATCGTATCATAGTAGCATTTTTTTTTTTTTTTTTCATTTTAGTTAGCTTCAGCTAACTCAAAAACTACCCAAGCAAAGTTAATAAAAAATTGTATGGGCACCCCTGAGGCATACCCTATCCATTAAAAAAATATTGCCGGAGATATCACGTAACATACATACAAAAACAATTTCGTTTACTTGAATTATTACCAGTAATTTTGCTTTAAAAACCAAACTGCTGAACCTATTTTGATGAAATTTCTATAGGACCAATCTGAAAGTATATTCTTTCAAATAAAAAAGAATTTTACAAATCGGCTTATAAATAACGGAGTTCTGAGGTAACAAACATAAAAAAAAACAAATTCAACCGAATTGATAACTTCCTCCTTTTTTTGAAGTCGGTTAAAAAGAAGGTAGTTGTTGATTACCTTCATTGAACAGTTCGCTATTTTGGCAAATTTTTGGAACGCAGTTTGCAGTAGTGGTTGACTCGTAGAAATCTTCACGTAAGGAAAAAGCGTTATGCGACTTTTTCTGTCTCTTTCAGGAGGGTTATGATTTTGACCGGTATGTATGTAATGAATTTAAAAATAAATATTTTGGGATGGTGCCTTGTGGGGTATCAAATGAAAGGGCTTAATTAGCACATTTCAAAAAATATAAATATTACTGAAATAAGCCACAAAATAATTATAAATGAAAGAGCCGTAGACTTTGGACTCTATATGTATATTGGTTTAGATAATCTTACTCAACATGGATAATATAAAAATTACTTCTATCTTATGCAATCGTCATATTGGATCTGACATAACGTCTTAACTTTTTAATCTTAACCCCATAACAAATATTATCAGCCAGTGTTACTTTAAGGTAGCATACATAACAAATCTCTACAGTACCTTCCGTGGTCGCTTGCCGCTGTACTAACATACTTATAAGCTATGGTAGCATGCGACCACGGGTAGTACTTTCCTGTGGTCGCCCTTTTTTTTTTCTTTTGAATATACATCTATTCCTGGTATAAGGGGTTCATTTTCTTGTGGGACTCTCCATGGTTATATACATCCGTTACTCATGCTTAGAAGTTTCTGCTGCTTCCTTTCATGCTATTTAGCGGAGTTATTCGTAAAGAACTCGAAGGGATCCCTTAAAAACAAAACCATTACGAGGTTATCGCATAGCGACACGCAACTTCACGATATTATTTTATGAACTGTTTATAAAAATGTTATTTTACGATTATTCGTGTTACTCCATGGTTTGATATGAAGATAAACTTTCATGGAAACAATGTTGGCTTAGAAGCCGAATCTTTTATTGATGTATCTGTACAGTATTGAGAAACCGCATTCTGGATGTATATAGCATCCAAAAATCTTTGCTCATCCCATTTTTCCTCGTTCCTTCAGCTTCCGAGTCCGACCTCAGTTCATTCTGGCATCATTATTCATTTGTTTTGATGATGAGCTCGTCCTGCCATCTTCTGCCTGACCTGGTTAATGTTATGTTTAGATTTTCTACCAAACACATGCATGTTACGTTTACGGAATCATTTCCTGTATTTTGGGATCTTCTCCCAGAAAAAACCATCTGATTTTTGCGTGCTACATTTTATTCAGCCGTAGTCTGTTGAAGAAATTGACGTTTGCTTAAGTACAGAGTGCAGACGGTGAATCGGCAAACGTAGCGTAGAACGCTCTGAGGCTAGGTGGATGGAGCGAAGACCTTTACAGGGTTGCTAGTAGCAGCTGAAATATAATTAGACAGAGGATAGAGTTAGATAACATGAAATTTAAGAGGCTTAACAAAGAAGTGTACATTATATGCCTATATTAGTACTAAGATTAGTGGGTAAATGTAAAATCCACGACGTTCCACAGTTTACCTAGGTTACGGATACAGTGAAGACACAATATTCAAGTTACAAAAATACAAAGAAGAAGACAGGAAGAGAAAATGGAGGATGTAATTCTTATAAACTAAAACAAACAGTACTTGAATTAAATATTACGAAAACAAACAAAAAGAAAAGACACCACACATCACGCAAATATGCAGACTATTCACTAAATATTTCCAAAAAATTTGCCGATCTAAAAGCTGGCCTATCACATTTTTCTTCAATGAAACCATCAGCAGCACACGGCAGCGTAGCAGTGGACTGCTCGGCTGATGATGACGACAATTGACGTATGGACTTGCGTTATGGCGATTACTGTGCTTGGCCAGACTGGTAGCGCGGGTGCGGGGCGAGCGCGGCGCGGCGTACTCAAACATAAGAACCTCGTTTGATTGTCCATAGTGGGCACGCGGGCGCGGTGAGCGGCGCGGGCTGCTCGGCGAGGGGAGCGCGCGAGCAACTCACGCCATAGCTCGTTCATACAAGTGGCCGCAGTGAGTGCGTGGGCACCGGGGTTCTCAAACTAGTTCGAGCTTTTTTTCTTGGAAAAAATAAGTCTTCATCCATATTATATTTCAACAAACACGACACGATAACACGCAGAACAGAATGTAGCCGCGCTCGAGCTCGACTGTGGACAGGTAGATCGCGCGCGGTCCCGCACCCGCGCAGCTGCCCGCCCCGCGCTGCCCCAGTCTGGCCAAGCACTATGAGGTTGGAAGGTTATCACACGAATATTGCGGATGTGGTAGATAACTTTTAGGGTATATAACAAGGCCGTGGTTGCTAAAATCCACAATCCACGTGTAAAAGATACGACAGCGCCCCGCGATTTCACCCGCATAAGTGTCGATCCCGTGGGATTATCGGGATAAAAACTATCCTGTGTTTAATCCTGGTTATAAACTATCTGTGTGCCAAACATCATCCAAATCCGTTCAGCCGTTTGTGCGTGAAGAAGTAACAAACATACAACTCACAAACTTTCTGTCCCGGGTCTCAAACTATCTCTATACCAAATTTCATCTAAATCGGTTCAGCGGTTTAAGCGTGAAGAGGTAACAGACAGACACACTTTCGCATAATATAATAATTATTAAGTATGGATATTCTTAACTAAATCATTTGGATAATGTTAGCTTCTTTGATCTTTTCTCAGGTACGTGATCGTTCTTTTTTTCGTATCGATAATATTCAAGTAAGGATCCAAATATTGCTCCATCATTGTCAATAGGGATGTTTTTTACTTACCATCATTGTTTAAGTGTTTTATTTATGAATTATGTAAATCAGCTCTGTCAGACCTCTCGAATATCTGGGAGACTGGTTTGTTTTATAACTTGACGGGTTCGGAAGATAATATGACCATCGTCATCTTCTGTCCACCACCATCAGCACCCTAATTGCGTAACACACACACTATTACTCTCAATTTGAATCATTTTGAAGCCAATTTCAAATCCATTGCTCCATATGTTCAAAAAATGTGTCTGCTCAACAACGCAATGAATTTTGTTGAACTGTCAAAATGAAACCCATTGCTACTGATAGTGTGTTACACAATTACCCTGCTGATGAACAACAATTTTGTGATTCTCAATATAACTTCTACACGTGCTGTCGAAACTCATTAACTGCATAATAATATAGAATGATTCACTCAAACGTGTTGGCTGCATTTCAATCCGAAGCCTTTAGCAGTTAAACTGGCTATTAATGTCGTTTACCAAAGCTAGATGGCGTGACTCACTATGAAACAAAGACTGATAGTATTCTGTTTTGACGACTGCATTACACCTGATAGTGCTCTAAGATTAGTTAAAACATGTCTGCGCTGTACTTCATTAAGATCTTTATCGTAGTCGGATGTTATCGGTTGTGGATAACACCTGAAAAATGAAAAAAACATATCAGAATTGTAATAGGTAGGTCATCAATTAAACTAATTAGCTCATTCCTCATAACATGTTTATTCAAGGAGGTACTTAGACTAATAATTTCCAAGCTGACCGAACATACATAACATAATTTGACCTAGTTAAGAGGGAACAGGGCGTGCGATTCTCCATACAAATGTATTCCCCTTTTTTCTTCCTGAATGATGCCTCTAGAGCAAAAATTTTTTTTTCATTAAATCAATGTCTGCTGTAAACACGTCCTTGTCCTAATTTCGGCCTGAGCTGAAGCTGTCCCTATCACACACTACGGGAGCAGACCTGAGGTAAGGCGACGGCAATAGTTTCTTCAAATACCTATTTTTTAAATTCTTCGCATTCACATCTTAAGTGCGGGCAAAACAAAGCTACTTAAAGAAGCAATACCCGATTGAACTAAATATGACTCGCGTGCAAACAGATAAATGCTAATGAAAACGCCGAAGGAATGAATAAAACAAGCATGAAAGAAGTAAGACTGAATAATGAAGTAAAATACAAAACAAACTAAACTGTAAACTAAAAAACAACAACGAAAGAAAGAATGTATTGCCTCAAGACAACGCTAGCTTGAAATATACAACAATATCGTGCACATATAATTTTCCCACAAAGTTCCAAGCTTCAAACTTTTCAAGGCCTCATATAATTTGCCTCCAAATTCAGCCTTATATATAGCCTAAATAGCAAACCCTTTACGAGGTTAAAATTACTTTTAGAATTTTTCTACATGCGATAATTTAACATTCTACAAACACTAAATGACAGGGGTCGAAAATTTAGATTTTCACAAGTTAGCAACTCGACTATGCAACACTTTTAATCATCTCCTGATTAATATGCGGTGGAAATGCAATGTTGCCTCCTGTAGTTGCGTACATGGTTCATTGATTGACCTTAATCTGAGTCAATATTCTTGTAGTCATGTCCACTGCGCTGGGAAGTGTTATACAATTTTATTAGTGCACTTGAATTTACCTTCGTTCTACTTTCTTGCATTTTTTTAGCTTACTGGTCAAGTTAAATGAATAGCATCTTTGCTAATACAATCATTTTTTGCTCATAATAATTTTGAAGACTTGCCTAAGAGGTTTTGCCAAATGCTAGTTTAACGAGAGTTTTGACTCGTAAGTATGTAGCTTTGTCTATCTTCATACCTGTGGAATATAATTAAGGATTCTAAGTAGTGTTACCTTCGATATACATTATAGTTAATGTCTATTAGCGAGATTTGGAATTGGTTAGGCTTCTCACTTTGCGACTCTTGTACCTAGATTATTTTTATTTTGTCTTCAATGTGTTAAATAAGTAAGCGTGATGAATTTCGTGCAGAAATTGTTGACTATTTTGGATACCAATGTGATGTGCTAAGAATACATTGTTATAACCTTATAGTCTACCGAGATTCCGAGAGTGCAGTAAGTTCACGTTCTGCTCAGAAAGCGACGTAATTTTCCTCGCGCGTTAGCCACGTGCTGTAGAATCTTTGAACTCGATAACGATGCACTGCTCCGAAGTCCACCACCTGAAACAGTTAACCCGTCATTCCCGTCAAGTAAATAAACCGGTAGATATCCATAAAATCCCTATGGATATAGGTCAATCGATGACGGAAAATATGTAAAAAGTTAATAAGTTGCGTTATGCGAAGTTGGAGGTTCTTATCAAAGAATTCTAAATGAAAATAAGGAAATGGCGAAATGAAAAAAAAAAATAGCTTTAACTTTTTGTTACTTATGTCTTGTCATTCAATTAACTGATAAAAATATCACCACTCAAAACGTCGACTTAGACAAAAAGCTTCACAACAATGTTCATAGATCACATAACGAGGAAACAACGAATCAGCAAACTAGTACTCACATCGTTATTACATTCGTGAGAAGTGTCTGCCCTGCAGCTATCGGCCGCGCTGAACGTGTGCAAGATAATCCAGCTATGTAACGTGCAGACTGACGTAATACAATACGGTGAAAACGAGAGTGTTCGGCGCCGCCATGCGAATATGCCTCTTATATCGACTAAGATCCATTCAGGTGGCGCGACCGTGACAATGCGCGCGACTACCGGCGCGGGGCGCGGGGCTCGCAGCTAAAGTGGGTCGCTCGCGACGTGTACAGTCAAGTTCAAGGCCACACACGGAGGCAATGGGGCGCCGATCGCCCCTAGATGGCGTTGCGTGAATCGTTCGAAGTTTGAAAATTTTGCGAGCCAGGGGGTGAGGTGCGGGGCGCGGGTCTGAGCTGCGGGAACGAATTTTCGGTGCAACACACACTACACGACGCTGCACTCGTGTACCGAACGTCGCGACGCGCAGTACTTTCGCGCAGCACTAAATTCAGACTTCTAAGCTAACCTAGACATACAATAACAAGTCGACATGGACTGGATGGAGATGGAGGATGTGGTGCGTACATTTAATCGTTTATTTTCTATCCTATAAATTATTTACCTGGGTTTTTATTGTGAAAATATGCCGGTTTTTAAAAAAACTGAATTTTACCTTGACCTAGGCTAACATTTTATCAACAGCTACACGCCGGGCTGCCGAATATTTATCGCATTGGTGTTAGGTTTCCTCATGTTGTTATGTTCTTATTTATTGTGGATACCAAAATGTTTTAAGCTAATAATATAATGAATCTAGCAGCCCACTTAAGAATATACTTATTTTTTCCAGGTTTAGTGAACTTTTTAAATATGTGGTAATACCCAAAATATCGAAGTGATTTGAATAAAATTGTGGCTAGTGCATTTATTAGCTTAAATGCATGTGTATTGAACAATCATAAGTAATTTATATTTCCAGAAATAACGTTGTCCCAACATGTAAAATTTTAATGTTCAGTAATTGTCTCCAATGAAAACATAATGTGTGTAAAAAAACCCAAAAATTTTTCATGTCCAAGATTTTCGCCGACATTTTGTTAGTGTAAACTTGTGTACTAGTTTCTCATGCATCACTCTACTAAAGCATGTAACATTATTAACATTAGTTACCATCATATGCATAATATTCTATACAGTTTCCGAAATTTTAGTGCGGTAGGCTCGGTCCCAAACAGCTCAACACGTAGAGCGCGGTGTGCCCGACCTGCCCCAACCCGTGATCGATCGCGCCGCCTACCATTACCCGCCTCTAACTGTTGTGCCTTGTGCGTAGCGTCTATTTTCTCAACGCTAGCAGAAAAAACTCTTCGCACGTTTTGTCTCCAAGGTTTTCCGCTGTCGTTCTTCTTGAATCATTTAACGGTGTTTTGAGGGTTGATGATTCCATCTCAAATCGAATCGAATCAAATCCATTTATTTGCCAGAATGTAGGTGTACAATGTATGATCTTAAAACTATAATAGCCCCTTTATATTCTACCATTACATATGGTGTGCAAATATTTAATTTTAACCTGCACAATGTTATTATTTTCTCGCTCTCGGTTATTTAAGATTTATAGTCGATTAAGTTCTGGGCCCGATATTTTCCTAATATTAATATTTCCCTCCATTTTTTTTCTTCAAGGAGAGATATTTAATGTTGATTGTACTGACGTAAAATTTTACAGGCAGTAAAATGCATTTTAGTCACGCATAATTGCCATATCTTGTAGATGGTCTTTAAAAGTATTTAGACCCGATAGCAGTACATAGTACCTACCTATATATCCTTAAAATATGTACCTATATATATTTTACGCTCTTTGATTTTGGGATTGATCATTGTGCTTGCATTTTTATGTATGCGCGGATAACATTTAAATATTGTCTATTTTTTTGTGCATGTTGAATAATCCTGTTCGGGTTGATACCGAGGCTCGTTTTTATCGCAGGAACGTATAATGGCTTCTTTGATGCGCTCTGTATTATTAATAGTCTCTGAGTTATATCAATAAGTTTCTTTGTCTCTCTGTTCCTTTTGCTGCCTGTAGTTTAGGTCTACCTCATTGGTATTTGGAGTATACGTCCAGGATTCAATTTGAGTTTTATTGGTCCTTTGACCCATTTTCTTTACTCTACTGACTTGTCTCAAAGCTTAAAATAGAATTTGTAAAAATGACATATTTGTTTCTCCAAAATTTTGTGATCACAATTTTGAGACAAAATAAAGTGCTTTGTATACTTTTGTAGCGATTACTCTATCTAATCATTTTTGTTGCAACGTGACGTGATGCATACGTTGGTGATATAATGCGGCCTTGACTGGACTTATCGACTCAATCTTTCCATGCACTGACACATATTTTTACGTACGAATTAATTGAGTACTAAAATATTGTTTTGATATTATAAAATGTAATAATTGGTTATCTGGACCTGAATTTTAAATTCTATCATTTGCTTCTTCGAAACAGTCTTCTGAAGTTTAATTTGACACTCCACGACAGTTTCCAGCTACTTCAGTTTGTCTATCATAATTTTTTTCTTTTCCTTGCCCTGTTTCTTACATAATATACTACATGAGCACGATGCAATAATGACGATAACGGGCCGTAACTTTTTTTATCACGTGCTCTGGCCACTGTTCGCCGTGCAAGTTCAGTTATTACGAATATTTATGGGCACATAAGTAATGAAATATATTCAATCTACTTATATTTATTTTTAAACCAAATCAAGTAGTCTTAGATATCCATTTGTAGATAAAAACTTTTTAGACAAATATTACAAAAGTATGTATTTACAATTCTATGATTAGTTAATTACTCCACTAAGTGGCTTTGTATTAACAAAACAGTTTGCATTCGCATATCTTTAATAATTGCAGATGATACTTTGATATCAAACGACCTTAGGTTACAAGCTACTGGTCACGGGCAGGGCAGGTTTCAAAGATAATAAAATAATTAGTTTATGTTAATGCTTCCGTGATCAATTTCGATTGTAATCGTTTATCGAGATTGCAACAATTGAAAACTCTCCGCAGACCCTTCGTGAATGATCTGTTTTCTTTTAAAATTTTCATCTTTATCTTGCCTTAACGACAATTACATAATATCATATCGGACAGTGCAGTTTATTAGTCACACAATTTACATAGATCTGTGATCAAATTTGAGTAACGACTAATGCGGCGGGCCTTGGTGAAAAAACGTGATGTCTAGCATCACCTTTTGGAGATGTTTTAGCGTTTAGTCTAGACCGATAGGTGCAAGCCAATGTTGTTTTTATTGCAATAAGATTTCACACTAACGCAGCGGCACACCGTAGATAAAAAGCTGACGGAATGCGATATGCAACGCTAAATAAAATACTCGATTATCGCGTCGCGTCGGCGGCAACCACAGTCCCTGTACCAAAAGACCAAATAGTAATGACACCAACAAAAATTTCATAGTTGATGCAATTCGGTAACTATTGCTGCTCCACTCAGGAGCACTGAAGTAGAAGGCTTCTCCGGCCGAGCAATATGCGTGTAGCACACCAATGTTTTCGGCGAATTCGAATAATTGACTATGGGTGGAGTGAGGCGGGAGTGAGGGGGGGCTCGAGCGGGAGATTTGGCTGTTGGCCTTGACAATGAACCGGCGGCGCGCACACAAGTGCGATTGTATTCGTATTTGAAATACACGCACACACACAATTAGGAGCTGTTCCACGAATTGCCTCCTCCCACACAATTAAATATTAGGGCTGGCTTAGATAAATGATTAATGAATGTTCAGTGCACAGGAAGTCTGATCAGGAATTGAACAAAAACCTGAGAGGGTGATCGTTTTTTGTACAATTAGATGTTAGATTTAAAATAAAGGTGAAATAGTAGAATATGTTTCGGTCAAACTCTATAAAATCTGCTGTGCGCTCTACCTCTTATGATTTGACAACGAAACCATTAATCATTGCACAAGGCAAATTCAAATAACGTTCTGTACTAGGGTAGATTTTCAAAATAGCATTTTTTGCTGTTCTTCCACAATAAGGCTTAAATATCCATTAAGCATTGCGTAAAATTTACTTCAGTTTATAATTTGTATTTTTTTTTGTAACTAGTAATAAATAAAATCATAATATAAGTATGATAAAATATTTAAACTTACAAAAAACTATCCTGGAAATCATTTACCTCTCCGTTATTTTCTACACTACATTTATTGATCTCATGAATACTCAAAGTTCTTGCCTAAATTTTGTTTAATTTCACCCCATATGTAAAAATTATAGTGTATACTGAACAATTACTATATTAGTTACATCGGAATTTACCCCTTATGTTATTATTTATCCATTTAAAATTTTGTCACAAAGATTTCATCATTAACTTCGGCGATTTTTGTTTGATAAATTTTGTCGATCAAAAGAACTAAATTCAAGTATCCGAACGCATTCCGGGGGCCTTACCCCGCGCGGCCCCTCAGTCGTCGTTGATTTGTCCACCAAGCTAATAAAAAATAATAAAATTTCTCAAAAAATTGTCAAAATAAATCATAAAATGAAAATCTACCCACTATCCTGGCTCTAGTATATTATATTCCATTAAGTTTTTGTCTTGTCAATTGCCAGATAGCTAAAATAACGATGAACGAGATAGGATTCTTGTAGAGGATGATGCGCAGAAAATATTTCTGTAAGTGTAGTATTTAATACGTCATGCGCTTCAGGCACAGAGCCAACCCTACCTCCAAAAAAGCTAACAAATTCAGTCTGGCCCGGCGCGCCGTCGCCGCGTGCCTGCCCTAAGACAACCTATACATAGACAGCCTAGGGCCCGACGGGATGTTTGTCGATAATGCCAAAAGATTCCCCACTAACGAGTCCTGAGTCTGGCTTGTGTTGCTTACATACCCGTATAGCATTTTGTTTGCGCATTCAATTTGGGCTTTTGAAAACGTTAACATTCCCAAATATAGCTTAATGCACCTTTGATATTTCTGGAATGATTCGATCCTGACTTCGGAAAATGAATTTTAGATAAATGATCATAAAAATACTTGGAACAACATTTTGGCGATGATAAATTATTATCTGATAAAGCAGTAGCTTCTGTAAAAGAATGAGGTAATTGGATTTATAGATATAATGGTAGAAAGTCAGAGTTGGCAACAGATCCCAAGGCCGCTGTCTCATATTGAGCTAGACGGTAATATTAATAGGTATATCCTACAGGTACTAAATACGTATGAAGGTATACGGCCACGTTTTTGTCTGTCTGCTTTACCTTTTGTCTATGACATCATTATAACTATAGCTCCATTTTACTGTTTCTTATGTTAAAAGTTTAACCGATCAAGCTTCAGTTTTTTGTTAATTTAGGTTCCTGTGGCGTGTAGGTTTGTGTGCTTCGTTTTTAAGCTCGTATTATTTCTTTGTTTCTTTGTGTTTTGTAGATCATACACATTTATAGTGTCTTCTGTTTTAGAATTTGGTTTTGTATGTAAATGATTGGTTGCAGTATCAGACAATGCAGCTCGTGTAGGATTTCGTCCAGCGGATTCAATTTAGCCCAACTGGCAAAAACATGAGAATTCTTAAATAAAATCTACAGTTTGATTTGGATCGATGATTAGTAATTATTGGTTTCCTTGTAAGTTTTTTTTAAGTACTTAGGTACACTCGCCCAATCGTTCACAAACACGCTCACTGAGATTTGCGCCTTATAGGTACGCGCTACTTACATTAATACTACCTACTGTTATCGTGATATACTGATTGCTGACTGACTGCTTCAGATGATGATTAAAATAATTCAAAACGTTCTTGAAAATTAAAGCGGTATTCATTGGGCGTATCCCGCGTATCTAATTGTGATTGCCTTGAAAAATATATTTTAAACACGTGTATGGATTGACGATTATTATCTAAGCCCGCCTGTTATTTTTTCAGTCTAGCCGTAATCGTTAGACACTTTTTTCTTGGCATAATTATAGGTTTCAGCCGTTGTAACTGTTCTGACATAAATTTCTGATAATGTCTCCTTGAGTAATGGTTATAAAACGAGCTAGCGTGAACAATTACGCTAGCTCGTCATCCAGATACAAATCTGGATGATTGACCTCCTGAGATTAACGAAATTCATAAAAATACTGGCTCTTTTGAATTTTGACAACATGACGAGCGAATCAGACATCGATATAAAAGTTCTCAGTGGGTTCTTAGGTAAGTACTTTTATGTCTCTATCTTGTAGCTTACTGCGTTTTTTCGTAACGCCTCATTTTGAAACCATTTTGAAACCTTTAGTATTTGAAATTTTGAATTTCTTTCTCGCTCCGTACACTATCTACTTTGTTTTGTTTTTCAATTCATCTCTTGAAATTAAACCCATTCTAATGTTAGTCATTATCTACTACGCTTCAAAACAAGCGATAAATATTATTTACAATAATCAGAGTAATAAAGTTAACACATCGTTATTCAAAATGAGGTAACTTACTCGTTGCGTAAGATTACGATTGATTTAAATGGTAACACCAAAACTTTGTCTTACAAAAGTGCGTAATTACAACCATCAATTACCAAATTATCATTGTTTGTTGCCTTAAAAAAGATCTTAAACTTTTAGATAGCGCGAGCGTTCAAAACATAACGATTGTGCGCTCGACCAATGACAGTCGCCGTCCCTTGGCAGCGCTTCAGGAAAATTAACGTTTTGCCTTTATTCGTCGGTTTGTACGTGAAGGGACCAATCTGAAAGGCGGTTAGCACGTGGCGTCTCGTCGGGCGGCGCATGCGTAAATCGTGAACATTGGTGGGGCGTCGAGGCGTGGCCTGCGTGTACGCAATGCGTGCGCACAGTGCGTGCGAGTCGCTCAGCGCGCATCAAGCTTTTCCTTCCTTGCGCTCCACAAAATACATACGATTTAATTATAACGTACATAGTGCGTTGAACTCCAATGTTTGATGTTTGTGCACAAGTGCTGTGATTTGTTTTAATAAAGGCATAAAAATGTGTGCGGTAGAGGATGCATGGTTGTTCTCAAATATAGCCACTACGTTGGATATGATCGAATCTTCTCACAATGTGAGTACTGAAGCCTGCACAAGTTTGGGAGGTTCATTGTATTGTATGGGTGAATCATTGGTGTTATTGGGAAAACACGGGTTTTGGGCGTTAGTATGTCTTCGTTTATTTGTGTAATTAATCACAATGTAAAGTTTGGATACATCAGCAGTGGATTGAACTAAGCCCGCGTTGGCAGAACTTTTAAGTTATTTTTTATATATGTATGAAAGTATTTAGTTACATAATGTACTGTAACCACGCAAAGCCCGTATTGGAAGAACTTTTAAGTTATTTTTTATATAAGTATGAAAGTATTTAGTTACATAATTTACTGTAACAACGCATTTTTTCCAAACATATATGTATAGATGTTTGGAAAAAATGCGTGTTTACAGTACGTACTCGAGTAAAAAAAAGATAATTCCAACGTGCTTATTTTAAGGTAAAGTAGCAAAAAAACTACGAGAAAGTAGCAAAAAAACTACGTTTTGAATGTTTGATCTCTGACCTAATAATTGGAATAAAACACTGACGACACATAATCATAATAACGAATGTCTTCACACGTGCCGTTCGCATGATAAGTACACTTATTTATATTTAACTACTTGATAACTACTAATACAATGTTCGTAAATACTGAAATGATAAATTATCATTTACAACGACCTTGTTGTCAAATGGTACAGTAATATAAGATTCGCACCAAAAAAGACCCATTTGCATGGTCAAACCTGTCGAAAGCCTCAGGTAAATCCCAAAAATGTACATGTCTAAAATATGGCGTTGAGTGGTACGAAAAATGACGATCCCAAACCTGTGTTTCGAAGATTCGGATAGATGAATATACCTAATTTTTGGCTTCAAAAACAAAAATATTCCTAAGCCCGTGCTATATCGGCCAAATCAAATTCTGACAGTTTTGAAGTCCCCAATTTTCGGATTTAAGGACCAAACCGTATCCATAATCGCAAGTTGAGGACCCTAAATACTCAATTTCAATATGAAGTGGTTTCGGAAGTAGATATGTCTACAAATATAAAGAGTGTTTATATTGCACATACCTATATCACGAGATAGACGATAATAAATGAAACTGCATTTTGTTTGCCTTTTCAATGTCAAATGGGCGTTGAACTGCATTCAATACCTACCTACGATTACTTGTTGCACTTTTTATCTAAATATTTCGGTTGTAAGATGACCGACACAGATATGCTGTCTTATCTATTCGGCCATGCAAGGTTTTTGTGTTTGAAATTATGTAGATTGGTTTTTGTTCCATATCTATACTTGAACTAGCCTTCCGGTTGTTTTTGCTGTTGATGTCGAGATATAGGGTTAATATACTTCGGTAGGAAGCCCAATTTTAATGGTACTCCATTATTTATTAATTCACCGCAATCTGATTAAAATTCATTATTAATTTATATTATAACATGAGTAATTTAAATAAAATCCATGAATATTACAATTGGAGACGTTTTCATTTCAATTCAATGCAGGTTAAGTATTTTCTTTTGAAACTTTAGCTAGCAGTATCATTTCTTTCTCGTCTGTGTTTTCGGTTTTTTAATCATTAACAGGTTTCTTTTAACGATTGTTTAGTATTTCTTCATTGAAATCTATGTTTCACCCAGTTTGCAATATCAAATGTTTTAGATTCGATGGTGTCAGCGGTGTTCCAAAAAAAGTATTTTTTGTAATGTTGTGGCGACACAATCTATTGGAAAGTCTTTAAATTTCTTTCACATCAAATCCATCACAGCTTTCTTAAAACAATTCTTAAGTATTTCTTCATATGATTCACCCAGTTTGTAACTTAATAATATCAAATTTTATCGATACAGAAGTGTCTGCGTTGTCCTAGACAATGACAGTGTATGTATTACAATCCATTGGATACTTGGGCAGTCTTTGAATTTGTTTCTTAACTTTATTTGGAATTTTCACCTTCGTCACAGTTTTCTTAAAACCATTGTGCATTTTTTTCTTCATTGAATCTATGACCCACTCAGTTTACAACGTAACACCGATGCAGGTGTCACTTTTGTCCAAGACAATGACAGTTCTTGTGACTTGGGGCTCGTGGCTAAGTAATAACAGCCGCACGGGTCGATCGATCAAGTTAAGCTACGCTTGCCGCGGTCGGTCTGTGGATCCCCGTGGAAGCACGTTAAGCCGTTGGTCCCGGCTGTCATTCTTAGATCTTTCAGACAGACAGTCGATACGGGTCGTCAGAAGCCCGAAAGTCTGGCTACCAGTCTTACCAAGGGGTTTTACCATTACCCAGTAATTGGGTGGTGAAGGTCAGATAGGCAGTTGCTCCTTGTAAAATACTGGTGTTCGGCTGCATCCGGTTAGACTGGAAGCCGAGCCCAACATAGTTGAGAAAAGGTTAGGCAGATGATGAATGACAGTTCTTGTGACATCATAATTCATTGCCTTGATGACGGTGTCTCTTACAACTTGAGATAAATGAGGGTCTCAAGTATATTATTACAAATGTAGGTAAGGATTATAATATTTATAACAAGAGAATGAAATATAGCTGTAATGGGTATTAAAACAAGGTTCTTCGTATAAAATAAGAAGTGAAAAGAATTCTTGAGGTGGATGTCTGCTCAAAAAAGACTTCTAACCACCTGTTTTAAAACACGATGTCTCTAGTTTGTTCTTTTTCACGAAGAGGATGATCTGTGTGACTGTGAGTTGGTGGTCCCTCCAAATAAAGCTATGAGTCTACGATGCAGTTAGCGGCGACAATACTGCTTATTCTAAACGTTCTACTTCTTCTTGGCCGTTTCTTCTCATGTATTGTATTGTTCTGAGATCGTCTCAGATAGAGTTCAAATCTTTTCTGTGCAAATTGCTCTCTAGATTTTTGTTCCATAATCCAGGCATTTCTGTCTGTTTCAAATTTTTGGCGTAAATTGCTATATTGGTTATATACAAACCAATATAGCAATTTACGTCTGAAATTGGAACCCAGTTTGACTCCCTTTCAGATGAAAAAGTCCTCAAACTTATGTTATTAATTAAATACGAACAGCTCAGAATTTTCTGTCTGGGGAAAAAATTGTGTAAGTAATAAACAGTCTACTTTCATTGTTTTCACATGAGGTAAAGGGACTCATAAATGTGTTGAAAGCTTTGATCCAAAATGAAGACGTGTCTCGAGAGGCAAGCGAAAAAATATTGTCTCATGTTGATATTTGCGTCACACGCTGCATTGTTTACCCCGACCATTTTGGTCACAAAATAATCTCGAAAACGCGTTGCGTCATTTTATGTAACAGAGCGACGAGCTTGGAATTATTTAATAAGAACGGTGTTTGACCGCCCTGTCCAATAACACAGGATTCCCAAATCGGAGACAAAACGTGCGTCTGCTTAGTGAAACAACGTTGTTTGTTGAAGCTGACACGCATTGCGCACACGCTGTAAGTATATTCTGGTCTAGTGAATTTGTGTAGTCGAAGTAGTGGTGCGGATGAGGCGTCGTTTTTCCGCGGGCTGCGCGGCGCGGGCGGGCGCCGCCGCCGCCGCCGCCGCCGCGCCGGTGCCGTGCCGTAGGTCGGGCACAGTGTCGACGTCCGCGCAATGTCACCCCGCGCCGAGATATTCGGCCCCCACCCCGCCCGCTCCAACACCCTGACTCGCCTTGTTCGCATCATTTCCGATCCGCAATTTTATGGCCTCTCTGGTTTTGATTCGCTCTTTGCAAGTTCCTCGAGCTGGATGGAATCTGCACGACTTCGATCTTTTAAACCATGTCGTTTGGGCTTTCTTTAGAATTAATATCTAATTAATAATTCTTTATATTGATTCTAATTTGGTGCTATGTATGTAGATTTTTGGGCAGATGCGCGATTTTGGTCATGTTTAAAAATGCTAAACCAAACCGCGCAGGCCCCTGTTGGGGTAGGTCGTGGTTATATAACGCCTACGCGGCATCGGCAGGTGCTTGCAAATCTAGTGATCGTCCGCGTGATATTGGGCGATGTCGGTCGTCGACCCCTCGCTATCTGCGTTATTTAGCCCGGCTCAATGTCGGCGCAATGTCGAAACTCACTCGAGTTCACGGACCGAGGCGCGAGACGCGTTCCTCACCCAACTGTGTTGTTCAACCGAATTTTTAATGGACATTTACACATACATTGTAGAAAGTATCGATTCTAGGTATTTCTGTTCTAATAATGGGCTTTTGTACTTATGTAAATATCGTAATTACATACAGATATTGCGTTATGCTGTCTACTGGGGCGACCTGTCTACATGTAAAGACTATAGTTATAGGTATAACTATTGTACTTAAAGTATTGGAAAAGGAAAAGCATCTTAAAATGAACATAACGAAAAATAGCTGCCTGGGATTTGAACATATTCCTACTGCTCCAGTCAAGTCTAGGTCCTTTCGCTACGTGGGTGTAGCCGTATACCTAGATGATGCATATGCTTCCTGACTTCTCCGTTAAAGGGCTTACAGGACCTAAACACATATAACGCAAGTTTTAGAACAATAAAAGTAATAATTATGATCGACTACATTAAACAAAATCAGAAAAATATATGATATTCTTCAGGATATATGCTAGGTAGGTAGTGTGTTGAAAACATAATACAACTAATTTGATACGATAGAAAAAAAATCATGAAGATACCTCTAAAAACTTTATTTTTACAAAACCATACTAATATACAATACATACAATCATTCTGATTTTTTGTCAGATTATTCTACAAGCAACATACTAAAATACTAGTGTTTTTTTTTTTAGTCCAAACAATAGATTGCTTCATATTTTGCAATAAATTACCAGCGGCGTTGTGTCATCGTGCTTCTCTTTCTTTTCTATGCAGTCTGACAGTGACCGCGCTTTAGGTTATGTGAGCCTCTTAAAAGCCAGACATAGCTAATGGCATGCGATACCCCATAGCATGGCATAGTATACCGTTGGTCGCACTCGGTCTCTGGGCTGTAGGTCGCGGACGACCTCGGTCGCGCGGAAACCGCACCGCGGTCAAGGCCGATGTCTAGACGCACCCCCCGCCCGCGCATCCCCGCCCCTCCAACCTTCTCGCCACCCTACCGATCCAGACTACCTTCATACTACCTATTTATACCTCCACTCCCGAATTTGCCTGGGCACAGCTTCATCGCTCACTGGGTACTGCCTCCTAATTGCGTAACACACTATCAGCAGCAATGGGTTTCATTTTAATAGTTCAACAAATTACTGACCTGCCCAAACATCACATACTATCTGTTACAATGGTTACACATCTCCGCTTGAGATAGGTTAAGATTAGATACAGACATACAGTATAGTGACGAATTCCGAATTTGAATAACTAAAAAAACATATCGTGTTTATGTTTTCAGCTACTTCTGGCGTGCCTCCAAACTATTATTGGGCATACTTTTTATTTCATTTTAGAATATTTTATGAGTGCGTTAGTGGTCGCTTAATTATAGAATTTCGACGTCATCAGGAGCTTGTGGGAGTTCATTATTTAACTTCTTTGATCCTTCAGGAGTAGAGTAGAATCCAATGGGTCATAAAACAATATAGGAAAAGCCGTAGACGTAGCAGAAAAGTGGTGTATGTATATTTATTGACGTCAAGCCTGACAATTCGTAAAAACCAGCGGTAAATTGAGGTGGAAGCATTGATTTGCTTTCAAAGAAATTTCTGAAACGAAATAAAGAAAACACTCGGAGAATTTTAGATCTAAATAAATTTCCGTTTGGCCTTGGTCTTCATTTTTTTTATTAAGTGCTTCGATAAACGTGGTATGATGTAATCAACTCGAGCAACCAACACTGGCCAGTGTTTATTCTAAAGTTAGACGTACTGCCGAAATAAGTATCCATATTATGACGAGACAACTATGCATATTCATTTATTTATGTCTTTTGTATTATACAATAGTGATCTAACGACTTACATTTGAACCCGGTCTGAACTCTCCGGGTGAAGGGTAAGGAAAGGCATGGTCCACTTTTTCTGTAGGGCAAATTCGGGCACAGTTTTCTGTCGGGCTTCTATCCTTAGATCAATAATGTTCCTTAATAAAAAGGAAAAGCCTATATTTGGTTTGTAGCTTTCCTAGTCTGCTTTATTATTCTTGGGCACGAAAGAAACATGACACGTGTTCAGCTTCACCTGTCATGTCAGTCATTTTCTTTTCAATATCTAGAACTTCAATCCAGTCTTGAACTAGAGTATTCATGAACAAGGCTTACTGTTTTAAATTTTGAGTATATACCTATCTACTTGAAGTTCGGTATAGTTTCCAGACCTACCACAAAGACAGCGTTGTGACTATTGTGAGCTAAGGATGCATCTGTGCAAACTTCGTGATCATTTACTTGCACAACTACTACATAAGTACCACCAACGATTTCGTGTGTGTTGTGCATTTTTATCACAATGATACTGTAGAATGCGTTAGCGCAGTTATCAAGTACGAAAATAATAATATGATATGATAACGCGCGGAAAAGTACCACATGTAGCGAGTGAGCACTCGGTTATGTGTTGAGGTAGGTCCGGGTCGCGAAGAATTGCCGACAAGCTGTTCCAAGCGTTTTTGTGAACTCTATTGAACGTTCGTGAGATCGTGACGCAACATCACAAGATTAGATAGGTACCTAGGCTTTGAAGTGATTGTCGCTAATGAATGTTTTTTTTTATGATTTCAGGTTATTTCAATACGTTATCTTTCTAGCTAATTGGTCTTTAAAAAGTGGGTTGGACAGATTAGTTTCTCTCGTGCAAATTTATGATCTCGTTTGGGCGTCGAGGTGGCCAAATGCTTAAAACGGCTAAAAAGATTGGGTTTCAAGGTTTAACGTCTGTTATATCCTTCTTATTGACATTTTTTAAAAGAATGAATACTAATTATCTTTTGGTAGATGAAGTAAGTTATTGGTCTTTGTTTAGAATGGCTGTAACCGTCTGACTTTCAGTGTCTAATTATTGACTTACTCATTCAGTGCGATATTCTTTCAGTTATTTCAAACTATTGTATAATTCGTTATATTAATAGTTCTTTTGTACCTTTAAGCAATACAATGGCAAAAGCATGAGTGGTTTATGTTTGGTTTTATCGGATTCTGTAATGTGTGTTTTTGTTGAGCCTGGCAGGAGTGTGAGGTGGTCGGTGCCCCAATTTGTAACACAAGACGGTACGAGCCTGCCTCAACGTTGGCGTAGTTACGAACGCGGTTTGGCGGTCGCGCGCCTGCTCTATTCGAAATGACGTTTATCTACGAAGGTTAGACCACGGACGCACGGTCGCTGAACTCAACCGCGTATTATGAATATCTACCTATTTTGTGCCAACACATACATACATAAATAGTATTGTGGCGCAGTAAGGAATCAGGTGTTGTTCGAATATTTTTTTTTCTTTTCATTCGATTGTTAAACAATTTAAATAATTTTGGTCGCAAACTCGCAATACTGCTAATGGATGTTATGAAATGTCCTCTTCATGCAATTTCGCACTTTCGAGGTGGCCATTAAAGACCTTTCTGCTTGATTTGTTTAGGGTTTAACCCGGATCTTGAGCCTTTGATTAGGTCACGTCACTTTTAATCAGACATGCTACAATGAAGTAGTTGTCGGGCGCCACATTGTAGGGATTAGGCACTAAGGGGGTATGTAAATCCGATGGATGTAAAAGAACTTTATCGCCTACGCTTTTATGAGACCTCTAAGAGTAGGTAGGTACTATTTGTGGCCCAAACCCTGGAGGAGTGGAATATATCTATTTGAATTGTTTGCTCTCAGATTTTGAGACATTCGAGCCCGCGATTATCCATAATCAATCCTTGTTTAAGCTGTGGTATGTCTATGATATTACGGACATATCGGTTTATTGTCATCCATTTTGGTGCTTATCAGGTTTTTAATTCGTTTTCTATATAGGTTGTTCGTAATAAAACAAAAAGTTTAAGTGTAACGTGTTCTGTCGGTCGATTCTGTAAAAATGTCACCGTGAAAATTTAGGTGAAGTGAGCTTGTTTTTGCTAGGAATTGACACTATTGACAGCTCACTCCACGCTCACTTCACTTATGTTTTCACGGTAAGATTTTTACAAAATAGCCCCGCAGGTGTTATTTATAGCGTCCTTGTTTAAAAAATTGGTACTTAAGTAATTAAAAAATCATTCTTTTTTTTTCAGTATTATTTTTTCAAAGTATATCAAAGGTTTAACCCAAAAACATGATCAATAAATATAGGCTAAGTATTACACAATGTCACGAATAAATTGTGCCTAGATTGTCCTGTCGAACGCTTTATCAAATAACAATGACTTGCTTTTAGTCTAGACTGAGTCACGCCTTACTGACCTACCCTATCCAGTAGCGTATAGCCAAAACAGGTCATTTGTTTAGCCGACTAATGTAATGTTTATATACCTACCTATTGTACTTGCATAAGTAAAAAAAATAATTACTTAACTGTTTGCGACTGCGACTCGATTTGTTGGATCAATTATTTGAATTTGAAATACGAATACCTACATAAGGTTTTTGGTGAGTTTTTGTAAACAGATTTAGGTTTTTATATCGTGTTTAATCATCGGCATCTTTTGGTTTTATTAAGATTTTCGAAGTTTTCCGATTTCCTTATAAAGGGAAATCTTACAATCGAAGTTTATTTTATTGGTTTCTGTTAATAAATCAAATTATACCCACACACAAATGTATCACCTATGCAATTTACCAAATTGGACGTTATTTAAAACAAATAGAGACAGCCATCTTTTCACGTGGTTTAACTGGAAGTGTAGGTAGGGACTTTTACATAATGTTAAATTGAGTGTAGTCATTTAGAACCATAGACGAGCCTCTTTCTCGTTGATTATGGGGACCTATATGTAACTATATTCCTTTTCACAAGTGCCTGGGTTTTACTAAATTAATTAGTCAGTGTTGCTAGTAAAATAAAACATTCGCTCCAACTCACTGACTAGGATGTTTGCAAAGGATGTTTTGTTCATAGAATAATTTTGTCAGTACTTGAAGGCATTTTGAAGGAGGTATTTCTAAACCTATTGTCTCAATGGAGTACTATTCATGTCACATTTATTAATAAGAAGGATGTAGTTATGTGTGTTTTTACTTGACTAAAGACTAAAGATGAATTTAAAGTATCTATTCAATGATATTTTATGTGATATCATTGTATCTATTTATGTTTACTAGTCAAATAGCAGTAAGTAGACTATGATTTTTCGCCTATTTAGAAATTGATCTTTTACTGATATACTTAAGTGAAAAAGAAAACAAGGTAGGTACTCGGAAACAAAGATCCAGAGGTTTTACTTTTATTTCATTTAAATACACTAATAAATAAAAATAAAAACTGGCCAAGTGCCACAAGGCAAAAACGCCGAAAAAATCACGTTGTTGTATGGGAGCCCCCCTTAAATATTTATTTTATTCTGTTTTTAGTATTGTTATAGCGGCAATAGGAATATATCATCTGTGAAAATTTCAACTGTCTAGCTATCACGGTTCATGAGATACAGCCTGGTGACAGACGGACAGTGGAGTCTTAGTACAAATAGGGTCCGGTTTTTACCCTTTGGGCACGGAACCCTAAAAAAATAGTAGCTCATCGGTATCGAAGACATTATTTTATTCTTAGGGTAATCCCTGCTTTCTGAAAACCTTATGAAGACCCTGATAAGTAAATCTCTAATAAATTAATCCGATTCTCATTAAGTTAGGTTAGGTAAGTACCCATGATTCTTTGAAAAAATACAGCCAGTCTAATCACTCAAATATTCAGTCGACATGAGATACGACTGAATATTTCAACTTTCAGAAACTAGGGTATCGTTTCTATTTTTTTGAAGTTCATCAAAATTGCATTGATTTCTTCTATATTAGTAAAATTTTTACTATGTGCACTTGTAACTGCAAAACGGGCTATTCCCATTTGATTTGTGGCTCTGGAATAGTATTAACAAAACAAGTTTCTGAAACAACCAGCTCAGGAATTGCAGCATCTCTGCTGCTTCGTTGCTTCCCTCCGTGTGAATGCCTAAAAAGTCTTACTTTAAAATCTGATACTTATCCGTGTCTACCAAATAGAACACCCACGAAGGTAGATCATGCTACCTTTATTCAGACGAACTCAATTTCATAAAAATAAATGTACGGTACTTATCAAGCATAGGTACACACTATAAAACAGACGGTTAATTAGTATTGGTTTAGTGCATGAGTAGGCACTAGATATAGGTAGTCGCCTACTTACGTTGCATCACGATCATTATCACATACACAGCGCAATGTCATGAGTGCGTTGATCCCACACTTGCATCCTTGAACACACTTTTTTTTGTACCTACTTATCTTTTGATAGATAATTTTGTTTTTTCAATACTCTGTATAAATAAAGATAGACATGTTTATCACTTGTCCCGACGCTCATTCCGCGAACGAATGACTAACGCCGCCATGTTTTTTTCCTATTTTTAAAATTAAATGATGAAATGGAACGGTACTGAAATAGCCGTTGATGCATTTCGGTGATTTTTGTTTTAGGCAACATTTGAACTTTGAAGCCTGATTTAGTTGTCAAATCTTGTTTCAGTAGATAATGATGACGATTGCCTAACGATTGACGTCAAATTATAACTCATATATAACGATTTTATCACGTGTCTAAGAAAAGGAAAGTTGTGCAGGTCAGGAACCCAGCTCGTAGCGTATCAAACATTATTGTACGGTATCGAAACAGAAATTAAAAGATACCAAGCTAAAGTAAAGTACTTTGCCGTTTAGGGTTATACAAATTAATAATAAGTATCTATAGATACATTTTTAATTATTTTCTTTTCTTTGAAGGCCAAAAAGTGTGAACCTTTCTGCCAGCGTCTGTGATCTCTTTCATGCCGCATTTACACAATCGCGCGAACCGCGAGGCGAACCACGAGCCGAATAACGAACCCGCATGTGTAAACAGTGGGCTTGCTATTCGCCTCGTGGCTCGCCTCGCGATTCGAGTGCTCGCGTTGTGGCTCGCATTGTGAAAATACTTCACCCCGCGAATGTGTGAACAGTAGTTCGCGAAGGCCCATGGTTCGTCGAATCGTTCGTCGAGCCACGAGGCGAATAGCGAGCACGATTGTGTAAATGCGGTATTACGTGTAATATAACCCGTCAGCCTTCAAAGCAAGAGTGAATAGGCATCTTCTGGACTTGCTCGTTCCATCATAGACCTCATCCATCGCTTTCCACCAGGCAAAAGCGAAGTCAAAAGGCGACCCATTTCACAATTAAAAAAAAAAGGTGTTTAGGAATCCAAAGAGGAGCATACTGCATAATCAGCATATACTGTTCCCACTGTTGGGAAACAGGCCTGCTCTCTGTGAGGCGTGGGCCGTAATTTACCACGGGTTGGTAGATGTGACATGTCTTCGAAGATGCCGGTTTCCTTACGATGTTTTCCTTCACCGCTTTGAGGGCAGTGGTGATGATATAATTTAGTCGCGGCCGTTACCATTTGGCCACCACTGCTCCAAAGAATGAACCTCTTCTTTCGTGTCATATTTTAAAGGCTGCTTAATAGGTATAGGCATACACATACACCATCCTAATGTGTTAAGCATAAGCACAAATTACTAGCATAAGTCTCTTCTTTATATTGCGCCATTTTGAATAATGTGCCTTTGCGCTTCGTATTACTTAACATTTCCAGACATCTTTACAATGTCATACGACCCACTAGCTTCCAGTCTAGTCTACATATCAAAATCTGGGCTGGCTACGTTGGTACCTATATCTACTTATTCACTAAAGTAATGCCGTAAAGACTAATATTATAAAGAGAAAAGATTTGATTTTTTTCCATTTTATAGCAATGGGCTGCATTCATGTCTGTGCTCCCTTGAACTCAGCCTTGCTTCCACCTTGATGACTTGCTCAGCAGTTCAGAAGATTAGGTACCCCCTGGCCCCTACATGGAAACCCACAAATTTTACCTCTTTATAATATTAGTATTGATTCCTATTTTATAGCCTTGAATTTCGGGTAAAGTGGCTCACTAAAACAAACATGTTTTGTTCTCAGTACGATTGACCTGTAACCTACAACAACTTTAATTTTAAATTATTCTGTTGCCTGATAAGCTTGGTTGATAATTACATAATGAGCCTATACTACTAACTATAACATAATAAGCATAACCAGCCTATAATGTTCCCACTGCTGGGACACAGACCTCCTCTCAGTGAGTCGCGGTTATCTATCACGCGGGCCCAGTCCGGGTTGGCTTATGTCACAAAATGTCTTCGGATTTTTGGTTCTAGGACATGCCGGTTTCCTCACGATGTTTTCCTTCACACAATTTACACTTTGTAAAGTGTCTGTCTGGGTACGAACCTACGATCTACAACTCGTGTTACAACTGGGCCACTGCTCACTGGGCTGGTTGGCAACACACAAAAGTATTGTCTTTTATTTATGATGGCTGGTTTTTGTTTAATCTGTGTTTCATTTGTCACATAGCTACCTACTACGTGTCTACAGGTTACACAATGCGATATACATACATTATGTCGTTTGATATTTTTTCCGGTCTGTGGAATTGCTTTTCTTTTTCTTTGTTTTCCACTTCCTTTCTTTTTTCTCGTTGAAGGTTATCACGGATGTTTACCGGAATACGTCTGTTTTTAATTAAGTTCTTATAGTTATTTTATAACGTGCTTTAGGTACGAATTATTTTTCCCGCATAAGTGTCGATCCCATGGGAATATCAGGATAAAAAGTATCCTATGTCCTTTCCCGGGATTCAATTTCATCTAAATCGGTTCAGCGGTTTAAACGTGAAGAGGTAACAGACCGCCAGACAAACAGACACACTTTCGCATTTATAATACCTATTAGTATGGATTACAAAGAGACATTTCAATTTTATTTATTTGTATGTATAGAGTAGGTATAGATTACTTCATTATCTACATCTGTATAACCTTCATGCTGTGTGAGAGTGCCAGATATTCCCGAATCATTAATACAAATGATTTTTTTATTGGCCGTTTCCTTTCCATTCATACTTCTATCTTGCACCATTGCTGTACTCTGGACGCGTTTAACGTGTACGTCTTTTTAACATCGTTCTCACATATAAAAAAAAAACGTAAATTAAACATTAATAATGTACTTAACTAATATTTTTGTAAAAATATAATTTATAAAAGAGTGTCCATGGAGTTTCTTGCCCATTCTTCTCCATAGGTACATACGCTTTGGAATGGGCAACTAGCTTCATATTTTCTGACTGACCGAATTCTTGACAATTCAAAAGTGCCTGTAAATGGTTTGAATGAAATAAATGGTTTGAGTTTGAGTTTGATTGGAATAATTTGATTCAAGAATTTGTTAGAATGTCAACATCGCCTGATCACCTCAATTAAATTCTTTCGGTTAGTCCTGGGATTTCCCGTGATTATAGATTATAAAAAGACCTAGAAGCTTGGTATTTTCACAAAATTTCCTAGAACTCACACAAGGAAAACTAAACAGCCTACAGCTCTCTAGCAGAAAATAGTTTTGTCATCTACCAAACATAAAACACTTTCACAAATAATTTATAACTGAGAGCAGTGGTGGCCAAGTGGTAACGGCCGCGACTTACGAGTTGTAGGTCGTAGGTTCGAACCCAGACAGGCGCTTTACTTTGTGTAAATTATTTCATCACCACTGCTCTCAAAACGGTGAAGGAAAACATCGTGAGGAAACCGGCATGTCCTAGAACCAAAAATTCGAAGACAAGTGACATCTGCCAACCCGCACTGGGCCCGCGTGGTGGATTACGGCCCACTCCCTCTCACCGAGAGGAGGCCTGTGTCCCAGCAGTGGGAACATTATAGGCTGATTATGTAATTTATAACTCGTAATAATTTCGTAATAATTTATTTTTATATCACAAAACCATGTGCGATCAAAATAAGATTTTATAAGGTGCAAATTAGATACTTGACAATGTATGGGACAGCTACATATTTTTGTTCAATGTGATACAAACCTGACCTATCAACAAGACCTTGGGACCAACTATAATAGATACGATGACGTCAGCTTTGGATAGCGCGCGTTACAAGTATTGCAAAAAAATGGACACTATAAAAACAGTTTTCGCATGCCAGTGTTTTGGGTTGTGGTGGTATAGCATGCCATAATCAGCATTTAATGTTCCTATTGCTAGGGACACAGGCCTCCTCTCCCCAGTGCGGGTTGGTAGACGTCACATGTCTTCGAATTTTTTGGTTCTAAGACCCACCGTTTTGAGATCAGAGTAGTTATGAGATAATTTACACAAAGTAAAGCGCAAGTCTCGGTTTGAACTTGTAAGTAACTCTTAAGTCGCGGCCGTCATCGTTACCACTCTGCCACCACACTGCTCTCAAGAGTAGTCAAGAGATACTTTACAACGCATGACAGCTCATGATACATATTTTAGTTCAATGTGATACAAACCTGACCTACCTCAACAAGACCTTGGGAATAATAGATACGATGACGTCAGCGTTGGATAGTATTAGCAACATTGCAAAAAAAAAAACTGAAAAGTATAAAACAAGTTTTCGCATGCCAGTGTTTTGGGTTGTGCTGACGAAACCGGTATGGCGGTGGATTAAATTCTCGGTTTTTTGGAAACTGAAGTTGACGAAGAAATTTTTAAAGATGAGCTAGACCATAGGTTCATCATCTGCCTGGCCTTTTCCCAACTATGTTGGGGTCGGCTTCCAGTCTAACCGGATTCAGCTGAATACCAGTATTTTACATAGAGCGACTGCCTATCTGACCTCCACAACCCAGCTAGACCATAGGTTCTCAACCTTATTTAGCCTACTACCCACTTTGAGTTTCTTTTTTCTAGAGCTCCCCAATTTTTTCTTTTGCCCAGTCGTGAATCTGAACCAGCTATTGCAACGGTTATATTTAAACGTCACAGTAGTTTCGCTAGTTCGTACCCAAACTAGCGTTATAAAAAATTTACCATCCAAGATACTAGACAACTGATACTCCCTACTGTTTTCTCGTGTTGCCATTACATTTTATGTTTTACCTGTTCCGCAACTGATAAAATCACGGAATAGATATCTATTCCGTGGATAAAATAATACTTAGATAAATAATAGATTTTTTTTATCTTTTTTTTTATTTTGGATCCATTTTTATAAAAAAATTATAAGTACGTGTTATATGTATATAGTGAAGCTCGTCTTTTATTTCGCTACAACGTGTACGGGTACGTGTAGTCGTAAGTTAGGATATAATTATAATTTTCTCTGGGTCTTCTACTGCCCCCTGAAAGTATCAAAACGCCCACGAGGGGGCGTTATCGCCTACGTTGAGAAACCATAAACATAAGCTAGCTAGACGATGGAATTTGTAGAGATTAATAGTTTACATGAATTTGCAAAACATTATTTCAGTCCATTCTAGACTTTGGGTTCCAAAAGATGTGGCTCAATATCGGTTAACACGAACTTCTAATAACTTAATCCACTACATGATCCCGAATCCAAATTTCAAATAGTTCGTCTGAAACTCCGTCAAGCGTTGTTAATGCTATTGTGAATCTCAAACGTTACCCAACTTGGTAAGCCCTGTTTGTGCTAGTGTATGACGTATAAATAGTAGGGTTTGCAAAATTGTTACTATATTAGTATGTATGCTTAGGTTAAGGTATGTATCTATGGGTCTTTGTTACCTGAAAATAAATGATTTATTATTTATTATTATTAGTGTGTGTTCTTTCAAAAGTGTAATTAAAATCTGTAAGGACCATGCGAACTCGAAGTTTTTTTGCCATTCAAGTATTACGTAAGCACTACAGGGGGGCGGGGGGGGGTCTTTGCTTTGCTTATTTTTGATGACATTGGGGATGGAGGTGGATAGTGATTACGTCAGCAGTATTTTTATTTTTACTTTTTTGTATTTTCTACAAAATTTTGTCGATTTTGGTTTGAACACATATGGCAACCCTACTCGTCTATGCTTGAAAACGAAACGCGTATAACTGCTGCTCGTGAATCAGTAAAGAAACCAGAACTTATTAAAAAATGCATGTACCAATATTTACATAAGCATGGGAGGAGGGGGTACCTAAGAGTTTTGTTTACTTTTGCTGACGAGGGGGTGGGGGGGGAGGGGGAGTGGGGGCTAATATAATTGCAAAAAATCTGCTTACGTAATACTTGAACGGCCCCCAATGGTGTTATGTACTTCTTTTGATAAAGACTTAGGGGCGCCGAGAAGTACCTTTCTGTATGTCCTGATGTTCTTTGAGTTTTATCAAGTCTGCACTACTTATGTATGATATACATATTTAATACCAACTATAATATCAAGTTCTTTTTGCAATGTCTCTGCCACTAAGAGGTTTCCTTTGTGTGTAGGAAAAGGAAAGGTTAGTTTCAATGAAAGAACGAACTTCTTATCTTACCTTGTTCCTTTTCTACAACAAACTTATCTAGTTTAATTTTAAATTTCTACGGCTCTACTGAACTCCATCACCGTTTCCCTAATCAGACGCTGGCTAGCAGATACAGTTCTACAAGATACACAAAATCTCAAAAGCCTCTCCATTGTTCCAGGTGCAACTGATGTCTGCGGTGAGCGGCGAGCCGATGTTGCGTCGCGTCAAGCAAGAGACAGAGCCGCCGCCGCAGTACTCGCCCCCAGAGCCTCAGCCGCCACACACGCAGCCGCTGCACCCGCGCACCATGCCTATGATGCAGCCAGAGGTACGTGGACACTACCTTCGACATACGAACTTTTTCCTGCCTTGATTGTTTTCGCGCATTTGATTTTCAACGCTCTGCTTAGCGGCGAAAGTTGAAAATCCAACATTGTGTTTTTTTTACGCGCTCTGTTGGATTCTCAACTCTTGGCTGAACACCGAGAATATAAAATCCAGTGCGTAATTTTTTACGTCCGAGCGTACTTGGGCTAAGATGGGGACTAACTAACAAAGTGATTATACTATACTTGACCTCATAAATCCACCAGCCAGTACTAAATGTTGAGAGAAAAAAAAAATATAGGCGTCGACTTGAAAACCTCCTCCGTTTTTTTTCGTTGGTTAAAAAGGTGTTATTAGTAAGTATGAGTTCAATAATACAGGCTGGCAGGAACACAGACGCGCAAACTGTAACCATGAGTTCAAAACATGCTTCTAGACCTCTTAACGTAGACGTATTCGTCGGTTATCAAAAAAAAAATTGCGTTTTTTCTAACGTTTTATCATTGCACTCGGCTTCTAAGGGTCCTAGCGTGGTGTGAAATAAATAGCCTTCCTCAAGAATTGGGCTAGCCAATGCAAAAATGTTTTTTTCAAATCCAACTGGTAGTTGCAGAGATTAGCGCGTTCAAACAAACAGACTCTTCAGCTTTATTAGAATCTCGCCCAAACCACTGTAATAAAACTGATTCTCGGTTTTTTCCTTTTACTTTGCTGTCTCGTACGAAAAGGGCAAACGTGGGAGGATTACTTAGGCACTCGTTTCACAATTTATCAGGTCACCAACGACCTAATTCTCGGAATTGAAATAACTTCATGATATCGATCAATTCTATTTCTGATCGCATTATAAGAAGTTACGTTATGTATGTTCTAATTGGATTGCCATAAGTATGACATATTTCTCAGAACTGTCTAGGGAACGTTTTCTGTGATATATATTTTTTTGCAAGTATTTTTTTATGGACTGTGTTTAGATTTCTAGAAAATATTTTAGCCCCGGTAAAATTTTCCAATTAAAGGTATTTGTTAATGAGTTTTTTAAAAGTACTTTCCAAGTTTTAGATTGATAGTTTTTTTAGGCTTTAAATAAATACATTTAAAATCTAAAATTGTAGTCTGTTGTATTTTAGTCTCGTTCTAAAAGCCTAAATTCAGCCATTCAAATTACAATAGTGATATAAATTTATACGGGCAGGGACATCGACACGCAAACTGAAACCATGAATCCAGCATAATTGTGATTCTAGCAAGAATAAAAAACGCGCGGTGTGCGGCTCGGGCTGCTTAGCGCGGGGAGCGCGCGGGCTGCAACTCACGCCATAGCTCGTTCATACAAGTGGCCGCAGAGAGTGCGCGGGCGGCCCGTGCGGGGACCGGGGTTCTCAAACTTGTTCGAGCTTTTTTCTAGTAAAAATAAGGGCTATATTTCACTGGGACACCATGGCGGCGCAACCAGTCGCGCCACCGTGGTGTCCGTAAGCTTCCAAACTAGACACCATACAGACACCAGAGTCGCCACACCACACTGAGACAGTATTAAAATGGACCTTGAAGACCGTCACTGGCGGCCGGACTGGCGGCCGAGTGAGTGAGACACCATACAGCGCTATAGTAATTAGTGGTGGCGCGACCAGTGGCGGCGCAACCAGTAACATTCTGTGCACGCGTCCGAGTTGGTCGCGCCGCCAAATTGGTTGCGCAACCAAACGGACACCAGGTGAGTAACTCTCTATAGAGCTGCGGTGCCATTCTGTAAAAATCTCACCGTGAAAACTTAGGTGAAGTGAGCGTGGAGTGAGCTGTCAATAGTGTCAATTCCTAGCAAAAACCAATTCACTTCACCTAAGTTTTCACGGTGAGATTTTTACAGAATCGACCGGCTGTATACATTTTGTTGGTGGCGGCGACTGGTTGCGCCGCCATGGTGTCCCGGTGAAATATAGCTCTAAGTCTTCTTCATTCATATTATATTTTGACAAACATTGGACACGACAACACTCAGAACGAAGCCGCGCTCGACTGTGGACAGGCAAATCGCGCGCGTTCCTGTACCCGCGCCGCCGGCGCCGCTCCCCGCCCCGCGCTTTCAGTCTGGCCAAGCACTTAACATAACAGTCCGCCTGTAATCCACCCTCCGAATTTCATGTCTCTTTGACCAGCCAGCGGTTTAGGCTGTGCATTGATATGTCAGTCAGGACTTTGAATTTTATATACATAATATATAGATTAAACAAACATTATTCTGAATGAAAAATTAGATACTTAACGCACTGCGAAATAAAATAATGGTTATTACAGGTCATTTTATGAAATAGGTTGCGCTCCGTCGGCGTCGCGTGTCGCCGCGTCGCGTCGGTGAAAAAAAATGTTCCCTTCGTTTTTCTTGACTCACTCTCATTAATCACATCGGTCCGTGCTTTTTTTTAGTAGCACTTTATGTAAACGGTATAAGTAATGAATAATAATAAACATTATGTTAATAACGTGATCTGTATTACTATTTAATTATATTTAAAAAATTCAACAGCAACTAATACGAGCAACTCAACTAATTTTTTTGAGAAATTAGTTGAGTTGCTCGACTCTAACAAAAAGAAATTTAATTTAAAAAAAAATCGACTTCAAAAAGAAATAAACTCAAAATTATGAAATAACTTTAATTTCGCCAGTTATATTAAGTCCCAAGGCATGTCATAGGGAACCAGCCTATTGCCATCAACTGGGCACAAATACAGACTCTGGACTCTCTTTGATTATTCCCAATTTTATTGAAAACCTTCTCATTCATAACAGTTCTATCAATTTTACCAGTTGGACCTGGAGAGTAAGGAGGACGTCAAATTCTGCGTATCACCGGGAGATGGCACGATTGTTGGCAACACAAGCCCGGAGCAGCAGCACTGTTCGTCGACCACAGCCGCCGCGGCCAGTGGCGCTAGAGACGACGAGGCACCAAGAAGGGTGTGCCTCGTCTGTGGAGACACAGCCTCAGGGTTCCACTACGGAGTCGCCAGTTGTGAGGCCTGTAAGGCGTTTTTCAAGAGGACAATACAGGTCAGTAGGAAGGTGATAAACATTTTTTGTTACTCTTTTATACATTAACTCATTCATTTCAGGCTATGAAACAGTGGCAAATCATTCATTTAATTATACATCATCTACTTATAAGCTTTACATGTAAAATAGTATCGTGACTGACTGACAATGCAAAACCACTAAGAGCTATTACGCACTGTCGACTGGTCGCCGGCGACTTCCCTCGGCGACCAAAACATAGGCAACTAGGGCCAGGAGGCCGAGCGACAGTATTCCAAGTACATTCGTGCAGAATGCACGTCGAAGAAGATGCAATAGTAGCGCTACTAATTATAAAAAGAAAGAAAAGCAAGAGTGTTGGGTACATCCTTTGTTACAAGAACGGAGATTAAAAGGAATGCTTAAAATATTCTATGACGTGTGCGTTCTTTTGATGAGCTATTGTGTCTCCTGAAACATAATTATAACGTCCGGACCTTACGACAGTTGCTCGCAGTGTGAATGCTTTTTGAAGCCGTGCTCCTATCGGTCGCCGGCGACCGGCAGTCGCTTGTGCGTCGCCAGTGTCGCCACTCGCCACTACGCGGCGAGTCGTCGACTCGCCGGCGACCAGTCGACAGTGCGTAATAGCTCATATGCTCATACACACGAGCGACACCCGACACGCGTCAACGGCTGAGGCAAAAACTGCGCCGAAGACAGCCTGTGTCGAAGGCAGCCGTTGACGCGCGATGACGCGTGTCGTTCGTGTGTGTGCAATCTAAGAAAACACACAACACATGAAGTTTGCTTGAAGGTTGATATAATTTGTCCCTTAGATCTTGCTGTATAATTAGTATTAAGGGTTTTATTAGCTGGGCTATTATTTTCATTACAATCTGTTACTGGGTCATTCTTAATTTATAATGTGCAAACTTACACGTAGGTCCATAGAGCACCTGATCTCGAAAGAGGGCGTATCCGGTATTGCTAAAATAGTTTTTAGACGTCGTTGGATTTGGATCAGCGCCAATTTTTATATTCTTCATAGATAATAGGCATTGGTGTCTCAATGTCTATCTAGGATATCTAGATTTATAGTTTAAATACTAAGTTTCAAACTGTTTGCTTTGCATTTCAGTCTGTAGGCTAAAGTTTCAGTCTCTCTAATTCTCAAAGTTGTGGAGTCCTCTCTCTCAATAAATAACTCTTAGAGGCATTATTCTCGATATTTATTGACGTTATAAATTCGTTTGAGAAAAGAAAACTCTAGAATAAGGTAAAATCAGGGGAATTAATTGTTTATTCAGTTAACTATCAACTTTAATAGTCTGTTTATTGGAATCATAACTGTCTTTATTTGAGAGGGCTATAACTATAACACGACAAATTGACGTAGTGTGTCAATTTGATTAACTGTTAATTTCCCTGACTTTACATAATAACTCTTTAGAGACCTTTTCAAGTTCAGTTGAAACAGATTATTATTGCTATGTTAACTACTTGTAATATTATGGGTGCTATCTTCCTGACATCTTTCACATACTCCACTAAACATATTTTGTGTAGATATTTTAAAACAGATTCATGCCAAACGGAACGAGTGCCAGCGACTGAAATCGAACACTTTTACACATTTTTCAATATTACCTATACTCCATTTGATATAAGATTAGACATTTAAATAAACCTTTTCTACAGTCTGTTCAACCGATTTTGAATTCTATTGCGTTGATGGCACGACATTAATATGTCAGCTGCAGTAAATAGTGGTATTGAAACCACTTTTTTGCTTTTAATACCATCCTTATGCCTACGGTATAGAGGTCAAAATCGGTTGAACGAACTGTAAAAAAGGTTTATTTAAATGTCTAATCTTATTTCAAATGGAGTAAGTATAGTTTCTTCATAACTATTTTGTAGGAAAACTGACTCCCATTTATTTGCCGGTTGCTTCTGATGTAATATCGCTATAATTCACTACTATAAGTAAAGTTGAAATCATGATTCAAAAAAGTAGTTTATTACAAAATTTTATAAACGAAATATCATAATATATAGTTACTGTTATACCATTTCACAAAGTCCTGTTATGTGAAAATATGATGAATATTAGTTTCAAAACTAACCCACCGAATCCTGAAACAATAAGACACTCTTGAAACCTTTATGTTTTACACGAGACTTTGAGGCAACATAAAATTGAGTTTCACTTGAAAATTTGACCATATCAGGACTTTGTAGAATGGTAACTGTATCCCAAAAACTCACCACCAACAATTTCTTGTACCAGGGCAACATAGAATACACATGTCCCGCGTCAAACGAGTGCGAGATAAACAAACGACGGCGGAAGGCCTGTCAGGCTTGTCGGTTTCGCAAGTGTCTGCGCACAGGTATGCTGCGGGAGGGGGTGCGGCTGGACCGCGTGCGGGGGGGGCGCCAGAAGTACAGGAGGGCGGCGGACGCGCCCGCTATGGCACAGCCGAGGCCGCAGCTTGATGATATCAAGGTATGTCCATTTATCGTATGTTGTGCTACCATTTTGTGTGATTCTAACTCAAGAATTCAAGAGGCGGTCCGCACGAAGTATTTAACTTCTATAAAAGTTAGATTGGCAATATTGAACCCCGAAATTTTAAAGTATGTAGAAATCCCTAGGCATGCCTATGCACACCGATTTAGGTTGCGTATTTTTTTCATCATCATCATCATTTATTTATTTGTCAGAATATTGTTACAGAGTTGTTACATATTTTTAAAAGTTCATAATATTCTGCCGTTTCCGGCGTACAAATACATTTTTTAGGGTTTTGGTAATTTTGTTAGATTAACATTGAATTAAATAAATTAGAATAACATTCAAATTGGAAATTAGTCAAATATTAGGAATAGTAATGTCAAAAACATTAAATTAAGTCAAAGAGATAATAAGAATAGAATAGGTACTTATAATTATTCTAATATTTAAGTCAACTGTTCATTTCATTCATAAAATCATTGGTCGAGTAATAGCATTTACATAGGAGATAATTGAATAATTTAGATTTAAATGTCCTAAAGTTAAGTGTTTTAAAACAGTCTGGTAGTTTATTATAAACTTTGGTCGCCATACAAAATACGTTATTAGAAAACAGTTTATTATTTCGTCTAGGTACACGAAGCATGTGGACTTTGCGGCTAGGTCTAGATACAAGATCATTATGCAGATTAAATTCATGCTTATTTTGGTACACAAAAATACAAATTTCAAAAATATATAGTGCTGGGAGTGGTAATATTTTTAATTTTTTGAATAATGGAACACAACTGTCCAGTGGGTGAGCTCCACATATTGACCGAATACATTTCTTTTGAGCTCGAAACACTCTGTTAAATTCTACAGAATTACCCCATATTATAATGCCGTAACGCAAAATTAATATAATTTATATTCAGAAGGACAGTCCAGGTTTTCCTGGATTACATAATATTAAAATCGCTTTCCTGAGTTTTTATAATCTGTGTATTTTTGGATTGTATATATCTATAGTCCGTTGTATGTGAATTCATAACCTGATGAACAGAATAATAAACAAGTACCTAATAAAGATGAAAATTAAAAAATCCCATTCATTATTTCTTAGACTATTCCAACCTTCCTTCTAGGTCCTGGAAGCCCTGAACTCATACGAGCCAGAACTCCTCACATGCTCAGCACCACCGGCCGGCGTCACAGAGCCCGCTGCCAAGACCCTGGCGATGTTGGCAGATCTGTACGATAGAGAACTGGTCGGCGTCATCGGATGGGCCAAACAGATCCCCGGGTTTACTGAGCTGCAATTGAATGATCAGGTAAGAGGATCTTATTGAAGTGAAAACTTCTTGAGGCGCGTTGGACATTTTTTGAGACGGGAAAAAAACCATTGAACTCGCGCCACTGTTACCGTAAGCGACACCGCGCGTGTTTTGTTTATAAAACGATTCAAAAATACCCGCTTCGGATGTGTTCGGCTATCGGCAGGCTGTCCTCGGGATGTACTCGCTTTTAATGTATATCCGATATGTCAGTGAGTGATGGCAAAGTATTCTGTTTGTTTTTTTTTTTTAAATTTAGCCTACACGTCCCATTTCTGAGAAAAAGCCTCCCCAAATCCTTCCAAACATCCTTTTTCAGAGTCACCTAGATCCAACCTTTGCGGCACGCGTCTAGGTCGCCATCTATTCCTGGCCCGGCCTCGGCGACGCCGTCCATCCTCAGGCACGCACCGTGTGGAGACTGTTGCCCTGCAGCCATTGTGCATGTAAATCTTCTTATGTAATATTTATGCCATCTTATCTCGCCACCACTCTTGGTTGACTGGAAGAGAATGCCTTTTCACTTTTATAGTGTTGTATTTGTGAAATCTGCCAACCCGCACAGGGCACGCGTGGTAGATGGCAGCCCTCTACCTCTCGAAGAGAAGAAACGTGACTCCCAGCAGTTTAGACTGATTATGCTAAGTCTATATCGTCGTTGATAGTCCAATTCCGCGTAACTAACATTGTTAAATACCGCGTATGTACACTTCTGCTAATTTTACAGGAGGGTTATAAAACTGATTTTCTAAAAGACTAATAGGCCGAATTTTGAACGAACTTGAATATAGGACCGTTTCGTTCTCCTTAATCCAATATACTATTTTTAAATTGAATATTCCCAATAGTTTACTTACAAAATCACTTACGCTGTTTAGTTTCGAACGATTCTGGTTCATAGACAGTACTTACGCGAAATTGTAAATGAAATAAAATAATGCCAAAACCTCAATCAATCATGTATTAAGTGTTTAAATGACTTTCAGTCATTAATAATGGGTATGAAAGAATACAAGATATCTCGTTTTGTCCATGTTCATTTTAAGACCCACTCTTTCGGAGGCTCTACTGAGGTCATCGAGCAGGTCTTCCATAGTCTCAGCCATGACTACGATATCGTCGGCAAACCGAAGGTGAGTTATGTACTCGCCATTGATGTTAATGCCAGCCCCTTTCCAGTCCAGAACCTTGAAGACGTCCTCAGTGCAGCGGTGAACAGTTTCGGAGAGGTACTCGTAACGTCTCCCTGTCTCACACCTCGTTACAGAAGTATAGGTTTCGAGGTCTGACCCTGGAGTCGGACTGACATAGTGGTTTGGTTAGACATAGTAGTTTTCGTACAGACACTTCAGCACCTTGATGTACCGATAGTCGATCTGGCACCGTTGAAGAGATTGCAGTACAGCCCATGTCTCGATCGAATCAAAGGCTTTCTCGTAGTCCACAAACGCTATGATGTACCGATAGTCGATCCGGCACCGTTGAAGAGATTGCAGTACAGCCCATGTCTCGATCGAATCAAAGGCTTTCTCGTAGTCCACAAACGCTATGATGTACCGATAGTCGATCTGGCACCGTTGAAGAGATTGCAGTACAGCCCATGTCTCGATCGAATCAAAGGCTTTCTCGTAGTCCACAAACGCTAAGCAGAGAGGCAGGTTATACTCTTCGGTCTTCTGTTTAACCTGTCGCAGCGTATGTATGTGGTCTACGGTGCTAAAGCCTTTACGGAATCCGGCTTGTTCGGGAGGCTGGAAGTCGTCTAACCTGCGCGCGAGACGGTTCGTGATGACTCTCGAAAACAGCTTGTAGACATGGCTCAGAAGTGAGATGGCCATTGTCGCCCTTCTTAAAGAAAAGTATCACCGCTCTTCTGTTCTTTTTGCGTTGCTTCAGAGCCATCCTAATCTCGTACAGGCTGACGTCCGGGATGTCTTCGATATAGTCTCTATGGGTATAGTGTCAGGTCAATCTAGCTCTTGGGTCGTTTGCCATATTCGTAACGGGGTTACTTGTTGATGTTTATAACTGTCCATAGAATCTCTCTCAACAGCTCAGGTTTGGCGGATACGATCCTGCCATCATCGATCTTCAGTTTCGTAAGCTGGCTCTGCCCAATAGACAGATCTCTATCAACGACCTTTGACCCTTTATTTCCCTCTATCGCGTCCTTAATACGGTCTGCATTAAAGTGGCGAAGATCGCTTTTCAAGGACTTAGAAATCCGTCTATTGAGCTGCCGGTAATTGAGCGCATCATCTGACGACTGCAGGATCATCTCGCGCCTCTCCTTCATGAGCCGTAAAGTAGGATCAGAGAGCTTTTTTTTTGTATTCGTAGAACGGATCTTGAAGATCTTAGAACCGACCGTATGGACAGTTTCCACGAACCCATCGTTATAATCGTCCACGGAGCTCCCTAGGCATTCGAAACGATTCTGAAGTTCGAGCTGAAAGCTCATGGGGTTTTGGACCTGGATCGGTGCTGGGCGGAGCGTAGACTTCATCAGTCATCTTTCCAGCTTGATATTTAAGTACAATGTGCCTCTTACCATGCGGTGAACACTTCCGGTTTTTACCGCATTGATCACAGAGACATCATTGAATACTAGCTTCTTCGTCGACATAATGAAGTGAATCTCATTTTTAGTAGCACCAGTTTCGAGATTGTGGTAATCGTTTCCTACAGTAGTCTACATCCCAATTTTATCTATATAAAGTATAAAATACGTGTGACATACTTGCTTTAAAAATAATCCAGTAATTAGGTACTTTAAAAAAACAATTTTTACCCGGAGCGTCACTTAGACACTGCACAAACAAATAGAAATTGGCCCAGATACGCGGTTTTCGTGTCGTAACTTGTTCGTCGAAAGATCCGCGGTATTGTTATTTTTGAAATACTCGTCTTCCTTTTGGACGATTCAAAAAATTGTCATACGGGTCGACGCCAATTACAATCAGTTACCTACAGCCGCGAAATCTCATTTTTGATTTTTTTGTAGATTCGCGGTTTTGAATAATGTTAGTTACGCGGTATTGGACTATCAACGACGATATGTCATTTTGAACACGACAACACGTGTGTGCATGGGGGCAAGCCTATTACCAATAGTTGCACAAATCCAGACACGGGTCTGGGAAACCCTATAACAGTGCCTGATTGGCGCTTGGACTTAGTACCGCACGCTCAGCAATCGTGCTTGTGACTAATGACCACCAAAGCAAAAAGTGAATTATTTGTGAGAGTTTTCACCATCATTTAGAGAATTTATTCCGGAAGGTTAATGTGTATAAATACATTAATATTTAACTTACAAAGACAATCTCGGTGTTTTTACCTGACTGCCCCAGAAGGAGGGTAATGTTTATCGAGAGTATGTATGTATTTTCAAGTCGTAAGCCGCGCAAAACGGAGCAGGTCGCCAGCAACAAATAAAATAAATATAACTCATTCGGAATATCTGTGATAGATTAACTACACATGCATCCATCACTCAGGAAACTAGCAAAAAAAAAACCTTTTAATTTCAGTTCAACCCTCCACTAAAACATATTTGAATCTTCTCGCTACACAAAATCCAAATCCAATTTTAAATTAAAGTATATTATTAACAACGCAGACATCCATATTTTGATTCCTACTTTAAATAAAAAATGAAACGAGACCCTGAAAATAAAAACACCGTTAACACTGGCCTTCGACACGCAAAATGAAAACGAAACAAATAAAGTCCCGTACACACGAAAAAAATGTAACGTTCGATGAATAAAATTATTATCATAGACATTATAATTATGATAAAAACTACAATCTACAATAGTCTAGTCTATGGCCTTGGATGCAATAATTGCATACATTAAGTCTTAGCACGTGGACGGTGGAAGTCAGTTTTTTGTTAATTCTGGACCTGTGTGTGTATCCCAAGCTATTGTCTGTTTTTCTGTGTGTGCGTCTGTGAGTAAATCTGGTTGCGTGTGTGTGTGTCATAGTCAAGGATTTCAATATTGTGTGGGTCAGTGTGAATGCGTTTTGTTAAGGTTTGGATTTTTGTACTATTTTTTGTTGTTTTTTTGTGGTTTTGATTTTGAGGTATGAAGAGGCAGTCTATATTGCTCTTTGGTCTTTTAGATTTCGACGATATTATGTCACCCGCCTAGTGATTTACGGCCATAGATATCTGTTTTTTATATTTCTATGTTTACGGCCCACTCTCGATCCCACAGATAAAATGCCCAGCAGTTGGATCATTATAGGCTGCTTAATGCTAGGTTAAATTAAATTAGCTAGCGATTATTTTGTATTAGCAAATCATTATGATTCCATGTACCTATCTTTTTTTTTGTGACATACTGTCGCCGGTTATTAAAAAAAAAATTGCTGTTCCATATATTTTGACCGCGTAGTTATTGCACTTTTGTAAGGTTTTTTAAGGGGCCTAAACGCAAAAAACGCAAGTTTTATAATGCCTAAAAGTATATGATCGACTATAGTAAATAAAATCAGAAAAATAAGTATGTATATGATATTCTTCAGGATATATTTATGCTAGTTAGTGTGTTGACCAGAATCATGTACTGAATCCATGGTACTTAACAAGTTGTGCGTCGCTTGCTAATTAAATTTGACCCTGTAATATGTCTTATGATGTCACTTTGTCAGTTTTTTTTTAAATCGTAATAAATACTCTAGACTGCATTAAATTGTTAAGCAAGTAACTAAATCATCACTTCCTGTTCAGTACGAGTTTTTATCAAACGTTGAATACAAACAGTAGGTGTATTATCGAAACAGTATAACAATTTTGACATTTCAGTTTTATTCATTTTATTATTTTATTCAGTTACTGGGTGCGCCTGACTAATGAAAAACAAGTAGGTAAATAAAAAAAAAACCGGTCAAGTGCGAGTCAGACTAGCGCACTGAGAGTTCCGTACAAATTTGTAGGTATGTGAATAGTTTATCACGGGTTTTTTTTGTAATGTTACTACAAATTTACGGTTTTCGGTTTTTTTTTTCTTTACTTGTGCTATATGACATTGCTTCTTGCCAAATTTCATGATTCTAGGTCAACGGGAAATACCCTATAGGTGATTCCGGAACATAAATGAATACGGGCGTTTATTTTCCGGAAAAAATCAAACTTAAGTCAACGCAATCACTTTTGATTGCGTTGACTTAGAAGTTTGATTTTTTCACTGTTCAAGGGATTGCAGCCCTGAGTATTTGATATTAATTTCAACTTGATAACTCCACGCGTTCCTGAGAAAAAGGGTCTTGACTGACGGACAGACAGATGATCTTATAATAAGGGTTTAGTTTTTCCTTTTGAGGTACGGGACCCTAAAAATAATCTAGATAATTGAGTTTGAGTTTATTTAATGTATGTATTCTAAGTTACATAATACATACCTACATATACATAAACTTTAACATTCCGAATTGCATTGTTAATTCACAATCACCAGGCTTACTCTCTTGTTGATTTAAAAATAACTTTATAAATCAACTTTAATGGAAATACTGAGTTAATTTGTAAGCGTTTTAAATAACTAATCTTTGATCCTAATAATGAAACTGAAATGTTTGTTTGTTTGAAATCGCTAATCTCTGGAACTACTTGTCGGATTTGATTTTTTTGCATTTGATAGCCCAATTTTTGCGGAAGGCTTTAGTCTACTTAACATCACGCTAAGACACTTAGGAGTCGAGCAAAAAGATAAACACAGTAATAGCGCGGGCAGACGATGCGTCGGGGTAACAAGAAATTTCACGCGGGCGAAGTCGCGGGCAGAAACTAGTTTTTTTATAAAAATATAATTATGTTTCTATTACATTTTTTGAAACCGCTAAAAATAAATACAGTCAACAACGTAAGTCGATTTAAGGGGCCGACGAACTTCGCATGCTAATGCGAAGTTCACACAAACGTAATACCAAAATAATTTGTAAATCAAATATATTTATAAGATAGCGTGTATTTATTCCGATTGGATTACAGAATATCTAGGTTCCCAAATATATATTTTCAAAGGACTCTGATATAAAGACGAGATATTATGAGGAATTTCAAATTCCTATAAAACTTATTTTTCAAAAATCCTTCTTTAGTGCTCACCTGGTTTTTTGAAAATTTATCGCCTCATCATCATCTGCCTAGCCATTTCCCAACTATGTTGGGATCGGCTTCCAGTCTAACCGGATGCAGCTGAGTACCAGTAATTTACATGGAGCGACTGCCTATCTGACCTCCACAACCCAGTTACTGGGTAATACGAAACCCCTTGCTAAGACTGGTTGTCAGACTTTCGGGCTTCTGACGACCCGTAACGACTGTCAAGGATCCACGAATGACAGCCGGGACCAACGGCTTAACGTGCTTTCCGAGGCACAGAGGGGTTTTGGTATGTAAAGATGGTCACCCATTCACGGACCATCCGCGGCAAGCGTAGCTTAACCTGATCGATTGACCCGTGCGGCTGTTATAACTTAGCCACGAGCCCCTCTTGAAAATTCATACACTAATATTATAAAGGCGAAAGTTTGTGAGTGTGTGAGTGGGGGTGTGGGGGTGTGTTTATATGTTTGTTACTTCTTCCCGCTCAAACGGCTGGACAATGTTTGAAAAAATTTGGTATGGAGGTAGCTGACACCCTGGATTAACATATAGGCAACTTTTTATCCCGATATTCCCACGGATGTCGATGGGACACACATTGGGCGAACGGCTTGTAACCTTATAAATTCCTCTCCTCAGATGCGTCTCCTGCAGAGCACATGGGCTGAAATGCTGTCACTCATGCTGGCGTACCGGTCGATGTCGGGCGGCAGCCCGCTGCGCCTGCGCTTCGCCACAGACCTCGCGCTCGATGAGCAGCAGGCCAGGGAAATTGGAGCACATGACTTATTTACACAGGTCAGTTGTTGTTAAGACATTAAAGCGAATTATGGCGTAAATTAATCTTAACTCCGGATTTCTGGAACAAAAAAAAAAAAAATGGATTTTGATTGTCAAAATGTAGTTACTAGGTGCTGAATTGCAATCTTCAACGTGTCCCTAATTAATCGACGCATTCAGAGCATGCTTGGGTGAACGTAATTATATCTAAATTATTTACTTCTTCCCGAAATGGTTGTAAAATATAACTTAATTTTCTAGTGAGTTGGCAACACCGCTCACTCGGCAAAATTAAGTTACCTACATAATTTCCGCTACTGCCCAAAAATTTAATTACAGAATTAATTGAAAAATGCAAATTCATAATAGGTCTAGACGGGTTATCTTGATGACCGTGGTTCAGACGCTACCTCGAAAATAAATCATAGCGACTGATCTACTAAGCGAGCTAAACTGATGCATTATTTACTATAGGCTATTTGACTGGTTTCTGATAAACATCTCAGATTATTTAATGGTGTCTAACAAGCCCACAAAAACCTATTACTTCAAATTGCATAATGTATTTCTTTTAAAAAATAGTAAATAAAAATGTACTGTTTAAATAAGCCGCCAAAACGCTATCTTTAACAATATGGCGTCGTGACGTCACGATTCACGTAAACAAACGTTGAAACGGTCGAGATACTAGACAAAAGTCATCTGTTCTGTCAACGATAGACAAAAATTTACTAAATCATGACGTCATCTTAAGTTCAGCCAATCCAGACCGTTTTCGATTACGTGGCGCCAGATTTAAAAAGATGAAGTTTTTTCGGGATTTTTTTAAATAAATAATTCATTGTTTTGTAGTAAAATTAATGCAAATCGATTTTAAAAGCGATAATCTATACGAGTGTCAATAATTATGACCTAATTTTTTACATTGTCAAATAGCCTTTTGTTGTGTCTCGCTGCAAGGCAACCGGGATTGGAAAGGCAGCTGGGATTTCGTGTTTCCATTTTTCTCTCTCTTTAAGAATTAAAGCCCATACTTTTATGTTTTATATTAATAGTTTCTTTATCCTTGTCTCCAGATAGCCGGCGTAGCCAAGCGCCTGGAGCGCGCGGCGGCGCTGCGCGAGGAGTGTTACCTGATGAAGGCGCTCGCGCTCGCCAACTCCGAGGCGCGCATCGACGAGCACGCAGCGCTGCGGCGCTTCAGGGACTCCATACTCGCAGCGCTTAATGACGCTGTCTCCGCTTTAAGGTGAGCTTAAAGCACTCCAGAATTATTAATTTACTAGAGATCTCAAACAACCGTTTGAATAAAATAATTAGAAATAAAGCAATAATCAAATAAAGTTACTTGGCTAAGGAAAACAAACTGATTTTAATTTAGCCAAGATAAAAAAATACAATATTGTGCCTAACCGGGCCTCAAAAGTCCCTAATGAAGTACATGTAGAAAACCGACCATTATTACCCACCCCATGTTGTAAAACTGGTCCAAGTGGAATTTATAAAAAAGAACGTGTGTATTTAGAATAGAGTAATCTAGCAATACATGTGAAGTGATGTGGTGTGCAGGCCGTACAACGGCAACGCGGCGCTGCAGCAGCTGCTGCTGGTGCTGCCGGCGCTGCGCCACGCCGACGTGGCCGTGCGGCGCTTCTGGGCGGGAGTACATCGCGAGCGGCGCGCGCCCATGAACAAGCTGTTCGTGGAGATGCTGGAGGCGTGTCTCCGGTAAGCGCGACACGCGACCGATACTCCTCCAGACCGAACCTCGGCCGGTCTCAGCGGAGGCCGGCCGTCTACGCGGGAGATATGATAGTGCACAGGTGTAAGGACTGTGGAGGTGCATGTATGTTGTATACGTTTCCTCACCGAATGTCAATATTTTCGTTTCTTCACCTTCGGCGGAGGCGACGCGTCCCCGCACCAAATGTACAAAACGACGGACGGATCTAGTACAAACATTGTTACTATTTTTGTATAATATAAAAAAATTATATCTAGTTTTACTGTGGAAGTTTCGAGATTATTGTATGGTCGAGGAAACTATCCTGGGACTGATCGCGGGCTGCCAGCCACTTAGTATTCTAGTGACCTGGAACGTCATTAGTTCTGTTCTAAACAGAGTTTTAGTACTGTTAGCTTTAAAGACGATATTTATGTTTTGTTTAAATTTCGTGGCTCTGCGACGGCCCTTATTGTCGTGATGAAGGTATTTTTTCCCCGACCGTACGAACTACTTCTGTATGTGTGTCTCGGTAAATGCGGGGGCCGTATTCGGCGCATTTATCCTTAAAATATAACATTGTTTTTATTCTGTTTGTTTTAAATGCTAAGAGGGGGACGCTGCTTGTACTGCGTCGAACTAAAAAAAAATTTGTATAAACGCGCTAGTGGACCTTAAATATTTGTAGTTAAAAGAATGCATCATTATGATATTTGTTGTAATTTTACTAAAATTTCTAAAGTACAAATATATACTTAGATAAGTTTTATACCTACTTGGTTTCTTAGCAAACTTGTTTTCTGAGCAAAGGAGACGTAGATTGTTGCTAAATTTAATTTTAAAATAAATTAAATAATTCTACGAAGTAAGAATGTTTGTCTGAGCGAAAAGTTTCATACAAAAATATTCTTATTTCTGTAGAATTGAGCCGTAGTTCAACAGCGCACCCCCATCCTAATGTACAACTGTTTTATAAAATAATGAACATATAACAACATAGAATTTATTTAATACATACACAATATTTACTATATAAAGGTTATAAATGTATATCTAGAGCTGTTCCACTAACTAAAAACATTTTTAATTGAAATGTTACTTGTGTAGCATACCAGTAAATGTCTGATCCCAATATCGACAATACCCGGGTATAGTCGATAATTTAGAAATACTAGTTGTAGTAACTTCTATATTAGATGGATGTATTTTTAAATGCGTTAAGACTCCCGTTGACTCGACGCGACTCTGGTTGAACAATTCTCGTGAAGTTTCATAGAAATTGTCCCATTAGTCTCGTCGCGACTGTCTGTGGGAGCCTTTAAGGGGATTACAGGACCTAAACGCAAAAAAACGCAAGTTTTAGAAGCCATAAAAGTTTAGGATCAACTACAGTAAACAAAATCAGAAAATATATGATATTCTTCAGGATATATGCTAGGTAGATAGTGTGTTGAATACTTACAACTAATTTGATACGATAGAAAAAAATCATGAAGATACCTCTAAAAACTTTATTTTTACAACAATAACCATACTAATATACATACAATCATTCTGATTTTTTGTCAGATTATTCTACAAGCGACATACTAAAGCACTAGTGTTTTAATTTTTTAGTCCAAACAATTGATTTTTTTGTAAATAGAGAAATTGCTTTATATTTTGCAATAAATTACGAAGCGTTGTGTCATCGCGCTTCTCCTTATTTTCTATGCAGTCCGACAGTGACCGCGCTTTAGGTCATGTAAGCCCCTTAAGTAGAATCGTATAATTATAAATATATCCTTAATCCTAGTTAGAATTAACAAGGAGACCCAAACCGCAGTTAAAAATATTTTCAACTAATATAATGTAAACTTACTATAGTGTTTTAATAGGGGCGTGTTTCTGTCAAAACTGTTGTCGTGATTGTAACATATCTGTAGGTAGTTAGTGTAATGTACAAAGTACAAGGAACAATACGCTTCAGGTACCGTATTACGAAGTATTAATACCATCATGATTCCAGTGCGAAAAAGGGATGGTGCTATCGCTCATGTATAGCTCCGTCACTCTTTTACACTGGAATCAGATGGCATTAGACCGTCATAATACGGCACCTGGACTTTTAAATAACCCTTATTCATAAAATATACATTTAAGTATGTATGCTCTTGTCTATCGACGGTTATTTAGCGGTAGCACTCTACATAGATTTTCCGAGGGGCTTGTGGCTAAGTAATAACAGCCGCACGGGTCGATCGATCAGGTTAAGCGACGCTTGCCGCGGTTGCTCCGTGGATGGGTGACCATGTTTAAATACCAAGACCCCTCCGTGCTTTAGAAAGCACGTTAAGCCTTTTTTCCCGGCTGTCATTCGTGGATCTTTGACAGTCGTTACTGGTCGTCAGAAGCCCGAAAGTCTGACAACAACAAACAACAGTCTTACCTGGGGACTGCCTATCTGACCTCCACAACCCGGTTCCGGTTGTGGAGGTCATATAGGCAATCGCTCCATGTAAAATACAGGTATTGAGCTGCATCCGGTTAGACTGGAAGCCGACCCCAACACAGTTGGGAAAAGGCTCGGTAGATTTATTGACTGTAAATAGATTTCCTGGTATTATGTTATATCATGTGCCGATATTTCGGAAATTGTATTATAGCTGTCTCATACTATGCTCATAGAGTGAGACAACGATATATCGGTAGAAAGAGCAAACATCACAAGACCATGAGTGCAACTGCTAAATAAAATACCCCTATATACCCCTGTAAATAAACATAGAGCTTTTTAGCTATAGGAATTTGATATTTATGAATAAGGGAATAAGATTCAAAATATAGAAGCATCCTCCATATTGAGCACTATAGTAAATACCTATACCTAAGTGTAACATCACAGAATTGTATTAAGTACATAAATATATTGATTTGTAAATAGAATTAATATTAAAGATATAGTGGAACAGGTAATATCGAATACCTCAATAACTGTTACCATAGACGAGTGAATATAAAACTGTTAAAAATGTAAATAAGTACATGTTCAGCAGTTTGGTTGATGCCAGCGCCTCTGTTGGTCAAACTCGGAACTAGCAATGGGTTGACATTTTGAAGTTTCGTCTGATAAAGTCCCAATTTGGTACATTATGAAATTAAATTGGAAAGGAAGTTATTTTTAGCATGGTTTAATCTGTAGAAGCCCTTCTCAATTGTTCGCGTTCCGCGCCTCAACACACCTCACCCTCCGTAGCTCTCCTATGGTGTTCGTCCCGAGCATAGCACCTCATTCACCGGCGCCTTTGTTTGTTTTACCATTCGTCTAAGATAGATAGGTCATTAGGATATAGATAGGTCATTGGATCTCAGAGTGCCTCAAAGGTTACATAAAGGCTACGCGGTAGATATAGAATTCATAAAAAAATATTAGATTTTTTGTATGTTTGTTTAGTACGCTTTCACGCTAAAACGGCTGAATGGATTTGGGTGAAATTTCGCACATGGGTAGACCATGACCTGGATTAGGACATAGAATACTTTTATCCCGATATTCCCACGGGATCGAGACTTTTGTGGGTGAAGCCGCGGGACACCCTTAAAATTTGACGTGTTTCTTAAATGTTTTCCCTTTAGAGTTTCAGAGTTTGCTATACATAAGCTCTGGCATGAATTTTACCGCTGCCAATACAAAATGTGTGAACAATCAATGCGAAAACGACTAAAATAAGAATTAGGTTGTTTATAATGTTGAAAGAAGAAAATCTATTCAAAACTGCACCCCACATAGTTCGAATGATTTTGTAAAATTGTTAGTGAATCGATAATTTTACTGATAACAAAAAGGTTGTGTATGGTGCATTTTTGTTGTGATTTTGCCCAAAACATGTGTCGATAAGTATTCGCATTCTTACCAGGACTAGTGATGTAGCTGCTGACGGCGCGTTTCCAGCACTCATTTGTTTTCGTATGCTAAGAAAATCTAGCAAATGAAAATATTGAGTGTGAAAACCCTAAGTATTCTAAAGTAACGTCAGCAAAAAAGTTTTATTTTTTATGATTGTTTTTGTTTATCGGCTTAGTAGCTATTACGTTTAAAATGTAACGTGTCTGAACAAGCTAAAGGTTGTTTATACACAAATTACCGATCAACGGTATTTTAGTGTCAAAATATAAAAGTAGGGTCAACTTTCAAAATGATATTTGTCGTAACATAGTTACAAAAATGAATTGTAAAAAATCAATGTGATGGCTTTAGGATTAAGAAATAAGCAAATAATTTTGAAAGTTGCCAAGTTAGAGGCCGAGATAAACAAACACTGCTTAGCACGTGCTTTGGCAGAGCATTATTCCTGTCACTGTCGCACAACTGTCAAACTGGAAAGTGCAAGATAGAGACGGGAACATACACTGTTACAAGGAGCTTTAGGCGCTCGAATGACGTTGACAACATTTACACTTCTGTTTGAAAAAAAAACAAGGTGGTGCCGTTAGTTCTCATTTTGGCCACGCGCCAAAAGATCTTTGTACAGCTAAGCCAAAGCGTGTGCTAAAGGTTTCCTAGAAGGTCGTCACCGCGACCACCCATATAATTTACAGGCGAATGACGTCACTGAAACGTTATTCATGAAAGTAAGTTGGTGTGTTTTCTTAGAAAGCGTTTTTGACATTAAATCGCTAGATTTGCTCCTCCGTATTTAGTCACGCAAAAAATTGCGCAATTTATTGCGCGGATTGGTGCTATTGGCTAACGTAAAGCCATAGCTTCAGAGCAGCAAAGTTATTTGACGCGAACTGTATATTTGGACGCGGTAAGGTGTATCTAACGATTTAAATCAATGCCGCTGTCATAATTTTCGTGATAGCCGTCACTACGGCCGTTGTAAGGCGGTCATCGCTTTTATAGGAAACCGTAGCTATGGAAATAAAATTTATCAATCTCGGCGAGACTCGAGTATCACCAGAATAAAAATTTTCTACGTATCTTAAATTCCATGTGAGTTTTAACGCTTTCTGTTGTAGTTATTCTTATGTTAAGAATATTTACTTTATTTAATAGTGTTTAGTGCGTAACCGGTGGTAGTCATGAAGCGAAGCTGTGAAGTGTGACTGTGCCAGAATATTTATTAAGTTTTTAATTATTATCGTCGTTATTATTGATCTGCGATTACTGATATATACAATTAAGGAAACTGTGATTGTTTGGCCACAGTCTGTATGTGGGTGGGTTACTTTAAAACACGGCTAATGGATGAAGCCTTTTTTGAAAACACTTGAATTGATGACTTAGAAAAAAACCTGTTCATGTATGTTCATCAATCTTGTATCGATTTATCTTTTAGTTTGAACTGATCGGCAGCTTATTACCTGCTTGCATACAGACTGAGACCGGATGTTTTGTTGATAATATTTCTTTAAAAAATCAAAAGAATATGGAATCGCCTTTTATAAAAATGTTTACTTTGTATAAACGAACTGATTGGATTTGATGAAAAATAAATTGAATTTCTATATCGTAGAACATTTGTAGGTGGAGTTAGTGGTATGTAATCTCAGATCAAACTAGAGAACCTTAGGTAAACCAATATAATACCCGTGTCTTAAATTTTGTATTTAATAAATTCGTACCTTATTTCTTTACATAATGTTATTAATGTGAACCGGTCCCGGATATAAAATAAAAAATATATAAAGTGGTGACATTTTATTTTTGTATTTTTATTTTGATTGGTCAAGAATACCCTTTCCACTACGCAAGCTGTAACTGACGTAACATACCTAAGAACACCACATTTGAAAACCCCGAAAGGATATCCAGCGTACTATAGTGCACCCACACCTCGCTAGTTATGTGGGCTATGTAATAGAGGCGAGCCTATTGCCATCAACCGGGCTCTAATCTAGAGTCCGGGCTGCTATTAAGGAATTCCTAATTGAAAATCCGGTGGCACTGACTGGCAGGCCCACCATCAGGGATTTTAATTTTGATAACACAAAAAATTTGTCGCTAATCGGTCACTGGTTCAAAAGATATTGTAGGTGGCCGATCTGGGAATCTCCCCAGCAGGGCCAAATTTATATCTCAAAATAGGGCACCTAGCGAAGTTGTTTTCTCCCATAATTTGTCGCCAATTAATCGCAATTTTTCACCAAGTAACAGATTTAATCGGGTCTTAGTTTAGGAGATATAATGAGTTCAATTAGTAAGGTATAGTCCAAGAGCTAGATAGTTCATGAAAAATGGCCAAGAAAAAATATTTTCACCTATAAACCCTTATGTTGTTTGAACTATAGTGACCGACAAATTCTGATATTTGGCGACAAACGACTAATTTTTTGTGTTATCAAAAATAAAATTCCTGATGGTGGCCCTGCCAGAGTCAGTGACACCTTGTAAGACGATTTGCTAATAGGACATAAAGCTCAAGTATCGTTTTGCTATTATGACTCTTTGATACGGAGGGGATCCATCGGCTGTCGGTTTGGACCGCTTCACTTCGTCTTTGAATATCATATTCTCAAAATCGTGAAGAATATAAAGTACTCTGTGGTTTACACACTACAAATCGCGATAATAGGATCGCTCGAACACATGTCGTTACTCTATTAAATAAAGGACAAGTGAATTCCGAGGGGACGGCGCGTACGCAGTCCCCACTATCAAAAATTACGCATCCGAGTTATCCACATTAGGGATAATCGCAGGGGTCAACCCAACCGCAGTGCAATGGGAAGGCCTCGCCCTGGGGGAACCGCCTTCTTGATCACGGTATCCCCTATGCCAGGTAAGTATGATTTTTTCACAGAAACGCGCGAGGGTCATTCAACGGCGGAGAATCTTGACACCGCGATTCACAAACGTGACGTAAATGTAAAGCGCCATCTAGTGAATATAAATTGTACTAAAACCACGATTCTTCTCATGCCCTAAGTTCATGCACCACTTATACTTACGTACTTCGATCAATAATAGCTTAGGTATTAATTATTGAGCTACTTGGTCCTCATTACAGCTGATGGAACTTGGTTAACTGAGTGGTCCCGCCATCCGGACGGGGGGCCTAATAAGGCCACTTTGGCCTTTTTGTCTGCGCCCGATCAACCCGCACCGGGCCCGCGTGTTAGATTACGGCCCACTCCCTCTCTCTGAGGAGGCCCGTGTCCCAGCAGTGGGCACATTATAGGCTGATTATGCATGAAATTTTTTATTTTTCACCAAAAACGCTTTTTATTTGAACAGGCCGTTATTGTGTGACCGTTCATCGCCTTTTTAGGAAACAAAAGCTTAACACAATCAGTGAAACCAAAGCAGACTTTAAAAAATATTAATTTTAATTTGAAATTATTGTATTAAAAGTCTGTCTACACTATATCTACAAATAAAATCAAGAAAACATCTTTTATTTAGTTTTTTATTTCTTAATATTTACAATGTCGTTCCCAGAGTTTATTAATTTTAAAAAGTCTAGTATAATTTTAAACTATAGCGAATTGCTCGTACAACAATTCTCGAACTTTGTAATACTCTTCGGATAGGACGCCTTCCAATGCTACGCGGCCGTTCTCCAACTGTAAAAGGAATTAAAAAAATATATAAACATAACTTCAAACTTTTCCCCTGTTGCGGTTACAGCTCCAGAATTGCATAAATGGTGCAGGCAACTTCAGAGACCTGTGTAGGTTTTATGAACAACTAGCTGCGCCCGCGGTTTCACCCGCATAAATGTCGATATTTTTATCCCGATATTCCCACCTCATTCCCAAAATTTGGTATGGAGGTAGCTGACGGGTGTCAATGGTGTCCACGAATGACAGCCGGGACCAACAGCTTAACGTGCTTTCCGAGGCACGGAGGAGTCACGGTATGTAATAATAATAATAATCATTTTATTGTCAGGCAACTAAGGCCCATAGATAAAATACACAAAATAATCTTATAAAATAATAAACTAATACATAATTAATTAAAAACCTTAAAACTATGAACTATACACGTAACATTGTCGGCGTCGTGTTTCGCTGCGTGGTGTCGCGTAACCGTCCACGGAAACGTCGATATACGACACCTTTCGGCCAAAAGTCCTCTTTCAGACAGGTCTGTAGATGTAATAATGGTGTAATGATGGTCACCCATCCACAGACCAACCCCGGCAAGCGTAGCTTAACCTGATCGATCGACCTGTGCGGCTGTTATTATTTAGCCACGGGCGCCAGTGCCCAGTGCAGTAGGAAATTATAGGCTTATAATAATAATCATTATCATCATTTCAGGCGAAAGACGTCCACTGCTGGACATAGGCCTCCTCCAAGCGTCACCGCATCGACCGTTGCTTTTCGCATCCAGCGGATTCTTTATAATAATAATTCTACTTATCACGTATCTTGACTTGGGTCGTGAGATTGTCGACATGTGGGATGTGGAGTCAGCAATCATTGTGCCGATAGTCGTGACAGCCAATGGGTTAATAGCGAAGAGCTTCGACCGACACCTAAGGAGGCTCTCGTTGGGCATCTGGATCAAGGGCTTGATTCAGAAAGCGGTACTTCTGGACACGGCTCGCATTGTCAGGAGCCCTGACTGCGTAGCTTGGATCCTGATCCCGATATTGGTGGGCTACTATTATTTATATTTTTAATTTACTAGCTGCGCCCTGCGGTTTCACCCGCGTAAGTGTCGATCCCGTGGGAATATCGGGATAAAAATTAGCCTATATGTTAATCCAGGGTGTCAGCTATCTCCATACAAAATTTCATCAAAATTGGTCCAGCCGTTTGAGCGTGAAGAAGTAACAAACATATAAACACACACACTCACAAACTTTCGCCTTTATAATATTAGTGTGATATGTATTTCGGGCTGATTTTTCAATCATCTGATATCTTTATTCGAGGAATAATTTTGAAATTTTGACAGTTGTTTCATACAAAAACTGTTAAACTTCAATTTTATTCCTCGAATAACAGATGTCTGGCGATGTAAAAAGCAGCCCTTAATGAAATAAAGGATATAATAAATTCTACTTATTATTATTCTATTCACCCATTCGACTTACTCTTCGTATAGCGAGCGTGCCGTTACAGCACTCGAGCGCGCCGGCCGTGAACTCCGTGCTGAGGCCGAGCTTGCTGAGCGCGGCGCGCAGCTCCGACAGGCGCAGCGAGTTGATGAGGGACGCACTGTGCGCGCCGCCCGGCGCCGCCTCCAGGCACAGCGACACGTCCGACGTGGCCTCTTCTGGGAGAAGTATGAATAAAGTTAATATAAGTCCTAATTATGTTTTTGAATATGAGAGTGGGACACATTTGTGACGAAAATAATTAGATTGGTTAACAACAACAGAAACTTCTTCAGAGATTTCTTTAAAAATAAGCATCACCTTTGTATCTATTTTTTTTTCTGTTCTTTTTTTCTTCTTGTGTGTTTATATATGTGTGTACAGTCAAGTCCAGTCAGTGCACGCATTTGTCAGTAATCATACAGCTCAACTCAAAACTTAAGGAGCTCAACGATTCGACGAACAATACCAGACAGACAGAAAGGACATTTGGATAGGTCGCATAAATTACTCAAACCGCCAGACCATGACTAAAACACAGGGACTCCTTATTATCCCATTTGGCACAGAATAGAAAAATACCTGTAGATGTAGTGTTCTCCCGCTGGTGCGCTCGCGGTTGTACGACGGCGGACAACCACGCTAACTCGGTGTCGCCCGCAGAGCGCCACGCCAGCCCAGACATCAGGCTGTCTGTCAGCTTTACCTGGAAAATACAGTAGTTTTTATAGATACTATGTTTTTGTCTTAATGGAGGTTTGAGATAACTTTTTCTCTTAGGCTAGGAACTCACGGAGCGATTTTCGCCCGCAACCGCCGCGGTCGTGGATCTGCGGTTTTATTTCAAAACTCACGAGACCGGTTATTCGCGCGGCCGTGCAAAATGGCCGGATCTCTGTTTCTCCCGCCGCGCCGCCCGCCGGCCCCCGCGGTCGCCCGCCAACCGATCGCAAAGCGCGCGGGCGCCACCCGCCGAGGCTGCGGGTAACCGCGGCCCGCGCGATTCTACTAGTTGCCCGCCGGTACAGCGGGAGCCGCATACAACCGCGAACACCGCGGGCGTAAAACGCGTCGTGAAATGTGCTTTAATTTTTTATATAAATATTTGCATTCTACAGAAGCTGCGGGCCCGCAACCGCAGCGGACGCGGGCGAAAATCGCTCCGTGAGTTCCTAGCCTAAAGAATACAATAATTTATTTACATGAGGATATTAAAACTATAACATAAGTTGATATTGTTGAGCGTATTAAAAAAACTAGACATTATTTTGTGGGTAGATAAAAAAAAAAAACTCAATGATCCCTTCATACGCGGGCTCAAACATCAAATACAAAAGTAAACAGTAAATAAACGAGTTCCCGTTCAATACAGATAAGCGTAGCTGGATGTGGCTTGAAGTGATTGTAGGGAATCATCATCTGCCTAGCCTTTTCCCAACTATGTTGGGATCGGCTTCCAGTCTAACCGAATGCAGCTGAGTACCAGTATTTTACATGGAGCGACTGCCTGTCTGACCTCCACAACCCAGTTACTGGGTAATACGATACCCCTTGGTAAGACTGGTTGTCCGACTTTCGGGCTTCTGACTACCCGTAACGACTGTCAAAGATCCACGAAGTGATTATAGGGAATATGATTCTTGTAAGATGTGCTGTTTGAGTAGTTTTTTAAAAGTGGATTTGGATTCCGTGATGTATTTCAGTAATTTAATGATGATGAATCGATCGCCGAATTGAAAACATCTGGAAAAGCTACTGGTCCATGAAGACGCTAATGAAGGGTGATCTACCGATCTCCCTGAAGCGCAAACTCATCGACATGTGTATCCTGCCCGTCCTAACATATGGTGCTCAGACCTGGGAGCCTAAAAAGGCCACTTTGGCAGAATCATAAAAGGATAACATAATGGACAGTTAAACGTTAAGTTAATCGTATCAAATCCCATTGGTGAAGCAATTTTCAGTTTTTTTTTTTGTCTGTGCTAAAATACCAATCAATCCGATTCAAATCCAATCCCAATCTCTCTGATTATACCTACGTAATGCAGCGAAAAAAAGAAAAACACGGGCTGTCTTCGCCATATTACGATTCATAATGTTATCCTTTTATGATTTTCCAAAGTGGTCTTTTCAGGCCCCGGGGTCGCTCACCGAGTCGCAAAAGTTCCGCCTTGGCGTTTGTCAAAGAGCGATGGAGCGAAGCATCCTGGGTGTAAAAAGACAGGACAAAATTCTGAACACCATGCTGCGCTCCGACACGGGTATAGTAGACGTAGGCAAGAGGCTGCCAGGCTCAGGTGGGATTGGGTGGGTCATATCAGCCGCGTGCAGGGTGACCGCTGGGCAAAAGTTTCCACACAATGGGTGCCTGAAGATCGAGCAGCGCCGAGGTCGACCCAGAAAGCTGTGGCGAGATGACTTAGACGCGTACCGCGAGGGCTGGTTTGAGGTGGCGCGGGAAGAGTTCCTGGAAGGACTAGGGAGAGGCCTTTGCCCAGCAGTGGGACAGTACAGGCTAAACAAAAAAAATAAATTATGATTTGGATTTTAATGTCTAGGTATAATTTATATTAGCAGGCATCATTAGCCTATATCAATCTACTGGTACTCTCATGCGGGTACTACCAGCTACTCAGGGAAAATCTTTGCTCCACTTAGTTTGAGGGCGTCCTACCCTACATTTGCATTGCGGTCTTCACTTGAAGAACGCTGTAAAACCGATGATTGTTGCAGTCTTGAGTCTATTCCAATCTATCTTTATTATTTCGTTAACCTGCCCACGGTTAAGTTAAATACGACATTAGTTTACTGGTTTCACGACTGTTCGCTCATCAAAAGGTCACTTTGGAGAATCATAACATTATGAATATGGCGAAGACAGCCCGTGTTTTTCTTTTTTTCGCTGCACTACTACGTAGGTATAATCAAAGAGATTGGATTGATTGGTATTTTAGCACAGACAAAAAAAAAATAACTGAAAAATGCTTCACCAATGGGATTTGATACGATTAACAGATAACTGTCCATTATGTTATCCTTTTATGATTCTACCAAAGTGGCCTTTTTAGGCCCCCAGGTTTAGCCAATAATGTATTGATAAGTAATAGTAATGTTTGTACGTACTTGATAGATGTGCGACTCCGTGGTTGCGTCGATGATGTCGCCTGCATACGGTATGTATACCTTGTCGATGCCTTCAGCCTCGCAGTGCTTCCTGAAATATTAAAACCCTGAATAAACAAATTTAACTCGTATGAAATGAACGATTAAGTTTTTGGATAGTTTTATAGGGTAACAGGAATTTTGTGAAAAAATTAGGCAAGTGCGTTCCTGACTGATACAAAATGCAGGAAAATAAATTTAACATTGGTAATATTTTTGATAATCATGCCTATTATGTTCCCACTGCTAGGACGCAGGCCTCCTCTCGGTATTTTAAGAAGTATTTAATCAATTTTGAAAGAACCATGCAGAAATGCCAGGGATAACAGGTAACATTGTGAGTAGTTATAACGTTTTATTGGAAAGCTGAATTATATCTTGCGTTTCCAAAATAAAATACCGGGTCGCAGCATTCCCTCCTTGTTTTAAAATAATACTATCGATCGACGCATCGACTCGTTAATTGAACTGTCATGTGACACAGCACTCAAAGATAGATTCGAGACAAGATCACTCATAGATTTTTGGTTATCTTGTCGTCAAGAATACACAAAATTAGCTAATCAAGCAATTACTTTTTTTTTAATGCCTTTTGTTACACCCTATAGATGTGAAGCTGGGTTTCAACACTAGTTTACCTTAAGGTGAATGGGTAGTTGAGACCGCGAAATTCAAAATCAAGATACAATCTGACACTGACCTAAAAATTGCAAAAAATGTAAGAAAATTTGAATTTCGCGGTCTACCACTATCCATTCACCTTAAGGCGGATGTTCCGATGGGCCGTCCATACATTTTTCGTGGGGATTATACGCTAAACATAGACACTCTTTGTTGAAAACGAATCATTTTATCACTTTTCTATAATGAAATGTCCCCGCGATCGACCTTTTTAGGAAATAATTTACATTATTTACTGAGGAAAACGATCGCGAAATCCAGACCAAATTTGACAGTTGCTTCACTAGTGTGCGTGAGTTTTGACAAGCAAAGTAAGCAAACTCAAACGCCATGATTGCGATAGTTTAGAGATGAGAACGCTAGATGGCGTGTAGGCATTATTATAATTCTGTTTAATCAATATCATACGTACAATAATTGATTTATTTCCTTTCATACCTTTCATGAACAGGTTCACCAAAAAAAAACTTTATAATTAATAACCTGACCTGACGACCTTCCTAACATAAACAACTTTATTACATAATATTGTTTTGTGGCAACATAAATATCATTATTCGTAGATAGGATTTATGCGACGTTGCCGTCCCACCCGACCTTGAACACATGAACTACATTGAAAGAATTACCAAGAAAACCGTTGCCACTCATCTTTCGCCGCGCCGTAGCGACATGATAATATAATTTTGAATCTTGCTTGTATGCAATAGCTTGGCGCGCGGAATTGCTCGCGGAATTATTCTATTTTGTATGCTTTGCATTTTCATTGATTCAAATTATTGCAATATTTCTAGTATGTTATTGCAATTTATTGTAGGTATAGTAACTAATAATGATTCGATTTTAAAAGTAAGTAGGTAAGTAAGTACCTATCTATCTTTCGGCGGTTTTAGAAACAGCAAGTTGGCCCGTGAGTTAGGTTTTAGACGCTGAAATCCCGTCACAATACTAATTACTTACCTATGTATAAATTACATAAGTACAAAGTCAGTGGTTATAACTTGAATGCGTTTGTACCTATATTTTTGGTCAATAATAAATTTAATAAGTAGGTACATATTAAAAAGCGGTAACCCAACGAGTTTGCAGTCATTTGCAAAATCGAAGTACCTACAAAATAGAATACCTTTTACGAATATTGTAAACAGTTTCAGACAAACAAACATTATTTTAGTTTGATAAGTCGCTTCGGCGCGGCGGCAGCGGCGTCGTCGGCGCGCGGCGGCGCACAGTGGTCGAAAAAAAAAAGCTTCCCTTTCATAGGATTTTTGAAAAATAAAATGTTTATTTGATAGTTTCATGTAGGTACATCTACAGTTTTGTCGAGTACATTAAAACATTGAATAAATTAGTAGGTACGGGTTTTTTAATCTATACCCTAAAAAATTACTTTAAATAATAGGTACATATTTCAAATGTATGAAAATGGAATTTGTTTTCCTCATAACTTTTTTATCAACTTCAAAAAAAGGAGGTTACAATTCGACACGTATGTATGTAATATTATTTAGAATTGCATTATATTCACATAATTATGACATTCTATTAGGGCTTCCAAACAAATATACTAAATTTTATAGACGTATGTATGTTTGTCCACGCATTTCTCCGCAACTATTAATCAGATCGTGACCATTTTTTTTATTGGCTTACATTTCTTTTTAGTTTAGGAGATATAATGAGTTCAATTAGTAAGGTATAATCCAAGAGTTAGTCGAAGAGTTTTTTTGTGAACTCTTCGATCTAGCTCTTGGGCTATACCTACACCTATAAACTCTTATATCTTTTGAACCAGTGACCGACAAATTCTGATATTCTGAAAGACAACAAACCTAGGTAGGTATATGACTATCGATCTTGACGAAAAGCGTGCTTATTCATAACGTATTGTTGCCGCCGCTACAAAATGTAGGTATCTTGTGTGAGCGGAACAGCGAGCGCCGCGCCAACGACTCGCCTAATCTACAGAGACCCTTGAGACCGCCGCCGCAGAGTTCGCACGTAGTACATACCTACGTCCTAAGAATATTTCCTATTGCAAAATTTGTAAAGTAAGGAATACACCCATTTCAAATGTAGCAGTACCAAACTTGTTTTATTGAAGAAGCACCTCTAAAGAAACCCAATTACCCAACACGTATGAATAAATTAATAATTGGTATGTATAATAGGTACATTTTTGTAAATCCTATGTAAGGAAAACTTATTTTTGCGTCCACTGTGCGGCGTAGGTACCCAGTTAGCTGTCTAGCCAGAAGACCTACCTACGTTGAGGGTGCGTTCAGAACTTAGAATTTTGAAATCATTGGTTCAGAAACAAACAAATGATTGAGTTACTTACATCAAATTAATAAACGTAATTTATTGTTTGTATTTATACAACTTATTCTAATCTGTTTTTTTTCCTATTCGTCGACCAATACTCTACCAGGAATATAAAGATAAGTAAAATTTTACTTTTATTTTATTGTTCTGTTTTCTGTTATGATTTCAGAACGTAACCCTTTCATAAAATATCTGTTTACTGTTTCATTTCATCTGTACTATTGTATTTACTAGCAATTCTAGCTAGACTGCTTGAATACAACTACGAAATTCTGCGATCTCATTACATACGGTTGTGAAATTCGATACTATTCAATTTTATTCAAATACTGAGTGTCTAAGTAACATATTCTTTTGTTTTTCTTTATTTCAGATTTAGATTACATCTACAATCACAGACTACATTAGTACATTATAATGCAGTCTACACTACAATGTATGCTTGAACAATAAAGAAGGCGTATCGACGACACGAATATTCGGGGCCGCGCAAATCTTTAAAACGTATTCGAGGTGGACTAAGACAATTTCACGATGATGAGAGGTAAACATGCATAATATATTACTTACCTAATTCTTTGTCTGGCTTCTTCGTAAAACAGCCAAGTTTGGATGTAGGATTTCATAAAAAACGTGTGTTGACAAAAGTTTACATTCGTAAATCGTATTACACTTACAGCCGTTTGAAAGTTTAGCGTTCTGAAGATACCAAGATGCCAGTGAATGAAGAAATCCTCATAGATAATATGTTGTAGGTTTCAAATAAGCATGATTTATTGTAAAAAAGTGACATGTGGTGTAAGTATGGTCATTACATTAATTTGATTTGTTGCTTTCAGTACATAGAGTACCTACACAACCAAGAACATAGGCCCGTGTAAAACCAAAATTTCACTTAGAGGCCACTTACAGTACTCCTAGTACCAGCACAGTGACAGCTGAACCTGTGCTTGAACCTTTAGAGATTAATTGGCCGGAAGCTGATCCTGAAACTGATTCAATTGACTGTGGAAACTGTTCCAAAGAAATGGATATCTGGGTATCACATTGTGGACCTGAAGAATGTAATTGAGTGGGCATTCCAATTGGAAAGACACCGAAATATGTGTGTATCTTCACAAATTGAATTTGGTAATGAGAGACTTGATGGATTTCGAAGTGAATTAATTTTCAAGTACAGTATGTGTGGTAACTAAGACGACCCACTGACCGTGGAAGCACTACGGAGAGCAATAATAAAATAAATACTGCATTTTTGTGGGCAACTGCGACTGCTGATAGCTGCTACTACACTCAATCAGTTCACATAACAAGTCTCATGAATATTCCAACAATGTCGGCAAATAAATTTTGTTGTGTTGAAAAAAAATCAGGCAGTGTGTGGTTTGAACATTTGTCAGAGGAAATTAAAACTGCTGGTGAACAAGAAAGGTCAGATGCTATTCAAAAAGGTCATGTATCTTCAGACGGTGTTCCGTTTGTTACTGTATGTAGTCGGAGGATGGCTGAAAAGGTCATATGGCCATAACTTTGATTCATCTTCTGGTATGGTAAGTTAATATATTACTAAACATATACATACATAAACTCACGCCTTCTTCCCATGGGGGTAGGCAGAAACTACAGAACGCCACCTACTACGATACCTCACATACTCCTTTACTAAACACATATTTGGTTGTGTATGAACTTTTTATTATGTGCAATATTTACAAGTGTTGCTTTTCATTTCCAGGCCTGCATTATTGGTAAAGAAACTAAGAAATGTCTATTTCTTGGTGTTCAAAACAAATATTGTTATACGTGTCAATATTATGAAAAAAGGAAACATGGACATGAAAGCACATAATTGCTGCAAAACTTTTACTTGACCGCCTACAGCAATGGAATCACAAATTATTGTGGAAAGCTTTTAAAAGAGTGAAGAAATGCATCAACTTCGTTATTTGAGTTTTATTGGAGACGGAGACTTCTCTGTGTTTGCAAATTTGAAAGAGAAAGTGTCATATAGGAAATTTGGTCTGAGATGGGAACATAATAAAACAAATTGAATGCAAGAATTATAATGTATATCAGTGAAAGTGCTGCTATGGCAGCAGATTTGCGAAATAGCCCGCTTCATGTATTCGGAAGACATGAAAACTGCAAGGATTTTTACTGCAATGTCAATAAAACAGCTGCAAATGGAAATATAATAAGTAAGAATTGTCAGTACCAGTAAGAAATGCTTTGATTATCATGGTACAGTATTGTTTCTTTGTATGTTACATAATCATCTATCTATAGGATTTTTATTGATATTTTCTAGTAAAAAATATTCTATTTTCAGGATTATCGCTTGCTACTGGACACAAATGGTATACATAGCCCAGGGGCATATTTTTCGAAATACATAAATGGAAAGGAACAAATCAGAATACGACAGAAGTCGTCAACACGAAAACCACATATTCTGCCAGAAATCATATTGAGACATGTTCAAAAAAATGCTAAATGTATAGATTTGAATGGTATGTATACTCGGCTAGATATCAAGTTATACATTTCCAGTATAAGCTGACCTCCCATTGTACGGAAATCCTATACAATGCGAGATCAGCTACTGGAAAACTAGCTGGTTAATTCTTTTTTTTTTACTTCATAAATTGCATCAATTTCAATGTCTAAAATATATTATTATGTTATTCTAGTGAAAAATCGTCCTGCAACATCAGTTGGAAATTCGAGCAACTAGTAAAGTTTCAATATAGAGCAGTTTTGGAGATTGATGGTAAATGACATTTTGAAATGAATGGGAAACAATATTCGTCCAAAGTAACATAATTATATTCTAAGTAAAGTTATTTTTCTTTGCAGCAGCAGCAGCCTTTAGCAGTAGACAAGAAGACTCGCACATGGTGAAAACAAGAAGTCAAACGATTTTTGATATTTTGTAGTAGTTTGTTTAGAATCAACATTATTATATCATTGTATATTACTTTTTTTTTGTATTTACTATAAAGTGAAAAGGTGAAATAATACTTTATTATGTAAGTATAACCACCTGGTGATCTCAATAAGCAGGTCTTTAGATTTTTCTTTTTCTAAAAACTTTGATAGGCTTTGACATTATAAAATATTTTTTCACTCTGGTTATAAGTAATTGCATACTACATTGTATTTTTTTGATTTGTTGTTATCTTTTGTTTTTTTCTTGTGTCTGCTAGGTGTAACATCTGTAATAATTGGATATGCTATAAATTTAATCATGTATCTACATTTGTGTCACTTCAAATATTTATATTTAATTAGTAGTAAGGTAATAAAATAAAACTATCTTTATAAACTGTATAGACTGAAGTTTTTGTAACTGAACATACAGCTGTGCTGCTGGGGAGTTTGTTGCGCCACTTCTTTCCAGCTAAAGCACTAGGGAGAGGTTAAGGGCGAATCCCATCGATAAAAGACATGCCGGGGGTAGGCAGAAACTACAGAACGCCACCTGCTACGATACCTTACATACTCCTTTTGTCTCGTTTACGTTCATAAATCTGGTCATACACGCACGCCGGTTGTGAGTACTACGCACAGGCACAGTATATTCATAATATTCGCAAGGAACGCATTTCATTTTTCATATAAATATCGTAGCAGGTGGCGCATTTTTTAAATACACGCCACCTAGTAGTCTATTCTTGTAAACGTTTGGAAGTACTCGTTAACGTCTGTGTGTGTAAACGACCTGTATTCAATGGCAGATTTTATTTGGGGATTATGTGTCGAATTGGGTGGATTTTGAGGCAATGTTATGACCAAATACAATAAAGAGTAATGTCCGATAACCGCGTCTACTACTCCTACGACTTAATAATGTGCCAATTACACATAAAACAAAATAAACTAAAAATGTTGACATCAGCGCCATCTAGCGGGAAAATGGCCCGGAGCAGATCATATGATCCTCCTTAAGAATAAATATAAAAACAGAATTGACGTGGAACCAGACCTCAGGATAAAACTTTCATCATTTGCGGCGAAGCTGGATTCTTTGGTGAAAAATAAGCAGCTCCATACTTCACACTAAATAGCCGATACGGAAATATAGTTGGAAAAGTTATAGTAACAATATTTTAAATTTAAATACATATGGCCGTAATATATCACGTCGCATGTCCAATTAGCAGACACAATAGAAATTCTATTGTTATCGGTACATACCCTGTACACGCGACATGCGAATGGATAATACATACTTCTAAAAACAATAAATGTGTATTATTTTACTATTGGGTCACGAGGGGGCAGTATGAAAATTACAGGCGATGGCGGAACAATGTTTGGGAAACTTGTTCTATCCTGTATATTATCATCTTACTTGAGAGTCTGCAAGGCGCCGTGGTTAGCTCTAAGCCCTACTATAGCGCGCGGCTTGGCCTGCGACACCACTCGCAATAGAGACTCGCCGTCGCAGCGCCCTTCCAGCTCGATGTACTGGATGTTCGCCTTTATCTGAACTTGACGCATGGATGATACACACTTGCTTGGTACTTCCACCATTTCCTCTGCAATCAAATAGTTTATGTTTTAAAACGGTAGTGGCTAGCTCCCGACGATTTATATTGGAACGTTGTATACAAGGTATAACGTTAAATGAGCAAAACCTCTTAAGGGGTCATTGTACTCATCATTATGAACAACTTTTACTATGGGACCCAAGCTGAAATCGCAAAAAAAAATCAGTTGTTCCCTACACTTATGGTCGCATAACTCATCAACATGTACTAAACCGCTGATTTTTTGTTTGCGATTTCAAGTTTGGTCCCATAGCTCATAGTCAAAGTTGTTCATAACGATGAGTACAATGACCTCTTAAGAAGTTTTGCGCATTTAACGTTACACGTTGTATATGCTCGTTGCGAGGTAAACTCTGCTTGCGCGATGCAGGATTTTGCGTGGCGTCAGTGTGATGTGTAGTTCGCATGTGGCACCGTAGATGCCGCCACTTCAACTAACCGGTAACCGCTACACTTCAGCCTCAACCTCATTAATATCCAGTAATGAAAGTTATTTATTTAAACTTTTCGCACAAAAAGGTACAAAGGCGGTCTTAATGCCTTAGGCATTCTCAACCAGTCAACCAAGGGTGGTGAAGAGATTGGATGGCAGGTGCTTTGGTTGAGAGGAACAATGATAAAAAAAAATCTATTAAAACTAGGTACACAAATAAATACTATTTACTATAATATACAGTGTGAGTCTTCATAATGTGCACATATCGAAATGAGGGTAACTAAGCTTAATTTTATCGACGGAAAAAATATTTAAAAAAATCTAAAAATATTTTTTTTTGTAGAATTTTTATTAATTTTATTAAAATTCTTGTTCGCTGCTGTAACCCCTGTGTAAACAATCGCCCTCAATTGTGAATTATGGTTTTTTTCTAACAAAAATCTGATATTTTTTCATCAATTTTTGCAATAATTGTAAAATTACTCAATAAAAGCCCCGATTACCTACTCTTTTTTATTACTTTAAATTATTCTCCATAGTATCAGATTTCTAAACGTAAAATACCATGTTTATAACTCAATCACAACATTTCCTATCAACTGTTAAAGAAAGGCCTTGCAATCACCATACTTTAGCAGGTAAAGATCCTTTTAAATATTTTTTCAAATATTTTTTTCGTCGATAAAATTAAGCTATGTTTCCCTCATTTCATTATGTGCACATTATGAAGACTCACACTGTATACTTATAATGTATATAGGGTGACTGGTAATTAGTGACCGATACTTAAACACGTGATTTTACTCATCATTATGAACAACTTTTACTATGGGACCAAACCTGAAATCGCGAAAAAAAAATCAGCTGTTCCCTACATTTATGTTCGCTTAACCCGTCAAAATGTAGGGAGCAGCTGATTTTTTTTTCGCGATTTCAGGTTTGGCCCGTAGTAAAAGTTGTTTATAATGATGAGTAAAATCACGTGTTTAAGTATCGGTCACTAATTACCAGTCACCCTATATATACAAATTCAAGGGAGAGAGGTGTTGAGTTATTTAGCAATTCATTCTATAGGAACAAATCCATATTTATCCATAATTACCTTCAGGCTCTTGTTTTGGTGGAGGGGCGGGTGGCACGTCTCTGATCTCTCCTTCCGCATCCACTATCTCAGCAAGTCTATAGTCTTCAGGCTAGAAAGTAACAGAAAATACAAACTATTGTTTGCAGAGTGTACGAATAAACATGATTTAACAAAATCGTTACTTTTACTATGAACAAAGCCGGCTTTGGTTTACAGCGGCCCGTGGCTAAATAATAACAGCCGCAGGTCGATCGATCAGGTTAAGCAGCGCTTGCCGCGGATGGTCTGTGGATTTGTGACCATCTTTACATACCGAGACCCCTCCGTGTCTCGGAAAGCACGTTAAGCCCTTGGTCCCGGCTGTCATTCGTGGATCTTTGACTGTCGTAACGGGTAGTCAGAAGCACGAAAGTCTGACAACCAGTCTTACCAAAAGGGGTTATATCGTATTACCCAGTACCTAGGTTGTGGAGGTCAGACAGGCAGTCGCTCCATATAAAATACTGGTATTCAGCTGCATCCGGTCAGACTGAAAGCCGACCCCAACATAGTTGGGAAAAGGTAGGCAGATGATGAAAGCAAGCTTTGGTTTCCTGAGTTGTTATTTTAGCAGGGGAGCCTTTAATGTTCTACCAGGATTAAAGTTAAGAAAGACATGGACGACAAAACGATAATAAAATAAATAAAATTAAAAATTTAAATAAGGTACTTATTAACCCCCGACACAAAAAATAAAAATAATATAAAAAGAGATTTTTTTCTCTCGGTCTTTTAACTTCATTAAAAGAATCTGTTAATATTTTTTAGACAAGTGTCTCCACGTCGGGGGACCACACTAAGCAAATAAAATGAAACGAGAAGCACTTGATCGATCGACTCGAGTGGCTGTTCTTACTTATTATTATTATTTATTCATCAATCAAGGAACATAGACTTATACAATTATTAGGCATACAATGTCAAAAGCAATAATTACACTTAGAAAATAGAAAAATTTAATTAAATAAATAAAAATTTAATTAAATCACAATACTTATTGTGATTTAATAAAATTTTTATTTATTTCACAAAATAAAAAATAAATAAAAAAACAAAATTAACAGATAAATAAGACAGAATAGTTATAATTTTCTGACCGGCATTCGAACAGCAACATGCCTGTCACAACCTTGCCACGAGCCCCTCTGTTGTTATTTCTTTTTTCTGGTTAGCCTGTTCTGTCCCACTGCTGGGCAAAGGCCGTCCCCATTTCCTTATACTGTGCCATCTCCCTCCAGTCGGTTAGGAACGAGTCTAAATCGCCACGCCAGGCTCTAAAATAATTATGAGAATTTCTTTTACCTTAATGACTTCTCCATAATCATCGACCCGGTACCTGTCCTCGTGGAAGGGGTACATGGCGTGGTGCCGCTTGTTGGACTTGAAGCAGCCGGCCGCGCGCACGTCGTGTCGCACGGGTATGTCGTGCTTGCCCGTGACCACCCACATCTCCAGTTCGCCGTCTGAGTCGGAGTCGGATGATATGCCGGCTGTTTCTTCCCTGGAACGAAGTGTCGAAGAATTAGAAAATATTGTGCTCATACTTCTAAGCGGCGTTGCTGTGTGTATACCGGACATACACAAACACTCCTTAAGGCGCGATTCCACCAGTGTGCGGCACAGTGTACGACACAAATGTTTATTCTGGTCGGCTCACTCAAGCAAACAATAACAAATTGTGCGCGAACATTAGAAATGTTTGCGCACATCTGCATACTTTTGTGCGCGCACATATGCAAGCAGTGGACTCGCGTCGACGCGTACACACTTGTTCTTCCCGAACTCAGGTCTCAGTCTTATCGGAGTGAAAACATTAATTTGTCCTGTTTCATCATGTTCCCGCACAAGTGTGTGTCACTGTGCGCGTACAAAAGTTACGCACAGCTTTGCCGGTGGAAACAGAGACTATCGGATCTGCAGCTCAGTACGTGCACTGTTGGAGTTCTGCACAAAATGTTTGTGAACAAATGTGCTGCACACTATTTTGGTGGAATCGTACCTTCACAATTAGCTTCTAAGCCCCTTTAATAAATATGTATGTTAGCATCAGAGTTATTACGCAGTTATGAATATTTTGTAAAAAGTGTCAATCCCTTAAAAGTAGGTACACTGTCCTTCAAGATACAGGATTTTCGTAGTTTGAAGGGGAAGGGTCTTCTCAAATGTAATAGCCATTCCCATCCCTTATTGCATTAACACTGATGTTACCTAGGCTAAGTCTTTTAGTAAAATAAAATTACTTACTTACCCCTGTACGAAAAGTCGATTAACACTTCAGTTTTTTTATTAATCTCAGTTATCGAGCAAAATATTTGTTCAAAATTGCAGCAGAAGAACAATGCAATTTTGAACAAATATTTTGTTCAATAATTGATATAAAAAAAACTGAAGTGTTAATATTATGCTCAATAACTGAGATTAAAAAACTGAAGTGTTAATCGATTTTTTTTGCTGACTGTACATATAGGTACATACTTCGTCCTGCGATCACCAATCCACCAGTCAAATTTGCTGGTTATGACCTTGCCCCCTACAGTGGAATGTCTTTCGAATAATAATGTGCAGCAATGGTCTTTATTATTGACAGACCAGGGTGACTCATTTGGTCAGCGGGATTGTCCGAAAGGGTTACCGCTGGCCCGGAACATAAAGGGCTAAGGAAGGAACACGGGTGGGTTTTAGTCAGTAAGAGTCTGACACTCCCTTCCGCTCCACCCAGAGCGGGAGGGGTCATTTGATGATTTACATAAAATACAAAAAAAAAAGCGGGGTAACTCACTTGACAGTACTGTTGACCTTGACCCTCTGCTTCTGCATGTACTCCTCTAGCTCGGCGCCTTCGAGTCGCACGCGGCGGTTGATGCTCAGCTCGATGGTGCGGTCGCCGCCTTTCTCTATGAGGTCGCGGGCTAACGTGCCGGGGGAAGTCCTGTTGATGGGAGAATTATTGTTGAACTAGCTGCGTCTCGCAGTTTCACCCGCGTAAATGTCGATCCCGTGGGAATATCGGGATAAAAAGTAGCCTATATGTAAATCCAGGGTGTCAGCTATCTCCATAAAAAATTGCTCCAGCCGTTTGAGCGTGAAGAAGTAACAAACATAGAAACACACACACACACTCACAAACTTTCGCCTTTATAATATTAGTGTGATGTAGGCACACTGACATATTTTTAGTGTCCGACCGAAGCTTCGGCTTCGGCTTCGGCCACCTTCGGCCAAAAAAGCACCTTCGGCCAAATCTTCGGCTTCGGCCAAAAATTTGCCGAAGGTTTGGCCGAAGCCGAAGGTTTTCTAGTTGTCAAAATTTGAAATTTACTGAACGATGCTAAAGCGAGACGGAGAGTGTGCAGAGCAGCAGATTTTCGCCGCGCCGCCGCACCGGACCAAACGAATCGCAGTTAGTAAACTAAACGAGTCAAAACAAGTTTGAGAGCGCGTCTTAAAATTCTAATAAGTGTTTTGTTTTTAAATATTTCATATTTGTTATTACAAATTATTTTATTTATTACTGTGAGTAGTACCTGTGGTGATACGTTCATTATTGTGAGGTACTCTAAGAACCAAAAAACCGTAGTATTGTCTGGTTTAAAATATTTTATGTTATCTAACGTTAGGTAGGAAACTAAATGGAAACAATGTTGGTATGTTACTCACAATATGTATCTAGTATATTCTGAGATCAAAGTAACTATCGTATTTCTCAAGGTCAATGACACCTTCGGCTTCGGCTTCGGCCGAAGGTTTTGGTGAATACCGATTAATCGGCTTCGGCTTCGGCCAGAATTGCACCTTCGGTCGGACACTACATATTTTTAAAATATAGAGAATGCATGTTCTTCGTTCATAATAATTTGATTTTATGAACGCTTTGTACAGAGTCATTTTTATGTATTTTTATAAATTTTGGAGAAATGGAGCGATTAAGTGTATGTGTCAAGTAAACCAACAGCTCTCAAACTAAGAATTACGTAAAGCACTACGGCTCTTATCTTGAACATGCTTACAGCGATTTTATAAAGATGGCGCCGTTTTAAAGATAAGTAAAGTATAAATAGAGCAACTTAATATAGTATTACGTTATATTTACTAAAAGTATTTTGTTTGTTAAAGAAGTCTTAAACCAGTAATTCCGAGATGGTCGGATTATACTTAAATTTTTTATTGCAAATGGAGCCGGATACTCCATTTGCTATAAAAAATGTATTCCAATTAAGAAAAAGACTTAATTTTTTTATAGCAAACTAGCTTATGCCCGCGACTTCGTTCGCGTGAAATTTCACCCTCTTAGGGGTGGAATTTCGAAAAACCCTTTCTTAGTGGATACATACTGTTCACAAAGAACACACCCTCCAAATTTCATGTCATGGTAGGCTGTGCGTTGATATATCAGTCAGTCAGTCAGGACTTTGAATTTTATATATTTAGATGAAGTCTCCGGTTCCAATTGACTTCTACAATGGTTAAACTACTTACCTAGCAGTCAAAACAATAGAATTCTGAGGGTTAGGAGCCCACAGTAAGAACAGGTCTCTTGCAAACCCTGACTCCAGGTCTGGGAAGGAAGCCAACACCACTTTAGGTCCAGGAGTGCGGCTCACTTCACCTACTGAGTGGCACAGTTGTAAGTGGCGCAGGGCGAAGGGGTTGCTGCGGGCGCCTTCGAACGCGCGGGTCAGCTTGTCGCTCATCCATTCTATCTGTAAAATAAAAAGCAGATTTTTCATGACAAATGATGAAGTTGAAAAATATAACTTCCCATTATAGAGGTACTAGCTGTTCCCCGCGGTGTCACACGCTGCGCGGCTCCTAAGGGTCGTAGCGTGATGTTATATAGCCTATAGCCTTCCTCGATAAATGGACTATCCAACACAATAATAATTGTTCAATTCGAACCAGCAGTTCCTGAGATTAGCGCGTTCAAACAAACAAACTCTTCAGCTTTATAATATTATAGTATAGATGAGGAACAGGGTGTAAAGTTCACTCAACCTCCATAGAAAAGGGAGGATCCTCCTACCAGATGGGTGTTGTGTCTGGCGGGCAACTGCTCGATGATTCATGTCGGACCGTTGTATCTATGCTAGTTGCGCGGTAAACTCTGCTTGCGCGATGCAAGATTTGCGTGACGTCAGTATGACGCGTTGTTCGCATGTGGCGTTGTAGATACCGCTACACCATAAAGGGATAGGGATGATAACCAACCAAAAAACATGGTGCGGAAATAGGGATTCACAATAATGTTTGAGCTTGGTGTGTAATCATAATTTTAATTGTAAATATCTGTGTCGTTTTATAGTAGAGTAATAATTAGTATTTTATGTATTAAAACAATCATGTTAACTATCAAACCTTTAGAGAGCAGTGGTGGCCAAGTGGTAACGGCAGCGACTTACGAGTTGTAGGTCGTAGGTTCGAACCCAGACAAGCGCTTTACTTTGTGTAAATTATTTCATCACCACTGCTCTCAAAACGGTGAAGGAAAACATCGTGAGGAAACCGGCATGTCCTAGAACCAAAAATTCGAAGACATGTGACATCTGCCAACCCGCACTGGGCCCGCGTGGTGGATTACGGCCCACTCCCTCTCACCGAGAGGAGGCCTTTGTCCCAGCAGTGGGAACATTATAGGCTGATTATGTTATGTATCAAAACTTGTATTGTCTTTTCAGCTACTAACATTAACAATTAACAACTACCACAAAGTGCAACGTTCGACGGCTCATCCTGCTGTGCTGCTGTCACTATATGACGCTGGCAGGATAGTCGACATCGGTTCAGTTGCCAAAAAGAAAAAAAAAAATGTTTGACGATACTACAAGAATGGTAAGTATCCAATGGTTCTATGTCAGGGCAATGAAAACGGTTTTCCCGTTTTGGCTTCTCCCTATGTATTAAATTAAGATGACAACGGAAATATGGATAACTAGCTCCGCCCCACGGTTTCACTCGCATAGGACTCGATCCCGTGGGAATATCGGGATAAAAAGTAAACCTAATTGTTAACCAGGGTGTCAGCTACCTCTATACCAAATTTTATTAAAATTGGTCCAACCGTTTGTGCGTGAAGTAACAAACATACAAACTTTCGCCTTTATAATATTAGTGTGATTTTCGTAATGATAAATTGGAAATTATACAAATGGGCGATACCAAAGTGACTTATACTTTTTTTTTTGTTTTGGGTACATGGGAGCATTTTCAAAAGAGTGGTTTATTTCTAAAATCAATTTACCTGTGACTTAGCAAACTCAACAACGTTGTAGCTGACATTCGACAGCAGTAGCAACGAGTATGCAACAAGCCCGGAGTCTTTGTTGCGCCACAGCTGGTCTAACATGTGAGCCAATTCCAGAACTCGTCCAGCTGTGTCCGTGCATACTAGGACGCAGCCACCGCCGCGAAGTGTTGTTAGGATTGTTGCTGAAAGACACAAGAGCGTGTTTTAAGTTTGAGTACAACCTATCCATGGAAATAAAACATTTGATTTCTCTAACAACTATACTAGGATCCATGGACATGTTGGGAGCTGACAATGAAGATGATGTACAATTTTTATTGCTGGTATGTGCATTGGAACTCTCAATAAGAGCCATAATAATATCGCACGGTGATAATAAAAGTGACCTATTTAAAAATTTAGGTAAAATGAGTTAAATATACTTAAAAAACCAAAACAAAAAACATCTTATATTAAAAAACAGGCCATTTAATGGCCTTGTTTTTTAACCATTTGAACGCCATTGTCACATATACGTGACAAGCAAGCGCGTGCCCGTGCCGTGTAAAAATATGCAAAGCACTTTATCACGAAATAAACAATTAAATCATTACTTTTGTGTGTTTTTATTTGTATACCTTAAATATTTAAAATTGTGGCTTGGCGTGGGGGGCACGCGCGTGCGTTTATGCTCTGGCGTTCAAAAGGTTAAGAAATAAGATGTTTTATAAAGATGTGAAAGAGTATACTTTTTTGAGTCACTTTGTATACATACATACATGCAGCCTATAATGTTCCCACTGCTGGGACACAGGCCTCCTCTCGGTGAGAGGGAATACTACACTTTGTATATTTAACTCATTTTACCTACATTTTGAAATAGGTCACTTTTATTCTCACCATGCGATATAAGAGTTTGAGCCTTTCAGCAGTTTTTTTTTTCAGCATATTTAACAGTGTGGTTGCTAACATATCATTAGGTGTGTTGTCTATTGGTAATTGTTATAGTTATCCTCACTGCTTCTTAGCGTGTTGATGGTACTCTATATACAGTCAGCCAAGAGTTTGGCTACGAGCTTGGCACCTTTAATAGCGTCAGTCAACTCCTGTAGTGTGCAGACAACAGGACATGCTGGGTAATATACCTTCCACCTCACACTTCACACACAAACAAACACACACACGCATTTTTATTTTTCCTTTTCATTTATTATTATTGTTTTCTTTTTGTCACATGTATTATTTGTGAACATTCCAATCTCGGCGAGGGGGGCCAGGAGTCCATAGCACAGGGTATCCTAGTTTGGATTCCTGACTCCCACAAGTCCTAGTACCTAAAATATTTTTGTAACACCTCTATTTTACTGTAATTGTACTTGTGGGATAAAATAAACATTATTATTATTATAATAATCTTGACAAGTGAATACTGCCGGTCGATTCTGTGAAAATCTCACCGTGAAAACAGAGGTGAAGTGAGTTTGTTTTTGATAGGAATTGACACTATTGACAGCTCACTCCACGCTCACTTCACCGAAGTTTTCACGGTGAGATTTTTACAGAATAGCACCGCTGTAACCAAAAATAATTTCAAAGAATCACTTACTCATCAATTTCTCATCTCTCAATCGCCGCCTCTGCTGTACATAATCCGCATTCATAGCTCCCAGCAGCATCAGAGATGGCCTCATGAGCCTTTCAATTTCACATCCATTCAAGTGCCGTTCCTTTTTGTGGTTAAAGTCAGGGGCGTATACAATGTCTTCTTCACCTGGCGCAGCGATACGCCACACTGTGCCGCCGAGTGAGTGGCCGGCAGGGAGAGGTGTGATGCGCAAGCCTAGGCCTTTGCCTGGAAACAGGAATGGAATTTTAGTAGTTACTAGTTACATCTATGGATAATGAAATTAGTTTTCTAGCAGAATGTCTTAAACACTACAATGTCCATGTCCTGAAGAATGTGTACAGGTTCCAGTTGAATAGAACATAAGCTACCTACTATAACATTTATTTGTAGACAATGACTGGTGCCACCACTGTGTCACCACTCCTTACAATGCTGATACCAATCCGCCCCTAAGACAACCAGACCATTATTTTACCGAATTAATTTAAATGTAACTTTTTTGCCTTAAGTGAAAAAACTGAAAGGATATTTTAAGAGTAAACGCGACGCGGCGATCAAAGCTCATGCCTTCTCTGTATGGGTAGAGGCCTTTGTCCTGTAGTGGGAAAACAATAGGCTGGAATTATATTATTTTACTAGCTGACCAGGCCAACTTCGTGCCGCCTCAGTTTTTGAAGTGAAAACTTCTTTAGGTGCGTTGGGCATTTTTTGAGATGGGAATAAACCATTGAACTCGCGGCACTGTTACCGTAAACGACACTGCGCGTGTTTTATTTATAAGACGATTCCAAAAATCCCGCTTCAGATGTGTTTGGCTGTCCTCAGGATGTACTTGGTTTTAATGTATATCCAATATGTCAGTGAGTGATGGCAAAGTATTCCGTTTGTGTTTTGTTTTCACTTCTGTCGGCACTCCTGGAGTGCCACTGTTTTTGATTCCCATGTTTTCATAATTAGGAACCCCCACGGGTGTACCCAGAACACCCTACCAAAGTTTCATCACAATCTGACTAATGGTTTCGGAATGCATAGAGGACACCCATCGACGGTTAACCGTCAAGACCTCCTAACTCAATATGTCAAAATTTTACAGGAGGCGCAAAAAATCTTTTATCTTTGAAACAAATGTAAATATGAGTAAACCAAAAATATAGTTGGTTTTAAATATTATTATTTACATTATTAAGATAAATTTATTTCTTTACTTAAATAATAATATTCCACAACTATCACACAACGCCGTCTAGTCTCAAGCTAAGCAGAGCTTGTGTTATGAGTACTAGACAACTGATAAACATACTTATATATTTCTAAATACATACATATATAGATAAATTACACCCAGACACAGAACAAATGATCATGCTCATCACACAAACATTTGTCCTGGGTGGGAATCGAACCCACGACCTCCGGCATAGCAGTCATAGTCACTGACCACTAGACCAACAGGCCAGTCGACTTACTTCGTTCCATTATGTAACTAGGTAAGATAGGAGAAATTTACACTTTTTTTAAAAGACTAAATTTGTAGATTGGAGGTCTTGTCATTTCATTTAGGAGGAATTGGTCACAAAATTAATATATTGATATTGGCATTATAAGAAAGTAACTTTTTTGTTAAAATATGTCAGTTAGGAGGTCTTGATGGTTAACCTTCGATACAAGTTGCGAGGCGCACACTGAAGTTAGGAGCAATTGCAGCCAAATTTTGCACGCGCGTATTTCGTAGATATTGGCACGACAGAAAAATACCCGAAATATTGCGAATTCTATAAGTATAGGAGATTTTAGTATTGTGTGCGATAGATTTTGTTGGATTTTTTTAATAAGAAAAAGCATTTTGTTAAAATATGTCAGTTAGGTCTTGACGGTTAACCGTTGAATACAAACATTGATTTTTAATTCCAATATCTGTATTGAATGCAATTATTTATTACCTTGAAAGCAGATATGTTCAGACTAAGACACTACTGGAATACCAGTAGTAGTGTCTAATAAAACAATACTTGTTTGTCCATTAAAACTCCGTACCTTTCATATCAATACTCTGATTATACTTCAGCTGCACAATCCTGTCGAACGCAGCATCAACATCATCCAACGTGAACAGATCAAAGTCTGACACGTTTCTGTGTGCCTGGTACAAGTCATACATGAACATTTGTCCCATCTTGTATACCGGTAGCGTAGCGTATATGGGGCAGTTCAAACCAAGCTTTCCCACTGCATATGGTAGGGCACCCAGGTGGATAGGGTCTGAATGTGATATTAGTACTGCGTCTATTGTGTTTATATGTCTGGAAGATAATACAGTCATTATTAGTACCATTAAAAGAGTAACAATCGAGTTTCTTGTCCATTCTTCTCCAAGCTATATGATACACACGCATTAGCTAATTAGCTGCTAGTATGTCTAACCAAATAATAAAATAATTCTTCTCCATACACAACTACTTTTTGGAAAGGGAAACAAGAACGAATTTAATTTTTTTGTAAATTTTGACATTCAAAAGTGCCTTAGTGCCTATTTGAAAAAATGATTTGACTTTGCAAAACACGTACAATGGTCCACCAACGGTGGACTAAGTGCGGAAACCAATTCCAGTAACATAGAACAAAAGGTCATAGTACCAAACTAATAATTCACTTGTCTATAAAGTGGTTGTTCGATAGACATGAAATTCTTACAGAACTATTTGTAAATTTTGGTTTCATGCTTGAATAAATTATGTACGTCTTGATAGAACCGCTTCAACAAACACAAGCACGTATATAGGACTTTATACGATACGAGGAGGTAAGGATGAAAAAAAAACTGCTTGGCATTTGGGCTGTTTCTTAATAAGTACAGAGATGATCCTAAGACGACCCACTGACTGATTTCTGGCTTTTTATAACTGCTATTAGAGCTAGTAATGTGTTTTATCGGTTGAATTGTAATAGCATTCATTTCTACAGCGTTTTTAAAAGGAAAATTCTACACTAGTAAACTCTACAAGTTGTATTGATAACATAACCTTAAAACATTACCTTTTCAGTTCTTTTATGAAGTCCATATCGAACTTCTCGTCCCATCCACAGTCTAGAAGGAATTTGAACTCGTCTATCTGTAGCACGTAGCATGGTGGAGCCTCATCGCCAGCCCCCGAGAGGCAGTGCAGCTTGATAATCGAAGTCATTGCGAAACGGCTAGATTCCCGTTATTGTTCCACTATCTAGTATGTTGACAATGTTGACATCATTGTTTTAATAAGCACGACGTGGGTTTTTTAAAATTGTGTCTTTTTGCTAAATAAACTTATTGTTTCAAAAACGAAAAATACTTTCTTGTTAGTTTACGCGGCGAACCATAGCACACACACACAGTACTTTTTGATAGACTGAAAAACCATAGATAGAAGATAGGCCGCATTCCGAATTAGCTATCAATATCATATCATCTCACATGCGTTCCGATTTACCCTGCGTTCCAGAAATAATCGTTTTGAGCGTGCTTAAACCCGTATCAATTTAGCGAGCGCGTTAACGATGTCCCGTAAATCATCATAGATGACGTCATGACATGCGCCATCTTGCGATAACGCCGACCATGCCTTATGATAATATCACCGCCCGTGAGCGCTCTGTCAAAATTAGTGTGTGTGTGTGGATGTCATGGGGCGCTTTCCGAATTAGCTATAATCGCTCACAGCGCTCACATCATCTCACATGCGTTCCGATTTAGATATCACGATTATGACAGCTGAGACTGCTGAGAGCTGTCAACAATTCGGAACGCCCATGAGCGCGCTCACAGTGCTTACTCAATGTAAAAACGATATTATTACAGTATTTCTTTGTATAGACACCACATTTCTTCTTCTTTGGTTAGGTGGCGACTATCAGCCAGAAGCACAATTTCGAAAATGCCACGTTAGTTTAATTTTATGATAAGATGCAAATCAAAACAAAACACACACTGACACATCCTCACACACACGCACTGTCATTTTTGACAGCGCTCACGGTGATATTATTCTAGGGCATGGTCGGCGTTATCGCAAGATGGCGCATGTCATGACGTCATCTATGACGATTCACGGGACGTCATTATCGCGCTCACGCTAATTCGGTACGGGTTTAAGCATGCTCACATCGATTATTTCCCAACTCGGAACGCAGGGAGTGTGTGTTTTGTTTTGAGTTGCATCATATTGTTAAACTAACGTGGCATTTTCGAAATTGTGCTTCTGGCTGACAGTCGCCATCTAACCACAGAAGAAGATGTGGTGTTTATACAAAGAAATACTGTAATAATATCGTTTTGACGTTGAGTAAGCACTGTGAGCGCGTTCACGAGCGTTCCGAATTGTTGACAGCTATCAGCTGTCATAATCGAAATATTTAAATCGGAAGTATCGGAACGCATGTGAGACTATGTGAGTGCTGTGATCGATTATAGCATTTATAGCTAATTCGGAAAGCGGCCTCAGATATATTCCTTGTTATAATACACCACCACATTTCTTCCGCTGCGGCGGCGCGGCGGCGGCGGCGGTTTTGATAAGACCTATCAAAACTAGTCGCTGCCGCCGCCGCCGCCGCGGCGCCGTGTGCAAGGGTTCATACAAATCCAAGGGCAAACAATACCGCGGGGGCGCGGCGCCCGCCGCGCCGTCGTCGCGCGCGTCCGTCGCAGCCACGGCATAATCTCAAACTAGCCGCCGCGCGCCCCGGCGCGGCCGGGTTTAGCTTTGGCATTAGAAAGTAACGTACTTACCTATATTAAAAAGGAATACAAAAGTGTTTTTTAATAAAATTATTTATTAAAACAAAAATAAAGTTCTTAGGTTTATTTTAATCCTACAATAGTTTCTCGGTATGAAATTGGGCCCAGAAGAGTGGGTGAACTCGGACTGTGTAAGATGATGATGGTAATGAAATATTAAAACAATTTAGTTAAGCCCGATTCAAACTTTATGGTGGCTCGGAACTTGAGGACTATGAGGAAAGTCGCTGCGCAATAATCTAATACACCTGTGAGCAGGGGTGAGGGGTGAGGTACTGCGGGGTGAGGTACTGCGGAAAGAGGTACTGCGGGAAGAGGAACTGCGTGGTGAGGTACTGCGGGGTGAGGTACTGCGCAGCGAGTGGCGCACTTCAGAGTAGCCATAAAGTTTGAATCGGGCTGTAGGTACACGCACAAAATCTAGCAATAGCACGTGTCCTAACCGAAAGCGTTGGTCGAGATAGTACCTACGCGATCGTTTCCCTCGTAAATACGAATAAGACCTAAGTAGGTTTACTTACTCCGCAATTAAACAAGTCACGTTTGTACGTCATCTATATGTAGGTATGCAGGGTTATTGGTAAAACATTAACAACCTCTTAAGAGGTCATTGTATTCATCATTATGAACAACTTTTGCTATCGGACCAAACCAGGGGGTCTACTCCGAAGCGGTTAACCACTGTATCGGCCGAATGTTCGGTCATTTTCTGATTCGAATATTGTTGTCTTATACGAATTTAAAAAAAAAGGTAAAAAAAGGGTTAAGGGTTCTAAAAAGGTTCGGTTTGGCACAGTTTGGTCGGGACCAATAGTCAATATAGGAAATTAATGGTAGTAGAAAATGACCGAACATTCGGCCGATACAGTGGTTAACCGCTTCGGAGTAGACCCCCAGAAATCGTGAAAAAAAAATCAGCTGTTCCATACATTTTGACGAGTTATACGAACATAAATGTAGGGACCAGCTTTTTTTTTTTTTCGCGATTTCAGGTTTGGCCCCATAGTAAAAGTTGTTCATAATGATGAGTACAATTAATGACCTCTTAAGAGGTTGTTAATGTTTTACCAATAACCCTGTTTATTATAAAAGAAAAAGTCGTGTTAGTTATACTATTTATAATATAACTCAAGAACGGCTGAACCGATTTGGCTGGAAATTGGTGGGGAGGTAGCTTAGAACCAGGGAGACGGACATAGAATACTTCTTATCAGTTAAAAGAAATATCCGGTTTTAGACGAACATAGTATTTAATACATAGTATTTACCTATAGGAGTAGGGTAGGAGTAGTGTAGGAGTAGGTTAGGAGTGGGGTAGGAGTAGGTTAGGAGTAGGGTAGAAGTAGGGTAGGAGTAGGAGTAGGGCTAGGTAGGGTAGAGGCAGGGTAGGGTAGGGTAAGGGGTAGGACACCACGCGAACGAAGTAGCGCCGCCGGGCAGCTAGAAATAATTTATATGGCAAAACAACGTTTGCCGGGTCAGCTAGTAATTCATAAAAAATAAACAATCGCGTAATCGCACGACAATCGTCAGTCAGAATAGGCTATATGACAATGTAAAAAATAAGGTCATAATTATTGACACTCGTATAGATTATCGCTTTTAAAATCGATTTGCATTAATTTTACTACAAAACAATGTATTATTTATAAAAAAAACCCGAAAAAACTTCATCTTTTTAAATCTGGCGCCACGTAATGGAAAACGGTCTGGATTGGCTGAACTTAAGATGACGTCATGATTCAGTAAATTTCTGTGTATCGTTGACAGCCGTATTGCGATTATTTATTGTACGCGCAGTGAGTGAAATTTCTAAAGAAATCTGACCTACTTATTGAGTGATAATCACAGAGTACATTATTAATTATGGATAGCAACTTTGTAAAAGCCGACAGCAGAAATTTACCCAAAGTTGACCCGTTTATGATCGGAGTTTTTTTTCAAAAATAACAACGATTTTTATGCTGCTGAGCTTAAAAACGTAAAAACAGCAATGTAAGTACCTTATATTAACTTATTTAGTAAACTACCATAGACCTGTTGAGAGGAAGTAATACGTACAAAGCATAATATTTAGATTATGTTGATGTAAGATAACATAGGTTATGTTTTGTTAGTTGTGGGGAAAATTCGTGTTTACAATATTAATTTACTTCAAGATCCAATTTTTTTTATAGAAATCTTACTACAAAACAAGCTGGAAAATGTAGGTACTGTTCCTAAATGGTTATGGCCAAAGACATTAAAGTTAATCTCTTTGGTTATGGCGACAACTCTGAATTATAACCTCAAACAGATTAGTATAAAATAGACCAACCTCAATCTAAACATTGTTTCTACAATAAAAACTAGTTAATAATAATATGTTTACTTACATCAAAGTGGTCTTCACAGAAGAAAACACTTGAATTATCCACTATATCCTTAGGACATCTGCGAGCAAGAACTAACCACTTCTTGCGCATTTTGGCATTTTTTGGAACGTTTACAAACAGTTTTTCTGGGGTTTATACCGACTTCAAAAAAAAGGAGGTTATCAATTCGATACGTATGTATGTAATATTATTGGAATTGCATTATATTCACATATGACAATCTATTAGAGCTTCCAAACAAATATACAAAATTTTATAGACGTATGTATGTATGTATGTATGTATGTTTGTCCACGCATATCTCCGTAACTATTTATCGGATCGTGACCATTCTTTTTTTATTGGCTTACATTTACTTCAACTTAGGGAACAGTGCAAGTTTCATCAAAATCGATCCAGTAATTTTCAAGATATGGACTAAGACGTGAAAGTGTGACGGCCTGGCTTATTGATACGAGCTACGGGTGTAGTGTCAAAGGGAAAACATCTCAAAACCTTGGTCAAATTCTAGTGCAACAACTAAAAATTACCAAATAAAAAGTAATTTAAAAAAATTAAACCGACTTCAAAAAGAAATTAACTCAAAATTATGAAATAACTTTAATTTCGGAAGTCGGTGGCAAAAAACTAAAATACAGATCCCAAGACACCGACTTCCGAAATTAAAGTTATTTCATAATTTTGAGTTAATTTCTTTTTGAAGTCGGTTTAATTTTTTTAAATTACTTTTTATTATTGATGTATTTGTACACGCTGGCACTAAACACCATTTATAACTCATTTTAAAAGGGAAATTGTAGTTAAAATTAAGAAAATAGCAGAACAGATGACTTTTGTCTAGTATCTCGACCGTTTCAACGTTTGTTTACTGAATCGTGACGTCACGACGCCATATTGTTAAAGATAGCGTTTTGGCGGCTTATTTAAACAGTACATTTTTATTTACTATTTTTTATAAGAAATACATTATGCAATTTGAAGTAATAGGTTTTTGTGGGCTCGTTAGACACCATTATCTAAATAATCTGAGATGTTTATCAGAAACCAGTCAAATAGCATATTAGGTACTAAATTAATATTTACTTAATTAGAAAAAGTGATAAAAATTACTTCTTTGTGCTAGAACTAGGTTTATATAACATGATGTCCTTAACGTTCTCATCTTCTAACAGAGCTGTAATATTATCCGTAAATGGTATTTCTGTTACTGGGTCGACATTTGTAGTTTTTGATGTGTTAGGGATCTCAGCAATCACAGTGCTGTCTGTATATTCGTAATTTTTTTCTACAACTAATGCTCTGAAACTTTTTGCTTTCGCAGCAACACGGTTGGAGTCACTCGTATTAACGAAACTTAGTTCGGCTACATTATCATCACTTCGTGTTTCTTGTAGCAGCAATGGGTCCTTTCTCCTAATGGATCCGGATTCACTCCTTTTAACGGGGAAGTATAATTTACTTACAGTTATGTCACTTCGGATACGAGTAGGGGTTGCTATGGCCGGATTTATGGTAACATTCATTTTTACCGATAAAAAATCTTTTACATGACGGTCAATCCGAGCGTGAAGTGAAGTTTGTTTGGCAACAATGGGTCCCGATTCTATCTTTTTAACTGAGTTTTCTCCTACACGGTCATTTTGGCTATGAGACGAAGTTTCTTTGGCGGCAACGCAACTGGATTCTTTCTTTTCAATGTAACTTATTTCGTATATATTCCGATTACTTTCATTAAAGAATGAAGATTGTTTCGCAACATACGTGTCCGTCGAACTTTTTTCTCTACGTAAATCCTCATTTTTATTTGTTAAATTCGCGATCTTCGACAGAATGCTATCTACAGATTTTTTTATAGAACAGCCAGAATCAATTTCTTTGTTAGATTTCTTGTCGTCTAAAAGTGTTGGTTTCTCCATAACATCCTCTACAATACTTTTTGCATTGGTTGGAACCATTCGGCCGGTATATACGTTTGTAAGGGGGATATTTTCCGCTTCAGAATTCTTTGGCTCATTAGATGTACTTTCTTCGGCTTTAGCACTACTGGACTCCATTCTGACTGTACTCTCTTTAGCGGTTACGCCTTGAATTACATTATTAAGATGGATAGTGGATGAACTTTTTCGGGAAATAATGCGATTGGTTTCATTTTCAGGAACTAAATCGCTAGTATATTTTCGGATAATGGGTAAAGTGCCTATTCCTGCGACGTGTCCGTATTCATTCTTTTTAACAGTAATTAGTTCGGTTACATAACTATCGCTTTTTTTGGTAGTAATTAATGAATTCTCTTTACTTGTACGGCGTCCGTATTCGTTGTTTTTAACGAGAACTTTTTCAGTTGGGATATGAGAAGAAGTAGCTTTGGAAGCAACGCGATCAGATGCAATTTTTTTTATGGGAATGGAATCGTTTTCGGTACGGTCATTACTTGGTATGGATATAACGTTAATTGTATCCATTGACTTGTAAGCGTTTAAAAGTGGAACCTCAATTTTCCAGTCCTTTGGAGGTTTCAGGATAAGATTATAGGGGTCAGTTCTTCTTCTGTTTTCCTCTTGATTGAATACAAGAGATATGCCTGGAGGAGGAGAGAGTCGTTGCGGTGGCTTTGCAGTTTCTACAGCTATCAAAGGCCCATTTACTTGCGTAGATTGTGTTGTAGAAGCTTTTTGGAGCATCCTGATGAATCTTTCTTCGATCTTTGCTTCTGAAATGATATAAGGAGGTTTTCTGTTTAATGTTTTGTCCTCCTTGGGGAAAATAATCACTACTGCATAGCTATTCACTTTCACAACCATTCGATACGTTTCCGTACCGAATCGAATATCGATAAATGTTTTCGTCGATGGAGCCCTCTAAACTCTGTTCACAAACTCAAAACCCGAAAATGTTGTCCTACAGATGCCCGCTATTCTTCTGACAGCTGTTTGCTGTCGGGGGCAAGGAAAATCAGGTTATCGGAATGTGTCATTTTCGATACGATAGCCAGTCAGGTTGGTTGTGAATAGCTATGCTGATCTGGTTTCTCAACTCACCATTAATTTTCTTTACAACGTAGTTAAGGCCCATGCATACTAGGAAAAAACTGAAGACAAAAGACAGATATGCCCACCATTCTAAGTCTATACACTGAAAATAGAGTAGGGTAGGTAAAGAAGAATCACAAGTGGGATCGATAAATAAAAGTTAGGAGAAAAAAATGGATGCATAACACAACATTAAGCCTGTTCCCCCGAAGGGCTAGGCAGAGCTGTACCTATAGTACACCCACATTTCGCCAGTTATGTTAAGCCTATTGTCATCAACCGGGCACAAATCCCGGGCAGCTCTGGGATCATAATCAGCCTATAATATTCCCACTGCTGGGATACAGGACACAGGCCTCCTCTCAGTGAGAGGGAGTGAGCCGTAAGGGCCCAGTGCGGGTTGGTGGATGTCACATGTCTTCGAATTTTTGGTTCTAGGACATGCCGGTTTCCTCACGATGTTTTCCTTCACCGTTCAGGTCACACAGCTCTGGGATGCAACTGAAAAATTCCTGACGGAATAACCCTATAACAATTTACCAGACTAGGGGATTTAAACCAGGATACATTTTTATGTTCTCTAAATCTGACAGAATGGGGTCAAAATCAAAATTAAAAGTCATAAATATACAAACTAGGCTGAGAATCAGCACTTTTCGAACGTCAAAATGAAAAAAGACAGTCCGCCACAACACCCGCCCTTCACCACTTCCTAGTGCTTTCGTTGGGGAGAAGAAGTGGTGAAACAAACTGCCCACCAGCACAGCTGTCTGTTCAGTTAGAAAATACGTGATTGTATATGTTACTGTAAAAGCCCAAACTGCGGTAAATCTTAGCATTTACCGGTAAATCCTAAGATTTAGCATGTCGCACCGGTAAAAGTCTGAATTGTTCTATAATAATGGCACTGATTTAAAGAGGCAGTTGTAAATAGCGGTTTTGGTAAGTTCGCTCTTGCATCCTATGTCGACGGAGCCCCGCTTCGCGGGGCCCCTATTTCTGTTTAAAGTAACCTAACCAAACCGAACCTCGGGGTGCCCTTCGCTCGCTCTTGCATTCTATGTCGACGGAGCCCCGCTTACCGCTCATTCAGTTATTGGACTGCTCAATTATTTTTACCGACTTCAAAAAAAAGGAGGTTATCAATTCGATACGTATATATGTAATATTATTGGAATTGCATTATATTCACATATGATGATCTATTAGGGCTTCCAAACAAATATACAAAATTTCATAGACGTATGTATGTATGTATGTATGTATGTATGTATGTTTGTCCACGCATATCTCCGGAACTATTAATCGGATCGTGACCATTCTTTTTTTATTGGCTTACATTTACTTCAACTTAGGGAACAGTGCAAGTTTCATCGAAATCGATTCAGTAATTTTCAAGATATGGACTACGACGTGAAAGTGTGACGGCCTGGCTTATTGATACGAGCTACGGGTGTAGTGTCAAAGGGAAAACATCTCAAAACCTTGGTCAAATACTAGTGCAAAAACTAAAAATTACGAAATAAAAAGTAATTTAAAAAAATTAAACCGACTTCAAAAAGAAATTAACTCAAAATTATGAAATAACTTTAATTTCGGAAGTCGGTGGCATAAAACTAAAAAAGTAATTTAAAAAAATTAAACCGACTTCAAAAAGAAATTAACTCAAAATTATGAAATAACTTTAATTTCGGAAGTCGGTGGCAAAAAACTAAAACTAAAATACAGATCCCAAGACACCGACTTCCGAAATTAAAGTTATTTCATAATTTTGAGTTAATTTCTTTTTGAAGTCGGTTTAATTTTTTTAAATTACTTTTTATAGTTTTAGTTTTTTGCCACCGACTTCCGAAATTAAAGTTATTTCATAATTTTGAGTTAATTTCTTTTTGAAGTCGGTTTAATTTTTTTAAATTACTTTTTATTTGGTAATTTTTAGTTGTTGTACTAGAATTTGACCAAGGTTTTGAGATGTTTTCGCTTTGACACTACACCCGTAGCTCGTATCAATAAGCCAGGCCGTCACACTTTCACGTCGTAGTCCATATCTTGAAAATTACTGAATCGATTTCGATGAAACTTGCACTGTTCCCTAAGTTGAAGTAAATGTAAGCCAATAAAAAAAGAATGGTCACGATCCGATTAATAGTTACGGAGATATGCGTGGACAAACATACATACATACATACATACATACATGCATACATACATACATACATACATACATACATACGTCTATAAAATTTTGTATATTTGTTTGGAAGCCCTAATAGATTGTCATATGTGAATATAATGCAATTCCAATAATATTACATACATACGTATCGAATTGATAACCTCCTTTTTTTGAAGTCGGTAAAAATACAGATCCCAAGACACCGACTTCCGAAATTAAAGTTATTTCATAATTTTGAGTTAATTTCTTTTTGAAGTCGGTTTAATTTTTTTAAATTACTTTTTTTAGAATTGACAATGTAATGTTTTTCAACTGATCATAATAACATCTCGAATATTTAAATAACAGCTCAAAAAATTAGCTCCCTATAATAATCATCAATTTCTGACTTTTACCGGTATTTGCGGTAAAACCTAAGATTTACCGACTGAATCGGCCGGTAAAAGTTTGAAATTAAAGATTATTATAGAACAATTCGGACTTTTACCGGTGAGACTTAAATCCTAAGATTTACCGCAGTTCGGGCTTTTACAGTAACATATTCAATACTAGATATGCAAAGTAATTAACATTATAGGACGCAGAACATTAAATCAAATTATTTGCCATATGTCAGCTAGCCACGTCAATATACCAACAAATACAATAAAATCTATACGTACTCAAGCATAAAAATAATAAATCAAAATAAAAAATGTAAACAAAGGGTAATTCCGTTTATCTACAATAAATCTAGTACTACTAGGCCTAGGGTGGATTCTCGGACATGGGTTTTCGCGTATCCAGATTTGGGTGGATTTTTCGGGATGGAAACGAATTAACCGACAAAATGCAGGGAACAACAATTTTTTTTTCGTGATTGCAGCTTTGGTCTCGTAGTAAAAGTTGTTTATAATGTTAAGTACCTCTTAAGATTTCCAGTTAAACATAAACCTAACACAACTGGCAAAATGTGGGTGTGTAGGTACTATAGGTACGCCTTCAGGGATTACAGGCGCATATTATGTGTCTTGTATAAGAGCTTTTTGGGTTGTCACGAAGATGAATTGACCCCAAACCATGAATGACAGAGAATATTGTAATCTTAGGGGCCGTCTCCACGAGCGAGAGAATCGCGGTGATAGTCTCGCCGTGCCATCAAATTTTCGTCGCGATGATATCGTCGTATGAAGACACGTTCTAAGAGAGTGTATAGAAATACGTGGCACGACGATAATATCGCCGCGATTCTCTCACTCGTCGGCCCCTTTGGTTGCCTTTCCACCAGAGGTGAGTGAGGATGCGTATATAGCGAGGGCTGTGTGTGAAACTAACCAATACCAACGCTAACTTAGTTCAAGCTATAAAAATGAAGCGATGTTATTGGTTGGTTTCATACACATCCCTCGCTACGTATCCTCGCTCATCTCTGGTGGAAAGGCAGCCTTAGAGTCAGCACACCAGAGCCACCGGCCACAAATATAACCGGTGGCTGTCACCACATACTGTGGTGGCGAGCACTGCTGTAACGGGTGGCGAGCACTGCTGTAACGGGTGGCCGCCACCACCACACGCATGCCTCCATGCGTGTGCGAATTCATACAAAACACGAAAAAGGATGTGAACTGCGAGATGGTGGCTCGTTTGCGCTTAGCCCAGATCATCATTCTCCTGGCCTTATCCCGATTTATTTGTGGTCGGCGCAACATGTCTTTTTCTTCCATACTTCTCTATTAGTCGTCATCTCGGGAGTCACTACGTTTCTAACCATTTCATAATTCTAACAGTCCATCCATGACATTCAAACTCAAAACTCCTCACGACATTTTCCTCATTCTACCGTATGACATGCATAAATTATGACAACCGCCTAAGATCTCAGATTTAATAACAAAAATGATGAAATTATGTTTTTCTTTTAGCACAGGTAAACACGGGCGCGTTTTACCCGCGGCGATTTTTTTTTCGCGCACTGGATATTCAACGCTCTGCTTCGCGCCGAGGGTTGAAAATCCAACTATGTGTTTTTTTTGACGGGCTGGGATGCGCTCTGTTGGATTCCGAATGCTCAGCTCAACACTGAGTGTTAAAATTCCAATGCGCGATAAAATGTCGCCGCGATATTTTTACGTCCGAGAGAACGTTAACATTTGTAAACTCAATGCGTATGCTGCGGAGACCTTTTTCTTTAATTTTTACCCGCTTTATTTATAAATACCTGTAGCAACAATAAATAATACTGTATTGACATAGCAAAAAAGTATACAAACAGTCATTTCAATTCTCCGATCGTTATTTTTAAATTGTATTTTCAGAGGATAATTTCTCACAACTTCTGACACTCTTAACTTCTGTCAAAGCGCCATTTCTGTCAGATTAATTTCTTAAAAAAAATCCAGAGAGTCTTATTGACCGTTACTGACCTTCTTACGAATGAGTTCAGGTTTTTCTCAGGAAAGAAGAATGTGTTCAAAAATATTTTGCAATAGAATAATGTACCAATAGGTTTATTCATCATCTCAATTTAATTTATAACCCCAGCAGAAGCATAATCAGCCTATAATGTTCCCACTGCTGGGACACAGGCCTTCTCTCTTCGAAAGGAGTGTGTTGTAAGTAACTAATCCTCCACGCGGACCCAGTGCAGGTTGCTGAATATCACATGTCTCCAAATTCCCGGTTCTAGGACATGCTGGTTTCTCACGATGTTTTCTTTCACTATAAGCAGAGCAGTGGTGATGAAATATATTACACAAAGTAAAGTGCCTGCTTGGGTTGGAACCTACAACCTTAACTCGTAAGTCGGGGGCGATACCACTACTGGGCCACTACAAGTCCGCAGAACTATATCTAATTACTTTCAGAGTTGGTGTCGCTCTTTGTAGTTCGCATTCAAACTTCTGTTATAGAAGTTTGGAAGTATCTATAATGACCTATGGCGAGGGTTTTCTGAAATGACGTTCACTAGGTGTCACTCGCTGACTATTGGGGGCGGAAGGAGCGGATGTTTTTGCATAATGTTATTAGAGACCCAAGTATCCACATAAGCTGGGAAGACCGGGGCCTTCTCGGGGCGGTTCTCGCGTAGAAACCTCCAAAAGGCGCCTGGTCTTTGGAGATAAAACCAGGGAGTGTGGGATTTTTACCTTACTAAAACCACGCCGGTGGTCACCATCTGCACTATGGAAGGGGGCACCGTTACCTCTCAAAAGACCAATCCGGAGCCCCCTCTGTGCAACGCCTATTAGGGCACATCTCTGGGGAGTCTGTAAAGGGGTCTCCCCAAAACCTAGCTAAGCAAGTGTGTAAGGTAGCACATGACCACTGTGCGCCGTCTTCTCTGAGGTCACTCAGTGGGCTGACAGAATCCCCACTCTAAACGACACCACGACCCCATATTCCCGCCTGCCTTAGATGATGCAGGCGGGGTTTCGGTGTGTTAGGCGCCGCCGGGACGGTTGCCTCCCCGACGTCCTCTCCGAGCAGGATCAGCCCCCTCCCGATCCCGCTCGGCGGCCTCCTTCTTGACCATCACGTTCTCACAGAAGGACTTATAGGTACACCTATAACCACCTGCCAAACCCTTCGCGGAATACAGTCAGTTCAATACTAGGTAACACACAAAACTTCGAGTAATTAAATTATTTACGTACCAATTTAAGCCTATACAACAAAGCAGTAGTACAGTCAACAGTAAAAGTAGATGATCGAAATCAGAAATTCAATACCTACTAATGAACGGAGTTCGCGTCAGAACTGTGTGGCGTCGAAGTGATTCAAAAGTATGTGATTGTAAATTATACCAAACATTTACTACTAGTACAGCTGCCATATATTCGTGATCAGTTTTGACTCCTATTGAATTTCAGATTTTGATCATCTACTTTTGCTGTTGACTGTACCTACCTATTTCTCTAAATTGAAATAAGACGTTTTAAAGCCGCAGACTGTTTCCAAATCTTCACTTTCGACGAATTTAACTGATTGTACAGTAACGAACGTATTCCGACTACAGTGTTAAGAATCGTTAACAAGCAAAAGCGTGTGTTCTCGAATGTACTTACTAGTTGATGGAATGTACTGTTGTGCGCGGTTGTCCCGGGTACGATCCTATCTAAGCCTATAATGTTCCCACTGCTGGGGCTCTCTGTGAGAGGGAGTCGGCCGTAATCCACCACACGGGCCCATTACGGGTTGGTAGATGTCACGTGTCTTCGAATGTTTGTTTCTAGGACATGCCGGTTTCCTCACGATGTTTTCCTTCACCGTTTTGAGAGCAGTGGTGATGATATAATTTACTCAAAGTAAAGCGCCTGTCTGGGTTCGAACAAGGGTACTTCTCTTCTTAGTCTGTGGTTCGAACCTACGACCTACAACTCGTAAGTCGCGGCCGTCACCACGTGTCCCGGGTACGATCCTATCTAATCTAATCAGCCTGTAATGTTCCCACTGCTGGGACTCCTTTCTGTGTAATAGGTTGATGTTGGGTAGGAAAAAATCATGCTGACTGGGAGCTTGACTGGCGTGCGCCGCATAAACCAATCCATACTATAATATTATAAATTCGAAAGTAACTCTGTCTGTCTGTATGTTACCTTTTCACGCCTAAACAACTGAACGGATTTCGATAAAATTTGGCAGAAAGATAGATTGCATCCCGGAGAAGGACATAGGATAGTTTTTATCCCGATATTCCCACGGGATCGACACTTCTGCGGGTGTAACCGCGGGGCGCTGCTAGTAGAGTTATATGAAAACAAAGTATTACAGAATCATTTCCCTTAAAAAGATCTATTAAATGTAGTAGTTTACGTTTCCGTAGGATAATTTCCGACCACGCGGGCGAAGCCATGGGCAAAAGTTAGTATTATATAAATGAGCTTATATTTAATATTATAAATTCTAGAGTCATATTAAAAGTCTGGTTTCCTAGAACTACTTGATCTAATTTTATTCGTGACACGTTGGCTCCGCCTGGCTTTCACAATCTTTGAGAAACTGGAATTTTCCATTAAGGGCTGATTTTTCCAATCCCAGATACTTTTATCCGAGGAATACATTACAGACGACCATTTTATTCCACGAATAAAAATTATCTGTTGACTGAATAAGATTAGTAATTTATTACTGTTTAACTTATGAGTTTTTCTTAAAAAACCATCATTCATCATTTAGAAAACCATCCATCGGCAGTGGTGTGTGATTGTGGAGGTATGTCGCAAACCATGCACCACCTCCTATCCTGCCCTCTGTGTCCCAAAACAAGCAGTCAAAGTGACCTAAAGGCTGCAACCAGTGTCGGATGAAGACTACTTGATGTCCTAAGCAATCCACGCCTGTAGGCCCTCCTATCCACTAGTCGCCTCGTATTTGTCCAAAACATCGACGAGCGATTTGTAAAGATTGGCGCACATCTCTAGAGTGACTTTTGAGTCTTGTAATATCTTGTTGATAAACAGCCTTGCCGTTCATGTGCTAGCAAATACTGTTTCGGTGCTGTTTCTGCCTTCTGGTGCCTCCCGAGACGTGATGCCTTGAGCAATTGCTTAATTTACTTTTGGGCTAATCTGGCACTGGCTGCAACCGTTAGTCATTTAATTTAGTATCTAGCAGTAGCGAAGGGTCAAGAGGTAAGCCGGATTAGTTATCTTAAATATGATTATATTATTTGTCTATAGAATACTGATTATGCCATTTTTCAAAGGGAAGCCGGTAGGAATCGAGTTGTATGGAACCTTCGCCACTGGTATCTAGTGACTCTAGTGTAAATATAGAGGTATGAGGAACAGGGTGTAAAGTTCACTCAACCTGCATAGAAAAGGGAGGATCCTCCGACCAGACGGGTGTTGTGTCTGGCGGGCAACTGCCCAATGATTCATGTCGGGCCGTTGTAGGTATCTATGCTAGTTGCGCGGTAAACTCTGCTTGCGCGATGCAGGATTTGCGTCACGTCAGTATGACGCGATGTTCGCATGTGGCGCTGTAGATACCGCTACATAAATATTTACAGATTATATAATTTAATTTCATTAATCGTCTACGCCACAACAAACCACCCGTATGTTTCCTCTAGTTAAACTTAGCGATAGCAATACCAAGGTGATTATGTTACAAAGAGGTTACATACATGCCGTTTTAAAAGCCGTCACGACTTCGAACAACTTTGTTTCGCTTTGCCTTTCAATGTTAGAGACATCGCTTGATTGATCGCTCCTTCAATCGATCAAGCGACGGAGAAGTTTGTGCTCAAAACTGGGGGAGAAATTGTTGGTACGTATTTGTCAGGTGTATGTAGAGTGAATACATGAGGTGCAAGGTGAGTTTGTTATGTTAAATTGTGAGGGGATGAGGATGGAGTGGTGATTTAATGTCTATTTCTTTTTGGAGGGGCTTGTGGCTAAGAAATAACAGCCGCACGGTTCGATGGATCAGGTTAAGCTACGCTTGCTGCGGTTGGTCCGAGGATGGGTGACCATCTTTACACACCAAGACCCCTCCGTGCCTCGTAAAGCACGCTAAGCCGTTGGTCCCGGCTGTCATTCATGGATCTTTGACAATCGTTACGGGTCGTCAGAAGCCCGGACGTCTGACAACCAGTCTTACCAAGGGGTATCGTATTACCCAATAACTGGGTTATGGAGGTCAGATAGGCAGTCGCTCCATGTAAAATACTGGTATTCAGCTACATCTGGTTAGACTGGAAGCCGACCCCGACATAGTTGGGAAAAGGCTAGGCAGAGAAAACATCGTGAGGAAACCGTGCGTTGTGTCATCGCGCTTCTCTTTCTTTTCTATGCAGTCCGACAGTGACCGCGCTTTAGGTCATGTGCCCTTAAGTCCCATGTAATAGGGGGCGAGCCTATTGCCATCAGCCGGGCACAAATCCAAACTCCGGGCTGCTGCTGAGAAATTCCGGATGGAAAAACCCAATAACACTTTACGCGACCCGGGAATCGAACCCAAGACTTTAATACTTAGTATTTGCGCTTGCGACCACTAGACATACGACGCAGTTTGTCACACTTTCTAGGAATATTGTGTTTCACATAGATAAATTGATTCAATTATTGTTTGTAAAAAAAAAACTTATAACATTTTAAAGGGTCGGTTTTAAAGTGTCTACCAGTGTACATTATTAATAAAAATAAAAAAAAAATTAAAAGGTCGTGCGACGGCAGAATTTTGTTGATGCACTGAATTTTATAATAGCTAAAGATTATGTTCAATATTTGGCAAAAAAGCACTTAGTTTAAACGAATTCTGATATAAGTGCTTTCATTGAAAACCCATTATAGTTATTGCGTCTACGTAAAATAGGTAGGTTGTATGTAAATTTTCTAATATCATACTTCGCATTTTTAGTTAAAGAGAAAATGAAATACAAATATTTAAAGAGTAGATGGGTACCCCCCGGGGTATGGGATAACCTGATGAGAAATACCTTATCTCTTTCTGCAGATTCCATGTTATCTCTCTGCACAACAAAATTGGTTCAGACTTTGACCGTGAAAATAAATGTACTATATACATATAGTCCGCGCGGAACTAGTTAGCCGCGCCTTAGGCATGTGAGCGGTGGGAAAGAGGGACGGGGGCGCTTTGTCATTATTCAGTACGTGTGTGGCGAACAATAGGCAACCCCGCCGCCCTCACCCCCGTCCTCACCCAAGGCGCGGCCAACTAGTTCCGCGCGGACTATAAGTAGAGGGACACATAATTAGTTTACCTTTATTTTTAGGGTTCCGAGTAGGATTCCCAAACCTATTGTATAATACTGGGTCAAATTAAATTAGCTAGAGAAACTCTGCAGACGTGATAGGTATTTATATTTATATCTAAACGGGATAAAAAAAAGGTTTGGTGTTTTTTTATTTGGGGGTCAACGATTACTTAAAGTACTTATGAGTTGCAAAATACAGTTTTATTTTTATTTTATAGCGTTTAAATATCAATACCCATCACGTCTGTGAAGTTTACACAAATAAACGGATTTTTGAAACTGATATAATTGTACAGTCGATGGATATTGTCGACTGAAATTTAATTTGTTAAATGAGCTGTTTGTTTTATATTAATAAAATAAAATTTCATTCGAGAACATCCACAGGTTTCTTACTAAACTTCAACTATATCCGACGATCCTGCATACTTATCTCTTTTGTTGACTGTACCTACTGTGGTTGAGGACCCCTAAAAAACTCATCAAATTAATTTCATTTTTATTTGGTCATGTTAAGAAATTGATACCTACCCATCACGTTTGCGGAGTTTCGCTACCTAATTTAATTTGACCCTGAATCTAATTTTCTAACAATAAAATTCTCGTGTCACAGTGTTTGTAACAAAACGCCTCCGAAACGGCTTGACCGATTCTTATGAAATTTTGTGTGTATATTCAGTAGGTCTGAGAATAGGCCGTAAACTATTTTTCATACCCCTAAGTAATAAGGGTGGTCCAACCCAAATTTTATTTTTTATTTTTGGACATTTTTTTTTTTGTGATTCGGCATTAAAAAATACACGCATCCCTAAATTTTCACCCTTCTACCACCAACCCCTATTTTTTAATAGCGATATTAGTACTAAAACATATACCAAAATATTAAATCCCCAATTAACTAACGTGTAACTTGTTATACTTAACAAATAGAAAAACTAAATTTTTTCAATATATCACAGTAACGTGTAAGATATAATTTATTTCAGACGACGGCGTTATATCAACATCAAAGGATCTCGGGAAAATCTGTCAGGTAGGTACTTATACTACGTGTGGTGCTAATGAGAAACGTATATAAACACACATGACAAGATACAAGGTAAATAGATAGGCAGAGGGTGTAATACATCGACTGTAAACTGTTAGGCACTCGCCCACGGCGACTTTTTGTAGCAATGCTGTTACGCGTTCGCATTGATACAGTCGCGATGCGGTCGCTAGCTGTTTGCCCTCGCTTACACCACGATTCTCAGTCGCAATGCGAACGCGATACTGTCGCGCTTCTGTCGCGATGCAAACGCGATTCAGTAGTGCTCGGTTCTCCAAATCTCCACACACGCGCCACCCTCCCTCCGTTCTCTCCCCGAGGTCATCCGACACGGTCGCGCGTTTGCATCGATATATTCGCGATGCTGTATAGCATTAGTAGTAGCGCGTTGGCATCGCTTCTGTAGCGCGTTGCAAATGCGACTAACGCGCGTTAGTAGCGATGCTGTCGCGCGTTTACGAAATGCGCGACAGCATCGCTACAAAAAGTCGCCGTGGGCGAGGGGCCTTACAGTGAATTCAGAGCATGATTCTAACCCATCAGAATTGAAATTTTTCGTCGGTTTAAAAAAAAATGCTGTTTTATATATTTTACTGCGTAGGTCATGCACTTTTCTACGAAACAGCAGATTTTTTGGAACGAAGTTCTTACGGAGCTTGCGGTAGGAGTAAACTGGGAGAAATCGTCACGTAACGAAAAAGCGTTATCAGGCGACGTTTTATTACGTAATTATAATAGAGAGAGTCAGAGATAGTTTTCATAGCTTTCGAGGGTGTTGAAGCCGATAGTAAGGTCAAAATGAAAATCCAAGTAGCTGCGGGGTCAGCGGGATTGTCCGAAAGGGTTACCACTGGCCCGGAACATAAAGGGCTAAGGAAGGAACACGGGTGGGTTTTAGTCAGTAAGAGTCTGACACTCCCTTCCGCTCCACCCAGAGCGGGAGGGGTCATTTGATGATTTCCCATCCGCAAAAAAAAAAAAGTAGCTGCGAATATTTTTAAATTTTCGCATCCTTTGATGTTGGATTTTCATTTTCAACTTCGTTCCTGCCGGGGGTCCCCCGTACCCACACGTTTTTTTTTGGTACCCGACGACAGATTTGAAAATCTTTGATTCTAGAATCATGTGCTGAATCCGCGCCACCCTGTGTTATTTGATTAAGGGCTGATTTTTCAATCGACCGATAATTTTCTTTCGCGGAATAAAATTTACATCTGACAGTTTTTGTATGGAAGAACTGTCAAAAATTCAAAATTATTCCTCCGATAAAATTATCTGGCATTGGAAAAATCAGCCCTTAGAAAACCAGTCGAATTTTTCGTGCCTGAAGTGTATTTGGTCAACGGGAGTTGGCACTAGACAAGTATATTCAAAGTTGGGAAGGTGCCCGCAGTGAGAATGTAAAGTGCAGTGCAGAATTACTTATTCATGTTTCACTAGGTATTCGACGCGTGACATATCAGCACGTTAGGCGGTGCACACACGTTTCACAGATGCATACTATGCAAGTCTCACAGACGCATACTAGGCGAGTCTCAACGTACTAGAATGTCGTGTGTCGCGTGCCTATCGGGTCTGACCTGCATAATCAACATTCAGTATGTTAACAAGTAATGCTAGTCTAAGAAGGTAAAGGATTAATGTTCAGTTCCTATAAACAAAAACGAATTGTTTTGCTTACCAATTGTAGCATTTTTTTTATTGCCAAACTATAGTCCGCGCGGAACTGGTTGGCCGCGCCTTAGGTGGTGACGGGGGTTAGGGCGGCGGGGTTGCCTATTGTTCGCAACGCACGTGCTGAGTAATGACAAAGCGCCCACGCCCCTCCGTCCCACCGCTCACATACCTAAGGCGCGGCCAACCAGTTCCGCGCGGACTATACTTAAGTCACAGAGTACATTATAGTATACTGAAACTTAAGTGGATTCGTAACCTAATTTAACCTGTGATAGGTCTTTGCTTCGTTATTAGAGACAAGAATCTTAATTTTAACCAATAACGGTCCATAAATTATATTAATCGGCCATAAGGCATTAGAAAACGTTACGTAACTGTTTGAGTTTTTGTAGCGTCTTCGGTTTATGTTTTTTACAAATAGAAAATTTTAAGGGTTTGAAGTTAAAACTTCTATAGGCGCGTTGGGCGATTTTTGAGATGGGAAAAACCATTGAACTCGCGCTACTGTTACCGTAAGCGACACCGCGCGTGTTTTGTTTATAAGACGATTAAAAAAATACCCGCTCCGGATGTGTTCGGCTGTCCTCGGGATGTACTCGGTTTTAATGTATATCCGATATGTCAGTGAGTGATGGCAAAGTATTCTGTTTGTGTTTTGTTTTCACTTCTGTCGGCACTCCCGGAGTGCCACTGTTTTATTTATTTATTTATTTATTTTATTTAGGATAACCAACAATTGCTTACACCAAGACATTAGCAGCTTATTATAATAGGATACAATTGCGGGTGCAACAATTAATTACAGGTTAACACCGCTAGCACAAAAAACAGTGGTAAGACCATTAGCTATTAAATTACGACAAACAAGATAAAATGAAAAAATAATTGACATGAAAATTCGATTAAAGTTAGACTAAAATTAAATAAATTACATTGACCATTTACAAAGATATTAAAACAAAAACAATCAAAATACAGACTGTGGTAAGATAAAAAAATATAAAATATCCAATTCCGTAACAAACACAAGACAAATCATTAAGACAAATCGTTAATAATTAAATAAAAAAAAAACAGTAGAAACAAAACTAAACAACCGAATTCAATAAACAAAAATTTTTTCTATGAAAAATAACACAATTACAATTAAACTAATAATTAAAGCAACGCGATTTGAGTATCAATTAAAGAAAATGACTGTAATAAAAATTAAAAAAAACAAATCGTAAAAATACTATAGTTTTTTTTAGGCAATGACAAGAAGTTAGTTAGCCAAATGGATAATTACATAACAAATACATAATCAGCCTATATTGTTCTCATTGCTGGGACACAGAAAGGAGGCATCCTTTCTGTGAGAAGAAGTGGGCCATAATCTACCACGCGGACCCAGTGCGGGTTGGTGGATGTCTTCGAATTTTTGGTTGTAGGACATGCCGGTTTCCTCAGGATGTTTTCCTTCAGCATTTTGCAATGGATAAATTGCTCATGCTTAATTAATACCTACATAGATTCTGATGGTGAAACACGGAAAGGAAGCTCGAACCTCCCTTTTTAGGGTTCCGTAGCCAAATGGCAAAAACGGAACCCTTATGGATTCGTCATGTCTGTCTGTCTGTCTGTCCGTCCGTATGTCACAGCCACTTTTTTCCGAAACTATAAGAACTACACTGTTGAAACTTGGTAAGTACCTAGATGTATTCTGTGAACCGCATTAAGATTTTCACAAAAAAATAGAAAAAAACAATAAATTATACTTAGAACTGAAACTCAAAAATATTTTTTTCATCAACCCATACGTGTGGGGTATCTATGTATAGGTCTTCAAAAATGATATTGAGGTTTTTAATATATTTTTTTCTAAACTGAATAGTTTGCGCGAGAGATACTTCCAAAGTGGTAAAATGTGTCCCCCCCCCCTGTAACTTTTAAAATAAGAGAATGATAAAACTAAAAAAAATATGTGATGTACATTATCATGTAAACTTTCACCGAAAATTGGTTTGAACGAGATCTAGTAAGTAACTCGCCGGTGAAAAATTAAAAACATATGATGGTACGGAACCCCCGGTGCGCGAGTCCGACTCGCTCTTGCCCGGTTTTTTTTTTAGTACCTACCAACAGCAAAAAGGTTATCTTTGAAGATTACTCGGATCATTATTATACTTTCCTTTCTAGGATATTCCCTAACGCATACGTACTTTAAATATGACAGTAGTTTATTGAAGTTTTGGTAAATAAAATTACAAAATGTCCTCCACACCACCCGAAATATTCAAAAACATGTTTTCAAATAGATAGGTATGTTACCGTTACGTTATTCCCGAACCCAAAACATTACGACAAACAAAGTTAGATATCGCAGAATGATTCTCAATCAAGTCCCAATTCCTATAAGAGATATATGCAGGCAATATCAAAGCGAGTCGGGGGGCGCGCATAGTCCGCGAACCAAATTAACCAATATTGACGACGCAGCCGCGCTACGAACTCCGCGTGCTGCCGATACCGCTACGAGCTACGAATGTGCTACGGAGGCGCTACGAATGTTCTACGAATGTGCTACAAGTTTGTTTTTTTTTATTTTGTTTTTATTGAAAATCGGTGGTTTGATGAATGGTTTGGGTTATTTTATTTGTCTTATTTACAAAAAATGAGGGTCTTCTAATAGAGCGAAATGATCACACTATCACACTAATATTATAAAGGCGAAAGTTTGTGAGTGTGTGTGTGTGTGTTTATATGTTTGTTACTTCTTCACGCTCAAACGGCTGGACCAATTTTGATAAAATTTTGTATGGAGGTAGCTGACACTCTGGATTAACATATAGGCTACTTTTTATCCCGATATTCCCACGGGATCGACATTTACGCGGGTGAAACCGCGGGGCGCAGCTAGTGAATTAGAAAAGTCACTTTTCGTGTCGGATTGCAACGGATTTTATTGCGGTTTGCACCATAGTATAGTCTTTGTATTTAGTCTGTATGGTTGAGGTATATAATGCAATAATATTTAACATAGACATAACTCAGAAATCTAGATGATTTAGCACGACGCCTGTTCAGTAGATTTCACCTGTGCGAAGCAGTCGAAGGATATATCGCTGTTTCACTTAACTGCCCATTTACGTGACCGACAACGACGGCAGGACTTTTTCTTTGGATAAAATGACAAGATAAAACAATATAGATTTAATATTACAGTTAACATAGAAAAATTCTTTTTGCATTTGATAGTCCAATTCTTGTGTAAGGCTATTTAACATCACACAAGGACCCGTAGCCGTGGCCCGGAACATAAAGGGCTAAGGAAGGAACACGGGTGGGTTTTATTCAGTAAGAGTCTGACACTCCCTTCCGCTCCACCCAGAGCGGGAGGGGTCATTTGATGATTTCCCAACGTGAAAAAAAAGGACCTTTAGCTGCCAAGCAAAAAAAAAAGTCGGAAAGAATGTTAAGCCGAAACAAAGTAATAGGGCGATGCGATGCGACGGGGTGGGTCGCGGGAACATGAAATTTCAAGCAGACGAAGTCGCAGGCAGTAGATAGTAGCTATAAATAAAAGAATCGCCTGAAACATTTAACTACGTCTCCAATTCACCGACAGATTCGTACCTCCTCGTGATTTTCAAACTAAACAGGCTAGAACTCGGGCGGAACTTTGCCGCTGCGTTGTCGGTAACTTATTCCATTGGCTGCATATCACTCTATTAAAATACGACAACAACCGCCCTCTTGTTGGATTATCTATTCAATTTGAGGTTAGTTTGGTCAACATGTTTGACACATGACATCTGTCAAACGGGACGAATAATCGCGTATGAATAATACTAATAAATTCATTTATTTCGGAACCAGTCCTTAAGCATACATGTGCAATAGACGTACTTATGTGAGTCACAGTAATTTTATCTCTGACAGCATCAACCGAATAGAAACCTTATTGTAACGAAAATAAAGATCATTGGGATATTGACAGTGACGCAAAATCAGAGGTAAAATAACTGAGAACGGACTTTACGGCCAGCAACAAAAGTCGATTAACCCTTAAATTTTTTTTATTTTGGTTAGTGAGTAAAATATTTTTTCAAAATTGCAGCAGAAGTACAATGCAATTTTGAACAAATAGTTTGCTCAATAACTGAGATTTAAAAAACTGAAGTGTTAATCGACTTTTGTCGCTGACTGTACCTATGTCTGCGACTGTACTGAGCTCCCTAAAGTAGGGTTGAGTGTGGTTGAGCCCATGTTAATCGATCGGATAATAGATTTCACAACTATATATATAACTAGCAGCGCCTCGCGGTTTCACCCGCATAAGTGTCGATCCCGTGGGAATATCGCGATAAAGACTATCCTATGTATGATGCAATCTATCTCTCTGCCAAATTATATCGAAATCCGTTCAGTGGTTTAGGCGTGAAAAGGTAACATATAGACAGAGAGACAGACACGAGTTACCTTCGAATTTATAATATTAGTACGGATAAATTAACAGTGTCAGTTGTATAACGGTAAAGTCAGACAGGTAATTGTTTATAAAATTGACTACCAACCAAAATCACCCGTATATTGAAATCAAAACTATCATTCTTGACAGTTGTATGAAATCAAAGAAATGGCTATAATGCGGCAAATAAAATTGACGTAGTGTGTCAATTTGATAAAAAAAAAAAAATATCATGAATGTACATTCAAAACAGTAGCCAGGAAAAGGTCCAAGAGAGTGTGTCGTAAGTGCCTACTTAGCCAAAATGAAAAGTGGTAGTTATTCAAATCTACAACGCATACAAAATTGTAAAACTTTTACGCAAGCAAAGTGGCCGGGTATTCTAGTTTGCCCATAAATAAGCTAACTAAACAGTGAAATATGCAAACATTACTGTTAAAACAATGCGAACAGCACAACAGAAATTAAACCTCCAGACTCGAAAAGTGCATCATCAACAAAGTATATAAAAGGTTGTGCTAAAACTTGGAAATTAATTCCATTTAAAACTCAGCATACATTCATAACTTTGATATTAGTCGAATGGAGTGCCTTACCTAGGAAGCGGGGCGTGAAACATACCAGACTAATTCCAAGAGTTTCTGACTCATTACTAGGAGACAAAGAGCCATACATAAAGTACGCAAAGCAAGAAAGTTTGGTGACGAATGGTTCCAACGCTGAACATTGTGTGAAGACCTTACGCGCCACTAACATCTCCCCCGCGAAGGTCCTAATTTCCACTGAGAGAGAGGGGGTGGGGAGTTGCTGGTGTGGTGGTCCGTTTTGCCAGTGTTCAGCACGTGGTAGGAAGGCAAATGCAGCGCGCCGCGTTCGCAATCAAGGTAAATGTTGCCAGGTGCGTTCGCGGCGGCGGCCCGCGAATTTATAACGGCAACACTGACAACTTGATTTATACGCGGCAAACATTTTCGCGGTATACCAATTGTGAGATATTCCGTTACACGCTCGGTTGCGTTCTAGATGGGCAACTATTTTTCACGTTTTATTGGTTTTCGTTTCGTTCGTGATGTATTTTATTGATGTGTAGTTTTTTTGGAGTTCGTGTGTCCGTCTGGGATGTAGATTAGTTTTTGATGTGTAACGAAACGATACGACGATTCCTTACTTTTTCTCCTTATCGAAACATATCTTATAATAATTAATTAAATGACGAACTAACTAACTTTACAAATAATTACAAAAGCAAAAGGACACCTATGGGTCCAAGTACTCGGCCGCATCGTACAAGCAATTGATAAAGGAAAATTCGTTAAAGTAATGAGACCCATTAAGGTGCGTCTACGCTAGACGAGCCGAACACGAGCGAAGCATGAGCCGAGCATCTTTAGCGGTATCTACAACGCCACATGAGAACAACGCGTCATACTGATGTCACGCAAAATCCTGCATCTCGCAAGCAGAGTTTACCGCGCAACTAGCATAGATACAACGGCCCGACATTAATCATCAGGCAGTGGCCCGCCAGACTCCGGTCTGGTCGGAGGATCCTCCCTTTTCTATAGAGTATGAGTGAATTTTACACCCTGTTCCTCATACCTTTATAAGTGAACCTACAACGATCACTGTCCTCGAACGAAATAAATCCCTTTGTGTTCGTCGAAAAACCGAAAATTGGCGGAGCACAGTCGAGCACGAACCAAATCTCACTCGTGCTCGGCTCGGCTAGCGTAGACGCACCTTACAGAAACTGTATCAGTAAACCAGAAAGATGCCTTTTGATTTAAGGAAAGGTTGAACATTGAGCCAGGCAGATTACAGAACTATTGGTACGTAAGTACCTATATCGTTTTACACCTCTTGAATCAAGATAGCATAATATATGGAAACATTTACTTATACATTTGGAGACCAGTGTTGACCCAGTATTAGCGTCGACTTACGAGTTGTAGATCGTGAGTTCGACGAGCCCAGTCAGGCGCTTCTTGGTGTAAATAATTTCATCACCACTGCAGCTCTCAAAACGGTGAAGGAAAATATCGTGAAGAAACTTGTATGGTCCGAGTACCAAAAATTCGAAGACATGTACCAACACCACTGACCTCTATCATACAGTGTAGGTACTTGAATAATACAGGTCAGTGAGCAACACGCACTGGGCCCGCGTCTCCCTAGAGTATATAATATGTTCTGTGGCCCGCGTGGTAGATTATAGCCCACACTCTCTCAAAGAGAGGAGGCCTGTGTCCCAGCAGTGGGAACATTATAGGCCGATAATACAGCCTTAATAATCCCATAAGCACACTACACGAAAGGAAAAGAAGAATGACAAAGACTAATCACTTACAACCGATAGTTTCTGTCCCACAATAGTTTTGACACAATAACGGTTTGATCGAGAAAACTCAGAGGAATCGATATTTAAACGATCATTCGTTTTAATTTGTCGCTGTTCGGCAAAGATTGATAGTTCGCTGGTCGAGTTTCCAATGCAATCGTGAGTTGTAAATGGTTTATGTGGAGATGCTGGAGTAATTTGTAGTACCTACCTAGTTGTAATCTTGATTGTATTGAGCTTAACAGTGTTTATTACGTCTAAACCGGCACTTTTATTTCTGTAGATTACAATAATCTTTTTTAATTTAAAAGCCTATCCTAGCTGTTAAGTTGTCTATGGAGCACGAAACTTTGTCTTGAAGGTTGAAACACATCGACGATCCTTTGATTCAGATGTCCATAGGCACTTTCAATTGTAATTTTAGCTTAATAAGAAAAAAAAAATTGTGGTATTCAGCTGCATCCGGTTAGACTGGAAGCCGACCCCAACATAGTTGGGAAAAGGCCTAGGCAGATGATGATGGGCTTACGAAATGTAGGTCGTAGGTGTGACAGGCGCTTTACTTTCTGTAAATTATTTCATCACCACTGATCTCAAAAAGGAGAAGGAAAACATCGTAAGGAAACCGGCATGTCCTAGGATCAAAAATTTTAAGACATGTGACATGTACCAACCCGCACAGGCCTGTGTGGTGGATTACGGCCCACTCCCTCTCACCGAGAGGAGACCTGTGTCCCAGCAGTGGGAACATTATAGGCTGATTATGGAATTATGACTATACTAAGAAAACAACAATCTCTTTTTATTTTACATGCCATTGTTTTGTAGGTACTCACGTTTGATCATTATTTCGCTTGATAGTAAGCGCGTTCGTTAAGATTTTGAAAAAGCCTAAGTAAAAAGTCATAATTCGAGTTTTGGTTCTCGCCTATTTCCTTCTTCAATATTGGACCAATTTAAAAGATATTTCATACAGAATAAGAAGGATATACAGGGTTATTGGTAAAACATTAACAACTTCTTAAGAGGTCAATGTACTCATCATTATGAACAACTTTTACTATGGGACCAAACATGAAATCGCGAAAAAAAAGCAGCTGTTACCTACATTTATGTTCGTAAGTTATCTCGTCAAAATGTAGGGAACAGCTGATTTTTTTTCGCGTATTCAGGTTTGGGGTTTGGTCCCGTAATAAAAGTTGTTCATAATGATGAGTTAAATGACCTCTTAAGAGGTTGTTAATGTTTTACCTATAACCATGTATACTGTGTCTCTATGTTTTCTTTTTTTATTAATAGTTGTCAAATTTGTACACAAGGCCTCTGTTGACAGCGACAATTTTGAGTATTTTTTAAGGGTTCTAGTGCTTATAGACACAATGTATCATCAAAAAGGAAAACAGGGACATACAAGTAGTTAATATTTATTATTCTATAAAAAATCATTGCTTTATGGTCATTAACCAGAAAGAAAACAGGCGAGAGTGTTTCTATGGAGAAAAGACCACCCGCATTTCCTCTTAGTGAAAACATCTCTCGATTTTCAAACCTTTTCACGACACGATCCGATATTGTATGGTATCGCTACCAATCGTGAAGAATAAAAGGAAGCGTGTGTTAATTAATTTGTATTTCATAAGCACACGATTGATGAATCGTCAGGAAGTTGGAGCACAACTGTGATGAATAGTACCCACTACCACAGAGTAGCATATAATAGGTCATTCTGTCGCGGTTTGTTGGTAAGATTTCGTAAGGATGTGTGCTGATCATTTTGATAGGCTGTGGCATTTTGAATTGTGCAGTTGAATATACTGCTACAAGAATCTTTTAGCGCTCGAATGACGCGTAATTTTCAAATAGTATTCCAACCGTTCAAAACAATCTACATGACTAATAATTATTACTGAACAGTGCGTGAGTGCACTATTTTACTTAGTACTTAAATTATAATAAAAACTATGGAGGCCAACCTACTCACTAAACAATAGCTCTTTTAGTGATTTTTAGGGTTCTGTACCCAATGGGTAAAAACTGGACCCTATTACTAAGACTTCGCTGTCTGTCCGTCCGTCTGTCTGCCACCAGGCTGTATCTCAAGAACCGCGATAGCTAGACAGTTGAAATTTTCACAAATTATGTATTTCTGTTGCCGCTATAACAACAAATACTAAAAACAAAATAAAATAAATATTTAAGGGGGGCTCCCATACAACAAACGTGTTTTTTTTTCCGGTGTTTTTGCCTTGTGGTACGGAACCCTTCGTGTGCAAGTCCGACTCACACTTGGCCAGTTTTTTTTTGGTTATACAACGTGGCGCTACAATGGCGACATTAATTTAACACACGGGTAGGGGTAGTGGCCAGGAATCATAAAAGTTATAACAACATAAATAATTCGTAATTTGAATACTACCGTCTCTCTCTTTCCTTCAATTCGCCTACTCTTTGCGCGTTATTCGTTTTAATTTAATTGATGCGATGTGATCCGTGACCCCAGAAAATGACCGCTGCGCTACAGCTGCTCCAAGAAGCTATTTTAGGAAACTGTAAACCAATTAATAAATAATAATGTTTAATAAAATTAAAATATGTTCATAAATCGAAAACCCGAAACCATATAAACGCGTGTTAAATAACTAATGTCGCTAATAAAGCGCCACGCTCAAAACTCTCGAAAAACTAAAAACAATGGACAATATTCGTATATAATAACGGTTACAAAAACTATATTACCTTAGGTGATTCGCGTAACGTGAGGGCACTCCATAAAATTGGTTCGTTACAGAGCTGTGCGTAATGATACGTGCTGCAATCTGAAAAATATATGTTAATACTGGTCGGGTAAGGCTGTGGGTACATGTTTGACGTTTTTGTTAGGCATTGAACGAATTTATAAAGTTGACGCACACGAAATTCTGTGGTTGTAGCATAATGTAAACAATTGCGTCTCAACCGTACTTTTGTTTACTTATCATTTGTCGCGAATCTGAAACAGCTATTACCACGATTATATTTAAACGTGTAATATTATATAGTCGTAAGATAGGATATACAATTTTCTCTGTATTTTCTAATGCCCCCGAAAAAGTGTCTAACTCCCACGAGGGGGCGTTATCGCACACGTTGAGAACCTTAGAGTAAGAAAGCTACAGAGCATCGGGTAGCGTGGCCACACATGAGACAAAAAACTAACTTAACTAACATGAGCTACATAAGTAGCTGCCTTGGAAAAACTGGCACGCACTGAGAGACGGAAATAGTATAGCTTTATGCTTTTCTGTTACTTGTAATAACTCAATACTTTATCCCTTTCTTGTGGAAATGAAATGGAGCTACCCACCGTCTATAACCTGCAGTGCGATTCTCAAACCATCTCACCGTGAAAACTTAGGTGAGGTGAGCGTGGAGTGAGCTGTCAGTGTCATCCCACTTGATACTAGGGATTGACCAAGCATACATTTACAATCATAATCGAGATTTTAATAATATTTTATAAGCTAATTCTATTGATAATTATAATTTCAAATCTAGTATTTTAGTTGTCAAAACATTACCTACTATTTTGAGGGGTTTTAAAATAAAATAGCAAAACAGAAACTCAGTCAGAATCTCAATGTTGTTTCTTTTTTCTTTTTTTCCTAGACTAGTCCTTATAGCCTGAGGCGCGAACGTGTCACGCACGAACAATAAATAAAGCATTCACGTTTATGACAGTTACTAGACTGATGAAAATACGCATCGACATTGTTTGTTACTATGAGCGATTGTAGATCGAGTCTAGTAAAGACTGCGACGATGTTCAGCGCTGTTATTAACCCAAATCTATTCAATAGGCTATTTGACAATGTAAATAATAAGGTCATAATGATTGACACTCGTATAGATTATCTAATCGCTTTTAAAATCGATTTGCATTAATTTTACTACAAAACAATGTATTATTTATAAAAAAAATCCCGAAAAAACTTCATCTTTTTAAATCTGGCGCCACGTAATCGAAAACGGTCTGGATTGGGTGAACTTAAGATGGCGTCATGATTTAGTAAATTTCTGTCTATCGTTGACAGAACAGATGACTTTTGTCTAGTATCTCGACCGTTTCCACGTTTGTTTACGTGAATCGTGACGTCACGACGCCATATTGTTAAAGATAGCGTTTTGGCGGCTTATTTAAACAGTACTTTTTTATTTACTATTTTTTAAAAGAAATACATTATGCAATTTGAAGTATTAGGTTTTTGTGGGCTCGTTAGACACCATTAAATAATCTGAGATGTTTATCAGAAACCAGTCAAATAGCCTATTAGCAGAGATAGCAGGGTGACAGTTCACTTGAAGCTCACTTCACCAACATTTTCACGGTGACGTTGTTAGCGAATAGACCTGAAGCGGTGCTATTCTGTAAAAATCTCACCATGAAAACTTAGGTGAAGTGAGCGTGGAGTGAGCTGTCAATAGTGTCAATTCCTAGCAAAAACAAACTCACTTCACCTAAGTTTTCACGGTGAGATTTTACAGAATCGACCGGCTGATGTCAGTCGACGTCGCTGAACCTCCCGTCAGGTGAAATGCCTGCTTATTTCCTACAAAATAAAACACCTAATACACGAAAAGAAACACGTTTTTTTCTACAAACATTAAACCCTTTCTTATGAAGTTTTCGTGAGCTTTCTCCAAGTGCTACCAAATTAGATTCTAAGTTACTACTTAAAATATTAACCCATAGTTAATCAGTAATAGCACAATCTTTGCAACAATTATGAATAATTAGTAAAAATACGCGATAAAAACATTGATCGTTCACCGATATTGATATTTCTAGAACACACATAAACTTTTTTCCTTTTCAAATAAACCTACAACAAACATTACATAAACACACAACAATAAAAGCTACTCGAAAGAAAATAAACCAAAGTTATATCCAATTTTCAATTAATCGAAGTGTACACGAATATAACACTAACATTATAAAGCTGTGTGCACAAGCGCGGACCGAATAATAAACCCGCTAATTTAGATAATAAAAAAAAAGTTACTGAGATACTTAGCATTATCACGTCTGTCCTCTCCGAAGGGAAAGGCAGAAGAATAAGAATATTTATTTGCTTAAAAACATGGTTTAAAAAAAGTAATTTAAAAAAATTAAACCGACTTCAAAAAGAAATTAACTCAAAATTATTGTTACGAGCTTCGGGTTCGTGACAATAAAAACTGCCGATTTAATAACCAAAAATAACAATTTATTTTACAACACTAATTACAGCTCAAACACACTAATTAAAAGAACACAATTTCACTACTGATCACTCTTAATTCGCACTTGAAGATCGCTTGATGTTTTCACTCTTGTCGCTTTATCCAAACTGTGTCGGTCGTCGCGCATCCCGGCCTTATATAGTGCCGCAGATAGTTCTAGAACCTTCCATTGTAGAAACATCTAGAATGTTCGAGTACATACCGGCCCCGACCGACTAGGTGTCGATAGTTCGAGAAAGTTCTACAAAGTTCTAGTATCGAATTTTCTAGAACGATCGTGACTCGACTAGTTCTGCTACTCGATACTAGATGGCGCTAGTGGTAACTAATGTCAACATGTACCAGGCATTAATTGTGGCGCGCAACACTGCCCCCTCCTAAGACATGCTCGTCCCGAGCATTATCAGCCCCATAATAACGCGCCAGTCGGTCCACATGGACGATCTTAGGAGTACCTCTTGCACCTTTCTGTATTCGGTAGGTTACGTCATTGATCTTTGTCACAATCCGGTACGGTCCGTCCCATTTAGCTTGAAGCTTAGGAGATTTCCCTTTGCTGCGGACTGGATTGTGCAACCACACTAGTGAACCTTCGTCGAACCCTTTATTGTTCATTTTGCGGTCATAACGGGTTTTCATCTTTTCAGACATTTGCTGGCCCGATTGTCTGACGTGCTCATAAATGTCATTCATTTTGTTCCGCAAGTCATTCGCATAATCGGTTATACTGCGTGGGGCATCAGGTGGTATTCCGGTGATCAGGTCTGCAGGCAGCCGTAATTCTCTTCCAAAGTTTGCGAAAGCTGGTGTCACCGATGTACTTTCGTGAACAGCGCTTCGATATGACAACAAAAACGGTTGTATGTGCTTGTCCCAATCTCGTTGCCGATTTTCCACAACTTTGGCTAGGTACCTCTCCAATGTCTGATTAAATCGTTCCACCATTCCATCTGATTGTGGGTGGTAAGAAGTTGTTCTCGTTTTATGAGTACCCATTACTCGGCAAGTTTCCTGAAATATTTGGGACTCAAAATTCCTTCCCTGATCGCTGTGAATCTCCAAGGGTACTCCAAAACGGCAGAAGACTTCATGGACTAATCTGTCTGCAACTGTCGAAGCTTCTTGATTTGGAATGGCGAAGACTTCCGGCCACTTAGTGAAGTAATCCATCACAACCATAAAATACTTGTTACCACATTCACTTTCCGGAAACGGCCCCGCAACATCAAGGGCTATCCTCTCCCATGGTGCACCAACATTGTACAATTTCAATGCACCTCTACTACGAGTCTGAGGTCCCTTTACAGCTGCACAACTTGTACATTTGCGACACCAGTCCTCGATATCGTCCCGACAGTGGACCCAGTAAAACCGTTCTCGTATCTTCAGAAGAGTCCGTTTTACTCCCAGATGACCTCCTGAACAACCATTATGGTACAGCTGTAGAACATCCGGTACTTGAGCTTTAGGGACAACCATTTGCAAATGACAGCTGTTTCCCCGAGCATTTTCCCATTTACGGCACAGGACTCCATCCTGCATCACCAAGCTGTCCCATTGGGCCCAATAGCTTTTTGTGATCGGACTCATCACTGAGACGTCGCTCCACCTGGGTTTAGGAGCTCCGGCTTTCATCCACTCCAGAATCGGCTTGATGTCCGAATCTTCCTGCTGTGCACGTTGTAGGCTTTCCTTCCACTCATTGCTGAGGTCTGTCTTGAGCATCCTCACAGGTACGACTTCTTTGCTTTCTTGCCTAGTACAATGCTTGCAGTCTTCAGGACAAGGTCTTCTTGACAATGCATCTGCGTTGCCATGTGATTTCCCGCTGCGATGTTCGACCACAAAGTCGTATTCCTGCAGTAGCTCAATCCATCTCGCAACTTGTCCTTCTGGATTTTTGAACTGCAATAGCCATTTCAGTGCAGCATGGTCAGTTCGTACGTGGAATTTCCGCCCCAGAAGATATTTGCTAAAATGCTGCAATGACTTTACCACAGCAAGCAATTCCCGTCTCGTGACACAATAGTTCTTTTCCGGCTTTGACAGCGACTTGCTGAAGTACGCTATCACAACCTCTTGATCACCATTCCGTTGAGACAACACACCGCCAAGTCCTATGTCACTTGCGTCTGTGTCAATTATAAATTCCTTGCTCGCATCAGGGTACCCCAAAATAGGTGTTTTGCACAGACGGTCCTTTAGCTCCTGGAATGCGATGTCGCAACTTTCATCCCAGCAGAACTGTCTCTTCTCTTCGGTGAGTTTATGTAGGGGTTTGGCTATGTCTGCAAAGTTCTTGACAAATCGCCGATAATAGGAGCACAAACCCAAAAATGCTCTGACCTGCGTCTTGTCTTTTGGAACTGGCCAATCCTTGACAGCGGCGATTTTCTCTGGATCCGTGCGGATACCTTCTTCACACACTACATATCCCAAAAAGCTAACCTGTCGTTTGAATAGTGAACACTTCTTCGGACTTAACTTGAGGTTGGCACTCTGGATCTTCATGAGCACGCGTTCCAGGTTTTGAAGATGTTCTTCAAACGTGCGGCCTACGATGATGATGTCATCCAAGTAGACCAAACAGGCATCGCCAATTAGTCCAGTAAGTACAAGTTCCATCAACCTTTCAAAAGTTGCCGGAGCATTGCACAATCCAAACGGCATAACTTTAAATTGCCACAGACCCTTTCCTGTCGAGAATGCAGTTTTCTCCTTGTCCTTAGGGTCAATTTCGACTTGCCAGTAGCCACTTTTCAGGTCCAGCGTGCTAAACCACTTTACTCCAGTAAGCATGTCCAGCGTGTCATCAATTCTTGGCAAAGGATAGCTGTCCTTCTTTGTAACGTCGTTCAGACGACGATAGTCAACACAAAACCGCATGCTGCCGTCCTTCTTTCTTACCAGCACTACAGGTGAACACCATGGACTAGATGAAGGTTCAATAACACCATCCTTCACCATTCCTTCAATCATGGTTTCCACTTCCTTTTCACGTGCTACCGGCAATCTCCTTGGCCGCTGACGGATAGGTAGTTCTTCTCCTGTGTTTATTTTGTGTTGAACTAAGCCAGTCTTCCCGATGTCAGCATCGTTTGACGAGAAAACATCGGCGTACTTGAGTAACATCTTCTTCGCCTTGACCATTTCATTTTGGGACAGAGCGCTGCGGCAGTCGTCTAAAAGTGTGGTCACTTTCGTTTGTGCATCCTTGCTGAGGGTCCCAGTCGATAGATATTGGCATCGACGCAACCAATCCACTTCCTCGCAAGTACCGACTAGTGTGCCTTTTTCTATAATCTGTTCCTGATCACAAAGGTTCAGCACACGTACCCCTGAGATGTCGGTGGCTCTGACCAAAGTTCGTGCCACTTTCCATGGAAGGTCATTGTCTACCCTTTCCACGAGTACACAACGATGTGTTTGCCTAGGATTCCGAGGAAGACTAACCGGCACAATCGTTTCCGATCTCGGCGGAAGAACAATCTTCTTAAGGCTGTACACATTACCTGGCAACGCCCCTTCCACGAAAAGTTCCTCTTGTCCACATTTCAAAACACCTTGCTTGACGTCAATCTCGCAACAATTCTTCCTCATAAAGTCAAGGCCCAGGATGCAATCGTCCATTATATCGGCCACGATGACATTATGCAGGTAGATTCTGTTGCCTAGCTTCAACTCCATCTTCTTCTCTCCATGGACGGGTATGCGCTGACCGGTGGCTGTTACCAAATTAATGCGTTCCCGGTTGTATGCGGAGTCCCCAAGGGACCGACTTGTAAGTTGGGAACTGACAACCGTGCGAGAAGCTCCCGTATCTATGGTCAGCTTACACGGCGTTCCGTTGACCGCGCCCTTGATGATTAGGCTGTTCCCGTCTTGGGTTTGTGTGATCGAAACCCTTGGGGCTCTTTGAACATCAGCCAGCACCCGCCCCGCAGTCCTGGCTATTACTCGTTTCCCTGCTGCTGATGCTGGGCGGTGCTGTTAGCCGCACTGCCCTCTGGAGATCGGCCGTCTTCTCTTTCTGCAGTTCGCTTAGGGCAACTGGATCGAAGGTGGCCCTTTTCCCCACAGCCGTAGCACCTAGGGCTGTATCCTTTATTGCGGTCGCGAACTGTAGCCGCTGCAACCTCCCTGACGCGATGGGAACGATGATCCTGCCGCACAGCTTCCACTTCCAGTGCATGGGCCAAGGCGTCCTTAAGCGTCCCGTGGTGACCGAGCCTCACAGCAGCTCTAACTTCAAGGTCGCGGATGCCGTCGATGAATGCCTGCACCAGGTTCCCATCAATAAGCGCAGGTACAGACTGGTACGCTTTACGAACCAGCTTCTCCACTTCAAGGGCCCACTGCTGCAGGTTTTCATTACTGCGTTGCACGCGATCCTTGAGCTGCGCACGAAACACGTGTTCCAGGTGAGCGTCGCCATACCGAGCCTCCAATGCCTCAAGGAGCTGCTCGTAAGTCACTTCCTTGCCGAGAGCTTCCAGAACGGTTAAGGCCTGGTCGCGCAGGCCTAGGGTAAGGGCAGTCATGGCCTGACTTTTATTCCACCCGTTCGCCTTCATGACAGCCTCAAACTGGATTTTGTAAGCCGACCAGGAAGAAGTTCCGTCGAACGGTGGCACTTTGAATCCACGTAGCGAAGGTGTTGTAGCTACGGGAGCTGCGATTCCATCCAGCGTTTTCTTCACGTCAGCCATCACGTTGTCGACCCGATTATTCACTTGGTCGATTCGGGTTTCAGCTTCCGACAGGCGGTTGTCATATCGAGCAACCTTATCCTTCACCTCCTTCATGTCTTTCCCGAAGGTAGCGTGAAGGTCCTTTATAAGGAGCATCTGCTCTTCCTGGCGGAGCACCTGTTCCTCCTTATCACGTTGGAGCTGTTCTTCCAACCGACGAGCCTGTTCCTTCCTGTCCCGCTGGAGCTGTTCTTCCAACCGACGAGCCTGTTCCTCCTGTCGGCAGACCTGTTCCTCCTTATCACGCTGGAGCTGTTCTTCCAGCCGACGCGCCTGTTCCTCCTGACGGCGGGACTGCTCCTCCTGTCGGCGAGCCTGTTCCTCCTGTCGACGAGCCTGCTCCTGCAGCATCATCATCAGAGCAGCAAAATCTGGTGCTGATGATGCTGGAGCAGCTGTGGACGGGCCGGCCTCCGTGGTCGGTAGTTGGCCTTCCGACCCCAGTGGCGTTGCTCCACCAAATCGCCTCTGGTCCGTCTCCTGCTGACGTTGACTCCGGGTACGGATACCCTCCGTGTCGTCTTTGGGTAAAATCGGCATAATCCTTGCTTCTGACACCAATTGTTACGAGCTTCGGGTTCGTGACAATAAAAACTGCCGATTTAATAACCAAAAATAACAATTTATTTTACAACACTAATTACAGCTCAAACACACTAATTAAAAGAACACAATTTCACTACTGATCACTCTTAATTCGCACTTGAAGATCGCTTGATGTTTTCACTCTTGTCGCTTTATCCAAACTGTGTCGGTCGTCGCGCATCCCGGCCTTATATAGTGCCGCAGATAGTTCTAGAACCTTCCACTGTAGAAACATCTAGAATGTTCGAGTACATACCGGCCCCGACCGACTAGGTGTCGATAGTTCGAGAAAGTTCTACAAAGTTCTAGTATCGAATTTTCTAGAACGATCGTGACTCGACTAGTTCTGCTACTCGATACTAGATGGCGCTAGTGGTAACTAATGTCAACATGTACCAGGCATTAATTGTGGCGCGCAACATTATGAAATAACTTTAATTTCGGAAGTCGGTGTCTTGGGATCTGTATTTTAATTTTATGCCACCGACTTCCGAAATTAAAGTTATTTCATAAGTTTGAGTTAATTTCTTTTTGAAGTCGGTTTAATTTTTTTAAATTACTTTTTATTTCGTAATTTTTAGTTTTTGCACTAGTATTTGACCAAGGTTTTGACATGTTTTCCCTTTGACACTACACCCGTAGCTCTTATCAATAAGCCAGGCCGTCACACTTACACGTATTAGTCCATATCTTGAAAATTACTGAATCGATCTTGATGAAACTTGAACTGTTCCCTAAGTTGAAGAAAATGTAAGCCAATAAAAAAAAAATGGTCACGATCCGATTAATAGTTCCGGAGATATGCGTGGACAAACATACATACATACATACATACATACATACGTCTATGAAATTTTGTATATTTGTTTGGAAGCCCTAATAGATCATCATATGTGAAAATAATGCAAATCCAATAATATTACATACATACGTATCGAATTGATAACCTCCTTTTTTGAAGTCGGTAAAAAGATGGTAAAATCTATACTAATAATATTATAAATTCGAAAGTAACTGTCTGTATGTTACCTTTTCACGCCTAAATCACTGAACGGATTTCGATAAAATTTGGCAGAGAGATAGATGACATCCCGGGGAAGGACATAGGATTGCGGAAGCTAGTACAAAATAAGCGTATTTTACGCAAGCATATGACATTTATTGTCAAAAGAGGTCTTTGACACTATAAATGTATAAAGCTATGACTACACAACCATTCATTCAATTAAGAAATTACTTGGTATCTTATTATGAATGTTTATAACACACATAGATATACAACTTTTATTATATTTAGCTATTCTCAGAAGGATATCCAGTAAGAGCCTGTGGGGGTCTCGTCGGCTACGAGGATATAAATCATCTGCATGACTAAATAATTCCTTATGCTTCTTCACACACATACATGTTTCATATATGTAAAGAGACGGTAGCGACAACAAGCCAAGCTTTTTAAATATCGGCTTACATTATTCGTCAGAAGTCTACCTACCTATATAATAGTAACAAATCTCACCTTGAGAACTTGGGTGAAGCGTGCTGTCAATAGTGTCAATCAATAGCATCAGCCGGTCTATTCTGTACAAATCTCACCATGAAAACTTAGGTGAAGCGAGCTGTCAATAGTGTCAATCCCTAGCATCACCTGGAATGACACCTCACTTCAAGCTCACTTCACCTAAGTTTTCACGGTGAGATTTTTACAGAATATATCGGCTGGTGGATTGACAGCTCACTTTAAGCTCAATTCACCTTAGTTTTAGTTCGGCTCAAACTCATTTCATGCTTGCCAGGCCTTGTTAGTCTGTTGGGCAATTATTGTACAGACGCCAGCACATCAAGCTACTACAATCTGTCAAATTTCTTTAATAGATTTTCAACTTTATCGCTAAAATATAAGGTTCAAACTTGGTTGGGAAAGTTTGACAGTTTCGGCTAGCTTGATTATGCTGGCGTCTGTATCACTTTTTGTCTTCTGAAGCCTAAAGTATGGTCCATAAGGGAATATGGTAACTAGTATTAAGTTAACGATATCCTGACATTTTCATCAAAACTTACTCCACGTTAAGATTTCCTTGAATGCATGTCAGACACAAATGTTACGTAAACCAGACTTGGAACCACTCTCTGTAGGCCAAGCAAATATTAGCTTCATGCTAAAATCATAAACACGATTCGTACCGTAAGACAAATCACTTGGCACCTGCTCAGAAGACATGCGCATCAGTCAGTATGAAATACTGTAACACAGCCACATGCAACACAACTCCAGTGTCCCCAAAGTTACGTGCACTCCCCTCGGGTATAACAAGCCTAATTTCATGTTAGTTTCAATTAATGCTGTACACACGAACATAACAGTAACACTATAAAGTTAGCTGCTTGTTCCATTTAGTTGATATTAACAATTATGTTAGTAATAATTTCTATTTGACAAAAGATAGATATAACATTGTTATGTACTATCTTTCTGACTATTATAAAAGACAGATAGCTGTGTCGCTATCTTATTTTTTTTCTATTACAGCCAAAAATTTGGCTAAACAACTTGCTTCTTTTGAGCAATGCAATGACATTATAAATAATTCTGCCAATAATTTGGTAACTATTAATGACATTGCTAATAATTTAAATTAGAAATTAAGACAATAGAGACAACCTCTAGCTATAATGTACGCAAAAAAAGCTTAAAATCAGTCAATAGTATCAACCTAGTGCATCAAAATATTCAAGGATTTATGAACAAAGAATTAGAAGTAGAATTATTTATGAATTTTAATAGTATTGACATACTTTGTATAACAGAACATTGGCTGAAAAGCCACCAGTTCTTGTTCAATTTTAATAATCACCAGGTTGGTAGTTCGTTTAGCAGAACAAATGCTATACATGGTGGCTCATTAATTTTAGTAAGTAACCAGCTCAAATTTAAAGATCGTATAGATATTGTGAGCCTATCAGTTGAGCGTACGGTTGAAATTGCCTGTGTAGAATTGGAGCACTCTATTGTATTAAGTGTGTATAGACCCCCTTCAGGATTGTATGACTGCTTTGAAAAGGTAATGGATGAAGTGTTACACAGGATTTGTAACTCAAACAAGTCCGTTATCATTTGCGGTGATTTTAATGTCAATTTATTAGAAAACTCAGGTTCTTGTAGTAAAATTTTAAGTCTGTTTCAGTCCTACAATCTTCTAAACCTATTTTTGGAGCCCACAAGAATAACCCCTACTAGTGCCACATGCCTAGATAATATATATACAGATATTATACCAAGCCACAAAGAAATTATAACTTTACTAGATTCTGATCATTGCGGGCAAAGGATTACTATTCAAAATCAAAACAAAAAAGTGGCTAAAAAGGATATCACTGTTAACCCCAAAACTGCAAGTCGCTTGGAGGCTTTTAAAGTTAAACTCATTGATAAATTACCAGTTTTGTCTATTCATGCTGATCCTAATCATCTTTATGATAATTTTTTTAATGTATACTGTAAACAATTTGATTCCACCTTTATTCCCAAGACTATTTCGGTTAATAGTAATGCATCGTTCAGTGATTGGGCTACCATTGGTATTCATAAAAGTAGAACACGGTTTTATGAACTGTACAATGAAAGGACTTATATTAACACTGATGAATTTAATTTGTATGTTAGAAATTATTCAAAATTATTTAAAAAAGTTTGTTATATGGCCAAGTCACGTTATTTGGGTTCAAAGATTAAAAACAGCAGTAATGTAATTAAAACGACTTGGAATATTATTAATAGTGAAACGGGAAGATCTAGTAACCGAAATACTGACTACAGCCTGTCTATTAATGACAACATAATAAAATCAGACGCACAAGTCGCCGAGGCATTTGAAAATTTCTTTTCAGATATTCCCGTTTCAACTACTAAATCACTAAACTCATCACCTTCTGTTGCTGAGTCTTTGCTTAAAGAAAATGTTAATGGTTGCGATTCGGAATTTCATTTTGAATATATTACCTGTAGAGATATAATTAAAACCTTTCACACTTTAAATGTAAAAAAGACTGCAGATCTGTGGGGTAATTCTGTAGAAGTAGCCAAGTCTATTATTGACATTGTAGCGCCTACTCTAGCTATTATCTTTAATAGTTGTATTGACAATGGGGAGTTTCCTGACCTTATGAAAAATAGTAAAATAATACCTTTGTTTAAATCAGGTAGTACCTCAGACCCCACAAATTATAGACCTATTTCTGTACTACCTACCTTTAGTAAAATTTTTGAGAAATTAATTTTAGACCAAATGCAAAGATTTTTTAATAAACATAAATTATTACATAGCAAACAGTTTGGTTTTACAAGGGGTCGTTCAACTACTGATGCCGGCGTTGAACTATTAGGACATATTTATAATGCATGGGAAGATAAATGCGATGCCTTGGGCATCTTTTGTGATTTGTCCAAGGCATTCGATTGCGTTCTTCACGAAACGTTAATCAGGAAACTCCGCCACTACGGGATCCGAAACACTGCTCTGGATCTTCTTATTTCATACTTGAGTAAAAGGATTCAGAGCGTTGACGTTAATGGAAAAAGATCACCCAGATCTATAGTAACAATGGGAGTCCCACAGGGCTCAATTCTTGGTCCTTTCTTGTTTCTCATTTATATTAATGACTTGCCGTACCTCATAAAGGATCATCATGATATAGTGTTGTTTGCAGATGACACTTCTCTTTTGTTTAAACTTAAACGTCAGCAGTTGGTTACTGACGATGTAAATAGCGCGATCTCCAAAGTAGTCCACTGGTTCAATGTTAATAATTTGCTTCTAAACGAGAAGAAAACCAAATGCATTAAGTTTACGCTACCCCACGTAAGGCAGGTGAAAACTAATGTGTTGATAAAGGGCGAGGAATTGAATCCTGAAGACAACACAGTATTCTTGGGCATAACTTTGGATGCTAAGCTTCAGTGGGGTCCACATATAGATAAATTGTCAAAAAAGCTAAGTTCTGCAGCATACGCTGTTAGAAAAATTCGAAATTTAACTGATATAGAGACTGCTCGTTTAGTGTACTTTAGCTATTTTCATAGTGTAATGTCGTACGGTATTCTATTGTGGGGAAATGCCGCCGATATTCAGACTATCTTTGTTTTGCAGAAGCGAGCTGTTCGATCAATTTATAAATTAAGTCCGAGACACTCTCTCAGAGACAAATTTAAAGAGATTAATGTAATGACTGTGCTTTCTCAGTACATTTATGAAAATCTTTTATATGCCCATAAAAATATAAAATTGTTTAAAAAATACAGTGATATCCATAATATAAATACTAGAAACAAACACAAATATGTTGTACCTACAACCAGGCTCAAGAAAATAGGTGGCTCGTTCAGATGCCAATGTATACGCTTTTACAATAAACTACCAAGCCACGTTCAAGATCTAAGCCTTAATAAATTCAAATCTTTCATTAAACGTAAGTTGTGCCAGAAAGCCTTTTATACCGTTAAAGATTATATTGAGGACAAAAAGGCTTGGGATTGAGCTGCTTCCAATTTCTGCATTTTGAATGATTTTTTTTCTTTTTCACATTGACATTGATGAATATTTTTTTTTAAACAATGACATTTGCTTACTTTGTAAAGTATTATATTATTTTTTCATTGTGAATGTGAAGACGATGTGGGTCTTTTTACATAGGTACTTATTTTTTTTTTTTTTATTATTCTCTCTGTTCTGTTTTTTTTTTCATGGTCTGGCAGTTTGAGTAATTTATGTGGCCTACCCAAATGTCCTTTCTTTGGTATTGTTCGTCGAATCGTTGAGCTCCTTAAGTCTTGAGTTGAGCTGCACGATTTTTGACAAATGCGTGCACTGACTGGACAGGTCCTCTCAATCTGTGTGGTTCTTTCCTCAAAAGACCACCTCAGACATCGATCTACATGGTCTTCATATAAGCTGACCAAGATTATGTCTGGACTTTAAAAGAGACTGTGACCTCTGAGTTTGTTTCGGCCTTTCTTCTCAGAGTAGTCAGATAGGAAACGCCGACTTCATCTAGTTTAAAAAAAAAAACATGATTGACGTGTAAAAGTGTTTGTACAAACCTACTTACAAAAAATAAAATCATTTCATTTCATCATCATATCATTTCAAATCATCATTTCAAATCATTTCATTTCACAAGAACATAGATTAAGAATGTGTAGAAGGGAAACTGTAAAGCACAGCATAACATTTATTGGAGTTAACTTTTTTACCGGCTTTGAAAAAAAAAGGGGAGGTCCTCAATTGGGTCGCATTTTTTTTATATATGCAAGTGTTTCTAACAATAAAGCAATTTTTATTTTTTTTATTTTTCTCCAAAAAATTCAAAATCGTGCCTCTTACCTACAGTTTTGAGACGTAGGATACGTTCAACACAATCAGGATTATCTCTTCACCGGTGTGCCAGATATACAACATTAGTTTTTGTTTATACTAAACCCGAAAAGGGGTCATTGTACTCATCATTTTGAACAACTTTTTCTATGGGACCATACTTGAAATCACAAAAAAAAAATCAGCTGTTCCATACATTTTGTCGATTTATGTGAACACAAATGTATGGAACAGCTGATTTTTTTTTTGTGATTTCACAATGACCCCTTTTCGGGTTTAGTATAAACAAAAACTAATGTTGTATACACTTAAGTTATAGCTAAGGCGACCGCCACCGCGGGTCGTTGTAAGATGGTGACATAGGCCTCTCCTAGGCTGCGCCACGACACCCCGTCCTCCGCCTTTCGAATCCAGTCTGTCACAGCCATCTTATTAAGTTCGTCATCATCTATTCTGTCATCATACAGCCGGAAAACGTCTGCTGCAGGACATGACCTCCCCCAAGCATTGCCACAACGCCCGCATCCAGCAGATTCCCGCAACCTTCACCCGGTCATCGGTCCACCCGGTGGAAGGCAGTACGCTCCAGAACTGTTTAGCTCCATAGGCCAACCGTTCTACAGGCAATTCTGTTCACTACGATTTTCTTAATCTATGGCAATACCAAGTCAAACTCGCTTAGCAATCTTCCACAAGATTAAGTCGACGGCGTGGTAAACAAAAGTTGAGCGTCTGCGCCACAGCGTCCGCTTATTGTACCTGGTAGCCTGGTACAGGTATTAAGGAGTTTCATAATTTATTATCAGCTGAGATTTTGTTCAGGAAGATAATTGAGGGCATTTGTAATTAATTATTCTTTGAGCTGTTTTTAGTTCGGTAAGAAGATATGTATTATGTAGATGGATATCGAATATGGATGACCCGTGGCTAAATAATAACAGCCTTGCAGGTCGATCGCTTGCCGCGGTTGGTCTGTGGTTGGGTGGCCATTTTTACATAGCGAAACACCTCCTTGCCTCGGAAAGCACGTTGAACCGTTGGTCCCGGCTATCATTCGCGGATCTTTGACAATCGTTACGGGTAGTTAGAAGACCGAAAGTCTGACAACCAGTCTTACCAAGGATTATCGTATTATCTAGTAACTGGGTTTTGGAGGTCAGATAGGCATTCGCTCCATATAAAATACTATACTACAAATGCCGATACAGACGCGCCAGCACATCAAGCTACCCGAAACTGTCAAATTTTCCAAATCATTTTTGAACCTTATGTTTTAGCGATAAAGTTGAAAATCTATTAAAGAAATTTGAAGAAATTCGTCCACATATCGCTGTTAGTGGGACAAGTGCCCAAAAGGCTGGCAGCTAAAAGTAATTCTTTGACTTAATAAAAATAGGCCAGCCCTCTGGTCACGTGAAGAGTCGATCATCCACTTGGCGATGTCCCGAAATACTCGACGAGATGTAATTAATTCGAGATGTTCCTAATTAAGTTTTTTTATGAGAACTCAACATAAAAGAAAATAATAAAAGTAATTTCTTAATTCTCGGAATTTCTGAAAAAATTATAGCAATTGTTGTTATCATGTGACCTCGTAACATTTATTTTAACCTCAATTGTTGTTATCATGTGACCTCGTAACATTTATTTTAACCTCAATTGTTGTTATCATGTGACCTCGTAACATTTATTTTAACCTCAATTCGCTGTTGTTTTCAAGGCACGAGCCACCTATGTTTTATTTATTTATTTTTTTATTTATATGCATACAACACAATGTAAATGTAAATATTATGATAATAGAGATAGTAGAGCATAAAGGAGGATTTTTTTACCAGCAGATCTGTGGCCATTGGACCAGAGACGTAACGGCGTATGTTATGCATCATGTTCTTCTAACTTACATAACAGACAGCTGTGCTGCTGGGGAGTTTGTTGCGCCACTTTTTCTTCCTAGGTAAAGCATTAGGAAGTGGTGAAGAGCGGGCGTTTGCGTTCAAAAAGTATTCTCAGCATAATTTATGAATTTTAATTTTGATTACATTTATTCCATATGACCTCGAATTTAATTTTCGAGGGGCCCGTGGCTACATAATAACAGCCGCACAGGTCGATCGATCAGGTTAAGCTACGCTTGCCGCGGTTGGTCCGTGGATGGGTGACCATCTTTACATACCGTTACAACTCCGTGCCTCGGAAAGCACGTTAAGCCGTTGGTCACGGTTGTCATTTGTGGATCTTTGACAGTCGTTACGGGTAGTCAAAAGCCCGAAAGTCTGACAACCAGTCTTACCAAGGATTATCGTATTACCTAGTAACTGGGTTGTGGAGGTCAGATAGGCAGTCGCTCCATATAAAATACTGGTATTTAGCTGCATCCGGTTAGACTGGAAGCCGACCCCAACATAGTTGGGAAAAGGTTAGGCAGATGATGACCTGGAATTTAATTTTCGAGACATTGATCGTTTCTATGTCAAAAATCTACAAACTGAAGCAACTTCAGATCATAAACAGCGTTTGTTACGCAACCACAAGCCAAAACAAAAACATTTGTCAAAACGTAATCCAACCAAAGTACACCAGTTTAAAAACAAAAAAAAAGAAGGTGTTGTCGTAAAACCGTGGTTTTCATTTAAGGTTTTTAATTAGAGACGATCCAAAAGAAAGTCGTCGTTAATCCAGCGTTCCCGGGGAAATTAAAGGGGTCCCTCAAAGATGTCATTTTGATAGATAGGGCAACTGCTGGAAAATGTTTTGTGGGTAACGTCAGGTGCGGTGACAAATGTTTTTGTAAAGCCGGTTTCAACATAAAGAATTATATTTTTTGAAAGTTTTTTTTTTGCGAATGAGCCCGATCGATCACGCCTGACGGAAAAAGCAATGGATGACGTCTGGCACTGGAACTATCAGGCATGGACGAAACACACGATGCCAGACTCCAGTGGGAGGGTGGTCGCACCCCAGGCGGGCGTTAGCCTTACCACCGCAAGGGAAGAATTGGCTAGTCAAATAAGGTGCTGGGTGTCACTGTCCAGGATGCGCCGAGCGCTTGGTACAGTTGAGTACCTGGCGGAACAAACTGCGCTACACGAGGATGCTCCTTCATGCGTCCCAAAAAAGGTTTTGGAGTGGCGACCGCGTACCGGAAAACGTAGTGTTGGAAGGCCTCCCAACAGGTGGACCACATGACGTTGTGAAGGCCGCAGGAATCCGCTGGATGCGAGAAGCACTGAACTGGTCGAAGTGGCGTTGCTTGGGGGAGGCTTATGTCCAGCTGTGGTCGTCTTTCGGCTGAAATTATAATGATGGTGATGATGAAATAATTTTTGGTTAGTTATTTGCAGGGTTTCAATGGAAAGGTTTAGCTTGAAGAGCTTCGCTAAGAAACTTGTAACTGTTGACTTTTGCTAGTAAGATTCCTATCCAGTGGCAATATTTAAAAGACGCGCTTACTTTATCCAGTAAGGTTTTGTAGCGGTATCTACAACGCCACATGCGAACAACGCGTCATACCGACGTCACGCAATTCCTGCATCGCGCAAGCAGGGTTTACCGCGCAACTAGCATAGATACAATAGCCCGACATGAATCATCGGGCCCGCCAGACACTACACCCCCGTCTGGTCGGAGGATCCTATCTTTTCTATAGAGTAAGTGAACTTTACACCCTGTTCCTCAACCTCTACAGTTTAATTTTAAAAAACATGGTGTCATTTCAGCTTCAATTCTCCATTTACAAACATTCCCGTCACATTCAATAATTATTTTATTCATAATAATTTGCACGCCATATTATGTGGCAAACATGTGGTGTATCTTGTATTTATGTTATCCTGCATGCATTTTATTCTTGTATGAGTACACAATACATGTTTAAGCAAATAAATATATTTTATCATATCTGAAGTAGGTACCTTTTTTTTGTCACATTAATTTTATTTACCTACTTGTAAAGAGAACGATTTATTTAGGATTAAAATAATATTTAAGTAAATAACAACTTATACCTAATTAATTAATACAAATAACAAAATGATATCTAAAACTTTTCACAAACTAAAATATAGCGTCTGAGAATTCATTCGCATCGCTGTCGACTGGTAATGTACCCAAGACTGGTGGCATTACCACATTGCATGGCAATGCTTAGCCTCTGGCCAAGGTTTTATCGTATCTTATTCAGCGAGTCTACATCAGCGTTTTAACTGACAAAAGTACAAATTAATAAGAATCACCTAACGATCGGAGACGTTCTTTTTCTCAGCAAATAACGTTTTTTACAACATTTTCACGGAGACGTTTGTCCTGACTTGTGATTTTACTTGTCGTAATTAAGTTTTACGAGAGCCGAGTTGTTCGTGAATTATGTCAGTCAAGTTTCTTCGTGTTACTTTGGCTAGGATTTGTTCAAGGGATAATAATTATGGTTAGTGGATATTTATCACCTGTAGCATAGGTAACATAACGGCTTAAGAGCATTTATGCCGTACGGCATTTCATACAAACTTTCAAGTCCTTATTTTTCAAAATGAATGAACCGATTTTAATGAAACTTCATACGCATAAGCAGGATACACAGGTCTAATAAAAAGTTAGTAGAGAACATATTCGAAAAATAGTGTTACAGCCAAATTAGACCGATTTTAAATTTTCCATAGAAACAGAGATTTCCAGTTATCTATTTTTGAATAAGACATTTCGATATTGTTCTCTACTAACTTTTTAGACCTTTGTATCCTCCTTATGCGTATGATCGATTCTGTAAAAATCTCACCGTGAAAACTTAGGTGAAATGAGTTTGTTTTTACTAGGAATTGACACTATTGACAGCTCACTCCACGCTCTCTTCACCTTAGTTTTTACGGTGAGATTTTTACAGAATAGCACCGCTGCTTAGTTATTTCAGTATAGCACATGATGGAATGACAGCTCACTTCACTTTAGTTTTCACGGTGAGATTTTACCAGAACAAACTGGCAGGATCTAGTTTTTTGCGGAAATAAAACGAAATATTAAAATTACATAAAAATTTTATTATAATCGATCATCTCACGCTTATATAAGACGTATTACGGCCTACCATACCCATTCTAAACCGATTCCCTATACAAATAGGCTTCAGGCTTGCGAGTCGTGTTCGTTGCCCGATATCCTGCGAATTGTTGGAATCACGCGCGGAATATAAAGGGAAACATTCGGACGGAGTGGAATACTAATGGCTGAACATAATAGACTGTAAGGGGCGGCGGACAGAGGATCTTGGTGGACGAAGAAAGGTGAGGGTATAATATGAGAGATTATAGTAAAGTCTTGAGTTGCTAAAGTAAGGTTTTAAGAATAATCGTTTTCATTATTGAATATATTTATGGTCTTTTTAAAGAAATTATGAAACGGCTGGTTGACACTTCCCGTGACCCAAGGGCTGGCTTTTACCTTGACCAGAGACTAAGCATCAAAAAAAAAAATATCATCAAAAAAACAAAATCATCGCAAAATTAACTTGTTGTTTTTAGGGTTCCGTACCCAAAGGGTAAAAACGGGACCCTATTACTGTCTGTCACCAGGCTGTATCTCATGAACCATAATAGCTAGACAGTTGAAATTTGATGTATTTCTGTTGACGCTATAACAACAAATACTAAAAACAGAATAAAATAAATATTTAAGGGGGGCTTTCATACAACAAACGTGTTTTTTCGGAGTTTTTGCTTTGTGTTACGGAAGCCTTCGTGTGCGAGTCCGACTCGTACTTGGCCAGTTTTTTTCCTTGTTTGCACTTTGATAAACCGATAATACATAAATATATTAAAACATAAACTTACAATCATCATCTGCCTAGCCTTTTCCCAACTATATTGGGGTCGGCTTCCAGTCTAACCAGATGCAGCTGAATACCAGTATTTTACATGGAGCGACTGCCTATCTGACCTCCACAACCCAGTTACTGGGTAATACGATACCCCTTGGTAAGACTGGTTGTCAGACATCGGGTTTCTGACTACCCGTAACGACTGTCAAAGATCCACGAATGACAGCCGGGACCAACGGCTTAACGTGCTTTCCGAGGCACGCAGGGGTCACGGTATGTAAAGATGGTCACCCATCCACTGACCAACCCAACCACAATAACAAAAAACATAAACTTACAATGATTTACCAATTAACACCACTACCACTTCATCATCCCAAAATTCAATCTAAACCACAAAAACATATTAAACTCCACGCTCCACTGCGCGCTTAACCCAAAATCGCTTAGTGAATGCAATTTTCCTGGGCTAACATAATATGGCCATATTATGTAGGTGCTTAGCCCTAGTTACCTCAGCCTCCAAGATTGCCTTTAGTTTTGCTATAAACGAATAAGGTAAATAGAATTTGTTATTACGTGATCTTTGTACAACGTACTGGTTAGCTGCTGTAATCGGAAAGAATGTCGTTAGGTACGTCCTGAGCTAATTTTGTTTCGAATAGCAATTTTTATTTTCTGAAAACATTGTGTATTTTGCCTGTAATCCCTGTTGGTGTCCTATCAACATGACCAAACCATTTTATGGCTTAAACGAATTATCATCTGCCTAGCCTTTTCCCAACTATGTTGGGGTCGGCTTCCAGTCTAACCGGATGCAGCTGAATACCAGTATTTTACATGGAGCGACTGCCTATCTGACCTCCACAACCCAGTTATTGGGTAATACGATACCCCTTGGTCAGACTGGTTGTCAGACTTTCGGGCTTCTGACTACCCGTAACGACTGTCAAAGATCCACGAATGACAGCCGGGACCAACGGCTTAACGTGCTTTCCGAGGCACGGAGAGGTCTCGGTATGTAAAGATGGTCACCCATCCACAGACCAACCGCGGCAAGCGTAGCTTAACCTGATCGATCGACCTGTGCGGCTGTTATTATTTAGCCACGGGCCCCTATGGCTTAAACGAATACTTATTGTATTTACCAATAAACTCAAAATAAAACCAAATTATTCCCAAACATTTCTCTCCAAAACAGTACAGTTATCAAAATGATTTCCATTCACAATGCAATGCGGGCTGACGTCACTAATGGAAAATCCATTGAAATCTGTTTTTATCACACGCACGGAACCCCAAAAATGTTCTCTATCATTAACAATGGTGGACAAATGGATGGCATAACGGATAAATGGACACGTGTGACATAAGTATCGAGTTTGTGTAAGTTATGTTATAACCAAATATTTTGATATGAAGGGATAGTTTGTTGACGTTTCCTCACGATGTTTTCCTTCACCGTTTTGAGAGCAAAAGAAAGAAAATACGTTTTATTGAGGCAAACATGACGCATAAAAAAACACAAACAAAAAAAAAAAGTTACAATTTGGGAAAAAAATATGCGCAGTGGTGATGAAATTTTTTTTGAGTAGTAAAGCGCCTGCATGGGTTTGAACCCACGACCTACAAAACGTAAGTCGGGGCCGTCACCACTTGGCCATCACTGCTCTCGCTGCTAGGAAAAGTATTAAAAAAAAAATGTTCTTTTTGTAACTTACTTATAAAGTGTTTTGCTTTGATCGAATCGGCGTGCTTTGAAACGCAATTTGTATTTACCGTGTAGATTGTAAATAGGCAAAAAAGCGCTGCGTAGTTCGTAGCCTTTTTCTCGTAGCTCGTAGCACCGATCTCGTAGCACGGCGCTACGGATGCAGATCCATAGCTTCACAGTCGTTGCCTCGGTAAAACAACATGAAAGTAAACGAAAACTACATTAATATTTTCTTCTATTTAAACGAATAAATATGTAGTTTTATATTGACTTAACAACATTGACTGGCAATATTGCCAGTTTGCCACGTTGTACAGAAGCCATCACATCAAGTTACTACAATCTGTCAAATTTCTTTGATAGATTTTCCACTTTATCGCTAAAGTATAAGGTTCGATGTTGATTGGGAAAATTTGACAGTTTCGGGTAGCTTGATGTGCTGGTGTCTGTACGTCGATCCTGATTCTTTGGGCAAAAAATAGACAAGCCCTCTAGTCACATGACGTTTGGTAGTTTTATGTTTGGAGTATTAAATGAACCATTTAACACACATAGAATCTTGGGAGGAGAATGACTACTGAAGGGAAATTCGAAAACGAAACACATCTTCGTTAGCCAAAAGTTCTACAGTCGAAAAGTTTTCCTCAAAGAGGATCGAAAAACAATTGAGTGTCACAGCTGCTCTTATTTCCCGAGTTATTCCGAAGGTACAGACTGAGTTGAACCGGAGCGAGCTGAAGCTACCTACTAGCACAAATACATAGGTATTAGAGGTCAACGTCCTTGAGCTTATCTTTTGAGTTGAAGGTATCTGGTGGTAGGCGTCTGTAATTTCTCGTCCAGTAACAACCCGTCGGCGACTGTCGCCGACACGCATCGACGTTTGCAGTTGCCTCTGTCACCGGCGCCTGTTGCTCATGTGTATGCATACTTAGAGAAATTCTCTAGTCACACTTCACTTCGTGGTCAGACTACTATGTAAAAGAATAACCTCAACTTAAGGATGATTTCCACCAAAGCTCGCATCGCATCGGATCGGAACGGATTTTACAATCTTTAAACGATAACACAGTATTAAAAGTATATATTACCAAGCAGCGCACAGCAGCTTGGCCGCGGCCGTCTTCCGTGACACGCGATCGTAGCTGAAAGTATGCTGCGACGCGCGATCGGCTCCGTTCGCCTGTCATCGTATCCGATCGAACCCTTTCGGCTGAAAAACACGAATAGAACACGTCAACACGGCAGGAAAGAAACTATTTGACTAGGCGCAGAAACGGACACGTTGGCAAGCGATGGTACGGAGCCGATCGTATGCGTCGACATCCTGCGTCCTGTCGATCGGACGCGATCGGCTGTCGCCGCATTCGTTCGTATTCTTTCCGATCCGATGCGATGCGAGCCGTTTGGTGGAAATCATCCTTTAAAAGCTTCGATCAATAATAGTACTAGATGCCCGATAAGCACTTCAAAAACGGCCCGAAAAATACAAGCACGAATACTTTTGTGCTCTTATTTCAAATTAGTATGGTCCAATCATAGCCAATGTTATGACGTCAAAATGCCTCAGTGCGCGTTCAAAAGTTGTGTAAATAACCACCGTAACACCAAGATTTTGGAAGGAATATCTTTTTTTCGGTAAGTTTTTATCATTAAATGTTTTTCATAAAATAATAACACAATTAAATAGCAAATATAAATCAATTAGCAAATATTATGATTGTTTGGCCAATGTTTGCGACAACGCGCCAACTACTCTAACAAACATTGAATCATTGAAGTGTAATTCCGAGAACTACGTCTAGTTCCAAATTCGAGTAAGTACGAAATGGTCAACAAAATGTTTTTAACCTTATTGCTTAGACGTTAAGTTTCATTTTAGAATAAATATTTTTGTACTTATTATAAAAATGACTTTTTATTTTCAAGTGACATTTTAAATGTATTACTTCGATGATAGAAGGACTTAAATATTAATCATTTGCAATCGTAATTAAACTTTATGTTAGAGTGTTAAGGTTTATAATAATCTGAAGTTGTTAATATTATTAAACTTTTTTCTATAGTTCGTAGTAAGAAATATAAATGTTTATCTGTGCGCAAACGTGGCCACTTTAGCGACTTATTTTTGTTCCTAATCATTCATCTAGTACTATTATTGATCGAAGTTTAAAAGCAATAAATAGATGGGACAATCTGCCAGAAATACCTATAATAATGGAGTGGAACAACGCCATATAACCCTGATAAGTTAGAAAAGGACAGTCCCTCGTTTCCAAGTCGTGTGGTCTCACGATGGCTCGGGTGGCTTGGCGAGCCCAATGAGACGGAAACTATAATGACCCACAGTCCACAAACGAATGGTGTTTTTATGCAGTAACCGGTATATACTTCTCGTGTGACTAAAAACATTAATGTTATATGATTAATATGGATTGTCAGTTTTTGGAGTGAAAGTCATTAGTTTGTTTGGCGAAGTGTACTGTAGAAAAACTACTCTAGGAGTGTACGAATTAATAAAATATGAGAAAAACGTAACTTTTTTTTATGTCATTTTTTCTATTGCCATACAACGTGGCAATGCTTGGCAGCATTGCCACGCACTGTTCATGTTGACAGCGATGCGGACGAATTTTTTGATGCCCTATGATCATTTTGCTTATTTTTTTCTTTTTTCTATCATTCTTGCAGATATTCAGCAATATGTTTGGTATTATTATTAACGGGTTTGTACGGAAGCCGCCCCGTGACTGCTCCGTTTATTAGATAGATATATGGTTAGTCGATAGATTTTCAAAAATTTTAAAAGGCAGATTGATGCGCTCACTTGTTTAACACTGATACTCTTAGCGCTGATTTTTCCTTCGCCAAATAACTTTTATTCCACGAATAAAATTGACGCTTGACAGTTTTTGTACAAAACAACTGTCAAAATTTCAAAATTATTCCTCGAATAAAGTTATCAGATGATTGAAAAATCAGCACTAAAAATACCTAAATATTCCTCAAAAAATAAACGGAGCACTGGACAGCTTCCGTACAAACCCGTTAATAATACCAAACATATTGCTGAATATCTCAGCAAGAATGATAGATTGCAATAAATATAATTAAAAGAAAAAAAAAATCTTGTTCGCCAGTCACAGAGGTTTTTCTAGAGATCCATGCAACGCATTCAAGCGGCCTCCAGCAGTTCACTGTTGGCTTCACAAGCATTTTCATTGCACGGTACTGAGCTGAGCTTGAGCGAATTGCATAGGTAAATAATTAAAATTGTTTCCCATAAAACCACTACAAAACTAAACCTCATTACGAAACTCCTGTAAAATATAAATAAATAAACACAAAAATCTGGCAAGACTAAAGTAAACATCCTCAGCTACTCCGCCACAAAAAAGTTTAAAGAGTGTGAAACATAAATTTTAAATTACCGTAATGTATTCCGCCACCCGCCATTTTTGTGGAGAGGGGCCGCGCTCCGCAATTAGGTACGCCTCGTTAAACGCGAGATCAAGACCTAATGAGCCACGTGTATGGTTTAGTGCACTCCCAGGATCAAAAATTATAATCCTGCAACACCAATGTAACCTGAACTAGAATATCACGACTGGTAAAACCACTGACAGGTCAGCGTAAACTGGAACTGGCGTAGTCTGTTCCAACCACGATGACAGTCGGTTGACGTTTGACGCTTTGTGAATGACACGATAAATTCGCAGTCATCCATATTCGAAAATGATAGTTATTTACGCCACATAAGGTGCAAATTTCATCAAATGATAATCAAGCAGATACTGTAGGTAAACGTGGATGATATTTTAAAAGTGTTATTCGGCATTTCTGGTTGAAATAACGTTGCCGTGGCGAAACGTGGGGAACGTTACGTCGATTTGATCGTTAGTTCGGGATTAGGTATTGAATCGACCTTAACCTTAAAAGAGCGCTGGTAATGGCTGGAAATACAAAGAAAAGGATTGTTCATTGTGAGGTAGGTAGCTCAGACGAACTACCCTTTACAAAAGGTACTCAATGGATCCGGTAAGTACCTGCTAATACATTGTACTCCTTGGAAAACGCTTTTTGGTCTATTGAATGGTAAATTACATAAACACATACACTAATTACTTTATACCGAAAGGAAATATTTATCGACGCAAAACGAGGATTATATTTTGAAAATCAAAGCGGCCAGCCTCCGTTTATAAATACCAAACGAATATCACATGGTAAAATTCTAAATTTAAATAAGCGTTCCCTTCCTGTTTCCCTGCGTTCAAATTAAACAGGCCCGTCATTTTTTTTCAGACGCCATATTTTTATGGCGCCTATATTAAATTCGTAGATTACAAAGAATAAAAAAGGAAATAAACGTCAAGTGCGAGCCTTTAGAAGTATGTACGGCGTGAAATGTGTCTACGGATTGGGCTTTAAAGCTTTCGATGAGACAGTTTAAGAATAAGCTGAAGCGGTAAAGCGACTTTTATGATTTTATTGCTAAAATGTTCAATTTATTTGACGACACTGACAAATTTTAAAGTAAAGTTCAAATTAAGGAAATGAGGCATTATTATTATAGAACTTTGTAATTAGAATAGAAATTCAAAATGAATTTGTAATTCGGATTTCTATTCCAATTAATGACATTAGAACAAAAGTAAAAGGTTAAAGCAATCAGGCTAATCATAGCCGGGAATGACGGGTTCAAAATTGCTGGGTTGGTTCTGATGTATGAATTCAAAGTTTTAAACTGAAATGTTCCTCATTCTACAACCAGCCGGTCGATTCTGTAAAAATCTCACCGTGAAAACTTAGGTGAAGTGAGTTTGTTTTTGCTAGGAATTGACACTATTGACAGCTCACTCAACTCTCACTTCACCTAAGTTTTCACGGTGAGATCTTTAGAGAATAGCACCGCAGGTCGTAAAAGCTGGCTCTAACTTGTATAAAGAATGGATATCGATGGTCACTAATAGTGGTCGCGTGGCCCATGTGTTACCCAGTAACTGAGTTGTGGAGGTCAGATAGGCAGTCGCTCCATGTTAAATACTGGTATTCAACTGCATCCGGTTAGACTGGAAGCCGACCCCAACATAGTTGGGAAAAGGCTAGGCAGATGATGATTCGTTTAAGCTATAAAATGGTTTGGTCATGTTGATAGGACACCAACAGGGATTACAGGCAAAATACACGTAATGATGAACAAAGTAGAAGAATTAAATCAACCGGTCTAATCTGTAAAAAAGTAAACATGAGGAGCCATAGGTGGACTAGGTGAATTGAGCTTGAAGTGAACTGTCAATAGTGTCAATCCCTAGGTATAATCATCAAGTGGAATGACAGCTCAATTCAAGTTTACTTCACCAAAATTCTCACGATGACTTTTACAGAATAAAGGTCATAGTGCACGCGTATCGCCTTTCGCCTCGCCGTCAAACAGACGTCAACCTAACGTAAGCACGTAACCAAAGCGGATCAGAAGCTCCGATACGTCGCTTCGGCTACCGACCGCTGGTTGATGATGCAGCCGTAAGCTCGGGTACGGAGAGACGTAAGCGCGGGGACGACGAGCCGTAAGCGCGGGGACGACGAGCGTAAGCGTGGGGACAACGAGCCGTAACGCAACGCACCGCGGTTCATGAGCTTGTCCCGAGGCGAGGCGATTACGTTATGATTCCGATTAGTGTGCGCTGCAGTAGGGAGTTTCATACAAAGAATACTGAATGGCTCGAGTTGATACGGTGCCGATCCCTTTCCGGTTTGATAGGTGTGCTATAAGCTTAAACATGCTGATTTACCTTCTGTAAGCATCTATCTGTGTCTTTTATTTAATCTGTCCATAACAACCTGAAATATTCAGTGGAACACCCATGCATCTAAGGATAAATCTAAAAGCATTGCAGTTGTAAATGCAAGTAGTAGCTCAAGACGATAGTAAGCGCAGTTTATCAACTTGCATTGCATGCAAGTGTGACGCTAAATTACGCAAGCTGTATCACATAGCGAGGCTACATAAATCTGAGTTGGCTGTATCTGAAAGTGGGGGGGGGGGGGGATAGTTATTGTGGAAGCTAACGCTAGGTTATTATGACTTACTGACTTTCGCACCTTTTGGTCTTAAAGAAGTGTAGTCTGCATAGATTACCTGTAGATATTTAAGTGTTCACAAATGTATACAGGTAGACGGAGTAAGGGACTCGTGGCTAAAAAATAATACCTGCACGGTTCGATCTTCAAGGTTAAGCAACACTTACCGAGGTTGATCTGTGGATGGGTGATCATTCATTAAATACCGAAACCACCTCTTCGTGGCTCGGAAATGCTTGAAAAGCACGTGAAGTAGCTGGCAGCCGGCTGTCATTCTTAAATGTTTAAGAGTCGTTGTAGAGCAGGCGAATTTTTTAAACATTATGAAGTATTTATTTAAACATTAGGAATTCGGAATTTCTTTCGAAATCTTTAAGATTGTAAAAAAAAGGGTGTTACGCGATTATAAAAGAAAGAATAAAGTTTATTTATTATATTTGTTTTTTTTTTTAGATTGAGGTGCTGAGCGTGTTTATTTCAAGAAAAAGGTATCGCTGAAAGAGTACGGCTTGTATTTATGGACCAGCCCAACCGTCAGTGTCCACGTTTTAGCACCGTATGTCATGACGGGCAGGACGCACTGGTTGAAGACCTTAGTCATCAAACACTACACACGGGGGGATTATTAACTCTTATTTTATCCCGCTATTCCAAACGCTGTTTTCCACGCCCCACTGCGAGGCGGTACATCTGCGTATACTCCACGTAATGACTTGTATATGTTCGTTCCCCATGTAATTGACTCTTCTAGTACCTACCTACCGCGGATTCCTTTTATTATCTCCTGCCCGTGGTTTATTGGATAAAGGATCTTTATTTTCTATGTGATAAATAACAACGCTGATATGGTTAGTAGGTACTCTTCGATATAATGTTTCGTGAAGTTTCTTTTTTTAGAATGAAATTAGTATATTTCGGCGGCACTACTGTATTATTTATATAAGTATTTAATATTCAAGTAACAATGGACTCAAATATGTTAGTAACAATATTTCTTAACAACTATGGTGGATGATAGTAAACCTGCAACATAGTTAATGAGAATCCCTGCTACAAGTTCAACACAGACGTGGAAAGTTTGCAGCAGCGATTCACATAGAAGCAGTACAGTCAGCTCACTATACACCGCATGTTGGTGCTGGTTCGCACCCGGCGCACCAGAGAGGTGCATCTTTTTCGCATCGTAGCGTAGAAGCAATCGACACGAGTACCAAATACAGAGAGTACAAAAGACAATCTACATACAAAGTGCGCTCGAGCAACGCACACATAGACACCGCTCACGGACACGTTATCTCGGACGGGTTGGGATTATTGCGAGCGCGAGTGCCATCCGCTTGAGACACGCTTCTGTGAAGTGCAAAAATGGAGCAACAAAAAAATGGCTATCTAAGCTCGATTTATATAATAATTTCCTATTTTGAATCAGTATAAACGAAGTGACTTTTTTGTAAGGTAAATTCACGCCACCAAACGTATGTTGAAAACATGTTTTTTTGTTTGTGTAGATATTGTGTGGTTTTTAGTGTCATTTGATAGGTTTAGGTCTAAAACGGATAGAGCAAAATAAATTGTTAATCCGGTAATCCGTTTTGAAGTTATTAGGGATTTTCGATAGTGAAAATTGCCAATTGTAAAATTGTATATTAAATGATTAAATGATTTTTATTTCTGTAAGTAGGTTTGTACAAACACTTTTACACGTCAATATGTTTTTGTTCTGTGAACTTTTTGTATTGTAATACTATGTATGTATATTGTTTTGTTTTAATATTGTAGAATAAGCTCAACAATAAATCAAACAACTAGATACGAGTGCCACTACCACGATAGTTTTTTGTGCATAAGCCAAAGTTGACAACCCTAGCGCGACCGCCGAACGTAGGTATGAAAAGTGAAGTACATACAGGTGATTGCCTTTTGTACTCTCTGTATTTTGTGACACGAGCTTCAGCAAACATCCCGGATGCGCTACAAAGCGGAACAGCCCCATCAACACCCGGAAAGCATTATTATGATCTGCCGCAAGGTATTTGCCCTCAAGAACTAAATATTTGTTTGATCTACTGATAGTTGTTCCGGTTCTAGCTGTTTTTGTTCGTAAACGCACCCACGATATAGGAAAAAACCTAGGGGCGGGCTATATCACGTCTACTTGACGCACGCGTATACGTCAAAAATGGCGCTAACTATCGTCAAACCAATAAAGCGTTGTTTCAAATTTCAATTACGAAATTATGGCCTTGACTTACGTCAAATAATTACGATTACGTACCTACTCGTTATTATTTCACGTACGTATGTTACGTTAACCAACCGTTTGAAACAATCGGCCCTAAAGTGTAGCAACAACGAACAAAATAACAAAATAACCGCGCGGCGCAGCTAGTATTGCATAAAAATAATTGCTGGCCAATTTTTATTTATGGTGTGAAAATTTGCTGTTTGCGAAAGTGCGTTAGTGCGTACATTGTGCTTAAGAGTGGGCCCAATGACAGGATAAAATCTGATTTCACCCGCGCGTCTCCCAACCCCCGCATTAGTGCAAATAACAACCGCGGGTGGCGTGACGACGCGCGCAACGAAACTCTGTACACTAAACTACAAGTGCAGTGCGTTTGCGTAGTATATGCAGGATATTCAGATAAAAATTGGCCAAGTGCGTGTCGGACCACGCACAATGAAGAGTTCCGTAGTTGAAATGAATTTACCCAAGAACAAACTTAACATTATAGTTGAAAATCATGTTCTCCCATACATGTAAGTTGGTCGACTATTATTCGTAAACTTGTAAAGCCTACTTAGCCGTGATAGTTTTCCTTTTAATTTCGTTATTATATACTACTACCATGAATTTTTTCACATATCCAAAGACAACCATTTAGATGGCAGGGGGAAACCCCTGTAAGCTAAATGGTTGTTTTTGACTCTAACTAAAATTAGCACTTTAAAGCTATATATTTCACAAACGGATCCCTGAATCGCAAAATTGTTTCCACAAACCCGCAATATTTTTGAAAGACCTATACGATGATACCCCACACCACGGGGTAAACTGGTAGTACCAGTTTACCCCGTGGTGTGGGGAACATCGTATAGAATAAAATTTTGAAAAAAAAAATATGGTACCAGTCTGGTACCACATTTTTTTTTTTTAATTTTATTTTACCACTTTCTCGGCGTGATTAATATATATGTCGTATCGGATAGATGGCGCCACAGTATAGCGAACAGCGCCATCTAACAATTTGATTGGTAAACGAAAAATCATGTGATCGGAAACGCAAGCGAGCCCTACCGCTTGGACACGATCATCGGTGGACGGGATGCAGCGAGGACTGGTGGAGAGACCGAGTGTTGCGACAGTCGATAGTCGAGCTCGGACATTCTAGGCAAACGCTCAATACCAACGCACGTGTTAGTTTCCGACACACGTGTGCGTTTCGGTTGTTAATCGCTAGTTTATTAAAGTTACTTCAAATTCAAATAATCTTTTCGTTCGAGTACCCACTGCAGTGCCCACACCTATCTAAACTATCATCAATTCGCAAAATGTAGCAGTGCTAATGTGCAGGGATAAGAATGTCTTTACTTGTGTAATTTAAACAATGCAATCCTATTTTGTGTTTGTATGTTGAGAAATAAAAGTTCTGTATACTCCATTCCACCATAAAAAATTAGAAGTGATAAAATAGGTGATAAAAATTCAAAAGGTATAAAAGCAAATCAAACACAGTGATAAGAAATATCTTATAATCATCACAATGATTGTTTTTGAATTTATTTTTCGTCGGGTCCTTTATTCAGTGTCGATTCAATGGATGAAAAAGTCAATCTGCTGACAGACAATCAGCTATACGATGTTCACGCTCAATTCATGCAGTGAAAATCAAGCATCTGCGACGATATTAGAAGCATCATGCATAAGAAAGCTGAAACTAAAACAAAATTGAAGTATCGGCCCTCTTCGTCAAACCGTCCTTGTGGATGCTCACAATCGCTGCAATAACAATAATACCCACCGGTAGAGATTCCCAACGCCACCATAACCACACATCACTTGAAAACAGAGATCTAGGTAAAGTCTGGAAATTTCATAAATCCATGGAAGTTAAAATCACGCCAAGAATCGATTCTTAGATACATATTATTGATTTACTGAATCAACACTTCTCATCTACACCCTGCTGTAATGGGAACTTAAAAGCAGCTACAGTAAACTATCTTTCAAATGTTCCAACTCCGGACCATCCCCCATTTATTTTTAGTAAATTTTCTGATTGTTAAGAAGAGCGTTGTTAAAATCGTATGTTCCCAGTCGCCCCCGCGGGGATTGCCACCGGAGGCAAATGGGAATAAAAATTCCCAGTCGCCACCGGCGGCGACTGGGAAGTCATTGCCCCCACTTCAGTTTCGCTGTACATTGCTTTCTCCATCGTAGAGAATAAAAGGATGAGACAACTTATCGTAAACCTGCCTCTAATCTTTTTCTTTTTATTTTCTTTTTTTTTTTTTTTTTTTTTTTTTTCTTTTTTTTTTTCTTTTTTTTTTTAGTCCGCCTCTGTACATTTATGTGCTTGAAGTATTAAATGAATAAATAATAATAATCTTTAAAAAAAAGACTAAGTGCATTGAAATATTTTTTTATTTTGATTTCGATATCAATAAACTTGTTAAAATTAAACATTTAAACTGGTATTTTGTATCACAGATAATCAGACTCTTAAAGACAGTAATTAAATTACGAAAGTAATACATAGTAATCATTTCTTAGTAAATACGTATTATAAACAAGGCTGTAAATATTCATAGATAACGGCCTTTTTTTATATTATCAAATCACAGATAAAATCAGACTTTTATTCCGTTACGTTACTATCATCGATCATTCGGATCGATGATAGTAACGTAACGGAATAATAATGTGATACAAAATACCAGTTTAAATGTTTAATTTTAACAAGTTTATTGATATCGAAATCAAAATAAAAATATATTTCAATGCACTTAGTCTTTTTTTTAAAGATTATTATTATTTAATACTTCAAGCACATAAATGTACAGAGGCGGAATAAAAGAAAAAAAAAAAGATAAAAAGATTAGAGGCAGGTTTACGATAAGTTGTCTCATCCTTTTATTCTCTACGATGGAGAAAGCAATGTACAGCGAAACTGAAGTGGGGGCAATGACTTCCCAGTCGCCGCCGGTGGCGACTGGGAATTTTTATTCCCATTTGCCTCCGGTGGCAATCCCCGCGGGGGCGACTGGGAACATACGGTTAAAATCACGTCTAATTCAGTTAGTAGTGACTGTGTCAGTTGGAAAATGATGCTGGGATGTCCTCGACGAAATCCTTCCTATTCTATGCTATATCCTAAACTACTCTTTAACCTATGGTGTCTTTCCTTCCGATGTGGAAAGAGCCAAAAATCACTGCTTTACCCAAAAAATCTAATCTTGCTTCCTTTTCAGAATACCGACCTACTTCCATCTTGCCTTTCCTCTCCAAAGTCCTTGAACACCTTGTTCACAATCAGCTTAGTGCATTTCTTTGCAAGAATAGTCTGCTGAATATTTTCCAATTTTCCGCCGGCAACGTATATGCATAGAACAGACGTGTTCTTCTTGTTGTTATACTTCTGCCGGTGTACCTCAGGGTGGTGGTTTAAAATTGTTTTCGACCTCAATGGTACTACCGATAGAACCATCAACAAACTCAATCACTCGATTAATATCCTTTTCCGGGAACTGATACCTAAAACAAGCGAGTTTTTGGAACAATCTTATATTCTTTGTTTTAATACCTCACTCGACTAGTTGTAAAAAAGTAACAAACAAAGAAAGAGACGGGTCGAGAGGGAGGGATATTGTAATTCTTTCGTATTTCTAATTTTAGTGAGGAAGCGTGGACAACACTCACATATTATCAAAAATAAATTCTAGCTAAATTATATAATTTCGCACGAAAACAATAAACGATCATATCGAGCGGTCAAATCATCTGTTTATTTTGCGTATACTATACGCATAAGTACCTTGATATAAATACAAACCTTCGACTTCGGCAATTAGCAATCATTTTAGTCTTCAAGTGTTTAAGTTCTCGCTTTTTCATTGTATTTTTTTGTTTCCCATTTATTATTCAACAAAATGTCGATAATAATAATGGTTGCTAGGCGCGGAGAAAATTGTCATAGACTTCCCGTCTCAACAGAGCGAGGGGTACTGCACAGCATCATATTGTAGTCTTTGGGGTACTGACTGGTGAAACAAACTGATGCCTCAAGCTCGTGTCACGCGAGACGGAAGACAGCGTATCTCGCGGATTAAAAACGTAGTAAGCGCCAAATGCTTTTTATTCGATTATCTTTTAAAATAGACATTATTTTAAAAAATCGCTTGGGTCATCGCTCGGTTATAATGAGTGTTATTATTTGTCTAATTTGTGGTTCAGTAATATGCACCAAAATAGAATGCAAACCAAATTAGATGAAAATTAGAGGTAACTTTGTGATGGTTTTCTATCGAGAAAATTTTATCGTATCATGTTTTCGTCTGGGTCGACCCTCACATTTATAATGAAGTTTCCTGCCATATACTTTTTTTCCAATTTGAACATGATTTACTACTGTTTAAATCTAATCTATGATTGAAGATTTTCCTTTGGGCCTGCCCTTAAGGGTGCATCCAAGGGCACAGGGGTCAGTGGCAGGGCCCCTGGGCACATAAGGATCACGGGGCCCCTGTGTAGATAAGAGACAAGAGAAGCATACCTACTAATAGTTCATAACTGGGGGGCTAGAAAGTTATTGTAAATCGCACTGCAAATCACTTAGTTTGTCATAGAATCGAGTACTTATAATGCGTTTAATGGAAAGAATGTTTTTTTATGAGAGCAGGCCGGGGCCCCCGATGATCGCGGGACCCTGGGCACTTGCCCAGAGTGCCCAATGGAAAAGAGGGGCCTGGTCTGTGGGTCATTTAAAATTGGGTTATAACATTAATAACTTGTACAAAAAAATAATTAAAATGACGGGGAGTACATGTGACTCTCAGCTTCGTTACGTGTCTTTTTACACCCGTTATACCTGCAAAAAGGGATGTACAGGCGTAGGAATTCAATACCTACTGTATTTTCGTTTCCCCTTTTGATGTAAGTGATAAAGTGCAAAGCATACTTATGTAACACAATTGTACGCGTCGGATACATGGCGACACATTTCGATATCGGCTTTCTTTGTCACGTGTCACGTCTCATGAATGTGACAAAAGACGTGTATTACAGACATATATACTACCTATCTATATACTTATACTAAATCTGTAGAAGTGAACTGTACATTGAAAATATCAAAAAAATAAATGGCTGTTTGTTCAGGCATCACGCAAAAACAACCGGTTCGATTACGGTGAAACTTGGTATAATTATTCCTTAATATCCTGGGCACCACACTGGATACTTTTTATCCCGGAAAAGTATCTATATATATATAATTTAAAGTCCTGACTGACTGACTGATATTTCAACGCACAGCCTAAACCGCGGGTCCTAGAGACATGAAATTTGGAGGGTGTGTTATTTGTGAAGATTAGGTATCCACTAAGAAAGGGTTTTTCGGAATTCCAACCCTAAGAGGGTGAATGAGGGGAGGGTGAAATTTCACGCGGACGAAGTCGCGGGCAGAAGCTAGTACTATTAATAAAGCTGAAGAATTCGTTTGTTTTTTTTTTGTTTGTGTGAACGCGTTAATCTCTGGAACTACCGGTCGGATTTGACAAATTACCACCAAACGGGGTGAATAGGGATGCAGGGGTGAATTGGGACAAAACTTTAAAATGGATTTTAGCTTTGAAATAATATAGTTTGTTGCCGAAAAGGACACTTAATCGTTAATTATAATACAATAAACACATTAGACTCCTTTTTGGCAACAAACTATATTTTCCCTAAAGGTTCATTCGAAAACAAGCGTCAGACAGCATCTGTCTGGCATTAGTGCTGAAATAAACCTTTTTGGCGCAGCCGTGAGGCACACACTATTGTTGTTGTAACATAGTTTTTTTTTATTTTGTTAATTTTGGATTTTGTCTGTGTGGTGTCGGACTTAAAAAATAGCACCACCCCATACTTCCCGTGGGTGTTGTAAAAGGCGACTAAGGGTCTAACCGGAGAATGGGCAGCAGCGTTCTCTATGCATTCCACCACATCCACATTCCACCTGCGATCGCCAACCCGCCTGCCAAGCGTGGCGATTATGGCAAACCCCTCCCCTTTTGGGGGAGGCCTATGTCCAGCAGTGGACGTCTTTCGGCTGAAATGATGATGTATTTTGTGTTTCACGAACTGTGTCCAAATAAACTTTTTTCTTTCTATTATTTCAATGTTAAAATCGCTTTTAAAGTTTCGTCCCGATTCACCCCTGCATCCCTATTTCACCCCGTTTGACGGTAGTTTTGCATTTGATAGCCCAATTCTTGAGGAAGGCTATTTAACATCACGCTAGGACTTTTAGGAGCCGAGCAAAAAGAAAAAAAGTCAGAAAGAACACTAAGCGAAAGTGTAGTAACAGCGGGGGCAGGCGATACGATGCGACGGGGTGGGTAGGGGGAACAAGAAATTGCACGCGGAGGAAGTCGTCGACAGAAGCTAGTAGGTAATATTAGTACAACTTTGTAACAATATTTGGAAAATTGGTCAATTATTTAATACTAAGAGCGCCCCGCGGTTTCACCCGCATATGTGTCGATCCCATGGGAATATCGGGATAAAAACTATCGTATGTCCTTCCCCGGGACTCAAACTATCTCTATACCAAATTTCATCTAAATCGGTTCAGTGGTTTAAGCGTGAAGAGGTAACATACAGACAGACACACTTTCGCATTTATAATATTATAGTATGGATTTAGAAAACATGTGTCAGTGTAAAACTATGCAGAATAATAGACTCCGCAGTACTACCTGGTTTATGGAGCTGGTAGGGTTATTCCTGTCGTTAGGAACTGGGGCAGCAACCCTGACTCTATGGCTGACTGGAACTGGGATGCCAAGCGGCCGTGCGACCTTTAGAACCACTTTATCCAAAAGTTATGCAGCCAGTCCGGATGGGGTTATACCTCTAAGTCCGTTAACGATGATCCGGGCCCGACCGAAACTAGTCGATCCGTCAAAACAAGTGTCATATTCAATTTTTTGGACGGGCAAACTTACTTGCAACTCACTTTCGGATTAGGGACAACTGTGAATTCTTGTTGTCATTCATTTTTAGTTTGGACACCAAACTAATCTTTGGACACTATGAATTTCATGCTTAGGGAATAGATCCCCTGGAAATTTCCAGTTAGGTAACGGACGGACGGTAGAGCAGTGGTGGCCAAGTGGTGACGGCCGCGACTTACGAGTTGTAGGTCGTAGGTTCGAACCCAGACCGGCGCTTTACTTTGTGTAAATTATTATATCATCATCACTGCTCTCAAAACGGTGAAGGAAAACATCGTGAGGAAACCGGCATGTCCTAGAACCAAAAATTCGAAGACATGTGACATCTACCAACCCGCACTGGGCCCGCGTGGTGGATTACGGCCCACTCCCTCTCACAAAGAGGAGGCCTGTGTCCCAGCAGTGGGAACATTATAGGCTGATTATGTATGTTATGTAACGGACGGACTGCACGAGCTGCATTAGAAATGGGGGCACTAGCCATCAGCCCCAAGGTAAGTCCCTATTTGATTGCACGCTCGCTGTATCTCCCTAGTCCAATCACTTTCGGTGTGACGGATATTATTTTTGAAAGTTTTCTGAAGGGCCTTTTTGGTTAGTTTTTTTTTTTGTTTGATGCAAGTTTTTAGATGAGTTTTGTGCGTGTCATTTTGAAAGTCGTATTCAATTGATATTTTTTTATTTTCCTCTATTTTTAACCGACTTCAAAAAGGAGGAGGTTCTCAATTCGTCGGAAACTTTTTTTTTATTTTATTTTTTATGTATGTTCCCCGATTACTCGGAGACGGCTAGACCGATTTCAAAAATTATTTTTTTGTTTGAAAGAGTATACTTTCCAGGTGGTCCCATTGTCATTAGGTCAGGATCTGATGATGGGATCTTGGAGAAATCGAAGGAACTCTTTAAGTATTATAGGCACACCTATAGCGATTTGGGTATTTTTTATAGTAACTCGTGCATTTGCTCTCGGAAAGCATCATTTGGTGAAGTGGAACCGATGATGAAGACCACAGATGGCCACCGGAACTATTCAATAATAAGTATTTCCCGTTTTGCGATTCGATTACTTACTTTAATATGGTTGCTAAGCAAGTTATGCTCGTCACAATGCGAATGGTGAAATGGAGCTGATGGTGGAATACCAGGAGAACTCTTCAACAATTAACGCCCCTGCATCGGGAAAAGCAATATTTTGTAAAAGGCGATGGGCAAGTTGGCATTAGGCTATTGTAACTTAGATACATAACAGACACACTAAAAAGCGAGAAATAAAAACTTTTTAACAAAAAAAAACCGACTTCCAAAAAACACTACAAAGTGAAAAATAACTTTTATTTCGGAAGTCGGTGGCAAAAAACTAAAATACAGATCCAAAGACACCGACTTCCGAAATAAAAGTTATTTTTCACTTTGTAGTGTTTTTTGGAAGTCGGTTTTTTTGTTTTGTACTGTCAACATCGAAAAGGTAAATTCAAGTAGTAGGTACAGCCGTACAGCCCCAAAAGTATATTAGGTATAAAGGTATATTCCCAATGAACTTTGAACCTTATGCTTTAGCGATGTAGTTGAAAATCTATTAAATAAATTTGACAGATTGCAGTAGCTTGATAAGATGGATTGCTGGCGTTTGTACAGACGCCAGCACATCAAGTTACTACAATCTGTCAGATTTCTTTAATAGATTTTCGACTTTATTGCTAAAACATAAGGTTCAAGGTTGATTGGGAAAATCTGACAGTTTCGGGTAGGTTGACCTGCTGGCGTCCGTATATCCCACGAAAAAGTGGTATCACAGAATTGATCACAAACATTTACGCTTTGTACTAAACATCGTATGTTTTATTTAAAAAAAGCTTCATGAATACATTTCAACGTATGTCCAGCAGTGGGCTGTCTGTCTTCCGCATCCAGCCTGCCACAGCCACCTTTTAAAGGTCGTTGGTCCATTTAGCTGGGTGGCCCACACTAAGCTTCCCGATATGCGGTCTTTACTTCAGGGGGTCTACTCCGAAGCGGTTAACCACTGTATCGGCCGAATGTTCGGTCATTTTCTACTACCATTAATTTCCTATATTGACTGTTGGTCCCGACCAAACTGTGCCAATCCGAACCTTTTTAGAACCGTTAACCCTTTTTTTACCTTTTTTTTTTTTAATTCGTAGTAGGACAACAATATTCGAATCAGAAAATAACCGAACATTCGGCCGATACAGTGGTGAACCGCTTCGGAGTAGACCCCCAGGACTCATCTGCTCCACCGGCCATCGGTCCTTCGACAAACATGGTCAGCCAACTGCCACTTCAGCTTGCCTACTCTGCGTGTAATTTAATTTAGTTGTTTGTTTCAGTCCTAGTACTAACCCCAAAAGATTTACACTAAAATTTTGGATCATTATTAGCTTTGTGTTGAATTATTCAAATAACAGGATTATTTAAACTTTATATTACTAGCTGCGCCTCGCGGTTTCACCCGCGTAAGTGTCTATCCCATAGGATACTAACATAGTTATTAAGTTTTATTTACTAACAAAATTGTTACTATATTATTATGTATGCTTAGGTTAAGGTATGTATCTATGGGTCTTTGTTACCTGAAAATAAATGATTTATTATTATTATTATAGGAATATTGGGATAAAAACTATCCTATGTCCTTCCCCGGGATGCAATCTATCTCTCTGCCAAATTTTATCGAAATCCGTTCAGTGGTTTAGGCGTGATAATTGTGATTAATGATAAATGATCTTTATCAATTTGTATTTGAAAAATAATAAAATTCCAATTCACTTTAGTCATTGGCAGAATGATTGACATCGCCTTTGCTTGCCATAATAAGTAATAGAACAGAGAAAGTGTTTACATATCTATTACTAGCTGACCCGGCGATCTTCGTACCGCCCTGCCAGCCGCTCTGCCCCCGCTTTTTAAATCACTGATATCTGTATACCTTCCTCTTGAATCACTCTATCTATTGCTGTAAACTTCATTAAAATCCGTTGTGCAGTTTAAAAGATCCTAAGTTAACATGGAGCGGGAGTGACTTTGTTTTATACAGTGTGAGTCTTCATAATGTGCACATAACGAAATGAGGGAAACATAGCTTAATTTTATCGACGGAAAAAAATATTTGAAAAAATAAAAAATATTTAAAAGGATCTTTACCTGCTAAAGTATGGAGATTGCAAGGCCTTTCTTTAACAGTTGATAGGAAATGTTGTGATTGAGTTATAAACATGGTATTTTTACGTTTAGAAATCTGATACGATGGAGAATAATTTACCGTAATAAAAAAGGGTAGGTAATCGGGGCTTTTATTGAGTCATTTTACAATTATTGTAAAAATTGATGAAAAAATATCAGATTTTTGTTAAAAAAAACATAATTCTCAATTGAGGGCGATTGTTTACACAGGGGTCACAGCAGCGAACAAGAATTTTAAAAACGCTACAAAAATTTTTTTTTTTGTTTTTTTTTAATATTTTACCGTCGCTAAAATTAAGTTTAGTTTCCCTCATTTTGATATGTGCACATTATGAAGACTCACACTGTATACTGTGTAAAGAAGAAGCTATACATACAACTGCTATGATTTATTTGGGGCAGTCCTGAACCGATATCCGTAATAATGTAACAAAGCATTGATACTCGCTATTATTGGAACCCTGGTTTGTGAAGAATGCGTCGTATATTTCATATGCCCTCGTCGTATATTTGACGAAAAAGATAAAAAACTGGGCAAGTGCGAGTCGGATTCGCACACGAAGGGTTCCGTACCACAGGGCAAAAACGCCGAAAAAAACACGTTTGTTGTATGGAAGCCCCCTTAAATATTTATTTTATTTTGTTTTTAGTATTTGTTGTTATAGCGGCAACAGAAATACATAATTTGTGAAAATTTCAACTGTCTAGCTATCGCAGTTCTTGAGATACAGCCTGGTGACAGACAGACGGACGGACGGACAGACAGCGAAGTCTTAGTAATAGGGTCCCGTTTTTACCCTTTGGGTACGGAACCCTAAAAAAGACCGTGTCCTTGGCGGAAGTAATGCTAGTATTTTTATTACTTTCTTTGGTGTTACAAAAGCAGGATAAAGTGGGATCTTTTAAGATAAGAAATAAAGTTATCTTTGACATTGAGGTTAAAGATAATCCGTCTTTACCTTTTCCTGTGAAGACTCAAGGGTACCTCAGGGTGCGAGGCAACAAATACTCCGACCAAAATGATTAATTACTTTACTGAAGAATGAATTCGACAATTTCTTAATTCCCTCAGAAGTGCCAAAAATGTTAGTATTTCTTGAAACGATAGCTTTTCATCGACGCCATTATTTATTTCTTAAAACTTTATGCACAAGTAAAAAAATACCGTACAAAGGCGGACTTAATGCCCGAGGCATTTTCTATCATAACACAAAAGTAATTACAAAATACAAGAATAAATACATAGATGTTCATAAATAAAGATCGGCAGAGGAGAAATAAAATTACATTACTGATTAAATCGCGAGCGATACAAAGGCACCGCAAGTCGCGCAATGAGCGGTGTCTTTGTGTCGCGCGCGATTATATTTGTCCTGAGTGGTTAACCCTTTGTGAAAAATACTTTCTACACCATAGTTTCCAAGGTTAGAAGTAGGACCCCATTAGGCACAGTCCCATTACAGCCGGGTTTTCTTAAAACCTTGCAAAAAAACGCCTGGCAAACAATTTGGAACATTTAACATCTCAAAAACACCCTGTAGGTATAAAGGAAAAACTCTTTTGTAGTGTTGGGGCTAAGCCGGCTTAGCCGAAAACAATTGCTGTTCGAAATTCAAATCGGAATGAAGGAACGAACGACTACTGTCTATGATATTACGCTATGTCTTTACGTCACTTTGACATTTTAACTGTCTATGTTAGGAATGATTTGTTTGAAGCTTAGAGTAAGAAAGCTAGTATAGAGCATCGGGTAGCGTGGCCACACATGAGACAAAAAAACTAACTTAACTAACATGAGCTACATAAGTAGCTGCTTTGAAAAAACTGGCACGCACTGAGAGACGGAAATAGTATAGCTTCATCCTTTTCTGTTACTTATAATAACTCAATACTTTATCCCTTTCTTGTGGAAATGAAATGGAGCTACCCGCCGTCTATACTTTTCTTTGTCTAAGATTTAAAGACTGTGCTGACAACAAGCGGTTAAAATAAGAATGGGAACAGCCTTATATACCTTACTACGTATTAGAAGCAGCAGTATATCGACCCAGACTTTAAGGAGCTTTGCTTAGTGTAAATAATTTCATCACCACTGCTCTCAAAACCGTAAAGGAAAACATCATGAGGAAACCGGCATGTCCTAGAATCAAAAATTCGAAGACATGTGACATCTACCAACTCGCACTGGGCCCGCGTGGCAGATTGAGCCTACTTTCTCTCACAGAGAGGAGGCCTGTGTCCCAGCAGTGAACATTATAATATCTATGCTGATTATACATTAGAACACATAACGGCTACGACAATAATCAAGCTCAGTTAACCTTATTTTGACAGTTCCAAGAATGGTTCCAAGTGTCACTTTCGAATAAAACCCTCGTCATAAAATAAAAGAGAATCTCGCTGATACGTAATTCAATGAAAATCACATTATTAAAATTTAATTATGAATGCAGCGGGAGTTTTCGAAATTTAAAATTCAATTTTAAATGGCTCCTTTGTAAAATCAAGTTTGTAACATTTATTTCTGTTTGGCGTTTAACTGAATGAGTAGCTTGTGATATTAATTCATACCTATCGGCTCATTTTCCCGTGAAACGCTTAAATATTATCAGATTTGTTACAAGCTTTTTGTAGTAATTGGTTTTTGATTGGTACGACACTTTCAATAGTTTTATTTCATGTTGCCTCGGTTGGTTTGTGGATGTGTGTTGTGTGGTGACCCCTTCGTGCCTCGGAAAGTACAGACGTCAGCATATCAAGCTACTACAATCTGTCAAATTTCTTTTTTTTTTTTTGCTGAAATAAACCTTTTTGGCGCAGCCGTGAGGCACACACTATTGTTGTTGTAACATAGTTTTTTTTTATTTTGTTAATTTTGGATTTTGTCTGTGTGGTGTCGGACTTAAAAAATAGCACCACCCCATACTTCCCGTGGGTGTTGTAAAAGGCGACTAAGGGTCTAACCGGAGAATGGGCAGCAGCGTTCTCTATGCATTCCACCACATCCACATTCCACCTGCGATCGCCAACCCGCCTGCCAAGCGTGGCGATTATGGCAAACCCCTCCCCTTTTGGGGGAGGCCTATGTCCAGCAGTGGACGTCTTTCGGCTGAAATGATGATGTATTTTGTGTTTCACGAACTGTGTCCAAATAAACTTTTTTCTTTCTATTATTTCAATGTTAAAATCGCTTTTAAAGTTTCGTCCCGATTCACCCCTGCATCCCTATTTCACCCCGTTTGACGGTAGTTTTGCATTTGATAGCCCAATTCTTGAGGAAGGCTATTTAACATCACGCTAGGACTTTTAGGAGCCGAGCAAAAAGAAAAAAAGTCAGAAAGAACACTAAGCGAAAGTGTAGTAACAGCGGGGGCAGGCGATACGATGCGACGGGGTGGGTAGGGGGAACAAGAAATTGCACGCGGAGGAAGTCGTCGACAGAAGCTAGTAGGTAATATTAGTACAACTTTGTAACAATATTTGGAAAATTGGTCAATTATTTAATACTAAGAGCGCCCCGCGGTTTCACCCGCATATGTGTCGATCCCATGGGAATATCGGGATAAAAACTATCGTATGTCCTTCCCCGGGACTCAAACTATCTCTATACCAAATTTCATCTAAATCGGTTCAGTGGTTTAAGCGTGAAGAGGTAACATACAGACAGACACACTTTCGCATTTATAATATTATAGTATGGATTTAGAAAACATGTGTCAGTGTAAAACTATGCAGAATAATAGACTCCGCAGTACTACCTGGTTTATGGAGCTGGTAGGGTTATTCCTGTCGTTAGGAACTGGGGCAGCAACCCTGACTCTATGGCTGACTGGAACTGGGATGCCAAGCGGCCGTGCGACCTTTAGAACCACTTTATCCAAAAGTTATGCAGCCAGTCCGGATGGGGTTATACCTCTAAGTCCGTTAACGATGATCCGGGCCCGACCGAAACTAGTCGATCCGTCAAAACAAGTGTCATATTCAATTTTTTGGACGGGCAAACTTACTTGCAACTCACTTTCGGATTAGGGACAACTGTGAATTCTTGTTGTCATTCATTTTTAGTTTGGACACCAAACTAATCTTTGGACACTATGAATTTCATGCTTAGGGAATAGATCCCCTGGAAATTTCCAGTTAGGTAACGGACGGACGGTAGAGCAGTGGTGGCCAAGTGGTGACGGCCGCGACTTACGAGTTGTAGGTCGTAGGTTCGAACCCAGACCGGCGCTTTACTTTGTGTAAATTATTATATCATCATCACTGCTCTCAAAACGGTGAAGGAAAACATCGTGAGGAAACCGGCATGTCCTAGAACCAAAAATTCGAAGACATGTGACATCTACCAACCCGCACTGGGCCCGCGTGGTGGATTACGGCCCACTCCCTCTCACAAAGAGGAGGCCTGTGTCCCAGCAGTGGGAACATTATAGGCTGATTATGTATGTTATGTAACGGACGGACTGCACGAGCTGCATTAGAAATGGGGGCACTAGCCATCAGCCCCAAGGTAAGTCCCTATTTGATTGCACGCTCGCTGTATCTCCCTAGTCCAATCACTTTCGGTGTGACGGATATTATTTTTGAAAGTTTTCTGAAGGGCCTTTTTGGTTAGTTTTTTTTTTTGTTTGATGCAAGTTTTTAGATGAGTTTTGTGCGTGTCATTTTGAAAGTCGTATTCAATTGATATTTTTTTATTTTCCTCTATTTTTAACCGACTTCAAAAAGGAGGAGGTTCTCAATTCGTCGGAAACTTTTTTTTTATTTTATTTTTTATGTATGTTCCCCGATTACTCGGAGACGGCTAGACCGATTTCAAAAATTATTTTTTTGTTTGAAAGAGTATACTTTCCAGGTGGTCCCATTGTCATTAGGTCAGGATCTGATGATGGGATCTTGGAGAAATCGAAGGAACTCTTTAAGTATTATAGGCACACCTATAGCGATTTGGGTATTTTTTATAGTAACTCGTGCATTTGCTCTCGGAAAGCATCATTTGGTGAAGTGGAACCGATGATGAAGACCACAGATGGCCACCGGAACTATTCAATAATAAGTATTTCCCGTTTTGCGATTCGATTACTTACTTTAATATGGTTGCTAAGCAAGTTATGCTCGTCACAATGCGAATGGTGAAATGGAGCTGATGGTGGAATACCAGGAGAACTCTTCAACAATTAACGCCCCTGCATCGGGAAAAGCAATATTTTGTAAAAGGCGATGGGCAAGTTGGCATTAGGCTATTGTAACTTAGATACATAACAGACACACTAAAAAGCGAGAAATAAAAACTTTTTAACAAAAAAAAACCGACTTCCAAAAAACACTACAAAGTGAAAAATAACTTTTATTTCGGAAGTCGGTGGCAAAAAACTAAAATACAGATCCAAAGACACCGACTTCCGAAATAAAAGTTATTTTTCACTTTGTAGTGTTTTTTGGAAGTCGGTTTTTTTGTTTTGTACTGTCAACATCGAAAAGGTAAATTCAAGTAGTAGGTACAGCCGTACAGCCCCAAAAGTATATTAGGTATAAAGGTATATTCCCAATGAACTTTGAACCTTATGCTTTAGCGATGTAGTTGAAAATCTATTAAATAAATTTGACAGATTGCAGTAGCTTGATAAGATGGATTGCTGGCGTTTGTACAGACGCCAGCACATCAAGTTACTACAATCTGTCAGATTTCTTTAATAGATTTTCGACTTTATTGCTAAAACATAAGGTTCAAGGTTGATTGGGAAAATCTGACAGTTTCGGGTAGGTTGACCTGCTGGCGTCCGTATATCCCACGAAAAAGTGGTATCACAGAATTGATCACAAACATTTACGCTTTGTACTAAACATCGTATGTTTTATTTAAAAAAAGCTTCATGAATACATTTCAACGTATGTCCAGCAGTGGGCTGTCTGTCTTCCGCATCCAGCCTGCCACAGCCACCTTTTAAAGGTCGTTGGTCCATTTAGCTGGGTGGCCCACACTAAGCTTCCCGATATGCGGTCTTTACTTCAGGGGGTCTACTCCGAAGCGGTTAACCACTGTATCGGCCGAATGTTCGGTCATTTTCTACTACCATTAATTTCCTATATTGACTGTTGGTCCCGACCAAACTGTGCCAATCCGAACCTTTTTAGAACCGTTAACCCTTTTTTTACCTTTTTTTTTTTTAATTCGTAGTAGGACAACAATATTCGAATCAGAAAATAACCGAACATTCGGCCGATACAGTGGTGAACCGCTTCGGAGTAGACCCCCAGGACTCATCTGCTCCACCGGCCATCGGTCCTTCGACAAACATGGTCAGCCAACTGCCACTTCAGCTTGCCTACTCTGCGTGTAATTTAATTTAGTTGTTTGTTTCAGTCCTAGTACTAACCCCAAAAGATTTACACTAAAATTTTGGATCATTATTAGCTTTGTGTTGAATTATTCAAATAACAGGATTATTTAAACTTTATATTACTAGCTGCGCCTCGCGGTTTCACCCGCGTAAGTGTCTATCCCATAGGATACTAACATAGTTATTAAGTTTTATTTACTAACAAAATTGTTACTATATTATTATGTATGCTTAGGTTAAGGTATGTATCTATGGGTCTTTGTTACCTGAAAATAAATGATTTATTATTATTATTATAGGAATATTGGGATAAAAACTATCCTATGTCCTTCCCCGGGATGCAATCTATCTCTCTGCCAAATTTTATCGAAATCCGTTCAGTGGTTTAGGCGTGATAATTGTGATTAATGATAAATGATCTTTATCAATTTGTATTTGAAAAATAATAAAATTCCAATTCACTTTAGTCATTGGCAGAATGATTGACATCGCCTTTGCTTGCCATAATAAGTAATAGAACAGAGAAAGTGTTTACATATCTATTACTAGCTGACCCGGCGATCTTCGTACCGCCCTGCCAGCCGCTCTGCCCCCGCTTTTTAAATCACTGATATCTGTATACCTTCCTCTTGAATCACTCTATCTATTGCTGTAAACTTCATTAAAATCCGTTGTGCAGTTTAAAAGATCCTAAGTTAACATGGAGCGGGAGTGACTTTGTTTTATACAGTGTGAGTCTTCATAATGTGCACATAACGAAATGAGGGAAACATAGCTTAATTTTATCGACGGAAAAAAATATTTGAAAAAATAAAAAATATTTAAAAGGATCTTTACCTGCTAAAGTATGGAGATTGCAAGGCCTTTCTTTAACAGTTGATAGGAAATGTTGTGATTGAGTTATAAACATGGTATTTTTACGTTTAGAAATCTGATACGATGGAGAATAATTTACCGTAATAAAAAAGGGTAGGTAATCGGGGCTTTTATTGAGTCATTTTACAATTATTGTAAAAATTGATGAAAAAATATCAGATTTTTGTTAAAAAAAACATAATTCTCAATTGAGGGCGATTGTTTACACAGGGGTCACAGCAGCGAACAAGAATTTTAAAAACGCTACAAAAATTTTTTTTTTTGTTTTTTTTTAATATTTTACCGTCGCTAAAATTAAGTTTAGTTTCCCTCATTTTGATATGTGCACATTATGAAGACTCACACTGTATACTGTGTAAAGAAGAAGCTATACATACAACTGCTATGATTTATTTGGGGCAGTCCTGAACCGATATCCGTAATAATGTAACAAAGCATTGATACTCGCTATTATTGGAACCCTGGTTTGTGAAGAATGCGTCGTATATTTCATATGCCCTCGTCGTATATTTGACGAAAAAGATAAAAAACTGGGCAAGTGCGAGTCGGATTCGCACACGAAGGGTTCCGTACCACAGGGCAAAAACGCCGAAAAAAACACGTTTGTTGTATGGAAGCCCCCTTAAATATTTATTTTATTTTGTTTTTAGTATTTGTTGTTATAGCGGCAACAGAAATACATAATTTGTGAAAATTTCAACTGTCTAGCTATCGCAGTTCTTGAGATACAGCCTGGTGACAGACAGACGGACGGACGGACAGACAGCGAAGTCTTAGTAATAGGGTCCCGTTTTTACCCTTTGGGTACGGAACCCTAAAAAAGACCGTGTCCTTGGCGGAAGTAATGCTAGTATTTTTATTACTTTCTTTGGTGTTACAAAAGCAGGATAAAGTGGGATCTTTTAAGATAAGAAATAAAGTTATCTTTGACATTGAGGTTAAAGATAATCCGTCTTTACCTTTTCCTGTGAAGACTCAAGGGTACCTCAGGGTGCGAGGCAACAAATACTCCGACCAAAATGATTAATTACTTTACTGAAGAATGAATTCGACAATTTCTTAATTCCCTCAGAAGTGCCAAAAATGTTAGTATTTCTTGAAACGATAGCTTTTCATCGACGCCATTATTTATTTCTTAAAACTTTATGCACAAGTAAAAAAATACCGTACAAAGGCGGACTTAATGCCCGAGGCATTTTCTATCATAACACAAAAGTAATTACAAAATACAAGAATAAATACATAGATGTTCATAAATAAAGATCGGCAGAGGAGAAATAAAATTACATTACTGATTAAATCGCGAGCGATACAAAGGCACCGCAAGTCGCGCAATGAGCGGTGTCTTTGTGTCGCGCGCGATTATATTTGTCCTGAGTGGTTAACCCTTTGTGAAAAATACTTTCTACACCATAGTTTCCAAGGTTAGAAGTAGGACCCCATTAGGCACAGTCCCATTACAGCCGGGTTTTCTTAAAACCTTGCAAAAAAACGCCTGGCAAACAATTTGGAACATTTAACATCTCAAAAACACCCTGTAGGTATAAAGGAAAAACTCTTTTGTAGTGTTGGGGCTAAGCCGGCTTAGCCGAAAACAATTGCTGTTCGAAATTCAAATCGGAATGAAGGAACGAACGACTACTGTCTATGATATTACGCTATGTCTTTACGTCACTTTGACATTTTAACTGTCTATGTTAGGAATGATTTGTTTGAAGCTTAGAGTAAGAAAGCTAGTATAGAGCATCGGGTAGCGTGGCCACACATGAGACAAAAAAACTAACTTAACTAACATGAGCTACATAAGTAGCTGCTTTGAAAAAACTGGCACGCACTGAGAGACGGAAATAGTATAGCTTCATCCTTTTCTGTTACTTATAATAACTCAATACTTTATCCCTTTCTTGTGGAAATGAAATGGAGCTACCCGCCGTCTATACTTTTCTTTGTCTAAGATTTAAAGACTGTGCTGACAACAAGCGGTTAAAATAAGAATGGGAACAGCCTTATATACCTTACTACGTATTAGAAGCAGCAGTATATCGACCCAGACTTTAAGGAGCTTTGCTTAGTGTAAATAATTTCATCACCACTGCTCTCAAAACCGTAAAGGAAAACATCATGAGGAAACCGGCATGTCCTAGAATCAAAAATTCGAAGACATGTGACATCTACCAACTCGCACTGGGCCCGCGTGGCAGATTGAGCCTACTTTCTCTCACAGAGAGGAGGCCTGTGTCCCAGCAGTGAACATTATAATATCTATGCTGATTATACATTAGAACACATAACGGCTACGACAATAATCAAGCTCAGTTAACCTTATTTTGACAGTTCCAAGAATGGTTCCAAGTGTCACTTTCGAATAAAACCCTCGTCATAAAATAAAAGAGAATCTCGCTGATACGTAATTCAATGAAAATCACATTATTAAAATTTAATTATGAATGCAGCGGGAGTTTTCGAAATTTAAAATTCAATTTTAAATGGCTCCTTTGTAAAATCAAGTTTGTAACATTTATTTCTGTTTGGCGTTTAACTGAATGAGTAGCTTGTGATATTAATTCATACCTATCGGCTCATTTTCCCGTGAAACGCTTAAATATTATCAGATTTGTTACAAGCTTTTTGTAGTAATTGGTTTTTGATTGGTACGACACTTTCAATAGTTTTATTTCATGTTGCCTCGGTTGGTTTGTGGATGTGTGTTGTGTGGTGACCCCTTCGTGCCTCGGAAAGTACAGACGTCAGCATATCAAGCTACTACAATCTGTCAAATTTCTTTTTTTTTTAGATTTTCAACTTTATCGCTAAAGCATAAGGTTCAAAGTTGATTGGGAAAATTTTACAGTTTCGGGTAGCTTCATGTGCTGGCGTCTGTACGCACGATATACACGGTTTAAAACGGTGGTGTAACCTTCCGTGGCCCACTTGGAAATCTCTGAACCGTCTCCGGACACAAGTGGGAAGATGTAAGTCAAACCTGGTAAAATGGGGCTACCTTGACGCAACGGCAGAAGGGTGTGATTGCGGAGCTATGTCACAAACCATGCTCCACTTCCTATCCTGCCCTCTGTGTCCCAAAACATGCAGTCAAAGTGACCTCTGCGCTGCCACCGACAACGCCGTGGAAGTGGCAAAGTTTTGGGAAAACAACATTTAAAATACAGTCGTGCCGGCGACACGAAGAAGAAGAAGAAAACGGTGGTTTCAAACCTAAGTTTAAAACAGTGTAGACAGTGGTTTTAAACCAATTTCGTCACAATATAAATTCAATATCATCATCATCATAATCAGCCTATAATGTTCCCACTGCTGAGACACAGGCCTCCTCTCTCTGAGAGGGAGTGGGCCGTAATCCACCACGCGAGCCAGTGCGGGTTGGTATAGGTCTACCAGAATCTCATGGCAAAAAAAATTAGTGATTTTCATATGGATTGACATTGCCAATGTATGAAAACCACAATGTTTTTTTTTTTGCCATGAGATTCTGGTAGACCTATAGTCACATGTCTTCGAATTTTCGGTTCTAGGACATGCCGGTTTCCTCAAGGTGTTTTCCTTCACCATTTTGAGAGCAGTGGTGATGAAATAATTCACACAAAGTAAAGCGCCTGTCTGGGTTCGAACCTACGACCTACAACTCGTAAGTCGCGGCCGTATGAACTGGACCACCACTGCTCTATTAAAAAAAACAGATTAAATTAAATATAAATAACGTAATTCCTCCAAAACTTACTCGATTATATCTCGACTTTCTCACAACAACACTAGTCTTTTAACTCGGCTGGTCCTTTGATCCGAGTCCCTTTGTATCGCCCGTAAATGGAGTCACGCGCTGCCTTAAATGTCACGAATCGCACCAAACTCGATCTCGTTAGGTATCGAGTGATATCGATTCTGGATTATGTGCCTTTTCGGAGGGTAGGTACACGTGTGAACCGGATTTCGGCTAAGTGGGTTAAAGAGGGCTGCTCGTGTAGTGTTCGTACGGCTTTTTTTGTTGGGTAGAATGAGGGTAGTTGTATGAATTTAGATTATGGTTGTTGGGAATGGTTATAGTGCGTTTGCGTTAGTGTATCGGCCGGGGAATATGGCATATATAGCATGGATGAAGTAAGTGGTGGTTTAAAAACCAAGTTTAATACCAATACCAATGGATATCAATCACACTAATATTATAAAGGCGAAAGTTTGTGAGTGTGTGTTTATATGTTTGTTACTTCTTCACGCTCAAACGGCTCGACCAATTTTGATAAAATTTTGTATAGATGTAGCTGACACCCTGGATTAACATATAGGCTTTTTTTATCCCGATATTCCCACGGGATCAACATTTACGCGGGTGAAACCGCGGGGCGCAGCTAGTACCTTAATAAATTCTCGTGGCTAAATAATAACAGCCGCACGTGGCGATTGAAGGTTAAGCTACGCTTGCCGCGGTCGGTTAGTGGATGGGTGACCATTACATAACGAAACTTCTCCGTACCTCGGAGAGCACGTTAAGCCGTTGGTTTCGGCTGTTATTCGTAGATCTTTGACAGTCGTTACGGGTAGTCAAATGCCAAAAGTCTGACAATCATTCTTACCAAGGGGTATCGTGTTATACAGTAAACCATAGATGGAAAAAGTAAAAAAGTGCCCAAGTGCGAGGACTCGCACACGAAGGGTTCCGTACCACAAGGCAAAAACGCCGAAAAAATCACGTTTGTTGTATGGGAGCCCCCCTTAAATATTTATTTTATTCTGTTTTTAGTATTTTTTGTTATAGCGGCAAGAGAAATACATCATCTGTGAAAATTTAAACTGTCTAACTATCACGGCTCATGAGATACAGCCTGGTGACAGACGGACAGCGGAGTCTTAGTAATAGATAGGGTCCCGTTTTACCCTTTGGGTACGGAACCCTAAAAAAGGCTAGGCAGATGATGATGTGTGGGTGCGAGCCTATTGCTATAAACTGGGTAAAAATCAGTCAATCTAATTTTCTAAAGTAATGCATTATCACTATAACAGACTACCAATTTGTCTGTATCCTGGTCATTAATTCACATCTCAAACATACATACAATATACATACATACACATATGATATACATATATGATACTAGCATCCGCCATAGGATAAAACTATCCTATGTCCTTCCCCGGGATGCAATCTATCTCTCGGCCAAATTTTATCGAATTCCGTTCAGCGGTTTAGGCGTGAAAAGGACAAGAATACAGAATACAGACAGACAGACAGAGATTACTTTCGAATTTATAATATTAGTATGGATAGATAAATTAGTGGGATATATATCGACTATATCCTACTAATTTCCTATCAATCACACAAGCGCTGAGCTCAATATTTTTCCATCCACATCGATTAGTTCCTCCATTGATCACTCCAAAATCCTATACACAATTTGCATCCAATTCTGCCAACCTAAAAACGAAAATCTCGACGCAAATTCACCTGACATCGTGCTCCCGTCATGCCAACTTGACAAAAAAATCAATGGGACGGAATAGAGTCGTGTCCCTTCGGAATATAAATCAGAATTCGCTATGATTGATTAGTCGGTTCTGGCGTGTGATGTGTGAATGGGGCACTATTAATCAAGTGTTTCTACGATTGGTATGGAAGGTTGTGAAATCATGACTGATAGGTTTATGTAACGGGTTCAGAGGCAGATGTACAGTCAACAAAGGAGTTAAGTATACAGGAGCGTCGGATATTGTTGAAGTTTACTAAGAAACCGATGGATATTCTCGAATAAAATTTTAGTTTATTCATAGAAAACAAACAGCTCATTTATTAAATTAAATTTCAGTCCAGAACATCCATCGGTTTCTTAGTAAACTTCAACTATATCTGACGCTCGTGTATACTTAACTCCTTTGTTGACTGTAGGTACATTCTGTAGAATGTATGAGAGGCACGTGTATTTATATTATTATATATCAGAAGCAGGTTCTATTTAAAAAAATACACAACACCAATCAACTGTATAAATTTATTATTTTAACAAGTAAAATTTAATATAGAAAAACCTAGCAAACTAAGTAGAATTAATGAGCAATTAGCAAACCACTTGGCACCGAGAAAACGCAACACTGGAGGTGAAAAGACGACCGTCGCCGTCAGCTGTCGATCCAAAAGTGAACGAGGGTTCCTCGCCTTCTGTAAGCCGCTAACTATCCCTCTACTCTAGATGCAGTTGTCTTGACCACACCACACCCCTCGTTCCCTCCCACTTCTTTATTCTTAGAAGAATATATTTTTTAATTAGAACCGCCAACGAATGGTCTATGATAACAAAAACTGCTCAAAACATCAATACATAAAAACTGACTGCCCTGTTGGTCTCGTGGTCACAAGCGCGACTGCTGAGCGTGGGGTCCTGGGTTCGGGTCGGGCAAAGTGCTATTGGGTTTTCCATTGGGAATTTCTAAGTAACAGCCCGGAGTTTGGAGGTTGGCAGTGTGATGCCCCCGGGCCTCGGAAAGTACGTTAAGCCGTTGGTCCTGCGCCTGAGCTCCCTCAGGTCGTGTCAGATTGCCGTCCCATCAGACTATGAGAGTGAGGGAAGAGAGAGTGCACCTGTGTCTACGCACACACCTTGTGCAATATAATATCTCCGCCGAGATTGGCCGCCGTGGCCGAAATTCGGTCTGGAGGACTTTTTTATAATAGGGAACTATCTTCCATCATCAACCATCAACTGTCAAAGATCCACGAATGACAGCCGGGTCCAACAGCTTAACGTGCTTTCCGACGTACGGAGGGGTCACGGTATGTAAAGATGGTCACCCATCCACAGACCAACCGCGGCAAGCGTAGCTTAACCTGATCTAGCGACCTGTGCGGCTGTTATTATTTAGCCACAAAAATATTGTAAGTCAACAAAATAAAAATACAATTTCACAAGTATTCCGTTCTACGAGTTTTAGTACAGAACTCCAAAAAAAGCAAATTTGACTGCAGACAAGAATCACTAGTAGCTACGGGAACGTTTCTACATCGTATGAAAAGCGTAGTTACTTTTTCTGAGATGACTTACAACTTGCATGAACGAGATAAGTCGAGTCTTTTTAGACCCAGGACTAAAAAGGAAAATGTGAATTTCACATTTATAATTATACCTCTTTTGACTTCGTTTTTTCTATGATACGAATATGACGAGTTTCTGGTCCTTTTTATGCTATTTTATGGCAAATAAGCTGATGGGCTGAGCAGTGGTGGCCCAGTCGAACTCAGACAGATTTCACCACTGCTCCCAGAACAGTGAAGGAAAACATCGTAAGGAAACGTGTCCTAGAACCAAAAATTCATAAACGTGTGACATCTATAAACCCGCACTGGGCCCGCGTGGTGTATTACGACCCACTCCCTCTTACCGAGAGGAGGCCTGTGACCCAGCAGTGGTATCATTATAGGCTGATTGTGTAAGTTGGTGGACCACCAGGCGACAAAGTAGATCATGAAACTTTGCATACTAACTTGGTCCTAGAGACAAAGCTGAATTGCCGTATGTGCCTTAAGAGCCTATACTACCTCAAATGGCTTAGCATGATCCTCCGTTATGTCGAAAATACTGCAGCATTAATTATGAAATAAATATATGCTAAAGTTGAGGATTAATGTAAGGTCTTATGTTAGACGAAAACACGATTCCATAAAATTTTCTCGATAGAAAAAAATTCCAAAGTTACCTCCAAACCGAACAATAAACCGCTGGTATTCAAAAAATACTTCAAAGTAGATCATGAAACTTTGCATACTAACTGAACTAACTATAAAGCAGGTCTTATGTTAGTTAGTTTTTTTGAATTACCTTTATTTTCACCGTAATAAGCAAATACCTAAACTATTGGCGCTGCCTCCCGCCCAGCACCGCACTCTGTCTCGCTTTCACACAGTCCGCGAGCAGTATCGTGCGAGCGAGATAAAGAGTGAATTTTAGCTGAGGTAGTATAGGCTCTTAAGTACAGACACATCAAGCTACTACAATCTGTATTTTTTTTTATAGATTTTCAACTTTATCGCTAAAACGTAAGGTTCAATGTTGATTGGGAAAATTTTACAGTTTCGGGTAGCTTGATGTGCAGCTGGTGGCTGTACAAGAAAACCGAAACGCAGCAACGATGCTTGGCGTCGGCAATAGGTATGAAAGTATTTTCACAAACGAGGTTCTCGTCAATTAACTCTACTACTACTTTTTTTTTTTTCTGTCCCACTTTCTAGAAAGCGATAGATGAGGTCTATGATGGAACGAGCGTGCCCAGAAGATGCCTAAGGGTCAGTTCACACCGAGGCGCGACGCGACGCGCAGTTTTCAAGATAGAAATACAATTACAGACCTTATCTACTACACTAAAAGGTACACAATTCAGTGTCTACTTACTACGTCGAGGTACGCAGCGCGCGTCGCGTCGCGTCTCGGTGTGAACTGACCCTTAGCCTTACTTCTATAGTAGAGGGGACCATCCACTATCAATACCCACTGTTGAGTACTGTGCTTGCCTATTAACGATCTAAAGCGGTTTGAAGAATTTAATTTTATTAATAGTAAACAAACAGCTCATTCATAAAATTTAATTTCAGTCGACAACGTTCATCGGTTTCTTACTAAATATTTATTTAATCTCTAGGGTTGAAGTATTAAATAAATATTTCACCTTAAAAAATAACAAAGCTACAATAACGTCCGTTAAAGAGAACTCATAATGCATTGTTGACAGTAATTAAAATCATAATGACACAATTTTCCACCAGTCTCCCTCGTAATTTTTCCAACATTAAATTACGTCACAACTCAGTAAAAAATTCAACAAAAGTAATGTAATTACACAAATCCATTGCTCACAAATTAGTTTCTGACATAATTTGTTTTGAATTCACGTTGAGTTATACAGGCTGTGTCAAAAGTATTCTAGTCACGCGCCGGGACGTGTGGACACCCCGGTTTAAATAAATGTAACAAGAGCTATTCTATTTTACACCCAGTTTTTTTTGTAGTTTTTACGTTTTTGGATCTAGATTTTGGGAGTGAAGACGAGTTTTTCTTAGAGATGTTTTAAGTATGACTGCGACCAGCTTCTTGATCCAGTGGCTACAAGCGTTGCGGCTAAGCGTGGGTTTCTAGGCTCGATCCCCGCGTCATGCAAAGTATTATTAGGGTATCTTGGAACTCTCAGTAGCAGCCCGGATTTGTGATCGGTTATTAAAGGCTCCTTCAAACTGGCGCGACACGACACGCGACACAAAGGCACCGCAAATCGCGCAACGAGCGGTGCCTTTGTGTCGCGCGCGATTATATCGCGTGTCGAACCTATTTGTAGGAGCCTTAACTCGTGTAATATCAGCATCAGCACCACATTACACATGGTGAAAAGTGGGTGCACTGCACATCTGCCTAAGTGCTCAAATATACGAGCGGCACTCGTCAAAGGCAGAGATAACTGCAGCCGTCGACACTCGTAAACGGCCGTCGACGTGTGTCGATTCTGCCGCTGTCGCGTGCCGCTCGTGTATATGAGTACTTACTCTTCGAAGATTACAGGCATTCCGTATGTGTAACCAAAGAACCATTCAACCCACCAACACAGCACAAATTAAAACAAAAACCAGCTTCACACTATTTAAACTCCCTTTTCTAAAAACAGCACGAGTTCAGTTTATCTCGCTCCATGTAAACAGCGAGTGCTTGCTAATTCCACTTTATTTTATCACTACGTATGATAATGTCCGCTGTGTCGTTTCTGTGCTGCAGTTTTGTTTCAAAATCTAGCCGTAGAGGGCACTAGTGTCCGCTTTGTCTTTAACCGTTAAGCTGGCAACATACTGTATATAGAACGGTGGGTATTTTATGTCAGTTTGGAGACGACTGCTAAGCTTGTGGAGTTCAATATTTAATGGTTGGCCACGTTTCGTAAAATGGAGGATGGTAGAATTGTGCTCTTTTTAACGTAGGGATAGGTATACAGAGTGGAACCAGTTGGCCGGGCCTTGGGTGGGGCCGGGGGTGAGGGCGGCGGGGTTGCCTATTGTTCGCAACGCATGTACTGAGTCATGACAAAGCGCCCCCGCCCCTCCGCCTCACCGCGCACATACCTAAGGCGCGGCCAACTAGTTCCGCGCGGACTATAGTCATTTGAGGGTAGGCAGAAACTAGAGAATGCCACCTGCTACGATCCTTAAATATTTTTACTTTTAATTTCAATCAGTTAAAATTTTTTATTAGTCAATTATTATGGTCCTTACTATAATGAAAATGAGAATCGCATGAAAATCCGTTTCGTAGTAGAAGAACTATGTAGTCACACGATTTTGTCTTATAGTATCTACCTATATATACTTTCTATTTATTTATTTGTTTTAAATGTAGGTAGTACGCACATATTTATGGGGTATTTATTTCAGTTTTTCATTAATCACAACACTACACACACACATGTATGTCGCAACATTTTATTTGATTTTGTTAATTTATTTTAACGGACACACATATCTCTATGTGTTTGTTATTCCAGCGTATGGCACTCGTGGGTTGCAGCTGAAAATCAGCGTCAGGTGGTACACCTTGTGTTGTCATCTGACATTATGCTGAGCTGAGGCCATTTTGGCATTATGATCTTTGTTTTCTGATTTTATAGTTTTAAGGTGTACTTATTTTGATGTAATGACAATAAACGCATTTTTCTTTCTTTCTTTCTTTACATACTCCTTTTGTTTCGTTTACGTTCATAAAGGTCATAAACGCACGCCATCTAAGCTAAAATTTTCTATATTATATTTACTTTATTAACTACAACTCAAACAGAATTCCGTGCCTCGGAAAGCACGTTAAGCCGTTTCCCCGGCTGTCATTCGTGGATCTTTGACAGTCGTTACGGGTAGTTAGAAGCCCGAAAGTCTGACAACCAGTCTTATCAAGGGGTATCGTATTACCCAGTAACTGGGTTGTAGAGGTCAGGTGGGCAGTCGCTCCATGTAAAATACTGGTATTCAGCTGCATCCGGTTAGACTGGAAGCCGACCCCAACATAGTTGGGAAAAGGCTAGGCAGATGATGAACTCAAACAAAACTGAATAAAAAGTAAAAAATCTAATGATAAAAAACCTCTGGCTGGACTGTGTATGTGAAAGCACCTAAGTCACCTCCATCGAGCTTGAGAGTCCAACAAGAAGATATTGTGCTCGTCTAGTGTTTACTGAGCTAAATGAGACTTACGAGTGCGACCAATTTGTCCGCGACGCTTTTGTGAGACTAAACACTTTTTATTGTTCGATTTTGTTTTGTTTGTAGTTTTTTACCCAGGGTAACCCGTGAAATTCAAATTGCAGGTCAGTTTCGGGTTGTATATTGAACAATATATGATTCGCGAGCGTAAGAAGTATGTATTTACAGAATTATAATCATTAAAATCATCAATACAACACTCGTTCAAAAGTTCTTAAAATCCTATTGAATGTCAAAATTAGCATTGCCATTCAACGTGGCAATGCTGCCAGTCTTCTGGGCACGTTTCCAGATGACAGCGATGCTAACGAGTACTTCGACGCCTAAATATCCTTTTATATAGTTAGTTAGTTAGTCTTTTAATTTAGTACCTAGTGTAAATAGTTAGTTATGAGACTATTGAACGACTATTTCATATTGATGAGTGGTTGGAGGATGGCTGGCAGCGCTTCCCCCTTAATAAAATTTTTCCGCGACGCTTTTGTAAAACTAAACACTTCTTATTGTTCGAGTCTGTAGTTTTGTACTTAATTGTTAATGGAGTCGAAGGCAAAGAGAAAGGAATCTTGATTGAATACATCAAATATACTACTGCACATTCAGCGTAGCGAAACGACACTCGCCTGAATTGGTATTTTAAGAGGAATCGGGTCCACCCCTGTGCTGATGGTGATCACTGGGGTGGTTTTAGTGAGGTAAAAATCCCACACTCCCCGGAGGTTGGGTGCCTTTTGAAGGTTTCCCCCCGACAAAAAAAAAAAAGGTAAGTATAAAAATTACCCTCCTTTTCGGCTTCGCCGCAGCTCGGTAAAAAGCTTATCTAGCTTATGAGGTAAAAATATGATTAGTCAGCAAAGTTAGTTGTGGCAGCTCTCTCTAAAATACCGAATCTCACAATTTGAATAAATTAAAAACCCTTAATTACCATTATTCTACAATATGCATAAATAATCCATTTTATTACTAGCTTGCGATCTCATATATCATAAACCAAACATAATTTTAAAACTAAACCAATAGCGGTTTAAAATTTAATATTTGGCAACATTGACTCGCCGCCGGCAAGGCAAGTATTAATTTTCGCAACTAACAATTTGATGTAATAAAGTTAGATTGCGTCGGATTGAACCGGATTAAGCCAGATACAAGTGGAATGGTGGAAAATCATTTTTTTTAGTTACTGTTACAAAATTTGATTGTGTATTTGTGTTTGCGTGAAAAATGAAACATTGTATTTGTATTGAAAATGTGAATGATGAATTTCTGGTGAATAGGATTTATTGACAAATTGGAAATTTATTGTTTGCTGTAGTTATTTTTTGTAAATAGTTTTGCGGATTGTTTTATTGCTTTTTGTGTAAACTTGTTTGATTTTATTAGGTATAGAAGCATATTTTCTGATTTGTGTACTCATTCGCAGTTAGTACAAACCACGAAAATCTCATCATCAATCATCATCTGCCTAGCCTTTTCCCAACTATGTTGGGGTCGGCTTCCAGTCTAACCGGATGCAGCTGAATACCAGTATTTTACATGGAGCGACTGCCTATCTGACCTCCACAACCCAGTTACTGGGTAATACGATACCCCTTGGTAAGACTGGTTGTCATACTTTCGGGCTTCTGACTACCTGTAACGACTGTCAAAGATCCACGAATGACAGCCGGGACAATGGCTTAACGTGCTTTCCGAGACACGGAGGGGTCTCGGTATGTAAAGATGGTCACCCATCCACAGACCAACCGCGGCAAGCGTAGCTTAACCTGATCGATCGACCTGTGCGGCTGTTATTATTTAGCCACGGGCCCCTCCAACCAAGAAAACATCTGTCATGGCCAATATGTATTAAAAGATAAAAGGTAGGTAAGGTACACACGACGACACATCAAGCTTACATTTCTAGTTTTCCTTCACCGTTTTGAGAGTAGTGGTGATGAAATAATTTACACAAAGTAGGTAAAGCGCCTGTCTGGGTTCAAACCCACGACCACAACTCGGCAGTCGAGGCCGTTACCACACTCATGGGCGTTTAGTATCCCTCAAAACACACTACACTGTCCTTCAAGATACAGGATTTTCGTAGTTTGAAGGGCAAGGATCTTCTCAAATGTAATAGCCATTCCCATCCCATATTGAATTAACACTGATGTTACCTAGGCTAAGTCTTTTAGTAAAATAAATAATTACTTACGTACCTACTTACTTACTAAAACGGTAATAGATAGTTCTCGTCCAAGAACGATCCAGTTTCAGCCATAAATAACGCAAAAAAAAATTGTTGTCTCAAAAATGAATACAACGTTCAATAAAGTTAATTATGTGGACATTTGCGGGCCATTTAATATTTCGCGTCACGTCCGACGAATAATATCGAAATAAGTGGTATTTATTTATAACTTATCGTTGTTTACTCCGGACGATGTTGTTGCGATACGATAGTATTCGATGTTGATGTAATTACAATGAGAGGTATATTGTACAGGGTGATCTGAAAACTCTTTTGGATATTGCAAAAAAGGAGCTGTTATTAAATAAAAATTTGGATGGTTATTAAGTCATGCGAGTATTCTACTTAAATTAGGTATTATTATTTTACACTACTTTCGTCCTGCGGTTTCACCCGTATAAGTGTCGATCCCGTGGGAATATCGGGATAAAAAGCAGCCTATATGTTAATCCAAATTTTGTATGGAGGTAGCTGACAAGCTACCTCCATACAACATTTTATCAAAATTGGTCCAGCCGTTTGAGCGTGAAGAAGTAACAAACATATAAACACGCACACACACTCACAAACTTTCGCCTTTATAATATTAGTGTGATAACCTCACACCTTCTTCCCATGTGGGTAGGCAGAAATTACAGAACGCCACCTGGTACGATCCTTACATACTTTTTTCGCTACGTTAACGTTCATATCTGGTCGAAGAACATCACCAAGAAGGACACTATTATGCCATATTTTCATATTTATTATTTTTTTTTTTAATATATTTTTTTTTGTCATATTTTTTTTTTATTTCTTTGTTATTTTTTTTCTTTCACCTTTTCTGATGTTTTTAATGCCTGTATTGTGTCTTTTGTTGCACTGAATAAACTTTTTACCCGACTGCGGCGAAGCCCAAAAGGAGGGTTATGTGTTTGACCTGTATTTATCTATCTATCTAATCTATATTTTAACTTATAACTATTTCTTTGATGCAAAAAAACAAGTAATTAAAAAAACTAAAAAACCCGACTGCGGTAAAAAAAAATAGCTTAAAAAAAACTGAAAAGCTAAAAACAGGCCTTGTTTTTAGCTTTTCAGTTTTTTTTAAACTATTTTTTTTAAAAATTAAATAAAAGTTGGAAGCAGGCGGGACCCATATGAGTTTGAAAATATAATAAAAAAATGGTATGGGTCCCGCCTGCTTCCAACTTTTATTTAATTTAAAATGGCCTTATTTTTAGCTTTTCAGTTTTTTTTAAACTATTTTTTTTTACCGCAGTCGGGTTTTTTAGTTTTTTTAATTACTTGTTTTTTATTTCCAGCTTTTTAGTTTACAAATTTGAAAGATTTCGCAGACGATTTATTTATGTATTAATTATTAGCTGACCCGTAAAGTCACTCAACAGGGAACAAGAAATAATTATTTTATTTAACGTGTTTTTTACGATTTGTCACTTCGAATTACTTTTAACCATATAAGTTGTATATATTTTTGTAATCACCGTTTAAAACCCTTAATTTTGATATTTCACTCGATGGTATTAGAAGAAAAAAAAAAATCGAACTTCACAATATGGCACCCTAAATCCGCCATTTTACTTTGTTTTTGATTTTAATGTAGCCAGTGACACTCGCGCTACCAAGACTAATCTAAAGACGTATAATTTATCCAAATCCGTTCATTCGTTTAGAAGTTACGAGGGAACAAAGAAACGGACATACATACATACAGGTCAAACACATAACCCTCCTTTTGGGCTTCGCCGCAGTCGGGTAAAAAGGGTAATTTCTTTCTCCCCTCACAAGTCATATCAAGTAAATCAGCATGAACCACAAACACTTACGGCTTGCTTATATTCCACAGGCGGCAAATAGCAAATAAATAACGAATCGGACAGATTTACGGGCTTTTACGCGTTACGGGGCGCAATTATGCGTAAACACGTAAAATTAAAAAGTTGCCGCGTGGTTTTATTTGCCGATTTACGCGCTTGTGCGCTGATTACGTCTACTTATAGTGGATTTGTGTTGCGTTTTGTTGCACGCGAAGGGGAACTTTTATTCGCATTTTTTTATCTGGAGAGCACTGCTTTTCAGCGGATTTTTTCTTCATGTCAGTAAACGGTATCGTATAGGTTGCCTGTTTTGAGGTTAACCTCTGCTCATGACAACTGACAAGCCTTAGACATCAAAATGTAAGCCCTGTGACTTTCATCTATGATATTTAGCCATCATTTCAGCCGAAAGACGTCCACTGCTGGACAAGCAGCCCAAGAACCTCCACTTCGACCAGTTCTGGGCCTCTCGCATCCAACGGGTTCCTGCGGCCTTCACAAGGTCGTCGGACCACCTTGTGGGATGCCTTCCAACGCTGCGTTTTCCGGTACGTGGTCGCCACTCCAGAACCTTTCGGCCCCATCGGCTACCTGTTCTGCGAGCAATGTGCCCTGCCCACTGCAGGCGATTCTTCGGGCTATGTCGGTTACCTTGGTTCTCCTGCGGATCTCCTCATAGTTGCTAAATCAATTCATCAGCTTATCGCAGTAGGTACCTTTCTGAATACCATGATATTAGTATGACACGTATATTTTCCCAATTTTTTCTTATTAGTAAATCTATCTAAACTTCTCACTTATAAATAGTTAAAAGCCTACAAGACGCTGATAAAAGTTTCTATCATTAATAATCCGAAAAATCGTGAATTTAAACTTCTTATAAGTAATTAACTAAACAGCTTCAAAGTTACTAAGTAATACTTACTTGGTCAACTTAATTTTTTATTTATGAATATGATAAAATGTTGATTATGTAATATATTGTTAGGAGTTGCTGTATTTATTGATGTTGACGCCGCATAAGGTATCCGAACACATCAACCTACCTGGCAACACTCGACGGTATTGCGCAGCCGCAGGCCAATGGTGGCCCCGCGCCATGACGTGATGAATACACCAACCAATGGCGTCACCGCTGCGTCACGCGATACGCGCCGCCCGCCAGAGAACTTGACAAGAAACGTCACTTGCTCGACCGCCAACTACACTTGCAGTTTGTGCTTCCTAATAATATTAAAATATCTAAAACTAAGTCCTAATTTCCTATAAGTAATTATTGTTAATAATCTAGGTTTGGCATTAAACCCCATCTCAAGTCAATATTCTAGTTTTTATTTAAAGTTTTGTTCCCTACATCGAACAAAAAATGGCGACCGTGACAGGACACGAATTTTCTTTCTTGTGACGAGGTTGAAAAGTCCTTACCAACAAACTACACCAAGCCGAAGCGGATTTACCAAGAAAAGAAGTCTCCATAATGCGGAATATTCTACTAGAAGAGGACTACGTTTGATTGGGATTCCTAAGCTGCGACGAAGACGAACAAGTCCGCCACGTGCCTACACATCTACGTGGTGCGGGGTACCTACGTCCAGGAGCCGCCTAATCAGCTGAGGATAAAGCTGTGGAGCCTGGATGCATACCTGCTTGCTTGTTTGCCATCACTAACGTGAGCCCGTTCCTATCATTATTCCTAGTTTGTCCTCTTTTATCTGTGTTCATACTGAGGATTCGTTTCTCTAAATGCTTGGTGATCATTATCCATTCATCTGGTGCCTATGAATTTGCGTGCCTATATTGTTTGGCTCTAATAAGCGTTTTGCCTAATCATCCATAGGGAATCTGCCAGCTAAACTCCTTGCACGCCTTCACTTTGCAATCTAATCTTTGCACTACTGCACGTTGCCTTATCTATTTCAAGTCGAGTGAGCCTAAATAAATCTGCAACTTAAATACCTAAGTACAGTTATTCTAATTTCCCAATAATTTATTTTATTTGCCTATTCTCTGCAAGACTATTTACCTATTGTAAATGTAACATACCTAAAAAGATATTCTCATCTGTCCCTCACTGCACGCTTATCAAAGTCAGCTGTTTAGTTGGTTTTAACATTGATTCCAGCATAATCTGTCTTGCGGGGTCAACAATCTGCTGCGCCCTTCTTCCTGCGGGTGCCTGGCTTTGGTACCTATGCTGCGTCGCTGATAAGAAACCGGTTTCTGCACGTGGGACAACGAAACGAGGAGCGTATCGTATACATTTTCACTATTTTGTTTGTTTATTTTTGATAGTTTGTCGCAATGTCTACCGAGTTAAATTTTAAAGAGTTAAATGCTAAACGTGGGTCCATTAAAGGACGCATAACTAAATTTAAAACTTATTTAGAGTCATTAGGAACCTTTGAGACTATTTCTGATGTTGAATTAAATAGGCTTGCGATGAAGTTATCAAGAATGGAAGCGCTATTCATTGAGTTCGACAGGTTGCAGAGTCAAATAGAAATACTTAACGAGTCTAATCAAGATGTAGAATTAATTACTCGTGATCTAGTTGAACAAGATTTTGATACTTGCATTGCTATTGCTCAAAACTTAATTCAAGTACATTCACCCCCCAAACAACCTGAAGGTAATGGTAGCTGTTCTCACAGCAATGGTTGCTCTCATCATGAAGCTGATGGTTTCAATAACTTAGGTTTCAAATTGCCTACTATAAATATACCTAAATTTGATGGTACCTACTACAAGTGGCTTGAGTTCAAAGAGATCTACTTTTCATTGATTCATGACAATCCTAAAATAAAAAACATTCATAAATTCCACTACCTCAGCTCTTATTTGGATGGTGAAGCTGGGCGAGTTCTAAGCAACCTGGAAGTGTCTGATAAAAACTACATAGAAGCTTGGTCACTTCTCTGCAACCGGTTTGACAACAAGAGGCAACTAATTAATAATCATTTAAAATCCCTATTCACTATTGAGTCAGTTCGTGAACCTGACAAGTCTCTTAGATACATTATTGATCATGTGACTAAAAACTTACGTGCCCTCTGCACGCTAGGACTACCTACTGACAAGTGGGATGTTCTAATAATACATCTTCTAGTGTCAAAGTTAGACAACAGTACTATGTTTAAGTGGGAAGAACACCGTAACACTATATCTGATATACCTACCCTAGACGAGTTCTTCTCATTTCTAAAAAATCGTGCAGACGTTCTCGAGACTGTTAACAAAAACAAGACGGATAAAACAGCTGGAGCCAAACAAGCTCCACACAACCCAGCCTCTCACAATAAGAACACCACACATACTAAATCATTAGTTGCTACATCTAAGGAAACCTCCTCCCCTTCTCGAACCCCGTTTGAGTGTGCGGTATGCTCAGGCAAGCATCGTGTATACGAGTGCCCCACATTCAAGTCTAAGACACCTGAAGATAGGAATTCCACTGTCGCAACACTAAATTTGTGTCACAATTGCCTGAGGCCTGGCCACGATAGCAAAGCTTGTAAGCTTCCCGGTTCTTGTAGGTCATGTAAACAAAAACACAACTCATTACTTCACTTACCTGATGCAGTCTCGTCCGTCCCTAGCCAACCTAAATCTGTTGTCATGTCTGCATTGTCCTCGCCAGAGGTTCTTTTGTGTACTGCAAAGGTGCGACTAACTAACCCAATCTCTAATGAAACTGTTACCGTTAGGGCTTTACTTGACAGCGGGAGCCAATCTTCTTTCATCACTGAACGTGTGAAGCGGATACTAAATTTGACTCCTCAGCCATCAAATGTCAGTATAGTAGGTATAGGTAACAACACCCTAGACCTAAACCCAGAGCGCTGTTCTATAAAACTCCAATCTAACTCAACTTCATTTGAAGTTCTATTATGCTGTCTAGTATTGAAAACTATAACTGATGACTTGCCCAAGCATCATTTCGATATTAGTTCACTAAACCTAAACGACTTTGAGCTTGCAGACCCCAGCTTCAACGAACCATCCCCTATTGACATGCTTATCGGCTCAGACTTGTTTTGGAACTTGATAGGTTCCAAACAGCGTTCCCTAGGTTCCAATAAACCTAATCTTCGAAGCTCTAAGCTCGGATGGCTCATCGCAGGTCCTGCGCCTATTCAAATTCGCACTCCGCCTACTAAGTCTCTAATGTGTAATTTTCAGCTAAAAACTGAAAATCCCACTGACATCCAGGAGGAGCTATCTAAATTCTGGGAGCTGGAAAGCGTCCCTAAAATCCAACCTCTATCCGAGGAACAAAGGCTTTGCGAAAGCCACTATCTCTCCACTACTAGCCGTGAAAGCAACGGTCGTTTTTGCGTAGGTATTCCACTAAAGGACGGACTAGATTGTCTGGGCGAATCCTACTTCATAGCAAAAAAAAGGTTCTTCAATCTAGAAGCTAGATTTAAAAAGAATCCAGAGTTGAAGAAAATGTACTCAGACTTCATTCATGAGTACGCTGACCTAGGCCATCTTTCCGAGTCTACGGAGCCTAAACCCCCTAACTCCTATTTTCTTCCTCATCATCCCGTCATGCGAGAGAAAAGTGAGTCAACCAAACTTAGAGTGGTATTCAATGCGTCCGAGCCGACTACTTCCGGTCTCTCGGTCAATGACCTCCAAATGGTAGGCCCCCCAATGCAGGATTCATTGTTTGACATTCTGCTCCGATTTCGTCAGTATCGCTATGTCCTCTCGGGAGACATAGAGAAGATGTATCGCCAAGTTCAAATAAGAGAGTCCGATCGCAACCTCCAGCTCATACTATGGCGAGATAACGAAGACGAAAATCTTCGTACTTTAAAGCTAAACACCGTAACTTACGGTTTTGCTAGTTCAAGCTTCCTTAGTACTAGGTGCATCTGGCAGGTCGGTGAGGAATGCAGCGACTCTAGAATTAAAACTATTATTCAAAGAGATTTTTATTGTGATGATCTTTTAACTGGAGCTGACACGAAAGAGGAGCTCCGTTACATTCAGCGCTCGGTCTCTCATAAACTTGCCAAAGGTAGTTTCCCACTCAGAAAGTATAGATCCAACTTACCTGATCTTCTATCTTCCGACTCTATCAAGTCTGATGATCTAATTATAAGCAATGCCTCTAGTACTCTCGGTATCGGCTGGTCTTCTCAGACTGACTATATTCATTTCCCTCTCGCCTATGTACCTGACGCCATCTTCACTAAAAGAAGTATTTTGTCGTCAACCTTTAAAATCTTTGACCCCCTAGGTTTACTATCCCTTTGCACTATTAGCGCAAAAATATTACTCCAGAAACTTTGGTCCGAAAAAAAAGATTGGGACGAACCCGTTCCCTACTCTATCCAAGTTGTTTGGGAAAGGTTCAGTCGACAACTTAGCACTCTATCGTGTCTCAAGGTCCCAAGACAAGTATGTGCCAATAACTCATGTGAAGTTGAACTTCATTGTTTTTGTGATGCTTCGCAGCTAGCCTATGGAAGCTGTATCTGCCTACGATCTCTAGACATGGATGGCAACGTGCATGTCAATCTACTGTGTGCCAAGGCCCGTGTAGCGCCCATCAAGGCTTGCACTATCCCTCGCTTAGAGCTCTGTGGTGCTCTGCTAGGTGCCCAATTGAGTTCCGCTGTCAGAAAAGCTCTAAGACTAGAACTAAAGCGCTGCGTCTTCTGGACTGACTCTAGTGTTGTGCTAGGTTGGCTAAAATCTCCTGATAAAACCAAAACTTTTGTAGCTAACCGAATAGCGGCTATAGGTGAACTCACCGACCTTAACGCTTGGCGTCATGTTCCCACTACTGCAAATCCCGCAGACCTCGCTTCACGAGGCGTGGAACCCCAAGATGTCAAAGATTCGGTTCTATGGTGGCATGGGCCTGCCTTTCTCAAGGAACCAGAATCAGCATGGCCTTCTCTTTCTGCAAGAAAGGTAGTTGACCTACCTGAAATGAAAGCGTTGCCCGCTTTGGTGGCGGAGGATGCACCTGTGGTACCCTTAGTAAATTTTGAAAAGTACTCAAAATTATTTACTCTACAAAGAATATATGCCATGGTCTATAGATTTATCAATAATTGTAAAAATCCTACTAATAAGCTAACGGGAACTCTACAAGCTCATGAACTAGAAAATTCTATGACTGTTCTCACTAAAATAGCTCAAATTGAATCCTTCAAAACAGAAATAAGTGACCTAAAATCCAACAAACCACTTAAAACTAATACTCACCTGTGCTCATTAAATCCTTTTTTAGATAATGTCGGTCTACTTCGTGTAGGAGGACGCATTGATACGTCTGCCTACCCTTATGAAAAAAGACATCCTATTGTTCTAAAATCTAATCACTATTTAACAAAACTAATTTTTCAATCTAGACACATTCAACTCTTGCATGCTGGACCACAGCATCTACTCTCGTCTATCCGTGAGCGCTACTGGCCTATAGGAGGTCGCAAGCTCGCTAGAGAAGTAGCAAGAAACTGTTTTGTCTGTCGTCGCTTCAAAGGGACCACCATGTCCAATATAATGGGAAACTTACCCACTGATAGGGTAGAACCTGACTTCCCGTTCAGTACTGTTGGCACCGACTTTGCCGGTCCTTTCCTAATAACCGATCGAAAGGGACGAGGATGCAAGATAACTAAATGCTATTTATGCATTTTCGTCTGCTTTAGATATAAGTGCCTACATCTAGAAGTGGTAAGTGAACTATCCAAAGATGCTTTCATACTAACCTTAAAACGTTTCATTGCTCGCAGAGGAGTGCCCAAGCTTATTTACTGCGACAATGGCCGTAATTTTGTTGCCGCTGCCAAGGAGATTGGCAACTTTCTACAATCTAATCGTGACTCTATCTGTGACTTTGCTGCTAGTCGGAGCATTGAATTTCGCTTCTCTCCCGTATACGCTCCTCATTTCAATGGCCTTGCGGAAGCCGGCGTCAAATCAGCAAAGTTTCATCTGCACAGAACAATAAGTCACTCTCACCTAACATTTGAGGAATTAACCTCTGTATTTACACAGATAGAAGCTATCCTCAATAGCCGACCCCTATGTCCCTTGAGTCCGTCCCCTAACGATTTCCAGCCTCTCACCCCGGCTCACTTTTTGATCGGTAGACAAATGACAGCGCTCCCGTCGCCGAGCTACCTGGACTGCAGCACAAATCGCCTCAACCGGTTCCAGCGCCTAGAGCAAGCCAAGCAGCACTTCTGGAACAGATGGTCTTCCGAGTACGTCGCCGAACTCCAACAAAGGACTAAGTGGCGAGTGAAGTGCCGTGACCTCAAGCTCGACGATCTAGTCCTGATAAAGGAAGCCAACACGCCGCCTCTCTGCTGGCGCCTGGGAAGAGTTAGCCGAATCTACATTGGCCCCGACCAGACACCTAGAGTAGCTGATATAGCCACAGCTCAAGGCACAATAAAGAGAGCTCTCAATCGTCTGGTTCTACTTCCAACCGAAGACAAATGAAGCTTGAAAGCTGCACTAGAGCTTTCAACGGCCGGGAAGATGTTGACGCCGCATAAGGTATCCGAACACATCAACCTACCTGGCAACACTCGACGGTATTGCGCAGCCGCAGGCCAATGGTGGCCCCGCGCCATGACGTGATGAATACACCAACCAATGGCGTCACCGCTGCGTCACGCGATACGCGCCGCCCGCCAGAGAACTTGACAAGAAACGTCACTTGCTCGACCGCCAACTACACTTGCAGTTTGTGCTTCCTAATAATATTAAAATATCTAAAACTAAGTCCTAATTTCCTATAAGTAATTATTGTTAATAATCTAGGTTTGGCATTAAACCCCATCTCAAGTCAATATTCTAGTTTTTATTTAAAGTTTTGTTCCCTACATCGAACAATTGACATTTTAGACCTTTGTATCCTGCTTAAGCGTATGAAGTTTCATTAAAATCGGTTCATTCATTTCGAAAAAGAAGGGCTTGAAATTTCGTATGAAATGCCGTAAGGCGTAAACGCTCCTTCTACAGGTGCAGAAAACGGTTTGGGCTCCGCTCGCCCCTTGGATCTTGCCCCTAATTGCCTAAGTGTATCGACTCGCCCCCTTGAATATTAGATACCACAAATCGCCCCCGATTGTTAGTAAATTAAAAGTACTGTCAGCACTCATATGTTTTTAAACGGCGCAAATATTCTAATCTTATTAGAACTTATATTATGTTCGAGCCGTTTGGGGTTGACACTCTAGGGCCATGGGTCCTGGTGCCCACTTAGTTTTTCGAGACATTGCCAAGCTGTTGGTCGACTCTTCATGTGACCAGAGGGCTGGCCTATTTTTTGGCCAAAGAATCAGCATTGCCATACAACGTGGTCACGCTGCCAGCGTTTGGGCACTTTTCTTGTTGACAACGATGCAGGCGAATTTTTTGATGCCCTATGATTCTTTCCTTTATTATATACCTGTACACATTATTATTTTAAGACAGTTAGCTTTAATTGATGTAAATATTTTAAGATAATTAAAATAAAGTACCTAAATCAATTCCGTGGATATGAGAACTTGAACAATTTATTTTAATATCGCGATAATATTATAAGACGATATTTCCATCTCAGAGATAGAGATATGGACCCATCACTACCAAGAATATATTATGTATAAATAATTTAATATTTCAAGGTTTACGTCTAGCGTCTGTACAGACATAATGACGTTCCCTTTCTGTTATATAGAGATGATATTTTGTATGCATAACTAAGGCACACAAATACAGAGTTATCAAAGTACCTATGTCACAGTGGAGGAGTTACAGTAATGCAACTTATTTATTGGCATGAACTATATGAGAATAGAGAGAATAGAGTAGTGGTGGCCCTGTGGTAACGACCACGTACGCGACTTACGAGATATAGGTCGTAGGTTCGAACTCTGACTGACGCTTTATTTTTTTTTTATTTATTTATTTATTCTTTAATTAAAACGGTTTACAACCAATTACAGGAATTAAAGACAATTTACACATACACATAAAACATTGAATACAAAAACAAGTAAAAAGTTAACAACACTTTCATACATCCCTCTCACAGTACTCCTGACATGCCGACAAAATCTTCGTCCATTCGTCCGCAAACAGATCGTTTGTTGGATTAGAGTCCAAGAGATCATTAAGTGCGGCCAGAGTACGTGGTACTGGGGACTTAGCACGCGCAACTGTGCGACATGGAGGCACAGCAAACAGCCTGTGCTTTCTGCCGCGGCAGTAGTTATCTGGCACAAAGAAGCGAGCCAGCACAGCATGTAAATCAGGCGCGTCAATAGTGCCACGGAGCGTCTTACAGGCTATGGTGAGCTGGTCTTTTGCTCGCCTTACCTCTAACGAGTTATATCCGAGGCATCCCAGTAGAAATTTAGTCGGATAGAGGTAAGGGTAATAGCCGTGTTTACGCTTATAGATAAACCTAAGGAACGCTTTTTGTACCTTTTCCAGTATAAGCACGTAGGTACTTTCGTGTGGATTCCACACGCAGGAGCTAGATTCCAATTTGCTACGTACAAGTGCATTAAATATAATTTTGATGGCATGTGCGGAGCGAAAATCGCGGCAATTACGCAAAACGAAACCCAATCTTTGGTAGGATTCCTTGGCTACCGTGGCGATGTGGTCGTGGAAAGTGAGCTTTCGGTCGAATGTGACTCCCAGATCTTTCATGGCTGATGTTTTCATGATGGTATTGTTATTTAACTTATATTCATAATTCACTGGGTGCATTCGACCGAATGTCATTGCAAAGCATTTGGAGGGATTAAATTCCATCTTATTGTCTAAGCTCCACTTGTATATCGCGTCTATATCTTGCTGCATTGCTAAACAGTCACGCTCGGACTTTATTTCGAGGTACAGTTTCAAGTCATCAGCATACAATAGACATTTTGCATGACGGAGAACTTGGGGAAGATCATTAACCATGATTAAAAATAATAAAGGCCCCAAAATTGAACCCTGACTTACTCCGGAACGCGTGTGGTAGGTGCTTGATTCGTACATACCGAGCCTAACGAACTGCTGACGATCGCGTAGGTAGTCTTGCTTTACTTTGTGTAGATCATTTCATCACCAGTGCTGCTCTCAAAACGGTGAAGGAAAACATCGCGAGGAAACCGGCATGTCCTAGAATCAAAAATTCGAAAACATGTGACATCTACTATAGTCGTAGCAGCTGCATCCGGTTAGACTGGAAGCCGACCCCAACAGCTGCTGGGGAGTTTGTTGCGCCACTTCTTCCCAGCCAAAACACTAGGAAGTGGTGAAGGGCTGGCGTTTTGGGAGACTGTCTCATGCAATTTTGACCTTCAAAAAGTGCTAATTCTCAGCCTAGTTTGAATAAGGGCCATTTGATGTGAACATAGTTAGGAAAAGGCTAGGCAGATGATGACCAAGAAATATTCCTGTTCACACATGACTTACTGCTTAAGTCCCACTGTGGTTCGGCGACGGGGTAATTGCTCGAAGGAGCTGCGCAAGACAGCCCTCCCTTGGTTATTAATGACAGGCACGCCCTCCCCCTATTTACAAGTCATTAAGTGGGCCCAACAGAATTCATGTTTGTAATCTAATATTTTGTTCATCTATGAATTTTGAATTATTTTTTGGGGATACGGAAGTATAATTTAAAAGAGTGTCCATGAAGTTTCTTGCCCGTTCTTCTCCATAGGTACCTACGCTTTAGAATGGGTAACTAGCTTCATAATATTCTGACTGATTCTTGACAGTTCAAAAGTGCCTGTAAATGGTCTAATTGAAATAAATGCTTTGAGTTTGAGTTTTGACTTTGTGTTAATAATTATTGTTAAACTAGCTGCGCCCCGCGGTTTCACCCGCATAAGTTTCGATCCCGTGGGAATATCGGGAGAAAAAGTAGCCTATATGTTAAAATTATATCAAAAATGGTCCAGCCGTTTGAGCGTGAAGAAGTAACAAACATATAAACACACACACTCACAAACTTTCGCCTTTATAATATTAGTGTGATTGATTTTAGAAGGAAAATGTTCTGGTACTACGTATGAAATGGATATCTACTGCTTTATTATAACAACAAGGGCACGATACCCCTTTCACTTTTTTCATAGGTGTTGGCTCTGTTGCTGTCTCAATTCTGACCAAGTCTTCTTCATTGAAATTCTCCTTTGTAAACACAAGAAGTACTCATACTATAGGTATAATAATAAAAATATGATTCTCATGTCCAGAAAAGCCACGCGGTAAGTATATAAATTACTAGTTTTCAATCAATCAGCCTGTAATGTTTCCCACTGCTGGGACACAGGCCTCCTCTCCGTGAGAGGGAGTTGGCCGTGATCCACCACATGGGCCCAGTGCGGGTTGGTAGATGTCGCATGTCTTCGAATTTTGTTTTTGGTTTCCTTACGATGTTTTCCTTCACCGTTTTGTGAACTGTGGTGATGATTACACAAAATAAAGGGCCTGACTGAGTTTGAACCTACGACCTACAACTCATAAGGCGAGGCCGTTACTACTGGGCCACCACCTTAGAGCGATGGCGATGATGTAAATAAAGAAAGTCTTGATTCAAATCTGTGCACAACCTAACTATAATAGTTATGAGCCGACCGCTTAACTGAGGCGTTGCCTGAGGAAGCCGCGCGGTGCGGGAGGGGTGATAGTTGTCACCAGTTGACGAATCACTGAGCTCCCGCATCATGTCACCACACCCCTCCCGCACCGCGCTGCTACCTCAGGTAACGTCTCAGTTAAGCGGTCGGCCATTAATGTAACCACGATTCTGATCGCGACCACAGTATAAAGATATATCTTTATACTGTGTCGCGACAGTGTTTTGTTTCCATCAGTTGGAGTATGAAGCTGCCGAAGTAATTTACTGTTCTTCTATTATTTCTAGATCGGTATAAAGGTTTACATAGAGAAAATTAAGGGTAGATAGGAAATTGATCCTCCTTTGATGAACGTTTTAAGATAACTGCTGTATCTAAAGTAAATAGTTTTTAATGATTATTCTATTGTTATCTCGTTTTGTTGATTACTTTATTATAGTGAAAGGTTATTCAGTAGTCAAACGAACTTACCTGTAAGTGTAGTTCGACGGTAATTATTCTCGTTGCTGTCTCGGTTTTAAGTTTTAACCCAGGCAAGCGTTTTGCTTTGTGTAAATAATCTCATTACCACTGCTCTCTCAAAACAGCAAAGGAAAACATTTTGAGTAAACCGGCATGTCCCAGAACGAAAAACTAGAAGACATGTGACATCCACCAACCTACACTGGGCCCGCGTGGTGGATTACAGCACACTCCCTCTCACAGAGAGGAGGCCTGTGTCCCAGCAGTGGGAACATTACAGGCTGATTATGCTTATGCTGTCTCGTTGAGAGCTGTGGTGATGAAATAATCACACTAATCACATTAGTATTATAAAGGCGAAACTTTGTGAGTGTGTGTGTTTATATGTTTGTTACTTCTTCACGCTCAAACGGCTGGACCAATTTTGATAACATTTTGTATAGAGGTAGCGGAGACCCTGGATTAACATATAGACTAATTTTATCCCGATATTCCCAAGGGATCGACATTTACACGGGTAAAACCGCGGAGCGCAGCTAGTTTACTAGTAAAGCGCCGGTCTCGGTTCGAACCTACGACCTACAACTCGAAGTCTGTGCTGATAACCACTGGGCCCCCACTGCTCTATGTTAAGATTTACCTAAAGTAAATGAAGGGTAGATAGGAAATTGATTCTCCCTTCATAAACGTTTCGTAAGTAGTTTTTAATGACTCGAATGATTTGTTGTCGAATGAAGTTGTTGTCCCGTTTTGTTGTTAAGTTTATGACGGTGAATAGTTACTAAACCTGTAAAGATTTTTAGTAAATGAATTAATCAATAACTCATCATCTGCCTAGCCTTTTCCCAACTATGTTGGGGTCGGCTGCCGGTCTAACCGGATGCAGCTGAATACCAGTATTTTACATGGAGCGACTGCCTATCTGACCTTCACAACTTAGCCACTGGGTAACACGATACTCCTTTGTAAGCTTAGTTGTCAGTTTTGGGCTTCTGACTACCCGGAACGACTGTCAAAGATGTAGGAGTGACGGGGGTCGTTGACCCGAGTAAAGTAAGTGTAAATACCTAATTGAATAGTATTAGTAGGTATATTTTAGGTCATAGAAATAAGATTAAAAGATCCGGCTTTACTCCGTGACTGTACTAATGATGAAATTGGGCAGTGGGTCCAGTCGACGTATTCCAAATGTGATTAGGTCAACTGGACTCGCGGGTTCAGTTCGAGTGGGTCCAGTTGACTAAAGACTCGCACAGCGACCCCTCGTCTGGATATGTAATGGATGGTCACCCATCCACATACCGATCGCGGCAAGCGGCTGTTATCACTTAGCTTGCTGAAAACATAAACTTGTCACAGCAATTTGGTATCTATTTACACGTCAAATAAGTTCAGAGTGACACAGAAAACAGATGATTAAAAAAAATATAATTGCTACACACGTATTATAGTTTAAAGTTAGGGACACTAGTTAGGGAAACAAATGAAAACGAAAAAACGAAAACGTCCGTGTTCCGCGTCGGTTGACAAGCAAGAGAGGGGCGAGGAAGGAACGCTATGGGTAGCGCCCCGGATCGTGGCTTAGTGTTGCCACTTAACAAAGATATTAAATTATTTACCTAACCACTTAACAAGGGTGCGTTCCTGACTAACTTATATATACTTATACAAATATAACACAGGCGACGCTATGCGTTCACAAATGCCCAAGACGTGACGCCAGTTTCTTTTAGACATTCTTTTTTTTTGGAAAGATTTTATCTAACGCGATTTGAACTTTTAGAAATCGTCACGTAACGAAAAAGAAGAGAGATGTTTTCCTGGTTTTCGAGGGTGCTGAAGTCAATAGTAAGGTTAATATGAAAATCTAAGATGGCGGCTGCGAAGATTTTTATTTTTTTTATCATTGGTGTCGTTTTCATGGTTTTCGAGGGTGCTGAAGCCAATAATGAACTTCGTTCCTGACAGGGGTCCTCCACACACGTTTTTTTATAGCTTTTTTTTGTAGTATTTTCGTTTGTTTGTGTGTAGAAAAACGAACTGACTTAAAAGTCAGCTCGGTTTTCCCACACACTACACTACACTATTGAACGAAAACTCTTTAAGATCTGAGGTCCCAGTGCGAGTATTATACGTATTTTATCGCTTTAACGTTCACATAAGTCAATTGGTATGGGGGCCTTAGCACACCGCCGCGAAAATAATAACGGGAAAGAGCGAATTCCGCTAAGAAACATTACCTACTACATTATGTCGCGTTTCGAGTAGCGCGTGGAATATCATGAGAGACAGTTGAATTGTAGCAATCGAAGCAAAAATAGTAGAAGTGTGGGCAGACAGCCGATGTCCTGAAGGACAATTTTCGTAATTCAAAACGTTCAAAATCTAGTCGCAGTCTCATCTCGGTGACAATGAGAGATTTATAAATGAAAAATTTTGAGAATAAGACAGAGATTAAAACAGAAGAAGAACTAGCAGCAGGGATCCAGGGATGGAGGGGTGAAGTGGGCGTTCAGGGCATCAGACCGGAATAACTCGAAATCAGAGGTATTTTGACAGATTGAGACTGAGATCAGACTGTGAACGTTCTTAAATTTTCGAGAATTGCTCCTCTGGTCAAGACTGCTGGACGACTCTGGCTTAGGAAGGCTAGAGACAGAGAAAGGTCATAGCACACGTATCAAACCGCAAAGGGATCGGCACCGTGTCAACTCGAGCCATTCAGTAATCTTTGTATGAAACTCCCTACTGCAACGGTAATCGCCTCGCTTCAGGACAAGCTCACGAATCGCGGTGCGTTGCGATACGGCTCGTCGTCCCGCGCTTACAGCTCGCCGCCGCGCCGTCCCCACGCTTACGTCTCTCCGTTCCCGAGCTTACGTCTCGTCGTCCACCTTTGCCCCTCTCACCCCTCCGGCCTGCCTGCTGCACCATCAACCAGCGGTCGGCGAGCCGTAAGCGCGGCGTCGCCTAGCCGTAGTCGAGTCGACGTAACGGAGCTTCTGATCCGGTTTGGTTACGTGCTTACGTTAGGTTGACCCCTGCTTGACGGCGAGGCGAAAGGCGATACGGTGCCGATCCCTTTCCGATTTGATACGTGTGCTATGACCTGAAGAGTGGCGTGCATTGTAGGATGCCTACACTCAGCATTGGGTGGCGAAAGGCTGCAGTACAAGAAAAATCGGAGCAAAATGTTGTCGATTTCGACTTAGTAAATCACACTATAATAATATTATAAAGTTTGTGAGTGTGTGCGTGTTTATATGTTTGTTACCTCTTCACGCTCAAACGGCTGGACTAATTTTGATAAAATTTTGTATGGAGGCAGCTGACACCCTGGATTAATATATAGGCTACTTTTTATCCCGATATTCCCACGGGATCGACATTTACGCGGGTGAAACCGCGGGGCGCAGCTAGTACAGTATAAGGTCTACATACGTCTATATGATTTTGTTTACTGTAGTCGAACATTTACTTTTATTGTTTCTAAAACTTGCGCTTTTTGCGTTTAGGTCCTATAAGCCCCTTATGTGGAATATTTTCCTCCCCTAAAAGCCTATAAGTGACATAAATAAATCAAGTACCAGCCCCACGTATCTACGTTACTGAAACCTGCCGCCTTACGTGACAAATGACACGTTAACTTGGCTAAATTGTAAATTTATGCTGACGACTAGTTGTTTGTCCCTGAAAAACGGGTCTCATGGTCTCTCTTTGGCAGTGGTGATATATTATGGACGTGTTATTATATTCGTAAGCAAGAGTACTGTAATTTATAGTTTAGCCTATACTACCTCAAATGGCTTAGCATGATCCTCCGTTATGTCGAAAATACTGCAGCATTAATTTTGAAATAAATATATGCTAAAGTTGAGGATTAATGTAAGGTCTTATGTTAGACGAAAACACGATTCCATAAAAACTTCTCGATAGAAAAAAATTCCAAATTTACCTCCAAACCGAACAATAAACCGCTGGTATTAAAAAAAATACTTCAAATTAGATCATGAAACTTTGCATACTAACTGAACTAACTATAAAGCAGGTCTTACGTTAGTTAGTTTTTTTGAATTACCTTTATTTTCATCGTAATAAGCAAATACCTAAACTATTGGCGCTGCCTCCCGCCCAGCACCGCACTCTGTCTCGCTTTCACACAGTCCGCGAGCAGTATCGTGCGAGCGAGATAAATAGTGAATTTTAGCTGAGGTAGTATAGGCTCTTAAACTGATTCCCTTGGTTTCCCTGAAAAATCTTTCGAGTCGCTTTTTGACTCAACGAACATTTTGTAACCTAATCATTATTTTTCAAATGAAAATAAAAATATATTTTTTCACATAAACCTACATGGTTATGAAACGTTACTTTGTGTAAATTATTTCACTACCACTGCTCTCAAAACGGTGAAGGATAACATCATGAGGAAATCGGCATGTCCTAGAACCAAAATTCGAAGACATGTGACATCCACCATGTGTACCAACCCGTACACTAGGCCCCACGCGGTTGAATACAGCGACTCACTGAGAGAAGGCCTGTGTCCCAGCAGTGGGAACATAATAGACGGATTATGAATCCTTAATGCGTCAGTTTTCCCTAACTGTGTTTGCCACTAGGACCATCAGAAAACTTCAAAATAGTAATCAACAAGGTACATTCTGTTCACAAACATTACAATGCTATTTCCCATACGATATTCTAATAGTTTTTCGAACTTTCTTTTCCCTCGTACAGGGCCGAGCACGCTCCGAAGTTGGGACAAACTTTGAGATTAATGACGGGTAAATAAACCTCCGTGGAGGATTCTACGAGAAATATTGACGGGACGTAGTTTTTGTATGTATGACTATAAATAGAGATAAATAGTGGGCTACCTCGCCGGTCTGGCAGCAGAGTGTGGATGTGGAGCTGTGTCACAACACAAACTATGCTCGACCTCCTTGTCCAGCCCTTTGTGCCCCAAAACATGCAGCCAAAGTGACCTCTGCGCTGCCACTGATAACGCCGCCCGTGGAAGTGGCGAAGATTTGGCCAATCAAATTTAAACCACTGCTGCACTGTCATGCCAGCAACATGAAGAAGAAGAATACTTATTTACATATTATCTACAAAGTCTGACAACACCACCAATTGGAACCGTGCACCTAGCTTCTAACCAAACGACCAATTGAAACCGTGCACCTAGCTTCTGACGTTTCATAAGTGCCCATGTAGGTTTATGTGAAATAAAAGATTTTGATTTTGATTTTGGAACAAGTCCTACCAAGCGGTCGTGTTACCCAGTAACTGGGTTGTGGAGGTCCGATAGGCAGTCACTCCATGTAAAATACTGGTATTCAACTGCATCCCGTTAGGCTGGAAGCCGACCCTAACATAGTTGGGAAAAGGCTCCGCAGATGATACTTTTTCCTGTAAAAAGATCTGCTTTTCACGCTAAAATCTGAACAGTAAACCTTAATATGAGCTCACTGAAAATGTAATGCATTCAGATATCTTTCTCAAACAAGTCGGGACGCTGGGTTCCATTTCTAACAATATCAGCTACATAAATCTATTCGAGAGGGAATAAAAGAGCGAGCATAGAGTGCACGCTGAAACACAAGTGGAAGAAACAAAATGGATATGTGGTTCTTGAGGTCATATTGAAATATATATTTTTTTTTGAGATCTGGGTGTCTTAAAAAGGCCACTTTGGCAGTATCATAAAAGGATAACATTATGAATCATAATACGGCAAAGACAGTCCGTGTTTTTCTTTTATTCGGTGCAATACGTAGGTATAATCAAAGAGATTGGGATTGGATTGATTGGTATTTTAGCACAGACAAAAAAAATAACTGAAAAATCCTTCACCAATGGGATTTGATACGACTAACTTAACAGTTAACTGTCCATTATGATTCACATCACAAAAAGGATGACCCTTTTATGATTCTGCCAAAGTGGCCTTTTTAGGCCCCAGATGTCAACTCCACGCTCAAAAGCTGTAAGCGGTCGGTAGCCAGTACATATAGATTGTACTGGGCTTCATCAAAGTCATTATTAGTTCAAACTCAAACTCAAAGCATTTATTTTCAATTAAACCATTTACAGGCACTTTTGAATTGTCAAGTCAAAAAAATATGAAGCTAGTTGCCCATTCGAAAGCGTAGGTACCTATGGAGAAGAACGGGCAAGAAACTCCATGGACACTCTTTTTAAATTATATTTTACAAAAATATTAGTTACATCATTACTTTTGAATTTATAATTAAATAATGTGAGAACGATGTAAAAATAAACAAGACGTATGCGTTAAAAGCGTCCAGAGTACAAAAATTGTACTAAAACAACAATGCAAAAATAAAATAATTAAAAATAAGCCGAGGCAGCTAAGTGATGACCAGCCCCAACTGACGGCGCACGTTCACGAACATGACGCATAGTTTTTTAACTAACTACAAAAGGACTAAGTAGGGATCGTAGCAGTTTGTGCCTAGCCCTTTGGGAAAAAGGCGTGAGTGAGTGTGATGTGTAACTAGCATAATAATGCATATAATGCCTATAGCCTATAATGTTCCCACTGCTGGGACACAGGGCTCCTCTCTGTGAGAGGGAGTGGGCCATAATCCACCACGCGGGCCCAGTGCGGTTTGCTAGATGTGTAACTAACTGCCTCTTTTTACCGACTTTACAAAAAGGAGGGGGTACTATGTTCGGGTGTTTGTGTTTTTTTTTTTTTTTTTTTTTGTATGTTTGTTCATCGAATACGCCGCCAATTGTCGACGGATTTTCAAAATTCTTTTTTTGTTCGAAAGTAGATAGTTCTGAGGTGGTCCCATTGTCACCAAGTTAGGATCTGATGATGGGATCCTAGAGAAATCGAGGGCAACCCTCAAATTTTATAGGCTCACTTATTGTTTTTCGCATATTTTATGAAGTATCTTGTGTATTTGTGTATGGTTGTCACCATCTCAGGTAGCTGGGCTGATGATGGAAGGTACAACTCCTTAACAGTAAGAAGTTACTCGAACAGGCAAGGACTGTTTTAGTAAATTGTTTTGATGTTTGATAGGGCATTTGCCACATTTGGTCTCATGATCATCAAGTCATGACCTGATGCTGCAGTCAGGATAGTCTGCAGAGTACCTAACTCCTCGACAACTAACAGCAGATATATCGTGTTTAGGCTCATTGAAAAGGGCTCGATGTGTGGATAAACGTACTGTTACTGAGGAACACCGAAGACCTGATGCTGAAGCCAGGAGCATCAGAAAAAGTAAAAACCTTTAAATTACAGTACCGTAGTCGTGTTTGGGCTCATTTTAAACAGGACTAATTTTAAGTTCAATGCAATGTTGACATAAGTCTGGCCTGATGCTGCAGCCAGGATTATCAGCATCTAATCTAAAAACTAATAAAAGGAGAACTCCTCAACAATTAACGTCCCTGCATCGAGAAAAGGAATATTTTATAAAAAGGCGATGGGCAAGTTGACATTAGGCTATTGTAACTTAGATAAATTATAAATAGACCCACTAAAAAGCGAGAAATAAAAACTTTTTAACAAAAAAAAAACGACTTCCAAAAAAAACACTACAAACTGAAAAATAACCTTAATTTCGGAAGTCGGTGGCAAAAACTAAAATACTGATCTCTAAGACACCGACTTCCGAAATTAAGGTTATTTTTCAGTTTGTAGTGTTTTTTTTGGAAGTCGGTTTTTTTTTGTTAAAAAGTTTTTTTGGTGTGTATAAATGCCTCTTATGTGCATAATGTAAACACATAATATTTCGTCCTCCTAATATTATTAGTGACTCCTTGATCTGCGATGACACATTACTAGAATACGTCCTGAAGCGAAATTAATTTATACACGAGATTTAAAAATGGTTCAATTTGCGTCATTGCGGTGAGAAATGTATATGTTCGAATGGAAAAGAAATCAAACTCAAAGAATTTATTTCAAATAAACCAATTACAGGCTCTTTTGAATTGCCAAGGGGTCGGTCAGTCAGAAAGATGAAGCTAGTTGCCCATTGCAAAGCGTAGTAGGTTCAGGAGAAGAACTGTCAAGAAACTCTACAGACACTATTTTAAATCGAAATGTTGTTACAAAGTGGCAAAAACGGAACCCTTATGGTGAGACTAAGTCTGTCAGTCTGTCACAGCTGGATATCTCAAGAACTAATAATGCTATCAACTTGAAATTTGGAATAGTTTTAGATGACGTTTGCCCAACTATTTTGCAAATAAGAAAGAAATAAAAATATATGTATAGTTTTTGCAACAGTGACTGAAAGGGGGTGGGTTCTCGACTTTTGATGAAAAATGTAAAAAAAAATACCGCCCCCCCCCTATCTCCGAAAATTGCAAAGAGAAAAATCTGAAATAATTCTATGTGATAGAAGTTTATGTAAAGATTACAGGAAAAATAAAACGAAGTCTCTAAATAGCACACTTTTTCAGAAATCATCAACAAGTTACATTAGTTTCACTATCGGTTAAGAGATGGCGCTGACCTAAAACTTCAACATTCTACACCGCAGTCTCTGACGAATATAGGCCTCGCTGATGAAAATTTAAAAACATAGGTATGATGGTACGGAACCCTCGGTGCGCGAGGCCGACTCGCTCTTGCCCGGTTTTATTTTATTTTGTATCCAACTAAGTACATATCCCAGTAAGCATAAATAAACACTTTATAAATAACTTAAACGTCCTCTAAAGAGCTCAAACGTTTAACTATAAAGGCGGAGACTGACTTGCAACGTTTGTTTGTAATGTATCGAGTTTTTGAAACGCGTTACAGTAATCAGTACAGCGAGCCAAGCCGCTCGATGCGAGCATTGCGGGCGCATGTTTACACAAGTCAGTGCAGCAGGTCATCCAATATCGTCTTGTTTTTTTTCTTCATTCAATAACATTAACTAAATAGAATTAATGAAGCACACAGAACCTCTACGTCCGCCATTCTAAATAAAAATGGAGCACGTTTGAGTCACAGTCAAGTGTTCGAAGCGAGCGTTCGCCACGTTTAGTGTATCGCCATTTTGTTACAAGAGATGGAGCGCGCTTGAGCCATGTGCTCGAAACGAGCGTTCGCCGCGTCTTGTGTGTCGCCGTTTTGTAACCAAGCTCGCCGCGAATGATACTTTACAAACAAATGTTGCAAGTCGGTCTCCGCCTTTAAACGTAGTCAGAAAACAAGCCAATTCCCAGACACAGTTAAATGGGTTCTTATCATTTACTCGTAAATCCTTCACTCGCTTTGACAAATGAGGTGTTATTCGATTCAAGTAAGTCGCGGGAATATGGCGGCCTGATCTAATAAAATACATGGGACATATTTCTGCGCATATTCGTAATATAGAACAAAATATTTCATCAGAACTACGAGGTAGGTACCTAGGTGTTTTAGATAGGTACGTAAATGTATGAAATAAATTATGGTAGCTTTTTTTTTGCAGAATTCTGGCGATTTTATTTCGTTTTGGTGTAAAAAATACCCTTAACGAAGCCGAGGGTCAAGTGTTTTCTGTACCTCTGTAACCATCTCTGCCGCCGTAAGTAAAAGGGGCGCATTTGAGGAAAGGGCATAGACAAAAACTGGCCAAGTGCGAGTCGGACTCGCACACGAAGGGTTCCGTACCACAAGGCAAAAACGCCGAAAAAAACACGTTAGTTGTATGGGAGCCCCCCCTTAAGTATTTATTTTATTTTAATTTTATTATTTATTATTAAAGTAAAAATACAACTGAGTATTTTGTGAATATTTCAAGTGCCTACCTGTTGCCATTATTGATATCGAGCAAAAAAAACGCGTTTGTTGTATGGGAGCCCCCCTTATATATTTATTTTATTTTGTTTTTAGTATTTGTTGTTATAGCGGTAACAGAAATACATAATTTGTGAAAATTTCAACTGTCTAGCTACCGCGGTTCTTGAGATACAGCCTGGTGACAAGCAGACGGACGGACGGACAGACAGCGAAGTCTTAGTAATAGGGTTCCGTTTTTACCCTTTGGGTACGGAACCCTAAAAATTAGCCTTAATGATTAGCACCTTTTTTGTCTAGTAAGGTTTATTTTTCCTTAAATTTTTGGCCGATATTCGTCCTTTTCGCTTACTACGGCAGATCTGGTTACGAAGATATTATATATATATAAGACCCAGTTACTGGGTAATACGACAGCCCTTGGTAAGACTGCTTGTCAGACTTTTGGGCTTCCCCTACATAGGTACATTACATACATTATAATTTACACTAAAATATTAACAACTAAAAATTAACGCACACGAAGTGTCAGCGTCGGCCTTTTGGCCTCGCATAGGACTTTCTGTTTCATTTTCCTTTTGTTACTTACCTACTTGTTTTTACATATATAACTTGGATTTTTATTTTACTGTGTTTAGTTTGTGATCTTCCTGTACGAGTCGCAATAAATATATTTCTTTCTTTTCTTTCTTTAATGGGATTCGAACATCGGGCTCGCCAGTCTGAAACCGTAAGTATTGAGCTATTACCATTTATCTTTTGTTCTCAATCAAACTGAAGGTGCTACTGAGATCCTTACAGAAAAATCTGATAGCCCACCTACCAGCACTCCAATTGCGACAACTCGCAACCGCAATTCCTTTCATTTTGAAGGAGATTCATTGCTTGCATTGATTGCTTTATATATGTAAAAAAAAAGTCTGATCGAAAACGTAAAAAACGCAATGAATGTCGTCGATTTGTCAAAATGAAAGGGACCACATTGTGAAAGTGTGTCACGATATTTAGATGTTGGTTTGTAGGCTATTGGAATTTCCTATCGAAGAATTGCCAAACTTAAGTGGCAGTGGGCAGGGCACATTGCTCGCAGAACAGATGGCCGATGGGGCCGAAAGGTTCTGGAGTGGCGACCGCGTACCGGAAGACGTAGCGTTGGAAGGCCTCCCACAAGGTGGTCCGACGACCTTGTGAAGGCCGCAGGAACCCGTTAGATGCGAGAAGCACAGAACCGGTCGAAGTGGAAGTGCTTGGGGGAGGCCTATGTCCAGCAGTGGACGTCTTTTGGCTGATATGATGATGGAATTTCCTATAAGTATTCTCAGTAGCACCTCAAATAAACAGTTTCCAATTTTCGTTAGGTATTAGGGTTCTGTACTCAAAGAGTGCCAAGGGAACCCTATTACTAAGCCTCCGCTATCCATCCGTCTAGCTGTCAGTCAGCGGGCTGTATCTCATGAACCGTAATAGGTACAGACGCCAGGTATAGGTACAGATGTCAGCATCGAGGAGGGGCCCCCTTAGGGCCTAAGCCTATCGGGTTAGCGGGATTGTCCGAAAGGGTTACCGCTGGCCCGGAACATAAAGGGCTAAGGAAGGAACACGGGTGGGTTTTAGTCAGTAAGAGTCTGCCACTCCCTTCCGCTCCACCCAGAGCGGGAGGGGTCATTTGATCATTTCCCATCCACAAAAAAAAAGCACATCAAGCTACCCTGAACTGTCAAATTTTCCCAATCAACTTTGAACCTTATGTTTTAGCATTAAAGTTGAAAATCTATTTAAGAAAGACAGATTGGAGTAGTGTAGTTTTTAAGTTTGATTGAGAACAAAAGACGAATGGCTATAGATCAATGAATACGGTCTCGAGCAAGCGAGTCTGGGGGTCTACTCCGAAGCGGTTAACCACTGTATCGGCCGAATGTTCGGTCATTTTCTGATTCGAATATTGTTGTCCTACTACGAATTAAAAAAAATGGTTGCCTGTAAAGTCGGTTTTACGGGCGAAGATTTTACGTGACAACGACCGATCATCCGATCATAGTTGAGTGGGAGAGAGACGCAAGGCATTCGGCGGGCCTCTCTCTCGTTCGGTGACTCATCGTAACGTTACCGAGCGTTACACTTTTTCATAAGTGACTCCCAGTCGCAACCTAATTTAAGACGTTGTCACGTCAAAAAAAAAGGTAAAAAAAAATGGTTGCCTGTAAAGTCGGTTTTACGGGCGAAGATTTTACGTGACAACGTCTTTTTCTCGGTAGAATATTTATTGATATGAATATAATTAAATTGCACAATAGGAACAAGGAATTAAATGAAAATAAGAACGTAACGTTACCGAGCGTTACACTTTTTCATAAGTGACTCCCAGCCGCAACCTAATTTAAAATAAGAACGTAACGTTACCGAGCGTTACACTTTTTCATAAGTGACTCCCAGCCGCAACCTAATTTAAGACGTTGTCACGTCAAAAAGGGGTTAAGGGTTCTAAAAAGGTTCGGATTGGCACAGTTTGGTCGGGACCAATAATCAATATAGGAAATTAATGGTAGTAGAAAATGACCGAGCATTCGGCCGACACAGTGGTTAACCGCTTCGGAGTAGACCCCCAGGTTATCGAAACTCGTTGCACTGCTGTGTCCTATCCACCAGACACACGAGCGACAAGCCTCAACCAACGGCACAGGCAAGTGCTACCGTCCCTATTTAAGGATTATTTCCACCAAACGGCTCGCATCGCATCGAATCGGAACAGATTTTACAATCTTTAAACGATATTAAATCGTGTACACAGTATTTAAAGTCTATATTATCAAGCTGCGCACAGCAGATTGACCGCGGGCGTCTTCTGCGACACGCGATCGTAGCCGCGGGCCTCTTCCGCGACACGCGATCGTAGCCGAAAGTATGCACGACACACGATCGGCTCCGTTCGCCTGTCGTCGTATCCGATCGAATCCTTTCGGCTGTCGCGTCGTCCAAATTTTTCTTTTCCTCTTTCGTGTTTTATGATAATTTTTTTCTTCTTCTAATGCAAAAGCCAACAATACTACGTCAACTTCAACCATTTTCAAAAAATAGAACACATCAAAACGGTAGGAATGAAAACTATAATTTGACTAGCGTGCGTCTACATGCTGCCGGACGCGATCGGCTGCCGCCGCATCCGTTCGTATCCTTTCCGATCTGATGCGGTGCGAGCCGTTTGGTGGAACTCATCCTTTATTTTGACTATGGTGCTCAAATACACGAGCGGCACGTTGTCTACGCCTGCAGTTGCCTATGCGATTGAAGCGTGTCACTCTTGTGTGACCTTACCTAGTTAGGCTGTAGGTTATCATACTTATGACGTAAAACTGTCATGTAATCACACTTACAACGCCATGAACTACACCGGAATATGCCATAAAACCCTGCACACATTTTAAAGAGAAAACTCCAAAAACGACAAACTAAACTCCACTCCAACTCGCTTAGCTTTTAACCTTCATACATTTCCTAGTTTTAAATGGAAACGTGGAAATTGTTGAAAGTAATTAACAACAAAACACTTGGCGAAAGGCGCCATAATTTCTAGAAAACATGCATTTCACTAATTAATTAATGTTAAGTGGCAACACAACGGATTAAGTGTTGCCAGAGTTGAGAACATCGACTAATTAAGATTTAATTAGCCTGCATTGTAGTTTAGTTTTACGAGTTTCTGAACTGAATCGTAGATTTGTTTGAAGGTATTTTAATCTGATTTTGCTTTAGAAAAACCAACGGCGTGGATTACACTAACTATACCTACTAAAGGCGACTACATGACCTAAAGCGCGGTCTTTGTCGAACTGCATAGAAAAGAAAGAGAAGCGCGATGGCACAGCGCCGGTAATTTATTGCAAAATACGAAGCAATTATCTATTTACAAAAAATCTATTGCTTGGGCTAAAAAATTAAAACACTAGTGCTTTAGTATGTTGCTTGTAGAATCTGACAAAAAATCATAATGATTGTATGTATATTAGTATGGTTTTTATTGTAAAAAGAAATTTTCGGCAACGGTTCGACGAACAATACCAAAGAACACCTACCTGGGAGTGCTAGGACACAGGCAGTGCGGGTTGGTAGATGTCACATGTCTTCGAATTTTTGGCTGTAGGACATGCCGGTTTCCTCACGATGAATTCGATCACCGTTTTGAGAGCAGTGGTGCTGAAATCATTTACAGAAAGTTAAACGCCTGCCTGGTTTCGAACCCACGACTTACAACTCGTAAGTCGCGGTCGTTAGCGTTGGGCCACCATTGTTCTTAAAACTAGGATAGCAAGCTAGAACATCGGTATACTATCCTGGGTTGCTGTACTAGCTTGGTACATACATGCTAGATGCTAGTGCTGTTAACATGATGTCAGATAATTTTAAACCAATACAGTACAACACGTGGTTACGGTCAGAAAAACAACGGGTAGTCACTGCACACTAGCCAATCTAATATTAGCTTCGCTGGCCGCATGAAACTAGTACATAAAGAAGGATAGTAAAACCAGTGGTGGGGGTGATACTAGCTCAAGAACGCTAGCTTACTATAAGCTTTCTCACTAGCTTACTAGCCTAGAAATGAAGCTATAGTCCGGCCGTCTAGAGAATGCGTACCTTACATCTGTCAGTGCGACAATTCTAGTTGATAATAAAGATCAAATTCGCTAAACATGTACAGTCACGAGCACCAATATGTCAACACTTGGTAACAATACGCTAGTAATATATAAGTCAATGCTTGGCAACTTTAAATTGCGATTTTTTCACGAAATAACGAATGCAACGTTGAAATACGACACTTTACATATACCTATAGGTTCGAAAATACTGTTCCTACTAATATAAAATTTCATTCAAAAATAAAGGAGAAAATCGACTTTGAATAAAGCCAAGTGTATACATACTTTTGCTCGTGACTGTACTTATTCGCTTGTATAAAACTGACAGGTGTCAAGAACGCATTTTCTCGTCGATCGCACTATAGTTCTGTATACACGAAGCTAGAGTTACTAGCTTGCTAGCTTACTTAACTAGCTTACTATCTTGGCTTGAGAAAATAGCCTCATGCATCCCGGGTATTAGATACTTATACAAAAAGTACTGTGTAGAATAAATGAGAGCCTTTCTATCTTTTAATCTTTAGTTTTCTTTTACGATACCCAAGAAAAGAGATAACGATCTCATTCTTTGTTAGACACGCCTTTATTACTTTCTATACAAACATTACCAGCTCCACTACAGCATGAAAATACTAAAATTAAAACTCGATCTTTTTCATTCATTTTTAGATTACCATTTTCAAGATATTTCTTGAGAACGGACTTTGTGACATTTATATAGTCATGCTTCGGTTAATTTAAATGTAAAATCTTAAGGCGTGCGTCCCGGGTCGCCATCAGGCGGCCACTGGCGGCCTCGTCCCCGCTTTAATTAAAACCTCTTTGTTTGTTGACTATCTTTGTGCACTCCTTGTATACGTCCAGTACATTAGTAATTAAATCATTTGAAATAAGAATGGAAAAAGAAAATAATGTAGTTGTGCTCGCGCGCTTTTTGTGTTTGAAATTAGAATTTGTTTTGTCTGTAACGGAATGAGTGGTTTGTCTTTTTGAGGAAGTTTTTGGTTTTTATTTTTAATACGAAAAGCAAAGCACGGTGGTACTGATTTTTGTAGATGTTTATTGGTACAGTTCGCGTCAAATGACTTTGCCGCTCTGAAGTAGGCAACAAGTCACTGCGCGGTAGTTAATCCTATGAATACAACAGCAGCGTGCATGGCGCGGATTGGCGCGGCTAGGAAAGAGCCTAGCTTCAGAGCGGCAAAGTTTTTTGACGCGAACTGTAGACTCACAGACAAAATATTAAGACTGCTACTTTTTGAGTAACGAATTTTTTTCTGGAAGGTGCACCTTTATGCCACTGACTTCTATTATACTGTATAATACAGGTCAAGTGCTGTATGCTGAAAAAAACTAGGTAAGTACACAAAGAAATAAAATAAGTGTAGGGCACCAATACCTATTAAAAAAATGAGAACTACCTACACCATTTCGAAACACAATTTATAAGTAAGTATACACTTTACAACTTACAAGTAACTAAAGTCATAATTCACAACACCAACTTACTGAAATGAAAAACGGCCATTTTGTTGTAAATCATCAATGCAAAAATGAGAAAACATTACTATTAACCGTACTACAACCAATTTTCTCGAAAAATTACGACGTGCGTATTTCAAGAGCTGACACCTGATGCTCCAACTATGCCCTTCGTCCCAGATGGAATAATAATGCTATACTGCATTACATAGTTATAAGCCCAGACCAATAAATAATTCAACAAGCGAACGATAGTGACGTAAGACCTAGATCTCACGCCACGCACTCGAGATATTCCTAATATCGAACTATATTTTAGTTCGATATTTTATATATCTTTATAAACGTATAATAATTTATGAAGATATACTTCTTCGATAAATTGAATAAACACAATCTTACCTATTTTATTGGGGACAAGAAAATATTTCTTGAACTAAATTATCTTTAGATAAAAGATTCTCTGACCCGTGAACCTTCGAAGGTCGGTTTTAAGGACAAAGAAGTGATTCTTTTTGTTACAGAGGGAAAAAAATTGAAATTACCGACGCCTTCAACAGTATTATAATGGGTCTCCTGACATTTCTCCCTTAAATAGACACCTTAAGGGTACCATTTTGTTGTCGGCAGCTCGTCTGTGACGGAGATCGAGCCCTTGTTGAGTTTAAAAGTTTGTATACAGGCTGTGGTGATTTGGTGTCGAGAAAGAAGAAATAGACGCCTTAAGAAATAGAAATAGGCTGCATCCGGTTAGACTGGAAATCGACCCCAACATAGTTGGGAAAAGGCTACTCAGATGATGAGCTGTCATTCTTTGACAGTTGTATGAAATGGCTTTAATACAGGTACCATTTTGGGGCGCTTTCCGAATTAGCTATAATCGCTCACAGCGCTCACATCATCTCACATGCGTTCCGATTTAGATATTACGATTATGACAGCTGAGAGCTGTCAACAATTCAGAACGCCCGTGAACGCGCTCACAGTGCTTACTCAACGTCAAAGCGATATTATTACAGTATTTCTTTGTATTAACGCCACATTTCTTCTTCTTTGGTTAGGTGGCGACTGTCAGCCAGAAGCACAATTTCGAAAATGCCACTTTAGTTTAATTTTAAGTTAAGATGCAAATCAAAACAAAACACACATTGACACATCCTCACACACACACTGTCATTTTTGACAGCGCTCACGGTGATATTATTCTAGGGCATGGTCGGTGTTATCGCAAGATGGCGCATGTCATTACGTCATCTAAGTATGACGATTCACGGGACATCGTTATCGCGCTCACGCTAATTCGGTACGGGTTTAGCACGCTCACATCGATTATTTCCCAACACGGAACGCAGGGTTGTTGTCGGCAGCTCGTCTGTGACGGAGATTGACCCCTTGTTGAGTTTTAAAAGTTTGTATACAGGCTGTGGTGATTTGGTGTCGAGAAAGAGGATTGAAGATTATTGTATGGAGTCTGGCATAATTACTGTCGTGCACATCTTATTGCTTAGATGTTTGAAATAATCACTCAGGAAGTTTAAAGTAAACAATCTATGCAACAAGATAATATTTAAGCAAGTTCAAAAAATATGGACGCCACGTGATTAACTTTGAACGTAATCTCAAAAAATATCTCACAAAAGTGGTATTTTACGGGATTTGGTCATAAGACGATCTTATTTTAATTTAATATTTGAATTGTTTTTTTTTTCCTCTTTTCATTACGGACGCTTCGTTCTCACATGCATAATTTTTAACATGACTGATGTAAACAAGACTTTGTAACCATATTATTTTGAGATTTAAAAGAGTGTCCATGGAGTTTCTTGCCCGTTCTTCTCCATAGGTACCTACGCTTTGGAATGGGCAACTAGCTTCATCTTTCTGACTGACCGACCCCTTGACAATTCAAAATTGCCTGTAATTGGTTTAACTGAAATAAATGCTTTGATTTGAATTTTGAGTTTAATGTTTTCTGTTTGCATTGATGTCAGCTATCGATTTATATAGTTTTCTCCCGATGCCGCCATTTTGAAAAAAAAACAGAATGGCGGCCAGGTATGCCACGGCCTTTCAAAGCCCTTTGGACAGGCTGGTTTTGTATTAGATTATCTTTTTGAAGTGAACATTTCTGTAGGCACACTGTGCGCTCTTCCTGAACAGTGAACGAAACTTAACCGTCACGCTCGGGTCGGTGTCGTGTCGCCTGAGGCGCAATTACCGTGACTTCTCAATCTGTCAAAAATACCTCCAGTTTGCCTACATTTTTGACTTGTGTTTGACATTGATAGTCGCTGAGATGAGATTGCGACTAGATTTTGAACGTTTTTAATTACGGGAATAAATTGGTCTTCAGGGCCGTAATTCACTGTGACCACTTAACGATTCATTACTTCGAAACCACGTCAATTCCTTAGCTAATCCCGCCAATATCGCGTTGATTTCGCGCGGTTTCGTTCTTTGTGTCATAGAGAATTACGGCCCTGTTATATTCGGTTCTGGAGTGGCGACCGCGTACTGGAAGACGTAGCGTTGGAAGGCCTCCCATAAGGTGGTCCGACGACCTTGTGAAGGCCGCAGGAACCCGTTGGATGCGAGAAGCGCAGAACCGGTCGAAGTGGAGGTGCTTGGGGGAGACCTATGTCCAGCAGTGGACGTCTTTCGGCTGAAATGATGATGATGATGAATGATATTCAGCTCTAGTCGGGTATTCTCGGCGGTGAATCGCTTATAACTCGGCTACAGTCATAAGTTATCACTTCAATCGTTTGGTGATACTCTTAAGGTGTGTCCAGACCTGACGAATGCGCCGCTCGCAAGCCGCTTGCGAAGCGCGCGCGTGTTGCTCGTGTGCGGTTAAAGCCTACGTTTGATGCGCTGCTCTAGGGCGAGACACGAGTAGGGCGCGCGTGCAGCGCACGGTCTACTCGTGTGCACATAACTTTTTTCGCGTGTGAACTATGAGCCTAGTGAATTTGCTTGCGCCGCGCCGCTCAAGTACGGCGCGTAGCTTGCGCGCGAGGCGCGCGCAGTCGGCGCAGGGGCTGTGAACGAACATGAAATGCACGCGCGCAGTCCGCAAGTGGCTCACGAGCGGCACATTCGCCAGGTCTGGACACACCTTTATGCAAACACCCTCTTTTTTGTAGGTTGGGCTTTTCTAGATAAAAGGTTGTTTGTATTTCTGACATTGTAGAGATCTTTTTGGACCCTTAAAAAAGCTACGTAGCTTAAATACCTTTGTTTTTTACAAATAGAGAACCTAATTTTCATTAAGAATAAAATTGAGTTTTAGAATCAAATATTTACATTATAAAATGCCCTAATGGGCTGTGACTTTTTTAGACCCAGTTCTGTTTTAGCAAAAAAATATTTTAAATGTTAAAATGTCAACTGAGTAAAATAGAACTGTAGTAGTAAAAACTAATTTAGATTAGTGAGGATTTAATCAATCTAAATTAGTATAAAAATGGCGAAAACCAAACTCTGCTTGTCTATTTAATTTGTTTTTTTGACTAGAATATAGGCTGATTAGAACCTACCTACCTACCTACCCAACCTACCTACCCACCTGCCACCTAGGTTGCTAACACGTAGCATCACGCCTGTATACCACCAAAGGGTTGGGCAGATATCTACCTATACCTAGTACACCCACATTTCGCCAGTTATGTTTAAGTCCCATGTAATAGGGGGCGAGCCTATTGCCATGAACCGGGTACAAATCCAAACTCCGGCTACTACTCAGAAATTCCTGATGGAAAAATCCCATAACACTACCCGGCCCGGGAATGAACCCCAGAACCTTATGCACAGCAGTAGTGTTTGCGACCACTAGACGAACGAGGCAGTCCTAGGCTTTTATGTCTTGTAAAACCAGAGGAATGACTTCAATCAATCAAAATATTTGGGTCGTTGTATTATGCTAGTTGCACGGTAAACTTTGCTTGCGAGATGCAGAATTTTGTGTGACGTCAGTATGACGCGTAGTTCGCATGTGGCGTTTGTGGATAATAATAATAATAATATAATAATAACTTTATTTGCATCATAAAAGTACCTACAACCTGCACTTGAATACAATAATGTGATTATATTTCTCACCTTTCTAACGTCATACAAATGTTGTTCGTTACGTACTTACGTCGTATGATAATCATTTAGCACGCATTTAAACACTAATCACTCACCAACAAATTACTTACACTGATATTGTTATTTAGGTCGTAGCATTCGATTCACACTGTCCTCCGTACTAGTCGAAACTGTATCACGGTAGGACAGTCTTCCTCTTACACAATTAACCAGTTCCAAATACAAATAGTATTCCACTATTATTTCACAGTATAACAACTTAGTAACTATGATATTATGTTCCAATGTAAACAGGTAGGCAACAAAACATTTTGCATTATCTACGAACAGAAATGATCACAACGCAGGTAGTGTTAAACTAAATTTAGTATATGCAAAGTTTACAGACAATCGATATATTTTTGTCCTATAAGACTTAATTATTATTTTCGTAGGAACTTACATTAACTTAGTTAATAGCTGCAGGCTCAAATAATAGGTTTAGAATTTTTTAATAATAGGTTTAGAATTTTTTAATAATAGGTTTAGAATTTTTTATATAGGATAGGTACCGCTACAAACTTATGAAACGTCAAAAGCTAGGTGCACGGTTCCAATCGGTCATTTTCTATACAGAAGAGCCTGCAAGAAACTCCACGTTTTCAAATTACAGTATTAATAGGTATGGGAGGACAACCGCGTAGGCCTGTGAACAAGTACCAGGTACTTAATAATATAAAAAAATGGTCTACAAATCTACCAGTCTACCAGGCCTACAACGTTCTCACATTCACAAAGTTAAAATAATCTATCAATAATAAGATAAATAAAATGTAAAAACCTATTAAAAACAAGCGATATTAAAATCTAGCACACCGTTGCGGAAAACTGATTTTTAATTACAAGAAAAACAAATGTCACCAGTAAAAAAAAAAAATATTCAAAAACAGAATCACAAAACAAAAGCCAACAGCCTATACGTCATACGTCAGTCACTACGAGAACTCACTTTACAAACGTGAATGTCATTAAATAGTGACTTTCGAACGTTCGTGACTAAACTGATATTGGGCCAATCATGAGCGCTCGAGGTTCGTTAGTCGCCCGATGAGAACAGGGCCCGTAGTAGTGTTTCATGTTTCTTATAATTAGACATGGCTTTTGACAAAGAAAATCGTTTGATAAAGTTATTGTGATTGTGAAGTCTGTGGTTTGTGGGAGTTGATCCTGTTATTTAGCTTAAAAACTCGGGGCTCGTGGCTAAATGATATCAGCCACAAGGGTCGATCGAAGGTTAAGCTACACTTGCTGCGATCGGTTCGTGGATGGGTGACCATCCATTACATATCGATAACCCTCGGTGACTCGGACAGCACGTTAAACTGTTGGTCCCGGCTGTCATTCGTAGATCTTTGACAGTCGTTACGGGTGGTTAGCAAAAGTTTGACAACCACTCTTACCAAGGAGTATCATGTTACCCAGTAAGTGGGTTGTTGAGGTAGTCGCTCCATGTAAAACACTGGTATTTAGTTACATTCGGTTAGACTGAAAGCCGACCCCTACATGTTGGGAAAAGGCTAGGCAGATTGATTTTTAATGGGGAATTATAAAACGATCGAATAAAAAAAAGCTTAGCGACTGATGATGATATACTGTTTTAATAACTTGAGCGGTATGAATTTGAGTAAGCGAAAAATTAACTAAACTAACGACGAATATTAATTAATATTAAAATCCAGAACGAGCTTACAAAAAGTGGGTTGTGATTAATCCATTTCAGATATTAAAATTCTAGCCGTGAGACTAAATTACTAAGTGAGCGACTAGAAATACAGAGAGGGCAACTTCAATATTAAGATAGAGACGATTTTTTCAACACACACGACATAGGATGCAAGAGCGAGCGAAGGGCACCCCGAGGTTCGGTTGTGTTAGGTTACTTTAAACCCTTTACACAGAAATAGGGGCCCCGCGAAGCGGGGCTCCGTCGACATAGGATGCAAGAGCGAGCCAAGGGCACCCCAAGGTTCGGTTGTGTTAGGTTACTTTAAACCCTTTACACAGAAATAATGCCAAATATTGAAATAAATGCAGGACGTAACCTTGACACTCAAACAAATATTAGGTCGCTCAAATATTATGTAGCTTCTCATTTTGTATTTTATGTAACTTAAATTAATGTTTGTAAGTTGCTGTTCTGTTGATTTCTCGTCACTCGCCCACTTAGTAATACTTTAACGTAAATTAATTATGTTTGTCACTTAAAACTTTAATTTACAGTCACTCGTTTAAATACTACCCATTTTTAATTAGCTTTAAAACTGGGTTGCTTGTTGCTAAGCGCAATAAGTTGAATATTCTTGAACCAATTAGACCGGCAGGGTAATTGCGTAACACACTATCAGTAGCAATGGATTTCATTTTGACAGTTCAACAACATTCATTGCGTGATTTACGCTGTTGAGCAGACACACTTTTCGAACTTATGGAGCAATGGATTAGCAATATGCTTGAAAATTATTCAAATTGAGAGTAATAGTGTGTTACGCAATTAGGGGGCCGCTTTAATAAGTTTGGGGAGGGTCAGTAAAGAATACCACCCGAAACTGTAAAATTTTCCCAATCAACCCTGAACTTTATAGTTTAGCGATCAATCTAATAAAGAAAGACAGATTGTAGTAGCTTGATATGCTGGCGTCTGTACATTTGGTAATGAGAACTTATTTATTTATTTATATATACTTTATTGTACACCAGAAAATACATACCAAAAAAATACGATTAATACAAAACATACAATTAAATGATTAAATGATTTTTATTTCTGTAAGTAGGTTTGTACAAACACTTTTACACGTCAATCATATTTTTTTTTTAAACTAGATGAGGTCGGCGTTTCCTAACTGACTATTCTGAGAAGAAAGGCCGAAACAAACTCAGAAGTCACAGTCTCTTTTAAAGTCCAGACAAAATCTTGGTCAGATCGTGTGAAGACCATGTAGATTGGTGTCTGAAATGGTCTTTTGAGGAAAGAACCACACAGATTGAGTGGACCTGTCCAATCAGTGCACGCATTTGTCAAAAATCGTGCAGCTCAACTCAGAACTTGAGGAGCTCAACGATTCGACGAACAATACCAAAGACAGGACATTTGGGTAGGCCGCATAAACTACTCAAACTGCCAGATCATGATTAAAACTAAGAAGGAAAAAAAGAAATGACACACATAGTCCTCACATTCACAATAATTAAATAGAAAAATAATAATAAAGATTACTTACAAAGTAAATATTCATGTCATTGTCTAAATAAAATTCATCAATGTCAATGTGTATATAAAAAATCCGGACATAATCTTTGAGGACCATGTAGATTAGTGTCTGAAATGGTCTTTTGAGGAAAGAACCACACAGATTGAGCGGACCTGTCCAGTCCAATGGGCGGCCTTATCGCTTTCTGCGATCTCTTCCAGGCAACCTTGGACTTAAGAGATCCAATATGTTCAAGAACAAAAATAATTAAACGAAATTATTTATCAATTCGAAATTGTATACCGAAATCACTATTACACGTAATTAAAAGCAAAAATCGACATTTCCTATCGCCTGAGAAGAAATGGCGAAACTCAGGGGTCAAAGTCCAAAAGGTGGTTTTAAACCACTATCAAAATTAAAATTCAAAAGGTGGTTTCAAACCATTATCAAAATTAAAATTCAAAAGGTGGTTTCAAACCACTATCAAAATTAAATTTCAAAAGGTGGTTTTAAACCACTATCAAAATTAAAATTCAAAAGGTGGTTTTAAACCACTATCAAAATTTAATTTCAAACGTATCAAATAAGATTATAAGATTAAAGACTACGTTGAAGACAAAGGTACTTTGGCAATAATTCCTTTTGCACATGCGCAAATTTTCTGAACCATTGAACAAAATTATGATTCGCTACCGTAAAAAATATGTCCTTACATAATTATAATCATCAATAAAACTCTAAGTTGATATAGCCCTACTGATTGCGAAAAACGTAAGAAAAGAATAATGGGCATTTTTGTATGGAGCCTGGCCTGATGACCAATAGAGTTAGAGAGTAACGACTGTCAAAGATTCACGAATTACAGCCGAGACCAATGCCTCAACGTGCTTTCCGACGCACAGAGGGGTCTTGGTATGTAAAAATGGTCACCCATCCAGGGACCAACCGTGGAAAGGGCAGCTTAACCTGTTCGATCGACCCGTGCGGCTGTTATTACTTAGCCATAAGGCCTCTCAATGTTATGAGTCAATAACTAATATTATTGAGAACTGCAGTGAACATTAGCGTCGTAAACTAATACGTTTACATGGTACTTACAGGTCTGATATCTCTTTAACCCAGTATTTCACAGCCTTCTGCTCCTGCTTCTGCTCATAATGAAAATTTATGCTTATGATATTTTTCATGTAAAGGTATATGTGGTTTTTATTGGACACACCGGCCAAAACGCCCATCATTCTTTGAATTTCGCCGGCTACCGCTTCCCCCCTAACCTGCGTCTCTACTCGGCCCATGATTGGTAGATACCATAGCTAGGTACATAAACACAGCGGAATACTAATAATAATTATCGCAAAGCACCTCTTTCCATTACGGGACGAGTCATCCAGTTCCCCAATTAATTTAACGGCATCTCTTTAAAAATTGTTGATGAGAAAAATTGGAACTTGTCCAGGTGGACAGGGTTTTTTGGGTACCGTACATTGGAATGAGATGAAAAGTTTTTAGGCTGGATAATTTATAAAATCTGGAACAAAGAAAATAGAGGGGCGCTCGTGGTAAATTATTTCAACATCACTGCTCTCAAAACGGTGAAGGAAACCGTCGTGAGGAAACGGCATGTCCTTGAACCGAAAAATTCGAAGACATGTGACATCTACCAACCCGCGCTTGGCCCGCGTGGTGGATTAAGGCCCACTCCCTCTCATGAGAGGAGGTCCGTGTCATAGCAGTGGGAAAATTATAGGCTGATTATGTTATGTATTGCCATCAAGTGTAACATGTGTTGTATTTTTCAGAAATGAATGAACTATCTCACCCTGTGAGGCAGTTTGTCCATTTGAGCGGTGTGGATCGGAGAAGCAAGCAGTTGGAAGAAATATTAAGGGGCTTACATGACCTAAAGCGCGGTCACTGTCGGACTGCATAGAAAAGAAAGAGAAGCGCGATGACACAGCGATGGTAATTTATTGCAAAATATGAAGCAATTATTTAATTACAAAAATCTATTGTTTGGGCAAAAAAATTAAAACACTAGTGTTTTAGTATGTTGCTTGTAGAATTATCTGACAAAAATTCAGAATGATTGTATGTCATATTAGTATAGTTTTTATTGTAAAAAGAAAGTTTTTAGAGGTATCTTCATGATTTTTTTCTATAGTATCAAATTAGTTGTATTATGTTTTCCACACAATGGTGCCGATTCTGTTGTTCGCAAACTAAACTAAATTTAAGTTCATGCATCTTTTTCTTTCTATTTCAATATGAAAAGGACATAAGATAAATATTAGTTTAGACTCAATAGACAATTTAGACGAGATTAAAAAATTGGCTATTAAAAATACGTCAATTTGCGTCAGGCGCTGACTAATTTGACAGGACTAAACTAATATTTATCTTCTGTCCTTTTCTTAATGAAATATAAAGAAAAAGATGCCCGAACTTAAATTTAGTTTATTTTGTGAACAACAGAATCGGCGCCACTATCTATCTAGCATATATCCTGAAGAATATCACATATTTTTCTGATTTTGTTTACTGTAGTCGATCAGATACTTTTATTTTTTCTAAAACTTGCGTTGTTTGCGTTTAGGTCCCCCTTAATCGATAGAATTTCAGTAAATTCACGTGGTATACATTTCAGTGGATAGGTACCGTCCGTTGCACTAGTACTATTCCGCTCCCTTTGCTTGCTTCGCTTCTCGCTTAAATGGCTATGCAACCTTGCAGGGCCGTCTTTAACCCATTGGAGGCCCTGGGCACATAAGGGTCACGGGGTCACGGGTCACCCTGTTTAGATAAGAGATGGATGAAGGATGTATGAAGAAGCCTCCTCGTGTAGCGCAGTTTGTTCCGCCAGTTACTCAACTGAACCGAGCGCTCGGCGCATCCTGGACAGTCACACCCAACACCTTATTTGACTGGCAAATTCTTCCCTTGCGGTGGTAGGGCTAACGCCCGCCTGGTTTGCAACCACCCTCCCACCGAAGTCCGGCGTCAAGCAGCCTGCTGTGTTTCGTCGTTGCGTGGGAGTTCCAGTGCCTTAGGGAATTTGAGAGTTGGCAGTTGCGTTGTCCAAGGCTAGTCGCAGCCCAGGAGTGAACGTCGTCATGGCAACTCACTTTGGAGGGTAGCGGGATCCGAAGCACGGTCTTGCCGTTGGCCGACCGCAGGAAGTTGGGGGCCCAACTAGCACGCCAGCCACGTGTGAAAGGCTGCCCCGCCACCTCGCGAAAAATCCCGAAATGTTCCGCCGTGCCAGTCGGCGACTGGAAGGGAGGACCCGGCGGGCATCTTTGGGGGGGTTCGGGCGTCCCCGCAGTCTCCAGGTGAGTTTCCTTTTTTTGTCGAACTTTGCTCCTGGGAGCTGTTTTAGTAAATTGGACTCGCCTCGCTTTTTCCTGAATTCCCTAGAAACTCTTTAAAACCTCATGAAGCGTAAAAATAAAAGGAATAAATTTAAACAACGGCGGCACTTCCTCCCACTAAAAGTGCATTTCACTAACATCCGTGGATTGCACTCAAATATCAATTCGGTCCATCACCACCTTGAGACCGAGAAGCCGCATTTGTTTCTTTTGACGGAGTCGAAGATAGCGACCCCGTTAGACGTGGCGTACCTCAACTACCCAGGATACTCACTTGAACATAAGTTTAAGAAGCAGGCTGGGGTCTGTGTGTACGTCCGCGATGACATATGCTGTCAACGTCTCCGCTGCTATGAGGTAGCGGGTTTCTCCACTCTGTGGCTACTGGTGGACACAGGCTCCCTGAAAACCATCTATGTCGGTGTTTACAGGTCGCACAGCGGTGATCAGGAGACGACAAGACTTTTCGAACATCTTTCGGAGGCAGCCGAATTGGCTCAACAGAAATATCCTACAGCGGGGCTTGTCTTTCTGGGGGATTTTAATGCCCATCATAAGGAATGGTTGTTCCCGTATCAGAAAACTGACCATGCTGGAAGAGAGGCGCGTAAGTTTGCGATATCGCTAGATCTCCACCAGCTAGTTGGCCAAGCTACCCGCGTTCCGGATGTTGACAGCCACACATCTAATTGCTTAGACCTTCTGCTGACTACAGATCCAGACAGGCACTCTGTATCGGTCTGGGCTCCGCTCGGATCGTCTGACCATTGTCTGGTGAAATCCGTGTCTTCCTGTTCTCCGCCTGATTTAAGCCCTAGAGGCACGAGGCGGGTATGGAAGTACGGGTCAGCAGACTGGGATGAGATGCGGCATTTCTTTGCATCTTACCCATGGCGGCAGACTTGCTTCTCTTCGCGCAACTCTTCCGACTGCGCTGACGCAATTGTTGACGTGATACGTCAGGGAATGGAATATTTTATCCCATTCTCAGACGTGTCAGTTGGCTGCGAGGCTCAGCCCTGGTACAGCGCGTCTTGTGCGCAAGCCGATTTGCTCAAAGAGCAGGCATACCACGCCTGGGCTTCGGCCCGCAGTGACAAGTGCAACAGTCAAGGTGCTTGCGCAATGAAAAGAGCTTACAATTCTGCCGCTAAGGATTGCAAACGGGTCTTACGGAAGGCGCGTTTCGACCATGTTGGACGAATTGGGGCCAAACTGGCGTCTTACCCTTCGGGTAGCAAGGAGTTCTGGTCCCTGTCAAAATCGGTCGAGACGAACTTCTGTCGTCCTACGCTGCCTCCTATGCTGAAGCCTGATGGAACGCTGGCTCATACCGCGCAAGAGAAGGCAAATTTATTTGCCTCCATCTTTGCCGAAAATTCACGCCTTGATACGGCCTCTAACATACCACCTAACATACCTCACTGTGGCTCCGCAATGCCGGAGATCTCAATCCATCTCAAAGAGGTCCGTAAGGCCCTTAGCAGTCTAGACGTGAATAAAGCCAGCGGACCTGACGGAATACCCGCAAGAGTCCTGAAGAGCTGTGCTCCAGAGTTGTCTCCTGTCTTGACGCGCTTGTTTCGCCTCTCTCTAAAAACCGGAGTGGTACCGCGGTCCTGGAAGCTTGCTAATGTGCAGCCGGTGCCCAAAAAGGGTAACCGTGCCGATCCTGTCAACTATAGACCAATCGCCATAACCTCCATACTGTGCAAAGTGCTCCTCAGTGACCACCAGTATGGCTTCCGTCGTGGTCGTTCAACTGGGGATCTTCTTGTGTATGTTACGCATTGCTGGGGCGAGGCCATTGAGAGACACGGCGAAGCCCTTGCTGTGTCGCTTGATATCTCAAAGGCCTTTGACAGGGTCTGGCATGCCAGTCTGTTGGGTAAGCTTCCTGCATTCGGCATCTCTGCTGACTTTTGCAACTGGATTTCTGACTTCCTGAGTGATCGATCGATCAGAGTGGTCATAGATGGCTGCTCATCGGAACATATGGCCATTGATGCCGGTGTTCCTCAGGGGTCTGTTCTTTCCGCGACTTTATTTCTACTGCACATCAACGACCTATTACAGCTTGGTGCAATTGGGTACGCAGATGACAGCACAGTCGCGGAAAGATACCTGTCCAGTGCAAGAGCCAGCAGAGAGGAAACAGCTACTCTTAGAGAGGCCATGGTAGAGCGAATGAATTCGACATTAAATCTCGTTTCCCAGTGGGGCGACGATAATCTGGTCAAATTCAATGCTCAGAAAACACAGGCATGTCTTTTCACTGCAAAAAGGAGCCAGTTCCAGTTATGTCCTACTTTCCGAGGTGCATCTGTACCGGTTACCGACCGCCTACAGCTTTTGGGCATGGAGTTGACATCTGATCTCAACTTCGGCTCAACCATCGAGTCAAAAGCTCAGACTGCAGCCAAGAAGCTGGGCATCCTAAATAAGGTGAAGCGATACTTCACATCAGGACAGCTTTTAAGTCTGTACAAAGCACAGGTCCGTTCCTGTATGGAGTATTGCAGCCACTTGTGGGATGGCTCAGCAAAATACCAGCTTGCTGCACTTGACTCGGTGGAACGCAGAGCTAAAAGGCTTATAGGCGACGAGACGTTGGTAGCTACGCTCCACAGCCTAGCTCATCGGCGTAATGTTGCTTGCCTGTCGGTCTTCTACAGATTGTACTTCGGAGAGTGTGCGCAGGAGCTCCATGACCTGATCCCACCATCGCCCTTCTACCACCGGACAACAAGACGTACTGCAGCGTATCATCCGCACTTGGTTGATATCCCCACGAGTCGTACTAAGCGCTTCTCCTCCACTTTTATTATGCGCACAGCCAAAGTGTGGAACTCTCTGCCGGCATCTGTGTTCCCGCCCACATTTAACCCGTCTGCCTTCAAAGCAAGAGTGAACAGGCATCTTCTGGGCACGCTCGTTCCATCATAGACCTCATCTATCGCTTACCATCAGGCGTGATCGGGGTCAAGAGCGGACCCATTTAGAAAAAAAAAAAAAAAAAAAAGAGACAATAAGGGAAACATACTAATATTTTTCATAACTGGGAGGTAAGAAACGTATTGTAAATCGCACTGCAAATAACTTATTTTGCCATTGAATCGGGTACATAATAATAATGCGTAGAATGCAACGGTGGCTGCAACGAATGTATTTTATAAGAGCAGGCCGGGGCCCCCGGATATCACGGGGCCCTGGGCACTTGCCCAGAGTGCCCAATGGACAAGAGGGGCCTGCAACCTTGTATTTCACGGAAATGAATGAACTATCTCACCTCGGTGTTGTGAACGGTGACACAGATATCGAGTTTGTAGGATAGCAGCAGTGTGATGAGCACGCCAGTTGACGTAAGATTATTTGACCAACTTTATCAAGTGGTTGGAAGTTTTCAGCGTACTGTGATTTCATAAGAACAAGGAAATAAAGAAACAAAGAAAGAAAATGTGTTTATTGTGATTCGCACAAGAAGATCACAAAGTAAACTAAACACAATCATCCAACTGACATTATAAATGTGAAAGTTTGTGATGATGTCTGGATGTTTGTTACTCAATCACGCGTAAACCGCTGAACAGATTTAGATGAAATTTGGTATAGAGATAGTTTGAGTCCCGGGAAAGGACATAGGATAGTTTTTATCCCGATATTCCAACGGGATCGAAACTTACGCGGGTGAAACCGCGGGGCGCTGCTAGTAAAAGTATAAAAAAACAAAATTATATAAAAATTAAATATAAAACAGAAAGAATAAATATAAAATATATGGCAAAAGATACAGTCGTCCGCGAATGGGTGGTAACACTTTGACCTTGGAACGAAGTTTTATAATATAAGTAATAAGACGCCAGAATTAGTATCTGGCCTCCTATTATATGAAACTTCGTTTTTAGGGTTCCGTACCCAAAGAGTACGGGACCCTATTACTAAGACTCCACTGTCCGTCTGTCTGTCACCAGGCTGTATCTCATGAACCGTGATATGCCGCTATAACAACAAATACTAAAAACAGAATAAAATAAATATTTAAGTGGGGCTTCCATACAACAAACGTGTTTTTTTTCGGCGTTTTTGCCTTGTGGTATACGGAACCCTTCGTGTGCGAGTCCGACTTGCACTTGGCCAGTTTCTTAATGCCTACGAAAAATTTCATGGCAGGTTCGTTCAGAATCATTGTACTGAATCCTTGATTACAGTTTAGGCGCCGCTTCCCAGCCAACCTGTGTAGAAAGTTGCATATTAACGACAGAACCAAAAAATCCAAAATTACTACCCAAACAAACTACCCTTTAATGTTCATACTGAACACGTTAAACAAGACAATAACTAAAAGAATGCCTTAAAAAGACTGCACTTAAAATAGATTGGGGCTTCGTCCTCCGTCCTCTGACCTCCGGTACCGTGGGAGGGACAGCACCCGGCACTTGTTTTTCTTTCGTCGGCCCACAATCATGTAATTTTGATTTAGTTTTCTTTGCCCTTTCTCGTTTACAGGTATACAACGTTATTTTTAGTATATGCGAAACCTGAATATAGTTTGTTCGAAACGTGAATAAGTAACTGAATCGATTCCAATAATTTTTACCCCATGTTATATTTTGTCCCAAAAATATTTAAAAAAAGGTTAAAAGTTGGACACCGAGCGACACTAAGTAGGTTATCCAATCTCCGCGCCGAACGGTTAGGTACCTAGGTACTATTATAAATGAGCGCAAGACGGCGGTGAGCATGTTTTTGTACGGACAAACAGGTAACTTAACAAGCTTGTAACTTTGTAATTTTTCATGATACAGTTTTGAAATGTTGTACATAGATTCTTTACATAAAAATACTAGAGACGTGTTTCGGGTTTCGCTTAAATAAAAAAATATGTTGTAGTCGTATCGTAGTGTTTCTTTGAATTTTATTATCTTCTACGAGGTCAGCCGCGACGCCTTTCTGTGTAGTTTTGTAAAATGTACTTACATTTTCTTCAACCTGCTATGATCCGCTACCGATACCGATACCGCTGATACCGCTGTACTTATAAGCTATGGTAGCATGCGACCACAGGAAGGTACTTTCTTGTTTCATCCTTTTCAGTAGTCGGATTTTAGTTTTTAAACTTTTTTTATTTAATTATTTTGGGGCTTATTTCAATAATATTTATATTTTTTAAATGTGCTAATTAAGCCCTTTCATTTGTTACCTTGATACCCCACAAGGCACCATCTTAAAAGATTTATTTTTAAATTCATTACTTTATGTCCTCTAGAGGGCGCCATATTGAATTTAGTGTGACGTCACATAGTGTATAAGGCCGCTTACACATTAGAACGTTAGCAGCGCGACAGTAGCGCGGCAGAAGCAGAAACTTTCACGCACGCTTCTGTTTATAATATGAAATTGACTGGTCGACGGTCGCGCGTCAGTCGCGCTACTAAAGTCGCCTAAATGTGAAAGCGGTCTAACCAGCGGACAGTCAAGACTCTTCTAACGATATCTCATTTGTCAAATTATTATAAGTACTTTTGAAGTTATAAGGGAACAGATGAACGTACATATTTTATATACACATTGACATTGATGAATATATTTTTTTTTTTAAACAATGACATTTGCTTACTTTGTAAAGTATTATATTATTTTTTCATTGTGAATGTGAAGACGATGTGGGTCATTTTACATACTTATATATATTTTTATTATTCTCTCTGTTCTGTTTTTTTTTCTCATGGTCTGGCAGTTTGAGTAATTTATGTGGCCTACCCAAATGTCCTTTCTTTGGTATTGTTCGTCGAATCGTTGAGCTCCTTAAGTCTTGAGTTGAGCTGCACGATTTTTGACAAATGCGTGCACTGACTGGACAGGTCCTCTCAATCTGTGTGGTTGACCACCTCAGACATCGATCTACATGGTCTTCATATAACCTGACCAAGATTATGTCTGGACTTTAAAAGAGACTGTGACCTCCGAGTTTGTTTCGGCCTTTCTTCTCAGAGTAGTCAGATAGGAAACGCCGACTTCATCTAGTTATAAAAAACATGACTGATGTGTAAAAGTGTTTGTACAAACCTACTTACAAAAAATAAAATCATTTCATCATTTCATTTCATTTCATACATACCGGTCAAAATCATAACCCTGCTTTTTGCTTCGTCGTAGTCAGGTAATTAACATTTACTTATTTGAATATTCTAAAGTTACTACTTCTAATTAGATACGAACGAACAAGTATGTAAGCACTTTACAAACTTTAAAACTCCGAGCTCTTGAAGGAATATGCTCGGATCCACCGCTTCAGAAGTAGAACGAAACGCGGGATTAGGTAAAAACTTTAATGCATGTTTCAGTTCAACATTATTCTGAACTAGATAAAGATAGTTTTTTTTTGTAGAGATTCTTCGGTGCATGTGCTACATGCTTATGATCTACTGCTGAAAATGGCTTCTAAGCGTCAGCTCACACCGAGACGCGACGCGACGCGCAGTTTTCAAGATAGAAATACAATTACAGACCTTATCTACTACACAAAAAGGTACACGATTCAGTGAGCTACGCAGTTAGTATTTTATCTATGGCGCGGCAGCGCTACGTAGCTCGACGTAGTAAACCCTGCATTGTGTACCTTTTACTGTAGTAGATAAGGTCTGTAATTGTATTTCTATTTTTAAAACTGCGCGTCGCGTCGCGTCTCGGTGTGAACTTACCCTTAATAAACGCTACGATGAACTGTCAAAGGAAAAATTGCCATCATCACCAACACCAATCTGGATTTCTCATGGACGTAATATATAGAAGTTACTTCTATATATTACGTCCATGGGATTTCTTAGTCGCCATTACTACTTACTTCTGTTTTTAAAATTTATTTCTATGATTGTATAAAGTTTTTAATCTCCCTGTGCGAGTTCCAATAAGTACTTTCTTTCTTTTTCTTCTCTTTCATTTATTATGAACACGGATGGGAAAAGACAGCCAATTCTTATTCCATACAAAATGGCTCTTTTAAAATGTACAAGTTGCTGGGCGAATCCACGTTAATTCACTATAAAAGGGACATTGTATTGTCCACAAGAAGTTCATAAGTATTTAATTAAAACAATCAAGTTGACCACAGACAACACCTGATCCAAAATCGATGGCAAGCAAAAAAAAAAAGAACAATGTTGCCATGCTTTAATAAACGAAGTAGCTAAAAGTCAATATTTGATGGCGGCGTACAGTGGGGCCTTGTTTATTTGGTGGGTTGAAACAATATTGTCTCATGTTCGGTCTCGTACAGTCGGGATGAGAAATATTGTGTAACTAGGCTTTTGACTTTCAATTGTTTAGCTTAGTTGAGGTATGTTTCGAGATTGTTCCTTTTTTAATAGATTTATGTAATAACTAGCTGAGCCCCACGGTTTCATCCGCGTAAGTGTCGATCCCGTGGGAATATCGGGATAAAAAAACCTATATGTTAATCCAGGGTGTCAGCTACCTCCATACAAAATTTTATCGAAATTGGTCCAGCCGTTTGAGCGTGAAAAAGTAACAAAAAAATCTGCTGTTCGCTACTTTTTTATGTTCGTATAACTCGTCAAAATGTATGTGTAGGGAACAGCTGATTTTTTTTCGCGATTTCAGGTTTGGTCCCATAGTGAAAGTTGTTCATAGTGATGAGTACAATGACCTCTTAAGAGGTTGTTAATGTTTTGCCAATAACCCTGTATAAGTGGGAACCTAAGAAAGTGGGATCTTTGAGAGAAACTTGTTGTTATAGTCGTATTGCAGACAAATTCCTTCGCCTTTGGGAAAATCTAATTTATATTTCAAATCTATAAATTAAAATCTATAAATACGTATTTGTTACGACTGCGAATCATATTTTAATCAACGTACAACTTAATACTGACCAGCAAATTGCAAAAAACGTAAGAAAATTTGAATTTCGCGGGCTACCTTAGCGCTTCCCTCATAAACAAGGTAATTTATCCAGAACGGGAGAAAATAGGTTCCTTATAAAGGGGATTGAGATTTTTATATTTATATTATTAGGGAGCCAGGCACTAACGTGCCATTTTAATTTTTATGAAATAATCACTTTTTATTTTATTTTAAGGGCCCCTTTTCCCGAAACTTTAGGCATTTTACGCGCTGAGTCGGCTTGCGCCCGCGTTGCACAGGAGCCGTCGCGGTATGAACTCCGGTGACCTATGGCGGCGGACGAGCACGCCACAGTACAAATAAATCAGTAGTACAAATATTACACTAGTTTACAATTTTTTATTTTTTTTCGTTCACAGGACAAAACCGTTGGATTTGTTTTGTGACTACCTTCTAATCAGTAAAAATAAATGCCAAATGTTTTTATCAAGTCTGGTTTTTTTATAACACTCACAAGAAGTTTTGGCTTAATCTGGTTACGTAGTGATCAATTAATTGTCTTAAACTCAAAAAGGAAACATTTAATGAAATTCTATTTTTACCGACTTCACAAAAAGGAGGAGGTACTATGTTCGGGTGTTTGTATGTTTTTTTTTTTTGTATGTTTGTTCATCGAATACTCCGCCAATTGTCGACGGATTTTCAAAATTCTTTTTTGTTCGAAAGGAGATAGTTCTGAGGTGGTCCCATTGTCACCAAGTTAGGATCTGATGATGGGATCTTATAGAAATCGAGGGCAACCCTCAAAATTTATAGGCTGACTTATTGTTTTTCGCATATTTTATGAAGTATCTTGTGTATTTGTGTATGGTTGTCACCATCTCAGGTAGCGGGGCTGATGATGGAAGCTACAACTCCTTAACAGTAAGAAGTTACTCGAACAGGCAAGGACTGTTTTAGTAAATTGTTTTGATGTTTGATAGGGCATTTGCCACATTTGGTCTCATGATCATCAAGTCATGACCTGATGCTGCAGTCAGGATAGTCTGCAGAGTACCTAACTTCTCGACAAGTAACAGCAGATATATCGTGTTTAGGCTCATTGAAAAGGGCTCGATGTGTGGATAAACGTACTGTTACTGAGAAACACCGAAGACCTGATGCTGAAGCCAGGAGCATCAGAAAAAGTACAAACCTTGAAATTACAGCACCGTACTCGTATTTGGGCTCATTTTAAACAGGACTAAGTTTAAGTTCAATGCAATGTTGACATAAGTCTGGCCTGATGCTGCAGCCAGGATTATCAGCATCTAGTCTAAAAACTAATAAAAGGAGAACTCCTCAACAATTAACGTCCCTGCATCGAGAAAAGGAATATTTTATAAAAAGGCGATGGGCAAGTTGACATTATTCTATTGTAACTTAGATAAATTATAAATAGACCCACTAAAAAGCGAGAAATAAAAACTTTTTAACAAAAAAAAAACCGACTTCCAAAAAAAACACTACAAACTGAAAAATAACTTTAATTTCGGAAGTCGGAAGCAAAAACTAAAATACTGATCCCTAAGACACCGACTTCCGAAATTAAAGTTATTTTTCAGTTTGTAGTGTTTTTGTTGAAAATGTTTTTCAGACAGTGCAAATTAGATCATAACATTTTTTGTTGTATTTACAAGAAAAATATGTAGTAAAAAAAAACAGATCGGTTACAGAAGCTATACTTTCGGTAGCAAATTTTAATAAAAAGGGTTTTTCAAGTAGTAGATGAAAAGTACTAACAAATTCGGTAGCAAGAAATAAAAAATACGTGCAATTTAGATTGTCAATTTTGTGGCAAGACCTAACAAATCACGAAACTAGCTGTTATTTTTGCCTAACTAAATATGTAGCCTTTAAAAACCAGAACAAGTGGTGTTACATACAATATAATGATGACCCATGGGTCAAAGAGTGTGGTACTTAAGATAGAAACACGTTTGTATGATACAACTACATACAGAAAGCATGGCTAATAGAAATCTCTATTCCTAGACAGCTCGTTTCGCCGAAAACTTTGTTGATAGAAAACATTGTTCGTAGATATCTCGGTTCATAAGAAGCACTTTTGACAGAGATTTCTGTTCATAGATAGCATTTCTTGTCGGAAACTTTGTTCATAGAAACCACTGTTTCACCTTGGTTCACAGAAAGCACCTTTGGTTCACGGAAACCAATTAGATCATTATTTTTTAAGAAAGCTGTATTCCTATTCACTCGCTCTTGCATCCTATGTCGACGGAGCCCCGCTTAGCGGGGCTCCTATTTCTGTGTAAAGGGTTTAAAGTAACCAAACCGAACCTCGGGGTGCCCTTCGCTCGCTCTTGCATCCTATGTTGCGCTTTTTTAACCAAGGGAAACAGTGGTTTCTATGAACAAAGTTTACGGCAAGAAGTGCTATCTATGAACAGAGATCTCTGTCAACAGTCCTTCCTATGAACCGTGATATCTACGGACAATGTTGGCTATCAACAAAGTTTTCGGCGAAACGTGCTGTCTAGGAATAGAGATTTCTATTAGCTGTGCTATCTGTATGTAGTCGTATCGTACAAGCGTGTTTCTATCTTAGGTTCCACACCGTGGGTCAAATCCTATGCTACATTCGAAAAGAATGCCTTACCCGATGTTGCCTAGTAGTTTCAGTCAATAAAACGAAGCAAAACCCACAGAATTAGAGACAGAACCTAAGACCCCATTTCGAGCCAGATGTATGATTTTGATTTCGAAGGATCTGAATTGAAGGATGGCAAAGTCAAAGTCAAGATTTCTGGTATAAAAAAAGTTAGCAGATTACTGTTGGTCTAATTTAAGAGATACTGATACAAATCTGAATTAAAACAGAGTAAAATTTGCAATATGTAATACTTTCACTAAATGGTAATCTTAAAATTAACAAAAAAAAAAGTAAAAATTTTGAAAACTAGACGATCTAAATTTTTTCCACTTCAGAAAAGAGCATTTTATCCTCTATGCAAACACATGGTTTTCATCTCATGAACAAAAACGCTGTAAACTAGTGTTATTGGCGTTGGCGACAGACACATAAATTCATAAGATTTAACGTGGGAGATAAAAAATTAAATTAAAAATTTAAAAAACCCCCGACAAAAATAAAATTAAGGAATCCCTACAAAAAGCACGAAATAAAAAAATCACACACACACACACACGTCAAACTTAGAACACCCCGTCGTTTTTGCGTCGGGGGTTAAAAATTAGATGGGAAGCATTGTATAGTGTTTCTTAAGTTCGTGGTTCTCTTTGTGCTCTTTTTGAAGGTTTCACTTCTACCACGTGTGAATTGCACACATGTTTTTTTTCATACACTTTCAAATTTCCACGCGAACGAAGTCGCGGGCAACAGCTAGTAAATAAATAAATATCGTTGGCTTGTGTCGTGGACACCAGGTAGTTGATATAATAAATATATACTTTTTTTGTAAATACATAGGTACTTCTTATGTACAAACATCCATGACTCAGAAACAAAATAATGTCCATGCTCATCACACAAACATTTGCCCCTACCGAGATTCGAACCCGGACCCTAAGATCGTAAGGCGGCCTCACTACCGCTGCGCCATTCGGATCGTCAGTTTATGTAAAAACTTTTTAACAAAAAAAAACCGACTTCCAAAAAAAACACCACAAACTGAAAAATAACTTTAATTTCGGAAGTCGGTGTCTTAGGGATCAGTATTTTAGTTTTTGCCACCGACTTCCGAAATTAAAGTTATTTTTCAGTTTGTAGTGTTTTTTTTGGAAGTCGGTTTTTTTTTTGTTAAAAAGTTTTTATTTCTCGCTTTTTAGTGGGTCTATTTATAATTTATCTAAGTTACAATAGAATAATGTCAACTTGCCCATCGCCTTTTTATAAAATATTCCTTTTCTCGATGCAGGGACGTTAATTGTTGAGGAGTTCTCCTTTTATTAGTTTTTAGACTAGATGCTGATAATCCTGGCTGCAGCATCAGGCCAGACTTATGTCAACATTGCATTGAACTTAAACTTCTGTTTAAAATGAGCCCAAATACGAGTACGGTGCTGTAATTTCAAGGTTTGTACTTTTTCTGATGCTCCTGGCTTCAGCATCAGGTCTTCGGTGTTTCTCAGTAACAGTACGTTTATCCACACATCGAGCCCTTTTCAATGAGCCTAAACACGATATATCTGCTGTTACTTGTCGAGAAGTTAGGTACTCTGCAGACTATCCTGACTGCAGCATCAGGTCATGACTTGATGATCATGAGACCAAATGTGGCAAATGCCCTATCAAACATCAAAACAATTTACTAAAACAGTACTTGCCTGTTCGAGTAACTTCTTACTGTTAAGGAGTTGTAGCTTCCATCATCAGCCCCGCTACCTGAGATGGTGACAACCATACACAAATACACAAGATACTTCATAAAATATGCGAAAAACAATAAGTCAGCCTATAAAATTTGAGGGTTGCCCTCGATTTCTATAAGATCCCATCATCAGATCCTAACTTGGTGACAATGGGACCACCTCAGAACTATCTACTTTCGAACAAAAAAAGAATTTTGAAAATCCGTCGACAATTGGCGGAGTATTCGATGAACAAACATACAAAAAAAAAAAAAAAAACATACAAACACCCGAACCTCCTCCTTTTTACCGACTTCAAAAAAAGGAGGTTATCAATTCGATACGTATGTATGTAATATTATTGGAATTGCATTATATTCACACATGACAATCTATTAGGGCTTCCAAACAAATATACAAAATTTTGTAGACGTATGTATGTATGTATGTATGTATGTTTGTCCACGCATATCTCCGTAACTATTAATCGGATCGTGACCATTCTTTTTTTATTGGCTTACATTTACTTCAACTTAGGGAACAGTGCAAGTTTCATCAAAATCGATTCAGTAATTTTCAAGATATGGACTAAGACGTGAAAGTGTGACGGCCTGGCTTATTGATACGAGCTACGGGTGTAGTGTCAAAGGGAAAATATCTCAAAACCTTGGTCAAATTCTAGTGCAACAACTAAAAATTACGAAATAAAAAGTAATTTAAAAAAATTAAACCGACTTCAAAAAGAAATTAACTCAAAATTATGAAATAATTTTAATTTCGGAAGTCGGTGGCAAAAAACTAAAACTATAAAATACAGATCCCAATCGACACCGACTTCCGAAATTAAAATTATTTCATAATTTTGAGTTAATTTCTTTTTGAAGTCGGTTTAATTTTTTTAAATTACTTTTTATTGTAAAGTCGGTAAAAATATGTAAAGGTGAATATCCATTAAAAATATTAAAGATTTAAAACTCTAGTCATACTGACTTCGCTAGTCTGTGTAGAGAACCACAAGTTTTCTTCACTTCAGATGCCCTTTTTTTCTTAATTTTGTTTTTTTTATTTGCCATTTTAATTACTTCTAATACAACACGTTTTTACGCAGGTAAGTAGGCACTATTACGCGCGCGAAGACGATAATGTGGTTGCGAGCAAAAATTGCATAGGTCCTCCCTCGATGACGTCCGGCAGGACACTGCATGCCCTGGTAACTTAGAACATATTTTTTTTATTGCGAAAAGTGCCATCTATCTCTAATACATAGAACTTTTTATTGCAGTGTTACCACTTTTTTTTGCTTGAAATATTTGGTACTTTAAACTAATTGTTAATTTTGCTATTTTTCTTTAATTAGTCCAGTTGCACAAAAATTTATGCACTTACAACCGAGTATAATTGTTTTTTAAAATATTTGATTATAATGTTGTATTAATTGTGATATTTTTACGATGATAGAATCTTAAGGGTAGTTTAGTAATACAAAACGCTAGCAACACTGAGTCTAAACGTCATAAGAAATTTTCCACCGGTGTGTTTGCATGCTCGTGCGCATTTTTCTTGTAATTTTTGGTGTTTTTGTGTTATTTATTTATTTAAACTTTTCGCACAAAAAAGGTACAAAGGCGGACTTAATGCCTTAGGCATTCTCTACCAGTCAACCAAGGGTGGTGAAGAGATTGGATGGCAGGTGCTTTGGTTGAGAAGAACAATGATAAAAATTAAAAAAGCTAATAAAACTAGAAATACCGAAATTCCAGGAGCTATAATAGATCCTCCGTATATTCCAGAAATACCGAAATTCCAGCATAGACTGTACATATATACTTAAAAAGTGTTTTGTTCTATGTATATTTTTATGAATGTTTCATAGAAATATGCATAGGTCAATACACTGTTTAAGTATCTATTGAGCGAAATTATAAAAACGCAATTCATACGTAATTACGTAGGTACCTAGGTATACATATCGACGTATACGCACCTACCTGCGTGCCGTCCAGATGGCGCTGATCGCTAACAAAAACCGAAAACGTCAGTTGCCAGTCTATCTCAGTTTATATATATTAGTCTATGGGACACTGGTGGACACTGGCGCGGTGCGCGCGAGTCGTTTTTCACGCATTTATTTTATATGGAAAAAAATAAGTGCCATATTATAAATCTATCCAATAATATCCCTGTTAAACCTGATTAGTAAATGAAATGTAAATGTAAGTTTAAAGTAATCAAACATTTAAGTAACAAGTTATGGATGTCACGTGATAAACTTTGAACGTTAATATCTCGGAAACGGACGGGGTATGGTCTTACTACGTCCGCTAACAATTTGTATAGGTTTCACGAGTTGTGTAGGTATGCCACGGACTGCCACGGGCCTTCAAATCCCTTTAATTTCAAGTCGTAACTAAGTAAAATGGTCCTGATCGAACAAAAATACAAAACTATGTATTTTTATCATAATAAAATAAGGAATCTTTTAATTTTCAAGATAATATTTACATAATTAAAGCTAAAGGTCTTAAAATAATAATAATGTTTACAAAGAACAATCGCCATTACTTATTTTTATTTTCGGAATTCGCGAACCACAACTGTCATCGAAAGCTAACTCAAAGAATTCAAAAAGTCCAAAATAAGAATCCCGTTCTAAAACCAGGATATAAAATTAAATATCCGGAAAGAATCAAGGCGTTATCTGTAATAGAAATCTCTGGATTTATCGGCTCTGTGGCTGTGGGTTTGTACTGGCTTTCGAATGAAATATAGGCTGAACCGCCGGTGGTCGTTGCCTTACTTCGTTTTTTTCCATAGACAACACTACGCGCTGTATTGGCGCGCTTTTCGAGCCAATTTTTACTGGTTATTTTTTAAATGGTGCTATGTGTTCTGTGTTTCGATGGATTTCAATTTTTTGTGGATCTGTTGATGGCAATGCTAGAATGTGGATTGGCTACTCTTTTAAAATTAGAATAATGAAAAGATTACGTAAGTACAAATGGCAAACGAGGTTAGGTAAAATGCAACATTTTGAGCTACAAATCGTCCTGTGAGTTGTAATGCAATTTATTTTCTCTTTTCGAAGTACATTTTGTTTCGTATTTATGAAGCGAATGCAGGAATTGGAAACCGTGTTTGCGTGTACGGACTGAAAAAGCCGGAGTTTAGTTTATACTAGTAGATATTATTTATTGCATGTAGAGAATGACTGATTTTGTATAGACCACATTGACGAATTAGGGAACAGTTTACCAGCTGGGTAATTAACACATATAAAATGACAATTGATCGTATTTTTTTTTGACAGTTCAGCCACGTTCATTCCGTTATTTACGTTGTTTAGCATTCGAATTTATTAAAGCTATGAAGCAATGGACTAGAAAAATATCCCTGAAAACTCTCGGATTGTGATTAAAATTGAGTTATGCAATAGAGTGCAGCACGTGCAGCTGCGTTCGCGTGCCAAAAATATAAACAAATATATTAAATTAATGGAAAAATAACTTTAAAGTTCAGTTTATGCTACAACTTCAAACATGTTTAAAACTTTTTCAGTCACTCTGAAATCAACTTAATTATCATTGATATAAAGTTGATATTTGTTTAACTTGAAATAGGGTAGGGGCGTGCAGCACTGCGCACTTTTACTTTAGCATGACCACCATCCAAACAAGTTTTGTCGACGGAAGAATAGACGAAATGACAGATTGTCTATTCTATATGTCATTTTGACTATTCATCCGTGGTCATGCTACACGTGCAGTGCAGACCTATAGTCCGACTTTTAATTAGCTGCAGTAAAATGACACTTCATAATAACTCATTTCGGACTGAGATTAGAGATATGCATGTCAAATAAGTTTCGTTTGTTACATTATTCTGTGCTAGAAAAACAAGATTTGGTTGATGGCCGCGAAAAAACAAACATACGCCAATTTCAGTCATTTAAGTAACACTTAAGCTGTCATTTTACTGCAGCTAATTAAAAGTCCGACTATAGTAGGTACACGAAAGGGATTGACGTAAAACACTGACACAGGATTTCTTCATAGGACCTAACGTAATAAGCATGTTTGTTCTTTTGTAGACTTTTCTTTCTACCTTTTTAGAAAAAAAAAAAGATCATGGACTTACGTATTTTCGTAAAGAATAAAAGTGTCGTATAGGTGCTATCAGGTTTCGCGGCAATGCCGTGGGGGCGTCACATATACGTCTACGATATGAATACAATAAAAACCTTTTCCCTTTTACATTCAGAAGGTAGGTAAGTCGCCAGTTCAACAAAGGATCTCCAGGAGGAAAAAATATCTAAACATTTCTTTAGCCCACCTAACTATAAGGGGGCCGTGAAGGGAGAAATAATAATTCCAATTTTATTGCGAATGTCCTTCAACAAGATTTTTCCATACGATGGAAGCAATTTATGTGATAACGTTTGGGGAAATTGCCTTCTGCCCTTTCTTTGCGTCTATTGAATTTATGGCTCGATTCAGTCTGAATGATATTTATGGAACAACTACAGTTGGCTCTGGTAATTTATTATGTCCTATCAAAAACTCGGTCTGGAAGATCCGAGGGATGGGGCAAACTTTTTGAGGTTTGCTTTCGAGTTTTTTTGCCCATCTATCCTGTAAAAATCTCAACCCGAAAAATTAGTGGAAGTGAGCTGTCATTCCACCTGATGCTAGCGATTGACACTAATGACAGCTCACTTCACCTAAGTTTGTAATGTACAGCAAGCTACTACAATCTGTCAAATTTCTTTATTAGATTTTCTACTTTATCGCAAAAGCATAAGGTTCAAAGATGATTGGGAAAATTTGACAGTTTCGTGTAGCTTGATGTATTGGCGTCTGTACTTTTCCAGGTTCCAAGCTACCTATTTCTTCCTGTAGGTACCGGTTCAGTAGTTTCGGGGTAAACTAGCTGCGCCCCGCGGTTTCACCCACGTAAATGTCGATCCCGTGGGAATATCGGGATAAAAAGTAGCCTATATGTTAATCCAGGGTGTCAGCTACCTCCATACAAAATTTTATCAAAATTGGTTCAGCCGTTTGAGCGTGAAGAAGTAACAAACATATAAACACACACACACACAAACTTTCGCTTTTATAATATTAGTGTGATATTAGTATGTAGAGCAAGCTTATTGCTAATCGGGAAAACTTTGATCCTTTAAAATGCTTTCCATTTTATAAATCATTTTCTTTCTATCCTCTATCTCTCAGAACCTCACATACAAAATAAACCAACACAACTTCAAACTTGGATCGATTTTCCGAACTCCCGCGTTCTCTTGTTTTTACGGTGGCGTGTGGAAAATAAAGCGCGGTAGCCGTAGACAGAGTATACCCATAGACAAGTCACTCAATAATAATAAAGTCAACGTCAAAACATTTTTTTTAAATAGGATAGAATTAAAACTTATAAGCCTTATTAGCATGTGGTTCAAAAAAAAAGGCTGGCCACAATGATTTCAAAAGTAAGGATACGCCCGTCTGAACATTTTACATCGAAGTTCTTCGTTCGAAGTTCGAAGTTCGCGCGCACCACTGTCAACTGAGTCGCGTTGGCCCTAAAACCGTCATTTTAGGGCCAGCGCGTTGGTGCCATTTAGTCGCGCCGTTAGCCCGGTCCTTACGCTAGTAATATATATGTCAATGGCTGGCCAACTGGGTCAGGCCGGAAAAACTATGGGCCCAAATAGCACAGAATTGGTGCCCAGAGACATTGAGACGAGGTCGCGGCAGACCACGCAGGAGATGGCGGCACGAGCTGGATAGGTTCCGTCGAAACTGGAAAGATACTATACTGTAATTTTTTAAATAAGTGAAGATGATTCCTAGAATAAAACTACTATAATATCCCAATAGGTTAATTTAATGATAAGTAAATATTAATTATGTGATGCTCAATTAATTATTTAAAAAAAAACTAAAATAAATGTGTCCTAGTCTCATTAATTATTAATAAATAAATGAGAGTAGGACACAGTTATTACAATTCAGTAAGAGTAAAGGATAAACTGAATAAATAAAGAAAGAAAGAAAGAAAATACATTTAAAAAAAAATATACTTCGCGTATGTAAACTTTTTACAGACTGGGGTCCAACAGACGGTTGTCACGGCACGAATGTACGATTTCTTTGAAAAGTATAAACCTACTGCTTACATTTATTAATTTAAATAATGTATAGTATAGCAAAGTGTGAACGTATTCTCAATAAATGTATGGCGAGCGATATTGTTGTGCTATAAACTATAATATGATATATGCTAATAAATTATAGCGTAGTCTGAAATGAGCAAAGGTATACGCTGACAGCTTGTGTATACAGTACTCTATGTACGGCGGTATCGGGGAGGACCACCAGATGGCGCTTCCGACTCATTTCTCACGAATCTTCCACATCATTCAACGCTGCAACGGTTTGCAAGGCGGTGGTTTTACGCGTAGCTGTGTTGGTTATTTACTGGGTTTTCGAGAAAAAGGTAGGTAGGTGAATATAAGAATTTTTAAGTAAATATTTTGTTTGAAAACTTAAAAGAGAACTTTTATGAGGTGTTGATAAGTTTAATGGTGGTTACCAAAGCCCTAGTTAAATCATTTTAAAATCAGATTTATTTTTGTTAGAAAAATCAAATATTTTTACTGACTTCAAAAAAGAAGGAGGTCGTCAATTCGACACGTATGTATGGAATATTATTGCAACTGCTATAAATCCACATAATTATGATAATCTATTAGGGTTTCCAAACAAATATTTAAAATTTTTGTAGGTGTATTTAGGTATGATTGTGGAGGTCAGATAGGCAGTCGCTCCATGTAAAATACTGGTATTCAGCTGCATCCGGTTAGACTGGAAGCCGACCCCAACATAGTTGGGAAAAGGCTAAGCAGATGATGATTTAGGTATGATTGTCTAAGCATTTTGTAGTCGATCAAAAAAAAAAAAACTTTTAATGCTTTTTCTTGATATTTTGTGACGTAATTTTACATAAAATAATGATGGTTAAACACTATTGACATCCGAGAATATATCCAATCTAATTGACATCCGAGAATAATATATCCAATCCTATTGACATCCGAGAATAATAATCCAATCCTATTGGCATCCCAAAATATTATAATTATCCTACTAGCTTCTGCCCGAAGCTTCGCCTGCTTAGCAGTTGGAAATTATCCCATGGGAACGTGCTACCGAGACAAGGTCATCCTTCCCCAGGATGCCATCTTTCTCCTTGCCAAATTTTATCGAAGTACGTTCAGTGGTTTTGGCGTGAAAAGGTAAGATACAGACAAAGTTACTTTCGAACTTATAATATTAGCACAGATATTAGTATGAATTAGTAATTGGTATATTATTATGGATTTTCATGACCAAGAGATTATATTCTCTCCTCACGACACATGGAATCCTAGTGTCCTAAACCTAGCACCAGGCTTCTTGTAATCTGCTACTAGGATTTTTTTATTTTTTAATGTACCGTGTTTTTCTGAACTGAATAAAGTTTTTATTTATTAACTATTATTTAAATAAAAAACGAATTCTTCCAATCACCGGTCAATATAGTCAATAAAACCTGCCATGTAACCAATAGCCATTAAAACTGCACTGCAGTTTTTAAATCCAACATGGCGGTTGAATGTAAGTATAAGGAGGTCTAATGCATCTTTTATTGGCATCGCTTGAACCTCCTTGTAAGGAAATGGAAATACTCGTAACATTTCACGATCGTCTTGGAGTAAAAGGATATGGATCTTATATTATTTCGTATTTTATTAGAGATTTTTACCTATAAGAAAGATGAGGTTTTACTTCGACCGTTTTACTGCATTAAATTTTGAGCCACCAAAATTTAATAAATTAAAAAAAATATATAAATTAAATTTTTTTTTGCTACCATAAGGAAAACATGAAAGAAAAAATATTTCTTGGGACTTGCACAGGAAGATCACAATCTTAACTTATTTCAGTCATAGAATTAAAAACAACATTAAAAAAGTATTTAATTATTAATTAATTTAGTATTTATTTATTTAGCAGTCGCTCCATGTAAAATACTGGTATTCAGCTGCATCCGGTTAGACTGGAAGCAAACCACAACATAGTTGGAAAAGGCTAGGCAGATGATGATGATTACAAAAGTATTTAAACAAAAAAGAAAATAGAAAATTCTGCACGAGGCCAAAAGGCTCCTATCTCAGCATGATGCTGCGGACATTTAAAAATAAGTGTCGCAGCGCTAGTATTCTGATAGTGCCCCCTCCCTGCTGTGATCACTGTGATATCACGCGCAGGTACAGAAACACATAATTAATACTTTAATAGATTTCGAAAGGAGCATAGGAAAGTAAAAATTTTGTTAAAAAAAAACAACTGCGCTCTCTCTGCCTCGCCGCCAAAGCTCATACCTAGACCTAACACTAGGCATAGGTTCATATTCGCTTAAAACTAAGGTGTAGCCGTTTAGGAGTACAAAGCTTGCACAAAGTTACCGAATGGTGGGTTGTAAAGCTGAAAAAGAAACCACAAAACTGTCGAGGGCTTAGAAGCTTTTTCGGGACTAGTACAGTCAACAGCAAAAGTAGATGATCAAAATCAGAAATTCAATACTAATGAACAGAGTTCGCGTCAGAACTGTGTGGCGTCGAAGTGATTCAAAAGCATGTGATGGTAAATTATACCAAACATTTACTACTAGTACAGCTGCCGTATATTCGTGATCAGTTTTGACTCCTATTGAATTTCTGATTTTGATCATCTACTTTTGCTGTTGACTGTACCTACTCGAATACGTTGCGACGTATTATGCCACGTTCACAACACTATAACGCATCTGGGGCATGATACAGCGGGGTAATTGCCTAACACACTATCAGTACCAAAGGCTTTTATTTTGACAGCTCAAAAACATTCATTGCGTTATTTACGTTGACGAGCAGATAATTTTTTCAAACAATGAAGCAATGGATTAGCAATATCCTTATCCTTAATACACCCCCGAACTCTAAAATCAAGCCGTTCATTTCCATGTTATTAAAAAGTTGTAGGCACTGACCCTTGTATTATAGAGGTCAGTGGTTGTAGGTACCTAACGTAGTTTTGAAGTCAACATATTGGCCATCATTTTGGTGTCATGATTATTCCTGAATTCACGATCAATTTCAAAATATAATAGACCTATACTACAAAACTTACGTAGGGTGGGAGTCTCCTAAAAACATAATAAAATAAGGAAACTTCTTTAGGACACCCATGGCCCATCTCATGACACAATGTTTATTATTATTCGCGTTCCTTACACTATACAGTCACAAGGGTTTTTATGATCACTCCCTCAGGCTATGTAACGTTGCCAGTCTTCCTTAATTATATTTTTTATAGTTGAAACCTTTTTATTTTTACGGCGAAAGTTTAAGATAAAAAACATACTGCTTTGAGAGTAATTTATGGCTGGTGGGTGTCAGGCGCCCCATATGTTGTCCACCAGTTTGATGTGGATATGAAGAATGTCTAGGAATATCAATTTATGAACAGCTGGTCGATTCTATAAAAATCTCACCGTGAAAACTTAGGTGAAGTGAGTTTGTTTTTGCTAGGAATTGACACTATTGACAGCTCACTCCACGCTCACTTCACCTAAGTTTTCACGGTGAGATTTTATACAGAATAGCACCGCTTTAGACTGAGAGAATAGGCTGTGGTATGCGTTTACGCGATGTTTCGTCCATAGACTATACACTGTTTCATCCGTGACGCATAAATTACACATCACACAACATTGTCGAACTTTAAACTTTTATTTGTTGTGGATACGCGAGGCTTTTGGCTACTTAGTTATTTTTGTATGTGTGTATGTTATGTTTTTTCTTCGTGACGCACATCACGAAGAAAAAACATAACATACACATTACACATTTTGTTTGTGCAGAATAGATAATTTTTCTTTTTTGTTTCTATAACATACATATTACTTATTAGGCATGATTCGATATTGAGCAGTGGTGACCATCGAGCAGTGGTGGCCCAGCGGTAAGGGCGACTTACGAGTTGAAGGTCGTGAGTTCGAACCCAGACAGGCACTTTACTTTATGTAGGTATTTAATTTCATCACCACTGCTCTCAAAACGGTAAAGAAAAACATTCTGAGGAAACCGGCATGTCTTAGAATAAAAAAATCTAAGATATGTGACGTCCACCAACCCGCACTGGGCCCGCGTGGTGGATTATGGCCCACTCCCTCTCAGTGAGAGTATGCCTGTGTCCCAGCAGTGGGAACATGATTATGCTATGAACGTTTATGTATGTTTACACGTAGGGGAGAACGGGGTAATGGGAACCACTTAAGCGAGAATTCAATTAAAAGCTTATTTAAAAATAAAATCTTTATTGCAACCGCCTAATTACATAATTTACTTATTCATCTATCAACTGAGATCACTTTTAATCATTTTGTGTACACGCTTTGGTAATTATAGAAGTGAAAAAAAAAAACAGTTTCGATCCCCATTGCACCGAGGTGATGGCAATTGTGATCACCCTGTGGGAAATGACGAATAAGAAAAAAGTAAAACATCAAATAAACTAGAAATTATTATCACAATTTAAGTTGCAAGTCACTATTTTCAGTGACAGACTAAATACACATAAAAGTCTTATTAAAATACAATAGTAAATTAAATCCCTTACCTTGTGTTTTATTATTACGAAAATTTACAACAAAATCGACACACGGCTGTCATTCGGAAACGCGCGCGCGGATCTAAATCGAGTTGTTTGTAACAATGGCGGGGGCACAGGGCTGGGTGCAGCTGGTCGATTCTGTAAAAATCTCACCGTGAAAACTTAGGTGATGTGTTTTTGACGTGACAACGTCTTAAATTAGGTTGCGACTGGGAGTCACTTATGAAAAAGTGTAACGCTCGGTAACGTTACGATGAGTCACCGAACGAGAGAGAGGCCCGCCGAATGCCTTGCGTCTCTCTCCCACTCAACTATGATCGGATGATCGGTCGTTGTCACGTAAAATCTTCGCCCGTAAAACCGACTTTACAGGCAACCATTTTTTTTTGTTTTTGCTAGGAATTGACACTATTGACAGCTCACTCCACGCTCACTTCACCTAAGTTTTCACGGTGAGATGGTTACAGAATTTTGTAGATGTCTTGGTGATCCCCATTGCCAGCTGATCCCCATTACCCCGTTTTCCCCTACAGTCGACCGCAATTACGTGGTGACAAAACCAGTATACACACGTATAGTAAAAGTGCGCAGTGTAGCACACCCCCACCCTATTTCAAATTAAACAAATATCAACTTTATTTCAAGACCTATTAAGTTGATTTCAGAGTGACTAGTACTATTGAAAAAGTTATGAAAATGTTTGAAGTCGTAGCGTAAACTGAACTTTATTGTGTAGGAATTAAAGTTATTTTTCCATTAACTCATATTTGTTTACATTTACGGAATTTTAAGTACGGAATTTTTAAAGAATACCATAAGAAAGACGCTGGGAGACGCCCTAGAAACACATTATATTGACTATATTGGTGATGTTGGTCAGGTGCGTGGTACTCGCAACCCGCGTGTATATCCAGGGGGGCAGTTCTCGTATTTTTAAGCACATTCACAGTTTGATCTCAGTCTCAATCTGTTAATAATCTTCATTTCATTAAAAACGTTTAACGGGCCTCTGCGAGTTGACTTCGGCCCCTCATATGCCTTCCAAAGGTCCGGGACCCCAGGGCAGGGTCCCGAGATACGTCAAAGACAAAATAATAATAATTTATTTTCCAGATTCATTACATCCATATTTGTTAGTACAATTACGAGCTTACAAAATAGTGTTAGTAATCATTCATAATAATTGATTGATCTATAATAATAATAATTTAATTAAATAACATAGAATCACTTAAATTAAAAATTAAATTAAATACCGATTTGAATAAAAATAAAATAAAAATTCGTTCCGACTTTTTTCTTTTTGCTCGGTTCCTAAGGGTCTTAGCGTGATGTTAAATAGCCTTCCTCAAGAATTGGGCTATCAAATACAAAAAAAAAAAAAAAACAGACTGGTAGTTCCAGAGATTACGCCTTACATACAAACTTTACCTCTCTATAATAGTATAGACAAGCTGTCCATAATTTTATTTTACCTTAAATAAAATATAGTTAGTTGAAATTTGTATTTAAGAGTAGAATTGGAATAAATTAAGAAACTTCGTAAACCCAAATTTTACTGATGTCTAACTTAATTTCAAACGATTTAATCACTCATTCAACTTCTAATTGTTTCTTAATTAATTTAGGGAGTCCAACATCTGTGCAAATAGTTTTAAAACTTAGGATTTTAGTTTAATTTTACCTTGGAAGTTTGAATATTAAACAACGCCGTTTCGTCTGTGGTTAAAATGACTTAACTCCTGAGCGGCAGCCATCTTTAATTTCATGCTACCACCATTTTGTTTTTTTAATACAATTATAACATAACTTCACGCCTGGTATCCTTCGAAGGGTTAGACAAAGGTGCACCTTTATTATGAGTACACCCACATTTCGCCAGTTCCATGTAACAGGGGACGAGCCTAAATCCAGACTCCGCGCTGCTACTGAGAAATTCCAGGTGGAAAAACCCAATATCACTTTCCCGACCCGGGAATCAAACCGAGCTCCTTGTGCTCAGCGGACCACTAGACCAACGAAGTAGTTCGAAAAACAGAAATCGTTTGTCTATTCATTTACAAAGATTCAAGAGAAAAAAAAACAGACTAAAACAGCAACCATAATGCGTAACACATAAATCACAATCTGAAACATTTTGAAGGATATTGCGAATCCATTGCTTCATATGTTGGAAAAACTTGTCTGCTCAACAACGTAAATATGAGTTTTTTGATAAAAAATATTAATTTGTAAGTACCCAATTTCTTGTAACTATTGCATATCCGACTCGGGTAGACTGTTGAAACAAAAAATGTTATGTATGTATAAGAACTTTATGTACACAGTTATGCAATAAATATATCTTTATCTTTATCTTTAATAACGCAATGAATGTTGTTGAACTGTCAAAATGAGCCATTGGTACCGCCAGCTCGTTACGCAATTACCCCGCAGTACGTAAAACGTAAGAAGAACGGCACAAAATAGAAATATCACCTTGGAACCACCACCACCTCACCTTAGGAATTGTGTAAAACGATTGCGGTGCTGCACCAAAGTTGGAAAGGATTTTATAACACAACATTTACTTGGATTTTGAGGAGAAAAATGTTAAATGCACGTTAGAAGGAGACGTGTACTAAGCAGACTTCGGATGAATTTTGTCGCTAAAGTAGAATGTTTTGTGCGGTGTTTCTTGCTCTATTTTCAGCTATATTTTGTACTGCAGTTATAGGTATATATAGTCTGATCTTAAAGTGTCTAATGGAAGCGTTTACAAACCCTGTAAAGATAAACATGGCTATTCAAAACCACTCGATAGGCTTCCGTACCGTATCGAACATAAATCAACGTTATCGTAGAATATCGTCTTCCAAACGCTGTTCCAAAACCCGAAAATTGTGTCAGTTTAAATTAAATAGACGACCGCTATTGTCCGACAACTGTTTGCTGTTGGGGGCAAGGCGAATGTGATTGTGTGGCGGTGTTGATTCATTTGTTTAAGTCTTCTTTAGATACTTTTGAAGCAGACCATAGATAACTACCTATATTATTTGTGTAGACATTGCAATGGCATGACCATTAGAGCCTTCGGAGAACTCAGGCTTCATGAAAACCGAATTCCCTGGAGGCTTTATTGGCTAAGGTATAGTACAGACACATTTTGTCAGTTATGTTATAGGTATAAGTCCCTTGTGATGTGGGGCGAGTGTATTGGCATAAACCGGACTCTGAATCTATACTCCAGTACGTTACTTCCTATTGAAACCTACAAAATACGGATAGTCTACAATTTCTTTCCGATAACAACATCTTAGGTACAACTGCTATTTTGAATCGTTTTGAGACATACTTTGTGTTGAAGATTGTTTTCATACTCTCGATCCCGTAGGAATATCGAGATAAATAGTATTCTATGTCCTAATCCAGGTCATGGTCTACCCATGTGCTAAATATCATGCAAATCCGTTTTAGTGTGAAATTGTAACAAACGAACATACAAAAAATCAATTCTTAATTCCCTATATGATATACTAGCTTCCGCCCGCGGCTTCGCCCGCAAAGTAAGTCGATAAAAACTATCCTACGTCCTTCCCCGGGATGCAATCTATCTCTCTGCCAAATTTTATCGAAATCCGTTCTGTGGTTTAGGCGTGAAAAGGTAATATACAGACAGACAGACAGAGTTACTTTCGAATTTATAGAGTAATTATAGTATGTGTCTCTTCCGCAATTTCACATTGCACTCTAGGTACTTAGCATATCGTGAATTACTGCGTTTTCCACGGACATAGTAATGCATGTACTCGTAGTAGATACTAAATTTTTTGGTGAGAATAGCCATCGAGAGGTTCCTGGCTGACGATCGGGTAAATCGTCGGAGCTGTGAGGTGTATGATCGCACATTAAGACCGCTACGTGACTCGGAAAGAACTTCTTACGGAGCTGGATAGTAGAAGCCTTAGGAGTTGTTAATACAGGATGAAATTGAAAACTTGGGCCAAACTGAAATAGGAGGTGCAGTAACTATTACATAAACGTTACAAATTGTCATTTTCCAAAACAATTTTTTTAAATCTTGTTATATCGTCTTAGAGAGTGCAAACTATGTAATTGCCTTCAAGTAAAAACGAATCGTGTTCCAGTAAAAATAAATAATAATATATATGTGCCCAGTATAGACTCCAGCTCTCACAAAGGTTTGAATATGCATGTGAATTATATTTTTTGTACCAAATTGTACCTTTTTGAGAGAAATAAACGTATATTATTTTTTTTTTTTGGTGAACGAATTTTGTTTCTTAGCTCTTTGGCTAGTTTAAGCTACATTAACGGGCCAAAGCTTCTTTTTTTACGAAGAATTAATGTTATGAGGGGTGATTTCATTTTCGTCAATTTGCATGAACGTATATTATTATTAGTATTATATCATATTCTATCAACCCAAATAATTTAATAATTTAAATTAAAAATTTTATCGCGCGCCCGATAAGCAATCCATTTATCGTAGAGTTTACACCATTTATTTAATTGCAATAAACTCGAAAGAATGATTTTCAAATTCATTCTTTCGAGTTTATAGCAATTAAAAAAAGAGGTCCTGCGCTTTTCAACCTGCTCGTTATTTTGTGTTATCATTTGCTTGACAGTTTTCCATCTAGTTAGGTTGCCGGATGCACCTGAATTGTATATTTAATAACAGCAAAGACACGTAGGATTCCTTGGCTGGAGAAGATTCCTTGACTGGAGAAGACAAGGAATCCTACGAATCTTTGCTGTTATAAGTCAACCGTTTATTATGGGGAACGGAGCTGTGTCTTATAAATAGAGGTTATTTCTTAACATATCTAAGAGAACCATTCATTACAATATATTGTTTAAGATCACTGTTTAAATATTAGCTGTAAGTTTACCGAATAGAATAAAATAAATACTGCACCCACTACCTGCATTAAAAAACTTTATCTTTGACTTTACTTTGCCATGCACTATCAGTGGATACCTATGGCTTTCATTTTGACAGTTCAACAATATTCATTGCGGTATTTACGTGTTTGAACAGACACATTTTTCGAACATATGAAGCAATGGATTAGCAATATCCTTCAAAATTATTCAGAATTTGATTGATAGTGTGTTACGCAATAAGGGTGTGGTCCTAGTTTGAATAATAAAATCTTATCTTATCATATCTTTATACAAACATAAACTTGAAAAAAAGATGGAGTCGTTGTAGTGTTTTTAAAAAGTACCCCCAGCCTTACCTCATATCACCCCACCTCACCAAACAACGCAAAATGTCCCTTCCATCATTACACATAGAGCATATTTTCATTCATATTCCCATTTTACTGTGGGAATTCACAGAAATTTCAAGGTAGAGAAAATATTTCCATTGCATTTCGGTCCTACGTCGTGAGCCCAAAACCCTCCTAGGAATGTAACAGTTAAGAAATACTTTCCTCAACAAGAAATGTGGAAAGCAAAGATTCATTTAATTGGCGCAGGGGAAATGTATTCAGAAATGAAGTTTGTTTTGTTAAGATTGTGCATTTCAAGTATTTGCTTTGTGAAGTTTTGTAATTTCTTTCTAGACGGAATATTGTTAAAATTAGGATTATCTGGTTCGCTTTGCTTTGTATCATCATCTGCCTAGCCTTTTTCCAACTATGTTGGGGTCGGCTTTCAGTCTAACTGGATGCAGCTGAATACCAGTATTTTACATGGAGCGTCTGCCTATCTGACCTCCACAACCCAGTTACTGGGTAATACGATACCCCTTGGTAAGACTGGTTGTCAGATTTTCGGGCTTCTGACTACCCGTAACGACTGTCAAAAATCTGCGAATAACAGTCGGGACCAACGGCTAAACGTGCTTTCCGAGGCACGGAGGGGTCACGGTATGTAAAGATGGTCACCCATCCACAGACCAACCGCGGCAAGCGTAGCTTAACCTGATCGGTCGACCTGTGCGGCTGTTATTATTTGGCCACGGGCCCCTCGGGTTTGCTGTGCTTTGTATCTTTGTTAGTATTTAAAGCTCCCCCGAACTAATCCAAACAAACTGCCCCGTGGTCTGGTGGTCGCAAGAGCGACTGCTAAGCGTGATTTCCTGGGTTCGATTCCTGGGTCGGACAAAAAGTTATTGAGTTTTTCCATTGATAATTTCTTAGTGACGGCCCGGAGTTTGGAAGTTGGTGGTGTGATACGGCTACTACGGGTGTTTGATGTAAGCCTGATCTCTCTCCGGTCGTGTCGGATCGCCGTCCCATCGGACGATGGGAGTGAGGGAAGAGAGAGTGCACGGTCTGTGTCTGCGCACACACTTGTGCACTATATTATCGCGCCGAAGGCCGAAGGCTGGTCTCCACTTAGATTGGTCGCCATGGCAGAAATTCAGTCTGTAGGACTTTTATTCAAAGCTCTTTAAAATTGCAGGTGGTGGTGCAGTGGTAACAGCCGCGACTTACGAGTTATAGGGGGATCGAATCCAAGCAGGCACTTTACGTAAATTATTTCATCACCCCAATCATCAAAATCAAAATCAATCTCAAAATCAACATCAAAATCATCTCAATCTCAAAATGGTGAACAAAAACATCGTGAGGAAACCGGCATGTCCTAGAACCAAAAATTCGAAGACATGTGACATCTACCAACCCCCACGAGGCCCGTGTGGTGGATTACGGCCCACTTGCACCGGTCCAGCATAGCTATTCACAACCTTCTGACAGGCTAATGTATCGAAAATGACACATTTCGATAACCTGAATTGCCTTGCTCCCGACTGCAAACAGCTGCCGGAAGAATAGCAGTAGTCTATTTTAATTATGGGCTGATTTTTCGATCATCTGATAACTTCATTCGAGGAATAATTTAAAAATTTTGACAGTTATTTCATACAAAAACTGTCAAACGTCAATTTTATTCTTCGAATAAAAGTTATCTGGCGATCGAAAATCAGCCCTTAAAGTGACTAAATTTTCGGGTTTTGGACTTGTAGTCAGCGTTTAGAAAACACTCGATGCATGCGTTAAACTGGAAGCTTATGCGACGTAATTTCGGCCTACGCAAAACTTACTAGGCTGAAATTACGTCATGTAATCTTCATAGAAATAACAAGGGCGCGGAATATAGTTCGCGTAATTTTCGGCAGGTGTATCGCTACTTACATTCCATTGCGTAAAATTATAGGTGAGCTAACCAGCCAGCAGTCGGCTTCAAAAGGGCTTTCAAAGATAAATTTACTAGAATTCATTGTCAGGTAATACAATCCCTCCTCATTCCTTCCATTTCCACTTTCCACAGACAAAATTCTACCTACTTCTACATTCTTTTCGTACCTTTTTCCTCAATTTGTTGCAAGAAAACTTATCAGAGACAAAATTACCTTAATTAAAGCAAGTCTTTTGGCATGTTTACCCAATAAAATGGTAATATGAACGAGGTCGGTGCGTGGGGACAATTGGCGTTATTTTATCTTATCTTTTAGATTGCGATGGAGGTTTCTTTAGGCCTCTGCCTCGAATCTTGCGGGCAGCGGGGCGGCGGCGCGGGGGCGGCAGGATCTAATGCGTAAAATCAAATGGACCGGTCCTCGAAACCAGCAGCGTGACAGCGGCGCGGGAGCGGGCAACGAGCGGTGTACTCCAGTCAAGCGGTGACCGCCCGCGCATCTGCATTAGGCCTCTGCCTTGAATCTTGCGGGCAGCGGGGCGGCTGCGGCGGCGGCGCGGGCGTTCACCGCTTGACTGGAGTGCACCGCTCGTTGCCCGCTACCGCGCCGCTGTTTTCGAGGGCCGGTCCATTTGATTTTACGCATTAGATCCTGCCGCTCCCGCGCCGCCGCCGCCGCCCCGCTGCCCGCAAGATTCGAGGCAGAGGCCTTAGGGATTCACTTCTTCTTTTGCCCACAGTAAATCGAGCGTTAAGGATACATTTGAATCGAAAAGATATTGTCGCCGTTGTTCAGACATTTCGTTCGCGAATAAAAACAAATATCTCGACGACACAACCACGAAGACAACACTACGCCGCTATAGCGCCGCCCCGCTGCCCGCAAGATTCGAGGCAGAGGCCTTACGGAACTCATGAAGGAATGAGATGAGATTCACTTTAGCGCCTCTATCGGTGGTTTGGGGAACTATTGTATGAAATGTTGACCGATTTGTTAGCAATTTTATTGTTATGTTTTTTGGTGGTTTCTAATTTTTCCCATAGTCGGATTTATAGACGTCCGTGGCATCACAGCGGCAGTATTTTTTTTTTTAATATCGTCGCATTTTTGCCTTTCTGGCGTCGCACTGGTCTTTTTTTTTGGTTTATTTGTTTTTATAGTTGTTTTTATTTAACTTTTAAGTTTTAATTTAGTTTTAAATGCTCTTTTTAGGGTTCCGTACCCAAAGGGTAAAAACGGAACCCTATTACTAAGACTTCGCTGTCTGTCCGTCCGTCCGTCTGTCTGTCACCAGCCTGTACCTCAAGAACCGCGATAGCTAGACAGTTGAAATTTTCACAGATGATGTATTTCTGTTGCCGTTATAACAACAAATACTAAAAACAGAATAAAATAAATGTTTAAGGGGCCCCCATACAACAAACGTGTTTTTTTCGGCGTTTTTGCCTTGTGGTACGGAACCCTTCGCGTGCGACTCCGACTCGCACTTGGCCAGTTTTTTTTTACTAATTGTATTTCCTGTGTGTGTCCCAAATAAAAAAAAAAATCTAACGGCCGCGACTTACGAGTTGTAGGTCGTAGGTTCGAACCCAGACAGGCGCTTTACTTTGTGTAAATTATTTCATCACCACTGCTCTCAAAACGGTGAAGGAAAACATCGTGAGGAAACCGGCATGTCCTAGAACCAAAAATTCGAAGACATGTGACATCTGCCAATCCGCACTGGGCCCGCGTGGTGGATTACGGCCCACTCCCTCTCACCGAGAGGAGGCCAGTGTCCCAGCAGTGGGAACATTATAGGCTGATTATGGTTATGGTTTTCTTTCAATTTTGAATGCGACTTTTATTCTCAATACTCAGGCCATCTTTTGTAGCACATGTATCTGTAAAGAACGTGACGTGACAGTTACTCTATTTATCCTCATACATGTATTCAATCTGCGTAGCCTTTCTCAACTATGTTGGGGTCGGCTTCCAGTCTTACCGGATGAAGCTAAATACCAGTATTTTACATGGAGCGACTGCCAATCTAACGATACCCCTTAGTAAGACCAGGGCCGTCTTTAACCTATTGGAGGCTCTGGGCACATAAGTATCACGGGGCCCATGTGAAGAAAAATTCTAAAATTATGGGCCCCTGTGTAGATAAAAGTAGATAATAAAATTCTAAAATTATTCAATAAATTGTTTTTGTTTCTTTACAATCACATGATAAGTAATTGGAGGCATTCCACTCAGAGCACTGATTTCAACCGCACTTGGACGAACCGTACCTGGCCACTTCCACTAACTGCACTGCACTGTGGAACAATTTATCGTTATGTAATAATTATGGTTTGGAAAAATAACTCTTAGCATTCACATGTTGATTCTTAAAATTTACACTGCAAATCAATTATTTTGTCATTGAATCGGGTACTAATAATGAGTAGAATGGAACGGCGCGGCGGCGGGCGGCGTGGCGCTGCTAAGAATGATTTTTCTTAGGGCAGGCTGGGCCCCCGTCGATCGCGGGGCCCTGGGCACTTGCCCGGAGTGCCCAGTGGGAAAAAGGGGCCTGAGTAAGACTGGTTGTCAGACCTTTGGGCTCGTGACACCCCGTAACATAACGACTGTCAAAGATCTACGAATGACAGCCGTGACCAACGGCTTTCGTGCTTTTTGAGGCATGGAACGGTCTCGAATCTCGATATGTAATGGATGGTCACCCATCCACGAATCGACCGCGGCAAGGTTAGCTTAACCTTTGATCGGCCCGTGCAGCTGTGATCACCATGAAGCTGTTAGCCACGAGCCTCTTCATCTTTTTGGGCTCTATATCTGAGCTCTATCTATTCATCCTGCAGTACTCATGTATTATGAGCTGTATAATATAGTTGTTATTTATATTCCCGCAGGTACACTTTGGTCGCAACATTACCGGCTTTAGTAACTTGACGCGTTTAGAATTTTTGTGAAGATCCTTTGCATTTTTCATACGGTGTTGACGGCCAGCATGCATCAAGCAATGCGGATGAAGAAGGGTTTACAACAGAAGGCCCATATTTTTCCTTGCACACATCCTATTTTTGGGGAAAAAAAATGCGTACGTCATGTTAAAATAATCACGATGCAAGAAAGGCATCAGTTTTTCCTTCCAAAAAACAAAAAAAAAAACTCGCCAAGTGCGAGTCGGACTCGCGCCCGAAGGGTTCCGTACCACAAGGCAAAAACGCCGAAAAAAACACGTTTGTGGTATGGAAGCGCCCCTTAAATATTTATTTTATTCTGTTTTTAGTATTTGGTGTTGTAGCGGCCACAGAAATACATGATCTGTGTAAATTTCAACTGTTCAGCTATCACCGTTCATGAGATACAGCCAGGTGACAGACGGACAGACGGACAGTGGAGTCTTAGTAATATGGTCATGATTTTACTCTTTGGGTATGGAACCCTAAAACGGTTATCGTCAATCATGAACGGCTCATCATCATCTGCCTTTCTTGTTTCCAAATACGTTAGGATCGGCTTCCAGACTAAAAGGATCCAGCTGAATACCAGTTTTTTACATGGAGCGACTGCCTATCGGAGTTCCACATCCCAATTACTTACTGGATAACACGATGCCCCGTGGTAAGACTGGTTGTTAGACTTTCGGGCTTCTGACTACCAGTAACCCAGCCATTAGGTAGTCAGAAGCCCAAAGGGGCTTACAGTTACTTAAGTTTTAGAAACAATAAAAGTATATGATCAACTACAGTCAACATAATCAGAAAAATATATGATATTCTCCAGGATATATGCTAGGTAGATAGTGTGTTGAAAATATAATACAACTAATTTGATATGATAGAAAAAAATCATGGAGATACCTCTAAAAACTTTCTTTTTCCAATAAAAACCATACTAATATACATAGAATCATTCTGATTTTTTTAGTCTAAACAATAGATTTCTGTAATTTTAAAAGCTAACAGTATTAAAATAATAATAATATGTACAACTATATAAAAAGGAGAGGAAATAATCAAAGGGCATCAAAAAATTCATCCGCATCGTTGTCAACAGGAAACGTGCCCAAAAGACTGGCAGCATTGCCACGTTGCATGGAAATGCTGATTCTTTGTAATTAAATAATTGTTTCATATTTTGCAATAAATTACCAGTTTTGTGTCATCGCGGTTCTCTGTCTTTTCTATGCAGTCCGACAGTGACCGCACTTTACGTCAAGTAAGCCCCTTAACGTGGTATCCAAGGAACGGAGGGGTATCGGTATATAATGGATAGTTACCCATCCACGGACCGACCTCGTAAAGCGTTGCCCAACCTTGAAGAACGACCCGTGTGGCTGTTATTATCTAACCACATACGCAGTGTAATACTGCCGGACATGGCATTTTCCCATAATTTAAGCTTGCCCTAAATAAAGACAAATACGTGTTGAGTTAATCCGCAAGGGTCACCTCTATTATAAATCGGGGTCCCTAATAAATTTGTAAGCGAAACTATTATGCTTTTAATGGGTTTCGTGGACCTTAAATGGTCGGTGATGACCCTATAATTGGATGTAATTAGTGTATATCTCATGGTGTTATGTTTAATGTATTATGTAATCCTAACTTATAATATTATAAATGCGAAAGTAAGCTTGTTTGTTACCTTTTCACGCCTAAACCACTGAACCGATTATCCTGAAATTGTGCATATACGTTGTCGCGTGTACAGAAACGGACATAGGGAACCTTTCATCCCGAAAAAAAGTGCTGATCCCGAGGAAAACAACAATAACGTTATTATGACAATAGATGACGCCACGTGTCTTTCGAATCAAGGACTGCCGAGCCTTTTAAGGATTTAAAACGATGATTTTTTTATCAAAACCACTGCTTCTTTGTTTGGTCTGGTGGTTGCAAACACGGTTGCTAAGCGTTGGGTGCAGGCTTCTAATCCCAGGGTGGGAAAAGTGTTATTGGGTTTTATATTTGGAAATTGTCAATAGCAGCCTTCTTTGGTCAATTTGGTGGCAAGCGTGACTTCTAAGTGTTGATTTCCGGGCTCAATGTGGTCGGGCATAATGTTATTGAGTTTTTCCAGTAACACGTTCTCAGAAATCGCATGGATTGCCCCGGCTTTTAGCATTACTAGCAGCGCCCCGCGGTTTCACCTGCTTAGCTTATGTAAAAAAAAAAAAAAAAAAAAAAGTATCTTATTTGTTAATCCTGGTTATAAGCTATATAATAATAATAGCTAAGAGTTAGAATTTCAAAAATCTCTGACCTGAGTGTCTTAAGATTTTATATCGTTTAACAGTCATCTGTTCCGTGCCTCGGAAAGGGTCCCGGCTGTCATTCATAGATCTTTGACAGTCGTTGCGGGTCGTCAGTACCCCGAAAGTCTCACAATCAGTCTTACCTAGGGGTATAGTATTACCCAGTAACTGTGTTGCGGAGGTCAGATAGGCAGTCGCTCCATATAAAATACTGGTATTCAGCTGCACCCGGTTAGACTGGAAGCCAACCCCAACGTAGTTGGGAAAAGACTAGGCAGATTTTGATCGTTTAAAAGTAATCTGAATCATCTACTGAATAATTTTATTTATTTATAATTACCTTTACAACCATCATAACAGGACTAACCTAATGCGATGGTGTGGTATTTATATACTTACAATATTAAATTAACCTAATATGGAACTTCTATAACATACTACTTACCTATGACAATGAGAAAATGACAATGAGACAATGAGAGTGAGGGAAGAGGGATTGCACCTGTGTCTGCGCGCACACTTGTGCACTATAATATCTCCCGCGCCGAAGGCTAGTCTTCGTTGAGATTGGCCGCCGTGGCCGAAATACGGTCTGGAGGACTTTTTTTTACTTACCTATCCTAAATTATACATATACATAAATAAATCTCATACATTGCACACAGAACAACTATTATATAACTTAGTAACATTTAATACATAGTACTACACATTTATTTAGAACACAAAAACATATTTTGAATACCACAACTTATGTGTAGCATAATATAAATAATAGTGCATGTAAATATGTCAATTTGTAAGTGAAATTAATTATTTTTTAACGTAATTCAAACATGTAACCTCTAGGAGTAACATAACCCAGTAACCCTGGCAGGAATGTCGGAAAGACTACTAGCTACATTTTCTCACTAGATTCCTATGCTAATTCTTAAAAGAAACGAGCCTTCCCGATTCTGACGGAGGTGTGGATTACGTGGGGCGAGATTTCATTAAAAATGGGACATGTACGACGAATATGTGTTGTTGTCGAGTTCCCTGTACCTGTTTTATCATTTATGTACGCACTGAGTTATGTTAAACATATTTTTTGGATACAAGTTCATAAGAAGAAAATATTGTCTTACAAGCTGTTTACCATGGCTTTGTCTAAACATGTTTTTTCTTAAAAAGAAGTCACCCATAGTCTCTTCAAATTTCATTGCATGAAAGTTGTGCTTATGCAATTATGTTAAATGGAGTTTTTTTGAGATGGAGTACTGTAGTGAGTTTCGGTCTGAGCTGCAGCTGTCCCATATCACATATGGGACAGCTGCAGCTCAGACCGAAATTATCACAAAAATTTTGACGAGATCGACATTTTTATTCCCCTTTTTTCTCCTCGAAAACTGAGCCGATTCAATTATTTTTTACATTAACATTTTAAGAAAGAGTATGTTTAGGTTCCTATAATTTTTTTTTTATGTTAAAAACTTTTCTAGTTTGTCTGGTAGTCCTCTAATCACGGCGGTAAAAACAGGGCATTTTTGTAATTTTGAGAGGGTCATATTTTCTTTACTAATTAGTTGCTAAAAAAAGAAAAAGACAGGGACGTGGTTACAGCAGACACTGATTTTAAGAAAAAAAAAAAATCTAAAAAATTGGCTCTAGAGGCATTATTCAGGAAGAAAAAAGGAGAATACATTTGTATGGAGAATCGCATGCCCTGTTCCTTCTTAATCAAAACGGTTAGTAATCTTATAATGGATGCCAATAATATGGCAATTTGTGAACAGCAACCATTTAAATTTGAATGCGGTTTTCTAAGACTTAAAAAGTTTAAATCCTTGTTTCAACAAGTTGGGGAGAAATTTATTTTACGGACTTAAGTGCTCATAATTTTCATCGAAGAAGAATTGTTTTCTGCCGATTGAAATCTATACTAATATTATAAAGCTGCAGAGTTTGTTTGTTTGTTTGTTTGAACGCGCTAATCTCTGGAACTACTGGTCCGATTTGAATGATTATTTTAGTGTTGGGTAGTCCATTTATCGAGGAAGGCTATAGGCTATATTTTTTTTCTTCAAAATTAGGGATCCGTAATAAAATTGCTATTTTGTAACACAAGGTGTAAAATCGAAAACCTATTTTTGCGTGCGCTGCAAAAACTATTGACAATAGAACAAAATAATGTACTACGGGTTTGTAGAGCCCATTAAGACCTACAAAAAAGTCCGCGAGAACATATATCTAGCTATCATGGTTTAATCACAATAACCGATTTTGTGTTCAAAATAATTATTAAATCGTCTGAAGAAAAAAAAAACTACGTTAAATATGTATCGTAATATTAATCTTTATCGAAATTAAGCATTATGTTATCAAGAGTATTTATGAAGAAGTAAAATACTTTTTGTTTCATCTCAATCGGATATTTCGTTTAAAAGTTATCACGTGTGTAAGATGTTAAGAGTTGGTACCTATTAAGGAGTTATGGGCCATAGAGTTTTTTATCTATACTAATAATAAAGCTGAAGAGTTTGTTTGTTTGAACGCGATAATCTCTTTAACTACCGGTCAGATTTGAATTCTTTTTGCATTTGATAGCCCAATTCTTGAGGAAGGCTATAGGCTATTTAACATCACGCTATGACCCTTAGGAGCCGAGCAAAAAGAAAAAAACTCAGAGTGAACGGTAAGCGAATACGAAGTGTTGCGACGCGACGGGGTGGGGGTACAAGAAATTTCACGCGGACGAAGTCGCGGGCGTTCCGGTCGCGGCAAGTGATTATAAAATGAAATTGACCTTAAAAATGACCTTTTTCAAAAACGCAGAGGAGCAGTTTGAATCCTAGTATATATCATGAGTGTGGAGTATGTGAGGATCGTAGCAGGTGGCGTTCTGTAATGTCTACCCTATCCCATTGGAAAAAAGGTAAGATTTTATGTGTAACATTTTGTATTAAAGCTCCAATATCCATGTCTCTACGGAAACAATATTAATTAAATATCTACATAATTAATTCAGGTAACGTCTCCTGGTAGAAAGCTCGCCAGCACTTAGTGCTAAAAAAATACAGCGAGAGTCTTAAGTTTAGCGAAGCAAATTTTGCTCCCGGGAAAATATAATTGCGTTACAGGCATTAAGATAATGAAGTGGAATGATACTTGATATTGGAGGGGCAATACTGGAGTAAGCTGCTAGGCTTAGTAGGAATGTTTACTGATAATGAATTTGATGAAAATGTAGTATCTATCTGATGTAGAAGATCACTTAGGGCGCATTCTACCTAATTTTTATACATAGAATAAGTCTTCAATTTTGAATTTTTTGACAGTTTTTCTATACTAGAACAGAAAAGACGTCAATTTTATTCCACGGATAAAAGATACCTGACTTTGGTTAATTCAGCCCTTAGAGTGAAAATGATTGAGTAAAAGGTTCTAACGACAAATGAGTTCTATAGATCAGTCTTATTTTTCTCGAAATGTTATTATCTACCTAGCCTTGTCGCAAATAAATTAGAGTCGGCATTCAGTTTTTGCCGGATGCAGGTGAATATTAGTATTTTTTATGGACTGACTTATTTTCCGCGGCATATTTTTCTTGAATGAAAATGGTTGCTTCCTTATTATTGTTATATGATTAGAAATTGAAAAAAATCACATTGGTACTTTTTTTTTTCTTTGCGGATGGGAAATCATCAAATGATCTGGGGTCCCGCTCTGGGTCAGACTGTCAGGTCAGGTCAGACTCTTACTGACTAAAACCCACCCGTGTTCCTTCCTTAGCCCTTTATGTTCCGGGCCAGCGGTAACCCTTTCGGACAATCCCGCTGACCCGGCAGGCTTCGGCTCTATGGGGTCCCTCCTCGATGCTGACATCTCTTTGAGGCGCGCGTGGAACACGTACGCGCCGTCCGGCAAGGACCTGGTCCTGATCGGACGGTGAGCAACCCATTACTCTCCGCCCGCAGGCCCGCGCCTACGGTGGCTGGGAGTCGTCGTGTTGGTACTTGAGTGGTTTTTAAACACGCAGGGTCTCAACAATATACACTACAGTTTTCTGTCATTCACTGTCTGAGAGTGACTCCTCGTGTATCGCAATTTGTTCCGGCAGTTACTCAACTGAACCGAGCGCTCGGCGCATCCTGGACAGTCACACCCAAGACCTTATTTGACTGGCCAATTCTTCCCTTGCGGTGGTAGGGCTAACGCCCGCCTGGTTTGCGACCACCCTCTCACCGGAGTCTGGCGTCAAGCAGCCTGCTGTGTTTCGTCGTTGCGAGGGAGTTCCAGAGCTTTAGGCATCTTCTGGGCACGCTCGTTCCATCATAGACCTCATCCATTCGTTTCCATCAGGCGTGATCGAGGTTAAGAGAGGGCCCATTTAGCAATAAAAAAAAATAGTACATCCCAAATTTTGCCAGGTATGTATAAGTCCCATGTTATAGGGGGGAGTCTATTGCCATTAACCGGGTACAAATCCAGCTTCCTGGTTGCTACTGAGAAATTCCTGATGGATAAATAAAATAACACTTTGTCCGACCTGGGAATCGAACACGAAACGTTACGCTCAACAGTAGCACTTACGACTACTAGACCAATGAGACAGACAAGAGCAATCATAATAAATAATAATGTATATTTTATAAAAACACGTTTGTCCAATCTAGTGGACTCGTCCAAACAAATTATATGAGCCCAAACTGGACGGGTTTACTAGTCCCTACTGAATAGTTCCATTATCTACCTCCTAGCTCCATTATCAGATCAGCTCCAAGATACCAAATTATGGTTTTGTCATCCGAACAACATATACATACAAAGTTTAATTTCGATACGACAATTAGAAGTAGGTTAAAATTGACTTCTAAGATTTGATTACATTGTTTGTCAGTTAGTTACAAGTGAAGCTAATAAAAACGTTTTAATAAAAACTCACACTACCGACCGGTACTGAAAGAATCACGCAATAAAGTGCGCCGAAATTGTTGCAAGCAATAAAAATTATATCAACCCAATCGTCATGATTCATTGAAGCATAAAATTGCATTAAACTCAAAGTTAAACGTGACACATTATACAAAGTCAGTTGGAAAATAGTAACAAAGTTATGGTTTCTTTTATTATTTTTGGGTTCTACCTGTTTGGTCCTAGTTATGCTGCTGAGCCTGTTATTAGTTGTAGGGTAAGTTATTTTCACCAGGTCACCGGTCTTGGTACAGATAGCTGTGCTGCTGGGGAGTTTTGTTGCGCCACTTCTTTTTCCCAGCATTAGCACTAGAAAGTGGTCAAGGAAGGGCATTTTGAGGGACTGTCTTATGTAATTATGACGTTCGAAAAGTGCTGATTCTTAGCTAATTTGGATAAATGACTTTTGATATTGATTTTGGTGAACAAGCAATCATGAGAGCAGATAGCATAAATCCACTCAAGCATGCAGACAAGCATCTAGTTTAACGTTGCTTCGCAAAGTCTGTTTTGCGGCAGAAGAAGTGGAAACGCAGGGTGTGTTTTCACTGAAGCGAAGCGGTGTTGCACAAATATCGCCCACGACCAACCACATGGGTTGAAATCCACATTGCATCTTTCGTTTTCTGTGATTGGTACTTTCCGGCGCGTTTTATTTCGAAGTAATGAAGTGAGAATGATGAGAACCTACTGGTCTTGCCAGCCACTGGGTATTTTGATTAAGGTTCGATTGTTGTATTCAACACACATTTTTCATTTTGCAGTATCGTAGTAACCATCTCCGTCAAGATGGAGGGCTCTGCTTTGAGATCCCTCCCTGGCAGCACCAGCCTGTCGTGTTGGAGGAACACCTCGTCGGGCTGAGGACCAGGTTGAATGTCACCGACTCGCGAAGACAGCTGAGGTCACAACTGGCTTTGGCTAACAGGTATTTGAAGTCTACAATTCCTGATCAAATCTTGCTGTCTAATCGTATTTCATTACAAAGTATATTTTATTGGTTAACCGAAATAAACGACTGGTAATCTGATAAGTTGTGACAAAAGATGATGATGTAAGAGTAGTAGGATACAAGGATACTAAAGGTAGTCAAAAGTATTCGTTACCAGCAAAAAGAATATTTTACTAATGAAAACAATATTGAGTATAGCTATCTATGTTTTATCATTGGTAATTCTCATATGACATCGATCTTATAACCTCCTGTCTTTCGTTCCACTCACTCTTTTAAAATTGTACAAATGATTGTAATATTAGCCGTAGTAATACGAAATTCTTTGCAGTGAAATATCTAGATACATGGACACGGTCTTAGCACCATTTCTGGACACGTATCACAGAAATATCCAAAACTCGTACCAACAGCTGACTGGCAAGATCCTGAGGAGAATCAAAGATGAGATCAACGCGGCTATTCAGAAGAAACAGCAGATTTACACCGAGTTGACGCAGTTAGCTGATGAATTGAAAGTACCAGGTATACTTCTTTCTTCTTGTTCTTTTGTAACAGCACTCGGTACATGCTGGTAAGACTGCCATTGGTGCTCAGAGCACCACAAAATAAGCTTGGTAGTTCACAGTTTAATACATCAACATAGAACTAAGAAGAAACAATACTCATACAAGGCCGTCGCCGTAAAACTTCTTGTTTCACGCTAAGTTGAGTTAATATGTTTCGGAACAAACATACGCTCGTCACACACAAACTTTGACTTTTACAAGGCCAAATGACTGTCAACTAATAGTGGGAATAATAGTTAAACTGCTCTACCTAAACCTTCAATCAACTTAGCCTATTGCAGTCCACCTGGACATAGGCCTGTTCCAGGTTGCGCCACAACACCCTGTCCTCCGCCTTCCGTACCCAGTCCGTGCCAGCCACCTTGTTTAGATCGTCCATCCATCTAGCTGGGGGTTCCACAATACGCTTGCCGATACGCGGTCTCCACTTCAGGACTCGTCTACTCTAACGGCCATCGATCCTTCGATAAACATGGCCAGCCCCCAGCCTACACACAGTAATTTCAAAGTCGACGATCGCAATTTCGACGCAACCACTGGATTCCCAATAACGCCGAATTTATTTCAGTGTTATGAGAATCGCAAAGTACTACCGCGTCGAGTCTGACGTTCAATATATGATGGACTCTGATGCAAATTTAATTGCTCACGCCTGCATGATCCGTTCACGGGCTATTTTTGGAATTAACACTCCCTTTATTCTTTATACGATATTCATAAAACGTTTTTCTGTTTATGGCTATTGACATATGGTTCATTTTTGGTTTGAATATGGCTCTCATGCTCTATTCTTGTTATGCAAAATAATGCGACGGAAAGTCACTTAAATTATTATAATGCGTGAAATTAATTAATTAAACGAGGTGAAGGACATGGTAAAACCATTGATGGGTATGTATAGGGCAGTGTCTGGTCCTTTTGGCGATGCTTAGGGGAGGCCTATATTCAGCAGTGAGTATCGTTCTGCTGTTATGATGATGATCACTATTCCTTTCATTCAAGTTACTGTTTACGAAAAAGACAACAGTGTTAAAATGCAGACTCAACTGTTAAAAGGGTATATCAAGAGGTACAGTCAACAGCAAAAGTAGATGATCAAAGTCAGAAATTCAATAATAATGAACGGAGTTCGCGTCAGAACTGTGTGGCGTCGAAGTGATTCAAAAGTATTCTACGTAGTAAGTATTTTAAGTAGTAGTAGGTACTTCGACGCCACACAGTTCTGACGCGAACTCCCTTCATTAGTATTGAATTTCTGATTTTGATCATCTACTTTTGCTGTTGACTGTACCAACAAAGTTCAACTAAGTAAAAGTCTTCACTTTAGCGAGATGAATAACTATGACTCTAAATCTCTTTCGCTGAAGAAATATCACTCGGAGTTACGGGGAATTTTGTGGGCTACTTTAGCGCTCTCGCAATGCCAATGGCCTTCCGTGCCTTGGAAAGTACGTTAAACCGTTGGTCCCGGCTGTCATTCGTGGATTTTAATATTGACAAATCATCTGAAAACAAAAACTACCAACGGCTACAAAACATAATGTTGGAACACAACTTACACCAAATTGTCAACGCACCGACTAGACAGACACTAACTACGTCATCCTGCATAGACTTAATATTCACCAATCAAAGACAATACAAATTAACTATTGACGACACTGGTATGTCTGACCATAAAAGCCTAAATTATTCGCAACAATCACCGGGAATCGAGCAACATATTTCTACTTACTTCGTGACGAAAAGACTATTTAATGAAAAATCAATATCACAGTTTAAACTTAAGCTTAGCCAAACGGATTGGAATGAAACACTATGCGGAAATAAAAACATTAACCAAATTTACACAGAATTTGATAGAAAGATGCAAACGTTACTAAATAAAACTATACCTAAAAAACGCGTAAAAATCAAACTTAATAAACGGAAACCTTACTTAACTGTAGGTATAAAAAAATCTTGTGAGCACAAAAGATTGCTAAAAATTTTTGTAGAAAAGACCAGTAACGAACTTTTAAAAACACACTATAAAGCGTATGAAAAAGTCTTGAAGAAGTGTGTAAAATTATCAAAGAGATTTAATCACATTAAGGAAATGAAGCGGTCACAAAATACATCCAAAACTATGTGGAGTATAATTAACAATAATCTTAAACCAAATACCAAATGCCGTACTAAAAATGTTACCTTGCGTTGTGATGATAATCAAACCACAAGTACACCAACAACGGTTGCTAATATCTTCAACGACTTCTTTGCTTCTGTCGGCGAGCCCCTACCCAACAACACGTTGAATACATGCCCAGTTCTTACACCATCAATAAATTCCCTATTTCTTCAACCCGCCACGGAGCGTGAAATATATAATATAATACGCAAAATGAAGAACAAGCGCAGTGCCGGAGCCGATGAAATACCACCTTTCCTAATTAAAGAATGTATTAATGAATTGACACCACCTATAACCCACCTAATAAATAAATCCTTTGACGAAGGTATATTTCCGGATAAATTAAAAGAAGCTAAACTACGACCAATATTTAAAAAAGGCGGCAAGCCGCAATATCCCTGTTCCTACCGACCAATAGCCCTTCTACCAGTTATATCAAAAATTTTCGAAAAAACAATGTCCACTAGAATCAACAACTTTTTGGAAAAATTCAATCTTTTGGATATAAATCAGTTTGGCTTTAGACAGGAAAGATCGACCACGCTCGCGGTATAAAATTACGTTCAAGAAATATATAACTACATTAATGAAAAACAGTATGCCATAGGTTTGTTCCTAGACATGACTAAAGCATATGACAAGGTTTCCCATGACATTTTATTACAAAAATTATATGGCATAGGAATTAGGGGTACCGCCTATAAATGGCTAAAATCATACCTAAAAAATAGAAAACAATATGTTGAAATAGAGTACTACAACAAAGAAGCGAAAGAAATGCAAATTGTAAAATCACGGACAAAAATTATCAACCACTCCATTCCCCAAGGCAGCGTGATAGGGTGTATATTATTTATTATATATATAAACGACCTGCCTAAAATAATTGACTCGAAGTGAGTTCTATTCGCAGACGACGTATCGCTAGTGTTTAGAAGCACTGAGAACACCGAAGCTTTGACCGACATAGAGAATACTTATATAATAGTTAAATCGTGGTTAGAGAAGCACAATCTACAAATAAATGAAAATAAAAGTAATCTACTACAATTTAGGACGTACCAGCGAAAGCCGCTAAACATAAATAGCCTTAGTAACAAATTAAATATCCCAGAAACGGATGACCTAACGCTGCTCGGTTTAACATTGGACAATAATTTAACATGGAAAAAGCATATTAAAAATCTTAAGACTAAATTATCAAAATTTACATACGCATTAATTAAATTAAAAAGCAACACAAACTATGAGACCGCGCTCTCAACATACTATGCCTATGCTTATGCGTGGTTTAACTATGGCCTAATATTGTGGGGTGAAAGCACAGACTTCTATGACATCTTTATCATGCAAAAGAAATGTATACGCATCCTTATGAACATTGAGCCATGGGAAAGCTGTAAACCACATTTTATAAAAAATAAAATACTAATGCTACCCTCTCTTTACATACTACAAGTAGCTACATTTGTGCAAAAACACAGGGATTACTTTAGATCAAACATAGAAGCAAACCAAAACTATAACCGAAGAAACAAAAACAAGTTGATTACACCGACACCAAAATTGAAAATAATGAAAAATAGCCCCAATTATAGAATCGCAACAATTTATAATCAATTACCAAATTATATAAAAGATGACGAAAATACAAAATCATTCTATAGCAAACTAAGATCACTTTTAATAGAAAAATGCTACTACACAGTAGACGAATTCATGACGGATAAAACTCTAAAGATATGTCGCTTGTAGGTACTTCTTTTCATTTTCTTTATTTTGTTAAATTAGGTCTGAACAAAGACATAAATATTGTATATCCCAGTGACATTAAGATTTGATTTTATTTTGTACTGTAAAATGACATAACATAATTCAATTCAATTACGAACAATGAATTGACATGACTTGATTGTAACTATAGGTACCTATTATTATTATTATAATTTTTACTACTTACCCACTAAACTAATATCATCTGACGTAAATGTGACTATCTGTGTTATTGTATTGTACTTATTTTGTTTATTACCGTTAATTGGACATCTTAACGACATCTAGACTACTATTTCTATTAGATTATTTGTTTTTAAATTGTAATTTGTTTGACTCAATGTATGTTAATTATTCAATTTATGTTGTTATGACCACAAACTCAGCAGCAAACCAACATTATTTTGCAGCGCCCTGACAGGGTTCATGTACAAAAACCGATTCTTAGAAATTATTCTGTAAAATGTGTGATGTACATGAGAGCATATAAATAAATAAATAAATAAATCTTCGGCAGTCGTTACGGGTCGTCAGAAGCCCGAAAGTCTGACAGTCTTTCCAAAGGGTATCGTAATATCCAGTAACTGGGTTGTGGAGGTCAGATAGGCAATCGCTTCATGTAAAATACTGGTATTCAGCTGCACCTGGTGAGACTGGAAGCCGACCCCACATAGTTGGGAAAAGGCTAGGCAGATGATGATCACTTTAGCGCACTCGCCTAAGTATATTTCTTTAATTAGATATGTGTGACGAAGAAAGACGAGCAGCCCGGACCCTGGCCAGCAGACATGTCTCCACCATCTACGCCTGTACCGAAGAGGCTCGCGGCTCCATCGCTAAAATGGGGAAGTATGCTGAAGAGATGATAGGCATCACCAGGAACCATATGCAGGCGACCCTCGTGGAAGCGACCAGGGCTTTTGTAGTTACTGATTCTGGGGCTCAGAGGAGTGCTGTGTTGCCCAAGTAAGTACTTGTTGAATATTTGTTGGAGGTTGTGATAGATAGATAGATAAATAGATAGAGAAAACGTTTATTCAGTGCAACAGTGTTGTGGAGGTCAGATAGGTAGTCGCTCCGTGTAAAATACTGGTATTCAGCTACATCCGGTTAGACTGGAAGCCGACCCTAACATAGTTGGGAAAAGGCTAGGCAGATGGATGGTATGCTATTGAAGAGGCCTATTTCCAGCAGTAGACTGCTATAGGCTGATGACAAAGATACTTGAAAGAGGGTTTCCTCCCTATATCTTCAGCTTTTTGAGGAAATGTTTCTCGGTGGTATTGTATTCTGCATCCATGGTCTGAAAGATCTTGAACCAATGGTCCAGCAATGATGGTGGTGGTGATGGTGGTTCTCTTGTCAATTTATTTCATTTTATAGAATAGAACAGAAATGTATTTTTCAGTCAGGAGTCCATAGGGTTAGTAACATGTTTTTAACTAGAATTACTTTTTGTTGTAGTTTTTTTCTTTTCATAGCCTATTTGATTACCTATAGTGTATTAGTGTGTTGTAATTACTTTTAATAGATTTTTAAATTTTATTCTCCAGGGTTGACGTGTCATCCTGTCTTGAAGAACTATCTAAAGCTGCAGTGGTCCTTGGGTACGAGCTGGACCTCAGTCTGACAAACGCCAGAAGACATAACGAACAGTCTTGTGAAAGACTGACTTCTTGCACGTCCAGGGGTCGAAGACATACAGAAGAGGCTGTTGTTGCTTTGAAAGATCAGCTGTATCAATGTGTTAATGCTTGAGGGAGGTGCAACATCTGTTACGGAATCGTGTAGGAGGATAATGGTATGTAATATTGTGAAAATGTTTAAAAAGAGTTAACTTTTTGATTGAGAATGAATTACTGAAAATGTCAGTAGTTTTATAAATAGATCTATTTAAATTAGGTGATTGTGTTTTATTTCTTTTTTTGCACGAGAATTTATAAGTGACACTGTTTCATTGAGAAAAGAAAACCGTGTGCTGTCAGGGGAACCCGTCAGGAACGAAGTTTTCTACGTGATACTCGCACGTGACGAGAGTTTTTAATACAGATCCATTTAATATAAAGTTGTAGATATATGTTGATATATGAAGTTGTCGCCATCTTGGATTTTCAATTTGACCTCACTATCGGCTTTAGCTCCCTCAAAAACCATGAAAACGACACCCATTACAAAAAGTTCGAAAGTTTTCGCAGCCGCCATCTTGGATAGTAATTTTGACCTCTCTATCGGCTTCAGCGCCTTGAAAACCATGAAAAAGGCACGCATGATAAAAAATATGAATAATTTCGCGGCCGCTATCTTGGACTTTGAGTTTTCCGTCACTATTGGCTTCAGTTTTATTATTTTATTTTTTTTATTGCTGAATGGGCCCGCTCTTGACCTCGATCACGCCTGATGGAAAGCGATGGATGAGGTCTATGATGGAACGAGGGTACCCGGAAGATGCCTAAGGCACTGAAACTCCCACGCATCGACGAAACCTAACAGGCTACTTGACGCCAGACTCCGGTGGGAGGGTGGTCGCAAACTAGGCGGGCGTTAGCTCTACCACCGCAAGCGAAGAATTGGCCAGTCAAATAAGGTGTAGGGTGTGATGTCCAGGATGTGCTGAGCGCTCGGTTCAGTTGAGTGACGAGGAGGCTTCTTCTTGTATCCCAAAATCAGTACCCTCAAAAACCAAGAAAACAACACCCATGATAAAAAAGTCCAGATAATCTTGAAAAGAATACCTCTGTTTTAATTGAAAGAATAATTAAAAAGGTTTCAGGTACATCCAATAGAAATACTTGCGTCAAATATATTTATTTAGGATGAAACTAATAAGTTAGCTAAACGGGTATAAATTAAACATTTTATTTAAGGTACTGTATGTACTTCGGGTCGGAACCTGGGACATTCTATCAACAGTAAAGTTTTGCGGTCCCCTGATGAAATTCATTGTTTTATTAAAGCTACGAATTGTAGTAGAGGGTATTTTGGTGATTAATTAATTCGTTTTAGTTTATACAGGGTGTTAGGGGGACATTGACGTTCGAAAAAAATTATTAATAATTATTGATAAATAATAATTATTAATAATTTTATTAATAATTATTTTTATTTACGTTGACCTAGCGAAAAAAAATTCTCTGGTTATAAAAAAAAACAGCTGTTTCATAGAAAAGTGCAATACCTACGCGGTCAAAATGTATGGAACAAGTTTGTTTTAAATCGACGATTTTTTTTTTTTTTTCAGTACATGTTTCTGAAGAATCATGTACTGAATTCATGGTAACAGCACAGGTAACAGGTTGCGCGTTTATGTCCCTGCCACCATGTATTCTTTTTCAGTCTTTCGCTAAAAATCGGGAGAATTTGTACATGAATAGATTATACAACTGTCAAGAGGCTTAATACTTAGTACAGTCCCAAAAATTCGGTACCCGTCACCGGCTACCCGGTTGCCGGGGCGTGTGAAAAGCCGAACAGTACAGTCCCAAAAACTCTCAAAAAATCAAGTTTTTTACCATAATGCTAGAGCTATAGGCCGACCGTTTAGCTGAGCCGTTGCCTGGGGTAGCAGCTCGGTGCGGGAGACGTGTGTTGACGTGATGGCCTATAATCATTGCGATTAATCTACTAAACGTAAGTTTTTGGATCGACTCCTAAGTGTTTGGTCCGATGCCTAATTCTAGTATGGTATTCAATCATATTAAGACTCAAAATTACACTAAAGGCTCTTTCAAACAGGCGCGACACAAAGGCACCGCAAGTCGCGCAACGAGCGGTGCGTTTGTGTCGCGCGCGATTATATCGCGTGCCGCGCCTGTTTGTAGATGCCTTAAGGCGACAGACCTGGGCAACATGGGATTCAACGGTGACTTTAAATTGAGTTTTTTTTTCTACACATATCGACCTTACATACGACTATCTATCTATCTATCTAACTAGCCTGTACTGTCCCACTGCAGGGCAAAGGCCTCCCTCTCCCTTACATACGACTACACAAATAAAAATGAATTTAGACTACCTTTGCGATAACTCCCAATGTTTACAAGCCTGTTACAGCATGACTTTAAAAGTTGCATTTGAGAATTCAACCGTAAGATTTTTCACGTTAAAAGTCTTCATATTGTCATCATAATAACTATCAATAAACGCTACAAAATCTTAAACACTTAACTGAATATACACACTCCGTTAATCCTTCCATCTAAAGCGTTCCATTGAAAATGTTCCGACCCGCCTCAACTTCATTATAATTATAACCGTTCCTAGCTCGTCGGCCGACCCTTGTCCCTTCAATGTCCTTCCTAATCATGCCCTTTCTGCAACCCTTTAATTTAGCCACAGTCTACGACAAAGCTAAATCAAATTATTCAAATATTTAGACAACACGGCCGGCTACTAATGAATTTAGATTAGTTCGTTCGAATCAAACGAATAGAGGTATTTGAATGAGTTGGTGGGGTTAGAGTCAGTTTGGGTGTCAAAGTCAAATCGTTTATTTCAAATAGGCACATTAAAGGCACTTTTGAAAGTCAAAAATAAACTTACAACTAAATAGAATTGATTCTAGTCGCCCATTCCAAAAGGTAGTTTTCGTATGGAGAAGAATGGGCAAGAAACTCAACCGTTACTCTTTTAAAATGTTTTACAAGGTCTTGTTTAAATAATATGTGTGGTGTAGTTGTAGCGGTATCTACAAACGCTACATGCGAGCACCGCGTCATACCGACGTCACGCAAATCCTGCATCGCGCAAGCAGAGTTTACGCGCAACTAACATAGATACAACGGCCCGACATGAATCATCGGGCAGTTGCCCGCCAGACACAACACCCGTCTGGTCGGAGGATCCTCCCTTTTCTATGGAGCTTGAGTGAACTTTACACCCTGTTCCTCATACCTCTATATAGTCATTGGTTTTGGTGTGGTAACAATACAAGAAGGAAGTGTGTATTTCAGTACTACGAAAGGGCTCGTGGCTAAGTATTAACAGCTGCAACCGAAGGTTAAGTAAGCTACGTTTACCGAGGTCGGATGGGTAACCATCCATTACATACCAATACCCCACCGTGTCTCGGCAATTGTTATTTATCAGAAAATACATAACAAAAACCATTTATCACTCTAATCACACTGTAATATATCACACTAATATTATAAAGGCGAAAGTTTGTGTGTGTGTTTATACTTTTGTTACTTCTTCACGCTCAAACGGCTGGACCAATTTTGATAAAATTTGGTTTGGAGGTAGCTGACACCCTGGATTAACTTATAGGCTTTTTTATCCCGATATTCCCACGGGATCGAAACTTATTCGGGTAAAACCGCGGGGCGCAGCTAGTTATCAATAAAATCAATCCATGATTTTTTCGTGTAAACCAATTGAATTTCATTTATCTTTATTTATTTTTATCTATTATATACTGAAGCCGACCCCAACATAGTTGGGAAAAGGCTAGGCTAATGATGATATACTGAAAATTGTATTTTATTTTCATAATCATAACTAATTATTTACACGAGGTACTAAATTAAAAGACTAAACTATATAAATAAATACAAAAACAAAGGGATCGAAGAACTAAAGAAAGCAGAAAAAAACGAAGAAGGCGAGGAAGGCGTCGAAGTACTCCCGCCTGGTTTTCGAGCACCCTCTCATCGGAGTCCAGCGTGAAGCAGCCTGCTATGTTTCGTCGATGCGTGGGAACTCCAGTGCCCTATACAACTTCTGGGCACGCTCGATCTATCTTAGACCTCATCCACCGCTTTCCACCAGGCGTGATTGGTCAAGAGCGGGTCCATATAGAAAAAAAAAAAAAAACGTGCTTTCCGACACACGATATAAGATTTCTATGTATCACACCGTCAATTTCCATACTTCGGGCTGTTACTAAAAATTAAAACTTTGCCCGACCCTGGAATCAAACCCAGGACACCACACTCAGCACTCAAGCTGGCGACCACGAGACCAACAGGGCAGTTCATCATCATCATTTCAGCCGAAAGACGTCCACTGCTGTCCATAGGCCTCCCCCAAGCACCTCCACTTCGACCGGTTCTGTGCTTCTCGCATCCAACGGGTTCCTACGGCCTTCACAAGGCCGTCGGACCACCTTGTGGGAGGCCTTCCAACGCTACGTCTTCCGGTACGCGGTTGGCACTCCAGAACCTTTCGGCCCCATCGGCCATCTGTTCTGCGAGCAATGTGTCCTGCCCACTGCCACTTAAGTTTGGCAATTCTTCGGGCTATGTCGGTTACCTTGGTTACGGGGCAGTTAAACATAACACCATAACAATAAATGTTACGAGTAAGTTATTTTGCTAAAATAACTATAATTACTGTCAGTCTTACCACGGGGGATTGTATTATCCAGTAACTGGGTTGTGGAGGTCAGATAGGCAGTCGCTTCATGTAAAATACTGGTATTCAGCTGCATCCGGTTAGACTGGAAGCCGACCCCAACATAGTTGGGAAAAGTCTAGGCAGATGATGATGAACTATAATTATTGTCAATTACCTACTGTAAAATACCAAAATCAACCAAATACCGCATAACACAAAACATTTTGAACATAAATAAATACAAATCAATTTATTTAGGTCGGAATGATTTAATCAAATGTGAAAACTCATTGGTTCATAATTAGCATGATTATAACGAATTGATTAACTGTTTCGTGTAATGAATAGGCAAGCTATTTAATTATTGTTTCTAATACCCATGTGATTTCCGTTGCTATTATTGAGAATCAGAATAAATTGTGGGAAAACGCTTATTATTAATTTAATTTATGTTTATTGATATGGCATAAGGACTAAGGAGCCGCACGGGTCGATTGATCAGGTTAAGCTACGCTTCCCGCGGTTGGTCCGTGGATGGGTGACCATCTTTACATATCAATACCTCTCTCCGTGCCTCGGAAACCACGTTAAGCCGTTGGTACCGGCTGTCATTCGTGGATCTTTGACAGTCGTTACGGGCTTCAGAAGCCCGAAAGTCTGACAACCAGTCTTGCCAAGGGGAATCGTATTACCTAGTAATAGGGTTGTGGAGATCAGATAGGCAGTCGGTCCATTCATGTAAAACACCGGTATTCCGCTGCATCTGGTTAGACTGGGAGCCGACCCCAACATAGTTGGGAAAAGGCTAGGCAGATGATGATGATATGGCACAAGGACTATACCGTTTAAGATCAGCATTACCCAGCAAACAGCAAAATTATTTTGCTTCTTTCTTTACGATCAACTGGAATTTGAAAGGTTGACGATGATGATGATGAAATGAAATTGATCAACAATTTCATTTCTGTGAATAGGATATCGGAATCACTTTTACACGTCAAAATCATTAAAAAAAAAAACCAGTCATGTGCGGGTCGGACTGGCGCACCGAGGGCTCCGTACTTTGTAGGTACATGTAAATAGTTTTAAAATATTTTTTTTTGTAATGTAACTACAAGTTTACGGTTTTCGAATTTTTTCCTTTACTTGTGTTGCATGACATTGCTTCTTGCCTAGGTCAACGGGAAGTACCCTATAGATTTTGATTTCAACGTAACATATAAACTCCCGTCATAAACATAAATCTTTTGATTGCGTTGACTTAGTTTTATTTTTTCACTGTTTCAAGGGATTGCAGCTATGATATTTGATATTAATTTGAACTTGATAATTCCACGCGCTCCTGAGAAAAGGGTCTTGACTGTCGGACAGACAGACGGACAACACACACACTAAAATATAGCGTCGAAAAATTCATCCGCATCGCTGTCGACTGGTAATGTACCCAAGAGACTGGCGGCATTACATCGTTGTATGGGAATTCTTAGCCTCTGGCCAAGGTACAAGCCAGCCCTTGGGTGAGTTGGGTCACGGGAAGTGTCAACCAGCCGTTTGGAGATTTCCTTAAAGAGACCATGAGCACTCGGACCCCACGGGTTTCAACCCAAAACGGCTCTAAAATATCCTAACTAATATAAATGCGAAAGTAAGTTTGTTTGTTACCTTTTCACGAGTAAACTACTGAAAAGATCTTCTTGAAATTTTGCTTAAACGTTGTCAGGTGTACAGAAACGGACATAGGGTACCTTTTATCCCGAAAAAAATTGCTGTTCCCGAGTAAAACAACAGTAACGTTATTATGATAATAGATGGCGCCACGTGTCTGTCGAACGGGATCGACACTTATGCGGGTGAAACCGCGGGGAGCTGCTAGTAATATATAAATAAATCATCATCATGATAAATCTAAACGCTGACTAAATGACGCATATTAGGTAAATTGACTACTAAAATAACAAGAAATACTTCCGCAGCAATACATCAAGATAAGTACCAAAAATGCAACCAAGGGGGACAATAAGAATTAATAATACACTCACAATTCAAAAACTTGGGACACCCCGCGTTAAGTGCGAACTGCTATGCATTATACATTAACCCCAGTGGCGTGGGGTGACCGCGATCATAGCCTACTCATACATTTATCACTCTTTATAACTTACTTGATGTATAGAATGGGTTATGTACCTACTTTCTTGGCGTTATGTTTTGATGATATAAGTTTTTGAATTAACAAATTGATGATTCCAGAATGCGTTGTTTGACAGTAATTAAAGTTACCTGTCAACATTTCAGATAGCGCCATTTCCCAGCCTCTGTCTGAACAACGTAATATTGGTTTGTGGTCGCAAACGCGAGTGTAAGGTTCAGCCATTTTTTCAATCCCTGGGTGAGGCAGTATCATTGGGTTTTTCTATTAGGATTTTTTGAGGAGCAGGCCAGAGTCGCGGTTTGGAAGATGTGGGTGTACACACTGTACACATCTTACACGTGTGACCGCGTCATATTATATTCTGTTATTTTAATATTTTCTATCTCCCTTCTCCGAAGAGCGTTTTTTCAGTTCGAGGTTTATTGCTTTTGTATGTTCCCCTGGCCGCCCTTCTTGGAAAAAGCTCACATCTATCTATAGATTATAGCTTAGAGCTACCAATATTTCAGGACCCACTTTGCAAAAGGTCAACCGGACTATCCCACTAATTCGATCAGTAGGTGGGAATTTACATAAAAAGGAACAGCGTATGAGACATGTTTTTTTGCAGTTTTTTTCGTTGTTTATGGAGAAAACTTGGTATTATTTCTGTAGTAGGCGTAGGAGGATCAGTAGAACGGGGTGATTAAACACGATTCGAGTACGATAAAGAGGTCTCTTTGAGAACGTCCACCGACATTACAAATAAGTCTAACGATGCCAAAGTAAATGTCACTTCGGGCCATATCGAAATTACAGACTAGAATGGAATTATGAACTTTGATAAACAAGGCACAGAACACCGAAGTAGGGAAGGGCCGCCCAAGAAATAAGCGGTGGGTTTGTAAACGCTGTGAATAATGACGAAGAAGGTTAGATGTCTATTTAATCGCTATACTTAATCATATAGGCTGCTAACAGAGGGGAAATTCTCGTAAATAAAAAAATAAACGTAACGTAACGTAACGTTCTCGTAATAAACGTATTTTCTTTCCATTAGTTTCTTTCTTATTTTTCTTATCTTTCTTATTTTTCTTATCTTTCTTATTTTTCTTATCTTTCTTATATTCCCTATCTATCTTATCTTTCAACCTTTTTTTCTTGTGTTTATGTTCTTTTTGCGTCATGTTTACCGCAAATAATAGTACATTATGATACATGTGTGCTATATTGATTAATGCACACGCGTTTCATACGACGTTTTTCAACACACTTGCGAGGAAAAAAAACAGACTTGTATTGTTAAATATTAACTTGTATGGAAAATGGCGCGCTGGTTTTGTTTTCCCGCGCGCCGTGCTAGCCAGCACTAGCGATGCGCGCGCAACATTGACTCATTTTAAATATATTAATCTATGGCACAGACAAAACCGATACAGCCTATAGAAAAAATATAATAAACACAAACCTGAAAATTGCAAAAAAACTAAGAATTTCGCGGTCTACCACTGCGCATTCACCTTAAATTGTCTGTGGTCCCCTGCGAGTTCATTTTGCGACCAAGGACAATACAGACTATTTAAAAAAAAAAAAATATATAGCCCGCGGATTTTTTCTTTCGGCATGAAGTCTCTTTGGGCGCTTTCCGAATTAGCTATAATCGCTCACATCACAGCGCTCACATCATCTCCATGGACGTAATATTACGTCCATGCATCATCTCACATGCGTTCCGATTTAGATATTACTATTATGACTGCTGAGAGCTGGCAACAATTCGGAACACTCGTGAACGCGCTCACATGACAGTGCTTACACAATGTAAAAAAGATATTATTACAGTATTTCTTTGTATAAACACCACATTTCTTCTTCAGTTCTTCTTCTTTGGTTAGGTGGCGACTGTCAGCCAGAAGCACAATTTCAAAAATGCCACGATAGTTTAATTTAAAGATGATGCAACTCAAAACAAAACACACACTGACACAACCTCATACACACACTGTCATTTTTGACAGCGCTCACGGTGATATTATTCTAGGGCATGGTCGGCATTATCGCAAGATGGCGAATGTCATGACGTCATCTATGACGATTCACGGGACATCGTTATCGTTATCGCGCTCACGCTAATTCGGTTATTTCCCAATTCGGAACACATCGATTATTTCCCAATTCGGAACGCAGGGTTTGATGAGATTAAAAAAGCGCGCGTCTCCGACTAGTAAATAGTTATCTGTGGTATTACAGAACATGTAGATTAAAGTAAAGAAAAAGCACGCGTTCGTAATACACTCCATTATGGACCTAAAAGCGGTTCAATAAGAGTCACTTTACGAGCAAGTGTGTTGAAAAAGTATTTTATTTCTTTTTTCTTTCTTTTTTACGTTCACAGTCTGTAAAATACCTCTAATTTCCCTACATTATTGTCAAGTTTTTGACAGTGATTGTCGCTGAGATATTATGAGATTGCGACTAGATTTTGAACGTTGTTAATTACGAGAGTTGCCTTCAGATATAGGCAGTCGCTCCATGTAAAATACTGGTATTCAGCTGCATCTGGTTACATTGGAAGCCGACCCCAACATAGTTGGGAAAAAGCTATCTACCTAGCCAGCCTATAAGATGATGACTTAATCATAAAACCTAGAAGTAAATATGCCATTACTCTTGAAATAATACAAAGCAAACTAAATTGTACTCAAAATCTCAAGCAACATATTACAAACATATATTCAAGAAGACACACATTCTTAACTGTGCCATCTAAAACTTTCATCGTAAAGGTGGCTCGGAATAAAATATTCGTGAGGACTTGATATAGTTCCGCAGCACGGATCATAACTCACATGAGGGGAAGAAGCTCCCGAGAATCGCGGGAGTTACGCATTTATGGTGAGATTATGGTGCTTTCGAAGTATTTTTAACCGACCTAAAAAAAGGAAAGAGTTTTAGAAAGTAAGAAAGAAAAATAAAGAAAGGAAAACGTTTATTTGGACACAGTTCGTGAAACACAAAATACAAAATTAAACTATTATACAAGGTGTAACAGAATAAACGCAAGTCCTGAAAGTAGTTTGTTCATAATTGATTACTGAATCAATTTCGGTAACATTTAAGATAGGTATTTTTTTTTTAATTGTGTATTTTGCCATACTGATCGCCGATTGAGCCAAAGAAAATTAAATCTTATGTCAAGGCAATAAGACTCAATTTTGAATGCATAAAGTAATGATAGGGTCAACACAATTTACTTAATAAAAATAGTTAGCTTTAAAAAAAAATTGTTTTGATCATTGTATTATGCTTTTAACTCAATACTCTAATTGGGGTGTATGAGGTCTTGCGTTCATTATGTTACGCATTGTATACACTACTAGTATTTACCTATTATTTACTACCTATTATTATTTTTTTATTATTTATTTTTCTACTTTAAAGTATTTTTTTATTGTTACGCTTTGTTTTAAATAAAGTGAGGGTTACCCACGTTTTTATATCATCTGTAGTATTTTCGAAGCCATTGCCTGTAAAAATGTAGTAGACAAAAATTAGAAAAAAATACAGAAAATAAAAGTCAGAAACAACGCTAAGAGAAAATGAAGTATTAGCGCGGGCAGGCGATGCGATGCGACGGGGTGGATCGGGGAAATTTTCACGAGGACGAAGTCGCGGGGAACAGCTAGTGCTAGTATAGGCAGCAGTGTTTATTTATCCTGTAACATATTATTTATCGTTGTGCAGTTTGAAGGAGTAGGTGACATGGGGTTATTCCGTTTATCCACCCCAAAAAATCCACCCCAAGGTGGATACGCGGAAACGCATGTCCGAGAATCCACCCTTGGCCTAGTTGGATTAACGAAGTTTATAGGCTTAGGGTGGATTCATGCTCACCTTGTCTATACATAGACAAACATAGACAAGGTAAGCTGTTATTCTGTTTGCCATTATAACATACACAAATATAACAAACGACATAGAAAAAGAAAAAAACAAAATGGTTTACCTCACAAAGAGACGTCGTTTGTTCACTTATTCATAACAAAGCATTATTGTTTTAGAAGTCAGAACACACCAGCACATAAAATAACCCATAAAGGTTCTAAAAAATAACAAAAACCTAATGAAAATAACCATATCAGTATATTTTCGCCTCTTTTAACACAACATAGACGATTAATTCCGGCGAATGGGGTGAAGTTGCTAGTTGTGGTCAGGAGCGCAGTCCACGTTGCAGACTTGCAGTGATAAACAGTTCGCGAGTCGAGTTATACAGTTTCCCGGAAAAAGTATTTTGTTACGTACATTTATTGGTGCATTTATCCTGGCTGAATTGAAATTATGGGGGTTAGATTCGTTGCGTTTGTTTTTTACCGACTTCAAAAAAAGGAGGTTATCAATTCGATACGTATGTATGTAATATTATTGGAATTGCATTATATTCACATATGACAATCTATTAGGGCTGCCAAACAAAATACACAAAATTTTATAGACGTATGTCTGTATGTTTGACCACGTATTTCTCCGCACCTATTAATCGGATCGTGACCATTTTTTTGTATTTTGTTACATTTACTTCAACTTAGGAAAAAGTTTCATCAAAATCGTATCAATAATTTTCAAGATATGGACTAATACGTGTAAGTGTGACGGCCTGACTTATTGATACGAGCTACGGGTGTAGTGTCAAAGGGAAAACATCTCAAAACTTGGTCAAATTCTAGTGCAAAAACTAAAAATTACGAAATAAAAAAGTAATATAAAAAATTAAACCGACTTCAAAAAGAAATTAACTCAAAATTATGAAATACCTAACTTTAATTTCGGAAGTCGGTGGCAAAAAACTAAAACTATAAAAAAATACAGATCCCAAAGACACCGACTTTTTTTTAATTTTTTTTAAAATTAAGTTTTTTTTTGTGTTTTGTTTGGCTGTGTTGGTTGTTGACCTATTTTTATCACCTTAGTATCAAAGAGTATAATTTTTGTTATGAACGTTTTGAGAGCAGTGGTGGCTCAGTGGTAACAGCCGCGACTTACGAGGTCGTAAGTTCGAACCCAGACAGGCCTTTTACTTTGTGTAAGTTATTTCATCACCACTGCTCTCAAAATGATGAACGAAAATCGCGAGGAAACCGACATGTCCTAGAACCAAAAATTCGAAGACATGCGACATCTACAAACTCGCACTGGGCCCAGGTGCCACTCCCACTCCCTCTCACAGAACGGAGGCCTGTGTCCCAGCAGTGGGAACAGTATAGGCTGTTTATGCTAAACTGTTTTTAATTATTTTTGCTTGAAAAACTTTTATGAATCTTCTTTAGTCTTTACAAAGGGCCCAGTATGTGAAGGAAAAGATTTTATTAGAATCTTCTTTGTATCATTAGACAAAGTAACATTATATCAGCGATAAGGATGATGGAATATTTTTGTAAAATATAATTTAAAAAGAGGTCCATGGAGTTTCTTGCCCGTTCTTCTCCATAGGTACCTACGCTTTGGAATGGGCAACTAGCTTCACATTTTTCTGACTGACCTACTTCTTGACAATTCAAAAGTGCCTGTTAAATGGTTTAATTGAAATAAATGCTTTGAGTTTGAGTTTGGAAAAGTTTAAGAAGTATCTATTGGGTTGACATAAGCTATAGAAATTGCGATGAAACGTCATTACCCGCCTTTCTAATCGACTTCAAAAAAGAGGAGCTTCTCAATTCGACTGAATGTTTTTTTTGTATGTTTGTTACGCGATATCTCCGGAAATTGTAAATCGATTACAAAAAATATTTTTTTAATGGATAGGGTGCCTCAGGGGTGGTCCCATTTTGATTAACTTTGCTTGGGGATTTTTTGAGTTAGCTTCAATAATACTTATTTTTGCCACTTGGTTTATATTGATGATGCTAAAATAACTTCCTGTCGCTGATATTTACATAGCAAGTAGTGTTATACGAATTTGTGTGGGGTAAGTACTACAACAACTAAGTGAAAAATAAAACATTAAAAAAAAAAAAAACCGACTTCCAAAATCTTTTTTGGAAGTCGTTTTTTTTTTTTAATGTTTTATTTACACTACAACGTCAAAAATAACATTAGTTTCGGAAGTCGGTGACAAACAACGAAAATGCGAACCCAACGACACCACGATTTTAGTGTTAGATTGTATATAAAATTAACTATTTATTATTATGTATTGTAGAGTAGATAGTTGAGTATTTACCATTTTGTCTATGCAATAGACAGCGGAGAGATTTAATAGAAAAGCTTACATGTCAACCCTGTTGAAAGTCGTGGTAGAATTTTGATTTTTGATTGCCACTTTTGTGCAGACAATCTAGGCACTAAGCTATATTTTTGCTTTACCCACTAACGTGTACCGCTTCCCGCGCGAGGCGAATCGCTATGTCCCCATACATGTACTCACGTGAGCGGTTATGAGGAGACAGTTACATAGTTTTAAGCTCAGCAGCGAAAGGGGATTGACGATTTTTATATGGAGCCTGGCATACCTACAGTGTCCGCCATTTTGATATTTTTTCAAAATGGCGGCCACGCATGAAACCTACATAAATCGATAGCTGACATCAATGCAAACAGTAAATATACGTGACGCTTTACGTGTTGAAATAAAAAAAAACTAAATGGCGGACTGTAGATATGCCACGGACCTTCAAAGTCCTTACTAGGAGTTTTTGTCAAATTACAATCCCGACTATACAAATAAAAAGGAATTGACCCCGCGATCCCTAACATCAAAAGCCAAATCCCCTTCCTCTGAGCCAATCTACTTGTCAACTACGCAAAGGTCCACACATCGGTTAAATGTGCCCGTGCATACAATACAGGGGACAGTGATAAGGTGCAACACATCATGGCGGATTTGCGAGCGGCGACGTCATTTGTCACGTGTCGGTCCAGCGACGTACGTAGTTAGAGAGCGCCTTTATTTTGGGCACTTTTTGCAGGTTCTTTTTGGTGGCTATTTTGATATAAAATTTAGAATAGACTATGTGTACCTGTACATGTTCGAAAATATATCATCATCTGCCTAGCCTTTCCCCAACTATGTTGGGATCGGCTTCCAGTCTAACCGGATGCAGCTGAATACCATAGTATTTTACATGGAGCGACTGCCTATCTGGCCTCCATAACCACTGGTTCACCCAGTAACTGTACTGGGTAATACGATACTCCTTGGTAAGACTGGTTGTCAGACTTTCGGGCTTCTGACTACCCGTAACGACTGTCAAAGATCCGAAACAATTAAAAAAAAAAAAAGAAAATATATAAGAGTAAGTAATAAAGTTACTTCTTACAAAATAATGTCCGGGTAAGCATTTTTATTTGATAAATCAGAAGTATCGTCATCAGCACTAAAAGAAGTAGCTACAATTTAACCTCAGTGACTCGATTTCCGTATAACCTAAGGGCATCTTTTGTAGGTAACCAATATGTGAGGATTACAAAAAGAACGGTCTGATTTGGATAATAAGTATCTTAAGTACATTTTATATAAAGCTCAATCTGTGTGGTTCTTTCCTCAAAAGACCATCTCAGACATCGATCTGCATGGTCTTCACATGATCAACCGGTCGATTCCGTAAAAATCTCACCGTGAAAACTTAGGTGAAGTGAGTTTGTTTTTGCTAGGAATTGACCCTATTGACAGCTCACTCCACGCTCACTTCACCTAAGTTTTCACGGTGAGATTTTTACAGAATAGCACCGCTGATCAAGGTTATGTCTGGTCTTTAAAAGAGACTGTGACCTCTGAGTTTGTTTCGGACTTTCTTCTCAGAGTAATCAGCAACACACTATCAGTCGGAATCTGAATAATTTTGAAGCAAATTGCTAATCCATTGCTTCATAAGTTCGAAAAATTTGTCTGCTCAACACGTAAATAGCGCAATGAATGTTGTTGAACTGTCAAAATGAAACCGATTCCGATTGATAATGTGTTACGCAGACTTCATCTAGTTTTTAAAATATGATTGACGTGTGAAAGTGTTTGTGCAAACCTACTTACAGAAATAAAATCATTTATCATTTAAGCAATTCTTTGTTTTTTTACTATAAAAATGTCGTAAAATCTTCGATCTCCACCAAAAATATCAGCAGAGACGAAGCCACTTACAGTTGAGCCGAAAATAAAGAATAAAAACATGATCCAGAGAGCCGTAGACATAATAATAGGAAAGCATAATGCTGTTGAAAATATCGTGGAAATAAAACCACGGCGAAAGTCTTGGGGACCGCAAAAACTGTTCAGTATTCTAGCACGGCGCTACGGGGAAGCAGAGAGGAATGAAAACGTTACTGGCGTATAGTAGGAAGATGGGAGAAGGACTAATCTGTGAGATCATGTAAAATGTTTGGTTTTGGTTGAATTTGAACGTCCACTGCTAGACATAGGCCTCCCCCAAGCACCTCCACTTCAACCGGTTCTGTGCTCTGTGCTTCTCGCATCCAACGGGTGAGGCGGCAAGACCTGTTTGTAGATTTAAAAAAGTCACCTGTCATCTTTCTTTCAAACCTCCATTTCATCTAGGCCTCGCCTTCTGCCTACCCTGTGTCACCCGTCACCCAACTTTCAATATAATTAGAGCGAACGGCACCTTTTCAATTGGTTCGCGGCGAACTTCTACCGTTGGAGTTGCTGCCTCTGATTTTATAACTGCACCCCTGATTGTTCATTCTTAGTGCAGTCCCAGCCAGATTACCTATGTTAAATGGTACAGGGGAGTTAATTTGGATATGTTTCTGCAGTTTAAGATTATCTAGGGGAACGAAATGGGGTTTTGTCTGGGTGTACGGTCTACGCTACTTCGAGTTGGGTTGGTTAATGGTAAAAAAAATCATAAATATTATGAATGGTAAAGAATGTGAAGATGTTGTTGATGACGGTGTTGATGATGTGTGATGATGTTTGTTGCTCAATCAAGCAGACTGAATGGATTCGGATCCATTTTTGCACATAGATAGTCAATGTTAAGCGATGTCTTCATTATTATGAACAGTAAATACATCTTCCATACAATGCATATACCAATTTGGCACGCATATAATTTATAACCTTGTATAACACATACTAAATAACTAAGCAAATAATAACTAATACCTAATTAATTAATAAAAAAAAATTAAATTAAAAATTTAAAAAACCCCCGACAAAAATAAAGTTAAGGAATCCCTACAAAAAGCATGAAATAAAAAAATAAATTTAAAAAAATATATATATAATAACTTCCGTTCTGTGGAACACCTATTCTGAGATCCCCCGACTTCCATAAGATTTTTTTAATTTTATTTTTGTCGGGGGTTTTTTAAATTTTAAATTTAATTTTTTATTTCATGCTTTTTGTAGGGACTCCTTAATTTTTGTATTTAATTACTTTTATTTTCTTCCGTTTTAAGATTCTGGTAATTTGGTGTTTAATCAAGTTTTTTATCCGTCAAAAAATATTGATTAATTTATAGTTGAAGAATAATTTTTAAGACAACAGATTTTTTTGTTTTATTATATTTTTCAAGTTTTTAGTTTTCATTTCGTTAGGTAGTTAATATTCCTCATTCCCTTTCAATATAGTGTAAATTATTCTACTTGTCAAGCCCTTGCATTTGATACCTCTATATTGAAGGAGTTGTGAAAAAAAAATGCAATTCGAAATTTTGGGTGGCGGCCATCTTGGATTTGAAATTTTTAATAGTTATAGTATTCTATTAGTCAAGCCCTTTCATTTGATACCCATATTGAGGGAGTTGAGAAAAAAAAATTTGTAATTCGTCACTTTTTTGTGGCGGCCATCTTGGATTTAAAATTTGTTATAGTGTATAGTATTCTACTATTGAAGCCCTTTCATTTGATACCCATATTGAGGGAATTGTGAAAAAATATGTTATCCGCTATTTTGTAGCGGCGGCCATCTTGGACCGATTTTCATCAAACATACTCCAAAGAATACTCCCGACTAATACACCTTTCAAACAAAAAAAAGAAAATCAAAATCGGTTCATCCGTTCGGGAGCTACGATGCGACAGACAGACACACACACACACACACACCCCCCACACACCCCCACACACACACAGACACGTCAAACTTATAACACCCCGTCGTTTTTGCGTCGGGGGTTAATAACAAAATTAAATCCTAAAACTATATACATAATCAGCCTATAATGTTCCCACTGCTGGGACACAGGCCTCCTCTCGGAGAGAGGGAGTGGGCCGTAATCCACCACGCGGGCCCAGTGCGGGTTGGCAGATGTCACATGTCTTCGAATTTTTGGTTCTAGGACATGCCGGTTTCCTCACGATGTGTTCCTTCACCGTTTTGAGAGCAGTGGTGATGAAATAATTTACACAAAGTAAAGCGCCTGTCTGGGTTCGAACCTACGACCTACAACTCGTAAGTCGCGGCCGTTACCACTTGGCCACCACTGCTCTCAAAAAAAAAAAAACTGTATACAAACTCGAAAAATTATTTCGCCTTTGTACAGTATTTCTTTTACTTGTGCATTAATTTTCTAATAAATAAATAAATAAAAATTCATCCGCAATTTCATTTCATTCATATACCAATGAATAAAATGAAGTGTCTGTTTCTAATGTCAAAATAAAGCTATTAACTAATGCATATGAAACTACGAGCACCTATATACAGTAAACAAAAAACCTATTTAAATATTTTGCTTGTCTTTCTAGTGTCTGTTTGTTCGGGCTAATCTCCAAAATGGCTGGACCTATGTTGATGGGACTTTTACTGGCAGACAGCTGACGTTATAAGCAGTAATTTAGGCTACTTTTATTTTAGAAAAAAGTTCCGTGAAAAAAACTAAAGTCCATGAAAAGGCTGAATACCAGTATTTTACATGGAGCGACTGCCGATCTGTCCTCCACAGCCCAGTTACTGGGTAATACGATATCCCTCGGTAAGACTGGTTGTCAGACTTTCGGGCTTCCGACTGCCCGTAACGACTGTCAAAGATCCACGAATGTCAGCCAGGACCGAGGCTCGGAGGGGTCACGGTATGTAAAGATGGTCCATCTACAGACCAACCGCGGCAAGCGTAGCTTAAAAATATTAACATTGTAGTAAATTCCAAATTGAAACATACTGTTATCTGGGGTACATGAACCGGGTTTGTCTAAGAAACGAGCAATTGACAGGAAGCCATGATAAGTTACCCACAAAATTTTCCATCGAGAATAAATAAAATACCAGCATAGAATGGATACTAGACAACTTTGTATTCAGTTTGCTGTTCTCCGATACTTTACTAACTCCGCAAAACAGAAAAAGCCAAAAATATATACCGAAACAACTAAAATCCTCCATCAAATAATACAATAAGATGCTGAAACGAAGATGCGGTCGCAGTAAGTTACTGAAATCAAGCCTCAACGCCGAGTACTGTTCTTAAACTTTTGGAGTTAATACTTTTTAACTCCCAACGCTGTTAAGTTTCAAACGACTGTAGTTCAATGCTTGAGATGTTGAGAGTAGTCAAAACGCTGGTAAGTTCAAAACTGTTTAGATATTATCGCACTAATCACACTTATAAAGGCGAAAGTTTGTGAGTGTGTGTGGGGGTGTGTTTATATGTTTGTTACTTCTTCACGCTCAAACGGCTGGACCAATTTTGATAAAATTTTATATGGAGGTAGCTGACACCCTGGATTAACATATAGGCTAACAGATTATATAGGCTAACGGATTAACATATAGGCTTTTTATCCCGATATTCCAACGGAATCGAAATTTACGCGGGTGTAACCGCGGGGCGCAGCTAGTTTTTTATAAGAGCAGACAAAGGGGGAATCAATTGGGAGAAGGATTCTTTCATAGCTTCTATTGATGCGAATTTCTGACAGAGGATTAAATAAATGTTCGCCATTCATCAAGATGAGTCAGCGTGATGAAATTATGAAAGTGACGTAAGTGTTATCAAAACGACAGTTAAATTCGTCAAACGAGATTTATTGAAAGAGAAATTCAATGGGATCCTGTCCTCAAGATTCGCGGACAAGACAAGTCCCCCAAGATCATTGTGATTTAGCGCCCCTTGATTATTTTTTGTGGGGTTTTGTGAACTGTTGAAGACCTAAGGAGTGACATGACACGCGTCATCAATGGTGAGGTACAGTTGTTATTAGGTATGTCAAAAAGTGATGGAAAATTGGATTCACGATACCATACGAAGCCGAGGTGGTCATTTAAATGATATGGTATTCCATACAATACATAATGATGGGGTCCTGGGTTCGATTCCCGGGTCGGGCAAAGTGTAATTGAGTTTTTCCATTAGGAATTTCTTAAGCCCAGAGTTTGGAAGTTGGCGGTGTGAGACCCCCGGCCTTGGAAAGCACGTCAAGCCGTTGGTCCTGCACCCGATCTCTCTCCGGTCGTGTCCACAGAGCATGTAACACTTTGTCGTGTCGGATTGCCGCCCCATCGGACTATGAGAGTGAGGGAAGAGGGATCTGCGCGCATACTTGTGCACAAATAAAATATCTCTAGATTGGCCGCTGTGACCGAAATACGGTCTGGAGCAGGGATTCCCAAAGTGGTCGATATCGACCCCTTGGGGTCGATATCGGTTTCCTGGGGGTCGACATTAAACGAAAACTGATTTTGGGGGTCGACGAGGTCTAAAAATCGACCCCTATTAAATTAATACAAGTTCTTATTTAAAACTTTTAAGATAGGTAGGTAGGTACTGTATTGTTTATGTTGTGTTACGTGTACTAAGAATAATTAATATTTTTGTAGGAAATAGCATTGTTGTAGTAATGTAAAGTCTCAAGTTCGTACAAGATGAAAAACTCGGCAAGTCAGTGTGGACAAGTTTGTGCAAGATAATGAGTTCGAGCGTAGGTAATTTGGCCATGGGGGTCTGAGTTCATTTTGGAAAAGGGGTCACTTGTCCAAAATACTTTGGGGATCCCTGCTCTGGAGGAAACTAGCCTAGGTAGTGGTGAAAAGATGGCCTCGTCCATACTCTTCCCTGGTTTGAGCTCGCCCGGTCAGTATATTTTTATTTTATAGGATTTTTATTGTCAGTTTCGCTCCTAAGAGCAACATAATAAGTTAAAACAAAATTTGTTACACTTTCACGATACCGAATTCCACGCGCGAAGCGGCCAAAAGCTAGTTAAAATATAAACGACAAAATAATCCTACAAATTAAGTCTTTCTTTGACATAATTTTGTTCCCGTAAATATCAGAAAACATTAAAAATACAACGCAGTCGAGCAAAGTAAATGAATCCCTTGTTTTTATGGAAATTGCGACAAGCACGACCTGTCGGCCCTTTACCCCTTTCACATTATACGTCCTTGTTGAAATATTTAGTACAAAAAGCATTGTTCCCCATTTACCGAATTGGGGAAAAACACGCCGATGAAATTAAAGGTATATAATTATATATATATTGGGATATTTCTATCTGACAATGGATCGGCAAATTCTCGACAACAGAAACCATTTTTTTTATTCGGAAGGATCATTGTTTTTTACGAAAACCAATTTAAGTGGTAGCATTTGAAATTCTAATTATTTTTTTTTTATTTATTTATTTGCTAATACGTTTAACTCTAGTTAGTAGGCACGCATTAAAATTGCATGACACATTAAGACATTGCAAGGGCACTGCAAAATTTATATATGAAATTATTAAATTACATAATATTATATTATGTGAACTGATGGACAGATGACCAAGTGAAGAGAGGGATGGTCACGAGGACCCGCTGAATGGGTAGGTGAACCTTTAGGGTTGCGGGCGCACAGAATGGGGACTCTGTCCGTCCACCAAGTGACCCCAGGGAAGACGGTGGCACAGTGGTCACGTGCTGCCGTGCATAGCGAGGCTCAGGGGAGGCCCTTTTACTGTCTCCCCAGGGATGTGCCTTACAGGCGTTGCACGGGGGGGTTCCGGAATTGGTCTTTTAAGAGGAACCGGGACCACCCCTATGTGCTGATGATGATCACCAGGGTGGTTTTAGTAAGGTAAAAATACCACACTCCCCGACCTCCCTCCCCGGAGGTCGGGTGCCTTTTGAAGGTTTCCCCCCGACAGCAACAAAAAAAAAAAGTCCGGTTGATGTGGCGACGGTTGAGGGAGGTATGTCAAGATCTCTTTATACTGAAATGATGATGAATTTAGTCCAACGACGATATAACCACTGGTTATATTAACTTTAGAGTTAGTAGGTTGTAGGTTCGAACTCACACAGTCGCATTGCTTTGTGTTATTCATCACCACTGCTCTCAAAACGGTGAAGGAAAACATCGTGAGGGAATGCATGTCTTAGAACCAGAAATTCGAAGACATGTGACATCTACCAACCCGCACTGGGCCCGCTTACCCACTTCCTCTCATAGAGAGGAGGCCGGTGTCCAATAGTGGGAACATTATAGGCTAATTTTGCATATTATGCAATTTATTTATTTATTTATTCACAAGGCAACTACAACAGGCAATAATCACAGTGAGTACAGTAGGTTCAAATTATAGGTTGCGACCTGACTATCACCCAAAGCGTAGTCGCACAACATGACCAGCAACAACAATAATAATGGTAACAACTACAGTAAAAAATAAAAATAAAACTTAATTGACAAAATTACAGCTACAAGGTATGAGCATCTGCCCTCCGACACACTACCTACTACTCACGCAGGGCATGTGTAGGAGACCAAACACGCCAGGTTAAGTGCATAATTCACACAAAGTTACATTATTATAAAGAGCGAGCACAGAGAGAGAGCATTATTTAAAGCGATATAAAATAAAAGCGTTTTAAAATTAAAATTAAAAAGAAAGAGTACATACATGTCTTTTGAAAGCAGCGGCACGAGAATCGAAGATATCAATACTATTATTGTCTTTTGATATTTCATTGTATAGTCGACACATTCTAACGATAGGGTTATAATATGAAGTGTTATTTGTAAAGACCAGAAGTACAAAAGTATTCGGTTTTCGGGTGTTATACCTAATATTGATGTTTATTGTCAATTCAATTCAAGACTTCATTGCAAGAGTATTGATTGCCCCACTTCTATTACTATAATAGGCTATTTGACTGGTTTCTGATAAACATCTCAGATTATTTAATGGTGTCTAACGAGCCCACAAAAACCTATTACTTCAAATTGCATAATGTATTTCTTTTAGAAAATAGTAAATAAAAATGTACTGTTTAAATAAGCCGCCAAAACGCTATCTTTAACAATATGGCGTCGTGACGTCAAAATACACGTAAACAAACGTTGAAACGGTCGAGATACTAGACAAAAGTCATCTGTTCTGTCAACGATAGACAGAAATTGACTATATCATGACGTCATCATAAGTTCAGCCAATCCAGACCGTTTTCGATTACGTGGCGCCAGATTTAAAAAGATGAAGTTTTTTCGGGATTTTTTTAATAAATAATACATTTTTTTGTAGTAAAATTAATGCAAATCGATTTTAAAAGCGATAATCTATACGAGTGTCAATAATTATGACCTTATTTTTTACATTGTCAAATAGCCTATTATATGTAAAGATAGATTATCTATAACCAGATTGGATATCACACACAGATATAATCTCAATCAAGTGAAGTTATTAGTCCCTACCTTCATCAGGACCTGTCTGTTGTAATTGATCTCTTGTCATTCGCAGGACGTATGGATATCTGATAGACAGGTACCTAAGCTAAAGGTTGACTGACTAATTTTGGATGTACCTACTTACTATACGTACCTAGGCTGTAACATTAACATTAGAAACTGTATTTTCAACTCAATTAGTTGATTTGTGGACAGTTAATTCAGATTTGTTACAGTTGTAATGACAATCATGTTTTAATAGATTTTTATTTTTGTTATTTTATTTATCTTTTAAATAGATTCCATGCAGACCCAGTGCGGGTTGGCGGATGTCACATGTCTTTCCTCACGATGTTTCCCTTCACCATTTCGTCTCTATATAAATTCAGGCAGTGCATAAATTACTGGGTGTTGTGTGTGTCAAAATCATACTGCGTTTATTTCAAGTGAACGACTTTACATTATAGAGGCATGAGGAACAGGGTGTAAAGTTCACTCAACCTCCATAGAAAAGGGAGGATCCTCCGACCAGACGGGTGTTGTGTCTGGCGGGCAACTGCCCAATAATTTATGTCGGGGCCGTTGTATCTATGCTAATTGCGCGGTAAACTCTGCTTGCGCGATGTAGGATTTGCGTGACGTAGCATGACGCGTTGTTTGCATGTGGCGTTGTAGATACCGCTACAACATCACCGCGGCTATGCTATCACTGGTTTATACAAAACAAAAGCCTATTTATAGAAAAATTTGCTCATCCTAAACTCGCTTGACTGTTCGAACGTAACCAGATCTATTTTACTGCCAACCTGCACTACATAAGGTCGCCTTTTGCAGACTACTTTTACAGTACCTAAATAGTTAGTTCATCCTAGTATAAGCTCTTTTGACCCTGCCCAGACCTTTCAATCCACCCAATACATACCAAAAGGTCCGACGGAACCCGGAACGGTCCGTGTCGAAAGTGCAATACGAATCAATAGTGTGACGGAGCAGTTCAAAGTGCGTATAATTGCCTCGGCACAGTTAACCACGAGCGGAGGTTCCAGCGAATATCTTTGTTACAACTGAATTCTGTGTGACGAAATGTATTTTGAATTGTGTTTGTGACATTTTGGAGTCGACAGCCTACTGCATCCTAATTGCGTGACACACTATCAATCTCAATCTGAATAATTTTGAAGGATATTGGTAATGCATTGCTCCATAAGTTCGAAAAATGTGTCTGCTCAACAACGTAAATAACGCAATGAATGTTGATGAACTGTCAAAATTAAACCCATTGCTACTGATAGTGTGTTACGCAATTACCCCGCCTGGGCTGAAATACAGTCTCACATACAAGTCAATCTATTCGCAATATGGCACTTCTTTATTAGTGGTTGTAATGGCAATCATATCACTTGGTTTTATTAGGTTTTTATATTTTATTTATCCTGTTGATAGATGCTGATTTTGTAAATGTGAGGACTTTGTAGGCCTTGTAGACTTTAGATCTGTAGACCATTATTTTATCAAGTACCTGGTACTTGTTGACTGGCCTACGCTGTCCTCCCATACCTACTGTAATTTGGAAACATTGTAAAAGCCAATTATTTTTAAAATAAAAAGAATAACCGTGGAGTTTCTTGCCGGCTCTTCTCCATTGGAAACGACCAATTGGAACCGTGCTCATAGCTTCTGACGTTTCATAAGTGCCCATGTAGGTTTATGTGAAATAAAATATTTCGATTTAGATTTTTTTGAGAGCTTAAAGTGAGCTAGTCTGAGTGAGTCTATATAGTCTATCCTGTATATCTATGTGGAATGACACCTCACATCAAGCTCACTTCAATTGAGTTCGCACGGTAAGATATTTACAGAATATACCGGAAGATCATAATAAGCGGATTTGTTACATTTCGACGATGAAGTGACAAGAACCTTTATTTACCAGAACATAATTTTACAGGAAACGAAAAAAAACGTTTTATTTATTTTAAACGCAAGGTATGAAAAATATTATTATTGGTTATATATTATACAAGGAACGGGTATAGTAGGATATATGAGACTAGTGTATATACAATAAACTTAAAAGTTATACAATAAAATAAACTTAAGATAAAAAATTAAAATCGCAAAAATGTCACTTAGGAGTTCTTGTCACTTCATCGTCGATTTGTAACTTTTATCCAAACTTACCTTAACTTTTATTAAACTTTATTCTTTCGTTTAAATTATTTTTCTTTCTTTCATCATGTTTAATACCTTCGACAAAAAATGTGTTAACTAAATTTTGAGAATCGAACTTAATTTCCTTAAGTATATATTCGCCCTAAATAAAGGCGGAAGCACTCTAAAATTTTAATCTTCAGGAAAGTTATTTTGTAATTTTGACGGAAGTAAAAAAACAAAAATTATTTTCTATGAATTTCCATTCAAAATTTCATCCACTATTTCCTATTTTCCTCATTTCCTATCCCTTTAAGGGGATTGCCGGACCTAAACGCAAAAAACGCAAGTTTTATTAGCAATAAAAGTATATGATCGACTACAGTAAGCAACATCAAAAAATATATGATATTCTTCAGGATATATTCTAGGATATAACATAATACAACTAATTTGATAGGATAGTAAAAAATCATGGATCAAGATACCTCTAAAACTTTCTTTTTACAAAAAACCATACTAATATATACATACAATCATTCTGAGTTTTTGTCAGATTATTCTACTTTCTGTTTTAATTTTTTAGTCCAAACAATATATTTTTTGTAAATTGATAATTGCTTCATATTTTCCAACAAATTACCAGCGTTGTGTCATCGCGCTTCTCTTTCTTTTCTATGCAGTCCGACAGTGACGGGATGAATGAGTTTTCAAAAATCCTTCCATAATGCTCATTTTCGTTATATAAGGAACTCTTAAGCAGAGTTGCATGCTTCTTGACCCAGCGACTTAGTCTGTGTTGTCTGTCAGTAAATAAAAAAAATGTAAATGTTAAAATGACTATATTCCAAAATGATCATCGACTTTCCCCGCTGACTGTACATTGCTGTAACCTCCGGCTCTCATTCATCAGTACCTCGCAGTATCCCCTAGTTCGTCCGCTTTGTCATCCTATACACAATGGTCCGACTAATTGCCGACAACTGACATTAACAATAATTAGTACGCACCTCCCCTTTGGGGTGTGGTTCCAAGGGAAAGGGGAGAGCGGGGAAGTTTTTGTTAAGGAATTTGTTAGTCTTTTGTTTAGAACTTTACGTTTACTTTTCTAAGAACGGAACTGCCTGTGTTTGATTGGCAGTTGTTTTTGGGTGATTGTGTAAAGGTACGGACAGACTTGCTCATTACTAGCAGGAAAGCATGCCATTACTGAGCAGTTGCTACTTAGAAGCATGTGTGTCAAAGCATTGCTAGTAAGGAGCATGCTCAAAAATCAACAGTCGTTTGATTTTCGAACATGCTACCTGAGGTGTGGGTGGAAAGGGGAGTGCTCCGAGCGCGTCTGCACACGCTAATTTAGGAGTATGCTCGCTTATTTCTAGCACATGTGAACAGCTACAGGGCATGCTAATTTTAAACAGCCTTACAAGCATGCTTTTTATCAGTATGTGTGTCAGTACATTTATTGATGACCTTTCCATCTGGCTTCCGTCTTTGAACGCACTTACGTGTAGGTTTTTGTGAGGAATAAGCCAGATTTCTCCTAGGGTAAGGATCATCAGGACGTACGAAGGTTTTCAATATCGGAAAACGAGTTATGGAACTGAAATAGAGTTCGGCAAGAGTCTGATCTCAGTCGCAATCTGTCAAAAATAATTCTAATTTCCCTACATTTTTGACATTGATTGTCGCTAAGATGAGATTGCGACTTGATTTTGAATGCTTTTAATTACGGGAATTGGCCTTCTGACAAGGCGTAGTGATGACCAGTGAAGTAAGGCAGTGACCGGGTGGCGTCCAAGGACTGGGAGACAAAGTGTCGGTCAAAAGCTGAAGAGTATGTTTGTTGGTTTGAACGCGCTAATCTCGGAAATTGCCATTTGGATTAAAAAAAAAGAATAGCCCAAATTTTGAGGAAGACTATAGTCCACTTAACATCTCACGTCTACTTTACTTCACGCTAGAACACTAAGAAGACTTGCAAAAAAAAAATTTTTTGAAAAAATGCTAAGTGAAATCAAAGTAAAAGGGTGATGCAATGCGCGGACGAAGTCGCGGGTAGAAGCTAGTATCACACTAATATTATAAAGGCGAAAGTTTGTGAGTGTGTGTATGGTGAGGGTGGGGGTGTTTATATGTTTGTTACTTCTTTACGCTCAAATGGCTGGACCAATTTTGTATGGAGGTAGCTGACACCCTGGATTAACATATTGTTACGAGCTTCGGGTTCGTGACAATAAAAACTGCCGATTTAATAACCAAAAATAACAATTTATTTTACAACACTAATTACAGCTCAAAACACTAATTAAAAGAACACAATTACACTACTGATCACTCTTAATTCGCACTTGAAGATCGCTTAGATGTTTTCGCTCTTGTCGCTTTATCCAAACTGTGTCGGCTCGCGGCCCACACCGGCCTTATATAGTGCCGCAGATAGTTCTAGAACCTTCCATTGTAGAAACATCTAGAATGTTCGAGTACATACCGGCCCCGACCGACTAGGTGTCGATAGTTCGAGAAAGTTCTACAAAGTTCTAGTATCGAATTTTCTAGAACGATCGTGACTCGACTAGTTCTGCTACTCGATACTAGATGGCGCTAGCGGTACCTAATGTCACCATGTACCAGGCATTAATTGTGGCGCGCAACACTGCCCCCTCCTAAGACATGCTCGTCCCGAGCATTATCAGCCCCATAATAACGCGCCAGTCGGTCCACATGGACGATCTTAGGAGTACCTCTTGCACCTTTCTGTATCCGGTAGGTTACGTCATTGATCTTTGTCACAATCCGGTACGGTCCGTCCCATTTAGCTTGAAGCTTAGGAGATTTCCCTTTGCTGCGGACTGGATTGTGCAACCACACTAGTGAACCTTCGTCGAACCCTTTATTGTTCATTTTGCGGTCATAACGGGTTTTCATCTTTTCAGACATTTGCTGGCCCGATTGTCTGACGTGCTCATAAATGTCATTCATTTTGTTCCGCAAGTCATTCGCATAATCGGTTATACTGCGTGGGGCATCAGGTGGTATTCCGGTGATCAGGTCTGCAGGCAGCCGTAATTCTCTTCCAAAGTTTGCGAAAGCTGGTGTCACCGATGTACTTTCGTGAACAGCGCTTCGATATGACAACAAAAACGGTTGTATGTGCTTGTCCCAATCTCGTTGCCGATTTTCCACAACTTTTGCTAGGTACCTCTCCAATGTCTGATTAAATCGTTCTACCATTCCATCCGACTGTGGGTGGTAAGAAGTTGTTCTGGTTTTATGAGTACCCATAACTCGACAAGTTTCCTGGAATATTTGTGACTCAAAATTCCTTCCTTGATCACTGTGAATCTCTAAAGGTACTCCAAAACGACAGAAGACTTCATGAACTAACTTATCTGCAACTGTCGAAGCTTCTTGATTTGGAATGGCGAAGACTTCCGGCCACTTGGTGAAGTAATCCATCACAACCATGAAATACTTGTTGCCACTTTCACTTTCCGGAAACGGCCCCGCAACGTCAAGGGCTATCCTCTCCCATGGTGCACCAACATTGTACAATTTCAATGCACCTCTACTGCGAGTCTGAGGTCCCTTTACAGCTGCACAACTTGTACATTTGCGACACCAGTCCTCGACATCGTCCCGACAGTGGACCCAGTAAAACCGTTCTCGTATCTTCAGTAGAGTCCGTTTTACTCCCAGATGACCTCCTGAACAACCATTATGGTACAGCTGTAGAACATCCGGCACTTGAGCTTTAGGGACTACCATTTGCAAATGACAGCTGTCTCCCCGAGTATTTTCCCATTTACGGCACAGGACTCCATCCTGAATCACCAAGCTGTCCCATTGGGCCCAATAGCTTTTTGTGATCGAACTCATCGCTGAGACGTCGCTCCACCTGGGCTTAGGAGCTCTGGCCTTCATCCACTCCAGAATCGGCTTGATGTCCGAATCTTCCTGCTGTGCACGTTGTAGGATTTCCTTCCACTCGTTGCTGAGGTCTGTCCTGAGCATCCTCACAGGTACCACTTCCTTACCCTCTTGCCTAGTACCATGCTTGCGGTCTTCAGGACAAGGTCTTCTTGAAAATGCATCTGTGTTGCCATGAGGTTTCCCGCTGCGATGTTTGACCACAAAGTCGTATTCTTGCTGCTGCTGGGCGGTGCTGTTAGCCGCACATCTCTCTGGAGACCAGCCATCTTCCCTTTCTGCAGTTCGCTTAGGGCAACTGGATCGAAGGTGGCCCTTTTCCCCACAGCCGTAGCACCTAGGGCTGTACCTTCTATTACGATCGCGAACTGTAGCCGCTACAACCTCCCTGACGCGATGGGAACGATAATCCTGCCGCACAGCTTCCACCTCCAGTGCATGGGCCAAGGCGTCCTTAAGCGTCCCGTGGTGCCCGAGCCTCACAGCAGCTCTCACTTCATGGTCACGGATGCCGTCGATGAACGCCTGCACCAGGTTCCCATCAATAAGCGCAGGTACGGACTGGTAAGCTTTACGAACCAACTTCTCCACTTCAAGGGCCCACTGCTGCAGGTTTTCGTTACTGCGTTGCACGCGATCCTTGAGCTGCGCACGAAACACGTGTTCCAGGTGAGCGTCGCCATACCGAGCCTCCAATGCCTCAAGGAGCTGCTCGTAAGTCACTTCCTTACCGAGAGCTTCCAGAACAGTTAAGGCCTGGTCGCGCAGGCCTAGGGTGAGAGCAGTCATGGCTTGATTTTTATTCCACCCGTTCGCCTTCATGACAGCCTCAAACTGGATTTTGTAGGCCGACCAGGAAGAAGTTCCGTCGAACGGTGGCACTTTGAATCCCCGTAGCGAAGGTGTTGTAGCTACGGGAGCTGCGATTCCATCCCCAAGTTTAAGGTTACCCAACTCCTGCTTCACATCAGCAATGACGTCACTAAACTTGCTGATCTGAGTTTCAGCTTCTGAAAGGCGGTTGTCATGCTGGGCAACCTTCTCCTTCACCTCGTTCATGTCTTTCCCGAAGGTTGCGTGAAGGTCTTTCATGAGGAGCATCTGTTCTTCCTGGCGGCGCACCTGCTCCTCCTTATCCCGTTTGAGCTGTTCTTCCAATCGATGGGCCTGTTCCTCCTGACGGCGGGCCTGTTCCTCCTTGTCGCGCTGGAGCTGTTCTTCCAACCGACGAGCCTGTTCCTCCTGTCGGCGAGCCTGTTCCTCCTGTCGGCGGGACTGCTCCTCCTGCCGACGGGCCTGCTCCTCCTGTCGACGGGCCTGCTCCTGCAGCATCATCATCAGAGCAGCAAAATCTGGTGCTGATGATGCTGGAGCAGCTGTGGACGGGCCGGCCTCCGTGGTCGGTAGCTGGCCTTCCGACCCCTGTGGCGTTGCTCCACCGAATCGCCGCTGGTCCGTCTCCTGCTGGCGTTGACTCCGGGTACGGATACCCTCCGTGTCGTCTTTGGGTAAAACCGGCATAATCCTTGCTTCTGACACCAATTGTTACGAGCTTCGGGTTCGTGACAATAAAAACTGCCGATTTAATAACCAAAAATAACAATTTATTTTACAACACTAATTACAGCTCAAAACACTAATTAAAAGAACACAATTACACTACTGATCACTCTTAATTCGCACTTGAAGATCGCTTAGATGTTTTCGCTCTTGTCGCTTTATCCAAACTGTGTCGGCTCGCGGCCCACACCGGCCTTATATAGTGCCGCAGATAGTTCTAGAACCTTCCATTGTAGAAACATCTAGAATGTTCGAGTACATACCGGCCCCGACCGACTAGGTGTCGATAGTTCGAGAAAGTTCTACAAAGTTCTAGTATCGAATTTTCTAGAACGATCGTGACTCGACTAGTTCTGCTACTCGATACTAGATGGCGCTAGCGGTACCTAATGTCACCATGTACCAGGCATTAATTGTGGCGCGCAACAATATTTATAGGCTACTTTTATCCCGATATTTCCACGGGATTGACATTTACGCGGGTGAAACCGCGGGGCGCAGCTAGTTGTATATAATCATCACATTAGCTATTGGGTGTTAATCTGAGATCTTCAGAAACCACCCCGTGTAAGCAAGGTTCAAGAAAAATCTCTTCCACTAAGAGATTTTTGGGCCATTTTAGAGCACAATCAAGTATGATTACAAAACATTAAATTCTATGAAAATATCTACATTTTCCTCCAAAACCAATCATAAACCACCTTACTTAATCGTTAAGTTAAGGCCCTAAACGAATAATTTAATTACTGAACGCAACACGTTAGAGTGGCGCGGGGGGCGTCGCTGAAAGCGTAAGCTCTGCGGATTTTTTAGCTGCCATGGAGCGGTGGTGTGGAGAGCACCGCGCTTTTGCCGTCTAAGCGTACATTTCAAGTGCATCTTCGCTTACTGCAACACGTCCTCGACTTAATAATCGACCGTCGATTCGTTCGTGATGGACCGTCGATCAACCTTACTTAGTCCTTACTTAGTCTTATCCTTTTTTAGTCCAACCTTATTTAGTCTTGGGTAGCAAAGTTCAGAGCTACAGGATCAACATTAAACAGCCCCAGACCAGGACCTACACCAGCGGTAGCCACAGACGAAAATGTTGAACGTGTTATGGTTTCTGTGACCGAAAATCCCCGTTTATCACTTCGTGCACGTTTTTCGACATTAGGAATTACAAAATCATCCATATAGGTTATAATGCGAAAAAAAAACTCAAGTTCCATCCGTATAAAATTCAAATCGTTCAAGATTTACAAGTACAAGAAGTAACAAACATAATTATAAACACACACATTCACAAACTTTCGCGGTCGCCTTTATAATATTATTGTGATTTTACTTTATTGTTCGAGTTAATTACCTGTTTGTATGCACGTGTTTCTGCGACAAATAAACCTACTTTTCTTTTTCCTTTTCAAATCATGCTTTTTTCGGTGGGTTATTCAAAAAAGATTCTGAAATTGGCTTTTATTCCACAATCATATCTATTTTAAGATCTGCCCAATTTCAACTGAGCATCACGTTATGTAAGTATACAAAATTTCCGACCCAATCGCCTTAGGGAAGGACAGAAACAATACATATTTATATGTACAACATACATATATATAGGGTGTTTGGTAGTACAGATACAATTTTTTGTGGGATTGGGGATGTCATTTGCTAGCACAAAATTGTTTTATTTTTCGTATTTATTATGAACTAGCTGCGCCCCGCGGTTTCACCCGCATAAGTTTCGATCCCATGGGAATATCGGGATAAAATATAGCCTATAATTGTTAATCCAGAGTGTCAGCTATCTCCATATAAAATTTTATCAAAATTGGTCCAGCCGTTTGAGCGTGAAGAAGTAACAAACATATACCACACACACCCTCACACTCACAAACTTTCGCCTTTATAATATTAGTGTGATGATATTTTCACTTAAATTTTACGATGCTTAACACAATTTTACGACTTTGGAAGCACCCAAGTCATTTTCGAGAACCAATTGTACTTAATTGTATATTGCAGATAACACTTAAAATGTTACAACCACAAACAAAAAAGTTGTGACATTAACGGGTGATTAAAAAGAAACATATTTCTATGTTGGGGTGAGCTTTCAGTCTAACCGGATGCAGCTGAATACCGGTATTTTACATAGAGCGACTGCCTATCTGACCTCCACAACCCAGTTACTGGGTAATACGATACTCTTTAATAAGACTGGTTGTCAGACTTTCGGGCTTCTGACTATCCGTAACGACTGTCAAAGATCTACGAATAATAGCCGGGACCAACAGCTTAACGTGCTTTCTGAGGCACGGAAGGGTCTGGGTATGTAAAGATGGTCACCCATCAACAGACAAACCGTGGCAATCGATCGGCCGGTGCGGCTGTTATTATTTAGAAAAGAAACATATTCACAATACATATTTCAATTACCTACCGTGACACTTAAGACTGGGGACTCTTGTGGGTGAAAACTAGGATAATATGACACTTCCTATCTCTAACATACTTGTGTCGGTCCCTCACACACCCTGTATATATACTGCTACGAACAACCGTTTATCCCACATGACAAGTTGACCGAAAGTAATGCCGTTGCTGATCAATAGAACGGAAAAGAACTGCGTAAATCTATTACATTTGATACTAAGGAACGGTTTCCTTTGTATTTCTTATGTGTTACCCCCTTATCTATATTATGATATAAGGTATTCTTGTTTTTCAATGACGGTATGGAAGGAAAATGATAGAGCGCTGAAATTGGGACGAATACGTCATCAAACCGGATTTGTGAGTCGAGAGAATAGGGTGCTAAAAGTGCCTATGGAGAGGGCCTGTTATTCTGTTTATACCTTTAAAAAAATCTAGGGTCTTGTGGCTAAATAAAAATAGCAGGCAGTAGTATTCAGCTGCATCCAGTTAGATTGTAAGCCGATTCTAACATAGTTTGGAAAAGTCTAGGCAGATAATGATGACCTTTAGAACAATCATGAACAGACAGCTGTGCTGATGGGGAGTTTGTTGCGCCACTTCTTCTCCCCAGCGAAAGCACTAGCAAGTGGTGAAGGGCGGGCGTTTTGGGGGACTATCTTATGTAATTTTGACGTTCGAAAAGTGCTGATTATCAGCCTAGTTTGAATAAACGACTTTTGATAGCATGGCATCCAATCAATCAACTCAGCATATTGCAGTCCACTGCTGGACATAGGCCTCTCTCAGGCTGCGCCACAACACCCTGTCCCCCGCCTTCTGCATCCAATCCGATTGGTGTCTGAAATGGTCTTTTGAGGAAAGAACCACACAGATTGAGCGGACCTGTCCAATCTGTGCACGCATTTGTCAAAAAACGTGCAGCTCAACTCAGAACTTGAGGAGCTCAACGATTCGACGAACAATACCAAAGAAAGGACATTTGGGTAAGCCGCGTAAATTACTCAAACTGCCAGATCATGATTAAGAAGGAAAAAATAAATGACCCACATAGTCCTCACATTCACAATTTTTTTTTTTTTATTGAATTGTGATTATGGATATTTTTTGTCTGACTTAATAAATGAATTGAATTGAATTGAATAAAAAAAAAACTAGTTGAGCATCATCACTTCCGAATTTAGAATAACACAGATGTCAGAAGTCCATTTGTCAGTTCAGTCACCCTTCTCACAAAGTAACAGTATTCCTTTTCTTAGGTCGACAATGTGTACAAATCGTCTCCAATTCTCATACAACACGACTACTACAATTGGCGCCGACATCAAAGCGAAAAAAGCGCTAAAAGCGAAACGAGCGAGAGGTGTGATTGTCAGTTTATTTGTGTCGGGAGTGTCGGCTCAGATTCCAATAACGGTGGACGGCTATCTTGGTAATGATGGCGCGTTAGATGTCAAAAGAGTTTGAGACATGTCCTTTTGAATCAGAAACAGTCTGCGCAGACCAAGTTCTAGAGAGATAGGTGACGCAGTTTGGTTTATGACAGACTAGCTGCGCCCCGCGGTTTCACCCGCGTAAATGTCGATCCCTTGAGAATATCGGGATAAAAAGCCTATATGTTAATCAAAGGTGTCAGCTACCTCCATACAAAATTTTATCAAAATTGGTCCAGCCGTTCGAGCGTGAAGAAGTAATAAACATATAAACACACCCCCACATACACACACCCCCACTCACAAACTTTCGCCTTTATAATATTAGTGTGATAATAATAATGTGATTGGACAAAGAGGGACGTGAATTTTATAGATTTATTTCTTGACAACAATTCCATCGAACTAGTTTACAAGAGGAATAGATCAAGAGTACCTAATAAACAACTAATGTAAATGTTGTGAAGGTTTAAGGATGTATTGATTAGTATCCTAATGCCACACTATATCAAATTAAACTAAAGAGCAATGGTGGTCCAGTGGCAACGGCCGCGACGCCAGTGGTAACGGTTGAAGGTTCGAATCCAGACAGGCGCTTTACTTTGTGTAAATTATTTCATCACCACTGTTCTCAAAAACGGTGACGGAAAACATCGTGAGGAAACCGGTATGTCCTGGAACCAACAATTCAAAGACTGTGATATCTACCAACCCGCACTGGGCCTGCGTGGTGGATAACGGCCCACTCCCTCTCTCTAGCAGGCCTGTGTCTCAGCAGTGGGAACATTATAGGCTAATTATGCTAAACTGTAATATTATTAACATAGTGATCATCAGCATAAATTATTCTTATCGTCAAAATAACGATGCTTTTACAATACTTTTAACATATGATTTTTGACAAATGCGTGCACTGATTAGACAGATCTGCTCAATCTGTGTGGTTCTTTCCTCAAAAGACCATTTCAGACACCAATATACATGGTCTTCACACGATCTGACCAAGATTTTGTCTGGACTTTAAAAGCGACTGTGACCCCCGAGTTTGTTTCGGCCTTTCTTCTCAGAATAGTCAGATAGGAAACGCTGACCTCATCTGGTATAAAAAAAATATAATTGACGTGTTTGTACAGTCAACAGCAAAAGTAGATGATCAAAATCAGAAATTCAATACTAATGAAGGAGTTCGCGTCAGAACTGTGTGGCGTCGAAATGATTCAAAAGTATTCTACGTAGCAAGTATTCTAAGTAGTAGTACTTCGACGCCACACAGTTCTGACGCGAACTCCGTTAATTAGTATTGAATTTCTGATTTTGATCACCTACTTTTGCTGTTGACTGTACAAACCTACTTACAGAAAATAAATCATTTATCATAAACCTCAAGATATTGAGGTCGATACCTAAAAGCAACAAGCTACAGCTTTGTTGGAAACTCAATAATTCTTATTTTAGGTCCAATAAAACAACATCAACACGAATACCCAAAAGTAATGTATCAAGTTACACAAAAAATGGCGTTGAAAGATACCAAAAGAAACCAGTTCGACTACTTTGACTACAAGTTTATTAGGGAACTGCTCAATGTTGCGAACTGTCAAAGGGAGTTTATTATAGTGCTTTATTTTAGCATTTCCTTTAAGAATTGTCAAGTTTGTTATTTCTCGTGTTATTTCTGATAAAGAACAGAATATCTACTTGATTCCATGTGTTCCTTTTTACCTAAAAATAATGTTTCACTTTAAATTAGTAGGTTAAAGGGGAAGCGCGAGGGTAGCTTACGAAATTCAAATTTTCTTACGTTTTTTGCAATTTTGCCAGGTCAGTGTCAGGGGACCTAAAAAGGCCACTTTGGAGAATCTTATAAGGATAACATTAATTATAATATGGCGAAGACAGTCCGTGTTTTTCTTTTTTTCGCTGCACTACGTAGGTACTATCAAAGAGATTGGGATTAGATTTGGATTGGATTGATTGGCATTTTAGCACAGACAAAAAAAAAATAACTGAAAAATGCTTCACCGATGGGATTTGATACGATTAACTTAACAGTTAACTGTCCATTATGTTATCATTTTATGATTCTGCCAAAGTGGCCTTTTTAGGCCCCCAGGTTGTATATTGATTCAAATATGATTCGCGACCGTAACAAGTATATTTATAAATATTTTTTATAAATATAATTTATATAAATTGATATTTCATGAAATAGTCATTCAATAGGATTTTATGAACGTAATTATAAAGAATTATAATCATTAAAATTATCAATACAATCCTGTATTGATAATTTTAATGATTATAATTCTTTAAAGTCATATTTGTTGAAAGTCGAAAATCATATTTCAATCAATATATTATCGCTCATTTGTGTTACTATGTTTCTATCATTTTAAATGTTTTTTTGTTAACTTGATAGTGGATAGTTTATCTCTGTTAGCTTGTAATTTAATCTTTAACAAAAAATTTAATACTAGATTGCAATTTCGTATGCTTACTATTTGTACGCCGTTAACGGCAAAACATAGAGATCTCTGTACCTATTCTATTTCAAACATCTACTTTTACACCTATGTTTAACAAATAAAAAACTTTGACTTTGACTATGATTTGGAGAAACATCGGCGTAAATGTATTTTTTCCCAAAAATGAGTTAAATATGATAAAGCACTTAGAAAGAGTATTTACGTTAGAAGAAACAAAGACTAAAAAAAAGTAAAGTAGCAGTTACGTCGAAGTTTCTCCAAATGAGCAATATAATCCGGCACATACTTCTGAATTTTCCGAAACGATATAATATGTGCGTAGGTATGTAATGTTCAGTATAAAGCGGTGGCGCAATGCACCTGCGGTTGACCGCCACTGATGAAAAGAGCTTGTGGAAATTTAATTTAAATAGACATAAATACAGTCAGCCTCAATAATAAGATGGATCAGTGAACAAATAGTACATTACGATACGTATGATTTAAATGTAGTCCATTAGTGCACGGCGCGAAATGAGTAAACACACGTATCGTATACTATTTTTAATAGCTTACACACACTTAAGTCACAGAAAAGTATGACTTTAGGTCACACAGTGCTATAAAATAAATTGAACTGTCTGTAATCTTAGTTTCAGTGTCAATCTGTAGCTACAAAACTGCACTGTCCTAACATACATGTAAACACTGTAATTTAAAAACATTTTAAAAGCCAATCATTTTTTAAAGATTATCTTCTTGTCGGCTCTTCACGATCGTAAACGATTAATTAGAACCGTGCACCTGGCGTCTGACGTTTCATAAGTGCCAATGTATGTATAAGTGAATTAAAATATTTTGATTTTAATTTCGAGAATTATTTTACACATTACCTACATAATTGTACATTGAAATATAGGGTCAAATACTGTAAACACCTTATTAAGACTGACTGTACTTGTGCATGTAAATTAACTGAAATTAACAGAATCATAATGTTCCCACTGCAGGCCTCTTCTCTGTCAGAGGGCGCGAGCAGTAATCCACCATGTGGGCCCAGTTCTGGTTAGCAGATGTCACATGTCTTCGAATTTTTGGTTCTAGGACATGCCGGTTTCCTCACGATGTTTTCCTTCACCGTTTTGAGAGCAGTGGCGATGACATAATTTACACTAAAAATATTGTTGTAAAACCGAATTGCAACACTAAAATTTGTATGTTTCTTGACGCAAGAAATGGTTGTGATGTCTGTTGTCTGAGCTCGATCATATTGTTATCAAGTTTTTATAAGAAAATTACCTAGTTAGTATATACGGTGATTTCTCACATATAGAATCAACAAGACTAATGTACCCAGGATTTTGTAATATCTTGATTTAAAAGAGTGTCCTTGGAGTTTCCTGCCCGTTCTTCTCCATAGAGATCTACGTTTTCAGCTTCAACTTTTTGACTTACTGACCGACTATTTAATTTTGACAATTCAAAAGTGCTTCAGGTTTAATTGAAATAAATGCTTTGAGTTTGAGTTTGATTACATCAAATGCCTAGCTTTCCTTGAAACACACTGTCAACATTTTTCTTTTATTATGTATTAGGTATTTAATTTGTTAGCTTAGTTGTTCATTTTATTGTGCATGTTGTGGTTGAAGGATTACACCTACCAAATACTTTGTCGTCCATTAAATATAAATGTAATCTTTTGTTGGAGATCCTAAAATAAATAAACACTGCAAAAATATATACGTACCTGAAACCCTCTGAACAGTTTTAAAAATAAAACTTATAAAAAACCGACTTCCAACTCATCAAAATTCGCCCACATTAATCTAAACAAAGTAGACAACTTTACACTTATTATTCGTATTATGAAGATTTATATCATTTTTCACAGAAACTGGTTTATCAGTTGAGTTTTATATTCCTTTTGACACAACGGTCTCTGGCAAGTGTCGTGAGAATTGGAATAATTTATCCAAGAGATTTCCCTGAGGTATTGTAGGAGGACAAACGAAACAGAAATCTTTCTTTTTTTTTTGCTTCTTCGCGAATAAATGTAATGGAACATACGTAGATGTGTTATGGGTAATGTGATGGTGGTATGAAAAGGTTCCGGGTTCAAATTATACATGTTTTTGGTTTTATGTGTTGGCTACTGGCCTTTAGAGGAAAACCTGTTGTGATTGAGGGAACAGTTGGCGATGTAGTCAGAGCATCATCAGCTAGCTGCCTACAGCAGTCCACTGCTGGACATAGGGTTCTCCAATTGCACGCCATTTGGCTCGATTCTCGGCAACTGTCATCGAGCTGCTACCCTACCAGCCACCCTGCGAAGATCGTGGCTCCACCTAGCCTGAAGGCCTCCCACCGTTTGCCGAACCAAGATTTCGTCTACCCCAAACAATCATCGGTTCTACGGCTAATATAGCCGGCCCATTGCCACTTCAGCTTGCTTATTCTATGAGCTATGTCAACAACTTGCGAGTCAATGTAGTCTTCTATTTATATTTATTTATTTAAGGATAACCAACAAAGCTTACACCAAAAATACATGTTAAAATACACATTATTATTATTAAATTTTATAGTGCAGCCTTAATTAAAGCCTTAATATTATTTAGACAAGGGTGGCGTAAGTGAACAGTAGTCTCATTACAAACAGGTCAATATTTAGTATGTTTACGGACACATTATGTTAACTTATTTTAACGATAAATAAGTGAAGTTCTTATTCGGTACACTTACATGACATGCCACGACATATTGGGACACGACATGTCATCGAGACACGTTGTTGTCATTGTTCAATGACATGAAGTTTAGCTCTCGTAAAACTCACATGTCTCTCTAGCTACGAGAAGGTCCTCTAATTTTAGTTTCTTTGAGTAGTTACCGTCTGAAAGGCGAAGTTCAAGACATTATCTAAAGGTTAAAGTTTTTACATTCTTATATATGGCTTTGACTTTATCTTCACTACGATTCAGTTAACATATTCATTTAATATAGAATTGATAGCTATCTCTCATGAAAAATCACATCAAGTGCTTAATGAATCGTGTAAATCAAAGGCCGTATAGTTGTATTTTGCCAATTAATTTAAGATCTTATTTTAGAGAAATAAGGTTGAAATTCGAGTGTAAGTGAGTTTGAAGAAATTGATGCTAAGTCATGTGATGAATCGTGGTTACAAAATTATTTATAATGTAGTCCAAATTACAATTGACGAAATAATCTGTCTAGCAAATAAAATAGCCGGAGTAAATCTGATAGACTCAAAAAAAAGAAGAATAAATTCATTGATAGGCATAAAAATATATTTGCTAATTGTCTATTATACTTTAGAAAAAAAAAACAATGAAAACGCAAGTGTAGCCGGTGGGCCTAGTAAATAACCAGATTTTGTAAACCATTTTTAATGGAAATATAAACTCCACCGATTTCTACAAAACTGTCAACAAGATTTCTCGGCCTCGCCTAGTCCAATATCTAAAGTAATCCACTTCGGGCCACTTTTCCAGCCACTTTGCTGGTAATTAGCCGTCGTTTTTATTAAGGCCACTCTATAACGTTTCCATGTTTGCCGTAATTTAGAGTTTTTGAATTAAACTGTGTTTCTTTCTCTTTTAGTCATTTATCCTTACATAGTTTAGAACAAAGTCGCCGAAATGTCTCTACGCGCATAACTTCCGAATGACTGCACCAAAATTTCTTTTGAATAAAGCCAAGTGTATACATACTTATGCTCGTGACTGTACTACAGGTAAACTACTGCCAATAATATGTATTTTTTTTTCGGTATTGCCAGGACAAGATTTGTATGAAAGAAAATTTTGGATGTTCGAAAAAAAATGGCACCCGTGCGAAGCTGGGCCGCTAGTAAAAAATATTTGGATGTCCATATTGACTATTCAAACATTTATGGTAACTTGTTATGAATAAATAGCGCCTTGCTACGTAGCAAAGCATTATATTGATCTCAGTATATTTAAATTAGCAGACGTATGTTCACTTTTCTACCGACCGTACTTTGGTTGACGAATTGAATGAAACTGACGAATCGACGAAAACTGGCAAACACTGTAAACAGTCGAGTTAACGCAACTGTCTAATCGGTAAAACTGACGAATCAGTGAAACTGACTAATCAACGAAACTGGCGAATTAAATAAACTGACGACTGACTCATTTGTTCACCCTATCATAAGTTTTTCGTCAGCGTATCAGCTACGCGCTACGCCGTAGCACCCGCTCAAATGCACCGACGTTGGCTACGGTGTCGTAGCAAAAGCCGACATGCTAGCTTAGATAGAAAATTTCTGTTGCGCCTTTTAGGGAAAGCTGTAGTTACTTTCTGAAACACATTATTTTTTGAACTGGGTTACTGCCACTGACAAGTCTGTCAAAATCACTGTGGTCTTTATTCTTGTTACAATAAGGTTGCAGTTGGTATTTCAAAAGATGGAAAATCATATTATAAAATAAAATAAAAACGAAACGCTCGACAGCAAATAAAAAGTTCAGAAAAAACTCAGACTTGATGTTCAACCTTTTATTTTTGGAATCATTTCTTCAAGCCGTTTTATTTTTATAGATGGTTAAGTAATTTCTTATTTACATCTAAAATGCGCCATTTTGATTTCATAAAAACAAAATCTACTTGAAAACCATCGCATGACCAAGTCGATAGACACATCATGTATGAAAATCCATCCAGCCATTAGGATGTTTCAATGTGTGTAAATAATCGCACATACAAAGATACATACATACGACTGAAAAACATAATCTAACCGTGTCTTTGAGGGACCCGTGGCTAAATAATAACAGCCGCACAGGTCGATCGATCAGGTTAAGCTACGCTTGCCGCGGTTGGTCTGTGGATGGGTGACCATCTTTACATACCGAGACCCCTCCGTGCCTCGGAAAGCACGTTAAGCCATTGGTACCGGCTGTCATTCGTAGATCTTTGACAGTCGTTACGGGTAGTCAGAAGCCCGAAAGTCTGACAACCAGTCTTACCAAGGGGTATCGTATTACCCAGTAACTAGGTTGTGGATGTCAGATAGGCGGTCGCTCCATGAAAAATACTGGTATTCAGCCGCATCCGGTTAGACTGGAAGCCGACCCCAACATAGTTGGGAAAAGGCTAGGCAGATGATGATGATGTCTTTGTCCGCAGTCGGGTAATAACAGCCACAAGCGAAAACAGAATTCTTCAGTATGATACTAATTAACTAGTCTCTGGCTAATAAAGGACCTGAATTTATCGTCAAAAGTCACCATTTTACAATCCACCATAAAATTCAGCACAGAGGGTGTAACTTTTAAATAGTGAACTAAGTTATTTTGTGTGCTTAAACTTAAATATTAGAATGGAACTTTCCACTTTGTAAGTAAAAGTCTATCGTTGCCAAGAATCGCGATAAAAGATATTCTGCTACTTATTATGAATAGTTGCTTTTGCTGGATTTGTTCGCTTTGAACTTTCTTTGGAGTTATTGTTGAGTAATATGTTATTGGTAAGCTGCTTGAGTTGCTGTCAAAAGTTATGTTGAATTCGATATGTTAGTCTTTTTAATTTTTTTCTTAACCCAATGGCTTGGCACGTGACGATGGGAAGAGACCAGACGGAATGATGCCTTGGAAGGTTAGTAGGCCTTTGGTGTGGGATGCAACGTGTGTCGACACCCTTGCGCCATCCCATCTTCCAAGCACGGAAAACCTCAAACGGCGCAAATACTCCAATCTCTTTGGAACTTCTATGTTTGAGTCGTTTGCCAGAGGGCTGGCCTATTTTTTGGCCAAAAACGTGGCAATGCTGCCAGCCTTTTGGGCACGTTTCCTGTTGGCAGCGATACGGACGAATTTTTTGATGCCCTTTGATTATTTTCCCTCCTTTTTATATACTTGTACATATTATTATTATTTTTCTAAATATTTAATTTATTGCCAATAAATGCTTATGTAATCCGTATTACGCCCTCTCCCTGTCAGGAGGCCTGTGTCTCAGCAGTGGGAACATTATAGGTTGATCATGTTTAATCTACCACGCGGGCCCAGTGCGGGTTGGTAGTTGTCACGTCTTCGAATCTTTGGTTCTAAGACATTCCGGTTTCCTCACGATGTTTTCCTTCACCGTTTTAAGAGCTGTGATGATGAAATAATTAACACAAAGTAAAGCGCTTGACGGTGTCCAAACCTACTACCTACAACTCGTAAGTCGTGGCCATTAAAACTGACCCACCACTGCTCGGACTGGGCCCGTGTGGTGGATTACGGCCCACTCCATCCCCTGGAGGCCTCTATGGGCTGGAGGAGGCCTGTGTCCCAGCAGTGGGAACAATACAGGCTGATTATGCTAAATGCTTATGTATTTCAGGTGCATTGTCTGATGCACCTTCGGAATTCAGACTTGCTACTAATTTTGGTGACAGACTAGTCTAATAAATAATTAGCTATTTTGAGATTGAAAGAAATAAAAAAAGAAATACGTTTATTTATCACAGACTAAAAGACATACAATACACCATTATACATACTCGTACATCATATAAAAACCAACATTACATGAAACGTACCTACGTGTTTTCAGCTCTTCAAGAAGCTATCAAGTAAATATAAATTATCATATTTGCCTTTACTCTAGTTTAAATATTGCTTATCTTTTTACAATAGCAATTTTCGATTATTCAAACTCAAAGCATTTATTTCAATTAAACCAATTACAGGCACTTTTGAATTGTCAAGGGGTCGGTCAGTCAGAAAGATGAAGCTAGTTGCCCATTCCAAAGCGTAGGTACCTATGGAGAAGAACGGGCAAGAAACTCCATGGACACTCTTTTAAATCAAAATAATATGGTTACAAAGTCTTGTTTACATCATTTATGTTAAAAATTATGCATGTGAGAACGATGCAGAACGTTAAAAGCGTCCGTAATGAAAAAAAAAAACAATTCAAATATTAAATTACATTAAAATAAGACATGGCAGCAAAGAGATGACCAGTCCCTACTGACGGCGCCCGTTCACGAACATGACGCATGTATTAGCACCATTCAGCTCAACCATTTTATAGGGAGCTAAATGATCCAACACACGCGCCACCATCAGCGAGACATTTGAGTGAGCATGACATACTTCCATTATTATTTTATGTAACGCATTTCATGCCCGAAAATAATATATAAATCAAATATAATTATGACACTATAAACTTTATAGCCAGGGGACATAAAAAGACCACTTTGGCAGAATTATAAAAGGATAACATTATGAATCAAAATATGGCAGAAGCAGCGAAGACAGTCCGTATTTTTCTTTTTTTTTTCGCTGCACTACGTTGGTATAATCAAAGAGATTGGGATTGGATTGATTGGTATATTAGGACAGACAAAAAAAAATTTACTGAAAATTCCTTTACCAATGGGATTTGATACGATTAACTTAACAGTTAACTGTCCATTATGATTCATAATGTTATCCTTTTATGAATCTGCCAAAGTAGCCTTTTTAGGCCCCCTTGTAAAATTTGACACTCAAGTAACACCATATAAGGCAATCCATATTTAATCCACTTCCAAATCCCTGAATTCAAATACTTGGCTACAACCTTCCAGGAACCACGAAACACTAATCAAAAAAACAAAGGTAACAAAATGGAATAATCGAACCGTCACATAATGCAAATGTAACACATTTAATTTGGCCCCACGATTTGTGTGTGACGCGGAATTGAGTCGTACGAACTAATTCCGAGTTGTGCATGGCGGTCCAAAATATCAGCCGAATACCGGCTCGTTAAAACTTCGGGCGAAGATGTATGGGAGCTGGAAGTGGCAGGATGGACTGAGTGTACCCTAATGGTGTCATATTAGTTGTGTTAATAGCCCGTGTATCAAGAGAATATTGACAGGTTTTCTTTAATACAGCGTGTGCTTTTTTGGCGACATTAATTTAATACATGTTTACGGTTTCGCGTTTCTGTTAAATAAACATAATTATTTTAATTGCATTAAACGATATTTTATTTATTTTAAATTTTCTAAAATAACACGACCTTTGCACTACGCAGGGGTCTTTTTCTGGAGTCACGGATCATAACATCGCATCAATTCAAATAACGAATTAATTTATGTTGTTATAATTTTTATGATTACTGGCCACAAGCCATTGTAGTGGCACGTTGTATACTCACAAAATAATGATTGTTTAGATGTCGTTTTTGTAATACGCCCAGCACTTTATTATCCTCATGTAAGCAAGTGAATTATTATATTCTTATAAGAATAAAGTTATGTCAAATCTCAATGCTAATGTAATGCTCCAATACAATGATGGAAATTGCGTTTGACGCAGGGCTTACAGTTCTAGAGGCGTTAAATGTTGCTGTGGTTTATGTCCTTATTAATAGTGATAATAATAATGGATTATAGCATAGTCAGCTTAGAGAGCCATGCGGAATAAATATTTTAGTGCAAGGCAGAATGCGTCCTTTATAAGCGTGTAGAAACAAAGCGTCACTAGATATGGAAGAACCGAGGTTTTATACAAAAATAATGATAACAGAGTTTGTGCACATATCTGTTTTTTTATATTTCAAACCCTATTGATTTTCAAGAAGAAGCTGTTCATCCTGAAAATCAATAAACTTTGAAATATTCTAACCAAAAAATCAAAAATGGAAATATTTTATTTCATATAAGCCTACATGGGCATTTATGAAATGTCAGAAGCTAGGTGCACGGTTTCAATTGGTCGTTGCCTACGAAGAAGAGCTGGCAAGAAACTCCACGGTTACTCTTTTAAAAATAATTAGCTTTTACAATGCTTTCAAATTACAGTGTTAATAGGTATGGGAGGACCATAGATATCCGAGGGAGGACAGTGTAGACGTGTCAAGAAATAAAACCCGATATGCTGATTCCAGTATCTTAACTCTATGTAAATGTTCCGGTTATGTAAATATGGTCTCATGTAGGCATGTCTTGTTGGAAGGCTCCGGGAATACTTCCCGACAGGCAGCTGATGAGAAAATGTAGCCGCGAACAGTTCAATGTTCACGTGGCGCGGTTGTGGCGTGAGTAGTGTAGTGCGGGTGTTATGATTTCGGTGGGTGTTGAGTTTGGTGGGAGTAATATTTTGGCCGCAGGAACCCGTTAGATGCGAGAAGCGCAGAACCGGTCGAAGTGGAGGTGCTTGGGGGAGGCCTATGTCCAGCAGTGGACGTCTTTCGGCTGAAATGATGATGATGTTTATTTAAAAGTGTTACGGGTCGTCAGAAGCCCGAAATTCTAACAACTAGTCTTACCAATGGGTATCGTATTACCCAGTAACTAGGTTATGGAGGTCAGATAGGCAGTCACTCAATGTAAAATACTGGTATTCAGCTGCTGGTTAGACTGGAAGCCGACCCCAACATTGTTTGGAAAAGGCTAGGCAGATGACGAGAAGAGCAACACATGTACAGTCAACAAAACAGATAAGCATGCAGGATTGTCGGATATATGTAGTTGAAGTTTAGTAAATAACCGACGGATGTTCTCGAATAAAATTTTATTTTATTAATAGAAAACAAACAGGTAATATATTTAATTTATCTTATCTTAATGAGTAGGTACCGATACATACCTAACTAAATTAAGTACCTACCTTAGTCCCTTAAACTTTGGAAAGACTCGATCGTTGTCAGACTTTCGGGCTTCGGACGACCCGTAACGACCGTCAAAGATCTACGAATGACAACAAAAAACAAATGACAACAATGAATGACAGCCGGGACCAATGGCTTAAAGTTCAGAGGGGTCTTGGTATGTAAAGATGGTCACCCATCCACGGGCCAACCGTGGCAAGCGTAGCCTAACCTGACCGTTCAACCCGTGCGGCTGTTATTACTTAGACACAAGCCCCTCCACAAGATGTGTTGCTCTTCTAAACCATAATAAGGGGAGAGATCTAATCTCATTTTCCCTTTGAACGTTAAATCATAATAATTCAATTCGTAAGTGTAACATGAACAATTAAACTCTCAAAGTCAGGGCACTGGCCATTTTCACCACCCTCTCGCCCCCCGCGCCCCTTGCCCCCTGCGCCCCGCAGGCTGCACGGTAGTGGCTCAAACAGCTGTTTACTGGGTCATCACTAATTTTGATATTCCACGAAATTCGAGAACTACGAGTATTACGAGAGCAGTATACGGGCTGTTCTCTTTTAGATTAGTAGAGGTAGATATTTGATGCCTTACTAAGTAATGCAACAAATTCATCTACGCGTTTATTTGAAACTCTTGTCTGGTTTTCCGTTTTCCTGATAGTTCAGATTTTTTATTCTTTTACTTGTAGGATTGGTGTGTTAAATCACGTTGCTAAGGAGAACTTGCTAAGAAAACGTATAGAAAGTTCTCATTTTTAATAACGCCACAACAATGGCAAAAAAATGTTCATGAATTACCTACACAGGCTACCAGGGTGAATTTTTGAGATGGAGCAGTGAGGGCAGCAGGTACCTAGCTCGCCGTCCGGTAAGGACCATGTCCGGGTCGACGGAGCGTTTTGTTCCACGCGCGCCTCAAACAGATGTCAGCACTAACTGACGGGGTCCGCTAGGGCCGGTGACTGCCAGGGTCGCGGTTATTCGATAGAGATACCGTGGCCCCTGGCACAGGCAACTGAAGGAACACGGGTGGGTTTTAGTCAGTAAAAGTCTGACACGCCCTCTGGTTCCCCCCAGAGCGGGAGAAGGTATTTGATAATTTCCAACCCAAAAAAAAAGGGCAGCAGGTACCTTTACCATTCTATCTACAAAAGAAACCGGTCTTACGGAAGAAATTTTGATCTGCTTTCACAGATTTGAAAATAATGTGTAGTGAGGAAGAAAATGGGCAATTTAAACAAAAACTTTTTTTGATCAAAAATCTCTATTAGACTAACTAAGGTTTGAGTACTCAAAAGGCAGAAATCGCAAATCTTTTCCCATACATTTCATAGTAAATTAAACTCTCACGTACTTTTTATGATAGCTGATACAGTTTTTTGAACATTTGATAGGTACTTCCAACTCTATTGATTAATAACCTACCTAAACTAACTACGGCTGAAGAGTCAGAGTAATTTTTTTCAAATTATTTTAAATAACGTTAGAAACAGGGAACGTCAGAACAGACTAAAAGAATATCGATATAATGAAATTACCTTTTTTTTTCTTTCTGAGCAAAGTTTCGACCTTCAGACACGCAAAGTTACGATCGCTCGATCATAACTTTATATCACTTAACTTAAAATTGAGTCACTTTTTCAATTTCCTCTCTTATTTACTGACCGCAACTTAGTTAAGTTAGTAACTTAGTTATCGATAAAAATATTCAGAAAAATATCTTGGTACCTCGGTAAGTGTTTACTTTTTTTTCGCATCTTACAGGACTGGTTGAAATTTGGGATTGATACATTGGGACAATGTACGATGGGCTTTAGAAAGAGACCCACTCTTTGCGTAAAGGAAGACCAGAAAATGCCTGCCCGTGGAAAGTACTATGAAGCGTCATAGTTTCATCGACCCGCAGGGTTGCAATTCAATCACAAGTATAATCACCACATCATAAATACTATATTGCGACATCTACATAGACCGGAGGGGCTATTCCCGTATTTTTAAAAAACCTTAGCATTCGAATCTCAGTCGCAATCAGTCAAAAATACAATCATCATCATCTGCCTACCCTTTTCCCAACTATGTTGGGGTCGGCTTCCAGTCTAACCGGATGCAGCTGAATACCAGTATTTTACATGGAGCGACTGCCTATCTGACCTCCACAACCCAATTACTGGGTAATACGATACCCTTTGGTAAGACTGGTTGTCAGACTTTCGGGCTTCTGACGGCCCGTAACGACTGTCAAAGATCCCGAGGCACGGAGGGGTCACGGTATGTAAAGATGGTCACCCATCCACAGACCAACCGCGGCAAGCGTAGCTTAACCTGATCTATCTATCTGTGCGGCTGTTTTCATTTAGTCAAAAATACAATCGATTTACATTATTATTAGTATATACGAAACCCGAAACACGTGTCTCTAGTATTTTTATTTATTTAATTTTAATTTCAATACTGTATCATGAAAAATTACAAAGTTATAAGCTTGTTAAGTTACCTATTTGTCCGTACAAAAACATGCTCACCCGCGCCGCTTGCGCCGCGCCGTCTTGCGGTCATTGATAATAGTACCTAGGTACCTAACCATTCGGCGCGGAGATTGGATAACCTACTTAGTGTCGCTCGGTCTCCAATTTTTAACCTTTTTAAAAAAAAATTGGAATCGATTCAGTTACATATTCTGAACGAACTATATTCAGGTTTTGCTTATACTAAAAATAACGTTATATTTGACAAGTTTTAAACATTGACTGTCGCTGAGACGTCGACTTGAATTTTAACGTTTAGGTACGAGAATTGGCTTTCAGAACGTGAAGGTTATCCACAGAAAGTGTTGTGCAACTACGGATTCATTATTCCACGGGGTTTCTATTTGACCACAACTATAATCACCGCATCATAAGCTACATCGCGACACGCACATATTTCACCACCACATGTCACTAAACACTTTCAACTAACAAATCGACCGTCTGCATGCCCCAGAGTAATGCCCTCCCAGTTTTCAGCCGTAAAACGTCGACATATAACATGTCAGTAGTTGACCGCAACATTCTACCGAAATTAACGGAATTAATGTTACAATTCCTCTTTCGCTGCACGTTAGAAATAATTGTGTTAACGTAACGACGGGAATTACAGAGCTTTTTGTTCTGTTCTGTGGCCGGACTTTGGAATTTGGTCATATTAGTCGGAGTGGCTATTAGGTTTGATATTTTAAATGTGGAGACATATTTGTGGGATGTGAATGTGTGCTTTGGTTTGGTTGGTGTTGCATGTTGTGGTTAATGTTGTTTTAAAGGGTGGCTAGTTTTCTTTAAAGCAGTGGTGGCTCAGTGGTAACAGCCGCGACTTACGAGTTGTAGGTCGTAGGTTCGAACCCAGACAGGCGCTTTACTTTGTGTAAATTATTTCATCACCACTGCTCTCAAAACGGTGAAGGAAAACATCGTGAGGAAACCGGCATGTCCTAGAACCTAGAAATTCGAAGACATGTGGCATCTGCCAACCCGCACTGGGCCCGCGTGGTGGATTACGGCCCGTTCCCTCTCACCGAGAGGAGGCCTGTGTCCCAGCAGTGGGACCATTATAGGCTGATTATGTAGTTTTATTTTTGCTTATGTAAATATAGTTCTCCAGACCGAATTTCGGCGACCAATCTCAGAGGAGACTAGTCTTCGGCGCGGGAGATAGTATAGTGCACAAGTGTGCACGTGTGTGAGGGTGTGTGTAGAGGTGCACTCTCTCATTGTCCGATGGGACGGCAATCCGACAGGACCAGAGAGAGACCAGACGCAGGACCAACCAACGGCTTAACATCATTTCTGAGGAACGGAGGCGTTACACCGGCAACTTCCAAACTCCAGCCTGTTGCTAAGAAATTCCCGATGAAAACACCCAATACACTTTGCCCGACCCGGGAATCAAACCCAGGACCCCACGCTCGGCAGTCGCACTTGCGACCACGAAACCAACGGAGCACTTTAATATGTACAGTTTAGTTGTACATATATGTACAAGTTCACCGAATGGTTGACATGAATACTCGTAATAGTACTTTTGAAAATATTGACATCTTCAACTGTCCAATGAGTAGATTGTAAAGCCTCACCGGCTTTAAAACCCATGTGTGTACCCCTTCGGAAAATCATCAAATTTAACAAGATCATATTTTATAGTATGTAATCTTTATATAAATTTTAACTTTGATAATGCTCTTTGGCGCCGATTCTGTTGTTCACAAATTAAACTAAATTTAAGTTCAGGCATCTTTTTCGTTCTATTTCATTAAGACAAGGACAGAAGATAAATATTAGTCCTGTCAAATTAGTCAGCACCTGACGTAAATTGACGTACATTTAGTAGCCAATTTTTTAATCTCGTCTAAAGTTGTCTATGGAGTATCTGAATTTGACAGGACTAAACTAATATTTATCTTCTGTCCTTTTCTTAGTGAAATAGAAAGAAAAAGATGCATGAACTTTTTGTTATCAACAGAATCAGCGCCATTATACTACTAATTACTGCACGTACTGCTACTAAATGTGGACAGCGTTGTCGGTTATTTTATTTGTGTGGTTATGTTATTACTAAAATGTCACAAAAACATTTGTGACATTAGTTGTAAATAAAAATAATGAGTAAATTTCTAACATCCCAATACTTTCAATAGAAATATCCCAGTAAGAAGATTTGCTACCGATGTAAAGGTGCATTCGACTGGCGCGGCGCGGCGGGCTGCGACGGTGGCGGTTGGAGTTTCACGTTGAAATGTAAAAATATTTTCAATATTATGTCGTGTTGTTGCACCAACGGCTTCGGTATTTCGTTTCATAGAGTTTTGACGGATATCCCGTTTCGGTAATTTTTCGGAATTAAATTCTTTAACACGGTTTGCGGCAGGAGTAACCTAGCAGAAATCGTCATAACGTAATGCCTCTCCATACTACTTTCTATCTCTTTCTTTTTATTATATCTATTAGAAAGACAGACGGAGAGAGACCGTTTTCATGGTTTTAGAGGGTGCTAAAGCCGATAGCGAGGTCAAAATGAAAATCCAAGATGGTGTCAACTTTATGGGAGCCTCTAAAAACTTTCACAATATCACTCTGTATTAAAACACGTATTAAATTCACAATTTCACCCTCTCCGTCTCTTTCTATAATATACGAGTGTGTGTGCGTGCGACTATCGTGTAAGGAACTTTGTGCCTGATGGGGGACCCCGGACCTCCCATGTTACATTTTTTGGTACCTACCGTGATGGTATTAACTTCAAAATATTTTTATTTTAGTATGAAAATCTAATGAATTAATATAAGTCATAGAACAAAAGTTGTTGTTTATGATGCTAGTAATTCAGTCCTTCCAGGTGGTTAGTGTTTTACCAATAACCCTGTATAAGTAACCCTATGTTATGAGGCACTCGTTATGCAGCTGGATCTAGTATTTGATTCAGAAAGCGGCACTTCTGCGGAGGTTCTTCTCTCTAGAGCCCTGGCCAGTAAGTTTGGACCCAGTTCCCGATAACTGTGGGTTATTTTTATGTATAAAAACCGACTTCCAAAAAAAACACTACAAACTGAAAAAAAAAACACTATAAACTGAAAAATAACTTTAATTTCGGAAGTCGGTGTCTTAGGGATCAGTATTTTAGTTTTTGCCACCGACTTCCGAAATTAAAGTTATTTTTCAGTTTATAGTGTTTTCTTTTTCAGTTTGTAGTGTTTTTTTTTGAAGTCGGTTTTTTTTTTGTTAAAAAGTTTTTATTTCTCGCTTTTTCGTGGGTCTATTTATAATTTATCTAAGTTACAATAGCCTAATGTCAACTTGCCCATCGCCTTTTTATAAAATATTCCTTTTCTCGATGCAGGACGTTAATTGTTGAGGAGTTCTCCTTTTATTAGTTTTTAGATTAGATGCTGATAATCCTGGCTGCAGCATCAGGCCAGACTTATGTCAACATTGCATTTAACTTAAAATTAGTCCTGTTTAAAATGAGCCCAAACACGACTACGGTGCTGTAATTTAAAGGTTTGTACTTTTTCTGATGCTCCTGGCTTCAGCATCAGGTCTTCGGTGTTCCTCAGTAACACTACGTTTATCCACACATCGAGCCCTTTTCAATGAGCCTAAACACGATATATCTGCTGTTAGTTGTCGAGGAGTTAGGTACTCTGCAGACTATCCTGACTGCAGCATCAGGTCATGACTTGATGATCATGAGACCAAATGTGGCAAATGCCCTATCAAACATCAAAACAATTTACTAAAACAGTCCATGCCTGTTCGAGTAACTTCTTACTGTTAAGGAGTTGTACCTTCCATCATCAGCCCAGCTACCTGAGATGGTGACAACCATACACAAATACGCAAGATACTTCATAAAATATGCGAAAAACAATAAGTGAGCCTATAAAATTTGAGGGTTGCCCTCGATTTCTCTAAGATCCCATCATCAGATCCTAACTTGCTGACAATGGGACCACCTCAGAACTATCTACTTTCGAACAAAAAAGAATTTTGAAAATCCGTCGACAATTGGCGGCGTATTCGATGAACAAACATACAAAAAAAAAACATACAAACACCCGAACATAGTACCTCCTCCTTTTTGTAAAGTCGGTAAAAATAATTAAAAAGTTCATCACAAAACTCAAAATAAACCTACATCAACCCTTACAAATTAATGACTTATTTATTCTGACCACATCCTGATAAGTCTCAATTAACGTATAGCTGACAGATCATTTCATTAATGTTCTTTATTTTGTGTGTTGTGTTCTATGTTATGTGTGTTTTTGTGTTTTGGTAGATCGCTCTCATCTGGAAATTTTACAAAAACTTTGAAACATTTTGTGTACTTCAATTATATCAGATATATGGATGTCCTGTACCTAAATAAATAAGTTTACCATGTTACGTTGAGTTAGTGCATTGAGGTTTTTAGAAGTGTACAGTTTACTGGACTTTCAGTGTGTTCCTAACTCGGTCCAATTTACACTACCTATTGGCACTTCACTTGGCATATTTATTTATTAATTTACCTCTTACGAATACCTTTACAGCAGGGCAATTGCGTACCACACTATCAGTAGCAATGGGTTTAATTTTGATAGTTCAACAACTTTCATTGCGTTATTTGCGTTGTTGAGCCGACGCATTTTTCGAATATATGGGACAAAAAGTAACCTATGTCGTTTCACAGGATGCCTAAGTGGCATCCTGTGAAATTTACTCCTTTTTTTTTTCTTTATTACTCCTTGCCAAATTTTATCAAAATCCGTTTAGTGGTTTAGATGTGAAATGGTATATTATATAATATATTGGATGTCATATTGGGTTCATATTTTTTTGTGCGAAACTATTATTATTTTTATAAAATAAAAGTAGTGTAAGTTACTCTTTGTAACATCAGCTAACTGCCAGTGAAAGTCTCGTCAAAACGGGCTAGCTGTTTCGGAGATTACCCGGAACAAACAAACAGACAGATAGAAAAAAAAAGCAAGTAAAGCATTTACCTAGTAAAAAGCTATTATTATGAAATTACAAATCGACACTTCAATTTATACCTATTTATTTGTATGTTTTAACACATATTTTTACCAAACACAGAAATCACTATCGTTAAACAATTGACCTCTATTACTGTTTATTAATTATTAGTCCTAATTGCATTAGACTAACATTAATTGTGGTAGCAACTGCGGCTTGAGGTTTTCGTTTATTCTGCATAATAGTCTGTAATAGCTCTGTGGCAAGTAAATTAGTGAGCACATGTTAGCAAAACAAATAATCTATACATACCTACATACAAATAAATAAAGTTGAAGTCTCTGTTTGTAATGTCAAAATAACAGCTTTGTACTAAATATGAAAGTATAATACGGTACTTAACAAAGGCGATCTTTTAAAATTTATGTCTATCTGTTTGTTCCGGCTAATCTCCGAAACGGCTGGACCGTTTTTGACGAGACTTTCACTGGCAGATAGCTGCAGCAGACAGCTGCAGCAGATAGCTGTTGTAAGAATAAGAAGTAACATAGGCTATTATTTTAGTAAAACAATTAGGGTTCCACGCAAAAAAATAAAACCCATGAAATCCAATAAGCACGCGAAAGAAGTCGCGGGCATAGCTAGTATTTGTATAATCAGTAAATATGTGTTGGGTCTGAGTATTCGTGAATTATTTTTCTAGTTGAATTTTCCTAAAATACTTGTTTCATTTTTCAAACACTTTCTGGCATCCGATTAAGCTTGAACTTGGCATGGGTACATATTTGAATGTCAAAATAAGTTGGTGGCTCAATAACACACTGATCAATTCCTAGCAATATTAAACAAAAGGCTTATTATACCTCTCTGTAAAATAATTATGCCTAGTTATTAGAATCCTGCTGTTTAGGGTATCTAGAAATTCGTAGTATGTAGCCACCAACCAACAAGCTTAGGTATACAAAAATATCTTTAAATTTTTGCTTAAAATTGCAAAATGTATAAATAAACTCCCAAATACAAATCTCCCGAACCAAGAACGCACCTCACCACCGACGTGGGACTGCACAAATTGGACCTCACTCTAGTGTCCAATTTGACGTGCAGCGCTTTAGCGCTCTCGAGCTAACGAGCGGCTGCCGTGTGTTGGACCACCCGGCCCAGTGAAGCGCTGCAGCCGCTGACTTGCCAAATAGGCCGCTGAAGCGCTTATTAGGATTTTGATACTTAGAATTTGAATGGTAACTGGGTTAACATCTGTAGATTTTCTAATGGTAAGGTAGTTGGAGTGAGATTCGGCTGCAACGCTAGCACGTAATATTCGTGAATGAATAAGATGATTCATCATCTGCCTAGCCTTTTCCCAACTATGTTGGGGTCGGCTTCCAGTCTAACCGGATGCAGCTGAATACTAGTATTTTACACGGAGCGACTGCCTATCTGACCTCCACAACCCAGTTACTGGGTAATACGATACCCCTTGGTAAGACTGGTTGTCAGACTTTCGGGCTTCTGACTACCCGTAACGACTGTCAAAGATCCACGAATGACAGCCGCGACCAACGGCTTAACGTGCTTTCCGAGGCACGGACAGGTCACGGTGTGTAAAGATGGTCACCCATCCACAGACCAACCGTGGCAAGCGTAGCTTAACCTGATCGATCGACCTGTGCGACTGTTATTATTTAGCCAGGGGAATGAATAAGATGACTACAGATTGAAAATACTCGCTGGACTCGTAGTTGAAAATGTTTCTGTATGAATTACTTACTCTCCTCTCTCTCCGCCTAGCTTATTTTGGGGTCGGTCCTCTTCAAAATTCGCCAGACGAATCCTAAGAAACACGGGCTCCGTTTCCTGAAATTCTAATTGAATCTCCGTTCGGCAAATCTTTTAAAAATGTAATGTCAGCTGAGTGGTCATTCTATTTTAACTTCATATGATCACATACCTTAAACTAAAAACAAAAGACTGACAACTTATCCGCACTTTATTACGTGGGACTTAAAACATGGAAAATGAAAGAAATCGGTCGTGAAAAAAAATCTGCTGTTGCCTACATTTTCAAGCTGTTCCCTACATTTTGACGAGTTCATCATGATCATCATCATTTCAGCCGAAAGACGTCCACTGCTGGACATAGGCCTCCACCAAGCAATTCCACTTCGACCGGATCTGCGCTTCTCGCATCCAACGGGTTCCTGCGGCCTTCACAAGGTCGTCGGACCACCTTGTGGGAGGCCTTCCAACGCTACGTCTTCCGGCACGCGGTCGCCACTCCAGAACCTTTCGGCCCCATCGGCCATCTGTTCTCCGAGCAATGTGCCCTGCCCACTGCCACTTAAGTTCGGCTATTCTTCGGGCTATGTCGGTTTGACCGACCGACTTCGTTAATTTTTTGTCAGAAAAGGCGATAACAAGTATGTGGTATAATTTATCTATATAAATATAATAAAACAGTAACGAAAGAAAAACTGTACATTGAGAATTTTCGAGAAAAAATAAGTGGCTTTTGTTAGAAAAACGTAACTGATGACAAAAAGTGACTTTTTAGAATTTTTGTCTGTTTGTCTGTTTGTCTGTTTGTCTGTGTGTATGGTACGGCTTCACGCCAAAACTACTGGATAGATTGAATTGAAATTCAGCAAAAATGTTCTTTGTAAACCAAGGAAGGCTTTAGGCTACATATTATCACGCCGTATGTTATGGGAGGTAAGCAATATTGATTTTAAAAAGTTTTGGTTCGTAATTGAATGCACAAAATAATTGAATGCCCAAAATGACATGTTATTTATTTAGTTAATAAAAATTTAACCCTGGAAACATAACAATCACGCTATTTTTATAAAGGAGCGGGGCAGTAATATTATAAATTGCAAGGGAACAGCTATTTCAACAATATGTCAACAGGGAATTTAGCGGTATGGTCAGGCGACCGTTTACCGCACTAAATGGTTCGAGTTCAAATCCCGTATTATTATTTTTTTTAAATCGTAAAATTCTTTTTTTTTAGTTTTTGCATTTTTATGTGCATTAGGAACGATACTGTTATGAAATCTGAAAACTATACATGTCCTATCTAATTGTATGGGGAGTTTCACACCAATGTTACTAAACAGATTGATTGGTGGTACAACAAGCTACACTATCATAAAGTCAAGTCAAACTTTTGGTTCTAAGTTATATCTTACCAAGCACATTTGTTGTTTGTGGAGTTGACACTCCAAACGCAACAGCAACAGCGACAAAGGGCGCGTGCTTAAAGATTGCTCTTTAATCGTGTGGGATGAATACACTATGGCGAACAGAAAAGCAGTAGAGGCAGTAAACAGGACTTTGCAGGACATCCGCAGGAACCAGCAAATGAGGGGTGGCGTTACAGTTCTGTTAAGCGGTTTCCGACAAACGCTGCCTGTGGTGACGCGAGGAACTAGGGCTGATGAGGTGAATGCTTTGTTGAAATGCTCTTTCTTATGGCCACATATTCATAGGATGCGCTTAACGATGAATATGAGAGCACAGCTTGGCGGGAATGTGCACGCCCAAGAATTTTCTGATGTTCTTTTAAAATTGGGTGCGGGAACGCTACCAGTAGACGGTGGCCAGGTGGTTCTACCTGAGATACTTGGGAGAGTGGTGTCCTCCTTAGAAGATTTGATACGCCTGGTGTACGGGGACATCAATAGGATACCGCACCAAGATAATTATTGGGTGTGTGAACGAGCCATTTTAACACCCAGAAACGACCAACCTTCAGCGATCAATGAATGCATTCTCGCGGAAATTGAGGGAAATGAAGTGATCTACACTTCAATAAACACTGTTGTCGACCAAGATGACGCTACACATTACCCCGTAGAATTTCTCAATTTCCTCAGTGCAAGTGAACTACCAGCGCACACCATTATGCTAAAGGTCGGTGTCCCAATTATGCTTCTTCGGAATCTCACTCAGCCGAAACTGTGCAATGGGACCCGGCTCGAAGTCGTCTCGCTGCAGAGAAATATCATTGAGGCGGAAATTCTAACGGGTTGTGGTGTCGGCGAGACAGTGTTTATACCACGTATACCACCGATTCCCCACAATTACCCCTTTTTTTTTCGGATGGGAAGTCATCAAATGACCCCTCCCGCTCTGGGTGGAGCGGAAGGGACTGTCAGACTCTTACTGACTAAAACCCACCCGTGTTCCTTCCTTAGCCCTTTATGTTCCGGGCCAGCGGTAACCCTTTCGGACAATCCCGCTGACCCGGCAGGCTTCGGCCCTATGGGGCCCCTCCTCGATGCTGACATCTCTTTGAGGCGCTTGTGGAACACGTACGCGCCGTCCGGCACGGGCCTGGTCCTGATCGGACGGTGAGCTACCCATTACTCTCCGCCCGCAGGCCCGCGCCTACGGTGGCCGGGAGTCGTCCCGTGGCTCCCGACGCCCGGAGCGTCTCCCGCGGCGGCTGGGACGGGAGGCTCTCTCCCTCATCCGTCCCTCCGTCCCGCCACCTCCTTCGCTAGCATGACTGCTTCGCAGAAGGAGGTGACTGGGCGGTCCTGGCAATGGTGACACCCGGCCACAATTACCCATTTCAATTCAAGCGCGTGCAGTTTCCTGTGAGCGTGTGCTTCGCAATGACAATAAATAAGTCACAGGGGCAGACACTGAAGGCTACGGGTGTCGACCTCAGGACGAGCTGCATCTCACACGGACAACTGTACGTCGCTTGCTCCCGCGTCACCAGTCCTGACTCGCTGTATTTACATATTGAATGAGACCGAGGGAAAAACAACGAACGTTGTTTACACAGAAGTGTTACAGTAAATTATAACACTTCTGTTATTCGACGTCTCCTAAATTTCCTTATTAACTTGACGTCTCTTACCAGTAAATTAACTACATTACTTTCAAATTTTGAGTTTACTAAGCCAAATCGTTTTTGAGGGATCTAAGCTATAGTACAATAGACGCATCTTTTGAGTGTTTCTGTAAATCAACAAACTATCACTAATTTATTTTGGAAAATGGAACACCTAATGCAGAACCGCAACAGATCAGCTAAAGTATAAGAGATATAAAAATGGTGCCATAGCAAAAAATATTCCACGTGAAGAGCATTTTCTGCTGTGAGAATAAATTTGAAGATCTGGAACACCTGTTGTGGAACTCCAAAGCCCAGCGACACTATAACATATAGGAATGACGTCTTAGCAAAAGTTGTTTAGTCTGATGGGCATTTCCTGTTGACTTACAAAAATGAAAGATCTGCAACGTCTCGAATCGTCTCGCGCATCACGCTGTTTTCCCGTCCCCGGGCTCTTAGAATTCGACATCAGACGTTTCAGATCTTCGATTTTGACGACCCCGTTGTTGCTGGCATAAGCAACAGGATCCGCGTACGAAGTCGCGGGCAGAAGCTAGTTACATAATAAAATTGCATAATACATAATTTTAATACATAAATTGCATATTACATAATTTATTACATAATAGATATAGTATTTATGTAATTGGCTTTATGTCTCATAAACTATTGTTATGCTTCTGTTATAGCTGTTGGTTCTCCTATAAATAAATAATATATATTATGTGCTTTCCATACTGTATATCATACCATTCATAACTCTACCTATCTCTTCAAGAATTAATTAGAGCGTGATGTTATTATGTTATATGCGTGGTTCGTTCCTCAAAAGACCATTTCAGACACCAATCTACATGGTCTTCACACGATCTGACCAAGATTTTGTTTGGACTTTAAAAGAGAGTGTGACCTTTGAGTCTTGTTTCGGCCTTTCTTCTCAGAATAGTCAGATAGGAAACGCCGACCTCATCTAGTTAAAAAAAATATAATTGACGTGTAAAACTGATTGTACAAACCTACTTACAGAAAATAAATCATTTATCTAAGAACTAGCTGCGTCTCGCAGTTTCACCCGTATAAGTTTCTAGGGGTTTTTTTTTTCTTATTTTAAAAAACGTTGCCCCACACTAGGAATTTCTCCTGTATTGTGGGTGCGTTTACAAACATTTAAAGTCACATACACAAACAGCCAAACAGATTTGGGGGAGGCCTTTGCCTATAGACTATCAAAAAAAAAAAACTAAGTTTCTATCCCGTGGGAATATCGGGATTAAAAGTATGTTAATCCTGGGTGTCACCTATCCCCATACCAAATTTTATCAAAATTGATCCAGCCGTTTGAGCCTGAAGAAGTAAGAAACATATAAACACACCCCCACACACTCACAAACTTTCGTCTTTCTATTATTGGTGAGATTGAGAGTTCTACCATCGAAAACATATAAAGAAACAGTCACAACTCATACATCGAGCGGGGGAAACATGTCGGTTTAAAGTTTAGCCATACAAAAGCGTGTTTATCCGGGGCCTGTCGAAACTTGCACATTGATATGCAGAGCCTTCCAATGTTGCTACTTACCTCCTATGCACTAACTGGCTGGGGTGGCCATGGGATGGTTGTATTTGAGACTTTATTAAAATCGATGGAAATATTTTCGTAGAAGAAGAGGCTCATGGCTAAGTAAAAGCCGCACGGATCGATCATCAAAGGACTAAGGGCGGATTGTTTACGTCCACTTGACGCTCGCGTATACGTTAAAAATGGCGCTAACTATCCTAAAACAAAAAAAAACGTTGTTTTAAAATTATAATTTTATAGCCTTGACGTACGTCAAATAATAACGATTACGTATTTGTCGTACGTCAAGGGTATAAAATTGTAATTTCAAACAACGCTGTTTTTGGTCAAATACGTAATCGTTATTATTTGACGTACGTATGTCGCGTTAACCAACACCGTTTGAAACAACCGGCTCTAAGTAACGCTTGGTATTTTTGGGAATTTTCTAAGATAGTTAGAAATAGTATTGTGTGGGACGCGAAGCTATTTTAAAGCCACATGGGTCCTCCATCAAAGACTATGTAACACCTGCCGACGCCTGTCCGTGGATGAGTGCGCGTTAAGCCGTTGGTCTCGGGTGTCATTCGTATAACTTTGACAGTCGTTACGAAAGCAAACCCGACAGTCTGACAACCAGTCTTACCAATGTCGTGTTAACCAGTGACTGGGTTGTGGAGGTCAGGTAGGCAGTCGCCCCATGTAGAATATTGGTTTTTAGTTGCAACCGGTTAGGCTGGAAGCCGACTCCGACGTAGTTGGGAAAAGGTTGGCATGATGTGTTGGAAAAAAACTCGTATTTCCTTTTAATATTAAAATAATATTTGGCTTTGCACACGCCTGTGTCACAGCAAGTGTGTATGTGACGTGTGTGCGCAGAGGTGTATAATATAATTATATTTCGGACTACAAGTATTCAACATACATATAGTATTAGTTTTTTTTTTTTTGCGGATGAATTCATCAAATGACCCCTCCCGCTCTGGGTGGAGTGGAAGGGAGTGTCAGACTCTTACTGACTAAAACCCACCCGTGTTCCTTCCTTAGCCCTTTATGTTCCGGGCCAGCGGTAACCCTTTCGGACAATCCCGCTGAATATAGTATTAGTAACAATGACTTAAAACTATGTTGGTGAACTTTTACAAACTAAAACAACAATTAATTACCAGACACATTGGCACGTGCCTCCATACCCAGTGCCTTATAAAGTGACTGTCCACTTTATCTGATAACGTTTTCAGCACACCCTGATTTCGCTAGACTAAGGTAGGACACCACGTTACATAGATTAGCCCCATAGAACAAACCCAAAACAAATTAGACAAAAACAAAACGCAACCTAAACGAAACGACTTCTCAAATCTACACCGTAAAATAATAATTACTATACAATATGGGGCCAAACAATCTAAAGTTGTAGACATAAAATCATAATGTCTCCATTAGCCGAGCTGTGTTGTCGCCTCGTGGCATAAAGTTTATCCACAATAGAAATGTGCCTTGAGGCAGTCTCGCATGTCAACTGGAAGTCACGGAGATAGGGTTTGAGGAATGAGGTAGATGTGGCATTATCACAATGCTAGCCCAGTCATGAAAGACAGAACATGATTTATGTTAATAATACTAGCTTTTGTCTGGCCCGGCTTCGCTTACACGGAACGCTAATTATTTTTTAGAATAAAAGTAGCCTTAGTTACTTCTTATAACATCAGCTATCTATCAATAAAAGTCTCGTCAAAATCGGTCTGTCGGTTTTGGAGCCGCAACAGCCGGAACAAACAGAAAGACAGACAGATTTTTTTTTTATTACCCTTATAAACTTTCATAAATGCTTTTAGTAATGTTATTTTGACATTACGAACATACTTCAATTTTATTTATTTGATGGCATAAACAAGCCGCTCCCCTGGTGATGAAAAAAAGAGTTCCTAATTATGGTATTATTGGTTTTTTTTTCGATTTAATTTTAGCTATTTGAAGCTTCCTCTCCCCTACATAAATTTTTTTTCCTGTGCCCGACAGGGTCCATTATAAACTCAATTTTTTTTTTTTAAACTAACCACTTATATACACATTGTGGAATGCAAATACCGGTTAGACTGAACCTTAATGACGTTGGGAAAATGAAAATGCTAGTACGTACTTACATTGCAGCACATACTTAAGAAAACATTCACATTATGTTTTACCATATTAAGCCTTTATAATCCAATACACTATACTACAATACAATACGATTTGATTTGATACACTACTGCCACATCTACATCCATTCCACACTCCTCGTTCCTTACTTTCTGGAGCGTTCCGCAACTCTTTGTAGTCATCCGTTTGATATTATAAACGTTTTAGTCTGAATTGTGGACATGTTTTAATCTGAGTGGAAATTGGGCGACTTTAGGCTGTTGTGGAGTTTCGTCTGTTTTGTGAATTGTCCTTGTAGTGACAGAGGTTTGTCGCTTTGATTTAAACTCTGTTTAATTCTGGGAGGGTTTTGATATATTTTTAATGTAAGTACTTTTTGAGAGTTTACTTAATTAGTAATGTTTTGGTTGGCTAGACAGACACGTGGTTATATTTTAGTTATACCTATACTAGTGACGAATTTATTGTGGGGCTCGTGCCGTGTATTTGATAACAACCGCACTGGGACCCGTTCGGTTGTTATCAAACATAGTTACACTTGCCGCGGTCGGTTCGTGGATAGGTGACCATCCAATACATATCGAGAACCCTTCGTGAGTCGGAAAATAGCTGTATTAGCCGCATCCGGTTAGACTGAAAGCTGACCCCAAAGTAGTTGGAAAAAGGCTAGGCAGATGATGATAATGATATTAGTTGTACATTGTAAGCGCTACTGTTGAACATGAGGTCCTGGGTTCGATTCGCACCTATGCGTACGCACACGAAGGGTTCCGTACCACAAGGTAAACACGCCGAAAAAAACACGTTTGTTGTATGGGAGCCCCCCTTAAATATTTATTTTGTTTTTAGTATTTGTTGTTATAGCGGCAACAGAAATACATCATCTGTGAAAATTTCAACTGTCTAGCTATCACGGTTCATGAGATACAGCCTGGTGACATACGGACAGACTGACAGTGTAATCTTAGTAATAGGGTCCCGTTTTTACCCTTTGGGTACGGAACCTTAAAAACCTTTAAAATATCCGTAGCAGATCAGGTACGAAAGCGTAGCAGACGCAGCTACGCCGTAGCAACAGCGTAGCAATCCTAAGCCCAAACCACTTTCATACTTATAACTATAACCCTTCTTAAACTCAACCAAAGAGGTCGACTAGAGAATAAAGGGTCTGTGATGTTATCCCTTATCTATATGTTATCTAACGTAAGCGTTGTCAGCCCCTCATGAACTTACGACATGCTTTGATAATGACAGTCTAAGATGACGGTCTTATTGTAACATACAGTACACGTGTCAGGGCGTTATAAGGCTTAGTGTAATGAACCCTTCAGTGTACCGAGTTGGTGACCTTTAGAGGGTTAGATAATAATTTATTTTGAAGTGAAAACTTCTTAAGGCGCGTTGGGTATTTTTTGAGATGAAAAAAAAACTAAAGCTATACGTAAGCTATACCGCGCGTATTTTGGTTATAGATTAAAAAAATACCCGCTCGAAAGTGTTCGGCTGTCCTCGGGATGTACTCAGTTTTAATGTATATCCGATATGTCAGTGAGTGATGGCAAAGTATTCTGTTTGGGTTTAGTTTTCACTTCTGTGGGCACTCCAGGAGTGCCACTGTTTTTGTTTGTCATGTCTAGGCTAACCTCCTTACTAATAAACGTAATGTATCAGATGAATGACGTAATATATCTTTGTGTAAATTATTTCATCACCACTGCTCTCAAAACGGTGAAGGAAAACATTGTGAGGAAACCGGCATGTCCTAGAACCAAAAATTCGAAGACAAGTGTCATCCACCAACCCGGACTGGACCCGCTTGGTGGATTACGGCCCACTCCCTCTCATTAAGAGTAGGCCTGTGCCCCAGCAGTGGGAACATTACAGGCTGATTGTGGTACGGTATCAGATGAATAGTTACACACCGATTTCTATCTTTCAGTCTTCAGTAATTTGACTTTCGAAAGAAGAAGACAAAGCATTGTGTAACTATACAGACGCTATACAACGTTTGTTAGTAACGATAAATAAGTTCACTGCTCACTGAACTTATTTATATATTATTACATAAGCAGCCTCGTTGGTTTACCGGATGCAAGCGCTACTGCTAACCATAAGGTCCTTGGTTCGATTCCCACTGCGGACAAAAGTTATTGAAAGTACTGGTACTCAGTTGCATTCGGTTAGACTGGAAGCCAACCCCAACACATTAGAAATGTTCGAACAAATTAATGTGATTTCAAAGAAGGCTTAGTAAAACGAGATACTCGAAAAAATCTGTATAATCTATGCAAATATGGAGAAGCTACACGCTTTAGAAGTTTTAGGAGGGGATTATTCCCGTCCTTGTCGCACGGTACGGACAATGTATGGTGCTAGTATGAAGATACGTCACAATCGTGACGTTACTTCTGTGACATTGCCGTCTTTGTCTAACAGTTATTTTAAAATGTTTATAACATGGCAATTTTTTAAGCTTTAACACTTTTTATAGTATTACAAGCAGCGCCACGCGGTTTCACCCGCATATGTGTTGATCCCGTGGGAATATCGGGACAAAAAGTAGCCTATATGTTAATCCAGGGTGTCAGCTATTTCCGTACAAAATTTTATAACAATTGGTCCAGCCGTTTGAGCGTGAAGATGTAACAAACATATAAAGACACACACGCACACACACACACATACACACACTCATAAACTGTCCCCTTTATAATATTAGTGTGATTTGCATTATCTGCAAAAAAAATTTTTTTTTTGGAGTTTAAAATTAAAAAAAAGTCACCATCCCTATTGCCCAGGCAGCTCGATACGAAATGGGTGCTACTATTAGCCGTAAAGGTTATTTTATTTAACTCATGCAAATAATTAAATGATGAAAATCACTACTATAACTGCGCTTTTAAAAATCTGGACATAAAAAAGCCCATATTACTTTTTTCACGAAATCAACATAAAAATTAAAACCTGAAGCCACATTTCAGTCGTTTCAAATGTAATAAAAAAATATCATAACGCGTCCAACCACTCGTGTCGCTCACAATAATAAAAATTATAAAATGGCTGTTCTCATATTTAATACTACGGCCCACCGTTTCACAGATTTATGAATTTTAATTTTCTTTCATCCACTACGAAGTATTATCTTTCAGGGCGTACATTATTCTCTAAGAAATACCACTGATTACGTGGCTGTAGATACGACGGTTTGATTTATTATGATACTAGATTCCACCCGCGGCTTTGCCCGCGAGGTATGTCGATAAAAACTATCCAATGTCCTTCCCCGGGATGCAATCTATCTATCTGCCAAATATCGAAATCCGTTCAGTGGTTTAGGTGTGAAAAGGTAACATGCAGACAGACAGACAGACAGATAGAGTTACTTTCGAATTTATAATAGTAGTATGGATAAAGTTAAATTAAAGTCATCGCTCTTTGCATCGCTTTTAGCGATAAGACCGCCCATTGTACAGTTTCTATAATTATGTCTGTAATTTATATGGTGTACATATTAAAGAGTATTTTATTCTATTCTTTGCAAGCTGCTTTTGCTCCAAAGACGAATTTATTTATTTAGTAAACTAATTCGTTTAGTTTTGTTTGTCGTGTGCCTTAAGTGCTTGGCCAGACTGCAAACGCAGGCGCGGGGCGGGCGCGGCGCGGCGTACTCAAACGTAAGAACTTCATTTGAGCGTCCATAGCTGTGGGCACGCGGGCGCAGTGAGCGGTGCGGGCTGCTTGGCGCGGGGAGCACGCGGGCAACTCACGGTTCTCAAACTAGTTTGAGTTTTTTTGTGGAAAAAAAGTCTTCTTCGTCCATATACTTTGACAAACACTGGACACGACAACACTCAGAACGAAGCCGCGCTCGACTGCGGACAAGCAGATCGCGCGCGTTCCCGCACCCGCACCGCTCCCCGCCCCGCGCTGCCAGTCTGGCCAAGCACTAACAACTTCTGAAATCGGACATAAATATTGCTCTACTAAAAGGTTGAACGTTTGTTCGGAAATTCGTCATTTTTGCCGAAGAAAATCCCATCGGAAGCACAGCTTATAAAGTAACAATTCTCCAATACGTTTCCTAAACCAATTCAACCACAATTCAACCACGATTCAAATCACCTTACCAAAAATCACAACAAAATCTTCAATATAGTAACCAAAAGGGTCTCCCATAACGCACTTCTTATCAAGCACCCGTCATATCTATCACGACTATCAAATAATCTTTGCCGGCAGGTAAGCAGACATCGTATTAGGAGGCACAGGCTTAGGGCGGCCCTTTATCATAGCTACAACAATGGCGCCAGTAAAATGAAATACGGAATCGCAGCAGATAACTTAGCAGAATTGTTTCCCTCCAAAACTGGTTGGATGTGAAAATCTAATTATATTTTTTTTGTATTATTGTGTTGTGGGTAGAATTATGTGTTTTTATTATGGTGTGAAGGTTGTAATGAGTTTTTGAATGAGGGTTTTTAATCGAGTGATTATTGTGAGGTGTATGGAAGTATGTGGATTAAACCAATGAACTCAGCTTATCGCAGTCCATTGTGTGTTGTCTTTGGTATACCCTGATATCAAGCAATGGACAAAATTGTCAACATTTTTTAAGCTTGAGTACGAGGCTTTTAACTACGTTGTGTGTGTATATTTTATGTCGTTTTTTATTTATTTTTATTTGTAATGTGCGTTTTGTTTGTGCAGAATAAACAATTTTTCTTTCTTTATTTTATTTCATTGCTGGACATAGGAATTTCCCAGGCTGCGCCACAACACCTTCTCCTTTGAATACTACTTGTTATTTTACTTTTTTTTACTTAAAAATTTCTACTTTTACCATGTTTATAAATATGTGCGCACCATGTGTCTATCAGATAATATATATATGTCATGGTTTCATTTTTAATTCTTTTACCTATTGTGGTATAGTCATTTTATTTTAGGTGCATCGTCTTCACATATTATTCATCGTCTTCATATATGGTGTTTGGAAGCTGAATGCAAAGCCATAAGGGAGTGATAGTTGACACCATTTAAAGCATTTTGAGTCATACATGTCTTAGACGAAGTTTTGTGTTTTTTTTTTCCCAGTTAAAGTTTGTAGGTACCTATGTTATTTTTGATTAAAAGTTTGCAGTTGCCAGCAGCCTGGGAGATGGCTATGTCCAGCAGTGGACTGCGATAGGCTGAGTTCATCATTTCGATTGGTATTTCAAAGGAACTCCATGGATTGTCTACACACGTAGTTGCAATAAGAGAAAATAATCTATTTATGGCTGATTTTTCCAAAGCCAGATAATTATATCCGAAGAATAATTCTGAATTTTTGACAGTGCTTCCATACCAAAACTGTCAGACGTCAATTTTGTTCCACGAATAGAATTATCTGTTGATTGAAAAAACAGCCCTTAATATTTTTTTTTTCTATTTCTATTTTGTACCTTTGCTTCTATCTAAAAATGGTGATAATGTAGAATTTTACAACTTCAGAAACCCAGACATTTAAATTTAATTATAAACCTAACACCATCCTCAATAATTTATACCTACATGTCTTCTAATTAATAAAAAAATAATTGAAAAAAATTAAATCGACTTCAAAAAGAAATTAACGCAATTATGAAATAATTTTAATTTCGGAAGTATGTGTCTTCGTATTACTCAGTAACTGGGTTGTGGAGGTCAGATACGCAGTCGCTCCATGCAAAATACTGGTATTCAGCTGCATCCAGTTAGACTGGAAGCCGACCCCAACATAGTTGGGAAACGGCTAGGCAGATGATGGTGTCTTGGGATCTGTATTTTTAGTTTTAGTTTTTTGCCACCTACTTCCGTAACTAAAGTTATATAGGTACATCTATAAAATGTTGTATATTTGTTTGGAAGCCCTAATAGATTGTCATATGTGAATATAATGCAGATACAATAATATTACATAAACACGTGTCGAATTGATTACCTACTTTTTTTTGAAGCCGTTAAAAAAAAAACAATTACAAACCCCTTTCAATTAAATACCGAATTAAGGTAAATCAATTTAATTGTTCGTATTGCCTTTAGCAAACACTGGCTTTCAGGAATGCCAGTGGTCAGGTATTAGGTGTATAGATTCCACTTATGTGGGTTCAAATGATCCTCTGTCAATAGCCGTGATTAATTATATAGGAGCGGACCCCACGGACCCCGGTCTTGCGTGTGTTTAGTCACTGTAAAAGGGTTAATTTGGGTGACCATGATATTATAGGGAACTTTGGGGTGATTTTGTTTGGCTACTTTATGTTGTGTTTGGCCCTTTTCCCCTGTTGTTCGTGTGCACATTTTCGTCATTGCATTTGTAACGTTGACTTATAATATCATGATTTGCCTAGCCTTTTCCCAACTATCTTGGGGTCAGCTTCCAGTCTAGCTGGATGCAGCTGAATACCAGTATTTTACATGGAGCGACTGCCCATGTGACCTCCACAACCCAGTTTCTGGGTAATACGATACCCCTTGGTAAGACTGGTTGTCAGACTTTCGGGCTACTGACGACCCGTAACGACTGTCAAAGGTCCACGGACCAACCGCGGCAAGCGTACCTTAACGGCTGTGCGGCTGTTATTACTTAGCTTACTTCTAGATACTTTAAATATTAACGAGATCTCGAATCGATTGTTTTACAAATCAAAACCGCTCGTAAGAGACTTGACAGTTTACTTAATGTAGTCTGTTTTTGAAAAACCGGTTTATTAAAATAATACAATCAACCATTTTAGTTTCATTATTTAAATTACACCATCTGGTAATGGTTACCCTACATCAAATTCTTAGAGGCCTAACGTTTGGCAATTCTATCGGGACTTGAATAATAGTTTCAGTCGTAGACATTATACTGAAATGTGTCATAATCTGTACGTCTTTCATTTTACTCTGAAAAAACTTTTTTGACATCTTTTGACAGGTTAATTCTGGTTGAGAGATTTACATAAGTCAAAAGGTGCGACACAAAACAATGTGGTGTTTTGGGAACTTACGATGTTGACCCTTTGTATGATTTAAGACTGATTTTTCAATCATCTTGATAACTTTATTCGAGGAACAAAATTTTGAAATTTTGACAGTTATTTCATACAAAAACTGTCAAACGTCAATTTTATTCCTCGAATTAAAGTTGGAAAATACAGCCCATAGACAAATTCTGCTACTAAATTATATTAAAAATGTAGAGTCCGCTACTAAGTGAAATGCAACGCATATATGTTTAGACGCCAGCACATCAAGCTACTACAATCTGTCAAATTTCTTTAATAGATTTTTAACTTTATCGCTAAAGCATAAGGTTCAAAGTTGATTGGGAAAATTTTACAGTTTTGGGTAGTTTGATATCTGTACAACATTTTACTATCCGCACTCAACAATTGCCAGAGTCAGCCCCACTCTATGCAATGGGAGAGAAAACAAAATAATCAATAACGTTTTGCCCAATCCGAGAATAGAACATTGTACTTCACGTACCCCACCGTTACTAATCAGACAACATTAACACAAAACATAGAATGTTACCAAAACCCCCGTTTTTCATCTCAACCCGCAACAGGCGAGGCGTCGTCGAGTCAGTCAAGCGTGATCCGACCGGGCCGAAACTTAGTCATACCATTAATGTTAAATAGTTTCGCTCAAGGGCAGGTCCTGTGTTAATATTCTGTTAATAATTATGCTCTGATAATAATAGAGGCTACTTCGATAATTGAACATCTAATTGTTATATGGTAAATTAAAGAAATTAATTGTCTATCAAACCAGCCAACTATGTTGGGGTTGGCTTCTTGTCTAACCGGATGCAGCTGAATATCAGTATTCTACATGGAGCGACTGCTTATCTGACATCCACAACCCAGTTACCGGGTGATGCGACACCCCTTGGCAAGACTGGTTGTCAGGCTTTCGGGCTTCTGACGATCCGTTATGACTCTCAAAGATCCACCGATAACAGCCGGGACCAACAGCGAGGCACGGAGGGGTCACACCCATACACAGACCAATCGCGGCATGTATAAACTAAGCTGGTTTATCAAATTCACTACCACCTTGAATTGTCCGTATATTCAAAGAACACCTATCATTCTTTGACAGTCATATGAATTAATAATAATCTGTGTAATTTATATAAAACATATGTCAGGCAGGGGCTATAGACTTTCCATAGTCCTAAATAACCAGTTCACTTTAGCCACCCAAACCCATAATCCAATATCTTTGTTTCCATATCCTGCAATAGCCCTACACCAACCGGGGGTTGTCCTTGGGTGCATTTGCATAGTGCCAACAGGGATAATCGTCGGTTGATGCCTCATTTCATTAAACACTTCTAACGGGCCTCTGCGAGGTGGCTTCGGGCCCTCGTACGCCTACCGAAAGACGAATAATAATAATATATTTATTTGTCACTAAATGCATAATTATGCATTATTTCGGTCTAAAATGGCTAAAGTTAGTGTTCCAGAGTGAAAAACCTTCTAAACTAGGTTTATGTATCTTAGAAGCCAGTGTCCCTTCAAAGTGATGTGAAATTGACTGTAACACGTAGTAAAACAACAAAGTTATCGTAATAATAACAGAGGGCTGGCCTATTTTTTGGCCAAAGAATCAGCATTGCCATACAACGTGGCAATGCTGCCAGTCTTTTGGGCACGTTTCTTGTTGACAGCGATGCGGATGAATTTTCTGATGCCCTTTGATTATTTCCTTTCCTTTTTATATACTTGTACATATTCTTATTATTATTTTAATACTGTACATAATTATAATATGCTCATTTGATTGAATGTAAATAAAAAAAATATACTCAATAATAACATGAGTGTCAGGGACAGGAAGTCTTATAAAAAGAGCCAACGATCGTAGGTATTGGAAAACATTCCAACTTTTGGAAAACAAAGAATCTTACTTAAAACTTTGGACCGTCATTAGACACTCGCGAGATCAAAGAAAACTTTGGAGAGAACTAGGGATTAGATTTCTACTTGAACGAAGAGAAGTTAGTTTATTTTGATACTGGAAGTGATGCGGATTTTATGTCTAAACTGATTTCTAAATAAATGAATTTATAATTTCATTTTATCGATTAATAAAAAATCTCAATGCGTAAAAAAAATTTCGTCTACTAACATTTATGTTGTTATGCAACGCTTGCCGGGGTCGGTTCGTGGATGGCCACCCATTATACAGGGTGTTTGGAAGCTGAGTGCTAAGCTTTAATAGTTTACACCATTTACAGCATTTTGAGCCATACATGTCTCAGACGAAGTATGTTTCTTTTATTTTTAACTGCAAACTTTTAGTCAAAAATAATATACCAACTTTAACTGGGAAAAAAATAAAAAAACACAGTTCGTCTAAGACGGCTCAAAATGCAGAGTGTCAACTATAACCCCGTTAAGGCTTTGCATCCATCTTCCAAACACCCTATATATCGAGACCCCTCCGTGTCTCAGAAAGCACGTTAAGCCGTTGGTCCCTACTGTCACTCGTCGATCTTCGACGTAGTCAGAAGCCTAAAAGATTGGCAACCAGTCTTACCAAGGGGTATCGTGTTACCCAGTACCTGGGTTGTGGAGGTCAGATTGGCAGTCGCTCCATTTAAAATACTTGTATTCAGCTGCATCTGGTTAGACTAGAAGCCGACCCCAACAGAAGTATTAGAGAAAAGGCTAGGTACAGACGCCAGAACATCAAGTAACTACAATCTGTCAAATTTCTTTAATAGATTTTCAACTTTATCGCTAAAGCATAAGGTTCACAGTTGATTGGGAAAATTTGACAGTTTCGGGTAGCTTGTTGTGCTGGCGTCTGTACATTGCTTGAATTAAATTCAACTACGCTCCAACACCACATCCAGACCATTCAACCTCACATTTATCTCCATCGTCAGGATAAAATATTCCGTTTGTACCTTCGCTATGTTTTAGAGATAAACTAACCTAAAGTTTCTGATAACTCTTCCTAGTTAGTGTGCGGACCCTAATTGAGGACTTTGGACTTCCTTCAGCGACCTTTGAATCGGGAGTTCTTGAATAAATTATTGGAGCTAAAATGCCTTGAGAGAGTATCGATAAGGTAGCCAATAAGGACCAATAGTTTTGGTCTGGGGTTCGTATTAAGCTGAATTTTTTATATCGGTCTTGGTGGGTTGGTCCTTGGTTACGATTTTGATGTTACTTTGCAAGTGTGGTGTGTTTCTTTATCCACAGGGTGGATATTGTACTGTGAGCTCTCCACGCGCGCCTCAAAGAGATGTCAGCACTAACTGACGGGGTCCGCTAAGGCCGATGCCTGCCAGGTTCGCGGGTTGTTCGAAAGAGATACCGTGGCTTTTGGCACAGGCAACTGAAGGAACACGGGTGGGTTTTAGTCAGTAAAAGTCTGACACACGCCTTCCCGCTCCGCCTAGAGCGGCAGAAGTTATTTGACAATTTTCCAACCAAAAAAAAAAAAGCTCTGCGAACTTCTGGTACCAAGATGAACAAATTAAACGAAGGTTTGTCGAATAACATTCATAATTATTCCAAACGGTGCTACGTTTGATACATCTATTTATAAATTCAAAGTCCTGACTGACTGCTGATATATCAACGCACAGCCTAAACCGCTCCTAAAGACATGGAATTTGGAGGGTGTGTTCTTTGTGAAGAGTAGTGAAGAGTAGGTGTCCACTAAGAACGGGATTTTTGAAATTCCCATTCACCCTCTTAGGGGTGGAATTTCAAAAAAACCCTTTCTTAGTGGACACCTACTCAGGAGCATCCTGTCAGCATCGAGGATTGAGGATTGTAGGTCGTAGGTTCGAACCCAGGCAGGCGCTTTACTTTATGTAAATTATTTCATCACCAAAGCTCCCAAAACGGTGAAGGACAACATCGTGAGGAAACCGGCACGTCCTCAGACCAAAAATTCGGAGACATGTGACATCTATCAGCCCACACCGGGCCCGCGTGGTGGATTACGGCCCACTCTCCCTCACCAAGAGGAGGCCTGTGTCCCAGCAGTGGGAACATTATTATGTTGATTACACATAAAGTAGGAGAAAAATACACCCAAATGTAACAATATTTATGTAAGTACTAACATAACTACTGACATAAATAATATTGTTACTTAAATATAGAATTACGACGTTTATAAAAATGCAAAAATTAGTTCGCCTCTCAGTGTTACCTTTCATATTACGTAATACCTTATAGGCTCTAACGAGCAGCTTTTACAGCTTTTCATAATAAACCCGCGAATTATGGATATATTTCTTAAAGTGCTTTTGTTTGTACCTACGCCTAATTCATGTTTTTATTTTGGGTGGGAGCTAACTAATGATCGCCTCTGTGACGTAGATATGGGCTCAAATCTGGGGGCACGGGAGTGCCCCCGCCAAGACGAGCCAAGCGAAGCGCAAGGGCACTACCTAACTTTTCTCGAAGCACTTCGTCGTATTTTTGAACCTTCTTAAATTGGGTTTAGATTATACCAGATAAACAAAATTTTCGGGATATGGTGTCAGTGGTTGACTTATTAAACCTATAAAGTTTCAATATAGCTCTTATACTTTAGATTTTATTGATATCTAAAATATCCCGATTTCCTCACTGATTCACAAAGACAAAGACAAAGACAAAGACAAAGACATTTATTCGTTGGATATGGTAGTTACAAAGTTGGTTGGTTCAAATGGATCAGTTCAACACATCCGCCGCTAATAGCGGCATACGAATATTTACAATGTGAACCTAATGTACACGGGTAGGTATAACACCTAACTTTTAGACTACTAAAAACTCTAATAATAAACAATACAAACACTTATATACTATGGACATTTTATACCTACTCTAATAATAATATGTACCTATACAATATCAATAAAAACACAACAATAACAACATTTCTATTTACTAACTAAATAAACCTAGGTACCTTATTATAAAAAAAAAAAAAAAAAAATGTATATATATATTATTTCCTTATTTACCCTTATAATCAAAAAATTCTTTTAAAGTGTAAAAATTATTTTGGAGAAGCCAATTTTTCAATCTTTTTTTGTAAAAATTAAATGGTAGTTCTCTTATCACTTTTGGAATATTGTTATATATTTTAATGGACATAAGGTAACTGTTTCTGTAGTGGAGAGTGCTACTACAAAATTGGTTTTTTAACTTGGTGGGGTCTCTTTTTGCAAATCTATTATTTTCGGTTACTGTGGAGAAGAAGTGAGAGTTTTTCTTGACAAATATGGCTATTTCAAAAATGTAAGTAGAAGATAGAGTTAATACCTTTAGCTTTTTAAAAATTGGTCTACAGCTTGACTCACTGATGATCATCCATATTCTTAAAGTCCTAGAAAGCTGAATTTGGTATGTAAGGTTGTATGGTTGTGTACTATTACTAGCATAGTACATAAACAATTCTAAAACTTGGAACTTTTACCCTCCAACACCTTAAACTAGAGACCTAGGGAACTAGGGAGGGGAGGGAACTAGGGAGGGGAGGGAACTAGGGGGTGATGGTAGCGAAACGGCCAAGCCTCATATTTTGACTAAGGTGTAGAGTTTGTGAAGTTAGGACGTGTAGAGTTAGAAGCTTGGCTCTACATGAGATCTGATAACTTTTTGGCAGTGCGAGCCATATGTGGTCTCGTCTTGGCAACATTTTACATGAAAATGTTTTTGATGGGATTTGCTTTTACTGGTTAAGTAAAAATAAAAGAGTGTTCTGTTATTAGCATGTACAGAAGCCAGCACATCAAGCTACCCGAACTGTCAAATTTTCCCAATCAACTTTGAACCTTATGCTTTAGCGATAAAGTTGAAAATCTATTAAAGTGACAGATTGTAGTAGCTTGATGTGCTGGCGTCTGTACCTAAATGAAACTACCTACACCTTAACCCTTTTATTCATAAACGGGTGATTAGCGATGTGTGTGTTTATATGTTTGTTACTTCTGCACGCTTAAACGGGTGAACCAATTTCGATAAAATTTGGTATGGAGGTAGCTGACACCCTGGATTAACATATAGGCTACTTTTTGTCCCGATATTCCCACGGGATCGAAACTTATACGGGTGAAACCGTGGGGCGCAGCTAGTCGTTTATAAATAAACCCCAATATTACTAAGAACAGTTACGTTGTTGTGGCGAAATGAGGGTCTACTACTACGCTTCTGCCTGATTCTTTGGAGCATATAGAATACAGGGGAGATGTTATGGTGTGGTGTGTTGGTGTAATCAACTTAGCCTAATGCAGTCCACTGCTGGACATAGGCCTCTCCCAGGCTGCCCCATAACACCCTGGCCTCCGCTTTCTGCATCCAATTCGTCCCAGCCACCTTCTTTAGGTCACCCGTCCATCTAGCTGGGGGCATCCCACACTACGCTTGCCGACGTCTCCATTCCAGGGCCGGCCATCGGTCCTTCGACAAACATGCCAGCCCATTGCCACTTCAGTTTGCTTCTTCTGGAAGCCATGTCGGTAACTCCGGTTCGTTATTGTGTTGGTGTAATATTAATGGTAATTTTTAGGTACCCACGTGACTTATTGCGTTGCTTATTAATTTTGGGTGGCAACTCCAGAACACTATTTAAAGCATTTATGGTTATTAAACAGTCGTTAATCTTAACTTTAAGTAACGTTTATAAATAAACCATAATATGTAGAAAACTACTAGTTTTATCGTCTTTTATCGGTCTGCCACGAATAGCAATTATAGCTGCACATTTAATTCTGGAAATTTACACGCTGCGCTAATAGAGTCAAAACTTTCCGGTATATTCTTACCAAAAGTTCTGACAAAAACATTTCACTTACCCTCATAACACTAATGAACCAGCAAAGTGAAGTTAGATATACGATAACACAGAAATCAAGTCAGCTCATACATTAGGTGTACGAAACTCGTCATAATTTCCCTCACTAATACCCGACTTGAATATTTAATGGAACTGCATTTCCACAACCGTCTGACTTAGCTTAATTTTCAGTTCGAACCGTGTATAAACCAGCAAAATTCAGTACGCCACGCAAGACGGTAGGAGGCTATTCAATTTGAAGGCATCACAATGTGGTCGCGTTACACGTGGTAGATCTAGAAACCAGCTTACGTACGCTGAAGCGAATTGCAACGAATTTTGGTGTTTGATGTGAAACGGAATTAATTATCTATATTTTAATAAGTTGACTAATTAGTTATATGGTTTTATAGTATTTTTTCTTCTCGAAGGAAAACATCGTGAGGAAACCGGCATGTCCTAGAACCAAAAATTCGAAGACATGTGACATCCACCAACCCGCACTGGGCCCGCGTGGTGGATTACGGCCTGCTAACTCTCATTGAGAGGAGGCCTGTGTCCCAGCAGTGGGAACGTTATAGGCTGATTATGGTATAGTATTTTTTCTTATGGTAAAACTTATCACACTAATATTATAAAGGCGAAAGTTTGTGTGTGTGCGTGTGTTTATATGTTTGTTACTTCTTCAAGCTCAAACGGCTGGACCAATTTTGATACAATTTTGTATGGAGGTAACTGACACCCTGGATTAACATAATATAGGCTACTTTTTATGCCAATATTACCACGGGATCGACATTTACGCGGGTGAAATCGCGGGGCGCACCTTTTTTTTTTAGTTATGTTTATAAAGAAATAAAAAGAGATCAAACGCTCCTGGGGCCAATAATCTGCTAAGTAATGAAATACGAAGTTCGTCTACTTTTTCCAGGAACTGCTATCTAGGTATTATATGGAGTGTAGTGAACTGCCACGTTGGTTTAACGGTCGCAAGTGCTGAGTGGTGGCCCAGTGGTAACGGCCGCGACTTACGAGTTGTAGGTCGTAGGTTCGAACCCAGACAGGCGCTTTACTTTGTGCAAATTATTTCATCAGGTGAAGGAAAACATCGTGAGGAAACCGGCATGTCCTAGAACCAAAAATTCGAAGACATGACGTGACATCTACCAACCCGCATTGGGCCCGCGTAGTGGATTACGGCCCACTCCCTCTCATAGGCCCGTGTGAACATTATAGGCTGATTATGTTTGTATGTAACCAGACTGTAAACGTTCTTAAAATTACGTGGATTGCCCCTTTGTTCTTCCAAATTAATACGTAACTGTATTGTTATAGCGCCTCGAAAACCATTAAGATGTCTGCTTTTTTTTTTTTCAGCCAGCAAATCAAGCTACTACAATCTGTCAAATTTCTATAATAGATTTTCAACTTTATCGCTAAAGGATAAGGTTCAAAGTTGATTGGGAAAATGTGGCAGTTTCGGGTAGCTTGATGTGCTGGAGTCTGTTGTACCGAGCAAGGGACAAAGGAGCAAGGCATAAGGACCATGTTTACGAGGAGCATAATAGATGGAGCGCGGCGACACTCGACAGCGTCTGTATTGGTGTGACATGGGCCTAGCTGGTTTCTTGGTGGTTTTTCATGTCGTAGGTTTTACATACAGTGTGAGTCTTCATAATGTGCACATATCGAAATGAGGGTAACTAAGCTTAATTTTCGACGGAAAAAAATTTAAAAAAATCTAAAAAAAATAATTTTTAGAATTTTTATTAAAATTCTTGTTCGCTGCTGTGACCCCTGTGTAAACAATCGCCCTCAATTGAGAATTATGGTTTTTTTCTAACAAAAATCTGATCTGAGATTTAAGAAAAACTGTATTAACGTCATAATGTTTTATTTTGAACTAGCTTCTGCCCGCGACTTCGTACGCGGATCCTGTTGCTTATGCCAGCGACAACGGGGTCGTCAAAATCGAAGATCTGAAACGTCTGATGTCGAATTCTAAGAGCCCGGGGACTGGAAAACAACGGGATGCGCGAGACGATTCGAGACGTTCCAGATCTTTCATTTTTGTAAGTCAACAGGAAATGCCCATCAGACTAAACCACTTTTGCTAAGACGTCATTCCTATATGTTATAGTGTCGCTGGGCTTTGGAGTTCCACAACAGGTGTTCCAGATCTTCAAATTTATTCTCACAGCAGAAAATGCTCTTCACATGGAATATTTTTTTCCAAGGCATCATTTTTATATCTCTTATACTTTAGTTGGTCTGTTGCGGTTCTGCATCAGGTGTTCCATTTTCCAAAATAAATTATAGACTATATCGTACTCCCAGAACAACACTACACTAAGTCTAAATAGCTCATTTTTCAGAATCGACTAAAAACCGATAGCTCATATTGATTGTGAATGTCCTGCACATTGCATGTAAAGAATCCAATGCGTATCAGCATTATAAGTTCAGTTGATTGTAAACGCATTAAGTAGTAGTAGTTCAAATATATTTAAAAGTCGATTTTGGGATTTTTCGACATAATACAGTGTTGTTCTGGGTGTGCGATATGTTGCCCAGACTTAGTACCTATACCACAAAAACTTTTCTTCCCGTAATTCCGCAGTGGATCCCAAGGGTACACTGAATTAACAATAATATTGCAAATAACTTTAAAAAAAAAATCTTTATAAACTATAGCTGTACCCGTGGCTTTGCCCACGTATCGCATAAGTATTATTTTTATTTTAATAATAGTTAGTGATAGTTTGTTGATTTACAGAAACACTCAAAAGATGCGTCTCATACTGTACTATAGCTTAGATCCCTCAAAAACTATTTGGCTAAGTAAACTCAAAATTTGAAAGTTATGTAGTTAATTTACTGGTCAAGAGACGTCAGGTTATTAAGGAAATTTAGGAGACGTCGAATAACAGAAGTGTTATAATTTACTGTAACACATCTGTGTAAAGAACTTTCGTTGTTTTTCCCTCGGTCTCATTCAATATGTAAGTACAGCGAGTCAGGACTGGTGACGCGGGTGCAAGCGACGTACAGCGGTGCTATTCTGTAAAAATCTCACAGTGAAATCTTAGGTGAAGTGAGCGTGGAGTGAGCTGTCAATAGTGTCAATTCCTAGCAAAAACAAACTCACTTCACCTAAGTTTTCACGGTGAGATTTTTACAGAATCGACCGGCAATTGTCAGTGTGAGATGCAGCTCACACGAGGTCGTCCTGAGGTCGACATCCGCAGCCTTCAGTGTCTGCCCCTGCGACTTATTTATTGTCATGGCGAAGCACACGCTCACAGGAAACTGCACGCGCTTGAATTGAAAGGGGTAATTGTGGCCGGGAGTCACCATTGCCAGGATCGCCCAGAGGACACGGTGGAGCACACGGTGGAGGTCGGCCCCGTTTGGGCGAAGCACCGCCGTGTCCTCGTAGAGGCGATCGGCAGCGGCGGCGACCTCTCGCATCCGGCCCTGGAGCAAGCTATGGTCCGGGGCGAGAGGGAGTGGGAGGCAGTCACCTCCTTCTGCGAAGCAGTCATGCTAGCGAAGGAGGTGGCGGGACGGATGAGGGAGAGAGCCTCACGTCCCAGCCGCCGCGGGAGACGCTCCGGGCGTCGGGAGCCACGGGACGACTCCCGGCCACCGTAGGCGCGGGCCTGCGGGCGGAGAGTAATGGGTAGCTTACCGTCCGATCAGGACCAGGCCCGTGTCGGACGGCGCGTACGTGTTCCACGCGCGCTTCAGAGAGATGTCAGCATCGAGGAGGGGCCCCATAGGGCCGAAGCCTGCCAGGTCAGCGGGATTGTCCGAAAGGGTTACCGTTGGCCCGGAACATAAAGGGCTAAGGAAGGAACACGGGTGGGTTTTAGTCAGTAAGAGTCTTCCCATCCGATAAAAAATAGGGGTAATTGTGGGGAATCAGTGGTATACGTGGTATAAACACTGTCTCACCGACACCACAACCCCTTAGAATTTCCGCCTCAATGATATTTCTCTGCAGCGAGACGACTTTGAGCCGGGTCCCATTGCACAGTTTCGGCGGAGTGAGATTCTGAAGAAGCATAAGTGGGACACAGACCTTTAGTGTGCGCTGGTAGTCCATTTGCACTGAGGGAATTGAGAAATTCTACGGGGTAATGTGTGGCGTCATCTTGGTCGACAATAGTGTTTATTGAAGTGTAGATCACTTCATTTCCCTCAATTTCCGCGAGAATGCATTCATTGATCGCTGAAGCTTAGTCTTTTCTGGGTGTTAAAATGGCTCGTTCACACTCCCAAGAATTATCTTGGTGCGGTATCCTATTGATGTCCCCATACATCAGGCGAATCAAATCTTCTAAGGTGGACACCACTCTCCCAAGTATCTTAGGTAGAACCACCTGGCCACCGTCTACTGGTAGCGTTCCCTCACCCAATTTTAAGAGAACATCAGAAAATTCTTGGGCGTGTACATTCCCGCCAAGCTGTGCTCTCATATTCATCGTTAAGCGCAACCTATGAATATGTGGCCATAAGAAAGAGCATTTCAACGAAGCATTCACCTCATTAGCCCTAGTTCCTCGCGTCACCATAGGCAGCGTTTGTCGGAAATCGCCGCTTAACAGAACTGTAACGCCACCCATCATTTGCTGGTTCCTGCGGATGTCCTGCAAAGTCCTGTTTACCACCTCTACTGCTTTTCTGTTCGCCATAGTGCATTCATCCCGCACGATTAAAGAGCAATCTTTAAGCACGCGCCCTTTGTCACTGTTGCGTGACACTTCATAAACAACAAATATGCTTACATACATAACATAACATAATCAGCCTATAACGTTCCCACTGCTGGGACACAGGCCTCCTCTCGGTGAGAGGGGGTGGTCCGTAATCCATCACGCGGGCCCAGTGCGGGTTGGCAGATGTCACATGTCTTCGAGTTTTTGGTTCTAGGACATGCCGGTTTCCTCACGATGTTTTCCATCACCGTTTTGAGAGCAGTGGTGATGAAATAATTTACACAAAGTAAAGCGCCTGTCTGGGTTCGAACCTACGACCTACAACTCGTAAGTCGCGGCCTTTACCACTGGGCCATCACTGCTCTGCACTGCACAAATGTGCTTGGTAAGATATAACTTAGAACCATAAGTTTGACTTGACTTTATGATAGTGTAGCTTGTTGTACCACCAATCAATCTGTTTAGTAATAACATTGGTGTGAAACTCCTCATACAATTAGATAGGACATGTAAAGTTCTCAGATTTCATAACAGTATCGTTCCTAATGTACATAAAAAATGCAAAAACTAAAAAAAAGAATTTTAAGATTTTTTAAAACAATAATACGGGATTTCAACTCGCACCATTTAGTGCGGTAAACGGTCGCCTGACCTCAGCGCTAAATTCCCTGTTGACATATTGTTGAAATAGCTGTTCCCTTGCAATTTATAATATTACTGCCCCGCTCCTTTATAAAAATAGCGTGATTGTTATGTTTCCAGGGTCAAATTTTTATTCAGTAAATAAATAACATGTCATTTTGGGCATTCAATTATTTTGTGCATTCAATTACGAACCAAAACCTTTTAAAATCAATATTGCTTACCTCCCATAACATACGGCGTGATAATATGTAGCCTAAAGCCTTCCTTGGTTTACAAAGAACATTTTTGCTGAATTTCAATTCAATCTATCCAGTAGTTTTGGCGTGAAACCGTACCATACACACAGACAAACAGACAAAAATTCTAAAAAGTCACTTTTTGTCATCAGTTACGTTTTTCTAACAAAAGCCACTTATTTTTTCATGAAAATTCTCAATGTACAGTTTTTCTTTCGTTACTGTTTTATTATATGTATAGATAAATTTATTTATTTATTTATTATTATTTATTGTAAAATTAGGTACTCAATAAAAGCCCCGATTACTTCTCTTTTTTATTACTTTAAATTATTCTCCATCGTATCAGATTTCTAAACGTAAAATATCATGTTTATAACTCAATCACAACATTTCCTATCAACTGTTAAAGAAAGGCCTTGCAATCATCATACTTTAGCAGGTAAAGATCCTTTTAAATATTTTTTTATTTTTTCAAATATTTTTTCCGTCGATAAAATTAAGCTATGTTTCCCTCATTTCGTTATGTGCACATTATGAAGACTCACATTGTATAAAACGAAGGTAATTACACATAGTAGTACATGGTAATTCCGTTGAAGAAGCGTTCAAGAATTTTGGATACCAGGAAATTACATCTGTAATGAATGAAGAATGTCTTATTAAAATTATCATAAGTTTAGTGTCACTTAATTTCTTTTAGTATGTTTTTATTTTTTGTATGTTGGCACTTTTATTTGATATATTCTTGTAATTTGATAGCATTTAATTGTGCCATGTCTTTTGTGTGCAGTAAATAAATGGTTGGATCTATCTATCTAACTGGGAAATACACATAAAAATATACTAGGTGTGGTAAATATTCTAAAACTAAATATTAAGTAACGAAAACTATGAAAGAACTAGTCTTAACAGTGTGTAGGGACAACCTAATACAAATCTTTACTAATTTTTTGCTACTTCAGCTACGTCGTAGACGGTGCTACGTCGTACATGGTGCTACGTCGTAGATTGTACTACGCCGTAGATGGTGCTACGTCGTAGATGGTGCTACGTCGTAGACTTTGCTACAGCGTAGTTTCTTAATCTATATCTGTACATATTGTAAACTCGTCTTTTATAGTGTCATAGTTAAAAAAATTGTTGTCCGCCGATGTCGGGAGCAGGCTCCAAGCTACCGGTGCTTAGGGCTCCAGAGACAGGAACCTCCTCACAATGCGAGCCGTATCGAGGAGTACTGCCTTTTGAATCAGGCCCCTGATCCAAGCACCTAACGAGAGCCTCGATAGATGTTGATCGAGGCTTTCGGCCATCAGTCCATTGGCCGATACGACAATAGGCACAATGATAGCCGAGCTCACATTCCACATGTCAACAACCTCGTGTGCTAAGTCAAGATATTTAATTTGTTGTTTATTATTATTAAAGCATTCCCGACACATTCCTTATTCTCCACCTTTTATCTTTTACCAATCCATTTGTTCGTCAGACAATCTGTAGGTTACTTTATGTTTTTCTGAATGATTGAATTGGTTTCAGTAGCGAAGTTCGGAGCCAAACAAAATAAAAGTAATTTCGCAAAAAAAAAAAGAGATTTATTTCAATTCTCCGGATTATATCGAAATAGCTAGGAGTGATTTTCTATAGGCTTTGTGTATTTCTGAGAAATACTGATTTAGAAAAGCTACAGCTTTTAGAAAGAAATAATAAAGTTTATTTGGAATTTTTGACACAGTTCGTGAAACACAAAAAAACTTTTAGTTCAGTAAATGGATATAATAACATGAATAAAAACCGGCCAAGAGCATGCCGACATGCTCTTGGCCGGTTTTTATTCATGTCCGCACACGCACAATGAAGGGTTCCGTAGTCGGCATGAATTTTTCCCAAGAACAAGCCGAACATTGTAGTTGATAAACATGTTCTCCCATACATTCCAACTGCAAATGTAAGTTGGTCGATTATTACTCGTTAAATTGTAAAGCCCATTTAGCCGTGATAGTTTTGTTTTGAACTTCATCATCTGCCTAGCCTTTTTCCAACTATGTTGGGGTCGGCTTCCAGTCTAACCGGATGCAGCTGATACCAGTATTTTACATGAAGCGACTGCCTATCTGACCTCCACAACCCAGTTACTGGGTAATACGATACGCCTTGGTCAGACTTTCGGGCTTCTGACTACCCGTACGTAACGACTGTCAAAGATGCACGAATGCCAGCCGGGACCAACGGCTTAACGTGCTTTCCAAGGCACGGGAGGTCTTGGTATGTGAAGATGGTCACCCATCTACGGAACAACTGCGGCAAGCGTAGCGTAACCTGGTCTATCGACCCGTGCGGTTGTTATTACTTAGCCACAAACTTCATTTTAACTATATACTACTGCCGTGATTTGTTTTACTTATCCAAAAAAAAACAGTATAGCTAACAGTGATTTAACTATAACAAAAATTAGCTCTTTTAAGCTTAGTATTTCCTGTTACCACTGCTGGGACACAGGCCTCTTTTCCGTGAGAGGGAATGGGCCGTAATCCATCACGCGGGCCCAGGGCGAGTTGGTAAATGTCACATGTCTTCGAATTTTTGATCCTAAGACATGTCAGTTTCCTCACGATGTTTTCCTTCACTGTTTTTTGAGAGCAATGATGATGAAATAAACTATGAGTCTTTGGTCAACTGGACCCACTCGCACTGGACCCGCGGGTCCAGTTGACGTAATCACATTTTGAATACGCCGACTGGACCCACTGCCCAATTTCATCATTAGTACTGTCACGGAGTAAAGCCGAATCTTTTAGTTTTATTTCTATAACCTAAAATATACCTACTAATACTATTCAATTAGGTATTTACACTTTAAAAAAAAAGCAGTACCTCAAACGCCTCAAAGTTAAGCGCTTGCCTGGGTTCGAACCCACGACCTACAACTCGAAAGACGGTCTGTTACGACTGGGCCACCACTGCTCTCCTATTGCCATAAATTGAACATAATTCTAGTGCCCAAGTTGATACTGAGAATTTCGAATCCCATGCTCAACCGTCAAACTTGCGACCACGACTCACGAGGCAGCTAAAAAACCTTCTACAATTTCATAATCAAATCAACATATGTATCACAGACATTTTAAAAAACAATATCTTAAGGATCTCAGTAACTTCAGAAGTCCTTAATTTTTTTATTTGTTTCATAAAAATAACAAAGGAGGGTTTATATCTCATTGTCTTCTTTTATTAATCTCTGGTCGTTATTTTGTTTATATATTTTTCATTTTGTATCAACTCTGTATTAGACAATTTTCTACTTTGTGAATCAGATCACTAGGTTTAATTTGGGTTGTATATTGTAAAAAAAAATGTTTTTTCGGTTGAGAGGGGCTAATAATATAGGTATTTTATAGAAGTAGTTTTTGCTTGTGAATACATCGTGACCTTTACGAGACGCAACAATAAAGAGATTTTGGGAGATGTTCGGAAATCATATTATTATGTAAGGTTATTTTGTGATTGGATTATTTGACTGTGTTTTGGATGTATAAATAAATAATAATAATAACCTATCAAGCTTATAACTTTGTGATTTTTAGGGTTCCGTTGCCAAATGGCAAAAAACGGAACCCTTATGGATTCGTCATGTCTGTCCGTCCGTATGTCACAGCCACTTTTTTCCGAAACTATAAGAACTACACTGTTCAAACTTGGTAAGAAGATGTATTCAGTGAACCGCATTAAGATTTTCACAAAAAAATAGAAAAAAAACAATAAATGTTGAGTTTCAGTTCTAAGTATGGGGAAGCCCCATACCCCATACTTAAAACTGACACTCAAATTTTTTTTTCATCAATCCCATACGTGTGGGGTATTTATGGATAGGTCTTAAACTGAATAGTTTGCGCGAGAGACACTTCCAAAGTGGTAAAATGTGTGCCCCCCCCCCCCCGTAACTTCTAAAATAATTGAATGATAAAACAAAAAAAAAATATATGATGTAATTATCATGTAAACTTCCACCGAAAATTGGTTTGAACGAGATCTAGTAAGTAGCTCGCCGGTGAAAATTTAAAAACATAATATGATGGTACGGAACCCTCGGTGCGCGAGTCCGACCCGCTCTTGCCCGGTTTTTCATGATACAGTTTTGAAATTTTGTACGTAGATTCTTTACATAAAAATACACGTGTTTCGGGTTTCGCATATACTAAAAATAATGTTGTATATACTGTTAGGAAGTTAGGATTCCTACAGTTTTCATAACAGAAGTCACAGTTCACCGACTGACGCCTAGACTAACTTAGTAGCCATAATAAAAATAAAAAAAAACTGGCACTCCAGGAGTGTTGACAGAAGTGAAAACAAAACACAAACATAATACTTTGCCATCACTAACTGACATGTCGGATATACATTAAAACCGAGTACATCCCGAGGACAGCCGAACACATCCGAAGCGGTGTCGGTAACGGTAACAGAAAATGCCCAATGCGCCTAAAGAAGTTTTCACTTCAAAATTCTATTAATGCCTCAACTTTTCTCGAAAGTAAATTAATTATCTACTAAGTCGTCGCCCTTTATTATTTCTTCCCTTATTCTAAAAATAACTTACCTACAGACCTAAGTTTTTGTGAATCGGTTATAATTCATTCGAGGCCACGGCCTGTCTTGATTCAGCCTGGCCTGTCATCAATCACAGACAGGCCTCAGGACCATTTTTCAAGAATCAAGACAAAGGAGTAGGATTCTTTTATAAGCTTAGTTAGTTTTTTTTTTGAGTGGTGGTTTAATAATGGTAGTTTGTACCTGTACCCGTGAGCATACACACTTGAGATTTTTACCTCGGTGCAATCTATTCCAGACTAGAACGACGAGGAGGTACGTGTATTTTGTGTAAGAAAGGTTTCGAATGTGTTGAGCTAGATGCAGTAAAGGAATTTGCTATTGATAAACATTTCGAAATATGTGGTGTTGAAATTAAACAGCTAAAGCTAATTATAATCTGTATATATAGGATACCAAACTCTGACATTAATATTTTCTTTGATCATTTCACGAAAGTTATAACAAGACTTCAACACAAAAAATGCAATATAGTAGTTTGTGGCGACTTTAATATAGATTTGCTATTATCTGATAAAACTAGTATTGCATTTAAAGAATTGATGCTTAATTATGGACTGAAATATCACATACATGAACCAACTAGGCTTAATAAATGCATAGACAACATTATCAGTAATATTCATAATGTCACTGGTAAGACGTATAATTTGTACCTGTCTGATCATAACACAGCGCAATTAGTCAAAATTGAACAGGAAACTTCAAACCGAATGGGAGTGGATTACTCTTTCATGACTATAAATGATTTAAATAAAGAGAACGTCTCAAAATTCGTGGATTACATCAGCTGCTTAAGCTTTAGTGAAATCCATGATATAACAGATACTAATGAAGCCTTTGACAAATTTCATGATTTGTTGACATTATTTTATAATCTATGTTTCCCTTGTATTAGAGTTAAAATTAAACATAATAGTGGTAAACCTAAATGGATAACAAAAGGCATAAAGAAATGTTGTAATACTAAGCGGTCATTAAGGTACAAGTATTACTTAAATAAAAATAATGAAAATAAGAGTAAGTACAAAACGTATTCTAAATTATTACGAAAGTGCATGAATAACTTACAGTCCTTGTGTAATGAAAGACACATAACTTTTTCTCGTAGTAAAATTAAAGCCACGTGGGATGTTGTGAAGCGCAACATGGGTAACGAACCTTCTAGGGAATATATCAGTAAAATTATTGATGGTAGTATAACGTTGACATCTGGATCTGACATTGCTAATAAATTTAATAATCACTTTGTTGACATTTCTAATAATAATGATAATTGCTCTACTCTTAAAAATAACAAAACTGACATACATAAAATAGAATCAAATGATAAAAGCATATTTATAGAACCCACTAACGCCTCTGAAATATATCGTATCATAATGTCTTTAAAAAACACGAAATCGGCTGGGTATGATAACATCACAACCGAGCTCGTTAAAAAAATTTCTCAACATATAGCATCACCATTGGCTCACATTGTCAATTTATCCTTAGAACAGGGCCGCTTTCCTGATAGGCTAAAACTGTCTTTGATAAAGCCGCTATACAAAAAAGGGTCTAAATCAGATGTTGACAATTATCGACCTATCGCTCTTTCTCCCATAATATCAAAAGTTTTTGAAAAAATTATGTACAGGCGAGTGATGAAATTTCTTATTAAACACAATATTCTTATTGACCAGCAATACGGGTTTAGACAAAATAAATCGACGACTTTGGCAATATTTACGCTAGTGAAAGCAATGATGACGAATATTAATGATAACATACCTACTTGTGCATTACTTTTAGACTTAAGTAAGGCGTTCGATCGTGTTGATCATACGCGGCTTCTAGAAAAAATGGTTGCCTGTAAAGTCGGTTTTACGGGCGAAGATTTTACGTGACAACGACCGATCATCCGATCATAGTTGAGTGGGAGAGAGACGCAAGGCATTCGGCGGGCCTCTCTCTCGTTCGGTGACTCATCGTAACGTTACCGAGCGTTACACTTTTTCATAAGTGACTCCCAGTCGCAACCTAATTTAAGACGTTGTCACGTCAAAACTTGAAAGATACGGTATCAGAGGTCCAGCAAAAGAATGGTTTCAATCATATCTAACTGACAGAAAACAGGTAACGAGGATAACAAAGCTGAACAAATTAAATAACACTTTAGAAGATTTTGATTCTGAAGCACGGACTAATTGCTGTGGTGTACCACAAGGTAGTATCTTGGGGCCATTATTGTTCCTTCTTTACATAAATGATTTGCCTCAGTCAATAAAACATCAGTGTGTATTGTTCGCCGATGACACCACTATTATTATTAAATGTAAAAATTTTCAAAAATTTGACATTGAAATTAAGCAAGCATTAAATGACATTATAAAATGGTTAGATATTAATAAATTAAAAATAAATATTTCCAAAACAAATGTGCTTTATTGCAAAACATTTAAAAGTAAACCTGTACGCCTTAATGTTGCACTTAACAATAATAATATAGAACAGGTACGTAGTGCAAAATTCCTGGGTGTAACACTTGATGAGCATTTTACTTGGAAGAATCACATCGAAATAATTTCTAAAAAAATCAATCAGTTCGTATTTGCCTTAAAAAGAATTAATAATATCACATCTTTGCGTACCGCCCTAATGGTGTATCACGCATACGTCTGCTCACTAATACGATACGGTATAGTAGTGTGGGGAAACTCTTCCGAAATGGCGAAGATCTTCATCGCCCAAAAAAAATGTATTCGTGCAATATTCAAAATGCAGTGGTCTGACTCATGCAGGCCTATATTCGAGTCGCACAATCTATTGACTGTCCCATGCATTTATATTTACGAAATTGCCAGGTTTGTGAGGTCCAATCTTGAACTATTTGAACGGAAAAATAACACAAATAAAAGGAAAATTACACATTTAGATTTTGAAATGCGCGTTCCAAAGCTAGAACTTTTTCGGCGGAGCTGCGTTTACATGGCTCCCCTTATTTACAATGCTTTGCCTAAGTCAATTACTCAATTACCCTTCAATAAGTTTTGTGTTGCGTTGCGGAAGTGGTTGTTACAAGAATGTTTTTATTCGATAGAAGAGTTCTTTCAAAAGTGTCCCTGTAAATTCTATACAATAAAGCACAGATATAGATGACTGTTATGTAGATACATAAATTGACAAAATGTAGTTACGTAATAATGAAAATCTTAAATGTAAAATTGTACTATTGCATGCTAAATATTGGCCAAATGTGTGTTACTTAATATATTTTTTTTTATAAGAACTTAATGTACCTACCATATTTGATGCAATAAATGAATTGAATTGAATTGAATTGAGTTTGTGAGTTTACGTACCTATGTGTTAGCTTTTGCCTGCGACTTCGTCCGCGTGGAAAGTCTTGTCGACCCACCCCGTCACATCGCATACGCTGTTACTCGTTTTCGCTTTGCATTCATTCTGACATTTTTTAATTAATTTACTTCAACAACAATTTTTTTAAATTTATTACAAAATATGAAGCAATTATTTAACACTAAATACACATATTATAAACAAGTATATAATAAAAAAAAGAAAGGAAAAGAAAAAGACAGGAGCTCCTTGGGTATCAAAAAATTCGTCCGCATCGCTGTCAATGGCATAAGTGCCCAAAAGGCTGGCAGCATTATCACGTTGGATGGCAATGCTTATTCTTTGGGCTAAATATAGACCAGCCCTCTGGTCACGTGAAGAGTCAACGACTTTGCAGGCCGTAAGGTAGAATGTAGCGGAAACATTTAGTGATATACCATCTTATATCTGTACTTACATTGTTGGCAAATTAATAAATCTGAATGTGATGAAAAAAGTAGCCAAGAATCACGAAAATTCATTAATTGGCCTCCAGCCAGGGCATACAACTTATAAACTAAGAATTTAAAAAAACGTTGCCCCACACTAGGAATTTATCCTGTATTGTGGGTGCGTTTACAAACATTTAAACTCACATACACAGACAGCCATACCCGGAACAACTACTTGTAGGTCATACAAATATTTGTTCCGTGCGGGAATCGAACCCGCGACACGCAGCGCAGCAATCAATCGCTTAACCACTGCGTCAACCGTGCCGTCAAAATATATACGTTAAGGGCTACCCTGTGGAGTACGGACCTCAGCTTAGAACGTTGCTGGGAGAAGCTCAGTCGCGTTATATTACATAGACTCTCACTAAGCTTGGTTTTAACCTAGCTTTTTTTTCCAAGCAACCAACATCTAACCACATATAGGTACACGATAACCCCACGTGACATGGGAATACAGTCGATTGATGTCAACGGTGCCCGCGGGACAGGCCGGCCGCTTTATTGATTGACCCTACTGTAGGGGCTACTGATTTACTTAAATCCTTTTTTTATTTTCTTTGTTTATATGGGATTTCTGGATATATGTTTTTATGTCGATTTTGCGAGTCCATGTCTCAATGATGGAGGATTCTGAGATGTCTCTTGTGAGTCAAACTAGAAATGGTTACGAACGAAGTGAATATTTAGGTCTTTAGTAGTAAAGACCTAAATTAAGCTAAAGACAGACAGACATAGCTTAAGCATAATCTGCCTATAATGTTCCCACAGCTGGGACACAGGCCTCCTCTCGGTGAGAGGGAATAGGCCGCATTCTACCACGCGGTCCCAGGGTTGGTAGATGTCACATGTCTTCGAATTTTTGGTTCTAGGACATGCCAGTTTCCTCACGATGTTTTCTTTCACCGTTTTGGGAGCAATGGTAAAGAAGTTATTTACACAAAGTAAAGCGCCTGTCTGGATTCGAACTTACGACCACGTAAGTCTGGACCGATACTACGGGCCGCCAAAGCACAACATATTGAAACGAAATATTCAACTTTTTACAAATTTCAAAAAACGGGCAATTCATTATTATAAATTACTACCTGCGCCCCACGGTTTCACCCGCGTAAGTTTCGATTCAAAAAAAATCTGGAGAGGGCCACTGTTATCACCTAGGGGTATAAAAAATAGCCTACAACCTATTCTTAGACCTATCAAATATATTAAAAAAAAATTACCGTTTTGAAGGAGTTCGATAACAAACACTGTGACACGCACGAGATTTTTATATATAAGAAGATTTTACTGTACGTATTAAAGTAGTAAACCTTATGATGATACTCATCAGTGCTAACATTACTGAATACAGACGGGTTGTCCCAACGGGGGTATCGTATTACTCAGTAACTGGGTTGTGGAGATCAGATAAGCAGTCGCCCCATGTGAAATACTGGTATTCAGTCCGCCAGGGTCGGCTTCCGGTCTCACTGTATAGTTGGGAAAAGACTAGGCAGATAGATGATGATTAAAGTTATTTTTCCAAATAAGCATATTTGCATTTTTGGAAAGTGAATTGTAAACGCAGAGTCTGTTCCATTTTCACCATAATAAGTAGCACAATATTCTCAAATAAAATTCATACAAATACGAAATAAGAAGAAAAACCATTTCATTAATATCACAAAACCATCCAATAACAACGTCTCCAAATCTCTCGAATTAAATATCCGACTTATCCGATTATAATTAAATATCCGACTTATCCGATTAATATAAATAAAAAACGATTCCAAAATCGATTTTTATCGTTATAAGTGGACGTCTCGAGTTATATTAGGGCTCAGGGCTCGTTGGCGTGATTCCAGCCCTTCGGGTAATTTGGCGCAGCCAGATCTTATCTGGTTTAGTTGCGCTTTGCTTCGTGCAACTGCTGTGGGTACAGGTAACTTTGTGCGGTGATTGAAGTCGGATAGTCTTGAAGAAATCTATTCTAACATTATAAAGTACTAGCAGTGCCCCGCGTTTTCACCAAAATAAGTGTCGATCCCGTGGGAATATCGGGATAAAAAATATCCTATTTCCTTCCCCGGGATGCAATCTATCTCTCTGCCAAATTTTATCGAATTCCGTTCAGTGGTTTAGGCGTGAAAAGGTAACATACAGACAGACAGACATGCATTTGTTTGCTTGTTTGTATGTAGGGGGTAATCTCCAGAATAACCAATCGGATTTGAAAAATTCTTGTTGAATTTGATAGCCCAATTCTTGAGGAAGGTAATAATAAGGCTATTTAACATCACGCTACGACCCTCCACAATACAGTTACTAAGTAATACGATACCCCTTGGTAAGATTGTCAGACTTTTGGGCTTCTTACTACCCGTAACGACTGTATTACCCAGTAACTGGGATGTGGAGGTCAGATAGGCAGTCGCAGTTCCTTGCCCGTTCTTCTCCATAGGTACCTACGCTTTGGAATAGGCAACTAGCTTCATCTTTCTGACTGACCGACCCCTTGACAATTCAAAAGTGCCTGTAATTGGTTTAATTGAAATAAATGCTTTGAGTTTGAGTTTATTACCACTGGTGGAGGCTCCTTATCTTATATCCCATAATAAAGGAACACCACTCATCAATCTCCATAACACATCGAAAGCAATAAAATTACGTGAAGCCTACAAATCTGCTCACCCCGTTACGGTAGCGGCATATTTCACGGAGCTTATCGCGCGCACGTAGGCAACCTTACTGCTGATACCATCTAGAATTCTGCATAAAGACTATTTTATACACGAATGTGCTGGAGCTGTTCGCTGTTAGGCTTGAGGTAATAATTCCTGGACTGTTTGGCGGTAATCACCAGGGTCTGTTGATGGATCGGTGACTGGAAGTTACGAAAGGGGTTTATTATCGTGAAGGTTAAGCTAACCTTTCCGTGGTCGGTTCGTGGATGGGGGACGATCCGTTACATATCGAGACCCCTTCGTGCCTAGGAAAGAAGGTTTAGCCGCTGGTTCTGGTTGTCATTTGTAGATCTTTGACAGTCAGTATGGGTAGTCATAAACCCAAAAGTCTGACAATCAGTCTTAGCAAGGAGTATCCTGTCACCCAGTAACTGGGTTGTGAATGTCTGGACTGTTAGTCAGCTGCATCCGGTAAGACTGAAAGGCAACCCCAACATAGTTGGGAAAAGGCTGGGCAGATTTGATTTTTTATCGTGGATTTATAAATGTATGAGATACAGGTTTGTAAGGAGGATACCTTGCTTTTTATGAAAGGTACCTTTAATAGGTCATTCACGGTCGGCAGTAAATTCAAAGCGATAAATAAGAATTAGCAAATATAATTATAACGGCGACTATTATAAAACGATAAGCAGCATATAGAGGGGCCCGTGGCTAAATAATAATAGCCACACAGGTCGATCGACCAGGTTAAGCTACGCTTGCCGCGGTTAGTCTGTGGATGGGTGACCATCTCTACATACCGAGACCTCTCCGTGGCTCGGAAAGCACGTTAAGCCGTTGGTCCCGGCTGTCATTCGTGGAACTTTGACAGTCGTTACGGGTAGTCAGGAGGAGGTCAAATGGGCGACTGCCTATCTGACCTCCACAACCCAGTTACTAAGTAATACGATACCCTTTGGTAAGACTGTCAGACTTTCGGGCTTCTCACTACCCGTAACGACTGTATTACCCAATAACTGGGTTGTGGAGGTCAGATAGGCAGTCGCTCCATGTAAAATACTGGTATTCAGCTGCATTCGGTCAGACTGGAAGCCGACCCCAACATAGTTGGGAAAAGGCTAGGCAGATGATGATGAAGCAGCATATAATATAAGTAGTCCTTCTTAACAATGTACTCATGTCTAATCTGACCGATGAGCGTGCACTTGAAATGGTTCCACACCCTTTAAACATGGTTTAACAGTATCTACACGCCCCAATGTTCTATCAATATTCAGCAAATAAACGATCACATGAAATAGGTTCTACATAACATTTAGCTGTCTGCACGGCTCAGAACGGGTAAAGTCGTAAAGATAAATGCCTCCATCCATTTTTAGTTTACGAGCGCAATGATACTTATCTGTGAGCTTCTAATCTCATCTCAGCTCATCTAAATGGTCCTGACTAAAGCCTTCATAAGTGCTACGTGAGAACGGTGCACGCTAACATGATTTATTTCTAAAAGAACTATTTCTAAATTGAAATAGAAATAGACATTTTATTGGAGGATTAGCGACCTACTTCTGCCTTACAAAGTCAAATCATTTATTTCAAATAGGCACATTAAAGGCACATTTTAAATAGAATTGATTCTAGTCGCCCATTCCAAAAGGTAGTTTTCGTATGTAGAAGAATGGGCAAGAAACTCCACCGTTACTCTTTTAAAATGTTTTACAAGTTCTTGTATACATAATTATAATTATATGTGAAGACGATGCACCTAGAATAAAATTAGTCTACCACAAAAGTTAAAAAGAATGAAAAATTAAGCAACGACAGGTAAATCAATTATGTGATAGATACATGGTGCTCACATATTTACAAATTATTTAAAAAAATTGTAAAAGTAGATGATTTTCCTAGAATTTTAACATGTCTGTGAGTTACTGTAGTCACAGATTGTAAAAATCAATGTCATAAAATTTAAAAAAATAATTAGGAACTAGTTTGATTTTGTCTAGACTCTAGATTGTCCTATGGATCAGGACCAGCATGTTTCCAAGCATTCTTATCTTGGAAACATGCTGGTCCAAGGTTTATAAAATTTTAAAAAAACATTGAGGTTATTTTATAATCAATCAATCAATGAACTCAGCCTATCTACTGCTGGACATAGGCCTCTCCCAGGCCAAAAGACCCTGTCCTCCACCTTCCGCATCCAGTCTGTCCCAGCTATCTTTTTGAGGTAGTTGGTCCATCTAGCTGGGGGGCGTCCCACACTACGCTTGCCACTCCGCGGTCTCCAATCCAGGACTTGTCTACTCCAACGGCCATCGGTCCTGCCAACATATTAAGTAAGTTCAATAGTAAACATTGTTTTACCCACATAAATCTTCCGGGATAATCTCTAAATGATGTAGAAGAATCCCGCGGTCACACTTACAGACTAACAAGCGACTCCAATTTGTAATTATGTATAGTTTAAGAAGCTACGCCGTAGCACAGTCTACGACGTAGGACCGTCTACGGCTTAGCTCTAGTAATAAACAGCTAGTAAATATTATCATTAATTAACGTTGCGGAGTTTAGAAGAACAACGCGGTCACTCAGACAGACACGAGAAGCTACTTTAATTAATACAATATGTTGGGCTGAACGTAGAACATACTTTATGGCAGTGGAGGAGTTATTACTCATGAAAAAAGTATGTCATTTTACCTCACCTAACCTTAATTAACGTCTAATCTTCTTCTTTTTTTTCTTTTAATTTTTTCTCTTTCCGTTTTTTAGGGTTCCGTACCCAAAGGGTAAAAACGGAACCCTATTACTAAGACTTCGCTGTCCGTCCGTCTGTCTGTCACCAGGCTGTATCTCAAGAACCGCGATAGCTAGACAGTTGAAATTTTCACAAATTATGTATTTCTGTTGCCACTATAACAACAAATACTAAAAACAAAATAAAATAAATATTTAAGCGGGGCTCCCATACAACAAACGTGTTTTTTCGGCGTTTTTGGCGTGTGGTACGGAACCATTCGTGTGCGAGTCCGACTCGCACTTGGCCAGTTTTTTATTTTTTTTTAGATAGAAATAATAACTTACTTATGATAAACTCGATCACTTCTCAATCTCACTTTACACACACTTTAACCAGGTGACGAATGAGCAGAATGCACTTTACTGTTTAACACGCGGGAGCTAGCGTGAAGCTGTTTCGCTGATAACGGAAAGTAATGGTATTAGCCAGATGAGTCAATACAAGCAAACAAACAAAGGACGCAATAAAAAAGGGGTGGACATTTTTTACCTGCTCTTCTAAACTGATTCCAGTGACGTCAGCTGTATAAGTATGACGGAGAAGGTAGGTTTGTCCCGTCATCATCAGCCATATATCAACTACCGTGGGCGTACTATGGGCAGTGTTGGTTATTGCGCAATAGAGTAACCGTTTGTAGTTCAAATCAGATTATAATTTATGCAAGTTGACCTCCGTTGATTGTCCCTCAAGGAACCTCTTTCTTCTAGCGGAGTTTTCACCGCTCCTCTTTTCCAATTTCCATCAAAAACTCCTCTCATCCTGGGGAACTCCGGGGAAGGCACCTCTGTCTCATTAAATCGTTCTGTTCGCTAACTTTCCCAAGTTCCAAAACCATGCTACCAACCTAAGTAATCCTAAAATCAGTATTGCCATCCCAGTCGCGAGCTCACTCAAGCGATTCGCTTGACGTATCCTAATGAGGCGATTTCTGAACTAAGCTCTATTACTTAAACTGACTTAAACGTCAAAACCGAGTGACATCTGTCATCGTGTTCTGACAGCTCCAAACTTCAAAACAAACAGCGACAACCGCCTCACGCTCCGACAAGTATAAATTGCTTACTAAGAGCGGCTAAGGAGTGTCATTATAAAATAATACGAGTAAATTTTCTCTCGCGGAGAAGACAGAGCAGCGGTTGTTTTAAAGTTGATTGATGTTAAATCACACTAATATTATAAAGACGAAAGTTTGTGAGTGTGTGTCTGTGTGTGTGCGTGTGTTACTATGTTTGTTACTTCTTCACGCTCAAACGGCTTCACGAATTTTGATAAAATTTTGTATGGAGGTAGCTGACACCTTGGATTAACATATAGGCTACTTTTTATCCAGATATTCCCACGGGATCGACATTTACGCGGGCAAAACTACGGGGCGCAGCTAGTATTTAATAATACGTAACCCTTTTTGCCGACTGTACAAAAAAGTAAGTTTGACATGTACAGAAAAAATATGGACCGTAGAAGGAATATAAAATAGGACGAAGCGGGAATAAAATAATTAAAATTATATTTTGGGACGAAGGAAACATATTGTTTGGGACGACCCAGGATTTTTCAATGTAGGACAAAACTCAGTGGGCCAAACGAAGAATAAATAGAAAATAACCATTTCATCGACAATCTTCGAAAGAGAGAACTAATTTTATCAAATAAGATTCTTGCAAAATACAACGACGTCATCATACACTTCTTTGATAACTAAACCTATTCAGTAAAATAGTACAATAGCCCGAGGCATTACCAGAGTACGCCTCTTTCCTTTGTACCTATTGTCTAGGCTAGTTTCCAATCTAGATCTTTGCAGGCCTAAGCGATTGTTCCAGGCTAATAAATCTAGAAATGTTTCTAGGATTGTTTTTGATGTTGTCTATCAAGCTGACGTCTTTGAACTTATGGTTTGAAATGTGTCTAGAATATTTTTAAATGTTGTCAATTAAGATTTACTGGGCCTTTTAGCCTATGTCTGAGTAACTAAGAGGTCTGAATAAAAAAATGAGCTTAAATTGAGCTGTCAATAGTATCAATCCCTGGCATCAGGTGGAATGATAGCTCACTTTAAGCTCAAGTGAGCTTAAAGTGAAGTCACCTAAGTTATCACGGTGATATTTTTACAGAACAGCACCGCTGGTCCTTACCGGACGACGCGCTACACTTTGTCCGACCTGGGAAACGATCTCAGGAACCCACGTTCAGCAGTCGCGCTTGCAACCACGAGACCAACAGGGCAGTCAAAGAGATGACTACACCATCCCTTTTTCGGACTGGAATCAAGATGGCATTATTACTTCGTAATACAGCCCCTGGTCTTTCAACTTATCTAACCCATTCCGCAGTCCATTTTTCTTTATAAAACACATAGTTTAGACCATTTTTGCTTTTAGACATTAAAAGCAAAAATGGTCAGGATCATTCAATATCATATCACAAAAGAGACCTAAAAGCCTTTACATGTTACCTATTTTCCGTTCGGAACCCATCGTTTGGGAGCCTTTTTAAGGTCAGATCTGTTTTGCCGCGCGTCGCGTTATATTATCGTTGGCCGACATTCTCAAAAACTTTCATTCCGCCATTATCCGACAAACTCTTTCCACATTGGCGTGTAGTCCAAGGCACGAGAGGAGCTATTAATAAAGGATTTAAATAGATAGTGCTCGTGTATTGTATAGTAATAGGCTCGCCCCTCGCGATCTCAAAATGGTGGCTGGCGGACTGGATGCGGAAGGCAGAGGACAGAGTGTTGTGGCGCAGCATGGGTGGGGCCTGTGTCCAGCAGTGGACTGCGAAAGGCTGAGTTTATTGATGATTGATCGTGTTACCCACTAACTGGGTTGTGGAGGTCAGACAAGCAGTCGATCCATATAAAATACTTTACCGGAAGCCGATCCCAACTTAGTTGAGAAAAGGCAGGCTGATGATGACTTCCGAGGTTTTCCAAAGAGGCAGTTCAATCGCACCAAATACTTAGAATCGAATTAATAAACACATAAATACGTATATATACCACACGAGTCACGACTACTAACTATTACTATAATAATACATCAATTTGAGATAGGCTTAGCGGACATTGAAACTTAATGCCTTAATTGGCCAATAATTGTTATGGCTCGATAACCCCTTCATCTGGGTATTAAAGATAATCATTGTCATTCGATTTATTAGATTGTCTTGTTGCTAATACAGAGCTGTTTACAGGACTATTTTATGTAGTTTATTCCGGATATATATGTTACGGCTAATAGCCGAAGTACGGCTACACCTCATGTGGCCGGCTGCACCTAGTTGTACCCGGCTAAAACTAGGTGTAGCCGCAGTTTGGCTATTAGCCGTGACATATACATAATATACTCACGCCTTACTCTCATGGGGGTAGGCAGAAACTATAGAACGCCACATGCTACGATCGTCACATACCCCTTCTGCTTCGTTTACGATCATGCGTCTGCATCCTAATTGCGTAACACATTATCAATCTCAATCTGAATAATTTTGAAGGATATTGCTAATCCATTGCTTCGACTGTTCGAAATATGTATCTGAATAACGCAATGAATGTGGTTGAACTGTCAAAATGAAACCCATTGCTACTGGTAGTGTGTTACGCAATTACCCTACTGGTCAAACGTACAGACGCCAGCACATCAAGCCACTACAATCTGTCAAATTTCTTTAATAGATTGTAAACTTTATCGCTAAAGCATAAGGTTCAAAGTTGATTGGGGAAATTTGACAGTTTCGGTTAGCTTGATGTGACGTGTGTTCGGTTGACTTGTATATTACTAGCGTAAAAATCATTGTGTGCTGGCGAATGTATATGCACGCCGGTTGCGAGTAATACGCACCAGAGCTGAAGACCATCACCAATAAGGTCACTCTATGTCCCTCTAAGTCGTTCCCTCCAGGCGTTTCCACTCACATCTGCCTATCCCATATCTGAGTCTAGTAAAAAGGTACCTATGATTTCTTAGTAATAGCAGCATTAAAATGTTTACAACGCGACATGCGAACTACGCATCACAGTTGACATTACACAAAGTCCTGCATCGCGCAAGCAAAATTCGACGCGGGACTAACATAATTATAATTGTAAAACGTCCCGACATTAATCGTCGGGCAGTGTCCACCAGACAGAACACTCGTCTGGTCGAAGGATCCTCCCTTTTCTGTGGAGGATATAAAGAACTTCACACTCTTTACTTATACCTCTCGTATTTAACTCTCGTGTAACGTGCGTTTTATTTGTGCAGAATAAACCCTTTTTCTTACTACGTTCACATGCCGGGAGCCTATTAAGCTTGAAAAATCGCAGGGTGATTCTCCTATAACTTGTACCGCGCTATAAAAACGCTCTCTCCGTCCGAACATATTGGAACTTCTGTAAAACGTTGGTACGTTTACGTTATATTCTATACAACTACTTTTTATTGGAACAGACTTGTTGAACTTTTGTTATAGTCCCACTTCGTTGTTTTTGTTGTCCGTACTGTTTGGTTGTAGAGCCTTTTAATAGTTTAAGAACGTTTTTGTGAATGAGTTTTGTCTTTTATTGTTTTTTTTTGGGCTGTTTCGGTGTGAAAATAGGTTCCGGAGTTTGGTAATGGTAATGGCGTCTGTACACAGTGGGCCATGATGGTCATAGTGTATGGTATGTTGTGGATGTAGTGTCTTTTATTTTTCCGAAACATTATTCAAAATAAACGAACTCTATTGTTTGCGAACTTTAATTTTAATTGTAAATTATTTTCTTCGTATGCTGTGAACCGGTATAACATTAAAAGAAACGCCATCCATACTAATTATAAATTCTAAAGTAACTCTGTCTGTCTGTATGTTAAATTTTCACGCCTAAACCACTGAACGGATTTCGATAAAATTTGGCAGAGAGATAGATTGCATCCCAGGGAAGGACATAGGATAGTTTTTATCGACATACCTTGCGGGCGAAGCCGCGGCCGGAAGAATAAATTATTGGTACGCCCCAGAACAACAAGGTATTTTTTGTTAAATTATATTTGAATTCTGACATTAAATACCAGTCTAAACGTAATGTCATTTACTTTTTCCAAAATACGCACAACTCGAAAGAAAAACATATGTATTTTTCTTCTTATCAAACGTTTTAGATCTAGGTACAAAATTAGAACTCAAACACAATTTAACGTTTCCAGCAATTTAGTTCAGATTTAGCAATACATTGTAATAATATAACTGTCCAAATGAGTCGTGTTTGTAAGTGGTGCCTCCAAAAACCTAATTTTTCCGATAAGGCACCAAGAAAATTGGCTTCTGACCTTCCAGTGTCATTTTATTTGCTTTGTCATACCATTTGTTTACGATGTTTGCTCACTTTAGTACAAAACTCGAATATGAGCACAAGAAGGACCTCAGCCATTCTATTCTGTAAAAATCTCATCGTGAAAACTTATGTAGGTGAAGTGAACTTGAAGTGAGCTATCAATTTAGTGTCAATCCCTAGCATCAGGTAGAGTGACAGCTCGACTCGTGACTGGTAATTCACGGCCGTTGCCACTAGCTTACCACTCACCTTGAAACCTGTGAAACCCTGCTCATCATTATTATCTCTATCTGTCTTTCTTTACCACTCTTTTCGTCTCCTGGCACTTGAGGATTTGAATATTTCAGTCTACTGTGTTCAGTTCTTATCCCAGCTGGTTTTTAGCTGCTGGATATACCTAGTCCTCGAACAAATTGTGGACCATACCGTCTACAGATTCTTTCTATCTCCAACAGATCTTTGACAAACGTTATGGGTGGGTCACGTAGAAAACATTTGTCAAAGATCTGTATAGAAACCCAAAAAAAAAGTGTGGCGTGGTATTGGCGGTCGCTACATGAATAATACTACCGAGATGAGATTGCGACTAGATTTTGAAATTAATTAATTAATTTTCGAACATTTTAAATTATGAGAATTGTCCTTAAGATCCCTAAACAGTAATATTAGGCCTAAATCGCGATCGAGAACAGTGAGTAGTCACACGGGGCCCAGATCGGCGATTCCCTACACAGATTAGGGCTACCTGTAACAGGGGAGACCAAATTTTGCGAATTTGACCCAGGCGTAAGAAAATAATTGTCTATTCACTTGGAGGGATAAAACGGTTTGCCTACTAACCGTTTCAGGTAATTGATACCGTTGCGCGTTGACAAAAAAATAAAAGCAGTTTCTTTTTTTTTTTCGTACTTAATATTTGGGATCTGAAAACGTTCGTGGTGACCTATTTAGTTTTCACGTTTCTTGTATGGGACGAGTATCTTTTCTTTAAGTACGGTATCATTTTCGATGTCTCGCTAAAATAAATAAAATTATGTTTTTTGATTAAGAAAACCTCAACTCATTGCCAAATTGGTCTAGTGTTCGCAAAAGAGGATACTGAGCGTCAGTCCTGGGTTCGATTCCCATATCGCGGGAAGTGTTTTGTGTTTTCCATTAGGCATTTCTCAGTAGACGCACGGAGTCTGGATCGGTTCACAGTGACGACTTAATTGAGTGGTTCTACACAGACACACATCTGCCTATTCCATCAAGGAGTCTTGGTTAGAGTCTTGGTGACAAGAATCTAGTTTTTGTAATTGATATAGAACATGATATCAAGAACAAAAAACTCTGTCAAGAAACCTGGCCGACGCCCTTTACAAACTGTGGCCGGTTACCCTTCCCCGTCCTACTCACTACCTACCACCAAAGGAGCACCAAAGGATCTCCCTGCAGGGAGGGGGGTGTAACCTTCCGTGGCCCACTTGGAAGTCTCTGAACCATCGCCGGACACAAGTGGGAAGATGTAAGTCCAACCTGGTATAGTGGGGCTACCTTAACGGAACGGCAGAAGGGTGTGATTTCGGAGTTATGTAACAAACAATTCTCCATCTCCTATCCTGCCCTCTGTGTCCCAAAATATGCAGTCAAAGTAACTTCTGCGCTGTCACCGACAACGCCGTGGAAGTGGCAAAGTTTTGGGAAAACAAGATTTAAAATGCTGTCGTGCCAGCGACACGAAGAAGAAGAAGAACAAAAACTAGATTCTTGATAAACAAGACTAAAATACTTGTTTAACGGAATTAAGACTCTAATGTGAGGTAATTATTTGACTGGTACGAGATAACAGTGTATTGTAGCAACACCTGACACACCCGACTAAGCTAGTAGGGATTAATAATATTAACTAATGTATTGTCTACATAATAAACAACTAGATTGACAGCTGGGCTATGATAGTCGAATTTGATAAGCATAATCTGTATAAATCACGTAATAAACAAGGCTGTAACTTGCACAGATGTTTGCAAGTAGTTGCCATTGTAACATTAACCAATCGGAAGTTGCCACAATGGCAACAGATACTGTGCTACTTGCGTAATTTTATCAAGTAACAGGATGATTGTGTATTTGTAACTTTATGAAAGAAAGAAATAAAATAAAACTTTTAGCTAAAAGAGGAAAAAAATCATTTAAAACCTAACAAAATTAACATTAAAAGAAACTAAACATTACAAAAAATAAACAAGAAAAAAATAGGGATCAACCACCTCAGGATCAAGGCTCGATATTTAAAAAATAGGGATCAACCACCTCAGGATCAAGGCTCGATATTTAAAAAATAGGGATCAACCACCTCAGGATCAAGGCTCGATATTTAAAAAATAGGGATCAACCACCTCAGGATCAAGGCTCGATATTTAAAAAATCGTCGCTCATCATTATATTCTGGTTCCGATTCCAGGACTTCTTCAAAAGGTTCTTCCTCGTAAGGGGATCGAGGAGCCCCGGTGGAGGGGGGGGGTTCAGGGGATCAGACCGAAATAACTCGTAGCATCGACATCGAGGATAGATAGATAGATAGATCATTTATTTGTCCAAAACATAAGTATACACACTATAATTTTATGTAGAACATCTTGCATGCCATAGGCATGCAAGATGTTCTACATAAAATTATAGCACAGTCATGTTTTGCCTTAACGGCGTACAAATATAAACAGATAGGTCATTTTTACTAGTGGGTTTCCCCATTATTCAAAGCAATAAAATCAACAAATCAATTAAAAAACAAAAGTAAACAATCAAATTATAACAAATATACCACAGAATAGGGTCATCAACTCGTCATCGAAATGTATAATAAAATAAAATTAATCAGTCAGAAAGTCAAAGTAATTAGGAATAAAAAATCTACATAATTATTATTTCACACAAGTCAGATTACTTGAATATAACATTTATCATAACATATCATCAATAATAATGAATAAAAAAATATAAATAAAAAAACAAATGATAACACAGAATGTAAATAACTAGGTATATCAATACTTTGTCTGTTAAAAACTCGGAAATATTATAGTAGGCTTTTTGAATTAGAAAGTTCTTTATTTTTTTCATAAATAAGTTAACATTCAATTCTTTAATGTGTGTCGGAATGTGATTGAATATATTTGGCGCCATGCAGAAGACACTTTTATGCATCAGTGCTGTTTTGGACTGTCTTACACATAATGTACTATAGTCCCGTCGACTTCGGGTATTAGTATCTGATAGCTTCTTGAAAAGATTTGGGTTTGTTTTAACGAAGACCGCAACCTCATAAATGTATAATGACGGGAGTGTTAATATTTTATTTTTGATGAAATATGGCTTACACGTATCAGTACATATTAGTCCAAACATTGCTCTGAGACACCTTTTCTGTAACTTAAAGATTAGTTCTCTATTACACGAGTTGCCCCAAAAAATAACCCCATATCTTAATATTGAGCCAACGATGCCATGATATGCAGTGAGCAAAGCGTCGGTACCTAAGACCGAAGACAGTTTATAAAGAGCATAAGCCGATTTGCTTACTCTTTTGCTTAATTCCTCTGTGTGTGCTTTCCAATCCAGCCTTTGATCTATATTTAAACCCAAAAATTTGGTAGTACCAACATTTTCAATAATTTTGCTACCGTGTTTTATTAACATATTAGATGCCTTTGGCCGTTGACTGAACAACATTAATTTTGTTTTGTCAATGTTTATTCTAAGATTATTATCATCTAGCCATGTGACAATTGATTGGATAGTTTTGTTAATTTCATGTTCTAATTGTAACTCATTAGTGTTATTAATAGTTACGGTGCTGTCGTCGGCAAATAGTGACATATGATGAATGGTTACCTTTGGTAAATCATTGATATAAATTAAAAATAACGGGGGACCTAGCACGCTCCCTTGTGGTACACCATACTTAATTAATCGTTTATTTGATCTAAATATTAATTCGGTTTTAGTCTTTGGATCTATCTTCGAAATTTCCACATATTGATTCCTATTTATTAAATATGATTCTATCAATTTTAGTATGGTTCCTCGAATTCCATAAGCTTCTAATTTCTCAAGCAAAATCTTATGGTCCACGTAGTCGAAGGCTTGGGTCATATCGCAATATACGGAACACACGGGTATTCTGCTGTCAACATTTGTGATGACTTTATTCAGGAAATCGTATACAGCCATGTTAATGGTTTTATTTTTTCTGAAACCTTTTTGTTCCTCAGATAAAATGTTATATTTTTCAAAAAAGTTGTAAAGTTGTTCGTATAAATATTTCTCAAAGACTTTTGAAAAAATTGGTATGAGCGCAATCGGCCTATAGCACTCCATGTTTTCCCTATTGTTTTTTTTGAAAAGTGGTTTAACTACAGCTGTTTTGAGATTGTGTGGAAAAATACCAGTTGTAATACACAAATTAACTATATAACTTATATGGACACTAATATAATCAGAAACATATTTAATGATCTTCGTCGAAATACCATCGTGTCCTACGCTATTGGTATTTTTGAGGGATTTAATTATATTCTGTATGTCATCGGAAGTGCTTGGTGCCATAAACATAGAATTATTTAATTTTGGAATATTTGATGTTACTTGAATGCCATCACGAGTTATAGGCTTAATTTTATCAATGAAGAAATCATTGAATGCTTTTGCTATATGTAGCGGATGCGTTTCTGTTTTATTTCCAATTTTAATACTTGCGATACAACTCTTTGGCAGATTTACTTTAGCCTGATTTATAATTCCCCAGGTTGTTTTCGACTTGTTTATGGATGTTTTAATTTTGTATGCATTTTGCGCGCGCTGTGTAAGTTTAATAATTTTTTATATCTAGTAGCGTAATTTTTTAATTCTTTTTTAGTAGTCTCATTTGGTTTGAACCTGTATCGCCACAACAATTGTCTCTTTTTTCTACTACATGCACTAATGCCACGCGATACCCATTGAGGCTTTTTGTATGATTTTATTGTAACTTTTCTAAGTGGAAAGCAAAGGTCGTAAAACAACGAAAAGGTCTCTATGAACAAGTTATAAGCTATTTCGTAGATTTCAGAGAAGGAAATGTAGTTTAAATACAATCTTTGAACTTTTTTATGTTGTCATCACTATAATCACGTCGTTTTATATACCAGTGATCTAGTAAACAGATACGTTTAATAGGACATCTTAATATTTGACATGTGTGGTCAGACAGGGCAAAATCTATTACGTCTGATTTGCATTTTTTATTTAGATTATGTGCAAAATTGTCGATACACGTCTTACTTATTAATCTAGTAGGCTGCTTTATTTCTAATTTTAGATTAAAATTAAGCAAGAGACATTCAAATTCAAGTGTAATGCTATTACGTTTCATAGTGTCAATATTAAAATCGCCGCATACTATAATATTTCGTTTGCGTTTCTTTTGTATGTATTGTAACAATTTATTTAAATGATCAAAAAATAAAGCTACATTATTTGAATTTGGTACTCTATAAACGCATATCACAATGGTGTCCGACTGTCCTAATTCAATTGCACAACATTCGAATATACATGTTTTTGAAAATTTATTGATATTAGGAATATCGTTCCACTGATGTCCCTTTTTTACTAAGATACATGTGCCACCTCTCTTGGTATCTCTTCTACTGTAGCATGCAGCTAGGTCATAGTTGGGTACTGAAAGATATTGTTCATAGCCCGACATTATAAAATGTTCAGTAATGCAGATTACATCAATGTGTATTTTCTTCTCAGTTAACTCCTCTAGGCATACAGTGAGATCGTTAGATTTATTAATTAGTCCGGCTATATTTTGGTGAAGAATATTAAGATAATTACTACAGAAAAAACTGAGTTTCATTTTGTGATTGTATATCACTTACCAACTCTGCTTGGTTTTTTGGTCACTATTGCATTTATGTGGGAGTCGGGATGTTCCACCATGGTCTTCTTCAAGAAGGTTGATATTTTCGCTAACTCTAGTATAATCTTGATCGTAGTCAATTAATATGTTGGATCTAATCTGGTCGAAGATGTCTCTCCATCCGTATTTGTTTATTTTTCCTGTATTGTAGGAAAACATGTCAAGAGTCAGAGTGAGATTACTGTCAAAAAAGTATGCATATTCGTTGTTTTTTATATCCAAACTGAGGAGGTTGTTAAATATCTCGACTTTATGATTATAAATTAGTGCACCTCTTATATAAGTCGGAGCACATATAACAATATTTGTGTGTTTAATGTTTTTCAACGAGTTTTTTAAGTTTTCGAGGATATCTAGATACTCGTTATTCTTTAAATCGTTTTCTCCAATGAAGATCAGGCAGTAGTCTTGCATTGTGAAGTTTTTTAAGTTGTCTTCGACGGTGCGAAACAACTCTTCTGTGGTGGCGTTATGTAGCAAATAATGACAGTAGGCAAATTGATTAGTGAAGACTTCTTCTAATAACGGCAGTTTTCCTTTAGTACACCTACTTGAATGGATGCAAATCAACACCTTGTATAATTAGATATGTACCGCGTGCGGCTTAGTATCGGCGGTGAAGTGAGAATCCCAAAGACTGCCCGCGTCATCCATATAGCTTCAAGTATACTAACAAGGCAACAGTCTTTTATCTGATCTTTTTGACGGCACGGTTGGTGCAGTGGTTAAGCGATTGACTGCTGCCCCGCATGTCGCGGGTTCGATTCCCGCACGGAACAAATATTTGTATGACCTACAAGTAGTTGTTCCGGGTCTGGCTGTTTGTGTACGTGAATTTAAATGTTTGTAAACGCACCCACAATACAAGAGAAATTCCTAGTGTGGGGCAACGTTTAAAAAAAAAAGAAAAAAAAAAAAAGATCGCAGAGTTAGATGTTTTTTTTTTTTTGCGGATGGTAAATCATCAAATGACCCCTCCCGTTCTGGGTGGAGTGGAAGGGAGTGTCAGACTGTTACTGACTAAACCCACCCGTGTGCCTTCCTTTATCTTCCGGGCCGCAACGACTTATGACAACGTTAAAACGTTGGTGTGATTAACCACGATAATATTGTAAGAATTTACGTAATATGAGTAATGACACTTGACTAACCTCTGGTATTTGACGTCGATCTTGTCTCACGCTAAAGTTTCTTCTCCCATTTCTTTAACTTTTTTATGATATATTCGTAATAATGTTTAATTTCTCGTTTCCCCATGACACTCTTTAAACTTTAACAACACTGATAATAATTATTGTGGAGTTGGGCGACACTTGTAGAGTGTCTTTTGTCTCAGGGGTGTTGTTGGGTCTCTTGTAATTATTAGAACGCACGTGTCAGTGAAAGTATATATATTGTAAAACACAGTTTATGGGCACAAACAGGAAACACAGAAAGAATTAAAAACAATCGAAATGAACTACTAAAACTTATGAGCGGCTCGCGAGCGTGGCGTACCGACCCGCGTCCCTTCGTCCACTGCCTTAGCCGAGGGGGGCGCGCGGTCGCGGGCGGAGGTGTCGTCTCCCGTTTGCTGCGCTTAAGGGCAAGTTCGAACACGCACGTTAAGGCCATGCTACATCCTCCCCCTCTGACCCAGACATACGCCCACGCGTCTGAGTCAGTTCAAATAACGCTTAGGTCTACCGCGCCTACGCTTTTCGTTGACTGGCGCTGGCGGTACGTCGCCTACGAATGGGGTCAACTGGGAGACGTGGTACCTCCCTAACGTTTCACCACTATTTACCTTCTCCAACACATATGTGGTGGAGCTTGCGGGTTCCTTAATACGGTAGGGTCCGTCCCGTCGCGGTATGAACTTCGGCGTTTGTCCGCGGGTCGTGTCGTTACTTCCTTGGGTCTTCAAAAGGACCAAATCACCGATTGCGTAATCAGGTGCAGGGCTGCGACCCTCGTCGGCATAACGTTTCTGATTCGCTTGAACCTTTTCATGTACGTCCCTAGCTTCAAATAGCACGGTTGACAATCTTTGAAGGTAAGGGGTAAGACTCGTCACGACGTTGTCACTCTCAATAATGTTGCGCATATCAGCGATGACGTCGGCCGGTGCACGCATCTCTCGTCCAAACGTCAGGTAAGCCGGCGAGAATCCGGTGCTGCTGGTCACTGCAGAGTTCATCGCGAAACGTATCGCGGGTAAGTGCGCGTCCCATGTATTGTGATCTTTCCCTACCAGAATAGCAAGTTGGGGTTTTAGATCACGGTTTTTTCTTTCCACCGGGTTCGCCTGCGGATGGTAGACAGGCGACAGCGATTGAGTAATGCCAAATGAATGGCATGCCTGCTGCATTATTTCGCTTATGAACTGTACACCATTATCGCTCAAGATCCGTCTTGGTACTCCATATCTCAGGAAAACCTCTGAGATCAGGATCTTGGAACAGCATAAGCTAGTAGCATCTTGAAGAGCAAACAACTCTACCCATCGAGAGCACGTGTCTTCTACGATAAGGATCCACTTGTTCTTATCGGCGGTCTCCGGCAAGGGACCGAAAAGGTCCACGGCGACGACTTCAAAGCGGCGATTAGTTGCGGGAGTCTGCAGAAGTCCGGCCGGTTTTCTGTTATCGGCTTTGTACCTCTGACATTCTATGCACTTCCTCAGGTGTCTAACGATGTACTGCCGCATACCTGGCCAGTAATACTTCGACTTCACTCGATCTAGTGTGCGCTCTACTCCGCAATGTCCAGCCGTTGGCGCGTCGTGATATTCTGCCATGACTTTATCACGTTCGTGCTCCGGGACAACGAGACATCCTGTCTCTTCTCCATATTCGTCAGGTCCATACCTGTACAATATGCCGTCCGACATAATGAAACCACGGTCGGACCAACTCCTCCCCCTAAACGGATCGTCGGTTGATTCGAGGTCCTCAACGATCTTTCGCACGTCAGGGTCCTTCAGTTGGTTCTCACGGACATCCTTGGGACTTCTTGACGGGAAATCGACCTCGGCGTAGCGGATATCGCAATCCGTTTCTCCTGCGCAAGGCGGTCGTGAAAGTGTGTCGGCGATGACGTTCGACCTGCCAGGTGTATATTCAATGCGGAGATTGTACTCCTGGAGAGTAAGGGCCCACCTAGCTAACCGGCCGCTTGGCGATTTTACAGTCATCAACCATCGCAGAGGTTGGTGGTCACTCTTTATCACAACCTCTGATCCTTCGATGTATGCGCGGAACTTGGTGACAGCCCATACAACTGCCAACGCTTCTCTTTCCGTTGTGTTATAGTTTCTCTCCGCGCTATTCAGCAAACGGCTGGCGTATTCTACTGGTCTCTCCTCGGGACCCTCCCCCTGCATCAATACTGCTCCGAGACAATAACCGCTACTATCCGTCCTTAATGTAAACGGCATCGATTCGTCAACTTGGCGCAGTATCGGAGCGGTGATTAACCTTTCCTTAATGCAGTCGAAGGCGTCTTGTTGCTTCGAAGTCCAGGCCCATTTGCTGTCCTTTTTAAGAAGATCCGTCAGAGGTTTGGCTACGTCGGCGTAATTGGGAATGAAGCGCCGGAACCAACTTGACGTTTGCAGAAAGGTCTTCACATGTTTCACGTTCTCAGGAGGGGACATATTCGCGATAGCTGCTGTCTTATCGGGGTCTGCCTTAACTCCACCTGGTACGATCACGTGGCCCAGAAACTTTACCGACTCGCGAGCAAAGCAGCTCTTTTCGCGGTTCACTCGCAGGTTGTACATCTCAAGCCGGTCGAAAACAGCGTTCAAGTCTTCCAGGTGCTTGGGGAACGACTCCGACAGGACAATGACGTCATCTAAGTACGTTAGCATGCAAACATCGGCCAGTTCCTTGCCGGACCTGAATCGATCCATTAGCCGCTGGAAAGTCGCTCCTGAATTCCGCAAACCCATTGGCATCCTTTTAAACCTAAAACATCCGAGTGGACTTACAAACGCAGTCTTGTCACGGTCAGCCGGTTCTACAGCAATTTGAAAGTACCCTGATCGGAGATCACAGGTCGTCATAAAACTGGTGTTCTTAGCTGCGTGGAGAACGTCTTCGATGCGTGGAAGTGGGTAGCGATCAGGCTCGGTTACAGCATTCAGCTTCCTGTAATCTACACATAGCCGGACCCCTCCATCCTTCTTCGTCACGAGGACCACGTTGGCAGCCCAAGGTGATTCGCATTCTTCGATCACGTCAGTATCCAGTAACTTCTGCAACTCTTGTTCCAGCATCGCTCTCTTACTAGGAGACATCCGGTAAGGCGGTGAGGCGATGGGTTCCTGATTCGGGTCTATCTTCAACCGATGCGTGGCGTATTCCGTTGGTGGTCCATCCTTTGCGAAGCGGTCGGACCTCTTCGACAGAAACGCATTCAGTTGGATCCTCTGATCTGCTGTTAACTTGGTCCCTTCATCATCCCTTAGCACAAGGTTTGATGCTTCTACCTTCATCAGCTCCATCTGGCCGCCAGTAGGTAAGTCGAAGCTGGTGATAAACGGGTGCCAGCGTTCCGGCTCGTCGTTAAAGCACCAGCTGCTCTGTGGTAAGTCCAACAGGATACTTGCTTTCATGATGAAATCCCTACCTAGCAATGTTCGGGTTTGAGCGTCCGGCAAAACTATGAATGTGGTAGGTATAACGCGGTTTTCTAATATGACGTTGGTATCACACTCAAGTACAGGGACTACTGCTTGTGATCCGTCGGCCAGCCCTATAGTACGTACCGTTTTCTTAAAAACGACGCCGGCTTTAAGAAGTAAGTCGTACAGCATGGGGCCCGCGATGGAATGTGTGGCCCCCGTGTCTAAAATAGCTACCCCCTTGCGATCCACGACCTGAATTTCCACAAGCGGCCGTGGTTCGTCAGTATCAGCTACCTGAGCGCTAAAAAAATCCGACTTGCTTGAAGTCGACGCGTTTTTGCAGTTACTGCATTTTGAACGCACCACTCCCAGCTGACCACATCCGTAACAACGTAACTCGGTACTTTTGTTTGACTTATTAGAAGGGTCAGTGACCTTTCCGTCCTTCTTATCCTTATTGCGGCACTCGTCTACCATATGACCGAACAACTTGCAATAAGTACACTTTGGCCTAGCACGCCTTCGCCCATCACTATTGTTATTATTTTCCCCATTTAGTGCATGCGAGTCAGACGGCTTAACAACACGTTGATTAGTACTTGACTTAGGCAGATCACTTATGGTGTTCGTAGGGTTAACGTTTGTGTTCGAACGTTCCTGCGCTGTGACGGAATGGTTATCGATTACATTGTCTCTAGTATTATAACAATGGGTAGAAACGCTTACCTCCGCCAACGACTCTTCGACTAACCTGGCCTTCGCTATTAGCTGATCCAGCTCGTGCACCGCGTCGCGAGTCACTCGTTTTCTTATCCTACGATCTAACAATCCGTAAACTATATCTAACATCATCACTTCCGGCACATCATACGGTAACTTCATTATTAAAGCGCGCACTTTGCTAATAAACACGTCGGCCCGTTCACTATTTTGTTCGGTACCGAAAATCTCACGTAAGATTTTATATCCGGGTCGCGGCACTCCGTACATCCCTCGAAGACGTTGCAGCGCGTCGGACCACGACGCTATCGACGACTTCACGCCCTGCCACCAGACGGCGGCCTCGCCAGCTAGCAGCATAGGCAGTCCCCGCAGCGCGTGCTCGTCGCTGATGTTGATGCAGTCGCGGTATACCTCGATAGCGTCGATGAATGCCTCGAGTTCTTCCGCGTTCTTCGATGACCCGTCAAAACGCGCCGTACAATTTGCGAAGTTGCCTGACCCCCGCGCGGTATCACGCGTCTCGGGTATCTGCGGCGATGATGTGCATGGTTCATCCCTGTTCGCCAGTATGCTCTCGATGAGAATGCGATTCGCTTCCGCTTGGTTCCTTGTTATACTGGACACAAGGTTCTGAAGCATGTCCTCAGACATGGCAATGCTCGGAGACGATGGTGATGATGCGACCACCGTCCTATTTTGCTCTACGTCCGTGTCGGACTCCGACCCATCATCTCTTCCGGTACATTTTTTCGTTAGTTTCGGCGGCATGGTAACAGGGCACTACCTCTGCTGTTACTCGCTCGAACAACACGGGTGATGGTTATATGGGTGGTAATAAGTAACGAACAACGTGTTCGTTACTAATTCCGTTGCACGAAAGTGAAAGCGTTGATGTCCCTTTTGTTCGCGCCAAAAACACCACGTGCGGTAAAATGCCACGCGCGTGTCCTTTAGAATTTTTGGCGGGAAGAGTGGACTCGCCCAAAGTTTTGCTGATTGTTTTTGCACTGTTTGTGGAGATATTTACCGAAAGCACTATCGGAAAGGGTTCACAGTATGTGTTAGCACGATAGGATTTAGCACTTATTGTCACTGTTTTGTATTTTACGTGTTTTTCACTGAAAACTTGGCCACGAGTTGGGCGCCACTTGTGGAGTTGGGCGACACTTGTAGAGTGTCTTTTGTCTCAGGGGTGTTGTTGGGTCTCTTGTAATTATTAGAACGCACGTGTCAGTGAAAGTATATATATTGTAAAACACAGTTTATGGGCACAAACAGGAAACACAGAAAGAATTAAAAACAATCGAAATGAACTACTAAAACTTATGAGCGGCTCGCGAGCGTGGCGTACCGACCCGCGTCCCTTCGTCCACTGCCTTAGCCGAGGGGGGCGCGCGGTCGCGGGCGGAGGTGTCGTCTCCCGTTTGCTGCGCTTAAGGGCAAGTTCGAACACGCACGTTAAGGCCATGCTACATTATTTAAAAATTATGTGCGCTCCGGCAGAGCACTGAACTGTGAATAAGCAATAGAACGGGGTATCGAGCAAAGGCGTTATCGTCTACCCTCACCTAAAAATGTTCAAAATAAACGCTTATTTTTTTAGTTTTGGGTATAAGGCTTTTTACTTTCAGTGCGCAAAGGCAACACCGTCCGTGTTCCTACATTGTGTTTATGCTAATCTCTTCGGACGAAGCCATCGTATAATTATGATCGAACTTCACCTACAGGTAAGTTCGTTTAATCACAAAATGAATACCGCAGCGCTAGTATTTTGATAGCTTCTGAGGACTGTAAAGATAAAGATATATTTATTTGTAAACATGTGTAACATTATACATCGCACACCTAGATCTAAAGAGAGCTAACTCTAAAATCTAAATTTTTGAGGTATGCATACCATCGAATTCCCTAACTCACTACCTAGCGACCAACAAAACAGATTCAAAAATAGTTCCATTACTCAACTTAAAAAGTATTGATCAATACAGCAAACTCCTGCAGTGCATATGGACATAGTAATCAGTTTTTCAATTCTCCTAAAAAAAGTGTTTTTTTGAGTTAATCGCTGTTTAGATCTAGGTGTGCGACATATAAATGCAAATGTGGATGTAAAAGTGAAAATCTGTGAGTTTCAACATGTTTTGCCACCATTGGCGTACAAAATTAATTATAACCACTTAAAATATAACACAATTAAGAAAGAGAAAAAAAAGCATAACAAAATTAAAATATAACACAAAAAAAAATATTAGAAACTATCATTTAATGTTTAATCTTCACTAAGCATTTATTTCAATTAACACCTAAATAATTTAAAAAAAAGCCTAAGAGCGAGCAATAATCGTCATCGGGTTAGGGCTGTTCGACAATCATAGGGCCAGGATTCCTCAAGATTCTCTTTTACCGTTAATCAAAATAAATAATAACATTTATTTTGGTAATAGCCAGTGAGTTCTCTTTAATAATGCAATAGTCATGGAGTCTGTACGAAAACTTCACGGTCGTCAGACCAACGGTCTACACGTAGAAAGACGACGCTTTTCCGCGCAATGCAGAGAATTTACCTCAAGCACCTCCCACTCATACCTCAGGTGTTAGAAACGTTATCCAGAAAAGCCAAAAAGAAAAAAAACAGAAATTGAATCAAACAAAAACCCCTAATATTTACCTAATAAAAAGAAACCCTGAATAACAAACAAACCTAAATCCATAATTAAATTAAAAGATATCTCTGAAAAAAAAAACCTTGTGAAATTCTAAAGAAGCCTTGCTCCTATCTTTGTCCAATTACTTGGGAGAAAAAACTTCGGTTTCCTTCGCAAAACGGTTTAATCATGTAATACGTCAAAGGGTTTCTTCGGTCTTGCCGTAATTTGGTAGCTGAAGCGATGGGCATCGTGAAAGGAATAAAAACGAAGAAAGATAATTTAAAAAATAGAGTGAACATTATTTTCTACCTTGATTGCCCACCAAAGCGATTTGATAACTGAGTATTGTTAAAGAAAATAACGGCTTAGGCACCAAAGACACAGTAAAGTCCTCCAGACCGTATTTCGGCCACGCCGGTCAATCTCAACGGAGACGTGTCTTCGGCGCGGGAGATACTCGTATTATAGTGCACAAGTGTGCATGCAGACACAAGTGCACTCCCTCTTCCCTCACTCTCATAGTCCGATGGGACGGCAATCCGACACGACCGGAGAGAGATCAGGCGCAGGACCAAAGGCTTAACGTGCTTTCCGAGGCATAGGACATACCAAGACCCCTCGTCTTGGTATGTTAAGATGGCCACCCATCCACGGGACAACCACGGCAAGCGTAGCTTAACCTGATCGATCGACCCGTGCGGCTGTTATTACTTAGCCATAAGCCCCTCAATGATGGTGACGATGTTGAACCTAATGCATTAAACAACATCTTTCGACAAATCCTTTTCTGTTCAGGCCGCTCGTTTATAGAATGTATTGCCAGTTCAAATAAAACGCGCGCAATCGTTAGCTGTATTTAAGAGACTCGTGAAGGAACTTGTTGTTGTGATCTTGTTTTCTTAGCTGCAATAATATGTAATTAGTCGATATTTATTTTCGTAGTTTATATGTATATTTAGTATGTATTTATTTATGTATCTATTATACAGCATATATTTTTATACTATATCTATTTTATAGTAGATGATCGCAGAAAGCGATAAGGCCGCCCATTGTATGTTTTGTATTAATAATCGTTTTTTTTTGTTACTTATGTATTTATCCTATTAATATTATAAATGTGAAAGTTTGTGAAGATGTTTGGATGTTTGTTACTCAATCACGCGTAAACCGTTGAACAGATTTAGATAAAATTTAGTATAAAGATAGTTTGAGTCCCGGGAAAGGACTTAGGATAGTTTTATCCCGATATTCCCACGGGATCGAAACTTACACGGGTGAAACCGCGGGGTGCTGCTAGTAAAATATATATAAATAAATAAACCTACCGAAGTATGGGTGATCTACTTTTAATGCCAAAAAATATCGCCTTCGTCCATAGCTTAGCCGTAACCCCGAAGGGACATTATCAAGACACGTCCCTTATTCTATTTATTGTTCAGACACACATGCCTGTCCCGAAGGTCGAGGAGTAAGGTCAACCTGCCATGATGTGGAGGACAGAATTTGGTACCAACCTGAATTATATTGCCAGAAAAATGTCACGAAAATATGTAAGGTTTCCAGTGTAGAAATATAATGTAGATGAATTGTAGTTTTAGGTCTTTAGGTAAACCTAGATTTTTATTGTCTGACAAGGGTTTGCTAAGAAAAAGTTCAAGTATTTTCAACAGTCGGTGAGTTATCAAATGATTCCCAGTATTTGATTTGTACGGTTAACCAACTTTAATTTAAATTTTCAAGTAACTACAACTTGCCTTCATAATAAATCTATTACTAATCTATACTAATATTATAAAGCTGCAGAGTTTGTTTGTTTGTTTGTTTGAACGCGCTAATCTCTGGAACTACTGGTCCGATTTGAATGATTCTTTTAGTGTTGGGTAGTCCATTTATCGAGGAAGGCTATAGGCTATATTTTTTTTCATAATTAGGGATCCGTAATAAAATGGCTATTTTGTAACACAAGGTGTAAAATCGAAAACCTATTTTTGCGTGCGCTGCAAAAACTATTGACAATAGAACAAAATGATGTACTACGGGTTTGTAGAGCCCATTAAGACCTACAAAAAAGCCTGCGAGAACATATATCTAGCTATCATGGTTTAATCACAATAACCGATTTTGTGTTCAAAATAATTATTAAATCGTCTGAAGAAAAAAAAACTACGTTAAATATGTATCGTAATATTAATCTTTATCGAAATTAAGCATTATGTTATCAAGAGTATTTATGAAGAAGTAAAATACTTTTTGTTTCATCTCAATCGGATATTTCGTTTAAAAGTTATCACGTGTGTAAGATGTTAAGAGTTGGTACCTATTAAGGAGTTATGGGCCATAGAGTTTTTTATCAACATAAAATCCTGTAATAATCTTTTTCGAAATATATTTGTTGATGATTGTAAGTATAAGATCTTTGAAGAGTATAATAAATACATTTCTAAAATAACTCTGCTAATGTATATATAAAATTCAAAGTCCTGACTGACTTAACTATATATCAACGCACAGCCCAAACCGCTGCACATAGAGACTTGAAATTTTGCACTTAAATACCATATACAGTGTAGGCATCCACTAAGGAAGGGTTCTTCAAAATTCCACCTCTAAGAGGGTGAAATGGGGGGTTGAATTTTCTGTGAATAATTTCCGACATCCACGCGGGCGAAGCCGCGAGCAAAAGCTAGTGATGTCATAAAATTCTAAGTCTTAAGGCCGTATTTTTGCTATTTTAAAAATATTAATATTAAATTAAAACATTTTAAATGACATAAACTTACATGGTTACTTATGAAACGTCAGAAGCTAGTTGCACGGTTTCAATTCGGTTTCATTATAATTTTGTACCATTGCAACACAAAACATTTTTTTTCAGCATACATTTAATAGCAACACATAATTAAGTAAAGCAAACTAATTCTCTATTTGTTGAGATTGAGAAAAAAACACTGTAAATGTTTCCAATAGAAGTTCTACAACACTCTGAACGTTTCCAATAGAAGTTCTACTTCATTCGTTTAGTGGTCTATTTATCGAGAGCAATTCCAATAAGGGCTGATTTTTCCAAAAAATTTAATTGCGTACACACAATCAGTAGCAATGGGTTTTGTCAGTTCAACAACATTCATTGCGTTATTTACGTTGTTGCAGATAACTTTTAATTTAGGAATAAAATTGACGTTTAGCAGTTTTGTATGAAATAATTGCCAAAATCTCAAAATTATTCCTCGAATAAAGTTATCAGATGATTGAAAATCAGCCCTGAATGGTTTTAACTCGTCAAAATTTAGGGAACAGCTGATTTTTTTATCGCGATTTCAGATTTGGTCCCATCATAGATATCGATATCTGTGGGTCCCATAGTAAAACTTGTTCATAATTATGAGTACAATGACCTCTTAAGAAGTTGTTGGTGTTTTTCCAATAACCCTGTATAAATACAACATACTTTAATAGATAGGTACACAGATTTTTTACACTATTTCGAAGTGAAAAAGAAAATTGAATACTCTTTTTTACGTTTTTTTCTTATCTTATCCTAGATTTTTTAAGAGATAAACTGGTGATTATCGTAAAAACGTTATGTCTGTCTGAAGGTTTACGATCCCGTTACTTCAGCAAAATATTGCAGGATTAAAAACCTGGAGTATACCTAATAAAATAACAGGTATGTTTTGAATACCTAATGTAACTTTATCAAGAAAATAACTAGTGAAATGACCTTATTATATGATGGCATGGTCTGAAATGAGCAGTGGTGGTGTTCGAGTTACGGGTTCTAGGACATGCCGGTTTCCTCACAATGTTTTCCTTCACCGTTTTGAGAGCAGTGGTGATGAAATAATTTACATAAAATAAATCGCCTGTCTGGGATCGAACCTACGAACCCAGACCCAACTATTGCTCAACTGTTTGATCCTAATCTCAAGTTATTTTGAAGAACAGAACAAATAATACTTGATCCATCCTATCTATATACAGGGTGATTGGAAGATGGGTGCAAAGCTTTAAGGCGAAGATAGTACAGGCAATTCAGAACCATTTAAGCCATGGTTGTCTTAGACGAAGTCTTACCACTTTTTTTTTACCAATTTCTTAAGATTTTTTTCGAAAATTCCCAAAGTTTTAACTAAACTACTTATTTATAGCCAAATTGAATGATAAACGAATTCATTTTTATTGTATTTAATTAAAGTAACGTGTAAGCAATCTAGCAAAACATGTTTTAGGCCTCTCTGTCGTTAGACATTTTTTTTACAGACATTCAAAGTTCATAACACATTTTAAAATTCATTAATATTTTTTGTAAACCTTATTTTTAAAAAAAACGGAGCGTGCTTTTTTTGTTCAAACCTTTTTGAAAACATGCTTGATAATCGCTTTTTCTATTGAGGTAACATTTACGCGGATATCTTACAAATTATTGAAATTAGGACCTAAAAACCAATTTGAGGGAGAAATTTTAAATTTTTGGCAGACAAAATAAAACAGCATTTGAATTTTATTTATTTATGTTTCATGTTCAAAATGTTGTCCGTGATTTCTAGTACAAGCACGGCTCCGTCTTCTCACTTCTGTTGTTGTTATTTTCAACATCATCTCCAGCTTCATTGCTTCAAACTCTGAATTCATTCTCTCTATCAGTTCTTCTCTCGTGTTTATTTCAACATTCGTATACACTAGCTCCTTGGCCCGGCCCCACACGAAAAAGTCCAGCAGGGTCAGATCTGGTGAGCGAGCGGGCCAACGGAAGGGTCCATCTCTGCCAATCCAGCTGTCAGGAAAACAATTATTTTAATTATTCCCTTACATTTAACATCCAATGCGTTGGACAGCCGTCTTGCTGAAAGATGACTGTACTGTCTCTTGCGAATATCGGGACACCGGTTTCCTCTATCAGCTCTGGTAAATCCACTTGTAGAAATTGCAAATCATTTTCACCATTGAAAGTCTCCGGTAGAAGTGGGGCCCAATCAACGTCCTGCAAATTACTCCAGCCCAAACATTGACAGAGAATTTCCTCTGAAACGACACCTGCTTCTTAAAATGTGGATTGTTGTCTTTGGCGGCCCATTCATGAAGGTTATGAAAGTTTGTAATGCCCTCCCTAGAAAATTTGAATTTGAAATCAATCTTGTGGACGGATGAAAGCAAATGTTCTAGGGAGGGCATTACAAACTTTCATAACCCACACAACACATGGGGCACTCTTAAATAATTGCTTTCCTGACAGCTGGATTGGCAGAGATGGACCCATCCCTTGGCCCGCTCGCTCACCAGATCTGACCCTGCTGGACTTTTTCGTGTAGGGCCGGGCCAAGGAGCTGGTGTATACGAATGTTGAAATAAACACGAGAGAAGAACTGACAGAGAGAATGAATTCAGAGTTTGAAACAATGAAGCTGGAGATATGATGTTGAAAATAACAACAACAGAAGTGAGAAGACGGAGCTGTGCTTGTATTAGGAATCACGGACAACATTTTGACCATGAAACATAAATAAATTTAAATCAAATGTTGTTTTATTTAGACTGCCTAAAATTTAAAATTTCTCCCTTAAATTGGTTTTTAGGTCCTAATTTCAATAATTTGTAAGATATCTGCGTAAAAGTTACCTCAAAAGAAAGAGCGATTATCAAGCATGTTTTCAAAAAGGTTTGAACAAAAAAAGCACGCTCCGTTATTTTTAAAAATAAGGTTTACAAAAAGTATTTATGAATTTTAAAATTTGTTATGAACTTTAAATATCTGTAAAAAAAATGTCTAACGACACAGAGGCCTAAAACATGTTTTGCTAGATTGCTTACACATTACTTTAATTAAATACAATAAAAATGAATTCGTTTATCATTCAATTTGGCCATAAATAAATAGTTTAGTTAAAACTTTAGGAATTTTTGAAAAAAATCTTAAGAAATTGGTAAAAAAAAAGTAGTAAGACTTCGTCTAAGACAACCATGGCTTAAATGGTTCTAAATTGTCTGTACTATCTTCGCCTTAAAGCTTTGCACCCATCTTCCAATCACCCTGTATATAAAAGAAAGTCTGTTAGTTACACCACTTATAACTCGAGAACGGCTGAACCGATTTGGCTGAAAATTGGTGGGGAGGTAGCTTAGAACCAGGAGACGGACATAGGATACTTTTTTTTTGACGTGACAACGTCTTAAATTAGGTTGCGGCTGGGAGTCACTTATGAAAAAGTGTAACGCTCGGTAACGTTACGTTCTTATTTTAAATTAGGTTGCGGCTGGGAGTCACTTATGAAAAAGTGTAACGCTCGGTAACGTTACGTTCTTATTTTAAATTAGGTTGCGGCTGGGAGTCACTTATGAAAAAGTGTAACGCTCGGTAACGTTACGTTCTTATTTTCATTTAATTCCTTGTTCCTATTGTGCAATTTAATTATATTCATATCAATAAATATTCTACCGAGAAAAAGACGTTGTCACGTAAAATCTTCGCCCGTAAAACCGACTTTACAGGCAACCATTTTTTTTTGACGTGACAACGTCTTAAATTAGGTTGCGACTGGGAGTCACTTATGAAAAAGTGTAACGCTCGGTAACGTTACGATGAGTCACCGAACGAGAGAGAGGCCCGCCGAATGCCTTGCGTCTCTCTCCCACTCAACTATGATCGGATGATCGGTCGTTGTCACGTAAAATCTTCGCCCGTAAAACCGACTTTACAGGCAACCATTTTTTTTTATAATAGGAGTAGGGTAGGAGTAGGGTAGGAGTAGGGTAGAAGTAGGGTAGGAGTAGTGTAGGAGTAGTGTAGGAGTAGGGTAGGAGTAGTGTAGGAGTAGGGTAGGAGTAGTGTAGGAGTAGGGTAGGAGTAGGGTAGGGTAGGGGTAGGGTAGGGGTAGGGTAGAAGTAGGGTAGGAGTAGTGTAGGAGTAGTGTAGGAGTAGGGTAGGAGTAGTGTAGGAGTAGGGTAGGAGTAGTGTAGGAGTAGGGTAGGAGTAGGGTAGGAGTAGGGTAGAAGTAGGGTAGGAGTAGTGCAGGAGTAGGGTAGGAGTAGTGTGGGAGTAGGGTAGGAGTTGGGTAGGAGTAGTGTAGGAGCAAAACAACGTTTGCCGGGTCAGCTAGTTATATCTATATATATAAAAGAAAGTCTGTTAGTTACACCACTTATAACTCGAGAACGGCTGAACCGATTTGGCTGAAAATTGGTGGTGAGGTAGCTTAGAGCCAGGAGACGGACATAGGACTTTTTATTTTATTTTTTTATAGTAGGAGTAGGGTAGGAGTAGGGTAGGAGTAGGGTAGAAGTAGGGTAGGAGTAGTGTAGGAGTAGTGTAGGAGTAGGGTAAGAGTAGTGTAGGAGTAGGGTAGGAGTAGTGTAGGAGTAGGGTAGGAGTAGGGTAGGGTAGGGGTAGGGTAGAAGTAGGGTAGGAGTAGTGTAGGAGTAGTGTAGGAGTAGGGTAGGAGTAGTGTAGGAGTAGGGTAGGAGTAGTGTAGGAGTAGTGTGGGAGTAGGGTAGGAGTTGGATAGGAGTAGTGTAGGAGCAAAACAACGTTTGCCGGGTCAGCTAGTAATATTATAAATTCGAAAGTAACTCTGTCTGTCTGTCTGTATGTTACCTTTTCACGCCTAAACCACTGAACAGATTTCGATAATACTTGGCAGAGAGATAGATTGCATCCCTGGGAAGGACATAGGATAGTTTTTATCGACATACCTTGCGGTCGAAGCCGCGGGCGGAAGCTAGTAGTTTATATAAATAAAACTCTTTCTAGGTCAAGTAAAGCCTAGCTATTCTGAGTTTGACCTAGAAAGTTGTCTAGTTTCATGTTACTTACAGTTTGTACTACGGTACGTTTTATGTTTGTGGTTGATTTTCATGAAATAATGTTTTTGTACATTATTATTTTAGACCAAGTCTTATTATTATTTTTTATTGCTGAATGGGGCCGCTTTTGACCCCGATCACGCCTGATGGAAAGTAATGGATGAGGTCTATGATGGCACGAGCGTGCCCAGAAGATGCCTGTTCTCTTTGAAGGCAGATGGGTTAAATGTGGGAGGGAACACAGATGCTGGCAGAACGTTCCACACTTTGGCTGTGCGCATAATAAAAGTGGAGGAGAAGCGCTGAGTACGACTCGTCGGGATATCAACCAAGTGATGGTGGTGGGAGCTCCTGCGCACATTCCCCGAAGTACGGTCTGTAGAAGACCGACAGGCAAGCAAAATTACGTCAAGGAGCCAGGCTAATGGACTAGTATGTATAAATGATAAATGATTTTATTTCTGTAAGTAGGTTTGTACAAACACTTTTACACGTCAATCATATTTTTTTTTAAACTAGATGAGTCGGCTTTTCCTAACTGACTATTCTGAGAAAAAAGGCCGAAACAAACTCAGAAGTCACAGTCTCTTTTAAAGTCCAGACAAAAACTTGGTCAGATCGTGTGAAGACCATGTAGATTCAGAGACCATATAGGAGTTAGCTATAGCCCAAAACAGAATAGTCAAGCTACTGTTTCACGATACTAGTTTCATAATGTAAACACCGCTTACATGTTCATACACGCCATGTCTTTGACAAGTGTTTTACAACTAATATATTTGTGTAAACACGGGGTAATACGGCTCTATGTGTAATTTGACGTATACTGCAGCAGTGAGCACCGTCCTCCGGCTAGAACACAGTCACCTACTATCACACGAAGATTTTAAAAGAAAATATCAACGTTTATACTTTTTTTGCACTTCACTGTACTTTTTACCGTAAGGGCGCGTTCCCATTATGTCGTGACGATTAACTACGACGACTGTCCTATCTAGCTGTTCCCATTGGATCGTGACAACATTTGTACTGTTCACGGCAGTCGCCTTGTCGTTTGCAAATTAGTTGCCTCTACGTTCGTTTGAAGATCAGTAGTGTTATGAATGTGTGTACGCATGTGTGATAGGTGGATACGATAGATAGGTTGCAATAACGACACATGATTTGTCGTCATGATAAGTCGTGACGTTTTTTTATTGTTTTAGACTGTCGTGCTAGCCGTTCCCATTGACTTGGCAATCTGTCGTCACGGCAAAACAAAGTCGTGGACGACAGTTAATCTTGTAGTCATATATGTGAACACCTCCATTTAAATACACAAGCTACGACGCTTTAAGCGACACGATAATCTGAGTGTACGACTATACGCCGACAGACACTACGCCGACAGACTGAACACCGACAAGACTTTACTTCGACGGGACTCTTCGCCGACAGGACACTTTGCCGACAGGACTCTTCGCCGACAGGGTCATCAGCGACGCAACTTATCTCCGATAATCAGATACTTTTTATTTTTCTTTTTGCGGATGGGAAATCACCAAATGACCAGGCCCGCGCCTACGGTGGCCGGGAGTCGTCACGTGGCTCCCGAAGCCCGGAGCGTCTCCCGCGGAGGCTGGGATGCGAGGCCCTCTCCCTGAACCGTCCCGCCACCTCCTTTGCTAGCATGACTGCTTCGCAGAAGGAGGTGACTGCCTCCCACACCCTCTCGCCCCGGACCATGGCTTGAGGCATGGGAGCCACGTGACGACTCCCGGCCACCGTAGGCGCGGGCCTGCGGGCGGGGAGTAATGGGTAGCTCAACGTCCGACCAGGACCAGGCCCATACTGGATGGCGCGTACGTGTTCCACGCGCGCCTCAAAGAGATGTCAGCATCAAGGAAGGGGCCCCTTAGGGTCGAAGCCTGCCGGGTCAGCGGGATTGTCCGAAAGGGTTACCGCTGGCCCGGAACATAAAGGGCTAAGGAAGGAATACGGGTGGGTATTAGTCAGTAAGAGTCTGACACTCCCTTCGCTCCACCCAGAGCGGGAGGGGTCATTTGATGATTTCCCATCCGCAAAAAGAAAAATAAAAAGTATCTGATTATCGGAGATAAGTTGCGTCGCTGATGACCCTGTCGGCGAAGAGTCCTGTCGGCAAAGTGTCCTGTCGGCGAAGAGTCCCGTCGAAGTAAAGTCTTGTCGGTGTTCAGTCTGTCGGCGTAGTGTCTGTCGGCGTATAGTCGTACACTCCGATAATCTGTCGTCACGATATAGTGGGAACGGGGCCTTACTTAAAGGTTCTATGTACATGTGTTTTATCGATAAAAACAAATTAGTATAAGCCATTACAATTTACAATGGCTACCCAAGGCGGGTAGCCATTGTAAAGGTTCTTGACCCGATGGGAATTTAAATACGAAGGGAGGTTGGGATTTTTTTTGTGTTTTCGTAAATGTCGATAAGAAAGTAATTTACTTTAAGTAAAGTTTGTTGAGAATTTAAAAGGAATCCTAACGTTAACGCATTGTTTGGAGTTTAAATGTTGAGGTAGGTGTGAGTAAGAAGCGTATATATTTTTTTCCTCAGTTAAATTCTTGATAAATATCATAACTACATATATAGCAAAAACAATATGGACTATAAATGAGGGATTTATTTCCAGTTTGTTATAAGTACTTGTTCAACTATAGAAATCCACGAATACCTAAGAACTAAGTTAAATAAGATAAAAGGAAATAAAAAATTGGTTAATTTGTCAAACAGTAATAAAAAAAATGCGAAAAAAATGTAAAAAAAAAATAGCATATGGATACAGACGCCAGCACACCAAGCTACCCGAAACTGTAAAAAATTCCCAATCAACTTTGAACCTTATGCTTTAGCGATAAAGTTGAAAATCTATTAAAGAAATTTGACAGATTGTAGTAGCTTGATGTGCTGTTTGTTTATAAGACGATTAAAGGCTCCTACAAACAGGCGCGATACGCGACGCGAATCGCGCGCGACACAAAGTGTCTTGCCTTTGTCTCTCGCGAGATTCGCGTCGCGTGTCGCGCCTGTTTGTAGGAGCCTTAAAAAATACACACGTAATTGTTCAGGTTTTCACTTCTGTCGACACTCCCGGAGTGCCACTTTTTTTTTATTGAAGCTTTTTAGAACAATCTAAACATAGAAATTAGAAACTAAGATATAGCTAGTGTGAACCTAACTTAATAGTTTTTTTATATATATAAACTTGCAACACTAGACGGAAATTTGTATTTTTTGTGGTGTGCCTATGCTGCGCCCCTTCCTGTTAAAAAGATTGTTACGAGCGGCTGTGTGCTCTGACTGTAAAATCTGATTACAAGTTATTTCAACGTTTCCACGCATTTTTATTCCATACAGAAGCTTCATCCTGCAAAAGCTTATAACCAATCGATTTCTAAGAACCAACTTTCATATATTGCCACAGCCTACAATATATTTCAAGAGCACGACACCACATAAGTGGCGACAGTAAGTTGCAGTAATTTGGTTAATTTGTGCCTATGTTATCGCTGGACAAATGGCCCCACGTGAGATACTGGGGGATTTTAAGCCGCTGGCATGAAGCCAGCCTGTGGCATGTTGTTAAAGAATTAGAATTATAGAAGCGCTTGTGTTTTCCCGTTACGGTTCGTAAAGTTTTATGATAGTTAGGCAAGGGGAGTTTTGGTTCCATATGTGGTGGTGGACTTTCTTGTTTTCTATTGGTCTAGACATGGGTGTTAGCAAATACGATACATGATTGTTGGGGACGCAGAATGAAAAAAAAAGAAATTACATTTATTTAGTACAGACTAAAGGAGACACAATACACATACATCAGTGTTGTGGCTGGCCTGTTGGTCTAGTGGTCAGTGACTATGACTGCTATGCCGGAGGTCGTGGGTTCGATTCCCACCCAGGACAAATGTTTGTGTTATGAGCATGATCATTTGTTCTGTGTCTGGGTGTAATTTATCTATATATGTATGTATTTAGAAATATATAAGTATGTTTATCAGTTGTCTAGTACTCATAACACAAGCTCTGCTTAGCTTGAGACTAGACGGCGTTGTGTGATAGTTGTGGATTATTATTATTATTATTATTATCAGATAAAAACAAAAAATAAAGATCAAATAAAAAGTGTAAAGTCCGATGTAACTTGAAGCAAAATGATATTTAAATGATGAAATAAAATGGTGAATGATCTGTTGTTCAATGAAATCTCCAAACGGCTGGTTGACCCTTCCCGTGACCCAAGGGCTGGCTTTTACCTAGGCCAGAGGATAAGTGTTGCCATACAACGTGGCAATGCCGCCAGTCTCTTGAGTACATTACCAGTCGCCAACCTCGGGAGGAATATTGACGCCATGTTTTAGTTTTAGTTACGTTAGGATATTATTGAGCGGGATCGGGAGAGGGCTGATCCTACTCGGAGAAGGAGGCGTTGGGGTGGCAACTGCCTTGGCGCCTAATACGCCGAAACCCGCTTACCAAACAAAGTAGGTGGACCTTTGGGGTCGCGGGCGCACAGAGTGGGGACTCTGTCCGCCCACCAAGTGACCCCAGGGAAGACAGTGGCACAGTGATCACATGCTGCCGTGCATAGCGAGGCTCAGGGGAGGCCCTAGTACAGTCTCCCCAGGGATGTGCCTTACAGGCGTTGCACGGGGGGGTTCCGGAATTGGTATTTTAAGAAGAACCTGGACCACCCCTATGTGCTAATGGTGATAACCGGGGTGGTTTTAGTGAGGTAAAAATCCCACACTCCCCAACCTCCCCCCCCGGAGGTTTCCTTTGAAGGCCTTTTGAAGGTTTCCCCCCGACAACAAAAAAAAGGTAAGGATATTATTATTTTTATTTTAACAAATAAAGTATGTGCTGGAACAATATTATCGACTTTTAATTGATTCATCATCATCACCATCATCATTTCAGCCAAAAGACGTCCACTGCTGGACATAGGCCTCCCCCAAGCACTTCCACTTCGACCGGTTCTGTGCTTCTCGCATCCAACGGGTTCCTGCGGCCTTCACAAGGTCGTCGGTCCACCTTGTGGGAGGCCAATTAAATATGGATGAAAACTTGTAAGAGTCCTTTCACAGTCAGTTATTTTATTTACCTCTGATTTTGTATCACTGTCCAAATCACAGTAATCTTTATTCTCATTGTAATAAAGATGCTGTTGGATTGCTACCACTGATAAGTCTGTCGAAATCATTGTGATCTTTATTCTGGTTACAATAAGGTTGCTGTTAGTTTGCTGCTGTCGGAGGTAACATCATTAGTTCGACAGCTCACATAAAATGGCAGACGCCAAGACCAGTCTTGCATCTTCGATTGTAGTTGCGCCTTCTGAATTATTTTAGCTGGTGTTGCCAACAATGATAGGTAATGATAACTTTATAGTCTGTTTCCTTTTTGAGTAGTTAACTGAATAATTTGATTCTTGGGAGTTTTAACTCACACAGTTTTTCACTTACCTACACTTACTTAAAGTTAGTTGACATTTTTCCACTTCAGCTGTGTTACACCATATTATGATTTAAAATTCTAGCGATCCAAATGTTTGAACTGCTATAACTTTGTTATTTACTAATTCAACTACCTTTGAAAAAAATAATAAAGTAATCTTAATATGCTTCGTTGATTAATCTACCTGCTGGGTAAGATTTAGCAGTTTACGTTTTCTGATGAAAATAAATCTGTTGATTCCTGCAGTACCTAACAGTGATTGAGGAATTTCAGTGTCCATTGGCTAGCTATAGTCGGACTTTTAATTAGCTGCAGTATCATTACAGCTTATGTGTTAGTAAATTACTCAAATTGGCGACTTTTTGTTTTTTCGCGGCCATCAACAAAATCTTGTTTTTCTAGCACAGAATAATGTAACACACGAAACTTATTTGACATGCATATCTCTAAACTCAGTCCGAAATCTATAAAGAAGTGTCATTTTACTGCAGCTAATTAAAAGTCGGACTATAGACGTCCTATGTGGGTTTTACAAAGTGAATTTCCTTAACCATTTGCGGTTTGCCTATTCCAAAGCAGTTACTGCACGGGGACATTTCTGGCACATCTTCGTCAGCCCATTCCGAATGAAATCCGCCAATAAATTGCCAGTTACTTCCAGTCATTTACATTGCCATGTCAGAGTTATAGGGCAGTGTACGCCACACTTCGTGGCCCAGCATACAGTACATAGCTTCGCAAATAGTTCAGCTTTTTCCGTGGACAGAGAATTTTTCGGAAAATCGTAACCAAAAGCCACCATATTGGGAGGCTTTCGGTAATTGGATTGTGAAAAAGTTAATAATGAGGTGTTCGTAATTTTTTTGAGGGAATGTAATGGAAGTAGTTTTTTGTGTATTAAACGGAATGAGCTATTTCCTTTTTTATTTTTATTATAGACTTGTACATAATATACGAGTATATATTTTAGTGTTGGCTCATCGTTATTAAGATTTTTTATTAGGAATTTCACAGTCACATCGCGTTTTAGAAATTCACTGTCACACAGATATAATTAAAATGGAAGAAACAATAATATTTTTTTAAGACACGCATAGACAATACAAACAGTACAAAAGCGGCATTTAAAACTAACATTAAAAACACATTACATTAAAAACAACCAAAAAAATAAACAAGAAGAAAAAAGACCTCTCCGAGGTCAAAAAGACTCCTATCTCAGGATGCCTTTCCACCAGCGATGAGCGAGGATGCGTAGCGAGGGATGTGTGTCAAACTAACCAATATCAACGCTTACTTAGTTCAAGCTATAAAAATCATCATCTTCATCATCATTTCAGCCAAAAGACGTCCACTGCTGGACATAGGCCTCCCCCAAAAACTTCCACCGACCAGTTCTGTGCTTCTCGCATCCAACGGGTTCATGCGGCCTTCACAAGCTAAAAAAATGAAACGATGTTATTGGCTGGTTTCACACACATCCATCGCTACGCATCCTCGCTCATCTAAAGACAGTCTAGTGGTATCGCAGCGCATGGTATTCTGATAGGTCCCACTATTATTGACATAGACAACACTCTATTAAAGACCTGAACATTTTCTCAACCCCGGAATGTTTTATTAACGGCCTGTTACAAAGTTCATTATGTTTCCATAAACAAATTGATTTACCACATTTCTGAAACAAAATCCGCATGTCATCACGTAAGCCGGGGTAAGGCGGAACGTAAGGCGTAAACAAAGAAAGTGTGCGTTCGACTAAATTACGCGAAAGTACGCGCAGGGCTCAACTTTCAAATTGATTCGCCAACTTCTTCTGGCGAATATTTGTTTGGTAGTACTAGTGGTTCACGAATATGTTGTGAATAAAACGTGACTACACGTAAAGTAGGACTAGGTGGAGCGACGACCTTCGTTGGTTCTTCGGTGGCTGGTGGCGATTGGAGAGGCCTTTGTCCAGCAGTGGGCTGTAAGCTGACGATTACGGTTAAGATTTTAGAGTTTATTGATCCTTATAAATATTTTGTGCTTACCCAACAATTTTAGTAACCTTAATAGTTGCAGCAAGCGAGCGAGTTTTGGGGGATTCTGGGAATAAAACACAAAATTGGTTTGTTCGTGGAATATGAAGGTTTTCCTTTTCGTTAACATATGAAAACTTATGAGACTAGCTGAAACCCTAAGTAGTGAGAGAGTATCATACGTGTATTGACGTTGTTTCAGACATGTCTTATCAAATCTTTTGTTCACATTGTTTGTTTGTTTTGTATACAACTAGTCTTTACAATTTGCTTTAGGTGTTAAACGAAACTAGTAACACAACATGTGGAATGCATGTTTTATATGATTTAAGAACTGTTGGAGAGAGAAATTGTAGAGAAAAAGCCAGAAATAGGTCTCGTTGGAGAAATATACTAGACCAAGCTAAGGCGCACCCGCGGCTATAAAGCTTTAGGTATTGATGAAACGGGGGTTTATATTGTTACGAACTTGGGGTTCGTGACAGTAAAAACTGCCGATTTAGTAACCAAAAAATTATACTTTAATTAAACAACACTAATAACAACTCAAACACACTAATTATAAAATACAATTGCACTACTGGTCGCTCTAAGACGCACTTGAAGATCGCTTCCGATGTATTCGCTTGTATCGCTTATCCAACACTGAAACGTGTCGTGGCCCATACCGGCCTCATAAAGTGCCTCAGATAGCTCTAGAATCTTCTACTGTAGAAACATCTAGAATGTTCGAGTACAGTCAACAGCAAAAGTGGATGATCAAAATCAGACATTCAATACTAATGAACGGAGTTCACGTCAGAACTGTGTGGCGTCGAAGTACTACTACTTACTTAGAATACTTACTACGTGGAATACTTTTGAATCACTTCAACGCCACACAGTTCAGACGTGAACTCCGTTCATTAGTATTGAATTTCTGACTTTGGTCATCTACTTTTGCTGTTGACTGTACATCCCGGCTCCGACTTTCAAGAAAGTTCTAGCATCGAAATTTCTAGAAGGATCTTGACTTTACTAGTTCTGCTACTCGATACTAGATGGCGCTAGTAGTAATAACTAATGTCACCATGTGTCAGGCATTAACTGTGGCGCGCAACAATACTTTTGTTCCCACAGATTAATTATCTCTGTCATCGTGAGAGTGACATCGAAGTGACTTTCCCTCATCCTTAGTAGTATCCCTGCGCCCAATACCCCATATGTATACTTGATTATTTGCTGCGAAAATAGGTCGCGTTAATTAATATCACTTTCAATATAAACAAGTTGAGCTGGTTGGAGGATTTTAACTAAGATTTGCCTGTTACGTTACTATGTATGGTTGCTAAACTAAAACTATTTGTTTTGGTTGTTTTTTTTTTAAGAAATTAGGAAATGGAGGTTGTAGCCTTTCATACTAAATATTATAACCATCTTATTATTAAAACTACCCCGTTTGTCTGTCTGTCCGTAGTCGCAAGCGTGGCTTGGTCTTGGGTTCGATTTCCAGGTCGGGAAAAGGTGTTCTTGGGTTTTTTCTTAGGGAATTTCTTAGTAGCAGCCCGGGTTTTAGAAGAAAGAGAAGAATAATTTGATAGATTTTGTTGGAGTAAGTATTAATTTTATCCAAAAAAAAAAACGAAACAAAGAACGGTTTATTAAAACCGTTTCTTTAAAATGTTTGCAGTCTTTAATTTAATTAACAAGAAACTAATTGCGTTATTTTAAGGAGTTTTTTTTAATTAAACTACCCTCTATCTATCTAAAAATATATTCTTTATAGAAACAGGAACTCAGGGGGTTCTTGTTTCTATAAAGAATACATTTTTAAGCAGTGTGCAGACTGTAACCATGAGTTCAGCATAATATGATTCTTGATCGAGTAGCGTAGAAATGTCTTTTTATAACATTTATTAGAGAGAGTCAGAGAGAGATGGAGATAGTTTTCATGGTTCTCGAGGTTTTGAAGCCGATAGTGAGGTCAAAATGAAAGTCCAAGATGGCGGCTGCAAAATTTTTCCACCTTTTTATTCACGGGTGTCGTTTTATGGTTTTCGAGGGCGCTGAAGCCGATAGTGAGGTCACAATGAAAATCCAAGTTGGTGGCAAATATAAAAAAAAAATCCGCCGCCATATTGGATTTTCATTTTCAACTTCGTTCATGCCTTCGTCCCCCGACTTGATGCTTACAGTTAGCGCATTGGATAAAACTTCATTCTGTATAACAAACAAATTCCTAACGATGTGTTTATTTACTTGTAAAGCAACCCTTACACAGCACAATGTCAACTGATTTACTAACCAGTAACAACAAATCAGGCATGTAAATAAATACGTTTTGATCTGTTTAAGCAAACAAACAAACACGACACAATAAATTACTAGAAACAGATGTGGAACAATTCGACAATAGTTGTGAAAACACAACGTAATTTTAACCATAATTGTATAAAGATAGAGTTCAAATACACATTGGAATTTTCATGAAAATAGTTGCAGAAGTAAACAATAGAATGTCGACTGTAATTGCTTGAAGGTACAGTTGGTTTTTGAATGTCAGTGGTTTGTAAGGTTTTGTCTCGCTAGTCACTCTAATGAAGAGTCTTCACGTTAAGTCTTTTTAACTTTAGGTTTTAAAGTCTAAAAAACTATTATTCCTTTGAAAGGTTTTAATTGGTGTTAGGGCTTAGGACGCTCAGTTTCCTGGCTGAAAGAAAAGTATTAGAAAATTTATGTCCTTAATCCATTGGAATGCAGAAACCAGGACTCTAATTGCGTAATACTTTTTGAAAGATTATTGCTAATCCATTACTTCGTTTAAGTTCGAAAAAGTGTGCTCAACTACGTAAATGACGCAATGAATGTTGTTGAACTGTCAAAATTAAAGGTATTGCTGATGTAAGTGTGTTACGCGATTACCCCGCTCTATGAGTTAGTTTTTTTAAATGCCAAAGATGATGCTGCCGTTCCGATTAAAGGTACATAGCAAACGTATCAAATCGGAAAGGGTTCGGCACCGTATCGCCTTTCGCCTCGCCGTCAAACAGGCGTCAACCTAACGCAAGCACGTATAACCAAAGCGGATCAGAAGCTCCGATTCATCGACTCGGCTACGGCTAGGCGACGCCGCGCTTACGGCCCGCTGACCGCTGGTTGATTGTGCAGCAGGCAGGCCGGAGGGGTGAGAGGGGCAAGGGTGGACGAAGAGACGTAAGCTCGGGTATGGAGAGACGTAAGCTCGGGAACGACGAGTCGTAAGCGCGGGGACGACGAGCCGTAAGCGCAGGGACGGCGAGCCGTAAGGGTCAGTTCACACCGAGACGCGACGCGACGCGCAGTTTTCAAGATAGAAATACAATTACAGACCTTATCAACTACACAAAAAGGTACACGATTCAGTGAGCTAGGCCGCGCGGCGGCGGCGCCGCGCTGCGTAGCTCGACGTAGTAGGTAGACACTGTATTGTGTACCTTTTAGTGTAGTAGATAAGGTCTGTAATTGTATTTCTATCTTGAAAACTGCGCGTCGCGTCGCGTCTCGGTGTGAACTGACCCTTACGCACCGCACCGCGGTTCGTGAGCTTGTTTCGAGGCGAGGCGATTACGTTACGATTCCGATTAGTGTGCGTTGCAGTAGGGAGTTCGAGTTGATACGGTGCCCATCCCTTTCCGGTTTGATACGTGTGCTATGACCTTAAAGAGGTTCCAGACAAAACTTAATTTCTTGTAATGTCTTTTTTCTATCAATGAGCTTTGATTAGGCTTGCTAGCATTACCTATGTCTCCTTTTCTACTTTTTTTATCTTTAAAATTAGATTCAAGATCTAAATAAAATTCAATGTGTAAAAAAAAACTCAGAAGAATATTATCGGGATCGTTTTCAAAAATATCCCACGCAACACAGTAGGTATAAATATTGGGAGGTGCAGATAAAAATAAATCATTTTACTTTCAATGGGAACAGCGCTCCCCTAGCGACCACCAAAGAAACGCCTTGATTGATAATAAAGTATCTGTGGAGTGGAAGCTACGCGATGGCCAGCGAAGCTGTGGTTTATATGGAGTTGTAGGTACATTATGCTTTGAACAATAATTCCACTTTTAAAGTGTTCGATATGGAGTATATAGAATTTGTCTACAATTAAAATTTTAAGAAAACCCCTGACACAAACAAAAGCTCTAAAAAGTTAAAAATAATATGACCTAATTAAAAAAGCCCTATAGGTTTAAATATAAGTTGTAGATAAAATGTTTTGATCCAAACGTCCTTGCGTCGGGGGACGGACGGTTCCTTGGAGGTTAAAAAATCAACATATTTATCATCGTGATTCGTCGTGATCGTGATTTATTTTCGTGACATTCCCCGATAGAAATTAGGTTGTTGGTTATATACTTTGTTGAAATGGTGTATAATATAGCATAATAATATTCTACATCCTTACCAATATTGTTTTCAAGTCCGTTGTACGGAAAATGTTCGAATGGAAAAACCCATAACATTTTTCCTAACTTGGTGATGGAACAAGGGACCTTATTGTTTATGACACAATGAACAAAACCGCGCGAAATGAACGCGAGATTAGCGGGATTAGTGGAATTGACGTGGTTTCGAGTAAGAAATCTTTAAATTATAGTGAATTAGGGCCCTCTGAAGGGCAATTGCATAACACGCCAACAATACGAATGGCTTTAATTTTGACAGTTCAGCAATACTCATTGCATTATTTACGTTGTTGAGCAAACAAATTTTTCGAACATATGAAGCAATGGATTCGCAATATCCTTCAAAATTATTCTTTTTGTGATTGATAGTGTGTTACGCAATAAAGGTGCTAGAATCCAAATCTGCAATCACACGTGCGAATCACACACAGGAGACAGTTAGTAAAATAACAAGATATTGGTTCCGATAATATAAAATATCGCTTCTAATCCATCGCTTCGCTACCACACTGTACTACAAACCTAAATATTACGCAACATTCAATAACTTACAGGAAATTGTAGCACATATCTTTGGAGTTCTTTCATCACAGGTCCATTGACCCAACTGTTTGGCAAAGAAGAGTATCTGACGTGTTCCTGTGGGGTGACAAAGTTTTATGAAGTGATGAAGTATTTTGGTAAATAGGGCGAGATGTTTTTTTTTTGTAGAAAGTTTTATTTTCTGGTTTGGTACTTGCTGCCATCGCGGGTAGAACTTGGATGAGGCGGGCACAGGAACATGGGGGGGATCGGCATAAGAAAGAGAGACCTACATTTATGCTCAGCAGTGGGTAAAGTTGGGATGTGGGAGGTGTATTTTTTTTTTTTGTGAAAAGTTTTTTTTTGTTTTCTGGTTTGGTACTTACTAATCAGCTAATGTCACCCAAAGGGCAATGAAGAGGGCTATGCTTGGAGTTTCCCTGCGTGATCGACACAGAAATGAGGAGATCCGCAGGAGAACCAAGGTAACCGACATAGCCCGAAAAATTGCCAAACCTAAGTGGCAGTGGGCAGGGCACATTGCTCGCAGAACAGATGGCCGATGGGGCCGAAAGGTTCTGGAGTGGCGACCGCGCACTGAAAGACGTAGCGTTGGAAGGCCTCCCACAAGGTGGTCCGACGACCTTGTGAAGGCCGCAGGAACACGTTGGATGCGAGAAGCACAGAACCGGTCGAAGTGGAGGTGCTTGGGGAGGCCTATGTCCAGCAGTGGACGTCTTTCGGCTGAAATGATTATAATGATGATGAAATAGCTAATGTGACAAATGGTCATCGTATCCATGGATGAGGCTGTCACAGGAGCTTGGGGATTGGCATAAGAAAAGAGAGCTCATAATTAGTGAAGTCAGGCTGTGATTCAAAATCAAAGTCAAATAATTTATTTCAAATAGGCACATTAAAGGCACGTCAAAAATTACAACTAAATATAATTGATTCTAGTCGCCCATTCCAAAAGGTAGTTTTCGCATGGAGAAGAATAAGCAAGAAACTCCACCGGTTACTCTTTTAAAATGTTTTACAAGGTCTTGTATACATAATATAATTATATCTAAAGACGATGCACCTAGAATAAAATTAGTCTACGAAAGAAGGTAAAAAGAATTAAAAATGAAGCAAAGTCAGGTAAATCAATTATGTGATAGATACATGGTGCTCACATATTTACAAATTATTTACAAATAAATATATAAATAAATAAATAATAAAAGTGGCCAAGTGGTAACGGCCGCGACTTACGAGTTGTAGGTCGTAGGTTCGAACCCAGACAGGCGCTTTACTTTGTGTAAATTATTTCATCACCACTGCTCTCAAAACGGTGAAGGAAAACATCGTGAGGAAACCGGCATGTCCTAGAACCAAAAATTCGAAGACATGTGACATCTGCCAATCCGCACTGGGCCCGCGTGGTGGATTACGGCCCACTCCCTCTCACCGAGAGGAGGCCAGTGTCCCAGCAGTGGGAACATTATAGGCTGATTATGGTTATGGTTACAAATATTGTAAAAGTAGATGATTTTCCTAGAATTTTAACGAGTGTGTGATTGACGATGATGAATTATGTTATTGGTGCCAACAAGACTGCTTTGTTGGTCTAGTGGTTGAAGAAAGACAGAAAGGTGCGCCAATTTTGTTGGATTTTCTTTAACGAAGTTCTCAGTTGTCAAGGCTGGTTTAGCCAATCCGCACTAGGCCCGCGTGGTGGATTACGGCCCAGTCCCTCTCACAGAGAGGGGGCCTGAATCCCAGCAGTGGGAACATTGTAGGCTGATTATGGAAGACTGGTTTTTGGCCTGGATTATGGCTCATCCGATACATATTTTATAGTTTTAGATTTTCAATTTTTTTTATAAAGTATGGATTTATTCCATGTGCCAAATAAACATCTCATAGTACGTAATGTAGGTATAATATTCTTTCTTTCTTTGGTTTTTATGAAACTTAGGTATAAAATTACTAGCTCAATGTCGATGTACAGCCGCCAGCACATCAAGCTACCCGAAACTGTCAAATTTTTCCAATCAACTTTGTAACTTATGCTTTAGTATTAAAGTTGAAAATATTGACAGATTGTAGTAGCTTGATGTGCTTGCGTCTGTACTATAGGTACCTACACTTCTTCTGCATGGCTTTCGAGAAATACAGGCGTGGTGTTATGTTCATGACGAAATGAAAGGAAATGGTAAAAAACATTATCACCCCAACACGTTGCGTGCAAAACAGAACATAATACATTGGGAGGTGCTGATAAAATAAATCATTTTATTTTCAATGGGTACCGCTTCCCCTTAGGAATAGCAAATAAATTCTGCAATGGATGCAAAAACTATAACTTTTGGTTATTTTTTTTTATTTATGGGAAATTCTATTTATGACTGCCTCTTTGGTCTAGTAGTCGCAAGAGTAGCTGCGGAGCATGAGGTGGTTCGGTTCCCGGGTCGGGCAAAGTGTTATTGGGCTTTTTCTCAGTAGCAGCCTGGTGTTTGGATAGGTAAGTTATTGGGTTTTTCACCTGGAATTTCTCCCTGTTTGTGCCAGGTTGATGGCAATAGACCTCCTGTTACATGGGACTTAAACACAACTGGCGAATTGACGGAGAACTACGCTACACCTCTGCCGCAACTTTCGGAGAAACAAAGCATGGTCTATTCAAATTGTTTCAAATTGCTGTTAGTTCAAGTTTAACAAATATCAACCTTATTTTAATGATAATTAAGTTGATTTCAGAGTGACTAGCAATATTGAAAAAATTGTATAAATGTTTGAAGTTGTAGCGTAAACTGAACTTTATTTTGTAGGATTTAAAGTTATTTTTCCATAAACTCTTATTGTTTATATTTTTGGCAAATAAATCGCGAATACAGATTATGTCATATGTTTCTATTTATGAATATTGCAGTTAAAACAAATATGAAAGTTACCAGTGGCATTCTGAAGACATTCGCGCAGAGGTTTAATTATCAGTACCTACCTGAACCATTCCTGTATGGTTCATGTAGGTACTGCGCAACCGAAGTTTGTAATAATATAATAAGCAATATGTGCAGTGGGTCCACCCTATAAAGCAGAACTTTTTATGTCATAATATTATTTTGCGTAACAGCGTATAGCGTCATACATCATTTATTTTATTTGTACCTAGTTATGTTATTGTGTAGTTCTTTATGATCCTGGTCGAAATAAAAGTTTTTTTTTAAAGCCTGCGCTATCTCACTCTTGGGCAAACCTTCTGATAAATGTATAATAATATAAAAAAAACAGTGGCACTCCGGAAGTGCCGACAGAACTGAAAACAAAACACAAACAGAATACTTTGCTATCACTCACTAACTTATCGAATATACGTTAAAACCGAGTACATCCCGAGGACAGCCGAACACATCCAAAGCGGGTATTTTTTTTAATCGTCGTATAAACAAAACATGCGCGGTGTCGCTTACGGTAACAGTGGCGCGAGATCAATGGTTTTTTCCATTTCCCATTTCCATGAAAGTTTCTTAATCTGTTTCCACCTAAACAAAATTTCAATCTTCACCAAAACACGTTATACTGCAAAAACCTTAAACCACTACACCATACAATGTACAACATCCTTTAAAAAAAAAAGAAAAAAGCACCAAAGCGGTAGCTTGCCGCGTAATTTTAGGTCTTTCAACATGTCGCCGACGGTCGCGGGGTAAAATAAACCGTTCTGAAAGGCGACCGTCTGGACTCTTTTGAGAGGCAACTATAAAGGACCTCGGCGGCCATTTTGCACCGAAGCTGTTAGTAGGTAATTTCTTAGGTACAAGAGACTGTGAGTTATTGTGGGCAGTGGGTTAAGATTCTATTGAATGTTGGTTTTAAGCGGTAGATCTTTGTGTGGGATTGGTGTTGTAAATCTTAGTTTTTTGTATGCAGTTTTCATCAGTCTCGTTTGCTACTACACAAAGAGTACTTTCATTTTCTTTTATAATGATTGTACGCCTAGGTATGTGTAAAATATTTTCTTTAAACAGTTTCTCAAATAGCAATTAGGTATCCGTGAACACGAGAAATAAGAACACATTTGTATTATTACAATCTTCTGGAAGTTAGTAAAAAACCAACTTAAAAAAAAAGGAGGAGCTTCTATGTTCATGTGTACCTATGTTTTAAAATAAAATATTTTCGTGAATTGTAGACCGATTTTGAAAATTATTTTTTCATTTGTTAGTGGAAGCTTGAGCGGTGGTTTCATATTAATTTTATTAAGTTTACTTTGGTAGTCATGGAGTTAGCTTCAATAATAGCAATAATAGTGTATTTAATCCACTTTGTGTACGCTGATGATGTTATAAAACTTCCTGTCACTGTTATTTACATAGAAAGTAGTGGCATACGAATTTGTGTGGGGTAGGTACGGTTACTAAAAAGTGAAAAATTGTATTTTTCACTTTTCAGTATTTATAAAAAAAAACAATGCAGAATGTTTGTTCTTAGAAAATTGGATTGGGCATACAATCGAATGAAATGGCAAAGGATACATTTCACTAGAACGTCCTGGATATCTAGATCAGGATTTCAGGAAGCCCTGGTGAAAGGAACGCAACTCTCTTTTTATTGGTCGAACAAGATAGTGCCGTTATGCAACGATTGACAGACGGAATGGTGATTGGTGCAGACGCCAGCAAATCAAGCTACTACAATCTGTCAAATTTCTTTAATAGATTTTCAATTTTATCGCTAAAGCATAAGGTTCAAAGTTGATTGGGAAAATTTGACAGTTTCGGGTAGCTTGATGTGCTAGCGTCTATACAACGTGCACTGAAGAAGATGAATCTACTGCTATCTACAGACAAGACATCTAGCTTCCATACCATCATTTTTTTTAAATTCAAATTGATGTTATTTCAAGTTAAACCAATATCAACTTTATTTTAATTTCAATTAAGTTGATTTCAGAGTGATTTGATTATTGTAAAAGTTTAAAAAATAATGTTTGAAGCAATGATATTATAAAGGAAAGATATTATGTAAAGTTCATACTGAGCGACGTTCTGTATTGTTGCGTTGTTATTACAAAGACTTGCAACTCCAACTGCGATAGATAAATACGGAACGTGTGACACAGAAAGAGATAGCAACAATGAAATTACAACAATTGACTGAATTTGTCTGTAACAATTTGCGCGGGCTAGTGCATATCTAGGTACCTCTTCAATATAATATCATTGGTTTGAAGTTGTTGCGTAAACTGAACTTTATTGTGAAGGAATTAAAGTTATTTTTCCCTAAACTCATATTTGTTTACATTTTTGGCAATTAAATCGCGTACATGATTATTTTTATTAGGTTATTTTTAGTTTTAGCTTTGATATAGATACTCTTTTTGTGTGTGGAGGTGTGTTATTCACTGTTCTGTGTTTATAAGTGAAGACTTCTAGATATTTTGATGATAGTTACACTTACAAATTTTTATTCAGTTTTGTTTAGATGTAAGTTTTCCAAAGAGCTTAAATCTAAATAATTAATCCTACTTAATGTTATAAATGTGAAAGTTTGTGAAGATGTTTGGATGATTGTTACTCAATCACGCGTAAACCGTAGAACACAGATTTGGATGGAAATTGGCACATATAAAGACCATTTCCTGGATTAGGACATAGATACTTTTTATCCCGATATTCCCACGGGGTCGAAACTTACGCGGGTGAAACAATTAAACAATTTTTCTTTCTTTTTTCTTTTCTGAAACCGCGGGGCGTTGCTAGTAATATTACTTATAATAAGAAAAGATTTGATTTATTATATGTTGGATATGTTAAAACGGATGAAATTTGGCACATGGGTAGCTCATGACCTGAATTACGACACAAGATACTTTTTACCCCGATATTCCCACGAAATCGATACATAAGCGGGTGAAGACGCGTGGCGCAGCTAGTAAATAAATAAAATAACTAGATATGGTTATTTTACAGAACAGTTGATTGGTTTCGTAAAGTTCTTACATAATTAGGTATATTATGCAGCAACCATGCAACCAAACAGTTTTTTTACCAAGTCAGAAAAAAAAAAGTAAATATTCCACCGTAACTATTTCCATGTTCTCCAACACTATAAAATCTAATGCAATTCTTGTAAAGAAACGAGGGCAGATCCGTTAGTTATTGTTAACCAAACTCCGCGGGGACCCGAGTGAGTTGCACAGGCTACACGTACAATATTTATCTACATGCCTAGGGAAATAAACAGCTAGGATTTAATCTTTAAAGCTGTGTATTTTAAGTATGTAACATAGCTTGTGGTTAATAATCTTAATTTTTCTGTGAATACTTATTAATAACCGTCGAAAAATTTATCCGTTCTTGAATTATGTGCTGAATTGATGGTTACAGTTAACGCGTCGAGTTTGAAAGTGGCACTGGTAACTGAAAAGTTGTGTGGGAATCGGTTGTCATGGTGTGGGCATGTGTTACGGAGAAATGAACAGAAAATTCAATTTTTTTCCATCTCTTTATTAGTGGTTGTAATGGGAATCATATCACTAGGTTTTATTAGGTTTTTATTTTTTATTTATCCTTTTGATAGATTCTTATTTTGTAAATGTGAGGACTTTGTAGGCCTTGTAGACTTTAGATCTGTAGACCATTTTTTATTTTATCAAGTACCTGATACTTGTTGACAGGCCTACGCTATCCTCCCATACCTACTGTAATTTGAAAATATTGTAAAAGCCAATTATTTTTAAAAAGAGTAACCGTGGAGTTTCTTGCCGGTTCTTCTCCATAGGAAACGACCAATTGGAACCGTGCACCTAGCTGCTGACGTTTCATAAGTGCCCATGTAGGCTTATGTGAAATAAAATATTTTGATTTTGATTTTGAATGAGGAAAATGTCGTGAGGAGAGTTTTGAGTATGGCTAGTAGGGGAAGACCAAAGAAACGATGGATGGAATGTGTGAATGGTGATATGGTTAGAACGGGGGTGGTTTCCGAGATGACAACTAATAGAGAAGTTAGAAGAAAAAGACATGTTGCGCCGACCCCAAATAAATTGGGATAAGGCCAGGAGAATGATGAGTTTACGCGTCGATGTCCTTGCGACCCTTTATAGATCTTGGAACCTTTTATCTGTTGCACAAAAAATTATGTGTCACTTTAGTATACATTAATTCATATTTGTTTACATTTTTGGCAAATAAATCGCGAACGCAGATTATACAGGGCTCATCGCATCGCGAAAAAAAATCAGCTGTTCCCTACATTTGCTCGTATGTTCATATAACTCGTCAAAATGTCGGGAACAGCTGATTTTTTTTTTGCGATGCCAGGTTGGACCCATAGTAAAAGTTGTTCATAATGATGAGTACAAAAACCTCTTAAGAGGTTGTTAATGTTTTACCAAAAACTCTGTATAATATGAATTAATGCAAAAATAACTTTAATTCCTACATAATAAAGTTCAGTTTACGCGTGTGACATCACTGCTGCACGGTGACCGGCCCAGCAGAAACCTTGCAGCAGTGGATCACAAACGCACAATCAAGCCTGCTTGCTTGTATAAAGGGAACTTTAAATTCATCTAAACATGTAATTCTTTGGCAATAAGGCCGACAGTCACATTCACACCCATCTCACCTGCATAGCCTTTTCTCAACTATATTGGGGTCAGCTTCCAGTCTAACCGGATGCAGCTGAATACCAGTATTTTACATGGAGCGACTGCCTATCTGACCTCCAAAACCCTGTTACTGGATAATACGATACCCCTTGGTAAGACTGGTTGTCTGACTTTCGGGCTTCTGACTACCCGTAACGACTGTCAACGATCCACGAATGACAGCCGGGACCAACGGCGAGGCACGGAGGGGTCACGGTATGTAAAGATGGTCACCCATCCACAGACCAACCGCGGCAAGCGTAACGTGATCGATCGGCTGTTATAATTTAGCATTCACACCCAAACATATCCAAAAGTTAAGATACATTTAAAATAAGTTTTTTCAGCTAGCTAGACACTACAAAAACACCATTTCAAAACAGGTTTAAAGACAAGCGACCGCGTTAACTATAGTTTTTAATTAGAGGCGAAGGACCCGAAACGGAAAATTAAAACTTTTTCGTTTGCCAGACGGTTTTTTTTTTCAAATAAAAATGGCGGAACAACGCCTCGTTTGAAATTCACAATAAAGTTTTATGATAATTAAATGTGCTTCTTTAGATATTTTATTTAGTTTGTTATTCTGGCGCTGTCTGTGGAGTATTTAAATACGTGTTTTTATTTTTAATGTAATTTTGTCTTTAGGTGTATTCAAACTAATAGGTATTAAATGTTTAAATTACTTGCCAATTACATATCCCACCTATGCTATGATTACAAGCATTTAGAATTTTGATAATATTATTCCATAATCAGCCTATAATGTTCCCACTGCTGGGACACAGGCCTCCTCTCAATGAGAGGGAGTGGGCCGTAATCCACCACGCGGGCCCAGTGCGGGTTGGTGGATGTCACATGCCTTCGAATTTTTGGTTCTAGGACATGCCGGTTTCCTCACGATGTTTTCCTTCACCGTTTTGAGAGCAGTGGTGATGAAATAATTTACACAAAGTAAAGCGCCTGTCTGGGTTCGAACCTACGACCTTTTGTAAGTCGCTGCCTCTGTGAAAATAAAGTGTCAAATTAAATTAACGAAACGCGTAAGTCGTGTCCGTGACCACTGGGCCACCACTGCTCACTTCTTCACGCTGAAACGGCTGGACCAATTTTGATAAAATTTTGTATGGAGGTAGCTGACACCCTAACTTAACATATAGGCTGCTTTTTATTTCGATATTCCCACGGGATCGACATTTATGCGGGTGAAACCGCGGGGCGCAGCTAGTTTGCCATATAGACCAGCTTGCACACGCCAACAAAACATTCGTACAACAACAAACACACCGATATACCAACCTCAGAATGATTATCTCTTGTCGAATAAACAAGATTGAAAAACAGCAATAATAATAATAATAATAATATTCCACAACTATCACACAACGCCGTCTAGTCTCAAGCTAAGCAGAGCTTGTGTTATGAGTACTAGACAACTGATAAACATACGTATATATTTCTAAATACATACATATATAGATAAATTACACCCAGACACAGAACAAATGATCATGCTCATCACACAAACATTTGTCCTGGGTGGGAATCGAACCCACGACCTCCGGCATAGCAGTCATAGTCACTGACCACTAGACCAACAGGCCAGTCAAAATAATAACGGTCTATATTTTATCCTTCGATCATCCGAACTGTTATATTTCGGCGGCTGTCGATTTTGAGTACATAGCATAATATTTACGACGCCGTTTCTTCTACGTGTCGGTTATGAGAAGTGCTGACATACACTCGTTATACAAGAGGTGTTAGAAAACAGGATGGGCGTAAGATTAAGAGCTTTTTTTCATGGAAAGACGTGTTTATGGGGATTTTCGTAGTGATTAAAAGCTATAGGGTCGTAGGTATTTTAGAATGACGCTAAGTTAATTTCTTCTTAGAATTGATACTCGATTGGCTATAACAGCCGCACGGGTCGGTCGAACGTTAAGCCACGCTTGCCGCGGTCGGTTTGTCGATGGGTAACCATAGAACATAGACCCCTCTGTTCCTCGGAAAACACGTTAAGCCGGTGCTCCCGGCTGTCATTCGTAGATCTTTGACAGTTTTTACGGGAGTCAGTAGCCCGAAAGTCTGACAGCCAGTCTTGCCAAGGACAAGGAGTATCTATCGTGTTACCCAGTAATTGGGTTGTCGGGTTCATAGCCGATAGGCAGTCGGTCTATGTAAAATACTGGTATCCAGCTGCATCCCGTTAGACTGCAAGCCGACTCCAACTGCGAAAAAGTTAACAAGCAGGGGATCGAGGAGGGGGGTGGAGGGGGTTCAGGGGATCAGACGAGACGGAATAACTCGATTGATTTTAGAATGACGCTTAATTAATATTTGAGAGTTGATATTCGATTGATATCCGCCTCGCCGTCCAAGTGTCCAACTGCTACTGTGCTGCCAGTGTCAAATCAACCTACTACAATCTGTCAAATTTCTTTAATAGATTTTGAACTTTATCGCTAAAGCATAAGGTGCAAAGTTGATTGGGAAAATTTGCCAGTTTCGGGTAGCTTGTTGTGCTGCCGTCTGTACCTTTAATCTTTGCAAGACTTTATAATCCAGGCCACTTGACCTAGTGCTCCCGGGATTAGTTATTAGGAAGTACATTACCTGTAAGCAATGGAGTGGTTATGGTTAATATTTGAGGATTATTCTTCAACTCTCAATTAGCATGTGATGAATAATTTACCCTTTTTATGGGAGTTTGAACACCTGGCGAAATATGGGCACTTACCTCTTCTGTTTTTATTGCCACTGTTTGAAATAAAGGCGTTATCTGGTGTACAGACACCAGCATATTAAGCTATTCGAAACTGTCAAATTTTTCCAATTAACTTTGAACCTAATGCTTTAGCGATAAAGTTGAAAGTCTATTAAAGAAATTTGACAGATTGTAGTAGGTTGATGTGCTGGCATCTGTACCTACGGCCATTGAGTGAAAATGTTAAGCAATTTGCAAACTCTTTCCTTTCCCACATGGCGCATGTCACATTTCAAACGGTCATTTTCATTCAAAATATTGGCGATACGTAGTCGAGGAAAACGAAGTGCAAGTAAATATAAACCCTATTGTTATATAGTTATTTTATTCTAGGCACATCGTCTTCACATTACACACATTATATAATGTCATCATCTGCCTAGCCTTTTCCCAACTATATTGGGGTCGGCTTCCAGTCTAACCGGATGCAGCTGAAATACCAGTATTTTACATGGATCGACTGCCTATCTGACCTCCACCACCCAGTTACTGGGTAATACGATACCCCTTGGTAAGACTGGTTGTCAGACTTTCGGGCTTCTGACGACCCGTAACGTCGGTCAAAGATCCACAAATGACAGCCGGGGCCAACGGCTTAACGTGCTTTCCGAGGCACGGAGGGTTCACGGTATGTAAAGATGGTCACCCATCCACAGACCAACCGCGGCAAGCGTAGCTTAACCTGATCGATCGACCTGTGCGGCTGTTATTATTTAGCCACGGGCCCCTATTATAATTATATAATGTATACAAAATATTTTAAATAAGAAACTGTGGAGTTTCTTGCCCATTCTTATCATACGAAACTACCTTTTGGAGAGGGCAACTAGAATCAATTCTATTTTCTTGTAAATTTTGACGTTCTAAGTGCCTTTTATATGAATATTTCAAATAAATTATTTAACTTTGACCCTAATGTGCTTAACACTCCAAGTCCCTGTACAGTCAGGGAATTAATTAATTAAAATATAATTAAATGGAATAAAATGAAAATAAAATGGAACTAGTGTGCACCATTAACAAAGCACCGGAATAAATCAGCAATTCAATACAGCTATTTTTATGATGCCTGGGGAAATGCGAAAGATACCTTTTGCATTTCCCCAGGCATTCTAAAAATATGCTTTAAAAATTTAAATTAGAAAACATCGGTGCACGGTGTTCCAAATATATCGATTTTGTGCCAAAACAAAATATGTATGTTTACAAAACGAAACAAACAAATCAGAATATTTCTTCCGTAACTTTTCAAGGAACAAGGCACCTATAACCGTTTCGATAAATTTCCCACGTTTTTTGATCCAAGGCATACGATATTAGCGATTTTTTTTCTCGTGTCGAGTCCATGTTTAGTAGAAAACTATGGAGTTTCTTGCCCATTCTTCTCCATACAAAACCTCCCCTTTTTGAAGGGGCAACTAGAATCGATTATATTTTCTTGTAAATTTTGACGTTCAAAAGTGCCTATCCATCCATACTATACTATATTACTACTTATCCATACTAATTTTATAAATGCGAAAGTGTGTCTGTCTGTCTGTCTGTCTGTCTGTTACCTCTTCACGCTTAAACCGCTGAACCGATTTAGATGAAATTTGGTATAGAGATAGTTTGAGTCCCGGGAAAGGACATAGGATAGTTTTTATCCTGATATTCCCACGGGTTCGAAACTTACGCGGGTGAAACCGCGGGGTGCTGCTAGTTTGAAATAAATGATTTGACTTTGACCAGTCAGGAATGTTGGTAGTGTAGTTCACCGAATAAAATAATGACGTATGAACGTGACGATCTCTTTTGGTTACAACGCAGCCTTAGGGTACACTTTTTGATAAATACTCGTACTCACGACACAACCATCTTAAAGGGACTACAGGACCTAAACGCAAGTATTATAATATTTAAAAGTATTATGATTGAAGACGGTAAACAAAAAAAAAAAATATCGACGGTTGAAAGGCTAGGTAATTGGCCTAAGCGAATTTTTTTTGCAATATTTAGTTATATACATATTCGGAATCAGCAAAAATTGCTCATTCCGAATACGTATATAACTAAATATTGCAAAAAATTGTCGCATAGGCCAATTAGCCTTTCAACGGTCGATATGATATTCTTCAGGATATATGCTAGTTAGATAGTGTGTTAAAAATATAATACAACTAATTTCATATCGTAGAAAAAAGTCATGAAGATACCTCTAACAACTTTGTCAGATTATTCTACAAGGAACATATTAAACTACTATTGTTTTAATTTTTTAGTCCAAACAATAGATTTTTTGAAAATAGATAATTTCTTCATAATTTTGCAATAAATTACCAGCGTTGTGTTCGCGCAGAAGGCTGCGCAGTAATTTTTTTAGGAACTAATGAGGCGAGTGTGAGTGAGAGAACATGCGCGAAAGTTCGTAGTGTCTATGTTCAGTTCAGACTCGCCAAGATATTTCGGCCGTAGTGTACTTCAAGTCCCAATAAATCGCAGACACTCATAACTTACACTCCACTTAGGTAATAGTTGCCATCCAGTTATGAAATGAGGTACTCTGTATGCGAAACTTTGACGTCTTATATCGAACAATAATAATAAATAACTGAGACAAACGTTTGCAGCTGAGATGGGAATTGCCTCATGTGTAGTGGTACATTTTTGCTTTCGAAAGTGTTTTTAGAAAAGTCATTATTGGTATTGCGCACAGGTAGTTTTATATTGTGTAATAAACGTTTCGTGTGCGAGTCCGACTCACACTTGGCCAGTTATTTTTTGCATTTATTCTAGTTATTCCACAGACATGTGTTAAGTACCTAATAAGCCTGGCAAACGTCGTCTGCCTAGCCTTTTCCCAACTATGTTGGGGTTGGCTACCAGTCAAACCGAATGCAGCTGAATACCAGTATTTTGCTGATAAGCTTGGCAAACCTATAACAAATGCTTCAAGACCAAACCACAAGCTCAACTCAAATTCCAATTACCTATCCGAAATCCCAAATCCAAAATCCGTCCTTCATAACCATATATAGCCCAATAGCCAAAAATAGCCAAAACTCTAATCACAATCCGAGCCGGCTAACATACGGCTACTCGGAACTTTGTGAGCTAATTCCCTGCCAAATTGAATTCGTGGCGCTACGACGCCGACGAGGAAGTTTCTAGTTGGCTAGTTAGGGTTCCGTACCCAAAGGGTAAAAACGGAACCCTATTACTAAGACTTCGCTGTCTGTCCGTCCGTCCGTCCGTCTGTCTGTCTGTCACCAGGCTGTATCTCAAGAACCGCGATAGCTAGATAGTTGAAATTTTCACAAATTATGTATTTCTGTTGGCGCTCTAACAACAAATATTAAAAACAAAATAAAATAAATATTTAAGGGCGGCTCACATACAACAAACGCGATTTTTTCGGCGGTTTTGCCTTCTGGTACGGAACCTTTCGTGTGCGAGTCCGACTAGCACTTGGCCAGTTTTTTTAATAACGTTTACTGACGGAAGATTCGTGTTGTGACCATTGCAGTGTTTTTGTCATGAGGGAATTGTTTGTTATGATCGTGTTTTTACCAAAATTTACGTTTGTTTTATATAATACGGTTGAATATTTTTTTACCTCAGAACTCCGTTATTTATAAGCCGATTTGCAAAATTTTTTTTTTTATTTGAAAGTTTTTACTTTCAGATTAGTCCCATTGAAATTTCATCGAAACCGTTTTTAAAACAAAATTACTGTTAAAAATTCAAGTAAACAAAATTGTTTTTGTATGTATGTTACAAGATATCTCCGGTAATTGTATATCGATTTAAAAAAATCCTTCATGCTTCAGGGGTGGTCCCATATACATTTTATTAACTTTGCTTGGGTAGTTTTTGAGTTAACTTAATAATAAGAATTTTTGGCACTGTTATAATAACTTCCTGTCACTGATATTTACCTACATAGCAAGTACAACTTAAAAGTGAAAAATAAAAACTTTTTAACAAAAAAAACAACCGAATTCCAAAAAAGGTAGTCGGTTGTTTTTTTTTTTGTTTAAAATTTTTTTTACCTGTTCATCTTCAAAACGGCTGGACCGATTTTAATTAAATTTAGTATGGGGATACCTTTGTACCGTGGAAAAGAACAGGCATTTTTTTTCGACAAGTCACTCGTGCGAAGCCGTAGACCGAAGCTAGTAATCCATACTAATTAATATTATAAACGCGAAAGTGTCTGTCTGTTTGTTATCTCTTCATGCTTAAACCGCTGAACCGAATTAGATGAAATTTGGTATAGAGATAGTTTGAGTCCCGGGAAAGGACATAGGATAGTTTTTATTCCGATAATTCCACGGGATCGACACTTATGCGGGTAAAACCGCGGGGCGCTGCTAGTAATTTTATAACGCGAAAGTTTGTGAGGATAGATGGGTATTTGTTACCCTATCATGCAAAAACTACTGAACGGATTTAGATGAAACTTTGCAGTAATAAGGCTTATACATCAAAATAACACATATAATACTCTTTATCCCGATATTCCCACGGGATCGACACTTATGCGGGTAAAACCGCGGGGTGCTGCTAGTAATACATAAATCTCCATGTTTTTTCCATCAAGTAATAAAAACAGGGGCCGGTCATTGGTACTAAACAAACCTCTTCAAAACAACTCTTACATAACCAACCGCGGTTGTTGAACTAATCTGTGGATCAACTTTGACACCCAGTACATACTACATGCTATAAACTTGATATTTTTCCCCCATTACGTCACTTTATGGTCGATAGCGGCGAAATGAGCCAGCCTTCTTCAAAGTTGTTCATGTAATTGAGTTTCAACAGCTAATTGCCGGTAGTTACCGGTTTTGCTATAAAATTGGAGTTAATTTTTGCGCGAAACGATAGCTGCAGTATAAGACGCCATCTTGTGTTACCAAATACCGGCCCAGTGCGACACGGACTCGCTAAAAGTTACGCTCAACGCAATTTTTTCGGTGTCAAAAGTAACTCTGTCTATCTGTCTGTATGTTACCTTTTCACGCCTAAACCACAGAACGGATTTCGATAAAAGTTGGCAGAGTAATAGACTGCACCCCGGGGAAGGACATAGGATAGTTTTTATTGACACACCTCACGGGCGAAGCCGCGGTCGGAAGCTAGTATGCTATAAGGCAAACAACGCGGAAAAAAATGCGTTTCTTGTACGGAGACTCCCCTTTAATTTTTAACTTTATTTTTATTATTTGTTGTTATTATTATATTTGTGGCAATAGAAATACTTACACACTCTGTGAAAATTTCAACTGTGTAGTGTACAGAAGCCAGCACATCAAGCTACTACAATCTGTCAAGTTTCTTTAATAGATTTTCAACTTTATCGCTAAAGCGTAAGGTTCAAATTTGATGGGAAAAATTTGACAGTTTCGGGTAGCTGTACGTGCTGGCGTCTGTACGTATTAGGGTTCATGAGATATAGCCCGCAGACAAACGGCCGGACGCACAGATGGATGGATGAATGGACGGACGGACAGCGGAGGCTTAGTAATAGGGTCTCGTTGGCGCTCTTGGGTCCCTTTGGGTACGGAACTACGGAACCCCTAAAACGGTGTAACATTCTTATCAGTAGGATTGTTCTTCTTCGTAGCGTGTCGATGGCATTCTTTGTGACGGCACGGTTGGCGCAGTGGTTAAGCGATTGACTGCGACCCTGCGTGTCGCTGGTTCGATTCCCGCACGGAACAAATGTTTTTGTATGACCTACAAGTAGTTGTTCCGGGTCTGGCTGTTTGTGTACGTGAGTTTAAATGTTTGTAAACGCAACAATACAGGAGAAATTCCTAGTATGGAGCAACGTTATTTAAAAGAAAGAAAAAGAAAAATATAGGACAGTCCCGTTGGTCTCACGGTCGCAAGTGCGGGTATTAAGCGTGGAGTCCTGGGTTCCATTCCCATTATGAATTTCTTAATAACAGTACGCACAGGCACGGGGGTTCCACACCGCCAACCACGTCAAACTCCGTGACGTGGTTGGCGGTGGGATACCCCCGTGCCTCGGAAAGCACGTTATGGCGTTGGTCCTGCGCTTGATCTTTGTCCGGTCATGTTGAATTGCCGTCCCATCGGGCTATGAGAGTGGGGGAAGAGAGAGTACAGTCACGAGCATAAGTATGTATACACTTGGCTTTGTTCAAAGGCGATTTTCTCCTTAATTTTTGAATGAAATTTTATATTATTAGGAACATAGTATTATCGAACCCTTAGGTGTATGTAAAGTGTCGTATTTCAACGTTGCATTCGTTATTTCGTGAAAAAATCGCAATTGAAAGTTCCCAAGTGTTGACATATTAGTGCTCGTGACTGTACACCTGTGTCAGCGCACATACTTGTTCACTATAACATCTCCTGCACCGAAAGCTCCGTAGCTGCTGAAATACGGTCTGGAGGACTATATAATTATAGGGTGTTTGGAAGCTGGATTAGTTGACACCATTTAGAGCATTTTGAGCCATACATGTCTTAGACGAAGTACTTATGTTTTTTTTATATTTTTCCCAGTTAAAGTTGGTACTTATGTTATTTTTGACTAATAGTTTATAGTTAAAAATAAAAAATAAACATACTTCGTCTAAGACATGTATTGCTCATAATGCTGTAAATGGTGTCAACCTTCCAAACACCCTGTATAAAAACAGCCAAGAATTTGGCTACGAGCTTGGCAACTTCAGTAGCGTTCATCAGCTCCTGTAGCTTGCAGACAGCGGGACACGCAGGGCACGCTATTATGTGCTCCATTGTTTATGGGATGGCAGGATTAGTAGATACTTACAACTATTTTTGGCTCATATTGCCTCTTCGAAAGGTTTGTGGTTCCTTGGAGCTGAGGCTGGGAAATATCAGATTAGAACTTAATGGGATCTCTCAATGCTCCTAGCAACTTTTGATTTTATTCGACAACTAGTTGCACCCCGCGGTTTCACCTGCGTAAATGTCGATCCCGTGGGAATATCGGGATAAAAAGTAACCTATATGTTAATCCAGGATGTCAGCTACCCCCATACAAAATTTCATCAAAATTGGTTCAGCCGTTTGAGCGTGAAGAAGTAACAAACATATAAACACACACACACACTCACACTCACACACTCACACACTCACAAACTTTCGCCTTTATAGTATTAGTGTAATAGCGACTGTACAGATCAGCACATTAAGCTACCCGAAACCTTTCAAATTTTCCCAATCAACTTTGAACCTCAAGCTTTAGGCGATAAAGTTGAAAATTTAATAAAGAAATTTGACAGATTGTAGAAGCTCGATGTGCTGGCGTCTGTACATCACAGAAGACGAACATAATTGTGATTGATTCACCAAAATAACAATTACCAATCATCCTACTGAAACCCACAAATTGTTTATTCTCAGTAACTGGCTAACCCAGTAAAGTATTGCGAAATTCGTAAAATATATCGCGTGATTGCGCCAATAGTGGCCGTGCAGTAATTTCTCGCGTGTGCTTGCATGATTGCGCACCGGTCGGGCAATTTATTGTTTTTGCTCAACGCCAGGGTTTACTGTTACATTATGGGGCTGTTTTAGACGCTTTGAAGTTGAGTTTATGTTTTATTTTGTTGGAAAAATTTGTATAAAAGGATTCGTTTTGCAATGTTTTATATTTTGTGTATGTAAGAAGACTACTAATACACTCTACCTGCGCCTGTGTTTCCGAGCGCATACAACCCGAATCTCTTCAAAGTAAGAGTGAACAGGCTTCATCTGGGTAAGCTCACTCCATCATCGACTGCGCGGAGGACAGTGTAGGCCTGTCAACAAGTACCAGGTACTTAACAAAATAGAAAATGGTCAAACTGTTAACATTGTAAAACTAATTATTTTTGAAAGAGTAACCGTGGAGTTTCTGGCCGGCTCTTCTCCATAGGAAACTACCAATTTGGTACCGTGCACCTAGCACTTGACGTTACATAAGTGCCCATGAAGGTTTATGTGAAATAATATAATATTTTGATTTTAAATGATGATATACATGCCAGTGGATGGCACATGCCTTCGAATTTTCCGTTCTACGACGTTTTGATTCACTCATTATCTGCCTAACCTTTTCCTAACTATGTTAGGGTCGGCTTTCAGTCTAACCGGATGCAGCTGAATACCAGTATTTTACTGACCTCCACAACCCAGTTATTGGGTAATACGTTACCCATTGGTAAGACTGGTTGTTAGACTTTCGGGCTTCTGACTACCCGTAACGACTGTCAAAGATCCACGAATGACAGCCGGGAACGTGCTTTCCGAGGCACGGAGGGGTCACGATATGTAAAGATGGTCACCCATCCACAGACCAACCGCGGCAAGTGTTTATAAATCAATACGTCAAAAACTATATAGGAACTTGAATGTATATAATTTTTCTATACCCACAAAAACGTAAATAAAGTAACAGAAAATAAAACGAAACGAGATAAAAAGAAAGATGGACGATGAATCGCCCAATTATCGCAGAATTAATATTTACTTCCATTCAAAATTGGGACTGAATACGTAATCGCGTTGTGACAGAAAAAAATCTTTAATATTCAACCTTTCATCTTTGTAGGAAGTTAAAAAAGAACCTATACTTAGCCCCGGGCAGGGAGGGCGGAGGGCCCGGGCAAAGATTATACAAAAGGGAGTTCAGAAGTGATTTTTTTTTTAAATTCGATACGTCGATTTTATTGCCCTCATGTGTACGCTGTAGGTACAGCTTGGTGTAGATTAACGACTATTTATAATATCTTGCACTTCCGCAAGATCCAAAAGCGATTTACTCCTAAAGTAGGTTTTGATAAAATCATCCGTTTCAAATGCGAAAGTGCAGTATTTAATGTGTACTAGCAGCACCCCACGGTTTCACCCGCGTAAGTTTCGATCCCGTGGGAATATCGGGATTAAAAGTATCCTATGTGTTAATGCAGGAAATGGTCTATCAATGTGCCAATTTGCATCCAAATCTGTTCAACGGTTTACGCGTGATCGAGTAACAAACATCCAAACATCTTCAAAAACTTTCACATTTATAATATTAGTTGGATAATGCAAATGGTACACCTCAGACCACCTGCAGTATTTTCTCTCCTTTCTCTCTAAATCCTTTCTCTCTAGATTATATTCCACACCCTCTCACAGAGAGGAGACCTGTGTCCCAGCAGTGGGCATTATAGGCAGATTATGCAATAAACCACTTCAAAAATTGTCTTCAGAGATCAGCACCAAAATTGCGTCAGACACATGCTTTCACAACCCGAAGAATGTTGAAAGAAATTCCTAATCCATTGCTTCATTTATGTTTAAACAATTCATCTGCTCGACAACGTTTTCGAACTGTCAAAATTACTATTGTTACACTTCTTTTCTTCTTCTTTGGCCTCGCCACTTCTCGTTAGGCGACGTCCGCTTTCCCAATCATGCCCCGCCATTTATTTCGGTCTTGTTTCGCCGTCTTCCGTAAGTCCCATCTCCCTTATGTCCTTTTGAACCTTTGTAACCCATATGGCTCTTCTTTGTAGTCTTGGAAAGGCACTTTTTCTCGACATAGTCATCTGTTCATCGAAGTACAGACGCCACCACATCAAGCTACTCAAACCTGTCAAATTTTCCTAATCAACCTTGAACGTTATGCTGTAGCGACAAAGTTGAAAATCTATTAAAGAAATTTGTCAGATTGTAGTAACATGATGTGCTGATGTGATGTGATACTGACCATACCGAGTTAGTGTGTCACGCAATTACTCCGCAGGCAACATAGGTACCAGATTATAAGGAAAAGAATCTAGAGTAAGTTTTAGGCATATTAAGAAAGTCATACTATCTTGGCATATCTGCTTCAATTTTAAGATCCATGTGCGAAATAGAACGCAAAATTTAAATTCGTGAATTTGTTATTTAAATTGGTTAACTCAGCTGGCAGTAATTACTTATTCTTTTACTTTGGAAATAACTTGAACACCGTTGCGTTCATCAAACCAATTATATGTAAAATAAAGTTTTATAGTTTTTAGATAAAATCGGAAGTCTGATTTATTTTGAATTTTTTGCTAAAGTAGAGATTTTGGGTACCACCAAATCAAATCAAAAGTAATTAAACAAAATGTAATAGATTTTTGATTAATGTTCAGTATAATGTAGATTGTAATATAGATAATCGATATTATAATATAATGTAATTTGATAGATATTTGCAGTGTCTTTACGGGTACATGTCTTAAAACTGTGTCATGAAATTTTTATGCATACCTACTAAGTAATTAACACGAAACACAACATTAAATTCAATTATTTGCCATATGTCAGCTATCACACGCCAATATACCTTACAAAACCCACCTATAATAAAAACAAATCAATTCATGGATTATGATTTTTAACCGATTTCAAAAATAGAGGTTCTGTATTCGACGCGTATGTATGTATATATGTCTGCGATAGTCTCAAAAAATAATGAACCAATTTTGATAATTCTTTCATTAATTTGATTTATTTTCAGAAAGGTTTTAGTATATTTAATTCATTAGGTAATTATTCTTATGTACGAAGTTATATGCATAAACGAAGTGCATTTCCGGCATTTCTTTGCGAATCAATTCTTCAATGCACTAGTGTTAATTAAATTTGTGTGGGGTAGGTACAACTAAAACGTGAAAAATAAAAACTTTTACAAAAAAATACAACCGACTTCAAAAAAAGCACTACAAATTGATAAATAACTTTAATTTCGAAAAAAAAATCCCTTATAATTTTTCCTTTTTGTGCGCAAAAATTAAATAAATAAATAAATTTCGGAAGTCGGTGTCCAAAAACGAAAATGCGGAACCAACGAGACCATCCATAGAAATCAATTAAAGTCGGTACTCAATTTCCTGAACGTTTAATTTCCCTGGCTTTGCATTCGCTCAAGAGTATGTAATAATTTGAAAGTTACTTCCTTTGTAGGTATTTATTTAAGTATTTACCTATAATAGAAGGAAATTTATAAGGAAAGTAGGTCACTCAGTACAACGTTTTTAACAGACCTTTTTTCCTCATTCAAGTTAGGTGTCAGGGGTGTGTCGACGAGAATACTGTGGTGGTGAAATGGGCAGCATTTCACCTTGAATTGTTTGTGTAAGCACAAAAAAACTTTTTTTACAAAAAAAAGAACAACCGACTTCCAAAAAAAAACACTACAAAGTGAAAAATAACTTTAATTTCGGGAGTCGGTGTCGTTGGGTTCGCATTTTCACTGTTTGCCACCGACTTCCGAAATTAAAGTAATTTTTCACTTTGTAGTGTCTTTTTTGGAAGTAGGTTTTTCTTTGTAAGTACCCCACTTTTGACAAGAAGCAAACAGTTGGGATAAGGTTACACGTGACAGTTAGTATGTTTACCTAAACATATACATTGTTTACTGTGTGTCGACCATTATTTATTTATTTATTTTTATTTGGTTCACCAACAATTGTATACACTATTTTAAGCAATTTAAACAAAAGCAACAAATCAGAGTAAAGTGTAACAATCACTTATAGGTAAACTCTGCATGCATTATTAATATCATGTTTCCTCAAAATGTTTACATATTCAAAAAACAGAACGGTCAAAATATATCTAAATATAAATAAACAAAAGAGTGCTTATTCAAAAAAAAAAGATCAAGCCAAATGCAATACAATTAATAATATTTTTTCCAACGTCTGCCCCAAACACTTGGCTACCTATTCTCTTTTTAAAACTTCCTCCCTACCAAAATGGCGACATCTTTCGGTTTTAAAGCAACAACGTGTGCTGCCAAAGGCAATATCATTATTTCATACTCGCAAGATGCGTTCGGAAGCGGCAACCATTTTTATTGTTCCCTACTTCAAAACGGAGATTGCTTTCGAAAATTTGGCAAATGTCGCCAATTCTGCTTATGTGGGACGTTTAATTTTAATCGTTAATGGCACAGATTACACGGAGCTAAATATGCTATTGTATGCGAGAGATATGGAATGAATTAATTGCTAGTTTATATGATGAGAAACTTCTGTTGGTTTTGCTAAAGCTTTTAAAATGTCTGTAAGTATTTAATCTATTTCTAATAATAACTGAGGGGCCCGTGGCTAAATAATAACAGCCGCACAGGTCGATAGATCAGGTTAAGCTACGCTTGCCGCGGTTGGTCTGTGGATGGGTGACAATCTTTACACACGAGTCAGGGGTCTCGGTATGTAAAGATTGTCACCCATTGTTACGTAAAATATCATTGGTACTTTCTGACTTTTTTTTTATTTTGCTGAGCTCCTTAGGGTCCTAGCGCAATGCTAAGTAACTTGTCAACCTTCCTTAAGAATTGGGCTATGAAATGCAAAATAAATTTTCAAATCTGACTGCTACGTAAGTAGTTCCAGAGATTAGCGCGTTCAAACAAACAAACAAACTCTTCAGCTTTATTATTAGTCATCATCTGCCTAGCCTTTTCCCAACTATGTTGGGGTCGGCTTCCAGTCTAACCGGATGCAGCTGAATACCAGTATTTTAAATTGAGCGACTGCCTATCTGACCTCCACAACCCAGTTACTGGGTAATACGATACATCTTGATAAGACTGGTTGTCAGACTTTCGGGCTTCGGACTACCCGTAACGACTGTCAAAGATCCATGAATGACAGCCCGGACCAACGGCAAGCGTATTTTAACCTGATCTATCGACCTGTGTGGCTGTTATTATTTAGCCACGGGCCCCTTATTTCCCACTATTCTGTATTGTCATCGTAAAATTAACTTTAATGTAGTTGATTTAAAATCCTGACTCGAAGGACAAGAAGTCATCTTTACAAGACTGATGATAATGTAAGCAAAATTGTACCCTATTGCCCTGTTTTATTTCTATGTTTATCATTTGCTACTCTGCAGTAGGTCGTGTACTGCTTTACATAATGGTTAAAAGATGCTGGCCGTATGCGCTGCAACTAACCCGTAACCCGATGCGGAGAGTTGATTCTTATGAGTTTCCCAGAGGTACTTACTTGTTTTGGTGTTTCCTTCGTACGGTACGAGTTTACTTTAGAAAATAAAAACGAAGCGTATTTTCTTTGAGATGAAATTTCATAGAGATGGTTACAGAATTTTTCAATAAGTAGGTAATTAGTGAATATTTCTTTTTTCACTGCCTCATTGATCTAAGAAACCAATTCTGTTAGACATATTATGAGGCAAATAAATAATGAAATATTATTAAATATTTATTTAGTTTTTGTGCAAAAATACAATATCTAATTTTCCTACATTTCTGGCAAGTTTTTGACAATGACAGCGACAACGTTTTTTTAAAAAGAAAGAAAGAAAGAAGAAGAAACGCTGAGATGAGATTGCGACTAGATTTTGAATGTTTTTAATTACGGGAATTGGCATTCTGATTACAATGTGACATCTTAAGTGATGGCTTACAGAGCTGCGGTGCTATTCTGTAAAAATCTCACCGTGAAAACTTAGGTGATGTGAGCGTGGAGTGAGCTGTCAATAGTGTCAATTCCTAGCAAAAACAAATTCACTTCACCTAAGTTTTCACGGTGAGATTTTTACAGATTCGACCGGCTGATATGTCTTCTTCTTACAAATATGAGATGTGAAAATAATCAGGCTTTGGACTATCACAGACAACAACACAGGAAAAAAAACATAACATAACATGATGTTGACGCCTGTATTTCACGAAGGGTTGGCAAAGGTGAACTACACCCACATTTCACCAGTTATGCAATAGGGGGCGAACTTATTGCCATCAACCGGGGACAATACCAGACTCTGGGCTATTATTGAGAAATTCCAGATGGAAAAATCCAATAATCCTCGACCCGGGAATCGAACCCAGGACCTCATACTCGGGAATGCTGCTTGCAAAATAAATGCTACTGTTAGAGCCGACACGAAAATATAAAACCTCTTTTTATATTTCATTGATAGTATTTATAATTTAAAATATTTTACACCTTCTTTTGTTTTTACTTATTCCATACTAATATTATAAATTCGAAAGTAACTCTGTCTGTCTGTGCGTTACGGTTTCACGCCTAAACCACTGAACGGATTTCGATAAAATTTAGCAGAGTGATAGATTGCATCCCAAGGAAGGACATAGGATAGTTTTTATTCCGATAGTCCGACGGAATCGACACATACGCGGGTGAAACCGCGGGGCGCAGCTAGTGTATTTATAAAACAAAATCCCGTACACAGCAATCTTTACCAACGTAACAATGTACCTACATAGCCCGGCAATTTCTCCTTAAAAAGCAGTGTTAAGCATGACATGATCTAAATTAATCGTCTGTAGTTCAGTGTTCACGGGAAGTCGGCCTCGTTTGTATCGCTAGCGAAAACATGCTAGGGAACATACAAGCCTTTCTCTTGGAGGGTATCTTCGACAGATTAGCTGTTGGGCTAAGTCAGGAAAGGACAGAGGAAAGGTATATTTATAGGTTTTTTTTTATTAGCTTTTTGTTTTTTTTTCTTTTGGTTTGTGGTTGTCTTATTTTTGTTTTGTTTTAATTTTCGACAGTATTGTGATTTAATACAGTTAGATACTCTCTTAATTAAGTGATAAATAAAATAAAATATTTATAGGTATTTGTGAACACTTGTAAATAGCCATATTCTTGAAAGGCCTCCAACTCATTTAAAATTTGATGTTATCGTTGAAAACTGATAAGGAGATTAAAGTACGCTATACAGTCTTTTAGTCTGATTTTTGATCTGTAAGTTTTCCAAAAATTGTAAAATATTATAGGTATTCAGAACCTTTTGCGTTTCGGAAAGCGTAGCGCTGGAAGGCCACAAGGTGGACCGATGACCTTGTGAAGGACCAGGAATCCGCTAAATGCGAGAAGCACAGGAACGCTCGATGCCTATGTCCATCAGTGGCCATCTTGTCTAGTGGCCGTCGGATAAAATTATGATGATGATGACCAATTTTGCCCAGCAGTTGGACTTTGTTGTTAGTTTTTCGTCCATTTTTTGCTATCATAGCACTGATAAAAATCAAGGGGGACTGACCTGAGATGAGCCATTAAAAGGAAGGAGAAAAAAATTACGTTGTCACGTAGATTAAGACGAAAATAACTATTGTAAACAGAACGAGCTGAAGTGAGTTAAGTGTTCAACGACCAGTCACCACATCAGTGGCAACAAGTTGACATTGACAACGCCATTCTGTTGTAGCAGTAAGGGCGGTTTTCTTAGTGCAAGTGTTACCACTGGTTAACGACGACTTAATCGAACCCAATGGGTCCCTCTTGATGGCAAGCGACATTGCAGCAGGCCCAGACGGAGGTGGCGGGATGAGCTGGACTCCTTTACCAAGAACTGGTCATAAGCAGCTGTAAACAGAGAGAAGTGGAAAGAGAGTAGGGAGACTATGACATCACAGGCTTTTAATAATAATAAGTGTTACCACAGAGAGCAGTGGTGGCCAAGTGGTAACAGCCGCGACTTACGAGTTGTAGGTCGTAGGTTCGAACCCAGACAGGCGCTTTACTTTGTGTAAATTATTTCATCACCACTGCTCTCAAAACGGAGAAGGAAAACATCGTGAGGAAATCGGCATGTCCTAGAACCAAAAATTCGAAGACATGTGACATCCACCAACCCACACTGGGCCCGCGTGGTGGATTACGGCCCACTCCCTCTCACCGAGAGGAGGCCTGTGTCCCAGCAGTGGGAACATTATAGGCTGATTATGTATGTTATGTAAGTGTTACCACTGATTTGCGGCGCCTAGGTTCTACCTCGCAGGGCATAAAATAAAGTAATGGATGATTTTCCACCAAACGACTCGCGGATGCGCCGACAGCCGATCGCGTCCGGCAATTCGTGATGTCGACGCATACAATATCGGCTCCGTCGCTTGCGAACGTATCCGTTTCTGCGCCTAGTCAAATATGTAGTTTCATTCCTACCGTGTTGACGTGTTCTAATTTTTGAAAATGGTTGATGTAGTATTGTTAGCTATTGCATTAGAAGAAGAAGAAAATAATCATAGAACACAGAAGAGCAAAAGAAAAATTTGGTCGACAGTCGAAAGGGTTCGATCGGATGCGACGAAAGGCGATCGGAGCCGATCGCGCGTCGCGGAAGACGCCCGCGGTCAAGCTGCTGTGCGCGGCTTGGTAATATAGACTTTAAATACTGTGTACACGATTTATTATCGTTTAAAGATTGTAAAATCCGTTCCAATCCGATGCGATGCGAGCCGTTTGGTGAAAATCATCCTTTACACGTCCTGTCTTACTTCCCAGGATCAAGGCTCGAGTCGCCAAAGTACAGGAGATGAGGTAATTGAAATTGCTCGAAACGATTTTCCAGCGCTGGGGCCCTGTCTCATAGGAGAGGGTCTTAGCATTATGCTGAGCGATGGCCGTTTTGCGTGGATGTGACGCATGTTGTCCCCCAAATTGTTATTTTTATGCGTCATGTATCCCGCAAATAAACGTAGGTAAGTATTTTCTTATATAAACTTTTACCTGCAACTTTTAGAAATATTGCCCTTCATCTAAAAACTGCTCTCATCCACGAAAAACTCCTACATTTCACACCATACAACAAACGTAATTTAATATTAATTATTTCTAGCGAACAGTATTAATTGCACGCGTTTACAACAAAATACGGTTCGCGTTTCTTACAAAATAATAGATACCTACCTAACAACGTATACCTACTAATAAACAAGGCGTTGGCAACCTTTACCCATGAAATTCAACCTTGAGTTTCACATGCTAAGGTTGGTTTTCCTTTGGGACTTGTGGTCTTTGAGTTTGGAAACTAAGGATCAGATTTCGTATCCAGGAAGTTTGGATTTAACTAAACACGTGCTTCTTGCCGTGATTAAATATTTTCTGTATTCGTAAGCGGGTAAATTTAAATAGAAGATTACGCCAGGTGAAGAAGAAGAACGATGATGGAGTTTCTTGCCCGTTCTTCTCCATAGAGATGTACGTTTTGGAATGGGCAACTGGCTTCAATTTTCTGACTAACTGACAGACTATTTAATTTTGACAATATTCAAAAGTGCCTGTACAAGGTTTAATTGAAATTAATGCTTTGAATTTGAGTTTTGAGAACTCAGCCGCAGTAGTGGCTCAGTAGAGCAGTGGTGGGTGGTATAGGCCCCGACTTACCTACGAGTTGTAGTTTGAGCGGACAAAACTTTCGGTAAAATACTTCTTACATTAATTAATTTTGTTGACATATTAATTTGTAATTCCGAAGGTTTTTTTTTTGCGGATTGGAAATCATCAAATGACCCCTCCCGCTCTGGGTGGAGCGGAAGGGAGTGTCAGACTCTTACTGACTAAAACCCACCCGTGTTCCTTCCTTAGCCCTTTATGTTCCGGGCCAGCGGTAACCGTTTCGGACAATACTACCCTTGCAGTGATATTTCATGAAATAGTCATTCAGTAGGATAGAAATCTAGAATATGAACTTAGAATACAACCCTAAGGAAGGAACACGGGTGGGTTTTAGTCAGTAAGAGTCTGACACTCCCTTCCGCTCTGCCCAGAGCTGGAGGAGTCATTTTGATTTAACCGTAAACAATCGAATATTATTTGTATTGATCGGATAAAAATATATTATGTTGCAGTTTCAAATCAGCGTAAATACAATAGTTTACTAAAGCTAATTCTGTTTAATGTTTTGCTCTAAAAAAAAAAAATTCTTAAATCGATACAGTAGGAACTATATCGATTTAAGAAATAATTGTTTTTATTAGTTTTCATTATGAATAACGTTTACTATACAGGGTTATTTGCAAAACACCAAAAACCTCAAAATTATGAATATTTAAAAGAAATGCTTGTGATTAGAATTAATGCGTTTTATACATGCAATCCGATCACTAATGTGAGTACAGTCAACAGCAAAAGTAGATGATCAAAATCAGAAATTCAATACTAATGAACGGAGTTCGCGTCAGAACTGTGTGGCGTCGAATTGATTCAAAAGTATGTGATTGTAAATTATACCAAACATTTACTACTAGTACAGCTGCCATATATTCGTGATCAGTTTTGACTCCTATTGAATTTCTGATTTTCATCATCTACTTTTGCTGTTGACTGTACAAAACAATAATTAAGCATTGCTAAATTATTTTTTTTGTAAAGTTATATTAACCTTAATTTCATTTTAATTATTTACCATCCTCTAATAATATTATCCTCTTTTATAAAATCAATTTAACATTGATCGATTTTAAACTGAATGTTAATTGAATGAATCGATACTTTTGTCATATCACTATTTAAATTAAGTTTAAAAGTGGCAACACATAGGTTATCATTTTATTTATTTTTTAATTAATAAGCCGACTGTAGCTTCGCATAAACAAGATCCTCCACGGTCACGCTACACACGAATCCATGATTGGCATCATAGATTCGTGTGTAGCGTGACCGTGGAGGATCTTGCCATGGATTCGTGTGTAGCGTGGCCGTTTACAAATGAACCGCGCAGCTATCGTGGCAAACTTCTGCGTGTACCTACATCTTGCGTAGCAGTGGACGGTCGACTTTACCACAGTATAAAGATATACAGTATTTCGACTTCATACAAACGGACGAAACGCGAGCTATACCTACGCGCCTCGACCTCGGCATGCGCTTGGCATGCAGACAGTCGCGACTGTGCCGCAGTGACGAACGGACGGTGTGTTGTTTTTTTTAACAATAACCGCGCAAAATAAATTGAAGTACATATTTAATATGACGAGTAGGATATATTGTGCTGTTTTTGGTTGCATGAATTCGTCAATAACGCATCCAGAGATAACTTTTTTTAGATTACCTGGAAAATCTGAAAGGTAAGACTATAAAATAATTTTACTTACTAGTAGGTAGGTACATAATGTGTGTCTTTTTAATGGATAAGTATTTCCTTTTATCTTCCGAAAAAAAAGATGTCTGGATTAATAAATAAAGTGAATAGAGTAAAGGAAAGTGATAGACACGAGTGAAATAGGTAGTTATAGGCGGTTCATGAATCATTATACGGTAGGTACGCTTGTGTTAAAACCTCGGGGCATGTGTGTTTTGTTAGTTTGTAAAATTCAAAGTAAAGACGTGGTTTTTATTATTAATATTTATGTACACACAGTAAAATACAATAACAAAACTAAATGGAAACACAAAGTAGGCAAATGTAATTAAAATGCTGGAGGCGGGCAGCCCTATCGCATGTTTACGTACCGCGCTGCTGTAGGCATTTATTTCAAGGTTACGGCCGAGTTACAATACTGTATGATCTTTATACTGTGACTTTACGGTACGTTTGTTAATATCTTTGGCAGTGTAACCCCAACCAACCCCTCTCCTTCGGCTTCACTTCTTTAACCAAAACAATACATATCCGTCAGCATTCAATGAATGACTTGCATATTGCACGGCTTGGTTATTATGATAAACGGAAGAGTTTCATTGGGACTTATTTGTCTAATAAGGCGAATATTGCGAGTTTTATGTTAGAATAACACCGTGGAAACTTATGTGGACTGAGCTCGAAGTAAGCTGTCATTAATGGCATGAGGTGGAATTATAACTCACTTCAAGCTCCCTCCACCTAAGTTTTACGCTGAGATGTTTCCAGAATATACCGGCTGATCATCACCAAATTACGTGAGATTTGGTGCATTTATTGACTTTTCGCCCTTTAGTTACTTTTTCTGTGGTAATCGGAAGTTTGCCCAGCAAAACTTCAAATAGAGTTGCAACTCATGTACTTTTATCATCATTATTATTTAACTCTAAAATATACATATTATATAGTATATACAAGTATATAAAAAAAATAAGGGAAAAGAAAAAGAGAGGAGCTCATTGGGCATCAAAAAATTCGTCCGCATCGCTGTCAATGGCATAAGTGCCCAAAAGGCTGGCAGCTGTACTTTTATTGTTTCTAAAACTTGCGTTTTTTGCGTTTAGATCCTGTAAGCCCCTTAACATTACCTCACACACTTTCCAGGTTTTGAACCTGCAAGGTAATTGCGTAACACACTATCAGTAGCAATGGGTTTCATTCTGACAGTTCAACAACATTCATTGTGTTATTTACGTTGTTGAGCAGACACATTTTACGAACGTATAAAGCAATGTAGCAATAACCTTCAAAATGATTCAGATTTTGATTGATAATGTGTTACAAAATTACTGGTATTCCAGGAAGCTAAGGTCAGTAAAACTCAAAGCTCTGAAGGTGAAAGACAGTAGATAGCTTGAATAACAAATATATCAATCACCAAAACGTTTACGTTTATGATATAGAACCTATTATGGCTACTAAACACCATACCATAAACAACATACTCAAAAAGCGAGCGAAATTCGAAGCTTGGCAATTGTCAAGAACAATTTCCTTATAGACGCGCAAGCCGCGGGCGAACAGAGATAATAAATTAGTGTGATAACCACCACAAAATAGATATGGTGAAGAAGGTCGGCTATATTCTGTTCCAAATGTCATCATCTGCCTAGCCTTTTCCCAACTATGTTGGGGTCGGCTTCCATTCTAACCGGATTCAGCTTAATACCAGTATTTTACAAGGAGCAACTGCCTATCTGACCTCCACAACCCAGTTACTGGGTAACGATATCCCTTAGTAAGACTGATTGTCAGACTTTTTTGCGCTTCTGACTACCCGTAACGACTGTCATAGATCTACTAATTTACACTCGGGACCAACGGCTTAACGTGCTTTTCCGACACACGGAGCGGTCTCGATATGTAATGGATGGACACCCATCTACGAACCAACCGGGGCCAGCGTAGCATAACTTTCGACCGACCCGTGCGCATGCGTGCGTGCACCAATTTTCGTTCGTGCGTGGCGTATAAGTAGACGCGTACGCACGGCGATCTCAAACAAATGCCAGTCGCGAGTGCACTGGCACTCGCTGTACAGTCACTAGCATAAGTATGTATACACTTGGCTTTATTCAAAGGCGATTTTCTCCTTCATTTTTGAATGAAATTTTATATTATTAGAAACATAGTATTTTCGAACCCATAGGTTCATGTAGTGTCGTATTTTAACGTTGCATTCGTTATTTCGTGAAAAAATCGCAATTTAAAGTTGCCAAGTGTTGACATATTAGTGCTCGTGACTGTACATACGTGGAGCGTGTCAATGTTTGCGTACATTTTCGCTAATTGTATAGAGTCAGCCTTCTGTATTCTGTCTATTCTGTGCAACCACAGCATACCGGCTACTATCAGATAATTGTTTCCGGGAATCGAATGCGGGACCACTGAGGTTATTAGAATAATGTTATGTTCTTCTTTAGTTAGAAATATTATGGTGTTTTGTTTTGATAATAGTAATAGAGAAGTTATCGTAGTGTGGGTTTATTTTGGCAACTGAAAACGGCAGTGGTCAGTTGTTTTTCATGCTTCAGTTTTAGATATGTGGTATACCCTAATACTTCTTCAGCGATGCGAGCGACTCCTGCCTGTCCACTTAGTTTGGCTTTATTTAACGTTAATAAACACAAACATTAAAGATTAAATGATAAAGGTAAAAAAGAAAAAATGTTAAAAGAAAGAATCAAATCAAAACGAAGAAAAAAAGAAAAGAAAGATGTTTATCTTTCGTCATCTCACGCTAAGATAACTCATAAATCCTCTTCCAAATACAAATCTAGCATAAACAAGCACCCTGACCTAGATCAACTTTCACAATGCCATAAAAATATACTAATAACTAAATTAGCGACGAATCATAATTTCGTAACTTATTTTTTACCCTAAAAAATCACATTCTGAACATACAGAAATTAAATAAACACTAGTTATTTCACATCGAATAGCAATGTACAATTGTACATAGGTAGGTAGGTAGAAACCAGAGATCCTTTTTTTTTTTTTTGCGGATGGGAAATCATCAATCACCCCTCCCGCTCTGGGTGGAGCGGAAGGGAGTGTCAGACTCTTACTGACTAAAACGCACCCGTGTTCCTTCCGTAGCCCTTTATGTTCCGGGCCAGCGGTAACCCTTTCGGACAATCCCGCTGACCCGGCAGGCTTCCGCCCTATGGGGCCCCTCCTCGATGCTGACATCTCTTTGAGGCGCGCGTGGAACACGTACGCGCCGTCCGGCACGGGCCTGGTCCTGATCGGACGGTGAGCTACCCATTACTCTCCGCCCGCAGGCCCGTGCCTACGGTGGCCGGGAGTAGTCGCGCGGCTCCCGACGCCCGGAGCGTCTCCCGCGGCGGCTGGGACGGGAGGCTCTCTCCCTGAGCCGTCCCGCCACCTCCTTCGCTAGCATGACTGCTTCGCAGAAGGAGGTGACTGCCTCCCACTCCCTCTCGCCCCGGACCATGGCTTGCACCAGAGCCGGGCGCGAGAGGTCGCCGCCGCTGCCGATCGCCAACCAGAGATCCTTACATGCTGTTTTTGCTCCGAACACATTCAATGGTACACAGATCAGACCCAGGTACTCACCTATTTTTTTTAAATACTTTTGTAAAAAAAAAGTTTATTTTTTCACTTTATTTTATTTTTATTATTTGTTGCTATAGCGGTCATAGTAGTGAAAATTTCAGTTGTCTACCTATTACGGTTCAAAAGATACAGCCCTGTGATAGACGGACGCCTTTGTAATAGTGTTCTGTTGGCACTCTTTGTGTACGAAACTCCAAAAACACTCCCAATGTCTATCCACTCTTTTTAACATCGCAAAAAACAAAAGACGAGACAGAACAACTTCAATATCAAACAATTCTTAATTAACAGTCGAGCCTAAACTTGCCACCAAGACTTCGAGACAAAAGTCGAACAGTCGAGTCACACCCGCTTCCGTTCTGAACGCGACTGCCTGCAAATTAATTCTCTTTTGTAATACTATGAAAAAGCAATGAAAGTTTCACTCAAGTCTCACCTCCGAGTTGAAATGGTTTTCATACTTTGTATAAACTGTTACTTAATTGAATGTTGCCTATTTATTTTCAATAGAGTATCGAGGGGATTTCAAGGGGAAAAGTTTGTGTGTCAATCTTTGGGAGTCGAAGTACGTACCTAGAATTAGGTATGGTTTTATCAAGTTTCTTTTGAGGACCACGGCATCATATTCTCGTAAACGTTTATCTCATTAAGTGGGTAAGAAGCACAGAAGTTTTGTGCAGCATAATCAGTCTATAATGTTCCCACTGCTGGGACACAGGCCTCCTCTTCGTGAGAGGGAGTGGACACAAGCCTACTCTTGGTGAGAGGTGAGAGGGAGTGGGCCATAATCCACCACGCGGGCCCAGTGAGGGTTGGTAAATGTCTCGTTGTCAAATTTTGTTTCTAGGACATGCCGGTTCCCTTACGATATTTTCCTTCAGCGTTTTGTGAACAGCTGTGGTGATGAATCACAAAGTAACGAGCTTGTCCGGATTCGACCCTACGACCTACAACTCGTAAGTGATGGCCGTTACCACTGCGCTACCACTGGCCCTGCTGAAGCTTTATGTAAGCTAGATCAAATTAAATTGTCGTAAGGATATCCTTAATAGGAAATTCGGGAGGTCGTTTCTCCATAGATACGCTCTCGCCTGTTTTCTTTCTGGTTAATGACCATAAAGCAATGATTTTTTACAGAATAATAAGTATTAACTACTTGTATGTCCCTTTGATTCCTTTTTGATGATAATTTTTTTTTTTTAAGAACTAGAACCTTCATAAAATGAACGATTTAAATCCCTGTCAACAGAGGCTTAGTGTACCCACAAATTTGACGTCTATTAATGAAAAATGAAAACATAGGGACACATTATACAGTGTGAGTCTTCATAATGTGCACATATTGAAACGAGGGAAACTAAGCTTAATTTTATCGACGGAAAAAAAATTAAAAAAAAAAAAAAAAAAAATTGTATGTGCTGTCTGCTGTGTCCCCTGTGTAAACAATCGCCCCTCAATTGAGAATTACGGTTTTTTTTTAACAAAAATCAGATTTTTTTTCATAAATTTTTACAATAATTGTAAAATTACTCAATAAAAGCCCCGATTACCTACCATTTTTTATTACTTTAAATTATTCTCCATCGTATCAGATTTCTAAACGTAAAAATACCATGTTTATAACTCAATCACAACATTTCCTATCAACTGTTAAAGAAAGGCCTTGCAATCACCATACTTTAGCAGGTAAAGATCCTTTTATAAATATTTTTTTACTTTTTCAAAAAAAAAATCCGTCGATAAAATTAAGCTATGTTTCCCTCATTTCGTTATGTGCACATTATGAAGACTCACACTGTATATATGTATATCCTTCTTATTCAGTTTATGAAATATCTTTTAAATTGGTCCAATATTGGAGGAGGAAATAGGCGAGAACTAAACCTCGAATTATGACTTTTTACTTAGGCTTTGTCATTAGTCTCTCCGACCGCATTTCCTCTTAAAAGATTTCTCTGCTAAACATAATTTGTCAGATTAATTATTGGCAGTGATAGGAAGATTAACACAAGACTTACAAAGATTGTAAGATACAGGAATCGTTATTAGTTCAATAAAATAATCAGCATCATCATCTGAACCTTTTCTGTGAGGTACTGGGTAACATGACGGGATGGGTAACGGTCGCCACTCCAGAACCTTTCGGCGCCATCGGCCATCTGTTCTGCGAGCAATGTGCCCTGCCCACTGCCACTTAAGTTAGGCAATTCTTCAGCAACCCGCAGCAGCAACTTCTGCAGGAACCCGTTGGATGCGAGAAGCGCAGAACCGGTCGAAGTGGAGGTGCTTGGGGGAGGTCTATGTCCAGTAGTGGACGTCTTTCGGCTGAAATGATGATGATGATATGTAGCATATTATGCCATAGATCTGGTTAGAATTAGGTTCGTTCTTTAAATTCCGTTCCAATAAACACAATTTCAAAATTCGAACAGACAATATAAAGATACAATTCCAATACTGCGTTTCTGGCTGCCTGCCTACACAGCCAAAAAAACAAAGTACAATACGAATTCCAAAATCCAAAAACACCATCCTATAAATTGGTATATTATTATAACTTAGTACAACCGACGGCCAATGACAAAAAGGACAAAGTAGTTGGAACGCGCCGACGATGTCTTGGCAACATCTCTGAGTGATTAAAATCTTCGGAGCGTGTATGCGAGATAATCTGGCATCAAACCAACGATCCTTTAGTACTGCTGGGAGCTTGTGAGTACATTGGGACTATCTGTTACTTATTTTTCTGCGTTTTTGTAAGGTTATGTGTACATTGGTCATTATTTTTTTAAACAGATGTAACTAAGCTATATTAAGTTGTTTGAGACAATCAACATTAAACACAATCAAAATTAATTTATTATTTTGCAATAATGGGTAATTAGTACATAAATATGTTTTTCAGTAAAACTATCAGTTTATTATGGCTGGCTGGCTGGGTGACTCACCGGTCTACAGGGTCCCATTAAAATAGATGGACAAATTTTAACACAGCGCTCAGTTCGTCTAACCAAAGATATCCAAGCAACAAAAAAACACTGATTAAAGTGATTTTATTTTGACCTAAAATAATAAATTGCTGACACATTGGTGTATTTTCGTTAGATGATAATTTTTCTTGTAAGTATCTATGCATTTTTCTTATATGTATATTTTTTTACCATCGTCCTTATTTTGGTGGTCTGAATGATTTCTAAAAGTTTGTCTATTTTGATGGGCCCTTATAAAGTGAGTGATAAAGACATCACGCTGAAGTAGGTGCACGAAGGATGCGCTGACGTTCATGTTCGGGGTGACCAGTATGGAGGTATGAGGAACAGGGTGTAAAGTTCACTCATTCACCATAGAAAAGGGAGGATCCCCCGACCAGACGGGTGTTGTGTCTGACTACGATGATTCATGTCGGATTCATGTGGGTGTATATATGCTAGTTACGCGGTAAATTCTGCTTGCGAGATGCAGGATTTTGCGTGACGTCAGTGTGACGAGTAATTCGCATGTGGCGTTGTAGATACCGCTACAATTCCATTGGAGGGCAAAGGCTTCCTTTCCCGAAGGTATTAGCACGGTCTGGCTACTATTACTATATCTAAATACTGTAAAACGATTTATTCTGGTCTAATCCCCTGAACCCCCGATCCCCCGCCTAGTTGCTGTTCTGTTTTAATCTCCAAAGTCGCTTTCCGTATCCGTGTGTGTGTGACCAGATTGTTCTACTAAACTGCGCAACAGATTTTGATGCGGGTTTCACCATCATATGGACAATTTATTGCAGAGTATCCATCCCATAATATATTAATAACAAATAACTTATAGTAAAGAAATCTCGACGTTTTGTCGTCGTAAAAACCGGGCGAAGCAGTGGTTGGTTAATTGTAACACGTTATCATCATCTGCCTAGCCTTTTCCCAACTATGTTGAGGTCGGCTTCCAGTCTAACCGGATCCAGCTGAATACCAGTATTTTACATGGAGCAGTCGCTCCATGTCGTAACTAGGTTGTGGAGGTCAGTTAGGCAGTCACCTATCTGACCTCCACAACCCAGTTACTGGGTAATACGATACCTCTTGGTAAAACTTGTGATCAGATTTTCGGGCCTCTGACTACCCGTAACGACTGTCAAAGATCCACGAATGACAGCCGGGACCAAGGGCTTAACGTGCTTTCCGAAGCACGGAGGGGTTTCGGTATGTAAAGATGGTCACCTATCCACAGACCAACCGCGGCAAGCGTAGCTTAACCTGATCGATCGACCTGCGGGGCTTTTTTTATCTAGCCACGGGCCCCTCCTCCACGATAAGAGTTATTCCATTCTGATCCCCTGAAACCCCCTCCACCCCCCCCCCCCCTCCTCGATCCCCTGTAAGTTCGTCTTCTGTTTTAATATCTGTCCTAAACACTATAAACTTTTTCATTCCAGTTTGATCCGCTTTTTCTTTTGTTTTTGATCCTGAAGGATCGTCAGCAACAGATGTATGACATTACGATTTCAATTGTTTTTTACAACAGCGGGCTACCTGCGTAACACACGTACAATAGCAATCGATTGCAGTGCCTTTCATTTTGATATCCATGCTTCAAAGGTTTGAAAAAATCTCGTCTGCTCACTAGCCTGAATAACGGAATATGCTTAAGCATAATCATAATCAGCCTATAACGTTCCCACTGCTGGGACACAGGCCTCCAATGTGTAAAAAGAAATGGGCCGTCATCTACCACGCGGGGCCTGTGCGGTTTAGTAGATGTCACATGTTTTCGATTATTTTGGTTCTAGGACATGTCGGTTTCCTCACGATGTTTTCCGTTACCGTTTTTGAGAGCAGTGGTGATGAAATAAATAACACAAAGTCTTAATCTGCCTGGGTTCGAACCCACGATCTACGACTCGTAAGTCGAGGCCATTACCACTGGACCGCCATTTTGCAATGAACGTGGCTGAACTGTTAAAATGAAAGACATTGCGATCAATTGTCATTTGAAGTTTATTACGTTATTGCCCCACTGATTTCTCTTTACAAAACATCTCACAATAAACAATATCCCACCAAAAACATTTTCATGTAAAATGTTGCCAAGACGAGACCACATATGGCTCGCACTGCCAAAAAGTTATCAGATCTCATGTAGAGCCAAGCTTCTAACTCTACACGCCCTAACTTCACAAACTCTACACCTTAGTCAAAATATGAGGCTTAGCCGTTTCGTTACTACAAGAACTATTGTATAACAGTAAAGTAATGAACAGTGAATAAATTATTCACCACACCCATGTGATGGTAGCGAAACGGCCCAGCCACATATTTTGACTAAGGTGTAGAGTTTGTGAAGTTAGGGCGTGTAGAGTTAGAAGCTTGGCTCTACATGAGATCTGATAACTTTTCGGCAGTGCGAGCCATATGTGGTCTCGTGTTGGCAACATTTTACATGAAAATGTTTTTAGTGGGATTTCACATCTTTTTGAAATTTGATTATGAAATTAAAAACAAATTTTTGGGGGGTTCTTTACTAAAAATCCTGAAATATGTATTTTATTATTTATAACAAGGAGTCCCTATATCAATTTTCAGAACTCTAGCATCAAAATTTGCGGAAGTCTCGTACAAACTTCCATCCCCTAGTTTAAGGGGTTAGAGGGTAAAAGTTCCAAGTTTTAGATTTTTTTTGTTGTTTGTGTACTATTACTAGCTTACATACAAAATTTCAGCTTTCTAGGACTTCAGGAAGAACCTTAAGAATATGATGATCATCAGTGAGTCAGTGACGAAATCGGGGTATTTTAGATATCAATAAAATCTAAAGTATAAGAGCTATGCAATTGAAAGTTTATAGTTTTATTAAGTCAACCACTGATATCATATCCTGAAAATTTTGTTTATCTGGTATAATCCAAACCCAAGTTAAGAAGGTTCAAAAATACGACGAAGTGCTTCGAGAAAAGGTAGGTAGTGCCCTTGCGCTTCGCTTGGCTCGTCTTGGCGGGAGCACTCCCGTGCCCCCAGATTAATAATTCAAAAACCTTTTTCAAATACCAACTTCTCTCAAGAATTTCTCTCGCTATGAACGAGTCTTAACATCCGTAAACAAGCTGCGAGGACCTTTGTACATCGTTGTTAAGGAAGCGAGCTGTAGAATTGTTTACACCGCTTGATTTTGTATAGATATTGTTGGTTCTGTTGCTCTATTGCGCTCTTAACTTCCGTGTGTCTAAAGATAAGTTATTTGTGCTGCGTTGTGAGGATCAGGTTTATTAAAGGACTAGCTGCGCCCCGCGGTTTCGCCCGCGTAAATGTCGATCCCGTGGGAATATCGGGATAAAAAGTAGCCCATATGTTAATCCAGGGTGTCAGCTACCTGCATACAAAGTTTTATCAAAATTGGTCCAGCCGTTTGAGCGTGAAGAAGTAACAAACATATAAACATACACACAAACTCACAAACTTTCGCCTTTATAATATTAGTGTGATATAATGAGATTTGCCAGAGAGATGGAGATATTCAAACTCAAACTCAAACTCAAACTCAAATCATTTATTTCAATTAAACCTTGTACAGGCACTTTTGAATTGTCGAAATTAAATAGTCTGTCAGTTATAGTCAGAAAGTTGAAGCTAGTTGCCCATTCCAAAGCGTAGATCTCTATGGAGAAGAACGGGCAAGAAACTCCATGGACACTCTTTTAAATCAAGATATTACAAAATCCTGGGTACATTATTCTTGTTGCTTCTATATGTGAGAACAATGTAAAAAAAGACAGAAATGAAGAAACAATTCAAGACATAAGATTAAAAATAAGCCATGGCAGTTAAGAGATGACCAGTCTCAACCGACGGCGCCCGTTCACGAACATGACGCGTGGATCAGCACCATCCAGCTCAACCATTTTGTAGGGAACCGAATGATCCAACACACGCGCCATTAATATAGTGATAATATCTTTATTTTTAAGCACACGTTACATCAATGAGGTCTCGACTCCTGGCACTAGGACATCCTATATGACAGGGGTCGAGGTTACTCCAGTTACCTGGAGATGGTGTCTCTATGTGCAATGTTTGGAAATACAGAATTTAAATGAAGTTTACACTGATATTATGGCGGATAGAGATGCATAGAAAAAGAAAACTAAGAAATAATGTGCCAACTCCAAATAAGTTGTATTTTCTTTGCGTTTTTCTAGGTCGTTACTGTACAGTGTGGCGATTAGGTATTTGAAACCACGTATTTTAAACATACACAGTTAAAATAAATAATCATAATCAGCCTAAAATGTTCCCACTGCTGGGACACAGGCCTCCTCTCAATGAGAGGGAGTGGGCCGTAATCCACCACGCGGGCTCAGTGCGGGTTGGTGGATCACATGTCTTCGAATTTTTGGTTCTAAGTCATGGTTCCCTCACGATGTTTTCCTTCACCGTTTTGAGAGCAGTGGTGATGAAATAATTTACACAAAATAAAGCGCCTGTCTGGGTTCGAACCTACGACCTACAACTCGTAAGTCGTGTCCGTGACCGCTGGGCCACCACTGCTCTCAATAAAATATAAAATAAATAATAACAATTATTATTATTGGCGTGGGACCTTTTTTCTCGTTTTAGAACCTATTTAACAACATTATACTTAATTTCTGATTATTTAGTAACAATAGCATAAAGTTTGTGTTGAATCGTTGATACCATCACCCCGCGTGTGTCCTTATAATCAAGTTTGGTTTATTTCGTGCCAATTTTTAAACTATTTATTTTGTATGGACAATTCAGTTTTGTATTTTTATTAAAATTGTTTATTTTATTATTTTAACAGACTGTTAACAACTGTTAGTGCTGTACCTACCTACTATTTAATGGTATATTTTCCACACTGTTTTTGAAATATTTTCATAAGCAGAAACAAAATATCAGACCAGTGTTTATCTTTTGGTGGCATTTGATGAAATCTGCATAAAGTTTCTTTTTATTAAATCCTTTATAAAAAAGCACCAGGTTCTTAATAATTAATTATAATCTAGCAATTTTAATGTAACTTAATTTTTTACGTGATAATTATTATAAATATTTTTTTTTTGTTGATTGCACTTTACACAAGTCCGTTCCACTTTCTTAGAGTCTGATATGATGATATAAACACTATGTTCATGTGTTATTACGTGTGACATTGACACTATTATTTCTACACTTTTTACACTACACTAACTGCATCCGCATAAAGTGATTGAGAGTTACTTTCACAGAAGCAATTTCAATAACTCTTCCCTCAAATAAACACCAAAAACGAACGCTAATCTTCAGCTAAACAATTCTTGCTACCGTGACACACTTCCCCGCCATTCCCCTACAAGCGAAAACAAATCGGAGCAGTCGAAACACCCAGCAACCGTCCAATATCATGCCCAAAACTTCGACGTTCGTATATAAAAAACAATATTCGATTCTTCATAAAATTACAAGTTGGGCCCAAAGAATGGTCGAGCGCAAGATTTATGTCTTAATTTTGACAGTCCCGTAAGGTTCTCGGGGCGGAATAAATAAGTTATGAGTTATCGTCTCCCAATTGAAGAAATCCGGCACAAATGTTACCTTCGGAGGGACAAGTTTTCCTACACTATGTGTATTTAGGATTTGTCGGGTTATTTTGTCTTATTTTGTTGCTGCCTTTTCACGTTTATAAGGTCTGGCCAAGTGCGGGATGCGGGACGCGGCTGCGCGCGTTTTTAGGGTTCCGTACCTAAAGGGTAAAAACGGGACCCTATTAATAAGATTAATAAGAATTGGCATTATGATGTACGAACATTAAGAACGCCATTATTATCTTAGTAGCCTTATTGGTGATGTCCTTCAGAAAGGCGGGTACCTACGCGGTAGGTACTAGTACCACCGGCCCGGAGTGCGTGTATGTCCAGATGAATGAAAGAAAGAATAAGAAATAAAATACGTTTACTTGCGGCAAACATGACGCATAAAAAAAAAAACAAAAACAAAAAAAAAAAAATGAACATAAACGAAGCAAAAGGAGTATGCAAGGATCGAAGCAGGTATCTGTAGTTTTTACCTACCCCCATGTGAAGAAAGCATGAGTTTGCATGTATGTATGTATGTAATTCAGATTAAAATAACAAAATTAAATTCTAACTTAACTAAAACTATACAGAAACTAGAAAATAGCGTCGAAAAACTCATCCGCATCGCTGTCGACTGGTAATGTACCCAAGAGACTGGCGGCATTACCTCGTTGTATGGCGATGCTTAACCTCTGGCCAAGGTAAAAGCCAGCCCTTGGGTTACGAGAAGTATCAACCAGCCGTTTCGAAATTTCTTTAAAAAGACCATGAGCACACGGACTCCACGGCCCGAGGGTTTCAACCCTAAACGGCTCGAAAATATAATTTCCGATGAGGTTATTATACTTTCGCAGCTTGAGGTTTTCCGCAGCCGCATATAGGTATGTATGTTGTATACTATGTGGACATCCTTCTTTTCAATACAAAGAGTAGATACAATTACAAGAGGATTTTCATACAAAATAAGAAGCCCTCCTAGATATTCGCAAAATAATCACAACCCCCCTTTTCCACTTTTCAGCAATAATACACAGATTGCAGATTGCATTTTCAGAAATGACATACAAATGGCCACAATACTTTGCTCACAAAGAACAATTGGACCCCGATCAGCAGCAATAATTATAGGTGTCACAGCCACAAAGGAACCGATATTAAATCAATTTTGTGCAAGCTGCACCGTGCGGTGCCAATATTCCATACATATAAAACAGTCGTGACTGACCAGCTGAATGATTAACTCACAGACCGATTTGGCACGGCCTAAACCATTGATGATAGAAACTAGGGATGTTACTGAGGCTATCTTAGTGGAGGCGGAGGTGCAGGTGCAGAGCTTGATCTCCGTGGATGCGCAGTTTAACGGAGGAGGAGGTGGATATGGAAGAGAAAAGATTGATCCAAGAAAAAAATTGGCGCGGATGTGGATGTGGAGGTACGATTTCTTAAGGAATTTCCGCATATGCGGTGGCGGCGGCGAGGTTCTAATACAACCCTTATAGAAACATGATGTACTGCTGCCGTACTTATTTTGGTTTTTGGCACCAAGCTGTATATTATAAAGGCGAAAGTTTGTGTGTGTGTGTGTGTATTTATGTTTGTTACTTCTTCACGCTCAAACGGCTGGACCAATTTTGATAAAGTTTTGTATGGGGGTAGCTGACACCCTGGATTATACATATAGGCTACGTTTTGTCTCGATATTCCCACGGGATCGAAACTTATGCGGGTTAAACCGCGGGGTGCAGCTAGTAATGTCATAAGTCTGCTCGGTTACCAAAAAATACGAGCAATTTAAAAAACCCGACCGCTACAAAGTTCAAAACAAGATCAATTTTCAAGCAGTCCGTTGCAGTTGGGTTTTTAATATTTTGTGTTAACCTTTTTGTGTGTTATATCATTGACATCAAGGGCTTTATATGAACCACGCAGCAAGGCAAAAAAAAAAACCCTAAACCCTTACTTCAAATCAAATACGACGGCACGAATGGCGCAGTGGTTAAGCGATTGACCATGGCAGACGCGTTCAGGAAGGCCGTTGGAGGCAGCAATTACCGAGTGGTCAACATTGCAGAAGACGAGTCGTATGTGGTCGCGATCCTCAGCATTGAGGGAACGACAAAGAATAGTCTAATAAGCGATTGTGGTTTAAACAGGGACAAAGTCCGGGGCAAAAAGTAAGTGATAAACAATATTTCGTACGTAAACATATTTGGAACAAAACCAAGCGTGTGCCTTTACAATATAATTATTGGCGACACAGCTATTGTTGTCGCATTCAGTAATTACTGTGTACTTGTTCACTTAAATTCAATTAAGGTTATGTATTTTTAACTAATTAATTGGTTATTTTTGCGCGCTTAGTTTAAGTGGCAATTTGGTGATGTAGTGTGGCTGTGAAGTCAGTCAGTATACAAAATAGATAAGATATGACCAAATGGAGTGATATAATGATATATGGGTATTCGGTACATATTTTTTACTGCCACGAATCATATTTTGATCAACGTCCAGCAAATTGCAAAAAACGTAAAAAAAAATGACTTAACCGCGGGTTTAGGTCACAGAGTGCTATAAAAAATATTTTTCTTTCTTTCTTTCTTGTTTCTATATTTTTCACCCCCTACATCCATCCTCACATGAACTAAATGCTCCCACCACTTATCTCCACATACAATAACTAGCCCCACATATCACAATTATAGTACGTACAGCTATAGTATAGTTGAAACTCGTCCCATCCGGTTAAACCGTTTATTTTCAGTTGACACACATAACTCCACGTTTCTTATCGCACACGTTAAAGCTGAAAGCTTTATGATGTCAGAACGAGAGAACAGTTGTATGAAATACAGTTATGTCTATGTAAAACTTGAATCTCGGCATGATACCTAGTTCTGGATGGAAAAGTTTTTTGGTTATCTAAATAAGACTGTTGGAAAATTATTAACCATGTTACCTCCCATGATTTCTCTCCACCACCCTTGGGTGACTGGTAGGGAATGCCTACCGGTCTAAACAGACGGACTGCATTTCAGCTGCAACATTTGGATGCAGTTGACTTAACTGCTCTGAAACCTAGTTACGTCAACTGCATCCAAACTGCGATGTTGCAGGTGGCATGCAGTTCAAATGCAGTCCGTCTGTTTAGACCCTAAAGTGTCGCAACCGCAGTCTTCGACTAGTGTCAAGTGACAGTTGGTTCTGTTGTTGATGCGTGTCGCTCGTGTATATGAGAACTAAGGCATAAGGCGTTATAATCGGTACCAATATAAAAATAGCCTTATTTAAAAAGGACGGCCGATTTGTAATTTTAGGAAAAAGTACGGTACAACATTAATATAAATACAAAAATACCAGAATGTTCCACCAAAAAACTGATTTTGGGAAACATAGGTCCGCCTCTGAGAGGGGCCCGTGGCTAAATAATAACAGCCGCACAGGTCGATAGATCAGGTTAAGCTACGCTTGCCGCGGTTGGTCTGTGTCTGGTATGGGTGACCATCTTTACATACCGTGACCCCTCCGTGCCTCGGAAAGCACGTTAAGCCGTTGGTCCCGGCTGTCATTCGTGGATCTTTGACAGTCGTTACGGGTAGTCAGAAGCCCGAAAGTCTGACAACCAGTCTTATTAAGGGGTATCGTATTACCCAGTTATTGGGTTGGGGAGGTCAGATAGGCAGTCGTTTCATGTAAAATACTGGTATTCAGCTGCATCCGGTTAGACTGGAAGCCGACCCCAACATAGTTGGGAAAAGGCCTAGGCAGATGATGATGACTTTGACTTTACGTCCAACCCATAGATATCCGGTCCTACCCATTTTAGTTAAAGGCAGATTATGCCTCTGTGGATTAAGCTTTTAGTGGTCTGACAGATAGAAAAAAAACTTTATTAAAGTTATTAAAATTTATATATGTTCACCCCTGAGGCACATAGGTAACAACATCCATCAAAATAATTATTTTGCAAATCGGCTTATAAATAACTAGCTTCTGCCCGCGACTTCGTCCGCGTGAAATTTCTTGTACCCCCACCCCGTCGCGTCGCAACACTTCGTATTCGCTTACCGTTCACTCTGAGTTTTTTTTCTTTTTGCTCGGCTCCTAAGGGTCATAGCGTGATGTTAAATAGCCTATAGCCTTCCTCAAGAATTGGGCTATCAAATGCAAAAAGAATTCAAATCTGACCGGTAGTTAAAGAGATTATCGCGTTCAAACAAACTCTTCAGCTTTATTATTAGTGTAAAAACTCTATGGCCCATAACTCCTTAATAGGTACGGACGCCAGCAGGTCAACCTACCCGAAACTGTCAGATTTTCCCAATCAACCTTGAACCTTATGTTTTAGCAATAAAGTTGAAAATCTATTAAAGAAATCTGACAGATTATAGTAACTTGATGTGCTGGCGTCTGTACCAACTCTTAACATCTTACACACGTGATAACTTTTAAACGAAATATCCGATTGAGATGAAACAAAAAGTATTTTACTTCTTCATAAATACTCTTGATAACATAATGCTTAATTTCGATAAAGATTAATATTACGATACATATTTAACGTAGTTTTTTTTTCTTCAGACGATTTAATAATTATTTTGAACACAAAATCGGTTATTGTGATTAAACCATGATAGCTAGATATATGTTCTCGCGGACTTTTTTGTAGGTCTTAATGGGCTCTACAAACCCGTAGTACATTATTTTGTTCTATTGTCAATAGTTTTTGCAGCGCACGCAAAAATAGGTTTTCGATTTTACACCTTGTGTTACAAAATAGCAATTTTATTACGGATCCCTAATTTTGAAGAAAAAAAATATAGCCTATAGCCTTCCTCGATAAATGGACTACCCAACACTAAAATAATCATTCAAATCGGACCAGTAGTTCCAGAGATTAGCGCGTTCAAACAAACAAACAAACAAACAAACAAACAAACTCTGCAGCTTTATAATATTAGTATAGATGGAGTTCTGAGGTGAAAAAACTGGCCAAGTGCGAGTCGGACTCGCACACGAAGGGTTCCGTATCATAAAGCAAAAACGTCGAAAAAAACACGTTGTTTGTATGGGAGCCCCCCTTAAATATTTATTTTATTCTATTTTTAGTACTTTTTGTTATAGCGGCAACAGAAATACATCATTTGTGAAAATTTCAACTGTCTAGCTATCACGGTTCATGAGAAACAGCCTGGTGACAGTCAGACAGACGAACAGTGGAGTTTTAGTAGTAGGGTCCCGTTTTTACCCTTTGGGTACGGAACCCTAAAAATGACCGATTTGAGAGCTTACTCCTTTTATTTAAATCGGTTAAAAACAGTTGCCTGTCGTAATGTAGAACGATGAATCAACTGCCCATTTATCACTTAAAAATAAAAAAAAGAAGCAAATTATTTCCATTTGAACTCTTCTAAGTTATCTATAACGTTTTATAAATACAAGATAGGGTAAACAATCTATTGTTGGCACAGTGCCATTGACACTCGAGACTTTCATTAAAATACGAATTTTCAAAGGACTTAAATTGCACTCAGTTCTTAAAAGCAAAGTAAGTTAACTAAAGAGTTAAGTACTTAAATAAAGTATATTGTGAAACATTTCTGTTCTGGTTGTAATAAGGTTGCAATTTGTTTGGCTAGATTTTTGTGAGAATCAAATGCGTGCTTTTGTGACAACACCCTTAATGCGACTAAACTAAATGAACATTGGTTTACGTCTTTAAACAACAATTTCGTTTCTGAAGTAGTAAAGTACTTATCATCTCCCTATCCTTTTCCCAGCGATGTTGGGGTCGGCTTCCAGTCTAACCAGATGTAGCTGAGTACCAGTATTTTACATGGAGCGACTGCGTATCTGACCTCCAGAACCCAGTTACTGGGTAATATGAAACCCCTTGGTAAGACTGGTTGTCAGACTTTCGGGCTTCTGACGAGTTAAAGATCCAGGAATGACAGTCGGGACCACTTTACCTTATGTTAAAACCTGTTCTAATTTGTGTGGTAGTCAGAGGACCGACTATTTTTACCGTCGTGATTAGAGAATCACGACGGTAAAAATAGGGCATTTTTTGTAATTTTTAGAGGGTCATATTTTCTTTACTAATTAGTTGCTGAAAATAGAAAATGACAGAGGCGTGTTTACAGCAGACCTTGACTACATAAAAAAAAAAATTGCTCTAAACTAGAGGCAATATTCAGAAAGAAAAAAGGGGAATACATTTGTATGGAGAATCGCATGCCCTGTTCCCTCTCAAAATTGACCATACCTTTCTGATACAAGCGGTTTATAAATCAAAATGAAACAGGAAAGTTAATTATGAATTGACCCGGAATTGAACTTTAGTTCGAACATGTAATTATTGTTGTGCATTAGCCAAATTGTGTTGAACATTTAAAATTTATAGAAGGAAATGGGACTGGCTTAAAAGGGTCGACTGTTCTGTAAGTACTGGCACAGAGTGGAGTTGTATAGAAGGTACAGTTTGCGTGGTGGCATACTTGAACTACGAAAACCTGTCTTATATACGTTTTCACGAACACTGGGCAATCATTTAAGGGGACTACATGACCTAAAGCGCGGTCACTGTTGGACTGCATAGAAAATAAAGAGAAGCTCGATGACACAACGCTGGTAATTTATTGCAAAAGGTGAAGCAATTATCTATTTACAAAAAATCTATTGTTTGGACTAAAAATTTAAAACTGCTTTAGTATGTTGCTTGTAGAATAATCTGACAAAAAATCAGAATGATTGTATGGTTTTATTGTAGAAAGAAAGTTTTTAGAGGTATCTTCATGATTTTTTTCTATCGTGTCAAATTAGTAATTGTATTATGTTTTTAACACACTATCTACTTAGCATATATCCTGAAGAATATGGTATATTTTTCTGATTTTGTTACTGTATTCGATCATATACTTTTATTGCTTCTAAAACTTGCGTTTTTTGCGTTTAGGTCCTGTAATCCCCTATGAAGGAAGCAGGGTAGCCCGCGAAATTAATTTTTTTTTACATTATTTGCAAGATGCAGGTCAGTTTCAGGTTGTATGTTGATCAAACCATGAATCACGACCGAAATAATAGTATACTCGTATATTTACGGAATTAAAATAATTAATGCAACCTTGGCGAAAACACAGATTCTGTACTTGTGACTTTGATACAAACCTTCTCAATTTATTTTTAAAGTGGTCTCAAGTTGAGTTTTATGGGTCACGATATCGAGTAATGCTTGAAGGCGTATGCTAGCAATTTACAACTTTACTTGTTAATGAAGATAGTCTAGTTCAGTGGTACCTACTATACCTTAATAAAAGGGCACAGTAGAGTTATTGCAAGTGGCGGCAAAGAAATTATGTAGGTACTCGCTTGCCTGGTTTTTGCTTGCAAACGTTTGATTTGATTAGAGCTTTTCGAAACTATGATTTCTTATAAATTGTTAACTTTAATATATAGGTCTACCTATCATCATCTGCCTAGCCTTTTCTCAACTATGTTGGGGTCGGCTTCCAGTCTAACCGGATGCAGCTGAATACCAGTATTTTACATGGAGTGACTGCCTATCTGACCTCTACAACCCAGTTACTGGGTAATACGATACCCCTTGGTTAGACTGGTTGTCAGACTTGGACATCTGACCACCCGTAACGACTGTCAAAGATCCACGAATGACAGCCGGGACCAACAGCTTAACGTGCTTTCCGAGGCACGGAGGGGTTATGGTATGTAAAGATGGTCACCCATCCACAGCCCAACCGCGGCAAGCGTAGCTTAACCTGATCGATCGACCTGTGCGGCTGTTATTATTTAGCCACGGGCCCCTCTCTATATAGGTCTACCTATAATGTAATTAAATAAGCGCTTCGAATGGCATCCAAAATGGAGCTAAATTAACTAAAATTTGCTTTCGTTTTCAAAACACATAGGTATAACATGACATGAGACACGACGACGACGTGTCATGAGATAACTCGACATAACATGACGTCTAGTGTCGAATTATACACGTCAGGGGTGCTACACACTTGTTGAACAAAAAACCCGACCCGAAGCAACTACTACACATTCGGCTCGGCAAACACCCACCTAACTAATCTAACCTCGCTGTATCATGTTCGTCTCGGCTAAGCACAATTCGAGCTAATCTGAGCGGCTTTTTCCTGAACATTTATTTTGATATATTCAATTTTGCCACCCGGCTGTGCCGAATTGTGTGTAGCAGCTCTCATAAATTTTATCGAAGCATCGGTCACAAACCGTCATATTTAATATCCGACCGATCCGATCGATTTAATATCTGGCCAATCTCAACGGAGATTAGCCAGGCACGCAGTAGATATTATAATGCACAAGTCTGCGTAAACACAGGTGCACAGAGAGTGCACCTGTGTTTACGCAGACACTTGTATTCCTTTACTCTCATAATCCGATGGGATGGCAATAAAAAACGACCAGAGAGAGATCAGGCGCAGGACCAACGGCTTTACTTGCTTTCCGAGCCACGTGGGTTTCCACGTGCCTCGGACGGAGTTGACGGTTTAACGTCAACTTCCAAACTTTGGGCTGTTACTCATTCCTAATGGAAAATCCAGTAACAGTTTTGCCCGATCCGGGAATCGAACCCTGGACCCCACGCTCAGCAGTCGTGCTAGTCGGGCAGTCATAATAGTCGCTATATTTATCAGAATACTAATTTTAAAACAGAACTGTTCGCACACACCATACAACCCTAAACGCTTCAGACTCGTCGGTCACATTATAAGCACACACACGCCAATGTCTGACGTAGGTGTTAACCGCTTAAGTCCAAACTTTGCACCATCACTCCGTAACATGGTTTATGAAAGCAGCGTCAGTTTAAATATTAACTGAGCAAAGTGTTAGCGTGCTCACTTCTTATTAACAGACTTATACTGTAAGGTTGGGTGCAGAAGGTTTGTTTGACGTGTGAGTACGAGAGTAAAGGCGGAAACAGACTTATAACTTTGTCATTGGCCACATTTTTTTATCTCGTTGAGCTTGTTTCGTCATTTGGCCAATAAGTAAGCGTGTGATGGCGTTGGGTGTTACAAGTGTGCTGCGGCCTTAAGATTACGGTATATCTAACCACACGCTTGCCGCGACCGGCGACGTGTAGCCGTCCGAAGACGGCCGAATGCTGTGTTCGTAAATACTCGTGTGCGGTCGCGCACGCACGCCGCCCGCAACCACTAGGTACGACGATGGTGGCAACCTTATACAAAGAAAAGTATAGACGGCGGGTAGCGCCCTTTCATTTCCACAAGAAAGGGATAAAGTATTGAGTTATTATAAGTAACAGAAAAGGATAAAGCTATACTATTTCCGTCTCTCAGTGCGTGCCCGTTTTTTAAGGCAGCTACATAAGTAGCCAATGTTATTTAAGTTAGTTTTTTGTCTCATGTGTGGCCACGCTACCCGATGCTCTATAGCTTTCTTACTCTAAGGCGGCAACGAACGTTTTGGAAAACGCCGGTCATCCGTCGTGACGTCATCGCATGCTGCCTCTATCGTGTGACGTTTTAAAGAGACCGTAGCCTAATAGTTTCTTGTTCCTATCTCGTATTGGGAACTAGAAGAAAAGCTCAAGCAGTGCCAAAAATACCAGCCAGTGAGCAAGAGTATGTTCGGTAGATAGTTAACAGGACTGACTACTAAGGCACCATGTCCACGGACGAGAAAATCGCGGCGATAATCATGCGTTGCCATCAAATTATCGTCGCGATGATTTCGACGTGTGGACGTTGATTCATAGAGTTTCTGTTGAATTTGATGGCACGACGACATTATCGCTGCGAATCTCTCTCTGGTGGTGTACCTATATTTATCTTTTAATTTTTTTGTTTATTATTTTATTTTTTATTTTTATATGTAATGTGCGTTTTGTTTGTGCAGAATAAACAGTTTTTCTTTCTTTCTTTCTTTTCTTTACCTAGGGGTTCACCCTTCGATCAATAATAGATTATTGATCGAAGGGTTCACCAGACGCCTTTTTAGGAATTTTCACACAATCTACCTCGCCTTTTCCCAACTATGTTGGGTTCGGCTTCCAGTTTAACGGATGCATCTGCATACCAGTATTTTACATGGAGCGACTGCCTATTTGTCCTCCACAACCCAGTTACTGGGTAACACGGTACCCCTTGGTAAGGCTCGTTCTTAAAATTACGTGAATATAAATACGTGCCCCTCAGATGTCTGCTACAAACGCCGAACGCAAATATTTTGGCTTTCGGATCTTATAGGAGCAGAACTGCTTGCAAAAAAACTTGGGCTCTGAAGCATTCATAATCATAATCAGCCTATAATTTTCCCATTGCTGGGACACAGGCCTCCTCCCTGTGGGAGGGAGTAAGCCGTAATCTACCACGCGGGCCCAGTCATCATTTCAGCCAAAAGACGTCCACGGCTGGACATAGGCGCGGGCCCAGTGTGGGTTGGTAAATATTACGTGGTTGTTTATTTAGCATAATCTGCCTCTAATGTTCCCACCACTGCTGGGCCACAGGCCTCTTCTCGGTGAGAGGGAGTGTGCCGTAATCCACCACGCTGGCCCAGTGCGGGTTGGTAGATGTCACATGCCTTCGATTTTTTTATTCTAGGACATGCCGGTTTCCTCACGATGTTTTCCTTTATCATATTGAGAGCAGTGGTGATGAAATAATTTACACAAAGTAAAGTGCCTGTCTGGGTTCGAACCTACGGCCTACAACTCGTAAGTCGTGGCCGCTGGCCCACCACTGCCTCACCGGGTCTTTGTTAAAAAAGTATTATGTGTGTCGGAAATGCATTGGTCTGTCGTTTGACTGCTTACCGCCAACAGTGTCTTAAACATGGTTGCGAGTCGCCTTGACTGTGTTTGCGTGGGTCACTGTTGTGCCTTCTCTCATGGGATGTCACAACGGTGACCAACCGTTATTTCTTGTGTTTTTGTTTAGTGTCTGTGCTTACTAACATAGACGTCAGTTTTACTAACAATCTTGTTTGAGTTTGAGTCTTGGTCACTTTAATAAAGAAAAATTCTATTCTATTCTATTACTACCAAGCTACTTCTGTCAACAGTAAGCCATTCCTGTGCACAATGAGTGCCGGTGAAAAAACAGACCTACACAAATTATGTTTTGTTCAGAGTGAACCTACTCTATGTTATCTTAGTTTATGCAATCTACATGATTACTATACGAGGACAGCGTCATACTGAAGTGATTTGTTAATATGTAATGGAATATAGTGTGAGATTTCAAGAAGTTAATCATTTTGTAGTGGAACTTTAGTGTTATTTATCAAGGTACTCGTAGTCGTGTTTTTGGTTCTTGAGTGGAAATTGCGAATTGGCAAACGTAGGACGCCATCAGGCTTGGTGGAGTATCAACAGTTTCTATGTATCTTAAGTACTATACGGGGTGAATTTTTCAAGTTGGCGTGGATGGCCAAATCCGAAACTATGAGGAATAGTAATAGTACTCAAAGGAGTTGCGGGCTCGATTTTGATGAAAAGTCTTTTCACAATTATTTTACTTTTGAAAGCAGCAACCCAATAGCGACCTTATTGTAACGAGGATAAAGATCAATGTGGTTTGGACAGTCATACACAATCAGAAGTATTGCTTTTGATAACACGGTGAGTAGCCAGCACTAAAAATAAATACAATTTTGAAAATAGAACGACGATGTCCTTGGCAATGTAGCGTAGCCCTAAATGTGTGATACGGGCATGACGTGTTTCGTCATCGGACACGTTCGCGTCCCATTTACGTCCCGTCACCCCGATAGCGTGACGCGTAATTATGACGGGTGGTTTACTACGCTTCTTGTATGACAATTTTAGGAAGAAAATATTATAAACCAGTAGAAACGGCAGCGACTTGCGGGTTGTTGGTCCCAGGTTCAGGTTTCCAGGTCCAGGTTCAGGATTCAGGTTCCCAAGAATCCAAGCAGGCAATTTACTTTAAGTTTTTTTATTGTTCTTGTTCTCGAACACGCCTGATGGGAAGCAATGGATTAGGTCTACGATGGAACGAGCGTGCCAAGAAGATGCCCAAGGCACTGGAACTCCCACGCATCGACGAAACACAGGAGGCTGCTTGATGTCGGACCCCGGTGGGGGATGGTATCAAATTGTATGTTTCAAAATAGAATTTACGAAAGGATCTTTTACGAATATAATGAGCAATTATTCCCTGCTACATACGTGTTTAATTTTCCATCCCGCAGACCCCAACAAAACCATATATCATTGTATTTTCAAAACTACACACATCTCTCCGACTTCCCGAATTCCCGTAACTCATTTGAGTGATTTTCCACAAAACCACTCGAATAAGTTACAAATAGTCGTTGAAGTACGATTGCGGTAGAAGTATGTGACAATTTCAATTTGTATAAAAAGAAGAGGTTTAAATAAGTATGTCAAAATAACTCCACTTTATAACTCTACAAAGCATCAAGTTAAACTAAGATTCTTTCTAACCCTAATATAGCGCAGTTCGCGTGTACCCCGCGACTTTACAACGTAACATTTCGTTGCTAAAGTGGCACTTACCAACTAACTTTATAATTCTGGCGCATACTTGAAGAGTAATGAAGGTAAAACAAAGGCATAAGTTTCTTGTGTAGAAGTACGGCAACAGCGCAAATGTTACTTTATAGTTGTAAGACTTGTTGGAACATGAATTGAAACATGTTTGATAATATAGAACTGGAGGATGCCTACGCATTTGGCGTTCGGTTGATGCGCGTCGACGCGGCGTTCGCGCAGCGTATACGTTTGACGAATGCCTAAGTTAAATGCTAGTGAAATAATCCGCCCTAAACCGTAACATAATTCCTTTATTGGTTAAATTTTTTAAAGATGTTATTAATGATATTTTGACGTAACGAAAGAGTGTTTCGAGTTATTCCGGCCTGATCCCCTGAAAACCCCCAGCCACCCCTCCTTGATCCCCAGCTTGTTCTTCTTCTATTTTAATCGTTTGTCTGATCAGTGTTTTTGTATTGTAAATAAGAAATCTTGAACTTAAGCCTACTTGGGTCGTCCTATTTAAAAAAAAAAATCGATATCTAATGTTTACCGCATTATAGAAAAGGGCACATCATAGTCTATATACAGTCAAAGTAGATGATCAAATAGATGATCAAAGTCAGAAATTCAATACTAATAAACGGATTTCGCGTCAGAACTGTGTGGCGTCGAAGTACTTTTGAATCACTTCGACGCCACACAGTTCTGACGCGAAATCCGTTTATTAGTATTGAATTTCTGATTTTGATCATCTACTTTTGCTGTTGACTGAACCCATAGTACATAGACTATGTGTCACTGTCTCTAATCACTCACCAATTGCAGTGAGTCATTTTCCTTTACAATACCAAACCACAACAATAAAGTTAAAACGAAAATAAATTGTAGAACACCATTTGCCCTTTCTTTATCCGTTCCCAAGTCCTTCCAACCATTTAATTTCTACAAAAAGATTGAATACAAGCCCAAACTGCAAGCTGTATCTGTAATTATTCAGTACAAATAAAGCGTGGCATGCAGCTTACGATGCAACACTACTAACGCGTCGCTGCGACAGAATTCAATAGGCCAAATTGCGGAGAGGACAGCGCACGCCGAATGGCTAAGTCGACGAGTGGTCTAAGTTAAAAGTTGTTGCATGGTACGAGCAATGGTGGCCCAGTCGAAACGGCCCCGTCTTACCAGCTAGATCGGAGGTACGAACCCAGGTAGGCGCTTTACTTTGTGTAAATAATTTCATCACCTCTCAAAACGGTGAAGGAAAACATCGTAAGGAAACCAGCATATCTTAGAACGAAGAATTCGAAGACATGTGACATAGCTACTTATACGCATTGGACCCGCGTGGTGGGTTAAAGACCATACCATAGGGAAGAGAGAAGGCCTATGTCCCAGCAGTGGGAATATTATAGGCTGGTTATGCATAGTACGAGGGGGTTTGGAAAGCCTTCTTGTTCTCATTTCAAGACCATTGGAGAAAAGAAACATTGAAAAGTCACTAAAGTTCCACTAGGCTTTGTTTCAACGTGTGATACGTTCATGTTACATTACATACGAGTATAATTGGACACAATGTATGTTACATTACATGTTACGTTTTACTTTTATGTACCCATCTTTAGGAAGCGGTGCTGTATGCAAAGCGTAAGCTGCAGCGTAATTGCGTAACACATTCACAATCTCAATGCCATTCCAGCAGAAATCCAGCGCTGTGGGTCTGTTCTCACATGAGTCGCGAAATAATTCTGAGCCATGATGACCATTTTTAGAATGTGGCACTTTTGTTTTTTTTTTTTTTATGCTTTACTAGCTTCCGCTCGCGGCTTCGGCCGCAAGGTATGTCGATAAAAACTATCCTATGTCCTGCCCCGGGATGCAGTCTATCTCTCTGCCAAATTTTATCGAAATCCGTTCAGTTGTTTAGGCGTGGAAAGGTGACATACAGACAGACAGAGAGAGTTACTTTCGAATTTATAATATTAGTATGGATTTTTCTGTTCTTCGTCTTAATAGGCGCAAATTAACAAATATAATAATATTATTCTGTCGCATTACTGGGTGGCCGAGATGCGATACATCGGGGCTTCTTTACGATTCGACATAGTTTATACATATAGGTGTGGGCACTGCAGTGGGTACTCCAACGAAAAGATTATTTGAATTTACAGTAACTTTAATAAACTAGCTATTAACAACTGAAACGCACACGTGAGTCGGAAGCAAACACGTGTGGTATTGAGCGTTTGCCAAGACTGTCCGAGCTTGACTGTCGACTGTAGACTGTCGCAACACTCGGTATCTCCACCAGTCCTCGCTGCATTCCCTCGCTGCATGCAGCGGTAGGGCTTGCTTGCGTTTCCGATCACATGATTCTTCGTTTACCAATCAAATTGTTAGATGGCGCTGTTCGCTGTACTGTGGCGCCATCTATCCACGACATGTTTCTTTTTGTAAAGCATTTTTTTCTTAAACCAGACACTTTACTTTCGCCCCGCTACCGCTTATCCCTTGTCCCTCGTATCCAACCGTACACAGGAAGACTGTAAGCTGTGGGAGGGGGGCAGGAAATTACGCGAGGCGAGCGGGGTGCGCGAATCAACGTAACCGCCCTGTTTATTGTAACTCCAGACTTCAGTCTGTATAGAACTAAGAATACGAGACCACTAGACTGGAATTGACGTAAGTTTTGAAGCTGTTTGTAGTTGTGTAGGGTACAGTAGGTACTAGGTCATAAATATGGCACAACAAGCTTCAGTTCCCTAATTCACTATGACCACTTAACGACTTACTTCGAAACCACGTCAATTCCTTAGTCTCCGTTCTTTTTCGAACTTTTGGTATTTTAGCTCACCTTTTTCCGATCACTGGTAATAAGTTAAGGAGTGCAGACTCGATTAAAATCCTCCAGACCGAATTTCGGCCATGGCGACCAATCTCAGCGGAGCGGAGACCAGCCTTCGGCGCGGGAGATACTATAGTGCACAGACACAGATGCACTCTTTTTCCCCTCACTGCCTCACTCTCATAGTCCGACGCGACGGTACGGCAATCCGACACGACCGGAGAGAGATCTCAGGGCTAACGGCCCATCGTGCTCTCCGAGGCACGGGGGTATCACAACGCCAACTTCCAAACTCCGGTCTGTTACTAAGAAAATTCCCAATGGAAAAACCCAATAACACTTTGCCAAACCCGTGAATCGAACCAAGGACCCCACGCTCAGCAGTCTTCTTCTTAGCGTGTCGATAGCAATCTAAATATACTCGGCCCAGAATTCGGCCACTTGTTTGGCGCCTCCACCAGCGTCCATCAGCTCCTGCAACGTGCAGTGCGCTTATAGATAAAATACTACTAAAAAGTAAAACCCAAAGGCACATGACCTAAAGCGCGGTCATTGTCGCATTGCATAGAAAAGAAAGAGAAGCGCGATGACACAACGCTGGTAATTTATTGCAAAATATGAAGCAATTACCTATTTACAAGAAATCTATTGTTTGGACTCAAAAATAAAGCACTAGTTATTTATTATGTTGCTTGTAGACCAAAAACAACAGTGTGTATCTGACAAAAAATCAGAATGATTGTATGTTTAGTATGGTTTTTATTGTAAAAAGAAAGATTTTAGAGGTATCTTCATGATTTTTTTGTATCTTATCAAATTATTTTATTCGGGGGGCACGGGAGTGCCCCCGCCAAGTCGAGCCAAGCGAAGCGCAAGGGCACTACCTACCTTTTCTCGAAGCACTTCGTCGTATTTCTGATTTTTGACTTGGGTTTGGATTATACCAGATAAACAAAATTTTCGGGATATGATGTCAGTGGTTGACTTATTAAACTTATTAAGTTTCAATTGCATAGTTCTTATACTTTAGATTTTATTGATATCTAAAATACCCCGATTTCGTCACTGATTAACTGACTCACTGATGATCATCCATATTCTTAAGGTTCTTCCTGAAGTCCTAGAAAGCTGAAATTTGGTATGTAAGCTATTAATAGTAGACAAACAACAAAAAAAAATCTAAAACTTGGAACTTTTACCCTCTAACTTAAGGGAAATTAAGTAGGTGATGGAAGTTTGTACGAGACTTCCGCAAATTTTGATGTTCTGAAAATTGATAGAGGGACTCCTTGTTATAAATAATAAAATACATATTTCAGGGTTTTTAGTAAAGAACCCCCCAAAAAAATGTGTTTTTATTTCATATGGAACTTTCAAAAAGATGTGAAATCCCACCAAAAACATTTTCATGTAAAATGTTGCCAAGACGAGACCACATGGCCCGCACTGCCAAAAAGTTATCAGATCTCATGTAGAGCCAAGCTTCTAACTCTACACGCCCTAACTTCACAAACTCTACACCTTAGTCAAAATATGTGGCTTGGCCGTTTCGTTACTACAAGAACTATTATAATAGTATAACCTTGTTGCGTTCAGTTGACGCGCAAACTCCAGAGCGTTCAACTCCATGTTTTCTACTGACAAATGAAATTCAAACCCAAATGTTCGCGGGTTGGTACGCTCCTTCTGGACGCAACGGTTGTGCGTACTAAGCACGAGAGAATCGTGGCGGATTCGCCCTTTCTGGACAAGCTCAAATGACAAAAGTTAGACACGCTATCTGTTTTTGACTACGATATGCCATTTTTTCTCCGTAAATAGTCAACATTCCGCCATTAAAGTGATAGTTACGTTGATTGCAATACTCGGCTTTAAAAGCATAAAGTCCCATTGTCTCACAGATTAGTTTCATAGTTATTCGAACTTGTTCTTGTTGAAATTAATTCTTTGCTCGCCCTCTTTCCTTCTGTCCTCTTAGTTTCCAAGTTGCATTGTACTCGTACTTAAAGCCTGCTTCGCTATTACTTTTCTGAGAGTTTTTATTGGTGTGTTGGTATTGCATTCAAAGATGATGGTAAAAACAAATGAATACACTGTGTATCTGGTTAAAGACATTTAATTCTCAAGAAATTTACATTTCACTTACATGAGAACTTCAAACAAAGTATAAAAAAAAAAAAAAATTGTCCTTCGACACTCGGACTTACAATTAACCTGACGGATATAAAACATACATACACATTCATGCACATACACACACATACATAATTATACATATTTTTTACGTACACTCAGCGGTCAAAAAAATGTTTCTTGTGTTTTAACCGACTTCAAAAAGGAAGTCGAATTGAGAACTTCCTCCGGTTCTCAATTCGACTGTATTCTTTTTTTTGTATTTAGGGTAAAGTTCTCTATTTCAAAAGGAGCCTACCACTTTTCCTCAAAGCTTATAATTGCTTACTACTATTAGAATGTATTGTGTTGTTAGGGTAGATGGCATACGACCACGGCTATCCTCTGAAAATCACTATGAAGTATTAAATACATTAAAATATATTACGTGTAAGTTGTTTATTTACCATAATCAGCCTATAATGTTCCCACTGCTGGGACACAGGCCTCTTCTCGGTGAGAGGGAGTGTGCCGTAATCCACCACGCTGGCCCAGTGCGGGTTGGTAGATGTCACATGTCTTCGAATTTTTGGTTCTAGGACATGCCCGGTTTCCTCACGATGCTTTCCTTCACCGTTTTGAGAGCAGTGGTGATGAAGTACCTAAAAATAGCTCTAATCATTACAATAAAATACACAGTCTTCAAAATCAGAAAATTATTTATTAATTAGATCTTCAAATTACATCGATTACTTCTTGAACCATGTTGTAGGATCATTTACATGGAAGCCTTTGACCGCGTGACGGATTCCTGATACTCTTCGGAGGTTTTCTTGAGCATCACCTTTTATACAACCACCGTCACAATTGCAGCCAAAAATATTGCATAGACCTTTACCACAAACCTTGGCTATACATTGAAGTGCAAGCGAAGACAAAGAAACCAATGTAATTTATGTTAAGTTATAAAATTATGCGTAAATAGCTGGCCAAGCCCACGATAAAATCAACTGATATTGCTAATGCGCCCGGCGAGCTAACCGGTGCAATAAGTACAATATCGAAAAAAAACACTAATGAGGTTGTTTACGCGTTCAGCAAACTCGTGCGCCAAGGGAACAAAGGTATATTTAAAGAAATTATGAGAAGTTATTAAATATGCAAAATGAGGATGATTTGATTGTGGAAACTTCCACTCAATAGGTAAGCTATATAATATGAGGAGATCAATGTATGCCTGATCCGTATGGCACTATTTTAACATTCCTGGATGACAAGGCAAAACGCCAGGAAAGTAGAAAAGGATATGGAACGGACTCACTGTCCTCTAAGTCTCCTCTACAGCGGCGAGCGCGCAGTACGGACGGCCAGTCCAAAGTCCACAGGAGGCGCATGCGTAGCACTAAAACGGTTTCTTTAACACGAAGGACCTTAAGTTGAGTATCAAACTCCAGGTGTGCTGCTGGTGGTCTTGATTTGGTAATAAAAAAACTACTGCGATATTACAAGTACTGTATTGCTTATTCACAAGGAGACGACCGATTGCGTGCGCTCGCTCAAAGTGTCATATAGTTACTTTACTCTTTGGTGTCGGCGAACGAGTGAAAGGCGGGGGAAGCCTGCGATCGCGGTGTGGTGTGTGGCCCGATGTGACGTCAGGAACAGTATGTTACCATGAGGAATTAAGATAATGTACACGGTCTTCAAAATCAGAAAATAATTTATTTATTAGATCTTCAAATAAAATCATAATTGTCCTCGACATATGTTAAAGCATGAATGTTTCCAGATATACTTCGGAAGTTTTCTTGAGCATCACCTTTTATACAACCACACCGTCACAATTGCAGCCAAAAATATTGCATGGACCTTTACCACAGTATGTTCCTTCGTGTTCTTTCCCATCGCCACAAACGCTGCCTTTACAGCGTGTATATACAGGTAACGTTTCGTCAGTCCAGACGGTCTTGTATGGGTCACAACCTTTTAAAGAACCCCATACCATGGTTGTCGTATAGCAGCATTCAGAATGGACTCCGAACACAGCGAGTACAAGTACAGACGCCAAAGTTACAGTAATGTTCATGTTGATGAACTTGAGACTGATTTCAATATGATGCGGCCTAGTTGAGTGGCACTTCTTTTATAGTACGCATGTAGGTACCTAATTACTATTGACCGACTTGATAACAGGAATATGGGTAAATATTTTAACCCCAAGAAATGAATAGGTACCTACCTAATTACTATCTATGTTTGTTACCCGACTACGTCGAAGCCGAAAGGGAGGGTAATGTTCTTAGCAGTCTATGTATGTTTGTTTGTATTTACGTATGTTCTACCGTCGGTAGTTCCTAAACTACTCATCCGATTTTGATGATTGAGGTGTCAATTCATTTGATAGGTATTATAGTCCGGGTGACACAGGTTACCAAAGTCAAAGTCAAAGCATTTATTTCAAATAATTATGTTGTTTTCAATTATGTATGTTCTTTTAGTGAAACACGAGCAACTAACATCAATTCCAATTACAAGCTGACAAATAACTACAACACCGTCACAAAAAAAAAATGTTTATCCAAACGACGTCAGTTTTTAAAGCTTGAGGGTACAATGAATTCCCATAACTGCATGTAGACAAAAGGACTCTTGATATATTCCACAGTAGAATTGTAAAACAGTATACCAACTGGGCTGTTTTTAACACAAATTTCAAATACCTCCATCGAAATTTGTGACAATGTTACACAGTTCAACCAAATTGATTCACTTCTACTTAACAATTTTTTTTTATTTACGAAGTGCATGACCCCAATGTCCAATAGAACCGTGGGCGCGGTCTTTCGGGATTACAAGACTTAAACGCGGACTTAAAAACGCAAGTTTTAGAAGCAATAAAAGTATATGATAGACTACAGTCACGGATATCGAAACAAAATCAGGAAAATATATGATATTTTTCAGGATATTATGCTAGGTAGATTATAGTGTGTTGAAAACACAATACAACTAATTTGATACGATAGAAAAAAATAATGAAGATACCTCTAATAATTTTCTACTTTCTTTTTTTTTTCTTTCTTTTTACAATAAAAACCATACTAATATACATACAATCATTCTGTTTTTTGTCAGATTATTGTTCAAGCAATATTCTACATTCTAAAGCTAGCGCTTTAGAATGTAGAATATTGCTTGAACAATAATCTAAAAATCGTTTAAATTTTTTAGTCCAAACGATAGATTTTTTGTAAATAGATAATTGCTTCATATTTTGCAATAAATTACCAGTGTTGTGTTATCGCGGTTCTCTTTCTTTTCTATCGCTTTAGGTCATGTATTGTAAGCCCCATAAATTAGGTAATGAAAAAGAATAATGCATGGTTAACGTGGAATAATTTTGTTTTTAAAAAGGGATTAGTAACACCTACCGCTTGGTTTTAAGAAAATAATTTCTTAGGGAAAGTTTCTTAGTTTGATGAGTATAATCATCTGTTTTAGTATCGGGCGGTAATTATCAGTCACCCTTTGTGTATTGCAGAAAGAAATAATGCAATTTACGGTATTCCGAAAGGCGCGTGTCTATGTGCCTACGTAAATTTGGGCATTTGTTCGCAGTTGTTGTACTGTATGTTCACGCACTGTGACATATTCGCTATTTTATAGTTGAAATCTGACACAAGTGGAGGTACGACGAGCTTGCCTAATTGGAGTGTTCTGGAGTACTGGAGTACCATATGCGGTGTAAGATACCTATACTGTATCGCGTAGTATCACTGGCATAAAGTTTGAAATCTACATTCAATTGTTTTCAAAGTCTGCGATAGTTCTGAAGTAGAGTTAAACATCTCTTGTTAGCGCCGTTTTTGACGTTTACGCGTGCGTCAAGTGGACGTGAAACAACTCGCCCTTAATTTGATATCTACAGTCAATTGTGTAAACGTCTGCAATAGTTTTCAGTAGTAAACAGTACAGCAGCAGCAGCACAGCAGGCAGCAGCAGCAGGTTGCAGCTGCTGCAGGTTGCAGTAGTTGTCTATGCGTGACATTTGTTTTTAAGAATTCATGCTTAATACCCACAGCACTAACTCAAAATGTCATCAAAAACATACATTTGTACACCACATAGTTCACGTAGGCTCGTATTTAGCCCTACGACCAACTTCAAACAATTCACTTCTAAGAACAGGCACACCTCTAATAGGAATTAGGTAGGCCAGTCCGTCTGCCTCTAATTGGAACACGGAACACCTCTATTCCGAGTGTCGAATGCACGCGTCTGTGACATACGAGCTTGAATATTAAACAACCTAAATTCTGCCTTGTTTATGGTGGGACAGGGGTTTTTCATAGGTTACCTATGTAATCTATGAAAACTGAGACAGACAGAAAAACTCGGCAACAATTTGCCGAAAGTTATAATGATCTACCAACGTGTCTTTAAGGACCTAACCGCAAAAAACGCACGTTTTAGAAACAATAAAAGTATATTTATGATCGACTACAGTAAACAAAATCAGATCATTAACTCATTAATACTCTCTAAACTCGAATTACTCTATTGATTGACTATTTAAAGAAAAAATTACATTTAATGCCAATAATTCTAATTGAGATAGTCGTAGTAATAATTGAGTCTGAGTGTAAGCCTTCAAAGCAAGAGTGACCACGAACAGGCATCTTCTGGGCACGCTGGTTCCATCTGATACCTCATCCATCGCTCTCGATCAGGCGAGATCGTGGTCAATAGCAGGCCCATTTCGCAATAAAAATTTAAACCCAACTATGACAAAAACGCCAACTAAAAAGGTTTTAAGCGACATCTTTAACGTTTTTTCGGTTTTCGTATAGTCTATACACGCAATCTGTACGATTTATGCCAAAGTTATATGACTTGGTACAGTCACGAGCAAAAGTATGTATACACTTGGCTTTATTCAAAGACGATTTTCTCCTTTAGTTTTGAATGAAATTTTATGTTAAATACGAACAAAGTATTTTAGAACCCATAGGTCTGTGTAAAGTGTCGTATTTCAACATTGCATTCGTTATTTCACGAAAAAATCGCAATTGTAAGTTGCCAAGTGTTGACATATGCTCGTGACTGTACTCCAGCTTATTAACTTTCTGTATTATTTGAATTACATTCGGGTTTATGTATATATAATTAAGGTAACTTATGTCACCCGGACTATAATATCGAATCGATTGATCATCAAAATCGGATGAGTAGTTTAGAAACTACCGACGCGACGGTGGAACTTATGTAAATACAAACAAACAAACATACGTTAATATACTGCTAAGAACATTAACCTCCCTTTCGGCTTCGACGTAATCGGGTAAAAAAAAAATGGTTGCCTGTAAAGTCGGTTTTACGGGCGAAGATTTTACGTGACAACGACCGATCATCCGATCATAGTTGAGTGGGAGAGAGACGCAAGGCATTCGGCGGGCCTCTCTCTCGTTCGGTGACTCATCGTAACGTTACCGAGCGTTACACTTTTTCATAAGTGACTCCCAGTCGCAACCTAATTTAAGACGTTGTCACGTCAAAAATATAATTAGGTAGGAATCTATTCGTTTCTTGGGGTAAAAATGTTTACCCATATTCCTGTTATCAGGTCGGTCAACAATAAGTAGTGACATCATTATCATTTGCCTAGCCTTTTCTAAACTAAGTAGGTCTACATGTGTACTATATAAGAAATGCCACTCAACTAGGCCGCATCATATTGGAATCAGTCTCAAGTTCATCAACATGAACATTACTGTAACTTTGGCGTCTGTACTTGTACTCGCTGTGTTCGGAGTCCATTCTGAATGCTGCCGTAAGACATCCATGAGATGGGGTTCATTAAAAGGTTGTGACCCATACAATACGTTCTGGACTGACGAAACGTTAGTACCTGAATATACACTCTGTGGAGCCCGCGTTTGTGGCGATGGGAAAGTACACAATGAAAGATATTACTGTGGTAAAGGTTCGTGCAATATATTTGGCTGCAATTGTGACGGTGGTTGTATAGAAGGTGATGCTGTAGAAAACCTCCGAAGTCTATCTGGAAACATTCGTGCGCTCGACTTCTATGAATTAAACGTTCCTTCAACATGGTTCCAGAAGTAATCGATGTAATTTGAAGATCAAATTAATAAATTATTTTCTGATTTTTGAAGACCGTGTTTATTATTTGAATTATTAGAGCATTCTTCGAAATTCCGCGATATTTATTCTTAAATGTGGCAGCAGCATGCTGCGACATTCAAGCACTGCCTCGAGGACTGCCTCGTTGGTCCAGAAGTCGCTGGCGCTACTGCTGAACATGAGGGTTTGATTCCCGGGTCGGGCAAAGTTGATAATAGGCTCGCCCCCTATTAAAGGATTACAGGCGTGATGATGTGTTATGTTATAATAAACTTTCTGCTATCTGTCCTTTCACAGTTATTTTCCTTTAACTTTGAATCATTGTCAAATTCCAATCACTTAAATAAAGACCAATTCTCGTTAGTTAAAACGTTCAAAATCTAGTCGCAGTCTCATCTCGGCGACAAAAAAAAAATGTCAAAAACTTGTCAAAAATGTTGGGAAATTAGAGGTATTTTTGACAGATTGAGACTGAGATCAGACTGAGACCGTTCTTAAAATTAGGAGAAATCTCAGTTTGATCTTTATTCTCGTAGCTATAAGGTTGCTGTTGAGTAGCTGCTTGGATTGCTATCAAAAGTAAGTACTGTATCACCATTAGTTTATTTTAGAGGTGAAATATGCCGTTTTTGAGTCGGCTTGTTAAATGACATTCTGTTTGCCGAAACAGGCAGCAATATGTCATTTAACAACCGATTTTATATGCATTTTGGTGCCTACAAGATGTCAAGCTAGTAATACTAGCATAGGTGTACGTAGGGGATCCGCTGGCCGCGGTGTCCGTGGATGGGTGACCATCTTTACATACCAATACGGAAGACATGCACGTTAAGCTGTTAGTCCCGGCTGTCATTCGTGGATCTTTGACAATCGTTACGGGTCGTCAGAAGTCCGAAAGTCGGACAACCAGTCTTACCAAGGGGTTTCGTATAGACTGGGTTGTGGAGGTCAGATAGGCAGTAGCTCCATGTAAAATAGTGGTACTCAGCTGCATCCGGTTAGACTGGAAGCTGACCCCAACACAGTTGGGAAAGGCAGATGATGGTATTTATTTATTAAGGTACACCAACAGCCTAGCTTCTGTGTATAATCAAACAGAAGTCGGTTAAAAAGTAGATGTGAGTGAAAATGTCGAGAAGCCTAGAAAATACCTTTTATGGACATAATTATAGTTTTTATATTTTTGGTATGCACCAGTTAGTACGTGACGCGCGATGATGTTACGTTGTTTTTTTTAGTACCTACACAGCTGCGTTACTAATAAGTAAAGTAGCATTTACCTGAAAACATCAGTAGTACATTTTGAGGTTTCCGAGTATTATATTTCATTGTAGTTTGTACAATTGACTTTGGCCTGCACTTGATAGAAGGACTCATTCCTTCAACTGTATCTTGTCACTAGACTCTTTAGGTATCACTTTCTCACAATTAATTACTTTCCTAAAACCTATTAAATAAGTTTGCACAATAAATTAGATTAAATATTGAAAGGTTAAGTTGCAATGTTTACATACAAAATTTCATGTCACTCAGTCGAACGTCAGTTTGACAGTTTAGAGGCGACCTCTGGCGGTCGCCGACTCACAGTTTTAGTTTAATCGATATTCTAACATATTGTTTGCTAACCATCGAAATAATATCGTATGGAGCAATCCTTCATAATTTTCAGCTTTCAGTAAAAAAATCATAATAAACTAAATAACCGAAAGCGGAAATAAAAGTAATTTTTTCATTAAGCATAGACTTATTTCTAGAAATTTTTAATCTGTGGATTGTCTTTGACACAGTGTGGCCAGAGGTGTCAAGCGATTCTGCGCGAATTAAAACAATGGGGTAATTAGTTAATTAGACAGGTTTTTAGGATTAGGAATTGAAAATAATTTGTTTGTTGGTCTGGATCATGAAGATTCTTATTGTTTCAGCGTTTAAACGTCACGTTGTGTAGTTGTTAGTGATTTTCGAGAATTAAGTATCTTGGTGTAATGTTTAATGTGTGTATCATTTTACCTGCAATATGGGAAATTTTAGAAATGCTCCGTCTATTTCCGGCTGATCTCCATGACGGGATGACGATGATAAGTTGGCGTCCTTTTTACATTGAGACGTGCTCGATACAGGAGCAAATTCTGTTCCCTGTTTTATAAGGTAAGGATTTGTTGTAATAGTGTTTAGAAGTGGTCTGTGAGCCCTCCGCTGGCTGTTAAAAGGATATTGTCGTGATCCATGAATATTACTTACAGGATTATAATTGCGCACACGCAGACAACTGTCCAGCCAGTCGACGATCACAGTCAAGTGCTTTCTTCACCAATCAACCGTGAGTATTTCACCCGCTGACTATTAATCATGGATTCCTCAGTGTTAACCACGGGATTAAAATATTGTTCAAGGGAATGAGCCCAGCCACGTGGGTAACCCTCGTAGCTCCTATAGTTACTGGCTAATGTTCTAGCCTTCTAGATTTCCAAGCCCGGTCACCTCAAGGAATGTTAATTAGTTTCAAACTATATTATTAGGTCTCCGTATTGTCGTTTCCAGGAGAGGCACCTCGAGAGGTTCGTCTCGCCGCCAGGATCGAGAGTAGCGTCTGGGGCCTGGACGCGAGACCCGTCCCTCGAGTCAGCTGCGAGCCTCTTGCTGATACGACTGTGCGGCAGGCGGAGTCCGTCTAGCGAAGGCGCAGGCGGGACGGTTTTTTTTTTATAATAGAACATTTAAATACGTTTAATACGGTTTGTATAAGAACCGGTTAAGTTTTATAGTCCGGTTTTCAATAGTGGAAACCGGTCTTCTACTTAAGGATCTTGGGTTCGACATTCGGTGTGCATCAGGACTTATATGGTTGGACACCTTCATCGGCTCCTGGATCCGGGACCCTTATTGTCCCTGGCGCCCATTTACCTTTTAGTCACGTTTCTTTTAATAACTGGAAGGTTAAATATCTAGAACTTTCAATTTATAAGATTTAATTTTAATAACGGAACAGTACTGGGTTTATCTCCACTCCCCACGCCCATAGCTCTTTCTACCGAAATTTAAGCTGGCTGGCAATAAATAGATTACTAATACATAAATTAACCTACCTAATTTATTTCTTATATTTCGAATTTAAACCTTTTTTAATATACAGTGTATGACTTAGTGTGTTGTTTACTTTTATTTTAATACCTAACCACCTACCCAGATTGTCGTAAGAGGTCTAAAATTTTAATTTGTAACAATGAGGAAATCTAATATAGAACTGTTACAAAGAAGGAAGTAACTATTTGCCTATTCCGAGACCGGGACACAGTACGATAAAATCTTTGGTTTTTCCTTGTGGCATCTCGTGTAAATACCAAGTTTGTTGATGAGTAATAACAAACTCCCAACAAAAGGGAACAATAGAAATATGCGCAACTCTAGTATCTACCACAAAATAGATTAGTACAGAAAACCAACACCATATATAGAACGTGGTAAAATAGGCGACGCGCACATAGTCACGTACGTACGGCGATCTCACACGATCTTAGACGAATGCTAGTCGCACTCACCGGTCGTTGTATGTAGACGCGCTGTCTATTCTGTGTGTGCATTTTGCTTATGACCGAAAATGCACGTAGAACACATACACATGGAGTCAGAGAGTGAGTGAGTGGTCTCATGTATGGAGTCTAGTCGTTGTCTATGTATGTATAGACGCCAGCACATCAAGCTACCCGAAACTGTCAAATTTTCCCAATCAACTTTGAACCTTAAGCTATAGCGATAAAGTTGAAAATCTATTAAAGAAATTTGACAGATTGTAGTAGCTTGATGTGCTGGCGTCTGTACATCTACAGTTAAAACTGTACGGTTGGGTACAGTGACTCCATACAATAGAGAATAGAAATTCTGCACCTACCTGAGGGGATATTCTCGTAATTTAAGGAACGTTCACAGTCTGATCTCAGTCTCAATCTGTCAAAAATACCTCTAATTTCCCTACATTTTTGACAAGTTTTTGACATTGACTGTCGCTGAGATGAGATTGCGACTAGATTTTGAACGTGTTTAATTACGGAATTGGCCTTCTGTTTTATGCTAGTACTTTATATTATCTGTTCGTTTAATGAGGTCTAAAGGTTCACCCGTTTATCTGCTATCAATTCGGTAAACATTATGTACCAACACGCATACAATAAAATATAGACCACTCCCCTAGACCGCATAAGCCCTGGCTGGAGGCCTTAATTTATTGAGGCATCCACAGGCAATTCCGGTTAAGCAGACGACAACCTCTTAGGTTAAACTATGAGACGCCTTTCCCACAAAAAAAAAAAACTAGGCATCATAATAAAATCAAGTTCATCAGAAGAAAAATGTCTCACTGAATCATGAAATGTCTCAATGAAAGTTGAATGAATTATCAACATCCAATCAGATCCCTTGAAATGAGTGTAATTGACACGTCGTTGATTTTTGTTCCAAAAACCGGGAGTTGGACAGGCAAACAACAAAAACAAGAATGGCAAGTCATAACCAGACAGTAGTTTCATAAATCACACTAATATTATAAAGGCGAAAGTTTGTGAGTGTGTGTGGGGATGTGAGTGTGTGTTTATATGTTGGTTACTTCTTCACGCTCAAACGGCTGGACCAATTTTGATAAAATTTTGTACGAAGGTAGCTGACACCCTGGATTAACATATAGGTTACTTTTTATCCCGATATTCCCACGGGATCGACACTTACGCGGGTGAAACCGCGGGGCGCAGCTAGTAATTATCATATAGATAGATAGATAGATAGATAAACCATTTATTTGGCGCACGAACAAAGTGCAGATAAAAAAAAAAAAAACAAAATGAAAAACACACTTAGCGAAATAAAAGTGACACTTGACTATGACGAATAAAATTAGTAGGTAACGAAACGTACACAGTGCAGTGTGCGTCTCAAGGTTGCACCAAATGGGAGTCCAGCTCAGCATGTGTCAGGCAAATGTACCTGACGCTGATATTCTGCTGGAACCCTGCTGTGACACACGGACGTTGAGAAGACGAGGAGAGACGATATAATTGATTACTATAACTAACAACCCCTCGCAATCTCTGCAACATATTGATATTCTAATTACCCAACTTCGTTAACGAACCTTGCTATAATTCGAGAGGCTGCGGCCACGGTTGTAAAGTTCAAACCGCATGGAGGAAGGAAATGGTAGCTCTATATTGAAGCTGGATGCATTTCGATGTTAATTTTGATAGAGTAGACGAGTAGTTATGTAAGGGAGTTTATGTTTGGGGAAGGTTTTCAATAGAGACTGCAATGTTGACTTCTTTTTCTTTCGTTACGTCTCGAATTAAAATAATATTATTTATTATAGTCCATACGATGGTAAAAAAATATGGTAGACACGGGGGTTCAGACAGCCCGGGACGCATGGTATCTTTTAAGTAGGTAGGTAGATACCTACTCTCGGCTCGGTACTTTGTAGGTATGTAAATAGTTTAACACGGGTTTTGGTTAATGTACCTACAAATTTACGGTTTTGCGGACTTTTTCCTTTACTTGTGCTACATGATCTTGCTTCTTGCCTTTCATGATTCTAGGTCAACGGGAAGTACCCTATAAATTTTGATTCCCTTTTGAGTTTCGAAATATACGTTTTTTGCGGCATAAACGGCCATATCTTTTTTTTAAGTTAACTTAGGTGTTTGATTTTTTCACAGCTTCAAGGGACTGTAAACCTGAGTATATGGTTTTAATTTCAACTCGATAACTCCACGCGTTCCCGGGATAAAGGGTCTGGACAGACAGACAGACGGACGGACGGACAACAAAGTGATCCTATAAGGGTTCCGTTTTTTCCTTTTGAGGTACGGAACCGTAAAATGATTATTGATTATATTTTATCGACATACTGTCTTCCTTATTTTTGACATTTGAAAAAATTGGGGATTTTCAAAAGATTATCTATGCATTCTAACGTATAGGAATGAAATCTTTTTAAAAAACTAGCTGACCAGACAGAAGTTGTCCTGTCCAAATTTCAATAACTGGGTACAAAAATCTCATAGAAAAAAGGACGTTCAGTTTTTTCCGAATTAATTTTTTTTCCGGGATCCTTTTAAAATGTTCGTTCCTATAAAAACCTTATTCGGAGTTTGACAAACATTTTAAAACAAAAAATATCCAGGGCGCTAATTTACTATAGGTATACGATAAGTGGTAACTTTTTTTTTGTTTTTTTACGGATGTTAAATCATCAAATGACCCCTCTCGCTCTGGGTGGAGCGGAAGGGAGTGTCAGACTCACTGACTAAAACCCACCCGTGTTCCTTCCTTGGCCCTTTATGTTCCAGGCCAGCGGTAACCCTTTCGGACAATCCCGCTGACCATAAGCGGTCACTTAACGAAGGAATCATTACTTCGACACCACGTGACTTCTTAGTTAATCACGAAGTCTTTAAGACACAGTGGCGTGGTTTGAACTGTCAAAATACATTCTAACATGTTGTCCGTACGGTGACATTTCTATTCCTTGCCATTAACAAGGTCACGTTAATGACGTGGTTTGCACGTGGTAAGATTTCGCGGGAAATAATACAGTTGGCCTAGCCTTTCACAAGTGATGCGGTGACCAAGGAACAGCATTTAATTTTTATTTATATACATCCATACTAATATTATAAATGCGAAAGTGTGTCTGTCTGTCTGTTACCTCATTACGCTTAAACCGTTGAACCAATTTATAGATGAAATTTGGTATAGAGATAGTTTGAGTCCCGGGAAAGGACATAGAATAGTTTTTATAGCAGAATTCTATTCTTAAGGGGGGTGAAAAGGGGGGTGGAAATTTGTATGGGGAATCAATAACCACTGAACCGATTTAGATGACATTTGGTATGGGGATAGTTAGAGTTGTGGGGAAGGATATAGAATAGTTTTTATCCCAGAAAACATTCCTTAAGCCAGACACACAGGACACGATATTAAGTGTCCCATCGTTTGTGGAACAGCACCACCTTTAGACTCCAAGGCGGAGTCGTCTATGAATCCCCACCTGAACAGGTTTTCCTTGCTCCAGGTTTCCCAAGGTAAGTCGTGTTCAAGTGGGAAGAAGCACTGTCTCGCCACAGCTTCAGTCTTTCTTGTGATCGTTCGCCAGTGAGTGGGACACACTTTAAAAAACTGTTTTGGCTTTTTAGCCTTTGTGGCACAAGCATGTTGTGGTTTTACGAACCTAGTACTACTAATGGGTACCTTAATACTACTATAGAGGTACGAGGAACAGGGTGTAAAGTTCACTCATACTCTAGAAAAGGGAGGATCCTCCGACCAGACGGGTGTTGTGTCTGGCGGGCAACTGCCCGATGATTCATGTCGGGCCATTGTATCTATGCTAGTTGCGCGGTAAACTCTGCTTGCGCGATGCAGGATTTGCGTGACGCGTTGTTCGCATGTTGCGTTGTAGATACCGCTACACTACCACGAAAGGAAAATTAAACATTTTGGATTTCCGAGGTGACATAATTTAAAATAACGCCAAAACCTTCCCAGGTAATTAATTTAACATGTTCAGTTCAAATGCGAACTAAGCTACGGTGTGGTCAAAACTCAGAAGTGGCTCAAAACTGTTCACGTACCAGTCTGAGTGCGGTCTGTTTTGAAAACTTGTTTCTTATTCATTTGAAAATCGACGATCGGGTCGTAGCATTATGCTGAGCAATGGCTTTGAACCTGTTGTGATAAATAATATAATGCTGTAATAGAGCAATAAGTACATAAAAGCGTGTGTATTCCAGGCATAATTTGTCGAACTCAAATTCAAAACCGACGGCCGCGTGGACCTGCAGCGCCAATCAAGCTATCAAATTAAACTTGTATGATATATTTAATTGACTCATGCCCCATGGGATCACACAGTGACGCATCATCTCTATCAGAGCCTATATGTTAAAAATAACGTACAGCGTAACGAACCATGGGGTTTCACTGAGAGGAATGTTGACATAAAGTCAATGGTAATTTTGGTGATGACAGCTTGATGTCATTTCTAACATTTAAGAAGGCTATAACTGTAAAATAATAAATAGCATCAAATATGATAAAATTATCACCAAATTACCATAAGACCAAAAGCACACAGATACACACATGGTACACAGAGTAAAGTTAGCTGAACATTTTCTTATGCATGACTAGCAGCGCCATGCGGTTTCACCCACGTAAGTTTCGATCTCGTGGTAATATCGGGATAAAACACGTCACCCAGATTAGGTCAGAAACCTTCGGGATACCCAAATCGTACATAGATGTTCTCAACAGACCAGGAGACTTAATCAGCTTCTGGAGGGAGGTGGGCTGGTTGGAATAACCACCGACGGTCGCCATGGCCCACGCACAATGGTCCATTTGAAGGACTAAGTGCGGAAACCAAACCCATAACATAGTAATTAACGCCTTTGATCTTTTAGAAGAGTTATAATCAAATTATTTTGTTACTGCTTTCCCAGAATCTGGGTTGTGGAGGTCAGACAGGCAATCGCTCCATGTAAAATGCTGGTATTTATCTGAAACTGGTTAGACAGGAAGCCGACCCCAACATAGTTGGAATAAGGCTAAGCAAATGATGATGATGACTGTTTTCCCGGAATCAATTAGATGTCCAACCTGTCAACTACTTATTACAATTATGGAAGAAGTAATTTTTCGCTTGTAAACCCACAGCTGAACAGTGGTAGGTTGGATGAAATAACACGGAAAAGTGTAATATTTTTGAAATGTTTCAAACATTACATCAGAAACAAAAGGTCAGAGCGAAATTTTACAATCCAATTTACTTCAACCATTTGAACAACAAAAACATTTTATTATAGAGTGCTTTCATTAGCCAGTCTCATAGACATACCAAAATGACATAATAAAAACATTAGGTGCCGTGTTTCGCGAACTGAATCCTATGCAATTATATTTTGCAAGCGACTTTGACCCTTAATGCTAACAAATTAAGACGAGTAATCCATTGGTTAATCTAGTGGAAACTAAGTTAAAAGAGGTTTAGCGTTGGCCGGTTATTACACCGTGCTTGCATGCCGATGATTATTTAATTAATTCGGTATTTGAAATACGAGTTTATTTTGTCACGCTTTTTTAATGTATCAAGTGCAGTTTGTTTTGTGTATAGAGTAACGATTTTATTATCTGATAAAAATATAAGTTTGTATCACGAAGCACATCAACAATAAATTAATTCTGAAATTGTTAGTAACTTTATATAAATTGTAACTGTGATATAAATAAAATAACTAGTAACTTTGATATAAACTGACTATAAGTGCGATATTTGATTTCATTCTTGACAGCAGATATTGTTTTAAACTAAAGTAAGATCATAACTTCAAGCTAGTTGGTCCCTATTTTTAGGTATTGATTTAAATATTATAATTATAATTTAAAATTAATATTTTGGCTTCGAGCCTGTCCTGGAGGAGTAGGCTAGGCGACTCGATGGTCGGCAGCGAGGAGTCCTGGGACGCGGTGGTTTCCTTCGAAACAGTCGTCTCGCAGAAGGAGGCTGCAGAAAGGGAGAGGGAGATCTTGTGCACTCACTCGGCCCGCAGTAGGCGCACCGGGCGTCGGCGGAGGGCCAGGAAGTTAATTTTTAATAAAAATGGAATTTACTTTCTACCGAACTATTCTGTAAAAATCGTGAAAACATTGATGAAGTGAATTCGAAGCGAGCTGTCAATAGTTTCAACGCTTAGCTTCCCGATGGATTGACAGCTCACTTCAAGCTCACTTACCAATGTCTCATGGTGAGATTTTTACAGAATAGGTCGGCAAATATCGGAGTATTTCAAACAATATTACCTTGAGTTACGCTCCGGTGTAACAGGCGGACCACAGTAATGGTTTGTTAAATTTGTTGGACGCCTTATGGCTGAGAAACGGTGGAGTTGGAGCAAATTTATGCAATGGATAATTTTGTTCTCATGCTCCGAAGATGGGGTCTAGTAACCTTGCTTATTTCATGTGTTGCATTGTGAGGTGAGAGAGAGGGAAGAAAAGAAAGACATCTATACATTCCTGTGTTGATATGATAATAATGTGCTTTGCTAGCCTTGTTAAAGATGTCTCATCTGCCTAGCCTTTTCCCAACTACGTTGGGGTCGGCTTACAGTCTAACCGGATGCAGCTGAATACCAGTATTTTACATGGAGCGACTGCCTATCTGTCCTCCACAACCCAGTTACCTACTGGGTAATACGATACCCCTTGGTAAGACTGGTTGTCAGACTTTTGGATTTCTGACTACCCGACTGTCAAAGATCCACGAATGACAGCCGGGACCAACGGCTTAACTGGTGGTAACTTTAATTTAGAGAGGGTAACAGCGAATGGGGTTGTGAGTGCTTTTGATCCCAAAACGATGCACATCCTAAATACAATAGTTCTAAATGCAAGTGCAACTTAATCAGGAATAATCATTGTAATCATTATTTTTTATGGCTATGTTTTGTTGCTATATTTCTGAGTAATCCAAACACGTGCACGTCCACGCTCATGATGGAGGACCAACAGATGACGGATAAGCAGGGATATGTGGTGTCTCAGCAACACGAATATCCGCAGGATTTTATTGTCAAGTGTTTCTGAACGGAATGATTGTGATTAATTTATTAGAGAGTGGGCATTCCCACAATGGTGAACGGATTACGAAGAAGGATATCATAAAGTCCTCCAAACCGTATTTCGGCCACGGCAGCCAATCTCAACGGAGACTAGCCTTCGGCGCGGGAGATATTATAGTGTGCGCGCAGACACAGGTGCACTCCCTCTTCCCTCACTCTCATTGTCCGATGGGACGGCAATCCGACACGACCGGAGAGTGATCAGGCGCAGGACCAACGGCTTAACGTGCTTTCTGAGGCACGGGGTTAACACACCGCCAACTTCCAAACTCGGGCTGCTGAAAGATACACAGACTAAGAAGAGAAGTTATCTTGAAAGATACGATGTTTTGTCATGACGCCATTGCACGCGTCCATTTTCGTAGGCGACGCTTAGCAAAGTAAATTCAAAGTGCGTTAAGAATCTTGACCTGAACATTTTGCTGGGCATACCGATAAGTAAAATAAATATAGCGCCAATTTGAATACCAGATTTTACAATCACGTAGGCGTAGCTAAATAAATACCACCATAATTTTCATATACATAATCAGCCTATAATTTTCCCACTGCTGGGACACAAGCCTCCTCTCAGTGGGAGGGGTAATTTTCATATCAAGCCTGCTAATACTATGGCACTAAAAACATGCATCAATCATAACCCTTTCAGTAAAAAGGTGCTTATTATGGTGTTTGATATCACTTGGTGTGATTGATGGTATGTGATTAGGTTCGTTAATATTTATAACTAGGCGAGTTCATAACACTACACGCGCTGTCTTCTGTGTGGAACTGTCTAGAGTGGTTAGTCAGAAACCTGAATTTCTGGGTGTCAGTAGCACTAAGTAAGTACGAGGGGCTCGTGGCTAAATAATAACAGCCGCATGGGTCAAACAATGGTTAAGCTACGCTTTCCACGATTGGTTCGTGGATGGGTTGACCATAAATTGTGGTGCCTGATGACTTTCACGCGAACGAAGTCGCGGGTAGAAGCTTGTATTTAATATTATCTTGCACAATGCTCATTTTTATTAAATTGAAAAAAAAAAAGACGGCATCAACAAATAAGAGCTCATGCATTAGGATTTTTATGGGACAAATTAATTAATTAATGTCAAAGTTATACCTATGTCAGTCTTTTGCGGAAAACTATGTACTTTACTGTGAAAGAAAACATCGCGAGAAAACCGGCATGTCCTAGGACCAAAAATTCGAAGACATGTGACAACCACCAACCCGCATTGGGCCCGCGCGGTGGATTACGGCCCACTCCCTCTCACTGAGAGGAGGCCTGTGTCCCAGCAGTGGGAACATTATAGGCTGATTACGATGACCTGGCTAATTTCCGTTGATTTTGACATCGGTCGGGAGACTATTATTATTATTATATCTCTATGCATTTAATTCTGTATCTACATAGTACAGAGTTGGCCAGAATAAAACAGTACAGATAATAAAGATGACGCGATCAAAATTCCGCTGAGTAAAAAAGTTAAACCGGGTGAAGTTAAACTGTTCACGAGGGACCTAATCAGAAAAAACGTAGAAGCGATGAAAAATGGGAAGTAAGCAACTTTGTACTTTTATTATTTTTTGACTTGAAGAGATATTTACGTGATCATTGAGACTTATAACGTTAAATTTAAAAACAAATTAAGACCTATTATTGGAAAAAATATATTTTACCTACTTTGCCGCTATCGTTATTTAAAAAGAGGCTGCGTAGCTTTTTGGCAGTCAAACCATACTATAGTGTAATAGAATTCTTGATTGATAAAAAAAAATTAAACTTAGACTGTTTATAATAAGAATTATGATTGGTTTTGTGTTGTTTCTTGTTCTGTTTGTTTGTTAAAGTTTAGTTTTTAGATAAAGTTGGTAAAATATGGTAAAAAATATGGCTGAACCTTTTTCCTTAAAACACCATGTACTGTACCCATATTTGCAAAATAAAATATCTTTATCTGTATCTATTGACGAATTCCTTATTGATAAATTGTAAGTTGTTTGACATTGATATTTATTTAATTTTTGACATTGTATTATTATCTTTATTTCCATTAATTATAATTATATACGTATAATTACTCAATTGTTAATGTTTTGCTTGTTTTTTTTTTCTGTATAAAGTTATGTTGTAATTATTTTATTTAATATGTTGATTATTATTTTTTATAATAATTACTAGTTATGTGAAAGAGGGTTTTTAAGATTTTTTTGAGGAACTAATTTTTATTATTAAGAACCCGTGTAAAATGTACCAAAAATCACACCAATAAAATGCATTTTAAACTGGAAGATATGGAGATGTAAAGGATGTAAGCTTTCTATGATTTAGATTATCAAACAGTAATTTTTGCTGTACCCTGACAGGGTCTACAACGGCTCTTAGCTCTAAGCCTTTTGTTAATATCTTGTTTTAAATTGTGGGACGCAAATAAATGAATATGAATATGATATTTCTTTAGAAATAAGCATCATATTTAGTCGTAGTTTTCTTTTATTTTCTTTTTGTCCGTTTAAATATGTGTGACATAGGTTCATAAATGGATAAAAAAAAACGAGTTTAAAAAACCGATCATTTTGCCACTGTTCCCAACATCTAGAATTCCGTCTTTAACAATCAAAACAATACTAATTAACACGGTCATACTATAAAAAACGAGAGAGCCTACATAAACGTAAACTCATACATCTCAACGCCCGCCATTTTACTTTTCCCGACACCCTTATCAAGTAGATGGCCGTTTTTAATTAATTAAAAGCGTGGATCAAGTCGGAAAGGAATTTGCGATAATGAACCGGTGGCAGTTTTTTTTTTAATTTTCTCCGTCACGGAAAAGTAAGACACCCGGATGTTGGATGCCAAATTGGATAACAATTATAACTCGTTGCTTCATTTTTCAGATATGATTATAACAATGTAGTTTCCCTACTTACTTGGTAACTTCGCACATATTTTAAAGATTTTTTAAAACTATTAGGTGACGTAATTCCGGTCTGACTGCACCTCGGTTGACACTTTGACGTGTAGCTCATTCCTTTTTCGTGCGCGGTAGCTATCGCACGCGCCCTTAAGCATCATGCCAAAAAGAAGCGCGCAATCAAAAATTGATCACTACGCTAGGAAAATTAGAAAAATTGAAGAAAAACAAAGACCGTTACAATCGTCATCGGATGATGAAGGTAAGCAAAGTATACTTTATTCTTTGGTGATCTAGAAGTGAATAGTGAAAAATATCAGTTTTGAAAATGCTCTGGGATTGACTGCGAGTCAATAACTTTGACATTGTTCAAAACTAAATTATAAAAGTTAAACTTTAATATTGCATCGGGATTGACTGCGAGTCTTTAACGATGACAAACAAGCACAGAAAATACGTACAATCTAAAACAGATGTAACGTTAACGTGCAAAATCAATTAAGAAATTTTATTCTTTAATATTGCATCGGGATTGACTGCGAGTCTTTAACGATGACAAACAAGCACAGAAAATACGTACAATCTAAAACAGATGTAACGTTAACGTGCAAAATCAATTAAGAAATTTTATTCTTTAATATTGCATCGGGATTGACTGCGAGTCTTTAACGATGACAAACAAGCACAGAAAATACGTACAATCTAAAACAGATGTAACGTTAACGTGCAAAATCAATTAAGAAATTTTATTCTTTAATATTGCATCGGGATTGACTGCGAGTCTTTAACGATGACAAACAAGCACAGAAAATACGTACAATCTAAAACAGATGTAACGTTAACGTGCAAAATCAATTAAGAAATTTTATTCTTTAATATTGCATCGGGATTGACTGCGAGTCTTTAACGATGACAAACAAGCACAGAAAATACGTACAATCTAAAACAGATGTAACGTTAACGTGCAAAATCAATTAAGAAATTTTATTTCTTACACTACCCTCAGAATTGTTATCTTCACAACCTTAATTACAAATTGTAATTTTAGGTAGCGAAGATCCTGATGTGGTCCCAGGCAATGATAATGAAGCTATTATGGAGCCAATACCCGTGCCAACCGACGTACCACAAGACGTGGAATCGGAATCTGGCGACATTCCTAACCAACACTATGCCCAGGCGGAACCCTGTCCCCCTGAGGCAACTACTGGTAGCATGGAACCTGAGTTAGACTGTTAGATCCTGATCTACTGTCGCCACTCGGTGAATCGACATCAGATTCGCCTGACTACGGCGATAACATTCACGATAATCTATCGCAGTTGTGGCTTCCTTTGCTAAGGAAAGGAATGCCTAAAGAAAACAAGGACAAGGTACTGAAAGAGTACCTTGTGCCAGACAATTGTAGGCTCCTTCAAGCACCCAAGTTGAATGCTGAAATCTCGGCGGCGGTACCGGACATGGTTCGCAACCGCGACAAGACACTTACAGCGTCTCAACAACAGCTAGTGCGGGAATCACCGCCATCAAGGCTCGAGTGAAATTAATCACACCTAGCTCGGACAAGGCATTCATAAATATCATCAACGAGTCCGAACGGGATAAATCACTGTTTGGCTCGTTCTTATCAGAAAAAATTAAAGCCGCCAAGGCCATTGAAAAGCAAGGCCTTTCCATAAAAAAGACCGCAAAGTTTCAAAATCGCCTCAACTTCCTAATACCCGCCAGTCCTACCCGGGAAACTGGAACCTGCCTCCTCGATACCCAGCGAACAGGGGGGGGGGGGCGAGGTGCATACAGGAGGCCGATGACGACGGCGGGGAATCGCTGTCCGTACACGATGTCAGCACAGCCGCCACAACGCCCGGCCTCGCAGGACAAACCTCGGGCTCCCGCTCAGCGTCACCGTTAACGCAGGTACATGCGGTTAGACTTACCCAATTTTATGACCGATGGCTAAAAATAACAATGTTGTTCTTGATTGGTTAAAAAATGGTTATCCAATACCCTTTCATACACATGTACGACAATCAATAATACCTAAAAACAACCTATCAAATACTGAGAAATCAGATATGATGAAAGCCCTTATGAAACTCAAATCTTTAGGGGCTATCTCAGAGTGCAATGTGACTAAAGATCAATTTATTTCTAAAATATTCCTCACATTAAAACCTAACGGCGATAAACGCTTTATATTAAACCTAAAAACCTTAAACAAGCTAATCAATAGCGAACATTTTAAAAATGGAGGATTACCGAACAGCATGCAAATTGATACCACGCGATGGATACCTTGCTACCATCGACTTAAAAGAGGCGTATTTCCTCTTAGGCATTAGGCATTCCGACCGTAAATATTTATCAATTTCAGCCCAATAATTCGCTAAGAACATATGGCTTTAATTGCATGCCGTTGGCGTTTGGCTTATCCGTTGCCCCACGGGTATTCACTAAGGTTATGAAGGAAGTCATAACTTACCTCAGACATCACGGTTTTCAGTCAGTTTGTTATTTAGATGACATTTTATGCATTGGAAATACTTACGAGAATGGTCATAATAACGTAAATGAAACTTTGAAACTACTCGAGTTTCTAGGATAATTGACAACAAAGTCAATTACGATAAAAGTATGTTAAAACCGCGACAATTCTGCAAGTACTTAGGATTTTGTTACGATACCAGGTATCTCAGTACCTATACAATTGCCAGCCGATAAGCGACGTAACATCATCGAATTAGTAACAAAATTCACTAAATTACAGCCATGTTCCATCCGCGAATTAGCTCGCTTTATCGGTATTCTAGTCGCCACTAGCCCAGCCCTTAAATACGCTTGGGTATACACTAAGATTTTAGAACGCCAGAAGTTTCTAGCGTTACTTAAGCATAATAATAATTACGAAGCTAAAATTAACCTACCTAATATTATATTAGAGGATCTGAACTGGTGGCTACACGCAACCTTATGCGACAGCCAAATTTTGACATCGAAATCTATACCGACGCGTCGATGTCAGGCTGGGGTTCTGTTTGCAACAACGCTCAAGTACATGGCAAATGGAAGTCTTCAGAAAATTATTGTCATATCAATTACTTAGAGCTGATGGCAGCCTTTCTAGGTTTGAAATCCTCCGCCAGTGATGCAACCAATAAATAAATAAAATAAACAATATTACTGCGCATGGACAACACCACTGCGATCAGTTATATAAATCGTATGGGGGTATTCAATACCCCCACTTAAACGACTTGGCTAGGTCCCTTTGGAAATGTTGTGAACAGCGCAACCTATAGGTCATATACCTATCATACGTAAATTCCAAAGAAAACCGGGCAGACGCCGCGTCTAGAGTAGTCAATCCGGATACTGAATGGTCACTTTCCGATGAAGCATTCCAAGACATTATAAAATATTTTGGTCAACCTGAAATAGACTTATTCGCGTCCCGCGATAATGCGAAGTGTACCACATTCATCTCATGGAAACAAGACCCTGACGCAGCATCCGTAGACGCATTTACGATGGATTGGCAGAGCCATTTCTTCTACGCTTTTCCACCATTTTCCCTGGTATTAAAATGCCTTAGAAAAATTATTGATGACAAATGCACATGGCTTACTAGTTTATCCCAACTGGCCATCACAGCCATGGTTCCCACTATTGCAAAGCCTTATAGTTTCCGACGTTGTTTATAAATTAAGACCCATAAAACCCAAGTACTCCACCGCCTGGAATCCCCAATTGGTTTTAAACCATGTCTCAACATGGTTCCCTAATAGTGAGTTCTAACTCACACAGCTCACAGGGTACAAACGCTGTCTTTAATTAAACTCGAGAACATACTTTTCTCTGATAGCGGCATAAAGATCGTCATAACAGACATCATAAAGACATCCGCACCCGGCAGAGACCAGCCAATATTGTTCTTGCCATACTTCAGGAAAAATACGCGTATATGTCCAGCTACGGTGCTCTCAGGTTATATTTCTATAACTAAAAGCATAAGACCTGAGAGTACAAACAATCTGTTGTTGACGTACAAACGGCCACAAAAACCCACTACCACGCAAACCATCAGTAGATGGATCAAACAAGTCTTGTCAGAAAGCGGCATTGATACCAGTGTATTCGCCGCGCACAGTACACGGCTCGCGTCAACCTCGGCCGCAAGCTTAACCAGGAGTTAATATAGAAACCATTCGCAAAAGCGCAGGGTGGACTATTAGTTCATCTAATTCATTTGCTCGTTTTTATAATAGGTGCGTTATAAACGAAGGCGAATTTGCCAAATCTGTTTGCTTACGATTAGACATACAGACTGATTATTAATTCCTATTAACTATAGGTACCTATTATAAGATTATATTACACTACAGAAATGTTTATTTATGTTATGTTCATGTGATCGATAAGATCTTTATGTTTAGCTCGTTGAAGTTAATTCGAAATAAGTAAATATAAATGTAACGTACCATTACGGAAACATAAGTATAACTATAAGGCTGATTTGTCTATAGGTAAATAAAACCATAATGTTTAAAACCTTATTGTTTTCCATTTCAAAACTTTCTGACTCTTAACATCTACATTGTTATAATCATATCTGAAAAATGAAGCAACGAGTTATAATATATGATCAAACGAACTTCCAAGTGAAGTTCGATCATTATTATGATGAGTTGCTTCATTTGAAGATAATATGATCACCCTCCCTCCCTGACGCTTGAAGATTCCCAGATATAGAGAAAGTTTTATATCATACTCATGACTCTAAAAAATGAGCTACACGTCAAAGTGTCAACCGAGGTGCAGTCAGACCGGAATTACGTCACCTAATAGTTTTAAAAAATCTTTAAAATATGTGCGAAGTTACCAAGTAAGTAGGGAAACTACATTGTTATAATCATATCTTCAAATGAAGCAACTCATCATAATAATGATCGAACTTCACTTGGAAGTTCGTTTGATCATATATTATTTTAGACTATGATCTTTTACTTTTGCTCCAAGTGTATTTTTTTTTTAATTGGTATTTGTTGTTTAACTCTTTGGATGTGTTAGGCCCTTTGTACAGACGCCTTTTTCAACTTTATCGCTAGAGCATAAGGTTCAAAGTTGATAGAAACTGTCAAATTTTCGTGGGTTATAATCGGAGTAGGAAACGCTCTTATCTTTGGCAGAAACTACGGATTTCGTGCTTTGAGTGTAGAACTGAGATAGAGACCAGAGTGCCTATGCCTCTCGCACGCAAGGCATAGACAACTAATGAGGTTACGTCTGGCGCAGATTGATTTCTGTTTCATTTTCCTTTTTACTGTTTTTTTAATATAAATCTTGGATTTTTATTTTACTGTGTTTAGTTTAGTTTGTGATCTTCCTGTGCGAGTCGTAATAAATACTTTTTCTTTCTTTCTTTAGAACTCCACAAGTGCTGCGTTCAACGCGCTTTCAGCTATTCGAATGCCGTCTAGATGCTACGTGTGGTGATTCTTCGATCGATCGATAATGGTCTTGCTTTACTCTTACCGTAACATAAATAGATTTATTGATGGCGATGGCGCGAGACGGAAGCCACACGCGGCGGCGTCTTTGAATCGATTTGATTTTCCCATCACGAAATAGTGCTTGACGTCATAGTAGAGGTAGTCAAAAATTGGCACGCTTGGTCTTCATTCAGATCGTGATACTTGCATTATCTAGGTCTATCTATTTCTGTGAGTTGTAATTAAAAAAAGTCCTACTGATCAACGCCGTATAAACGGAAGTAAAACGTGGGCAAAATGCAGACAAAACTAAAGCGAAATACAACACACTCTCGATTCAAAAATATCAGAAACTACCACAAATAAGTTCAATATTCGACCAGTAAAAATATGATGCAATGTAACCCTCAACCGCTACGGTATTTACGAGACGTGGCCGCGAGTAGTTTGCACAGCACTCGCGCGGTGGCACTGTTTGCGACGCAATCGCGCGCCGATTTGTCGTGTCCTGTCACAGACGAGGGTTAAAGACTCTTACACACAGGCGCGACTTGTCGCGCGACGTGTCGCCTGGCGATTCTGCGATATTATCGCGCCGCAACACCTTTCACACAAGCGCGACGCGAATCGCGGCGCGACGAGTAGCGCGACACCGTGTAGCCGCGATATCGCCGCGACACCATACTAAATGTTCATTTTGTATGGTGTCGCGGCGATATCGCGGCTACACGGTGTAGCGCTACTCGTCGCGCCGCGATTCGCGTCGCGCTTAAGTCGCCCCTGTGTGAAGTGTCGCGCGCGTTTCCATAGAAATTGTTCTATGGGTATATATCGCAGAATCGCGTCGCACTGTCGCGTCGCGCTAGTGTGTAAGAGCCTTAATCGCCACTGAATTGATCGTGTTTTGGAGTTCCTTGGGTTGTGTAATGGAAAATAGTGGTGGTGTTTGGTAGCGATTACGTTGATTAATAGCCTCTTTGAGATTTTAATAACTACGTACGTGTCAGGCAGTCTGGCTGCAGGTTTGTGTGCCATTAAAATGAAACAAACAAAAATACCTGTCAACCTTTTATTATTTGAGTACGAGGTTTTTGGCTACTTTGCATGTGTGTATTTTATGTATTTTTTTTTGTAATGTGCGTTTTGTTCGTAATAAACAATTTTTCTCTCTCTTTCTTTTTTTATCAATTTTTTGCGATAAATGCTGTATTTTATTTTAAAGTCTGTCTGACGCTTGTTGATAAAACGAAAAATAAGCTTGTTTTGCAATTTTAGGGTTCCGTACCCAAAGGGTAAAAACAGGACCCTATTACTAAGACTTCGCTGTCTGTCTGTCTGTCCGTCCGTCTGTCTGTCACCAGGCTGTATCTCAAGAACCGCCATAGCTAGACAGTTGAAATTTTCACAGATGATGTATTTCTGTTGCCGCTATAACAACAAATACTAAAAATAAAATAAATATTTAAGGTGGGCTCCCATACAACAAACGTGTTTTTTTCGGCGTTTTTGCCTTGTGGTACGGAACCCTTCGTGTGCGAGTCCGATCACTTGGCCAGTTTTTATATCTATTTTTGTTGCGATAAATGCTTTACTTTATTTTATAGTCAGTCTGACGCTTGTTGATAAAACGAAAAATAAGCTTGTTTTGCAATATTTTTTTTTTTTTTGTTCAAAAACAGAAAAGGCCAATTTACCAGTTAGCAAAAACAAGTCAAGAAAAACTGTCGACGTTATGAAAGATTAAAAACAAAAAACTACACGTCACAGCCTAATCAAACAACACGGCAGGCGACATCGCCATTCAGTCCAAACAATTTAACTGGACAAACGTTGGCAGAATTTTGACAAATACCCCCACAACCCAGCCGAGGTCGAACAAACACTGTAACGTGTTATTTGTATTACTAAACGTCAGACAAGCAGAGGGTCAAAAATATTAACGTTGGCATATTCATCATGTGTGGGTTGTGGGTATACTGGTGTGAGTAGGCTGTTGGCTCTAGAGGGTAAAATATTGTTGGGTAAGACCACAGATATATATAAACCTAGATAACGCAAGTATCACCAAATGTCCTGTCTTTGGTATTGTTCGTCGAATCGTTGAGCTCCTGAAGTTCTGAGTTGAGCTGCACGATTTTTGACAAATACGTGCACTGATTGGACAGGTCCGCTCAATCTGTGTGGTTCTTTCCTCAAAAGACCATTTCAGACACTCTACATGGTCTTCACAGTAACTGACCAAGATTTTGTCTGGACTTTAAAAGAGACTGTGACTTCTGAGTTTGTTGCGGCCTTTCTTCTCAGAATAGTCAGATACGAAACGCCGACCTCATCTAGTTTAAAAAAATATGATTGACGTGTAAAAGTGTTTGTACAAACCTACTTACAGAAAATAAATCATTTATCAGGAACTGTATGAACTGTCTAGGGAGGTGTATCTACGTATATCTGTGGGTAAGACGTAAATGTGTTCTAAATCTGCTGAGTTCCTTTGCCACGTGTTTCGGGTTTCGCATATAATAAAAATAATGTTGTATATACCACTCTGCCTAACCCTTCACGGGTTACAGACGCGATGGTATGTTGAAATAAACCGACTAAAAACCTTACTTTTTGTAAGGTAAAGTAAGGTTTTTAATATGCCTAAAAATATTGCTATGTTGATAAATTGTTAAAGCTCGAGGCTTCAAAATCCATCACAAAAATGGGAACAATACAGTTATATACGTTTGCCTTAACATTTTTAAATAAGTTTGGCTTTTTAGCTCAACTAAAATGACATCATCATCATAATATCATCATAATCAGCCTATAATGTTCCCACTGCTGGGACACAGGCCTCCTCTCTCTGAGAGGAAGCGGGCCGTAATCCACCACGCGGGCCCAGTGCGGGTTGGTAGATGTTACATGTCTTCGAATTTTAGGTTCTAGGACATGCCGGTTTCCTCACGATGTTTTCCTTCACCGTTTTGAGAGCAGTGGTGATGATATAATTTACACAAAGTAAAACGCCTGTCTCGGTTCGAACCTATGACCTACAACTCGTAAGTCGCGGCCGTGACCACTGGGCCACCACTACTCTCAAATCAAATTACATAGGTAATGTTAAATCACTGCATTTTCACTCTCATATTGCAAGACAATTTGAAGATTATTATGCAAAAGGTATCTATCTGTCCGCCATTTAAAAATGCACTTTCTCAAGCAGCTTTTAAACTACAACCATTTTGAAGATAATTACGCAAAACGCATGTCCATAAAAATGCAGCAACAATTTGTTAGTTCTTGAAAAATCCATTATTTCATAGGAAACTTCAGCCCAGAAATTGTTAACGAGAAAACATCAGGAACGAAAAATACGGAACAGAACGAGATCCATTGAATAGCCAAGCGGATCTTCCAGTACGTATGCTCGAAACAATAATGTCAAAATAGGAACAGACGAGCACGCAAACTGTCAATGAAAGTACGGGTAAAACCGGGTAAAACAATAATAATTTGTAGGTACAGTTGTGGAGAAAAATGTTTCTGTTTTATTTTAAAGTTGTACTTTTTGGGAATTGAGTAAAAAAGTGAGCATTTGAAATGTCAAACAGCAGTCTGACACTCATAATTAATAATTATTTATCTTCGTTTTCTGATTACTTAAATAAAAACACGTCAGGTTTTGTCTTTAAAAAAATTGTTTCCAATAACCAGATTATTCTCCTTTCTTCTCCTCTCAAGTCATCATCTGCCTAGCCTTTTCCCAACAGTTGGGAAAAGGCTAGGCAGATGATGACTTCATATACATAATGCCAACAAGCGCGCTCCCCTCTCGAGTCAAGGGGTTATTGAGAAGCACTAAGGGATTATTACAAGGAAACACCATTCATCTGACTTATACGAGTATACTTAATATGCTGCAATTTATACTTGGAATATTACGAATAATTATTCAAGTATTTCATACAAGTAAACTAAGAAATTATGTTGCATGTATGCAATGTATTGTTACGACTATTTATAGAAAATCAAAATGCAAACATAGTTTTACTTTTGTTTTTCATTTATGTTTCTTCAGACCATATTTCGGCTATGACGGCCAATCACAATGGAGACTAGCCATCGCATCGGCGCGGGAGACATTATGGTGCACAAATGTGTGCGCAGCATAGATATAGATAGACCTAGATAACTAGTATCATGATCTGTATGAAAACCAAGCGTGCCATTTTTTGACTACCTACTATGATGTCACAAGCACTAAACGGGAATACACGATTTAGAGATGGGAAATCATAGGGATTCAAAGCCGCGTGTGGCACCCGTCTCGCCACGCCAGCGCTCACGCTCACCCAGCCAGCAGTACACGGGACTGAGTGCGAAAGTGGCGACTTACGATTTGTGTACGTAAGCTAGGTGTATCTATATCTATGGTGCGCAGACACAGGTGCACTCTTTCTTCCCTCACTTACATAGTCCGATGAGACGGCAAAACTCCTTGTACATATAACTCACACATAACGTACAAAGAAAGCGCACATTAAAACAAAAAAAAGAAACCTGAACATACTAATTCCTCACCAATTAAAAGAAAAATCTTGTTTAAAAAGCAAGCGTATTTTTACGCAAATCTCTGCAACCGTACTTTTAGCTGGGCCGGGCCAACGATACCCGTATATTTTGAAAGAACCGGCCCGCACATCCAGCGCTTTGTTTACAGCCATGCATCCGTATTACCGGTTTAACAAAGAGAACAAAGTTGGATTCAGCTCCCGCTGGAAGAAAGCGCTGATTGTATGCTGGTTTGGCGTGGACCTACTTTTTAGAGCGAGGGAAAAGATGTCGTCGTTACTGGTTATATTTTTTATGAAGATGGCGAATGACTTGCAAATTATGTGCTAGAAGATGAACGGCAGACGGGGTCGATGTGTTAAAATGACGATCTTGCATCGGATAGGACAGTGTGGTTTTGATTAACTCAGTCACAGTCCTCAGAATCCCTTTCATTTTGAAGGAGTTTTATAATCCATTGCTTCAAAATATGCTGGAAAAATTCGTCTGCTCGACAACGTAAATAATACTTAAAAAAGAATATTATTAAAATTAATTGAGTGTGATAGTGAGTGAATTACTCAATTATGCTGTTTGTGTAAATTGCAGAAATCTGCTGGATACACTTCACCTATAGGTCATTGTGACATGTTTGGACGTCAATCTATTGACAATCCATTCATCCATTAGAGTGCCGCCCTATTCATTTGGTAAAATAAAACATAACATTAAATAATTAGTTTATGAGAAAATCGCGGACATACAAACATACATACATACATACGGGTCGAAAACAGAACCTCCTTTTTTTGAAGTCAGTTAAAAACCAGACACAGGACTCCTTCAAAACAAAAAAAAAATCTGATTCTAGGAACGATCGGGGGCGATTTGGGGTATCTAATATTCAAGGGGGCGAGTCGATACACTTAGGCAATTAGGGGCAAGATCCAAGGGGCGAGCGGAGCCCAAACCCTAGTAACTACACAATTTAGTCTGCGTCTGACAATAATAATTAATATACAATGAAAATATGACCTACTTTTGTCTACACACACAACAGCTTCTGAGTGAACATAATTATTAAGTTAAATCTTGCTTTCAGGTATTATATAAATTCCCTAGAGTTTAGGTAACTCCGCAGGAGAAGGCTGCACTATAATTGTATACGTTCAACAATCAACCGGGTCACCCGGGTATCTAAGCCCCGTGTAATATCTAGCAACATCCGGTTGCAAGATGGCCGGCCCGGATATCCGGAGCTCTCAGATGTCGCTACTTGGACAGCTCTATTAAAGTTGTTACGTCGTTATATTTGCTTAAAAAAATTCTTGTTAGATAGTTAAATAGATAAAATGTTTATTCAGTGCAACAAAAAACAATACAGGTATTAAAAAACATAAAAAAAAGAGTAATAAAGATTAAAAAGATAAATTGACCCATAGACACCTAGCTCATATACATCTATAACGGTCGATCACTACTGGGCGGTGTGTCTCTCATGGTTACACCAAATGGGAGCTAAAGCTAAAGTTGTTAAAGCTTTCTTGTTTAAAATTTTAGTTTTACAAGAATTTGAAGGCTGTCTTAGGAGTTCAGGAGGACTGGTGGCGCAGTGGTATCAGCCCCGACTTATGAGTTGTAGGACGTGAGTTCAAACCCAGGCAGTACCTTTGCTTTTTGTGAAGTAAATAGGTACGGTTGAGAATAAATGCACGCTTAGATTTTAATTGGAAAGGCACTTCAGAAAATAATTATGCAAAATTGATGATCGCAGTGATGACCAAGTGGGACGAGCCTGTGGAGAAATAATAACAGCCGCACAGGTCGATCGATCAGGTTAAGCTACGCTTGCCGCGGTTGGTTTGTGAATGGGTGACCATCTTTACATACCGTGACCCCTCCGTGCATCAGAAAACACGTTAAGCCGTTGGTCCCGGCTGTCATTAGTGAATCTTTGACAGTCGTTACGGGTCGTCAGAAGCCCGAAAGTCTGACAACCAGTCTTAACCAAGGGGTATCGTATTACCCAGTAACTGGGTTGTGGAGGTCAAATAGGCAGTCGCTCCATATAAAATACTGGTATTCAGCTGCATCCGGTTAGACTGGAAGCCGACCCTAACATAGTTGGGGAAAGGCTAGGCAGATGATGTGTGATGACCAAGTGGAGATTGCAGTGGTGGCTAAGTGGTCACGGCCCCGACTAAGGAATTGTAAGTCGTGGGTCCGAACCCAGGCAGGCACTTTCTGTTTTTAATTTCATCACCACTGCTCTCAAAACGGTGAAGGAAAACATCGTGAGGAAACGAGCATGTCTTAGAAATAAAAAAATCGAAGACATGTTTGTGACATCCACCAACCTGCACTCCTCACTCCCTCTCACCGAGAGGAGGCCTGTGTCCCAGCAGTGGGAACATTATAGGCTGATTATGCGTATGCTTAGGACTGTACAACTTTCAGTGATAAGAAATCTATCTATCATCATCATCATTTGCCTAGCCTTTTCCCAACTATGTTGGGGTCGGCTTCCAGTCTAACCGGATGCAGCTGAATACCAGTATTTTACATGGAGCGACCGCCTATCTGACCTCCACAACCCAGTTACTGGGTAATACGATACCCCTTGGTAAGACTGGTTGTCAGACTTTCGGGCTTCTGACTACCCGTAACAACTGTCAAAGATCGACGAATGACAGCCGAGACCTTCAAACGCGCGCGCTTAAATCTATCTATATACAAATAAAATAAAGTCGGGTTAGTTACACTATATTTTATAACTCAAGAATGGCTAGACCGATTTTTATGATCTTTGATTCGTTGGATAATTTTTTTCCGCCTCGACTAACAGAATAATTATCAAAACATGGAAAAAAATTACGAAAAAAAAAATTAAGATATTTCTTTTTCTCATACGTTCGTTCTTATTGATTCTGAGGCGAAACGAAGTTCCCTGGGTCAACTAGTTACTAATCCTACACTCCTTTCCTTTTTTTTTTTAAGTGACTGAATCCCTTTCACACTTATTTTACCTAATTCCTATACACAACATACTGTCCCATACTCAACCTCGCTACGACATGAAACAATTATGTTTTTTCTGTTACAAAACGAAAATACCACTGTCGTAAAGCTAATCTATAAAACCCCAACAATTCCACATTTCCTTTTATACAAGTCAAAAGTCAATCGAAAACTGACTCAACTCCTCTCACACTCATTCTATTTTCGATCTAAAAAAATCACCGAATCCATTTTATCTACCTGGCAACATTCGGCAGTGTCATTCAGCGCCTTTAAAAGTCGATCGTAAAAATAAAAAAACGGGAGTCTATGGACAATGGAGTTGGGGGTAATTTTTCACGCGTGTATAGAGTTATGTACGGTGTAAGGACGCTTTTATATTGGTAGGGGAAAAATATTATTTTTATGTACAGAAAATTGAGAAAATGCTGCTTACGAGTTTTTGAGATGGTTTATTTATGTGATTCCCGTCATGTGCTTTACGAATGTATAACCAAATAGCACATCATCATCGTTTCAGCTGAAAGACGTCCACTGCTGGACATATATATACACAAGTGGATTCCTGCGATGCTGCGGGTTCACAAGGTCATCGGTCCACTTTCTGGGGGGCAGTCTTCCAACGCTTCACTTACCGGTACGCGGTCACCATTCCAGAATTTTTCGGCCCCATCGGCGATCTGTTCTGCAAGCAGGGACTCAAACAGTAACCGTCATAAGTGTTTTAACACTGTTTTAAAAGAAAAACGTTTCTAAATGTAACAGATACAATAATGTTACAGAATCAATGTGTTAATATGTGTAACAGAAATAAGCATTTGTAGGTATAGTTGCACGGTATCGCAAAAACGCGCGGCGGACAGACAGACGCGGTGATGGCAAAATAGGCTCAATACAGTCGGGATTGCGGCTATTTTGGCAACGCGTAAAGCCGCGTTTACCGGTAACACTTATTAACACTGTTAGATTAGATATAATTACTGTTACTCTTTTACTATTACTGTTATTATTACTGTTGCTCACAATGGGCCTTATAAGAAGGCTAAAAGTCACCCAAAGGGCAATGGAGAGGGCTATGCTTGGAGTTTCCCTGCGTGATCGAATCAGGAATGAGGAGATCCGCAGGAGAACCAAGGTAACCGACATAGCCCGCAGAATTGCCAAACTTAAGTGGCAGTGGGCAGGGCACATTGCTCGCAGAACAGATGGCCGATGGGGCCGAAAGGTTCTGGAGTGGCGACCACGTACCGGAAGACGTAGCGTTGGAAGGCCTCCCACAAGGTGGACCGACGACCTTGTGAAGGCCGCAGGAACCCGTTGGATGCGAGAAGCACAGAACCGGTCGAAGTGGAAGTGCTTGGGGGAGGCCTATGTCCAGCAGTGGACGTCTTTTGACTGAAATGATGATGATGTTGATGACTCTTTTAAAAGTGTTTTGGGTTAACACATTGAAAAACATTTGTAAGGGTTACCTACATAATATTATTTGATTTTGTTATCGATTTAATATGTAACACTTATAATTTTGTAACCTTTACGAAGGTGGTTTTATGTCCCTGTATTGTGCCCTGCACATATTCACAGCGTGTTTGTACACTTGGTAACCAAAACTAAAGAGCGCGTCGTCGCTGCGTGAGATAAAGATACTATAGAGGTGATTTTTTTTACCAGTTAAAAATTTTTACAGGGTATTCTATCCATGATTATGAACAACTTTAACTATGGGAAAAACTCTGAAATCACGAAAGAAAAATCTGCTGTTTCATACATTTTGGTCAAGTAGGCATTGAACCAAGGCCACGGTGAGGCAAGGGGTGCTAAGAATCCCCGGAAGAGCAGGAACCCGTTGGATGCGAGAAGCGCAGAACCGGTCGAAGTGGAGGTGCTTGGGCCTATGTCCAGCAGTGGACGTCTTTCGGCTGAAATGATGAGGTATTGAACTTTTGTATGAAACAGCTGATTTTTTTTTGTGATTTCGGAGTTGGTCCAATAGTTAAAGTTGTTCATATTCATGGGTAGAACACCCTGTAAAAATTAGGAACCGGTAAAAAAAAATCACCTGTTATAGAGGTACACATAATTTAAATAGATACAAAGATACCATTTGTATTATTTAATGAAAATGTTCATTGAAATTTAACAACATGATACTGCGGCATTGGGTTGGTTAAACGAATTTATTTCAAACAGTAATTCTGTTGAATTACAATTGTTTATTTAGAGAATCTATTTAATGTGTTCATTGCTGGATTTCAGTTTATTACTGTGTCGGATTTCAGATTTACGGATTAATTCACATTGTCTGTTTTACATAAATAAACTATTTTGTACCGAAAAATATATCATAACGCCTAAATTTCCCAAGGGATTGAAAGAGGTATGCAGCGCACTTCATTTCGCCAGTTACGTTTAAGGGGCTTACATGACCTAAAGCGCGGTCACTGTCGGACTGCATAGAAAAGAAAGAGAAGCGCGATGACACAACGCTGGTAATTTATTGCAAAATATGAAGCAATTATTTAATTACAAAAAATTTGGTTTGGACGAAAAAATTAAAACAATAGTATTTTAGTATGTTGATTGTAGAATAATCTGACAAAAAATCAGAATGATTGTATAATATTAGTATGGTTTTTATTGTAAAAAGAAAGTTTTTAGAGGTACCTAACTTCATGATTTTCTACTATCGAATCAAATTAGTTGTATTACGTTTTTGGGCCCGCGTGGTGGATTACGGCCCACTACCTCTTATTGAGAGGAGGCCTGTGACCCAGCAGTGGGAACATTATAGGTTGATTATGTAGTCAAGAGCATTTTTTTTTTTTTGGCCTATTCTGTCCCACTGCTGGGCAAAGGACTCCCCCAAATCCTTCCAGGATCTCTTTTCCCGCGCCACCTCAAGAGCATTATATGATAATAATTTTTACCCTTTTTTTTTTTTTGAGGTTGGGTAGTTACCACTGCATTTCCTACTTGTCGTGGCAGCCTTTAATTAAGGCTACACTATAAAATGTTCCCTCCTTAAAAATTACAGACCCATCTCGCTTCTGAGCCACGTCTATAAGCTGTTCTCACGGGTGGTCACGAACCGTTTCGCCAGGAGACTCGACGAGTTCCAGCCACCGGAACAGGCCGGGTTTCGCGGAGGATACGGCACCATAGATCACATACACACAGTGCGGCAGATTATACAGAAGTCCGAAGAGTATAATCAGCCCCTGTGTCTGGCCTTTGTGGACTATGAGAAGGCCTTTGACTCTGTCGAAACCTGGGCTGTTCTGGAATCCTTACAGCGATGCCAAGTAGACTGTCGTTATATCGAGGTGCTGAGATGTCTCTACGACGCCGCCACCATGTGTGTCCAAGTACAGGACCAGCAGTCCAAACCCATCCAACTGCGCAGAGGAGTGAGACAGGGGGATGTCATATCCCCGAAACTGTTCACGAGCGCGTTGGAAGATATGTTTAAGACGCTGGACTGGAAAGGTAAGGGCATTAACATAAACGGCGATTACATCTCACACCTGCGATTCGCTGATGACATAGTCTTGATGGCGGAGTCGCTGGAGGAGCTAACCCAGATGCTGGACGGCCTAGCTTCAGCCTCGCGACACATCGGTCTCGGCATGAATCTGGATAAAACCAAAGTCATGTTCAATGGCCTCATTGACCCGGGACCGGTCGTCGTGCACGGCCACCCTCTCGAAATTGTTTCCGAATATACTTACCTCGGGCAAATTCTGCAGTTAGGTAAAAACAATTTTGAGAGGGAGGCCAAGAGAAGGATCCAGCTAGGCTGGGCAGCGTTTGGGAAACTACGTCGAGTCTTCTCGTCATCTATACCGCAATGCTTGAAAACGAAAGTTTTCAATCAGTGCGTCCTACCCGTCATGACCTACGGGGCTGAAACGTGGACACTCACGATACGGCTGGTTCACCAGTTCAAAGTCGCTCAGCGAGCTATGGAAAGAGCTATGCTCGGAGTCTCTCTGAAGGATAGGATCCGTAACGAATGCATCCGACAGAGAACGAAAGTTATCGACATAGCTCAAAGAATTAGCAAGCTGAAGTGGCAGTGGGCCGGCCATATCTCGCGAAGAACCGACAACCGCTGGGGTAAACGAGTTCTTGAGTGGAGACCGCGACTCGGCAAACGTAGTGTGGGACGCCCTCCGGCCAGGTGGGATGACGATCTGCGAAAGACTGCAGGCAGATGCTGGATGCGTCAAGCTGAAGACAGGGCGCTATGGCGCTCATTAGGGGAGGCCTATGTCCAGCAGTGGACTGCTATAGGCTGATGATGATGATGATGATAAAATGTAATAATAATATGTGTATTTTAACATGTATTTTTGGTGTATGCTTTGGTGGTATGACCCCTCCCGCTCTGGGAGGAGCGGAAGGGGTCATTTTTACCCTGACGTGATACATTAAAAAAACGCCGAAAAAACACGTTTTAAATATGGGGACCCAGTTTAATGAGTATTAACGTTACCTATTTGATTTTTATTATTTGTTGTTATAACGGCAATAGAAATACACACTCTGTGAAAATTTCAACTGTCTACCTATTACGGTTCATGATATACAGCTCGTACAGCCCGCTGACAGATAGACGGACAGACGGATGGACGGACGGACTGTGGAGTCTTAGTAATAGGGTTCCGTTGGCACCCCTTGGGTACGGAACCTTTAAAGGTTATTTTTAAATATCCCCAACAGGAGGGTGAAATGGTATTGAAAGTATGGGGATAATCTAACATCCACGAACGGAGTCGCGACAAAAGCGCTTCTGTCTGTCGTATAAAACCTACATTATGAACACACCTTATCGCCATATAACTATTATCTGTTGTTGCAAAGTAATAATGTTCTATTGTGAAGGAAAATTCGCCGTATATTGATGACTCGCGTTTTTAATTCAACAACAGAATGTTATTAGGTATGTGTTTTTGTACCCCTGCCAAATAGGATTGAACGAGTTTATTAACCTAAAAGATTAGCGGGGTCAGGGCTGGCGTGTCAAAGACTTCTTTTTCGAGGAAATCTAAATGTTTTCTAGGTGTAAAGAGGTGTTTTAAGACCTAAACAATCGCAATGTCCGCGCGGAACTAGTTGGCCGCGCCTAGGTATGTGAGCGGTGGGACGGAGGGGCGGGGGCGCTTTGTCATGACTCAGTACGTGCGTTGCGAACAATAGGCAACCCCGCCGCCCTCACCCCCGTCCCCACCCAAGGCGCGGCCAGCTAGTTCCGCGGACAATAATTATTGGCATTATAATCTTTGTTTTCTGGTGTTTTTTCGCTGTAACACCGATAAACAATTTTTTTTTTCTTTTACATTCACACAGGCTGGCCCATTTACAGGATTCAAATTGTTTTTTAGAACCTTCTTTTTTGCGAAATACCCAGCGTGTGTGCGTGTGTCCCAATGTTTTTTTTTTCTCTGTTTTGTCGCCTGTGTGTTTTAAATGTATCATGCTGAGATAGGAGCATAGAGTACATTATAGTATACTGAAATAGGAGCCTCTTGGCCTCGCGCAGGATTTTCTGTGTTTTTTCCTTTTTTATACCTATAATTTAGTTTTTAAAGAAATAGCTTAATTTTTAATTACACTAGGTACTAAATTAAAAAAAAAGACTAACTAAATATATAAAAACAAAAACTAAAGGATATTTAGGCGTCGAAGTACTCGTCCGCATCGCTGTGATCTGGAAATGTGCCCAGAAGACTGGCAGCATTGCCACAAAAATCAATCAACCAAGTTTATCAACAATCCACAATAGAATATAATATATGTAACTAATTAATTTATTACACCACGTATGCACTTCTCAAAAAATGATTAACCCACTTTCGATTCGCAAAACAAAGGTTGGAAATGGCCGTGTCACTCGCGAATATGATCCGAGGCTGGGATACTCTCAGATATTCTCGGATAACTTCGGATAAATTCAATACACATTGTGATGCGACTTAGGTAAAAGTTGTTCGGGCTAGTCTTCGAGTCGTTACTTGATATCAACTTGTTTTGATAGAGACCTTGTAACACTGGTGATTTTGAAACTGCTTCGGTGCTTGTAAATAATATCGTTGTTTTGTAAACAAAATGGAGTGTTTCTTTTCGTTTAGGTCCTAAATTAGGTAAAAAAAAGGTACGACCTAACTATGGTAACTTGTGTAACTAAGGTAAATGTACCAATACTCGTCGGGTTATGAAGTTCACTGACTTTGAAGAACTGCTGCGTGAAAAGTATTGAATTTAAAACGAAACTTTTTACATGACGAAATAGAAAAATTATCTGTTATTCTAAATAAGTTTTAATGTTTATAATTTTTCGTGATAATAAATACTTATTGAAGCAAATGTGAAAAAAGGGCGATTTGTACCAGTACTCGCCAGATTTGTACTATTAATCATCAAAAGGACCCAGTAGTCGTCAATTTTTGATGCTAATATGAACTCTCAGGCCTTTAACATAGAGTTCAATATGATTACACATTAAAACAAATTGTGTTAGTCTTTCATAATTATGCGTGGCAAGTCTAAGAAACAAAAGGTAGGTAGAAGACTAAATCGCAAGAAATTACTAAAGGATGTGAGGTGTTAGCAGAGTAGGTAGGTAAATTGTAATATATTTTTGCTTAAAAAATTAAGATATCAGAATCACAGAATCGGTTTTTATCAGAATAAATTTTGACGTGAAAACGTCGTTTCAGTCTCTGGAAAATTCAACATTTTTGACCAACAAATACATGTAACATTTCAATCGTTAATAACTAAGAGAGTTTGAATGCTAGGGTAATGATTGAGCATTCAAAAGATTGGTCATAATTGTACTAATTTTGAAGCAAAATATAATTTGCCTTTGACGTCACATCGCAAGTGCAGGCGCACACGCCCGACCCTCCTTTTTGACTATGCGTCGAAATTTCAATTAGGTTATAGTATTATTTTGAAATAATCGAGTTTGTTTATAGTGTACTCCGACGACGCTTTAATTTTGCTACATATCTTTTAATAATTACTATTAAGTGTTCGATATTTCCAATTTCTGAATGCCCACAAATCTTCACAAAAGGGTCAGCTTCAAATATAAATAGCAATAAAATCTACTCGGTTCGTTAATTTAAAAATAAATGCAAAATGACTACCACTTTTGGGTGCTTTTGTGAATCAATGATCAATCAACTCAGCCTATCGCAGTCCGCTGGACATAGGACTCTCCCAGACTGCGCCACAATACCTTGTCCTCTGCCTTGCGTATCGAGTGTACCCCAGACATCTTCTTTAGGTCGTCCGTCCATCTAGCTTGGGGGCGCTACGCTTGCCGATACGCGGTCTCCACTCCAGGACTCGTCTGCTCCACCGGCCATTGGTCCTTCGACAGACATGGCCAGCCCACTGCCACTTCAGTTTGCTTACTCTGCAAGCTATGTCGGTAACTCCGGTTCTTTTCCGGATAATTTCGTTCCTGATTTTATCCTTCAAAGAGACTCCGCACATAGTTCGCTCCATAGCACGCTGAGCTACCTTGAATTTGTAGAGCAGCCAGACCGTCAGTGTCCACGTTTCAGCACTTTAGGTCATGATGGGCAGGGCGCACTAGTTTGCCAAAAGGCTCCATCAATCCGTCAGATATTTATATATTCACTACCAGGACATGTAACACTATTGCACAGAATGACTTTTATTCGCCCTGAATATCCTTTTAAAAATTGTCTTAAACTGACTTTTCAAAGTGAGATTTAGGGAAAGCCCACAATTTATTCATCAGATTTGCTTATTTAAGTTGTTATGGGTTAGGCCGCACATGATCATACGAAAATCAACGGCTCTGAAGATCACTATAATTTGGCCCTTTTTTTAAATCTGAAAGTGAACTCCTGACCACGGGGCTCCCATCAGAAACTTTGCCAAAAACATTTTCGGTGTTCTCTCGTCATGCCGCACCTACTCAGCTAACAAATTATCGCCCTGCATATGCTTGCTCAAAAACCCTCTGGGCTGGTACCATAGCAAAATAATTTCAAATGTCGTCTCACACCGGCCGTAAATCTGGCCATTAATGAAAAAAATCTCAATCAAAGTAAGTTTGCATCATAAAGAATGCAACGAATGTTAAAAGCCCAGTGCCGAGCAAATACAAAAACGAAAGAAAAAAGAAATCTGCAGCAAGTAGCAAAAAAGATAAAGATATCGTCTCATATAGACCGTAAATCTGCTTAGAACTGAAAAATATCACATACGGTGAAAGGTTTCTTTTTAAGGAGTGCAATGCAACTAAGTCCAGTCTCGGGCAAATACAATGGTTAAGGCAGTATCGGAAACCGTATGATTTTTTTTTACAAAAGCCTTTGAGTAAAAAATAATTCGCCTCATAACAACTGTAAATCTGCTCGAAATTACAAAAATGCCCACCAAAAAAACGTTTAAATCTATAAGCCTAAAAATCTAGATAAGCTAATTCAAAAGCTAGGCCACCTAGGGGCTGTTTTTTTCTAAATATTCAAGTATTAACCTGAAAACTTAAAAAAATTATCGACAATCGTCAAATTATTAATGCACCGTGTCATAGTGCAAGTGCGTACATGCGTCAAGATTACGAGAACATTAGGAAGTTTCAACGGCAGAAGACTTAGTAAGAAGACACCTCTATATAGGTGAGGATTTGATTGTAACTGTACCAACCGCGCTCAATCTGAGTGAGTTACTGTTGGAAAACTAGCATCAATTAGCCAGAACTTAATTACAACTTGTTATTATACCTTTCTCAGTAAGGCAGTTTAGGTTAGAACTGAGAATACTTTTTACGGGCCGAGTGAGTGGAGCGTGCTTACGATAGGTACAGCGAGCGAAGCGAGCCCTTTCTTTACACGAATAAGCAGACTGCGCTTACTCAAGCAATGATTTATTATGTGTTATGTATGTTATTTTGAATTGTAAATGTATTGTAATGTAATGTGACTGCATGAGTGTATTATTATTTTTATGAGTCAATGATACTCGAATTAAAATGTTTTTTTTTTTTTTTTAACAGTTTAAGAGAAACCCAGTTTTATTGCCAAATGTAGCCCAAACCTTAAAATGTTGGTACAGACGCCAAGCACATCAAGCTATTACAATCTGTCAAATTAATTTAATAGATTTTAAACTTTATCGCTAAAGCATAAGGTTCAAGTGACGAGTTTAAAGACAACTATTGAGCGGGTCCCAGTAATCGTCAAAATAGCACTAAATATGACGAGTTTTGGGTCAAGTAGGACTTTTTAGGTACCAATAGATGTCACGTTCGAAAAATAATACTTTTATGATAAAACTGTTCCAAACTTTAAGTTACATCATTAGCAAATTAACTTAACTCATTCATTAAACGATCAGCCTTACCATAGACCCCAGTGAAGGTTCGTAAATCAAAAAACAAAACTGCGCGCCGAGTTTGACATTTAGCAGTTAAACATGCAAAAAAATGAAAAAATTGTGGGACACACTTTTCAAGTAAGATATCTCAGCCACCATTACAGTTAAAACTCAGTGTTGTTATTTTAATTGTGCAATATGTTACCAAAAATATGTTGCCATAAAAATCGGTCAATTAAATATTTAGTAGACAGAGATATTGAAGTTTTTAGACAATTTGACGACTTCTGGGTCCCTGTCGACTTCACCCGCGTTTACCTTAACTAGCATAACAAGTGAGCGTTGCATATGCACGATTGACGGGTGGCGACCACCTCGCCCCGTGCCTTTGTGAGTGATCTCTCATTTGCTTATGAATGTGCGTTGGACTGACATTGTATGCGTGGATTTCCAATATTTGTGTCAATTTTGTGAGTAAGCAAACTGAAGTGGCCGTGAGCTGGCCATGTCTGTCGAAGGACCGATGGCCGGTGGAGCAGACGAGTTCTGGAGTGGAGACCGCGTATCGGCAAGCGTAGTGTAGGACGCCCCCCAGCTAGATGGACGGGCGACCTAAGGAAGGTGGCTGGGGTAGACTGGATGCGGAAGGCGGAGGACAGGGTGCTGTGGCGCAGTCTGGGAGAGGCCTATGTCCAGCAGTGGACTGCGATAGGCTGAGTTGATTGATTGTGTCAATTTGTTATTGTAATGCTTCAGTCTCACCAACGGGTATCGTATTACCCAATAACTGGGTTGTAGAGGTCAGATAGGCAGGCGCTTCATGTAAATACTGGTATTTGGCTGCATCCGGTTAGACTGGAAGCTGACCCTAACATAGTACCATTGTATAGCAATTACATACAAGTATCAAAGACAGAATTATCAAAGAAAGTATCAAAGAAGTTGTGAATTTATTAAACGGGATTCTATACAAATAAATAAAACTTGAAGTGTCTGTTTGTAATGTCAAAATAACAGCTTTTTACTAGCTGAAAGTATATACAATACTTTCAACAAAAAAAACATTTTTTTTGTCCATTTGTGCCAGTTAATTGCCGAAACGGCTAGACCGATTTTGACGGGACTTTCACTGGCAGATAGCTGATGTTATAATCACGGAATAGATAAATTTATCTATTCCGTGGTTATAATAAAGAGTAACTGATGCTAATTTTATTTTTAACCGACTTCAAAAAAGGAGGAGGTTCTCAATTCGGTGGTATTTTTTTATAGAAAAATAATTTGTTAAGAGACACTATGGTTTTCCGACGTTCAGGCGAACGAAGTCGCGGGCAACTAGTGAGTTAATACAATAAGTCAATTTGCCTAACAATTAATTTCCCTCACTTTACAATCAGTATAGAATAAATAAGTTATTCTAAGCAAACAGTGTTGGTCTAATAAAATTTACCGTTTCGATAAATTCACGTCATAATATTTTAATCGAACCTTTCGAAAATAATAAATAATAATATAATATTCCACAACTATCACACAACGCCGTCTAGTCTCAAGCTAAGCAGAGCTTGTGTTATGAGTACTAGACAACTGATAAACATACTTATATATTTCTAAATACATACATATATAGATAAATTACACCCAGACACAGAACAAATGATCATGCTCATCACACAAACATTTGTCCTGGGTGGGAATCGAACCCACGACCTCCGGCATAGCAGTCATAGTCACTGACCACTAGACCAACAGGCCAGTCAAAAAATTATTCATAGGCTGCCTTACTAAGCCATTTCATACTAAACCAGGGCCCTAGGACGAACGTGCGGCATAAACGTAGCGACAAACATACTGCAGCGTGACATCTACGGTTGCAACCAATTTTTTTTTTTTTCTAGTTCATATGACTGGCCATCAATTTATTACTCAGAATTTTCCGAATTTTGACGTTATCAAGCAACTCATTTGATTAATGGAAGAAAAGTAGCTGAAAATATGTACTAAATGCAGCCGAGCCCTATAAATCGAATCATAATTTTAAAACGTATTTACATCACCAGGCATTTTTTTTCTTTTTTTTTAAATTGAGAAATCATCAAATGATCCCGCTCTGGGTGAAGCGAAAGAGAATGTCAGACTCTTAGTGACTAAAACTCACCCGTGTTCCTTCCGTAGCCCTGTTCCGGAGTAGCGGTAACCCTTTCGGACAATCCCGGTAAGCATCACCAGGCTTCATGCTTGTAATCTGTAATGATACTTTGCGAATTTAGTATCTTTAAATTTTACCTGATTTATTCTCAGCGGTAGTCTTTTCTCTGGTGTAATAACCCTATTTTATTGTCGTAGGTGTAGAACCAGTTACAAAAGGGCTGTCAACCTTTGTTTTTCGGCCTTTTTTCGCCCGAATAGGTACCAGTACCAGACTATTCATCAGGATTAAATAGGCGTACCACGCTTTGGCACTGCGGTTCATCAGGGTTAACCTGTTACTTTAAACCGTTACATTTAACTATTATAGTATAGTATTAGTACCTCCAGGAGTAGTATCACCTATAGAATATGAATAATATCTTAAAACTAAGTAAATATTAAGTGCGAAACGAGTACTTTCAATTGTAAAATCGTTCGATTTTAGCCCTTGTATGCACGAGCAATTTTTATCGCGCACTGAATTTTCAACGCTCTGCTTAGCGCAGAGTTGAAAATCCAAGAGTGTATATTTTTGTTATACACCAAGAGTTAAAAATTCAGTGCGTGACAAAAATCCTCGAGTTAAAAAATCGTCCTGGCGTTTCTGGGTTAACGTTACGTATACTCGGTGCGTTTGTGCTAGGCCTAGTAGATCGACAACAGCTAGTATGTCAAAATCCGCTATACCAAGTCATATGCAAATATGCGTTTCATACTTCGCTGGATTGCTTTCAATGGGATTCTGTATCGGCTTGCTCGTTTGTAGGCGAACCCGGGGTAACACGTAGTGTTATTCCGATTTTATTTATTAGAAATCCATCGTCGATGATTTGTATGGGAATTCTTGCGTCTATTTTTGTTGGATTGATTGTGTAAGATTTGGTCTACTATCACACTAATATTATAAAGACGAAGGTTTGTGAGTGTATGTGTGTGTGTTTATATGTTTGTTACTTCTTCACGCTCACACGTCGGGAACAATTTTGATAAAATTTTGTATGGAGGTAGCTGACACCCTGGATTAACTTATAGGCTACTTTTTATCCCGATATTCTTACGGATTGACATTTACGTGGGTAAAACCACGGGGTCACAGCTAGTAGGTATATAAACGGTGCCGCAACGTGGACACTGATAGTTGGGCTGGTCCACAAATTGAAGGTCGTTCAACTCGCTGTGAAGCCGCTTTGCTTGGAGTCTCTTTGAAAGATAAAATCGGGAATGAACTTATCCGGAAAAAAACCGGAGTTGCCGACATGCAGAGTAAGCAAACTGAAATGGCAGTGGGCTGGTCATGTTTGTCGATGGACCGATGCCCGGTGAAGCAGAAGAGACCTGGAGTGGAGACCGCGTATCGGCAAGCGTAGTGAGGACCCCAGCCGGACTTAGCTTGAACATACTGGATGCGGATGGTGGATGACGGGTGTTGTGGTGCGCTCTAGGAGAGGCCTATGTCCAGGTGTATGTCCAAAAAACACAGCCATGAATATTTGTTGATTTTAGTTCTTCGCTGACTAAGTGGAAACCCCAAGTTAAGTGGTATTAACCCTATTTGTATCCGTCTCTTTTTGTTGCTGGATTGCGAACGGCGAGCAATGGGCAGCTCGCTGTTAAGACCATGCCCGGGTCGACGGCGCGTTGAGTTCCACGCGTGACTCAAAGATATGTCAGCACTAACAGACGGGGTCCACTAGGGCCGATGCAGGGTCGCGGGTTGTTCGAAAGAGTTACAGTGGCCCCTGGCACAAACAACTGAAGGAACACGGGTGGGTTTTAGTCAGAAAAAGTCTGACACGCCCGCCCGCTCCGCCCAGAGCAGGAGAATTTATTTGATAATATCCAACCCGAAAAGAAAATATTCTAACTTTAGTTTGATGTTATAAATTATTTAACAGTCCCTCATAGAATCCCTCTACGTCCGGGAATTTTGAGACTTCTCTGCCTTTCCCGGGTGTATACAGCATAATATATCATTAAGAATTCGGACTCCCCTCAGGGTCCGAGATCACCGGTGCCCTCAGTCTATTGTTCTTAAACATGTCCCGTGGGAGACCCAATCATATCCTCCAACATAGGTTTACATTGTACTTGCCTCAGAGCTGTTGAGCTGGTACGAAATATACCTACTAATAGCCGATAACGTAGTTTAAAAACAGAATAAAAAATATTTTGTATGCACTTTGCTCTAGTCACACCTTCATTCGACTTTGTGGTTTGAGGCCCGCTTGCACCACATGATCAATAAACACATTTAACGCTGAACGAATGTAAATAATCCTTCTGCCTCTGTTTTCTTCAAACAATTGAAAGAAACGGAACGATGGTTTCAAAACCTTTAGCACTATATGCATTTAGAGATATGTTTTTAAAATATTTTTATTTTAATAATTTTAACATAAATGATGTTACGAGTACTAATATTTTGTAACCATATTTTTTGATTTAAGAGTGTCCGTGGAGTGTCTTGCCTGTTCTTCTCCTTAAGTAATAGGGAGGAATAGGTTCATCTTTTTGACTGACCGACCCCTTGACAATTCAAAATCGTCTGTAATTGGTTTATTTGTGCAAACTGGCCTCAATTCGTTCCTATTTCGAAGTCAGGCTGCAATCTAAAAACGTTCACGACTGAGAACGCAGCATTTTTATTGAAATCCATATTTCCACTGACAGAGATACAATTAAGATGTTGTATACCCACTTAATTAAATAATGCATATACTCGTAGAGACAGTTGCATTCATTTGTTTCTCAGCTTGCGTGAAGGATACTCAATATGCTGCATTAAGCAGCTGTCTGCTTCTACACTGCGTAATAAATTGAAGCTTCATACTTCGAGCTATATATTAAATTATGTATCTAATATCTAATACGAAGTCAGCCTGGTTGTTTGTGCACACCGCATCGATATTGGAGTAATAAACTTGAGATAGGAGCAAATATTATTGAGATACCGCTCTTCGGGACCTACTAGGGCAATATCGCCTTATTTGCAATAGAAACTGATTTGTTAGGAAAAATATTTTTTATATAAAAATGTCATGGTGGATATGAAGTGAAGACTACTTCTTATCCACTGGAGAATCTAGGAAAATGGATAAATTTCTAATAATTTACATATTATGTAAGCTACTTTGACGGCTTAGTGGTTGCAACTGCCACTCTTCTTGATGTCTTGGTGTACGGACAATACCTGTTTGTCCGTACAAAAACATGCTTAAAAACTTAACAAGCTTATAACTTTGTGATTTTACATGATACAGTTTTGAAATTTTGTACATAGATTCTTTACATAAAAATACTAGACGCGTGTTTCGGGTTTCGCATACCTATACTAAAAATAATGTTGTATAAGTAAATCTCTGTCCAAGCCTTCAGGGAAAAAGGCGTGATATTACGTTATGTTTATGTTTAAGCTCTCCGAAAACGCAAAACACTTGGGACTTATTCAAACTCAAACTAAACTAAAACTCAAAGCATTTATTTCAATTAAACCAATTACAGGCACTTTTGAATTGTCAAGGGTTCGGTCAGTCAGAATGATGAAGCTCGTTGCCCTTGATTGAGACGAAAATCAGTAACTGGTCTAAAATCAGCAACACGCAGTGAAAAACTTCATTACAAAAAAAAAAAATCGGAAGTCGGTGGCAAACAACGAAAATGCGGACCCAACGACACCGACTCCCGAAATTAAAGTTATTTTTCACTTTGCAGTGTCTTATTTGGAAGTCGATTGTTTTTTTTTTTTTGTAAAAAAGTTTTTATTTTCACTTTTAAGATGTACTTACCCCACACAAATTTGTATAACACTACTTGCTATGTAAATATCGCAGGAAGTTATTATAACATCATCAATATAAACTAAGTGGCAAAAATACGTATTTTGAAGCTAACTTAAAAACTACTAAAGCAAAGTTAATAAAATGTATACGGGACCACCACTGAGGCATGCATATCCATTTAAAAAATAGTTTTTGAAATCGATTTACAATTGCTGGAGATATCGCGGAACAAACATACAAAAAAAAACATACTCCTCCTATTTTGAAGTCGGTTAAAAACGAAGGGATCAATATGGTTTCGTATCTATGAGGACCTTGAAACAAAACAATAACTTTACAAGTTATTTTTATATGTTAATGATACCTACTCCAAAAAGCAATTATTCTTCAAATCAAAAATATCTCATTACAAAAGTATCCGACACCAAATACTTGGCAGGAAGCATACAGAATTACAGACGAAATTAATTTAATTAAAAGCGTAAAATATCGCATTACAATTTAAAAGAATAGTCCTCACTTTAAGGCTCTTTTACACGAGGCGAGTTTCTCGCTCATCGTGATGTAGTTCCATGCAAGATTCGGCAGGCATTTTTTTATTTTATTAGTTTTTATTATGTTCATAAAGAAGTGGGTATAATGCATATTTTGACTCTAACCATTTATATCTAACTAGCTTCCGCCCGCGACTTCACCCGCGAGGTATGTCGATAATACTATCCTATGTCCTTCCCCGGGATGCAATCTATCTCTCTGCCAAATTTTATCGAAATTCGTTCAGTGGTTCAGGCGTGAAAAGGTAACATACAGACAGACAGAGTTACTATCGAATTTATAATATTAGTATGGATAGAGTCGGGTGATCAGTGACTCAGGACCCTCCTACCTCAGACTCCTTTCTCTTTTTATATGATGTTGAAAAAATAAATAATAATTTATTTTTATGAATAAAATTCTAAGCGTGGCAATTATCGTACTCACGCGTTTACACTCAAACGAGATACAAAAACACGAATATGACATAATATCAATCGAGATTTCTCGAACTGTGATTATTCGGATAAAAACGCTATAATTTTTTATAGTCGAGGCGATTCTCTACTTTCGACATGCACGTATCATGACACGTACTGTTTACACGAGTATTAATATAATCTCGACGAGAAGAGCTGCTCGTGTAACAGAACCATTACATTTGTAATGAAAGAATGGATTTTACAATTTATAGGAGACTCCGAAGTCCATTGTTCGAGCAATTTCTGATTTCAATTAAAGTTTCAATATATGGTAATGAATCATGGGGAATATTGTAAAAGCTGAACCGTTTCATTATTAATTCCTATTTGAGAATTAAGGGCAATGTTGCTGTTTGTTTTGGTTTGAATTTTAATTCGTGTGTGGAGAAGTCTGATTGGTACCTATTTTAGTAACTTTTAATTGATATGTCGTGCTCACTCTAATGTCTCGCTGGTGGTGGCGTGTGTGTTGGATTATTAAGTTCCCTTCAAAATGGTTGAGCTGAATGGTGCTGATCCATACGTCATGTTCGTGAACGGGCGCCGTCAGTAGGGACTAGTCACCTCTTAGCTGCCACGGCTCATTTTAATTTCTGAATTGTTTTTATGTTTTTTATAACGGACGCTTTTAACGTGCACGTCTTTCTATATCGTTCTCACATGTATAATTTCAACATGAATGATGTAAAGTAACCAATATTTTGTAACAATTTTATGATTTAAAAGAGTGTCCGTGGAGTTTCTTGCCCGTTCTTCTCCATAGCTACCTACTACGCTTTGGAATGGGCAACTAGCTTCATCTTTCTGACTGACCAACCCTTTGACAATTTAAAAGTGCCTGTAATAGGTTTATTTGAAATAAATGCTTTGAGTTTGAATTGGAAATAGAGATGAATTGTTTCTGTCCTATACAGGATGACAGAGCCATTAATACGTAAATAATCCAGGACATGATTCCGCGACGAAAAATTTGGCGAAATTTTTCGTCGATTATAAAAAAAAGTAAAGCGCCTTGCTGGGTTCGAACCTACGACTTACAACACGTAAGTCGCGGCCGTGACCACTGGGCCACCACTGCTCTCAAAATGTTGAAGGAAAACATCGTGAGGAAACCTAGAATCAAAAATTCGAAGACATGTGACATCTACCAACCAGCACTGGGCCCGCGTGGCAGATTACAGCCCACTACCTCTCGAAGAATCGCGAGGCCTGTCTCAGCAATGGGAACATTATAGCCTCCCGACCGATTTCGGTTACAGTGGCCAATCTCTTCGGAGATTAGCCAGGTTCGCAGGAGATATTATTATTATTGCACAAGTGTCTGCGCAATCACAGGTGCATTCTCTTTTCCTTTACTCTCATAGTCCAATAGGACGGCAATCCGACAAGACCGGGGAGAGATGAGGCGCTGGACCAACAGCTTGACGAGCTTTCCGAGGCACAGGGATTCCAAACTCCGGACTGTTACTAAGAAATTCCTAATGGAAAACCCAATAACACTCTGTCCGACCTGGGAATCGGACCCAGGACCCCACGCTCAGCAGTAACGCTTGCAATCGCGACACCAACAGGGCAGTCATAGTATATACATATATATATTATGTAGTTAGATATACTAAAAATCAAGAATACAAACATACAAAAGTAAAAAAATATCAAAATTCGAACTACATATCTCTCCCTTAACAGAGCCAGCTGGTGATATTGAAAGAATCGCCGGAACATATCGAGTGTTAAAACGGCAGGCATTACTATTCGTGTGAGATTGACTCTGTACCTCCGATGTTACGTAATTGCTTCTAGCTGGGAGCCGCCATGTTTGATCGATGGGGTTCCGGGGAATATTTTGTGACGTCATGTTTTTATGACGTCATGTTTTTATTAAATAAGGATGTGGGATTGGTGATGTCGGTAATCTTAGTTTGAATCAGAAGGCTAATTCCCGTAATTAAAACGTTCAAAATCTAGTCGCAATCTCATCTCAGTGACAATCAATGTCCAAAACTTGTCAAAAATGTCGGGAAATTATCCGAGGTATTTTTGACAGATTGAGACTCAGATCAGATTGTGTACTTTCTTGAAATTACGAGAATTGCCCCTCTGGATGACAGTGTGTTGTTTTTTTTTTAAATTTAATCCGCCTTCTCCTGACAAGTTTCACTCACATAATTCCTTGTTCGTCCCATATTTCTACCTACTTGGCCCTGAAACTCATTTGTTTTATGAATTTTTATTAAGTCAATAATTATGAAACAATATACTCAGACATAATTTTAATAATAATTTGAGTTTTTGCAAACTTATTTATTATTGGTACAAAAGCTAGCTATTACAACAATTTGTGTATTCAAAATCAAATCCAACATCGAATAGAATAGTATATTTCATTACGAGTGCGGAAAGACTGTCATTGCAAAGAGTTCCGACAAATGTCTACCCGAGCCGAGGCGCAGCCGAAGGCGAGGGTTGACAGTCGGAACAAGTTGCAATGACGGTTCCGCAGGTGTACTGAACGACTATTTTTAATACAGTTGCGAAAAAATGAAGCAATTTAATAAAAATAATAAAAACACAATATTGCTTTTTTCTCTTCTCTCCACGCAAAAAATTAGTCGTATGTGGATATGTAACAACTTTTTGACTTTTCCGGTAAAATGTTCTCCGAAGCATTTTGTGCAATTATACTGAGTTCCGGTGGTGTTAATTCAAAAAAATAGGGTCGAAATTACTCATTTTGTGCAACAAACAACTAAACTCGCAAAGAAAATTTCTGGAAAATGACGCCAACCGTAGAATATAAGCAGAGTTTTTTTTTCTTCACCCATTTTGGTAGGCAAAGGGAACTATCCATACAGCTTAGTCTTCAGTATATTTTTTTTATTGATATGAAATGAAAATTAAATTTAATGAGATGAAATGAAATGAAACCTAACCTAACTCATTCAATTAAATCATTAAATCTGATATTGAAATAAATTAGTAGCTTCTTTTTAGAAATATACGTATTTGTATGAATCACAAAAACTCTTTAGTAAAAACTTCATGGTTGGTTTTTCTGTTTAATAGACATTATTTTGACAGTTGGGAACATTGATATACATGTTGGGAAAGAGACACGCACGAGTTCGGGGAAGGTAAAAAAAAAGCACTAGTATGTAATAGCCCACTTCCCGAACGCTATACGTCCTTGCAATACACCACTTTTTGAGCAACTGTATTAAAAAATTATAAAACATTCAGTTTACACGAGCGTTGGATTTCAAATTATAAGTAGGTACCTACGATATGTACAAACGTCGACAACAAAAAAAAAAGAAACAAAAATCGCTTCAGCTTTGGCAACAATTCAAATATAGGAAGGTAGACCAATTAAAACTAATAAGCCTTGTCTTAGAAAATCACTGTTAAAATAACTTTAAGGGGACGCCAAAGTTCCCTTGTTAAAATCATTCTCCCATTTTTTGAACGGTAATGATGAAGCCTTGTTTCAAAGTTAATTCTCTTACATAATTAACAAAGAACTGTTTTATTAATTAGCTGATTGATCATGATATTGTTAAGATGTTTTTACCAATCTATTATTCAAGTTTTTTAAGGTACCTAGGTAGGTCTCTGCATAATTTGTGAAGTTTTTTTGAGAAATACAAATATGTTTTTGCTGGCAAGTATATTATCGCAGTGTTGTAGTGAGACTAAGCACTTGTCGGAGAAGGTACGCGTCTCTCAGTATCAGTTGTATTTTATCTGCTGTGGGCGTTGGGCGTACTATGGGTAGTGTTGGTTACTGCGCAATAGAAAAAGTGTTTGCAGTTCAAATCAAATTATAATTTTACGAACAAATTAATCGCACTAGCGACTCACACACTGTAGGTACACTACACAACTAGATACAGAATGCGAGACAGTATCTGACACATGTTACGATATCTGATGATCAAGAGAGTGCTCCGCCCAGTGGCGTAACTATACCGTTTGGGGCCCGTGGCAAATTCAAGGAATGGGGCCCGCCCTCAATGTAAAGAAGCTCAACCAACGTTTTAGTTTTTTTTTACTAGCACTTTTCCGCGACTTCTTCTGCGTAGATTTCATATTTTCCCTTACAAAATTTAACACCACTGCTTCATTGGTATAATGGTCGCAAACGCTACTGCTGAGCATGAGGTCCTGTCCAAAAAAAAAGTACAAAATATTCGAAACCTGAATAGAGAAAACCTTTGTTGCACATTCAAAAAAAAAATTGCATTTATAAACTTATGTCAGGCCTCTTGTGCTCATGGTCCTCTCGTGCCGGGGGCCTGGGCTCTGGCTGGGGGCCCGTGGCATTTTGCCCCAATGCCACCCTATAGTTACGCCACTGGCTCCGCCGCTACTGTGCTCTCGTCGACTCGCACGAATTCAGGCTAGTGTTGATGATTTTCATGGCATTACGAGGAAGAGAACAGCGTCAATAATGGGTAGGTTGCGCGGAAGCTCCAACAGCATCCTGAAAACATTAGGTATTAGATAAAGTGAACAGTCCTTTTTATAAGGGACTGGGTACGGAGGCACGTGCCCATGTGTGTGGAGCCTCGTAATTTTTAGTTGTTTCAATTTGTAAAAGTTTACTAACAACATTTTTTAGTTATTGTTCATCATCATCTTCCTGCCCTTATCCCATGTTACTTGGGGTCGGCGCAACACGTTTTCTTCTTCCATTCTCCCCGTCAACCGTCACGCTATCATTCACTCCCTTCTCTTTCATATCATTCCTCACACAATCCATCCATCTTTTCTTCGGCCTTCCTCTCCCTCTCCATCCATCAACATGTATATCCATCACTCTTTTAGTCACATGCGTTTCGTCCTTCGTTTTTAGTTATTGTTACTAATACTATTTATAGATTGTGAATAGTCCGAAATAGAGAATATATAATTTTTTAAACATACTGCTCATAAATCAAGCTAGTTTGGCCAAAAGCCCATTCAATCAATGAGACCTGGACCTAGACCGAACATTAGCAATAAATACATTCGCGCCGGGTCTCAAATTAGGTTGATGTTTGTAGGCCATTAATTCAGGCACACTCTGTGGGTCCACTTGTGACGTAAGTTATGTCACTGGGACGTTGGAAAATGGTTGGATATGGTAGGTTAAAACAAGGTGTAAAGTTCAGTCATTCTCCATAGTAAAGGGAGGATCCTTCGATCAGACGGGTGTCGTGTCTGGTAGGCAACTGCTCGACGATTGATGTCGGGACGTTGTACATATGCCAGTTGCGCGGTAAACTCTGCTTGCGCGATGAGGGATTTTGCGTGACGTCAGTATGACGCGTCGTTCGCATGTGGCATTGTAGATACCGCTACAAGTCGCAAAAAGTTGTTGATTCTTTAGTGTGTGCCAATAGTTTAGGAATCACCAGTTATGGAGGCTATTTGATGATGACTGATAGTGATGCAGCCATGGAAAAAGAACATGCTACGTCAAACCTAGGTTAGTTGGCTTATTACATGCAATAGCGAGTCATGAGCAACAGAAATAATATTTCATTCTGTCTATTTGATTCAATAAGTTTGAGTTTGTTTGAGTTCTTCAGGGACAAAATTTTCGATGTCTGTGGGTATATTTCTGTAACCAACTAACAAAACGGCATGTAATATTTTTTTTGTATAGTTTAGCTTTATCCCTTACTGGGACAAATGATTTTTTTTTAATAATTGCTGTCTAAGTACAAAATAAAAATATTTGAAGTTCGTTCTTCTGATTCATATAGCGCGTCCGTTTGCCATTTTCCGGAACAAAATGGTCGATGTCGCATTTTCCCTTTGATACATCAATATAAATTATAATTATATCGAAAGGAAATGAATTGTCCTCTTACAAAAAAAAATGTATTAGTTATAACTACGTTAGTCTGTTTATAAATAAGTAAATAAGAAGTGTCCGGCGTATAATACTGATTAATGTGGCGTAAGCTGCGCTTGACCGTACTTGGTCGGGTAATAATAATGAGAGTCTGGCTTCCCGCGCGGGGGGAAGCCAGTAGCGCAACGGACGACCTGGAACGTGGACGTGCGGCTGGTTGGCTTAGATCCCGGTGTTACGAAGGAAAACACCTGATTCATCTGTGTTTGGTTCAGGTGGCATCCTGATTACAATGCCTACTTTATAAAATTTATTTTATTGTTTTAAAACTTCAATCTGTGTTTCGTGTGATGCTTTTGGGTTATAGATTAGTGTAGAAAAATGAAAATAATGAAGTCTGTATGTATGATGAGTTACGCATGATTGTAGGCAAAATCCTGATTCATCTGTGCCTGATTCGTATGGTCAAAAGCCCATATGAATAAAAAAAAATAGTTTTTCCCCTCTCCAGCACGAAAGGAGCGCTTTTGTTTCGTAGTTCTACTTGTCCAATTTTTTACCGTGTAAAAGTCAGTAGTTTTAGTCTTATTATCTCCTTTATTACTTTACATGTCTTATTCTATTATATTTTTAAATATTTCTTAATAAATAAAAGTAAGTATAAAAAACATTTAAAAATATAAAAAAATAGTTGTCCGCCGGTGTCGGGAGCAGGGTCCAAGCTACCGGTGGTTAGGGCTCCAGAGACAGGAACCTCCTCACAATGCGAGCCGTATCGAGGAGCACTGCCTTCTGAATCAGGCCCTTGATCCAACCGCCTAACGAGAGCCTCGATAGATGTTGATCGAGGCTTTCGGCGATCAGTCCATTGGCTGATACGACAATCGGCACAATGATAGCCGAGCTCACATTCCACATGTCAACAACCTCGTGTGCTAAGTCGAGATATTTCATTTGTTTCTCTTTCTCAGCTTTCACGAGGTTCCCGTCATGTGGAATGGTAACATCGACAATCATTGTGCGGCGCGCTAATCGGTCTATCACCACTATATCAGGCTTATTGGCAACAATAGTCCTGTCAGTAATGATAGACCGATCCCAGTACAATGTGACATGGTCATTTTCAAGAACTGGGTCGGGCACATACTTATAGTACGGTACCTCAGAATCTACAAGTTTATATTTCAAAGCAAGTTGCTGATGAATAATCCTAGCTACTTGGTTATGCCTGTGCAAGTACTCGCCGTTAGCTAGACGAGAACAACCAGAGATAATATGTCTGATAGACTCACCCGGACGGTGGCATGCCCGACACACGTCAACCGTCCCGTCCTTCATAATATGTCTCCGGTAGTTATTCGTTAAGATAACTTCGTCCATAATTGCACAGACAAAACCTTCAGTTTCCCCGAAAAGGTCACCAAAACGTAGCCAGGATACGGACGCTAAGAAGTCTACACCAGGCTCATGAAGAGCCCGGTAGAAGCGCCCGTGAAGCTCCTTGCTTTGCCATAATAATATAGTCTTATTTATTATTATTTACTTAGCTATAACCTTTTGAATAATTAAAAAATGACAGGAGTATAATCTTGTTCTAAATATGACACTTTTGATATGTCTTAGTCCTATTTAAGATTTAATAATTATTGTTTAGAATTTACATTCATAACTAACGGTGTATATAATACTTTTTATTTCTGTTTCTGATTCATCTGTAACAAATTCTGATTCATCTGGGCACAAAATCAATATCTTGAAAACTACTTTATAAAAATGAGTCCCTCATTCAAATATATGTTATTTGGTATACCTATTTTCATATGCACATGTGTTAAAGAGCTAAAAGTGAAATTAAATTTTGGCCATATGGATCAGTCAAAGAATCAAATTTCGAAGAACTACCCACCTACCTATGCAAAAACTACTTAGGTCTTAAATCTCCTTTATTGTTCAGTGGCGCAGTCCCAACAGCCACATCAAACTAGGTCAAAATCAGCTTCATAACTCTTCGGGTACACTAAAGTGCACTAAAAGCACAGCATACGAATTCCTCGAATTATTTATTGAAGCAGAGAATTCCGACTATGTGCAAGTTCGTGCACTTCCCAAGAACCTATTAAAGTCACGACTATTATAAAATCTACTTAATTAGTTAGTTCCACTTTAATTATAAAGTTTTAGTTGAAAAGGTTTTTGAAAAATTCAAAGTTTTTAGAAAAATTCAAAGTTTTTTTTCTTGGGTCTTGAATGGATTATCTGATGGTGGATTTGGCAGAATAAAGTCTTTATTGAGATTAATAAAATAAAAGGTCTATTGTGAATTGTAATAGGAAAAGTTTTTATTAAATTGTGGATAAAAAATGGATGTAAAGATTTTATATGGTGGAATAAAAATGGAATACTAATTTTTTTTATAACAGATATCGTTTGAAAGTATCATTTTTAAAACATAAACGTTATATTTATGTATAAAAAATAAAAAAGGACTCGCACACAAAGGGTTCCGTACCATAAGGCAAAAACGCCGAAAATACACGTTTGATGTATGGGAGCCCCCCATAAATATTTATTTTATTCTGTTTTTAGTATTTTTTGTTATAGCGGCAATAGAAATACATCATCTGTGAAAATTTCCACTGTCTAGCTATCACGGTTCAGGAGATAAAGCCTGATGACAGACAGACGGACAGTGGTCTTAGTAATAGGGTCACGTTTTTACCATTTGGGTACGGAACCCTAAAAATGAACGTCTTCAACCAAATTCGTATCGGCGACTATTGTTGGAACGATCAAAAAGCAATGTAAATAATACTCTTGTCCATACCAATAATAGAACAAATACACAACACAACAACAACAATTCAGTTTAAGATAATTTATTTCACCTAAAAATAATACAATTACTTATTATTAATACCCCTATGAGGAAAAACATAATAATTAACAAAGGTTTCGCTGTGTTAGGAACTAAAATTAAGTTAGTTTATTTATGTCGGAGTCATTCGTTTGACTATTAGTTTAGCACCCTCGCTACGCTTGCGCGCTAATTTCACGCCGTGCCGTGCCGTGCGTGTGCGTCTATTTAAGTCACATGTAAGTATCGTAATGTACTATTAAAAGCACACCAACCATAGAAAATATCATGTAAAAAACATAACCCTTCTTCTGACGCAGTCGGGTAAAAACAGTTTGTCACCTAAAACCTTCAATCTTTAACTGCAGTTAAACATTACGACAAGCAATAACAAAACGACGCTTGTAAAGTACATAGGATCGATGCAGTCGCTGCCACTGGGAAGTTTAATGAATATTTCCATTTACCGTGCTGCAATAAACGGCTGCAAGGAAGGAATGGGCCGGGAGTTGGGATTCAAAATGGTGGTCGCATATGTTTGATAGTAGAACAAAATATTCAGGAGAGAGGCTCGTGGCTAAGTGATAACAGCAGCACGGGTCGATCGATCAGTGGATGGGTGATCATCTACCGTAACCCCTTCGTGTCTCGGAAAGCACGTTAAGCCGTTGGTCCCGGCTGTCTTTCGTGGATCTTTGACACCCGTTACGGGTAGTCAGAAGTCCGAAAGTCTGACAGCCAGTCTTACCAAGGGGTATCGTCTTACCCAATAACTGGGTCGTGAAAGTCGGATAGGCAGTCGCTTCATGTAAAATACTGCTATTCAGCTGCATCCGGTTAGACTGGAAGCCGACCCCAACATAGTTGGGAAAAGGCTAGGCAGATGATGACCGTAAATCTGTTCTTTTCTGTTTTAAGGCAGAGGTGTACTACTGTACTAAGGGTGTGGTGTGTGGGATGTATGTATGTGGGGTGTAATGTCTTTGTACTTAACTATTATGAATAACTTTGTTAAACTACTCAATGCATTTTAATACAACCTTGCAGCAACCAAGCCATCTTTGTAAAATGAACTTTTCATATTCTTTTGTCATAACTCGTAACAAATCATCACGCCTGTAATCCCCGGAGGGTAAGGCAGATATATACAGACGCCAGCACATCAAGATACTACAATCCGTTAAATTACTTTAATAGATTTTCAACTTTATCGCTAAAGAATAAAGTTCAAAGTTGATTCGGAAAATTTGACAGTTTCGGGTAGCGCGTCTGTACAACTGTGATACGGGTGTGGTGTGTGTGGATGGGATTTCTTTGTACGTCATTATTATGAATCACCTATGTTAAACTTCTCAATGCAGATGATTTTGTATACAAATCCTAGCAGTAGACAAGCCATCTTTGTTCTTCGATGTAAAATCAAGAGGCATCGTCTTACTATTCAAGGAGCGATCCTCGTTTAAGCATTAGAACCCTTGAGTGGTGAGTACTCAAGCGCGAAGATCTAACGTTCTGAAGACAGCGAATATGAGGACGTGTGGCAGGGAAATGCTTATTGTGGTATTGCTGGTACAGTGTGGCATTGATTGATTGGCAATTTTGATCTCGGAATCATATTCACACATACTGACGATAATTTATTGTGATTTAATTTTGGTCGAATTCAACTATTATTTAAAATGTAACCAACCATCAGAGAGCAGTGGTGGCCCAGTGGTCACGGACACGACTTACGAGTTGTAGGTCGTAGGTTCCAACCCAGACAGGCGCTTTACTTTGTGTAAGTTATTTCATCACCACTGCTCTCAAAACGGTGAAGGAAAACATCGTGAGGAAACCGGCATGTCCTAGAACCAAAAATTCGAAGACCTGTGACATCCACCAACCCGCACTGGGCCCGCGTGGTGGATTACGGCCCACTCCCTCTCATTGAGAGGAGGCCAGTGTCCCAGCAGTGGGAACATTAAAGGCTGATGATGATGAACCAACCATCACGATTCGTAACAGTGTGCATACGGTCGTAGAATTTATGGGCCACCAAACTAAAATGATACTTAATTTAACAAAAAAAAAACATTTTGTTTCTTTTTTTCCAAAAATCCTAAAAAAAAATCGTTTTATCCAGACGCAGACGGTTAGATATTTACCATTATTGACAAGGAAGGATATTTATCTAGAAAACAGTCCAGGAAATACTCAGAAAACTAACGACAACAGGAAAGCCTTCATCTTACAATGTATGTATCTACTAAGTACAACACTTCCTCAATAACACCCTTGTAGCACCTTCCTTGAAGCCCTAAACTGCCCATAAAATTAGGGTACATTTGGGAGCCTAGCTCCTGAACTACAGAAATAGTATTATTACTTACTACCGGAGAACCGCATAGCCTAATGAAGTGCTCAAACTCAATTAGTTTACTACATGTTTCTAATTTAGGATGTGTAATAGGTCATAGGGACTAAGTACCTATATGTTTGTGGGTGTGAGTGTGTGTTTTGTGGGAATGAATGTCTGGCATCAGAAAATTAATCGAGTGGCTGATGCAATATTGTTGATGTCTGTGGCTTGGTTGTAATTTTACTGTGAGCTTTGCTAATAATTTATAGTCCACGCGGAACTAGTTGGCCGCGCCTTGGGTATGTGAGCGGTGGGACGGAGGGACGGGGGCGCTTTGTCATTACTCAGTACATGCGTTGCGAACAATAGGCATCCCCGCCGCCCTCACCCCCGTCCCCACCTAAGGCGCGGCCAACTAGTTCCGAGCGGACTATTGTACAGTCGGTGACCAACATTGTCTGACCCACCCAACATTGCCTGGCCCACTAGAAGTGGGTTAGATAATGTTGGCCACCTGCACTACAGGCCGCATGTCTTTGGTATCAAAACTAATATAAGCTGGCCTCGCCTTCTATTGAAACTGCGTACTACTCTAGCTCAGATCAAGGTCAAAGTATTACCTACCACCGGTAGGATTGCTGTTCCTGAATCATCATCATCATCCTACATCAGTCAAATGGTGCACGCTTAGTTTGTGTGGAAAGAGATGATAATGCTGCTTCTAACAGCAGCTGCCAAGTCGTCGCATAATTCCTATACAAAACTAACTTCTGCTCGCGGTTTGACAGCGTGGATGTCGGAAATTATCCCAGTAGAACGTGCTACCGGGACAAAAAGTAGCCTATGTCTTTTCCCAGGATGCTATCTATCTCCTTGCCAAATTTTATCGAAATCCGTTCAGTGGTTTAGGCGTGAAGGTAACATTCAGACAGAGTTACTTTCGAATTTATAAAATGCTACACACAAATCATAACTCGAGTTCTAAGACTGCATTATCGCATTACTCACAGATTTTTGTACCGAGCTCCCCCTGTATTTCAAGGGTCACTTAATTCTCGTGATAAATGGCTGGAGATTAGGTACCGTTACGTGCGCCGTTCGCGACCGAAAACACGTAAACTTATTTGTTTTACAATGTATGAGTAAATTCTTTATTTAAAATTATAACATTATGTAGTTTAAGAAAGTATGATAATTAGGGGTTATTATAAAGGGTGGGTCTTATAAAATTGCTGATAGTTAAAGTAAATTAAAAAAAGAAACTGTTTGTTTATGATTTTCTTCGTAACATTAAATTGGCCTAAAATTCGGTCGAGGTTATTTGGTCTAACTTTCAGTGTAGCTGTAATTCGTCCACTGTGTTCGTCCAACCCGCTGAAGACCTCCCACCTCGACATGAGTTACCTTGGGTAACCTGGAAGTCTTTAAACAGGCTCCGGACCCAGGTTGGCCGAAGCAAGGAAAACCTGTTCAGGTGGAGATTCATAGACGACTCCGCCTTGGAGTGTAAATGTGGTGCTGTTCCACAAACGATAGGACACTTAATATCGCGTGTGCTGCACGTTACAGGAACGGGTGGACGCTGGTGAAGGCGCCAAACAAGTAGCCGAATTCAAAAGAAGAAGCTGTAATTCAGTCGGATGTTAACCTAAATTAGCTGGAAGAAGGAATATACTGAAATAATGACTTTTTCTGCACATTCGATCCAACAGACCATAATCGGAAACCTGTGTGGACACAGATGGTATAGTTATAGTACTTAGTAGTTAGCCTCAAATAACTTTGCCGCTCTGAATTAGGCAACATAACACTGCGCAGTAGTTAATCCTATGAATAAAACAGAAGCGCGCATGCGCGGCTAGCGACAAGCCTAGCTTAGGGCGGCTAAGTTATTTGACGCGAACTGTAATAGGCTAGACACGCATTGACGCGACTATGACCTGGCTGGCTATACGGGTCATATACTTTTTTTTACAAAAAAATAACCGACTTTAAAAAAAAAACAACTTAAATATTAATTTCCAATAATAACTTTAATATCGGAAATCGGTGACAAAGAACGAAAAAACAAAACCAAAGACACCGACTTCCAAAGTTAAAGTTTTATTGTTTAGAATATCGTACATGTTAGGGTGGTGGTCCTTAAAACCGTCTTTCCTTTGGTGTTCCATGCAGGAACACCAAAGGAAAGACGGTTTTAAGGATTTCAATATAATACGTTTATTAATCCTTTTATTTACATATTGGAAGGTGTGTTTACTAGTTTTTTATTTCGAAAGTTGGTTTTTTTTTGTTTAAAAGTTTTTATTTTTCCCTTTTTACTTGTACTTTTTACTTGTGTGTGATGGCGTCTGTAATTACTACTAAAGAAAGAGAAAAGGTGGAAATAATACGTATTATTGAAGCTAGCTCATCAGAACTTGGAAAAATTTATATGCATCTACGTTGTCAGGTATACAGAAACGGACACAGGGTACCTTTCATCCCGAAAAAAGGTGCTGTACCCGAGGAAACCAACAAGAACGTTATTATGATAATAGATGGGGCCACGTGTCTTTTGACCGGAATCGACACTTATGCGGGTGAAACCGCGGGGCGCTGCTAGTAAATAATAAAAGCAATCTTACAAATTAAGATTTCTAATTAAGAACAAGGCAGCCTATGTCCCAACTTGCAATCAAACCAGAAGGCATTGGAGGACTGCAACTTGGGACATGGTCCCGAGCTCTGCAGCCGTGCTTATAGCGAATAGACCAATCAGGTGAAATTGCACGCATTGCTGCACACCAGCACGTGACGTCATTACTTCTCGTTTCTACACTATCTCGAATATCTACGTTACCTCACGACAATGTCTGATCACGATTTATAGGAAACTATCCTTATGGATTTATAGGGGTGCCTCCAGCAAGATCAGATTTTTACAAGCATCAATATTTTTGATAACATTTTAGAACTAATACTTAGTAAGTATAGATTTATGAAAAAAAGATGAGCCATTTAGACCTCTAGAGTCTACAATATAGGATCTATAGATCCTCTAGAGTCTATTGTACCTATAGTAGAGGAAATTGGCAATAAGTGACAAAAAGCAGCTTATAGCATATTCAGCCTATAATGTTCCCACTGCTGGGACACAGGCCTCCTCTCTGTGAGAGAGAGTTGGCTGTAATCTACCATACCATAATACCCAGTGCGGGTTGGTAGATGTCACGTGTCTTCAAATTTTTGGTTCTAGGACATGCCGGTTACCTTACGATGTTTTCCTTCACCATTTTGAGAGCTTTGGTGATGAAATAATTTACTCAAAGTAAAGCACATGTTTGGGTGGGTTCGAACCAAAAACCTACAACTCATAAGTCGCGGCCGTTACCACTGGACCACCACTGCTTTAGTTTTAGTGTTTCCAAAATAACGCACGCAACCTCATACACACACCCCACTTCCACACGTACTCATACACACACTCTCACTCCCACATACACATACATACACCCTACACTCTCATCCATTGCTTGATTCCTACATAAAAAATAAATAAAATCTTATTTGCAATATTTCTATTCTTAAATTAAATCATTTTAATAAATTAAATAATTTTTAATAAATGTCATAACAATGAAAGAATTAATGCTACTGTGATTTCCAACAAACGTCTTCAGTACAATACTTGAAATATATAAATTGTTAAGCCCCCTGGTGACCTGACTAACAGGTTTTGTAAAAAACTTAGTTTAGGCACCAGTCTTCCACAAATTAAGTACAAAAAAGTATCTGGACTAATTTAACTTTATTTAAATAATAATTATACAAACTAAAAATAACAAAATTAAATAATAACGTAACTAAAACTATACAGAAACTAAAAAAATATCGTCGAAAAATTCATCCGCATCGCTGTCGACTGGTAATGTACCCAAGAGACTGGCGGCATTACCACGTTGTATGGCGATGCTTAGCCTCTTGCCAAGGTAAAAGTCAGCCCTTGGGTCAGGTGGAAGTATCAACCAGCCGATTCAAAATTTTAAATAAACCTATATGGAAGAAAAAAAAAAACTTTAAGCTGTAATTTGTGGAAAGGAAAATAAAATATATTCTATTCTATCTATTGTATGCTCTCCACTGTGCCACCACTGCTCCCAAAGCAGCTTGTGCAGTGGGTCAAACAAGGCTGACTATGATGACCTTACTTGCCAGAATATTCAGCAAGATACAATGGCTGATTAATATCAAGTAAGCTACTCTTGCTTGAGGGGCTCGTGGCTAAATAATTACAGCCGCACAGGTCGATCGATTAGGTTAAGCTACGCTTGCCGTGGTTGGTCTGTGGATGGGTAACCATCTTTACATACCGAGACCCTTCTGTGCCTCGGAAAGTACGTTAAGCCGTTAGTCCCGGCTGTCATTCGTGGATCTTTGACAGTCGGAAGCCCGAAAGTCTGACAAAACCAGTCTTACCAAGGGGTATCGTATTACCGAGTAACTGGGTTGTGGAGGTCAGATAGGCAGTCGCTCCATGTAAAATACTGGTATTCAGCTGCATCCGGTCAGACTGGAAGCCGACCCCAACTTAGTTGGGAAAAAGGCTAGGCAGATGATGAAGCTGCCCTTGCTTAATATCCAATCTCAATTATGATTCAACTACCTATAATATCTATACATATAATAAAACAGTAACGAAAGAAAAACTGTACATTGAGAATTTTCGAGAAAAAATAAGTGGCTTTTGTTAGAAAAACGTAACTGATGACAAAAAGTGACTTTTTAGAATTTTTGTCTGTTTGTCTGTTTGTCTGTTTGTCTGTGTGTATGGTAAGGCTTCACGCCAAAACTACTGGATAGATTGAATTGAAATTCAGCAAAAATGTTCTTTGTAAACCAAGGAAGGCTTTAGGCTACATATTATCACGCCGTATGTTATGGGAGGTAAGCAATATTGATTTTAAAAGGTTTTGGTTCGTAATTGAATGCACAAAATAATTGAATGCCCAAAATGACATGTTATTTATTTAGTTAATAAAAATTTAACCCTGGAAACATAACAATCACGCTATTTTTATAAAGGAGCGGAGCAGTAATATTATAAATTGCAAGGGAACAGCTATTTCAACAATATGTCAACAGGGAATTTAGCGGTAAGGTCAGGCGACCGTTTACCGCACTAAACGGTGCGAGTTCAAATCCCGTATAAAAAAAAACTGTTATTGTTTTTAAAAATCGTAAAATTCTTTTTTTTTAGCTTTTTGCATTTTTTATGTGCATTAGGAACGATACTGTTATGAAATCTGAGAACTTTACATGTCCTATCTAATTGTATGGGGAGTTTCACACCAATATTAATAAACAGATTGATTGGTGGTACAACAAGCTACACTATAATTATAAAGTCAAGTCAAACTTTTGGTTCTAAGTTATATCTTACCAAGCGCATTTGTTGTTTGTGGAGTGTCACGCAAGAGTGACAAAGGGCGCGTGCTTAAAGATTGCTCTTTAATCGTGTGGGATGAATGCACTATGGCGAACAGAAAAGCAGTAGAGGCGGTAAACAGGACTTTGTAGCACATCCGCAGGAACCAGCAAATGATGGGTGGCGTTACAGTTCTGTTAAGCGGCGATTTCCGACAAACGCTGCCTGTGGTGACGCGAGGAACTAGGGCTGATGAGGTGAATGCTTCGTTGAAATGCTCTTTCTTATGGCCACATATTCATAGGTTGCGCTTAACGATGAATATGAGAGCACAGCTTGGCGGGAATGTACACGCCCAAGAATTTTCTGATCTTTTCTTAAAATTGGGTGAGGGAACGCTACCAGTAGACGGTGGCCAGGTGGTTCTACCTGAGATACTTGGGAGAATGGTGTCCATCTTAGAAGATTTGATTCGCCTGGTACGGGAACATCAATAGGATACCGCACCAAGATAATTCTTGGGTGTGTGAACGAGTCATTTTAACACCCAGAAACGACCAACCTTCAGCGACCAATGAATGCATTCTCGCGGAAATTGAGGGAAATGAAGTGAGCTACACTTCAATAAACACTGTTGTCGACCAAGATGACGCTACACATTACCCGGTAGGATTTCTCAATTCCCTCAGTGCAAGTGGACTACCAGCGCACACCATTAAGCTAAAGGTCGGTGTCCCAATTATGCTTCTTCGGAATCTCACTCCGCCGAAACTGTGCAATGGGACCCGGCTCAAAGTCGTCTCGCTGCAGAGAAATATCATTGAGGCGGAAATTCTAACGGGTTGTGGTGTCTGATTCCCCACAATTACCCTTTTTTTTTTTCTTTTTTTTCGGGTGGGAAATCATCAAATGACCCTCCCGCTCTGGGTGGAGCGGAAGGGACTGTCACTCTTACTGACTAAAACCCACCCGTGTTCCTTCCTTAGCCCTTTATGTTCGGGGCCAGCGGTAACCCTTTCGGACAATCTCGCTGACCCGGCAGGCTTCGGCCCTCGATGCTGACATCTCTTTGAGGCGCGCATGGAACACGTACGCGCCGTCCGGCACGGGCTTGGTCCTGATCGGACGGTGAGCTACCCATTACTCTCCGCCCGCAGGCCCGCGCCTAGGGTGGCCGGGAGTCGTCCCGTGGCTCCCGACGCCCGGAGCGTCTCCCGCGGCGGCTGGGACGGGAGGCTCTCTCCCTCATCCGTCCCGCCACCTCCTTCGCTAGCATGACTGCTTCGCAAAAGGAGGTGACTGCCTCCCACTCCCTCTCGCCCCGGACTATAGCTTGCACCAGGGCCGGACGCCACCGCTGCCGATCGCCTCTACGAGGACACGGCGGTACTCCGCCCAAGCGGGGCAGACCTCCACCGTGTGCTCCACCGTGTCCTCTGGGCGATCCTGGCAATGGTGACACCCGGCCACAATTACCCCTTTCAATTCAAGCGCGTGCAGTTTCATGTGAGCGTGTGCTTCGCCATGACAGTAAATAAGTCGCAGGGGCAGACACTGAAGGCTGCGGGTGTCGACCTCAGGACGAGCTGCATCTCACACGGACAACTGTACGTCGCTTGCTCCCGCGTCACCAGTCCTGACTCGCTGTACTTACGTATTGAATAAGACCGAGGGAAAAACAACGAACGTTGTTTACACAGAAGTGTTATAGTAAATTATAACACTTCTGTTATTCGACGTCTCCTAAATTTCCTTATTAACCTGACGTCTCTAACCAGTAAATTAACTACATAACTTTCTAATTTTGAGTTTACTAAGCCAAATAGTTTTTTGGGATCTAAGCTATAGTACAGTATGAGACGCATCTTTTGAGTGTTTCTGTAAATCAATAAACTATCACTAACTATTAATAAAATAATACTTATGCGATACGTGGGCAAAGCCACGGGTACAGCTTTAGTTTTCAAAGATTTTTTTTAAGTTATTTGCAATATTATTGTTAATTCAGTGTACCCTTGGAATCCACTGCGGAATTACGGGAAGAAAAGTTTTTTGTTGTATAGGTACTAAGTCGGGGCAACATATAAGCTATAATTTATTTTGTAAAATTTAACACCTGATACAGAACCGCAACATACCAGCTAAAGTATAAGAGATATAAAAATGGTGCCATAGCAAAAAATATTCCACGTGAAGAGCATTTTCTGCTGTGAGAATAAATTTGAAGATCTGGAACACCTGTTGTGGAACTCCAAAGCCCAGCGACACTATAACATATAGGAATGACGTCTTAGCAAAAGTTGTTTAGTCTGATGGGCATTTCCTGTTGACTTACAAAAATGAAAGATCTGGAACATCTCGAATCGTCTCGCGCATCACGCCGTTTTCCCGTCCCCGGGCTCTTAGTATTCGACATCAGACGTTTCAGATCTTCGATTTTGACGACCCCGTTGTTGCTGGCATTAGCAACAGGATCCGCGTACGAAGTCGCGGGCAGAAGCTAGTAAAAGTTATAAAACATAATCACAAAATCGTCAACATGACCATTCGCATCGAATTTCCTTACTACACCTAACTGCAATGCCATCCTAATTCGACAGTGTACAGTCAACAGCAAAATTAGATGATCAAAATCAGAAATTCAATACTAATGAACGGAGTTCGCGTCAGAACTCTGCCACACAGCCACACAGTCTCTGCACACAGCTCAACAACAAACGCAACACTTCTGCCATACAGTTCTGACGCGAACTCTGTTAATTAGTATTGAATTTCTGATTTTGATCATCTACTTTTGCTGTTGACTGTACATCCTCAGTTCATAAACATCTGTTAGATCCGCTCTGAGCTAATCTGCCGCACCTGTGCTAAGAAAAATGTTGCTATCTCACGCGATTCGAACCTTTTAACATCGACAAATCGTCTTTCTCATTTAAAATGTATTTTGGAGCTTTGTTAGCAGATGTTCGGGAGATCAGGTGGATGTGCATGCCTTTCCTCTTTTTGGAGTACCTAGTGTATTTTTGTTTTTAGGCTTCCGTAGCCAAAAGGCAAAAAACGGAACCCATATGGATTCGTCATGTCTGTCTGTCCGTTCGTATGTCACAGCTACTTTTTTCCGAAACTATATGAACTATACTGTTAAAACTTGGTAAGTTAATGTATTCTGTGAACCGCATTAAGATTTTCACACAAAAATAGAAAAAAACAATACATTTTGGGGGTACTCATACTCATACCCCATACTTAGAACTGAAACTCAAATTTTTTTTTCATTAAACTCATACGTGTGGGGTATCTATGGATAGGTCTTCAAAAATGATATCGAGGTTTCTAACATAATTTTTTTCTAAACTGAACAGTTTGCGCGAGAGACACTTCCAAAGTGGTAAAATGTGTCCCCCCCCTGTAACTTCTAAAATAATAGAATGATAAAACTAAAAAATATATAAGATGTACATTACCATGTAAACTTCCATCGAAAATTGGTTTGAACGAGATCTAGTAAGTAGCTCGCCGGTGAAAATTTAAAAACATATGATGGTACGGAACCCTCGGTGCGCGAGTCCCACTCGCTCTTACCCGGTTTTTTAGTTTGAATTAAGAGAAGCTTGAATATAACTAGATTCGATAATCCAGAAAGATTCTGCCTTAATTTGATTTTGACTATGCCTTCAATCCCGTCTTTTGATTTACATGTCAAGGCATCCCTGACATTTTACACCCATTGTAGAAACGCACACAAAACCAAGTAATTTTATTTCAATATTTTCTCACAAAGGCATTAATTAACAAGGTATACGGGGAAGTTGTTCCGATTGGACTCAACCGACAATTTTGTTAATTAAAAGGTTCAACATTAATTTGTACTGTAAACAATTTGTATCCGAAATCTAACTCGATTTGTGTAAGGTTTCGTGTTCGTAGAGTACAACGAATTGGCGTAATATTCTGAAATTCGATAATTATGTGAAGTCTGTTTGGGTTTTATGGATGGTTTATTCTGTCTCTGTGAAAAGTTGTTTACATAATCAGCTTACAATGTTCCCACTGCTGGGAGACAGGCCTTCTATTTCTGTGAGAGGGGGTTGGCTGTAATCTACCAAGCGTACCCAGAGCGAGTTGATGGATGACACATCACATGTCTTCGAACTTTTGGGGTCTAGGACATGACGGGTTTCCTTCGCCATTTTGAGAGTAGAAAAGTTGTTTCATTATACCTATTAACTACATAATAAAATGCGCTGGTTCTTGGCAGTAAAACAAAAGTATAATGTCAATCAGAAGTAGAAACCAAAAGGTAGAAAAAGCATAGACAAAATGAATAAAAAGGTAAAATATCAAAAGGAAGAAAAGGCTTGCACAATACCAATATTTTCAATATTTTCAATTAATTGTCTTCGAAAATCCTGGAAAACTTAAATTAAATGACCATACTTTCACTGTTGTAACTGAAACAATTTTTTTTAATTGCTGACCTCGGTCTCGCCATATTGAAAGCGATGAATGAGGTCTATGATGGAACGAGCGTGCCCAGAAGATGCCCAAGGCACTGGAACTCCCACGCATCAACGAAACACAGCAGGCTGCTTGACGCGGTCCCCGGTGGGAGGGTGGTCGCAAACCAGGCTGGCACGCGTTAGCCCTACCACCGCAAGGAAAGAATTGGCCAGTCAGATAAGGTGTTGGGTGTGACTGTCCAGGATGCGCCGAGCGCTCGGTTCAGTTGAGTAACTGGCGGAACAAACTGCGCTACACGAGGAGGCTTCTTTATGCATCCCAAAACTATAGCTTAATTACATAAACATGCCTGTATAATCTGAAGGGTCGGGCACGCCTCTGCCGGACCCTTCTGGTTTTACTGGTACCCAAATAGTTAGAAATACAGAGTCAAGCTAAATACTCTTTAGTTCAGAGAGATTTTAGAACACATAACAAAATAACCAAAGTTAGTCTACCCTACAAAAATCGATAATCCAATCGGTGATTAAGGGTGAATCTCCGACAAATTCACCATTATTTAGTCTCCAGGGCTCGAAAGTCGCCCGCTATGCAAATTGTACAGCATAATCACTGAAACTGTTTAGAAGGGTTCGCCAATTAAATGTACAGCTGAAAATTTTACTTCCAAATTCCCAAATCGATTCTCGCTCGAGTTTTATTTTATTTGCTTGGGGACATTCAAACAGGGCTAGTAGACGTAACGTCTTTATGTTTTTCATTAAGAAGTTGAAAAAGTTTTTCTGGATTTTTTTAAATTACTAATTTATTTATTATCCATTTATTCCAGGCATCAAGGCCCATATAAAATACATACAATACAATATGAATATAACTTAAAAATACTATAGTATAAATACATAGGTTATAATTACACAAAAAAACTCACAAACTAAAAGCACACGAAGTGTCTGCGTCGTGTTTTAGCGTATTATTTATGGGAAGGCCATTCTAATGAATGATAAAATGATTTTATTTTGAATGATAAAATGATTTTATTTCTATAAGTAGGTTTTTACAAACACTTTTACACGTCAATCATATTTTTTAAATAAAACTTGATGAGGTCGGCGTTTGCTTTCTGACTACACTGAGAAGAAAGGCGGAAACAAACTCAGAGGTCACAGTCTCTTTTAAAGTCTAGTCACAATCTTGGTCAGATCATGTGAAGACCATGTAGACATACACACCATAAGAAATGTTAAGGGGACTACAGGAACCCAAACGCAAAGTTTTGTAATGCCTAAAAGTATATGATCGACTACAGTAAACTAAATCAGAAAAATATATGATATTCTTCAGGATATAAGCTAGTTAGATAGTGTATTGAAAACATAATACAACTAATTTGATATGATAGAAAAAATCATGAACATAGACCTCTAACAACTTTCTTTTTACAATAAAAACCTTACTAATATACATACAATCATTCTGATTTTTGCCTGATTATTTAACAAGCAACATACAATAGCAATAGTGTTATAATTTTTTTGTCCAAACAATAGATTTTTGTAAATAGATAATTCCTTTATAATATAATTGCATTGTGTCATCGCGCTTCTCTTTTTTTTCTACAGTGACCGCGCTTTAGGTCACGTAGTCCCCTTAAGTGTCGTATGATCAAGGTTTAGTAATTAAAAGTTTCATTAACGTTACACCTATAAATCATAACGCAGTAAAATTAATCTCGAGATGAAAATAATGAAACTTTGCAATTCAATCTGACTTTGCAGACACACAAACGCATTTTAATCTCAAACTTATTAAAAATACGTTTAATATTAAACTTACACTTTCATTTCTAAGATTTGAATTTTCAAGACAAAAATCTTTGCATCTTGCACAGAATTTTTTTAAAGAAATATTCGGTTGTTAAAATCCAGGCACAGGATAGTACAGAAGGTGAGTTCTATTAGTACACAAAAACAGGCGCAAAGACAGGCGTGCGCCTGTCTACGCGCACACATAGCATAGCACGCACGTACAGCGATTTTAGTCGATCTCAGCCGAATGCCAGTCGCGATAGAGCTTATACATATAGCGGTATCTACAACGCCATGCGTCATGCTGACGTCACGCAAAATCCTGCATCTCGCAAGCAGAGTTTCAGAGTGTCGGAGGATCTGATATCCGAATTCGGACACCGACTGGTTGTCCGTTGTCTGGCTTGTAAGATACTCGAGTTTAGAAGTCAGGATTTTTCATTCTAAAACACTAACTTAAGCCATTTTTAGATCAAAATAATATAAATTATGCATTTAAGGAGAAATAAAGATTTATTACTTATAATTTTTTTATTATCCTCCCTTTTCTATCAGAGCAGATGGACATTCATTTCTCTCTGTCAGTGTCGTGTGAACGTTGGAATGAAACAAAAATTATCATTCACTCTGGTGAAGCGTCTGATATCAGCTTTGAGGGCCTTAGCACACCTCCACCGCGAAAATGATGATTGGACACTGCTTCACGAATTCCGCTAAGACACATTACTACATTATGTCACGATTCGAATAACGGACCATGATGACATTCAGTTAAATTGTAGCAATCAGAGCAACATGTCATTCAACTGTAAATACAGTACTTATATTACTTCGGACCTCTTAGATTTTTTTTTCCGTATAGTCCATTTTAATAAAAAAATAAATTATCGACTGCTACGATACGTGCGAAACACACGCGACATTGCAACAAAATAACTGACTTGACTGACTGACTGAGCTTGGAGCTTCTGTGGTCAAGGGCTCACTTAATGAACCTAGCTAAAAGACGCCTTTCTTTAGATTTGAGTACTTCGAAGCTTTCATCGATTTGTTTCGCTTTGTTGGGCGTTAAAGGTATTGCAAAATGTTTTAAGATATTCAGAAAACAAAAATACGATAGCGTCTGATAGAATTTATCGATTTATTAATGGTGCAAGGTGGCTATAAAAGTCACGTCAGTGAGTTTACAGGTCTGCTTTTGGTCGTATCTTTACTGTCATAAAATAATCGTGATATTGGCGAGAATATGGCATGTGGTGGAAGGGAGTTGTCTTTTATGGACTCGTTCAAAAAATCTGGATTTTCAAAATTATTTAAGCGATAGGATTTGCTTTCAGCGACAGGCACTAGTTGTTTGACATTTATACTGAACTGCCATGAGGTAACAATACTGTAAAAACTAAGTCTTCCTGTTTTTTGTGTGTATGTATGTATAATTATTAATTTGTTCCTTAATCTGAAAAATTTAAAGGCTTCACAACTACTTAAAGAACGGATCCAAACTTAGTACTTCCCCTTAAAACACCGACTATATAACCATCCCCAATAAACCAGCTTACCTAAAATAAAATCCACACACGATCGTCACAATCTAAACACGAACTCGTAACAATAAATTTGTTCCGCATCGGTTGCCGCGTCTGCGTGCAATTTATGCCGGCCGGCCGTCTCAGCCCGGAGATGTATCGCATCCGATCGTTGCATCGACGTGTTCATTTGCCCTCAAGATTTACTAGCCGTATTCACGTGGTTCGATTTGATACGTTCTAGAAACGTCTTTATTTCTTTTCATGGAGGAAGGTTCAGTTAACTTCAGTTCCGACTGTTGGGTATTGAAAGGCGTTTGTTTTATTGTGATTAGGCGAATAGTCTAAGAATGTTAGCTATTTTGAAGTTGGTTGGTTGATAGCGTTGCAGTATTTCTCGGCTTTTGCAGTTTATCGTTCTAGGGCAAGAAGGCTTGCATGAAGTTCTGCACTAATGTTTCGCTGACTAGGCGATCGGCAGCGGCAGCGTGCATAAAAACTTTTCCTCTGACTTCAGGGTGTCTCTGGATACAGTTGTCGGGAGAGTATAATAAACTGATAAGTGTAAGCACATTTCATTTATTTGGGAAAACATATAAAAAGCCTATTAATCAACTCAGCTTATCGAAGTCCACCGCTGTCATGTCCAGCAGTGGACAGCCTGTCCCGGGCTGCATCAAGTTCAAGACCCCCTCTCCTCCGTCTTCCGCATAAAAAGCCAAATAAAAAAAAGATGTCAAAGAAGCCTATACATTACAATCTTACTCACACTAATTCGACCCTTACTTCTTTACACGAATACCTTACGTATTTACCGTGTTAAAGGACGAACCACACGCCACACAAGCTCCAAATTAAAACTACCCGCGAAAAAATTTACAAAAAAAATTGGAAAGAATTTTTCCCTCGAAAACCTGAGCATAATACTCGTCTGAAAGGGGTTTTTTCAAAGGCCATGCGTCTGAACGGGGCTTTGTGTCACGTAATGATTTTTTTTATAGGGAACTCCTTTGCAGTATATGGCCGGTTCATTACAGGAGATAAGGTCCTTGGTGGTATTATTACGGCGGGACGGAGTGGTGAGCAAGCTTTGAGATCAGGCTGCTAATTGATATTTTTTGTTGAAGTTAGTTTAGTAGTTGTAGTTGATATAGCTGGACAAAACTTTGATAAAACGCTGGTTCATTATGGTTTCCAGTTTTATTCCCAGTGTTATTTTAATTGTACTAACATAGTGTATAAGATTTATGTTACTAATCTCTTTTAGGGACTGTAGTTGTCTGAGAATAAATGAACCGCGCTACTAACGTGGAGAGCAATGGCCCAGTGATAAACAGCCGCGACTTACGAGTTGTAGGTCGTGGGTTCGAATCCTGACAGCCGCTTTACTTTGTGTAAATTATTTCATCACCATCGCTCTCAAAACGGTGAAGGGAAACATCTTGAGGAAACCGGCATGTCCTAGAACAAAAAATTCAAAGACATGTGACATTTACCAACCCGCACTGGGCCCTCGTGGTGGATTACGGCCCACTCATTCGCAGAGAGACGAGGCCTATGTCGCAGCAGTGAGAAAATTATAGGCTGATTATGCTATGCTTAAAAATCGAAATCAAAATTCATTTATTCAAACTATGCTGAGAATCAGCATTTTTCGAACGTCAAAATTACAAAAGTCAGTCCCCCAAAACGCCCGCCCTTCTCCGAACGTGGCAAAACTCTCCGTAGACATCCTACGTAGCAGCGGTCGGTCGACTTTATACTTCGTTAGTGGAATCAAACATTTCGCTCCGGCGATACTAATTAATGAAGGTGAATGGTTCTGGGGGACTGTCTTATGAAATTTTGACGTTCAAGAATCTGAATCGTTCTTTTACTGGTTACTGTTAGCCTGCACCATCCCACTGCTGGGCAAAGCCCTTTCCCAATAACTTCCATCTCTTTCGATCCAAGGCTAAAGTGGACCACTGGTCGTTTGTTCACTGAGGTTGCTCAAAAAGCCGTCAAGCTGAAGTGGGACTGGGCTGGCCACGTCGGCCGTATGCCCAATAAGCTGTGGGCCAAAATAACTACCACGTGGAGCCCTGAGACAGCTAGAATGCGTCGCGGGAGACCCCCTAGAAGATATCGGGACGAGCTGAAAAAACAAATAATAGATTAGATATTGTTTTTAACCGACTTCTAAAAACAAAGAGGTTCTGAATTCGAATGTTTATGTTTTTTGTTTTTTTTTATGTACTTTCGGGCATAACTCCGTCATTTATAGACGGATTTGCAAATTTCTTTTTTTGTTCGAAAGAGGTTTATTTCGAAATGGTCCCATTTAAATCAAAAAAAATTCGTGAAGATCTGCTGAGGTATTCTGTATAAATCTCACCGTGAAACTTAGGTGAAGTGAACTGTCATGATGATGTAAATCCCTAGCATCAGGTGGAATGTCAGGTCACTTCACGTTCACTTCACGGTGAGATTTTTATAGCAAAGACCGGCTGATGATGAGTTTCGGACACAGACAATGGAACTCTTCAATAAATGCCAGCAAATCAACCGCGATTGCTGCTATCGCATATGTATGCATTGTTTACGCAATGACACAACATAACATCACGCCTGTACCCTCTAAAGGAGTACGCAGATGTGTTCAATAGCTTCCTGTCACTGATATTCGCATAGCAAGTAGTGTTGTATATGAATTTGTGTGGGGTAGGTAGGTGGGTACAACTAAAAAGTGAAAAATAAAAACTGTTTTTACAAAAAAAAAAACAACAAGCCACTTCCAAAAAAAACACTACACTGTGAAAAAATTACTTTTATTTCGGAAGTCGGTGTCAACAAATGAAAATGCGGAACCAATGACACCGACTTCCGAGATTAAAGTTATTTTTACTGTGTAGTGTTTTTTTTTAGAAGTCAGTTGTTTTTTTTTGTAAAAAGGTTTTTTATTTAAGTTTTAAACACAGCATAATGTTGACCGTTCTTTCGTCCATCTCAGACGTTTTTACTGGACACCTGATGCGTTCACATCTGTGTTTTAGTTCGTATACTACGTGCCAGGAGGCGACACTTATTGCAGTCTCCTTAGTAATAAACACGTCTTGAATTCAGTACTAGAAGTGGAAAACGACATTCTTGTTCTGAAGAGAACTGAATTGAAAACTCTTGTGGTTTTGGAAACTGTTCAGTTATCGTTAACAGCAAATTGTAGTACCACTGGTGAAACATGAATAGAATAGACATTTGTAGGGAAATTTTTAGGGTGAGGTGTTCCTCGGTCTCGGTACACGATAGACTGGTTATCAGACTTTCGGGCTTCTGACTACCCGTAACGACTGTCAAAGATCCACGAGTGACAGCCGGGAACGACGGCGCGCGGCGGTCTCTCCGAGGCACGGCCCCTCCGTGCCTCGGTATGTAAAGATGGTCACCCATCCACAGACTGATCGATCGACCTGTGCGGCTGTTATTACTTACCCACGTATACCTACGGTGTTGTGAAAACTACTTCTCACTGCACAGTGTAGCCAAAACCTATGATATTCAACTTAAACCATAAGGCTAGTTACACACAAATGTAAATGTATTCTAGTAGATAGTATCTACTAGAATGACCGGGCGTTTGACCAGTATCTCACCTGATACGAATAAGGTCCATATTCATATGACAAGCTTACTGTACCTTAGCTTGAGCAAAGATTGTGTATGCTTTACACAGTGTAGCGATTAGATTATCACATTTAATTTAGGTTTAATTGAAACCACGTATTCTACATTACGTATCTTGAACATACACAATTAAAATAATTATAAATAACAAAACAATTAACATTCTAGCTGTGAAACTTTTTTTTTCGTTTTGTTATTTAACAACCTTAAACTTAATTTGTAATTATTTGCTAACAATACCATAAAGTTTGTGTTGAATTGTTGATACCATCGCCCCGCGCGTGAATAGTGCCTTATTATCAAGGGTGATTTATTGTTTGATTTTTTAATCTGCCAGGAATTTCCATATCCTTTAAGGTGCTTACAAGACCTAAACGAAAAAAAACGCAAGTTTTAGAAACAATAAAAGTATTAATGGCGGTTGATATTAATTTAATTTAAAAAAAAATAAACGAAACGACTAAACACTAGTCTTTAATCAGTTTTAAAAACAAATACAATAATTAGACTTAAAAATAATACTTCCTGATTACAATAACCAATTTACACAATATTAGAAAATGATGTTAACACGACGACGGCTGGAGACGGAAAGGGGCGAGTACTGGCCGCGCTCTGCTTTTATAGGCACCGCCGCACGGTAGTTTGAAAATAACGTTTTGATGCTAATACGGCCTCTCCTGACGTGTGGTTGTCCTCAGCCACATTGTCCAGATGATGGTCCTTGTTCGCTGCAGTCACGGTCTTCGGCAAGTGGACTCGGGCGACGCGAAGGGCTCATGTCTTCACTGGCTGCATCGGTAATTGATGGACCCTGGTGTGTGTCTGCATCTCCACGACTTGGATGATCTTCGCAGCTAGTTGCACTGGTGGATGGTGCTGCGAGACTATCCTCTTCAGCTGAAAATGAGAGTAGGACACTTATTAGTAATATCCTTATTACTTAATCCAAACACGTGTATGTTGTAATTAAATACAACACACCTAGACGGAGGCACCCAGTTAGCACGTCTTGGCAGAGACGCATCTCAATGCCTTTATAAATAAACTGAGACGGAGGCACACAGTTAGCACGTCTCTTTCGGCAGAATTACACTTTAACTCAATGCCCTTACAAACAGACGGAGGCACACAGTTAGCACGTCTTGGCGCGGCAGAGCCATTGCTCAATGCCCTTACAAACAGACAGAGGCACACAGTTAGCATGTCTTGGCGCGGCAGAGCCATTGCTCAATGCCCTTACAAACAGACAGAGGCACACAGTTAGCATGTCTTGGCGCGGCAGAGCCATTGCTCAATGCCCTTACAAACAGACAGAGGCACACAGTTAGCATGTCTTGGCGCGGCAGAGCCATCGCTCAATGCCCTTACAACCACTATGCATGTACAGTTGTACACATGACTTTTCAGTTCATGTAATCAAACTCATTTGATACAATTTAGATAGAAAAGTAAATACAAAAGTCTACTTACTATCAAAAAACGTGGCACACGACTCGGGGGTCCACTCTCCTCGCCAAGCAACCATGTGCTCGGCGGCAGCCTGAGTAACTTTGCCATACGAACCAGTTAGTAGCTGTAGTTCGTATCGATCGTGGGGAAGGATTTTCGCAACACGATATGGCCCTCGCATCCCCGAGTCCAGCTTGCCTGTAATTTGAGAGGTTTTTATTACAAACACATTGTCATCTAGGTTGAATTTACGCTTGACCTTTCGATTCTTGTTAACGTATTCGTCCTGTTTACACCTATTTTCGTCAAGTAGTTCGCTGGCACGCTGTCTTTGTAACTCTCTTAATCCCTCGCGATTCGGTCGCACGTCATCCACAGCGACATCGCGGATAAGGGATCTTATGACTGGCGTGACTGCTTCAACACCAATAAGCAATTGTAAAGGTGAGATCTGAGTGGTCTTGTGTTTAGTGCAGTTGACAACAAGCTGCATTTTCCACAATGAATCGGACCATGTACTCTCTGGCTTAGACGCCTCTATGCGTAACATATTGAGCAAAGTACGGCAGTAGCGCTCGACCTGACCGTTTTCACAATGCATTTCAGGTGTTACAAAATGAATTTCGCTACCCATTTCAGTAACCCAGCCCTGAAAACTATTACTCTCAAACATTCGTCCTCTATCACACACAATAAGTTTAGGCGTGCCAAATAGAGAAATGGCGTTTGAAAACATCTGTTTTAATTCGCTAGAATCTTGCCTTTTTATGGCATAAAACAAACAATATTTAGAGTAGGCGTCTACCATGAGTAATACGTATTTTTTATCATTTGAAATAGGTAGTGGACCTAATACGTCCATGTGGACCGTGTTAAAAGGGGTATCTGGCTTATGCCATGATGAAATCGGGTAATGAGGAGCCCTAGGAACTTTCTTGGATGAAAGACAAATCAAACAATGACCCACGTATTTCCTTACAAAGGCATAGAGCCCTGGGAACCAAAAATGACGCAGAATTAAATCAATGGTCTTATCGGCACATATATGTTCATGCTGGTCATGAAAAATTCTTAGGAGACTTAACCGGTGTCCTTTGGGTATGAAGCATAGTAGCTTTGGATCTTGACCCGTGGGGGTGTATTTATAATACAGCAAATCGTTACGGACAACATACCGGGAAGAGTCTAGCTCGTTATTGTTGACTTTGTCAATCAGTGTACGAGTTTCCTCATCCGCCGATTGAGCAATCTGTGCCCAGTTTTTCGGCCTAGTTATTTGCAGGACATCAACAGGATTTCTACTTAGATAGTCCGCGTGCTGCATCATAACGCCCTTTCTATATTCTATCGTAAAATTAAAATCCTGCATGTATATCCACCAACGCGCGACGCGTGGTAAAAGATCCTTCTTACGTTCCGTCAGTTTAAGCGCGTTACAGTCCGTCACAATTTTAAACGAGATGCCCAATAAATAGTGGCGAAAGTGTTGTAAAGCTTTAATAATTGCGAGCGTCTCAAGCTCATAAGAATGGTATCGCGGTTCGGCTCCTTGCGTAGTTTTACTAAAGTACGCCACTACCCGTCGTTTACCATTCTCATGCACCTGAATAAGAACTGCACCGTAACCGATAGAGCTCGCGTCCGTATGCAACTCGGTTGGTAATAACGGGTCAAAAATGGCAAGCACAGGTTCATTCGTAAGACAATGGATTAGGTATTTACGCGAGTTTTCTTGTTCTTCGCCCCAGTGAAATTTAACGTTACGCCGTGTTAAACTAGCAATGGGCGCTGTCTTAGATGCATAGCCAGGTATATAGCGACGAAAATACCCTGCCAAACCGAGTAGCTGTCGAACCTGTTTTACATTCGTGGGCACAGGGGAGTCGATTAAAACCTTAATTTTTTGTTCGCTCGGTCTAACCTGACCCTCAGAGATCGTTCGACCTAAATACTCAACCTCTGTGGCCACAAATGTACTTTTCTTTAGGTTAATAGAAAACCCCGCAGAAGTTAGTGTTTTTAATACCTCGCGTACGTTTTCGATTGCTTCATCGATAGATGATGACAATAACAACACGTCATCGATAAAAATGAGGACTTTACCAGACTCTATTTGTGATTTAAGCGTATTTGTGATTATTCGTTGATACACGACCGGCGCGTTCGCTAGACCAAACGGCATTTTCAAAAATTCGAAATGCCCTTCTGGGGTCACGAAGGCAGTCTTCGCTACAGAGTCGCTATCCAACCTAATTTGGTAGAAGCCTGTCGCCATGTCTAAACAGCTGAAGAACTTGCTCTTACCAAGGCGATCAATATGATCTTCTATCAAGGGTAATGGATAGCGATCTTTCACGGTAACCGCGTTTAACGCGCGGTAATCAACGCACATGCGATCTTTGCCGTCTTTTTTCTTGACAAGAATAATCGGACTTGCGTATGGTGAGTTGGACTCGCGGATTATTTTCTTGTCTAACAAGTCTTTTACGATATCACGCACTTTCAATTTTTCGTCGAATGAAAGTCTGTACGGCCTATAACAAATCGGTGTTTCACTCGTCAACTCAATGCGCATATTACCAGTTGTGACTGTTGATAAAGCAGTCCCAATAATAAAGAATTCCTTAAACTGATTTACGACTGACATTAATTTTTCACGATCGCTACCTTCAAGCGGCGTGTTAACTGAAAACTGATTACCTGAGTTGATGAGTAATACATTTTGACCGACCGAACTAGGAATTCGAGTAATACGTTGCTCATTATTTGCGCGAATGTACGTTACCCCATCGCGGTTCAAAACATCTGTGCCTATTAGTACTGGCACGTTTAAACATTTCAAGGGAACAACAAAGAGATCTACCTCTAATGAAATTTCGCTAAATTCTATAACTAATGTTACGCGACTATTACACTCAATATTTTGATCACCTATACCACGTAATACTTGATATGTGGGTAGTCGGGTACACTTAAAATATTTTAGCACCGATTCAGAAATAAGTGAAACGCGTGATCCGCTGTCTATCAGCACGTCTGTAGGTATACCCTGTATTACGGCCGTTGTGACGTCACTGTCTGTCGACTCGCCTTTCAACTCGAAACAAAAATTAACGTTGCTTTTATTACGCGTTTCAGATCTTTGTTTAGCGAAACAGACAGAGGCGTCGTGACCTGGCTTTTTACAGAATGAACACGGCCCGTTCGGTTTCTTATTAACTGTTTCCGTCGATTCGTCGGGTTTAACAGTTTTCGATTGTTTAGGGCACACGCGCTGCACATGACCCACACTACCGCAAGAAAAACACGATGTATCGCGATTTTTATTATGTGGACGTTTTCGAAAGTTTCGGTCAGACTGTTTACTTTGAGAAGATTTCACCGAGGTTACCGATGAGTTAGGATTCGGTTTGGTATAAATAGAAAAGAATTCAACAAGATCTTTGGTCGTTAAATGAGCGTTAGTTGCAGCTGCACGTACTTGTGCGTCAGTTACACCACGTATGACAATCGCGACCGTTAAGTCATCGCTTAACCCTTTAACAATATTTAGTCTCAGGACGGAGCGCCTAGCATATTCTGCGTACGTGGAGTATTTGTCGGAATTAGTACACATGACGTCAAACAATATATTTGCAACATCGATTCTTCGTGAGCAAAGTGGTTTAAATTCGATCTTAAAGTTAGACCAGGTACGATCGTTTGTGACCCAGTCATTTAACCAACTACGAGCATCTCCCTTCAGGCAGTTAGCAATCCGGGATAAACACTCGTTGTCATCCCATCTATTGATTTCACGCGCCCTTTCAACCTCTTCACACCAAGAATCGATATCATGTATGCTGGGATCAAAGTTTGAAATATAATAATGGTTGGATCTGACCTTGGTTAACGCACTCAACGCTCCAATGAGGCGATCTGTAGCATCCAGTGACGTCGAGGTACTTGCAAGCGATTCTCCAACAATGCTGGTGTTCGACTCGGGCACTGCTGGTTGTGGCTCCTGCGGCAAAGACGCGATGATCTGCCCAGGTGCCATAACAGCGCGTGCATCCGGAGTCGTTGTCGCCGACACGGTAGTAGTTGCGGGTAGGCTGGTATTCTCTAGCGCGGTCAGGCGCGCCAGAATAGTTCCAAGAGTTTCTTGGAGGCTAATTGCATCACTGTTTTGATCACGCCTAGTTCTACCTCTATTACGAGTAGTAGCTCGTTCGGACATGATTTCAAAAACTTTTCGCACAGCACAGATAGATAAGATAGGCAATGGAGCCTATCCCACTTCTGATAATGGCGGTTGATATTAATTTAATTTAAAAAAAAATAAACGAAACGACTAAACACTAGTCTTTAATCAGTTTTAAAAACAAATACAATAATTAGACTTAAAAATAATACTTCCTGATTACAATAACCAATTTACACAATATTAGAAAATGATGTTAACACGACGACGGCTGGAGACGGAAAGGGGCGAGTACTGGCCGCGCTCTGCTTTTATAGGCACCGCCGCACGGTAGTTTGAAAATAACGTTTTGATGCTAATAGTATAATGATTGACTACAGTAAACAAAATCAGAAAAAATATATGATATTCTTCAGGATATATGGTAGGTAGATAGTGTGTTGAAAACATAATACAACTAATTTGATACGATAGAAAAAATCATGAAGATAAAAAAAAAACTAAAAACTTTCTTTTTACAATAAAAACCATACTAATATACATACAATCATTACGATTTTTTGTCAGATTATTACAAGCAACATACTAAAACACTAGTGTTTTATTTTTTTAGTTCAAACAATAGATTTTTTGTAAATAGATAATTGCTTCATATTTTGCAATAAATTACCAGCGTTCTGTCATCGCGCTTCTCTTTCTTTTCTATGCAGTCCGTCAAACACCGCGCTTTAGGTCATGTAGTCGCCTTAAACTCGAAATACCTAAAATTCAATATCAAATAATTTAACGAAAATCAAACGCTGAAAATGGTTATCATCTAGGTAACATTAATCATGTTTACGACGCAAATAATTGTTTGGCGGACATTCTAGCCTGAACTGAGACAAAGATTCGACCGGTACGTGCGGAATTGCCCTCCGTCCGGTCGGTGGATAATTCCGTACTATTTTTACTGAAGTCACTATAGTGTAACTGAATTGTTACGAGTTTTATTTTTAGTTTTTGCTGTATATTAATGGCAGAGAAAAGGTGCGCAACGAACATAATTATGTGAGGGAGCTTCAAGGTTGCGGAAATGGCGAATAATGTAAAAGAGTACAGACTGAGATGGTATGGTCGTGTACTTGGACGAACAGATGTCCATGTCGTGAAAAAGTGCCTTTTCATGGCTACAAAGAAGAGCGGAAGGGGAAGACCTCCAACCACATGGATGTCGAAGGTTCAAAAGGACATGATCAGATGGGACTTACGGAACGCACAAGACCGATAATAATAAATAAATGGCGTCGCATGATTGGGGAGCCGACCCCGCGTAACGGGAAAGTTGACGCTAAAGAAGAAGCTTTATAATCATGCCAGTGAAGTTGCTGAGTGATGTATTGGACTAAATAAGTAGGTACGTATCATCATCATCATTTCAGCCGAAAGACGTCCACTGCTGGACATAGGCCTCCCCCAAGCATCTCCACTTCGACCGGTTCTGCGCTTCTCGCATGCAACGGGTTCCTGCGGCCTTCACAAGGTAGGTACTGGCCAAGGGGAACGGCCGCGACTTACGAGTTGTAGGTCGTAGGTTCGAACCCAGATGGGTGCTTTACTTTGTGTTTATTCTCTACTCTCAAAACGGTGAAGAAAAATATTCGAAGACATGACATGTCTTCGACACATTGAGACATCTACCAACCCGCACTAGGCCTGCGTGGTAGATTACAGCCCACTCACTCTCGAAGAGTGGAAGCCTTTGTCCTAGTTGTGGGAACATTAAAGGCTGATTATGCATTTTAAACAAAAGTAAATTCCAAAACCATTACATATTTAAAAAGTTTCCGTGCACAAATTTAATTATAACTAAGCCCAAATTAGAGTTCCATAAACTCGGAATAGGCATTAATGTATTTAATTATTCAGTCTGTCTGTCAAATGTCGTGGCTGACAAGGAAGAAGGGACACCTTGAAACATTCAAAGAACCATTTTAAACCAACTGCATTGCTGGATTTACAGAATACTTCTTACCTTACAAATACATTAAGGGACGTTTTCTAAGCAAAGAGTATTTGATTTGTCTGTGTTTTTCGAAATGAATGATCCCATTTTAATGAAACTTCATACGCATAAGCAGGATACAAAGGTCTAAAAAGTTATTTCAGAACATTTTTGGAAATATCTTATTTAAAAAATTATAACTGGAAATGTCTGATTCTATGGAAAATTTAAAATCGGTCTAATTTGGCTGCAACACTTTTTTTTCGAAAATTCTCTTAAATTACCTTGTTTTTTTTTTGTTTTTTTCAGTCTTACCAAGGGGTATCGTATTACCCAGTAACTGGTGATGATGATGTTCTTAAGGAACTTTTTAGACCTATAGATCCTACTTATGCGTAGGTATTCATTTCGAAAAACAAGGACTTGTAAGTTTCTATGAAATACGTTAGGGCGTAAACGCTGTAACGTTGTAAACTATTGTTTTAGTTAATAAGCAAGCAATCTAAATCGTCAAGTCATTGTAATATAATTCCAACCCGTTCACATCACTTAAGGCGCCTTTGTTTTGTCTCATTCGCTCACGATATTAGGAACACGTTAACTCCCCACTCCATACGACTTATGCGCGCCGCGAGCCGCGATCGGGGAGCAGGCTTGAGGACGGTCAGTTGAGACGCGCGTTCACGCATACTACACTTGTGCGTGACGTCACACGTGCAGTCTCACTCTAAACCTTCTAAAGCTCAGATTTTTAACGAAACTACTTACTACTTATTATTAAAGTTTAAAAGTTTAATAAAAAAAAGTATAAACTGTGTTTTCCCCGTATTGGGTAAGTGTTTGCAAAGTTACGCATTGCTTTCTCATGTGTCATGGTGGTGGTCAATGATTTGGAAAATTGTGTTTCATCATCTTTTTTTCTTGACACCCATTACTTTTATTTTTAATCATTTCATTTAACCATAAACCTTAGCTTGTCATTATTTGTGTTCATATTAAAGTAAAAGTGCTTCATACTCTTTTCTTCACACTTTGTAAACTCCGATTCTGAAGGTGACCTTAACACACATTCGCCTTAAGCGCAATAGTACTTCATCCGCCTTACGCTTATGCTTACGCCGCCGTGGTCACCGTCAGGAGAGGATTAGCAGAGAGCTCAGTTATTTATTTCCTGGACATAAATTCCAGGGTTTCAAGTTCCGGGTTCATTTGCCCAAGAAAACCGCTGCCGTGCTGCCGTGCCATCGGGCGGTCAACACACAAGGCTGACATCCGGCTCCACTTCCATCAACCCTGTGGGTCCTCCACCACCCAGGGACAACTCCTCGGCTCCTGCGTCATCTTCAGCATAAAAGCCAGGATAGTACTTACGCGCCTACCTCCTTAGAACGGAATAATTTATGACGGGCCTTTTTTACCTACGACCTAAAATAAATAATTATTGAAAGTGTCTAATGAGTTTGTTTTTTCTTATCTCTTAAAAAATAAGTTTAGAATAACTCACACGCTTCAACGCTCCTAAATAAAATGATTTTCACCTCACCATGAAATCGTGAAACACAAATGACATTAAAACCCCTAGTAAGTGGCCAGGTCAGGAGATATCATGATTTATTTGCCAATTAATTTTATAACGGTTATAAAGCCCGAGTCCCGATACTTATAACAGTTTTAGGGGATTTCTCTACGTGATTCATTTGAATTTTGGTTGTTAAGACTCGGAATACCAATAAAGGATCTTGTTGGGATAATAGAATGTTATTTATTTGATTTCGTTTGGGAAGAAAATGGTGTTAATTGGTGCAGCCTTGAGATTAGAGTTTATCCTTGACGAAGCAATTTGGTCATCAAAGTCTGTTCTCACTAAAGTATGATTGTGTAATTTCAACATCAATGATATAACCATTTGATATATAATGTTTACATTGAGTTTGATTACTTTAAAATGAGTAACTATAGCTTCATCTTTCTGACTGACCGACTCCTTGTCAGCAGTGCGATTCTGTAACTATCTCACCGTGAAAACTTAGGTGAAGTGAGCGTGGAGTGAGCTGTCAATAGTGTCAATTCCTAGCAAAAACAAACTCACATCACCTAGTTTTCACGGTGAGATTTTTACAGAATCAACCGGCTGTTCAAAAGTGCCTGTAAATGGTTTAATTGTAATAAATGCTTTGCGTTTGAGCTGTTATTAGCTACTATCAATCGGCTTAACCTTTTTCCAACTATGTTAGGGTCAGCTTCCAGTCTACCAGTATTTTACATGGAACGACTGCCTATCTGACCTCTACAACCCAGTTACTGACTAACACGATACACTTAATTGTTATTAGCAGTTAAATTCGTAAAACATTCGATGAAAGTGCCATTTATGGTACCTGTTTGTACAATTGTACATCCATAGTTTCCAACAATACTAAAACTGCACCATATTTTAATGTCTAAAACGCGTGAGCCCAAACCACACTTAGGTGCAGTAGGTGTACGTACAGTCAACAAAAGTGATAAGTATGCAGGATCGTCAGATATAGTTGAAGTTTAGTAAGAAACCGATGGATGTTGTCGACTGAAATTTAATTTGATAAATGAGCTGTTTGTTTTCTATTCATAAAATTACATTTTATTCGCGTAGGTACACCCATCGGTTTCTTACTAAACTTTAACTATATCCGACGATCCTGCATACTTATCTCTTTTGTTGACTGTACATAGTAATTTGTCTCGCATTTAGAGTCTCTGAAGAGGTTTCATTTTTCACCAAACGAACTCCATAGATATATAGAGGTGTGAGGAACAGGGTGTAAAGTTCACTCATACTCTATAGAAATGGGAGGATCCTCAGACCAGACGGGTGTTGTGTCTGGCGGGCAAAAGCCCGATGATTCACGTCGGGCCGCCGTTGTATCTATGCTAGTTGCGCGTTTAACTCTGCTTGCGAGATGCAGGATTTTGCGTGACGTCAGTATGACGCGTTGTTCGCAAGGACTTTCTAGCCATTTCTTCTCCTTATGAACTTATACGCTTTGAAATGGGCAACTAGCTTCATCTGTCTTACCGAATGAGCTCTTGACAGTTCAAAAGTGCCTTTAAATGGTTTAATTAAATGTCTTGCTTCGAGTTTGAGTTGTTATAAGCTTCACTTAACTCATAAAATATTCAACGTACCTAAATACCAATTAGAGTGTCTTTTTCTGCTTCCATAGTTTCCAACAAAACTAAAACTACGCCATATTCTAATGTATAAAACGCGTAAACCCAAACCACACTTGGGTGTACGTACATAGTAATTTGTCTCGCATTTACAGTCTCTGAGGCGGTTGCATAAATTTGCACCAGACGACGGTGCCGTTCACAATGAGCTTTTAATGTGCTCTGATGCGGTATACATTCCCCTCTGTTTATTAGGATACGTGGGCTTGGGTATTGATTAGGTAGACTCAGGGCTTGTGGGTTATGAGCTGCATAATTACAAAGTGTGGTATGCAGATAGGTTTTGAGAAGTTTTCTTGCAAAATACGTGGCTGTGGTGTGATTTTAAATTGTTTTAACTCTTCTACTAAGCTTTTGATATAAGACTAATCTTGAGTATCCTATGAATGTTTTCTAACCAAAATTTTACAGTAAACAACTGCTAGTTAGGCATTTCTAATGTAAACAAATGTTTACGAATAGTGAAATAAAAACTGGCCAAGTGCGAGTCGGACTGGACTCGCACACGAATGATTTCGTACCACAGGGCAAAAACGCCGAAAAAAACACGTTTCTTGTAGGGAGCCCCCTTAAATATTTATTTTATTCTGTGTTTAGTATTTGTTGTTATAGCGGCAACAGAAATACATAATCTGTGAAAATTTCAACAGTTTAGCTGTCACGGTTCACGAGATACAGCCTGGTGACAGACGGAGTGAAGTCTTAGTAATAGGGTCCCGTTTTTACCCTTTGGGTTCGGAACCCTAAAAAGGAGTATGCTTATAATAGTGTTACCGTGTACCCCAGGGTGCTAACATGTACGGACGCCAGCAGGTCAACCTACCCGAAACTGTCAGATTTTCCCAATCAACCTTGAACCTTATGATTTAGCAATAAAGTCGAAAATCTATTAAAGAAATCTGACAGATTGTAGTAACTTGATGTGCTGGCGTCTGTACAAGCATAACATAATCAGCCTATAATGTTCCCACTGCTGGGACACAGGCCTCCTCATAATAAGAGGGACTGGGCCGTAATCGTAACGCGGGCCCTGAGCAGGTTGGTAGAAATCACATGTCTCCGAATTTTTCGTGTTCTAGGACATGCCGGTTTCCTCACAAAGTTTTCCTTCCCTGGGCCACCACTGCTCTTCAGGTACTAACATACCTTTTTTTTTTGTTATTAAACCTTTAAAAAAATTTAAAATCATTTGAACGATTTCTAGGAATAATATTGAACATCATCTGCCTAGCCTTTTCCCAATTATGTTGGGGTCGGCTTCCAGTCTTACCGAATGCAGCTGAATACCAGTATTTTACATGGAGCGACTGCCTATCTGACCTCTACAACAGTTACTGGATAATACGATACCCCTTGGTAAGACTGGTTGTCAGACTTTCGGGCTTCTGACTACCCGTAACGACTGTCAAAGATCCACGAATGACAGCCGGGATCAACGGTTTAACGTGCTTTCCGAGGCACGGAGGGGTCACGGTATGTAAAGATGGTCACCCACCCACAGACCAACCGTGGCAAGCGTAGCCTAACCTGATCGATCGACCTGTGCAGCTGTTATTATTTAGCCACGGGCCCCTCATTGAACATAATTATACGAAATACCGTGATTTAATTGATTCCTGGCGGTACGTTGAGAGCTCATAAAGCTCTCGCATAGTACACTCCGAACCAAAATAACTTAAATAAGAGACAAAACATTACTTCCGTACTTGTAATACAGCGTGATAAAAAAAAACTGTACACATTTTATTTCTCTCCGTGTTCCTCAAAGCACCTTGATTACAGATCCCTACAAAAATATGAAGTAACAAAATCTTTGTCTTTTAAAATTCGCACTCAGGGCTATCTATTATAACCACCCTCCTTGTGCCTTGTTCCCCTATAAAAAAATAAACTGTCATTTCAAGAGGGTGCATTTTTCCGTTTTTCCATTACGTTTTTCCTTTTAAAATTTCTCTATGGCAGCTGTTTATTTTTTTTTTATACTACTGTTTTGTAGCCTAAGGTAATGGTTGAAGGAGTATGTCATCATTTTTGGTGTTCAGGTTTTTTAGGGTGGACATAAACTTGGTCCTTTTGTAGTGAAATCAGAGATCAAAGTATAAAAAAAGTGGATGTCACTATTCGTAGATGTAGCATGTATTATAAAGATAAATGTATTGTGCTCATGTTGCCTGCGTTTGATAGGCTCTAAAGCCTGCAACCCTTTGTGGTAACCGAGTGGACAGTGGGACTAATAATACTTTTATTGACAGCAATACCAATACAATATTTATCTATCTGAACCTTGATTATATGAATGGGGCTCATGGCTAAGTGATAACATCTGCACATGTCAATCGATCAAGTTAAGCTACGCTTTCCGCAGTTGGTCCGTGGATGGGTGACCATCTTTACATACCTCCGTGCCTCGGAAAGCACGTTAAGCCGTTACGGGTCACCAGAAGCCCGGAAGTCTGACAACCAATCTTACTAAAGGGTAACGTATTACCCAGTAACTGGGTTGACTTCAAATAGGCAGTCACTCCATGTAAAATACTGGTATTTAGCTACATCCGGTTAGATTGGAAGCCGACCTCAACATAGTTGGGGATAAGCTACGAAGATTGATTATAATATGCATAAAAAATCCTAGTACCTATCTAAAACCAAAAATTCAACAGCATCTCCGTACCTTGGTCTTGGACAACTAATAAAGGACCAGTAAAAACATACATAGGCTGATAAACACATTACCACTCCTTTGCGTCCGCAGTCGGGTAAAAACAGATTCTTAGCTCGTCATTCAAAACTCCAACATAACTACATAAAACCCCTTCTAGATATGATGTTCTTCACCACCGTTAGGCACCTTTCACACGGTCTATAACGATGAGCAAACGAGCTCTTTTTGTCGCCATAACAAGTTTTACCAAGTCACTGACATGAAAAGCTAAGAAAAATGTAAGAGTTGAATTATGTTGACGTTTGTGTCAACTATGAGGGTTAAGTAGACTCGATGGCTTTTGGAGTGAATTGAATTGAAAAGGTAAATGCTGGAATACTTATTTTATACTTTTAAGATTCCGTACCTCAAAAGGAATCCTTATATTTTGAACGCAGAGGGGCAGACAGAGGGTTTTACTTTTCTATGAAACAGCTGTTTTTTTTTTTATAACCGACGAAACATTTATACGCTAGTGATCTAAAATCATGTGCTGAATTCGTTCAGGTCACAAGGGCAGCAACTGCGAAGGGGGCTCGAGTTGGATTCTTGCAGTAGCAGCCTGAAGTCTGGATTTTTGCCTGATAAAAAAATAACTAAAAATTGAACTGAAACTCGAAACATTTAGTTCAACTAAGCCATTCATAGGTACTTTTGAATTGTCAAAATTAAATAGTCGGTCAGTTAGTCAGAAAGTTGAAGCCAGTTGCCCATTCCAAATCGTTAATCTCTATAGAGAAGAACGGGCAAGAAACTCCAAGGACAAGTTTAAATCAACATATTACAAAATCATTGGTACATTATTCTTATTATGTGAGAACAATCTAAAAAAAAAGTATTTATTGTTTCTCATGAAAAAAAAAACAAATGAAGAAGCAATTCAAAATAAATAAGCCCTGGCAGTTAAGAGATGACCAGTCTCAACCGACGGCGCCCGTTCACGAACGTGACGCGTGGATCAGCACCATCCAGCTCAACCATTTTGTAGGGAACCGAAAGATCCAACACACGCGCCATCATCGGTGAGACATTTAAGTGAGCATGACATATTCTCAACTGCCATGCTCTTTCAAGTCAACATCAAAATATCATAATGAGGGGCCCGTGGATAAATAATAACAGCCGCACAGGTCGATTGATCAGGTTAAGCTACGTCTGTGGATGGGTGACCATTTTTACGTACCGGGACCCCTCCGTGCCTCGGAAAGTAGGTTAAGCCGTTGGTCCCGGCTGTCATTCGTGGGTCTTTGACAGTCGTTACGGGTCAGTCAGAGGCCCGAAAGTCAGACAACCAGTCTTACCAAGGGGTATCGTGTTACCCAGTAACTGGGTTGTGGACGTCAGATAGGCAGTCGCTCCATGTAAAATACTGGTATTTAACTGCATCCGGTTAGACTGGAAGCCGACCCCAACATAGTAGGAAAAAGGCTAGGCAGATGATGATCAAAATATCATAATATACAGATCCATGGTTCTTACATTTACAAAATTTAAGAAATGCTTGTAAATTATACAAAACTATAGTTTGCAATTTATTTAGGAGATGAATAAAATTTTACTACCAGACAGGAACTACCAAAACCATTGAAGCGTTCTAGCAGTCTGTCTATATTACATAGTTAACAAATTCAGTTACATTGTGTACATAGTTTTCAATCAATTTGATACACAAATATTTCCAATACCGTCCAAATATTTATTTAAACCCAAAAATTTAATATATTAATTTACAGACCGGAACTCGTTACAAACTCCGGAATAACACAAATATATAAATTTTCCACTATTTCCTAATGACGTGTAAACAATAAACCAATCTCGAACATTTAATAAATTTAGCTGAAACCCCGAACTAACGAATGAAAGGGCCTTATCTCAATGCCTCTAATTAACACCTATGTATTCTACCCAAACGGAAGATATTCACAAAATTACATCTCTCCACGAAAAAGACGAAAACCAACACTATCTCAAACACATAAAGTGCTTCAAAAGTGCAAAGTTAAGCTGGTAAATTTCTATCCCTTGTCACACTCGGTAGGTATAAATTAATTAGTTTTCTAAAGCCTTTCCGGTGAAGGATTTTGTTTTATTTTTAGTTTAATTATTTTGATACGGTTTTGATTTTATTTACTATGGAACGAAGTTCTTTAACGCGATTTGCGGTAGCAGTAAACTGGTAGAAATCGTCACGTAACAAAAAAGCGTCTCCATGCAACTTTCTCTCTCTCTGTCTCTTACTATTTTACTTTTACTATTTTACTTTACTATTTTACTTTTACTATTTTACTATTACACTTGTGCAAAATTCAAAATCGTTTTTCTCGGTTTGAACTTTGCAATGAACGATTGTAACTTTGAGAAAAGACCTATTTTTTTATAATAGTATGGTTTCGAAAATACTACAGGGTTATTTTAAGTTGGCTAGCTAAACTACGCAGACGCGACGGGTGTGGATGGTCTGTGAAGTTTACAAGAAAAATACATATTTTTTAAACTGATATAATTTTGCGGTTAATGACCCCAAAAAATCAAAACTTTTTATTTTATCGTGTGTAGCCATCGCGCCTGCGGAGTATAGCTAGCCAATTTAAAATAACCCTGTATCTTCATTACCACCATAAAATTTCTAGCAATACTTTAGGAGAAAATCGCTTTTGAATCTTGCGTAAGACTACTTATGCCCGTGACTGTACGCGTAAACAATTAATCTACAGGCCGTTTAATATTATCTGCATGCCGCAGATGCCGAATGTATCCTTCCGCTGAATTTGACAGTGCGTATGCGGTCAGGCTACAAACAACATAATAACATAAATCGTAAACATAGCAGCATATTATATCGGTTTATCGTGTTACCCAGTAACTGGGTTGTGGATGTCTGAAAGGCAGTTGCTCCTTTTAAAATGATGTTCGGTTGCATCTGGTGAGAATTAATAGGTAATTGTAAAATTATTCGTTTTAACCAATAAAAACAAAATGATTCCCAAACATTTGTCTCCATAACAGTACAGTTATCAAAATTATTTCCATTCACCATGCAATGCGGGCTGACATCACTAATGGATAATCCATAGAAATCCATTTTTATCACATGCACAGAACCCCAGAAATGTTCCAATGGTTGACAAATGCATAGCATCCCCAATATATTTACGAAAAGGCTAGGTTAATGAAGATAAGTAGCATATTCTTCTCCCACTCACTGGCGAACGGTCTTACCAAGGGGTATGGTATTACCTAGTAACTGGGTTGTGGGGGTCAGATAGGCAGTCGCTCCATGTAATATATTGCTATTAAAATAAATTGGATCTCATGGGTTTAATTTGGTTTGCGCGGGACCCGAATTATTTTTTCTAAAATAAAAGTAGCCTCAGTTACTCCTAAAAACATTAGCTAACTGCCAGTGAAAGTCTCGTTAAAATAGGTCCAGCCGTTTTGGAGATTAGCTGGAACAAACTGACAGACAGACTAAAATTTAAAAAAATAATTTCTGTTATACAATTTATGCATTTAGTAAAAAGCCGTAATTTTTACATTACAAACAGACACTTAATTTTTATTTGACTTTTGTCATTCACGCATCATCTGCCTAGCCTTTTCCCAACTATGTTGGGGTCGGCTTCCAGTCTAACCGGATGCAGCTGAATACCAGTATTTTACATGGAGCGACTGCCTATCTGACCTCCACAACCCAGTTACTGGGTAATACGATACCCCTTGGTAAGACTGGTTGTCAGACTTTCGGGCTTCTGATTACCCGTAACGACTGTCAAAGTTCCACGAATGACAGCCGGGACCAATGGCTTTACGTGCATTCCGAGGCACGGAGGGGTCACGGTATGTAAAGATGGTCACCCATCCACTGACCAACCGCGGCAACCTAAACAGTCAGGTTTAACATTAAAACTAATTTCCTTCGACACACGCTATGTTTTTGGTTACGCTGCAACATTCCCCGAGCCAGCCCCAAGCTAGGGGTGATCTCTAAGCTCCAGCAATATACTAAGATAATATTCTGTCACTGTTGCTGTAATATAGCAACAGTTCATATCCGAGCAATATCCTGTTTCAGATTGTTTGCTGCACCCCATCATCTTCACTCTACTGCACTTAAGTTTGTGATGGCGGACAAATGAATTGACCCGGTCGGAAATTTTAATTTCTTGGGAGAACAGGGGACCTAAAAAGACCACTTTGGCAGAATCATAAAAGGATAACAGAATGGATAGTTAACTGTTAAGTTAATCGTATCAAATCCCATCGGTGAAGCATTTTTCAGTTACGTACCTTCCCGTGGTCGCATGCCGCTGCACTAACATAATTAAGCTATGGTAGCATGCGACCACGGGAAGGTACTTTCTTGTTTCATCCTTTTCAGTAGTCAGGTTTTAGTTTTTAAACTAATTTTTTTATTTAATTATTTTGGGGCTCTTTCAATAATATTTATATTTTTGAAAAGTGATAATTAAGCCCTTTCATTTGATACCCAACAAGGCACCATGCCAAAATATTTATTTTAAAATTCATTGCTTTATGTCCTCTAGAGGGCGCCTTATTAAATTTAGTGTAACGTCACATAGCCTTTAACCAGCGGACTACTCATTTGTCAAATTATTATAAGTACTTTTGAAGTTATGAGGGAACAGATGAACATACATACATACATACATAGCGGTCAAAATCATAACCCTCCTTTATGCGTCGCCGTAGTCGGGTAAAAATTAGCACCATTCTTATATTTTACAGTGAAGCCAGTAAAAACCAGTGCGTTCCTAGAAAAGAGGCTATTATTTTTTGTTTTTATGTCAATTTCTTTAAAAATATTTATAATATAATCTTTACTTTCTTGATGTGCCTCTCGCCGGTACAGCTAAAATATTTGTAGCCAGGCGCAGCTGCAGCATTGGCTCTTTCATCTTCCTCTTTGCACTTAAGTTTGTTAGTGCAAATAATATGACTGCATACACAAGTTATATTTTTATGAATATGGAAGCTTAAACGTGGAACATGCATTCTCCTACCAGCTGCGGTAAAACTGATATTTATATAATTTTATGTTAAGTGCTCAAAAGCATAATATTTAGCAGTTTAAAACAAGAAACCCAAAATTGTATACCATTATTTCTTTCACCCCAAAAATTAACATTTAAAAACTTTGTATTATTTTTTGCCTTTTAAGTCAGTATAAAACACATTTACAGCATAACTCAAGATAAAACGATAATAATTAAAAGGAAAAATATTTATTCTGCAAAAATTAACTCGGGAGAAATTAATTCCTGAAAATTGCAAGGTTGTTTTCTAAAAATACTTTTAACAAAAGCTATAGAATTTTACGGCCGCCAGTGTATCGGGCATAATTCGAGTGTGCAAGCATCAAATACGGCCGAGTTATTATGAGCCCTGTTCCCCGTAAGACTTAATTAAAATTGTGTTCCTTATTGCCGACGAGAAAAATATTCCACTACTTATGCTGCTGCAAAATGCTTCGTACATGAAAAGATTTTCATGTAAGTAAATTACCTACTGTTACATTGAACACGTTACTGTTAAATAAATGCATAGTTTGTTATAGGTAGGTTTTAGAGTTGATTTAATTTTGTTCTTGCAGGGTACGAAAGTGCGAAAGTGTGTCTGTCTGTCTGTTACCTCTTCACGCTTAAACCGCTGAACCGATTTAGATGGAATTTGGTATAGAGGTATTTTGAGTCCCGGGAAAGGGCATAGGATAGTTTTTATCCCGATATTCCCTCGAGATCGACACTTATGCGGGTAAAACCGAGGGGCGCTGGTAGTAAATAAATGGGAATGGACAAATTGATTGAATTGCTCAATGCTCGATAAGAGACTATGCTTGATCTTGTCATTTATCTGTTTTCTTGTACTGTAATGTTACATAACACATAACATCACGCATGTAATCCTAGAAGGGTTAGGCATAGGTTTACCTATTAGTACACCCACATTACACCACCATGAAACAAGTAACTGTAATGTTGTAGGCATATATTGATGTTATTTCATAACAAAGCAAAAAAAAAACCCATAGTTGTAGTGTAGTGTGTAAGACATATGTATGTATGTATTGTTAAGTATCACATACATAAACAATTGTACTCAATAATTGTCGACACCTTCATTGGAATCCCGTTTATTACGGGATTCCAATGAAGGCTCTTGTTTAACTTATCTCCCCTCCCCGGACTCACCTTACATGGCGACCCTGCCAGGCCTATACCCATACAAAAAAAAAAAACTATCTTAAAACCGTTTTCTCAATACATAAACTACATTTTCAATTAAGATACTGCCATCAATTCAGGGCCTTTATAATGTTGACTAACATGATAGCTGTGGGCAGAACAAAATAGATACAATACTACCTTTTAAGACCAACTCTTAGATACGCGCCAGCTGAAAACCGCTTTATCTTTTCCTGACCCCAGTCTTGTGGTAAGTAGACGTTTGAATTTAGCGTCTATTGTTTCTCTATAGTCAGTTTTGTACGCTAAATGAAAATAGTTTTAGTTAATTAAAAATCTAAACAAACAAACGTAACAAAATTTTTTCTTTTCTCTTCATAATATTAAAGATTTGATTTTTTGTAAAATCAAATCTTTAATCTACGATTTTTTGTACGATTGCTTGTTAAGCTTTCACGCTAAAACGTTTGAAAGGATTTAGATGAAATTTGGCACATGGGTAATCCATGGCCTGGATTAGGACATAGAATACTTTTTATACCAATACTTCGAGATTTATTCGGGTGAAACCGCGGTTTCACCATCGTCACGTCGACGCTTCCGTAATTCCGTTTGACTCATTCTATCAGATGACGATATTAAGTGGCAAATTCGATGAAGAACGCAAAAAATATATATGTGCCCGTACCATAGTAGGTACACGGGATGTTGAGCTGCTAGCTCTTGCAGACAGGACGACATTGCTGTGCCCCTTTTTGTTTGCTTTAGCTAAACGAACCAGATATTAAATGAACCAGAAACAAAAAAACAAAAAAAACACCGCTTTTTAACTTTGGAATGTCTATCATGACGTCTTTTTTTTCTATGTAGTGATAGTAATGTTTTATGATATTCACGAACGTATCATTTTTCGTCTCTCATATAACTTTTCTAAGCCAATCTAAGCACAAACAGCAACCTACCTCGACGCGACCCATACCTGCAGCGACCACGAACCTTCATTGTGCTAGTGACAAACTACATGAGACGTTTAATAAAAGCAGCCTTGAGAAATGTGTCCGCGTCCAGGCCCCTTTGTAAGTCCGCCATTTGTAAAATACGGAGAATAAAATATTTTCTTAGGGGCCGGTATGCGTTCGCGTAAACAAAGGTAAAAGGAATTGTTACCGTTCTCTTTTTAGGATATTTTTGACTTGATGAGGATTGTTGTTTGGGTTATTGCTTTTTTGCTAAGATGTACATACAATAGGTATGTACTAATAAAAATAATGTAAAGATTCTTTACCAGAAAACTGAAAGAATAATTATAAAAGTTACTGCACGTAGAGAGTAAGCATTCAGTGAAGGAACAAGTTAGAAATGTGAACTTGCTGAAAAATCCTGCGGCATTAAGGTCCACCCACACGAACCTACGACTCACAACTCGTAAGTTTCGGCCGTTACCACTGGGCCACTGCTCTCTATAATAATAGTCAATTAAAACAAAACCTATATTTCTCGATAGTCAACAACACATAAGCCGCATGAAACAATCAATACAAAACCCATATTTCTTGATAAACAAAACCCATATTTCTCGATAGTCAACAACACATAAACCGCATGAAACTAGCAACAAAACCCACATTTCTCGATAAACAAAACCCATATTTCTCGATAGTCAACAACACATAAACAGCATGATACTAGCAATTCAAAATCCATATTTCTAGATAGTCAACAACACATAAGCCGCATGAAACTAGCAATACAAAACCCATATTTCTCGACAAACAAAACCCATACTTCTCGATAACACATAAACCGCATGAAACTAGCAATACAAAACCCATATTTCTCAATATACAAAACCCATATTTCTCGATAGTTAACAACACATAAGCCGCATGAAACTAGCAATACAAAACCCATATTTCTCAATACACAAAACCCATATTTCTCGATAGTTAACAACACTTAAGCCGCATGAAACTAGCAATACAAAACCCATATTTCTCGATAAACAAAACCCATATTTCTCGATAAACAAAACCCATATTTCTCGATAAACAAAACCCGTATTTCTCGATAGTCAACAACGCATAAACGGCATGAAACTAGCAAAAGGATCAATCTAAAACCAAAGCAAAAGGCGAGGAAAGTTTCCCAGTAGGAACTCTTCAACTCCCGGCTTATTCCCAGAATTCTTCCTTTGCGAAGAACTGGTCGTACACTCATTATTAGACACATGAACTGTTCCTGCCTTGCTTCGTCGGAAACTAGGTCGGCTAATATCTGTTGCAGACAATTAAGATGAAAAAATTAAGATAGTATACCTATTGTTATAAAGGACGATGGAAAGTTGGGAGTTTTTGGTGGAAGCTCGCCGAAATATTATGTTATTGTCTTGGGAAAGATTAACATGCTTCGGGGAATCTATTCTTTTTGATAGTCTAATTATAATAATTGCGTTCAATAGCTTACTATGTGTAACGCACTCGTCGGCAATAATCATAAAGGGGACTACATGACCGAAAGCGCGGTCACTGTCGGACTGCATAGAAAAGAAAGAGAAACGCGATGACACAGCGCAGGTAATTTATTGCAAAATGCTATTTACAAAAAGTCTATTGTTTGGACAAAAAAATTAAAACACTAGTGCTTTAGTATGTTGATTGTAGAATAATTTGACAAAAATCATAATGATTGTATGTATATTAGTACGGTTTTTATTGTAAGAAGAAAGTTTTTAGAGGTATCTTAATGATTTTTTTCTATCGTATCAAATTATTTGTATTGTGTTTTCAATGCACTATCTACCTAGCATATATCCTGAAGAATGTCATTTATTTTTCTGATTTTGTTTACTGTAGTCGATCATATACCTTTAGGCATTATAAAACTTGCGTTTAGGTCCTTTAAGCCCCTTAAGTTTAGACCTCTTCTGTCATCTTTGGTTATAATAAAAATAAATATCTATGGTTAGGTGGTTATATAATAATAATAATATAAAAAGTTTATTTTCTCTACACAAGTTATGAACTTAATGCTAGAGTCTGACAGTAGTGCACGAACAAGGAGCTAACTTTGTAACTATCTCCAGGCTCCAGGCCTGGAGATAGGTTTATATAAAAACCTGTATTACAAGTCACCAGTATCCACCACTATGCCCAACCTGGGAATCAAACCCAGGACCTAATACTCAATAGTAGCACTTGCAACCACTAGACCAATGAGCAGTCAATAGCTTTCAGTTGTTTTTTAAACCAACAAGCAATGTCTTAAGTTAGTAAGGGCTGATTTTTCAACAGTCAGATAATTTTTGTCTGAAGAATAAATTTTGCGTTTTGACAGCTTTTGTACCTATAGCAAATATGACTGTTACTGTTATAATTATTCTTTAGATAAAAGTTATCTGACTATTGACAAATAACCCTACGTAATCGTATCGTTTTCCCCATAGACCAATTGGTCAAATTTCAATTGGTCCAAGGAGCACCGACGGATTTTTCAATCGACTGATATTTTTTTATTCGTTGAATAAAATTGACGTCTGACAGTTTTTGTATGGAAGAACTGTCAAAAATTTAAAATTATTCCTCCAATAAAATTATCTGGCGTTTGAAAAATCAGCCCTTAGCCTAGTAACATCAGCGTTGTGTCAATAAGGGATGGAAAGATGAATAAAACCCCTGTCTCCAAACTAGAAAAATCCTGTATCTTGAAGTACAAAAATATCTGTATTGTGTGTTTTATGTTGTATTCTCAATTCTCAACAATAGCTCAAAGCAATTGGGTTTGGAGACAAACATGATATTTCGATTCTATGAATATTACTCAACTGTCTACAGTTCAATAATATTCATGGAACCGAAACTTGCTATACGATTTGTGACTGACACAGTAAAATTCAGATGAGGTCATTTCATAGCATTTGAATCGACGGTTTGTGTTATCAGATATTTGTTAGATAGAACTACCAATCTAGCTAGATTATCGATAAACTTAAATGTAGCATTCATCATTCTTTCATTTCAACCGAAAGACGTCCACTGCCGGACATAGGCCTCCTCCAAGCATTGCTTTGACCGGTTCGGTGTTTCGCGTACCCAGCGGATTTTTGCTAAGTTAAATGTATGCGTCATTGCAGCAGTTCTTTTAAAAATCATGAGTCCTAATTAGCCAAAATCTACCAAATTCTTCTCGTAAAAGCACGAATCGCATGAAGAGATCCATTGGCACGTTTTGGACACAAAACACCCTAGAGGTACACAAACAGCACCCATTCGGCAATTCTTCGCTAATTTCGTGCACACGTAAACGCATTTCGGCGTCCTCATTTCACTTAACACTGGGAACGATCTAAAATACGTTCCCACACATTCGTTCATGTAAATAGGGGAGACCCGGCCCCCACGTTCTGTAATAAATGCAAATTGGCTCGAACTCTCGATTCGCGGAGTAAAACTTTTCGCTGTACTACCCTAGTGGACCGAGTTTCCCCAATTCACCCTGTTTCTGATACGAATATTTCGTTCGAACTATTAACTAGTGAGGGGGTGAAATGAGCCGGTAGCCTCAATTGCTTTTTGTTTTGATTTCGAGATAGTGTAGTGACATGGAATGGGTGGAGTGTTTTACGTAAGTGGGTAAGGAATTAGGTATTTTCCTACAAAATAGGCGTCAATTACTACCGAGTTCTTTTGTAAAAATAACACCGTGATAACTTATGTGAAGTGAGCTGTCAATAGTGTCAACAAACACCTAGTATCAGCCGGTCGATTCTGTAAAAATCTCACCGTGAAAACTTAGGTGAAGTGAGCGTGGAGTGAGCTGTCAATAGTGTCAATTCCTTGCAAAAACAAACTCACTTCACCTAAGTTTTCACGGTGAGATTTTTACAGAATCGACCGGCAGGGCTATAATTCTGTACGGTAATTATTATTCCGCGTGAATCTCAGTATGCAAACGTCAACATCGCAAGGAATCGAAATGTCAACCGTACGGACAACGTGTATTTTGACAGTTCATACCACGCCAACTTTGCATTCATTTCGCGCGGTTTTGTATAAATAAAACCGCGCCGCGCAGTCTGGCCAAAAACTTTGGCACTGTTAGCCTGTATCATCCCACTGCTGGGCAAAGGCCTCTCCCCATAACTGCCAGTGCTTGTTATCCCGAGATAATGTGGGGTCGTTAGTTTTTTCCAGCTGATTCTGCCATCTTCTACGGGATCAGCCGCAACGCCTTCTAGGTGTCTCAGGGTTCCACATAGGAACTATTTTGGCCTTGAGCTCATTTGGAATGGGGCAGATGTGGCCAGTTTTTGAGCAACGTCAGTAATCAATTACCCATAAGAGAATTATAAATGATAAATAATTTTATTTTTGTAAGTAGGTTTGTACAAACACTTTTACACGTCAATCATGTTTTTTTAAAACTAGATGAAGTCGGCGTTTCCTATCTGACTACTCTGAGAAGAAAGGCCGAAACAAACTTAGAGGTCAGTCTCTTTTAAAGTCCAGACATAATCTTGGTCAGGTTATATAAAGACCATGTAGATCGATGTCTGAGATGGTCTTTTGAGGAAAGAACCACACAGATTGAGAGGACCTGTCCAGTCAGTGCACGCATTTGTCAGAAATCGTGCAGCTCAACTCAAGACTTAAGGAGCTCAACGATTCGACGAACACTACCAAAGAAAGGACATTTGGGTAGGCCACATAAATTACTCAAACTATAATAATAATTATAGTTGGTATGTAGGAGAGAAAGAGGTATTTGTGTTTTTTTTTCGTTTTCTGTGAATTCTAATTTATATACGTTAAACAAACAAACAATAACACCGTGTTTCCGACCATTGCCGTCCTAATAAGTACCAAATTACAGGAACTATTTTCGGAGAAGTAACGTGTGTATTATTATTTGTATACCAAAAGCTGCAATTTGCAAGTAAAACACTGCTTATAAAATATAAACACGTTTTAAGCTGCTTATTGGAACAACTATTTTAAAGCGCTTGTTGCGCTGGCATTCAAGAGGTTTCGAGTTTGAAACCCAGTCCTTATACTGTTGAAGAGAATTCAAATAACTCAAAGATGTTTATGCTTATGAGAAGTTCTAATAAAATGGTGGGTAAAATAAAATGAATCTAAAAATAAACTTTAAAGAGCGTATAGAGTTAAGGGGAATAGGGTGTAAAGTTCACTCAGTTTAAATAAGGCAATTAAAAAAATACACACGTAATTGTTCAAGTTTTCACTTCTGTGGGCACTATCAAATGCAAAATGATTTTTTAAATCCGACTAGTAGTTCCAAAGCGTTCAAATAAACAAGCTCTTCAGCTAACCAGGGCGGCATAATTGCATGTGTCAGAAAGGGTGAATGTGTATGTGTGAACCTATATATAGGTATCAATATCAGCTTAATTAGCAAGCTTTTAGTGTGGTTGGTTGGTGTCATTTACTGTGTCTGGTGGTTACTAGTTATTTACTGTATGAAGTACCTATGAATATGGTGTGTAGGGAAAGGGTTTTATGAAGAAAAACACAGAAAGACAAGACTAGGCATTTATTTGAATTAGGCTTGTCAGATATTATATGTTAAGTAATGAGAAAACTAATAGTTGTCCGTTCCCAAAACTAGGCCACGAAGAAGGAAGGACAAGCAAACTTCATGGCACCTTGTTTTAAAGTAGGTATTGTATCAACACATTGTACAAGTACATTTGCATAAACAATTATTGTTAACACATCAATGATTAATCTCTTGGACCATTTCTCAAAGCTATAGCAAATTAGCCATGGAAAGAAACATTAGGTAGGTACATGAGTATTCTGTAATTCGATTTAACACAAAAGCAATATTAGACCTATTATATTAGACCACCTATAGGACAACACAATTAACAGCAATAATATTAATTAACTTACGTGAACAGTAGTCCATCTTTTACCACAGTTGAATCCAAGAGGCTCCCCATTGGCGGGCTCACCTCTTTTATAATCCCCCCAATATTACTCAAGTACATCTGACTTTCCCGCCATTTTTAACAATCATACATTTTGACCAAATAACTTTAAATATTCACAGTCTTAGGTAAATCTACTTTGACAGAACTGTTTTAAAACGATAAAAGATATTGAATGTATTTTATAACAATTTATCAGACTATAATTACATGAAGTCCCTTTAAACATACATTCCACTGAGTACTTATATACAATTATTATTTATAACCACATAGGTAAGTATACATCAAAATAGCACATAAAATAAAGAAAATATTTCAAATACAATGTTTAGTTCTGCTATCCTTAAATCTTATGTGAAAGTAAAATAAGTTATTGTATTTATTTGGACCAACTCACAAATCACCGGTTCGTTCGGAATCGTTGCTAATTCGTCTAGAAATACTCTTGACAGTTTCGACAAAAATATATACTACATACTAATTCCATGCAATTTAGGAAAATAAATCAAGATTATATTCTATGACTCTACATATTCTGACACGGCCATTCTGATCTGTGCTTCGTCCCGAAGTACATAGGTAGGTAACAGTACTTAATTAAACGAACACAACATAATGAGTTATCATTATTGTTCAATTACAGTTTACAAACATTGGTCTAAGATAGGCTGATAATTCTATTCATATTTCTATCATTAATACAATCATTGATATGAAATCTATATTCATACCTCCTTCATATCACATTCTAACCACATTGATGTTCTCTTTGTTATAACATCCCTGTTTTCACTGATATCCTCTTTGATATCACCTCCATATCCACACCGATATCATCTTTGATATCACATCCTTATCCACATTGATATCACATCCTTATCCACACTGATACACTCTTTGATATCACACCCCTATCCATATTGATATCTTCTTTGATATCACATCCCTATCCACACTGATATCCTCTTTTGTTATCACCTCTCTCTCCATAAACAATAAAATAAAAGAAAACCTACAAATAATTGATTGATAATAATTATTGATATTAAAGATAATGAAGACAAAATGAAAAGGTTTACCAGATAAAAAGGATAGTGATAAATTGTTAAAAAAATTAAACTCTTGAAAAAGCTGAAATACTTAAAATTTGATGATACACACAGCAATCAGTATTTGTGCCAAACCCCTCAAGTTTTAAAACGTTAACACTGCTAAACATTGAATTCGTTACGAATTATCTAAAGAATACTTCGAAAAGAACTCTGTCTTAACATGGATTCGAACCATACCATCGCATCACCGAACGTCGTCATACTCATACCGGCAGTTTGACGAACTAGCCAGCGAGCCCATAATGAATTCCGATGAAATTGTTATTTACTGTGGTCCGAATCACTTTATCTTTAGGTCTCTGTCTACTCGATAGAAGCTGTAACTTGAGGGTATCCATTAATTCTACTTGTCTTCTTTATAAAATTAATCATAACCCCCAAGCCACAACTACTACGCTTGATGTATATATGTTCACTTATAACCACGAAGATTACCTAAACAACTACGATTTACCCATTATTTAATTGTTACACATGATTTCCGTTGGTTTCAGTTGGCAAATTATGTCTAGTATGAGAACTGTAAATTATGAAATCAAATTGTGAAATATAAATCTTTGTAGTAGGTACCTACTTAAACTATGATCAAAGTTTTGTTAAATAATAGCAATAATTATAAATGAAAAATATACCTAATAATTATTAAATGATTATTAAGTACCTAAGTATTTTATTTTTCTAGAATATTAAACAAAATAGAAAAATACTTTATATTCAAAATATATAATGCATGACAAAAAGCACATTTCGTGCCTAGAAATTGAAAAGCACGGATAGCTGCGTGCCATATTTTAAACAATATAAATTATTAACCCTACCAGGTTTGTACATTTTAGAAATGGCAGTGTCTGTATTTATATTATGTACCGCCATGACTTGTACCCGTATTTGTAAAATAAAATATCTTTATCTAGGATTTGAAGTAGGGATGAAAATATTGGTAGAAATTGTTTATTGGTTATTAGTTTAAAAAAATCATATTTTTATTCAAGTATCTGCAACATGTTGAATATTCTATTAATTAATGCATATTAAAATTGTTAACAACTTAAATCAACCAATAACTGACCTAAGTATTTGTTAAAAATATCACTACCTTAACTTTGTTTTAAACCATTAAATTTAATGTTTAACGTTTAATGTTTATATTCATCATCTCAAATTTGAACGCACATGTCTTTTGGGGGGTAACCACTTAATGGAGCTGTGTGTACCAGCTTAAAAAAATAATGTTCTAATCAGTAACAGTTCAATCTAACACTAACCAGTATTCATCATATAAATGAATAAATTATCAAAACAGCTCATGGCTCGGTCAATCTGACAATACTCATAATTTCAGATTTTATCATGGTCACTCATATCAACAGTTGACACCAGCTTTACTCTCCAAGTAAATGGTTAAAAGCCAACACAAAATTATCAAGTCCCGCTGCAGCGGTTCAGGCTCTAGTATGTAATAGTAGTCTATGGGTTCAGGCAAAACTAGAAATTCATTCAAACCACCTTGTCAAGTCTCAAATGACAAAATACCCTTTGACCTTGTCACATTCTCAAAGTGCAATTGTAAGTTTTTAAACATTTGTTTTGATTATGTAAAACTATAAATAAGGACTTGTTCGACAATTCTGGAATCATTGTTTGTGAAGCAACCAAGTCACAATAAATTTGTCTAAAACTTCAAATAAAGAAATGAAATAACAAGAATATTAAATTACAACATAATTTACGTTTGATAAAATGTTATTGAAATGGAACGTTATCTTATCATACGTCAATGTCATTATCATCTGACAGCTGACGTTCATAATGCGATTTATTGTTTTACAAAATCAATTAATCAATGGATGGGCTTTATTGCGATCAAATGGATCAAAGACTACAATATAATGCTGTGTAAATCGCGATCAATATTCAATGAGATACTGTCCTATAAAGAGTAACCTCACACGGCGTGATACTTAGTGGCCAATTCAAAAGTTTCAACTTTTATGTAAAGTTTCTAGTTTATGTGATCAGATTACTTTCACAACATAAATAACAACTACTATGTAACTAAACAACGGGTCCTCTTCTTCTGGTGACAAGAAATAGCATCAAGTAATAGTCAACCAGAGTGCGAGTGGTGTAACTTTTTACACGACTGCCCAAGAAAAGGAGTGTACATCATAATCATTTCAGAGTAGTACAAGCAAAAATTCATCAATTTACCCAGTTTATCAAACTACCACTACTACTCAAACAGATCCAGTTGTAATCAAATCGTTCTTAAGGCAGTATAACCGTCAATCTCATCGAATACACTTTGTTTCCTTCAACCTTGACATTGGCAGAATCATCGATAAAACGATTTAGCCATTATTATAAAAATTGGAATATCAAACAACCAGTATTGATTATATGAATACTTAATTAAAATTATACCTACATCGCTTGGCCAACCTGGCAATAACATTGCAAATATTCATACATTTTCTGTAAAAATAATTTCAGGCTTTGACATGATCACATTGAACAGTTGACACCTACTGTACTTTCAGTATATTATAGTGTAAGTACTCTGTGTACTGTACTCTTAAAGTAAAAGGTTATATAATCCCAAAACTAAATTATCAAGACCCGGGGTAGCAGTCCAGACCAAACTAAATGTTTATTTTAACAATACTACCACAATAGTATGCTATTAGTTTGGTTATGTTGATATTCTGTAACTGTTAATATCAAACTCTTTGTAAATTTAAATTGATTAGTATTGTTCTCAAGTAAGGGCATGTTTTCATTGAGAATAAAGTTTGTATAAACCAAAAACCATTGAAATAAAGAAAAGCAAATAAAACAATAAAATAAAGAGTATTACTAATAACCTTCCACCTTGTCCCATTTGTTTATCAATAATTCAAATGATATTCACTATTTCTTTTTACATATCAGATCAAAAATAAATACAATGTTTCATTTACTCTATGAAACCTCTACCTACTACATTATGAAATACTTGACTTGCTGCGCCCCGTGGTTTCACCTGCATAAGTGACGACCCCGTGGGAATATCGGGATAAAAGTATCTTAGGTTTTAATCCTGGTTATAATTACTGTCCGTGTGCCAAATTTTACCCAAATCCGTTAAGCCGGTAGTGCATAAAGAAGTAACAAACTTCCAACTTCTCACAAAGTTTCGCCTTTATAATATTAACTGTATAGTGTGAAGTGTGATCATGTTCATCAAGTTTTGCAGTTAACCCAAAATGTATCTTTGAAAACAATTTATGAACACCAGAATTTAACATCAGTACTTATTTCAGTATGTTTCATTTCTGAAAACTTGTAACTTATTGTCAACCTTTGAATACATGAATTTGATTGATTGAAAGCTTTCTAATACTTACTTGAATCTTTGTAATGCAACATTTCATTTTATCAGAAAACTTCTGTCTGAGCCAAAATGAATAATAATCTAGTAACTAACATAATCATATCTCTATTGGTTTTTAAGCCAAGCTTCAATTTAATGTGCACAAACTAATTTTAGGTAATTGATGACCTTTCAACCTATAAATCTAGGTAGGTACATTTTTATGGGAATCTTTTTATACAATTTACCCATCATCATTTTGAACCTTCTCTGTTTGAAGTTGGATAAAATACCAGTTGAAGCTTGCCTCTTAATTACAAACATTGTTCTTAAATTCAAGTTTTTATGTTACCAAACTTCTTCTGGAGATGGTCTTAGATTACAAAGTAATATCAAAGCAGAGCCTCTAAAGGCCTTACCGACTTTAGATACTTCTTATTGCTGGAAAAGTTCCCGCGATACTCGTAGATACAGCAGCTACTCGAGTCTCTGCATTCTCGACCCCTAAGACGACCCACTGACCCTCGATGCTTGTAAAGCAGCTCGCAGCTCCGCAGTCTCGATGCCAGTACAGTTACTTGTAACTCCGTAGTCCTGACGTCGAAGGCGGCAGCGCGATGTCATCGTCTTAGTGGCCCACCGATCAACAACAGCTTCCAGCAGACCATCGATAGCTCCAACATTGATCATGGAAATAGAAAAATATAATTCATTAGAAATTGTTATGTAAGCTGGAGCCTATCCCACTTCTGATGTCAGAAAGGGTGAATGTGTATGTGTGAACCTATATATAGGTATCAATATCAGCTTAATTAGCAAGCTTTTAGTGTGGTTGGTTGGTGTCATTTACTGTGTCTGGTGGTTACTAGTTATTTACTGTATGAAGTACCTATGAATATGGTGTGTAGGGAAAGGGTTTTATGAAGAAAAACACAGAAAGACAAGACTAGGCATTTATTTGAATTAGGCTTGTCAGATATTATATGTTAAGTAATGAGAAAACTAATAGTTGTCCGTTCCCAAAACTAGGCCACGAAGAAGGAAGGACAAGCAAACTTCATGGCACCTTGTTTTAAAGTAGGTATTGTATCAACACATTGTACAAGTACATTTGCATAAACAATTATTGTTAACACATCAATGATTAATCTCTTGGACCATTTCTCAAAGCTATAGCAAATTAGCCATGGAAAGAAACATTAGGTAGGTACATGAGTATTCTGTAATTCGATTTAACACAAAAGCAATATTAGACCTATTATATTAGACCACCTATAGGACAACACAATTAACAGCAATAATATTAATTAACTTACGTGAACAGTAGTCCATCTTTTACCACAGTTGAATCCAAGAGGCTCCCCATTGGCGGGCTCACCTCTTTTATAATCCCCCCAATATTACTCAAGTACATCTGACTTTCCCGCCATTTTTAACAATCATACATTTTGACCAAATAACTTTAAATATTCACAGTCTTAGGTAAATCTACTTTGACAGAACTGTTTTAAAACGATAAAAGATATTGAATGTATTTTATAACAATTTATCAGACTATAATTACATGAAGTCCCTTTAAACATACATTCCACTGAGTACTTATATACAATTATTATTTATAACCACATAGGTAAGTATACATCAAAATAGCACATAAAATAAAGAAAATATTTCAAATACAATGTTTAGTTCTGCTATCCTTAAATCTTATGTGAAAGTAAAATAAGTTATTGTATTTATTTGGACCAACTCACAAATCACCGGTTCGTTCGGAATCGTTGCTAATTCGTCTAGAAATACTCTTGACAGTTTCGACAAAAATATATACTACATACTAATTCCATGCAATTTAGGAAAATAAATCAAGATTATATTCTATGACTCTACATATTCTGACACATGCGTGTCAAAGCCCGTTTTCTAGAATAAAAAAAAAAATATTATATTATTAGTAAAGGGTATAGATTTTTAATTCTAGAAGGTATTTTCACAATTTAAAAACAAAAACCCAAGTCTCAATCCGTCAATAAGTTGGTTCTAATCGCGATCACGTGCACATAATCCCGTCCGCCAGTACAAAGGTTGCTAATAGTCATTAGTCGACATCACGCCCGCGGCTCGAGCCGCCATTTTAATCACGGCTAATAATGCGAGCTCTCGGTAATGGCGGCGAATTCGACCGTGACAGTGACGGTCAATGAATTTTATTTTTATTGGATTTGTAAGGATTTTAGTGGTTGGGTTAATTGGCGTTTGGTTCTGGGTGAAGTTCAGTGATGTTTTCTTGAAAGGTAATTTTAATGACCATGAACTTGGTTATTATCTATGGTTAAGACCTCCAGCAGATTATTTACGTGTTTTCACAGTGATTTGAGCTGACAGAAGAAACTTTGGGAAACGGAAAATTATCAAAAAATCTTCTTCTTCTTTTTCATCTAAACCCGTCTAGAATTTTAGTATACAGGAAAAAAAAAGTACCAGTGGGCAAACTTTACAGTTTATTATACTATGTATTCAGCATAATTTTGATTCCAGATGCGCAGAAGTTTTTCGTTTGTTACAAAAAAAAGAATTGTTGTTCCATACATTTTGACCGCGTAGGTATTGGCACTTTTCTATGAAACAACAGATTTTTGAAGTTAAAACTTCTTTGTGCGCGTTGGGCATTTTTTGAGATGAGAAAAAACCATTGAACTCGCGACACTGTTACCGTCACCGACACCGCGCTACATTTGGATATGTTCGGCTGCCCTCGGGATGTACTCGGTTTTACCACAAAACACAGACAAAACCGAGAAAAACCGAGTAAAAAAACACAAAACACAAACAGAATACTTTGCCATCACTCGATGACAAAGTATTCTGTTTGTGTTTTGTTTATAAGACGTTTAAAAAAAATACGCACGTAATTGTTCAAGTTTTCACTTCTGACTGTTTTTTTTTTTGATAACCGCTTAAAACTTCTACGGAATATCTTAAACTGAATTAATGGTTACAGTTTGCGAACTGGCTATTTTTTTTCCTGTATAAACACAGAACTAGAACTGCCATTAAGAAGAATAACAGCTGGTTGTGCTGGTCGAATCCTAACTAATATTATAAATGCGAAAGTAAGTTTTTGTTGGTTTGTTATCTTTTCACGCCTAAATCACTGAACCGATCATCCTGAAAGTTTGCATAAACGTTGTCAGTCTACCTACAGAAACGGACATAGGGTACCTTTCATCCCGAAAAAAGTGCTGATCCCGAGGAAAACAACAATAACGTTATTATGATAATAGATGGCGCCACGTGTCTTTCGAACAGGATCGACACTTATGCGGATGAAACCGCGGGGCGCTGCTAGTCAGGTAATATAATAAAAATCCCAATCAATGGCAATACGCCATTGATTGGGACATGAATTTTTACAGTGACGACGTTTATCACTTCACTGCACTACCAAAGCCGCATAGCAAAAGGCATGAATGGCACACTACCTTATAAATTGTGCGCTGTATCGAGACATAGGAAAGCCCATGTTGACTGGAGCTATACCCAACAATTTCTAGTTCAAATCTCCATACAAATCATGCAACTGGCAACGTCAATACATTTGAGGGGCTCGGGGCTATTCTCCGTACGATACATTCTATTTGTGTGGCACCGTGGAGCGTGAACTTGCATCAAGCGCTTCTAGATAGATATGAATCAACCATATTCATGTATGTGCTGAACGATGTGCAGGAGTTTTGGGTATACATGAAAGGAATGGAAAAAGTTTCAGAGTGAAGCCGGCTGGACGTTGATAAAAACTAAATTTGTAAGCGAGTATACTGAAAATTGACTCATGGTGGCAAAAACAAAATTTTGATGAATGATTGTTCTGCCAATTAAAGGATTAAAAGTCACTTATACTGCCTCAAATAGCTTAGCATGATCCGCCGTTACGTCGAAAGTATTGCGGCATTCATTTTGAAATAAATACAGGGTTATTGGTAAACATTAACAACCTCTTAAGAGGTCACTGTACTCATCATTATGAACAGCTTTTGCTATGGGACCAAACCTGAAATCGCGAAAAAAAAAATCTGCTGTTCCCTAAATTTTGACGAGTTATTACGAACATAAATGTAGGAAACAGCTGATTTTTTTTTCGCGTCGATTGCCGCGGTTGGTCTGTGGATGGGTGACCATGTTTCCATACCGTTTTTGTTTTATTCAAATATCACAAATTTTATTAACAATTTTCATGTGAATACGTTCGTATCATCATACCTATTTTCGGGGGTAGGTGTAGAAAAGTTCACACGCAACTTTGTAAATCCTTTTTAATTAAAATTATTTTTTATGTATTTTATTTGTTTTCGAGTACTAAATTTATTGCATAAAGTGCCAAATAAGCAGTATTTACATTGGTGAAACAATCCATGTAACGCAAGCACTTACACTACACCACCTGCCAGTTTCTCACTAGTACTTCATAGCCACTGCAAATTTATCACACGACATATCAACACATCATCATCATGTCATCACAACTGGATGATATCCAATCGGCCCAGAAGAGCCTCGAGGAGTGCTTCCTTAAGAAGATGGGTGAGCTGGAGGCACAGATCCAATGTGCGGGACCCGCAAAAGACACCGTTGCTAAGATAGCTGAGGAGTTCCGGTCCTTTCGAGAGCTCATGTTCGGCGTGCTGGGACTTCTCAGGAAGCAAATCTTGGAGTGCTCTAGAGTGGTTGATGGGTTGGAGACGAGATCTCGTCGGAAAGCTCTAATATTCACCGGGTTTTCTGAAGCGGACAACGAGGATTGCAAAACTCTTGTGTTGGACACTCTGAAGAACAAACTGGCACTGCCTGACATCACTGCATCCTCCATCAAGGTTTGTCACAGACTTGGAACATCCAAAAAAGGTCCAACAACTAGCAGACCTATATTGGTAAGGTTCTCCAATGTTGACCTGAAGTCCACTGTTTGGAAGGCAAAGTCTGCATTGAAAGGCTCCACGGTCACAGTCAAGGAGTTCTTGACCCGGTCTAGGCAAGCTGTATTTAGTAGAGCGCGCCTGCACTTCGGGATGCCGGCATGCTGGACTCAGGATGGGGTTATTGTCATCAGATCCCCCGATGGAACACGGCATAAGATTTGTTCTTTAGAGGAACTTAATCCCTTGTTGATTAAGTACCCTAAGAAGCCCGGGGCATCATCTGGAACTGGAGGCAAGCCTGATAGTGGAGTACGTAAAGTATAATTAGTGCGTCAATTTATGTGGTTCTCCAACTTATAAATTTTTGTGCTTGGGACGTCAATTCACGTAATTTTTAAAGTTATCGTACGTATCTACCTGCTTACTATCTCTTTTTTCACCTCAAAACTACTCAAATCACAATTCCGTTTGTAATTTGCTTAATTGTTTGTGTTAGTAAAATAATTGTGTTTCGTCATTAGTTGTCACTGTCACCTGTCATTCCTGTCAATCTTGAATTTGCCTATTTTGTCTAAATCTTGACGTCCAATTTTCCTTGAACTACGTTTAGTTGTGTTTCGTAAATTGCGTTCCGTTTCTGCTCATGTAACTTTGTCATGTTTCGTTTGTTCGTTGCTTGTTCATAATATTTTGTGTTAATGTTTGTGATGCTGTTTGTTTCTATTGATGTTTACTTCTGATTTTATGTCACTAATACTGTACAGTGTGATCTTTTGGCGTTTGAATAACTTTGACGATAATGAAAAAAGTCACCTTAGTTCTGATTTTGGCCACGCTCCAAAGGATCCATGTACAACTATACTAGTGCTGCTGGTGGGTGGTGCACAGATAGTGGTGTTGCACAGTCGTAGCTTTAGTTTATTTGCTTTTAATTAGTAGTTATTTTTTATATTTATATTATTTATATTTGTATTTTATGATATCTGATGATGATTCGTTTTACTCTGCCATTGATTCCTCTAGCTCATCCGCTAATGCAAGTTTTGGCTCTTTGACTGACACTCTTGGTGACTTTGTGCGTCGGAACTTCAGCCAACAGAAAGGTCATTTGTTTAATGTCTGCCATATAAATGCGCAAAGTGTCCCAAGTCACTACAGTGACCTGTTGGACACCTTTTCTGACGCCAATGTCCATGCCGTTCTGGTTTCTGAGAGTTGGCTCAAACCTCATCTCCTCTCCACCACCTACTCTCTCCCAGGTTTCAGTCTTATCCGCAATGATAGAATTGGAAAGGGAGGGGGTGGTGTAGCTATCTATCTTCGCAGCGATTTTCCTTTTAAAATCATTGCCTCGTCTCCCTCACAATACCATGCTTCCGCTGAGTACCTCTTTTTGGAGGTCTACGTCAAAGGCGTCAAGACCCTACTTGGTGTTGTCTATTGTCCGCCCGCCGTTGACTATTTTTCCAACCTCGAATTGGCGCTTGAATCCGTAGGGTCAGAGTATGCACATTGCGTCATTATGGGCGATTTCAACACTGACCTTGCTCATCACACTCCCCGATCCCGTAAACTCCTTCACATCATTGAGTCCGTTAGTCTCCATATCCTTTCACTGCAACCTACCCATTTTAATATATCTGGCGATGACACTTGGCTCGACTTAATCCTTACATCCGCACCCTCCCTTGTTCCCTCTCATGGTCAGTGTCCCGCTCCTGGATTTTCCCATCATGACCTCATTTTCCTCTCGTATATCCTAAAACCACCTAAACCTATCCCAAAAGTTCTGCACATGCGGTGTTTTGCACGTATGGACGTCGAGATGCTTCGTCAGGATGCGTCAGACCTCAGTTGGGAACCCCTGGCAGCGGCGACAGCTGTAGACGAGAAACTGCGCATTTTTGATCAGACGGTCCTTGCTCTCTACGACAAACACGCTCCTGTTAAACAGATTAAACTTCGGCGTCCTCCAGCTCCTTGGATGACGACAGGGGTTCGAATGGCGATGAGACGCAGGGATCGGGCCTTTCGTAAATTTAAAAAGGATCGCAGTGATGAAAATCGCAACTTATTCAAAGCTGCCAGAAATCGGTGTAATCAGATGATACGCAACGCTAAACGCCGCCATATTCTCGAGAACATTTCTTCTTCTTCACCTGCTGATATCTGGAAGTTCCTTGGTACTCTTGGTATCGGCAGACCACGGCATGTGGATTTTCCTAATACAATTGGCCTTGATGATATCAACCGTCACTTCACATCCACTTGTCATTTGGATTCCCAAATGTTGTCCCAGACGGTCGATTTCATCAATGGCCTAGCGAGTCCCATCATAGAACCATTTCACTTTTCTCCGGTGACCTTGGACGAAATTAAAAAGATCATTCTGTCCATAAAATCCAAGGCTGTGGGCTATGACGGCATCAGTCGTAGTATGGTCGTTTGGATCCTTGATAGCCTTCTCTCTCCGATCACCCACATTATTAACTTTTCCCTTGATTCCGGACAATTCCCATCCCAGTGGCGTATGGCCTACGTCCGCCCACTTCCTAAAATTTCAAATCCCTCCCTACCCAGTCACTTTCGACCCATTTCCATTCTCCCATTCCTGTCTAAAGTGCTTGAGGCCTGTGTACACAAGCAGTTTACGGAGTTTGTTCATCGGAACAACCTTGTTAGCTCCTTTCAATCTGGGTTCAGGCCTGGGCACAGTACAGCGTCCGCTCTCCTTAAAGTGACTGGTGACATTAGAGAAGCGATGGAGGATACCAAAGTTACTGTATTGGTTTTAATTGATTTCTCCAACGCCTTTAACGCCGTCAGTCACGATATTCTCCTTTCTATCCTCTCTCACCTTATGGTTTCGTCCGAGGCTCTGAAATGGTTCTCTTCTTATCTTCGGGGACGTCAGCAGTCGGTTCGCGTTGATCAGAGTTCGTCAAGTTGGCGTGACCTGGATGCTGGTGTTCCACAAGGCGGTATTCTTTCTCCATTGTTATTCTCCATCTTCATTAATTTTATAACTCACTGTCTTCGGTGTTCGTATCATCTATATGCTGATGATCTTCAATTATATACTGCTGAGCGGGTAGAAGGTTTGTCGGACGCTATAGCAGATGTAAACCGAGACTTAGATGCTATCAAGAAATGGTCTGATAGTTTCGGGGTGTCAGTGAACCCCTCGAAGTGTCAGGCCATTTTAATTGGAAGCTCACGCATGATGGGTAGGGTGACGCTTAGCTCTCTTCCTCCTCTTATTTTCAATGGTACCGTCATACCCATTACCCCTACTGTGAAAGATCTCGGTTTGCATCTTGACTCTACACTTAGCTGGCAACGCCAGGTCTCTAGTGTTAGTCAAAGGGTCAACGGTACTCTGCGATCCCTGTATCGTCTGAGGAACTTTTTGCCTGCTAAGACGAAAACCATGCTTGTGCAGACTTTGATTTTTCCTATAATCGACTATGGTGACGTGTGTTACTTTGACTTGAACGCGGTTTTGCTGGATAAACTCGACAGATTACTCAACAATGGTATCCGGTTCATATTCAACCTCAGGAAATATGACCATGTGTCGAGCTACAGGTCTGAGCTCAAATGGATGTCCATTCGCCAAAGAAGAAGTTTGCGCGCTTTGACCACGCTTTTCTCCCTTCTCAACTCGCCTACTCCTCCTTCGTATCTCGTGTCTCACTTCCAATATCTATGTTCTTCCCACGCTAAGAATCTACGTTCTTCTAACAATCTTCTCCTACTCTGTCCTTCTCATACTTCTGACTTTGTTCATTCTTCCTTTCATATTCAGTCCATTCTTCTTTGGAACGCACTTCCTCTAGATATCAGGACGGCCACCAGTCGGTATGCATTTAAGCGGAAATTGCAGAGTTATTTTCAAAATAAATAGCGTAGAGTAATCTCAACACCTCTCTCCCTTGAATTTGTATGTATATATATATATATATATTATAAGTATATATTATATTAAATAGTATGTATGTGTATATAACCTATTTATGTATTTGTGTAAGTACCTAGTTTTATTAGCTTTTTTAATTTTTATCATTGTTCTTCTCAACCAAAGCACCTGCCATCCAATCTCTTCACCACCCTTGGTTGACTGGTAGAGAATGCCTAAGGCATTAAGTCCGCCTTTGTACCTTTTTTGTGCGAAAAGTTTAAATAAATAAATAAATAAATAAATAAATTAAAAGAAAATAAATAACTTGACACCGACGTGAACTTTTTAAATGGTCTATCATTTTCTATGAGTATTAAATCTAATTTTAATACCGCGAGTGCCACCGATCGTGTCGTGATATCGCGTAACAGCGCACATTAATGCGATGTAAACGTTACGTGTGCGTTGTGTTGCCAACAAACACCACGTTGCTAATACACAGATGATAATAAACATGACCTATCCTCCAATTCTCATGTGCACGAACCTTTCACCTAGCATTGTTGCTAAGGCTATGACATATTCAAAAGCAAGCTTGTACGTTCTCATCGCCGTACATTTTTCTTGTAACCTACTTTAGACCAACGATGCGCGTCATAAGTTAGCGTGATAAAATGACATGACTAACGAATCAAAATATAGTGAACTTCTAACTGTGTAGCTATCAACAACTGAGAGAAATAATCGCCTTCCACTCTAGTACTGTTACTTACTCTTAACTTAAATAAACTTAATATACTTAGTGCATATCAGTGGAACGTGTTTCTCTTTATTAACTGAACTCACCAACCTTCACGACAAATCGGTGTACGGAGTTAACTACTACAACCCGTACAGAGGCTCTTTAAGCTACTAAATGACAAGGTATATTATTCAGTCAAGGAGTCTAAGGATGACAAATTTTGAAGTTTTTTTTTTTATAATTGATATATATTTGTATAAATCTATTGACATTGTGTATCGTATTACCCAGTAACTGGGTTGTGGAGGTCAGATAGGCAGTCGCTCCATGTAAAATACTGGTATTCAGCTGCATCCGGTAAGACTGGAAGCCGACCCCAACTTATTTGGGAAAAGGCTAGGCAGATGATGATGATATTGACATTGTGTATTTTCATGACATTTTCCTTATATTATTACGACAATTTTATACCTTGACATGCCTAACAATTGTTTTTTGACATTGTTAGTTCGTTTATAACTACTGCATGATGACGCTGCAGCGTCTTAGCTTGATGTTAAGCCTATCTTAAGAAAGCAAAAATATTTTTTTCAAATTCGAAGGTAGTTTCAGAGATTAGCGCGTTTAAACCAACAGACTCTTCAGCTTTATCACACTAATATTATAAAGGCGATGGTTTGTGTGTGTGTGTTTATATGTTTGTTACTTCTTCACGCTCAAACGGCTGGACCAATTTTGATAAAATTTTGGTTGGAGGTAGCTGACACCCTGGATTAACATATAGGCTTTTTATCCCGATATTCCCACGGGATCGACATTTACGCGGCTGAAACCACGGGGCACAGCTAGTTATTGATATATAGATAGAAGATGGTCGGCCACCTGCTTGACTCCAACCCTCCTTGGGAATGCGATTGTTGATGGTTTACCCGCGATCCCGCGTGACCCAAAGTGCTTTATGGCGTGCATTGGGTCTTCCTTAGTTGTCTTCTACGACACCCACGGGACGAGATGGGGTGGCCACATTCATTCTCCGTGTAGGTACGAACAATTCGATGGTACCTCACCATCATCCCGCCTTAACCTTAATTTATTTTAGGGTTCCGTACCCAAAGGGTAAAAACGGGACCCTATTACTAAGACTTCGCTGTCTGTCCGTCCGTCTGTCTGTCACCAGGCTCTATCTTAAGAACCGCGATAGCTAGACAGTTGAAATTTTCACAAATTATGTATTTCTGTTGCCGCTATAACAACAAATACTAAAAACAAAATAAAAAAAATATTTAAGGGGGGCTCCCATACAACAAACGTGTTTTTTTCGGCGTTTTTGCCCATGGTACGGAACCCTTCGTGTGCGAGTCCGACTCGCACTTGGCTAGTTTTTCTTTTTTTCAAACATCTCATACTGCCGTCATCTCACTGTTCATTTACTTCTAAGCCACATCATCTGTGTGTTATTCCGAAGTAAAATAATATTAAAGTTCATAAAAGCAATAACACCTTTTAAAACTAAGTTATACCCAAATACGAGTAACATGCTCCAGTTTCACTTTTTAAATTACTCCAAATATTCTCACCGCTCCGAGTGTTATTAACTTATATTTAACACCTATAATCCTCAACTTGAAAGCAACAAGGTAGAAGGTTTCAAGTACTTAAAGTTGAACTCAAGTAATTTGTATAAAGTTGTAGTAAAAAAGTTGTGTACGTTAACCACGGCCACGATAGTAACAGATGTTTTTATAACTTAACTCTTGTAGGTGCGTGACGGAAGTTTTTAATTTTGACCCATTTTTTATGTTGGTTAGAACCAGCTCAGGGTAAAGTACCTATAAGTATTTATAAAGTGGTTAGAGAGCTTTTCCTTTAATCATTGCAGGTTTAATTAATGTTGAATACGGGTTTGTGTCAAAAGAATTCAAAGCAGGCTTCTTCTGTCTCACATAGGGTCGTAGCATTATGCTGAGCGATGGCCGTTTTGCGTGGAGGTGACGAAATATTGCTGTAATCATCAGATTACAGCAATATTTTCGATAAAACGACCTATGTATTCTATACAGCTCTATAACAAACGAACAAACGGCGATGGCAAGTATTATAGTCCCCTTCGGTACGGAACCCTAATCCTTCCTTGTCTTTTCTCAGGACATCCCAATCACAACTTACCCCAGAACTGTAGCACCTCATAACAAGCCCATACACCAGAAACATCTCCCTATTTCATAAACCCTGAACCTTCAATCTTCACGACCGTAAGTCCGCCTCTCACGCTTATCACAGCCAAAAACTATATAAACAAAATAAAAATTTACGATTGCAAGACCATACCGACTCCACAAAAAAATCCAACCTTTTGTTTCGAAGGAACCTTACCTGTGAAACGCACTAAATAAATGCAAATTGTTGGAAGCACTCTCTTGGCCCCCTACCTGCCCCTGTACTGACACCCGGCCGCCCTTCGGACCAGTAGGGCCGTTAGATTGCTTCTGTTAATGTTTTAGCATTCGGTACGAAGGGGGGCCATTTTGGGAGGTAATTAGGTTAGGTAGTGGTAGTGTAGATAGGAACTTTATTTCAGCCACTGATATACAGGGTGGAATTTTCAAAGCGTACCTGGAGGGAAAGTACTCTAAATACTGAAGACAGCAAATTTTACTCAAAGGAAACATTCCTTTATTTTTAAAAAGAAACAAAACTGCATTTGAATATTTTTGAAAATACGCTTTGCACACACGGGAATCGAACTGACTAAAATCCGAAAAAATTGCATCCTGTACTTTTATAGCACCAATCGATAGGGCCAATACTCAATACTTTATTGCATTCCATAATGTGTACATAATGAGTTGGTATTTAAAAAAAGTCGAATCAATTATGGACCCTGTCGGGCACAGCAAAGTTAATTTTAATAGTAGAGAGGATGAAGGCGCTTTTTGATATAGAAAAATAAATTAATATTAAATTATAGGTAATAGTATCATTATATAGTTTCATTTGCTTTTATGGTATTTATATTTTATATAAGTAAGTATTTGGTTTTAAGTTTTATTTATATATTGCACGATTTACATTATTAACACTATAAATTATAATAAACTAAATATTTACAATTTTATTGAGTCTTGTAGAATGTATGTGCACTGTTTAGCATATAATATAATAATTTTTAAATTAACGGTATTTTAGTGTTTAAAAATAAATCTGTAAGTGTTTTTAAAATAAAATGCAGGTTGTATGTAAAAATAGTTTTTATTGTTATTGAAATTTATCGCTAAAATATTCGTCAATAGTGTAGTAGCTTTTGAGTATCAGAAATTGTTTTAATTTATTGATAAAGATATTATTTTTATTTTTGATGTATTCCGGTAACTTATTGTATATTTTAATTGACATAACAAATGTACTAGAAGAGTGCATTTTTAATCGTGAAGTGGGTATGTTCAATCTGTTTTCATGTCTAAGTGCAATTTTTGTTTGGATATCTCCTCTTTTGGTATAGAATTGCGGATATTTTCGTACAAATTTACACATTTCAAATATGTCAATCAACCAACCAACCGAGGCAAGCGTAGCTTAACCTGATCGATCGACCTGTGCGGCTGTTATTATTTAGCCACGGACCCCTCCACCCGCACGACCTTCTGCACGGGCTTCTTCGTCCACCAAGCATGTCCAATTCCGGTTAAGTCCCATCTCTTCCAATATGCGTTTTACCTCCAAAAAGGAAATTTAAATAATAAAAATTTAATCATTTTTTTAATTTTTTTATTCGGCATAGTGGATGAGATGGGACTATATTGATAGTAACATAAATGATTTTAATGAAATTGCTAACATGAGATTTTTTTTCGTTAGGCAATATTGTGTCCCACTGCTGGGCAAATGCTTCCCCTTTTTCCTTTCAAACCTAGGGAGGTTCTTATGTGATTTTTGTGATTGAACATCAGGTAGATTAGCTCATCATTTCTTAAAAGTAACTAGCTCACGTTACAAGTTGTCCTATGGTCTTGAGCTTATATAAAAAAGAACTTTGAGTTTTTCCGAAAATTCAAATTATCCGTGCACCTTTTTTCATCTTTACCTACTAACCTTATTCGGATTATTACGAACATTTAGCAATTAGCCAAATCTATCAAAAACCTTTCTCTAGTGCGTTTACCATTGAACAGCATTCAATTTTTATATTTTTCGTGGAAAATTGAGGCCTATCCTTTTGCTATGTAAATAGCTTTTAGTGACAAACGAGGATTAATTGGTTCTATTCCTAACAAACTAGACAGACATGGTTTATTTCAATAATAACTTAATTTATGGCATACATTTGCAATATTCAATAACGAATTTGAATGATTTAAAGTTGACACTTTTTTGAGAGCTAAAAATAACAATTCTGGGCAAACTTTAAAACGTTTACTTACTGATAAATTGGTCAAGAAAATCGTCTTGTTTTAACGAGATAATTACAATGAAAACGACCGGGTTTGTGGTTATTATTTTCTCATTATTATACCTCGACTTACGCGTTGAAGGTCGTAGGTTTGAAACCATGCAGACGCTTTACTTTGTGTAAGTAATTTCATCACCACTGCTCTCAAAACGGTGAAGGAAACATCGTGAGGAAACCGGCATGTTTTAGAACCAAAAATTCGAAGACATGTGACATCTACCAACCCGCACTGGGCCCGCGTGGTAGATTACATATTAGGCCACTCCCTCTCGAAGAGAAGAGGCCTGTGTCCCAGCAGTGGGAACATTATAATGTGGCTGATAATGTTTATACAATACGAAATGTGTAAAGCTGCACAAACAAATTACCAGCCGTGTTAGGAGTTTGGCATTAAGTCATAAAGGGCATGATGGGGTCAAGTTTATCGACAATTGAGCACAATTTGAACTCTGACTTAATCCTGACCTTTTATAGAAATTAGTAACTAATATAACCCAAGGTGAGTCCTGTTGACCACAACTTAACAATGTCAAAAAGAAAAAACTAGAACATTATTCCAGCATCTTTCCCTAGGAACCAATTCCAATACGCAAATATCTTCATCCCAATATTCATCTACCTATAAAACACATTCAATTTACTTGCACATCTACATTTCCAAACGCTCTCTCTCACTTAACTCGATTGGCGAGTTCTTTTGTTTTTTATAAGCCTTCTAAGCAATCAGTTGAATAGGCAGACCGCAGACCTAATGCGCTGACATTAGCAGGAGTGCGGTTAAAAGGGTGTTGAAGCTTGGTCGTAAATTCTGCCTAGCGCAATGGTGTGAGCAAAGTATTGAAAGGCTTTGGATAGAAATCATAGACATGGTTTGTCGTTAGATATTGTGCGGTCATTGTAAAGCCATGGAAATTAAAAATGAAAACCAAATTGATACCCAATGTCTAGGTGTCATGTTGTAGCCATTTTAAATAACTGTCAAAGATTAACGGTTGAGATAATGATATTATAAGTGTAAAACCCCTTTTTACACTCATAACATCATTGGGTTGAGATTTGAATAGTCGACAATTTGTAATTACAATACCTAATAACTAGTTTCTGCCCGTGATTTTGTCTGTGTGAAATTTCTTGTTTCGCCGACCCATCCCGTCGCATCGCATTGCCTGCCCGAGCTTTTACTTAGTTTTTGCTTAGCGTTCTTTTTTCTTTTTGCTTAGCTCAAAATATACAGCATAAACGGAACATAAACGCGTATCTTTTGATTGCGTTGACTCAGAAGATAGTTTTTTTCACTGCTTCAAGGGATTGCAGCTTTGATTATTTTATATTAATTTCAACTTGAGTGCATGAGTGGCGTCCTTTAAGTGGAACTACAAAATCTCTTCGGATGAAGCTAGAGTACGTTCAAATCTTCAATAAAGACATTCTATGTTCCTCTCTCACACCACAAATTGCGACATTACATCGCTCACGTATTTAATCAGCCATTGACTATCCTCCTTTCATGTCGCAGTGCATTTGACCGATTTAACTATTTTCAATACGTGGCCCCATTGGCCCCGATTCAGACAGCCACCGTTTCCTATTAGTTTCCGACTACCATAGCATCCAGGACTTTGCTTGCCTTTGAAACTTGGAATTCAAGGATTTACTTGATCTTGATATATGTTTTGCGATAGTTTTAGTTCATTTTGATTTTGGACTTCTGATGCATATAACTTCTTATTGGTTTTTAGTGGCTTATTTGGACATGTTATGCACTCAGAGTTGTTACAGTTTACCAAACAATTATGTGTAGGAAAGGTGAGGGTGAGGATTCGAAGAAATTACCTACCTGCCAGATCTCGTCTGCTGCTTTGCTCTCCTATGGGCTCTGCATCACTTCCGGGAAGTTTAATCCTGCTAAAACTTCACTACACATTTTTTCCACAGGTGCTGGTTAAGGGGCTTATATGACCTAAAGCGCGGTCACTGTCGGACTGCATAGAAAAGAAAGAGAAGCGCGATGACACATCGTTTGTAGTTTATTGCAAAATATGAAGCAATTATTTAATTACAAAAAATCTATTGTTTGGACGAACAAATTAAAACACTAGTATTTTAAGTAGGTATGTTGCTTGTAGAATAAATCTGACAAAAAATTTGAATGATTGCATGTATATTAGTATGGTTTTTATTGTAAAAAGTTTTTAGTGGTATCGTCATGATTTTTTCTATTATATCAAATTAGTTGTATTATGTTTTCAACACACTATCTACCTAGCATATATCCTGAAGAATATCATATATTTTTCTGATTTTGTTTACTGTAGTCGATCATATACTTTTATTGTTTCTTGAGTTTAGGTCCTGTAAGCCCCTTAATGATATTGTTCGTATCTTGAGGGGATTGTAGAACAAAATCGCGCGGAACGCGGCTAGTGAACACTTTAAGTAAGTTTGTAACAGCTATAATGACAGTCGTCTCATTTGGTTGATATTGTTATTTTTAATTGATTATTTTATTTATCTTATAAACAGATTCTCTTCAATTTTGTGACAGTGATAACGTTGTAGGCCTTGTAGACTCATAGATGTTTCGATCTGTTGCCTATTTCTTATTTTGTTAAGTACCTGGCAATTCTTGACAGGCCTACACTGTCGTCGCAAACATCGTAAAAGAAAATATTTTTTTAAAGAATAGCCGTGGAGTTTCTTGCCGGCTCTTCTCCATAGGAAACAACCAATTATTGGAACCGTGCCACTAGCTTGTGGCGTTTCATAAATGCCCATGTAAGCGTATGTGACCCGAGCGTTTCGACCCCAAACAGCTCAAAACTGTAGTCATAGCAGTGGTGTCAGCACAGCCCGCCGTGCTTGTATCACGGGATGGCGCAAGGGTGTCGACACAGGTTACGCCCCACACCAGAGGCTTACCCACCTTAGCCTCTTCCCATCATCACGTAGGAACCAAGCAGTTTGGTTCTAATACCGCTGGTACGCGGTGACAAGGGCTCGATAAATAATATCGTTGATGCTGCCGTGCCGTACTTTTGCGACCTGCGCTCCTGCAGCAACACAGGCCATGGTGCGCGACACTGTCGACGCATTCACCGCAATGATACCGATGGAGCAACACAAGACACGTAGCGAGCCGAAACGATGAGTCATCCATAATAGTGCATAATCCTTAATTAATTACATGTTGGTGTAACGAAACACACACCACCCCGCACGGTGATCGTTCCAAAACTGAATTTTGACTTTCTATCAAAGATTGTCGGTCACTTTTTTGTCCTTATATAAAAAATAACCTCCTTCCTCGTCTCCTTGACAAATTCTGGGTTGTATTTGCTGTTTTGTTTCATTGTTTAGTCCAAACTTTCCATAAACACAATTTGAACGTCACATAGCTCCTATAAAGGGGAAGCCACATAATAGTTTGAGAAACTCTAAAAGTTATAGAGAATGCGTCAAGTTGAGCTATCCCAAAGTTTTCTGCCCCCTTTTGGGGAATACCTCGGCGGATTGTTGGAAATCAAATGTGTTTACTGTCATTGTTGCTTAACTATTCCCTTTGATGACGGAACTTTGATTCTTATTTCATTATAATAATATTTTAGCAAGTCTAACGTTGCTCTTAGGTTCAGAATTTGCGTTCTAGGAATTTTTAGTGTATAACTTGAGAGAGGGTGAGAAGTTTGTTGGACCAGGCTTATCTGATGACTCAGTTATGCGGCGATCTTGGGGCCTAAAAAGGCCACTTTGGCAGAATCATAAAAGGATATCATTATGAATAATAATGGACAGTTAACTGTTAAGTTAATCGTATCAAATCCCATTGGTGAAGGATTATTCAGTTATTTTTTTTTGTCTGTGCTAAAATATCAATCAATCCAATCCAAATCCAATCCCAATCTCTTTGATTATACCTACACAGTGCACCGAAAAAAAGAAAAACACGGACTGTCTTCGCCATATTATGATTCATAATGTTATCCTTCTGTGATTCGGCCAAGGTGGCCTTTTTATGCCCCCTTATCTTAGGTAGTGAGGTAGTCACCACTATCAAAGTGTAATGGATGGCTGCCTAAGATCGGATTCCTTGGTTTGAACTGTACCCTAATAAATTGCGTAACACACTATTAATCACATCATCAGCTGCTTAGCCTTTTCCCAACTATGTTGGGGTCTGCTTCCAATCTAACCGAATGCAGCTGAATACCAGTATTTTACATGGAGCGACTGATTATCTGACCTCCACAACCCAGTTACTGGGTAATACGATACCCCTTGGTAAGACTGGTTTTTAAACTTTCGGGCTTCTGACAATCTGTAACGACTGTCAAAGATCCATGTGTATGACAGCCGGGACGAACGGCTTAACGTGTTTTCCGAGGCACGAAGGGGGCTTGGTATGTAAAGATGGTCAACCATCCACGGACCAACCGCGGCAAGCGTAGCTTAACCTGATCGATCGAACCGTGCGACTGTTACTATCAATCACAATCTGAATCATTTTGAAGAATATTGCCAAAAGAATATCTATTGGTGTTCGAAAAATTTGTCTGCTCAATAACGTAAATAATGCAATGAATGTTGTTGAACTGTCAAAATGAAAGCCATATTTTGTTCCTGCCGAGAATAAAGGTATTCCTAAAGACAACCATACATAAAATAATAACTTTGAACAGTGATTTGTACCAAAGTATAATAATCTATGGCTTTGAGTTATCTGGGCGCTCCAAAAACCATTGCTAACATTTTCAAATTAATTTCCTTAAAAGCTATTTTGATACGAACTTAGTTACTAAACGTTATTCAGGTAAAAAATGTCCAACACGCAACTAAGCTAGGATAACAGAACAAAAAATGATAATCCAGGATTACAAGTGGCTTCGTTTTGTCGAGATATTTTTGTGGGCAGCTTAACGAGTTGTAAAAGTTCCCAGTTGTAGGTTTTAACGCGAATGACAATCATTTTATTTCTGTTGTAGTAATTAGGTAAATCAAAATTTATTCAAATTGGAGTTGGTTGGTGATTAGATTTTTCCGTTAGGAATCTCATAGAAGCAGCCCGGAATCTGGTTGATGGCAATAGGCTCGCCCCCTATTACATACATAACATACATAATCAGCCTATAATGTTCCCACTGCTGGGACACAGACCTCTTCTCGGTGAGAGGGAGTGGGCCATAATCCACCACGCGGGCCCAGTGCGGGTTGATAGATGTCACATGGTTCTAGGACGTGCCGGTTTCCTCACTATGTTTTCCTTCACCGTTTTGAGAACAGTGGTGATGAAATAATTTACACAAAGTAAAGCGCCTGTCTGGGTTCGAACCTACGACCTACGAAACTATTACATGCTACATAAATGTAACTAGCAAAATGTGGGACACCTCTACCTAACCCTTTTATAGGAAAGAAAGAGAAGCGCGATAAAACGCTGGTAATTTTATTGCAAAATATGAAGCAATTACCTATTAATAAAAAATCTAATTTTTGGACAAAAAAAATTAAAATACTAGTGTTTCAGTATGTTGCTTGTAGAATATTCTGACAAAAAATCAAAATGATTATGGTTTTTATTGTAAAAAGAAAGTTTTTAGAGGTATGAGGGAAAAGGGAGGATCCTCCGACCAGACGGGTGTTATGTCTGGCGGGCAACTGCCCAATGATTCATGTCGGGCCGTTGTATCTATGCTAATTGCGCGGTAAACTCTGCTTGCGCGATGCAGGATTTTCGTGACGTCAGTATGACGCGTTGTTCCCATGTGGCGTTGTAGATACCGCTACAGTATCTTCATGATTTTTTTCTATAACATCAAATTAGTTATAATAAGTTTTCAACACACTATCTACCTAGAATTTATCCTGAAGAATATCATATATTTTTCTTATTTTGTTTACTGTAGTTGATCATATACTTTTATTCTTTCTAAAACTTGCGTGTTTTGTGTTTAGGTCCTGTAAGCCCCTTAACTGTTGGAAAGATAACGTTATCTACCCAACAGTTAACTAAACAAGATAGACTAAAACTTTAACTTAACAATCCGTGTTACGAAGAATCTTATCGTCAATCATTCGTATTTACTTGCAAGGGTTTTTCCGTATAATACTGTAGAGTTTTCGTGGGAGAGAGTGGCTCGTGGCTAAATGATAACAGCCGCATGGTTCGATCGATAGTTAAGCTATGCTTGATGCGGTCAGTTCGTGGACCATCCATTATGTATAGCGAACCTCGAAAAGCATGTTAGGCCCGTTCCAGCTTTAATTCGTTGATGCAGTCATTACGGTTTGTCAGAAAAAAAAAAAAAATAGTTTATTGTGACAAATAGAAAATTACATTACATTTATACGTGGTTGGAGCCTCCATTTAAGCAAACAATGCCTGTATTAGAAGGCTCCGCTCTTTCACATCATTGTCATAAACTTATACTAACTAGAGTTAATAATAGTATAATGTGACTTTAAGGGTAAATATGCAATGTAGTAAATTTTTCTGTATTTACTAATCCTAAGAAAAATAAAAATCTAAGCAAAGTGTCAGAAGCCCGAAAGTCCGACCATCAGTCTTATCAAGGGGTATCGTGTTACCCAGTAACTTGATAAATGATTTTATTTTTGTAAATAGGTTTACACAAACACTTCTATACGTCAATCATTTTATTTTTAAACTAGATTAGGTCGGCATTTCCTATGTGACTACTCTGAGAAGAAAGGCCGAAACAAACTCACGAGGTCACACTATCTTTTAAAGTCCAGACATAATCTTGGTCAGGTTATAATTACGAAGACCATGTAGATCGATGTCTGAGATAGTCTTTTGAGCCACACAGATTGAGAGGACCTGTCCAGTCAGTGCACGCCTTTGTCAGAAATCATGCAGCTCAACTTAAGACTTAAGGAGCTCAACGATTCGATGAACAAAAGCAAAGAAAGGACATTTTGGTATGCCGTATAAATTACTCAAATTGCCAGCTTGTAGCCAGGAAGTCAGATAGGCAGTCGCTCCATATAAAATTCTGATATTCAGCTGCATCTGGTTACACTGGAATCCAAACCCAACAGAGTTATGATAAGGCTAGTCAGACGATTGAACTTTAATAATAAATGGTCCCTTAGATTTTGTTCTAAAGCTTCTTTGAAACTTACCTTTCCAGTTGTGGTTATTTTCACTAGTAATTTCCAAACCAACGTAAAATATCGTCATATAACAATAGGATTTTATTGCAGTAGTTATCGGGTAAAAGTTCACACAAAATGAAACATCAAAAGCAAACATTTTCGAATATTTCCATTTATTTTCGTTTCCCAATAGTTTAGTGAAAACATTCCGACAGTTAGAAAGACTCCATTTTAAACTATTTACAATTATTTAACGTACAAACTTAATTGTTTTTTTTAATTATAAAATTATTAACTAGCAACAGAACAGGATATTTTATATCCGCTAAAATTAAAGGTTGCAAAAGTTTAAAATTTTAACTAATATCGTTAGTGTAATTGAGTGTGTACCCATTGTTCGATGATTCCCGTCTTAGGGCGCCGTGTTTATAATGACTATGTGAAAACTAGCTGTTAAATAAGTATTTATAACATGACATTTTTAGGGTTCTGTACCTCCGAATGAAAAAACAGAACCCTTATAGCATCACTGGTGTGTCTATCCGTCTGTTCATTTATTACATGCAAAATAATGTACAGACGCCAGCACACCAAGCTACTACAATCTGTCAAATTTATTTAATAGATTATCAACTTTATCGCTAAAGCATAAGTTTCAAAGTTGATTGGGAAAATTTGACAGTTTCGGGTAGCTTGATGTGCGGTCGTTTGTACAAAATTCATTGAAATATTGTTAAGTACAGTCAACAGCAAAAGTAGATGATCAAAATCAGAAATTCAATAGGTACTAATGAACAGAGTTCGCGTTAGAACTGTGTGGCGTCGAAGTGATTCAAAAGTATGTGATTGTAAATTATACCAAACATTTACTACTAGTACAGCTGCCATATATTCGTGATCAGTTTTGAGTCCTATTGATTTTGATCATCTACTTTTGCTGTTGACTGTACCAATAAAGTTACATTTTAGTCAAAACTGTGAAAACGTTTATTTTTCTGCATTCAGAATTCGAAAACACTTACATACATTATGCACGATTTATTAAAAAGCCAAAAAAAATATATTTTGGAAGTCCAATAAAAACTGAAAAATAAAAGGCAAAACATGATACGTGATACTTGGTAGTGGTAGAAATGCAGTTTACTTTGTGCCTTACAGCACCACTACACAAAATCTTGTCTATTTTTAATATTCGTACCAGACCAAGCCATTTGCTAATGGTCCAATTTCCATTTAGTTCGAATACTTTATTCCCAGGCATAACAAAAAGGTCGACTCAAGGTGATAAACTTTGAACATTATAATTTCACTCCATAACTTTACAGACTATAATATTATATTCTCTTAGCAATACCTTCTGTCACTTCCAAACAATTACTTTGACATGTAATTAAGACAAATAGGTACACTCGCAGGTAGATTTCACAAAGTCATGTAGGTAAGTCATTATGAACGGCGTTTACACCACTTTAAGACACAAATAGGATTATAACCGTTATAATACAAAACATATTTACATTGTTGCTGTATGTACAAAACCTTAATGGACAAAGTAATATGAACTATATTGTTAATGGCTCAAGTCTCATGTTCATTTGATAGCGTTTGCTGTTTGATATTTAGTAAAACGTTTCATATAATGTGTGTTTTAATACGATTTGAATGTCAAGGTACCTACTTATATTTATTTTCGTTTTATTCCGGTCTGATTCCCTGAACCCCCTCCACCCCTCCCCTCCTCGATCCCCTGCTAGTTCGTCTTCTGTTTTAATCTCTGTTTTATCCACTTTACCTAGGTTACTCTTTTTGACAGGTAAGTACATTTTCGTCACACAAACAAAAAATATCATTAAAACAAAGCTTTAAATATCTTTAGCAGATCAATTTTTCAACTGTATTAAATAAGTTTTTAGTAGATACTAAAATCACTCACAAAAAAGTGGTCCTTTATGACAGTCCACAAAAATGGTGAAATATTAAGTAGAAAATAAAACTTCGATATTAAAAACTTTACTGATTAAAAAAGCCAATCTTTTTATTACTTTTTCTATTAAAACACTGGGACCTAGTACTAGTTAAGTTTTAATCAAGGGAAGAAAATGGTGGTCACAGATAGCTAATGAAACAACTCGATCAGTTGCATTGCAGCTCTCTCTCCCATATTTTAGTGCATCTATATTTAAAATTGTCTTCAATTAACAATGTTTGACAGATTTCTGTTGCATTTATCTATATACAGGGTTATCGGAAAAACACCAACAACCTCTTAAGAGGTACTCATCATTATGAACAACTTTTGCTATGGAATCAAAACTGAAATCGCTAAAAAAATTTGCTTTTCCCTACCTTTTGACGAGTTATACGAACATAGATGTAGGGAACACCTGATTGTTTGTTTCGCGATTTCAGGTTTGGTTCCATAGTAAAAGTTGTTCATTATGATGAGTATAATGCCTTTTGAAGAGGTTGTTGGTGTTTTTCCAATAACCTTGTATAACTAACAGAAGGCTAATTATCGTACTTATAAAAACGTTCAAATTCAAGTCGCAATCTCAACTCAGCGACAATCAATGTCAAAAACTTGTCAAAAAGTAAGTAACTAAGGAAGGAAAATTGATTGTATTTTTGACAGATTTAGACTGAGATTAGAATGCGAACGTTCTTAAAAATAAGAAGGAAGGAATTCAGAGAGCACACAAGCAATTGATCTGTTATAAAAAAAATTACAAATGCTGCTGATCAATTTCATATTTAAAACAGGACCAGTTGTCCAGACACAAAAAACCGGTCAAGTGTGAGTCAGACTCCGCACCGAGGGTTCCGTACTAATTTGTAGGGTAAGTACACTTACACGTACAATTACAAATTTACGGTTTTCGGATTGTTTCCTTTACTTGTGCTACATGTCCTTGCTTCTTGCCAAATTTCATGATTCTAGGTCAACGGGAAGTACCTATCCTATAAATTTTGATTTCTTTGAGAGTGTCTAAATATATATAATAAGTCATATCTTTTTTTAAGTTAACTTACAAGTTTGATTTTTTCACAGCTTCAAGGGACTGTAGAGCTGAGTATATGGTTTAATTTCAACTCGGTACCTCCACGCGTTCCCGAGATAAAGGGTCTTGACAGACAGTACAGACAAACGGACAACAAAGTCCTATATGGGTTCCGTTTTTTCCCTTTGAGGTACAGAACCCTAAAAAGTAAAAAATAGGTACCTAAGCAAATCGTAAAAGTGAATTTCTAAATAAGTTTACGTTAAAACCTTAAAATGTTTATTAGTCGAGAATTCTTGCAACTTTTCAGAAAGGTGCCATAATATTATATATTATTAGTTCAAATATTCTTTGTGTAAAAAATCACTGCCTCTCAGTAAAATTTACATCATATAATCATACATCATTTTCAATCTGTCTGCACCTATGTAAGTGCACGGCAAACAAAACGTTTGCAAAATCAAAAATGATTTGAATTTTCAGAGTTTATTAAAATACGTGAGTATGTGACCCGTTTCAGCAAACACTACAATGAACCAAAGAATGGCTCACCCCTTATTCATAAAAATGTGAAAAACGCTCGAAAAATCTTTACCTGACATTTTAATATTACGACTTTTTTTCTATAGATTCACAAGAGCGTTTATATCAAAATATTATTCAGGAATAAGGGGTTCATTTATGACATTTTAGTGATTATTTTTATTAACTAGAATATCAGTTTTATACTAACTATAGTACAGTAGGAAATATTAGTCCAATCTTCAACACATTTTTAAATTCCAAACTTTAAATGGTATTTGCTGTGGGCAATCAGAATTTGATGGAACTTTGTTACTGAAAAAAAAAATGTCTAATGACGATAAAACATGTTTGCAAGTACCTTACACGCAAGTAACAGGTGTGGAAAGGATTGTGAACAGACAATTTGCTTGCAAGCTTGTTCTTCATTTGATTTCCATTAAGTAGTAGCGTGCAAGTAAGCTTCTTTCAAAAGCAAATTTCCGTTAAATTACTTATTTTGGTTTTGATGCAAGTATGAAATAAATGTGCTGCAAGTACTTGCACATAACTGACTCATCAAATTCTGACCGCTCACGGATTATATTATATTTGATATTCATATAGACTAGTTTACAAACGTGGCTTGTTTATTTTCACAACCATTTATAAACGGAAAATGAAAACTTTAAAACAACGACAATCCGATTTACACTGTTTAACATTTTTGAGTATAAATATTGTTTTTGAATGTATTTTTTATTTTATATCTAGAGTTTATATGTGTTATATTTACATTTTTCTTGATTTACAAACGAATCGTAACAGAATTTTCAATTATTTTATCCTACCTAATCGGAACTCGACTAACAATAATATTAAGTACGTGCTTGAAGTGCTGTCATTTTTAATTATTTCCTCGATTTAAAAATAGAGATTTACACGTATCCAGTCTTTAGTAGAGTGTAAGCATTAAGTGACTTGCTGCAAGTAAACAGCCACTTGATCTACAACTAAATTAGTCGTTAATGCCTCTATAATTTTTATAGCAATCATGATCGACTATTATCTCTACTATTAACTGGAAACATGTAAACGTTTCTTCAAATGAAGTATGCTAGTTGTCTGCACAGATAGTCTCGTTAAGTTAACCAATCCGAAAGCTACAGTGCATCTGTTAACCAATCAGATTCGTCCACATCACAGCTCGGAACGTCTGATTGGCTGATGTAGAATTGGCAGTAGGTATGTCACCTAGTTTAAAGCTCGGCCATTTTAGTTTGCTGTCAAGTTTCATAACCAGATTTATTTGACTGTTTGCCTTTACTTCGATGAAGATGGAGACAATGACATATCATTGTGGAATCTGCATTCGCGATTTATTCTCCAAAAATGTAAACAAATATGAGTTTATGGAAAAATTACTTTGAACCCTACACAATAAAGTTCAGTTTACGCTACAACTACAAACATTTTTATAACCTTTTTAATTGTGCTAGTGACTCTGAAATCAACTTAATTAACTTATTAACTTAATTAAAATAAAGTTGATATTTGTTTAACATGAATTAATATGAATTTGAAACTGTTTGTAACGTATTCACTTGTCTTTAAAAAAATTTTTTCTTTTTTTGCCATCAGTAGAATCGATGTCTAATGATAAACGTATGTGAAGTTACTCTAGTCAATTTAATTTTTATCTTGTAACATGGCTAATAATTCAGCCACTCATATTTTAGTCTTCAAATAAATAACAAGTTAGAACATTGAATAGCGAGAAAACTTTAATGTTCAACACTTAGCTAGAACTTCACTTGAGTGTAATAAAGAGCTTTCTTCACGGCATCATCTTTTAGTTCTTGTTTTAATTTCAGTTCATGAAGTCATTGCAGTGAAGTTTATTATATTCTTGGTTGTATATTGCTTTAGATGCTGAGCAAAACTACTGGGACAACATTTTTTTTTATTTAAAATTGTTGCTAAGATGCGTAATATAAAAATCATATCAGGATTTTTAAAATTAGGTATGTTACTTTTCAACCCATGTGAGTTAACAGACAGATTACGTTAAGTTATGATTGTGATGTAGATGGTACATCACCCTAATTGCGTAACACACTAACAATATCAATCTGAATCAGTTTGAATGATTTTGCTAAACTATTGCTTCATATTATAATCTTACTAGCCTGTTTTGTCTCACTGGAGAGCAAAGGCCTCCCTCACCCTTTTCCACACAATTCTGTCTTTTGCGAGTGTCGGCCAGTCCTTACTGTAGGAGTCGAGCTCATCCCGCCATCTTGGTCTTGGCCTGCCACGCACGGCAGGCCAAGACGAAGATATTGGGACCCAATCGGTGGTTATCTAGTCATCTGACATGTGGCGGACATGTCCGGTCCAGTCCCACTTACTCATAAGTTTAGCAGCTTTCTGGGTAACGTCTGTCATTTTGGTTTTGGCACGCAGTATTGTGTTCCTTATACGGCCATAAATTCGAACCCCCAAGATATTGGGCTCCATGGCTCGCTGGCAAACCTCGAGCTTGGACCTCTACTGAAGTGTCAAAGACCTGGGGGCCTAAAAAGGCCACTTTGGCAGAATCATAAACGTATTTTGCTTTTTTTCGTTGCAAGAGATTGGGATTGGATTTGGATTGGTATTTAAGCACAGACAAAAAAAAATAACTGAAAAATCCTTCACCAATGGGATTTGATACGATTAACTTAACAGTTAACTGTCTATTATGATTTATAATGATTTGATGAATTCCTTTTATGATTCTGCAAAAGTGGCCTTTTTAGGCCCCCAGGTTTGAGCACAATATGTGTTTCATATTATGTTCGAAAAATTTGCCCGCTCAACAATGTAAATAACGCAATGAATGTTGTTGAACTTTCAAAATGAAAGCCATTGGTACTGTTTAGTGTGTTACATAATTATCCCGTAGGTTTAAGGTTTTATTTCTTTTCAGTCTTTATAACAAATGAGTTCACATGACAGCTCATTTACAGCTTTTATAGTTCTGTTTAACAGCACTACAGCAAGTACTTGATATCAACAACAAAATCACTAATCACTCGATTTAAAAAAAGTTTTGAGCACTTGAATAACACAGTCGTATTTACATGTCCTATAGCTGCGTGGTCTGTCAGAGCGGAGTGTCGCGGGGGGGCAGGCGGGGGCCCGTCGCAGGAGCCCCGGGCGCGGGCCCCGGCGGCCCCGCCGGCCCCGCCGGGCGCGGTAGGGTGCGCAGGTGCTGCATGGGGATACCGCCCGCGGGGCCCAGGCTGGAGCCCCGCGGGAGAGTGCAGGAGCCCGACGCGAACCGCGCGGGCGGCGGAATGCCTGATGACGGGTTCTGGACGAAGAGAACACCATAAGAATATCCTTCTTCGATCTGCTGGAGAAATTTTTGTTGGTACATTTTAAAGTTTTGTGGTTCATGCATTTGTAAATGGTAACAATAGTGCAACAATTACAATTATTAATAATACTCCGCCTTGAAAGTCTGTGGATAGCAAAGTATCCAAAAAACAAAACGCTACGTAACGTCGAGTTTAGGTAAATAGGTTGGTATCCAAAGCATAACTTTTAAAACAACGCCATCTAGTTCACCATGGAATCGAAAAACTTTTCCCATATGTATTAGATCTTTCATAATTTTGTTTTCCTAGAACTAATACTGTATTTTATATCACGAAGCGATGCGTGCTTTACTGGTGGTGTACAAAACACGTCGTGAATGTGTGCGTAAAGACAAGTACCGTCAGCACAACATAATATATGTAAGGTCAGCAAGTCAGTTATTCCACACAAAATCTGTCAGATATCAATTTTATACCTGGAATAAAAATTATAATAACGTTACAACTACACATATAGTTTTGATTTTCCAAAAATGTTTTAGTTAGCTTTGATACGCTAAGAAGACTATACAGTTAGAAGCAACACTGACCGTCGGCTGGTCGTGCACGGCGCCGTGTCCGGGCGGCGGCGCCGTGCGCAGCGCGCAGTAGGCCGGCAGGCCGCGCACGCCCGCCACCGAGCCGCGCGCGCGCGCGCCCAGCGGCGGGGAGATCGTCGACACCTGCTGCTGCCGGTAGTAGTCCATCTGCGGAGGGGCACTTGCTGAACATGCTTCCAAACGACCAGTTGTAAGGTTGGTTCATCTGTGATGACCCTGACCGATATTCATCACTAGACAGGTTCTTTGAGCAAACAAGAAAGACGGTGGTCACAAATGCATTTATGTCCGTCAAAACAAGTCTAAAAGTACTAGAAGATTTCTACAATGTAACTATTGGGGAAGTGTGACCGCCGCCCGCAGGCCACCTCGACGGCCGGGAGCGAGAGATCGCTCTCGCCTAATGCCGCGATGAGGTCACGGCGCAGCCTTGCCCAAGCTGGGCACTCCTCCGACGTGTGCGCATAGAACATTGAACAGCCAACGAACGGCTGAGATAGTCTCTCACCTGCATCTGATCAGTGTCCGAGGGTATAATGTCGGGGTTCCTGTCGTCGCTCTCGCTATCGTCCTTGTCCCGCAGCTTGTCGGGGCTGGCGGGCTGCGAGGCGGGCGGCGCGGCGCGCGGCTTGCGGCCGGCGCAGCGCTGGCGCAGCGCCAGCAGCGACAGCACGAGCACCACCGTGAGGATGATGCCGCCCCCCACGGCCACTGACATCGGGCCTGTCATTTGGAAGGCTGTTCGTGGGAGATCTGTTGACAATACATTGGCTTTTAAAATGGATCTGGAGAAACCATGCGTAATTGTGAAAAGCGATTTCAAAAAAGTTTTTAAATGCACAAGTGGTGAAACGTTGTTTTGCCCCTTGGTTTCATTATCTACAGAATTTACAGAAGTCACTGTTATTTTTATACATGAAGAATCAATTCCTTGACCTTGAAGATCCAATCTCAAGGTCATTGATAGGCGTTGCCACATGGAGTAAAAGAGTTACTGTGTGACTTGAAGCTAGCATCTCATTAAAAACAGAAATAATGACTATATAGATGAACATAGCTATTTACTTTCTATACTGGATACAACTCACCTAAACTCTTATCATGAACATGGTGTTTCTCTGGAGGCCTCAAGGTACCAGCTCTCAACGGGTAGGGATCTCCTCTGCCCTTAGCATTGTACGCTAGGACAGCGGCCGCGTACGTCCGGCCTGGTGCTAAACCGACCGCAGTGAAGCGAGGCACGGCACTTGATACGTTGGCGACGATCTCCTGGTTGAAGGAAAAGAAAATTGTCTTCGTATCGTACAAGTAATGAATTTGATAGTTGCAGTCTTCATCTGGAAATTCTGCTACAGCTATGCAAAACGTCCACATGTGGCCAATTTTCGGACCAGCTCAAATGAAAAAAAAAAACTTGACATGACTTTATATATTACGATTTAATAATCTTTCGATTTAACGTAAGTTTAATATGTATTCAAGGTAAATAAATATTTAACAAAGAACATTTAGAAACGTTTGCTAAAATACTTTTATTTGGCACTAAATCACAAGGAAGTCAAACTTATAAGAAGGCATTAGATAATTCATGTAATTTACGTGATAACTGATTCTTACCTGTGTTACGATTTCCCGCACTTCTAGAAGAAAAGATTGAGGCATGCCACCGTTGAAGCCTTCAGAACACCGAACCCCAAACGATGTTAGTGAAGCATTCACCAAAGTGCAGTTGTGGACTTGATCGGGACGACCTGCGATCAAAACAGACAATGCAAAAATGACCTTGAACTTTTGAAAATGACAAAGTTAAAACGACCTTGAACTTTTGAAAGATACATTGCCAAAATGACCTTGACCTTTTAAAAATTACATTGTTAAATGTTTATAATAATATATTAAGTGGATACCTGAAACTCAACTTAGTTCTATTATTTAATTAACTATTTTACAATTTAACTCTAAAATATACATAATTATTACATAGTTTAAACAAGTATATAAAAAAAGGGGAAAGAAAAAGACGAGCTCATTGGGCATCAAAAAATTCGTCCGCATCGCTGTCAATGGCATAAGTGCCCAAAAGGCTGGCAGCATTACCACTTAGTTCTCAAGTGAGGATAAGTAAGTTAGGGCAAACAAAGTAAACTTCAGACGTCCGTGTTAATTTTGAAAATGAAAGAATAACGTAGCCTTGTTACGGAAAATCTACTTCAAGTAAAAATTTGCATATTTATCTCTTCCTGTGTCCTTCCAGCAATTATGACTTATCTCGAAATTAATATTATAGGTAAGATTTATTATGCGAATTCGTAGGAACAAACGTTTTTTTTTAAATTTCAAAATTTATTTTTTTCGGACCTCATACTTACGCATGTATCCTTTTCTTAACGTATTCGTGATAAAGAATGGATCCACATCACGCACAATGGTCCACTGAAGGACTAAGTGCGGAAACCAAACCCATAACATAGAACATGGATCCACGTCACTTTAAGATATTTGAATACGTTACTTGTAGTCATAAAAACCTCACAAAATAATCTTGGAATATAGATCAGCCGGTCGATTCTGTTAGAATCTCACCGTGAGAAGTTGGGTGAAGTGAGCTTGTCATTTAGGGACTGATACTATTGACAACTCACTTCATCCGAGTTATCACGGTGAGATTTTTACAGAATAGCACTACAGTAATATTGAAAAATATTAAATAATCCCTAGGCTTTTCAAAGTCAAAGAAACAGCCACGTTTCACCTAAAAGGAAACGAGTACATGAACAAAGGCTTTAGTAACTCGATCTAATGATCTAATCCCCAATGACCCAAGACCTAGAACAGTAGGCCGCAAGTAACAGGTTACAAAACCAGTTTAATCTGGCCTCTTATCCTATTGTAACTCCGTAGTATACTAGGCCACCTCAAGGTCAAAGTGTTAACAGTCGTACCAATGAATGTACAATACCTACTTCAAAAAACCCTAAAAAGATATATCTTGAAAGAGATATATCATGTTCTACGTCTATCAAGATAACAAGACGTATTTGTAATGTTTTCCATCTAAAATCAGATTATTTTAGTATAGGTACCCACAAACTGTATATCCATCAGAACTTGTGAAGCTTTCACAGAGAATTTTGAACCGGCCCCAGGCAAGATGAGGCATTTGCGGGATAAAATATACGAATACATATTTTGGAAAGGTATTACATGAAACTACCTATGTAGGAAGTGGTTTAAGTGGTAGATAATAATTTATATAAGCTTCACTCTTCAGAATATAGTTCGTAGCATTAATAAATAAACTTTTTATCACATCTATTCAAAAAGAGCTAGTGTATTCTTTTTACATAGGGACTAAAATATCTCTTTAATCCCTAGGCACTAAAAGTGATTTGAATTTGGAATGTGGATTGTTAGTAAATGTTCCAATCACCAAAGAGATCAATCACGAACATTGTGTGAACAAGTAACAGGCTGACTGATAAAGCAAAACGCGCGCGAGCTAAATAAAAAAAAGCTTGTGAAAAAATATAAAACGCGCGAAAAGCATTATGCCTTCATTCGTTATTGTTTACTCAAAATTGTATAAAAGTAAGTAAACGTACCATTCTTATTCATAAGTTGCACCTACTCATTCTTTCATACAGGGTTATAAAAAGTAGTGTCCACCTCGGGAGCAACACTATTTTAAGCTCGAGTGACGTACATTGTATCGATCACGCCTTCACAATAGTTGTTTGCTCCCTTGGCGAACAATCCACTATTTTTGAAATTCCGAAATTATTTGTTACAAAAACGTAGGTATTCCACTGAAATAATACTCAGCATGTTTTTGGTAATCATCTTTTAAATTTTGTCGGTAGGTACTAAGATTTATTCGTTAAGTTTATGAAAAACTACACATATTTCGCATGACGATATTTAATGGAAAAAGTTGGGACTCTGTATCAACTTTTGTATTAAGTACTTTTATAGGCCTTTGGTACACACATTTTTTTTTCCGTAAAAAACTACGGTTTATTCGTCGGTTGTCGGTCATAAGTATTGTATGGAAGCTTGTTCAGACGCCAGCACATCAAGCTACTACAATCTCTCAAATTTCTTTAATAGATTCTCAACTTTATCGTTAAATTATAAGGTTCAAAGTTGATTGGGAAAACATGCGGGTTTTCGGGCCCGACTCCCGGTACAGATAGCTGCAGATCGATTTTCGGAAACGAATGGTTACATGCTTTAGCTTTTTCTTTATGTATGAGCGGCCTTTATTCGCAACCTTCTTCTTGCTTCTTTATTTAAGCAATATTAGGGTTCCGTACCAAAATGGTAAAAAGGAACCTTTATGGTGTGACTGTCTGTCTGTTACAGCTGGATACCTCAAGAACTACTAATGCTATCAATTTGAAATTTAGAATAGTTGTAGATGACGTTTGCCTATTTTGCAAATAAGATTTTTTTTTGCAACAGGGACTGAATGGGTCTGAAAAATTTGAAGGCGGGCTACTAGGGCATGTGGGGTATCATATGAAAGAGCGCAGTTTACACATTCTCAAACACTTATTTTTTTAGGCCGCACAGTTTTCGACTTTTGATGAATGGAAAAAACAGAGAAAAATCTGAAATTATTCTATGTGATGCGATGAAAACTTAAAAGCATGATGGTATGGAACCCTCGGTGCCTGAGTCCGACGCGCTCTGGCCCGGTTTTATAAATCATGATCTTGATTCAATAAAAACAAATGAAGATCTCAACAAAACTTACCAGCAGCAATAATATGATAAACACATGGCACCCTCTGCTTCCCGATCCTGTTGTGGGCCCAACACAGCAACGTGCCGTAGTCCATCTCCGTATGAGGAGTATAGGTGACGGTAGAACTGGTACCAGCTCGGGAGACGTATGTGTCGCTGACTTCGTTGCTGTTCGCTGTGTTGTTGAATGTCCAGCGGAACTGTGGGGCAAAGTGATGGTTAGTAAAGAATGGAAACAGATGGGTAAACTATGATTAATATTATAGTATGTGATAGTAAGAGGCGCGTAAGTAAATACAATGTTAACATACAATAAAGTCGGATTCATACTACTGTGTTGTGTCGTGTCGTGACACCTTCTGACGCAGTGTTAGCCAATCAAAACTCGTTGTAATTTGACGTAGTCCTGAACAGATTCGTTTGATTGGTGTATCCCGAGTCACGACACAACACGACACAGTAATGTGTCTGTGGCTTATATAGAGTAAAATGCAGTGTAAAAGTTCGACGACATGTGACATTTACCAACCCGTACCCGCATAGAGTAAACGTTAGACGTATTATTAGTTAATTTATCAGATACCATACCACCTTTAGCTATAGAGGAATGACGTGTAAAATAAGGCGTTTGACAAAGTGTAACGTATTTTCTTTTGGAAAATTGCTACTACATCTACGTCAACTTCAACCATTTTCAAAAATTAGAACACGTCAACACGGTAGGAATGACTATTTGACTAGACGCAGAAATGGATACGTTCGCAAGCGACGTACGGAGCCGGTCGTGTGCGTTGACATCCTGCCGGACGCCATCAGCTGTTGCGGCATCCGTTCATTTCCTTTCCGATCGGATGCGATACGAGCCGTTTGGTGGAAATCGCCATCATCATCATCTGCCTAGGCTTTTCCCAACTATGTTGGGGTTGGCTTTCAGTCTAACCGGATGCATTTGAGTACCAGTATTTTACATGGAGCGACTGCCTATCTGACCTCCACAACCCAGTGACTGGGTAATACGATACACCTTGGTAAGACTGGTTGTCAAACTTTCGGACTTCTGACGACCCGTAACGACTGTCAAAGATCCACGAATGACAGCCGGGACAAACGGCTTAACGTGCTGCGTGTGGAGGGGTCTTATTATGATAAGATGGTCACCCATCCACGGACCAACCGCGGCAAGCGTAGCTTAACCTGATCTATCGGACCGTGCGGCTGTTATTACTTAGCCACTAGCCCCTAAATGTTTAGCACCAAAGGCACCACATACTACACTTTTCATTCCAAGCATGGAAACGGATCAAAATCCAATTAATTTTGCTTTTATAAAAAAACAGACTTTTATTTAAGACCTTACACGTGCCTGTTATACAGATACTTACCAGGACAATAATAATCTTCTAGGCAAAGAGGCTCCATTTAATTTTAACGACAACGATGATATAACAAAGTAATAAACGAATATCATTTTAGGTATTTAAATAAGAACAAAAGGTCTCTTTAGGATACGCAAAAAAATAAATATTAATATCAACATTGTTTTGGTGACATTGCTTGCTTAAACTCTGTCATAGTGCAGGAACTATTTCAATTTTCATCTATATTTATCACGAGATAAAAAGACAGGACAAAATTCGGAACACCACGCTGCGTTCCAAAACGGGCATACTGGATGTAGTTAAGAAGGCTGCCAGGCTCAAATGGGATTGGGCGGGTCACATCAGCCGTATGCACGATGACCGCTGGGCAAAAATGTCCACACAATGGGTGCCTGAAGATGGACGGCGCCGCCGAAGCCGGCCCAGAAAGAGATGGCGACATGACCTGGACGCGTACCGCGAGGGCTGGTTTGAGGTGGCGCGGGAAAGGAGTTCCTGGAAGGATTTGGGGGAGGCCTTTGCCCAGCAGTGGGACAGCATAGGCTAGCAAAAAAAAAATATTGAAACAAGACAACTAACATTACTGCTGGCCATTTTTTGGAACATCATCATCATCATCAGCCTATAGCAGTCCACTGCTTGACACGTGTTGAGATAAAAATATACATACTATAGGCAAACCGCTTATTTGAGTCCTCGCCTGCGGGGTATAGGGGCGTGGGGATAGGATGAGAACGGGGACTAGGAGGGGTGCGGTCGGCAGGCGCTCGTAGCGTGATACACAAGAGATAAATAGCATATAATATATAGTACATAAATTTATTACCTAATGTTTTTTTTTTGTTACCTACACACAGTTGTTTCACATAGTTTTTGCAAAGTCATCAATTCATTTTCTAATAAAAAATCACAACCTGTCACCGTTAACACTGTGACGTCACATATCTTAAGAACTGTCCAGTGCACATTTCGCCTCTTGTGTATCACGCTACGAACGCCCGCCACCCGCACCTCTCCCGGTCCCCGTTCTCCTCCTATCCCCGCGTCCCTATACCCCGCAGGCGAGGACTCAATTAAGCGGTTTGCCTATAGTATGTATATTTTTATCTCAACACGTGTCAACCTGTTTTATCCTTTCTTACCACAGGAGTTTTTCTCAGAAAATAAAGACAAAGATGAAACGTCATAATTGAATTGTTATAATCGAGTCAACGAGGCCGCTGAGAGGAAAGGGGGGGAAGGGTTATAAGGAAAACCACATTGTAATTCCCTCTTGATTGGCAAATTTACCCTCAACCTATAGATATTTATGTGAAGACGGGGTTTGTATAATTTCTGACTAAATTAATAAACCATAAACGAACTGAGCTAGGGCCTACCAATTATGTAGATTGTAAGGTGGAATACTAAATTGATTTACACCTTTCTTGCATTGACGTTGGCAGGAAATTCGTGGTTAGTTATGTGCGACTTTGATTCATATTCAGTACAGTAATGTTTTCTACTTTCATTATTTTAGCGTGATCATTTGGCGCTTTATGCAATGACAGAACTTACGAAACTATACGTTTGTTGTTGGTCAAATGTTGGATACCTATAGTAAAACGGCGCAGTACTGCACACCCCCAACCTATTTCAAGTTAAACAAATATCAACTTTATTTCAATGATAATTAAGTTGATTTCATAGCAACTAGCACTATTGAAAAAGTTTCAAGTTGTAGCGTAAACTGAACTTTATTTTGTAGGAATTAAAGTTATTTTTCCATTAATTCATATTTGTTTACATTTTTGGCAAATAAACCGCAAACGCAGATTAGGTATAATATTATTATAGTATGCTGCAAACTTACCACAACTTCAGGAGGGTTAGCGTCTACATGGCAGGTGATGTGCGCGCGCTCTTGTTTCGCTACTCCATGCACCCTCTGTTGGGAGCTGCGGCAAGTTGGTGCGTCTGTTGACAAATCAATTACATTGGTAAGTTAAAGAGGTTCTATCTGTAGGTAGTCCGATGGATAACAAAATGAAAACATGAGGTTAAATGGGCTATGAACAAATTAAAATACCTACGCACATAGTTGTGTTTGGAAATACTTTTTTAATGCATATAAATTAGCCTACCCTGAAGTGTACGTAAGTTAAATATTATTTAAAAACTGAGTTTTAAAGACAGGGTTTTTCATTAGGATTTACTTAGTAACAGCCCGGAATTTTGAAGTTGGCGGTGTGATACCCCCGTACCTCGGTGCGCACGTTAAGCCGTTGCTCCTGCGCCTGAATTTCGGACGATGACAGTGAGGGCAGAGAGAGTGCGCCTGTATCTGCGCACACACGCGTGCCCTTTAATATCTTCCACGCCGAAGATATAGGATATATATATAGATTTATATAACGACAAATGGCCATCATCAGTCAATTCTGGGTTCATTGCGGCTGCCGAGCTATCGTGGGTAGGCGGGCGAGGAGAATTAAAACTACGTATGGAAGATGATTAACGATACACAATTATTATTTAAACAAAATATTAACAGTATTGCAATCTACACATTCTAATTAATTGGAATACAGCGACGCTCCACCGAACACGTTTTGCTTGAGCTCGATGTAAACGGATCCTGCCTAGTCTAACGGCTGCCTGCAAAAGAGCCTGGAGTTGCGTCAGAGGGCAGAAACAACAACCCTCGCTTGTCAAAATGTCCACTGTCATTCGTGACGTTTCTTGACACTCTCAAAACGTCGAAGCGCCGTCATATATTTATCTACACCCATGCTATAAATCCTCTATAAAAGTTTCTAATAACCAGATTTGGTGTCTAATGCCCTAAAAGTTTGCGCTGAAAGTCTGAATTTAATTGCATGTTGATCAGTATTTTGACTTTCACATACAAAAAGTCAACGAAACCTCCAAAGTTCACAGCTGTGTCTTGCATTTTATCGATTAACATACTTCATACACAAAGTCTCATTAAAACTATTAATTTGAAGCAGTCAGTAAGCTCTCATAAAATATAATTGCCTCTTGAAAGTCCTAGCATTCACAAAATGAACTTGAGGTATAATTGGGCAGACAAGTGGCTAACACATTCATGCGTTCTACTAAAGGATAATTTCCACCAAACGGCTCGCATCGCATCGGATTGGAACGGATTTTACGATCGTGTAGATAGTATTCAAAGTCTATAGGTATTACCAAGCCGCGCACAGCAGCTTGACCGCGGGCATCTTCCGCGACACGCGATCGTAGCCGAAAGTATCTCCGTTCGCCTGTCATCGTATCCGATCGAATCCTTTCGGCTGTCGTCAAAATTTTTCTTTTCCTCTTCTGTTTTATGATTATTTTCTTCTTCTTCTAATGCAATAGCCAATAACACTACGTCAACTTCAACCATTTTCAAAAATTAGAACACGTCAACACTGTAGGAATGAAATTATTTGACTAGGCACAGAAACGGATACGTTCGCAAGCGAAGTACGGAGCCGATCGTGTGCTTTGACATCCTGTTGGACGCGATCGGCTGCCGCCGCATCCGTTCGTATCCTTTCCGATCCGATGCGATACGAGCCGTTTGGTGGAAAACCTCCCTTAGTCGTTGGAGCAATAATTCACTAACCGCTCTATTTAATATTCTAATATAAAAGATCGTAAGTCTGTTGACATTGATTTATTAATTCGGACAAGCTGATACAGACTGGCCTGTTGGTCTAGTGGTCAGTGACTATGACTGCTATGCCGGAGGTCGTGGGTTCGATTCCCACCCAGGACAAATGTTTGTGTGATGAGCATGATCATTTGTTCTGTGTCTGGGTGTAATTTATCTATATATGTATGTATTTAGAAATATATAAGTATGTTTATCAGTTGTCTAGTACTCATAACACAAGCTCTGCTTAGCTTGAGACTAGACGGCGTTGTGTGATAGTTGTGGAATATTATTATTATTATTATGTCCTTTATTAAATTAAATGCCTTATTTTATTACATTTTTAAATATTTCTTTAAAAAAATAAGTATAAAAAAACATTTAAAAATATAAAAAAATAGTTATCCGCCGGTGTCGGGAGCAGAGTCCAAGCTACCGGTGGTTAGGGCTCCAGAGACAGGAACCTCCTCACAATGCGAGCCGTATCGAGGAGTACTGCCTTCTGAATCAGGCCCTTGATCCAATCGCCTAATGAAAGCCTCGATAGATGTTGATCGAGGCTTTCGGCCATCAGTCCATTGGCCGATACGACAATCGGCACAATGATAGCCGAGCTCACATTCCACATGTCAACAACCTCGTGAGCTAAGTCGAGATATTTAATTTGTTGTTTTTATTATTATTATTATTATATTTATTAGCAAATAAATGTGATTGTATAGTAATTGATTTATTAAACACTAAATTTGAATTTAATATTTTTAAGCTGTAGCGTAATATAATTTTATCGAAAGTTGGACACTCTTTGCCAATTAATCCGACAGGTCCTCTGTCTAAGCCACTAGAGAATTTAATTATCAGAATTAAGAACGAATTACTGTCAATCTAACTTGAACGTTACACGCTACGTAATAAAGTGTAAAATATGGTTTTTGTTTGTCTAATCATACAATCAAAACAATCTAGTTACCTATAAAGTAAAGTAAACTTACACAAAACATTCAGGGAGAAGGGTTTGCTCTCCCCATCCCCCTCCGCGTTGAACCCCACACACGTGTAGTTGCCGGCTGTCCTCCTGCCTACCCCCTGTAGGACTAGCGACTGGTTGCTGATAATGACTCCTTGGCCCACGTTGTGGAGAAGAGTCTTACCCTGGTGGAAGGAAAAAATGTTTGTAAAATTTGCATTATAAGTAAATATTTTCACGAGATTTGTGCTCTAAGAACACCATATCACACAAACATTTAGTAACATAGGTCTTTTTTTTAAGTGTACGCCTAAAAAAAAATATGTTTTTTTTTTGCTTTTATAACTTTGCAACGACTTTATAGTAGCAAAGTGCGCGCTACGCCGTGAGTCGGCACGCGCTACGGCGTAGCTGGGCTCGTGCTACGCCGTAGCTCATCACGTAGCGTTGCAAATTGGTCGCGATAGCGAGTACCTCATGTCTTTTTACTTTTGTAATTTTGTTGTTAATTTTAATATGTCGTAATTATTCATTGCTTTAGGATCAAACATTTTTGTTAGAAGAAAAAATGTCTACCTATCAGAAGTCCAGAGCCAAAAAGATACGCATCTGTAATTATGATGTTATGGCAAAGCTAAAGTTAGTTTGGAAGTTAAGTTGCTGTATCAACCCTTTCATGGACCCCATGGGGCTGAAACTTAGCACTAATCTATTCACTATAAGATACATGGCTCGAATATAAGTTTGACCTTTTCGAAAGGACATTTTTGAAGAGTTTTTGCTGTTAGTTGATTCAAAAGTGTCGTAAAAACTTTTTTTATTGTAATTGCAGTTAAAATTGCGTAGCTATTTACAGTAAGTATCTTGTTTTGCAAAATTATTAAATAAGTAAAAAGAATAAACGAAGTGTTAATTTTATTAGTTATTGTTGCCACAACGACCCAATTCATTTGATTTAAAAAATCTTTTTGAAATCCAGTCAAAAGTCTCCTTTAAAAGCTTAAACAGTTATCAATTCAACCTTTTGTTTAAAAATTACTAGTATTACTTTACCCAAGTATGAAAAAATACAGAATAGAATAGAATAGAATACTCTTTATTATGTACACCATATAGAGGTATGAGGAACAGGGTGTAATGTTCACTCCCATAGAAAAGGGAGGATCTTCAAACCAGACGGGTAGTGTGTCTGGTGAGCACGTGCCCGACAATTGATGTCGGGACGTTGTCTAAAACATTATTTTTAGTATATGAAAAACCCGAAACACGTGTCTAGTATTTTTATGTAAATAATCTATGTACAAAATTTCAAAACTGTATCATGAAAAATCACAATGTTATAAGCTTGTTAAGTTACCTGTTTGTCCGTACAAACACATGCTCAGCCGCGCCGCGCCGTCTTGCGCTCATTGATAATAGTACCTAGGTACCTAACCGTTCGGCACGGAGATTGGATAACCTACTTTATGTCGCTAGGTTTCCAACTTTTAACCTTTTTTAAATATTTTTGGGACAAAATATAACATGGGGTAAACATTATTGGCATCAATTCAGTTACCTACTTATTCTGATCAAACTATATTCAGGTTTCGCATATACTAAAAATAACGTTGTATATGCTAGGTGCGCGGTTAACACTACTTGCGCGATGCAGGATTTTGCGTGACGTCAGTGTGATGCGTAGTTCGCATGTGGCGTTGTAGATGCCGCCACACAGGCATTAACAAGGATAAGCATAATGCTGAAAATCCTATTGCTGCATGCAACATGAAAGGTAAGGATGACCTGTTCCGTGGGATATGAATACTGTTGTTGTTTATAAATTGCAAATCAACTCAATTTAGGCTGTTCTTGTAATGATACTTTTGCATTTTTTTTTTTAAATAACTTGTAAATATGTGAGCACCATGTATCTATCACTTATTTGATTTACCTGTCATTGCTTAATTTTTAATTCTTTTTACCTTTTGTGGTAGACTAATTTTATTATGGGTGCATCGTGTTCACATATAATTTTTATTATGTATACAAGACCTTGTAAAACATTTTTAAAAGAGTAACGGTGGAGTTTCTTGCCCATTCTTCTCCATACGAAAACTACCTTTTCGAATGGGCGACTAGAATCATTTCTATTTAGTTTTTTTTTTTTTGACGTTCAAAAGTGCCTTTAATGTGCCTATTTGAAATAAATGATAAAAAAAAAAAAAAAAGATCAACTTAAAAATATACTCACATTATGTCTCCACTCGACTTTATAAACATAAGGGTGTGCTCTGATGATGCAATCGAAGTAAACATCAGTGCCTTCTCTAATGTTTGAGGGGTCCAGATTCGTTCCTAACCGTACTATCGTTTCAGGAACATCTGTGTGAAAACAAAAGGGATGTGAGTTTTACGAATACATGGTAAAGTTACGCATATTTTCCCAAAGCTGTAGGCAGAAAAAGAAACTGCTCAACGCATATTCATTGGAAAGAGCAGTGGTCACACAGTGGTAACGGTCCTGACCTACAAGTTGTAGGTCGTGAGTTCGAACCCTGGGTGCTTGGCCAGACTGGCAGAGCGCGGCGGGGAGCGGCGCGGGTGCGGGAACGCGCGCGATCTGCCTGTCTGCCTCTGCGTGTTGTCGTGTCCAGTGTTTGTTAGAATATAATATGGATGATAAAGACTTATTTTAACTAGAAAAAAGCTCGAACTAGTTTGAGAACCCCGGTCCCGCGCGGGCCGCCCGCGCTCACTGCGGCCACTTGTATGAGCGATCTATGGCGTAAGTTCTTATGTTTGAGTACGCCACGCCGTGCCTGGCCCGCGCCCGCGTTTGCAGTCTGGGCAAGCACAGACAGGCACATTACTTTGTGTATAATTTCATCATTATCAATCAAACGGTGAAGGAAAAGCTTTGGGAGAAATCCGGCATGAATCCTGGAAGTAAAATTTCAAAGACATGTAACATCTACCAACCCGCACTGGGCCCGCGTGGTGGATTATGCTGTAGGCCGAAACTGTCAAACACCACTTAATTAAACCCCGTATTTAGCGAGACTTGCAACAAATTCTGACAAACTCCTTTTGCTTTGCCCACGTTCATAATTTTGGTCATGTAAGCGTGCCGTCAACGAGTAATACGCATAAAGGGCATTAAAAATAAGGTCTGTGAATTATGTTTCACTTTTTACGTGAATAATAATAATGACCGAGTGCCCATGGGCTCTTTAAGGAAATCTCGAAATAGTGGTTGACACTTCCCGTGACCCAAGGGCTGACTTTTACCTTGGGTAAAGGTTAAGTATTGCCATACAACGTGGTAATGCCTCCAGTCTCTTGGGTACATTACCAGTTGACAGCGATGCGGGTGAATTTTCGATTCTATATTTTAGTTTTCGATAGTTAGTTTAGTTAGTAGTAATAATAGCACAAAAAAGCCTCTCTTTAAACATAAATATTACGTCGAGAAATATAAATGAATTGATGTTAAAGTAAGCCTTTTAAGGTTGTTTTACCTACACTCAAAAACAACTACCCCACCTATTGGAAAACTCAATTCATAATATTTAATAGTTGTTAACCAAGCTGCCGAAAGTTTTCTAATAACAATAATATAATAAGTAGACTGTTATTTCATTCTTCAATATCAAGAAGTTTTTGTACTTTCGCAAAATTTTCATTCTCGGCCATAAAATCTAGAATTCAAGAAAAACAAAGTTGTGTAAAGTTTCGAGGCTTGCTCGTAATAAAATTCGGGAAATTTCGGATAAGCTTAAATTTTCTTTACCGTTTTTACATCCTCGTGGGAGACTTGAGATTAAGATGTTTTACTTTACTTTCGAAACGCTTACAATTCTTGTGATGGACAATGCTATAAAATAAATCTCTGAATTATGCATTAAGTTTAGCAAATTGATATCAGCCACGACACGTGTTACCGTTAATGATATTCTTTATTGCCCCAGAAAAAAGCTATCTTTATTAAGTTATTTACATAATTTAAAAGTAAAGTACAATTATATAAAAAAGTAAAAATCATATGGCATCAAAAAATTCATCCGCATCGTTGTCAACAGAAACTGGCTGGCACGTTGTATGGCAGTGCTGATTCTTTGGCCAAAAAATAGGCCAGCCCTCTGGTCATTTGAAGAGTCGTCCAACCACTTGCTAATGTGCCGAAAAAGGTCTTTATTAAGTATTCAGTTGTGCATCATATCTATCACATTTTAGGTACTTTCATAAGATCAATCCTGAAAGCATACAGCCAGATACAGATATATAGATACAGCCAGACTATAAGGACTACATAATCAAAAATAGATAATAAAAGACCTCTTACACTGTATATCTAAAGTCCAGTCATCTTCTAAGGCTGGCACCAAAGGCATCTGAGGGTTGGATGCTCTGCATGCCAGTTTAGCTCCAGCATCAGACTTCGTGAGCTGGAGGGACACTGTTGATGTGGTCGTGTTGCCATCTGTTGATAGCTGTGAAAGAGAAACAATTAATATCTAGTTTTTTTAAAGTTTGGAGCAGTGTGGTGGCCCAGTGGTAACGGCCGCGACTTACGAGTTGTAGGTCGCAGGTTAGACCCCAGGCAGGCGCTTTATTTTATGTAAAGTATTTCATTACCACTGTTCTCAAAACGGTGAAGTAAAACGTCGTGAGGAAACCGTCATGTTTTATGACCGAAAATTCGAGGACATGCGACATCCACAAACCCGCACTGGGCCCACGTGGTGGATTACGGCCTACTTCCTCTCACAGACAGGAGGCCTGTGTCCCAGCAGTGGGAACATTATTGGCTGTTTTTAAAGTTTACAATGATTGGTTGATGTTATTTTTACCGACTTCACAAAAAGGAGGAGGTACTATGTTCGGATGTTTGTATGTTTTTTTTTTGTATGTTTGTTCATCGAATACTCCGCCAATTGTAGACGGATTTTCAAAATTATTTTTTTGTTCGAAAGTAGATAGTTTTGAGGTGGTTCCACTGTCACCAAGTTAGGATCTGGTGATGGGATCTTAGAGAAATCGAGGGCAACCCTCAAATTTTATAGGCTCACTTATTGTTTTTCGCATATTTGTATCTTGTAAGTATCTTGTGTATTTGTGTATGGTTGTCACCATCTCAGGTAGCTGGGCTGATGATGGAATTTTAAACAGGACTAATTTTAAGTTCAATGCAATGTTGACATAAGTCTGGCCTGATGCTGCAGCCAGGATTATCAGCATCTCATCTAAAAACTAATAAAAGGAGAACTCCTCAACAATTAACGTCCCTGCATCGAGAAAAGGAATATTTTATAAAAAGGCGATGGGCAAGTTGACATTAGGCTATTGTAATTTAGATAAATTATAAATAGACCCACTAAAAAGCGAGAAATAAAAAAAAACCGACTTCCAAAAAAAAGCACTACAAACTGAAAAATAACTTTAATTTCGGAAGTCGGTGGCAAAAACTAAAATACTGATCCCTAAGACACCGACTTCCGAAATTAAAGTTATTTTTCAGTTTGTAGTGTTTTTTTTGGAAGTCGGTTTTTTTTTTTGTTATGTTTGATTAAATACAACTAAAGCTATCTTGAGATTTTAGTCAAATAGCAATAACTTTAGTTATATAAAAACCTCAATAGAAGCTGTGATAACAGGAATTTGATTAAAATATTTAAATCTAAGGAAGGATAAAGTTACGTTGTACGTAACTTTAGAGTAGGTACCTATAATTTGTATAAAGTAGTCACGAATTTGAACTTACTAAAAATACTGTTACGTTAGCAAGCAGTTTGTTCCATACATGGAACAAACTGCTTACTAACGTAACAGTATTTTTAAATACATTATAAAATATTTTATCCAGTGTGAAACACACACAAATCTAAACACGAAGATCAATTAGTGAGTAACTTTGAAATACAAATCCTTAATCAATCTACTTAACTAATAACTTTAAGCTATCAAATATTAATCAAGGAAGATAATAATCAAGTAGGTACAATATAACAGATTTGAAATTACACGCAAAATCCTTTGAAGTCGCATTTACGATCATAATTGGCTTCAATTAATATCAGTTTGAAATTCTAAATCAAAATGAAAAGGTTTACTGATTAATGTTGGAGACTTTAAATCGTTGTACTTGGCTGGTAAATTGGTATTTCTTGGTAAGATTATATCAGTAGGTAGCTAGGTAGTAAAGCTGCTGCCGATTTTAGTCACCTTTTTGAGAGACGAGTAGGAGGGGTAACTAATAATTACTAAGCTTGATTTAGCCGATCAATTTCGAGTCAATCACTTTTCATAAAATAATGTTTCTATGAAAATATAGACTCTGAAATCTTTAATTCTGCAAACATAGTACAAAGTCTGGAATAATATCAAAATACTAGCTTCTGCCCGCGACTTCGTCTGCGTGGAATTTCACCCACCCTCCATTCACTCTCTTAGGGGTGGAATTTCGAAAAACCCTTTCTTAGTGGATACTCTTCACAAAGAACACCCTCTAAATTTCATGTCTCTAAGACCAGCGGTTAAGGTTGTGCGTTGATATAATTATCAGTCAGTCAGGACTTTGAATTTTATATAATAACTTCTAAACGTGCAAAATAAAACTAAACATTTAACAAAACCATTACCACGTCCAAGTTCGAAGACCTAAATTAAAATCCAGACCACGGATCCAGACGCATAAATTGAAATCAAAAACACCAATCGCGAGCCTCGAAATCGTGCAGCGAACAAATCAACCAATCACAGGGCTTACCCTTCGAATCTGTATTCAGAATTGATTTTAATTAAGTGTTGTTAATATTAATTTCTAGTTGGCATGTCGGCTGGTTTAATTAAATTACATAGAACAATCAAACTGGTTTGAATAGCGTGTGTGAGACTTGATTGACGTTCCCGCGTTGTGTTGTAATCAAGAAGCCGGAGTTCCAACTGATATTTCGGCTTTGCCAATGTAATCTAGTTAGATCGTCACTTTTGTTGGAAGCGTGTATGCATGGAATTTAATTTTAGTGATGCGTTTGTTGTACTGATGAGTTTGATGAAAGACAAATATTGCGTTTAACTTTGTATTAAACTAGGGACTGTGATTTAGAGTAATCTTCTCTTACCGAAGACATAGGACCAAATCTTAGGCCCACTTGCACTAGAAATCACTTAATGCGTTTAACGCTAAACATATTTAAAACAACATTCTATGTCTGTAAAACTGAACGATGTTCTAAATTAATAAATAGGCGAGGCGAGCCTCAAAATAGTCCACCTTCCGCTCCACCCAGTGTGGGAGGGGTCATTGGATGATTTCCCATCCGAAAAAAGCCTCAAAATAGTAGGACCTATTTCGGGAGATTTTTATTTAAAAGTGTAGTTTTTGTGCCCCGCGGTTTCACCCTCACCAGACTCGATCCTGTGAAAATATCGGGATTAAAAGTAAGTAGTTTATGCGTTAATCCAGGGTGTCAGCTACCTCCATACCAAATTTTATCAAAATTGGTCTAGCCGTTTGTGCGTGAAGAAGTAACTAACATACAAACACACTCACAAACTTTCGCCTTTATAATATTTGTGTGATAAAATGAGTCGTACATAGGTTAAGTCTGGTGAGTTCTGGTGGTCCTTTTAGCAATGAAAACAGTTGCTATTAGCATTTAATACAAAATCGCAACATTCAATTTTTTTACTTTTCGACGGGGTTATATATAGGCCACAAGATAGAGTAAATAAAGAAATAAAAATCAGTTAGCTAGTTTACTAAGGGCTGGTTTTCCAATCATCTGATAACTTTATTCAAGGAATAATTTTGAAATTTTTACAGTTATTCCATACACAGGTCGATCGATCAGGTTAAGCTACGCTTGCCGCGGTTGGTCTGTGGATGGGTGACCATCTTTACATACCGTGACCCCTCCGTGCCTCGGAAAGCACGTTAAGCCATTGGTCCCGGCTGTCATTCGTGGATCTTTGACAGTCGTCAGAAGCCCGAAAGTCTGACAACCAGTCTTACCAAGGGGTATCGTATGACCCAGTAACTGGGTTGTGGAGGTCAGATAGGCAGTCGCTCCATGTTAAATACTGGTATTCAGCTGCATCCGGTTAGACTGGAAGCCGATCCCAACATAGTTGGAAAAGGCTAGACAGATGATGAACAGTTATTCCATACAAAAACTGTCAAACGTCATTTTTATTCCTCGAATAAATGTTATCTGACGAAGGAGCCCTTAATCTAAGGGATCAAAGGCAGAATTCATTGGCATCACTGCTGGGCCAGATTTGATGACTGATTGGACACCAGTGCAGAATATGATGCGTAAAGCAAAGTTAGCGTGAAATATAACTTCAAAGGATTTTTTTGTGAAAGCGAGCTATATGTTAGCTTCATTAGAGATTGGAAAATTCCGCTGAAAAAGTTTCCTGTGATATACCTACTGTTTGTTAAAAGAATTCATCGAACATGTTAGTGATGTGCTCATAACAGGTTTTATTTTGCTTCTAGAGCTACTACTTTACTATATACTTTTTATAGGAGGGGCCCGTGGCTAAATAATAACAGCCGCACAGGTCGATCGATCAGGTTAAGCTACGCTTGCCGGGGTTGGTCTGTGGATGGGTGACCATCTTTACATACCGTGACCCCTCCGTGTCTCGGAAAGCACGTTAAGCCATTGGTCCCGGCTGTCATTCGTGGATCTTTGACAGTCGTTACGGGTAGTCAGAAGCCTGAAAGTCTGACAACCAGTCTTACCAAGGGGTATCGTATTACCCAGTAACTGGGTTGTGGAGGTCAGATAGGCAGTCGCTCCATGTAAAATACTGGTATTCAGCTGCATCTGATTAGACTGGAAGCCGACCACAACATAGTTGGGAAAAGGCTAGGCAGATGATTTTGTTTTATAGGTATATGTATATTCGGGTACAATTCTAGGATAATTTTTGATTTCATTAACTCTTTGCTTGGACATCACTAAGCCGGTGTAAGAATGAGAAACAAAGGAAAAGATAAAAATCTAGACGAGGTCAATGAATATCCGTTCCAAGCATCCGAAATTGGGAGTAGTTTTGAGAAATCCTATTTAATTAATATGTTTTTAAAAGCATTGCTCATATTTACCAAATAACGTTGTATTGATTTTGATCATTCCGGACCAATGATATGAACTTAATTAAACTCCAGGAAGTAAAAAATAATAATTTACATTAAAATCTGTTTGATTATTGCACAGACAATTAAAAATTAAAAAAAAAACAGTGGCACGCCGGGAGTGCCAACAGAAGTAAAAGCTTGAACAATTACGTGTGCATTTTTTTAATCGTTTTATAAACAAAACACAAACAGAATACTTTGCCATCACTCACTGACCTATCGGATATACATTAAAACCGAGTACATCCCGAGGACAGACGAACACATCCAAATGTAGCGTGGTGTCGGTTACGGTAACAGTGTCGCGAGTTCAATGGTTTTTTATCATTTCAAAATGGCCAACGCGCATAAAGAAGTTTTCACTTCAAAAATTATGTTGTCAATGCGACGTACTTTATGTATTACATGGTAAGTAGTTCTCGTATGCATTATGAAAAAATATCGCCATACTATATAATATACCTCAATCTTTTATCTATTGGTCCCAAGAAATCGGATAATGAACCTTTTGCGTGAACTCTCGACTAATCCTTTTAAGATGGAATCAGCGATACTAATATTATAATCAAAATTACTTTTTACAAGGTAATGTTCATTGAACTCACAAAAAAAAGAAAACGAGTCCCTAAAATTAGCCGAGATACCGCTCAAGATTACATTTCTTAGGAGCGTTTACGCCGTATGGCATTTCATACAAACTTTCAAGCCTTTGTTTTTCGAAATGAATGAACCGATTTCAATGAAACTTCATACGCAGCAGGATACAAAGGTCTAAAAAGTTACTTAAAGAACATTTTCAAAGTCTTATTAAAAAAAAGATAACTGGAAATCTCTGTTTCTATGGAATACTTAAAATCGGTCTAATTTGGCAGTAATAGCACAATTTTTCGTAAATGTTACCCAAAATTACCTCCTATTACCAAATTTAAGTAATAATATGTGTTTTTATTTTATTAGTGGTACGTTTTGGATGACATGTGTATTGTATTTTGATTTTTTATTGCTTTGAATGACTTTTGTATGTATTTTAAATATTATTTGATTGAAATGATATGTATTTTAATATTTTAATTTTATTTAGTTATTTAAATGATAAATGATAAATGATGATAAATGATTTTTATTTCTGTAAGTAGGTTTGTACAAACACTTTTACACGTCAATCATATTTTTTTTTTTTAAACTAGATGAGGTCGGCGTTTCCTAACTGACTATTCTGAGAAGAAAGGCCGAAACAAACTCAGAAGTCACAGTCTCTTTTAAAGTCCAGACAAAATCTTGGTCAGATCGTGTGAAGACCATGTAGGTTGGTGTCTGAAATGGTCTTTTGAGGAAAGAACCACACAGATTGAGCGGACCTGTCCAATCAGTGCAAGCATTTGCCAAAAATCGTGCAGCTCAACTCAGAACTTGAGGAGCTCAACGATTCGACGAACAATACCAAAGACAGGACATTTGGGTAGGCCGCATAATCTACTCAAACTGCCAGATCATGATTAAAACTAAGAAGGAAAAAAGAAGAAATGACCCACATAGTCCTCACATTCACAATAATTAAATAAAAAATAATAATAAAAATTACTTACAAAGTAAATATTCATGTCATTGTCTAAATAAAATTCATCAATGTCAATGTGTATATAAAAAATCCGGACATAATCTTTGAGGACCATGTAGATTAGTGTCTGAAATGGTCTTTTGAGGAAAGAACCACACAGATTGAGCGGACCTGTCCAGTCAGTGCACGCATTTGTCAGTAACCGTGCAGCTCAACTCAGAACTTAAGGAGCTCAACGATTCGACGAACAATACCAAAGACAGGACATTTGGGTAGGCCGCATAAACTACTCAAACTGCCAGATCATGATTAAAACGAAGAGAGAAAAAAACAAAAAAATTACCCACATAGTCCTCACATTCACAATAATTAAAATCATATAATACTTTATACAGTAAATGTACATGTCATTATTTAAGTAAATAGATACTTAAAAAAAAAGAAAATTATTAAAGTGTAAAATAGCAAAATAAAAACAACATTCTAAACCTATTGGAGCAGCTCAATCCCAGGCCTTTTTGTCCTCAATATAGTCTTTTACAGTATAATAGGCTTTCTGACATAGTTTTCGCTTTATAAAAGATTTGAATTTAGTAAGGCTTAGTTCTTGAATGTGGCTAGGAAGTTTATTATAAAAACGTATACATTGGCATCTAAACGAGCCACCTATTTTTTTGAGCCTTGTTGTAGGAACAACAAATTTGTGTTTGTTCCTAGTATTTATGTTATGGATATCACTGTATTTTTTAAACAGATTAATATTTTTATGTGCATACAAAAGATTATCATAAATGTACTGAGAAGGCACAGTCATTATATTAATCTCTTTAAATTTGTCTCTGAGGGAGTGTCTGGGACTTAATTTATAAATGGAACGAATTGCCCTTTTTTGTAGAATAAAAATTGTCTGAATATCGGCGGCATTTCCCCACAACAGAATACCGTACGACATCACACTATGAAAATAACTAAAGTATACTAAACGGGCTGTCTCTAAATCAGTTAAATCACGAATTTTCCTAACGGCGTATGCTGCAGAGCTAAGCTTTTTTGACAATTTATCTATATGGGGGCCCCATTGAAGCTTGGCATCCAACGTTATGCCTAGGAATACTGTGGTATCTTCAGGTTTCAACTCTTCATCCTTAATGAGAACACTAGTTTCTACTTGTCTAACGTGGGGTATGGTAAACTTAATACATTTCGTTTTTTTTCCGTTAAGAAGTAGGTTATTGACATTAAACCAGTTAACTACTTTTGCAAGGGCGTTATTTACATTGTCAGTAACCAGCTGCTGACGTTTGAGTTTAAATAAAAGTGAAGTGTCATCTGCAAACAACACTATATCATGTTCATCCCTTATGAGGTAAGGCAAGTCATTTATATAAATAATAAATAAAAATGGGCCGAGAATTGAGCCCTGGGGGACCCCCATTCTTACTACAGATCCGGGTGACCTTTTTCCGTTAACATCAACTCTCTGAATCCTATCACTTAAGTAAGAAGTAAGAAGATCCAGAGAGGCGTTCCGGATTCCGTAGTGGTGCAGTTTCCTGATTAATGTTTCATGAAGAACACAATCGAATGCCTTGGACAAGTCGCAAAAGATGCCCAAAGCATCGCATTTGTCCTCCCATGCATTATAAATATGTCCTAAAAGTTCAACTCCTGCATCGGTAGTCGAACGACCCCTTGTAAATCCGAACTGTTTGTTATGAAGTAATTTATTTTTATTAAAAAATCTTTGCAATTGATTTAAAATAAGTTTTTCAAAAATTTTACTAAAGGTAGGTAGTACTGAAATAGGTCTATAATTAGTAGGGTCTGATGTACTACCCGATTTAAACAACGGTATTATTTTACTGTTTTTCATAAGATCAGGAAACTCACCACGGTCAATACAATTATTAAATATAACAGCTAAAGTAGGTGCTACAATGTCTATAATCGACTTAGCAACATCCACAGAATTACCCCATAGATCTGCGGTCTTTTTAACATTTAACGTGTGAAAAGTTTTAATTATATCTTTACAGGTTACATATTGGAAGTGAAATTCAGAATCGCAAACTGGAACGTTTTCTTTAAGTAAAGACTCTGCAGCAATGGGTGATGAGTTAAGAGATTTAGTAGTTGATACGGGAATCTCTGCAAAGAAATTTTCAAAGGCCGCGGCGACTTGACAATCTGATTTAATTATATTGTCATCAATAACAAGGCTGTAGTCACTACTTCGGGTGCATGACCTTCCCGTTTCGCTATTAATGACATTCCAAGTCATTTTAATAATGTTACTACTATTTTTAATTTTTGAACTCAAATAACGTGACTTGGCAATACTACAAACTTTTTTAAATATTTTAGAATAATTCTTAACATATAAATTAAATTCAGCAGTGTTTATACAAATCCGTTCTTCATATAATTCATAAAGTCGTTTTCTACTTTTATGTATACCAATGGTGGCCCAGTCACTGAAGGAAGCAATACTATTAACCGATAATGTTTTTGGAATAAATGTGTTATCAAATTGTGTGCAATACATATTAAAAAAATCATTATATTGTTGATTAGGGTCATCATTAGTGAACAAAAGTGGTAATTTACCCATGAGTTTAGTTTTAAATGTTTCCAAGCGATTAGTTGTTTTTGGATTAACAGTGATATCTTTTTTAGTAACTTTTTTGTTTTTATTTGGAATAGTGATTAATTGTCCACAATGATCTGAGTCTATTAGGTTAATAATGTCTTTGTGGGTTGGTATAACATCTGTATAAATGTTATCTAGGCATGTGGCACTAGTAGGAGTTATTCTAGTGGGCTCCAAAAATTGGTTTGCAAGATTGTATGACTGAAACAAACTTATAATTTTAGTACTTAACCCAGAATTTTCTAACAAATTAACATTAAAATCACCACAAATGATGATGGACTTGTTTGTATTACAGATTTTGTGCAACACTTCATCCATAACTTTTTCAAAACAATCATACAATCCTGAAGGAGGTCTGTACACACTTAATATAATGAACTGCTCCAATTCTATACAGGCTATTTCAATTGTCCGTTCAACAGAGAGGCTCACAATATCCTTTCGGTCTTTAAACTTAAGCTGGTTATTTATTAAAATTAATGAGCCACCATGTATAGCATTTACTCTGCTGAATGAACTACCAACCTGGTGATTACTAAAATTGAACATGAACTGGTGACTTTTAAGCCAATGTTCTGTCATACAAAGAATATCTATATTGTAACAATTCAGAAATAATTCTACTTCTAAGATTTGATTTGTATGTCTGATTGTTATTTTATTGTGTATGTGTTCAACTTTAATTTTATGTTTTTCTAATGTAATAATGGAATGGACTTTGTCTGAAAAATAAATAAATTATTATTGTAAGCACGCTACCGAAGGGCCAACTGACAAATTTGCCTGAACGTAACTTAGCGTAACTTTCACTTGGAGCAGACATTCACAACAGGAACCCTGTTGGTCTCTTACGAGCGATTTGTGCACGCCGTAAGCATTCTCTGTCCCATTCAATCTACATTTATTACTTTTACGTGCCCCTATTTCAAGTTGCTACACTGACGTCGTATAAGATGGCCACTTTGATTAAATTTCTATGCAAAATTAGCTTTCCCTCGAAAAGTTTGGGTATTGATGAGGTAGTTGGTCTTATCAGTTTTTGAGTTTGTCTGTTGTCAATCTCTATAACCTCGCTACTTGATGGAATTTTCTTTTGATTGTGCAAAATTAATCGCTAAGTTATTATAAGCTAACCTAGCTGTGACCCGCGGTTTCACCCGCGTTAATTTGAAGAAAAAATCTACTACTATAATTATATTCTATTACTCTATGAGTATTACTTAAGATTATTTTTACTTATACCCTCATGATCCTTGTGGAGTTATTATAAAACTATGATATCTCCTAAGATATTCATTCATTAAATATAAAACAGTCAAAACGACAATTATTAAACAAACTAGCTGCGCCCAGCGGTTTCACCCGCATAAGTTTCGCCTATATGTTAATCCAGGGTGTCAACTACCTCCATAATTTGTTTTATCAAAATTGGTCCAGCCGTAGTAACAAACATATAAACACACACACACACCCCCACTTTCGCCTTTATAATATTAGTGTGATAATATGACATAAATTATTATTCTCGTCGTATAGTTTCCTTGAAGAGATATGAGATATATTAAATGTTCTAACCTCTGACCTAGACTAGAGTCAAGAGCAACACCATTTAAAAAAAAATTGACAGTTTCGGGTAGCTTTTAAGGTATGATTCCGAACAACGCTGCACGCGGCGGTGCTGCCGCAGCAATGCTCCCGCGTCACTACTGGTCGCCATACATATTCTGTAGGCTTATATGAGCTTCTGCCCTCGGCTTCGCCCGCGAGGTATGTCGATAAAAATTATCCTATGTCCTTTCCGGGATGCAATCTATCTCTCTGCCAAATTTTATCGAAATCCGTTCAGTGGTTTAGGCGTGAAAAGGTAACATACAGACAGACAGAGTTACTTTCGAATTTATCTGTCTCTTTATGACTAATATGTATTACATTCCGAGCACAGCTGCAATGTGACGCAGCAATGTCGCGCAGTATTGCTGCGGTTGAAATCATACCTTTATGTGCGTCTGTACCTAAAAAAGCCACTTAGGACCAAAATATAAATCTCTTATCTAAATGAAACGACTAGTCCTGGTCCTAATTATTTCTTACTCAAAATTCCAGTAGACAACGAAAAAGCTGTACAAGACCCACCTTCTAAAAAAATATTTGTAATTTTTACTTAAGAACTTACCGTTTCCTTAGCATTGTTTATCCGATGTCCATTCTTCCACCACGTGATGGAGGCTGGGGGTCTTGAGCCTGAACTCTGACAGAGGAGATCGTATCTTCTGCTTGCTGATAAAGGCTGGTTGGACCCGAGGATGTGGACTGTCAACGGTGGAACTGCAAAGAAAGTTGGTGTCAGTTAACACAAAGCTACATGACCCACTCACTGGCACAGAGAAAAGGCATAACAGTGAATATATAATAACATAACATAAACATAATCAGCCTATATAATGTTCCCACTGCTGGGGCACAGGCCTCCTCTTGGTGAGAGGGAGTGGGCCGTAATCTACCACGCGGGCCCAGTGCGGGTTGGCAGATGTCACAAGTCTTCGAATTTTTGGTTCTAGGACATGCCGGTTTCCTCACGATGTTTTCCTTCATCGTTTTGAGAACAGTGCTGATGAAATAATTTACACAAAGTAAAGCGCCTGTCTGGTACGAACCTACGACCTACAACTCGTAAAGTCGCGGCCGTTACCACTTGGCCACCACTGCTCTAATATATAATAGGCTGATTATATTATGTAACTTATGAAATATACGATACCTCCCTATGACGTGGTACTCCAGCTTTATAAAGTATCTAATGATTTATGAAAATCAATGAAAGAAAACTTAAGAGGGGCCCGTGGTTAAATAATAACAGCCGCACAGGTCGTTCAATAAGGTTAAGCTACGCTTGCAGCGGTTGCTCTGTGGATGGGTGACCATCTTTACATACCGTGACCCCTCCGTGCCTCAGAAAGCACGATAAGCCGTTGGTCCCGGCTGTCATTCGTGGATCTTTCACAGTCGTTACGGGTAGTCAGAAGCCCGAAAGTCTGACAACCAGTCTTATCAAGGGGTATCGTTTTACCCAGTAATTGGGTTGTGGAGGTCAGATAGGCAGTCGCTCCATGTAAAATACTGGTATTCAGCTGCATCTGGTTAGGCTGGAAGCCAACCCCAACATATTTGGAAAAAGGCTAGGCAGATGATGAATAAAGGAAAACTTAAAAGAAGTGTTGGACTTGAATTACAATATTCTTTTATTGTAATAATTATATTTTAATCTTCGTGTCATACAAATAATGAAATATTATTATCTCTGGTAATCTGCTGAACAACTTGTCTGCTATAACGGCTTAATCCCTTTACAAGGGTCAGTAGAGGGTCATCTTAACAGTTGTCAAGCTATTGTTTAATTGTTGAAAGGTTTGAAATGTTGACAGCTTGTTCTTGAGCAGTTAAACAGGGTCTATCCTGATTTCAAAACCAAAAGTTTTGAAAGCAATCTATACTAATCTATAATAATTGCTAGCTTCCGCCCACGGCTACGCCCGCAAGGTATGTCGATATAAACTATCCTATGTCCTTCCCCGGGACTCCCTGCCAAATTTTATCGAAATCTGTTCGGTGGTTTAGGTGTGAAAAGGTATCATACAGACAGACAGACAGGCAGACAGTTACTTTCGAATTTATAATATTATTAGTATGGATACTAATAATAAACCTGAAGAGTTCGTTTGTTTGTTTGAAACCTCTAATCTCTGGAACTACCAGTCAGATTTGAAAAATTATTTTTGTATTTGGTAGCCCAATTTTTGAGGAAGGCTATATTGTTGGCTGTTAACATCGCACTAGGCCCAATAAGAGCCGAGCAAAAAAAAAAGTCTGAAAAAACGGTAAATGAAAAAAAAGTAATAGCGTGGGTAGGCGATGCGATGCGACGGGGTGGGTCGTGGGAGCAAGAAATTTCATGCCGACGCAGTCGCGGCCAGAAGCTAGATGTAAATAATTGTGACAATTACCAAGTGTAAGTAGCAAGTTAATAAGAATCTTGAAATTAGACAATTTAGACAAGTAGGTTTTAAGTCAATTTTAATTATTTCTTAGAATACCTATACATAACAAAGCCCTACATCAAACGTTGTACCTATTATCTTTCAGAGCTAAACTTAATTAAATTCAGGTCGTAGAACCATCTTTAGATATTCAATTTTCCTCTGCTAAATTTAAACTACGTAGGAAGACAAACGGTTATGCGAAATTATATTAGCTTTCGTACCTATTCAAAAAAGAAAATTATTATTAAGACCTCCAAATGAATAATTTATTTCTTTTTATTTTATTTTTTTGTTATAATACAAAGTAAGTAAGACATTATTGCTTGTTATAATATTCCTGATAATATGACTTTAGCATTTATCTAATCACGCAATATTTCGTGAGAAAGCTTTTCTGTCAAGTGTGGTTGACTTGGTCAGCAGAAAAGAGTGTTATAATAAATAGGGTAAAACCTCTTTGGGTATAAATGTATTGTATGACCTCGCCTGTCATTCATAGTGAGATAGGTAGAAAACCTCGTTTACGAAATATGTCATTTGTTTTCATATGAAGGACCTTACCCTTGACAAGCGAGAGAACATTCATAGGGAAACATCAATCACTCCTATTATTAGCGCTACAAGGTTATTTTGGGAACTAATACCGCCATTTTGTTTTTTGGATAGATACATGTCAAGTTTCAGGGGCCCGTGACTAATTAATAACAGCCGCACAGGTCGATAGATCAGGTTAAGCTACGCTTGCCGCGGTTGGTTTGTGGATGGGTGACCATCTTTACATACTGTTACCCCTTCCTACCTCGAAAAGCACGTTAAGCTGTTGGTCCCGGCTGTCATTCGTCGAACTTTGACAGACGTTACGGGTAGTAAGAAGCCCGAAAGTCTGACAACCAGTCTTATCAAGGGGTATCGTATTACCCAGTAATTGGGTTGTGGAGGTCAGATAGGCAGTCGCTTCATGTAAAATACTGGTATTCAGCTGCATCCGGTTAGACTGGAAGCCGACCCCAACATGGTTGGGAAAAGGCTAGGCAGATGATGAGATGATGACATGTCAAGTAACATTTCACGAAACAATTAGCCCACGTTCCCACGAGCGTTGGTTTCTCGCGGCGATTTTTTTCGAGCATCGGAATTTCATCGCGCTGTTTAGCGCCGAGAGTTTAAGGGGCTTACATGACCTAAAGCGCGGTCACTGTCGGACTGCATAGAAAATAAAGAGAAGCGCGATGACACAACGCTGTAATTTATTGCAAAATAAGAAGCAATTATTTAATTACAAAAAATCTATTGTTTGGAGTTAAAATTAAAACACTAGTGTCTTAGTATGTGGCTTGTAGAATAATCTGACAAAAAATCGTAATGATTGTATGTATACCTATTAGTATGGTTTTTATTGTGAAAAGAAAGTTTTTAAAGTGATGTTCATGATTTTTGTCACATCTCGGAAATATGAAATAAACCGGATTATTTGGAGCTCATTCCTACATTAAACCGTCAACTAATAAACATTTTGGGATGCATGAAGAAGCCTCTTCGTGTAGCGCAGTTTGTTTCGCCAGTTACTCGTAGGGCTGACGCCCGCCTGGTTTGCGACCACCCTCCCACCGGAGTCCGGCGTCAAGCAGCCTGCTGTGTTTCGTCGATGCGGGAGTTCCAGTGCCTTAGGCATCTTTTGTGCACGCTCGTTCCATCATAGACCTCATCCATTGCTTTCCATCAGGCGTCATCGAATAAAAAAAAAATTTTCATGCTCAGACTGAATTCTAGATTATGCCAATAATTACTTATTTTGCATTTTTATTCCTAACTACATACAGCTTATTGGTGACTACCGACATGACGACAAATGGAGAACTATGGAAGCAAAATATATGTGTTGCGTCGACTCCAAATAAATGGGATAAGGCTAAGAGAATGATTGTTAACTACATCTTAAAAAGTTACCAATACTTACAGTTCATATCCAGAGTGAGTGTGGTCTCAATAGGGTGCGCTCGTGGATGGTTGGAGGCTCTGCAAGTGAATGCGGCCCTTACATCAGCTCGCGTTAGTGGGCCAATGTGTAACACCCCTCTGACGCCATTCGCGGACAGCGGGGTCGCTGGCGTGTCTGTTTCGACCTCGTCTCGAAACCATTTTACCCATGGTCTGGGACGACCTGCGAAGGAAATAAGGATTTGTAGGCGAAGATTCTGGTAAAGTCGAAATCCGGTAATTTTTTATTTTTAAGAATTACTATAGAAAACGGAAAAATAAAGACGATAAATAAAACGCTTGTGAGTCCTATTATCTTACATCTATTATAAAGTTCCAAGAACGGAATGGAGAACACTACTCCGAAAATACGATAGACATAAAAAAATACTTTATATGAACAAGGCGTGCGGGTGTTGATGCCAACGGAAGAAAACGACGATTAGCCACGGTAAACAGTTTATTGTACACGAGAACAGTATCACAGGTAAGGCGGGAGAAATCGAGAGCCGTGGTCGGTACGAACTCGTTACGTGTGCTCTGCGGATCGGAGCGGGCGCGCGACTAACTGACTCGAAGCGCGGCGCGGGAGGGACGCGGCAGGGGCGGCGCGTGGGCAGCGCGGCGCGCATGCGCGGCGCTCGGCCGATGTTAAGCTAGCTCTGCGGCCGCGCGCCATACTACGTTTCAATCCCAAAAATGCGCGTGATAGACTCCCCCTCTAACCCTAACGAACGTCCTCGCGTTTGGGTTAGCTTCTACGAGGCCTCCCCCTCTTACGTTTCTCCTGTACTGGGGCTTGGATGCGACCAACGAAGGGAGTCAGAGTAGAGGCATGATACTTACCCAATACCACACCGTCGCTGAGGCGCTCTAGGGTGTATGTGGTGGGACTGACCACAGCCCGGATCTTGTATGGCCCGTCACGGCGAGGGATAAACTTTGACGTCTGCCCTCTCCCGGTATCGTTAGCCCCTTGAGTTTTCAACAGTACTAGGTCACCAACCTTATAATCTGGAGCTGGTCGGCGATGTTCATCGGTGTACTTCTTATGTGCCGCCTGGGCACTCTCATAGACGTCACGAGCGTCTAAGAGTACCGACGAAATCTTCTTGAGAAAATTAGTGATGTCACCTACATAATTATCGTTCTCGATTATGGTGCGCATCTCTGACATGACATCTGCTGGCGCGCGCATGTCTCGCGCGAAGTTCAAATAAGCGGGTGAGTAACCGGTTCCTGACGTGACTGCCGAGTTCATGGCGAAGCGGACTGCAGGTAAGTGGATATCCCACGTATCATGGTCTTTACCCACCAGAATCGCCAGCTGTGGTTTGAGGTCCCGGTTCTTACGTTCCACCGGGTTTGCCTCGGGGTGGTAAAATGAGGTAAGTGATTGTGTAATCCCCATCGCGTGACAGGTCTGCTGCATTACCTCACTTATAAATTGGACACCGTTGTCACTAACCAGGCGCCTGGGGACTCCGAACCGTAAGTATACTTCTGATACAAGTACCTTTGCGCATTCCTCACTGGTAGCTGAAGTAAGGGCGAACAGCTCCACCCAGCGCGTGCAGGTGTCCTCGACTATCAGGATCCATTTGTGTCCTTTCGCTGTTTCAGGTAGAGGGCCGAACAGGTCCACGGCTAAAACCTCAAACCGGCGTGCAGAAGCGGGCGTCTGCAACAACCCAGCCGGTTTCCTAGTGTCTGCCTTATAACGCTGGCAAGGTACACAATTTTTAACGTACTGCGTAACGTAGGAACGCATTCCTGGCCAATAGTACTTACCGACTAAGCGTTGCAGCGTACGTTCCGCGCCCATGTGACCAGCAGTGGGTGCATCATGGTATTCGGCCAATACTTTGGCGCGTTCCTGTTCTGGGACCACCAGACTGGCGTCATCGTGCTCATCGTTCTCAGGGCAATATCTATACAACACACCTTCGGCGAGCACATACCCTTTGTTGGACCATACCCTCCCCCTAGAGGGATCGTCGGATTCCAGAGCCTCGACGATTTTACTTACCTCTGGGTCTTTTATTTGGTTCTCGCGCAGGTCCCTCAGACTGCGAGACGGCACGTCGACCACAGCGCAGCACAGGTCACAATCGGCGTCTTCGGCGCATGCCGGACGCGATAGAGTGTCGGCTATAACATTGGCCTTACCTGGTGTGTATTCTATTTTCAGGTTATACTCCTGAAGACTCAGGGCCCACCTTGCTAGGCGACCGCTCGGAGACTTCATACTCATCAGCCACCTAAGTGGTTGATGGTCCGATTTGATCACGACTTCAGCGCCATCTATGTACCCCCTGAACTTGGAGACTGCCCAGACGACGGCTAGAGCCTCCCTCTCTGTCGTGCTGTAGTTCCTTTCAGCGGCCGTCAAGAGTCGACTGGCGTATTCTATTGGGCGCTCGTCGGTCCCCTCCCCCTGGAGGAGAACCGCCCCGAGAGCATATCCACTGCTATCAGTTCTGAGGACGAAGGGTAACGTCGCATCAGCCTGACGCAGGATCGGCGCCGATACTAGCAGTTGCTTGATCTTCTCGAATGCTGCCTGCTGTTCCGGGCCCCATTTCCATATACTTTCCTTTTTTAGCAGCGTTGTCAATGGTTTGGCGACCTCTGCATAATCAGGGACAAAGCGCCTGAACCAGGTCGAGGTCTGCAGGAAACATTTCAGATGTTTTACGTTCCGAGGCGTCGGCATGTCCGCGATTGCTGCGGTCTTCCCTGGATCGACATGGATACCACCTGGTAAGATAATGTGCCCTAAGAACTTTACCGATTCCCTCGCGAAGTGACTCTTCTCGCGGTTTACCCGCAAGTTGAACATGGCGAGTCGATCAAATACGGAGGTGAGATCGGCGAGATGCTTCTCGAAGGTCTCATCGGACATTATCAACAAGTCGTCTAAATATGCTAGAAGAGTAGTACCTGGCAAGTTCGACTTGAATCTGTCAATCAGCCTCTGGAACGTGGCGCCTGAGTTGCGCAAACCCATTGGCATGCGTTTAAATCTATAAGTGCCGAGCGGTGTCGTGAATGCTGTCTTGTCCCTATCGTTAGGGTCGACGTTCACTTGAAAGTAGCCAGCTCGGAGGTCAAGGGTAGTCATGTACTTAGCTGTTTTTGCGTCGTGAAGAATGTCCTCGATCCTTGGGAGAGGGTACCGGTCAGGTTCAGTGACAGTATTGAGCTTGCGGTAGTCAACACACAGTCTGAAGCTGCCATCCTTCTTCTTGACAAGCACGACATTCGATGCCCACGGCGACTCGCATTCCTCAATGACGTCAGAGTTGACCAGTTTGTGCAGTTCCTTCTCGAGTGCCTCTCTCTTAGGCGGCGACAATCTAAAGGGAGGAGAAGCCAAAGGTTCCTGTGTCTCGCTTACCTTTATCTTATGGACGGCGAAGTCCGTAGGAGGTCCCGCCGAAGCAAACTGAGCGACTCTGTCTTGTAAGAACCCGTTGAGCGTGGCCCTGTGCTCCGGTGGTAAGCTCATACCTTCATCTCGGCGCAGTGACACATCGCAGACCTCTGCTTGTGTCACGGCCGCGCTGTTCAATACATAAGATTGCAAAAACGGATTCCGGTCTCCTGGACTATCTGCAAAATGCCATGACTCCTGAGCTATGTCTAGAACAATAGCCGCGTTAGCAATAAAATCACGACCTAAAAGTGTTCTGGTGTCATCACCAGGAAAAACCATAAACTCGGTGTCGACTCTTCGACTATCTAAGGTGACAGGTACAGTAGCGATCTTTACCATTTTCTTATGACACGAGCCATCGGCGAGCCCGATATAACGCTCCGTTTCCTGGAATTGAACGCCGCTATTCACTAACAACGAATACAATAAATGGCTAGCAACACTGTGCGTAGCTCCGGTATCGACTATTGCTACCCCTTCCTTACCTACAACGCTTATTGTTAACAAAGGGTGTGACGTCGTTGACGCGAAGAAGTCACCTTTCACGACGTTAAAGTCGGACGGTTTGGTGGGCGCGGGTTTACTCGAACAAGTTTCACACTTTGACTTCACCACCCCTGGCTGACCGCATCCATAACAACGTATCGGATTAACATCTTTATCACTAGTACCTACTTTATTAGCTTTATTGTCACTATCGACTTTATTAGCCTTACGACATTCATTAGACGTGTGACCGAACGCTTTGCAAAACGAACATCTGATACGATTACGTTTCGAGTTATCATTCGAGTTAGAGGTGAGTTTGGAACCGGTGGTTGCGCTAGGACTCGTAGTACCGCGGTCGGGAACGGTAAGTACATTCGGGTTATTCGCGGAAACGATCGAGTTTTTTAATTCCGTTATCGAATCTTCCACGAGTCTCGCTCTCTCTAACAAATTATCAATATCGCTAATGGTGTCTCGCGACAAACGTTTCCGTATTCGACGATGTAGTAAGCCGTACACAATATCCACTATCATCACGCTTGGCACAACATAGGGTAATTTAACTAATAAAGATCGTACCTTTGATATGAAAACTTCAGCGCGTTCACACTCACTTTGTTCCCGCGTAAATACCTCGCGTAGTGTCCTGTACGCGGGCTTTTGCACGCCGTAGGCAGCGCGCAGGCGTGCGAGCGCGTCCGGCCACGAGCCGACGCAGGCCCGGGCGCCGCGCCACCATACCGCCGCGTCGCCGCTTAGCAGGATCGAGAGGCCGCGTAGCGCGTGCTCGTCGGACACGCCGGCGCACTCCTTGTAGACCTCCACTGCATCGATAAATGCCTCAAGTACCTCGGTGTCGCTTGACTGCCCGTCGAACCTCGCGGTGCACTTTGAAAAGTTACCGCCGGAGGTCGCGGGCGCGTTCGCCGTGGGCGATGCCGCCGGTGTCGACGCGACTGATGGGTTCCGCTGGTTGCCTTGATGTAGAGACCGTAGGGTGTCAACTAGCGTGCGGTTGGTCTCCGCCTGCATCCTGGCGAACGACTCCATCATGGTAGACAGTAGCCGTTCGGTGTTCAGCGCTGCGGCGGGTGCGCCGGTGCGGGCCCCGCTGAGCGTGTGGTCGAGGGCGGTGCCCCCCTGGGCGCGCATCTCCTCGGCCGCGTCGGTTGAGTCGCGTGCATGGGTGGTAGCACTAGTAGCGGCGCCGGCATAGGCGCGTGGCTCCACCACTGAGTCACAGTCCGCATCGGAGTAACCGTCGCTTCCTCGTTCCTCCGCCTCGCGGTCGTTTGCTGCTCGGGTTGCCCGCGTCGTTCGTGGCATGATAATAACTTTATTGTCGTTGACTAGGTTAACACACTTAACTGGGTTCGTTTTTCCGTTATGTTGAAACTTAACATGGCCGCGAGTTGGGCGTCACTATGAACAAGGCGTGCGGGTGTTGATGCCAACGGAAGAAAACGACGATTAGCCACGGTAAACAGTTTATTGTACACGAGAACAGTATCACAGGTAAGGCGGGAGAAATCGAGAGCCGTGGTCGGTACGAACTCGTTACGTGTGCTCTGCGGATCGGAGCGGGCGCGCGACTAACTGACTCGAAGCGCGGCGCGGGAGGGACGCGGCAGGGGCGGCGCGTGGGCAGCGCGGCGCGCATGCGCGGCGCTCGGCCGATGTTAAGCTAGCTCTGCGGCCGCGCGCCATACTACGTTTCAATCCCAAAAATGCGCGTGATATTTATTATTTTTTTATTAATTTTTTGCTCGGATCATACCTATGAAGTTCCAAGAATGGAATGGAGAAAACAGCTCCAACAATACGATATACTAAAGAAATGTTATTTTTCTTTCTGAGTTTTCAGTTAAGTATTTTCTATCATTGCTCTTATTATGTTATAAATGTGCTATAATATTTATACTATACCTGCTCGGAAAGTACGTTATGAGTTTATTAAAAATGAGTCAGAAATGACGTCATTACTGTTGTTGGAGGACCGGACAAAATGGTCCCCACGACCAATACCAACCAATCATAATAATGTCATAGGAATATTAATATAGAGCGATAACTACTATGGCCTTATTATGTTATTGTATTACTAGCTTCTGCCCGCGACTTCGTACGCGGATCCTGTTGCTAATGCCAGCAACAACGGGGTCGTCAAAATCGAAGATCTGAAACGTCTGATGTCGAATACTAAGAGCCCGGGGACGGGAAAACGGCGTGATGCGCGAGACGATTCGAGATGTTCCAGATCTTTCATTTTTGTAAGTCAACAGGAAATGCCCATCAGACTAAACAACTTTTGCTAAGACGTCATTCCTATATGTTATAGTGTCGCTGGGCTTTGGAGTTCCACAACAGGTGTTCCAGATCTTCAAATTTATTCTCACAGCAGAAAATGCTCTTCACGTGGAATATTTTTTGCTATGGCACCATTTTTATATCTCTTATACTTTAGCTGGTATGTTGCGGTTCTGTATCAGGTGTTAAATTTTACAAAATAAATTATAGCTTATATGTTGCCCCGACTTAGTACCTATACAACAAAAAACTTTTCTTCCCGTAATTCCGCAGTGGATTCCAAGGGTACACTGAATTAACAATAATATTGCAAATAACTTAAAAAAAATCTTTGAAAACTAAAGCTGTACCCGTGGCTTTGCCCACGTATCGCATAAGTATTATTTTATTAATAGTTAGTGATAGTTTATTGATTTACAGAAACACTCAAAAGATGCGTCTCATACTGTACTATAGCTTAGATCCCAAAAAACTATTTGGCTTAGTAAACTCAAAATTAGAAAGTTATGTAGTTAATTTACTGGTTAGAGACGTCAGGTTAATAAGGAAATTTAGGAGACGTCGAATAACAGAAGTGTTATAATTTACTATAACACTTCTGTGTAAACAACGTTCGTTGTTTTTCCCTCGGTCTTATTCAATACGTAAGTACAGCGAGTCAGGACTGGTGACGCGGGAGCAAGCGACGTACAGTTGTCCGTGTGAGATGCAGCTCGTCCTGAGGTCGACACCCGCAGCCTTCAGTGTCTGCCCCTGCGACTTATTTACTGTCATGGCGAAGCACACGCTCACATGAAACTGCACGCGCTTGAATTGAAAGGGGTAATTGTGGCCGGGTGTCACCATTGCCAGGATCGCCCAGAGGACACGGTGGAGCACACGGTGGAGGTCTGCCCCGCTTGGGCGGAGTACCGCCGTGTCCTCGTAGAGGCGATCGGCAGCGGCGGCGTCCGGCCCTGGTGCAAGCTATAGTCCGGGGCGAGAGGGAGTGGGAGGCAGTCACCTCCTTTTGCGAAGCAGTCATGCTAGCGAAGGAGGTGGCGGGACGGATGAGGGAGAGAGCCTCCCGTCCCAGCCGCCGCGGGAGACGCTCCGGGCGTCGGGAGCCACGGGACGACTCCCGGCCACCCTAGGCGCGGGCCTGCGGGCGGAGAGTAATGGGTAGCTCACCGTCCGATCAGGACCAAGCCCGTGCCGGACGGCGCGTACGTGTTCCATGCGCGCCTCAAAGAGATGTCAGCATCGAGGGCCGAAGCCTGCCGGGTCAGCGAGATTGTCCGAAAGGGTTACCGCTGGCCCCGAACATAAAGGGCTAAGGAAGGAACACGGGTGGGTTTTAGTCAGTAAGAGTGACAGTCCCTTCCGCTCCACCCAGAGCGGGAGGGTCATTTGATGATTTCCCACCCGAAAAAAAAGAAAAAAAAAAAGGGTAATTGTGGGGAATCAGACACCACAACCCGTTAGAATTTCCGCCTCAATGATATTTCTCTGCAGCGAGACGACTTTGAGCCGGGTCCCATTGCACAGTTTCGGCGGAGTGAGATTCCGAAGAAGCATAATTGGGACACCGACCTTTAGCTTAATGGTGTGCGCTGGTAGTCCACTTGCACTGAGGGAATTGAGAAATCCTACCGGGTAATGTGTAGCGTCATCTTGGTCGACAACAGTGTTTATTGAAGTGTAGCTCACTTCATTTCCCTCAATTTCCGCGAGAATGCATTCATTGGTCGCTGAAGGTTGGTCGTTTCTGGGTGTTAAAATGACTCGTTCACACACCCAAGAATTATCTTGGTGCGGTATCCTATTGATGTTCCCGTACCAGGCGAATCAAATCTTCTAAGATGGACACCATTCTCCCAAGTATCTCAGGTAGAACCACCTGGCCACCGTCTACTGGTAGCGTTCCCTCACCCAATTTTAAGAAAAGATCAGAAAATTCTTGGGCGTGTACATTCCCGCCAAGCTGTGCTCTCATATTCATCGTTAAGCGCAACCTATGAATATGTGGCCATAAGAAAGAGCATTTCAACGAAGCATTCACCTCATCAGCCCTAGTTCCTCGCGTCACCACAGGCAGCGTTTGTCGGAAATCGCCGCTTAACAGAACTGTAACGCCACCCATCATTTGCTGGTTCCTGCGGATGTGCTACAAAGTCCTGTTTACCGCCTCTACTGCTTTTCTGTTCGCCATAGTGCATTCATCCCACACGATTAAAGAGCAATCTTTAAGCACGCGCCCTTTGTCACTCTTGCGTGACACTCCACAAACAACAAATGCGCTTGGTAAGATATAACTTAGAACCAAAAGTTTGACTTGACTTTATAATTATAGTGTAGCTTGTTGTACCACCAATCAATCTGTTTATTAATATTGGTGTGAAACTCCCCATACAATTAGATAGGACATGTAAAGTTCTCAGATTTCATAACAGTATCGTTCCTAATGCACATAAAAAATGCAAAAAGCTAAAAAAAAAGAATTTTACGATTTTTAAAAACAATAACAGTTTTTTTTTATACGGGATTTGAACTCGCACCGTTTAGTGCGGTAAACGGTCGCCTGACCTTACCGCTAAATTCCCTGTTGACATATTGTTGAAATAGCTGTTCCCTTGCAATTTATAATATTACTGCTCCGCTCCTTTATAAAAATAGCGTGATTGTTATGTTTCCAGGGTTAAATTTTTATTAACTAAATAAATAACATGTCATTTTGGGCATTCAATTATTTTGTGCATTCAATTACGAACCAAAACCTTTTAAAATCAATATTGCTTACCTCCCATAACATACGGCGTGATAATATGTAGCCTAAAGCCTTCCTTGGTTTACAAAGAACATTTTTGCTGAATTTCAATTCAATCTATCCAGTAGTTTTGGCGTGAAGCCTTACCATACACACAGACAAACAGACAAACAGACAAACAGACAAAAATTCTAAAAAGTCACTTTTTGTCATCAGTTACGTTTTTCTAACAAAAGCCACTTATTTTTTCTCGAAAATTCTCAATGTACAGTTTTTCTTTCGTTACTGTTTTATTATATGTATAGATCATCGGAATGCATACATTTGAAAATATTCAAACTTATACCACTAGAAGTGATTAACTATGCAAGGGTTCCGTTATTTAGCGGCCTGGGGGCCTAAAAAGGCTACTTTGGCAGAATCATAAAAGGATAACATAATGGACAGTTAACCGTTAAGTTAATCGTATCAAATCTCATTGGTGAAGCATTTTTCAGTTATTTTCTTTTTGTCTGTGCGAAAATAATAATCAATCCCAATCTCTTTGATTATACCTACGTAGTGCAGCGAAAAAAAGAAAAACACGGACTGTCTTCGCCATATTAAAATTCATAGTGTGATCCTTTTATAATTCTCCAAAGTGACCTTTTTAGGCCTACGAAACATCACCATAGCTTTTTTCACACATCGATTTGAAATGAGCCGCCATAATAAAATACAGGTATTTCATTATTATACTATGTTTATTAGGCTATCTAATACATATGTGTAGTTCTTATTGGTGCCAGGACCAGCTTCCATACATTTTTGTCGGTTCTCCTCTGTGGGTCGAAAAAGTGTATGAAAATCCAAGGTTAAGTTGCGTGTGTTTTTTTTTTATTTAGGGCAATGGGTTAGCTAACCTAATTAAATCAAGTATAATGCCAAACGGCAAAAAGTTTTTATCACCAAGCCCAAATGATACTGGCCACATACTTTTGTTGATCATTCAAATCGATTCTTGTCAAACAAAATTATTAATCACCCTGGCAAAATTACATTACATTGACTTTTAATAACTGTAACAATTTTAAATAAACTTTACTTAAAAAAATATATTTTATTTTCCTCGTAGGTATAAAAGCACTATGTATCACTCAGAAGAAAGTGCGATTCGTAATCGGTTACTTTCTCTCCTCGGTGAACAATGTACAGAGGTCAGCACATCAAGCTACTACAATCTGTCAAATTTCTTTAGTAGATTTTCAACTTTATCGCTTAAGCATAAGGTTCAAAGTTGATTGAGGAAATTTGACAGTTTCGGGTAGCTTGATGTGCTGGCGTCTGTACAATTAAGTGAACATACTGAAGATTCTTTGGGGATGGGGATTCTTTGGGGGAGGCCTACGTTCAGCAATGGACGTCTTTCGGCCGAAATGATGATAATGGTGACTGAAGAAACATTGTTACCAACTTCTAGATCAACTTACCCCCGCTGACGTCACATTTCAACGTGAAGGTATCTCCTTCTATGTAGGGCCCAACGATGGCTTGTTTCACGTCTCCCTTGTCATCTGTGATCACCATCTTGTTTGGCGGTACTGTTGACAAAGAGGAAGCAATGTTATGTGTGTAATAAAATTATAACCCTTAAAGACAATAATATCGGAGAAATTGATTTAACCTCTCTGAACTTGTACGTTTTTATTTCAAAATATTAAGTAATGCAAGATGAATTCAGACTACCGTTTGTCAACTTCCGCCATAATAGACCATAGAGAAAAATAAATATAATAATGGACATTCCTCGCCATACTACGAAATAGATTTAGGCGGCAAATGCTCTTATTAGGAACATTTTGTTCCTACGAAATTGTCTTTTTTGGTATTTGTTTTTATATTATGTTGATGCAGATAGTGTTTTTTATATTTCACACAAAAAAATAATAGGATATTTCACATAAAACGGAACGCGTTTACGTGTTTTACAATGTGTCAAACTCTATGTCAAATGTCAATTTAGGTAATGTTATTGCCACAGAGCATGTAACACTTGTTATTGCAGAGTTCTTCGTTGCGTACAGTACGCGTCAAATAACTTTGCCGCTAGGCAACAAATCACTGCGCAGTCGATAATCGTAGGAATAAAACAGCAGTGCGCATCGCGGCTAGCGAAAAAGCCTAGCTTCAGAGCGGCAAAGTTATTTGACGCGAACTGTACTGTTTGTGTTTATGTGATTATTTTATAATTTTTTTGACTCCTACTAATATCTCCACGGACTGATACCACTCGATTACCTTGCTATTAACACTGGATTCTGATTTGCAATAATAGTTTTGGATGTAAATGACAACCAGTTTAACCAAAACATGTCGTGTTGCACAGTAACTGGGTTGTAGAGGTCTAATAGGCAGTCGCTCTATGGAAAATGGTGGTATTTAGCTGCATCTGGGTAGTCTGGATCCCGATGACAACAACAAAAAAAAAGAGAAAAAGCTACGCAAAGAATGATAAGTAATTGAGTAGAAAAAAATAATGTAATTTGTGATCATCATCTTATAAGATACCCACAGTAATTCAAAAGATTATGAAAATATAAAAGTACTCAGGTACTTAAAAGAAAATTATAACTTTGCCTCGAGCGTGCGACTAAAGCGAAATTAAGGAGGAAAAGTAAAACCAACCTAATTCCTTCAGAGTCTTTAGAGTCTTAAGAGATTATATCTGACGGACAAGCAGCAAATCCACCTGTATACAGATTTCATAAAAATAAAAAAACTGGCCAAGTGCGAGTCGGTCTCGCACACGAAGGGTTCCGTACCACAAGGCAAAAACACCGGAAAAAACACGTTTGTTGTGTAGGAGTCCCCCTTTAATATTTATTTTATTTTGTTTTTAGTATTTGTTGTTATAGCGGCAACAGAAATACATAATTTGTGAAAATTTCAACTGTCTAGCTACCGCGGTTCTTGAGATACAGCCTGGTGACAGACCGACGGACGAACGGACAGCGAAGTCTTAGTAATAGGGTCCCGTTTTTACCCTTTGGGTACGGAACCCTAAAAAATTGTGTATTCGTGTCCAGGTGCCCTTGACCCGATTGTTAAAATAAAGCCTCTTCACGAGTTGGTTGAGGCTTTTGAATGAAAGAAAAGAGACGGTAATAAACTATGGGAGCAATGAATACTAACATTCCACATGGAGGTCGCTTCGTGAGCTAATCAGTCTTTTGTTTTTCTTGGCTTTCATGAGATTTCATCATGCACAGTGACTTTGACTATTTTGGGTACTCACTTAGCAGTGTAGCACACGTCTTTTTAGATCTAAATATAATTTGGTTAGTAATCCATACTAATAAATGTGAAAGGAGTTCTAAGTAATAGATAATTATATATCCTAACTTATAATATAGAAACGAGTTTGTTTCTTACATTTTCACGCAGAAACGGCTGAACGGTTTTCGATCAAATTTGGCACACAGGTAGAACAAGACTTTTTATCACGGTAGTACGTTGCCGTGGGATTATTTTCCGACTTCCGGCCATTTTCGGAAACTGAATTTGATACATATGGATAACTGGCATGTCGTCATAAACGCAAGTGGTCAAATACACATTTCGTCATCTCTCAGGATAGACTCGCGACTTGTCAGAAACGGAACTCGACAGACACGCAGTTCGCCAGACACGCAACGCGACAGATACGTCGTCACATTTCGTCAGATAGCTTTCGTTGAAACGAAAAAAAAAGAGAAAGAGAGCGCGAAAATGGTACGTTTTAAATCCACATGGTAATATTTCATAAATGTAAAATCATCATAATAATCCAAAACCCGATTAAAACGCAGAAATAAACTGAACAAAACATAATTAAGTTGTCGTAATAAAACCAGAGTACAAATCTAGCCGTAATTATAATTACAAAGTTCATTAATTGCTGTCAATTGGAGCCAAAGTAATTGGTTTCCATTGTTCGTTACATTTGACCAAGTTAACAGTAACTGAATGAAATCCAGTCTGTTCTTCGTCACAGTTTATTGCAGTAATTTAATTCAACGTTTTTGGTAATCTCTTCCAGTTTATTTAAAGGAGGAAATGTGAAAAGAATCTTGATAAATTGTTGGTTTACTTATTAATTTATGTTTGTTTTTGAGTCAATTTTTACATTACACGGGCAGTCGTGTAAAAATAAACGCGTTCTGTTGATAACAGACTTAAAATGATAAGTTGACTTTTCTCAGTTCATTTTTGTAATCAATACTGTAGGCGGACAGCTTAACTGAGACGTTGCCTGAGGTTGCAGCGCGGTGAGGGAGGGGTGTGGTGACGTGTTGCGGGAGCTCAGTGATTTGTCAACTTGTGACAGCTATCACCCCCCCTCCCACACCGCGCAGCTACCTCAGGCAACGTCTCAGTTAAACGCTTTGCTATTAACAAAGTTCAAGTTGTTCCAAAAGAAATAGATTCTACAGACGAAACGAATATACTATATTGTATGCATAGAACCATAGGACAGACTTTACTGATATTCTTTTGTCTTTTATCATAAATTTGCGTTGTTTAATCACATTGCAAATAGGTAATGAATAAAATTAATTCATCATTTAGACAGTTTCCAAAAAATCTCTTGCTTACTGCGTCTACTGCACTTTTTTTTTTAATATTTTCGAACCAAACATAAATGCCTTGACTTTTAAACAAACTCGTTTAACGACCTTTTTGCCAAACTAGCAAGCATACAGCAAAAAGTATTGGGTTTTCTAGCAAAAAATAAAATAAAATGGCACAAAACCGTTCGGCTTTTACTCTGCCAACATTCTGCTGATCGGTCTCAAAGCATAAAATCTCGACTAAGAATATCGATAATAGCCTTAATATAAATTTCATAGCCCTATTTCTCTACTTTTTATTATTCAGTTAGAATTAATTCCGTTTTTATTGGACAACTTTTACGTCCAATTATATATAATGCTTCCCATTGATTTGTCTAAGTGAATTTCGTAAATTTTTGGATGGTGGGTTGAAATTTAATGTGCGTCTCATATTTTTAATAGAACAGAATACTCTTTATTATGTACGGTCAACAAAAGAGATAATTATGCAGGACTGACGGATATAGTTGAAGCTTAGTATGAAACCGATGGATGTTGTCGCCTGAAATTTAATTTGATAAATGAGCTGTTTGTTTTCTATTAATAAAATTAAATTTTATTCGAGAATATCCATCGGTTTCTTACTAAACTTCAACTATATCCGTCAGTCCTGCATACTAATCTCTTTTGTTGACTGTACATCATACAAATTACAGACATAAATATAGAAATTTTACAAAGGGTGTCACAATGGGCGGTCTTATCGCTAAAAGCGATCTCGTAAAGACGATTGTTAAAGGGAGAAGGAGAGACAATACTGCAGCTAGCCTGTGGTGCTTAAAGGCTCCTTCAAACAGGCGCGACACGCGATAAAATTGCGCGCGACTCAAAGGCACCGCATGTCGCGCAACTAGCGGTGCCTTTGTTGTGACGCGCGCGATTCGCATCGCGCGTCGCGCCTGTTTGCAGGAGCCTTAAATGTGTTTTTTGCAATGCATACAAGTTTGTTAATTTCAATGATAAAAAAGAAGTATAAAGATTCCCTAATATAGTATTATTGGATTTGTTTTAGATTTAAGTTTGGCTATTTATAGATTACTTTCTCCTATATAATTTTTTTTTTTGCTTTGCCCGACATAATCCATATTGAACACAATTTCTTTTTTTTTAACTTACCACCTAAGAACACATTGTGGAAAGCAAATAAAGATTGAGTATTGATGTAAGGGTTATTTATTTATTTAGCTTTATTTTTGTTTTTGTGTTGTGTGCTTATTTATTTATTTGTTAATAATGTTAGTTTTGTACTTAAATAAGGATAGTATTGTTAAGTAAGGGCAGCCTTTTGCGGTGAACGCCTCCTCCTAACCATTCTAGGTAGCTCTGTCCTTTGCCCGTCTGGGCCTTAAGGCTCCGGCTATATGTATGATGTCATCACTCCTTCTTTCGGAAGGTTTACCCTTCCTTCTTTATTTTTATATTGGGCACCAACTTGAAATAATTTGTGACCATCTTTCATCTATAGCTCTCTGAATATGACCTGACCATTTCTATTTCAGTGTCAGCAACTGTTTGACCGCATCTCTCGCCTTTGTTCTTTTTGTTATCAGATCACTGTAAGTAGTAGCCCTTTTTTTTTTCTGATGGGAAATCATCAAATGACCCCTCCTGCTCTGGGTGCTTTGACTTGCAAGCGTGCTTGTAACGCAAGCGTTAGTAAACTTTAACACTACCTTCCGTTGATACAAAAAATACATCTGCTGTATGTTGATGAGCATATTTATAACGTAACAAAAAAATAACAGAGCATTTCGGGATGAATCTTATCCAGTTCAGAGGGAAAGTTTCACAATTATTTTCCCATTTACCATGATATTGATTGGCACTACGAATATAGTTATTAATTATATTTCCATAAACCTAAACAACACAATGACAAACATTAATTAAACGAAGCGAAAATTTACAAAATAAATATTTATGAAATACTAGCTTCTGCCCGCGACTTCGTACGCGGATCCTGTTGCTAATGCCAGCAACAACGGGGTCGTCAAAATCGAAGATCTGAAACGTCTGATGTCGAATACTAAGAGCCCGGGGACGGGAAAACGGCGTGATGCGCGAGACGATTCGAGATGTTCCAGATCTTTCATTTTTGTAAGTCAACAGGAAATGCCCATCAGACTAAACAACTTTTGCTAAGACGTCATTCCTATATGTTATAGTGTCGCTGGGCTTTGGAGTTCCACAACAGGTGTTCCAGATCTTCAAATTTATTCTCACAGCAGAAAATGCTCTTCACGTGGAATATTTTTTGCTATGGCACCATTTTTATATCTCTTATACTTTAGCTGGTATGTTGCGGTTCTGTATCAGGTGTTAAATTTTACAAAATAAATTATAGCTTATATGTTGCCCCGACTTAGTACCTATACAACAAAAAACTTTTCTTCCCGTAATTCCGCAGTGGATTCCAAGGGTACACTGAATTAACAATAATATTGCAAATAACTTAAAAAAAATCTTTGAAAACTAAAGCTGTACCCGTGGCTTTGCCCACGTATCGCATAAGTATTATTTTATTAATAGTTAGTGATAGTTTATTGATTTACAGAAACACTCAAAAGATGCGTCTCATACTGTACTATAGCTTAGATCCCAAAAAACTATTTGGCTTAGTAAACTCAAAATTAGAAAGTTATGTAGTTAATTTACTGGTTAGAGACGTCAGGTTAATAAGGAAATTTAGGAGACGTCGAATAACAGAAGTGTTATAATTTACTATAACACTTCTGTGTAAACAACGTTCGTTGTTTTTCCCTCGGTCTTATTCAATACGTAAGTACAGCGAGTCAGGACTGGTGACGCGGGAGCAAGCGACGTACAGTTGTCCGTGTGAGATGCAGCTCGTCCTGAGGTCGACACCCGCAGCCTTCAGTGTCTGCCCCTGCGACTTATTTACTGTCATGGCGAAGCACACGCTCACATGAAACTGCACGCGCTTGAATTGAAAGGGGTAATTGTGGCCGGGTGTCACCATTGCCAGGATCGCCCAGAGGACACGGTGGAGCACACGGTGGAGGTCTGCCCCGCTTGGGCGGAGTACCGCCGTGTCCTCGTAGAGGCGATCGGCAGCGGCGGCGTCCGGCCCTGGTGCAAGCTATAGTCCGGGGCGAGAGGGAGTGGGAGGCAGTCACCTCCTTTTGCGAAGCAGTCATGCTAGCGAAGGAGGTGGCGGGACGGATGAGGGAGAGAGCCTCCCGTCCCAGCCGCCGCGGGAGACGCTCCGGGCGTCGGGAGCCACGGGACGACTCCCGGCCACCCTAGGCGCGGGCCTGCGGGCGGAGAGTAATGGGTAGCTCACCGTCCGATCAGGACCAAGCCCGTGCCGGACGGCGCGTACGTGTTCCATGCGCGCCTCAAAGAGATGTCAGCATCGAGGGCCGAAGCCTGCCGGGTCAGCGAGATTGTCCGAAAGGGTTACCGCTGGCCCCGAACATAAAGGGCTAAGGAAGGAACACGGGTGGGTTTTAGTCAGTAAGAGTGACAGTCCCTTCCGCTCCACCCAGAGCGGGAGGGTCATTTGATGATTTCCCACCCGAAAAAAAAGAAAAAAAAAAAGGGTAATTGTGGGGAATCAGACACCACAACCCGTTAGAATTTCCGCCTCAATGATATTTCTCTGCAGCGAGACGACTTTGAGCCGGGTCCCATTGCACAGTTTCGGCGGAGTGAGATTCCGAAGAAGCATAATTGGGACACCGACCTTTAGCTTAATGGTGTGCGCTGGTAGTCCACTTGCACTGAGGGAATTGAGAAATCCTACCGGGTAATGTGTAGCGTCATCTTGGTCGACAACAGTGTTTATTGAAGTGTAGCTCACTTCATTTCCCTCAATTTCCGCGAGAATGCATTCATTGGTCGCTGAAGGTTGGTCGTTTCTGGGTGTTAAAATGACTCGTTCACACACCCAAGAATTATCTTGGTGCGGTATCCTATTGATGTTCCCGTACCAGGCGAATCAAATCTTCTAAGATGGACACCATTCTCCCAAGTATCTCAGGTAGAACCACCTGGCCACCGTCTACTGGTAGCGTTCCCTCACCCAATTTTAAGAAAAGATCAGAAAATTCTTGGGCGTGTACATTCCCGCCAAGCTGTGCTCTCATATTCATCGTTAAGCGCAACCTATGAATATGTGGCCATAAGAAAGAGCATTTCAACGAAGCATTCACCTCATCAGCCCTAGTTCCTCGCGTCACCACAGGCAGCGTTTGTCGGAAATCGCCGCTTAACAGAACTGTAACGCCACCCATCATTTGCTGGTTCCTGCGGATGTGCTACAAAGTCCTGTTTACCGCCTCTACTGCTTTTCTGTTCGCCATAGTGCATTCATCCCACACGATTAAAGAGCAATCTTTAAGCACGCGCCCTTTGTCACTCTTGCGTGACACTCCACAAACAACAAATGCGCTTGGTAAGATATAACTTAGAACCAAAAGTTTGACTTGACTTTATAATTATAGTGTAGCTTGTTGTACCACCAATCAATCTGTTTATTAATATTGGTGTGAAACTCCCCATACAATTAGATAGGACATGTAAAGTTCTCAGATTTCATAACAGTATCGTTCCTAATGCACATAAAAAATGCAAAAAGCTAAAAAAAAAGAATTTTACGATTTTTAAAAACAATAACAGTTTTTTTTTATACGGGATTTGAACTCGCACCGTTTAGTGCGGTAAACGGTCGCCTGACCTTACCGCTAAATTCCCTGTTGACATATTGTTGAAATAGCTGTTCCCTTGCAATTTATAATATTACTGCTCCGCTCCTTTATAAAAATAGCGTGATTGTTATGTTTCCAGGGTTAAATTTTTATTAACTAAATAAATAACATGTCATTTTGGGCATTCAATTATTTTGTGCATTCAATTACGAACCAAAACCTTTTAAAATCAATATTGCTTACCTCCCATAACATACGGCGTGATAATATGTAGCCTAAAGCCTTCCTTGGTTTACAAAGAACATTTTTGCTGAATTTCAATTCAATCTATCCAGTAGTTTTGGCGTGAAGCCTTACCATACACACAGACAAACAGACAAACAGACAAACAGACAAAAATTCTAAAAAGTCACTTTTTGTCATCAGTTACGTTTTTCTAACAAAAGCCACTTATTTTTTCTCGAAAATTCTCAATGTACAGTTTTTCTTTCGTTACTGTTTTATTATATGTATAGATACCAGAAAATATTCCCAAATTAAAACGGATAACACGAAGGTACTCCGCGATGTTCCCTATATTAATAATTTACTGAACATCTTAGATTGTAAGATGTATTTGATAAAGGAAGAGATGGGATCAAAGAAATATTTCGAGTTCAAAGTCGAACGGCTCCTAGAAATTCGTTTGTATCGAAGCGGAAGGCGGAATGAAATAAAAACAGTACCTACTGTTTACTCGACGACTTATGATTGGAGGAAATGGACCAAGATGGCGGTTCCCAAGTGGTTTAAAATTGCTCTTTTTATAAAAGAATGAAAAAGACTGAAGTGGGGTTATGTTTAAAATGGATTTAGCTGAAGAAGACGGGGTGGTTTTACACCTCTCGTAACCTCCACTGATAATGACATATTTTCTATAAATATAATTTTTTTTATTGAAAGTATTCCTTGTGTGTAAAATGTCGTGATGGCTTGGTGGGTAAGGCCTCGCCTTTCATGCAAGAAGTTGTGGGTCCAAATAAGGTCAAGTACCAATATGACTTTTTAATTCATACATACTTTTTGAGTTTATCTTGGACATTACTGGTACCGGTGAAGGAAAACCTGGACTTATAGTTTACTAGCTGCGCCCCGCGGTTTCACCCGCATAAGTTTTGATCCCGTAGGAATATCGGGATAAAAAGTAGCCTAGTTAATCCAGGGTGTCAGCTACCTCCATTCCAAATTTTATCAAAATTGGTCCAGCCGTTTGAGCGTGAAGAAGTAACAAACATATAAACACACACACTCACGAACTTTCGCCTTTATAATACGAGTATTAATGTGATATTAGGTCTTTACCTATGAAATTGCTGTTTTACATAGAAAAAATGAAATATATTTTTTTAAAGAATATTTTGTGTTTCGTCGAAGTATTGGTCGTTAGTGAAGATGTACTTTTGCCATTTTAGTGGAAATTCGTTGATGGCTCTGCTATAAAAATCCTGGCGACGGGAATCGACGAACTCTTTAAAGGCGTTTTTAGTTGTAAAAAGTTATTCAAATTCCGAATAAAAATGGGGATAAGTTGGACCAAGGTCTGGTGAGTATAGTGGGTGACGGAGAGTTTCCAGTCGTAACTCCTGTAGTTTTGAGACGGCCGGTTGTGCGGTACTGTGACGCAATTTTGTTGTTTTTGTTCAGCAAGTTCATACGGTACCCACTTTCCGAGCTTTTTTATCTTTCCAATTTGAAGGAAATGAATCAGTATTGATTTATCACTCACGTTGAAGGCCACTACAAGTTCCAAGATGATTTGAGATGAATCTGTGTTCAATATGGCTTTCAATTCATCGTTGTTCCGGTCGGCCACGGGGCTCATTGTTGAGATCAAAATTTCCAGAACGGAAGCGATCAAACCAAAAACGGATCATGCGTTCACATGCAGTACCATGCCCATACACGTCGTTAATATTGCGTGCTGTGTGTGCTGCGTTGGTTCCCAACGGAACTCGTATTCGAAAATATCGTGCAATTTCGATTTTTCCATGGTTACAGAAACAGCGATGTTAAAAAAAAAATCGAACGGCCGGAAAACAAATGAACAACTGATTTTGAAAAACAACATGTCATGGTATAATATTAAATTAATTTGAATTTGTAATCTATACATATAATAAAACAGTAACGAAAGAAAAACTGTACATTGAGAATTTTCGAGAAAAAATAAGTGGCTTTTGTTAGAAAAACGTAACTGATGACAAAAAGTGACTTTTTAGAATTTTTGTCTGTTTGTCTGTTTGTCTGTTTGTCTGTGTGTATGGTAAGGCTTCACGCCAAAACTACTGGATAGATTGAATTGAAATTCAGCAAAAATGTTCTTTGTAAACCAAGGAAGGCTTTAGGCTACATATTATCACGCCGTATGTTATGGGAGGTAAGCAATATTGATTTTAAAAGGTTTTGGTTCGTAATTGAATGCACAAAATAATTGAATGCCCAAAATGACATGTTATTTATTTAGTTAATAAAAATTTAACCCTGGAAACATAACAATCACGCTATTTTTATAAAGGAGCGGAGCAGTAATATTATAAATTGCAAGGGAACAGCTATTTCAACAATATGTCAACAGGGAATTTAGCGGTAAGGTCAGGCGACCGTTTACCGCACTAAACGGTGCGAGTTCAAATCCCGTATAAAAAAAAACTGTTATTGTTTTTAAAAATCGTAAAATTCTTTTTTTTTAGCTTTTTGCATTTTTTATGTGCATTAGGAACGATACTGTTATGAAATCTGAGAACTTTACATGTCCTATCTAATTGTATGGGGAGTTTCACACCAATATTAATAAACAGATTGATTGGTGGTACAACAAGCTACACTATAATTATAAAGTCAAGTCAAACTTTTGGTTCTAAGTTATATCTTACCAAGCGCATTTGTTGTTTGTGGAGTGTCACGCAAGAGTGACAAAGGGCGCGTGCTTAAAGATTGCTCTTTAATCGTGTGGGATGAATGCACTATGGCGAACAGAAAAGCAGTAGAGGCGGTAAACAGGACTTTGTAGCACATCCGCAGGAACCAGCAAATGATGGGTGGCGTTACAGTTCTGTTAAGCGGCGATTTCCGACAAACGCTGCCTGTGGTGACGCGAGGAACTAGGGCTGATGAGGTGAATGCTTCGTTGAAATGCTCTTTCTTATGGCCACATATTCATAGGTTGCGCTTAACGATGAATATGAGAGCACAGCTTGGCGGGAATGTACACGCCCAAGAATTTTCTGATCTTTTCTTAAAATTGGGTGAGGGAACGCTACCAGTAGACGGTGGCCAGGTGGTTCTACCTGAGATACTTGGGAGAATGGTGTCCATCTTAGAAGATTTGATTCGCCTGGTACGGGAACATCAATAGGATACCGCACCAAGATAATTCTTGGGTGTGTGAACGAGTCATTTTAACACCCAGAAACGACCAACCTTCAGCGACCAATGAATGCATTCTCGCGGAAATTGAGGGAAATGAAGTGAGCTACACTTCAATAAACACTGTTGTCGACCAAGATGACGCTACACATTACCCGGTAGGATTTCTCAATTCCCTCAGTGCAAGTGGACTACCAGCGCACACCATTAAGCTAAAGGTCGGTGTCCCAATTATGCTTCTTCGGAATCTCACTCCGCCGAAACTGTGCAATGGGACCCGGCTCAAAGTCGTCTCGCTGCAGAGAAATATCATTGAGGCGGAAATTCTAACGGGTTGTGGTGTCTGATTCCCCACAATTACCCTTTTTTTTTTTCTTTTTTTTCGGGTGGGAAATCATCAAATGACCCTCCCGCTCTGGGTGGAGCGGAAGGGACTGTCACTCTTACTGACTAAAACCCACCCGTGTTCCTTCCTTAGCCCTTTATGTTCGGGGCCAGCGGTAACCCTTTCGGACAATCTCGCTGACCCGGCAGGCTTCGGCCCTCGATGCTGACATCTCTTTGAGGCGCGCATGGAACACGTACGCGCCGTCCGGCACGGGCTTGGTCCTGATCGGACGGTGAGCTACCCATTACTCTCCGCCCGCAGGCCCGCGCCTAGGGTGGCCGGGAGTCGTCCCGTGGCTCCCGACGCCCGGAGCGTCTCCCGCGGCGGCTGGGACGGGAGGCTCTCTCCCTCATCCGTCCCGCCACCTCCTTCGCTAGCATGACTGCTTCGCAAAAGGAGGTGACTGCCTCCCACTCCCTCTCGCCCCGGACTATAGCTTGCACCAGGGCCGGACGCCGCCGCTGCCGATCGCCTCTACGAGGACACGGCGGTACTCCGCCCAAGCGGGGCAGACCTCCACCGTGTGCTCCACCGTGTCCTCTGGGCGATCCTGGCAATGGTGACACCCGGCCACAATTACCCCTTTCAATTCAAGCGCGTGCAGTTTCATGTGAGCGTGTGCTTCGCCATGACAGTAAATAAGTCGCAGGGGCAGACACTGAAGGCTGCGGGTGTCGACCTCAGGACGAGCTGCATCTCACACGGACAACTGTACGTCGCTTGCTCCCGCGTCACCAGTCCTGACTCGCTGTACTTACGTATTGAATAAGACCGAGGGAAAAACAACGAACGTTGTTTACACAGAAGTGTTATAGTAAATTATAACACTTCTGTTATTCGACGTCTCCTAAATTTCCTTATTAACCTGACGTCTCTAACCAGTAAATTAACTACATAACTTTCTAATTTTGAGTTTACTAAGCCAAATAGTTTTTTGGGATCTAAGCTATAGTACAGTATGAGACGCATCTTTTGAGTGTTTCTGTAAATCAATAAACTATCACTAACTATTAATAAAATAATACTTATGCGATACGTGGGCAAAGCCACGGGTACAGCTTTAGTTTTCAAAGATTTTTTTTAAGTTATTTGCAATATTATTGTTAATTCAGTGTACCCTTGGAATCCACTGCGGAATTACGGGAAGAAAAGTTTTTTGTTGTATAGGTACTAAGTCGGGGCAACATATAAGCTATAATTTATTTTGTAAAATTTAACACCTGATACAGAACCGCAACATACCAGCTAAAGTATAAGAGATATAAAAATGGTGCCATAGCAAAAAATATTCCACGTGAAGAGCATTTTCTGCTGTGAGAATAAATTTGAAGATCTGGAACACCTGTTGTGGAACTCCAAAGCCCAGCGACACTATAACATATAGGAATGACGTCTTAGCAAAAGTTGTTTAGTCTGATGGGCATTTCCTGTTGACTTACAAAAATGAAAGATCTGGAACATCTCGAATCGTCTCGCGCATCACGCCGTTTTCCCGTCCCCGGGCTCTTAGTATTCGACATCAGACGTTTCAGATCTTCGATTTTGACGACCCCGTTGTTGCTGGCATTAGCAACAGGATCCGCGTACGAAGTCGCGGGCAGAAGCTAGTTCTAAATAGAATGAAAGATATCGGTCTTGACAATAGCCAGTATCAAAAATCGGTAATTTCATAGGTAAGACCTATTATAAATCTGAAATCACCAACCCATCTTGAGCGGGCGTGGTGATCAATGCTCTTGTTTTCTTTGTATGAGAAGAAGCCTTTGCCCAGCAGTGGGACAGTAATAGGCTGGTAGGTTATACCTTCGGTGAACAGACCAACCCACAAGGTTGTTAAAAGTCCTGACGGACAAAATATAAATCAGTTTTCAAACAGAACTAAAGTAAGTAGATATTAACTAATTAAATTAAAGTTCGTAACATTTCAGACTAGACATCATTAATAATTCCGCGTACTTTTGTAGCACAGATAGAACAGTAAGTTATGCACAAAACTTAAAACAAAATCAAAAATTAATTCAAAGTAACTTTGTACTGCTCCTCGAAGACAATAAAAGATTCAGGTGTATTTACAGCCCGTTACGGGGACGACACGACTTTGAAATAAAATGAGACATAAAAGCAATGCAAGAAAATGCAGAAAAGCTATTCCTTCGCATAACGAGTGATAGTCATAAAACAACACGGTTATCTTCGCTTTAAAATCCGTATTATACACATTATTTTACTTATTTTAATATGCACCTAATATTATGTCGTATGCTCCCACTAAATATCCATTTTAAAAATGCTTCTAACTCTGCTAGAATAGACAGTTTATTTATTCTAAGCGAGATAAATCAAACCATATTATATATAGGTATCTGAAAATAAACCCCAATGACGTAAGTAGCATTAGGTAATAAAAACTACATGACATTCCTTTTTCCCTTGGAATTAGAACCTTAATATTTTTTTTGTATATATTTATATGTTAATAGCAGCGCCCCGCGGTTTCACCTGCGTAAGTTTCGATCCCGTGGGAATATCGGGTTAAAAACTATCCTATGTCTTTCCCCAGGATGCATCTATCTCTCTGGCAAATTATCGAAATCTGTTTAGTCATTTAGGCGTGAAAAGGTAACATACAGACAGACAGACCGAAATACTTTCGAATTTATAATATTATTAGTATGAATTTAAGGCTACGTCCACGACACTGATCACGTGTAAGGTCAGCTTGTGGGTACAACCAAAATTACGTTTAAGTTTGCTATTTTGGGAAAAATGCTCTAAGTTTACTGCTACCAAGTCAATTCACTTTTGGGTCGAAAAAGAGATCGATAGACTACATTTTGATAGTCCAAAAATTAGATTTGTTTCTAAAATATCGATTTTCACAGAATAGGTCATTCTGTAAAAATCTCACCGCGAAAACTTAGGTGGAGTGAGTGAATACCCGAATTACAGCTCACTTCACATAAGTTTTGACGATGAGATTTTGCAGAATAGGTCGGCAGATGCTCAATATTCAGAACACAATTTTGATACGAGATATGAGTGAACTCACAAATAATATACTCATAGGTGTCCAAAATGGAACAGTCTCGAACTACTGCAGTCACAAATTGCACTCGTTTGATATATTACATTTTGTTCCTTTAGGGGACCAAGTACCTACATGTCATGCACAGTAAAGTGGACCTTCTGAAGATAATATCTTGAATAAAGGACATCGCAGCACTTGCCATAAATATGAACGTGTTTTCTTTGTCTTTTGCCTGCAGTTGCAAAGCAACGTATACTTTTTAGTATCATTTAAATTGCCAATTTGCATTTTAGTATTTTTGTGTAGCACTTTTGGTAAGAGAACAGGACTGCTTTAACTAAGTGCACATTTCTGTTAAATTTAATTCAAACCCAGCTAAGAATAAGCCAATTATGCTTCTTTTTGTTGATAAACTGGCATACAACTTGGCAATGCTGTCAGTTTTTCAGGCAATTTTCCTATTGACAGCGATGTGGGCGAACTTTTACTCTTGATTTACCAGATTCTGAATTGACCAGATTCTCAACACACTGGATTCTAACCCCTCCTATTTTACATACTTGTACAGACGCCAGCACATCAAGCTACTACAATCTGTCAAATTTCTTTAACAGATTTTGAACTTTATCGCTACATTAAAAGGTTCAAAGTTGATTGGGAAAATTTGACAGTTTCGGGTAGGTTGATGTGCTGGCGTCTGTACATATTCCTATTTAAAGACTGTTAGCTTGTATTATTACCGACCTTAATAAGCTTACCTAATAGATGAGGGGCCCCATTTATTATGAAAACGTTTGAAAATAAATAATTTTATTTAAAAAAAAATGGTTGCCTGTAAAGTCGGTTTTACGGGCGAAGATTTTACGTGACAACGACCGATCATCCGATCATAGTTGAGTGGGAGAGAGACGCAAGGCATTCGGCGGGCCTCTCTCTCGTTCGGTGACTCATCGTAACGTTACCGAGCGTTACACTTTTTCATAAGTGACTCCCAGTCGCAACCTAATTTAAGACGTTGTCACGTCAAAAAATAAAATAAAAAGTGCTAACTTAGTATCACCCAAATTATTAATTAGCTATTTATAATTATGTGGTGTTAATCAGTTTGTAATCGTGTCCAAATCGATAAGATTCGGAATTTGTAGAACCTATGCATAATTTTATAGTAACATTAAATTCTTGTGTTTCAAACTACACCCTTGGAATCTCAATTACATCAAGGTTTGCATACAATGTAAGAATTATTACAATGTAAATAAAGAAATAACAGTGACACAGTTATTACACAAATACCACAGCATAAAAAAACCTCTTTAACCTTCCCAAAAATACGTTTCCAAATTCAAAACGACGTACGAAAGAGACATTTTAATAATATCAATTTGTATACTCTATGGTCCCAAGTGTGTTGCATTAACGGGCCTTTGTGCTCGGTTCAAGAGTCGTACTTTGTGCAACAATCTACGAATAATCTTATTCTGGCAGAGCTTACCTCTTGAGATGTGAGACGTTGCTATAGTAACGATGGCCTGTTTGTAGTCGGAAATGTTCGTTTGTTTTCGGCTAATTACGTGAGTGAAACGATTTGTAAGGGGTGTTTTAAATTGGAATAGAGTGTTTGAAATAAACAAAACGAGATTATTACTTAGCGTGAGGGTAAAATATTGGTCTTTAGAATTGAATAGTCTTTTGTGCCCATATTTTGATTTGACAGGACAAATGTATAATTTAAAGGCACTTTTCGTGTCTGGCTGTGTGGACACTGTTTTTCTAAACTACACAACGGATTTTGTTACGGCTTGCACAATTGTTTAGGTAATTTGTTTTGGTAGGTTTATATATTTATATGTATTTAAAACATTAGTCTGTATTAAACTTAGATACATTAGAGTAATCTCCATGTTTTGTCAAGTCGTGTGCGAAACTGTGCGAAGCAAGGGCAGGCCGATAGTTAAATATATAAATGTTATGCAATTTCTGTTAAGATTTTTGTTAAACTGCTTTTTATTCTAGAATGAAAAACTCAATTTTCTTTTTCATTTTAACTTCGGACCACTCGAATTCCTCAGTACTTACTCGCTCGTAGCAAAGCCTACGCCTACGGCGTAGCTACTTGCTACGCAGGGGGTATTTTTTCTTTATTATTTCCTTTCAATCGTGTCATGCCAAGAAGCAAAATATTTACGTAGGATTCGTTCCGTAGTTCGTCATGAATATTGATGAAGGTATGGGTGTATGTAGGGATCGTTAAGACGTGGCATTATGTAGCATTCGCTGTGAGAATATTTATGTAGCTACGAGCTTTGCCCACGTGATAAATTTGCTTTTTTTAAACGATATTCTTTTTAAATTCTTAAAAATAAATATCTTAACTGACCTCCACAACCCAGTTACTGGGTACAATAGTCTTTGGTAAGACTGATTGTCACACTATTGGGATTCAGACTATCCGTAACGACTTTTAAGGATCTGCGAATGACAACCCATGACTTATTGACACAAACAATATAAGTGCCTATAACATAGGACATAATATTGAAGCATAGTAGATCTTCCAACAAAACTAGAACAATCCCAGATATGTTTAACTTGTTTAATTTTAGAATGAAGACTTAGAACATTGTTAATTAATTTTAGAATACCTCAAACACAAACCTCAAGTTTTAGATAACTTCAAAGTAAATTTTCTTTGAGTGTTTCCCCCAAGGCACGTGTAAATTAAATATTTTACTAAGTATATTAAAGATTTTCTAGGAACCAATATCTACATAGAGAATCGAAAATAAAAAAAATTACTTCACTGCATTGAATAAAAACGTAAAATTTTCAAGAAAAACCAAATTTTAAATGAACAAAATCTAAATAAAAAAACGGTTATTCATTACTAGACAATAAATGCAGCTGTAAAAATATTAAAAAGACGAGAAATCAGAAGAAGAATCAGAAGAGTGTATCAGTTACAGATTATCTTTTAGGATATAATTTTATAACGAATTTCACGAACAAGCGAATCGATTGCCATCAGTTTTTAGGCTCTTTAGCACTAATTTGCGCAAAGGATTTCAATCTAAAATACATTAGCTAAGATGTTCTGAGATAAAAGAGGTCAGACAGCTTAAGTGTTCACAAAAATACTTTGAGATCGTAGTTTCCTGGACACTGGCGAAGATGGCCATGAAGTTCAGCAGCCAGAGTCGTGAAATACAGTCGTGCTGGACTCGAAGTACCGGAAGACTCTGCAGCTGGGTTGATGAATGCAACACCTTGAACTCGCAAGCCTTTTTTTTTATGGGTGGGATATTATCGAATAACGTCTCCCGCTCTGGGCGGAGCGGGAGGGCGTGTCAGACTTTTACTGACTAAAACCCACTCGTGTTCCTTCAGTTGCCTGTGCCAGGGTCCACGGTATCTCTTTCGAACAACCCGCGTTCACAAGCCTGTTAGGTGTATGATCCGGTATCCGGGAAAAAGAAAAGGGCAAAGCAAGGCCCTTCTTGACTGGCTCTACACCTACGACAAATAAGAATTTCTTGTACCAGTCAGTGTCGTCAACTTATGATGGGAAGCTCAAAATTAAGATGTCAAACATCGTGCGCTGGCGGGTAATCAGTGCATGCTTGTAGAATATGCAGGAATTTGGAAATAAATAACAAGGTACTAGATACCTATCAATAATTTAAAAAAATCGTGTATGTTACTTAAAAAAAATACTCAATCATTTATTGCATTCCACAATGTATATTAAGCTTCCTTTGTTTTTTTTTTGTTGGATCGTCCAGTGACTAAAGATATCCATCAAATATTTTTGCTGTCATGTCAAAATTACGAATTCCGTTTATAAAACATTAAAGGCCGACATCATTTGGAAAAAGTGCTAAGTGTTTTCCAATGAAAATGTCGTCATTCTATTACGAAACTTAGTTCCATGAAGATAAGAATTACTTTCGAAAAATATGTATGTTTTGCCTTTTAAATAAGGCTAATAATTAAGTTACGTTTCCAAGAATTAAGTGCTTTTGGGGTTTTGAAAGAGCGTTTTTAATTCATAATTTTATTTCTGTGAAAATGTTTTGATGAACACTGATGTAAGAATATAAAGATATTATTAGCAGCTGAAGCATATATTAGGTACAAACATATCTAGTTATAGACTGTTTTAAGCACGACAAACAAGTAATCTAAAGAAAAAATATTGTAACGATACCTTTTGTGTACGTTCTAAATCAGAAACAAAGCAATTCTGTTTATTATGCTTTGGCTAAAGAGACATATTGTAAATATTGTTATCTATGGTTGCGAGGCTTCTGGTAGTCTTCTTGGTTTTACGTCATTTCATCAATTGAATGACTTACCAATAACAGTCTAATTGGCTCTTCAAAATGCTCTCGACGCGAAGGCCCACTCGTCAGACCAGCGTTCTTCGACCTCAAAGTCTCTTAAGACTCCCAGGAGTCTTACGTTGCTATGTTAATGAAATTAGCGAAACACTTACCAATAACTGTCAAATTTACTCTTGAGTTTCTCGTCTGGGCTTGTTTGAAGTCCACCCTACAGCGGTAGACGCCCTGGTCTGATGCCTTCACCCGGTCTACTCCGAGCTCGGCGGGTCTTCTCTCGGGGAGGAAATAGGCTCTCGATGCGAAAACGCTCTCGTCCGACCAGCGTTCTGCGACTCCAAAGTCTCGCTCTCTGGCGTCGACACTGAAAGAAATTGTATGTTAAATAGGTGCCTTCAAGACTCGTAGTACATAAGGACTATATTGCCTTACCTGTCCATGATATTGGACTTTTGGTGCTAGGAGACACCTGAATGAAATTTCACGTTAGATTTTCAACTCTCGACATCAGTGTCGAGAGTTGAAAATCTAACGTGAAATTTAAAACAAAATGCCTAAACAAAAGCAGCACTTGGCTCAGGCTAAGTGCTGCTTTTGTTTAGGCATTTTGTTTAGGTGTTGCCTAGTGGGGGAATACATTATACACGTCAACTTTAGAGTTGCATTTGCAGAAACTTTAAAAACCTGCCAATTGCAAATCGGTCTCGGCCACCAAGGGTTCCGATACACCAAAGCTTTTATAGCTTACCCACTTGTTATGATGGAAGGCAAAGTAACAAGTAATCTGTGAAAATAAAACTGAATACTGATTTTATATGATTAAAAAGATACAGCCCCGTGACGTACAGACGCCAGCACATCAAGCTACCCGAAACTCTCAAATTTTCCCAATCAACTTTGAATCCTAGGCTTTAGCGATAAAGTTGAAAATCTATTAAATAAATTTGACAGATTGTAGTAGCTTTATGTGCTGGCGTCTGTACAAACAGAGAGATGGCGTGGCATTAGCAGTAAGCTTGGCACGGAGATCTATAAAAATAATCTTACATTTTTACCACTACCTAATACAATAAATATTACCATCATCTATCTGACTTCTAAAAGGTTCACTGAGCTAACAAATGACCCAATAAACTAAATTGTTCTCCAATTATCAAAAAAGCTTTACTCTCATTGGACTTTAGCCAAAAAACTTACCATTCTGGTACAATTTTTCACCTAGAGAGAAACTTTCCCAGAAAATCGGTAATCAAAACTATTCTATTATTAACTGAAAATCAAATTAACTGATTAAATTCGAGCCCTTGCCAAGTTTCAAGTTGTTCTTGTTCGAGATTGAGAAGGAAGCCTATCTGGTTTAACTAAGAACTTCTATCTATAGCTGCTGTTCGAGATACAGAAACCTTAATATTGATTAAAGTTATGTTAGTATACTCGTGTTATTTTCGGTTTCTGAGAACCTTTGAGATATATTCTCAATGGCTATTGATTTGACAATGTTATTTGTTTGAGACATGTTTTCACTTTACTGTGCGAGAACAAAGACAGAATTATATTTTTCATGCGTATCTAAGTGTTCATACGCATGTGACTAAAAGAGTGATGAATACACATGTTGATGGATGGAGAGGGAGAGGAAGGCCGGAGAAAATATGGATGGATTGTGTGAGGAATGATATGAAAGAGAAGGGAGTGAATGATAGCGTGACGGTTGACAGGGGAGAATGGAAGAAGAAAACGTGTTGCGCCGACCCCAAGTAACATGGGATAAGGGCAGGAAGATGATGATGATGATCTAAGTGTGGTTAGAGACGAGTGACACGCGTCGACGGCTGCAATTGCCATTAAAATAATCCCATTTACAACGGTACCGTTGTAAATGGGATTATTTGAGGCATCCTAACCGCTGGATACATTCTTAGAAATACGGTGTCTATCGCCTTGCCTAAACTTTGTTTTTTAATTTGCTAGGCTAAAATGACAACATTGTTTGTCATGTTGACAAAAAAAATGGAGAGATGTTGGCGACAGATCTGGCAACCCGGTTGCTAGGGTCTTGTTATTGTTGGTTGGCTAGCGACCGGGCGGCTTGCGTGTTTCTTACCTTTTTATAAGTTATTCTTGTGATCTTTATTTAATTTTATTATACCCTCTTGCACCTTACCTTGGTTTTAATTTGGTGCCTAACATTCTGGTCCGATCGCAGCTGTCATTTTAGGCTCAACTCACACCAAAAGAGCGTCGAAGCGCATCGAAGCGGAGCGCAGTTTCAGTGTCATGAATTTAACTTTATTTTCATTACTATAATACTTATTCTGGCATGAGAAACTCGAACGAGTCGCGCGGATGCCCGCGGCGCCGCTGGAATTCCGGCGAATAGCCTTCTCTACCGAGCGGTTGCGATAATAAGTATTATAGTAATGAAAATAAAGTTAAAATTCATATGACACTGAAACTGCGCTCCGCTTCGCTGCGCTTCGACGCTCTTTTGGTGTGAGTTGAGCCTTACACGTCTAATCAGAGTTTAGGTCACGCGATAGTTAGAGGCAAGGTTTTGTTTGAATTTTTTTTTTGTTGATTATTTTTTCTTTGGATTTGTGAAGAGAGAAAAGAGAGGGGAGGCCATTGTCCAGCAGTGGGAAAATATAGGCTAGTTAGATTAGATATATTTTCTAAAGAGCGTTCTGAAACGCAACGTGTCAAGATGTTAAAACCGGGTTAGGGGGCAACACCACCAATTCCACCTTTTCTAATTTGGTTAGGGGGCAACTGGTCCCACGTCGAACCGCAATGCCACTCATCATCCACATAGCTTTTTTCCAACTATGCTGGTTCGTTTTCTAGTCTAATCAGATGCAGCTGAATACCAGTAGTTTATATGGAGCTACTGAGACTCCACAACCAACAATGCCACTAACAAATAGAATTACCCAGGTTAAGGAAACCTCAAGAACCGGGCATTACAGTACCTTAGCATAATCAGCCTATAATGTTCCCACTGCTGGGACACAGGCCTCCTTTCAGTGAGTGGACTGGAACGTTATCCACCACGCGGGCCCACGGCACGTTGGCAGATGTCACACGTCTTCGAATTTTGGTTCTAGGACATGTCGTTTTCCTCACGTTATTTTTTTCCACCGTTTTGAGAGCAGTTAGAGTACCTTGAGTGGAAATAATAACTGGCATTTAGGGATAACTTGTTATTTATTACTATCCATTTGTTTCCAATAAAATACTAAACAACTCCGTATCAAGTCGGCTGTTCCATTTATTTTCCTTGACTGTAATAATTCTATTGGATTACAGGATTCTATTCTCTTTTGGGACAGGAAGAACAATGAGCTAGCAATAGCGAATGGATTGAAAATAATGGGTGACCGTCGCTAGACGGATGAACTGCTAAACTCAATCTTTAATTTAGTTCAATAAAAGTTACAGATGCTTTTAGGCTCTGGTAAAACTGAGGCCAAACCCGCGCGATATTTGAGACGAAATTCACTCGCGCCGATTGTGTCAATATCTTGTAGAGTGCTACAAAGATCTTTTAGGGCCGATTCCGATTGATAGTGTGTTTCGCAATAAGGGTGCTGACCCTTATTGCGAAACACACTATCAATCGGAATCGGTTTCATTTTGACAGTTCAACAACATTCATTGCGTTATTTACGTGTTAAGAGCGTTTACGCCGTATGGCATTTCATACAAACTTTCAAGCCCATAATTTACGATATGAATGAACCGATTTCAATGAAACTTCATACACATAGGCAGGATACAAAGGTCTAAAAAGTTAGTAGAGAACATTTTTGAAAAATAGTCTTACAGCCAAATTAGACCGATTTTAACTTTTCCATAGAAACAGAGATTTCCAAATATCTTTTTTTAAATAAGACATTTCGAAAATGTTCTCTACTAACTTTTTAGACCTTTGTATCCTGCTTATGCGTATGAAGTTTCATTAAAATCGGTTCATTAATTTCGAAAACTAACGGCTTGAAAGTTTGTATGAAATGCCGTACGGCGTAAACGCTCTTAAGCAGAATTTTTTTTCAACTTATGTAGCAATTGATTAGCAATTTGCTTCAAAATGATTCAGATTTCGATTGATAGTGTGTTACGTAATTAGGGTGCTGGGTGACATTGATGGGGCCGTTATTGGTAACCATTTGTGACATTGTCACTGTCATAGCCGTAGACAGAGTAATCTATAGACTCATGGTATCCGTGTTACCGAAAGGGACAAAAATTCCGGCAATCTTCATCATACTATCATTTTTACAGCTTATTACACTGCACCTAACCATTTTCATAGTTGCGCAAATGTACTATTATTTAATTATGCACGAAAAAGATCTTATTTTCCGTTTAATCGCGGTGTAGTTATTACTAATTCATTCATAATTTTTAATATTTTATTCATAAACGTCAAACTTGTTGTGCACATTGATGTGCTTAGCCGACACGCAGTAAGGGACAGAAATATTCTTACTCTGTCTCTTTTCTTTGCTATTGACGTTAATATTTTTCTCTTTTTCTTGTGCGAATGAAAAAGAAGATATGCAGCAGTCTATAGTTTCCTCTGTCTACGGTCATAGCGTACGGACAATACAAGATGGCGGCTTTAGTTCCGATTTTGGTCACGCACCAAAATATTATAGTGCTATATGTTCCAACAAGCACTGGGCCCGCGTGATGGATTACAGCTTACTCCCTCTCACTGAGACAGCCTTTTCCCAGCAGTGGGAACAATATAGGCTGATTATGCTGAATGTAAAGATCGCTTTTAGCGATAAGACCGCCCATTGTGTCACCCTCTGTACAGTTTCTATTTTTACGTCTGTAATTTATTTGGTGTACATAATAAAGAGTATTTATATTCTATTCTAATGTACCTAGATAAAGGTGTTCATGCTGGCGCAAATAGTCCCGCGACTTCTTAATCATTAAAAGTATCGACACACGTAGAGATAAACTACGATAACATGGCGCGCCCCTCCATTACTAATAATAATGAGCGATTAATGACGTGACTAGTCGAGCAACAAATCCATGGATTTTTTTTTGTTTGACGGCCGTCTCATTACGCACACATGCGTTGTGAATCTTGGTGGTGCATTGTAAATACTTTCACAAATACTTTCAAACGATTTGAATTTTGGAGGGGCGCGCCATGTTATCGTAGTTTATCTCTAGTCGCATCTTGCATCCCACGCGGGATTCGTCTTAGTGTGGCCAGAGTATAAAAATGCCAGTACATTTTGACAACGCCTACTGTGAAAATAATAAGTGGCTTCTCATAAAACGTACTTTTTACTGAATTCTTTATTTAAAAAAAATGACAGCGTTGTTACAGACATTACATTTACAACATACAGAAGTAGTGTCTTTGTGTGTGTGCGCTACACATAGGCCTTGTCCATTGGTTCGGACTTGGCACCATATAAATGTTGAGCAAATTCAGTAAAATCCTGTCCAATATCTGCCCAGGCCCGATACACATATTGGAACCAATGCTCCAAGGCTACATCTTGGGTCAAAATATGTCCAATGTGTGGCCCCAGGATTAAACATAGGTCCCCAGGGGCCATATTACGAAGAATTATTGCCATCATGATTTCAGTCCGAAAATGGGATCTATCGGTCAGGAATAGCTCCGTCTCTCACTGGAATCATGATATTGATGATGATGATGGCATGCCCCCTAGGTTTATACCTGTGACCTGTGTAAGAAGTATACGTACTGAACGTATACGTACCTACTTCTTACTTAGTGAGACAAAATAAATAACCATTCATCATATTCAAATGTTCCTCTTACCTACTTATAAATCAAAATAGCATACTGTGAGTTCCTCAAGTCTGCTTTGTAACAAAAGTGCAAAGCGTGAATGTTTAAAAATCTTTGGAAACATTCCCACCGTTTCCTCATGAAAGTTTAAAAGGAGATATTTGTTTTAAATTCTTTTACCTTCAAGTTTTGCTTGTTCTTTGTCTAAGTGAATGGGCGTTTATTGTCTTTCTTTTCATCTATTTCTTGAGATATTTTCATTGTAAAAGCTTTCATTTTCATAAAATTGAAGGATGTTTTTGACAACAGCACAAATGGCCGTCAATATTAAAGAAAATATATCATAAAAATCTTGTTTGGTTTATAAAGATTCTAGACTCTGGGCTGATTTTACCAAAGTCAAATATACTTTATCCGTGGAATATAATTGACGTCTGACAGTACTAGTATGGATAAACTATTTAAACATGTATTCTCAGGACAAGACTTATTTTAGGTATTAAAGCTTGGTGAAATTCACCCTTAATTAACCAAATATCTACAAAATTAAACAAATATTTTATTTGTCTAACAAGCAGAATTCACGACGAGTCAGTCAAAAAGCAATGATATAGGTACCAAAACTATGTCTTTTCCTTTTACTCAAAAGGTACCTTTAATCTACAAATAGGGTTCAACGAAGCGTGTTTGAGTCACGACCCTTTTAAGGCACCTCATCCATAGTGGAAACAGGGACTGGAGAAATTTGCTCTCGAGACGTAGTTCAAGCTACGAGTAAGTCGATTTTGTATATTTCAATATGATATTGAAAGACGGTTCGTGATTTTAGGAGGACGGTGTAAAGGTTGGTGCATACTTGTCGCTTTAAAGCCATATCAGTACGGCTTTAACACGACTCCTTACTTTACTCCTTGTGTTACACAAAGAAAAAAAGAAAAAAAATCATACAGCTTCGCACAATTACATAACCAGCATGACGTATTCTGCTTCAAAATCAACGAAAAATACCAAAGTCTTTTTGAAGGGGTAAGTAACTTGAATCAATTCGATTTTTTTGTAAATTTTGACGTTCGAAAGTGCCTATTATATATATGTGCCTCAATCATCTGCCTAGCCTTTTCCCAACTATGTTGGGGTCAGCTTGCAGTAACCGGATGATTATATATATGTGCCTATTATAACTATATACTAATAACTGTGAAAGGACTTTAAACAATCCTTATAAGGCTGTGATTCAAATGACGACAAGACGACGCGACGACCCAAAATGAAAAGTAGGTAGGTATATGATGCGCGGTGTCGATGCTGTGCAGGAGCCGTATGAAGACGGTAACAGCGCTCGTTGTTGGAAAAAGAGATGAAGCTAACATTTGGACAGCACCAGCATTTGGATTGATGGCTAATTAACACGTAGCATTAGCATAAGCAGCCGATAGTGTTCCCACTACAGGCTGTTGGCACAGGCTTCCTCTCTGTGAGAGGGAGTGGGCCGTAATCTACGACGCGGGCCCAATACGGGCTGGTAGATATCACATGTCTTCGAATTTTTAGTTCTAGGACATGCCGGTTGCCTCACCATGTTTTCCTTCACCGTTTTGAGAGCAGTGGTGATGACATAATTTACACAAAGTAAAGCGCCTGTCTTGGTTCGTACGAACTGGTAAGTCGCGGCCATTACCACTGGGAAACCACTGTTCCACTTACACATGAGGACTGTTTTGAAGTGAAAACTTCATTAGTCGCGTTGGGCATTTTTTTAGATGGGAAAAAACTATTGAACTCACGCCACTATTACTGTTACCGCATCGCTTCGGATATGTTCGGCTGTCCTCGGGATGTACTCGGTTTTAATATCCGATATGTCAGTGAGTGATGGCAAAGTATTCTGTTTGTGTTTTGTTTTCACTTTAATCGGCACTCCTGGAGTGACACTTTTTATTTAATCACAAGGCTTTGGTACACCCTCAGAAGATGCAAAGGCGATGAAGTGAAGCTTTGCTTATACTGAGCTAAACCGATAAATGTGTGCCAACCTTAAGCAAGTAAGTTCACTTCTCCGTTAGCTTCGAACGTCAAAAGGCCACATTTTGATACTTTTTGCAGCGATACACAGTCGATGCACTCGAAACTTTTTCGTATGCACGGAGCGAAGCAAAAACGGAGTTCAAAGGATAAAAGTACTTTCTCAAAGCTTTTGATCAACTTCAGGAATATGTGAAATGATTACAGATTTCAAGTTTTGATGGGTGTTTTTTATTTTTGTATCGGATTGGAGAGTTATTAATGTAATACATTATGTTACGTTATGCCCGCGTGGCGCGGTTGTTAATGGTAATAGCACACGTATCAAACCGGAAAGGGATCGGCACCGTATCAACTCGAGCCGTTCAGTATTCTTTGTATGAAACTCTCGACTGCAACGCACACTAATCGGAATCGTAACGTAATCGCCTCGCCTCGGGACAAGCTCACGAACCGCGGTGCGGTGCATTACGGCTCGTCGTCGCCGCGCTTACGTCTCTCCGTACCCGAGATTACGTCTCTTCGTCCACCCTTGCCCCTCTCACCCCTCCGGCCTGCCTGCTGCACCATCAACCAGCGGTCGGGGTGCCGTAAGGTTTAGGTTGACGCCTGTTTGACGGCGAGGCGAAAGGCGATACGGTGCCAATATTTTTCCGATTTGATATGACCTTATGCAGAACTTTTCTAGGTCTAGATTTTGTAAGTATTAAGGTGTGATGAAACACAGATTTATGGCCGTTTTATATCTAGTATACGCAGATAGTATTAATTAAAACAACACTTATTTTATATGGAGTCGGTGCCTCGGAAAGCACGTTAAGCCGTTCGTCCCGGTTGTCATTCGTAGTCGTTTCGGGTAGTCAGCATCCCGAAAGACTGACAATCAGTCTTACCATGGGGTATCGTGTTACCCAGTAACTGGGTTGTAGCGGTCAGATAGGCAGTTGCTCCATGTAAAATACTGGTATTCAGCTGCATCAGGTTAGACTGGAAGCCAAATATATTCGCAAGATCATCCGCTACAATAAACGGGAAAGATTTCATTGTACCTTAGCCACAACCTTGGTATTCGGACAAGAGTAATTATATAGAATATGGCTTTATGGTCATTTGATTGATAGAGACAGCTGCATCTTTATAAAATACAAATAAAATGTGCCCATAAACATATTTCAAATTAAAATGAAGCCATACCATTTCGCTTCGTGTGAGTTTCGGTAAACCTCTCAACCGCTTTCGAAAGCTCAAAGTGTTATCAATGTTGTGGAATATTGACACTGACAGCTCTTGAATGCGGCTTAGATGTGTTGATCGCGTTCAGATCATTGGTGAAATTCGTCCTAAGGGACTATGCCCGAATATTTAAATTTTCAAAGATACTATTAAAAGTATAGTCTATAGGTGACTACGATTGCGAAAGTTTAAGCAAAACGAGTGTTTGCAAAATTAAAATGGTTATTGAAATTACTTTGAACCGACTTTAAGATAAACTTTGGCAACTTTAGGCCCTCTTCACTGTGCTCATACAAAATTAGTATTAAAATTTAGATATTCGGCAAACTGTTCCAAAGTTAGATTTTGTTTAAAATATTATGGTACATAGAAGATATTGGTTTGTATAATATTAAACCAAATGTTTGTTATTTGGGATCATTTATTATATTAGAACGTGTGTACTTCGCGGTTCTCGTAAGATCACTCACTTTAATCTGTACCCGTGGTGGAAAATAGGTAAGAAAAGAAGATTGATGGTATCACAGACACATCTTCTCTTGAGCTGAAAATATCCATTCTTCTGTCATTTCGGATTAGGCCAAGTGTTGAGGTCTAGAACAATGGTTTTCCTGTCTCCTATACAACGTGTAACGTTAAATGCGCCAAACCTCTTAAGAGGTCATTGTACTCATCATTATGAACAAATTTTACTACGGGCGCAAACATAAAATCGCAAAAAAAAAAACAGCTGTTTAGTACATTTTGACGAGATATGCGAGCATAAATATAGGGAACAACTGATTATTTTCAGCTTAGGTAATATAAAGTCTAAACTGATTGACTGATTTGATTTTGTTACCCTTTCACGTTAAAACGGCTTAACGGATTTGGATGAAATTTGGCACATCATTATATAGAACACGACCTGGATTACGACATAAAATAAAATTACGACATAAATAAAAAAAAAACCCGATATTCTCCCGGAATCGAGACTTATGCGGGAGAAATTATGGGGCGCAGTCATTAATATTAGTCAATAATATTTATCCTTACCTGTAGATAGGCGTGCCAAGATCTTCCCTGTACCACAGCACAAGTAAGACGGCATCATCTTCATCCTGTGTCGCGATGTCGCACGGCAGGTACACCGGCTCGCCGGCCACAGCTACCACTTGCGTCATCGGCACTGTGGACAAAGAAATAGATTTTATTAATATCCTATTAGCACAGCTTATTTTGTGGGCATTGGTGGCCCCAGTAGTGACGACTAACGGCTCCTACAAACAAGTGCGACACGCGATATAATCGCGCGCGACACAATGGCACCGCTCTTTGCGCGACTTGCAGTGCCTTTGTGTCGCGCGCGATTTCATCGCGGGTCGCGCCTGTTTGAAGGAGCCTTAATGCTTCGGCTATATCGTCGTGATAACGCGAACTACACTTCGCGCGCTCTCGCACACCGCTCGACGTCTTTCTGGTAGAAAAAAACATTGTGATTTTCATACATTGGCAATGTCAATCCTTAAGAAAATCACTTTTTTTTTTGCCAAGGGATTATGGTAGACCTATAAAGCTAATGGTAATGATCTCGCTTTGATAAAACTTTTTAACAAAAAAAAAAACCGACTTCCAAAAAAAACACTACAAAGTGAAAAATAACTTTTATTTCGGAAGTCGGTGTCTTTGGATCTGTATTTTAGTTTTTTGCCACCGACTTCCGAAATAAAAGTTATTTTTCACTTTGTAGTGTTTTTTTTGGAAGTCGGTTTTTTTTTTTTGTTAAAAAGTTTTTATTTCTCGCTTTTTAGTGTGTCTGTTTATAATGTATCTAAGTTACAATAGCCTGATGCCAACTTGCTCATCGCCTTTTACAAAATATTGCTTTTCCCGATGCAGGGACGTTAGTTGTTGAGGAGTTCTCCTGATATTCCACCATCAGCTCCATTTCACCATTCGCATTGTGACGAGCATAACTTGCTTAGCATAATATTAAAGTAAGTAATCGAATCGCAAACCGGGAAATACTTATTATTGAGTAGTTCCGGTGGCCATTTGTGGTCTTCATCATCAGTTCCACTTCACCAAATGATGCTTTTAGAGAGCAAATGCACGAGTTACTATAAAAAATACCCAAATCGCTATAGGTGTGCCTATAATACTTGAAGAGTTCCTTCGATTTCTCCAGGATACCATCATCAGATCCTGACCTGATGACAATGGGACCACCTGGAAAGTATACCCTTTCAAACTAAAAAATAATTTTTGAAATCGGTCTAGCCGTCTCCGAGTAATCGGGGAACATACATAAAAAAATAAAATAAAAAAAAGGTTCCGACGAATTGAGAACCTCCTCCTTTTTGAAGTCGGTTAAAAAACGAGAGTAATGTCACCTAGGTAATCTTAATGAAAGTTGCTTGGTACATGTGCCAAGACACGACACAGAACATAGGCACTAAGAACTTTCGCGCATGTTCTCTCACTCGCACTCGCCTCATGTCACCATTTGATCCTAAAAACTCTTACTGCGCAGCCTTCTGCGCAAAGTTCAGGCCCGCCAAGTTACCTCGGTCGTATTGTACATAGAGTAAGTAAACATGTAAACATATACAGGGTTATTGGTAAAACACCAGCAACCTCTTAAGAGGTCATTGTACTCATCATTATGAACAACTTTTATTATGGGACCAAACCTGAAATCGCGAAAAAAAAACAGCTATTCCCTACATTTTGACGAGTTATACGAACATAAATGTAGGGAACAGCTGATTTTTTTTTTCGCGATTTCAGGTTTGGTCTCATAGTAAAAGTTGTTCATACTGATGAGTACAGTCACGAGCACTAATATGTCAACACTTGGCAACTTTCAATTGCGATTTTTTCACGAAATAACGAATGCAACGTTGAAATACGACACTTTACACTAACCTAATGGTTTGAAAATACTTTGTTCCTAATAATATAAAATTTCATTCAAAAATAAAGGAGAAAATCGCCTTTGAATAAAGCCAAGTGTATACATACTTTTGCTCGTGACTGTACAATGACCTCTTAAGAGGTTGCTGGTGTTTTAGCATTAACCCTGTATAAGAGACGGAACTCCCATAGAAAAAGTTGAAAAACGTCGCTTGCATGAAACGTGTACTAAAACTGAATACCAACAAAACAAAAATAACACAGACTGCAGACATGACGTAAAGCTGCCAACATAATAACAAGATAGGGATGTACTAAACATGATAGAGTCGAATAGATGTTAAAGCGAGACAGCGATAGCCGCCATTATGTTTAGTGCACGTTTCATAGTTTCTATTTTTATTAGACAGTTGTGTGAAGAGACGGAACTCCCATAGAAAAAGTTGAAAAACGTCGCTTGTATGAAACGTGTACTAAAACTGAATACCAACAAAACAAAAATAACACAGACTGCAGACATGACGTAAAGCTGCCAACATAATAACAAGATAGGGATGTACTAAACATGATAGAGTCGAATAGATGTTAAAGCGAGACAGCGATAGCCGCCATTATGTTTAGTGCACGTTTCATAGTTTCTTTTTTTATTAGACAGTTGTGTGAAGAGACGGAACTCCCATAGAAAAAGTTGAAAAACGTCGCTTGCATGAAACGTGTACTAAAACTGAATACCAACAAAACAAAAATAACACAGACTGCAGACATGACGTAAAGCTGCCAACATAATAACAAGATAGGGATGTACTAAACATGATAGAGTCGAATAGATGTTAAAGCGAGACAGCGATAGCCGCCATTATGTTTAGTGCACGTTTCATAGTTTCTTTTTTTATTAGACAGTTGCGTCACACTGGTATTGTACAACAGAGAGAGCACCGCGATATAGAAAAAACGTGTATGTCAACCAGTTTCCATAGTGATCCATACAACACTTATGACCGTGCGACGACGAATAAAAGGTAGTTTTTCACGACAAGAAAAACGTGTTGGAGCACAAGGCCTTTTTTTTTTTTTTTTTGCGGATGGGAAATCATCAAATGACCCCTCCCGCTCTGAGTGGAGCGGAAGGGAGTGTCAGATTCTTACCTTCAGGCCAGGCCAGGCCTTCAGGTCAGGTCAGGCCTTAGATATGGATGTTTTAATTATAAAAGGTACACTATAATTATGAAATGTCGTATCGATTGTTAACATTTTCCGTGTTGAAGCGAAACTGACGCCATACTAGATAAATTACAAAATTAATAATAGCTACAACTCACATTTTCATCATTAATATTATTAATATTTGCATAATATTTTGGGTTTCTTTGTGAAACATTATTGTAATATAAGTTTAATTCAATAATTCATTCTAAATGTTAAATGTAAATCTATAAATAAATAAATATAATCATGTAAATCTCTAACAAAAACGACGCGGCAACGCCGTTTTTTGTTTTAATGTCATTTTTATCATAGGTTCCCGCGCTTTTGCTTTTTGTTGTCAAGGTATTGTAACATTCAGTTTAATGTTATTTTAATCTTCTGAATTCCATCCAATACATTCATAATTTGAAATTCGAACACAGGACATAAAAATTAACTGCAGTGATGGCATGGTCAAGATATTCCGTCAGTGAGCCTAATAAAATATACATATTTTTTACATTAATTTGATTGTGCAGCATTTATATATGAATTTGTAATTGGAACTCGGGACCCTCAAAGTCCGCAGCCATATTTTAATATTATAATTTTTTGCATTGAAAAATGCAAAAAAAATAAAATATTAAAATATAAAGGTAAAATTAGGTAGTCAAGGTAAAGTTTTAAAACGGTTTCCCATTTTAAAACTTTTAAAGTTTTAAAACGGTTTCCCATTTTAAAACTTTATACTAACGATTATTTCTTTATATTATAGTTAAAACAAGAAATAAGTTCAACAGTTTATTTCTTAGAACCATAAAGTTGTTAAAGTCGCCTTACAAACTGTAAGAAGTTTTGTAGTAAAGAGAGTTCTTCGTCAACTACATTTACAGTGTAGGTACACTTACCCCCTTACTAATAAACGTCTGTATAGTTACACAACGCTTTGTCTTCTTCTTTCGAAAGTCAAATTACTGACGACTGAAAAAGAGAAAGTTTTTTTTGTAGTAGACACTTGTTATCCCTGCATGAAACAATGATTGTAAGTATGTCTGTCCAAAACAGAACATCACGTAGCTCCCAAAATCATGGAGCGGAAATATCGTGTAATACATTTCTGTTAGAAAGAATCGTTGGCCGCACTCCCTCACGTCGCCAGAGTGGACATGAGTGCTTTTTGCGCTCAACTGAGCAAAAGACTTGCAACTAGCACAAGCACATGTCAAGAAACTTACAAGTCCTTTGGAGTTCCTGTGAGCAGGTCGTAGAAAAGGATCCAGCTTTGAAAAATAAAAAATAAGTGAAGGTACGACGCTTTGGTTTTTTATTTTGGCCGTAGCCGTATAGAACGTTTATTTCCAGCCAGACCTTTCCTTTTTCCTATCACCTTATTCTAAATGCAGTATTTTTAAATTTGGATTCTTACAGCGGTGTCCAAAAGTTAGTCGATATTTTTCCACTTCAGCTGTGATGCCACATAATGATTTAAAATTTTAAAAAATAATCAGGTACTCCGAAGCTTAATTTATTATTTTTATGATAAGTCAATGTAGTTGAATTAGTCAATGAAAACGTTATAGCATTTCAAACATTTGGATCACTAGAATTGTAATGTTTTTTTTTTTTTTTGAGGCCTCCGTATTTTGAATCAGAATTATTATTCGAACTATGAATCTGCAGCTTAGCATTACAAATCATACATTGTCCTCTCATACCTAATAACAGTGTTTATTATTAAAAAATTGTAAAATTAAATCAAATTATTAAAAAAAAAAAGAGTAACCGTGGAGTTTCTTGCTGTCTCTTCCCCATAGGAAGCGATCAATCAAAACCGTGTACCTTTCTTAAGGTTAAAAAAAATTAAGGTTGAGAAATGAAAATGAAATGCGAGGTTTTATAAAATTAATTATCTGATAGATGTGCTCACATATTTACAAACATGGTAAACGTAGTGAATGAATGAGAGATTGAATGGAGCAATTATAGATATGTACATATCTATAATTGCTCCATTCAATCTCTCTTTTATTTTTCTTTGGCTGTTTGTGTATGTGAGTTTAAATGTTTGTAAACGCACCCACAATACAGCAGAAATTCCTAGAGCGGGGCAACGTTTAAAAAAAAAAAATAGCTGTCATTGTGAATCGCATAGCGCTGTCTTGCTCTCTCTTCGACATACAAATGAAATCTATTTTCCACATATCGCTTTTGCGACAGCAAAAGACTCAAAAGGAACATCAACGTCAATTTATTTCCACGATAATAGCTTTGAAACTAGCCTGGATACACATTAATCAATCTGGGAAGCCTCTTCCCAACTATAATACGATACCCTTTGGTAAGACTGGTGTCAGACTTTTGCCCTAAATGTACTAGCGCACCTAAAAATAAATCAAAGTAATCGCCAAACTTCTTTTTCCAATAAAAACATAGTGAAGAGCTCCAATTTCCTTACGTTTTTAGCCTTGTATTTTTAGGCCCGACCAACGTATTTCTAAAGGCGGATTTATCTCTGTTTTTCTTTCGCATCTGCGTGGATTTCGCCGATCGTGAATTCGTGAGAATTTGAATATGATTCAAACTGCCATTCATATTTTTAGCTGTTCAGCTGAATCAAAGGGAGCGGAAGACTTTTTTGTAGACTCCGCGATCTGTATCTGTTAAGTTAATGAAAAGAGTTTTTATTTCGGGATGTGAAATATATTTTTTGTACGGTTTGAAGAAAGAAGTTATGGTCCAAGATTATGTTAAGGAAACGTTATGTTTGCTGTTTGGATTCTATCATATCTTATCAGACATAATAATCATTTCTATCAAGGTATTTTTTCAAATACCTATCGAACACTTTTTAATATGATTGTATTTGTTGAATCTCGTTTCGCAGTTACATAATTCTATCAACTAGCAAAAAAAAAACTGGGTTCTTGGGGCCTAAAAAGGCCACTTTGGCAGAATCATAAAAGGATAACATTATGAATCATAATATGACGAAGACCGTTCGTGTTTTTCTTTTTTTCGTTGCACTACGTAGGTATAATCAAAGAGATTGGGATTGGAGTTGTATTGAATTGATTGGTATTTTAGCACAGACAAAAAAAATAACTGAAAAATCCTTTACCAATGGGATTTGATACGATTAACTTAACAGTTAACTCTCCATTAGGATTCATAATGTTATCCTTTTATGATTCTGCCAAAGTGGCATTTTTAGGCCTCCTGACTCCATCATAAAATAGGTACATAGAAAAAAAATGGTTGCCTGTAAAGTCGGTTTTACGGGCGAAGATTTTACGTGACAACGACCGATCATCCGATCATAGTTGAGTGGGAGAGAGACGCAAGGCATTCGGCGGGCCTCTCTCTCGTTCGGTGACTCATCGTAACGTTACCGAGCGTTACACTTTTTCATAAGTGACTCCCAGCCGCAACCTAATTTAAGACGTTGTCACGTCAACAAAAAAGCATCAGCCACTGAAAAATGCTCGCACACATCGCAAGAAGTTCAAACAATAAATCGGCCGATGTAACGGCGGGTATAAGTGACGTCTTCGCCACCCGGACATCCGTACGTCCGGGCGTTCTTACCCCTGTCCGGATGCAATGAGACAATGTACCGAGAAAAGCGTACTGTATTTGTGTTAGTCCGGACGCAGTTTATCCGTAGTTCTCTAACAAGTCCTTGTTCTTTTAAAGTGATTTAAAATGTTCTTTCAGTCTGAATAAAATATGTAAGAGCTCGCTGCTTGTTTTAAAAATTGTTTGCTAAGGAGTGTCTAATTAATCTACTACGGTAAAGTGAATTGGATTTTGTGAAATGCATTGCGAAACTGTTCCACTGAATCACTTAGTAGAAAGTCAAAATGAATGAGAGAAAACGTGGTATACATTGTAATGACGTCATGTGACGAGAGATGACCTATTCCTAAATTTTAAATAAAATGTTATTGTACGGATAGTACACAAGCTTTGCTTGTGGACTGCCAAGTCATGTGTCGCACGTTCAAACCCGGCCGTCGTCAGGATCGTCTTTTTGTATTTACAATTATTTAAAAGATCATTTATCTACATTAAGAAATAGTTAAAAAGGCGACGGTGAGTTTGAAGGTGACAGAGCAGCGCTAAGACTAGTCAGAAACAGACGTGTGTCACTTTATATGCAAATGTTCTTGAGATACCGCCATGTCAAAATAATAAATATTGTGACCAGAAATAAATTCGGGAGATCTATTTTGTTTGCTTATGTGAATATCTTAGACCAGGAAGGGCATGCCGACACGCCCTTTAATTATTGGAGAATTCTTGTGCAAATTTCCCCAAGCGAGCAGCTAAACCGTATGTACAATTTCTCATATATCCGTCACTATCTTGTTACCGTTCCGTGGCGAAGACTCACGCCAGCAGCCGGCAGTACTGAGGACTGGAAGGGTTCCATGCTCCTACCGCCATCTGTCTAAAACCCTCCTGGCGCCCTTCTTATTTAGTATTAAGTTAGTTTTAAGTATTTAGTTAAGTTTGTGTGCCCAGCTGTCACCGCCCTTCAGGCCGGCACATCTTGCGGTTATTGAATAAACCCGTGTTAAATATTAAGTAGTTTCACTGTCAAAACACCCACCAAAATAGGTACGTAACATGGCGCCTAACGTAAAAATAGGGTGGGTTGCACAGTGTATGTTCTTTTGTATAATGTGTGTGTAATTTCAGATTAGGTTATAGTTGTGGTGTTGAGGATCTTACCCATTCTCCGTTAATTTTAGTTTCGAGCAATAATATTATTGATAAATGATTGTTTGTTAATTAAACATCCTTGTCATCGATATCGATCATTCTGTGCTGTTTACCGGCAATCATTGATATACTTACATACCTATATAATTTAGCAGTGCCGGCAATACATTTATTCTGTGTTATTACGTTACAAGTTTTGTTACGAGTTTTGTTTTTTCCTTTGGAACACGTTCTGAGAATAAGAAGTAAAAAAAAAAAAAAAAAAATTATTAACTTATTTTTTTTTTTTTTTAAAGTTGCATTTAGACTTAGGGTGGATTTTTGGTCATAAATTTGTAGGTGGTTAAAAAAAAAAAAAAAAAAAAAAAGAAAAAAAAAAAAAAAAAAAAAAAAAACGTCATGGATCCATACTATCTTTTAAAAGACGAACTGGAATTTGAACTTGCGTGTAGGGGCATAGTATCGAGGGCGGTTGTTTCAGTATTAAGGAGATTATTAAAGGAAGTACTTTTAAGTGAACAAACCGGGGACTATACCCATGAAATTAAAGCGCCGAGACAGAGTTTGGAGACTCCGTCGGTAGAACTTGAAACTTGCTCGTCCAAACTCAAAGTATTAACACAATATATTTCAGAATTAACGGACAGGCCGGATAAACCTTTATTTAGGAGACTTGTGTCTAGGTCAATTCATGTACAGAACAGATTAGCCTTCATCACACCGACATCAGATGGGGAAACAAAATTAAAATCTGAACTAAAAACAAAGGGGCATGTCTTATTAGCTCAGTTAGAAGAACGAGATGAGCCACCTGTAGAAGCTGATTTGTCAGCTGAGGATAAAAGTAATATAATAGAAACATTAGGGGAGGTCGGCAACAAAATAATTAAAAAGATGGAAGAAAGTAGAAACATCATAGGGGAAACACCACAAAACACTGTGAATCAGCCACAAAACGAGAGGAAAACTTGTACCTTCGAGGATTGCTTTAATGATCAAAATAAGGTCACAAAATTATTTCGCAGTTCCACTATAGATGACGGTGTGGGTAATCGAAAATTAGTTCCGATCAGTAGCTGGGGTATAAAATTCTCCGGAGGAAATAATATGAGTGTAAATGCATTTATAGAACGGGTAGAAGAAATAAAAGAAGCACGCAATGCTAGTGACATTGATTTGTGGAGGTATGCAATTGATTTCTTTGAGGGTGATGCGCTTATATGGTATAGGGCGAACAAGGACAGTGTATGTGATTGGGAGGAACTGGTCTTCCTCCTCAAACGCACATTCCAATCTCCTTATTATCAGGAAGATTTATTAGATGAAATTAAGACTAGAACGCAGGGTAAAGATGAATCGGCAGTAATTTATATTTTTGTAATGCAAAACATGTTTAATAGGCTACCTAATAAGATCACTGAAAGTGAAAAAATTCAGATCATTATAAAAAATCTGCAGCCATATTTGCAGAGAGCGGTATGCAGGGATACCTTCATATCAGTGGAGGATCTGGTTAACATATTACGGATATTAGAAAGAACTAAACGTAATTGTGACAACTTTCAAGAGCCACAAAGTCATAAGTTTAAATTAGAGCCCGATTTGGCTTATAAACCTAGTGCATGTATTGTTATCAAGGAAATAAAAGAAATGCCAGTAGTAGCAGAAATAAAAGATGTAAAGGCAGTAGGCAGTCGCTGCTGGAATTGTAGAGAAATAGGACACCTATTTCGAGCCTGTACTGTAGTTAAGCAACGATTATTTTGCTTTAAATGTGGTCGTTTTGGGGTTACTTCAAAAAATTGTTCGTGTAAGGGAAACGCGGCAGGGGAAGGCACAAAACCTGCCAAGTAGTGCCTCCCCTGCAAAAGCAAAGTAAAGAATGGCAGGATTGGTTACAGACATTACAACATTTCTTCAAATACAACGAAATCTGCAAAATTTTTCATAATGATAATGACAACCGTAATTATATTAAGTTTAAGGTTATGGATTGCGACTGTATAGGGTTGTTAGATAGTGGAGCTAACCTAACGGTGATAAATCCTAAGTTTGCTAGGGTCTTGGTCACATTGGGATTACGTTCGTACGGTAAACCAGGGGCTAGGTTGTCTACGGCTGATGGAACTAGTCACACCATAACTGAGGCCTTTGATGTTCCGGTATCATTTGATAACCAATTTCATATCATGTCAATGTTAGTAATGCCAGGATTATCACAAGATCTGCTACTAGGTAAAGTTTTTTTTGATGCGTTCGGAATCCAATTAAAATTGAAGAGCGATTGTGCGCTTATAAACAAAGAGATCTCACCTCTAGAAACTTCCAAAACAACCATCATACCTATGGAAGATTTAAGTGTCAGTCAGCAAAAGGAATTGTTTGGGTTAATTACAGAAATGAAAAATAGCATAGGCACGGGGTTAGGTAGAACGCATATTCTAAAACATAACATTGACACAGAAAATCAGAAACCAGTTTACCAAAAACAATATAACTTCTCACCAACCATAAAAAAATTAATAGAGAAAGAAGTCGACGAAATGCTCGAGAATGATGTGATAGAACCATCAATCAGTCCTTGGTGTTCACCCGTGCTTCTAGTTAAAAAACCTAATGGGGAAAACAGACTTTGTCTAGACAGCAGGCAATTAAACAAGGCCACCAAAAGAGACACTTACCCATTGCCAAGAGTTACTACCATTATTGACAATCTTCGCAGTGCAAAATATTTGAGCACATTAGACCTTAAATCTGCATTTTGGCAAATACCGTTACAGGAAACAAGCAAAGAAAAAACAACTTTTGCTGTGCCTGGTAGAGGGTTGTTTCAGTTCAAGGTTATGCCGTTCGGCTTGGTAAATGCATCTCAAACACAGCAAAGGTTGATGGATATTCTATTTCAGGCGCACGATGATAAAGTTTGGGCATATTTAGACGATATCATAATTTGCACTTCTTCTTTTGATGAACATATGGAAGTATTGAGGAAAGTTGTGGCTATTTTGAAAGAAGCTAATTTAAGCGTCAATCTAGAGAAGTGTAAATTTGCTAGATCTAGTTTGAAATTCTTGGGATATATAGTGGATAGAGAAGGACTGAGAACTGACCCCGAGAAAGTTACGGCTATATTAAACTTTCCGAGGCCAACAAATTTCACAGAACTCAAAAGGTTCATTGGGCTAGCCAGCTGGTATAGACGTTTCGTACAAAATTTTTCTCTGATTGCTGCGCCTTTACATAATCTCACTAAAGGTAAAAAGAAAACAAAGTTAGTATGGTCACAACCTGCTGAAGAAGCCTTTTTAAACCTTAAGACTTTACTTACGTCGGCTCCAGTAGTTTCGTGTCCTGATTACAATAAGCCATTTACCATACAGTGTGATGCATCTAATGAAGGTGTAGGAGCGGTATTATGTCAGAAAACAAACGACCATGATCAACCTGTTGCATATCTAAGTCGAAAACTGAATGATTGTGAGAAACGCTATTCAGCCTCAGAGAAGGAACTTCTGAGTGTAGTTTATGCAGTGGAGAAATTTCGACCTTACATTGATGGAGTTCATTTTACTGTCATTACGGACCATAGGGCCTTATTATGGCTGCATAAAATGAAAGATCCTCATGGAAGATTGGCAAGATGGGCCATGAAACTACAGCAGTTTTCATTTGACATAGTCCATAGACCTGGCAAACTTAATATTGTGCCTGATGCCTTATCGAGGTCGGTAGATATTACCACTCTAGAGTCAAATTTCATAAAAGTATTAGAGAAACACAAGGATGATTGGTATCACAATAAAGTGAATCAAATTATCGGAAATCCGAGCAAACATGCCAATTGGGCTGTTTTTAATGGTTTACTTTTCAGGAAAGTCATATTAAAACAATATCCTAGTCATACTTCCAATTGGAAATTATTCATTCCTAACCAACTCAAGAACGACGTGCTAAAAAAATGTCATGATGACATAAATGCTGGTCATTTGGGAGTTCGCAAAACGTATTACAGAATCAAAAAGGACTTCTTTTGGTTTAACTTGCTAAGAGATGTTAAGGATCATGTCGACAATTGTGAGACTTGTGCAAAATATAAAGTATCACAGCAACATCCCTTTGGATTAATGGGTCAACATAGAGATGTATCTCAGCCGTGGCAGGTAATTTCTTTAGACTTAATGGGTCCATTTCCCCGGAGCAAAATAGGAAATACCATGCTATTAGTCATATCGTGTTGGTTTAGTAAGTTTGTGTTACTGTTCCCTTTGAGAACGGGAAAGGCAGACAAAATTTGTGAGATAGTAGAACGTCAAATATTACTGTTTGGGGCACCCACGGCAATCATTTGTGATAACGGCAAACAATTTGAGTCACAATCATTTAAGGAAGTAGCCACTAAGTATCAGTGTAGATTAAGGTATACACCACTTTATCATCCACAAAGCAATCCGACGGAACGAGTAAATAGAGTAGTTGGGACACTTATAGCGGCCAATTCATCGGCTAAAAAGCATAACGAATGGGATGTTCACTTACAAGGAATTGCACATTCCATAAATACAGCTGTACATGAGACTACAGGCTATACGCCCTCATATTTGTTCCTTGGTAGGGAAGTTTCAATTCCACCGTTTGATATTTCTGCATTAGACACTGATTCTCTAGATTTGAGCAAAGAGTTAAATTATAAATTTGAAAATGTTTTAATGGATATTTCGAAACGACAAAAATTGTACAAAGAGGTTCAGATGAAGCTATTAAATGCTCATAACAATAGTAGCAAATACTATAATAAGAATCATAGACCCGCTACATTCACAGAAGGGGACATTGTGTGGAAAAGAACCAAATACTTATCCAAAGCATGCGACAAATTTATGGCCAAACTCGCACCAAAATTTGAAAAAGTAAAAATTGTACAGAAGCTCTCGAATAATGTGTATCGCTTACAAAATATGCAGGGCAAGAATATAGGCATTTGGCACGCGAAAGATTTAAAAAGATAAAAAAAAAAAAAAAAAAAAAGGTTTTTTTTTTTTGTTTTGGGGAGGAGGATATTTGTAATGACGTCATGTGACGAGAGATGACCTATTCCTAAATTTTAAATAAAATGTTATTGTACGGATAGTACACAAGCTTTGCTTGTGGACTGCCAAGTCATGTGTCGCACGTTCAAACCCGGCCGTCGTCAGGATCGTCTTTTTGTATTTACAATTATTTAAAAGATCATTTATCTACATTAAGAAATAGTTAAAAAGGCGACGGTGAGTTTGAAGGTGACAGAGCAGCGCTAAGACTAGTCAGAAACAGACGTGTGTCACTTTATATGCAAATGTTCTTGAGATACCGCCATGTCAAAATAATAAATATTGTGACCAGAAATAAATTCGGGAGATCTATTTTGTTTGCTTATGTGAATATCTTAGACCAGGAAGGGCATACCGACACGCCCTTTAATTATTGGAGAATTCTTGTGCAAATTTCCCCAAGCGAGCAGCTAAACCGTATGTACAATTTCTCATATATCCGTCACTATCTTGTTACCGTTCCGTGGCGAAGACTCACGCCAGCAGCCGGCAGTACTGAGGACTGGAAGGGTTCCATGCTCCTACCGCCATCTGTCTAAAACCCTCCTGGCGCCCTTCTTATTTAGTATTAAGTTAGTTTTAAGTATTTAGTTAAGTTTGTGTGCCCAGCTGTCACCGCCCTTCAGGCCGGCACATCTTGCGGTTATTGAATAAACCCTTGTTAAATATTAAGTAGTTTCACTGTCAAAACACCCACCAAAATAGGTACGTAACAACATAATTAGCCTATAATGTTACCACTGCTGGGACACAGGCCGCATTTCGGTGAGAGGAAGTAGGACGTAATGCACCTCGCAGGCCCTGTGCAGGTTGGTAAATGTCTTTAAATTTTTGGTTCTAGGATATCCCGGTTTCCTCACGATTTTTTCCTTCGCCGTTTTGGGAGCAGTGGTAATGAAATAATTTATACAAATTGAAGCACCTGTCTACGTTCGAACCTACGATCCTCAACTCCTAAGTCACGGCCGTTACCACTGAGCCACCACTGCTCACTAAGTGGCCAACCAACCCATAAACAACGTGCCATATTCGTGGATGGGTGTCGAATTACATCCGGACCTAGTTTCTCCGCATGTTAAGCGTCATGCGCAAGTTACATAATACGGCACAGTCGGAAGATCTAAGCACTTTTTACATAGTAGTTCACACAATATCTGCAACCAAGTTACCTGTATTTATCCTATGTAAAAGCATCATGTAAAACCATAAATCGACAAAGAAAAATCAGAACATATAACCATAAATCCACTTCCAAATAAAAAGTCAGTTTACTTATCACAGAATTTCCGCTGTTTCCATCTGAGATCATGAAACATGCATGTAGCAACTAAACGTCTATGAGCCACCATTATTGAATATCCTCGCTGTTGGATATGGTTGCAATGGAAATCGGTTCTCGAAGCGTCGCGGAAACGCTATTAATTTCCGAATGTCGATTCGTGTCGGCTCTGCGTGCGGTTCGAGACGGTTTTGGCTATATTTAGAATGTCCAATGATGTGGATGTTCGATTTGTTAGCTAAAAGTCTGGGGTGTGGAGTTAATATTGGGTTTTGGATTTGGGGGTGTAATAAAGTTTTTGCTCCATTTGTTTGTTGAAGTTCCTATTGTTATTTTGAGGAACATTGAAAATAAGGGATACAATTTATTTTTCGAGCGAATCTCTCTTTCCACCAGAGTAATTCTACAACGAATTTCAAATAGGATGCCACAAGATTTTGATAGCTTTTGTCAATTGAACATCATCAAACGGCTATCTAAAATAACCCAGGAGCGTGCCCTTTTTTGGACAAACTCAAATTCAAAGCATTTATTTCAAATAAACCAATTAAATCATTATCATGATGATTCGATGTACCATGTTCATACAAATACAACTCGAACCAAAGATTGTTCATTGTACTGTGTTTAAATCCACTCGGGCTTTAGAACAGACAAAAATCTCTCTAATTCCATAAAATATCAAAGGTCAAACCCAAAATCATCACTCGTAATAGTCACGGAGTCAGTTCACTTGAATCCAATAATCTTGTTTGGGAACCTTCCCAGTGTGAACGTGTTCGAATAAATCCTATTTCGTAGCTGTGACGTCGGCATCCCTGAAAATACCCAAAATTTGACTATTCAGAGTATTCAGTTCAGAAGTACGAGAAATCGAGTTAAGCTGTTCTAATTTGGCTTTGATGTTTAGACATCGTTCGTGCTGATGTTATTTTGAAAGGACGGAGGACGTAGATAGTTGGTAATTGTTATGAAGCGATTCGATATGTCCGGGCGGGCATTATGTAAGTCCAGCCGGTCGATTCTGTAAAAATCTCACCGTGAACACTTAGGTGAAGTGAGTTTGTTTTTGCTAGGAATGGACACTATTGACAGCTCACTCCACGCTCACTTCACCTAAGTTTTCACGGTGAGATTTTTACAGAATAGCACCGCTGCACCGTAATTTCGTAACACACTACCAAACACAAATATTGCTAATCCATTGCTTCATTTATGTTCGAAATATGTGTCTGCTCAACAACGTAAATAACGCAATGAATGCTGTTGAACTGTCAAAATGGAAGCCATTGCTACTGTTAGTAGGCATGTTACGCAACTACCCCACTGTTCGATGGTCTAATTGATACGTTTCATCCAGTGAGTATCTACTAAGTATTGAATTGCCAAACCCTCCTATATGTAAACCTTTAACTCTGCCGGCCAACTTTTTTGCATTAGTCGGGTAAAAAACAAAATTATTTCTGGCCAGTAATTTTTAAAAGGTCGTGTTTTTGTAATCGATAAGAAGGTCAATACTGGCTGACTTTTATACCGTCTCGACCACGTAGATTTAAAAGAGTGTTCGTGGAGCTTCTTGCCCGTTCTTCTCCAAATGTTCCTATTATCCTTACGTATAGGCAACTGGCTTTATCTTTTGACTGACTGACCCCTTGACCATTCAAAAGTGCCTGTAATTATTTATTTGAAATAAATGGGGTATCATTTAAGCTATCACCAATTTAATTAGTTTTGTGTTTCTTAAATAATAGGGTTTGTCCTCCAAATAGTAGATCTGTCACCAAAATGTAGTCACCAAACAATGCAAAATCAGTTCCACAATAAATCACCTAAAATCCTGAGATATAAGGTCTATAATAATTTTTTTTTTAAATAATCTCTTTTTCCATATTTTTTTTCTTTAAAATTTAGTCGTTTCTGGCACTCGCCGGCCGCTGCCGCGGCACCGCTCGCTTCGCTCGCTCGGCTCGTGCGTAGGAGGTCACAGTTTTAACCTAACCTAACCTAAGCATTTTTTTTTAAATAATTAACCTCGTAACTAATTCGGTTCTCGATAATGTCCATTTCAAGTAACAAAACTGTTATTATAAGAACGAAGTTTATATTCATGTAATGCAATATAATTTTATTGGTTATCGATCTCTTATTTTACACATATATTAACATTAATTTGATAATTCATACCTGGGAACAATTTTTGTTTATCTGAGAACGAAAATATTTCGTGGCGATAGATCTATTTATTAGGTGATACAACTTGATGACAAATATAAATTTTGGTGATAGAAAATATAGTTCCCAAATAAATGTAGGGTTTTGAATTTGACAAACTCAAACTCAAACTCAAATCATTTATTTCAATTAAACCTTGTACAGGCACTTTTGAATTGTCAAAATTAAATAGTCTGTCAGTTAGTCAGAAAGTTGAAGCTAGTTACCCATTCCAAAGCGTAGATCTCTATGGAGAAGAACGGGCAAGAAACTCCATGGACACTCTTTTAAATCAAGATATTACAAAATCCTGGGTACATTATTCTTGTTGCTTCTATATGTGAGAACAATGTAAAAAAGACAGAAATGAAGAAACAATTCAAGACATAAGATTAAAAATAAGCCTTGGCAGTTAAGAGATGACCAGTCTCAACCGACGGCGCCCGTTCACGAACATGACGCGTGGATCAGCACCATCCAGCTCAACCATTTTGTAGGGAACCGAATGATCCAACAATAGGGTGCAACATGCATGTGACATTCAACAATAGGGTGATATAACCATTACAAGGTACTGTACTGCAGTTCTCAAAATCATTTTAACTCTTGTGTCTTATTTTCTTATGCATACAGTAAATACAAGAAAAATATACGCTAAACTTTGTTCGACTTGAATACCAACCTGAGAATTTCATATTTCAACTTTATGTCGAAAATTTTACGGGCCTGTCCTATTCGAATGCCATAACTAATATAGATCGATATCCGCTCTGAATTTAATACTATCCAAAGTTCCATTCATTCGAAATTAATGGAGTAATGGCCAAAGATAACATCTAACTGAACCCTAAAATTACCCCAACCTCTCGAATTGCTCCCTATTATGAAGGAACATTCTAGAGGCGATAGTAACACTTTCCAAAACAGCTCTAAAATTCTGTAGTACCTCCTCGTACCTCGCCTGTTTTACTAACGCCACTATGTAAATGAAGTAATCAACACACCTAATCCAATCTTTTTGTCGTCGTACCAAATTGCTCAAAAACGATATTACTCCCAAACTGCAAGCACAAACTGGCAAAAAGCTTAATAAAGTACCGATATCGCAAAAGAAAATGGCGCCACTTCTATTCATAAACGTTCCTAACCAAAATTGAACTTTGACAATTGTATTTTAAAGTCCAATTTGCTTCGCTATTTAAAATCCAAAGTTGGGATTCGAGGACGGTAGTGGGACATCATTTGAATAATTAAAAAGCGGCTTTATCTATTTATTCAGTTTCACCCAAAGTTGTTGAGTTGCATTGTGTCCAATCTATAGGCGAATTTGAGGGTGCTTTAGTTCGCTACAGCGCTGCTTATCTCTGGAGGGCTTTTGACGAGAGTGGGCTTTGCAGTCGTCAAAATAGATTCTACTGTATTTAAGAACGTAAAAATATTTTTAGATTTTACTAGCTGCGCCCCGCGGTTTCACCCGCGTAAATGTCGATCCCGTGGGAATATCGGGATAAAAAGTATCAGCTAGGGTATCAGCTACCTCCACACAAATTATCAAAATTGGTCTAGCTGTTTGAGCGTGAAGAAGTAACAAGCATATAAACACACAGGCGAAAGTTTGTGTGTGGGGGTGCCACACACAAACTTTCGCCTTTATACTATTAGTGTGATTTATATGGTGTACCATAATAAAGAATATTCTTTCTATTCTACTGATCCGAAAAAAATAAAAATGTTTCAAAGTAAAGGAAAAGTTCAATGAACGAGCCAAGTATTCAACAAGTACGTACAGATAAAACTCAAAACAGAGAAAGAAGGCAAATAGAAAAGCCTCAACGGCCAGCAACAATTTCAAATCCATATTCCACATTTAAAAATCTCGGCAACAATTCAAGATGATCACAACTTGAAACAAAGCGTGTCCAAGACTAAGATAGCTTAAGTATCTCGTTCGTGTATAGTTGCGGTTGGAATATAAAACGGGTGCACGTACTACAAACATTGGTTCGCAAACACTTCGTTTGAACATGTACAGCAAACAATTGGTCTTGGTGCTGCATGGACGATGGCCGTGTTTGGTGATTGGTGATCGGTTGGTTAAGAATTTGCTATTTGCTCTTATTTATGTTTACGGAAGAAAGAGGAATGTCTTTGGTAGGAATTTTAAAGGAGGATTTAAGCTACTTGCAATGTTTGGTATTTAGAATTGTCTGTTGGATTCAGTTTATGTACCTAATAGCTAGTCTGCGATATGCTTTTATTTCAAAAGGACTCATTGGTAGTCGTAAAAATATTAGACAAGAGTCTTTTCAAAGTCCTTTAACTCTGCCAATAAGCTTGGTAGTAAAAAAAACAAGAGATAATAAAATACTTACACTCTATTTTTTTATTGCTAGACCAAAATGACAGCTGCCTAGCAAATTAAAAAGTAAAGTATATGAACAATATATTTTTGACCAAAATATTTCTGTCTTGATTTTGACTCAAGATTCGTCTACAAGGACAGAATACTCTTCAATGTTGAGAACATTGAAGAGTATGCTGAACCTAAAAATATCCATCACAATCCGCCTCAGAACAGAACAAAAGCCACCTGATCATAATTTTATCCAAAACTAACATAAATGACCTTGTGGTATCCTGAGGGAAATCTCCCCATGTCCCCGGCATGTCACGCCTGAGATATGGAAGGCTGACTGTGAGTAATGCTGGTTTCGTCTAGATGAGGCAAAGGATTTCCCGGATTACGCCAAACGTGTTATTATTACGTGTGTGAGAGCTTGCGAGAATTACACGCTTAATTTGGCTTTAAATTTTAAAAGGACGTTTAGGGCTGTTTTGGTAAGATTTGAGACGGGATTTGTTAATGATTTAGTTGGTGTTGTAGGAAATAACATATGTTCTATGAACAACGAACATACATTAAATGATTACACAGGGGAACACAATGTGACAATTAGTTGTGCTATTAGTTTAGTTGATGTTAAACTTTCGTAAAAATTGACGATAAAAATGACGAAGTACTTTTTTTTCATAAGTACGCCAAGGACATCATGAGCCTGCAATTATTCTTTTAGCCATTTATTATCTTTTTTAGTCTGAATAAAATTTCTGTATTGCGTCAGAGATGTTTACGCAGAACCGTACTGATGGTTTCTACGCAATTGTGCGGAAGAAAATAGCGTCTGTGGTAGCTAGAACCCGGGCCGGGGGCAACAGCATTCTAAAAACAGTGACTGAGAATGTGTTTTCCCCTTTTATCAGGCATTTTGTGGAGAAGATGACCGGTTGAGAAACGGATTTGTCTTCTTTACAAAGCGACTCAGACCCAAATTGTTATCTTAATTTATGTATATACTAACACTAGATATAAGGTACTTTACTAACATTACGGATCTCTGTTATCTGATTATTTGAAATAAATAAAATTAAAATAATACAGAATGGAGCTGCAGTGGTGGCCCAGTGCTTACTTTGTGTAAATTATTTCACCACCACCATGAGGAAACCGGCATGTTCTAGAACCAAAAAATCAAAGATATGTGACATCTACCAACCCGCACTGGTTGAGGAGGCCTGTGTCCCAGCAGTGGGAACATCATAAGCTTATTATGGCTACATACGAGGGGTATAATTAATCTTATAATAATGATATAATCTTACCAAGGGGCGTATTACCCAGTAACTGGGTTGTGGAGGTCAGATAGGCAGTCGCTCCATGTAAAATACTGGTATACAGCTGCATCCGCTTAGACTGGAAGTCGACCCCAACATAGTTGGGAAAAAAGCTAGGCAGATGATGATGACGAGTAACACAAGATAAAATAGATGTCCAGAATTTTTGTCGGGCAGAAAATTCAAGAGTCTTAGATCCTAACACATATCAATCAGAAGTGTACCAGTTGGCATCCGTAAATAAGTTAGGAGCTACTCATGTTTACTGCGACCCTCACGCAGACAGACATTGAAAAACAACGGTACAGCTACGTCACAGGCAGAATTACAGTCGGTAATAATAAATGTAGGCTGTCGAGAAATCGAACAGTTGCTACCAAGGAGTCCCGACAGGAATAACGGGACAAGGAAGCAAGAAAAGTAATACAGGACGTAGTTGGAATATGTTTCCTGAATTTCGAAGAATATTTTAGTAGGAATGGAAATAATAATGTCTGAGAATTATAAATATTAAAGTATTAAGACTGGAATGGAATCTCATGAATGGTTGTTTATTGTGCCATCAAACATATCATTTGTGAGAAAAAAAAGCAAAGAAGTTGGTTAGAAGGTTTAATAATAATAATTGTGAATATGAGGACTATGTGCCTCACAGGATCTGACCACGGTTATGTCAGGAGCAGGACTTTAAAAGAGTCTTTGATCCCTGAGTTCTTTTCGCTATTTCTTCTCAGGGGTATTCAAATATGATATGTCGAATCCATCTAGTTTTTTTTATATGACGTATAAAAGTGATTCCGATATCCTAAATACATCATCATCATTTCAGCCGATAGACGTCCACTGCTGGACATAGGCCTCCCCCAAGCACCTCCACTTCCTAAATACATAATTTAAAAAAACATTTAATTTTATTTAAGACTAGATGCGCCCCGCGGTTTTACCCGCGTAAATGTCGATCCCGTGAGAATATCGGGATAAAAAGTAGCCTATATGTTAATCCAGGGTGTCAGCTACCTCCATACAAAATTTCATCAAAATTGGTCCAGCCGTTTGAGCGTGAAGAAGTAACAAACATATAAACACACACACACACCCCCCCACAAACTTTCGCCTTTATAACATTAGTGTGTTTTCAATGACCATCACTATGCAGCATATTATTCCGTTTCAATAACATTTTTTTGTACTCACAGTGAATTCGTTCCCAAAACTTTTAATAATACTTCATTACATTCCTCGCCTCCTCTCGCCTCTAACCATAACCGAAAAAATGTAGTCGTGACATAAATTCCTCCTAAATCTTCCCTCAGCCTACTTGTTTCACACGTTCTATAATCACATCATCGGCTTTCACATCCAACACCCCGCTACAGTCTCCGAATCATTCCCATTCATCAGCTCACAAACATAAATAACAGCTCCCATCCTAATCAACAGGACATCACATAAAATCCAAAGTATATACTATTGATATAGCAAATATTTTTCTACCATTTATCCTGCCGGGCAAACACGGCCGTCCCCTGTGTAATTCCATTATAGATGGACCCGCCCGTCCTGTATTATTCAACGTCTCACGAATCTTTGTGTAAAGATTCTTGTGTTTCTGTTTTAATATTAGCCTGTTTACTAAGGAAATTGCCAGCTATATCTTAGTTGGATCTGTCTTTGTCCTTAACTGCTTGTCACTTTGTGTTTTTGAAATTTTTATGCGGTCGCTCCGTCCGGACGAAATTATGTCACATGATTGATGTCAAATATAAGCGGTGGTAGAATTTAACTGAGTCTGGGTGTCTCCCAAAATGTTTTGGTGGTGTTATTAAGAATACAGATGGCTTATATTTGGTAGGGAGTTTTAGAAGTTATTTTTATTGTTTTGGTTTTAGCTTCGACATCGCTTTTCCTGTTGAGTTTATATATATATGTGGCGGTGTGAGAGCTACACATCATTCCGGCATCATGCAAAATCCTGCATCTCGCAATCAGAGTTTACCGCACAACTAGCATATATTTAACGCCCCGACTTCAATCATCGGGCAGTTGCCCACTAGACAATATACCCATCTGGTCGAAGGATGCTCCCAGTATGAGCATTGCACCCTGGTCATCATACTTCTATATAATATATTTCCAATATACAGTCCAGTATGTTATGAGTACGTTACGTAATAATTTGTACAGTGATACTGAAATTGATTCGGAGGAAACATAAGAAACTCGTCTTGTATCCATTTTTGATTTTTGGTTATTTCAACAGGTTGTAGATAATCTGTGACATGACATATTAGGTCCTTTCCTATGAAGTTTCCCAGTTTTGTTACTGGCTATTGTATCATTCATTCTATTAAGCATTCCGAATTCTAATTAATTTTATAATATAGGATGGCATTTTGTTTTTCAATATCAGTTGTTCATTTGTTTTCCCGATCTTCGATTTTTTTTAAATATCGCTGTTTCGTGACCATGGCTAAATTAATTAATTAATTACTCCGATTAGATAAATATGTAATTTTCGATAAAAAAAATCTATGTAAAACGGCAATTTCATAAATATGGACCTAACACTAATTTGGTACTTATGTCAAATATGTATTTAACCCAACTAATTCAGAGCACTCCAGACAATTCAAGTGATTAGCATAATGAGATTAAACACAATAGTTGTAGATATTACAATCAAACCATTGATTATCGTTTGAACCAATCATGTGTCGGGTGCCTTAACTAGTCTATTAGTACATTACAGGACTGCATATATTATAATATTATTAAACAGGAATGCATTAGACGTGTTTGATTGGCGCGTTGAAGCGATTGACCGCGAGGTTGGTTTCCAGATGAGTGAGCGGTAATTATAGCTAGACAATATTATCCATATTTGTTCATAATAATAAATAACCCGTTGGATGCGAGAAGCACAGAACCGGTCGAAGTGGAAGTGCTTGGGGGAGGCCTATGTCCAGCAGTGGACGTCTTTTGGCTGAAATGATGATGATGATGATGATGTAAATAAAATTGAAGTGGGGGAGGCCTATGTCCAGCAGTGGACGTCTTTCGGCTGAGATGATGATGATGAAATAAAATTGTCGTGTTTGTTTGTAATGTGAAAATAACAGCTTTTTACTAAATGCATATTATGAAAGTTTATACGGTAGGTAGGTACCTACTTATAACATTTTTGAAGTGAAAACTTCTTTAGGCACGTTGGCCATTTTTTGAGATGGGGAAAAGACTACTGAACTCGCGCCACTGTTACCGTAACCGATACCGCTTCGGATGTGTTCGGCTGTCCTCGGGATGTAGGTACTCAGTTTTAATGTATATCCGATATGTCAGTGAGTGATGGCAAAGTATTCTGTGTTTTGTTTTCACTTCTGTCGGCATTCCCGAAGTGCCACTGTTTTTTTTTTTTGACTTTTTTCATTCATAAATAAATACTTACCTATAATAAAATTGTGTTTAGAAAACTTGACATTGTATAAAAATTAGCAATTTTCATCTGAACCAATTTATAATTATATTAGAAAGAAAGAAAGAAAAGAAAGAAAAACTGTTTATTCTGCACAAACAAAACGCACATTACATATAAAAATAAAAAATAAAATAATAAACAAAAAAATTAAAAGATAAATATAGGTACACACACGACGTAATCAAATGCCTCGTACTCAAGCTTAAAAAAACAAAAAAAAATGTTGACAATTTTGCTTGATGTCAGGGCCAGGGACCAAAGACACCACACATTATTTTATTACTTGACATTGACATGACAATTATTGGGGATTTATATCTTCTTCTTAGCCTTTCAGTGACAAACTACTATGATAATCATAGTAGCTTGTAGTTGTTTTTTTTTATTGTTGCGGCCTAGAAATTGACCACTTTGACTTTTTAAGTTAATTTAAATATTTCTACACCGGCAACGTATGCGAATCTGTTTAAAATTCAGATCTTAATGTACCCTAGAATCAGTAATATTATGCCTAATTATTTATTTTGTTTCTGGATTTTTTCCAGATACAAAATAAATAATTAGGCATAATAATTTGTCTGCTTTTATTGTCAAAGTCTGTTTTCCTTTGCCGCTTTAATTGTATTAAAGTCGTTTTTGTTTTCTAGATAATATTCAAGGTCGCCTCAAAGCGTTGATTTATTAGAACTCCGAAATTGGGTTATCTCACCGCTTTGTTCGCTACACAGGCCACAGGAAACTTTCAAAAGGAAAACAAGTTCAGCGTAAAAAGCGAATTACGCAATAAGATTCGGGGGAGAAAAAAGCAGCCAAGCAGTCAACGAATTCACTTAATTCAAAATAATAGGAAGTTTCTGGGCGCAGTTGCTCACAGATTTCCCAATCGGGGTCCGAAGCTTGAGCATATTGTTTTGAAGATGTGCAAAGAAAACGCCCGAAGGCCGCGAGCGGCTCGGATTGCTCGCAAAAGAGCCGAAGTTAAATCGACTTCAGAATAGTTACTCCCTTCGGATGTGAGCTCCGATAGGGGCCTATCGACAGAAAATTTTAGGCTCCAAAAGGTTTTTTCGACGAGGAAGGTTGGAATAATAGTTATAATCAGTTTTTGGGTATAAGTACTTTGAGTTTGGGTGTTCACTTTGAAACGTGTGATAGGTTTTAAGTTTGATTTGGGTAAAGGAATGTGATTGACTGGATACGGGATCAAACTTGGGTCAGGTTAAGTTGGGTCAAATAAGGAACTGGAATTTATATTCCACCGTGTTTTTGGGTCGGCGTTTCGTTATTGATTCGGATAGACTGGAAATATTTTTGAGTGAAGTTTTCTAATAGTTTTGGAGTGTTATTTATTTCTTTATTGGATCTCCAACTGACGCTACATTATTATATGAGTATACAATAAAGAATAAAAATTGTGAAGGGAAACATCTTGAGGAAACCGGCATGTCCTAGAAGCAAAAATTCGGAGACATATGACATCTATAACCCGTGTCGAGCCCGCGTGGTAGATTACGGCCCATTCCCTCCAGGCAGACCACATCATTTACCTATTTATAATATCGTACAGTAAGTTTGACGTAAGGTAAAAATATTAAAATACAGTAGGAGTAGTGTTTACGATGTTAATGATTTAATTTTATGGGGTCTGTCTGATAAGTTTCGGATGCATAAACCCCTTAAATAAACCATTAAATCGCGTTGCTGTATACGTATCATTTACATTGAGCTTAACTTATAAAAAAAGTAATTTAAAAAAATTAAACCGACTTCAAAAAGAAATTAACTCAAAATTATGAAATAACTTTAATTTCGGAAGTCGGTGTCTTGGGATCTGTATTTTAGTTTTATGCCACCGACTTCCGAAATTAAAGTTATTTCATAATTTTGAGTTAATTTCTTTTTGAAGTCGGTTTAATTTTTTTAAATTACTTTTTATTTCGTAATTTTTAGTTTTTGCACTAGTATTTGACCAAGGTTTTGAGATGTTTTCCCTTTGACACTACACCCGTAGCTCTTATCAATAAGCCAGGCCGTCACACTTACACGTATTAGTTCATATCTTGAAAATTACTGAATCGATCTTGATGAAACTTGCACTGTTCCCTAAGTTGAAGAAAATGTAAGCCAATAAAAAAAAAATGGTCACGATCCGATTAATAGTTCCGGAGATATGCGTGGACAAACATACATACATACATACATACATACATACATACATACCTACATACATACATACATACATACATACATACGTCTATGAAATTTTGTATATTTGTTTGGAAGCCCTAATAGATCATCATATGTGAATATAATGGAATTCCAATAATATTACATACATACGTATCGAATTGATAACCTCCTTTTTTTTTGAAGTCGGTAATAATAATAGATATAATTAGCCAATAACAATCTTACAAGTTACAATCATTTTCTACTTACTACAGGAATGTATAGATTTTTTTTCTTACTTTACTCCGGTTCCTTGATTTTCTTTGTTTCCAGCATAGGCCTCACCAAGTGTTATCGACAACCATTGATCTCTTGCTCTCCTCATCCAAGTCGCTTTTTGATGTCAACTTCCCATCTACGATACTGTTTGCCTTACCTTCTTATTTTTACCGACTTCAAAAAAAAAAGGAGGTTATCAATTCGATACGTATGTATGTAATATTATTGGAATTGCATTATATTCACATATGATGATCTATTAGGGCTTCCAAACAAATATACAAAATTTCATAGACGTATGTATGTATGTATGTATGTATGTATGTATGTATGTTTGTCCACGCATATCTCCGGAACTATTAATCGGATCGTGACCATTTTTTTTTATTTGCTTACATTTTCTTCAACTTAGGGAACAGTGCAATTTTTATCAAGATCGATTCAGTAATTTTCAAGATATGGACTAATACGTGTAAGTGTGACGGCCTTGCTTATTGATAAGAGCTACGGGTGTAGTGTCAAAGGGAAAACATCTCAAAACCTTGGTCAAATACTAGTGCAAAAACTAAAAATTACGAAATAAAAAGTAATTTAAAAAAATTAAACCGACTTCAAAAAGAAATTAACTCAAAATTATGAAATAACTTTAATTTCGGAAGTCGGTGGCATAAAACTAAAATACAGATCCCAAGACACCGACTTCCGAAATTAAAGTTATTTCATAATTTTGAGTTAATTTCTTTTTGAAGTCGGTTTAATTTTTTTAAATTACTTTTTATTACTCCATTCTGTCACTCCTTTGACCCATTTCTCTGAGCTTAATAACTCAATTAAGTAAATGAAAGAGCTCGTTATCAAAACCCAACAATTTCCGGTATTGAGTACCAAAATATGCATAACCATTAAATTGGCTTCTAATTTTTTCCCCCTATTACACATTAAAACCTCAATCCAAAATAAATACCCTCAACTTCCTAAATAAATAACCATCGAACTCCGACCCTACATCACGGCTCACCATTAAAATTTAAAGGTATTTTGGCTCGAAACAGTAACGAATGTTTCAATATATCTTATGTAGGAACAAAATAGAAAACGTAGTGCTTCACCCCCCATTAGCTTCATAGCTGGTACATCGTGCTGGCAGTCTATTGTGCGTCGGGATGTATGGAGCTGTGTGGGCGTTGGTCCAAAAGTGACTCACCAATGAGCCAGTGAAACGGGATGGCAACTTTAGGGGTGAAATGTGAAGTTGGTGATTGATTGTCAGTTGATTGGTGGATTATATGTGGGCACTTGTGGCTAAGTAATAATAACCGCAGCTGTCAAATTCAAATTGTTAGCATGGACAAGCAGTTGCTTCATTGTTTGTACAGACTCCAGCATATCAAGCTACTACAATCTGTCAAATTTCTTTAATAGACTTTCAACTTTATCGCTAAAGCATAAGGTTCAAAGTAGATTGGGAAAAGTTGACAGTTTCGGGTAACTTGATTTGCTGGCGTCTGTACTTTCGAGGCACTGCGGCCAGCCGCACTATCTCCCTGTAGTTTGGCTTATCCAACATGTCCCGGAATGAACGCACACCACCAAACGCCCTAATTAGATTATTATGTTTTGATCATAATACATACTGAATTGTGGTCACGTTACTAATCTACGCACACGAACAGACGCACACGGGTCTGGCGTAGTAGGTATTCGGCCATTTTTGTTTGTTTTGACGGTACAGCAGAAATCTGTCTGTAATTTACGTGGTTTTAATTATTTTTGGCTCATGCCTTGAAAATCACTGACAAAGATCAGCCTTTTCGTAGATGTAAGGCAAAAAAATATGATGACACAAACATACAATATAAAAATACAGTTACACTCTCCGCTCAATCTACATTTACGACTCACTGGGGCAGCAAGTTGATAAATTTTATGTTCTTCCTCCATTTTTAGAGCCGTATGCAAATGTGTAGTGACGAATAATAATATCCAGAATGATGTAGGGCAGCAAGAAGTTGAAAAATATGTTTGTTCAGAGACTTCTTCAATGTAACCTATTTTTTTTAATGTTCCGCCAGCCTACTTTTTGATATGCATGGTTATCCAAGTAGAACCGAAGGCATCATGGCACAGGTAGATTAAACAGTAAAGAAGACACAAATATACTTAAAGGAATATGGTCAAATCTTCATGACAACTATTTATCGTCAAACTCTAAGCATTTATTTCAATTATATGTGAGAACGATGTAAAAAAGCGTCCAGAGAACAGCAAATAGTAAGAAAACAACAATTCAAAAATAAAATAATTAAAAATAAGCCGAGGCAGCTAAGTGATGACCAACCCCAACTGACGGCACCCGTTCACGAACATGACGCATAGATCAGCACCATTCAGCACAACCATTTTGATTTCGTCATTATTGTTTTGATATCTAGGCAACTTTCAGTTCTAAGTAACAACAAAGACACGTTTGAGCATTGAAAGAAAATTCTATTTCCACAGCACATTTCCCAAAAATGTCAATGCACTTCCCATCGAATGTATTTCTCCATCCATATCCATGCATTTCACCCGCACCGCCAGCAAAACAAACAAAAAATGTTTGCGCCAACATTTGGCCAGCCCCCAAAACCTGGCCATACAATATACAAAGCTAAATTTCGTTCCACTTATTAAATAAAACAGGCCAGTGACCTAACAGGGATTGATGGCTATACCCTCACGTTGTTGGCAAACACTTTGGTCGTATAGAGCCAAAACGGTCACATTTTTATGGCCTCCTTGACCCGATAATATGGTTTACTTTGTCATTAATGTATGGACCATGCATGGGAACTGGCAAAACTAGGAGCAAAGTGGCAATTTTTGCTGGTGTCGAAGTTTGTTTGTTGGGGTAAGGGATATGCAAGTTTCTTCCCTTGTGTGGGAATTGGGTTAATGTGGTTTTTGTAATCAAGAGGTTGGCAGTCGGTTTGTCAGTGTGGCTGCTATTCTTGCTTTGAATTGTATCTTAGATATTGATGCCAGTCCTGGGGGCCTAAAAAGGCCACTTTGGCAGAATCATAAACGTATTTTGCTTTTTTTCGTTGCAAGAGATTGGGATTGGATTTGGATTGGTATTTAAGCACAGACAAAAAAAAATAACTGAAAAATCCTTCACCAATGGGATTTGATACGATTAACATAACAGTTAACTGTCTATTATGATTTATAATGATTTGATGAATTCCTTTTATGATTCTGCAAAAGTGGCCTTTTCAGGCCCCCTGAAGTAAGGAGTAGTCCTTTATATCCAACTTACGTTGTTGGGTAAGCCTAACACAGTAAATTGGAGACTGAGATGAATCCTGCTGCTATTCGCGCCAGTTTGAACACCTCCATTCAAGTTAGTTGACACAATCGTTCCGATAAAAGTTCAACCAGAGCTTTAATTGAAACCCGATAAATTCGTCGTTTCCTAAAATACTGTTCGAGGCCTCGAATTTTAACGTTATACCTAGTTCCTTTGTTGAAAACGACATAGGAAAAACCCAATAAGATAAAAACAAAATCACTTTTCATATCACCCCTTTCAATGTCTTTAAAAAAAAAAAAATTACAAACCCAACAGCGTCAACAAAAAAAGTTGTCAAACCTTTTTTCGCGTCAGTCAACGGTACGAAAATGAAAAATATCTTGCGTTGGGCCATTGATCTAAAACGGCCGAACATTGTGATGTACGGAACCTTCCACGGTATTTATTACCGTTCCCGATTCGGGTAAGCGGTCAATGTCGGTTGATAGATGGTATTATGCAAATGTGTAATGTGTTATGTTTGTTTTTGTTGCTGTTGGGCACGGCAAGGGATTTTTATGCGACGAGTAGAAATATAACTTATATTTACCGCGGCATCGTTGCCATTGGAGTTTTTTTTTTTTTTAAACGTTGCCCCCACTAGGAATTTCTCCTGTATTGTGGGTACGTTTACAAACATTTAAATCTCACATACACAAACAGCCAGACCCGGAACAACTACTTGTAGGTCAAACAAATATTTGTTCCGTGCGGGAATCGAACCTGCGACACGCAGCGCAGCAGTCAATCGCTTAACCACTGCGCCAACCGTGCCGTCAAAAATTGTAGTGTCATAGTGTTAAGTTATATTTCTATTCGTCGAATAAAAGCCCTTGTCGTGTCGTGCCGGCCCTAAGGCACCGTTCCACCACCGACGAGGAGCGACTAAATATCAAGGATTTTCTCGCTCAAGAAACGTACAGACGCCAGCACATCAAGCTACTAGAATCTGTCAAATTTCTTTAATAGATTTTCAACTTTATCGTTTAAACATAAGGTTCAAAGTTGATTGGGAAAATTTGACAGTTTCGGGTAGGTTGATGTGCTGGCGTCCTGTACAAAAGATTGTAAGTTCCCTGTAAGCAAAAATACTTTAATAGTTGATCGCTGTCTGCTTACACCGCCGACGAGTACCTACTAATTTGTCGCAGCGACAAGAGCTGTCAAAGAGATTACTCGCTCAGCTATACTCGCTTGGCGGGCAGAGCACTCAATGACAGCCTCACGCTTGGTAGGTACTGACGAAAGCACATCAAGCTACTACAATCTGTCAAATTTCTTTAATAGATTTTCAACTTTATCGCTAAAATATAAGGTTCAAAATTGATTGGGAAAATTTGTCAGTTTCGGGTAGCTTGATGTGCTGTGGCGTCTGTACATACTCATACCAGCAATCGCTCGTCGCCGTCGCGTACTCATCATCATCATCATCAGCCTATAGCAGTCCACTGCTGGACATAGGCCTCCCCTAATGAGCGCCATAGCGCCCTGTCTTCAGCTTGACGCATACTCGTCGCGTACTCGCTGCTTGCCAACTCGTTTCTAGTTGCTAGCTCGTTTCTACTCGCTTCTCGCCGGCGGTGAGACAGGTACCTTATAGTCGTGATGAATGTGATGATAGGCTTGGTGAGGTGGTTACGGCTATAGCCGGTCCGGTTACGGCTGGTCTCATCTCATGGGTGTTGTAAAAGTTGATTTATGAGAAGATAATTTTAATAGGCGGTCTCTGTAACGGTTTGTTAGTTGGTCTATGATTAGCTGAGAACATTAGCAAGGGGATAATACATTTGTAGGAATATTAATTATTAGCAAGTACAGTCAACAAAAGACATAAGGATGCAGGATCGTCGGATATAGTTGAAGTTTAGTAAGAAACCGATGGATGTTGTCGACTGAAATTTAATTTGATAAATGAGGAGTCTGTTTTCTATTAATAAAATAAAATTATATTCGAGAACATCCATCGGTTTCTTACTAAACTTCAACTATATCCGACGATTCTGCATACTTATCTCTTTTGTTCACTGTACATAACACAAAAAATTGTTTTGTGTCAGTCTAACGTTTGAGCAGTGGTGGCCCAGTGGTCACGGCCGCGACTCCCAGCAGCAGTGGGAACATTAGAGGCTAATTATACTACTTGTAACTACAAATATTGTTGTTTTATTTATGGTCTAATAATTTCCATTAAGACCAAAGGACCAAAGGCCAACGAAACTAAAACGCTAACCAAAAAGAAAAAAATAAAATGAGCAACATAATCCCAAATATTTTAGCTCTCAAATATAAAGCTAGGAGTATACGAGCGTGACTCGCCTAGCGGCTCACAGACTCACAGTATGTAGGGGCTTTGATGACGTATAAATTTGCGCGCCTCGCAAGGGATTTGCTGTGGCCAGCCAACCGCAAATAGCGCATTATTGGTAGTATTCTGTGTTTGTGAAATATGTGCTGTGGCGACATGTTTTGTAATGCTAACATGTTCATAGATATGTTTGTTCATGTAATTTCGTTCGGGTACCCGTGATTTGATAATAGTTTGTGCAGGTAATTTCTAATGTAGTGTTACAATTTGCAGTACTATTATTCGCAAAATGTTAGATGATGAAAACACCTTTGTTTGTTCGAACTTTCCAGTAATAGTTTGAAGCGTTTATTATGGATAACTTGCAATAAACTCAATGATAATAAACAAAGTATTTTTATTTTTTACATCAAATATGATTAAGTTGCTCTCAAAACGGCGAAGGAAAACATCGTGAGGAAACCAGCATGTCCTAGAACCAAAAAAATCGAAGTTTGTGACATCTGCCAACCCGCACTGGGCCTGCGTGGTGGATTACGGCCCACTCCCTCTCACAGAGAGGAAGCCTGTGTCCCACTCCCAACAGTAGAAACATTATAGGCTTATCATGCTAAGCTTTAGCTTGCACATTTCTTTTTGCTTCCCACAATTAATAAAACAAATAAGTTCTACTAACTAAAACTACTATTAAGCAAAATTCACGAAAAAACAGTAACATAAATACCAACTGCAACTTCCATTATACAAACACCTAACCTTTCTACAAAATTAAAACAACCCCAGCGTAAAATACATAACATTATCTTTTAAAACACTTTGAACTACATCTTCGTATCGAAAGGAGCTTTTAACTACGACGAAGGGTGTGGTATTAAACAGGCTTTGCCTTGTCACCGTGCTCGAGGCACTAGCCGACGGTGGAACCTAAGCTTTATTTATGTTCCTACTTTTATATTAACGGTCTTTTCGCTTCTTGTAGACTTGAAAATTGTTTAATTATAGACTGGTGTTCAAGCGGCGTGATTTTTGTTAAGGAAAGTGCTTCATTTTAATTACTTTTCCAGTTAAGTACTAAAAAGGTTATGAAAATATAAGTATAGTCAACAAAAGAGACACGTATGCAGGATCGTCGGATATAGTTGAAGTTTAGTAAGAAACCGAAACGACAAAAAAAAATATTGTCGACTGAAATTTAATTTGTTAATATGAGCTGTTTGTTTTCTATTAATAAAATAAAATTTTATTCGAGAACATCCATCGGTTTCTTACTAAACTACAACTATATCCGAAGATCCTGCATACTTATCTCTTTTGTTGACTGTACGTGTTTCTTAGAATTTCGACTTAGTTTCGGGTTTAGATGTTAAAATATTTTTGAAGATATTTCGGGTAGCTTTATTTTTCTCATGTACAGGAAAAGGTCTGAGTTATTCTAAATCTAAACAGACCGTTGTTTCCACAGTACAGACGCCAGTACATCAAGCTACCCGAAACTGTCAAATTTTCCCAATTAACTTTGAACCTTATGCTTTAGCGATAAAGTTGAAAATCTATTAAAGAAATTTGACAGATTGTAGTAGCTTGATGTGCTAGCGTCTGTACATTCAGTCGCATTTGTTTGGTTTTGTTACATAAAGCACTCCCGGACACCTGAATCGAACCACCCTGCATATTTTTAAAACTTTTTCTCAGACTTATCATTATTTTGATCGTTTTGGGGCTGATTTGTCAATGGACAGATAATTTTTATGGAGGAACTGTCAAAATGTTTAAATTATTTTTCGGATAAAATTATCTGGCGTTGGAAAAATCAGCCCTTAGACACATAAAAAGGCACGTTGGCACGAATATATACGTCTCGTTTTTAACAAAAACGAGGTTGAATAAAGGCTGTATGCATACAACCTGACTCTGACCTGCAAATTGCAAAAAACTTTCGAATTTCTTGGGCTGCCTTAGCGCATCCCCCTTAAAGTGAGTTGTTACTCCACCTGATGGTAGGGGTTGACACTATTGACAGCTCATTTCACCTTAGTGTTCCCGGTGTTTTTTTTTTTGAAAGGGTCCGTGGCAAAATAATAACAGCCGCACAGGTCGGTCGATCAGGTTAAGCTATGCTTGCCGCGGTTGGTCTGTGTATAGTGACCATCTCTACATACGGATACCCCTCCGTGCCTAATCTGTAACTGCACGTTAATCTGTAACTGTTGGTTCCAGCTGTCATTCGTGGATCTTTGACAGTCTTTACAGGTCGTCAGAAGCCCGAAAAAATTACAACCAGTCTTACCAAGGGGTATCGTATTACCCAGTAACTGGGATTGTCAAGGTCAGATAGGCAGTCGCTTCATGTAAAATACTGGTACTCAGCTGCAACCGGTTAGACTGGAAGCCGACCCCAACATAGTTGGGAAAAGGTATAATGTACAATACATAGCTGTTACTAGTCTATATCTGAACCATCCTTTTTGTTTACCGACAGATTCACCGTTTAATACTGTTACATATGAACGTTAAAAAATGAAATAGTAGTCTGTTTCATATAACATTGTTTGCGTATGACGCATACGGGAATAACATTTTCATACTGATTTGGTAATAAATCTTATGTATGAAGGAAAACATGTGGAGTTTGGTACAATTTGGGATAATTCCGCCTACCCCCAAGTTTTTTTTCGGTTCTTAGAGTAATTGGTAAGAAAACACCGACCTTGTCTAGTTTTCAAATACTATAGTTACTCTTTGACGTGTAATTTTTTGTTCTTTTCTAAAACAAATTTCCAGAAATAAAATATTATTTATCATTTACCCCTGATTTTAGCTTTGATTAGTAATTGGCTGTCAAATCTTACTTTCACTATTTATAGCGAATGATTGACAAAAATAATTACAAGCGTTTGAAAATAAATGTTCATCTTAGGGCCGGAGACATAACATATTATAGATTTTGGTAGCTATTGTTAGATGCAAATGAAACCGCTTATATGGTAATAAATCCACACTTTATTTTCTTATGTACTACTTATGTGCTAAAAATACAATGTACAATTAGTGGTTGGCCTAACCCTTTATACAAATTGTGAAAACACCAATCGCAGGCAAGCTACCCAAAACTCAAAATGTTTTGGATTCGAGACCATCGCGCGCAAAGTATAAAAGCGCCCCCTCCATTCATTTTGCCTCAGTCGAGGAATGAACGCGGCGCAGCTAGCAGGCTCATGACGTCATTCTGCACGCTCCCACACAACGAACATAGTCGCGCCGGCGCGCGCGCACCAGTAAGCCGCGGGGCTCCGTGGCGGCCGGACGTATGTTTGTAGGCCACTACATTACTCCCCCGCCAGCGAAGCGTACAGGTGGTTTTGATGTTCTTCCAGATTTCGTGATGTATGCGTACGTTGCTTGGTGCTCTGGTTCTGTATTCAAGTAGTAAGCGGGCTTCAGCCTGTCGATGGAGACGTTCGATGTTGATTTGGCTAGTTGTACGGTGAAGTATTTATTGTTGCGAGCGATGACTGGATACGGGCCGTTATAAGTAGGTGTCAATGGCTTCCGCACTGCGTCGTTGCGTACATATACATGTGTACTCTTGTATAGATCGCCGTGAATAAATACCGAACCGGTTTTGTTTACTTCTCGCTGAGCTTGCGCTTTGTTCAGTGCTTCGGTTAAATGTTCCATGAAGTATGATGGGCTGTTGCATTGCGTTGTTGCTTCTCCATAGAACTCTCCCGGTAGGCGTATAGTTTGCCCATACAGTAGCTCAGCCGTACTTGCTCCGATATCTTCTTTGTAAGCGGCACGCAGACCCAGCAGTACTGTAGGTAGTTCGTGCGTCCAACCAGTTGATTTTAGTCTTGCGGCAAGCGATGTTTTGAGGGTCCGATGCCAGCGTTCAACCAAACCATTTGATTGTGGGTGGTACGCCGTAGTTCGTGTGCGTTGAATGCCCATTCGATGCATTAACTTGTTGAAGAGCTCCGATTCGAATTGTCGTCCGCGGTCTGTTGTTATCGTAACCGGGCACCCAAATCTTGCGATCCACTCTTCGTACACCACGCTGGCTACCCTCTCTGCGGTTATATCTTCAATTGGTTTTGCTTCGGGCCACTTCGTTGCTCTGTCGATCATCGTTAGTAAATAACGATAATTATTTGATATTGGCAGTGGACCAACGATGTCGATGTGAAGATGAGCCAATCGTTCGACGTGCTTGAAACTTGCTACCGGTGCTTTTGTGTGCCGGTGCACTTTCACTTGTTGACATGGGTTGCAAGCTCTCGCCCATTCTATTACGTCGGTTTTCATCGATGGCCAGAAATATCGCGTAGTAACTAGCCGTCTCGTTGCTCTTACGCCGGGGTGATTAAGGTCGTGTATCGTTTTATATGCTTCTTTTCTGAATGCGATGGGTAGGTATGGACGAGCGGAACCCGAAGACATCTCACAGTAAATTCTTTTCTTCGTTTCCGGTAGTTCGATTCTCTTGAACGTAAAGCGTTTGTTGTTCGATATTTGTTTGAGTTCTTCATCTAGTGTTTGGGCCTGAGCTAACTCTTCGTAGTTGATCGGTGAGGGACAGGTTATTGTTTCCACCCTGGACAGCGTGTCGGCGACTATATTGTCTCTTCCTGCGACGTGCTTGATGTCGGTGACGAATTGGCCGATGTATTCCAAGTATCTTGTGCGACGTGGTGTTTCATTTTTGCTATTCGCTTTCAGTGCGTTAATCAGAGGTTTGTGGTCCGTGAAAATGGTGACGTCACTGCCTTCGATCATCCCGCGAAAGTGACGCACAGCCATGTACATAGCTAGCAGTTCTCGGTCGTAGGTGGAGTATTTTTTCTGGGCATCGTTGAACTTCTTGGAGAAGAAACCGAGTGGTTTCCATCTACCTTTGATCTTCTGTTGCAATACGGCTCCGGCACAAGTATCAGAGGCATCGGTCATCAAAGCGAAAGGTTGGCTCGACGATGGGTAAGACAATAGTGTGGCGTTGGAAATATCTTCTTTGCACATGTTGAACGCTTTAATTGCTGCTTCGCTCCATTGAATTTTTGTTTTATCGTTTTTCTTTGAGTCGTGTAAGTAGGCGTTTAATTCCTTTTGATGTTCGGCGGCGTTTGGAATGTTTTCTCTATAGAAGTTTATCATTCCTAGGAAACGACGAAGTTCTTGTATGTTCTGAGGCTGTCGGAATTCCGTGATAGCCTTAATCTTCTCATTTGTTGGTTTGATTCCTTCGGTGGATATCGTATAGCCCAGGAAATCAAGTTTTGGTTGTCCGAAAATGCATTTTGAAACGTTTAACTGCAGTCCGTTGTCGTTCAACCTCTTGAAAACGTCTTCTAAGTCTCTTCTGTGCTCTTCTTGGGTTTCTGATGCTACCAAAATATCGTCGACAAATGAGAAAACTGGCAGCCCTCGTAAAACATTGTCGATGTGTCGCTGGAATGTCTGACCTGCGTTGCGCAGGCCGAAGCACATTCTTGTGAATTCATACAGGCCGAAAGGTGTAATGACAGCTGATTTCATGATGTCTTCTTCACGATTTCGGACTTGGTAGTAGGCCTTCTTCAAATCGATGATAGAGAAGAATTTCTTCCCCAACAAGGAGTAAGTGAAATCATGCAGTCTTGGTATAGGGTACCGATCGGGAACTGTGACTGCATTCAGTCTCCTGTAGTCGCCACATGCTCTGTATTTGCCATCTTTCTTTAGTACCAGGTGTAGTGGACTTGCCCATGGACTGTTTGATGGTCTGCAAATGCCTTGCTCGATCATTGACTGGAACTCTTCCTTTGCTGCCTTGTACTTATGAGGTGGAAGTGGTCTTGCTTTGGCGTACAACGGTGGACCTTTTGTTTCGATGTGATGTTCCACTTGGCTGTGACATAGCTTCAAATTCGGTCGAGTTATATCAGGATACGCAGCAAGCAAGTCATGGTATGGCTGCTGATCGTCCACGGTGTTGATGCTATTGTCGACTGTAGGTGTGACATAACCGACGACGGATAAACTTGTTTGCTTATCGATGAGTCTGCGGCCGTGGATGTCCACTGTGAGTTGATGTTGGTGAAGGAAATCAGCTCCTAATATTGGTCGACTGACTTCAGCAATCACAAAGTTCCATCTATAGGGTCGACGGAGTCCAAAATTGAGTACCATCGATCGTTCGCCATATGAGGGTATCGATGAACCGTTGGCCGCGTAAAGCTGACTTGTAGGTGCCTGTTTCCTTTTTTCTTGTTTTTGAACTGGAAGTACAGATACGTTCGCGCCAGTGTCGATAAGAAAACGTAGTCCGGTTGACAATTCCTTGATGAACAGACGGTACTTTGTTATTCCGTTGACTTCGGCTCCCGTCGTAGCTGAAGTCGTCTTTAGTTTTCCTGTGTATGTTTATTCTTGTTTTCGAAGTTGCATGGGCTCCGACACCGGTAAGCTTCTTTTCCAAACCTCTTGTGAAAATAACATATGTTCTCTGTATCCTTCCGGGATCTGGAACGCGATCTGGATCCGAACCTGCTTCGGTATGGTCGACGGTAGTGGCTTCGTGATCTATCAATCTTCAACTCTGCTACTTCACGAGAAAGTGACTCGATCATATTAATAAGTTTGTCTTCTATTGTCGATGTTGAGGCTTGATGCGAACTTTTGCTGCCGTGGCTACAGGAACAAACTGAGTTGATTTCCTTCGCTTGTTCGTCCATTTTGTCTGCCATTGCCGCTAGCGAATCCAAGTTCGATTCCGTGCTAACGGAAAGTACCGCGCGCGTCGATGAGGGGAGATGACTCATCCATAACATCCGCAGTGTTTCGTCTGGTAATTTGTTTCGTGCCAGATCTCGCATTCGCCGCAGTAGCTGTGATGGACGTTGATCTCCGAGTTCCACCTCATTGAGTAGCTTCTGTAGTTGTTTATTTTCTGACTCCTCGTAGACTGAAAGTAATCGCTTCTTAAGTTGTTCGTATCTTTCAGTGTTGGGTGGTGACATAATAATGTCACTTATTTGTTCCACGTCGATCTTCTCTAACTGCGCGACTGCGAGACCAAACTTGCTTTCGTCGCCGGGCTTCTGGTTAGCGACCACTGTTTCAAATTGCGCGAACCATAGTCTTGGTTTGTCACGCCAGAACTGAGGTATCCGGGCCTTCACGGAGACAACTTCGACGTCTTCACTGCTAAGTACTAGCTTCGGCGATTCTTCCTGCATGGTTCCGTTCGGGGTCACCACTTTGGTAGCTATTGTTAGATGCAAATGAAACCGCTTATATGGTAATAAATCCACACTTTATTTTCTTATGTACTACTTATGTGCTAAAAATACAATGTACAATTAGTGGTTGGCCTAACCCTTTATACAAATTGTGAAAACACCAATCGCAGGCAAGCTACCCAAAACTCAAAATGTTTTGGATTCGAGACCATCGCGCGCAAAGTATAAAAGCGCCCCCTCCATTCATTTTGCCTCAGTCGAGGAATGAACGCGGCGCAGCTAGCAGGCTCATGACGTCATTCTGCACGCTCCCACACAACGAACATAGTCGCGCCGGCGCGCGCGCACCAGTAAGCCGCGGGGCTCCGTGGCGGCCGGACGTATGTTTGTAGGCCACTACAAGATCTTTCTCAGAAACAAGTCATATGTATGATCATTTATCAACTCATCACCATCATCATGGTTTCATCCGAAATATGTCCACCGCTGGACATAGGCCTCCTCCAAGCGTCGTCACATCGACCGGTACTGTGCTTCCAGCATCCGACGGGTTTCCTGCAGCCTTCAAAAATTGCCAATGGCCACCGCCACGTCAACGAGGACGAGATCTTCCTCGTCGTATCGATTTCGAGAACGAGATGACGACGCCTAAGTTGCGATGCGTATATTTACTGGGTCTTTAGTTAACTGAGGCCGCTCGAAATTATCCCGCGGGATGAGTTGATTAAATAATTAATTTTCGGTTCCTTTGTCAGTTGACTATGGTCACGAGTCCACTGCACGTCCGTCAACGGGACAAATAGTCTCGTTTCTCGTTGACGTCCCGTTAACGTCCCGTTAATGGTGGTGGTGGACGACCGCTGTAATGCTTACGGTACGCAGTCGCCACTCCAGTACCATTCGGCAGCATCGGCCATCTGTTCAGCGAGCAATGTTTCCTGCCCACTGCCACTTAAGTTCAATACTTACCTACGATCAACTCATAAAGGCCATAAATCAAGCTAAAGCTTGGCACAGACTGCACCACATACCCAAGACTACAACCATCCCACCCAAAATCGGAACACGTCCTAATTTGATATTGGTACCCTTTCCGTCTGTCAGTCATAACGGAATTGAATTGTGCCCTATCATGGAACATAATACCCGCTCGTATACACGTGAAATTTTATTCATTTATTCAGTGGCCTTAATATCTGTGGGTTGCGTTTTGTTCAAAGGGGGAGAGAAGCAATTGAATAGTTGCATCTCATCTCAGTAGTGTAAGAGATGAAAAATGTAAGTAAAAACCCGAGGCTGAGTTTTCAGTATAAGTTTTCTTGGGTTCCAGTAAACCTGTGAACTTTAAGGCTATGTACGCACTGACAGGTGACTTGCTTAGTGCCTAGAGCCTAGCGAGTCACCATGTAGCGAAGTGAAATTACCGCACTAGAAACTTCGCAACCGGCCGCATTGCGCGCTTGGCGCCTTCGCCTAGCTATGTAAGAATAATAAGTCACTATGCTCTAGACGGTAAGCAAGCCAGCTGCCAGTGTGTACGTAACCTTAAGGTATATTTTTGGCTTTAATTTTAGTAATAATTGATATTAGTTACATCTTTGTCAAATAATACATGACAGAGAAGTTAATTAAATATTTCATTGTGTTCTCCGAAGAATCTTTGTAATCAAATTAATAACTTTACCCAATATCGCTCGCTATATACTTTGAAATTAAAACGAAAATTCTGGAAGCACGGTTTACTTGGAATATTAATAAACATAGCGGTTTTGTGTTACGATACTGTCAAAATTGCTTTCAGCGAAGCGCTTGCAAAAAATAATAACACTGGATCATGCAGAAAAAGCAATTAACGCACATTCTCTAGAGTGTCGAATTGCCCGTCAGTTGCCGGGACGTATCGCCGTGTGGACTTGCCTTTATAATTCGTTTACCGAACAAAGGATCCGTACAAAATAAACGAAAAGAGACGAAAATCATAGAACACAGTAAATCGACTATTTTTACGATTGACTAGACACACTAGATATAGGACTAGACAGACTAGATATTTTAGCTCATCATACATTTTGTACAGTCACAACAGGAGCGTCTGAATAGGAGCATCGGATATAGTTGAAGTTTAGTAAGAAATCGATGGATGTTCTGGATTGAAATTTAATTTAATAAATGAGCTGTTTGTTTTGTATTAATAAACTAAAATTTTATTCGAGAATATCCATCGGTTTCTTAGTAAACTTCAACAATATCCGACGCTCCTGTATACTTAACTCCTTTGTTGACTGTACATAACATAATAAAATGGGAGACTGTTTTCAAGTAGAACTGGACAAAAAAATACTGGAAGAGATGACCGTAGATGAGGCTAAATTCTGACGAAATGGTGGTCACGAAAATGAGAGAAGGGAAATTAGGTCACTCTGTATCAAGTCTTTAAAATATTGTCAAAGATATCTGTGTGTTGCTAAACTAAAGGAGTATTTAAAGCCTGATTTACAAGGTGCGATTTAATTGTCTGCAGTACACCATAAGTTGAAGAAACAATAAAGGTTGCACCGTATCGTCAGTGTTCAGACGACGCAAGTCATTTGTTGCTACAATTGCATCGTGTAAATAGAACTTGAGAATCGTAGTAAGTAGCGTTCTATAGTTTTTGTCTATTCCCATGCAAAAAAAGTGTAACGGACGTAGATGATTATATGCGGCTATATCTAGACCGTAGTAAATATTAAGCTCGTGGCTAAATAAAGGGGGCTCGTGGTTAAAGAAAGGGGGCTCGTGGCTAAATAAAGGGGGCTCGTTGTTAAAGAAGGGGGGCTCGTGGCTAATTGAAGATGCTCGTGGCTAAATAAAGGGGTTTAGTGACTAAATAAAGGGGTTTAGGGGCTTAATAGAGGCAGCTCGTGGCTATGTAAAGGGGGCTCGTGGCTAATTGAAGGGACCTCGCGGCTAAGTAAAGGGGGCTCGTGGCTACACAAAGGGAACTCGTGGCTCAATAACAACAGCTACAGGGTCGATCGAGGGTTAAAGGGGTTCGTGGATGGGTGACCATATGGTGACGCCTCCGTGCTTCGAAAAGCACGTTGAGACATTGGTCCCGGCTGTCATTTATAGTCTTCAACAGTCGTTACGGATAGTCAGAAGCCCAAATTCTGACAACCAGTCTTACCAAGGGGTATCGTGATACCCAGTAATTGGGTGGTGGAGATCAGATAGGCAGTTGCTCCATGTAAAATACTGGTATTCAGCTGCATTCGATTAGACTGGAAGCCGACCAAAACAAGGTTGGGAAAGGCTAGGCAAATGATGAGTAGGTAAATATCAAGTAAAAGAGATTCCATAAGCCCAACACTTTGATTTTAAATCCTAAATATGATAATAAATTTATTGCCAAAACAGATCGTTAACATAGGCCCTCTAAAACCACACTAGTTCAGAGTTATGTTTTGTTTAGTCCTCCAGCCGTCCCTAGTGGGATATTAAGGGAATTTTGCGTTTTAGTATAATTTGGGTATATTATGAACGTGTATTTTGTATTAAAAAGTTTTAGGCTCTGAGCTTGGCCGCCATATTGAAATTTTATTTATAGTCTTACCAAGGGGTATCGTATTACCCTTTAACTGGGTTGTGGAGGTCAGATAGGCAGTCGCTCCATGTAAAATACTGGTATTCAGCTGCATCCGGTTAGACTGGAAACCTCCGACAGACAGACAGACGGACGGACATGACGAAACTATAAGGGTTCCTTGTAGGAACTACGGAACCCTAAAAAGACCCTCTCTCTATGCATTTTTTTTAGGATGGCATTGGCAAAAAATAATCATTTAATTTGACCTACTTTAACAGCAAAACAAAAGCCAAAAGTGGCCCACTAAAGCACAACAGATAGATATAATCTACAACAAAATATAATCTAAGACCCCAACAGAGTTGGGAAAAGGCTAGGCAGATGATGATGATTCAAATTTTATTTATGGCTCAGCACGTGAGGGTTGTTGACGTTGTTTTTATTCAATTAGTGTGTTTATTTGCTAATATTCTTCTTGTTTTAAATCTATTATTTTTTTTTCTCTCACAATGGTTTTGAAGCACTTTTTGAACTATATAAATTCAGATTGCGAGAGCTGGTTTTTAACGTAGGTTTAGGAAAAACCAATGATAGTTCACAAATAACAAGGAGATTTTGACAAAAATTCGAGCATTATTTTAATTATAATGTCAGTATGTTTTCTATTCTTCCTGCAGGCCCATTCCCGTAATTAAAAACGTTCAAAAGCTAGTCGCAATTTCATCTAAGCGACAATCAATGTCAAAAACTTGTCAAAAATATGGGGAAATTAGAGGTATTTTTGCGGTGCTATTCTGTGAAAATCTCACCGTGAAACTTAGGTGTGAGCGTGGAGTGAGCTGTCAATAGTGTCAATTCCTAGAAAAAACAAACTCACTTCACTTAAGTTTTCACGGTGAGATTTTTACAGAATCGATCGGCAGGCTGTGAATGTTAAAAATATAGAGATACCTATCAAAGTTAACAAATAAAATACATCGCCTAAAATAAACTCGCTTTAGTTACGAAGAAACCATCAAAGAAATCCATTCCCAAGAATATCACAAACCATTTCTAGCAAAAACAAGTAGAAAGAAAAAAAAACTATTAAATAGAAAAGAAAATAAAATTCTTTCTAAGATATCAACGGTCTTGTGTAGCAGCCATCCCTTCATTCCTTCCTCCGATTCTCCGTTCCTTCGATTCCTCATAGTTTCTCCATCCCCCATTCCTCCATTCCCAGTGCATCCGAGATTAATTTTCCGAATCATTGGTCAGTTTCACACTACAGTGGACTTCAAGAAGATGTTTCCATTACCCGCTATAACTTTGCAATTCTAATTTGCCTGCATCGCGGTCTGTCTGTAAAAATGTACTCGTTTCGTTTGAGTTATTTACGAGTTCATTGCGTTTGGAGCAGAGAATTATAGTTTTGAATACGACGGGTTGGAGTGTTATGAATTTTCTGTGTTTACTTATGTGGAACTAGTTTGAGCGCGTGACTTTGTCCGCGTGAATTTTCTTGTTTAACAATAGTTATGAAGAATAAATTTATTTCGCTAAGTTTACATTCGAGTAGATTGAATTCCTAGGCTTGGTTCGTGGTTAAATAATTACAGCCGCATAGGGCGATCGATCAGGTTAAGCTACGCTTGCCGCGGTTGGTCTGTGGATGGGTGGCCATCTTTACATATCGAGACCCCTCCGTGCCTCGGAAAGCACGTTAAGCCGTTGGTCCCGGCTGTTATTCGTGGATCTTTAACAGTCGTTAAGGGTAGTCAGAAGCCCGAAAGTCTGACAACCAGTCTTACCAAGGGGTATCGTATTACCCAGTAACTGGGTTGTGGAGGTCAGATAGGCAGTCGCTCCATGTAAAATACTGGTATTCAGTTGCATCCGCTTAGACTGGAAGCCGACCCCAACATAGTTGGGAAAAGGCTAGGCAGATGATGATGATGAGATTGAATTCCTAGACCTCACACTTGTGAGATCCAGGCTCCTTCGTTCCATTAACAATTTTATATAATAAGGTACAGACGTCAGCACATCAAGCTACCTGAAACTGTCAAATTTTCCCAATCAACCTTGAACCTTACGCTGTAGCGATAAAGTTGAAAATCTATTAAAGAAATTTGACAGATTGTAACTTGATGTGCTGAGTCTGTACATTTTTAGTTAGTTTCGGCAATAGTGTAGCTTTCTATCAGTAAACTATTTTTTGTAAATTTGTAAATAGGATATTGGAATCACTTTTACGAGTCATGTTATAAAAAAAAAATTAAAAAAGCTAGATAAGGTCGGCGTTTCCTATCTGACTACTCTGAGAAGAAAGGCCGAAACAAAGTCAGAGGTGACAGTCTCTTTTTTTAAAGTCTAGGCATAGTCTTGCTCAGATAATTTGAAGACCACGTAGATTGATGTCCGAAGTGGTCTTTTGAGGAAAGTACCACACAGCTTTGAGTGGAGCAGTCCAGTCAGTGCAAGCATTTGTCAGTAATCGTGCAGCTCACCTCAGAACTTAAAGCTGGTTGCTGTAATCGGATCAGTACCTACTTCCAAAGATTACCTTTTACAAATACAAACAAACAATGATACCTCAATCCATACTAATAGGTATTATAAATTCGAAAGTAACTCTGTCTGTCTGTCTTTATGTTACCTTTTCACGCCTAAACCACTGAACGGATTTCGATAAAATTTGGCAAAGAGATAGATTGCATCTCGGGGAAGGACATAGAATAGTTTTTATCGACATACCTCGCGGGCGAAGCCGCAGGCGGAAGCTAGTATAATATAATATTCAGATGACGTAATATTGTGTGCAGAATACAAGAGAGGACAGTGTATTAAAATATTATGTCAAGAAAATGGTGGTCAACATCTGTTTATGATAACATAACATTCTACGACCGCTTTATAGTATTGTTTATCTCAACTGTAATGAAACAGAAATGTGATGAGATGGACTGAGATAATGATATGATTATTAGGGAGAAAGTAAACACTGGGAAAAATGTAGAAAATAAAGAAATACCAAAAGGCAAAAGACGCCGTAAAAACACGTTTCTTGTATGGAAACCGCCTTTCGGTTTATTTTTCACAACTTTTCTTGTTATAGTAGCATTAGACATACACATTCTGTGAAAATTTCAACTGTCTACCTATAACGGTTCATGAGATACAGACGGACGGACGGATGGTCAGCGGAGGCTTAGTAATAGGATTCCTTTGGCAACCTTTAGGTACTGAACTCTAAAAAGACGTACTGCAGCACTAACCCTCAAATAAATTAGGATATGAGCAGAAGGATTATTTTAGGAAAGAAAAGAAAATACCTTTTATTGTCGAAGCATCAGTTGAAAGAGAGAGCTTTTAGGCCCGCCTGCATCAAAAATCTCTAAATGTGTTTAACGCTTCGTTTAGCAATAGCACTAGATTTAGTGTGGGTTGTTTCACGTCCACTTGACGCACTAAAACTAAAACTACACATGTAGTCAAACTAAAAAAGCGTTGTATCAAATTACAATGACTAAAGTATAGCCTTGCCGTACGTCAAATAATAACGAGTACGTATTCGTTATTATTTGACGTACGTACGTTACGTTAACCGACCGTTTGGAACAACCGGCCCTAAGAATTAGGAACGAAAACACATCGCTCAACTGGCCGCGCATTCATGTCATAAAAGCTTGATAATAAACCACAACATTATTTGTCGTCTTATTTTTCCGGTCGTTTTGGATGCGCTCATCGGAAATCTAGTAGGTACTATTTTTAATCGAATGTTTAATGCGTCAACAACAGAACCAAACGATGTTTTCCATTCGTTTAGGGCTAAACGTATTTAGTGATTTGTTTTGCAAGCGGGCATCTATAAACGTTAGCGTTACGTTTTATTATACGTTATTCCTGTCACTGTCGCACAATTATCAAACTACAAATGCAAGATAAGGACGGGAACATATCTAAGTCAAAGCACGTACTAAGTAACGTATAAAGATTGCGGTCTTAATCTACGGTTTCCTATAAGAGTGGTGATCGCCACACGTGGCCGTAATATCCAAATACAGGGCGTTTTTTGCCATCTTAATATAAAATAATGTAAATTTTTTGGAATGCATGAAGAAGCCTCCTTGTGTTGCGCAGTTTGTTCCGCCAGTTACTCAACTGAACCGAGCGCTCGACGCATCCTGGACAGTCACACCCAACACCTTATTTGACTGGCCAATTGTTCCCTAGTTAGGACAAGCAGGTAGGGCTAACGCCCGCCTAGTTTGCGACTACCCTCACACCGGAGTCCGGCGTCAAGCAGCCTGCTGTGTTTCGTCGATGCGTGGGAGTTCCAGTGCCTTAGGCAGCTTCTGGGCACGCTCGTTCCATCATAGACCTCATCCATCGCTTTCCATCAGGCGTGATCGAGGTCAAGAGCGGGCCCATTCAGCAATAAAAAAAATCTGGTGAAAATGACAGATTTTCCTGATGTCCGGTAAATATGACGAAAACGTTATTCTAGAAAATTGTACCTTTAGAGTGCTATCTGAATCTGAGTTGAGGATCGAAAATGTATAATTTATCTTTAAAAATATGCTCAAAACTAATACAATAGCACCGAAAACGATTTCTTTTAAGAGCTGCAACACTTAGTACCAATGTGATGTAAATTGGAACTGCTTAAGCTTCACCTCATTGTAATGTATTCCGAATAATTTACGTAATCAGATGTATTTATTATTGCACAGGTTGGGTTGGAATATTGCCACAAAGATGGTTATTGAATGTGGTGGAAAGAATGTTGAAAACAAGTTATATTGAGCATATTATGATATCTGGGTGACTACCGAGACGACGACTAATAGAGAAGAATGAAAGAAAAAGACATGTTGCGCCGACCCCAAATAAATTGGTATAAGGGCAGAAGAACGATGATGATTATAATATCAGTTTGTCTCCCTGCAGGTCAAAGATTTTTTTTTTGCTGGATGAGGTCTATGATGGAAAGAGAAGATGCTAAGGCACTGGAACTCCCACGCATCGACGAAACACAGCAGGCTGCTTGACGCCGGACTCCAGTGGGAGGGTGGTCGCAATCCAGGCGGGCGTTAGCAAGGGAAGAATTGGCTAGTCAAATAAGGTGTTCGGTGTGACTATCCAGGATGCGCCGAGCGCGAGGTTCAGTTGAGTAACTGGCGGAACAAACTACGCTACACGAGGAGGCTTCTTCATGCATCCCATATTTTTTTTCTTATACGGAGAAAAAGTTGATGATCACGCTTGCTTACTTCCTGCTAGCTATTTCATATCAATTTTGAGAGGCCTTTGCCCAGCTGTAGAACTAAACAAAAAAACTGTAAAAAATCGAAAAACAGGAGCTTTTAAATGGCTGCGGACAATGAAATCATCTTGAACCATAAAATATATATATGTTATTATATTATCTAGCCATTATTTATAATGTCTACTCAATTTAGATAAAGTGATAATTGATACAGAATTAATCACATTAGCGAAGCTGGGCTACGTCGACATAGGATGCTAGAGCGAGCGAAGGGCACCCCGAGGTTCGGTTTGGTTAGGTTACTTTAAACCCTTTACACAGAAATAGGAGCCCCGCGAAGCGGGGCTACGTCGACATAGAATGCAAGAGCGAGCGAAGGGCACCCCGAGGTTCCGTTTGGTTAGGTTACTTTAAATATAATGATCAGTCATTATGTATAATAGCTATTTAATCATTATGACTGTAACATATACATCCTTTAAACTATACAGACGTATAGCAAATTAATATTTCTCTCTCAAAAACTTGCCCTACAATTTCCATTCAACCTCCATCAACTCTCAATGTTTTCACTACCGTATACATTAGCTACTTTTATTATAAATTCACATAATAGACTATTTCTTGTCTGTCATTCGGGGATCTTTGACAGTCATTACGGGCCGTCAGAAACCAGAAAATCTGACAACCAGTCTTTATTATGCGGATAACGGTGCTGGTTGCGTTATTACTCAAATGTTCTAAAATCTAATTGTACTAGTATTATGCATCATTACGCAATAGTTTGTTGTCCTGAAGAAATAAAAATAAAGTCTTACCACGGGTTATCCTAGTACTCAGTTACTGATTTATGGAGGTCATATAGCCAGTTGTTCCATGTAAAATACTCGTATTCAGCTACATCCGTTTAGACTGGAAGCCGACTCCAACATAGTTGGGAAAAGGCTAGGCAGATGATGATGACTATTTCTCGTAACGGTGGATCCCACCCTTTATAGATAAATACTTCTTTTATAATATGCATTCATAAAACAAATTAATGTTTCTGTCTCAAAACTCACCCTACATTCTCCATTCACAATCCATCAAAATTAAAATTAAACCGTAATCCAGTAATTTTTTTCACTACCGTATAAATTGGCTATTTAATTTGAAATTCATATATCATAATAATATTATTTCCCGTAACGGGGGATCCCACCTTGTATTAATTTTCAGGGAACACTGTATTATGCGAGGTCTGCGCTTAACGATTACATACATATTTATGCAGCCTTATAAATATTTATAGAGAGATGTCGCTTGTGATCAGTTTCATGTGGTTTTAGTTAGTTATAATCGCCATTATTATAGGCTTTGGAGTTGTAATATTTGGTAATAGTTGCTTTATTTGTAGGGTTATTTTTTTTTTGTATAGGCCAGTGTTATAAAAGGAAATTTTGGTATTATCAGGTTTTAGTCCGATGCGGATGGATTTGTGATATATAGGGATAGGATGATACTGGTGTGTGTTTGTTCTAATATCAGTTTTAGAAACTCTCATCCAGCCATCTTGGATTTTCGTTTTAAACTCACTATTGGCTTTAGCATCCTCGAAAACCATAAAAACGACACCCATGATGAAAGATTTTCGCAGCCGCCATCTTGAATTTTCATTTTGACCTACTTATTGGCTTTAGCAACCTCGAAAACCATGAAAACTATCTGAGAGAAAGCCGCATGGAGCCCTATAACGCTTTTACGTTACGTGACGTTTTCTAACAATTTACTAGGCCACAAGCCCAGTTGCAGAACTTCGTTCCAAAAAAATCTGAGGGACAATTCTCGTAATTCTATGAACGTCCACAGTCTGATCTCATTGCGGTCTCGATCTGTCAAAAATACCTCTAATATCCCTAAATTTTTGACATGTTTTTGACATTTCGTCACCGAGATGAGACTGCGACTAGATTTTAAACGTTTTCTTACGGGAATTATTGGTCTTCCGATATCTTTCCATTATATCTACATTGAGGCTTACCAAAAAGGTACCCACACACGGTATAGATACCAGCCCTTTTGTCGATGTACCTTTCAGCTTTGCTTTTTAGTAATGTGAATATAATAGAAGCGTACGTGAGGGACTAACACATAAAGTGTTAACTTAGTGGTCGTGTGCCCGACACTAAGTGGAATCAGAATAGTGTGTTTTTGTTCGAAAGTATTTTATCTGACAACGGTGAAGTAGTGCGCCATGGTCTGGGGGATATCGATCGGATGATGAGGAGACAGTTATATTATCTTCTTACTAGGAAAGGTAAAAGGGATAAAAGTACATGCAAAGGACTTGAGAAAGTCCTTTGCCCTGCAGCGGGACAGTATCATCATCTGCCTAGCCTTTTCCTAACTATGTTGGGGTCGGCTTCCAGTCTAACCGGATGCAGCTGAATACCAGTATTTTATATGAAGCGACTGCCTATCTGACCTCCACAACCCAGTTACTGGGTAATACGATACCTCTTGGTAAGACTGGTTGTCAGACTTTCGGGCTTCTGACAACCCGTAACGACTGTCAATAATCGGGACAGACAGACATTCAGCACAGCCAAAGTCATAATAATATCAAACAGCGTAAATATTCCAGACAAAAATGTAACTTTAAATTTCACAAATTGTTCTAACTTCTCAATTAATTTTAAATAGGTAAGTACTATGCATGCTATTATCACACTATTATTATAAATGCGAAAGTAAGTTTGGTTGTTTGTTTGTTACCTTTTCACGCCTAAACCTGAGCCGAACATTCTGAAATTTTGCATATAATGTACGTCGTCAGGTGTACAGAAACGGACATAGGGTACCTTTCATCCCGAAAAAACTGCTGTTCCCGAGGAAAACAACAATAACGTTATTATGATAATACATGGCGCCACGTGTCTTTCGAACGGGATCGACACTTACGCGGGTGAAACCGCGGGGCGCTGCTAGTTTATCATAAATAATAGCTACGATTGATAAGAAAAACAATCTGTTTTTACCCGCTTACCTCACAAAACATAAGCCACGAACAAAACAAGTAGCCAGTATCTACCGAAAAATCTTTCTTTATTTACCTACAAAAATGTTTCTCCGCTAGCCGTACGTTTGTTGAAGCTCAAACAAATCTACCACCAAACATACTAAGTCACGTACCAAACACATTTACAAGGAATATCGTGGAAAGTTCTCAGTTCTAGTGCTGTAACTTGTGTGCTAACTTGCGATAACTTCTAAACTGATATAGGAAGGAAAGGAAGTTATGATGTAAGTGTAAGCTGGAAGAATGAACTGTCAGTTAACTAGGAGGAATACAAAAGTGTCAGAGTGCAAGCGTGGCTCATAATACTAATGACATAATCAGCCTATAATGTTCCGTTTATTGCCCGTGGTACTACCAAGCGATCCAGTAGTACCACGGGAAGTTTTTTTATCCATGATAAACTAAATCATATCTCATCATAAAATGTATTCGTCAAGTGAACACATAGCCTAACCTTTTAACCACAGTAGAAATATAAACCAGAAACACAACTACAGTTCGTCCACAGTTATTTTACAGCAACCTTATTGCAACGAGAATAAAGATTATTAAAGATCGCTGTGATTTTGACAGTGAAGCAAAATCAGGGAGGAAAGGACTGTAGCTATTTCGTTAATAAACCTACATTCCTACGATAAAAAGATTATGTTGATCTACTGTTTTATAAGCACTGTGCTTTAGGCCTTAGGCAGTTCTAGGAATATCGATCCCGGGTATCCTGACCCTATTCCGTACTATTCGAGGGTTGCTTTTGTTTTGACGTTTTATCTGGAGTTCCAGTGCAATCTCGGGTTTAGGTTAGATTTTTGTGATGTAACTTTCTTTTTTTTTTAGAATCCTGGAGGGTTAAGTTTTAGTACGAAATAAAGGGTTTAGTGTGTAGGTATGTATCTTTCTTTTATTTCTTTAAATTCGACTCTTTCAAACCAATATAATAACAATGAGCCCCGCTGTTTCACACGCACAACTCTCGATCCCGTGGGAATATCGGGATAAAAAGTATTTCTTTTCGTAATCCAGGTAATGGTCAACCCATTTGCCATATTTCGTTTAAATCCAATTAGCCCGTTTTAGCGTGAAAGCGTGACAAACACACATACAAAAAATTATAGAGGTATGAGGAACAGGGTGTAAAGTTCACTCATACTCTATAGAAAAGGGAGGGTCCTCCGACCAGACGGGTGTTGTGTCTGGCGGGCAACTTATTACTTTTTCTTTAATGTTCATTTTAGTTGGCAAATTGTTTTTGTGAACCTTAGATGTGTTTTTTCTGAAAATAAAAATTTATTATTATTAACTGCCCGATAACTCATGTCGGGCCGTTGTATCTATGCTAGTTGCGCGTTAAACTCTGCTTGCGCGATGCAGGATTTGCGTGACGTCAGTATGACGCGTTGTTCGCATGTGGCGTTATAGATACCGCTATAAAATAAAATCTTTTCTCTATAAAACATTAGTTTTGAAAAATCCTGCATTATTGCCTTCCAAGAAACACGGCTTACGAGTAAGATAAATGAACAAGGTGGAATTATCCGTTAAAAGACTTAACTTCTGCTGATTTGTATCGATATCTTTTGCTTGAACAAAAAAATATGTCCCATCACTGAATAAATTACGATAACAATAACTATAAATTGTTCCACTGAACCGCACGTTACAACATTGTGTTTCAGTGCGTTTAGTGGAAGTGCTCAGGTGCGGTTCGTCCAAGTGCGGTTGAAATCAGTGCTCTGAGTGGAATACCTTCTTTAGTTAAGTTTAAATAAATGATCCTCAAAAAAAATATTAGGTACACAAAATATATTCACCCTATTACCATTCATTTTCCAGTCATGTCATCCATCATTCTATTCTTAGATGACAAAAAAATCCACTCAAATTTAGCACTAATACAAAACAACTCCTACGGCCGAATGCATGGGTATGGCCGCTCTGGCCGCTTCAGCCATTATGGCCAGGGAAGTAAAGGACTACTCAATCCGCATACTCTCAGACAGTATGGCTGTTCTGCAAGCGCTGAACAGTTACACAGTTGACTCTGGGCTAATATACGAGTGTCACCAGCGCCTCAATCAGGTGGGTAACCTCAATAAAATAACCATTCAATGGATCAAGGGACACAGCGGCTCGCTAGGCAACGATACAGCCGACGAACTTGCCAGGAGAGGGTCGAGCATGGCACCAGTGGGTCCTGAGCCCATCGCGCCACTCCCCTTCGGGTTTTTACGCACTCTGGTAAGGAAACGCACCAGAGACCACCACGACAAACTTTGGACGGATCAAGGCGAATGCAGGCAGGCTAGGGAAGCACTTCCCACGTTGGATGCCCGCCTCACGAAACAGGTTCTCCGTCTAACTAAGCAAAAGCTGCGTATAGTCACTGCAGCTTTAACTGGCCACGGGTCATTTAATAAACACCTCTATGTCATAGGAGTAACAGACAGTCCGCTGTGCAGGAACATGAATATTTACTTTGTAAGTAATTTTTATTATTATTTTTTATTTAATTATTGTGAATGTGAGGACTATGTGGGTCATTTCTTTTTTCCTTCTTAGTTTTAATCATGATCTGGCAGTTTGAGTAGTTTATGCGGCCTACCCAAATGTCCTGTCTTTGGTATTGTTCGTCGAATCGTTGAGCTCCTCAAGTTTTGAGTTGAGCTGCACGATTTTTGACAAATGCGTGCACTGATTGGACAGGTCAGCTCAATCTGTGTGGTTCTTTCCTCAAAAGACCATTTCAGACACCAATCTACATGGTCTTCACACGATCTGACCAAGATTTTGTCTGGACTTTAAAAGAGACTGTGACTTCTGAGTTTGTTTCGGCCTTTCTTCTCAGAATAGTCAGTTAGGAAACGCTGACCTCATCTAGTTTAAAAAAAAAATGATTGACGTGTAAAAGTGTTTGTACAAACCTACTTACAGAAATAAAAATCATTTATCATTTATCATCAGGGCCTGCATGGAGGATGATGAGACAGCGGCACATGTGCTTCTAAACTGCCCGGTGGTCGCTGTGCACGGCAAAGTACTTCGGTAACCCAGGTACCCTACGTGAGACGGTCAGTAACATCAAGGCGTTGCTGGCCTTCCTTGAGGAGCTGGGGTGGATCGAATAATCGATTTTCCCACCCGTACGCAAAATACGCGCGTTGTCGTGGAGTTGCGGAAACCAGCCCGTATTACCTATTACCTAACAACTCCTACCTACGACGTAAACTATTAGGATAGCCATGTGTTGTAGCTATTAGTTCAGGTCGAGTCATTCGCTCATTTATTCATTTACCTACCTAACATTGTAAACCCATATACGTACCTACTAGATTGTACCTACATACACACATACATTATACAGGGTGTTTGGAAGCTGAGTGCAAAGCTTTAAGGGAGTGATAGTTGTCACCATTTACAGCATTTTGAGCCATACATATCTCAAGCTCGGAATACACATGCCTATAACTTGCACAGAAGTATGCAAGTAGCTGGCATACCAGTATGGTATTCACCAATCAGAAGTAGTTATGGCACACGGCATGCAAGCTACTTGCATACTTTCGTGCAAGTTACAGGCATGTGTATACTAAGCTTTAGATGAAGTATGTTTTTTTTTATTTTTAACTACAAACATTTAGTCAAAAGTAACATGCCAACTTTAACTGGGAAAAAAATAAAAAAACATATTTCGTCTAAGACATGTATGGCTCAAAATGCTCTAAATGGGGACACCATTTAGAGCATTTTGAGCTATACTATCCCCCTTAAGGCTTTGTATCCAGCTTCCAAACACCCTGTATATCCCTATAAATTCCTAAAGTGAAAGCCTTCACGAAAGCCTACATTTAGCTAGAAATGATTCTAGATCTAATAGTCTAAGTCATTTTACTTTTTAAGTGATTTCACTGCAACAGCGCATTGTGTATTACGGCCCACTCCCTCACACGGGAGGAAGCCTGAGTTTGCCCAGCAGCAGGTAAAGGCTGATCTTGAAGGTTTTATTGAGAAATATATTTATATAGGTATATTTAGAAATATTAGGCATATTGAGAAATATTAGATATATTGAGAAATAATAGGTATAGTGAGAAATCCATACTAATATTATAAATTCGAAAGTAACTCTGTCTGTCTATATGTTACTTTTATGGATCTTTTCACGCCTTAACCACTAAACTGATTTCGATAAAATTTGGCAGAGAGATAGATTGCATCCCGGGGTAGGACATAGGATAGTTTTTATCCCGATATTCCCACGGGATCGACACTTATGCGGGTGAAATCGCGGGGCGCTGCTAGTATTAGATATATTGAGAAATATTAGGTATATTGAGAGCAGTGGTGGCCCAGTGGTAACGGCTTCGACTAAGGAGTTGTAGGTCGTAGGTTCGAACCCAGACAGATGCTTTACTTTGGGCAAATTATTTCATCACCGCTGCTCTTAAAACGGTGAAGGAAAACATCGCGAGGAAACCGGCATGTCCTAGAACCAAAAATTCGAAGACATGTGACATCCACCAACCCTCACTGGGCCCGCGTGGTATTTACGGCCCACTCTCACCAAGAAGAGGCCTGTGTCCCAGCAGTGGGAACATTATATAGGATGATTACGTTTTTGACAAATAAACATAATCTTTTAACAATATATTAGACTCACATGTCTAAAACAGATGTCACAAAATAAATTAATGTAGCAAAATAAAGCAAAACAATATTAATACTCGTCAGCAGGCCGGCTGCACACGTAACCTCGATACGTCACGCGTTTACATAATTATTAACGTATTACTCCGGCTCGTTTGTCACCCGCCTAATCCCACCTTAGCCGCACCTGTGTTCAGACAGCCCGGATAAGTCAAAAACAATTTTGTTTTAATGCCAACATCATGAGGGGATCGATGATGTACAGACAACACACACATCAAGCTACCCGAAACTGTCAAATTTTCCCAATAAACTTTGAGCCTTATGCTTTAGCGATAAAGTTGGAAATCTGTTAAAGAAATTTGACAGATTGAAGTAGCTTGATGTGCTGGCGTCTGTGATAATAACATAATCAGCCCACTCACTGCTCCTCCTGGTCGAAATCTATGGACATTATGACCGAGTAGGTATTGCACGATTCTATCGTCATCTGCCTAGCCTTTCTCGGCTTCCAGTTTAACCAGATGCAGCTGAATACCAGTATTTTACATGGAGCGACTGCCTATCTGACCTCCACAACCCAGTTACTGGGTAATACGATACCCCTCGGTAAGACTGGTTGTCAGACTTTCGGGCTTCTGACTACCCGTAACGACTGTAAAAGATCCACGAATGACAACCGGGACCAACGGCTTAACGTGCTTTCCGAGGCACGGAGGGGTCCCGTTATGTAAAGATGGTCACCCATCCACAGACCAACCGCGGCAAGCGTAGCTTAACCTGATCCACGGGCCCCACGATTGCACGATTATTGCACGATATTGCACGATTCTATGAAACTGTTTTTTTTTTATAAGCGACTATAAATTTTGTTCCCTAGGGGGTTCTAAAATCATGTGCTGAATTCATGGTTACAGTTTGCGCCTTGATGCCCCCTGATACCCTGAAGATAAAGTATCAGCAAACTAATCTAATTATAATATCTTGATTACCCCATTATACCAAAACACATAACGAATCTCTCTTCGTAATTATAACTCAGTCTGTTAAATAATATCCTCATAAAACGGTTAACAAAGATATGTGTATCTATGGGAAATTGTTATTGAGTAGGGTAGATATTAATTGACGTAGGTTGTTACGTTGTTGCCATGTGATGGCAATCCTACATATTAATGTATGGTTTGAGTAGTAGGATACATGAGTATATTGCATTATGATAAATAATATACACTATTTATTTGAACTCGAAGTACAGTATAGACTACTAGCTCTCGCCCGCGACTTCATCCGCGTGAAATTTCACCCTCCCCCTAGTCACCCTCTTAGAGGTGGAATTTCGAAAAACCCTTTCTTAGTGGATACCTACTCTTCACAATGAACACACCCTCCAAATTTCATGTCTCTAGGACCAGCGGTTTAGGCTGTGCGTTGATACATCAGTCAGTCAGTCAGGACTTTGAATTTTATATATATAGATTTACAGGTGGTATCGACGCGCAAATTGTAACTATGAATTCAGCACATTATTCTAGAGCCCCTAGGGAAGAAATTTTTCATCGGTTATCAAAAAAAAAAAAAATCGGCAGTTTCATAAAATCGTGCAATACCTACGCGGTCAAAATGTCCATACATTTTGACCAGGAGGAGCAGTGAGTCGTCTGATTATGTATTATCCTGTACCTTCCATCAAGTACAGACGCCAGCACATCATTCTAATACAATCTGTCAAATTTCTTAAATAGATTTTCAACTTTATCGCTAAAGCATAAGGTTCAAAGTTGAGTGACAGTTTTCAAAAAATAATCTGTCGTTTTATCTTCTTCTTCTTCGTGTCGCCGGCACGACTGTATTTTAAATCTTGTTTTCCCAAAACTTTGCCACTTCCACGGCGTTGTCGGTGGCAGCGCAGAGGTCACTTTGACTGCATGTTTTGGGACACAGAGGGCAGGATAGGAGGTGGAGCATGGTTTGTGACATAGCTCCGCAATCACACCCTTCTGCCGTTGCGTCAGGGTAGCCCCATTTTACCAGGTTGGACTTACATCTTCCCACTTGTATCCGGAGACGGTTCAGAGATTTCCAAGTGGGCCACGGAAGGTTACACCCTGCAGGGAGATGCTCTTTTGGTGGTAAGTAGTGAGTAGGAGGTCGTTTGTCGTTTTATAAAAAAGTGCGATAGCTACACGGTCAAAATGTATGGAACAAGCAGGTTTTTGTTCATAATCATAGAATTTTTGGTTCTAAGACATGCCAGTTTCCTCACGATGTTTTCCTTGACCGTATTGAGAGCAGTGGTGATGAAATAATTTATAAAAAGTAAAGCATCGGTCTGAGTTCGAACCTACGACCTAATTACAATCGTAAATTGCATAAAATAAACATTTAATTAACCTACGCTCATAATTTCTCATAACCAATTACTGATATATTAAATACGATACTTAATCAGTTGAACACCAATGAAATCCAATATTCTTACTTATTCCTGTCTCCTGTCTTAATTAATCCACCAAATTGTAAGCAGCAATTAACGTTAACGAACTCCGATATGTTTGAGATAAGTTAAGGATGTATTTATTACAGCATATTAACTTAACTAAGTTTCACAATCAGAGTTTCGTTCGAGAAATATGTATCACTCGGATTTCATTAACTATACAAGGAAACAGTTAAGGAGTCAACGGTTTATTAATCATCTTAAAAGAAAAGAAAACAAAGAAAATACGCTTACTTGTGGTAAACATGACGCAGTGAAAGAACACAAACACAAAAAAAATAACAAAAGGAAAATATGTGTCACGTCCACGTAAAACGGCCATCGCTCACCATATATATACATGTCGCATCCGGTCATTCGTTTGACTATTCGGAATGCTAGCGCCATCTGGTGGCGCTTGACAGTCTAGCCTGAGTTCGTGGGAGTCGACGACAGCTCGACAGCACAGAGCATGTAACCTGTTCGACAGAACGATGTGGTGATCTTGGACATTGGACATCATACGGATAACATGTGCTCAGAAATTGTCCCGCGTTCCATATCTGGTTGTATCGTGTACCTACAGTGTGTGATTAAATTGTTCGTGAAATTATAATCTGATTTGAAGTGCAACCCGTTTTTCTATTGCGCAATAACCAACACTACCCACACTAGCCCACAGTAGTTAAAATATGGCTGATAATAAAGATACACACTATACCTTCTCCGTCATACATATATATCATCACCACCATATCATCACCAGATATACATCTATAAATTTTGTATATTTGTTTGGAAGCCCTAATAGATTGTCATATGTGAATATAATGCAGTTCCAATAATATCACATACATACGTGTCGAATTGATAACCTCCTTTTTTTTTAAAACGGTAAAAACGATTTGATAGAGTTTTTGAGTTGCTCGCTTGTCGATTTATCGACAAGTGGCGGTGGTGGAATAGGTATCTAAGTAACCATTAAGTGATGCTACTAGGTACAGTCAACAGCAAAAGTAGATGATCAAAATCAGAAATTCAATACTAATGAACGGAGTTCGCATCAGAACTGTGTGGCGTCGAAGTGATTCAAAAGTATGTGATTGTAAATTATACCAAACATTTACTACTAGTACAGCTGCCATATATTCGTGATCAGTTTTGACTCCTATTGAATTTCTGATTTTGATCATCTACTTTTGCTGTTGACTGTACTTATATCTAGAGAACTCTAGGGCTGTCAGCCACAAACCGTACTGACAGGTTAACCTTTTCAAACCTGCATTAAATATTCTCGAGCTTGTGCTGACTTGAAAATAGAAAAGCCTGAAAACCCACTTACATCTATATAAATAAAACAAAGTCGGATTAAATAAGTTACACCACGTATCTCAAGAACAGATTTTTAATACGGTTGTTTTTTTTAATGTTTCTTACCTCAGTACAAACTAAAATACAGATCCAAAGACACCGACTTCCGAAATTAACGTTATTTTTCACTTTTTAGTTTTTTTTGGAAGCCGTTTTTTTTTTGTTAAAAAGTTTTTATGATTTGTTGGATTTTTCTCCGCCCCGAATAGCAAAATAACTTTTAAAGCACGGGAAAAAAAAATAAGATTATTCATTTTCAGTTGATTAGCTGGTAGATTATAAGTACGTACATATATATGGGCCTTAACAGCTTTGAACAGATAGAAGTGGAAAGGGAGGCCTTTGCCCTGCAGTGGGACATCACAGGCTAATAATAATAACATATATTAGAGTAGGTATCAACACAAGGCCGCTTAGATACTTCCTCCTTCCAAAGTTACATATTGAATGTGACTGATGACTATTATTCTATTAATGATATTTAAATGGTAAACATACTTAGTATACTGGAAATTTATAATGATTATTATTTTTGTTAGGATTAGTCTAAAAATCTTCTTTCGTTCCTTTACTTTCATGTGACATATAAGTAAGAAATTGACATTGGACATCTGACATTGGTTAAATTTAATTATTTGTAGCACTATTATTCTAATTATTTAAATGATATTTATTTATTATTATTATTACTCTTCCTCATGGTAATTAAGTGGCATGTATTTTATTGTAGTTTTATTTTTTTTGTATTTTTAAAGTTTTAAAATCATTTTTAATTTTCGATTTTCGTAAAAATTGTTATGAAATAAATAAATAAAAATAAAATAAAAGATGTGTCTGTGTGTTCCCAAATATGTTAGGGTCTGCTTCCAGTCTAATAGGATGAAGCTGAATACTAGTATTTAACACTCAACAGTGAGTTTATTTGACCACCATAACCCAGGCACTGGGTAATATTCTATGGGTGGTATTAGTATTATAAAGTGTCTTTGACATATCTCGGGGCCCTGGAGTCCCGGACCTTTGGAACGAGGTACGAGGGGAGGGGAGGTACGAGGGGCCGAATCCAACTCGCAGGAGCCCGTTAGACGTTTTTAATGAAATGAGGCACCGACCGACGATTTATTATTAATATGATACCCCTTCGTAAGACTGATTGTCTGGTTTCCCTTTGAGGATAACATATTAAATATTACTTTCCTATGGAATTGTGACATAACAATGGATCAACGGAAATAAAATCAAAATAACAATGTCACCTTAGTAAAGACATTTCTCGCCAAATCGGCATCAGGAAATTCTGAATTTTATACAAAAAAGGGCTTGCACATCTGAGTCTGACTTCCCAAATATATTGAACAATCCGATATTTTAATCGGACAGTACCACCTCGATCGTTTATTCGATACCGATCAAATTGCATCGGGGTTCGAAAATAAAATGACCAAAATTAACTGGCTACATCCGATTGAAATTAAAATGCCATTTTAGGCTTGTTTTTTTATTCGATTGAATACTCTTTGTTTGTCAATAAAACTATGTAATGTTGCTTGTTGTTTGTTTTCTGAACAATTGGAAGGTACAATTAAATTACTGGATACCTACAGCTCTTATAAAAAAGGAGGATATTTGAACTGTATTTTTTCATGCTTGTAATTTAGGTAACGACCGTATAGAGGTATGAGGAACAGGGCGTATACTCAGCCTCCATAGAAAAGAGAAGATCCTCCGACTAGACTGTATCTGTGTGGGGTATGACTATGTATGTAATGCAGTTCACTTGAATAGAGCGTATAGCAAGCTTAAAATAAACCTACCTAGATGTAAAAGAAGTACTTGAACAAAAACATACATGCTCGCTGAAAACCGCTGAAATTTTCATACCGACGAGTAATTTACTAAATAAGAAGAGTGCAAACGCTTTTATAATTTCGCGAGTCAACACTAAGAACATAATACTTAAATTTTCATACCAATTAAATGGGCCCGAGGTTCCATCCAAAATGAAATTTGGCAAAACGCTCCGCGTGTCGGAACGAGATCGACCTGCCGTGTAAATTTATGAGATAAGTTTGGATTTTGTGACCCCTTTCAACCGCTCCCCCGACCGTTGCCATGGCAACCCCTCCAGGGAACCCACCAGTTTCACGCCGATTGGATTGTCCTCCACGAAATACGAAACCAAACTTTTTTTTACATTTCTATTCCATCTCTTGTACCTACTATTTATTGCCGAATATATCTCTAAAATTCAATTTCACCAAAAAATTTTGCGGTAAATGTGGGATATTAAAATTTTTATGATACATACCCGAAACAAGGTACTGCCATAATTTTAGACAAAAAATGAGCTTTTTATATTAATCTTAAGGCCGTAGTTTTTACAGACCGTAATAAAGGCAAGCTCATATCGTGAGTGACACTTAAGCCGGAGTCCAGGATTTTATTAAAACTCCTTACGGGACCCACCTTTATTCATCCAAAATTCCTTAAAAAAAATTCGAGCGCAAGGAACGTTATAAACGTCTGCTTATTGGCGTTACTTGTGAGAATGAAAATGGTGGACCAAATTCGGAATTCAAAATAAAATTCTTGCCAGTCAGTCTTTTTTATACAACTTCGTTCATGGAAACGAAACGCAAATAATTTAAACGTTACGAATTTCGGATGTAATCTACGGAATTGTAAATGTATTTGAGTCCCAAGAAATCTTTGTTTGCTCGAAGAGAAAAGAAAGCTGTAGGTTTGTATGAATTAAATATATTTATTTAGAACATTGTTTTCCTTATGTGATGATACAATCTACAACTAACTTTGACATGACAACATGTTGTTTTCGCTTCAAGTAAATACATATAACAAATATGACGGGAGTCTCGTAGCAAGTTTCGTAGCTCCGTAGCAAGTTCGTAGCCTCGTAGCCAGTTTCGTAGAGTTGAGTTGGGAAGCACACTCCTGACTTGTAAGCGTTGGTATAAGTTTGCTTATTAACATAATTATTACTAGATGATCAGCTTGCTGATGTTCCTTCAGGGAACAATTTTCTTTCCTAATTAATTTCGTTGTGGTTTTGACGTGACAACGTCTTAAATTAGGTTGCGACTGGGAGTCACTTATGAAAAAGTGTAACGCTCGGTAACGTTACGATGAGTCACCGAACGAGAGAGAGGCCCGCCGAATGCCTTGCGTCTCTCTCCCACTCAACTATGATCGGATGATCGGTCGTTGTCACGTAAAATCTTCGCCCGTAAAACCGACTTTACAGGCAACCATTTTTTTAATTTCCTTATTTAATTGAAAACAGCACAATAGGGATAATGCAAGTACTTCAAAACTTTTTCATTATTTAAATAGACATTGATTGCAAGCTAAGAAACAAATTGCTATTTAATTAAATTCGTTTTTTATGGAATTGAACACAAACTCAATGCGCGTCTTCTTGGACAATGCCAGAAGTGACATAAGAGTCCACGTGAATAAACATCGAACGTGCGCTCTTATAATTTCTAACGTGACGATATAATTATCGTGGACGTCCACATCCACGTCCGTAAAATGTATGGAAAAACGTGCACGTTATAATTATCGTTATCATCCATTATTAACCTAGCCTTTTCCCAACTATGTTGGGGTCGGCTTCCAGTCTAACCGGATGCAGCTGAATACCAGTATTTTACATGGAGCGACTGCCTATCTGACCTCCACAACCCAGTTACTGGGTAATACGATACCCCTTGGTAAGGCTGATTGTCAGAATTTCGGACTTCTGACTACCCGTAACGACTGTCAAAGCTCCATGAATGACAGCCGGGACCAGCGTGCTTTCCGAGGCACGGAGGGGACACGGTATGTAAAGTTGGTTACCCATCCACAGACCAACCGCGGTGCTTAACCTGATCGATCGACCTATATAACCTACACACACAAAATGAATTCCCAATAAATAATCCTCAATACACTCTCGTCTCAAAGAATATGAAGGAAAGTGGATAAAAACATTGACCACAAGCGGGTAGTCTGCAAATGCACCGCATTATTACTCCAAATGGATTAGAATGAAAAGGAATGCAAATATTCATCCGTTCGGAAAATATCTGTTTACGTACGAACATTTCTATGAAAAAGTATTTCAGTTTCTCTTTTATGTCGTCTGCAGTGTTTAAACGGTTTGTTAGTTGCGCTGAAATAAGATTATTTCTGCTCAAGTGTTTGGTTAAATTCCTTTCGTTAGTACATTATGGAAGTAACTGGGTGCATTACCAGTTGACAGAAATGCGGAGGAATTTTTCGACTCCATTATTTTAGTTAGTTTTAGATATTATACTCGTATTTTATTAATTAAGTAGGTAGGTATTAGTTGTTTACATTTCATTTAAATTCTGAATAAATATTGAATCAACATAAAAAGTAAGATGCGTAAGTTAACGCGCCTTTCAGTTAATATGAGTCATGTAACTACTCAAATAAACGTGTATAGTGAGTTTTGGCGATATTACAGTTCAATCAAATTGATTCCCTTGGATCGAAAGGCACTACAATAAAGAGTTTGAAAGCATGAAATATAGAAAATACGTTTAATGGCATCATCATTTCATTTTAGCCAAAAGACGTCCACTGCTGGACATAGGCCTCCCCCAAGCACTTCCACTTCGACCGGTTCTGTGCTTCTCGCATCCAACGGGTTAATGGCATACATACAAAAAAAAAACACCTTAAAAGCATTAGTATACCAAAAGGGCAGTACAGCATGACAACACTAGGTGACAACCTTCTGCCGCTGATTTTCATCTGCAGCCCACGAGGGCGAGTTTTTGTCCAATATTTACTTTGAGCGAGTATCATTATTTCATATTCTGATTTTCATTCACACTCTGCACGTAAGTATAATTAACCTCTTGAAAATTGTACATATTTTTTCTTCCTGTTCTTCATCTGCCTAGCCTTTTCCCAACTATGTTGGGGTCGGCTTCCAGTCTTACCAGCTGCAGCTTAATACCAGTATTTTACATGGAGCGAATGCGCATCTGACCTCTACAACCCAGGTACTGGGTAATACGATACCCCTTGGTAAGACAGGTTGTCAGACTTTCGGGGTTCTGACTACCCGTAACGGCTGTCAAAGATCCAGGAATGACAGCCGGGTCCAACGGCTTAACGCGCTTTCCGAGGCACGAAGGGGTCATGGTATGTAAAGCTGGTCACCCATCCACAGACCAACCGCGGCAAGCGTAGCTTAACCTGATAGATCGACCTGTGCGGCTGTTATTATTTAGCCATGGGCCCCTTTTTTCTTCCTGTCCTTGTCCCATGTCATTGGGCCACTTTCTTCACCCATTTCCCCCTGTCAACTGTCAAGCTATCATTCACTCCTTTTTTATTCTATGGGTCACCATTCGTATTAATTCTTCAAACTTCGGCCAAGTTTGGTTTGATTCGGTTTTTTTCTTCATGAATTTCTCAAAGGGTTTTTAATTATAAGATGTGACATCTGTGTTAGTAATTAACTTTTTTTAACGTCGCCGTCGCTATGTTAAGGGATCATTTTACATTGCAGCTACTTTATAGCACCATTATTATTCATTTACTCAGGAGATTTTGAAAGATGGCGTATTTGGGCCTGGGTAGAATAAGAAATGAGGAAGTCTGAAAGTGGCACCGGTGAATGAAAAGTTGTGTGGAAATCAGTTGTCATGGTATGGGCAAGTGATACGGAAGAATTATGAAAATTTCGTGAGAAAGATTTTGCATATAGGGGTGTGGATAGCTATAAGAGTAGGGGAAGACCTAAAAAACGATGCACGGACTCTTTTTTTGGCTAGAAAGAGGGTGACTGCCGAAATGACGACTAATAGAGAAGTATGGAAGAAAAAGATATGTTGCGCCGACCCTAAATAAATTGGGATAAGGGGAGGAGAATGGCGATAATGTCTTTGCTGGGTAAATTTGTGTGCTATAATGAGAATCAATGTTTTTTATGAAAACATTGATTCTCATTATAGCACATGTTTTTTATGCTTTTAGTTTTTCAAATTGTTATGTCATTTTGGTATGCAAACTAATCGGATTGGGTGGTTACACAAAATCTATACTGAAGAGTTTAAAATATTTTTATTTTATTTATTACAAAAGTGAGGTACCAGTCTGTTTCAATAAATACACTGGTCATCAAAAAAATCGGCCCACCTGCAGTTTTACAGCAAATCACGTTTTTTCTTCAGCGAAATAAAACAAAATGGTTTACTACTAATATGTTTAATATGACTTGTTTATATACACCAACTTTAGCACAATATAAACATAAAAAATGATAAAAAAAAAAGAAATTTATTACAAAAATAAAAAGAATAATTTTGTACTGTTTTTGATTAAATCTTAAACACGCTCTAATTTTTCAGTCTTAAGTGTTATGAACACATTTTTCGCAGTTTAATATTGAGTATTCCTCCTTCTTGCTCGAATTTGAACTTTCCTCGGCCTGCATTCGCCGTTTTAGTGACCTAATCAAGGTTTAGCAAATTAAGATCAAATTGACAGAAGATCTTTGGGGAATGTCCATTAAGGTCTGTACCTCCATAATTGAGACTATTGCGCCTTACTTAGCCTTAGTATTTAATTCGTGCGTGGATCAAGGAGTCTTCCCCGATTTAATGAAATACAGTAAGGTAATACCACTTTACAAATCCGGGGATAGTAAAGACACCAATAATTATAGACCCGTATCCGTTTTGCCGGTTTTCAGCAAGGTGTTTGAAAAGATAATGCTTGATCAAATGCTCAATCATTTTAACACGAATAAAATCTTACACGATCAACAGTATGGTTTCACCAAAGGGCGTTGTACGACCGACGCCGGTGTAACTTTATTAAAACTCATTTTTAACGCGTGGGAAGAGGCCCAAGACGCAATAGGAATCTTTTGTGACCTCTCCAAGGCATTTGATTGCGTCGATCACGAAACCTTGCTTTTGAAACTTGAGCATTACGGACTTGGAAAACTTGCGCTCAGTTTAGTTAGTTCTTATTTAAATGATAGGCAACAACAAGTTCAAATAAATGGTGTCAATTCACTTGGTTTAATAGTAAAAATTGGTGTGCCGCAAGGCTCAATATTGGGTCCTTTCCTCTTTTTAGTGTATATTAATGATCTTCTCCATTTATTAAAAAATCAACCTCAAATGGTGTTATTTGCTGATGACACTTCCTTAATTTTTAAGGTAAATAGACGTGCTACAAATTTTGACGACGTAAATAATGCCCTACTGCAGGTTCAAAATTGGTTCACTGCTAATAATTTAGTATTAAATGGAAATAAAACTAAGTGCATAAGATTTTCTTTACCAAATGTCAAGAGTAGTGATTGTGAGATAATATTGAATCAAGAGAAACTGGAATTCGTCGATAAAACTGTTTTCCTGGGGATCACCCTCGACTCAAGGCTACAATGGGGTCCTCATTTAACATCTCTTGCAGGACGGCTAAGTTCAGCAGCTTATGCTGTCAGAAAAATCCGTCAATTTACTGATGTATATACCGCGAGACTAGTCTATTTTAGTTACTTTCATAGTATCATGTCTTACGGTATTTTACTTTGGGGACGGGCTGCAGACATCGATTCTATTTTTATTCTGCAGAAAAGAGCCATCAGAGCTATATATAATCTCCGCAGGCGCGATTCTCTAAGGGAACTGTTTAAGGAAATTAACATCATGACGGTGCCTTGTCAATATATCTACGAAAACATCATGTATGTAAGGAAAAACTTACATCTTTTTAGTAAAAGAGGTGAAAGACATAATTATAGTACTAGAAATAGGGACCTATTAGTTCAACCAGGTTTCAGACTGGCTAAAGTAGATTCATCTTTTATGGGGTACTGTTTAAAATGTTATAATAAAATACCTCCCCACATTCTTCAACTGAATGAGACAAAATTCAAGTCTTGTATAAAACGCACACTATGCAGTCAGGCATATTATAAGTTAGGGGATTACATCGCTGATAAAAATGCCTGGCTCAATGCTGGTCCTGCTCCACAACCACAACTAATTGATTGACACTTGAAAGTATTGTTGGAGCTGCTGAAGATTGTAAGACTATCTTTGTAGTTAATTTCAATATTTGGAAGAGGTGCTTCCCTTTTTCTTTTTTTGTGTCTCTGACATTACGAACATAACTTTTTTAATTTATTCAATCAATTTTTACTTGTTGAATACTTCAATATTAAATATCTCTTCCTGTTTGGTAGGTAATAAAATTCTATTTACCTCTTAAATAAATTGCAAACTAGTTTTGTATAATTTAGAAGCATTTTTTTTTTAATTTTGTAAATGTAAGAACCATGTTTCCGTTTATTATGATTTTTTGATGTTGACTTGAAATAGCATGGCAGTTGAGAACGTGTCATGCTCACTTAAATGTCTCACCGATGGTGGCGCGTGTGTTGGATCATTCGGTTCCCTACAAAATGGTCGAGCTGGATGGTGCTGATCCACGCGTCATGTTCGTGAACGGGCGCCGTCGGTTGAGACTGGTCATCTCTTAACTGCCAAGGCTTATTTTTAATCTTATGTCTTGAATTGTTTCTTCATTTCTGTCTTTTTTACATTGTTCTCACATATAGAAGCAACAAGAATAATGTACCCAGGATTTTGTAATATCTTGATTTAAAAGAGTGTCCATGGAGTTTCTTGCCCGTTCTTCTCCATAGAGATCTACGCTTTGGAATGGGTAACTAGCTTCAACTTTCTGACTAACTGACAGACTATTTAATTTTGACAATTCAAAAGTGCCTGTACAAGGTTTAATTGAAATAAATGATTTGAGTTTGAGTTTGAGTTTTGATGGTCTCTTGAGGGATTCGATTCCATTCTTCCCTGATAGCGATTTCCAGGTCTCCTAAGGATGTGGGGGCTGGATTACGGGCTCTAACCTTTTGTTTTAGGGTGTCCCATATGTGCTCTATAGGGTTAAGATCAGGGCTTCTCGCTGGCCACGACATAACCGTTTCGGACTGAAAGAACGGGTCGATTTGCTCCGATGTAAAACCGTCAAATCAGCACTTAACAGTATTTCTGTATAAAAAATTGTTTACCTTCAAGTGCAATAAGATTTATGACAAACAAGACGTCAATCATCATAATATCGACCCTCAAAATAATAAACAAACATGTGAAACAGCTTATCTGTGAAACAATCGATCATTATTGAACAAAAAGTGGGTGGGTCGATTTTTTTGATGACCAGTGTATAATAATTTTACAATGTAGGGAAAAATCATAAGGAGATTTACAACAGAATTGAATCTAGCGTCCTAGCTAGGTGACATGGTAACCTGTATTAAGGATCGACAGTTCAGATTCCTGGTTTCCACAGAAGGAGTACAAAAATCCAATAGAGACTACATAAGACTATACAGTAATAAAAAGTAATTTAAAAAAATTAAACCGACTTCAAAAAGAAATTAACTCAAAATTATGAAATAACTTTAATTTCGGAAGTCGGTGTCTTGGGATCTGTATTTTAGTTTTATGCCACCGACTTCCGAAATTAAAGTTATTTCATAATTTTGAGTTAATTTCTTTTTGAAGTCGGTTTAATTTTTTTAAATTACTTTTTATTTCGTAATTTTTAGTTTTTGCACTAGTATTTGACCAAGGTTTTGAGATGTTTTCCCTTTGACACTACACCCGTAGCTCTTATCAATAAGCCAGGCCGTCACACTTACACGTATTGGTCCATATCTTGAAAATTACTGAATCGATCTTGATGAAACTTGCACTGTTCCCTAAGTTGAAGAAAATGTAAGCCAATAAAAAAAAATTGGTCACGATCCGATTAATAGTTCCGGAGATATGCGTGGACAAACATACATACATACATACATACATACATACATACATACATACGTCTATGAAATTTTGTATATTTGTTTGGAAGCCCTAATAGATCATCATATGTGAATATAATACAATTCCAATAATATTACATACATACGTATCGAATTGATAACCTCCTTTTTTTTGAAGTCGGTAAAAACATATGAAAACTTATACTAAGTGTGAAGTGTTAGTATGTGTAGTTTGTTGGTTTAAAAGCTCTAATCTCAGGAAGTATCGGTCGGATTTACAAAAAATATTTTTGCAATTAATAGCCCAATTCTCGCGGAGGGCTATAGGCTATTAAACATCACGCTAGGACCCTTAGGAGTTGAGCAAAAAGAAAAAAAAGTGAGAAGTTTTCGCTAAGCGAAAACAAAGTAATGGCGCAAGCAGGCGATGCGATACAAAGGGGCGGGTCGGGGGAACAAAAAATTTCACTCGGACAAAGTCGCGGGCAGAAGCTATACAACATAAAATGAGGACTATTTCAGGGCAGGAAAAGTCAGAAGATCCGTTGTCGGTGCTAACCAAAGAAAAATCTTTATTTTATTTTATAATGTCAGATATCTGACAATGAGAGTACCTATCTAGGTTTAGAAGTTGGCGAGAACTGAGTTCAATGGTGTGCCATACCATAATCAGCCTATAATGTTCCCACTGCTGGGACACAGGCCTCCTCTCGGTGAGAGGGAGTGGGCCGTAATCCACCACGCGGGCCCAGTGGGGATTGGCAGATGTCACATGTCTTCGAATTTTTGGTTCTAGGACATGCCGGTTTCCTCACGATGTTTTCCTTCACCATTTCGAGAGCAGTGGTGATGAAATAATTTACACAAAGTAAAGCGCCTGTCTGGGTTTGAACCTACGACCTACAACTCGTAAGTCGCGGCCGTTACCACTTGGCCACCACTGCTCTCAATGATGTGCAATTGGAGAGAACTATGTCCAGCAATGGACTGCGTAGGCTGATGATGATGGCATTACTTGTTCACATTGCCAATTTACCGCCCTTACGAGTTGGATTAGACGCATCTGCACGACAATGATCAGATTGAATAGTATAACTAAACGAATGATAGATAAAAGTTCGTCTAAAATCTATATTTATTATATAAAATGGTAAACTGACTGACTGATTGTTGATATATCAACGCACAGTCTAAACCGCTGCTCCTAGAGACATGAAGTTTGGAGGGTGTGTTCTTTGTGAAGAGTAGGTATCCACTAAGAAAGGGTTTTTCGAAATTCCACCCCTAAGAGGGTGAAATTTGACGCGGACGAAGTCGCGGGCAGAAGCTAGTATTCTCATAAATTCAAAACTCCGTCTTATTTCTGTAGCTGAAACTTCCCATTTTGTCCGAACTCCGGCCTCCACATTCCGATAATGTGGACTGAAGTCAACTCAAGTGTCTGAAGTAAGGCCAGGCCCAAATGCCGGGAGTGTCAAGTGCCAATTACAGAAAACGTTTATACCGTCACGGTGAATTTGTTTTTATCTTTATTCCGACTTTCGCCAATTTTGACGGAATTAGAACGCCGGGTTGTTTTTTACAGTTGAGTTTTGAGTATAAAAGGAATGTGCAAAATTGGTTTTAAGTGCAGAATTATGGGAACGAGTAAACATCGTAAGAGAATTGATAAATAGATAGAATACTCTTTGTTAATGTACAAAAATAACTCGCGTTATGTCTCTTTATTGTGTTCTTTTGTTTGGTGTGTTCTATGTTTTAAGGGCATGAGGGCTACCACGTTTAAATTCGCCGCTAGAGGCGCTAGTGTGAGGTCTCCGAAATGTCATGTCACTGTTTGTGGGTGAGGTACGCAGGTTTATTTCTAATAAGAATAATGTTGTGAATGCTTTGCAATACTCGAAATTAATTTTAGGACATATATGAGTTACGGGTCAATGAATCTCAGTGCTTTAAAAGCGGAGCTAAGAAAAATAGAACACGTAATTCAGGGGTTAGTTTGTTTACTGTTTACAAACACATTTTTTGTTTGTTTAAATATGATTTAAAAGTAAACTTTGAGAGCATACTTCAGGACCTTACTCGACAGTGGCGCCAACTGGTGAGCACAAAAACGTTACAAACCCAATTAATTGGTATCAATTGAAAGTATGTTTCAATCAATCAACTCAGCTTATCGCAGTCCACTGCTGGACATAGGGCTCTCCCAGACTGCGCCACAGCACCCAAAGTATGTTTAACGACCTTAAAATTAACAACAGTTAGAATTCCTCGGGACCCTTCCGTCCGTCTGTCACAGCCAATTTGCTCCGAATCTAATAGAACGATTAAGTTGAAATCCCTCATTACTATATTTTGTTCATTAAGTATCGATTTATTTGACGCATGTCAACCGCTCATTTTAGAACGAATGATTGCAGATCTTGTTTTAACGTTGCACACTAAACATGAGGAATATTGTTATACAGCATGTATCAGGAAGGTGTTGTCTTTTTTAAGGATGTGGTACAGACCATAAAACTGAACAAATTTCTCCATGGGATCAACATCATAAACGCGAAAAAAATAATCAGCCGTCAGACTTACAGAATAGACAGCCTTAAATATAACCACACCTTTCTAATACATGCCGTATAAAAATAGAACAGTGAAAATATACTAAAAAGCTGTTCTAACAGAGCATGTAAAGTTCAACAAGATTTTCAAGATTACCACAGAAATGAATACTGTTTAAAACTGTAATTACCTTTCCAAATCATACAAGAATCTCACAGCGTGGGACTTAATTCCAGTCATAAAACGCTCACTTGGAACCGCCGTAAACCGGTTTTGTGCCGGTATGAACTGGATCAACCCGGTATTCTGCCCGCAGACGCGACGATATTAAGATGGCGCTGCTAGGAATATGAACGCCTACGCCAGCTTGAATGAGTAAATGTTTGATGACAGAGATATTGCTTTTTTGGTGGTGGTATAATTGACTCAAGCTTTCGTGTATAAGCGAAAAAGATTGAATTTCAAAAGAAAACCACATTTTTTTTAAATAACTAGTGCCATTACTAACTGAAGCTTTGTGTCCGGATTCGTACAAAAATATTTATGTACCTACATACATACATATGTTCCGTGATTCATTTCGTAGAACACGTACAGATAGAAAAGAAAGAAAAACACCGATTCATCGAAAACCACCCAATATTAGACACATATTACTAGCACAACTCTTTCAATTTACAAAAGGCTAGGCTAGAACATAAAAACTGAAAATTCAAGTGCAGTTATATTCCCAGCCGCAGAGGGCCAACGTTCCCGGCAAATAGATACCCACGATTGCGTACCACCCAGTAAATGGAACAAAAATATTTTTGTTAGTTTTTCCCCTCCGAGGTCGCCTCTAGAAATTTGATTCGTAGACGGTACTAGAATATAGAATTTCCTCTGAACAAGTTACCTTTTTTGCCAAGGAAAAACGGTTTTAAAATTAACGTCGAGAATACGAGTTAGTCTTGTCCCTTTTTTTCACTTTTTGTCGTTCGTTTTTCGAATGGACTCGTCGTTAGCTGCATTTTTTTTGTTTCTGGTTTAGACTTTTATCAGTGTTGCAATATTTTTTTTATTGTTTTGTTTATGACTGCGGTCGGTCGAGTAGGTACTTTGTTATTGTTACCTGTGTTTAACATGTTTATTTGTTTTTCTATACTTTGTAGGAATGCTCATTATTTTACTATTTTAGACTCAAATTGACTTAAATTGAGTGCCATTAAAGTAAATAAATTTTACGCAAAGCCACCAACATTTTCCCTAGACATAATAATTATATTTCAAAGACTTTTTATTTCATAAAAGAAATTCGGCCCAAATCTAAGTTGCCAGCTCATTGCTTACGACCCAACCCATTCATCCCTTTAAGTTACGAAAGATAAGCAGACACAAGTAAAATATTAAAGCGAAAACATAGTTATTGGTAAGTCATCCAATTTTACGATTCAACCCTTAAATGGCGCGTAAGGATAAAACCGTGTGATCGTAAAATAGTGTTTAAAGATTACTTTTTATTGTGTTTGTGTAGTGTATATAATAGTCTAGGTATATTTCTCTGAAACGTGACTTTTTTACTAGAACTTCGCTGAACCCAGCGTCTAGAAGTCATAAAAAGTTTATTTTATGTTTTAGAGAGTGTCGCTGAGAACAGTCGAGGACAGGTCGGGGTCGCGTATTTATAAAATAGTTTGAGAAACTGAACAGAATATATTTGTTTTTTTAATCAGTCCTATCAAGCACGATGTATTTCGCAGAGATTTATGAATACATACTTATTTTATTCAGATAAATATACATATTCATATTTGTAAAACACCACGCGTGGTTAATGGATTAGAAGAAAAACGTTGATGCCCACTAAATATATGTATAATGGACATCAACGTTTTACTTCTTTCTTCTTCGTAGCAGTATGCTTAGCGATGGCCGTTTGTACAGATGCCAGCAAATCAAGCTACCCGAAACTGTCAAATTTTCCCAATCAACTTTGAACCTTATGCTCTAGCGATAAAGTTGAAATTCTATCAAATAAATTTGACAGATTGTAGTAGCTTGATGTGCTGGCGTCTGTACAAAGAAAGAATACAACAAAAAAGGTTAGAGCAAAAAGCAACTGCCAGCAAGATGCCATAGGATACGTATTGTCTATGAACAATGAAAAATAAAGAGTTGAAGAATAATAAAACATACGTTTTGTTATTAAATTCCACAACTAAAAACTCAAAATACAGAACTGAATTCCTATACAACCATGCATAAACAAAAAACATGTTAATAAGAAAACACGGACAAAAAATTAATTTAGCTTCGGTATTGCGGTCCCTTGTGGGCTAAGGAAACATAGCCGTGGTGCCAAAGTATAATTTTATTATCATTTTATGCTAAAATGCACGGGTGCTCTCAGATCGTGTAGGATTTTATAGGATATTCGTTTTCCACAAAATTATTTCGCTGACTTCTTATAGCATTTTGTAATATAAATGGTGGATACGCATGGTGGTTTTATTACTGGTCTTGAAGGGTTCAAATATAGGGCATATGGTGGTTACAGAGAAAAACATATTTTTTTATGAAAAAGAGTATGTATTTTTATATTATTTATATATCATTGCGTGGTGCTTTTCGTCTTTGCATTCATACATTATCAGCCGTCAATCGACATAATCTAGTTTTTTTTAAAAAGCTTACAATCAATATTTACTGCATTAACTTTATTATAAATAGGGTAGGATACGGGGAGCCGGTAGGGACTGCCACTTGGCGCAGAGAAATCTGAAGAAAGACTTATTAATATTTATAATATTTATGTGGGTCTTTTTACATACTTATATATATATTTTTTTTATTATTCTCTCTGTTCTGTTTTTTTTCATGGTCTGGCAGTTTGAGTAATTTATGTGGCCTACCCAAATGTCCTTTCTTTGGTATTGTTCGTCGAATCGTTGAGCTCCTTAAGTCTTGAGTTGAGCTGCACGATTTTTGACAAATGCGTGCACTGACTGGACAGGTCCTCTCAATCTGTGTGGTTCTTTCCTCAAAAGACCACCTCAGACATCGATCTACATGGTCTTCATATAACCTGACCAAGATTATGTCTGGACTTTAAAAGAGACTGTGACCTCTGAGTTTGTTTCGGCCTTTCTTCTCAGAGTAGTCAGATAGGAAACGCCGACTTCATCTAGTTTAAAAAAAAAACATGATTGACGTGTAAAAGTGTTTGTACAAACCTACTTACAAAAAATAAAATCATTTCATCATCATTTCATTTCATTTCATTTCATTTCATTATGTTTCGCCTTTATCAGTGATATAAGAACTTGAGAATAGTGAGGTCACTCAGCAATATATTTTTCAACGGATAAAAACGACTGTCAAAAATACAAGACTGAAAATCCACATGTTTTATTTAATATAAAAAAAAACGTTTCGCCTCGTGTGTCAAAGTAATTTAAAAAGCTTTGCTGTCATAAACACGGCATATTTTTCTCGTTACTACGCTGACATGGGAATAAAAACAGCTTTATAATTTTAAAAGCAACCCAATAGGCTTATAGAGGTATGAGGAACAGGGTGTAAAGTTCACTCAACCTCCATAGAAAAGGGAGGACCCTCCGACCGGACGGGTGTTGTGTCTGGCGGGAAACTGCCCAATGATTCATGTCGGGCTGTTGTATATATTATGCTAGTTGCGCGGTAATCTGCGCTACAGGCACTTTATTCTTAGGGACTTTAAAAGAGACCGTGAACTCTCTGTCTTAAAGATTAAACTCACCGATAAATTCGCAACACCACAATACGCTCCAAGACAGGTATCGCCGATTTTGGCGGCAAGTCTTATAGGATGCATCCAGACAGATGGGCCAAAGTTTTCAAACAGTGGGTGCCTGAAGACGGGCGTCGTCACCGAGGCGGGCCTAAGAAACACTGGCGTGACGATTCAGACTCATTCCTAACCGATTGGACGGAGAAGGTACAGTATAAAGAAATGTGGAAGGAAATGGGGGAGGCCTTTGCTCAGCAGTGGGACAGGCTAACCAAAAAAAAAATAATTCTGAGTTTGTTTCGGCATTTCTTCGTAAGGATCAGTCAGCAAAGAAATAATAGCGCCGTCTAGTTTTTAAAACATTGACCAACAACATATTGAAGTGTAAAAGTGTTTAAGAAGATACAGAAATCAACATTCAATTACATTCCAAAATGAAAACTAAGTATTTTTATCTGAAGAAGCCATAATCTTCTCTCATTAAGAGTCGAGTGCCTTTACGCGTCGTCGATAGAGAACGGGCTCAATGAAGTACACTCCATTCTAAGTACCATTTACCCTTTATGAGCTTAAAGACTTTGGGCTTTTATATTTTTAGAATAAATCCTACTTAATATCATAGTATAGATACCTTATTGATTTGGGATTATGATATAAAAAAAAACTAGCCAAGTGCGAGTCGGATTCGCACACGAAGGGTTCCGTACCACAAGGCAAAAACGCCGGTAAAACACGTTTGTTGTATGGGAGCCCCTTAAATATTTATTTTATTTTGTTTTTAGTATTAGTTGTTATAGCGGCAACAGAAATACATCTTCTGTGAAAATTTCAACTGTCTAGCTATCACTGTTCATGAGATACAGCCTGGTGATAGAAAGACAGACGGACAGTGGAGTCTTAGTAATAGGGTTCCGTTTTTACCCTTTGGATACGGAACCCTAAAAACAAAGAAAAAGTATTTATTGTGACTCGCACAAGAAGATCACAAACTAAAGTCTACTAAACTTCATAAACACAATCACAAAAAAAAAAAAAAAAAACAAAACTTAAAAAAAAACAGAATGATGAAATAATGTAGATAACCCCGATAAGGACGTACCACTTTTGACAATACTTCTCAGTAAATTGAAACTTCATTATGGGTGAACCTTTCAAACTGTCGTTTTTTGAAGTGGAAGTGAAATTGAATCTGAGGGCGATATAGCAATTACGAGGCCACGTACGTACAGACGCCAGCAAAACAAGCTACCCGAAACTGTAAAATTTTCCCAATCAAGTTTGAACCATAAGCTATAGCGATAAAGTTGACAGTCTATTAAGGAAATTTGACAGATTGTAGTAGCTTGATGTGCTGGCGTCTGTACATTTATTTTGATCTGTGGCTTTCATAATGTTACGATTTGTACGAGGATAAATTAGTAATGTTGTAGTCAAATAAGTCTGTACGCATGTTTATTGTCATGAAATTCCTCTGTCCTCCAAATTCCTCCATGAAAAAAATTATATAGCGATGTGTGATGTTCACTGGGATGCTTAATAAAACACACTTTGACAGATACATAGGTAAGGTAGCATAAACGGAATCCAGAGACGTCTGATGTCGGCTACGGCCGGTAAGTGACTGACTTGTCAATGCTTTCCGCATACACTACATCCCTCCTTTATTTTTATTAAATTGAAATGTTGAATTGATTCTAATCGCCGATTCGAAAAGGTAGTTTTCGTATGGAGAAGAATGGGCAAGAAACTCCATCGTTACTCTTTTAAAATGTTTTACAAGTTCTTATAAACATAATATTTAATTATATGTGAAGACGATGCACTCAATTCTGTGATAGATACATCGTGCTCACATATTTACAAATATTGTAAAAGTAGATGATTTTCCTAGAACTTTCGCTTTGATAAATCCAATTTAATGGAGTGTTACATATGGTTTCCTCATGATGTTTTCCGGTTTCCTCACGATGTTTTCCTTCGCCATATAATGGATGTCCAAATGCGTCCAATTTAATGGATGCCCATTGCGTCCAATTTAATGAATCACATGTCTTCGAAGTATTGGTTCTCAGACATGCCGGTTTCCTCACGGTGTTTTCCTTCACCGTTGATGAACAGTGGTGATGAGTGAAAATACACACAATGCCTGCCTGGTTTCAAACCCACGAACTTAGTCGGGCTAGACCATCACCACGGTTGTGCTGAAATTAAATGCTATTATTATGTGTATGTGCCTACGTGTGACATGGTGAGTGATCTTGTCTGTTCAAACTGTTAAATAGCAAGGTGTATTATTCTTTTGACAATATTTAAATGACAAATTTTAATTATACTTTTTAACTTAATCCAATATAAGCTCATGTTAAGACATACTAAATAATTTTGAGTATTGTTGTATGTTTTTTTTTTTTCACATGACATTATGGAACCTTTGATATTTTGTATGCCTTTTGGCGGGGCACAGCTCGGATCTTATGTATTTATAACACCTTTTGTATGTACCCTGTGTTCACGAAATAAGTGTATTTGAATCTGACACAACTTAACTTGTTTGGTAAACAATAATTATTGAGATCTTCTATTATTTTACATCTGTCATTGTGGTTGTGTCCTTACACCTCCTACCTAATATATATCTTACTTCGTTTCTTTCCATATTCAAGAACCTACCTTTAGATTCAACGCTTGTATTTCTATAATAAGGTCCCAACAATTGCCATGGAATTTGAACCTTATCATGAAGGTATGACATTAAGTTTTGTGTTCCCAAAATTGATAATTATCTGAGAGTCTGAATTCGAATATACTGAGACTTCTAATTACTCAGTTGATTAGATCATCCAAACAGTACTAAAGAGCTTCCCATATTTCGATATAACTAGGTACTACAGTAACTTAGTATTCCAGTACTAAGCCATCTCCAAACATCGTTTATTTATATCGTTAAATAGATAATATAATGGTTCTAAGCAGTAGGTAAGGTATACTTGCGGAAGTATAATTTGTTTGAGATCCCTATCATCACATAGTTTTGAATATTTGCTGTTTATATGTGACGGAAACTTTGACAAATTTATACTTTTGCTATGTTTTTGCTGTTGTAATGTTTTATTATTTTTAAACAGCGGATGTGTCTATGCTTAGATTTATTTATAGTGTTCAATGTGTGTAATGTGATTTACCTGAGTTTAGATTGGTTCAAGGGCCAGTGTTGGTATTAACTTAATGACAACAATGATGTTGGCATGTGCCTAATACACATCATGGAGTTTGTATATGTGTCCCAGTATTTATAGAATAATTTTTCTAGACAGATGTCACATTCATAAACGTGCTTGTAATTCTGATCGTTTGCCTGTGCGGATGCACAATATATTTTGGAGTCTAATATGGTATTTTATTGAGTAGTCCACGGAATTACCAACAGCGCGTATCTACCTATTTCTGTAATTATTCTTCCTTTTTTTTTTTTTTTTTATTTTTTTTTTTTTTTATTTTTTTTTTTTTGAACAATATTGAAAAATTGAACAATAATAGATTTAGAAGATATTTATGAGTCAATGCGATTTTATTTATTTTTTTTTTTTTTTATGGTTATTTTTAATTTAGTAGTATCATTAGGTACTTTTAACCACTTCAATACCTATTAGGTACTACTTGACAACATTTCCGGTAGGTAGTTCAAGAAATTTAATCTGACAAAAGTTGTATTTTTGCCTGTTGGTAAAATATTATTTATTTACGTTTGTTAGTTAATTACCATAACATTGAATCATCAAAATAATTTATAATCGTATCATGTTCTAGAATACTGGGTTGTCCTGGTGATGATCGCTGAGCGAATTGACTGCCCCTACATTAGGAAATGCTGTAGCAGACATGTATAGCCAGTGCACTTAGTTTTAATTGACATTGACATTATTATCTTAATTTTAATTCCATTACCTTTTTAATTTTGTATTCGTTAATTTGTTTTATTTCTATGCATTGAAATTTTATTCTGTGGTAGTAGGCATTGTAATATTTTAATTTCATTTGGGTCTTGCCTGAATTAAATGAATTTTATTTATTTATATTTTTATTTTAAAGCTGCATCCTAACCAACTTTCTTACGGATGCAGCCGAATAACAGTATTTCATATGGGGCGACTGCCCACCTGACCTCCAGAACCCAGCCACTGGGTAATACAATAGGTACCCCTTGGCAAGACTGGTTGTCAGATTTTCGGGCTTCTACCCGTAACGACTGTCAAAGATCCACGAATGACATCCGGGACCAACGGCTTAACGTGCTTTCCGAGGCACGGAGGAGTCTCGGTATGTAAAGATGGTCACCCATCCACAGACCAACCGCGGCAAGCATAGCTTAACCTGATCAAACGACCTGTGCGGCTGTTATTATTTAGGCCTACTTGTACCCCTACTACCTACTGCGTAAGCAATACTTGTACGCCTGGCAAGGCAGCACATAGTGACATATTTTTTCCCATCATGGCCAGTATGGTATATCTATGTGTACAAATAAATATATTTTAATTTGAGTTTTAACTAATCTTCCATCAATATAGACTGACTTCTAATGTGACAAACAATACAAAAGATGGTGCCAATCTCATACTGAAGGTATCAATACTTTCACTCAGACCATTGTAATACTAGTAACAGGACCTCACCTAAGGCAGTATTATCAACTTTGTGATACTTAAATAAGAATTATAATCTCATAACCACATCACGCCTGTACCTATGTTTGAATAGGTAAGCAATCTTTATTGTTATAAGTACATTATTGTCTTGGTTTCACATAATGATACATGGCACCTGTAACTTAGTGACCTTTGATAGTACTACCACAAAACTCCAACAGAAGAAGGGAACTTCTCTTCTCAAACAAAATTGATTTACCGATTCATCATATCATAAGAAAATATTATGTCATACTAATTCATGTTACAGGTGAAAACAGTTTTACTAAACATTTTGTTCATCTATCTACCCTTAAGGAATCACTGGTCCCCAAGTCACAGGCTATAACCTAGTTTGGGTGCCAGGAGATAATACTCAATGCACTTTATGTTGTACCATATTACTGTACTTGTAACCTTTATGAACATTTTACTGGAAATAAACATTAGTATTATTATTTTGAGTGTCTTTTTTTTCTCACCTCTTAGGCTGGTTTTAGCTACATTTACGGGCCAAAGTCAAGTAAATGCAGCGTATGGTGTGTATTAGAGTGTTTTCTTCCTCTAACTGTATGAATTTCCTAACTATTCTGCAGGTGTTTAAGATGGCAGCTTTCTGTTGTTATTATATTATTATTAATTAATCATTGCAATAACATCAAACAGCAGTTTACTGTTATTGTGACTTTTTATTTTCACTTTGCCCCTATTTTATTTCAAAGTATGTATACTTATTATTTTAACTGGTTGGTAGGTACTAGTACCTAATTATAGTAACAATTACATAGCTTTTGTCTTTCCCATAGTCTGTTGATACCGATCTAAATTTAGATCGGTATAATGTCACCCTAGAACTCAGGTACACATGTTAAGCATTATCAGTAGTACTCATTAGTTACTTATTCCTACACGCAGGAAATTTTCCTCTGTGGAACGGGTCTACAATAAGAGACTTTTTACTACCATCAAGTACCTAATAACCCATATTTTTTTTTGCATTGTTTATGTTTAATAGATATTACAATGAATACATTCGTTTGGGTGATTCTCCCAACATGGAGAAGAGTAGCTCGTTTCATAAATTTCAAGTGCCCTCTTCCATTTTCTCCAACTAGTGCCGACAGATGTCGGATCGCCTTCGCAATCAAAATGGTTTTAGTTGGGAAGTGTGGATGATGCATGAGTCATTTTGCAGCTTGCATTAAAATGTATTGACTCTTATTTTTGCGTGGCTTTTACTGAAAATAACAGTAACAGTATTACAACTGCATGCCCTATTATATTTTTGTAAGTACTTATTGCGTGAGTCATTTTTTGGGGCGACCTGTAACAGGATTTTGAGACTCGTATGCGTGGCCTTTTATCTTTTATATAGATAACAGTATGCGTAGCCATAAGGTACCTGTTAGTATATGCGTGGCCTTTAGACCATTTCGGATTCAGCATGACCTTTGACTTATGTGTAAGTATGACTAACTAATTATACTGAATAACTTTATTCAGTAGCGTTACTTTACTATTATTATGGAAATTGACTGATAATAACCTTTATCTATTAACATATTAGGTTTATTAACTGGTTGGCAGTAAATATGCTAGTAATTAAGCCATTATTATCGCAATGGACTGCGATAGGCTGAGTTGATTGATTGAAGCCATTATTGATGCTACACGTTGACTGCCAGACGACAGACACAATAGAAAATCTATTGTTTGCGGTCACCGGTGACCGCGCTGGCAGTCAATGCATTACACTAACATTTCCCGGTCTTTTCTCACATTTATCCGTTATGCATGGTCGTATTGAGAATAGTATTTGCGTGACCTTGATATTTCTGTGTCGAAATGCAAACAATTGATCCTGGCAAAACCAGTGACCTGATTAAAATAGTATCCAATGATTTTGTTTTATTTTTACAATAGGTGGGTATGTAGGTTATTTACAACAGAAAAGTTAAGTATGTCCAAGATTTATGATATTAATTGGTTATTATTTTTATTTAAAATAAGAAGCGTGCAAATAACTCAATTATCTTGTTATTTAAATGAGAACACTTACCCAATAACAATAATTTACTGTTTGCATTCCAGCACATTGAAATAATTGCGTACTATTCAGGCATAGCCCTTTGTTTTGTTGTAACACTTGTAACCAACACTTACTGCATGGCCTTTGTAACATTTACGCAATGATATTATATTTAAGGGGTAGATATGGCACTAGCGGGCGCAAATTGTTGCAGGCAAATTTAGATAATATTGTTGTAGTTTCATTTAGTCCGCTAATAGCAGCAAGCAACACAATACATATAGCTATCTCTTTCTGTGTCATACGTTCCGCACTGTCTATCGCAGTAACTACTTTGTAATAACAACGCAACAATACAGAACGTCGGCGTCGGCGTCGCTCAGTATGAACGTAGCGTATCTTTCCTTTATAATATCATTGCATTTACGCTTATAAGTTGTTTACATCAATCGAAGCAGAATTTATTTTTCGTAACTTAATCATACGAAACTTAGGTAACAAAGCAATCATTAGATGTAACCTTTTACCTTGGTAACGATTTATTTACGTGTAGGTAGGTAGGTACAGCGTGACTACGTTCTGTTTTTACTTTAGTATCCAACTATTAACGATCCTTATCGAAATATAGTCGCTTAACTGATCGTAAACAACTATCAACGTGCATTATTTTTCAGCCTGCATTCTTCCTCTTTTTTTGGTAAATGTTTTCTGCACTTACTTTTATCCTCGTCGCCACTTGTGATGTTCACTGGGATGCTTAATAAAACACACTTTGACAGATACATAGGTAAGGTAGCATAAACGGAATCCAGAGACGTCTGATGTCGGCTACGGCCGGTAAGTGACTGACTTGTCAATGCTTTCCGCATACACTACACGATGTTTTAATAAAAATTGTGTAGGTACTCTGCCATGCCTTGGGGGAGGAGGGGAGAATGGAAGAAGAAAACGTGTTGCGCCGACCCCAAGTAACATGGGATAAGGGCAGGAAGATGATGACTCTGCCATGCCTTGCACACTGTGATTTTACCAATTTCCGTCTTAGACAAATTGCTCTAAAACTGGAAAAGTATTTCTTCTTAGACGGGAATCATTTTCCCCTCCGTGCCTCGGAAAGCACGTTATGCCGTTGGTCCCGGCTGTCATTCGTGGATCTTTGACATTCGTTACGGGTAGTCACAAGCCCGAAATTCTGACAACCAGTCTTACTAAGGGGTATCGTATTACCCAGGAACTGGGCTGTGGAGGTCAGATAGGCAGTCGCACCATGTAAAAAACTGGTATTCAGCTGCATCCGGTTAGACTGGAAGCCGACCCCAACATAGTTGGGAAAAGGCTAGGCTATAGATGATGATGGGGATCATTCAAATAAACTTTAACACTGAAGCTAGTCAAAATCACATCAAACTTAACCATTACCAACATCACTTTAAAAAATATCTACCTCTGTTCGTTTCTTTTGCTATCTCCATCCTTTTCTTACCCTCCGATATACCAGAAACGGAAGGTATTATAACTAAAGATAACTCCATCGACCTGCATCTAATAATATGCTTTTACAAAAGTGTGTCACAACCCACGATCTGAGCTTCCTCGCTTCTCGACCTTTTTCGGGGCATTTCGTGTCATTTACTCGCTTTCATCAGAATTCACTTGATTTACTCCTGAATATTATATTTTATTAGGGTTTAGAGTAAGATTTGGGTTTCTTAGGAATGTGGTTTTACGTAAGTACCTACTTGTTTTTAATAGTTTTAGAATAGTTCCTATGCAAACTTTTTTGCCATGAACTTTTCTACAGCTTATGCATATGCTTAACCAGCCTATAAAGTTCCCACTGCTGGGACACAGGCCTCCTCTCTGTGAGAGGTAGTGCGCCGTAATCCACCACGTGGGCCGTAATCCACCACGTGGGCCCAGTGCGGGTTGGTAGATGTCACATGTCTTCGAATTTTTGGTTCTAGGACGTGGTTTCCTCACGATATTTTCCTTCACCGTTTTGAGAGCAGTGGTAATTAAATAATTTACATAAAGTAAAGCGCCTGTCTGGGTTCGAACCTACGACCTACAAGTCTACTCATAAGTCGCGGCCGTTACCACGGCCACCACTGCTCTCGTAATAATATTCGTATAGATAAGTATAAATGTTTTATGTATGTATGTGTATGTTTACTGTGTACAGGGTGGATTTTTCAAGTGGTCGTGGATGGCCAAATTCGAAACTATGACGAATAGCGAAAAGTACTCAAAGGAGTCTCGGGCTTGATTTTGATGAAAACTAAAACTGCATCATTGGAATTTTGAAAAATCAATATTTCTAGCCAGGGATCGATCCCGTCCATTTTGATTAAAAAAAAAACACTGTATTATTACACCATTCGATAGTGTCTCTAACACGGATAAAATTCTGGGAAATAATGACATACGATTGCGACTAGATTTTTAACGTTTTAAATTACGGGAATTGGCCTTCTGATCTAGTTTTTAAAATATTATTGACTTGTAAAAGTGTTTGTACAAACCTACTTACATAACTAAAATCATTTATCACAAATAATTCAATCTACTTATAGTCAGTATTAAATTCGTTATAACAGTTCCCATGTTAAAGTTTACCTCACTGGAACGTGCAACATAAAAATATAATAGGTACGGCATGGTAAGATCGAGCTATTAGGCCGCGCTCCAAACTGCGGGTGAAACGTTATTACCGTTTATGCACACCCAGCCTTATTTTGAAGCTCTACTCTGTTAGTAGCCAAAGTGGTAGAAGGCAAGAATATATTCTGCACACTCTTCTTTTCTCATAAAATGCAACACAGTAATGAATAAAAAAGATATTAGCATGATAATGAAACATCTCCGCTATAAGGATGTTTTAAAGAGGCATCTGAGCGCTTGCGCTATTGATCCAGCAGGTTGGGAGAGGCTGGCTTCACATAGGTCATCCTGGCGCTCTACTGTCTATAAAAGTGTAAAAACCTTCGAAAAAAAGCGCCTCGATACACTAACCGAACAACGCCAAATACGTAAAGAGAGACCTAAGCCCTCCTATACCTATACCTATACCTCTGCCGGCCAACTCTATTGCATTAGTTGTGATCGAGTATTTAAAACTAAATTCGGTTCGGCGAGTCATATTAGGGCACACGCTAGGAAATAATAATAATGTTTTAATGGGTCGCCGTTATCGAAATCGATAAGGAGGACTATATAATATCAGCTATCGGCCAATGAAAGTCCAGTCAAAATCGGTCCCGTCGTTTATTTATTTTTTCTTTAAAGAGATACTTACGGTAATTTGTAAGTAGCTGTTGCTCAGCAGGGACCACAGCTGGCATAGCTCCTTTCTTTAAAGAGATACTTACGGTAATTTGTAAGTAGCTGTTGCTCAGCAGGGACCACAGCTGGCATAGCTCCACCACAAGTCCGAAGAGAAGTTGCATGCGCAGTGGAGAAATTCAAACAGGAATCTGATACCAGACACCCACTATCTGGCGCACAGCTACCAACGCAACGGCTAAAAAGCAGACACAGCTTCTTGAAATCGACAGCGTCTCTGTCCGGAAACCCGGCCGACGCCCGTTGCAAACTGTGGCAGGATACTCTTCCCCCTCCTACTCACTACTTACCACCAAAGGAGCATCTCCCTGCAGGGTGTAACCTTCCGTGGCCCACTTGGAAATCTCTGAACTGTCCCCGGACACAAGTGGGAAGATGTAAGTCCAACCTAGTAAAATGGGGCTACCTTGACGCAACGGCAGAAGGGTGTGATTGCGGAGCTATGTCACAAACCATGATCCACCTCCTATCCTGCCCTCTGTGTCCCAAAACATGCAGTCAAAGTGACCTCTGCGCTGCCACCGACAACGCCGTGGAAGTGGCAAAGTTTTGGGAAAACAAGATTTAAAATACAGTCGTTCCAGCGACACGAAGAAGAAGAAGAAGCAGGGATGTATGCTAAAAGCGGGAGAAAGTAGAAGTGCTGGTTGTGAATCTGAATTTACTATGAACTAGCTTCGACGGCGACTTCTTTCGCGTGCATGTCGGTAAACAAATTGGATTTCATGGGTTTTTTTACTTTTTTATTCTAGGTTTTATTAGAGGCTTTTATCCACAGTGGCATGTCAGCCTCATCATACCTTAAACTATTCTAAACTACATCTACAAGTATATATACGTTGTTAATTTCGGAACAAATCCGCAAGTAGGTTTGCTATCTCGGGTGAAGGTTTTTTTTTGGCGTAAGTTACACCTTATGACGTCAGCTAAGTATCTGTCAGTGAAAGTATCTTCAAAATCGGTTTCGGAGTTTAGGCAGAACAAAGAGACAGACAAAAAATAAAAATAAAGTTTTTTGGTTATAAGTAAGTATTCTTTCATAGGCATTTAGAAAAAAGCTGTTATTTTGACACTACAAACAGAAATTTCAATTATATATATAAATTTATTACATTTACTAACCTAACATAATGTAAAACATCCCTAAAGATAGCCAATACCGAAAGAGTGAATCAGAAGATTGATATCTCTTAGATTACGAGCGCTGCACTCAATCCTAGTCACGCAATACCAACATTACACACACGCTTCGGAAATCATCGGAAAACCTCGGCAATACTCGGAGAGCTTTCGGCAATTTTCGGCAGCTGCTGATCGAATAACGTTCGACGATATTGGGGCCGTAATGAGCTTCGACCTGAATTTTAATTACACTTCTTGCTGAACTTGGAACGCTTGATTTACTTGCTCATTTTTGTTTTGGATATATTTTGTTAAGTAAATTGATTGCACAAGAGGAAACTGCAATGTTTACTTTAACGTTTATACAGCGTGTATTAGAAATGTGTGGTCGTATCAAATTGAACAACAACCAAATAACCTATGGGACCAACCTCGGAATCGCAAAAAAACAATCGACTGTCCTATACAATGTGGCGATTAGGTTATCACATTGCTCTTAAGAGATCATTGTACTCATCATTATGAACAACTTTTACTATGAGACCAAACATGGAATCGCGAAAAAAAAATCAGCTGTTCCCTACATTTTGACGAGTTATACGTACACACAGCTCCATTAAGTAGTTACCCCACCAAAAGACATGTGCGTTCAAATCCGTGATAGGCCCAAGTTGGTTTTTGTATTTTGCAAAATCATTTTATTTTAAATAATGTATTGTTTTAGTGAATAAATAAGTTTAAGTAAGTATTTTTTTTAAATTCTGTTTTTATTATTGTTTTTTTCAATAAAACAATACTTTTGCGACGACAAGCAACAATAATAGGGTTAACATTTACGACAACTTATTCAACGTCTAAATAGACTGGAGGTTTCAAGACCGCTTACCGTGCATAAGATTGGAAGTTCAAATCCTATACAGGCACGAAATGTGCTTTTTGTTCATTATATTATTTTGATATATTTTTCTATTTTGTTTTAAGTAATAATTATTTATAAAGAATTAAAAAATCAAGAAAAATAAAATACTTTATTAATCATTTAATAATATTTATTATTGCTATTATTTAACAAAACTATGATCTTATTTTACAACAAACAAAACAACTATTTTAGTTCTTATAAAATCAGAAATCATTTAAAAAAATAATGGATAAATAGTAGTCGTTTACTCTTCGCCGGTTTAGGTGAACGTATACAAAGTTCTAACTTGAAGGTATGGATTAATTTTATAAAGACAACGTAAGTAAGTAAAATTAATGGATACCCTCAAATTATAACATCTTTCGATTAGACAGGGACCTAAAGATATAATGACTCAGCCGATAGTAGATAACAATTTCATCGCAATTCATATGGGCTCGCTGGCTAGTTCGTCAAACTGCCGGTATGAGTATGACGACGTTCGGTGATGCGATGGTTCGATTCCGACTCAACACAATGGACTCTTTTTGAAGTATTCTTTAGATTATTCGTAAGGAATTCAATGTTGTAGCAGTGTAACATTTTAAAACTTGAGGGGTTAGGACATAGTGACGCTTTCTGTACATAAATGTAGGGAACAGCTGTTTTTTTTTTCGCGATTTCAGGTTTGGTCCTTTTGGAAAATGGGCTACTGTATACGGAACTAGTTTGCTCTCACACATTTTTACTTCATGCTAGTTTCTTTGCATATTCATGCATTGTCAGTTTATAATGTCCCCACTGCTGGAACACAGGCCTCCTCTCTTCGAGAGGGAATGGACTATAATCAACCATGCGGGTCCAGTCCATGTCTTCGAAAAAAAAATTATTCTAGGACATAAAAGTTTCCTCACGATGTTTTTCTTCGTTTCCGTGAGAGTAGTGGTGATGAAATTAATTACACGAAGTAAGGCGCCTGTCTGGGTTCGAACCCACGACCTACAACCCATAAGTCGGTGCCATTACCGCTAAGCCACCACTGCTCTTCACCAATCTCTTACGCATATTCATGAGTACCCAAAGTTTAAAACTTACACAATAAAATTCTGGTTTACGCTATGGGAAAAGAACAAAGGCGTGGCGCCATTTATGCAAACATGCTAACGCCATCATCAATTATCATTAGCAGCTTTGTTCCACTGAGTATATATTCCTCCACCCCTTTGTGTCATGCTTTCCTGATCTGTGCGAGTCTCATTCAGCACGCCAACTGCGTAACAGGCTGTTTTTTTTTAATTCGAATGATTTTGAAAGGAATTCCTAATCTATTGCTTCACTCTGTGTATAGAGGTACTAGCTGCGCCCCGCGGTTTCACCCGCGTAAATGTCGATCCCGTGGGAATATCGAGATAAAAAGTAGCCTATATGTTAATGCAGGGTGTCAGCTACCTCCACACAAAATTGTATCAAAATTGGTCCAGCCGTTTGAGCGTGAAGAAGTAACACACACACACAAACTTTCGCCTTTATAATATTAGTGTGATGAGGAAAGAGGGTATAAAGTTCACTCATCCTCCATAAAAGAGGGAGGATCCTCCGACCTGAAGGGTGTCTGGTGGGCAACTGCCCGACGATTGATGGCGGGACATTGTTTAAACTAGTTGCGCGGTAAACTTTGCTTGCGCGATGCAGGATTTTGCGTTACGTCAGTATGATGAGTAGTTTGCACGTGGCGATGTAGATGCAGCCACATGTTTAACAACTTAAATAACGCAATGAATGTTTTCAAATTGTCAAAATGAAGGACATTGCAATTGTGTTTTCCGCAATAACCCCGCTAGTCTTCCGCCGTACGTCATAACATGCCTCAAATAATAAACTTATACTATTATATATATTAAATACCGTACAATATTATTTAATCCCCTCATAGTCACGATCCATGTTTTAATTATCCTTTGAATTTCAAAATTGAATCGTTCTATTCAAAATTATTGTCGACTCGTATACATTTCAATGTAGTTTGATTAAAACATGAATAGTTGGAGTTGAATTATTATTTAAATTATTGTTTCAGACGATGACAAAACAGCTAATTTTGATCCAAGGCTTCTACATAAATTATGATCCAACCTTAAAAAAAAAATAGGTCGCTATGTACATATATGTATATACAAAGTATAATACACAGTATTTACACTAGATACCTACTAAATTAAATGACTAACTAACTTACAATACAAATAAATACAAAAACAAAGGACACTTAGGCGTCGAAGTACTCGTCCGCATCGCTGTCATCCGGAAACGTGCCCAGAAGACTGGCAGCATTGCCACGTTGAATGGCAATGCTAATTCTTTGGCCAAAGAACGACCCAGCCCTCTGGTCACTGAAGTGTCGACCAGCCGGCGAGAACTTTCCTTAAAAAGGAGACGCGCACTCGGGCCCCATGACCCGAGCGTTTCGACCCCAAACGGCTCAAAGCTGTAGTTGCCCATAAGGTTAGTATTTGCGCCGCTTTAAGGTCTCAGCGTCCGCCACGTTTACGCAACGCGTTGTTTATTACTTGTACATTTATACAATATAATGTAAATTATTAAACTATTTAGCATTGCTCGCAGAACAGATGTCCGATGGGGCCGAAAGGTTCTGGAGTGGCGACGCCGACGGCGTACCCGAAAGACGTAGCGTTGGAACCCTGCTCATCGGTCCACCTGCCTGCCACAAGGTGTACCGACGAGCTTGTGAAGGCCGCAGGAAACCGCTGGATGCGGGAAGCATAGAACCGGTCGAAGTGGCGGTGCTTGGATGAAATGACGACGATGATGAAACTATTTAGGGTATCAGACCGAGGCAGTTATAGCCAGCTACTGCCGAACTGAACCGAATTGAACCTTAACTGTTCAGTAAAAAATCACAATTCAAACTTCATCACACCTAAAAATATGATCAGGTAACCCGAAAAATAAACTTTTTTAATCACACAAAATGAGAGGGAGCGTAAAAGTTGCTCACGCAAACGTAACATCGTTAGAGGCTTTTGCGAACTTTAGATTTTTTAATTAAAAGTCCAAGCTTTCATTATTAAAATGCTTACTTTTAAGTCTTCGATTCGAGTATTCGGATTATAATGTTCGTAATACGTGTGTGATTTTCTCTCGATAATTTGACCAGCATTTTTACCGGTCTTGTGTTGGATATCGTGTTCTCTATCCAGAAAGGTTTATCCATTAGTATTAGCGACCATTTAGGTCGCAGGAACCGCTGGATGCAGAAAGCACAGAACCGAGCGAAGTGGCGGTGCTTTGGGGAGGCCTATGTCCAGCAGTGGACGTCTTTCGGCTGGAATGATGAATGATCATGATGTTTAAAACAATGTTTCGCCGTATGTTGAAACGAACACGACAAAGAAATAAGATGGTAAAAAAAATATAATGGTTTATTGGACTCTGGCAATAATTAAAACAGCAATATAGCCCTATTGACGGTTTAATCATACTATTTAGCTCCTCAGTATTCTGCAAGTAAGAATTTGTTGCTGAATTATAATTGTATTTTTTTTTTCGTTGTATTTGTATTACATTGCCAGTTCTTCGTTATTTACGGAACATTTCTTTGTCAGGTTTAATAAATGGGATGTCTAAATAAATAAATAAAAGTATTCTCTAGGCTAGGTACTTCAGCAATCTTTGCAAGGTGGCTGGTAATGGGTAAATGAGATTGGCCAAAATCTTGTCACTAATATAAAGGCTGATGACGATACTGCCACTTTAGTGTGCATACACATGAGCAGCACGTTTTTGTGGCAGAGGTATGTAACTGCAGCCGTCGACGCCCGCCATCGACATGTCGGCGACTGCCGTCGACTCGTGCCGCTGGTTTGTGTTCGGGTGCTCAAATACACGAGAGGTATGTTGTCAACTCCAGTTACCTCTGCCTATGTTTCTGGCATTATAATAATCTCATTTCTGGACAAAACAGCACAATTTAGCATCCTAACACCGGACCATTTATCACAGCAATAACAAACGATTGCTTATGACCAAAGCGATATAAATGAATAACGCTCAGTGATTAATCGAGAGGAAAACTGTTTTAATTAAAAATAACTGTGATACCAAATCCCGGAGTTTTCATTAAAAGGAACGGAATTAATCTTCAAAAGTTGTGTTTTCTAAGTCGGATTTAGATGTTGTCTCTTTCGCACTTCCGTTTTGGGGGTTGATATAAATGATCGGCCGGAATTGGGATCGTCTTATGTGTATCTAAAGCGAGGATGTCGGTGTTGCCCAGTAACTGGGTTGTGGAGGTCAGAAGGTTTTCGTAACTATGTAAATACTAATATTTGGCTATTTTTGGTTGATGGACCTTGACCCCAATGTGATTGGGGGCAACCTAGAGTATTCAAAAGCTAGGTTAAACTATTTGTTTAATAAAAATGGTTTTGTTTGATTATTCAGGGGCTTGTATTTTTGATGAGGTGGTTGTATTGCTGTTACAACTCCCTTTATAGCTAAATACCCGAAATGGCTTAGTATCCTTGCCAAACACAACAATTATTTACTCTGTTTTTATCTGTCCGCCAAAAATATTTTTTTAATACTCAGCGCAGATTTTATCCTAACCCAGGTCCCGAGCAACAGACGTAACATGACCATGTAAGCAGAAAAAGTAAAAAAAATATATTCCGGTCCAATAGCGGACTTAATTCCAGCCACCGCAACACTAATTACGGTAAAAGGGCGAATCTCCAAGGTAAGGATAATCCTTCCTTGTACGTACTTCGTTTTAATAAATGCTGCGTATTTTACGTATATTTTAATTAAACATTCTCACGTCGTAACCCTAGGGTGTTCGCACCTCGGGCACAGAATGATAAATTATTGTGAAGACGCACTTCTATATTAAGTTTTTTTTTCAGCGTATTTTTTTTCTCGTTTTTGTTGAGTTAGGGATTCCGTTTGGGGGATTAATTGAGTTGTGTTTTCAGAATTGGGCAAATATAAGGTTTAACGGGAAATTTGTGTATTTGAAGGGTTAATGAGTAGGTATGTACAGAACAGGTTTTTTTAAGTCGCACATTAATGATACGATTGAGACAATTCATTTGGATATTTTTATTCGAACGCCTTAGCGAAACCAGGTTATAATCGATAATACTACGCCCTTAATGCCTGGAGGCTTTTAAGTAGCTATTAGGTTCCATTTACTTTTTTATTATTCATTTTTGCTAGAAATAGTTTACAATGTATTTGTAGGTGTATTGCGTGTGTTAGCTGACATATGGAAAATAATTTAATTTAATGTTTTGTTTTTCGTAATGATAATTACATATGGTTGTATAGAATCAAGTTCTTCTAACTGAACAGGCGCTATTTTATATAGATTTGTAGAAAGTAAACGGCGCTCAAAAAAGTTGCAGGTGTTAGCAACAAAAACACAATTTCATAGCAACAGCTTTTATGCAATGGCTCAAAAACTAACCACTAACTATAAGTTACCAGGACAAGTTATCTCAAGTATTAACATTAACCAATTTAAAAGAAATCTGTTTAGATTGTTAAATAGCAAGGTGTATTATTCTGTTGACGAATATTTAAATGACAAATTTCCATTATACTTGATAACTAAATCTAACCTGTTCTCATTACAAAAGCCATAACTCAGGGGATCCCCAATGGAAGGAAACGACTGCATGGCAGGCCCGGAAAGAGATGGCGGGATGAGCTGGACTCTTTTTTTTTTTTTTTTTTATTTGAAATGGGTTTGCTCTTGACTCTAGTCTAGGTCAGAGTTGACAGAGACAAAGTCGACGATGGAGTGAGCTCACCCAGAAGAAGCCTGTTCACTCTTACTTTGAAGAGATTCGGGTTGTATGAGCTCGGAAACACAGACGCAGGTAAAGAGTTCCACTCTTTTGCTGTGCGCACTATAAAAGACATTTGAAAACGCTTAGTGCGAATTTCTTAAAGGATTGGCCCACAATCGCAGTAGACCGGGAAAAGTGTAAAGAGGGAAGGGAGGCCTTTGCCCTGCAGTAAGATAACACAACTTATAATAATAAATAATTATTATTCTAAGTACAGACTCCAGCACATCAAACTAGGAATCTACTACAATCTGCCAAATTTCTTTAATAGATTTGCAACTCTATCGCTAAAGCATGAGGTTCAAAGTTGATTGGGAAAATTTGACAGTTTCGGGTAGCTTGATGTGCTGGCGTCTGTACATCGTCTTCACATATAAATAAAATTATATTATGATACAAAATATTGTAAAACACTTTGAAAGAGGTACTACTAAGTTTCCTGCCCCTTCTTCTCCATTCCAAACTAACTTTTGGAAGGGGCGCCTAGATTAAATTATATTTTCTTGTAAAGGACAATGCTCATGGATGTATAGAATCCCGTACCATGCTGCATCAAATTCAAACCTTGTTTTTTATAGACTACACTTATCATATTAACTCCTCCAAAAGTTCTTTTTGTATACAAAACCCCCGTTTCGGAGATTAAAAAAAAACTAAATAACCTAAAAACTAGGTACTTTATTTTGTTTGACATGTTACACGAACGGCCATTATTGCTCTAAAAACAGCCTATTTTATTCTTGTTATTTTTAATTAATGTAGAATCGGCAAAGTATAATATTTTTACATTTTTTTTGAAAGACGTGATCATGACTTTCAAAATTCAAGATTATATTTATCATATCATTTGAAACGTAACGTCATGTAAAGGAAATAAAACAATATCAACACTTTTTTACTTTAAAATAAATTCCCTGTTCAAAAATCAAATCCAAGATGCGTAATGTTGTAAAAAATTATGAAAATAATTACTATAATATTTTGATCTTGATGAATGAGACTTTTTGTACGACTTTTGGTCATTCGCTTTTGACGTTCAAAAGTTCCTTTTAATGTCCTACCTTGAATAAATGATTTGACATTGACTTTGGCATGTCTACAGTCCTTTCACAAATAATATTTTACATCTGATTTTGCAACACTGTCAAAATTACAGTGATTTTTATTAGTAGGTATTCTAATAAGGTTGTTGTTAGGCTGCTGGCACTGACAAGTCTGTCAAAATCATTGTGTTATTTATTCTCGTCACAATAAGGTTGCTGTTACACTGAAAAAAATAATTACTTACTACGGCACATTAAAGCGATTTCATTAAGACTTTCTGACTCTATACAGCAAGAAGAAATGTTTGAGAGAAAAGACAATAAAAGACAAAACAGTAACTTTTAATGATTAAACATGCTATTTCTGAAAAAATTACAAAAAAAAAGGAAAACCACCATTACTGGAAGTAAACAATGGTTTGAACGATATCACAAAATGACTAAAACAGTCAACTTTGTGACCTTTTAGTTACTTATAACGTTAAAGTTTACTGTCATGACGGTAACATTTTGTCTCAAGCTGTAGTTACAGCTTGAGACAAAATGTTACCGTCAACTGTTTTCGGATCAGTATAAAAAATACTGTTTTGAACTTGCTTATAGGGAACTGTTTAAAGCAGTTCAGATTAATGTTTTTTCATTTTTATTTACTGCTTATTTCTTTCAGTGTAGAGGTAAAATATCTGTGAACGGACTGCAGTGATCCCGCATTATTTATTGAGTTTTATCATTCTGTTTGACTTAAAATTAAATGACACTTCACCCACGCCGCCGCGCCGCGCCGCTTTACCGAAGTAGCTTTTAAACTTTATCAGAAATAACAATCTAATAAACCGTTCTGTTTTTGTTTCAATGATTTTTTTGAAAACTTTAATTCACCTACCGAAGATTTTCTGAAAATTTTACAATAATTCCCTTTATTACTTTGGCATGTATTTATTTATACGAACATTTAATAGTTCCTATTTTGCGCTTCTAAAAATATTATTGAACACTTTAACATAATGATTCCCCTATTATTGTTAATCAAGGAATGATTTTCGGTCCCCAAAAATAATAAATAGTAAAGTAACTACGAACTTGGATGTAGCGCGGTTGGTCACAGTTCTAAACTAACCTAACCCATTTGGTCAGGAGTCCATTTTTTTTTTGGTGGGAAATCATCCTATAACTTCTCCTGCTCTGGGTGGAGCTCGGATAATTATGTCAGACTTTTACTGACTAAAACCCACCACTGTTCCTTCAGTTGCCTGTGCCAGGCGCCACGGTAACTCTTTCGAACAACTGCTGATATCTCTTTGAGGCGCGCGTGGAACACAACGCGCCGTCGACCCCCTGGTCCTTACTGGACGGCGAACTACTTGGTCGGGAGCCCTAGCTTAGTTCACGGTTTCAACCTAACCTAACTCGTTTTATAACCCTAGCTTAATTATTGCGACCAACTGTGAGAAAAGGCAAGAAAGATAATAAAAAGAGGATCAATTAAAAAAAAAAGTGTGCATGATTAGAAGCAAGAAAAGTTTTTAGAGGTCCATTAATTTAAAAAAGTGTCCAGGATTAACAGTTATTGACCTTCTAATACGTAACTTATTGAAGTTATTAGAAGATCAGTTATATTTCTTTAATTTTCTTGTGATATTTGAATGCGAGAAATTATTAGAGAATAAAATAAATAAGGTCGTTCGGACCGTATTTCGGCCACGGGCGGCCAAGCCTTCGGCGCGGGAGATATTATAGTGCACAAGTGTGCGCTATTTAATAACACAGGTGCACTCCCTCTTCCCTCACTCTCATAGTCCGATGGGACGGCAATCCTACACGACCGGAGAGAGATCAGGCGCAGGATCAACGGCTTAACGTGCTCATGCCACGGGCAGTTATGTTTTAAGTCCCGTGTAGGTAAGTCTATTACCATCAACCGCGCACAAGTCCAGACTCCAGGCTGCTACTAAGAATTCCAGATGGAAAACCCCCAATAACACTTTGCTCGACCTGGGAATCGAACCTAGGAACTTATGCTCAGCAGTAATGCTTGCGGCCACTAGACCAATGAGACTGGACCCCAATTTGTTCCTTTGCTCGACCTATTAATCGAACCTAGGAACTTAGGCTCAGCAGTAGTGCTTGGGCCACTAGACCAATGAGACAGACAGTCTTTTTCCGTTTCAATAATTCTTTTGAAAACATTCAGTCACCTACTAAAGATTTCCCGAAGAATTCTACAGGGATCAGACCGGAATAACTTGAATTTTCTTGTAATACTTGAATACGAGAAATTATTAAAGAAAAGTTAGCTATTACAGTAAAGAAGGTTTTGCCGTCACAACAGTATAAGTAAACCGGGTTTCGTGTAAACATTAACATTTTAATTAATGTGTTTAACTAAGCTGTTTATGAGCTGAGTTACAGTGTTTATGTGCGTACACTCGGAAAGAAAACTGTGTATGAATATAACTGTGTAATTTACTTTTTAAAATTATAATTAGATGATAACGCAACTAAGTATTTACACTAGGTAAAGAAAGAAAGAAAATACGTGTATTTGCGGCAAACAACACGCATTAAAAAACAAACAAAATAACGATTTGGGAGAAAACATGCGTCACATCCACGCAAAACGGCCATCGCTCAGCATAATGCTGACTCTATAGGTACGAGACAAAGCCCCAGCGCTGGTTTTCAGCGACAGCCGGCGTTGACGTGATGACGTCAGCCAGTGCAGCATACGATTAGATATAAATAAAAACTATCAAAATAAGAAATAAAATAAATATATATTACAAAAAGAGGAAGAGGTAGAGGTACTAAATTTAATGACTAACTAAATATAAAAATAAATACAATAAATCCCTTTATCCGTTCGTATCGCTGTCATCCGAAAATAAAATAATTCATTAAAAAGAAATATATTTAAAAGAGTTTGATTTTCGTATTTATAAAAACACTAGCTGCGCCCCGCGGTTTCACCCGCATAAGTATCGATCCCGTGGGAATATCGGGTTAAAAAGCCTATATGTTAATCCAGGATGTCAGCTACCTCCATACCAAATCTAAATTGGTGCTGCCGTTTGAGCGTGAAGAAGTAACAAACATATAAACACACCCTCACACACACACTCACAAACTTTCGCCTTTATAATATTAGTGTGATTATACCAACTTACATAAATGTGTGATTTTCATTGAAGAACAGTTTCGCGGATCGTATAGAAATATAAAATCAATGCGAAAACATTCAAGTCTTTGAAAATTACTGCACATACATTAATATTGTACTTAGGTATAGTTTCTCAAAATCATAAATGAAAAGGCCTCAATTTTTCTCTCCCACTGCTGAGCAAAGGACTCCCCCAAATCCTTCCAGACATCCTTTTCCAGCGCCACCTCGATTCAACATTTCCGGTACGTGTTAAAAACTTTAAATAAAAAAAAAACTATTTAAATATCTTAAATTTTCAAACCTAAACTAAACGCGTAATACGTTTTTCTTGAATAAAAACTTCATTCCATTCTAAGCCTGCGTTCAATTACTGCGGAATGAAAGTCATGGTTTAGTAATATAAGTATATATTATTAGACCGTGACTCAGTATGACCATTACTCAGTGGGCACCCTTAAGTAAGGGTCTTTCACTGGTTTTGGAAGTCTGAAGATTTCATCTTATTGGTTTGTTTCTGACTTGAAAAGTTAACTGGTAAACAAAAGCAAACCTAAATATTTTTGTAGGTGCTGTTGAAGCTGTAGGTATTTAATACCTCATTGTGAACCTTATTACAACACACTTAGATCACGATGATTTCATGATGGTTTTATTAGGTAAATCTCTAAAAAAACAAATTAAAAAAGTCAAGCTAAAAAAAGGTAGCTTACTAGTTGTAAAGTTTTACGTGTCAAAAGGCTAACTATGTATTAGAAACTTAATGACTGTATTTAAGACCCACACTGTTACATATTGCAAAAACAGTGGCACTCCGGGAGTGCCGAAAGAAGTGAAAACAAAACACAAACAGAATACTTTGCCATCACTCACTGACATATCGGATATACATTAAAACCGAGTACATCCCGAGGACAGCCGAAGCGGGTATTTTTTTATCAAAACACGCGCGGTGTCGCTTACTTATTATCTAGATTACAAAATAAATGTATTTCACAGTATACAATATCTACATCACAATTCTTAAACGTCCAAACCACTTCTGCGCGCGACTGTACGGTGCAGCCAGTAGTTTACGTGCTGAAGCATTTGTCGTAAAACTCGCTCATAAGGTTACAAGGCAACGGTTAATAGGCGGGTTAATGGAAATTAACCACTTTCGAGCTGGCTGTAAATTATACGGGCCACATGTCATTGGAGTTAATAGTTCTGAGGCTAAGTGCTTGTATTGACTTGATTTCGATAAATAAAACTTATACAGGGTTATTGGTAAAACATTAACAACCACTTAAGGATTCATTGTACTCATCATTATGAACAACTTTTACTATGGGACCAAACCTGAAATCGCGAAAAAAAATCTGCTGTTCCCTACATTTTGACGAGTTTAAATACGAACATAAGTATTGACGGCACGGTTGGAGCCACGGATATCTATGGTTGGCGCAGTGGTTAAGCGATTGACTGCTGCGCTGCGTGTCGCGGGTTCGATTCCTGCACCGAACATATATTTGTATGACCTACAAGTAGTTGTTCCGGGTCTGGCTGTTTGTGTATGTGAGTTTAAATAATAATAATCTTTATTACGATACACACAAGATTCATGGTACACAAGAGCAGAAGTACAAAGTAATATGGTATTTAACTACATAAATCTAAACAGATCAAATAACCCTGTCTCCTAAACTAGGTAGTCCTGTATCTTAGGAGACAGAAATGTTTGTAAACGCCGCACCCACAATACAGGATAAATTCCTATTTTTGGGCAACGTTTTAAAAAAAAAACAAAAACAAAACATAAATATATTGAACACCTGTTTTTCTTTTCGCGATTCGTTTGGTCCCATAGTAAAAGTTGTTCATAACGATGAGTACAATGAACTCTTAAGAGGTTGTTAATGTTTTATTAATAACCCTGTATAGGTCGTCCGGGTCATCCGCAAACTGTTATCATGAACTCAGTACATGATTCTAGACACACCAGCAATTAAATATATAACCGGTTTCAGCCTCCGTGACTCGGAAAGCATGTTTAAGGCTCCTACAAACAGGCGTGACATGCGATATAATCGCGCGCGACACAAAGGAACCGCTCGTTGTGCGACTTGCGGTGCCTTTGCGTCGCGCGCGATTTTATCGCGTGTCGCGTTTGTTTGTTGGACCCTTAAAGCCGTTGCTCACTGCTGTCATTCGTAAATCTTTGACAGTCGTTACGGGTAGTCAGACGCCCAAAAGTCTGGACATCCTGTCTTACCAAAGGGTATCGTGTTACCGAGTAACTGGGTTGTGGAGGTCAGATAGGCAGCCGCTCCATGTAAAATACCGGTATTCATCCGCGTATAACTATACGCGGATGAATACCGGCAACTGCTTCTGGAGGATAATTAATTCCTCCAAAACAGAGCTAAGACACAGAAAAATACAAAAACGTTTCCTGGCTTTGACAACAGCTAGTCCCTTTAATACTGCTTAGTAGACAAAGTACTTGTATAACAGATAATACAAAACAATACATAAAGCATTTTTCCTCTACAAAATAATTACTGGCAAAAGATGAAGCACTCAAAGTAGGCTATTTTGTGAGGCCAGCCATAATCGTTTCCACTTTCCGCTGTCATTATCTTCTGAGTAAATTGATGCTTAATGTCTATCATTTTGTGGAGATGTTAGGCTTGAATATAACTGTGAGTACCTGGGAATTGATCTGGTTAATATGATGGCCTTGACGTAACAAATACCTATGGTATGTAAACAGGAATTGAAAAAAAATTGCCATGTTTTTGCGTTTGAATGCCGTGTGCGTGAAACTACTTAAAAAATAGGCACGTTTTATACTTGTTTGCATAAAAACTGAGAGTTCAACCCTTTAGATATTACAAAAAAACCGGTTGTTTTTTCTCGTTATTTATTTTAATTTTTACTTCTATATTGTTAGTTGTAAGCCACCCAAACACAATAATCTATGCTAATCTATACTAATATTATAAAGCTGCAGAGTTTGTTTGTTTGTTTGAACGCGCTAATCTCTGGAACTACTGGTCCGATTTGAATGATTATTTTAGTGTTGGGTAGTCCATTTACCGAGGAAGGCTATAGGCTATATTTTTTTTCTTCAAAATTAGGGATCCGTAATAAAATTGCTATTTTGTAACACAAGGTGTAAAATCGAAAACCTATTTTTGCGTGCGCTGCAAAAACTATTGACAATAGAACAAAATAATGTACTACGGGTTTGTAGAGCCCATTAAGACCTACAAAAAAGTCCGCGAGAACATATGTCTAGCTATCATGGTTTAATCACAATAACCGATTTTGTGTTCAAAATAATTATTAAATCGTCTGAAGAAAAAAAAACTACGTTAAATATGTATCGTAATATTAATCTTTATCGAAATTAAACATTATGTTATCAAGAGTATTTATGAAGAAGTAAAATACTTTTTGTTTCATCTCAATCGGATATTTCGTTTAAAAGTTATCACGTGTGTAAGATGTTCAGAGTTGGTACCTATTAAGGAGTTATGGGCCATAGAGTTTTTTATCTATACTAATAATAAGGCTGAAGAGTTTGTTTGTTTGAACGCGATAATCTCTTTAACTACCGGTCAGATTTGAATTCTTTTTGCATTTGATAGCCCAATTCTTGAGGAAGGCATAGGCATAGGCTATTTAACATCACGCTATGACCCTTAGGAGCCGAGCAAAAAGAAAAAAACTCAGAGTGAACGGTAAGCGAATACGAAGTGTTGCGACGCGACGGGGTGGGGGTACAAGAAATTTCACGCGGACGAAGTCGCGGGCAGAAGCTAGTATTATTATAAATGCGAAAGTATGTCTGTCTGTCGGTTACTTCACGCTTAAACCGCTGAACCGATTTAGATGAAATTTGGTTTACAGATAGTTTGAGTCCCGTAAAAAGACAGAATAGTTTTTATCCCGATATTCCCACGGGATCAATACTTACGCGGGTAAAACCGCGGGGCGCTGCAAATAAAATATGAATAATATATTTGGTTGCAGCCTCGCAGTATTTCTTTTTCCTTTTCTTTTTGATGGTTTCCCTATGTTGCTGTTGATATAGTACAACGAAATCCACTACTACTGCAGTCGTCAACTGTTGAGCAGTTAGCAATGTTTCCTTTATCTCATTTCATGACAATAAAGATAATTATAACAATAATTATATTTAAGAATCCGCCAACACACAAAGTATTTCACCCCCACCCATTTGGGTCATCGCGTCCTAATGCGCAAGCTTCACAGGCTTTTGTAGCCGTAATTTAGGAGTAACTACAAAATAGTGGTTTAATTGCTGACCTCCCTATGAATAGGGGGGGAGGGGCAATGGCTGGTGCTGAGTTTTGAATTAAACCTAATAGTGCATAATGTTTTGGAAGCTTCCGCAAAGAATGGAAGCTCTGACGGGTTTATGGGCCAGGGGTGGAAAATTACCGCTCATAAGTTTCGTTATTGTGAGCTAAGACAATGCTTTTGGGTGCTTGTATTATAAAATTTATTTAATTAGATGAAAAATATTTTATTGTTTCTCCTTCATAATTCATTAATTAAATTTGCATAATATTATTATTAGAGTTCTATTATCAGTTGAGAAGGTACTTAGTTTCGCGTTACATTATTATTATTCGCCCGCGAGCTATGTCGATAAAAACTATCCTCAGTCCTTCCCCGGGATGCAATCTATCTCTTTGCCATATTTTATCGAAATCCGTTCAGTGGTTTAGGCGTGAAAAGGTAATATACAGATAGACAGAGTAACATTCAAATTTATAATATTAGTATAGATTAGCAGCCTATATTGGTCCCACTGCTGAGACTCAGGCCTTCTCTCTGCGAAAGGGGGTGGGCCGTAATCTACTAAGCGGGCCCAGTTCGAGTTAGCAGATGTTAGATACCTACCTTCGATTTTTTGGTTCTAGGACATGCCGGGTGTCTCACATTCCTTCACCGTTTTGAGAGCAGTGGTGATAAAATAATTTACACAAAATCAAACAACTGTCTGGGTTTGAACCTGCGACACATAATTCGTAAGTCGCCGCTGTTACTGGGCCACGACTGCTCTACATCCTTATTATTATAGTTCATAGTATTATTATACTCCACATTATTATTATAGTCCATAGCATTCTAATATCTGCTACAACCGACTGTAGTTTCTTACTGGACTACCATTACCATCAATACTATTTTATTGAGTTAGCGCTAAATCTTCCAAATTATATTGCCGGAACAATTCTCCGAACCACAAAAACCACTTAATATATCTGGCCAATCGACGAAAAATCGTAGGTATTTCCGGCTACGGATCGATGCCAGTCAAATTGACATTAGGAAAAGCCGGTTCTGTTCCAAATGTAATAAATAATACAGGAACAATCTCTCTAATTACACCAGAGTTACCCTTGAAAGTTTACGGAATACACCAATTATTTATAAGTTAGCTTTTAGTAATAATACCTTTTTTGGCTCACACTTCGATCGCTTTATAACGTACAGTAGTTTGATGGTTTTTATAGCCCCGAAAGTTTGATTACGGGTATTGAACAAGTAATTAGTTGTGTTGTTTTTTTTTTCATACAAAGTTTATTATCATTATTAGTTTTGTATTGGGTTTCCTTATTGGCGCCCAGGTGGGACAGTATTGTCTACTTTTGTTTGACTACCCTCAAACGTGGTTTCTTATAATAATTATACGTTCAAAACATGTAATCAGTACTTCAAAGTTATTTGTTATTCGATTGATCGCAGTCTAATTATATAGGAAGTGATGTTGAAGGACTACAAATTACCTAATTAAGTAGACACGTGTTCTCATTTGTTTTTACACTTATGTAGGGGCTGTGTATCAGGCATGACAAGAGCAATTTGACAAAAAAAAAGAAAGTTAGAAAACCTTTTAAGTTTTTAAATTAATCGGACTAGATAGGTGAAGGTTTTGCTTAAATATGGATTTATGTACTAACATAAAACCAAGTCTAAGTCTAGTGAACAAAACTATGTGAACAAAATTATTTGATGAGTAAACACCATAAATAAATACACATAGAAAAACATAACCCTCTTTCCGGTGCAGTCGGGTAAAAAGGTAGACTCCATGTAAACGGTAAAAGTAACTATAAATTAGTGACACAATGTTAACCGGGTTTTTGTGTTGACATGTCGGCTGATGTTTACACAACAATGTTAGGTTTAATCATTTAGTTGGCTTATGAAAGTAGTTTTGTTGTTGATAGTATGTAAACAGTATTTACTGTAACAATGTTTCCAAATTAGCAATCTGTTTGACGTACTATAATGATCATAATAATAATATTTAGCTAAACGGATACAGGAATTCGGATTTTAAGCGGTCGCGGGAATCCGCTTGATGCGGGAAGCACAGGACCGGTTGATGTGGCGAAGCTTTGAGGAGGCCTATACCATATGAGCCAAAAAACGTCCACTTCTGGACGAAGTGGACGTTTTTTGGCTGATATGGTGATGATGACCCAAGATTTTACTTTTATCATAGCCCGAACTGGAACCGGAACTGGAGTTACCGACATAGCTAGCAGAATAAGCAAACTAAAGTGGCAGTGGGCTGGCCATGTTTGTTGAAGGACCGATGGCCGGTGGAGCAGACGAGTCCTGGAGTGGAGACCGAGTATCGGCCAGCATAGTGTGGAACGCCCCCCAGCTAGATGGACGGACGACCTAAACAAGGTGGCTGGGACGGTCTGGATGCTGAAGGCGGAGGACAGGGTGTTGTGTGCACAGCCTGGGAGAGGCCTATGTCCAGCAGTGGACTGCAATATTGATGTTGATAGAAATAAAGAAAGAAAATGTTTTGCTAACACAGAAACATGCGCATATAGGTACAAAAACGTGTGCGGTTGGGGGACCTTAGGATCGGAGTTACGCAATATTCACCCGGACACTTACACTTGCACTGGTTGGTTGGTGGTTAGGTACTTAAAGTATGAGTTGATAAAATCAGTAATTTTTTATCGTGCTTAGGTATCCGATACCCATGTGAAATTTACTCAAAACAACTGATATTTTAGGTAACTACGGTCGGTGACACAAAAAAAAATTGCTCATGTTTATTTTATCAAATTTCGCTATCAGTACCAATACTCTCGGTCGTACGTCTGAGGAGTTTTTCTAATTTAATGTGTCTGTGCGAATGTTATGAGAAGTTTTACGCCTGTTAGAGTCTGCCTATAAATTGAAATAATAATGATCTTCCAATTTCATAAGGGGCGTAGACAGAAACTACAAAACGCCAGGTGCTACAAGCCCTATTAAATATTTATACTGCACATAAACAAGAATTAATTCCACCCTAGATCACATTTATGCCACTTACTACGTTATGACGGGTACAAAGAGAATACTTAATAGGGTTTGTCATAGTTACAAGTTTTAAGGTATGTACGGCTCTTACCCTTTGGGCACGACCTAGTACTACACGCTCAAGCGACAAGCGTCTTGCAACAGCCACTGCGGAGAAAACACATGAAAGAAGTTGTTTGGAGCGGACGACGGTTTGGCAAGTATGACTTGCGTGACGGAAACAGTAGGTGACGAGCGATTTGTCGCGCGATCCAATCAAATGTACGGTCACCAAAGAAGATAAGTAACCAGTGTCTTATAAAATTTAATTTAATAAGGAACAAACAGGTAATTTACCAAATTACTAAACTTCAACTTTACCCTGGTTTCTTAGGTATTGTGGTGACCTAGCTAACAGAATGGCAGCCACGACTTCAGAGTGGATGCGATCGCCGATTGTGGTCGGCCACCGTTGCCACTGACGGGTCGTGGCATGTCCTGAAGTCGCGCGCTCGTGTCGCTTGAAGTCAATCGCTTTGCAAGTCTCATCGAGGTCGTGACCGGGCCTTAGGGAATTCTAGGACCTATTTAGAAGTTGTTATTCTATGTTTTAGTCTTGACAGGATGTTATTAAACAAGTTTAAATTACTTAGATAGGTCACTTTGGAGTACCTAGAATGATAATGTTAGGCGAAGTGCTCTTTGTAAAACTTGGTCTCATGAAACATGGAAGACTATCTTTGTGTTTGTTCCCAATTTGTTATTTTTCAATATGAAAATGTATTCTGATATAATAACGTGCACATGAGTCTGTAATTTGTAATGTAGTACAAGAAATTGCAGATGTGGAAAAGCTCACAACTTACATAATAACATTATAGAGGTATGAAGAACAGGGTATAAAGCTCACTCATACTCTATAGAAAAGGGAGGATCCTCCGACCAGACGGGTGTTGTATCTGGCGGGCAACTGCCCAATGATTCATGTCGGGCCGGGCGGTAAACTCTGCTTGTGAGTTGCAAGATTTTTGCGTGACGTCAGTAGGACGCGTTGTTCTCATGTGGCGTTGTAGATACCGCTACAACATAATCAGCCTTTAATGTTCCCACTGCGGGATCACAGGCCTTCTCTTGGTGATAGGGAGTTGGCTGTAATCCACCACTTGGGCACAGTGCGAGTTAGTAGATGTCATATGTCTTCAATTTTTTTTTTACACGCCGGTGAGTTGTCGGTTTGATAAGCCGGTTTCCCTTTTTAACCGACTTCAAAAAGGAGGAGGTTCTCAATTCGTCGGAACCTTTTTTTTTTTTTTTTTTTATTTTTTTTTTTATGTATGTTTCCCGATTACTCGAAGATGGCTGGACCGATTTCAAAAAATATTTTTTTGTTTGAAAGGGTATACTTTCCAGGTGGTCCCATTGTCATCAGGTTAGGATCTGATGATGGGATCCTGGAGAAATCGAAGGAACTCTTCAAATATTATAGGCACACCTATAGCGATTTGGGTATTTTTTATAGTAACTCGTGCATTTGCTCTCGAAAAGCACTATTTGGTGAAGTGGAACTGATGATGAAGACCACAGATGGCCACCGGAACTACTCAATAATAAGTATTTCATAGGTTGCGATTCGAATACTTTATTATGGTTGCTAAGCACGTTATGCTCATCACAATGCGAATGGTGAAATGGAGCTGATGGTGAAATACCAGGAGAACTCTCAACAATGAATTTCCCTGCATCGGGAAAAGCAATATTTTGGTAAAGGCGATGACCAAGTTGACATTAGGCTATTGTAACTTAGATAAATTATAAACAGACCCACTAAAAAGCGGGAAATAAAAACTTTTTAACAAAAAAGAAAAACCGACTTCCAAAAAAAACACTACAAAGTAAAAAATAACTTTAATTTCGGAAGTCGGTGGCAAAAAACTAACATACAGATCCAAAGACACCGACTTCCGAAATTAAAGTTATTTTTCACTTTGTAGTGTTTTTTTTTAGCTCATGCTGGTTTCCCTTCGATGTTTTCCTTTACCGTTTTAAGAGCAGTGGTGATGAAATAGTTTACACAAAGTAATATAAAAGTAAAATCCGACTGATAGTTTCAGAGGTTAGCGCGTTCAAACGAACAAACTCTTCAGCTTTATTATTATATAACGATTATAATTTATCTATTCATACACGAAATATTATAAGAGAAACATCTATTAAGCGGTATAATAAATAGCCATAGCAACGAAACAATTTTTTTTTTTATCTAAGTGTTTTTTTTACGTAATTATTATAATTTTGAAATTGCTTGAGACATTTTGCATAAAACTTTTCCTAATATTCTATGAATGACCCGCTCCGACGGCGACGCTGCGGGTCGTAATAATTACGTAAGCCTCTTAAAATATTTCGTGTATGAATGTTCCTTAATATAATTTTAGTACCTAAGTATACAGGATGAAATTGAAAACTTGCGACAAATCGAAATAGGAAGTGCAGTAACCGTAACATAATCATAATAATAGGCTATTTGACTGGTTTCTGATAAACATCTCAGATTATTTAATGGTGTCTAACGAGCCCACAAAAACCTATCACTTCAAATTGCATAATGTATTTCTTTTAAAAAATAGTAAATAAAAATGTACTGTTTAAATAAGCCGCCAAAACGCTATCTTTAACAATATGGCGTCGTGACGTCAAAATACACGTAAACAAACGTTGAAACGGTCGAGATACTAGACAAAAGTCATCTGTTCTGTCAACGATAGACAGAAATTTACTAAATCATGACATCATCTTAAGTTCAGCCAATCCAGACCGTTTTCGATTACGCGGCGCCAGATTTAAAAAGATGAAGTTTTTTCGGGATTTTTTTTTATAAATAATACATTGTTTTGTAGTAAAATTACGAGTGTCAATAATTATGACCTTATTTTTTACATTGTCAAATAGCCTATTGTCATTTCCCAAATCTAAATTCTTGAAAAAAGTCGTGTAATTATTATCGTCTTAGATATTGCAAACTAATTAGACACGACGAAGCAAGAATAAAATATTTAAAATTATATTTTGGGACGAAGGAAGCATATTGTTTGGGACGAACCAGGATTTTTTTATGTAGGACTAAACTCAGTGGGCCGAACGAAGAATAAATCACGAATAAACGTCGTTTCAGTAAAAAAAATCAAAATAATCAGAACAAATAAGAAAATTACAGTTATCAATTTTAACGCGCGCCCAATAAGCAATCTATTCATCGCAGAGTTCGAAATATGAAGCAAGTTGGCAACGTGTTGAACTAGCGGTATTTACCTAATTTTGACCATTTCCACGAAAAAAAGGGCGCGCGACGACGTTGCCAAATTGCTTGCCTACGCGCACGTATAACTTTTCTTTTTAGAGCTTATTGTACTTCATTGTACTACCGTGCCTCGGAAAGCACGTTAAGCCGTTGGTCCCAGCTGTCATTCGTGGATCTTTGACAGTCGTTACGGGTAGTCAGAAGCCCGAAAGTCTGACAACCAGTCTTATCAAGAGGTCTTACCCAGTAATTGGGTTATGGAGGTCAGATAGGCAGTCGCTCCATGTAAAATACTGCTATTCAGCTGCATCCGGTTAGACTAAAAGCCGACCCCAACATGGTTGGGAAAAGGCTAGGCAGATGATGTACTTATGAAGCAGAAAAAGCATATGAAGCCCTCCGCGTCCAATATAACAACGCCTTTAGAGCGCTGATGGGGCTGCCGCGACACTGTAGTACCTCGGTCATGTTTGCCGAAGCTAGCGTTGACTGCTTCTATGCAACGATACGTAAGCGGAGTGCGTCTCTGGTGCGCGGCAGCCCCAACAGCGTGCTGATGATGATAGCGGACAGGCTCGACTGTCCTTACATGCGACGCTGCAGTGACTTGCACGTCACCTACAGTCGTCGGTCATTAAATGTGTAAGGGCTGGAGGTACGGTGGTTTTTGTTTTGTATTGTTAATGTATTTTTTAAATTTTTTATGTATGTGTGATGTATTGTATTGAATTTTGTATGTTATCTATGAGTCTTTGTAACTTGAATTAATAAATAAATAATAACAAGCTCTAAATTTAATTTATGGCAAATATTTAAGATAATAATTATATTGTTATACTTTATTGCCAACAATATAGCAATGCTGCCAGCCTTTTGGGCACGTTACCTGTTGACAGCGATACAGACGAATTTTTTGGTACCCTTTGATTATTTCCCCTCCTTTTTATATACTTACTTGTACATATTATTATTATTTTAAGACTGATTTTTAAAGTATGTAAATACTTTAAATAAATGAATATAATATACTTATCTAAAGCACGTTGAATTAGATATTTTCATTTGTCGCACCTATTCAATTTTATCCTGAAGATTGACTCAAAAACGAAATTCAACATATACATAAGACTAATCCGACCCCTCTTATTAACCTTAGTGCACACATGTCTTAACACTAATTTTAATTATTAATACGAAATATACTTAGGTGCTCGCAAAGCTAAGGTAAGTTGCTTGCTTTAATTTCCGGGCTGCGTCCTGGCGTACTTTAATCTCGGCGCCATCTTGTATATTTCGTCTGTTTGTATACGCTACAGTGTATTTACTGCTTTAGTTTTGTTTGTTTTTCTTGTTTGCCGATTGGAAAGTTTTTAATTTAAGCTTAGTGTCCAATAAGGCTGTAAGTTGTTGATGTAGTGCAATTAGGGGGAAGTAAGGCTCTGTTGTTTGTTTGTTTTTACCCGACTACGACGAAGCAGAAAGGAGGGTTATGATTTTGACCAGTATGTATGTATGTTTATCCGTTCCCTCATAACTTCTAAACTTGTCATAATTGGACAAATGAGGCATCGTTGAAAGTGTCTTGATCGTCCGCTAGTTATAGGCTATGTGACGTCACTATATATTGAATATGGCGTCCTCTAGCGGACATAAAGTCATGACCGAAAATATATTATTATGAATTTTGTGCCATTATGTTTAGTTTGTATGTGTTGTAACTGTTTCATTGCATTTGTAATTGTACAGACGCCAGCACATCAAGCTACCCGAAACTGTCAAATTTTCCCAATCAACCTTGAACCTTATGCTTTAACGATAAAGTTGAAAATCTATTAAAGAAATTTGACAGATTATAGTAGCTTGGTGTGCTGGCGTCTGTACATCAGTGTTGTGAATTAAATATAAAAAAATATGTATAAATGATACTGTACCTAATCTGCTACGACACGAACAAATGCATCTAGAATACTTTCCACCTCAAGTACATCCCGTACACAGACGTAACAGCGAATAACCCCCTCGATAACTAAAACTCAAAGGCTGTACGACAAATAAGCAGCATACAAAGGTAAATCTCAATCAAACGTAACAAAACAGGCTTAGTACAAGGACAAAGGAGGACTTGTTAAAAATGAGCGTAAAAAACATCGGGCCCCGCAGGCGTTTCATTTGTGCCTTTTGTTTGCACAGCGAGCTTCTTCATTAAACGTTAGGGGTGACAGTATTAGCTGTTGTACTACAGAGCTCGATATTACTAACATTTACAAAGGGGTTTCTGATCGTTGACTTTGTGAGTGGTTGTTATAGGAGTTATGTCCTTTCATGACGTGATGTAATACATAAATTAAAGATGGGCGCATTTTACCAATGAAACTGAACGCGGCCGATCAAAACCGCGTTGGAGAACACTGGCTGAGCTCTAAACCGCGTTGGAGAACACTGACTGAGCTCTAAACCGCGTTGGAGAACACTGACTGAGCTCTAAACCGCGTTGGAGAACACTGACTGAGCTCTAAACCGCGTTGGAGAACACTGACTGAGCTCTAAACCGCGTTGGAGAACACTGACTGAACTCTAAACCGCGTTGGAGAACACTGACTGAGCTCTAAATTGCGTTGGAGAACACTGACTGAGCTCTAAATCGCTTTGGAGAACACTGACTGAGCTCTAAACCGCGTTGGAGAACACTGACTGAGCTCTAAACCGCGTTGGAGAACACTGACTGAGCTCTAAACCGCGTTGGAGAACACTGACTGAGCTCTAAACCGCGTTGGAGAACACTGACTGAGCTCTAAACCGAGTTGGAGAACACTGACTGAGCTCTAAACCGCGTTGGAGAACACTGACTGAGCTCTAAATTGCGTTGGAGAACACTGACTGAGCTCTAAATCGCGTTGGAGAACACTGACTGAGCTCTAAACCGCGTTGGAGAACACTGACTGAGCTCTAAAACCGCGTTGGAGAACACTGACTGAGCTCTAAAACCGCGTTGGAGAACACTGACCGCGTTCAGTTTCGTTGGTAAAATTCTCCCTTAGCATAATGTTCCTACTGCTGGGACACTGGCCTCCTCTTTTCAATGTTTGGGCTATAATCTACCACGCGAGCCCAGTGCGGGTTAGTAAATGGCGCATGTCTTCGATTTTTTCAGTTCTAGGACATGCCGGTTTCCTCACGATGTTTTCCTTCACCGTTTTGAGAGCAGTGGTGATGAAATAATTTACTCAAAGTAAAGCGCCTATCTGGGTTCGATTAATACCTACTTCACTTCAAATAATGACTCTACTATTCTCGTGGTTTATGTTAAAAAAACATAATTTAATTAAGCCTGCGTGACACCTCATAGGTCAGTGTAACGTTACACGTGTAACCCTTCAAAAACCGCTTCAGAACTAGGTCCAACAATATTCCAACTTTAGCATAACACCTCAACCGTATGACACAAAACAAAATAAGCGGGAAAATTCAGGAATACGCCCCTAATTACCCTTCTTACTTGGCAAAGAAACCTCAAAGTTTTAACCCGACAAAGGTAAACCACCAACACGTGAAATTGGAATTGAATCTGAACATTGGCCCAACCGAGTGTGTCTGAGCGTAGCGTAGCATTGAAACGTTGAAATTATTTCGACATCGCCTTTCACCGACAAAAGGTGTCATTATTTTTTAATTAAATTAGAGGAGGCTTAGTGTGGTAATGGTGTACTGCCTTTAGATGGCAGTGGGATATTTTGGTTTAGTACAAACGTGTTTAGATACGGTAATTTGTAAATAGATATTGCTAAGCAGGGGTGTACGCTAAAAGCGGGAGAAAGTGGAAGTGCTGGTTGTGAATCTGAATTTAGTCTTAACTAGCTTTGCAGGCGACTTCGTTCGCGTGTATGTCGGTAAACAAATTGGATTTCATGGGTTTTTTTTATGCGGGATCTTAATAAATCGTTTTTCTATAATAAACGTAAAAGAAGAAGAAGAAACGTATCGTGCATTCGCGATTTATTTGCCAAAAATGTAAACAAATAAATGAATTAATGGAAAAATAACTTTAATTCCTACACAATAAAGTTCAGTTTACGCTACAACTTCAAACATTTTTATAACTTTCTCAATAGTGCTAGTCACTCTGAAATCAACTTAATTATATCATTGAAATAAAGTTGATATTTGTTTAACTTGAAATAGGGTAGAGGTGTGCTACACTGCGTCCTTTTATCAAGATTTTCACTGAGAGATAGGTGATGTTATGAAGTAACATACAGGCTACTTTTTGCCCTGGTAGCATGTTCCCGTGGGATAATTTTCGACATCCAATCGGGCGAAACCGCGGGCACAAGGTAGTCATATTATAAATGCGAAAGTTTGTGAAGATGGATGGGTGTTTGTTACTCTTTCACGTAAAAACTTCTAAACGAATTTCAATTAAATTTTAATTCACACAGATAGTTTATAGGCCCGTGGCTAAATAATAACAGCCGCATAGGTCAATCGATCAGGTTAAGCTACGCTTGCCGCGGTTGGTCTGTGGATGGGTGACCATCTTTACATACCAAGATCCCTCTGAGCCTCGGAAATGGTCCCGGCTATCATTCGTGAATCTTTGACAGTCGTTAAGGTAGTCAGAAGCCCGAAATTGTGGCAACCAGTCTTACCAAGTGGTATTGTATGACCCAGTAACTGGGTTGTGGAGGTCAGATAGGCAGTCGCTCCATGTAACATACTGGTATTAAGCTGCATCCGGTTAGACTGGAAGCCGACCCTCAACATAGTCGGGAAAAGGCTAGGCAGATGAGATAGTGTATAACCAGGATTAACACATACGATACTTTTTATCCAGATATTACCATGGAATCGAGACTTACGGGTGAAACCGCGAGGCGCTACTAGTAAATAATAGTTTATGTAAATGGCATTATTGACATTACCTTTAAAAAGTACTAAGAGTTGTTGTTGACTGACGTAAGTGAACATACGAGGACTTACACGAGTAACTCACTTCTCAAATTAAATCACCCTTTAGCAAAGGACAAAGGCTAACTGAAGGGGGTCCCCTACAGCGGATATGACGTTAGCCTTTGCACAGGATGTTATTTCTGTATTGCTAATATTGTGTTAAAATATAGTCTTGAGAAAGTTTGTAGTGGATAAGACAGAGATTAAAACAGAAGACGAACAAGCAGGGGATCGAGGAGGGGGGGTGGAGGGGGGTTCAGGGATCAGAACGGAATAACTATTCATAAGAGTGATGTATGGTCGACCTGTTAACAGCTTTGTCACCGTAAAGTTGAATGTGGCTTGCACATCATAAAACGACAAGGTCCGTTTGTCTATATTATGATAGTTAGAAAGTGTCTACCTTAGTGAAGATTCCATTTAGTGGGAATTGCTGTCAAACGTAATAATAGTCCTCCAGACCTCATTTCCGTCGTGGCGGCCAAACTCAACGGAGACCAGCCTTTGGCGAGGGAGATATTATAGTGCACAAGTGTGTGCGCAGACACAGGTGCACTCCCTCTTCCCTCACTATCATAGTCCGATGGGACGGCAATCTGACACGACCGGAGAGATATCAGGCGCAGGACCAACGGCATGCTTTCCGAGGCACGGGGGTATAATCCCCTCGCCAACTTCCAAACTCCGGGCTGTTACTAAGAAACACGCAACGGGAGTGCGAGTATTACGCATCTGACCTTTCTGGACAACACCAACAATAATGAGACTATATCCCGTCGCATGTCCAATTAGCAGACACAATAGAAATTCTATTATTATCGGTACATACCCTGTACACGCGACATGCAACGGGATATGTCTATCTAGGGTGCCCCCTCGGATATCTATGGCGAGCGAAAGAGCAGGCGCAGGGGTCATGGTATGTAAAGATGGTCACCCATCCACACACCAACCGCGGCAAGTGTAGCTTAACCTGATCGCGATCGATTTGGTTAAGCTACGCTTGCCGCGGTTCTACGATCGACCTGTGCGGCTGTTATTATTTAGCCCCTTCTATCAATAATGTTGAATGAAAATTATTTTATTTTTGTAAGTAGGTGTGTATTTTCCAATTCATTTAAACAGATACATTTCATTTCCAATTACAACATGATACATTTATTAGAACCTACTCTTGCGTTTAATGGAACAATTAGTTACATGTTACGATCTGTGACATAACATTTGATTGATAAAATATAATTAATATAATTGCCGTCTAATATAATGAACAAATAACTAATTTATTAATAGGTTCGCCTCGTTAGGTACGCGTAGCTACCTATTTATTTGTTTAATTAATGCTTATTATGAATGTCAATATGCCATCATTATAATATCAATCAGTAATTAGCTACTGCTGAGTACGTGCATAAAAATTGGGGGTATTAAACATAAAATAACGCCTGTAATCCCTGAAGGGTTATGTGTAAAAGCGGGCATCAACATAATACATACAGACACATGATATCATCATAAATACAGACTCCAGGCTGCTGCCAGGGTCGCGGGTTGTTCGAAAGAGCTACCGTGGCCCCTGGCACACGCAACTGAAGGAACACGGGTGGGTTTTAGTTAGTAACAGAGCGGGAGAAGTAATTTGATGACACCACATCCAAAAAAACATGGCTGCTACTGAGAAATTACAGCAATTGGAAAAACCCAATAACAATTTTTGCCAGACCCGTGAATCGAACCCAGGATCTTATGCTCAGAAGTAGACAGATGAAGGGATTATGAAAAAAATCCTGAAAATTAATCACTTTCGAATACACTATCCGAAACAAAAGTGTCCACGATCATGTTTCCGAACCTTATAAATCCAGTAATCAATTCCAATCACCTATAATGGAAACATAGAATGGAAAAACAACACCTGGTTCTGGAAAGTTGCACGCGTTCGCTGGAAAATGTTCCATTCTCTGTAGAAGTTTGAATAAAACCAAACATTAACTTGCAGCAGTTTGTTACAGGTTTCTAATAAGTTGTTTTTGTAAAGGTGTTTTCGTTTTTATTTTAGTTTTTGTTTGGCGACCTAAAATTAAATTCCTGTACTCCTTTGTTCCTACCAGCGTGGTATGGAAACGAAAATAACTGCATAATTGTATTTATAGTTTTATTGTCAAGTATGTGGATTTATTTTGACCGGTATTGCGGTGCGCCGCTCTCCCTACCTTCCGCGACCTGGACGGGGTCACCACCATCTGATGGCGGATGTGGGGTCGCAGGGGAGGAGAAGTGTTGGTAAGACGTTGGCCGCTCTACTTATCCTCTGCGGCCGAAAATTGGCAGGCGGCTGGGCCAAAGACCTGACCCATCGCAGGTACTCCTGCGATGGGTCAGGTCTTTGGCCCAGCCGCCAGGGTGCCCAGATACGGGTCTTCTGGCGCCTATGTGCTGGTTTGGTTCCTGGTGTGGTCACGGCGTGCTTCGTGTTCTGGTACGCCGGTGATGGGGAGTACTCCCCAGAGGAGGGCCCGGTAACGGACAGCCGCGGCGGGTTCACGGATGAGTGCTAACGCGTGCCCGTGTTCTCGCCGTAAACGGCAGAGTAGGACACCGTGGAGTTTTAGTGGGTTAGAATCCCACATAAGGTTGTGGAGATCAGATAACCAGTTGCTCCTAGTAAAATACTGGTATTCACCTGCATTCGGTTAGACTGGAAGCCGAACCCAACATTGTTGGGAAAAGCCTTTTCCCAACAATGTTGGGCAGATGATGACGAGAAGGATAGATAAGGTTTACGTTTTTATACTACCTATTAAACCAATCCAGAATTCAGACATTATCTGATATCTCATTAGCCCCCCCACGTCCATAATGTTTACTCCATTGTGCGAATCCATGCAAAATACAACTTCTTGTTTATAAGTGTTGATTGTTTTGAATCAAGTATTTACCCAAACAGAGAGGGAAAACGAAATTAATTTTATATGTTCTTCATTCTGTTTACCATTTTTTCTTTTACGTCCTTCCTGCGTTATTTGATTTTAGAAATTTTATTACAGGTGCTCCAGTAATTCCATAGCGAGTATTTAAGATATTTTTCTATTGAATATCTCACTCATATGTCGTTGAATGTTTTACGTGTTATGATATGAATGTTTTTGCTGAATATTTCGGCTTCATTTATTAGTATATCTGTAAAAATATTCATTAAATATGGGTATTTGTTTGAGCATGATATTAATATTAATTGTAGCAGTTATTATATTATTGTATTGACTTTTATTAGGTGATTAGTTTGTATGTGTGTTGATTAGACCCAGCTTTGAATTTTGCTATCATCATCATCATTTCAGCCGAAAGACGTCCACTGCTGGACATAGGCCTCCCCCAAGCACCTCCACTTCGACCGGTTCTGTGCTTCTCGCATCCAACGGGTTCCTGCGGCCTTCACAAGGTCATCGGACCACCTTGTGGGAGGCCTTCCAACGCTACGTCTTCCGGTACGCGGTCGCCACTCCAGAACCTTTCGGCCCCATCGGCCATCTGTTCTGCGAGCAATGTGCCCTGCCTACTGCCACTTAAGTTTAGCAATTCTTCTGGCTATGTCGGTTACCTTGGTTCTCCTACGGATCTCCTCATTCCTGATTCGATCACGCAGGGAAACTCTAGGCATAGCCCTCTCCATTACCCTTTGGGTGAATTTAGCTAGCTGACCACTGACATATTAATTATATTTTTAAATATTAGAATTTAAAAAATTTATAATAGCGTGCCATAAAAATTGCAAAATATTAGGAGATTACCACTTGGCATTACGTACTTACGAGGTTACCAAAAGCTAGCAACTTTTCCAATGGAGTGTCAGTAGCACATCATCGAAAAATCATCATTTATTTATTTAATCCTTCAAGTACATAAATGTACAGAGGCGGACTTAATGCCATAGCCATCATGACGCCTTTCAAATTGGAGCAAACCAGCGCAGCTGCAGCTATCGCAAAAAACCAGCCTCTGTCTCGTATAGGGTGGAAGCATTATGCTGAGCGATGGCCGTTTTGCGTGGAAGTGACGCATATTTTGCCGCAACTTGTTCTTTTTTATGTTTGTGTTCATGCTCTTTGTCATTTTTACTGCAAATAAATGAAATTTCTTTCTAATACCAAAATTGACAAAATATACAATTACTGTTTCAATGATCGGGCATTCTATCACAGTTAAATTAGCATTCTTGGCTCCAAGATGTTCCCGGCCAGTATTAGGTTCACGAATAATAAACTTACTCTTACTTGTACGACTGAACGAAATCAACCAAACGATAAGACTCAATAGTCCAGAACTTACAAACCTCCACAAAAAACAAAAAAAAAACTGACCAGCCTAACGAATCCATTCCCCAAAAAACCATGTTTCATAAGCCAATAAAAAAGAACATTTTCACAAACAAACCACAACTCAATCCAGGCGTAATATTGTTGAAAAAATTCATAGTAACCAATAAACAACTTGATGGCTGAAACACGTTGGCACATAAAATAGATAGTTACAGAAGGCTAGCTCCATGAAACGAGCCGAAACGCACGCACACATAGACACGCGTCCACGTACAACGAGTCCAAGCGCACTGGCGATTGGCATTTGTTTAATGCAGGCCACACATAACAATATACATGCTAATTTTAAAATAAGACTTGCACAAGCCTACTTTAGAAGAAGCATTTTTTTTAAATTATTATTAGATTAAGGTAAGTTTTCTGTGACAAAGATTACTTTATTTAGTTTAGTAGTAAGTTGTTATTTGTGAAAGCACGATGGGATTGACATCGCCGTCGCATGTGTGTACAAAAAAACAAAACACAAACGGAATACTTTGCCATCACTCACTGACATATCGGATATACATACAACCAAGTACATCCCGAGGACAGCCGAACACATCCGAAGCGGTGTCGGTTACGGTAACAGTGGTGCGAGTTCAATAGTTTTTCCCATCTCAAAAAATATAATAAAAAATAAAAAAGTTTAACTTCAAAAATGGCTCAGATGTTTGCACTAATTTTGCGCAAGTCAATTGTTACGCATGTAGACCGTCGCACGTACGCGTGTATGTCTGCAGGCTCCTCTTTCGCTCGTAGTATGGAACTGACCTTCTGACCTATCTATTTTGTCACGTCGGTGCGGGACAAAAGTTTCGGGTACAGTCACGCCCTTTCCTTGTTTCGGTCAGGCGGCGTGACATCGTCTGTTATTGCAGCGCTCAGCGAAATGTGTTTTGATTTTCGGTAAGGTCCTTACATTTATTTCGTGGTGATTATGGTGATAATCTTCAGTGATAATGATGTACAATCAGTTGAGATTGATGCGATGGGATTGTGGTTAAATTTCGTTACTTAATTTGTTTCTACATGAATAAGCAATAAGCTTATAATGTTCCCACTACTGGGACACAGACCTCCTCTCTGTGAGAGGGAGTGGGCAATCTATCAATCCACCAGGTGGACCCAGTGTGGGTTGGTAGATGTCACATGTTTTCGAATTTTTGGTTCTAAAACATGTGAACACGACGTTTTCCTTCACCGTTTTGAGAGCAGTGGCACTGTATGAATGATTGTTTTTATTTTAGAAAAATTCGCAAGAAAATAAAACTATAGGTACGGCGGATCAATACAATGAGTCTTGCTTCAAAAATTTACCAATTATAACGGGCCTGAAAACTATAATGCATTTTTGGAAAAATACTAAAATCTTTCAAGGGGCCCGTGGCTAAATAATAACAGCCACACAGGTCGATCGATCAGGTTTTGTACGCTTGCCGCGGTTGGTCCGTGGATGGATGACCATCTTTACATACCGAGACCCGAAAGCACGTTAAGCCGTTGGTCTCGGCTGTCATTCATGGATCATTGACAGTCGTTACGGGTAGTCAAAAGCCCTAAAGTCTGACAACCAGTCTTACCATGGGGTATCGTATTACCCAGTAACTGGGTTGTGCAGGTCAGATAGGCAGTCGCTCCATGTAAAATACTGGTATTCAGCTGCATCCGGTTAGACTGGAAGCCGACCCCAACATAGTTGGGAAAAGGCTAGGCAGATGACTACAACTTCTTTCAACAAACATGATTTTCACCCAAAAAAAATAAAACACGACACACGAAAATTAAATTCTTTCACCAGCAAAACGAGCATCGTCAACTATAATTAGTTTCTCTCCACGCCACCACATAAACAACCTCACACAAGAGCCTATTATGAAATATTAATAACGGCTCTAGAAGCCATAGAGAGCCAATTTTTCCGTCCATTGTGCTCAGATAGCGTTGATAAGGACAAAGCGAGTGAACAAAGCCAGCAGTACAATGCCGACACTGCAGAAATGAATGTTGTGGCCATTGACTTGGCCGGTATTTTAACGGGAACGTAATCGACTCTGTTACTGTTTTAGTTCTACTTAGAGAATGGAAATGGACCAGCCATATATGTCAGACAATAGGTCTAAAGACGAGTGGGGGTTAATGATTTGAAATGTTTCACTTTGAAGGAAATTTTCAAAATTTGTTTAGTAACTATCATACTGTACGTTGTATTGTCTTGTATCCGCCAACTGAGCCCGCGTGGTGGATTATGGCCCACTCCCTCTCACAGAGAAGAGGCCCGTGTCCCAGCAGTGGGAACATTATAGGCTGATCATGCTATATTGTATAAGAACAGATGGTGACCCCTAAACTTTGCATTTGCTTGTATCATGGGGATCGAAATTACCACATTTTCAGTGTGAGGAACATGATATAGGATTATTGCATAACAGAAAAAATCTACTAATATTGTAAACGTGAAAGTTTCTCAGGATGAATGGATGGATGGATGTTTCTTACCCTTTTACGCAAAGACTACTGAACGGATTTGTATGAAATTTGACACACATATAGTTTATAACCAGGAATGATACACAGGACACTTTTAATCCCGATATTCCCACGGGATCAAAACTTATGCGGTTGAAACCACGGAGTGATGCTAGTATAAACTAAAATTAAAGTAAACTAAAATTAATAAAATACTTAACATACACTGCCAGACGTTTTAACAATAAAACTTCCATTGTGATTTGTGTCTTGCTTAGGGTTCTTTAAACGATTTTTAAGAGACTAGCTGCGCCCCGCGGTTTCACCCGCGTAAGTGTCGATCCCGTGGGAATATCGGGATAAAAAGCCTATATGTTAATCCAGGGTGTCAGCTACCTCTATACAAAATTTTATCAAAATTGGTCCAGCTGTTTGAGCGTGAAGAAGTAACAAACATATAAACACACCCCCATACACCCCCACACTCACAAACTTTCGCCTTTATAATATTAGTGTGATTTTGCGAAAGATAACATGGAGACGGTGATATAACAGTAATTTTGAAATACAAAACACCACCACCACCACCACCATCGAAAAATTAGCTGAAGCCCACGAACACAGACTTCACCGACATGTGAATGTCGAGGCAATTCAGCTCTTGCAAGTTTGATTAGTTTCTGCTGATGCAAACATTTATCACATTCGACTGGCGAAAGATTCGTTTTTTAACATCAAAACATTTTTATTCAATTTATTGATATAAATTGAAAAAAATGTTTTTAAATTGAATAGGCTGATGCCTTATTCGTAATACTTAATCATATTTAAAAAATCCTAAACAACTCTTAACTTCTGAATGTTTGACAGTTCGTCCATACAGAACCTGTCAGACGTCAATTTTATTCCACGAATAAAAATTATCTGTCGATTGAAAAATCAGTCCTTAGTCTCACAAAGAAAAATAAACAATTGCACATTCACCGCTAAGCCGAAGAAGTTGACAAACTGCTTTACTTTCATTCCACCACAAACTTGCAGACCACAGAAAATTCATAACAGACCACATTAAACTTCAAGCTTAGCAATAACTAGACGTTTTTGAATTTCAAATCGAGTGTTTAACATTTTCGTGGCACGCGAAGGGTTAGCATTTGTTGGCCAAGACATAATAGAGTTAAGTTTATTAAATGCGACTCCTTTGTACAGACGCCAGCACATAAAGCTACCCGAAACTGTCAAATATTCCCAATCAACTTTAAACCTTATGCTTTAGCGATAAGGTTGAAAATCTATTAAATAAATTTGACAGATTATAGTAGCTTGATGTGCTGGCGTTTGTACATGATATTCTAGTAGGTATTCTAGTGGGAACTATTTTTGGGTGAAGATTGTGCTGTGTTTTTGTGGAAGAATAATATCTAGATAGAATTACATTTCAGGTTCGGGCTTCTGACGACCCGTAACGACTATCAAAGTTCCACGAATGACAGCCGGGACCAACGGCTTAACGTGCTTTCAGAAGTACGGAGGGGAGGTATGTGAAGATGGTCACCCATCCACGGACCAGCCGCGACAAGTCGATCGACCCGTGCGGCTGTTATTACTTAGCCAGAAGCCCATCTTTGTATATCGTCAAGATAATAAGCGTGATATAAATGTATTGGAGATTCCAAAACGACCATAATTATTAACAACCCTGTACTACATGGCAACTAAACGAACATTATATTCATCCTAAGTTTCATTCTACCTAACCCACTCACTCGAGTAGTGTTATTACTACCTCCATATATCATATACCCTTCTTTATTTAACGTTAATTCTGGACAATAAATCTTATGGGATTACCTTCCGTATGTGTATGGAGAGATATCTCGCGAAAAGGGTCTGTTTTGGTATATTTACGCTTGCTTTTTCCTGTTGTATGGTGAGCAGGAAATTGGGTGGCACTGATGATGTTGCTTAGGGGATTCTGGGTGCAAAACCTTATCTGTATCAATAACTACAGAGTAAGTTAAGCTCAAACTAAATTTAAATACGCATACGCGTCGATCTTTCAACCACAAACGCCGGTCGGATTTTTAAACCCCCGACAAAAAGAGATGGGTGTTCAACACTATTTAGATTGTAATTAGATTGTCAGGTGCTGCTCGAAGATTTTGGCTATATAACCCATTGGCTGTCACGACTATCAGCACAATAATCGTTGAGTCTTCATCCCACATGTCGACAACCTCGCGAGCCAAATCAAGATACTTGATACTTATGAATCATTCATTATTAAAGAAGGCAATGTCCTTTGATCTGTATAAGGACAAATGTTATGATGTTCCGCTCATCATCTTACTAGTTACGACTATTCAATTATAATAGCTATCTTCCTCTTAGCGTGTCGATGGCAATCTTGATTAATATGAGTCGCTAACATTATGGCTACGAGTTTAACGCCTTCAGTAGCGTCCATCAGTTCCTGTAACGTACAGAGAACATTACCTTAAGTGTGACACTTTAAAACAGGATATTAAGTGCCTCATCGTTTGTGGAATACCATACATAATTAGTTACATAAATAGCTGTAATAATCATGCACGGTGCGATAGGTAATTGCAATCAGTACCTAGACCATTGTGGTATGTAGAACAAAGCTCATAATACTGCTATGCGTTGTTCAAGGAATGGGAAGGACTAATATTATAATATTAGCCGTGTTCAAACTTATGGAGGGAGAAAAAATTAAGATAATTATAATAATAAAATGTCGTCGTACTCAACATAAGCCACCATTAAAAAGGATCTGAAATTTCTTAGAACTCTTCCAAGATCAAAGTCAAAAATTAAACATTTTAAGGGCTTTCCTTTTTAAATTTATGCCAGCATAAAACTGAGGAAATTTCGTGTTCTCCGTATATGACTTTTTCGCTCATGAATTATAAATGTGTATGCTTAATTTCTGTTAAATTATACTTTAAAAGAGTACCTTTTTCAAGCGTTTTATATAAAATTAGCATGATATTGTATAGAAAATTATAATTTCACTTGCATGTTTAGTAATCTGAATCATAATATGTCTTTTGTTGAGATGTTTACTTTGTTTCTTTAGTATTTGCATGTATAATTAATTTGTAAAGTATTTTATTGTGAATCGGATGAAGCTGGCAACATTGTTTGTGAGAATTAAATTTCGAATGGGCTTTGTCGAATTTGTGCGATTCAATAAAAATTGGATTAAGGTTTTAACATTTTGTGTATGTATTTTGTTTATTGTATTTTCATATTTGTAAAGGATTTGAGACGAAACAACAGGACAGTTAGAGCTGGATTTTCAAGGCTAGTAACGTATAGTGGATTATCAGTGGGTTTTTTTATTAATAAAAAAAGTTATTAATAAAAATAAAAAACCCGACTGCGGTAAAAAACTTAAGTAAGTTAAAAGAACTGAAAAGCTAAAAACAAGCCCATTTTAAATTAAATAAAAGTTGTTTATATTTTTGTAATCGTCTTTTAAAGCCCTTTATTTTGATACCCCACTAGATAGGTTTTAAGAAAAAAAAATTTTTTTGAAGACATACATACATACATAGTATTCGCCATATTGAATTTTCACAAATGTCATGTCTTTAGTGACACTCGCCGGACTAAGAGGAATCGATTGACGTGTGAATCATAAAAATCGGCCCAGGCGTTTGGTATTGTGCTTCAAAGGAACATACAAAGATACATACATACATAGGCTGATGAGCACATTACCACTCCTGTGCGTCGCGCAGTCGGGTAAAAACTAGGTGCTGCCCGCGACTTCATTCGCGTCACATTAATACCTTTGGATTTTCTTTCGTAAATTAATACCTTTGGATTTTCTTTCGTAAAAAAAGTAGCCTATGTTACTCCTTATAACATCAGTTTTCTGCCAGTGAAAGTCCCATCAAAGCTGGTTGGGGAGACTTTGATAGACCGTGATGGTCAAGAAGGAGGCCGCCGAGCGGGATCGGGAGAAGGCTGATCCTGCTCGGAGAAGGAGGCGTCGGGGAGGCAACCGCCTTGGCGCCTAAGGGACTACTCACACTTATTCAGCTCGGATAGATGCAGCTGAATATCAGTATTTTACATGAAGCGACTGCCTATCTGACCTCCACAACCCAGTTACTGGGTAATACGATACCACTTGGTAAGACTGGTTGTCAGACTTTCGGGCTTCTGACTACCCGTAACGACTGTCAAAGATCCACGAATGACAGCCGGGACCAACGGCTTAACGTGCTTTCCGAGCCACGGAGGGGTCTCGGTATGTAAAGATGGTCACCCATCCACAGACCTACCTCAACAAGCGTAGCTTAACCTGATCGATCGACCTATGCAGCTGTTATTATTGAGCACGGTTTACTTTTTAAGTCGATAATTTAAATTGTAAATTCTCAGTCAATTTTAAAAGCTATTTCTGAATTGGTAATTTACTGCATTGTTGCCCGCAACATAATCTAACAATTTAAATTGCAAATTATTATTATTATTAAAAACCTGTGATGTCCTGTACACTGCGGGGAAAAAGCCTCCCTACTCTCTTTCTACAAATTGCAAATGTATAATCAATAATCAAGCCCTGTGGTGGTCCAGCGGTAGCGGCCGGAGTTTGTAGGTCGTGGGTTCGAACCCAGGCAAACGCTTTCAATTCAATTCAAAAAATTTAGTTCGAGCGAAGACTCATATACATGATCAAGGAGCAGTAACATTGTTCTTACTGCTCCTTGTTCTTGTTTTGCTTTACTTTGTGTATTTTATTTCATCACCACTGCTCTCAAAACGGTGAAGGAAAACTTCGTAAGGCATGTCCTAGAACTAAAAATTCGAAGACGTGTGACATCTTCCAACCCAAACTGAGCCAGCGTGGTGTGGAGCAGACAGGAAGCCTGTGTCCCAACTGTGAGAACATTATAGGGTTTTAGAACTAGTGGTGGGAGTTGCGACGACGTTTACAAAGACCGTTTTGCATTCTGCAACGATGCAACTGTTTTACGTCCTGGGTTCAAACAAACCAGTCTTCGAATTACTTGGTGCGATTTTTTATTTTACGCCTTTGAAAATACACTCGAGAATGGAATGGTTCAATTCTATCACACTTTTCCGTCGCGTCGTCTCTCGTTCAGCGTTCGTTTTCGTTTACAAAACAGTCGTTCAGAAAACGAAAACCTCGAAAGCACAATTCTATTCCATGTTGGATAAGATTCGTTCTTTAAGCCGTCTTCAAACCAGTTGCAACGACGACCGTTTTCGTCGTCGGGAGAACGGTTGCGATACGTCCGTCAAAAATTCGACCCACCACTAATAAGTAACCGATTTTGTCAAACAATTTATAAATAACATTCCGTACCTACCTGAACGTATGTGAACCATAAAAAGTAGGTCACTCGAAAATTCGAGGACGTTCCGACCGAGTGGGCCATTGTCGGTGACAAAATATTATAAATTGAATTTTAACCTACAAAAATGCTTGGGATAGATTTTATTTATCAACCAACAAATATTCTAGGCTGTCTTTAGACCGATCAATCCTGTATGAAACCCATAGATATTCAAAACAATGATAGATCTGATCAGTTTACAAAGACAAAACTGTTTTGACTAATAATATTATACAACCTGGAGACAGAACGACATGAACTCATTAAGCTCCGCTAATGAGACACAATTGATGAAAACACTGCCAATGGCCAATAATAATAGCCTCCCCGACCGTTTTCGGTCACGGTGGCCAATCTCAATGGAGATTAGCCAGGTACGCAGGAGATATTATAGTGCACAAGTGTGTGCGCAACCACAGGTGCACTCTCTGTTCCTTTACTCTCATAGTCCGATGGGACGGCAATCCGACACGACCGGGGAGAGTTCAGGCGCAGGACCAACGGCTTTACGTGCTTTCCGAGGCCCGGGGGTCTTACACCGCCAACTGCCAATACTAATGCTATAAAGATGTGGTGATAACATTTGCAGGGTCAAAATGCCCAGAGATTACACAAGACAAGGTTTGGAAGAAAAAAGGGGACGCCTTTGCCCAGCAGTAGGACACAACTTAGGCTAACAAAAAAAAAGAGTATTTTGAAACTATCAAATAAATCCTAACATCGAAATTTCAAACGTGTTTTTTTTTTTAATAAACTAAATAGCAGAATTGCCAAACTTAAGTGGCAGTGGGCAGGGCACATTGCTCGCAGAACAGATGGCCGATGGGGCCGAAAGGTTCTGGAGTGGCGACCACGTACCGGAAGACGTAGCGTTGGAAGGCTTCCCACAAGGTGGACCGACGACCTTGTGAAGGCCGCAGGAACCCGTTGGATGCGAGAAGCACAGAACCGGTCGAAGTGGAAGTGCTTGGGGGAGGCCTATGTCCAGCAGTGGACGTCTTTTGGCTGAAATGATGAAACTAAATAGCAGTGATGGACCGACTACAATGGGTTTTGCCGATCAGCTGACAGTTATAGTGACTAAACTATTAGATATATTTGGTTGAATTTTTGTATGCAGACTGGGAACGTCATTAGATATAACCAGGCCCTCCTATTCCATTGGGATATCTGGGCAAATGCCCAGGACCCCGCGATCGACAGGGGCCCCGGCCTGTACTCAAAAAATCATTCTTTGCAGCCAATTTTCTTTTTTCTTTCCATTCAACGTATTATTAGTACCCCATTCAATGACAAAATAATTGATTAGCAGTGCGAATTTCAATTATGATGGTAAAGATATAAAATTGATTTTAGAATTTTGCTTATCTACATATTCTTATCTACACGGGGGCCCTGTGATCCTTATGCGCCCAGGGTCTCCAATAGGTTAAAGACGGTCCTGGATATACGAAGTTAATCCATTATCGTATTGTCCTGTCGACCTTGTTTACTATATTCTTCTTCTTCGTCGTATCAATGATTACATTCACCTGTTTAATCTTAAATTAGTTTCCCTATACTATAGCGAACAGCTTTATTGGGGTACTTATCCCATGAAGTTACTGAAGTGACTGTTTTCAAACAGTCTTTGAGATGAACCTGGAACCGATATCAAAACCTTGAATCCCACCGTAAAAAACATAAAAACCAACTTAGCCATAAGTAACTTCATGGGATAAGTACCCCAATAAAGCTGTCAAAAAATAATCAAATTGAAACAATAATCCGGTCGTGTCGAGGGACCAATGTGGGTTCCATTATCACAGATTTTATCGCAAAGTGGGCTACATTTTTTTTTATAATAATCATTCGCTTGATCAAATTGATTAGCAACACGCGATGTAGTGGAAATAAAGGAATACAGATGGCTTTAATATGATTTAATAGTAACAGTAACGATGTATCGATAGATTTTTGTTGTTTATTTATTGTTCGGTGTAATTAGTTTTTGTTGTGTTTGATATAAACGTTTGTGGCCTTGACCTTACATTGTAGGTATTATAAACTCTTATTTCTAGTACAGTTTTAGTTTTAAATTATAAAATTATCAATGTCAACAGCTATATTAATAATTCGAGATCAAACAAACGTTAAAATATTACGAATTAACATTTTCTTTAGAACATCAAAAGAGGACACATTTTGAGACAGAACAAAGAGCTTTGATCTAAGGTTGACTTCTAAAAATAAAATATGTCCCATTTTCAATGTTGATTCTATATTTACCTACTCTATTCCATCTTTTTAGGGTTCCGTACCCAAAGGGTAAAAACGGAACCCCATTACTAAGACTTCACTGTCCGTCCGTCCGTCCGTCCGTCCGTCCGTCCGTCCGTCTGTCTGTCACCAGGCTGTATCTCATGAACCGTGATAGCTAGACAGTTGAAATTATCACAGATGATGTATTTCTGTTGCCGCTATTACTATTACTCTTTGTAACTTTCAATTGCCTACCTATTACGGTTCATGAGATACAGCCCACTGACAGACAGATGGACGGATGACATACGGACGGATGGCAGCGGAGGCTTAGTAATAGGGTTCCAATGGCATCCTTTAGGTGCGGAACCTCTTAAAAGTAACTAAACACAGCCTATCACCCAAAGTAAAATTAGGACCCAAACATCAAACGACTCGACCGTGCTCAAATATTTAACAAAACATTAATTCAAATAGCTTTGCATTCGAAATCAACACAAGAACCTTCAACCACCTTGCCACGGTACAATACAGTACACGAATTATGTTTAACTAAAAATAAAAAGTAAAAGAGTCAATCAATCATGCTTATCTAGAAAATGCATGTGTCAAGTATAATAGTTCCAAATTGAACTCACAGTGAAGTTGTTATCGCGGGGGCTCGTGGCTACGTAATAACAGCCACACGGGTCGATCGAAAGCTAAGCTATGGTTACCGTGGTCGGTTTTTTCGATGGATGACAATCCATTACACATCGAAACCCCCTCTTTCTTAGAAACCACGTTAAGTCGTTGGTCCCAGCTGTCATTTTGTAGATCTTTGACCGTCGTTACGGGCAGTCAGAATCCCAATAGTCATACCACGGGGTATCTTGTTACCCAGTAACTGTATGATGATGATGATGGGACTCCCTTTTCCGGACTTAGACTCCCATTCGGTCCGTTGTGCGTGGGGATTCTGGCTAACAGAGCCAGCCTAGCTCCGCCCAAAAGCACAGAAGCTTCCTGGGAGCTTCACAGGCTTCGCGGAGCGACCTCATTGTTTCGAGAATTTCTGCACGTTGAGAAGCCACGGCCTCGCATTCCAAGATGACGTGGACGGCTGCCCAGTAACTGTAGTAGATCCATGTAAAATAGCTTCAGCTTCATCCGGTTAGACTGGAAGCCAATCCTAACGTGGTTGGGAAAGGGCTAAACAGATTGATTAACTTATCTTACCATATTATGACGCAATGCAACGTATTCCACGAAGCGTCGACAAACTATTTAAATGCAGAACTAACACTACGTCGACGGACAATATTTTTCTGACTCATTCATGTCCCGTCACGTCTACGCAAGATCGTAATTATTTTAAAACTTTAAATGTTTAGTGGAATTGGAGTTCATTTGCCTTTGAAACTTGAGTTTAGAGGCTTGAGAGATTTATTTTGCATAAACTTTGTGATAAGTTTTTGTGTTTGCAAGATTAGATTAGGATTTTTTCATGGAAATTGGAGTAAAATAGAGCAAAATAGCTTGACAAATTGCCTTGATACATTATAAGCAATTTTGTAGAAATAGGTGTAAAGAAAAGATAACACAAAACAAAAGATTAAATCCATACTATAATATTATAAATTCGAAAGTAACTAAGTCTGTCTGTCTGTATGTTACCTTTTCACGCATAAACCACTGAACGGATTTTGATAAAATTTGGCAGAGAGATAGATTGCATCCTGGGGAAGGACATAGTTTTTATCGACATACCTCGCGAACGAAGCCGTGGGCGGAAGTATTCTGTGTATTCTAAATAAATGTGTAGTACTATGTATTAAATGATACTAAGTTATATAATAGTTCTCTGTTATTGTTATGTATGACATTTATATAATTTAGGGTAAGTAGTATGATATAGAAGTTCCTTATTAGGTTAATTTAATATTGTAAGTATATAAATACCACACCATCGCATTAGGTTAGTCCTGTTATGATAGTTATAAAGGTAATTATAAATAAATAAATGTCCTAAAGTCCTATCAACTTCCACAATCTCTCAAGCATACGTAATCAAGGAAGACAAGCCTTGAATTAAAATTCCTGAAACTGATTAATATTCCAGATATGAACGAATGTTCAAGTTCGAAAACACAGCTGTCGTAAACACAGTGCAAGTTTACTTTGCCAAGAAGTTTATTTACCGAACAACTTCTTAAAACATAAAGTATACAAAACATTTATAGAACAAAACTTCTGACCGTGACTTTGTCCGTGTGATATTTCCTGTTTTATCATTAAAATATTAAATATACTTTGACACGTACGCAAAATATGCACTTTGACGTGGACTTGTCGAAATTCTCAGTAGCAGCCCGTCTGAATTTGTGCCGACACAAGTGAAAACTTGAAAAAGCATAGTAATTTTATATAAATGTATTTGAAGGTCATTATTCCCAAAGAAAATGTACCGCGCGTTGATGTCTTTATAATGGCCAAAACTAAAACAGAGAGTGTCGGTTACGGTAACAGTGTCGCGAGTTCAATGGTTTTTCCCATCTCAAAAAATGCCAAATGCGCCTAAAGAAGTTTTCATTTCAAAAAACTGGCAAAATGTGAATGTACTATGGATACACCTCTGCCTGAACCCTTCGGTAGTTACAGGCGTGATGTTTTTCTGTTAGAATTGATTCCATTTGAAATCACGGCACTAAAATCCTTAATAATGAATGCATTCTAAGTGCTAAATTCGATCATACAAATTATTCTTTGTACATGATTTGAGATACTGGGGAAAAAAATTGTCGTGACGAAGAGAATTAAAGCTAGACAGAATTTCCCTTAGAACCAATCACATCAGTTTCCTCACCTCTGCCTACCCTCATCAAAGCATACCAATGTTGACACACATTTCGTTCAACATGCATGAATGATTATATTACCGGTTCCAAATTTTTACAGGATGTTCCACCCATGAATATGAACAACTTTCACTATGGGACCAACACTGAAATCCGGAAAAAAAAATCAGCTGTTTCACACAAAAGTTCAATACATACTTGACCAAAATGTGAAACAGAAGGTTTTTTTTTTCGTGGAAGTTGTTCATATTCACGGTAGAAATTTGGAACCGGTATAAAAATCATGCTGTATTTGTGTTCCCATTTTCCATTCCCAGCCACTGTGCATAAATTAAAATACCAAGACAACATAATTGTTTGAAGAATTCATTCAATTATTATTGTTTAAGTCTTATTATTGAGTTAGCAAATTAAACCAACCTTGTTAGTAAAGACAAATATTTGAATTGAAATTACTGTTGTTTACATCAATGGTTTGATAATATTACGTCTCGCTCTTTTGTGTGATTTTAGAAAGAGATGCAGGAAATTATATAAACTCATCCCCTGATGAGCGGAGAATTTATAAGAATTTTATTTGCTTGTTATATTATTTAGCTTTGTTTTGTTCTGAGCAGTCAGATGATAAGTGTGTATTGAGTATTTAGTACGTTTATGTCACGAATCTTTTACAATTTGATTTTGTGAGCTTGAAATTGAACGTATTGTATTTCGCTGTAGTCAATAAATCACAATTAAATTCACATGAAATTAGACAGTAGATACGATAATTACGGACTTATAAAGACAGCGAGTAACTGGGACTATGTAGGCACAGTCGACCATTGAATTACTTTAACACTTGATGTAAAGTTATTTTTCCATTAACTCATATTTGTTTACATTTTTGGCGAATAAATCGCAAATGCAGATTATATATGTTGTCAAAAGTAGTCTATCATGTATATATTATTATAGCTTCTGCTCGCGACTTCGTCCGCGTGAAATTTCTTGTACCCCCACCCCGTCGGAACACTTCGTATTCGCTTAGCGTTCAATCTGACTTTTTTTCTTTTTGCTCGGCTCCTAAGGGTCATAGCGTGATATTAAATTGCATATAGCCTTCCTCATGAATTGGGCTATCAAATGCAAAAAGATTTTTTCAAATCTGACCGGTAGTTCCATAGATTATCGCGTTCAAACAAACAAAATCTTCAGCTTTATTATTAGTGTATATAGACTGATATATAGATATAAATACATAGGAAAGAAAATGAAAATAATAAAATTGGCGAAGCAATTACGAGGTCTACTTTACGTCAGAACATAGTATAAAAACCGGCCAAGTGCGAGTCGGACTCACACACGACGGGTCCCGTACCAGAAGGCGTAAAACGCCGAATAACGTTTTATTCGGCGTTTTACGCCTTCTGGTTCTTTTATGCCCCTTTAAATTTTAACTTTATTTTATTTTTATTATTTGTTGTGTTGTTAAAGCGGCAGCAGAAATACATCATCTGTGAAAATTTGAACTGTCTAGCTAACACGGTTCATGAGATACAGCCTGGTGACAGACAGACGGACAGTGAAATCTTAGTAATAGGGTCCCGTTTTTACCCTTTGGGTACGGAACCCTATAAAAACATAGTTTATGTATGAAAAAGCACCATCGCGTTCGAGTTTAATTACATTCCATATCAAGTTGAAATCGCAATCCAGATTGTTAAAATGCAACACGAAACTTTAAATAACGTGACGTGATAAGTTGTTGTTAACTTGTTACTTTAAACAATTATGTACTTTATATACATAATCAGGGTCAAATTAATTTAGGTAGCAAAACTCTGCATAAAAATATTTGTTTTTGGAGGTCAACGACCAGGGGGGGGAGTGGTGTTACTTGAAGTAGGAGTATGAGCCTCCCGTCCCAGCCGCCGCGGGAGACGCTGCGGGCGTCGGGAACCGCGTGACGACTCCCGGCCACCGTAGGCGCGGGCCTGCAGGCGGAGAGTAATGGGTAGCTCATCGTCCGATCAGCACCAGGCCCGTGCCGGACGGCGCGTAGGTACATGTTCCACGCGCGCCTCAAAGAGATGTCAGGGCCGAAGCCTGCTGGGTCAGCGGGATTGTCCGAAAGGGTTACCGTTGGCCCGGAACATAAAGGGCTAAGGAAGGAACACGGGTGGGTTGTAGTCAGTAAGAGTCTGACACTCTCTTCCGCTCCACCCAGAGCGGGAGGGGTCATTTGATGATTTCCCACCGGCAAAAAAAAAAGTATGAGTTGAAAAATTCTGTTTTCTTTTGTTTTATCGTGTTTAGATATCGATACTTTGCGGGTGATGACTTTGTGTAAATTATTTGATCACCACTGCTTTCAAAACGGTGAAGGAAAACATCGTGAGGAAGCCGGCATGTCTTAGAACCAAAAAATCGAATACATGTGACATCTACCAACCCGCACTGGGCCCGTGGTGGATTACAGCCCACTCCCTCTCACAGAGGGAAGGCCAGTGTCCCAGCAGTGGGAACGTTATAGGCTGATTATGATGATGCTTCGAATTAACTTATCTATTTGTATGCACGTGTTTCTGTGACAAATAAACCTATTTTATGTTCTTACGTTTCTCAGAAAAAACGATATATGTGAAGCATCACTAAAAACGAAATCTGTGTGTATGTGACTTCATCACAAAAGTTTATTGGCACAAGACTTGACCTAATTACCATTTGATAGCCCGTCAACGCCTTCAAATAGCCATTGGGCTACTTTCCTTGAATATATGCGTATTTAATTGTTAACGAAGCGAACTCTGGCAATTTATGAGAGGCGTTAAAAGTTCATGCCTTATGAAAGTAAAATGAATCGAATTTGGGACGCACGGCGGCAAAAACGCTGCGTTTTGAACGCTGCGTTTGAAAACCAAATTAAATAAAAAATACCCTTTAGAATGTAATTTTTTTTCATATAGTTATTTTCAACTGCACTTTCATCATCATCTTCCTGCCCTTATCCCATGTTACTTGGGGTCGGCGCAACACGTTTTCTTCTTCCATTCTCCCCTGTCTACCGTCACGCTATCATTCACTCCCTTCTCTTTCATATCATTCCTCACACAATCCATCCATCTTTTCTTCGGCCTTCCTCTCCTTCCTTTCAACTGCACTCTATGGAAGTGTCAAAAGAGCTTCAAAAGCAACTATCTAAAATCCATGTACAGATGACAATCAACTTTGAACCTTAAGTTTTAGCGGTAAAGTTGAAAATCTATTAAAGAAATTTGACAAACTGTAGTAGCTTGATATGCTACCGTCTGTACAAAACTTCAATCGTTTTGTTTCGCCACAATACCATTTGGTTTCGTTTTGTGACAGAAAAAAAAAACTAAATCCAACTTTCTACCGAGCTTTATCATCAATGTTTGATTTAGCTCCTAACTTTTGAGCATGGAACATTTTTACCGAATAAACATGGAATATTAGCTTCACCGGCTACGGGCTACGCCGTAGCTGCTACGGCGTAACTGTTAGCTATGGTAATAACTCCGATAATTTAATCACGCAGGTACAGGATCCGGATTATGGGAAACATGAGGAAATAAACCTGTTCCCGATTGCATGTAGTTATTTTCGTCTCATTTTCTTACTACAAAATTCGGTTCTTGTGCAGAAAAATCAGCATTTACTTGATAAATAAGCTCGAAACCCGACTGCATAGCCGGTTGCATCATAACAGGCCTTTTTGCTGTAGCTAGGTAAATAGAGTGTTTCCGTCTCAATTTTTGCATGAACAGTGGAAATCATAATATTAAACCTAGTAGTTTTTAGATATGATGTTTTAGATGGCAAAATTACACGGTTCAATTTGGATGGAGCAACCAAATCGAATGGTGTTAACAGAAGTTAAATTCAATATCAGCATATCTTTCATATCTGCACCGAAAGGTAAAAAAAATATTAAATGAGTCAATTTAGTGGCCAGAGGAATGCCTCTGGTCACTAAATTGAACTACACAAACACTATACATAAAATTCAAAGTCCTGACTGACTGATAAATCAACGCACGGCCTAAACCGCTGGTGCTAGAGACATGAAATTTGGAGGAAGTGTTCTTTGTAAAGAGTAGGTATCCACAAAGAAAGGCTTTTTCGAAATTCCGCCCCTAAGAGGGTGAATGGGGGGAGGGTAAAATTTCACGCGGACGAAGTCGCAGGCTGAAGTTAGTTTACATATAAAGCGCCTGCCTGGGCTCGAACCCACGACCTAAATCTCGTAAGTCGGGGCCACTACCACTGGGCCAATCAATCAATCAATGTCAATTTAGTTGAACCGTGTAATAGTGACGTAACATACGAGTTAATTTTCAAATGAAATTAGTATCAAGTGATTAGTAAAGTTGCCACGTGTATGCCTCCTAAACTAAGAACATCTGGTTCCCCAAAATCAATATTCAAAATCGTTGAACTGGGTCTGTCGCATATTTATCAGCTCATTAGTATTGGTGGCCAGTATCGGTGAAGGGTACACACTGAATTGAAAAGAAAGGACCGTTCTGGACTAATTTTGGGAGTTTTATGTGTCGAGTTAGGGATTTTCCGTAGAGAATTTGAGTAAAAAATACAGCGTAATTACGGTTTGTTTCGTGTATCTAATGTAGAAAAAAAACCCTTAATATTAGTAATTCTATACACGATTGCAGACTGAAAGCGAGCCGCCTTAAAACGATTACTGCAGTGATCGGTCATGTTTATGATGTATCAGAAAGATATGGTCAAATGAAGGGTGAGGTACAGACCATAAAACTGAACAACTTTCTCGATTCGATCAACACCATAATTACAGAAAAATAATTATCAGCCGTCCCATACATTTGGGTCGAGTATTGCAGTTTTACACGAGTTAATTTCATGACAATTAAATCTCACCTCATATCAACGTGAATAAGAAGCAGATAAAAGGACACTGATGTTCTTATAGAGGTATGAGGAACAGGGTGTAAAGTTCACTCATCCTGCATAGAATAGGGAGGATCCTCCGACCAGACAGGTGTTGTGTCTGGCTGGCAACAACCAGATGATTCATGACGGGCCGTTGTATCTATGCGGTAAACTCTGCTTACGAGATACAGGATTTTGCGTAACGTCAGTAAGACGCTTTGTTCGCATTGTAGTTTTTTTTTTTTAATGCTTTTGCTCTTGACTCTAGTCTAGGTCAGAGGTGACAGAGACAAAGCCGACGAAATAAAATTGTAGATACCGCTACAATCTTTATTCACTGTTATGACACGTTAGAAAAAAAGTACCTACTTGCTTATTTTTCTCGAAAAACAAAATCTTTTGTATACAGAGCGTTTGAACCGTCAAGTGCGGCGCTCCGAAAATCCTGGACCGAAGCATTTTCTGTTGTCGCATATTCATCAGCTCATTATTATTGCTAGCCCGTTCTCCGTTGAAATATTCAATGCGGACGCCCCAATGAGTTTGTTTATTAGCTTTTGTACCAAATAGCTGTTTGATAGTAGCTCTTATGTGCCTGATTTGTCTTTTATAGGAGATGAAAGAACTAATTTTGGAGTTGGTTTTTTTTTTGTTGGAACTTTTTGCGTGAGATTTTTTTGGTGACAGCTCAGTGGGCACTTTGGTGTCTAGGATATTTTTGTCGCGTTACTGTGGACAAAGGCTGGGCCATATTCACCCAGTGACCTTCGACGGTTAGGCTGTGTGCAGACTGAAGCACGACTGTCTATTGTAATAGACAGTTGCTTTGTGAAAACAGTGATGTAAAACCTATCCGCGACTTCGTTCCCCCCTTTACCCTCTTATGGGTGAAATTTCGAAAAACCCTTTGTTAGTAGATACCTACTCTTCACAAAGAACACACCTAAATTGCATGTTTTTAGGACCAGCGGTTTAGGCTGTGCGTTGATATATTAGTCAGTCAGGACTTTGAATTTTATATTATTTGACATGACATCATGGTGTCAAAAAACGTTCTGTATTTGCCCTTATTGTGTGACCTTTCACCGCTTTCTAAAGAAACCTAAGTTTAAGAAAAAATAACAAATATCATTATCTGCCTAGCCATTTCCCAACTATGTTGGGATCGGCTTCCAGTCTAACCCGATGCAGCAAAAACAAAAAACATCCTGTAGTAAAAATAGAATAATAGGTGACGTGTGTCATAACCTAGAGACCATAAAATAACAAGGTAAAACAAACAGATCCATTACTCCCAAAAATATGCTGATCATGATGGATCGGTAGATCCACTACATACCGACGTCATCAACGCACATGCCTTTAGATTATACCAAGGCTTAAGCTCTGACGTCACTACACCATCATTCTTCACTACACCCCCCTCTTAACCCTACCAGCTTATCCCGTAACCTTATAATCCACGCAGCTTATTCCAACCTTTTTCGTTTTATTCGCAAACCGGGATTCAGAGTCAATATCTGTTTTCGACCACGAAAACGAAATCTGTTTTTGTCGCGTTAGTTTATTTTCTTTAGCGAGTAAAGCTGGTTATCAAAGGAGGACTAACAGTGCAGCTATAGCAGACAAACAAGAATGCTTTTCAGAAATCCGGATTTTTGTGAGAGATTGGGTATCCGATTGGATTCGAGTTCTTTATGAACGTATTGACATAACTCGTCAAAGGGCTAGTGTTATTTTTGGATGTATTGATCAATTACTTCGTTATTGTGTAGCTTGAGGGGAATGCGCTAAAGTAGCCCGCGAAATTCAAATGTTCTTATGATTTTTGTAATTGCATCGGACTTTGCAATTTTTATTTTTATCTGATGTACAGTCAACAGCAAAAGTAGATGATCAAAATCAGAAATTCAATACTAATGAACGGAGTTCGCGTCAGAACTGTGTGGCGTCGAAGTACTACTACTTAGAATACTTACTACGTAGAATACTTTTGAATCACACTATTATCCTGGTATATTGTGTGTCTTTTAGTCTGTGCTAAATAAATGTATTTTAGAAAGAAAAGAAAAAGAATTTCTTTCTTTCAATTTGCAGGTCAGTGTCAGGTTGTGTGGTGATTAAAATATGATTAGCGACCGTAATAAATATGACTTTACAGAATAGGCTATTTGACAATGTAAAAAATAAGGTCATAATTATTGACACTCGTATAGATTATCGCTTTTAAAATCGATTTGCATTAATTTTACTACAAAACAATGTATTATTTATTAAAAAAATCCCGAAAAAACTTCATCTTTTTAAATCTGGCGCCACGTAATCGAAAACGGTCTGGATTGGCTGAACTTATGATGACGTCATGATATAGTCAATTTCTGTCTATCGTTGACAGAACAGATGACTTTTGTCTAGTATCTCGACCGTTTCAACGTTTGTTTACGTGTATTTTGACGTCACGACGCCATATTGTTAAAGATAGCGTTTTGGCGGCTTATTTAAACAGTACATTTTTATTTACTATTTTCTAAAAGAAATACATTATGCAATTTGAAGTAATAGGTTTTTGTGGGCTCGTTAGACACCATTAAATAATCTGAGATGTTTATCAGAAACCAGTCAAATAGCCTATTATAATCATTGAAATCAGCAATACAACTCCTTGGATCAAATTATCGATTTTCCCACACGTACGTAAAATACGCGCATTGACGTGAAGTTGCGGACACCAGCCCGTATTAACTATTACAACTCCTTGAGTTTGAATTGGCCTCAAATTTCATCACACGTGCTAATATTATAAAGGCGAATGTTTTGAGTGAGTGTGCGTGTTTATATGTTTGTTACTTCTTCACGCTCAATTGGCTAAAATAAAAGAAATAACCACACAAAGGATGAGGGTGCCACTAGGCGGTCGGCGTAGCCTTAACTATCTCTTGTAAACAGATTAGATGTTCCGAAGCATTCGATTATTTTTGTAAAAATTATCATGATGATAATTGCAAAATGTTGAAAAAAAGAGACACTATGTTCTGGCCTTCAATTAATCACAATTCATTACCTCAGCTTCCTAAAATGTGGAACAAAAAATCCCGAAAACCGCACTCCACATTGTCCAAACACCATAATCACCCTATCATAACATCCGAACAAAGGAACGCCCTATATCCGGACGCACCCACAACATATTAATGTTGGCTGGAATGATATATTGCGCAGTCAATTAACAACCGACATTGACTAATGTTACTCAGCATAATGCTTTGAAAAAAAAAACGTATTATTTATCTTCATTGGAGAGAGGCTGGAATCCTTGAATCTCTGCGCTCCTGGTGACAGAAATTAAGCTCCATCGGATTTGACGATGTTAAATTGTGTTCCCGTGTCAATTGTATGGAAAGTTAAAGATGTTTTTGGTGTTCAATTTGAATATTTTAATGTTGATGGCCTGCTTCACTACCGCTGGATGAGTTTCAGCATAAAAAATCATACAATTTCCGTGGAATGTTTTATGCTTAGTCGGACACTGCGAAACAGGCCTTCTATGTTTTATTTTTGATCTGTAATCAACGATAGCACTCAATTAAGAGCGGGTTGCTTCACGTCCAGTTAACGCACGCGTATACGTTAAAAATGGCGCTAACTATCGTCAAACCAAAAAAAACACGTTGCTCAAGCGGCCGCGATTTCTTGCTTTATCTTGATTATAAATCTTAACAATAAAATATAAAGTGTATTATCGTTTGCAATATATTTAGTACTTCGATTGAAAAGTAAACGATTTTTTAAATAAACACAAAAATATTTATAGAGAACATTTATGTCCATTATAATTTAGTTCGTAATACTAATTTTAAAATATGTTTACGTTTTCAATCAAAGTAGTAAACATAATTTCTAAGCAATGTTGAAAAAATTATGTGGCCTTACCTATTTCTAAAACATATTTATAGCAAAGTTGCCATTTTTGATGCGCTCATCGCAAATCTAGTACAAGACTAAGTCTGGAAATTAAAACATAACTGTCACGGAAAGCATGCTGTAATGTACACTACATTACAGCATTCATCCTCCGTCACAACTGTAGCTATTAATCAAAAAGATGTAAGTAATGATATTTAAATAAATAATGACCTACATAAATTACCTAAATTGAAATCAAATAATCCACCAAAGAAATACCGATTGAAAATCAAAGAAACAAACGAGGATCTCAACGATCGTAATTCACGCATTTTCTTACACTCGAACCGAATTTAATCGAATACCGATTCCTTAATCGATTGTTCGTTAATCGGTAGTCGATGTATGTTTAATTTGCGAGCTTATAGGTTTAAGGGCTCACTAAGGCTGTTCTTCGTTCGTTTGTTACGTAATTATTAACTAATTGTTAGAAGGTTTCTTAAAGAAAATGTTTATTACGCAGAATATGTCCCTTGAGATTTTTGTTAATTAGATATCTTTACGCTCGTTGCTTGTCTGGGGGGGATAGACTTCCTAATTATATTTGGCTAATGAAATGATTATATTCAGCGGCTAATCAGACTGGAGGCCAGTAGATACCGAAATGGTGCCATGGATTGCAATAGGCTGAGTTGATAAATTAATTATTTATCGTCAACGTCAAAAAACAAAAAACGGCTTTTTAGTTAAATTAAACATAGATATAGAGAGCAGAGGTGGCCAAGTGGTAACGGCCGCGACTTACGAGTTGTAGGTCGTAGGTTCGAACCCAGACAGGCGCTTTACTTTGTGTAAATTATTTCATCACCACTGCTCTCAAAACGGTGAAGGAAAACATCGTGAGGAAACCGGCATGTCCTAGAATCAAAAATTCAAAGACATGTGACATCTGCCAATCCGCACTGGGCCCGCGTGGTGGATTACGGCCCACTCCCTCTCATCGAGAGGAGGCCTGTGTCCCAGCAGTGGGAACATTATAGGCTGATTATGTGTTATATACATAGGTATTATTTTGAAGGTAAAAAAACTGTTATTTTTTTAGAATATAATTCAGTTTAAGTTATGATGAGGCAGTGAGGTGGGATCGCGGCAGACCACGTAGGAGATGGCGGGACAAGCTGGATAGGTTCCGTCAAAACTAGAAGGAGAACACGCGGGCTCGCGAAAGATGTAGGTATACGTCTGAGTGGAGGGATGCCTTTGTCCAGGAGGTTAGCAAAGAAGAGGAGGAGGAGGTTAGTTAAGATTGTCTTCAAACAAACAAAATATAGAATTGATAGTCAAATCGTTTTTTGCCATATTTCATACCCTAAAACTAATGGTGCCATTAGAAGCGAGCCCATTAATCTTCAAACTGCTACGACATACAACGGATATTTCAACATTAAATCGAAGCAAAGCGTCCATTGTTAAACAGCGCAGAATAGTATTCAAGTAACAAATCAACCGAAACAAGATATTGTATTAAAACACCCTTGAAAGGAAACTCGAAACTCTCCGCAACGACTTACAACTTCCTAAAATCACAATTCAGTAATTTTCTTAATTTATATTCACTCCTTGACTCAAAGGAAAGAATAACTTTTGGAACAACTGGCTAAAGAACACTTAAATATTATCCAAAAGAAGATATTTTATATATCTTTCAAAATTTTCGGAACTGATGTCTGAATCAAATTAATTTGTTCTCTAAGCGGAGGAGGAATATGAATCGACTTGTATTGTGGTTAAAATAAGGGCTTGTTAGTTCAGTATTTCGATCGGAATTATCAGATTCCTGAACGACTATCTCAATTTTTAGTAGCTATTTGAGCTTAACTTCATGAAACTAAGTCAAAACCTAAGTCACACAAATCATTACACATCCAATATTAATAAATGTTATTAAAATTTGTGTGGCTAAATAATAATAGAATGGCATTTTATTTTCAGATTCCTTCGACCTCGACTCGACCATAGCTGTATCCAAATACAGCCATGGTCGAGTCAAAGGACCAAACATAATTTGGCAAAAAATCTTGTTTTGAAGGCACTCTATTAGATATAGACGTGCTAATATTATAATTTATATGTAATTTATTCAATAGAAACACAAACACGTTTTTGTTCCATCTGAAAATGTATAGTAACCTAGACACGTATCGGTTCAGTTTGAGGATCACACTAATTTTGTCAATAGCAGTGAGCTTTGCCAAATTGTGTAGGTACTTGTTACTATGCCAAATTAGGAGCAAAACCGATAACATTATCTGGCCTGACTGTTCCAAACACATGATGATTTTGAACTTCTAAATCTACAAAATAATATCAACAGCATATCAATAGAAATACTTTTACAGTTGGACATAAGTCTCAAACAAAGATTGCCGCTGAGGCCAGTCCTGTACTGAAAGAAAAAAATAAAAATGCGTTTATTGGCATTACAGCAAAATAAATACACCTTAAAACTATAAAAACAGAAAACAAAGATTATAATGCCTTTGGGGTAAGTATGTGTGGGTGTGTGTCGGTGAGGCTGAGTGTGAGTGAGTGTGTGTCGGTGGGTGAGGGTGAGTTTATGTGGGTGTGTGTCGGTGAGGGTGAGAGTGGTGGTGTGACGGGTACATACGTGTATATAAACTGTATATCTACCTATCCTAATAAACTTTACCTTAAGGGATTTAATAAACGTTCTGTTGCATTGTAATCAGTATGCCACCGGCATAGTTAAACAAATGGGTACATAAGGCTCAAAATTGCTTACAAACCATTTCTGACATTGACAAACGCAATTAATCCGTTCGTATAGGGCACTATGAGAACGGATTAATTGTCCGAATCTTCAAGTTGGATCGATTCGTCATCCCAAGATGTCGACGGATTTAATTAATTCGGCTTTCATTGTCTAAAGGCTGGGGTTCGGTTATGGGTCCGTTTTTGTTCGAGCTCGTGTTACTTTTTGAAACTGTAGGGGTTCGGTATTTAAAGGGGGGTGAGATTGTACTTTTGGAACATTATGAGCCGAACGGATGCCATAGAATGCTGTTACTATGGATGAAATCGGCTGGAAGGCATCATTGTCATTTGGCATGAGATATTGATATAATATGGTGGCCCAGTGGTAATGGCTGCGACTTACGAGTTTTAGGTTGTAGGTTCAAACCCAAGCAGGCACTTAACTTTGTGTAATTTATTTCAGCACCACTACTCTTAAAACGGTAGAGGAAAAAACCGGCACGTCCTAGAAACTAAAATTCGAAGAGATGTGACATCCGCCAACCCCCACTGGACCCACGTGTTGGATTAAAGTAAAGTAAAGTAAAAATTTATTTATTTTCCACACTAATCAAACACAGTACAGGCATTATTAAAATAAATGGAGTGGACTGGAGCCTAAACTAGGGCAACCCTGTATTTCAGGACTCCAGGTCTTCCACCCGCGGCGAGTAAGTTGGTACAGTTACAACTAGAGGTATTATTCATATATATTATGTGTGTTTGTGAGGGTGCGTGTGTGTGTGTTGTGAGTGTGTTGGGGTGTGCGTGTGTGTGTGTGTTGTGTGTGTGATGAGATGAGTGAGAGTACGGTTGCGCGCGACTGTATTTGTGGGAGTATGTATATATGTATGCGTGGTTATGGATGAGTGAGCTTTGACTAGTCTTGATTCACTGCAGACAGAGCAGAGAAGTTATTTAGAAATTATAATTAAGGATTCCGTGTCAATGTAATTTAAATTTAGTAGATATTTTTGGATAATAGATTTACATTCATGCGAGGTTTTTGGGAATATATTTAAAAGAGAATTGAGTTTATTATATAAATAAGGAGCAAGGAAACATGAGTGTCTTCTGAAGAAGGCAGTTTTGTGTTTAGTTGTCTTGCATATTCTTGATTAGGACCCACTCCCTCTCGAGAGGAGGCCTGTGTGTCCCAACAGTGGCAACATTATAGGCTGTTTAAGCTATGTGATATTGATGATCATTTTTGCAATTTCCCTCTTGTTTTAATGTACAGTAGATTATTTGACTTGTTTCACAGAGTCTATATAGATAGACTTATACAAAGATACTTTAAAAATTAAATCAAAGATAAAATAATATATAGTATGTAGGTATTATCCTATTTAAACTGATAGAATGTAATGCTTTATTAAGGGCTGTCACGTACAGTCAACAAAAGAGATAAGTATGCAGGATCGTCAAATGTAGTTGAAGTTTAGTAAGAATCCGATGGTTTTCGAATAAAATATAATTTTATTAATAGAAAACAAACAGCTCATTTATCAAATTAAATTTCAGTCGACCACATCCATCGGTTTCTTACTAAACTTCAACTATAACCGACGATCCTGCATACTTATCTCTTTTGTTGACTGTACACAAACCGTTAGTAATACATACATATAATTAGGCTTATCGTTTAATCCAATTTCCAGTTTAAAGCTGGTTTTTTATGTTAAACCAGCTTTGCCCCGCGGTTTCACCCGCATAAGTGTCGATCCCGTGGTAATATCGGGATAAAAAGTAGCCTATATGTTAATCCAAAGTGGCAGCTACCACCATACAAAATTCTATCAAAATTGGTCCAGCCGTTTGAGCGTGAAGAAGTAACAAATATATAAACACACACTCACAAACTTTCGCCTTTATACGAGTAATATTAGTGTGATGTCAAAGCAAAGGCGCCATCAAGAAGTCGTCTATAATAGTCAGAGGTTAAGAACATACTTTGATGATAACGATTATGTGTCTGGCTCTTAGCTCACACGCACGTTGACTGCCAGACAACAGACACAATAGAAAATCTATTGTTGGTTGCAGTAAATGCCTTATGAGGAAATGCGGTCGGAGAATCCTTAGTAAAAAGTCGTAATTCGAGGTTTGGCTCTCGCCTATTTACTCCTCCATTATTAGACCTATTTAAAACATATTTCATAAACTGAATAAGAAGGATATATAAATACTGTGTCCTTATGTTTTTCTTATTTCATTATTAGTTGTCAAATGTACACTAGGCCTCTGTTGACAGCGGTTAAAATCGGCATTTTTTTAGGGTTCTAGTGCATAGAGAAATAATGTATCATCAAACAGGAAAATATAGGGACATACATGTAGTTAATATTTATTATTTTGTGAAAAAACATTGCTTTATGGTCAATAACCAGAAAGAAAAGAGGCGAGAGCGTTTCTTTGGAGAAACGACCATCCGCATTTCCTCATGGCCAATTTACTTTTGCACTATTTCACACTGATATCATCATCACCATCAATCTACCGTTATTCCAGTTTATTTGGGGTCGGCGTAACATGTCTTTTTCTTCCAGAATTCTCTATTAGTCGTCATCCGAGAGCTCCGACCTTCACACAGTCCATCCATCCTTTCTTTGGTCTTCCCCTACTCTTACAACCATCGACATTTATACTCAAAACTTTCCTCATGACATTTTATTTTAAACTGATAATTTGTATGAACATAGTCATAGTCTTACCAAGGGGATTCGTATTACCCAGTAACTGGGTTGTGGAGGTCAGATAGGCAGTCGCTCCATGTAAAACACTGGTATTCAGCTGCATCTGGTTAGACTGGAAGCCGACCCCAACATAGTTCGGAAAAGGCTAGGCAGATGATGAGTCGGGTTTTACTTTCAAAATTATTTTTTTATCTACTTATTTTATCTACTGTTACCATTAATGGTACCCTCTAAATAAGTTTCTGTTAAGTAAATTAGTTGTGAGCAGTATGGTGAGGAAATCGGCAAGTTCTAGAACCAAAAATTCGAAGACATGTCAAACCCCCACTGGACCCGCGTGGTGGATTACGGCACACTCTCTCTAACCGAGAGGAGGCCTGCGTCTCAGCAGTGGGAACATTATAGGCTGATTATTTTTAAATAAGTTGGCAGACAGTTTAATCGTCAATATCATCAGTATAGCCTGTATCAGTCAAGGACACAATACTGAAGGCTCTCTAATCACAGGCTACGTAGCCCGATCCTCGGCTCGTCGTCTCCAGCTCCCAACCTCCTCCAGCAGCCAACCAGACCTCCAGCAGACAGCCGGGACCAACAGCTTAACCTCTTGAACGTCGGGCCTCTGTATGCGCAAGTGCCACAAACGTCGGCACATTTGGAAGTACTTGTTGATTTTTGGGCAAGCCTTCGAAAAAACGCAGATTTCGTTAATACATAGCCAGTTAAACGTTACATGTTATACCTTCCTGGCTTCGTTATTAGATTACCTAACTACTTATACCATTCGTTATGCAAATACAACTGACCTTATCTAGCAACGATGCGTTAAGTTTTTGTTTTGATAATTTTCACTCACATAACCTTCAAACTTTCTCACATCACATCTAATCTACACAAACATTCACCAAAAAAACACTTTATTACGATAACTCAATATCTGTAGAAACGATAAAACACCACACATTAACAACAATCCACTTATAAACAATAACTAAACCATAAAAACTATTTGTTTACGAAATGACAAAATTTCGGCGCGAACTCCGCGCATGCTCGCGCGGAGCCGACGGTAACACTGCCGGCGAAGTACCGTTAGCGCAAAAACACTACGAACGAAATATTTAAATTTAATATTTTTTTACTTTCGATTTCTGTTGTTATTTTATTAGAAATCATTATTGTTATTTCACTCTGTTTATTATCTTGCTTTATTTTAGATAACATAATATTATTGTTTGACTTCTTATAAAATAGTTATGATGGGTTCAATAAAATATTGGGGATAAAATTTGTTACTCTACGATATGCATTTTATTATATTTATTTCGATTTACTTATTTGAAAAGCAAGTCAAGTTAGGAAAAATAATATGGTGAATAAATAAAACATTATGTAAATAGGGATGTTACTTGGGTAGAAAAAATATAATTATATTTAGTCCGTCTAATTTTCAGTCAACATCGCTATTATTATCGTTCCATAAATCCACCCATTCTTCACCACAGACAGGAGGGCTGTGTCCTAGCAGTGAAAACATAATAGCCCGATTGTGCATAAGCAATAACAACTACGTACCTACCTATGTGGAAGTAATTATTGTTTATTCATGATAAAATTTGCCTGATTTTTCATATTTAGCCACATGGCTAAGTATGTTTTATATTATATATACTATTCAAGTGAAAACTAGTATTGCTTTCAATCGTCCTGGGTTGCTGTAAATGACCTTGTATACTTACTGAGAGTTAGGTATCCGATTTCCATATAGAAGTGAGAGCTTGGTAAAGTTTAAATAAAATACATTTTATAATTATGGTAATCATTTATTTTGACTAGACATGTCCCATTCTTAGTATAGAACAAAAACATAATGTGAGGGTTACTAACTTTTACTAGAACAACACACTAAAAACAAGTACAATAAGAACGAGAAGGTTGCCCGTCTAAAACAAATTTTATCATATTATCCAAGGCTTTCAGAATGCTATTAGAACTACCGCGCCTCCTTATCTGTTTTTATTTTGATCAAGAAATATATTACAATAAAAATGTGTTATGTAATCAAAAAATACAATGAAAAAAGAAGAACACTTACTTCTAGAGTACAACAAACGGAAACCAAAAAAAAAAACAATACAGAAACAGTTAAAATAACAGCTAAGAGATCGCAAACATGACGCATGGATTAGTACCATTTAGATGAAGTAGTGACGGGAAGGGAAGGGAAGCTAAACGGAGCCAATACACGCGCCAGGAGAAGGAGGAGGAGGAAGGCCGCATGCAGCAAACAGTGGGCGTCCCATACCGACGAAATGCGGACCTCATACGAGGGTCCGGATCACGGTGGGCTCACATCTGACACGTCGGAGGTGGCTACCGGGGGTCTGCTCCAAGGGCACAGTCCTATCCTGCACGTAGAATGACCCTCCCGGGGTCGCGAGGACAGGAACTGCATGAACGGGGCGGTGGCTAAAACATATGAAGTACAAATTACTTCACTGATATTAAAACAAAAATAGTTAGGTATATGCTTTAGTATAAGTACTTACAGCGGCGGTGGGGATGGAGGAAGCACCGGTTCGGGGCGCTCACTGATGAGCCCCATCATCAGGGCTGGACGAGCGGCGCTATTTTTATTACGCCCCCCCATTTCAGCTGGAGAGGGGGTTACACTCCGCGACCTCGAGCTCGACCTACAATATAATAAAAGGAATATTTACTACCTGTAAAAACTTTACTCCTAATTTAATTGATGTTATCATATTTTGAAATTTATAAAAAAATCTCAATATTTATTATTCTTAGACATTAGACATGACAAAAACTACATAAACTAAAAAAAGGCAAAGAACACTAAAATACCTAATAAATTATAATCGGACAATTTTTTTTCCTGACATTACTTTATTACCTACGGTTATGGCGGGCGGGAATTTTACTTTTGGAAATACGATTACGATGATAATACGCAATAATGTCGGTAGCTATTAGCCAAAATATGTTTGTGGAACAATAATCTAACTACTTATGTGTATTTCAAACACTAAACAAAAATATTTGTCATAAAACATTACGAAATACGGCGGCCATAACTATCAAATTATGAACATTACAAAAGTTTCGTAACTTTTTCTCGACATATTTATAACTTTTCTATAAACTATCACTTCATACGAAATCTATACTTATTTCTCAGTAATTCTGTATAAAAATCTCATAAGATTACTCACCGTTTCCTTCTTGAAAACATTTTTTCTAAACTTAGACACCCGCACGAATCACTCGTAAAACAACAAATATGGCCGTCACAGAACTTCACAGAAGCACTAATTTCTTTCTTTTTTTTTCTTCCGTTTTGTTGGCGCTCCTGTTTAAATGTTACCAAAATAGGTCAAGCATGAATCGACTAATCGAATGATACAGCTAGATCGTGTTGCAAGTGCCAATAAATAGAAAATATTACCGTCCAATGACAACCATGCGTGTTGACAGTTGCTATTATCCAATGGTGTAACGCCGACGTTTCGAGTCATTAAATCTTATTATCCAATGGTGTTACGGCGACGCTTGAGGGGTTAACGTGCTTTCCGAGGCACAGAGGGGTCATGGTATGTAAAGGTGGTCACCCATCCACAGACCAACCGCGGCAAGCGTAGCTTAACCTGATCGATCGACCTGTGCGGCTGTTATTATTTAGCCACGGACCCCTAAACCCGGCTACTGACAAGAAAGCACCTTCCCGTGGTCGTATGCTTCCATCGCTTTGTATGTTAGTACATCGACTTTAGTCAAGAAAACATCATAAAGTTTGTAAACTGCCTCTCATCACTGTCCTTTTCAGAAATATATGAAACGGAAGACACGGACACTGCATTTAATTACTTTCATGACATTTTAATTCTATTTTATAATCTGTGCTTTCCTATAAGAAAGGTTAAAATTACTATCAAGCCCATAAAACATAAATGGATGACTAAAGGTATAAAAAAATGTTGTGTAAATAAGCGTCGTCTATACCTAAAATATCGTCTATCTACGGCAAATAAAAACCAACATAAAAATGCCTACAGCAAATATACCTCGGCCCTAAAACGTTGTATGTACCAAGCGCAAAAGGTAGAAAACACACGTTATCTGTCCCAATCAAGTAACAGATGTAAAGCTGCCTGGAAAATAATCAAAAGTAACAGTAGCGACACAAAAAATACTCAAGACATAAACGAAATTAAATTGGACAAACAAACTTACACACAACCAGAAACGATAGCTGACATTTTTAATAATTTTTTTATTGATATGACGAATAAGACTATTGACCCGTATCCTGACTACACGCCACCGATAGCTCACCTTCCAAATACTATTTTTCTGACCCCAACCAATGAGAGTACTGTTTTTAAAACAATAAATTCTTTAAAATCGACAAACTCCACAGGCTATGATGACATTAACACCACCATCCTCAAATTATGCTCAAAATTTTTGTCATCGCATATTAGCCATATGATTAACCAATCATTTATTCAAGGCGTATTCCCCTCGCGTTTAAAGCTCTCCGTTGTTAAACCAATCCACAAGAAGGGTGACAACAAGGATATGAACAATTATCGTCCCATAACGCTTATACCAATAATTTCAAAAGTTTTTGAAAAGGTTATGCATGAAAAACTTTACAGCTTCATATCAAAATATGACATCCTAAATGAAGAACAATTTGGTTTTAGGAAAAATAAATCTACCACATTAGCTTGTTTTGCTTTAATAAAATTAATAACCAAAAGTCTTAATGATAAAATACCAATTACCTCTATTTTCTTAGATATGTCCAAGGCGTTCGATTTCGTCAACCATAAATTGCTTCTTCTCAAATTAGATCGATACGGCATTAGAGGAAACGCATTGAAATGGCTCGAAAGTTACCTCACCCATCGACAACAATGTGTGGAGATCTAGAGACAAGCAGGGCATCAAAAAATCGTCTGTAGATCTGCCTATCGGGAAAATAACTGTGCTGTTCCTCAAGGAACCATAGTGGGACCGCTTCTGTTCTTGCTGTATGTTAATGACTTAGCTAGTGTAACCTCCCACAACTGCATATTATATGCTGACGACACGACCCTCAGCATTCAAAACGACAATTATGACGAAGGTGAATACCAGATTGAAATAAACGAGACACTAAATAAAATTATCACTTGGCTCAATCAAAACAATCTCCATATTAATTTGAGCAAAACCAAAATGATACAGTTCCAAACATATAACAGTAAGCGTCCACAGTTAAAAATACAACACGATAATGACGCAATTGAAGAAGTTGAGAGTACCAAATTCCTAGGGATAACAATAGACAAACACTGTAACTGGAAAGCTCATATTGATGAACTCTGCACAAAGGTAGATAGATTCGTATTCGTTCTATACAGATTAACACGTGTGGCTAGTGTTGATGCGGCACTATGTGCATATCATGGCTATGTCTCGTCAATTTTGCGTTACGGCATTATAATATGGGGTAATTCTGTAGAACTTAACAGAGTGTTTCGAGCTCAAAAGAAATGTATTCGGTCAATATGTGGAGCTCACCCACTGGACAGTTGTGTTCCATTATTCAAAAAATTAAAAATATTACCACTCCCAGCACTATATATTTTTGAAATTTGTATTTTTGTGTACCAAAATAAGCATGAATTTAATCTGCATAATGATCTTGTATCTAGACCTAGCCGCAAAGTCCACATGCTTCGTGTACCTAGACGAAATAATAAACTATTTTCTAATAACGTATTTTGTATGGCGACCAAAGTTTATAATAAACTACCAGACTGTTTTAAAACACTTAACTTTAGGACATTTAAATCTAAATTATTCAATTATCTCCTTTGTAAATGCTATTACTCGACCAATGATTTTATGAATGAAATGAACAGTTGACTTAAATATTAGAATAATTATACCTATTCTATTCTTATTATCTCTTTGACTTAATTTAATCTTTTTGACATTACTATTCCTAATATTTGACTAATTTCCAATTTGAATGTTATTCTAATTTATTTAATTCAATGTTAATCTAACAAAATTACCAAAACCCTAAAAAATGTATTTGTACGCCGGAAACGGCAGAATATTATGAACTTTTAAAAATATGTAACAACTCTGTAACAATATTCTGACAAATAAATAAATGATTATGATTATGATTATGAAATTGGCAAGCGACCACAGGAAGGTGCTTTTAGTTTCATCCTTTTCAGTAGTCGGGTTTTAGTTTTTAAACTTATTTTTTATTTAGTTATTTTGGGGCTTATTTCAGTATTATTTTTTTATATTTTTGAAATCTGCAAATTAAGCCTTTTCATTTGATACCCAAACACGATGCCGTGTTTGGGTATCAAATGAAAAGGCTTAATTTAAAAAAAAAATCTTTTAGGTCATGACTTTATGTCCGCTAGAGGGCGCCACATTGAATTTATTGTAAAATCACATAGCGGACGATTAAGACGCTTCAAACCATACCTCATTTGTCCAATTATGACAAGTAATTTAGAAGTTATGAGGGAACAGATGAACATTCCTAAAGACATACATACCGGTCAAAATCATAACCCTCCTTTTTGCTTCGCCGAAGTCGGGTAATTAGTTTTAACTACTACCTACACCATTATGGCTACATCATAAATTTTCTCATTGTCTCACTCAGAACTTAACAACAACAAAATCGATTAATAGTCACAGTTGCACAAGCTATTGCAACTTTTAAACAATATAACTCCGGAGTCCCCAAATTGGTTCCTGATGTCACCCACAATTGTTTTCCCCCAAACGTTTGATGTTTCTTTGTCGCCTTCGGAAAATTAATTGAACAAAGTTAATTGGGCGACGCTTCCTATTGTTTAAAGTGATATTTTATCATCCGGCATAATCTTTAGATGTTTTCTTTTTACAACTTTCTCTTTGGACAAAGACAAATGGGCGAGATGAATTGTTTTTAAATTAATTTATTTTTTATGAATTTTTTGGCGGCTTGTATTTTTTTAGCTTGAATTTGGTGTTAACTATGTTATTTAATGTGAAAATAAATATATAGTGCGGCAGAATTATCGACGCGAAAAGTGTACCTAACTATGAATTCGGCACACAATTCTAGAATCCCTAGAGTAGAAACTTCACGGTAAAATAAATAAGCTCTTTCATGGAGAAGTACTACGCACGCGGTCAAAATGTATGGAATAGGATTATTTTTTTAAATAATCTATGAAAAATTTCAACAGTGTCCAAAATCATCAATCATTCGTTTCAGTTTGCGCGTGGTCTCTGCCTTCTTGTATTTTAAATATCACTGTAATCACAGAAATATAAATAGCTCACAGAGACGTCGTAATTCAGTCACCTTTCATATAAATTTGATCTTTTGAAAATGGTTTTTTCCTTTCAAAACGGTGAAGCTGAGGAAAAACACCTTTACAATAAAATCTAACAATGAATATAGCCGTAACACCTACAGGACAATAACACGAAATAGTCCATGTATTTCGGCAATAACTCTCCCAGTGCAAACATTTCTATTTCAATAATATACAGAGCTTGGTATACACAGCGATACAGCAAATTGACCGAGAGGGGCTGCGACGCGTAGATAGTGGAGCACACTGTGAAATGGTGCGAGGTATGAGAGGTAAGCGGGTTTCGATCGAAGCAGAAGAGGTATGTATCTATTTGAAAATGTAAAGGCAGATGTGTGAGGTGAAATTGAGTCTGTGTTGTATGTTTGCACGGTTCTGCTACCAGATCGAGTTTGGTAGTAGAAATAACTGAGACTAGGCATGATATTTAAGAAAGACCAAAATGAACAGCTAAAATAAAACAATTTCAAAATAAATTCACTGAGCGGTTAAAGAAAGTTATGTTTGTTATAAATTAACAATCTTTTCCTGAATTAGACACGTACATTATCGAAATAGATAATTTTAAGATTACCTAACTATTTATTTAAGACGGTGCGGTGTCCCATACGTTAGTCAGTTAGAAAATGGCGCCGATTCCCTTGTTCATAAACTAAACTAAATTTAAATTCAGTGCATATTTTTCTTTCTATTTCATTTAGAAAAGGACAGAAGATAAATATTAGTTTAGTCCTGTCAATTTAAGATACTCCATAGCAAGTTTAGACATGATTCAGACATGGCTACTAAAAATACGTCAATTTTGGTGAAGCCCTGTCTAATTTTACAAGACTAAACTAACATTTATTTTCTGCCAAACAGATGTACTGAACTTAAATTTAGTTTAGTTTGTGAACAAGGGAATCGGCGCCATTGAGCATCTTAGAACTAACAGAATCTCAACTCTTTAGCAAACGATTGTTTAATTAAAATATAAATTATTACACCTAAATTAAACGTTCCTAACTGATTTTGAAGGTCGTTTGATCCTGATGTGCTAAATCAGACTTTTCAGATCACATCAGCGAAAAGATATCATGTGTGGATTATGTAGACAGTAATACAGGAAATTGACTAGAAAGCTGCAATACGTCGATAGCAAAGCTCTTCCTCGTGCGGTACAAGTATTGGAAGGTAAGCGACAAAGTTTTACTGGTTTGATTAAAACGCTATATCTTGTGATTTACACCACACCATTTGCAAGTCATGGGAGCAGCAATATCTATTACGTTGGGTTATGATTCTCAAAAATTACATTGGCATGGCATGAAGATTTAAATATAAAACAAAAATTGAGAACCATAAAACCATTAGTCCAGTACATAGGTACAGTCAACAAAAGAGATAAGTATGCAGAATCGTCTTATATAGTTGAAGTTTAGTAAGAAACCAATGGATGTTGTCAACTGAAATTTAATTTGAAAAATGAGCTGTTTGTTTTCTATGCATAAACAGCCTATAATTTTTCCACTGCTGGGACACAGGCCTCCTCTCTGTGAGAGGGAGTGGGCCGTAATCCACCACGCTGGCCCAGTGCGGATTCGCAGATGATCGAATTTCTGTTTTCTATTAATAAAATAAAATTTTATTCGAGAACATCCATCGGTTTCTTACTAAACTGCAACTACATCCGACGATCCTGCATACTTATCTCTTTTGTTGACTGTACCTTGTTTACTGTACCTACGTTTAGAATTCAACTGCTGGTATTAGTAAAATTAATAAATTGGTATTAGCGTGTATTTAATAATCACGGAATTTCACGTTCAGAATTCGCAATCCACGGTTTAGGACTGCGAACTTATTTCATTTCAAAGTTTCACCTCGCTACTCCCCTTTGACTCCGGTTTGACCCCCAAGACAAATGCCTAGTTTGGGGGTCACCGTCCGATCTAGTCTTGCCCAAATTATGATTATTAATTGAAATTCTTATACGCGTATAAAAAGTGATGTTCGAGTATTTTTTATCCTTTGTCATTAACTGATCATCAGCTGCCTTGCCTTTTCCCAACTATGCTGGGGTCGGCTTCCAGTCTAACCGGATGCAGCTGAATACCAGTATTTTACATGGAGCGACTGCCTATCTGACCTGCACAACGCAGTTACTGGGTAATACGATACCCTTGGTAAGACTGGTTGTCAGATTTTCGGGCTTCTGACGACTCGTAACCACTGCCAAAGATCCACGAATGACAGCTGGGATCAACGCCTCAACGGCTTTACGTGCTTTCCGAGGCACGGAGAGGTCTTGAAATGTAAAGATGGTCACCTATCTACGGACCTATAACCTGATCAATCGACCCGTGCGGCTGTAATAACTTAGCCACAAGCCTGACATTTACTGACTGTCATTAAAAGATAACAAGCATCATTTCTAAACCTACCGCTAACCACCTGATACTTGTACCACAGAATTTGCGGGTAGTGAGGGCTGCGGGCTCTCTGTTACGTTGCGATATAGAGGAGCGCTGGCCCAGTAATGTAGCTCGCTTCTGATGTAGTATTCGCTTCCTTCATACACCCCTTATGTACCGTGATAAATAATTTTCGAGCTGTCGCCTTTGGTTTTCAATTTAAATTATCCTACTGTTCATAGTGTTCGCACTTGGTTGGTGTCGATTTTGTGTTATTTATGTTTGGAGGGAACTATACAGGGTGGTAGGAATATGGAAGCGCAAACTCTAACCATGAATTCAGCACATGAGTCTGGATCCTTGGTGTAGAAAATTTTCGACGGTTATAAAAAAAAACAGTGGCACTCCGTGAGTGCCCACAGAAGTGAAAACTTGAACAATTACATGTGTATTTTTTTAATCGTCTCTGCCATCATTTAGCCACCAAAATGAATTAAGTATAGTTAGCTGTTAAGTGCTAACTTTGTTCAAACCACATTGTTTTATCGATCGTGGCTTCGCATATTAACTAAAAACATACTAAACCAACACCTGAAATACACACTAAAATTGACACAAGATAAAAGTTCTTTATCTCTAATACCATAAACAAAAAATATCTATACGACACGACGACCTTAGACGATTCTTTCACGACTTCCCAGTGTTTATGTTACCCTAATACATTTCATTTCTTTCACCAGGTTATATAATGTGTCTAAAATATAAAAAATCATACGTTTTATCTGCTCAAACAAGTGTTGAATTGACGAATGTACGTGAGACCAATACTGAGGTTGTGTAAAGTATTCTCTCTGCGTTTCGATTAGACTAGGCAGAAATGTGCTCGATTCGCAATTTATATTCTGTCTGCCGGCTGAATTGTTGAGCTATGTACGATTCTGTTGAGCTCTGTTCGATTCTGTTGAGTTTTATCAATGGTTATTGGTTTTGGTGAAGATATCTTCATTTTATGTTTGGGTACATTTTTACCGACTTCAAAAAAAAGGAGGTTATCAATTCGACACGTATGTATATAATATTATTGGAATTGCATTATATTCACATATGACAATTTATTTGGGCTTCCAAACAAATATACAAAATTTTATAGACGTATGGTATGTTTAACTATTAATCAGATCGTCACCATTTTTTTTATTGGCTTTCATTCACTTCAATTTACGGAACAGTGCAAGTTTCATCAAAATCGATCCAGTAATTTTCTAGATATGGATTGTACGTGTAAGTGTGACGGCCTGGCTTATTTATACGAGCTACGGACACCCGTAGCTCAAAACTAAAACAAAAATACAGATCCCAAGACAACGACTTCCGAAATTAAAGTTATTTCATAAGTTTGAGTTCATTTATTTTTGAAGTCGGTTTAATGTTTATAAATTACTTTTTTTAGATATGATGTAGAAAAGCGATGTTTGTTATTATGTCTTGAAATATTTGTTGGTTATTGTTTTAATTCAAGTAAGGCTTCGGATAAAAGTGAACTATTAGTGTTTGAAGTGCCATCATCATCATCTGCTTAGCCTTTTCCCAACTAGGTTGGGGTCGGCTTCCAGTCTAACCAGATGCAGCCAAATACCAGTATTTTACACAGAGCGACTGCCTATCTGACCTCCACAACCCAGTTACTGGGCAGGGTAATACGATACCCCTTGGTAAGACTGGTTGTCAGATTTTCGGATTTCTGAAGACCCGTATTGACAGTCAAAGATCCACGAACGTGCTTTCCGAGGCAAGGAGGGGTCTTGGTATATAAATATGGTCACCCATCCACAGACCAACCGCGATAAGCGTAGCTTAACCTGATCGATCGATCTGTGCGGCTGATATTACTTAGCCACAAATAAGAATCTGAATCTTTGCAAGTACTTATCTGATTGAAATAATTCTAATCCAAGTAATCATTGATAGAAAGCTACTGTTGCCTACTACGTTTTATTTTGACTTCTAAGCGAGTGAAGCCGCGAGCATAATCTAGTGGCCAATAAAACGACTGTTTACTATTGGAATTGTATCATAACATCAATTTAATAGTAAACAACCGTGATAAAGATCTATGTTTCAATAATAATGTAAACACTTTCAAAGGTCTAACAAGATTGGATACACACTAACGGTACTGTAACTACTGAATTGTTTTGTTAGACTTCGTAGTGTTTGTCTACGCGCTACGCCGTAGCACCGTAGCATCGTAGCCCGTAGCACACATTGATTCAACTATTATCGCTTATCTAAGCGTAACTAGAATGCAGCTGATAGTTTGAAAACTTTTGTAACTAGAAAGTTTAAAGTCGATAATAAGGGCTGGAGTGCGCTATCGATTTAATCTACCTATCGACGGTATAATGGCTTGGATTTTAAAATATTCATACGGTGGTAATTTTATGGTTAAACTATTCATTTTAAGCATTCGTTTGCAATAAAACAAAATTATTATGTCTGTCGATAAGAGATATTGATGGTGGTATTGAATCGTCTATAATATAGTGATTTATAATCTTCCGATTCAAAATAATTTATGGAAGTTATGATCAGATATAAGTTCAGTAGTTTCCTACTTGTTATTATTGTTATTCCAATAATAAACCAAACAATGAATTCGGTCTATCGCAGTCCACTGCTGGACATAGACCACAGCTCAGTTGGTTAATTAGATTTATGAGTTTTAATTAATTCAAAAATACAATCAAACACACATCAGGTGGAACACTTCCACTACGACAGAAAGACGCTGTCAATATCAAATTGTCCAATGATGAGTAAATTGAGTAGTTGACCGTACCTTTTAGCCACCCATTTCGATCAAGTCCTCACTTAGACGCGACAGATTAAATCTAAAAAGCTAAACTAAAATCTAAAAAACTAAACTAAAATCCAAAAAACTAAACTAAAATTAAAAAACTAATCTAAAATCTAAAAAAAACTAAACTAAAATCTATAAAACTTTTTTATATAAGTATCTGTTTATTTTTTTCACCTAAATTAAACAAGTGTACCGCTTTATGTAATGGATACAGTGGAATACATCATTAATCTCTTCTAAAGTAAGTAAGTGCGTCTAAAATCTGTCAGACCCTATTAAACTTGCGGAGGCTTCGACAGAAGTTGTTATATTTATCTTAGTATTTTTTCAGGGGTCGGGTAAATGAAAGTGGGTCACGAACGTTTGGGAATAGTAGTTCATTAGTTGGGCTATATGAGTCATAGTTACTGTGAATTCGACTACAAATCCTAGTCAGTTCTATGTGCCCGAAATTATAGTGATACCCATAATAAACAAGAGTATTAGTAAAACATTTCGTTTTAATTTTGCAATTATAACTAAACTAGGAGTAGTGGTGACCCAGTGGTAACGACCGCGACTTACGAGATATAGGTCGTAGGTTCGAACCCTGACAGGCGCTTTACTTTGTGTAAAATATTTCATCACCACTGCTCTCAAAACGGTGAAGGAAAACATCGTGGGGAAACCGGCCTGTCCTAGAACCAAAAATTCAAAGACATGTAACATCTACCAACCCGCACTGGGCCCGCGTGGTGGATTACGTCCCAGTCCCTCTCACAGAGAGGAGGTCCGTGGCCCAGCAGAGGGAATGTTATAGGCTGATTATTATGTTATGTAACTAAACTAGCTTCTGCCCGCAACTTCACCTGCGTTAAATTTCACCCTCCCCACATTCACCCTCTTAGGGGTGGAATTTCTAAAAACCCTGTTTTAGTGGATACCTACTCTTCACAAAGAACGCACCCTCCTTTCATGACTACACCAAACAACACACACAACAAACAAACAAACTTACTTTCACATTTATAATATTAGTTAGGAAGTTAGGATTAGCTTAAATAATAATTATTATTCCGTTTTTTATTTGAACATTTACAGTCTACTTCTCGGCAGAATTCGGTAACTCTTGGCATCTTGACTGGTACAAAACATAGCCTCATTGTGAGCACGACGCCGCCGCCGCGCGCCGACGCGAGCCGAACGCCTAACGACGCGTTCACTAATTAATAACCGCGCTTTGATATCTGATTCCTCACGGTTGTTAGCAAATAAGGGTAAATAGACTTTGTAGCTACTGTTGTGCAAATCTATCTATGTATGTCTATGTTTTCTAACACACACAGGATATAATGTTCCCACTGCTGGGACACAGGCCTCGTCTCTGTGAGAGGGGGTGGGCCGTAATCTACCATGCGGGCCCAGTGCGGGTTGGTAGATGTTACATGTCTTCGATTTTTTGGTTATAGCACATGTTTCCTCACGATGTTTTCCTTCATCCTTTTGAGAGCAGTAGTGATAAATGTCGGAAAGGTTCCTTGCATTTAGTATCTAATAATGTACAATTCACGACGTAACTTGGCGGTCCTGAGTATAGTCATTGCGAACTTTCGCGCATGTTCTCTCACTCACACTCGCCTCATGCCACCATTTGTTTCCTAAAAAAACGTTCGTGCGCATCCTTCTGCGCGAAGTTCAGGCCGGCCAAGTTACGTTACGTCGGTCGTATTTATTGTCTCGTTTTGTGTCTCGTCGGTGCTCCATGGACCAATTGAAATTTGACCAATTGGTCTATTGGGAAAATTACATGTTTCCATCGTCCAATTTCCAACTGGACTATGGATAACACTGGACGTAAACCAAAATCATGTACCATTATAACCCTGAGTTCACACCACATTCTTATTCTTTCGGTACAAAGAAGCTTCATGTTTTGATTAATGGTCACGTCACTACCACGTCGATTTGCGGTTTGATTCAAGGCTATCTACTTATTAAAAATCTTAAATTCGGCAAGAGACAATCCTAAGCCTAAGCCTAATCTAAAAGCATGTCATTTTGCAAAAGAGTTCCTTTTATAACGAAGGTGAGTAATCAGGAAGGATTTTTGAACATTTATCCTCTAAAGGGTTTAAAACATGGGATGAAAATTTCTATAGAAGTTTGCCATTTTTGTCGATGAAGAATTTTGTTGGGGACACGGCTTTTCACACTTATATTATAAAGGCGAAAGTTTGTGTGTGTTTATATGTTTGTTATTTCTTCACGCTCAAATGGCTGGCCCGTTTTGATAAAATTTTGTATCGAGGTAGCTGACAGCCTGGATAAACATATAGGCTACTTTTTATCCCAATATTCCCACGGGACCGACATTTACACGGGTGAAACCGCGGGGCGCAGCTAATATTTCTATAACTTTTAAAATACAGAAAAATACGTACTCCTTTTTTTGGTTAGCCTACTATAATACTGTTCCAATGCTGGGCAAAAGCCTCCTCCAAATCATTCTAGGAACTCTTTTCCCGCGCCACCTCGAACCAGCCCTCGCGGTACGCGCCCAGGTCATCTCGCCATCTGTTTCTGGGCCGGCCTCGGCGGCGCCGTCCATCTTCAGGCACCCATTGTGTGGAGACTTTTGCCCAGCGGTCGCCCAATCCCATTTGAGCCTTCTTTCCTACATTCAGTATTATTCAGTAGTTTTGGAACGCAGCGTGGTTTTCCGAGTTCTGTCCTGTCTTTTTACACCCTAATACAGAAAAAACCACCCACCCCCACAATTGCGGTTATTTAATGTAACTATATTGTTTACGGGCCATTTACCGCACCGGCTCATTAAGCACAGCGTAATTACGGCTCCTAAGTAATAAAAGTGTACACTATATAGTACCTTGTGCTGGTGATCAAGCATTAAGTTAGATTTGTGTGTGCTTAGTTACTGTTCGAGTTGCTTAAGTTATTGGCTTAGAATAATAATTATGTAGCAAATTACTCATTACTCATGTTATATAAAGCTCTGTTTATAGGGAGACGCTCCGGGCGTCGGGAGCCGCGTGACGACTCCCGGCCACCGTAGGCGCGGGCCTGCGGGCGGAGAGTAATGGGTAGCTCACCGTCCGATCAGGACCAGGCCCGTGCCGGACGGCGCGTACGTGTTCCACGCGCGCCTCAAAGAGGTGTCAGCATCGAGGAGGGGCCCCCTTAGGGCCGAAGCTTGCCGGGTCAGCGGGATTGTCCGAAAGGGTTACCGCTGGCCCGGATCATAAAGGACTAAGGAAGGAACACGGGTGGGTTTTAGTCAGTAAGAGTCTGACACTCCCTTCCGCTCCACCCAGAGCGGGAGGGGTCATTTGATGATTTCCCATCCGCAAAAGAAAAATCTCTGTTTATATCATTCTAGTCTTTAAGGTTAAAGGAATTAGGTAAGGTCTAAAAAACACGAAAGAGTTTAAAGATTCGTGTAGCTCAATAGAACTGCTCTAAAAATGTCCAAGGAAAACATCGTTAGGAAACCGGTATGTGTGAAAACTATAACAAATTAAGAACATTGTTATGCCAACCAACCCACACTGGAACCGCGTGGTAGATTTCAGCCGGCTACACTATAGTGTAAATGTATATTTAACAAGCTATTAGAACGTTAAATAATTAATTTGGAGCCAGGAGTGTGCAGACGGTAATGAGTTCTTAGTTCACAAAGGAGAATCTGCAGAAGCAAGGTATTTAAAGTTAAAACTATGAATTGGTAGCTTCGACCTGGGACTGTGAGATGAGATTAGGATTAAAGTCTAATAACACTGGCACCGGTGAAGGATAACATCGTGAGGATAACTGAACTTATAAATATTAGCAGCGCCCCGCGGTTTCACCCGCATAAGTTTCAATCTCGTGGGTATATTGGGACAAAAAGTATCCTATATGTCAATCTTGGTTATAAACTATCTAAGTGCCAAATTTGATCTAAATCCGTTCAGTTTTTGCGTGAAAGAGTAACAAACATCCATCTATCCTCTCAAACTTTTGCGTTTAACTATCCTATGTCCTTTCCCGGGACTCAAACTATCTCTATACGAAATTTCATCGAAATCGGTTCAGCGGTTTAAGCGTGAAGAGGAGTCAGACAGACACACTTTCGCGTTTATAATATTAGTATGGATGAATACAAAATCGAAGTTACGGATAACGAAAAATAAAAGCTAAGTAACACCGACCATGTTACACACAGTGAGTGTGCTTGCACATAAAAATAGGTTAAGTTTTTTAACCAACAGTCCCGACCTTAAACTGTTTGTTCTTCATACAAAAAATACTCTCGCGTTTTTCACATGTAGGTAGGCTGAAACGTATCTTTTTTTTTTATCCGTTTATTTCAGGCATCAAGACCCATATAAACACATACAATGCAATATTACTATAACTAAAAAATACTATAAATACATACAACAAAATAATTACACTAAAAACTAACAATTAAAACTAACGCACACGAAGTGTCTGCGTCGTGTTTTGCTGACTGGTGTCCCAGCCACGAAACCGGCGGTACACAACACCCTACGGCCAGAACTCTTCCTTGAGGAACTTCTCGAGATGATGTGTCGGAACACGCACCACGATTGACTTGAAATTCGTGTTGAGACGCGACTCCAACTTCTCGACCCTCAAAGTTCAGTTGGTCTTCACAAGCATGTACTCCACGATCTCCTCAACCTTCGTGGAGTGGTGCAGTCCTATTTCGTAGTAGGACAACAATATTCGGTTCCGTCGTGTGTCGGATCGTTCCGATCATCCGAATGTATCACTTCGGAGTAGACACCCAGGCTTAACGTTACCTACTTTGTTTGCATGTATTTTACGTCAAACGAGGAAAAAAAATCGACTTACAATTTTTTTTTCATATTTCATTCTTGGTTGGTAAAAGTTATTAATGTTTATGAGTACTACAATCACTTAGTGTTTGGCCCTCGTTTAATGTATTATTACCCTGTACTTATATATAATTACTATTGCTATATTTTATATTCCACCAAAAGCCCAAACCTAAGTATCTGCTTACATTTCTCCCAATGTTTTTTATCTATCCAATTCTTCACTAGTAACAAAACCCACTAAAGAAAAATCTCCCACACGTTAATCTAAGCTATAATCCTCAAACATATATCCCACACTTCCAAAAATTCGGGTTAAAAGCACCGCACGCCCCCCTCACCCGCACCATGCACCGCCACAAGCCCTCCCCCGCTTCCCTCCGCATTAACATAAGAATATGAGCTGCTACGTCATTTTTCTCGAACAGTTTTCGCTGTGACACCATCATTCAACGTCTGGTGGTTTAAGGGACGGGACTTACATTTAAGTGGTTAGTTGAGGGTAGGTTGTAAATTGGCGGCGATTGATGAATTGGTAGCAGATGGTAACAATGCTTGGCACTTAACCCATTGTAATCAACAACGAAGAGAATATAAATAAGGAGAACGAATTTATAATCATTCAGTTAGTTACACTTTATAAAATGAAACTAGGTGCGGCAGTTACCAGGCTGATACCTACATTAACTTATTATTAGCGGATGCTTTTAAGATTTATAGAAAAATAGCTGCGCCCCGCGGTTTCACCCGCGTAAGTGTTGATCCCGTGGGAATATCGGGATAAAAAGTAGCCTATATGTTAATCCAGGGTGTCAGAGCCTATATTTTCTTAGATAGACAAAAATTTAAAAGACCATGCTTAGAAAGTTTGGTTGTGTTTAGAGCATGAATGAAAAAACTGATGTGTGTAAAAACGCTGAGATGGGACGCCATAGATATCCGAGGGGGCACCCTAGATAGACATATCCCGTTGCATGTCGCGTGTACAGGGTATGTACCGATAATAATAGAATTTCTATTGTGTCTGCTAATTGGACATGCGACGGGATATAGTCTCATTATTGTTGGTGTTGTCCAGAAAGGTCAGATGCGTAATACTCGCACTCCCGTTGCGTGTTTCTTAGTAACAGCCCGGAGTTTGGAAGTTGGCGAGGGGATTATACCCCCGTGCCTCGGAAAGCATGCCGTTGGTCCTGCGCCTGATATCTCTCCGGTCGTGTCAGATTGCCGTCCCATCGGACTATGAGAGTGAGGGAAGAGGGAGTGCACCTGTGTCTGCGCGCACACTTGTGCTCTATAATACCTCCGACGCCGAAGGCTAGTCTCCGTTGAGATTGACCGCCGTGGCCGAAATACGGACTGGAGGACTTTATTTAGGTACTCGCAACCGGCGTGCGTTTATGACCAGAAGGCCAATTCTCGTAATTTTATAAGTTTAAAATCTAGTAGTAGTCTCGCCTCGGCGACAAATAAATGTCAAAAATTTGTCAAAAATTTTTGGAATTTAGACTAAGATCAGACTGTGAACGTTCATAAAATTACGACAATTGCCCCTATGTATGGACGTGAACGACGTACTGTATTTTCTGCCTATTCCCATGGAAAGAAAGTGTGAGTTTATGTTATGTTATCCAATAGAAGAATATTGACATACTAGATGTTAATAGTGACGACAATAAAACCACAAAAAAAAATAAGTCCACACACAATACGAAAAGCAATAACAACTTCCGAATCAACCAATAACCGTTTATCTATGCATGAGCAAAACAACAAAAAAATAACACATTCTTAACATAATATCACAAGTCAAAGGCACTTATAAATTCCCCAAAGAGACGTCTTTCAATAGACAATAAACATAAGAACAAGAATCAATTCCGCCAAAGATTTGTTTTGCAATAGCTCTCAGAATCGAAAGCGGATCATAATATGATATTGATTGAACATCGATAGGAAATGCTTTGGTATGGAGTTTGTCGGGAAACAATAGTTTAGAATCAGTGAAATAATATTAGTTTTATTTGTAGAACATAAATTAAAAATATCTGGGGAGAGTTAAGATATAAATATTGAACTGAGAACATATAACACCCAGTATTTTTATACCAACGCTAGTGGTTGATATAATCAATAATAAGAATTAATAGATATAAGCGATTGTGTCTCAAATTAAAAGTTAGACCGAACAACAGATGATGTGACGCCTTGGATGGCTTGGATTGGCGAAAAGAAGCTCAACATCGAGAGAAGTGGAAGGAATAGGGCGTTTCCTATCTGACTACTCTGAGAAGAAAGGCCGAAACAAACACAGAGGTCACAGTCTTTTTAAAGTCCAGACATAATCTTGGTCAGATCATGTATGTGGAGGAAAGAACCACACAGATTGAGTGGACCTGTCCAGTCAGTGCACGCATTTGTCAGCAATCGAGCAGCTCAACTCAAAACTTAAGGAGCTCAACACTAAAAAGATACAACAGAACTAGACAACAGAAAATTATAATTATACGGATGCTGTCATAACTCGTCATAGCAATATGTTCTAGAAAGGAGGCTTTGTTTGTAACACCATCCTTGACGGCTTATCTCTAAACATTCCCACTGTCAGGTATCACAAAAATGTTGGTGAAACTTGAGAAACCGAGAAGGTAATGAATTATTCATGCTCCGAATTATTATGTACAAGCTTAGGTACTGATGTATTTTTACAGAGATATGACGCGGAGAAAGGGGTGTTCTCTATCGTGGTAATATACGGGTGGCTTTGAATGTGCGCGCACGCGTGTAATTATGCATAGAGAAAAGCTATAGTCTTATTAAAAACAATAGGGTAGTATTTTCATGACTATTTTTGTAGTACTTACATATTGCTCACCTTAATGTTAAATGCGCTTGATTTAATAGATGTGAGAGTTTATTTTCATACATTGCTTAAAGTTACGAGACGTAAACGTCAAAAAATGTATAGTTATAAATCAGACGTTAATCGTTACTTAAATTTAAATAACGTCTCTAAATAAACCCAATAGTCTACAGATATTTCTGTAGGTGACACGTACGCAAACCAAAATTGTATGGCTTATATCAAAATTGCACATGCTATTTTAGATAAATTTTAATAGTGCAGTAAAGTTTTTACATGCAAATAGTGCGCATGGAATAGAAAAGTGCAGGTGTAGAAGAACTTGTCTACTGTCTGCGATAAACTCGTTAATTTAATTTAGTACCTATATTAGTTCATAACCACCGCTCTCAAAACGGTGAAGGAAACTGACATGTCTTAGAATAAAAAATTCGAAGACATGTGACATCTACCAACCATTCCTCGTCACAGAGAATATTATAGGCTATATACAGCAGTAGGAATATTTTAGGCTGATTATGCTACCGATTTTTTTTACTAATTACTTAATCCTTGTATCAGTAAAAGCCCTTTACTTTTTTGTCTCATCAAGCTCGAGCGTCCCAACTCCCACCCCGTATGTACACTTTAACACCCAAAAAAATATGGTTACGATGCAAATGAAGTCTCAATGTTTTTTGTAAAAGAAAACTAATGTTACAGCGGGCTTACATTTATGTAAATTGTGGTCGGAGCTGACTTTTTTTTGTTTATTAATATGAAAATGTCGTTAGTGGAGCAGTAAAAAAGACTGGAAATGCGCCGATTTTTTGTCGCATTAGTTCTGTCGCAATTCTAGCATGTTAGGTGGAATTTTAGAATGCTGAGTAATTAAGATATTAAAGTGGTTTTACATGGATAGTTTGTGAGTATGAAGCAAAAATAGTAGATTTTTCGCCAAGGGAGCAAACAACTATTTTGAAAGCGAGAGTGTTTCTTTGAACCCTGAGAGCAACGAGGGATTCAAAGTACCTACGTCACTCGAGCTTAAAATAGTGTTGCTCCCGAGGTGGACACTCTACTTTTTATCACCCTCTATGAAAAAAATTTGTAAGTGCAACTTATGAATATGAATAGTACGTTTATTTTTCTCCAGCTCTTAAAATACAGATATAAGCTAGCTTAAGACACACACACACATTCTTGTACAGAATTTGCAACATAAACGATAAATATATTTTTAAACCAAATATCAAAACTGTATTTCGAACTCTGAATGTTTTTGGATAAATAGAGATTTTTATTATATTTTTTATAAATATTCATTTATTTACATACAATTTTGAGTAAACAATTACGAACGAAGGTAGAATTTTTTTTGCGCGTTTTATTATTTTTTCACAAACAGTTTTTTTTTTATTTGGCCCGCGCGGATTTTACTTTATTATACAGCCTGTTACTTGTTCATACAATGTTCCTGAGTGATCTCTTTGGTGATTGGAACTTTTACAAACAATATACACATTCCAAATTCCCTAGGGATTTAAAAGCTATTTTAGTCCCTGTTTACGAAGAATACACTAGCTCTTTTTGAATAGATGTGTTAAAAAACTGGCCAAGTGCGTGTCGGGCCACGCACAGTGTAGGGTTCCGTAGTAGCCCGCTATCACAATGTAGTACGATTATGTTGTTCTTTATTCTGATATAAAAATAATAATAATAATAAAAAATAAAAAAATGTTCATATTTTGTTTTTCAATGCAAGTCTTTACACGTTATAAACAAGCAACTACTTCATCTTAGTCACTTATCAGGATTAATGCTAAGGATTTTGTATTTGGTACAAAATTATCCAACACCCAAGTTCAACGACTATTACTGCTAAACTAATAAAGTTATCTTAAACGCTATAATTTTCCTTTAAAGTTCATGAAATGCACTGTCATCGTGAATTTTTCCAGACTTTTCAAGCCAGCAGTTTAGGTTTTAGAGGGAGGGGGGCGCCCTACTGGAACACATAATAATAATTATAATGGAATAATTTTAGCAACCCTCCAAGTCATTTTTAACCGACTTCAAAAAAGGAGGAGGTTCTCAATTCGACAGTATGTTTTTTTTTTTGTGTGTTTGTTACGCGATTACTCCGCCAATTGAGGACCGATTTTCAAAATTATTTTTTTGTTCGACTGGAAGCCAAAATAATAGGCAGATTTATTGATTTGTCTCCTCATATGACGTTTGCAAGGTGTGCCACGAACTGCCGACGAGCCGTTGGACCTGCGCCTGGTCTCTCCGCAGTCTTGTTGGATTGCCGTCCCATCGGACAATGAAAGTGAGGTTAAAAAGCGTAAAACTGTGTCTGCGCACTATAAGATCTCCCGCGCCGAAGGCTTGTCTCCGCTGAGATTATTCGCTATGGCCGAATTTCGGTCTGTAGGACTTCATTTATTTTATGCCACGAAGCATGGACAAAGTAAATGCAAAACTAACGCTGCGTCAACGGAACATGTTTTTCGACTCAATAATGTGACGTCATGTCGACGCGAGTGCAGTACTCCAAAGTGTGTACACTGTGCAGTCACGAGCATAATTACAACGCAAGATTCAAAAGCAAAGTAATAAGGTAAAGTAGTAAAACAGATTCTATCGTGAACGAAGCAAACAAAAATAGACCTTACGGCTTTACGGTGACGAACGTATGTTTACTATGTCTGTACCTACTATACAGTAACTATAAGTTTCATCTCGCTCCACAATGTACCCACTTAAAGCGAACTCAAATAATTCCAACTTCATACATGAAACTAAAGGAACATTCTCTCGTATTATTTTTCATCTATTCAACATTATTTTATTTCTAAGGACTCCGTCTACTAACATTAAACATACAATGTTAGAGATTCGTTTAAAATGACGTCACATCTAAGACAGTGCGCACACTGGTCTTTAGAGTTTTGTCTGCCGTCTGCCGTAGACAAAAACAACTGTTTCGTCTTGTGTCAATAGAAATGGTTGATTCAGTGAGTTTTGACTTTGAGATTGTTCTTTTACGAGTGTGCGCAACATCATTATTTTCTTAAAGCGTAGACAGTCTTGACTGTCTGCGCCTTAGATATTTTTATTAGTTTTATTTAGCAACTGTGATATTTTATTCGCATTGCTATATAGCCTTTTAGTTAATAAGTAATTTAAATATAACCTAACCTGCCTTAGATGTTCATTTAAGTGTGGCAATAACTGCCGAAATTACGTGACGGAGAGTTTGGCACCAGGCGTAAATGAGCAATGCTGTTCAAACCCAAAACAAAACAAAACTTATCATATGATCCAGCAGGCCAAAATTAGATACCCACGTCGCGTAACTTTCATAGAAAAAAAAAGCTGCGGAGTTTCTGTCGCATTATTTTCGACATTTGTGTTGCAACACTTAGTATGCATAAACAGGAGAGGAACGCGTTAACGACACAGGCAACTGCAGCCGTCGACGAGTGTTGACGGTTGCCGACCGCGACGTGCCGCTCGTGTATTTGAGCATCATACTCAAATATAGGAACGACACTTTATCGACGGCAGCCGTCGACGAGTGTCGACGGCTGCAGTTGCCTCTGCCGTTGACGCGTGCCGCTCGTGTGTATACACACTTAGGCAGATGTTCGTTAAAGATGATGTCACCTAAACTATATAGTCGCTCCAACATTCGATGTACGTCAAAGTTTTCACTATCCGAGGTTACTCCAACAAAACTACGAGTAAAATATTTAGAAGCTGTAATTACTGCGACTGAAACTCTGAAGCTGATCTACATGTGTGATCGGTGGATCTCATCTTCAGGCAGGTTAGGTATTGATTGTAGCTTAATATGAACTGTGGTTACCTAGTCAGTTTGAACTCTCAATTAAAATTGGAGATGCTTAAACTTATAGGTACGGTTTTTGGAACGAAGTTCTTTAACTCAACTTACGGTAGGAGTAAGCTGGTTGAAATCTTCATGTAACGAAACAGCGTTATGCCATGCAATTTTTTGACATAGAGAGAGATAGTTTTCATGGCTTTTGAAGCTACTGGTGCCAGTAGTGAGGTCACAATGAAAATCCAAGATAGCGGCTGCCAAATTTTTTTTTTTCATGGGTGTAATGTATAACAGCTGAATAACATTAAATGTTGTTATCGCAGTTCTTAATGAAGAGTCTGGATTCGAAATCTATTGTTGGATTCAAGGTGAAGTTATCCTGTACCTATTACACAAATTACACAAAAACGAATCAGTAAATAAGAAAAATGATTCTACTGCTATACTCTTACGAAAAACAATTATTCGCTAGAACCTTTTTTTTTACTTTGTAATCCGAAAAGATCATCTAACACAACATTTTAATTTATTATGATTTGGAAGTAAATTTTCAACAAAATACATTATGTTATTATGAATAGTATTTACCCTCGTCATTCTTCATTTAAATAACAAAACATGACAACAAATTATTCTAACGCGTGATAAATGTTGCAATTACAAAAAATATAGAAATTATATTCTTTTGTTACCTTGTCTCATGAATTTCATGAATACTATATAAAGAAGAGCTCCCATGTAATTTACCTGAAACAAACAGTAATATTATTAAAATATTATAATTAATTCTTTTGTAGGCGAGTATATAATCTGATTATGTTAAGTCCTGAAATTCTTGTAAATAAAAATATTCGAATGAATTATTTAAGCGAGAGAAATAATCAAAAACAAAAATTGTAATAATGTTATTAAAGTTCATACATTTGAATAATTAAGTTGTTATTTGCGTATGCGAATAGTGTTTCGTTTCATATTATTATTTAAGAAGATTCGCCCTTGCATAGTTTTTCACGCTATGTTGGGTAGACAGACACTATGTTAGTGATCAAATTGTTTCATGTTGCCAACAATATGACGGCACGGTTGGCGCAGTGGTTAAGCGATTGACTGCTGCACTGCGTGTCGCGGGTTCGATTCCCGCACGGAACAAATATTTGTATGACCTACAAGTAGTTGTTCCGGGTCTGGCTGTTTGTGTATGTGAGATTAAATGTTTGTAAACGCACCCATGATACAGGAGAAATTCCTAGTGTGGGCAACGTTTTATAAATATCTCTTCCTGTTTGGTAGTTAATAAAATTCTATTTACCTCTTAAATAAATTGCAAACTGTAGTTTTGTATAATTTAGAAGGATTTTTTTTAATTTTGTAAATGTAAGAACCATGTTTCCGTTTATTATGATTTTTTGATGTTGACTTGAAATAGCATGGCAGTTGAGAACGTGTCATGCTCACTTAAATGTCTCACCGATGGTAGCGCGTGTGTTGGATCATTCGGTTCCCTACAAAATGGTTGAGCTGGATGGTGCTGATCCACGCGTCATGTTCGTGAACGGGCGCCGTCGGTTGAGACTGGTCATCTCTTAACTGCCAAGGCTTATTTTTAATCTTATGTCTTGAATTGTTTCTTCATTTCTGTCTTTTTTACATTGTTCTCACATATAGAAGCAACAAGAATAATGTACCCAGGATTTTGTAATATCTTGATTTAAAAGTGTCCATGGAGTTTCTTGCCCGTTCTTCTCCATAGAGATCTACGCTTTGGAATGGGCAACTAGCTTCAACTTTCTGACTAACTGACAGACTATTTAATTTTGACAATTCAAAAGTGCCTGTACAAGGTTTAATTGAAATAAATGATTTGAGTTTGAGTTTGAGTTAAAAAAAAAAAAAAAACTGAATTCCTTTTCAATTTCGATTTCTCCTTCAAAACTATGAAAGCGAACCGGCTTCTCCCTCATTTGTGCTACAATTAAGTTCTAGATTCACATAACACATAATCAGCCTATAACGTTCCCACTGCTGGGACACTGACCTCCTCTCAGTGAGAGGGAGTGGGCCGTAATCGACCACGCAGACCCAGTGCGGGTTGTTAGATGTCACCACATGTCTTCGAATTTTTGGTTCTAGGACCAGCCGGTTTCCTCACGATGTTTTACTTCACCGTTTTGAGAGCAGTGGTGATGGAATAATTTACACAAAGTAAAGCGCCTGTCTGGGTTCGAAGCTACGACCTATAACTCGTAGTTTCTCAGATGTAGGAACATAACAAAAGCAATTTTTTTTTTTTTATAGAGGTCAACCATTTTCGTTCACAGAAATCGAACATTACTATTGAGTACATTCAGATCAGGCAATACATCAGCAACTCACTATTTCCAACAAGACTCCGTACAAAATGTCCAATATGTCTAGCTAGAACCACCAGCTGTTTATTGTAGCGTTCCTAGCGATAGATTTAACACATCGCGGCCCGCAGATCAACCGATCCGACGGCCGTATTACCCTGAAGCGCCGGATAACCGGCAGTAATGCCGGGTAGCCGCTTAAACTACCGGATCACTTTATCGATAGCTTCACTTTTGGATTAGTTGGGTATATTACGTGCTAATTTACTGGTGGTTGGGGAGAGCTTGTGCGCTATGCTTTGTAGGCAGCCCAGTATAATACATGCTTTAGGAGGTACAATAGCATTCCTATCACTTGGCGCAAACTGTATTGACGCTAGAAAATTTTGAAGATTTTGGGCAAAAGAAAACAGATAAGATTAGGAACAGCAAAAAGTAAACGCAAATCTCATCAATTTCTTCGTAAATGTAAAATATTAAACTCAAACTCAAAAACAAATTCAATTACAACATTTACGGGGACAAACTCAAACTCAAACTCAAATCATTTATTTCAATTAAACCTTGTACAGGCACTTTTGAATTGTCAAAATTAAATAGTCGGTCAGTTAGTCAGAAAGTTGAAGCTAGTTGCCCATTCCAAAGCGTAGATCTATATGGAGAAGAACGGGCAAGAAACTCCATGGACACTCTTTTAAATCAAGATATTACAAAATCCTGGGTACATTATTCTTGTTGCTTCTATATGTGAGAACAATGTAAAAAAGACAGAAGTGAAGAAACAATTCAAGACATAAGATTAAAAATAAGCCTTGGCAGTTAAGAGATGACCAGTCTCAACAGACGGCGCCCGTTCACGAACATGACGCGTGGATCAGCACCATCCAGCTCAACCATTTTGTAGGGAACCGAATGATCCAACACACGCGCCACCATCGGTGAGACTTTTAAATTGTTAATGAAAAGGTTAAAATTGTAACAACAACCTTTTGAGCACTTCTTGAAATAAATAAAATAAGCCAGCCACTTTCACAAAATAAAACACCACGCGGCTCTAACAGCCAAGTAAAAATAATCCCCTTTCTTTATAACATTATCACAAACGAACAGCCCCTGCAAACAGTTGCAGATTTTACAAAGGCATTCAAACGCCTCGTAAGTAAATCCAGAAACACATTGCTGCCTACGCGTCAGCTTGGCATGAAATCTGCGCGACAGACGCTTTGCTTACACATCTGTTTTAAAACCTTTTAGCACAGATAAGAAGCGATGAGCAAACAAAATAATAAAGTGAAATAAGGCTGAATTTACATAATGAAGCTGGTTAAAGAATAATGCTTATTATAATAGGGCTGGGGAAACTCGCGCACATAGGTCTAGGATATGGGAAAAGATTCGTTCAAAATTCACAGGTGTCAATTTGAATGGACACAACGACACTAGTTGCGCCCCGCGGTTTCATCCACGTAAGTGTCGATCCCTTGGGATTACCGGGATAAAAAGTAGCCTATATGTTAAACCAGAGTGTCAGCTACCTCCATACAAAATTTTATCGAAATTGGTCTAGCCGTTTGAGCTTGAAGAAGTAACAAACATATAAACACACACTCACAAACTTTCGCCTTTAAAATATTAGTGTGATTCATCGCGTTGTTTACGCCGTCGAGCAAATGAAAAAATTCTAACATTATGTAGCAATGTATTAGGAATTTCGTTTAAAATCTTTTGAATCATGAAAGAGAGTGTGATACGCAATTGTGGTGCAGGTTTACCCAATTGTATGTAAAGTATGTGAATAGCCCAATGTCTAGAAACAATATATTTCCTACTAGCTTCCACCCGCGGCTTCGCCCGCGAGGTATGTCTTTAAAAACTATCCTATGTCCTTTCGCGGGATGCAATCTATCTATATGCCAAATTTTGTCGAAATCCGGTCAGTGGTTTCGGCGTGAAAAGGTAACAGGCAGACCGAGTTACTTTCGAATTTATAATATTAGTAAGTATGTGGAATTATTAGTTACAAATACCGCACGGGTCGATCGATCAGGTAGCTAAGTTTGCCGCGGTTGGTCCGTGGATGGGTGACCATCTTTACATTCTACCAAGACCCCTCCGAACTTCTGTTCGGCTGTCATTCGTGGATCTTTGACAGTCGAGCTGTAGAGGTCAGATAGACAGTCGCTCCATGTAAAATACTCGTATTTAGCTGCATCCGGTTAGACTGGAAGTCGACCTCAACATGTTTGGGAAAAGACTAGACAGGTGATGAAGTGCTCTGATACAATGCGGCTTGCATCATTACGTTGGTTTTTTACGGTAACATGAATTTGAGCACGTTCGAGAGATACCTACTCAAGAAATTGACACAGTCATGAAACTCACTCTTTCCCGTCAATCACTCAAAAATTGCCCCCTTATAGATTTATTTGATTACCTACATCCCTTAAAAAGCGCGCCTCGTTACATCGCACGTCGCATAGTGTGGACCTACCCTAAGTATTATTTCTGATGCCACGTCTGAAGTATGAATTCTTTTATTATATTTATCTCAAAAACGGAGATGAAGGCAAATCCTTTCAGCGGGGATTACTTATCCTTAGAATGTGAATTGAGACGGATCCCGGCATCCGATAGTTCGATTAGGAACCGTATTTTATTATACGTTTTGTTTTTAGTAAATTGCTGCAGACAATTTACGGTTTTGCGATATTCTAATTGGTTTTTTGAACGTTTATTTACGGTAGATTGGAAAGAAATTAGGTTAAGATTTAAAACTCTTTAGATTATGTTGATGTTAGCTGTTGGCACTTATTTAGTTTAATTAAGTACAGCTAGTAATTTAGATGTTCTTTACAAGTAGCTGATATTTTGTATAGTAGACTAGCTTTGGTCCACGGCATCGCCCGGGTAGATGTCGTAAAATACTTACTACTGGGATTAAAAGTACCCTATGTGTTAAACCAGGTTATAAACTATATGTGACCCATTTTTCATTCGAATCCGTTCAGCCGTTTTGACGCCAATCCGGAACATACATACAGAGAGACGGGCAAAAATTCAAAAAATTATATTTCAAGCATCATGACTCGTTCCATGATTTTGACATTAATTTTCTTTTTATTTTAACACATTATATTCACTGTCACTATTTTACACTAATGGTTTACATACAATTGGTAGATTTTGACGAAAGCTGGCGATTGATCCTTTAGCTATCCAATGATGTAAATTAATGTAGGATGGAGATGATAAATATGAAGCTGCAACACCAAACTGTATCCCCGATTTTGTTATCATTGGTTTTTTTGACTTGCCTCTCACTATGGAAGCAATTTTAAAGACGTATTCACGTCAAAAAACAGAAAAAAGCATTTAAATTCTACTTCGATTGCAAAATTATGAGAGAACCATTTAATCACTAGAACAGGTAAGCATTAAAGTGCCTATTTAACGACTAGTTAGATAAACTTTGTTAAAGAACTATTAAAGAAGCTCACCTAGGTAAGATCTTCGTAAAGAATACGCATTCAGGTAGAATTTGCTGCAACTGTGAGAGTGCTTGATAAATTAATGAGAATGCTTTTAATTCAGCAAGAATTTAAGGATACTTTACAAAATGTTTATAGATATTACATAACATAACATCACGCCTTGTCTCTCCGAAGGGTGCGCAGAAGAGTACCTATAAGTAGGCCCGTGTAACAGGGGTGACCCTATTGCCAACTACCGGGCACAAACCCAGACTTCGGGCTGCTACTGGGTAAAACCCAATAACGGGTAATAAGTACCTAATACCTTCTTATTTATTTATTTTAGGGATTGCCTACAAGCGAGAAATATCTCAAGAAAAAAAAAGCCTAAAAATGCCTCAGGCATTAAGTCCGCCTTTGTACAGTATTTCTTTTACTTGTGCATAAAGTTTTAATAAATAAATACAGTATTTTTATTTCACGTACCAAGTATACCTACAAATACACTGTGAATGTGTGTGTAAGCGCAGAAGCTCTAGGTACCGTTCGAGATATTGGCGAAGTCGGAAGTGTGTAGGGGTGTGTGTGCGTGTTTGTGCATGTTTGTGTTATGTGCTGACGCTACACGTATGCACGCAAACATTCACATCGTTTTTGTACACTTGGTTACCACAACAGTGAGAGCAGTGGTGGCCCAGTGGTCACGGACACGACTTAAGAGTTGTAGGTCGTTGGTTCGAACCCAGACAGGCGCTTTACTTTGTGTAAATTATTTCATCATCACTGTTCTCAAAACGATGAAGGAAAACATCGTGAGGAAACCGGCATGTCCTAGAACCAAAAATTCGAAGACATGTGACATCCACCAACCCGCACTGGGCCCGAGTGGTGGATTACGACCCACTCCCTCTCATTGAGAGGAGGCCTGTGTCCCAGCAGTGGGAACATGATTATGGTTTCAAAGAGTTGTTCAATACATATGGTGACCGATGTTCACTTTTCTTACGTTTGAGAAAGAATGTTGGGGTTCCCTGCTAAGGTTTCACTACCAGAAGACTTAATGAAGACTTAATGCTATGCACATATTTGGGTAATTCTACAAAAAATGTCCTAAACATTATAATATATCCGAGTCATCATCTGCCTAGCCTTTTCCCAACTATGTTGGGGTCGGCTTCCAGTCTAACCGGATGCAGCTGAATACCAGTATTAAGTCAAAATCAAAGTCAAATCATTTAGGTATTTCAAATAGGCACATTACATACACTTTTGAACGTCAAAAATTACAACTACATAGAATTGATTCTAGTCACCCATTCCAAAAGGTAGTTTTCTTATTGGTATAAAAGGTAATTAATATCCGAGTGCAATGAAAGTAACGCTAACGTAGCTAAAATACATTTAATTAACAATCCGATAAAATCTCTTCCAATACCACTTTAACTTCAACTTTCATAAAAAACCACCCACCATGCTATGCAAGATTCTCATAAAAGATGAGTAATAAAAAGATTTCTACAAAAGATACGCAGGGGTAGATATTCCTACGGCTGTCCGTTCAGCTGAGTGGGCACTGTCAAACCGCATCGGTGCGGGTAATGCAAGCCTTTTACTTTGCGACGACAGGTTTTATGACGTAACTAGCTGGGCATGCGCAGCAACGTGTTTTATTTTCTTTTGAGATACAATACTACTCTTAGACGCTGCGTGACTGCCCCAAGATACTGTCTTGTTTGGGGCTCGCCGGCAAATAATATTTTGTAACCTAGCTGTAGGTACGCGTACGAGTTGTAGGTCGTAGGTTCGAACCCAGACAGGTGCTTTAGTTTGTATAAATTATTTCATCACCATTGCTCTCAAAACGATAAAGGACAATAGGTATTGTAGCGGCATCTACAACGCCACATGCGAACAACGCGTCATACTAACATGACGTCACGCAAAATCCTGCATCTCGCAAGCAGAGTTTACCGCGCAACTAGCATAGATACAGCGGCCCGATATGAATCATTGCGCGCCACCATCCACGGCCCACTCACCGAGAGGAGGCCTGTGTCCCAGCAGGTAGGAACATTATAGGCTGATTATGTTAGCTGTAGGTAGTATTTTAAGCTACCCATGCCAATCTCAACCTACTGTTAACCTGTGAACCTTCTTAATATACCTGAACTATAAAATATTTTCTATTTGTAAAAGGTTTCTTTATCGGTTGCCAGTAGCAGCACCATTCTTCATCTGAGAGAAGTCCTTGACATTTTAGGAAAAACGTCATAAACAGTTAGTTGTGGGTTGCCAGTTGCCGAAACTCGGGGATCAAAATTGCACCGTCTGAACAGCGCCTTAAGTATGGGTCTCTTTGCTAGGGAATTTCTTTGGATAACTAACCATAGTGGTTGCATTTCAAGAGCACAACCTCAAGATCAAAACTACACAGTGAATGATTGAAGGTTCAAAATGATAACTTACTTTAAAAAATCTGACAAGAACAGGTCTGTTTTGGGATGAAAGGTTTGTGTAGCACAACAGTAACAAACACATAACCCTCCTTTTGGGCTTCGCCGCAGTCGGGTAAAAAGGATTCCGTAGCCTCCTTAGGTTAAAAAGATACAGGCCTGTGATTTGTCAACGGACTGTATCTTTTTTACAGTGTACTCCTAGCTAATCCCTTTGGAAATAGAACCCTAAAAAAATATAGAACAAAGGATCTCAGGCAAAACGGACATAATATAAAAGTTGCCATCAGAACGAACAACGAGAATAATTGACTCACCAATATCGAAAAAGTTTTAGCTTTATTTTCTTATTTATTCGAGCGAAAAAATTATAAATGACTAGCTCGTCGTCATACCTCGCTATTTCTAAATATCAATCACAAGTATCTGTCAATTTATTATGAAAAATTTGATGTTTTGGCTTGTCTTGGCAGCCATACTAAACTATATTTCATAAATTATTCCAACAGCTGATAATCTAGGTAAAGCACGCGAAACAGATAACCTAACGCTCAATAAAATCGTAATAAAAACTCTAAAAGAAAGAGCCACTAAACAAATATTAATAGCTGACATAAACTACTCAAAGCGTTTACAAACGTCTATCTGTCCTGCTCTATCAACACTGGTCGGACAAAGACGGCGTGAAATACCGACAGAGCTTCGAGGCACCACAAAGAGATATCCCGACTAGATCGTTACAAGAAACGTCTAGGGTATAATACTGTACTTCAATTGGGGCCATGAAAATGGCGAACGAAAAACGACGTAAGAATTGAGATTTATTACTCTTAAAATAAAATTGGTTTGTTTCGAACGAGGATTGAAATTTATGTTGAGAGTAATTTGGAATTTAAGTACCTGCAGCAGAATTAGTTACTGTTGTATTTGTTTTTACAATTTTATCGAATTGTTGGAGAATTCAGTGACTGTTAAGTTTTGATTTGGTGTCATCATTTATGCAGAAGCTATATAAAGTTGTCAGAGAGAGGGAGCCCTTATATTTAGATTACAAGCCTGTTTTGTCCCACTGCGGGGCAAAGGCTCCACTTCCCTCTTTCCACTATTCCCGGTCTACTGCGATTGTGGGCCAATCCTTTAAGAAGTAGTCCAGGTAATCCCTCCAACTCTTTCTGGGCTTACCACGTAGTCGTGTCCTGCTACGAGAGAGAGCCTTTAGTTTTTTTTTAAACAACACACAACACCCCCACAATAAAGATCTCACGAAAAAGAAGCCCCTTGTAATTTATTCAAGCACAAAAAATAGGAGGAAAAAAATCCATCATACAAATGCATTTTGCCATGGAATCAAATTCGTCATCCCACAGCTCTATGAGATATTACATCCACAACATACACACCATGTCACAGTGAAACTTTTCCTGCACCAATAAATCCCTTGAATCACACGAAAATTGAACTACAAAACAAACAAGATGATACTCCATTCTCACACCATACTACGGCAAAACTCATCATACGCCCTTAAATAAAAAAAATCCTCAACGCCGCTGTTTGCCTAGCCCCATGCAACAGACTCCAGAGCCGGCCGGGGCATTTGTTTTCCATCACCCCTTCCATTAAACTATATTAAAGGACACGACTGTTTAGATCGACGCAGGTTTTACATCACTTTATCACACGGTGTCACACTGTGTTGCAAGTGAGTCGGCTTTTATTTTTCTGATATTGGATTCAGAGGTTCTGTTATCTTTGATGTTGTGGGTATTTGTGGTTGTGTGTGATGCTGCCTAATTTGGTTTTTGTTGTTCAAAGCCAGCTGAAAAGTTTTATTATCGTAAGAGGGAGCCCAGAGGGTTTTTGAACAAGCATAATCAAACGTGTAACGTGTATTTAACAAACGTGTTTTTTTTCGGTGTTTTGCCTTGTGGTACGGAACCCTTCGTGTGCGAGTCCGACTCGCATTTGGCCAGTTTTTTTTTTTAATTAATAATATTGCGCTAGCTACAATATTATTCACAACAGTGTCCTTCCGTCCTTATCAGAATATCAGCGCTTTTTGGGACCCTGTTATTAAGACAGACAGACAGACGGACATACCGCCTGTCTGTCTGTCACCAGGCTATGCCTTATGAACCGTGATAGCTAGACAGTTGAAATTTTCACAGATGATGTTTTCTATTGCCGCGCTATAACAAAAAACAGAATACAATAAATATTTAAGGGGGGCTCCCATACAAAAAACGTGTTTTTTTCGGCGTTTTTGCCTTGTGGTACGGAACCCTTCGTATGCGAGTCGTGTGCGAGTCCGACTTGCACTTGGCCAGTTTTACTTTTTTGTATTTCCTGTGTGTCCCAAATAAAAATCTTTCTTTCATTTATTGCAACTCCATTGTAATGAACGTCAAACTGGATTTATGTTCAAACTACTGTAGGACACAGTAGTTTGAACATAAATCCAGTTTGATGCGTTTGGAAGCTTCACATACTATGGACAGACAATATCGCTGTAAGACCAGAGAGTTCGTAACACTGGACGGGCACATTAGAGCTTTGCATGTCGATACGTCTGGGTGTAATTTATCTATATGTATGTATTTAGAAATATATAAGTATGTTTATCAGTTGTCTAGTACTCATAACACAAGCTCTGCTTAGCTTGAGACTAGACGGCGTTGTGTGATAGTTGTGGAATATTATTTATTTATTTATTTATTTATTTTATACCTCTGGGCTCAAAGGGCGTATAGCACATTTTGCTAAATGTCCTTTACGCCCTTTGAGCCCAGAGCTATCGATGTGTTTGCTGTGTCTCTCAATACAGGGGGTCTACTCCGAAGTGGTTGATTGTCGTGTCGCCAAATGTTCGGTCATTTTCTGATGCGAATATTGTTGTCCTACTACGAATTTAAAAAAAAAGGGTAAGGGTTCTAAAAAGGTTCGGATTGGCACAGTTTGGTCGGGGCCTAATAGTCAATATAGGAAATGAAAGGTAGTAGAAAATGACCGAACATTCGGCCGATACGGTGGTTAACCGCTTCGGAGTAGACCCCCAGGATCCTGTATCACAGGTCTATTGTTGGAGACTATCAGTAGGTCACGGAATTATAAAGGATGCTGTTGCGGTTCTATGGTAATAAGTATGAACTACAGAGAGTAGTTCATACTTATTACTTATTAGAGTATTCCTAGATTTTTAAAATAACTTCAAGATTTTATTTTATTCAGCATTAAAACGAAATGTAACGTAAATAACAAGTTATACGTAATTAATAATTTTTATTTCTTTCTTATTTGCAAACGTCATCTAAAACTGTTCCAAATTTCAAGTTGATAGCATTAGTAGTTCTTGAGATATCCACTGTGACAGACAGACAGACAGACTGAGTATCACCATAAGAGTTCCGTTTTACCATTAGAACATAATAGAATACTCTTTTTTACCATTTTGGTATGGAACCCTAAAAAAGGAAGGCCTTTGCCCAGCAGTGGGACACAAAATAGGCTAAAAAAAAAAACAACTTATCCAGAAACTAACTATTTTTTAAAAAAATTATAACTAGCTGTGCCCGCGACTTCGTTCGCGTGGATGTCGGAAAATAATAATGTGTCTCTTTACTATTTCTTTCTTTAAAATAAAAATAACTATAGTTTCTCCTTATAAAATCAGCTATCTACCAGTGAAAGTCACGTCAAAATAGGTCCAGCCGTTTCGGAGATTAGACAGAACAAGCAGAGAGTAAGATTTTTTTTTTATACGTACCGTATACATTCATCAATTACTACTACTTACTACTTAAGGTGCCACAATGGGTGTATGATGGGTGGCCTAGTTCACGTTCAATGTTAATCGACCTTTGATGAATCTCGTTATAAAGAAATAATATTTGAAAATTTTACAGAAATGTTTAGCTTCGTCAAAGAAAAATTAATAATTTTCGTACTTATTGTTAAGTGACCGTGAAGAAAACCGTCGACTCTGTTCGCCGATTTTGATACGCAACATTAAACACTGAGATTGAAAATCTAGGCAATGTTGAACTTGACATTGATGCCTCAAAAAGGATATTATTTTATTTCCACAATTTTATTCTTTTCAGGAAGTGGTGCAGTAAGTGGCAGTTCCCGCAATGTTTAAGCATTGAACAGACTAATCATGTACTAGAATTCCCAACTCATAAATTTCAAATTTGGTACGTGAGCATACCTCCTGCCACTTCCGATCAACACATGCCATCGGCAGCGATTGCCAAGATCCAAGCCGACGTTTCACGAATTTCGTATTTCGAATGTACCAACCGGACGTCGTCGGACCGACGCCCGGCGGAAACACCCGAACGGACACGCTACGCCAGTTGCCGGTAACAGCTGATTTGGAAGGAACAGTGTGTTCCGTTTTCGAAATTTATATAGCGGCATTGTGCTGGTTTTTGAGGGTAGTTTCAAAGATTTTAAAAAGTGCTCAGTTGCTGCAGATTTCGAAATTAGTGGCACTGTTTGTTATTACAGATGAATTTCAATGAATTTATTGACTTCTTTTTTTTTGGTAATCACTCTATTTTGTCCTAAACCTTTGCCCAGCAGTGGTGCTGGGCAAAGGTTTTCATACTTCCCCAACTTTTCTTATCTTGTGCCTTCTCCAGCCAATTGTTCGGGAACGTGTCCAAATCAAATCAACTTGTCAGCGGTTCTTAGGCCTGACGACTCAAACTCTTTATTGCATTCTTATTTATTTCATTCGACGTCTGTCTTAACTTCTGCAAATTTAAAATGCCCCAAAATTTCATTCACTACACGTTAAAATGAAAATACGTTGTGACAAGAGATGTATTCAAAACCTTTAAGAAAACAAATCTCGTTGCCTAAAATCACCGAGCTCTGATCCAGGCTTTTTCACCAATTTACACTCCTCGACACCAAACCGTGCCTGAATGAAAAAGTTGTGATCCATTTAGCTATAAGCCTCCCAGATAGCACTTTGAAGAGTTAGCGACCGTCAGAGATGCTGACTGAAAGATTAGCCCACCCCACCACCTCAAAATCAAACAAATTCAAACCATCGCACCAAAAAATAGAGTCTCATTTTCCTTGATAAACGACGCTTTTCGGAAGCCATGGCCACGCATATTCTTTCGCGAGCTATTCTGCACGCATTGTACGTCAGATAAAAAGTCCTCTTTAGTACTATTATTTAAGGTGCATTTTTCCTTGTTTTATGCAGCATATTTGAGGAGTTATGGCCCACAAATAAGTTTAGGTGCGGTAATGGAAGGCTTCGCTTAAAATGTGAGCTGAAATGCTTTTATAAAAGTTTTGGGGTTCCAAACGAAAAGTTGTGTGTGCGTTTTGGATAGTTTGTGGGAGGTTTTTCTGCGGTCTCATTTGTGAAATGTGACCAAGATCGCTTGTCAAACTATTAAATTATCAAAAGTGAACTTAGAAATGGCTTTTTGTTTGCTAAGTACAGTTTTAGTTTGGTGTGCGTTTCGAGTTTGACGTTTACGTTTTAATTTGAGATTTGTTTAGGGTTTTTTAGATTCTATTTTCCCTTGGCTTCTGAAGGCCAATTCTCGTACTTAAAAAAACGTTCAAATTCAAGTCGCAATCTCATCTCAGCGACAATCAATGTCAAAAATGTGGAAATTGATTATATTTTTGACATATTGAGACAGATTAGAATGTGAATGTTGTTAAAAATACGCCCATCAGATAAACTGTTGTCTTTTTTTAAGTGAAGGATCAGATTTTTAAGCTAAACAAGCTTCTTACCCTTAAAGAAGAGTTTGCTACATTAAGTAATTAATTGAACTACATTTTCCAAATAGTACAGTTTCCATTTCATTTCCTTTAAAACAGTAATACTGGAACACTAAACTACGTACGCCATTACCCAACGATTAATTTTCGTAGCTCCTTACAGCACTTCGAACGAACTAGTTTGAACTGGATGGAACTGGATGAAACTGGTTACAACTGCTTCGCTTTTGGATTGAACGCAAATAGTTCCTAAATGTGCTTTGAGTTAACTTAGATTACTCTGTATTGCCCTGAAATCATGGCTTTGTTACTGTAATAGAACTACTAAGTCATGAGATTTTCGTGGAAGCTAATAGATGAGCTACACAGAGTTATTTTAAATTGGCTAGCTGAACTCCGCACACGCTATGGGTTTCGATATCTAACAGTAAACTACTTGATCGAATAAGTTCCATAGAACAAGAAAAGTATTTACACTCCTGCCCACAAAACACTACCAACTTTCAAGAAACGCAGCAAAAACCAGGAGGTGGTTGCACGTCATACTAGGCGAAATCCGAAATCTAGGTCAATGCCCTGTTGACACCTTTTAAAGCTACCTACCCATCACAGTAAATTAGGTTAAAAGCACAAATTTGCACGCCAGACGCGTCTAAAGCAACATCACAGTGGACCAAATTCCTTTGTACCGTAATAAAATACCTCTGCTCTAGCTGCCCTCAGCCCTTGACTCAAAACCATATATCACATATCGTAAAATGTGAAAAGTTTTTTGATGTCCTCAAGGGTTTTATTGCCCCTGTTTATTGCATATTTTTATGTGAGGTACGAATTACTTGTGTACCTTTATTTACCGCTCGAGTGCCATAAATTTATTTTGTTACTAATCTTAATACGGGTTACTATGTAGGTCGAATGGGTCACTTGGGTAGGACTTCTTCGAATTTAGGTTAGATAGTGGTTATTTTAGCGAGGCGAGTAACGGTTAGGAGGTCTTTGTTGGTACTCTGATAATAATAATGACGGCCATTCTGTTGACCACAGAGTTAAGTAAACTTTGGAATATTGCTGTCCTTTACTAACACGTTGAACTAGAAAGAGATGGGAGCTGTTGTAGTTCAAGACAAAGGCCTTTTTACTCGACAAGAGGAGGGTTATGTTTTTGCACATTGTGTCGGAATGAGTCATCTTCACATTGTTCAATGTATGTTAACGATTTGGACTTTGGAGTCCTTCACCCTAATTGCGAAACTTCTACGAGAAGAAGAAATTCCTAATCCATTGCTTCATTAGTTTGAAAAACTCGTCCACTCTACAACATGCTAAATGCAATGAATATTGTGAGATTGTCAAAATGAAAGATTGTGATTGTGAGCTAATTACGAATTACTAAATAATTATTAAATACTGCTGCAAGTTTTCTCATGATATTTTCCTTCTCCGTATAATGTCTGTCTGTCTGTATGTTACTGAAAATTATCGTATCAAAATTTACTCAAAGTAGTTTAAAATGTAATTCATTTATTTTGTTAATAAAAAAGGAGTAAATTCGTTTTGGCACATACGTCGTTTTATTCCGAGCGCACGCACATTATAGCCATCACTCTCATTTTGCGGTTCAAAAGTAATTGCATCACTTTCGCTCGCTTAGTAGGTTTTCGAGGATTTTAGATTTTCGAGGTAGCCCCTTAACGAGACCACCTACTGGGCCTACCTACCCTACCTGCCTATCTACGTGGGCTCAACTAATTTGAGAAGCACCATCGACTCGAAAAAGAATAAGAATTACTCCGTCACTCATTGAGGGTTCATTAAAATTTAATGTACCTTAATGAACCCTTTACCCTTTAATGAACCCCAAAATTAACGATTGACCTACTAGAACATTCCCTTGCGACGAAAGCCTTCTCCCACGATAATCACATTCAGCTCCCATCCGTGATTGCGTTTGCACCGTATCCGGTGTAACAGCATAATTCCGTGTGTTCCGGCAATTTTCCGTGTGTATTAGAACAAAATTAGTTCCGTGTTTCGACCCCATAAATCTGTAATTTGTACTCTTTTGGTGCAACCTTTTTGGTAATTAAGTACCTTTTTATTTGTGTATATTTCTTGTCTAGGCTAATCTTGTTTTATTTATTGCGGTTTCAGCGCAAAATTTTTCCTAGCATTGAATATCATTCTTTTTTGAATATTATATTAGAAACCTTAATATCATTTTTGAAGACCTATCCATAGATACCCCACACATATAGGTTTGATGAAAAAAAAAATTTGAGTTTCAGTTCTAAGTATGGGGAACCCCCATAATTTATTGTTTTTTTTTTCTATTTTTTTATGAAAATCTTAATGAGGTTCACAGAATACATCTACTTACTAAGTTTCAACAGTGTAGCTCTTATAGTTTCGGAAAAAAGTGACTGTGACATACGGACGGACAGACAGATAGACAGACAGACATGACGAATCCATAAGGGTTTCGTTTTTTGCCATTTGGCAACGGAACCCTAAAAAGGAGGAGGTTCTCAATTCGGTTGTATTTTTTAATGTCCGTTACCTCAGAACGCCGTCAGTTACCTAAAACCGATTGAAAAATAAAACAAACCAAACAATCTTTACCAACCAATCCAATCCAAAACAAAAACTAATCCAAATAATCCATACAAAAAATCCAATCTAATCAAAATCCAATCCTCAAATCAAATCCAATCTTCTTTTGTTTGAAAGTTAGGTACAAGAGTGATCCCATATTTTTTTTGTCAAGTTCTGATGAGTGTTTCTTGAGTTTGAAGTAGCTTCAGTAATAGGGAGTGATATGAAGATTCGAATGACGTTATTACGACGCACGCTATTTCGAAAAAAATTAAGAGTGGTACGCCAGTTCGAAAACTCATAAAATCGAAAACCGCTATATCGAATGACGTTGTCACGAACACGCTGATTCGAAAAACTGTTTGAATGGTACGCTAGTACGAAAGTCTTGGCATTGAAATCCACTGTTGCGAATAGCCTAATATTCCAATCTGAATTTGTCAGAGGATCGAACTCGCGACCCCGATAAAGCCTTAGCTTTGTATTGGGTTTGGGAAACAAGAGCAATAAGAAGTACCTATTATTTTAAGTTAACTTTTGGTAATGAGTATTATATACCACCTATAATTTTGATTTGTTGACTTCTGTGTTGATTACTATACTTACTGGAAATTAAAAAGTTAACTTTTTAATTTCCAGTAAGTCGGGGATCGCGAGTTCGATCCTCAGACAAATTCAGATTGGAATATTAGGCTATTCGCAACAGTGGATTTCAATGCCAAGACTTTCGTACTAGCGTACCATTCAAACAGTTTTTCGAATAAGCGTAGTCGTGACAACGTCATTCGATATAGCGGTTTTCGATTTTATGAGTTTTCGAACTGGCGTACCACTCTTGATTTTTTTCGAAATAGCGTGTGTCGTAATAACGTCATTCGAATCTTCATATCACTCCCTCAGTAATACGTAGGTATTTTTAACCGACTTCCAAAAAAGACTTCTGAAATTAAAGTTATTTTTCACTTTGTAGTGTTTTTTTTTTGTTTATTTTAAACTCATTGTAAATGTTCAACAGCACCTATACACGTATTTATCATGGTCAAAACCACTTTTGAGTACAAAAATCTGATAAAACTACATAATTATGTATGACCTATTAGTTTGAAAGTTTTTTTGTTTGTAGTAATTCTAGATGGTTTTGATTGTATTAAATTTTATTAAGTATGTAAGAATGAGCTCCTTTTATTTAGTTTTGAGTTGAGTTGCGCGATTACTGAAAAATGCGTGCAATGACTGGACAGGTCCACTCAATTTGTGTGGCTTGAATGGTGTTTTGAGGAAAGCTCAAAAGACCATTTCAGACACCAATCTACATGGTCTTCACATGAACTGACCAAGATTATGCCTGGATTTTAAAGGAGTCTGACGTATGAGTTTGTTTCGGTTTCTCAGAGTAGTCAGATACAAAACGCCGACCTCAACTAGTTTTAAAAAATATGTTCGTCATGTGTTTGTAAAAACCTACTTAAAGAAATGAAACCATTTATATTATTTACTAGCTGTTCCCCGCGGTGTCACACGCTGCGCGGCTCCTGAGGGTCGTAGCGTGATGTTATATAGCCTATAGCCTTCCTCGATAAATGGACTATCCAACACAAAAATATTTTTTCAATTCGAACCAGCAGTTCCTGAGATTAGCGCGTTCAAACAAACAAACTCTTCAGCTTTATAATATTATATAAGTATATAGATTAAATTATTCTGGCCCCATTCTGTATTAATCTTTCATAGAAGCTGACCACGTTTATTCCTAATTTACTGAAATAATTCCTGCCCAAAGAACCTTCAGATTAAAAAAAAAATACCCCTAATCTATAAACATCTCAAGCGCTCAATTTGCTGGAAACGCAAAAAGCTAAACGGACAACAAAACAACAAAGACCCAATCCCTTAAAAGGTATCGTTGAACGAAAAAACTAATTAATTACCAAAGATTCGATCGAGTTGCCGAAGACGTATGTTCGGGTCGAACCGCCCAAGCCGACGAATCATCCAACCTGTTGGCAAATACATTTGTCTTTCCTGATTCGTCAATCGGTCGAGTTTATTTAGGGCAAAGGTAAAACCATTATTTGCAATGTGAGAACACACTGAGACTCAAGCATGAAGTTACGAACCCGCGGCGTAAATGTAGCGTTAGTTCGAATGATTTTTTAATTGAATCTACCCTCAAATCATCAGCCTATAATGTTCCCACTGCTGGGACACAGGCCTTCTCTCAATGAGGGGGAGTGGGTCGTAATCCCCCACGCGGGCCCAGTGCGGGTTGGTGGATGTCACAATTATTGTCACATGTCTTCGATTTTTTTATTCTAGGACATGCCGGTTTCCTCACGATGTTTTCCTTCAACGGTTTTCAGAGCAGGTGGTGAAGAAAAAAGGTACACAAAGTAAAGTGCCTGTCTGGGTTCGAACCCACGACCTTTAACTCATAAGTCGGGGCCGTTACCATTAGGCCAGTAGTAGGTTAGTACAAATAGGTTTAGGTTTGTACAGTCACCAGCACATCAAGCTACCCGAAACTGTCAAATTTTCCCAATCAACCTTGAACCTTATGCTGTAGCGATAAAGTTGAAAATCTATTGTAGAAATTTGACAGATTGAAGTAGCTTGATGTGCTTGCGTCTGTACAAACACTTTTACACGTCAATCATATTAAAAAATAACTAGCTTAGATGAGGTCGGCGTTTTCATCTCAGTCTCTTAAAGTCCAGACTTAATCTTGGTCAGATCGTATGAAGACCATGTAGATTGGTGTCTGAAATGCATACAGATTTTGAATGGACCTGTCCAATCAGTGCACGCATCAGTGTTGCTCAGCGATAAATTATTTCTAAATACTCATCTCGCACAAAACATTTATGTATTTTTTTACAATTTTAAAACCGACTCCGCGTTTTCACTTAGGCTCACTGAATGAAACAAATGTTAGGTATTTTTGAGTCAAGAGATTACAAAAGGTCTTATAAGTGATACTGCCAGCCAATTTACAAGGGTCGTGCTATGTTTGTGTGGGTATGTGACGCCATTTTCTTTCCCCGAAAGGGGCTAAGAGGGATATCGATAGTATGTAATGTTATATTTGAAATTGCTATTTTTGCTCGCGATATTTTAAAAACTTTTACTTAGTGAGAAAGGTCACTAAAGGAGACCCGAGGAGGAGGAGGAGGGAGGAGAGGACGGGAGGAGGATGGAGGAGGGGCGCGTGGCTAAATAATAACAACCGCACAGGTCGATAGATCAGGTTAAGCTACGCTTGCCATATCCGTGCTTGCCGCCGTTGGTCTGTGGACGGGTGACCATCTTTACTTAACGAGACCCCACCGTGCCTCGGAAAGCATATTAAGCAGTTGGTCCCGGTTGTCATTCGTGGATCTTTGACAGTCGTTACAGGTAGTCAGAAGTCCGAAAGTGGCCTCGTCGGTGTGTCTGATAACCAGTCTTACCAAGGGGTATCGTATTACCCAGTAACTGGGTTGTGGAGGTCAGATAGGCAGTCGCTCCATTTAAAATACTGGTATTCAGCTGCATCCTAGTCTACTGGAAGATGACGCCAACATAGTTGGGAAAGGGCTAGGCAGATTAATTGGCATTATAACATTCCAAAACACATAATATTATGTATTCCAACATGGAGATATAGCTATAAAATAATATAGCCAGATATTGAATTGGAATATCATAGTTGGCAACGAATAATTTGATTTGATGAATTCCGTTTGAAGCAGACTGCGATGTAGAGAAATGTAAGCATAAATTTACATAAAATCTAACCGTCCGTCGTCGGTAATTTGATTAGAAACGTTGTAGACTATGAGAGATACTGGTATAATTCACTGAGGACAGTTTATGAAGTAAGTTTTGTGACTTTCAAGACCACTTGGAGGTTTTAATTGGTCTGATAAAGGTGTTAGAAGCAGTGGAGCCTAGTGGTAACGGCGCCGACTTAGGTCTCGTAGGTCGTGGCTTCAAACCCAGACAGGTACACGCTCGAGTACTACGCGCCTGACCTTTCCGAAGAACATCACAAAAACATAGTGTCCGGTTAAAAATACATAAAATAAAGAAAGTACGTTTATTTGCGGCAAACATAACACAGACAAAATTGGGGGAAAATATTATGCGTCACTTCTATGCAAATACCTTACCTAATCTGCATTCGCGATTTATTTGCCAAAAATTAAAACAAATATGAGTTTATGGAATAATAACTTTAAATCCTACACAATATAGTTCAGTTTACGCTACAACTTCAAACATTTTTATAACTTTTTCAATAGTGCTAGTCACTCTGAAATAAACTTAATAATCCATACTTCCACGTGCTTCCACACTAATATTAGAAATTCGAAAGTAACTCTGTCTGTCTGTCTGCAATTTTTTTTACCCTAACCAGCGCCAGCTTAGTAACTTAAACTAAGTACAAAGAACACTAATTTCACTGACTCCAATACATTGTCTAACAAATAACAACAGCTTCCAACCGCCATACATCTTAGCTAAAACAATAAACGGACTAAACACTTGGCTCGCCTTCCTTTCACTCAATAGTTCAGCCTGTCTATGCGACCAACGAGACCAAAACGAAATGTTCTACTTGGCTGCTCCGGAAAAGAACCAGTAGATATATTGGTCCTGGTATCCGAGACAGTTTTGTTGCTATTCTATAAGGCAGCGTTAGTATATTGGAATACTGGTTTGGTTTCATAGGGTCGTTTGTGGGTTGGAGTTCTGAAAGACTTCGTGGAACTAGTATGGCTGTCAACAAAGTGATTCACAGGTGTGTTTCCAAGAATTTCTGTGTCGTTTTCATTAATCTTAGTACTGAGAAATGTCTTTCCTTCAGTAATGAATATGAAAAATTGGAGATGACTTTTTTGTCAATGGTGGTTTAATTAAATATCACAGAATTATGGTGAAATAATTTTGGCCTCCTACAGCTCTTTTTTTTTTTGTTAATATTTTTTTTGAAATCTAACGGTAATAATAACAAAATTAAATTCTAACATAACTAAAACTATACAGAAACTAGAAAATTGCGTCGAAAAACTCATCCGCATCGCTGTCGACTGGTAATGTACCCAAGAGACTAGCGGCATTACCACGTTGTATGGCGATGCTTAGCCTCTAGCAAAGGTAAAAGCCAGCCCTATTTTTTTTTGGTTGTATTCAATGTAATTTTGTTAGTTTTAAATACTCCTTTAGGTACTGTTTGTATTTCCCGTGCGTGTCTCAAATAAAATATTTTTCTTTCTTTCTAAATAAACTAAATATTTATTCATATCTGTAATTTGTTTAATGTACAGACGCCAGAACATCAAGCTACCCGAAACTGTCAAATTTTCCCAATCAACTTTGCACCTTATGCTTTAGCGATAAAATTGAAAATCTATTAAAGAAATTTTACAAATTGTGGTGGCTTGATAAGCTGGCGTCTGTACATAATAAAGAGTATTTTATATATCATAACCAAAACTTAAGATATCGCAGCAGTAAGTTAGACCCAAAACTCTGGTCCTGGTCTTCGCGAGCCACTTCCAGTCAATATAAGATCTAGTAAAGAATAAAGTTAAAGAAGCAGCAGTGCGACAATACCTAACTATAATTTATACTAAGTGTTCGAGATAACTTTCTGAAAAAAAGATTAGCCCTTAACTAAACTTATTGGCCGTCTAATGAAGCACAATTGTTTTATATAAATGAGCCTTTTTTAACTTTTTGGCTATTTCCCATATTTGGTCCCAGTGACTAAGCTAGGGTACCCCGAGCAAATGGGTTAGGTGAGGTTAGAACTGTGACCAACCACGCGCGAGCAGAGCGAGCGAAGCGAGCGGTGCTGTGGCAGCGGCTAGCGAGTGCTACATCCAAGTTAATGAGCTAATTCGTATTTTTAGGACACTAAAATAGGGATTTTTCAAGGTTCGATTAAATACAAGCCTTCCTATATAAAGTACGTACCCAAATATTATCCAAGACATCTAAGCACTAAATTGTCCCCAAAATAATGGTCCTTGGCTCTGCAAGGCACTCCAGTCAATATTAGATCTAGTATGTTACAAAAGGAATAAATAAAGGTAAAGAAACAGCAGTGCAAAAAGTATCTAACTAAAATTAAATGAAGTAAGTATTCTAAAACATTCAGAGAAAAGTCCCCTGACCTTCACTAAACATATTGGTCTTCTAATGATGCACACTTTTTAAGTAAATGAGCCTCTTTGTAACTTTCTGGTCTTTTGAAGCGGGCTGTGCCGTGGTAGCGGCAAGGGCGGATCCAGGGGGGGGGTCATGGGGGTCATGACCCCCCCCTGGGCTGGGTCCAGGAGGACCCAGCCCAGGGGGATTTTTATTTAAGAATTTTCAATATTTAATCAATTTAATATAATACTTTTTTGACGGCAAACGCATTATTCGGGAACGAACGCATCGAAAATTTGAATTTTATCGCGCCGCCACCTTTCATATGACACATTTCGTGGGACACTTGCGCGCGCTTTGTTTCGACTAACGTCTAGCTAGACCTAACCTCTAACAAGCTGCTGCTGCTGGTAATTTGGGATCTGCGAGTTCTCCTGATCCTTTTTCTTTTGTAAATTGTCTAGGAAATCAGACCTACAAATAAAAAAAAAAAAAACATCTTAAACATGCAGTTGTTATTTTATGGTACTACTAAACTTTAGTAAGTAATAAAGTATAGAAAACTTTAAAAGCTTAAAAGTTTAAAACTAACTTTTCAACTTTGAAGTAGATGAAGTGAAGCGTTTCGGGAGAAGATGTAAAAGAAAAATTGTTTTCGTTATTTTATTATAGGTAGGTATTTTTAAGTAGGACTTACATTTATTAATAAAATACCTACTTTTTACTTGTATCAATTATTATCAAAATTTAATTAAAACTTATGACTTGACCACGACTATGTGACCCCCCCCTTGCGCCAAAGCTGGATCCGCCCTTGGGTAGCGGCCGTGGGACGCTACATTCAAGTTGGTCGCAGTTAATTGGCTATACGACACCAAAATCGGAATTATTTGAGGGTCACAAAAAGACGTGCATTGTAATAAATGCGCCTCTATTTGTGGACCTCAAATTATCTAAAGAATTCGAGGTAAATTTACTGCCAATGCTTGTTTAAACAAATTAAGTACTTATCTAACTCTAACTCGAAAACCAAAACAAGCCAAGGACCAGAATTTACGGGTAGATTTAGTTTGAAGCACTAAATCTACCCGAAAAATCTGGTCCTTGGCTCCGCAAGGCACTTCCAGTCAATATTAGATCTAGTACGTTACAAAAGGAATAAAGTTAAAGAAACAGCAGTGCGGTGCAGCCGACTTGCAATTTATTGTTCCGCCTGAACTGCGGGCGAGGAATTGTTGAGTTCAACAATTTGCTATGTTTCCTTGGGAAGTAAGCCTACTGCAGTATATTTTATTTTACGAGAATTCTCTGTTTGGGTGCCGTTGTATGCCGTTTCAAAAGTAATGGTATGGATGTAGGATAATGTTTTGAATTTGTAAAATAGTTTTACAAATTATTGAATTATTGTCATTATAGACACATCAAAAGTGTCTAGGGATCAAGCATTTTTATGCGGATTTCTTGAGATTGAGATGTGGCTTTGTAATAAATTTATGATTTTATAAATTTATATGGATCCTTTTTGGTGCATTTCATAATTTGAATCAGGAACTGTGAATCAAATTCGAGTAAAAGATGAAAATCAGCTGTCAATATTTTTCCTATAAAAACATACAACGCATTGAAGACATTATTAGTGCTACTGTTTCCCTACTACTGATTAAAACCAACGTTATTATGGAGCGGCGACGTCATTTAAGCAGGGAAGAAATGCTCAGAGCCGTGGGAATGATAGAAGCTGGTTCCCGGCAACGTACTGTGGCTTTAGCTCTGAATACAAGTCAGAGTGTTATCAGTCGACTTTGGACACGTTACCGAAGCACTGGTACCGTGGCTGAGCGCCATGGAGGACGGTATCGCTGCACCACACGGAGACAAGACCGATACATTCAAATCTTAACTCGAAGAGCTCCAACAATAACCGCCATGATGTTAGCCGTGAGGCTTCATCACTCTTCAGGGAACTTAATTAGCGACCAAACAGTCAGAAACCGCTTGCATGAAGTGAACCTTCATTCCCGAAGACCGCTACGGGTACCACCTATAGCAATGCACAATCGTAGGATTCGATATCAATGGGCTCTTGAACACAGAAATTGGGCAGAAGAACAATGGCGTTTCGTGTGCTTTTCTGATGAGTCTCGTTTTGGTATGAGACCGGATACAAGACGTATACGACACTGGAGAACCCCTGGACGCCAACAGCGATTAAAATCCTGCCAGGAAGTCCATCCTTATAGTGGTGGAACCATCATGGTATGGGCGGGTATTTGGATCGGCGGAAGAACTGAGTTGATTTGGATCAGAGGCAACCTCAACGCTCAAATTTATGCTGAGACGATTGTATCAGACGTCATCGTTTATCTACAAGTGCAAATCGGTCCCTTATTTCAGTTAATGCATGATAATGCACGACCGCACACCGCAAGAGTTGTAAGACAGACTCTCGCCGCAGCTAACATCAATGTCCTGCCCTGGCCTGCTCAGTCGCCAGACTTGAACCCGATTGAGCATGCATGGGATATGCTACAGAGAAGAGCTCTGCCGAATATGGAGGGTATCCAGTCGCAAGAAGACCTTTTTTTGTTGTTGCAACGAACATGGGCGGCCATTCCACAGCGTGATTTGGATGAACTCATTTTGAGTATGCCAAACCGATGTTCTTGTGTTGTTAGTGTTCGCGGTAGAAACACGGATTATTAATTGTTTAAGTTACCCAATAAAATTTTAAAGAAAACTGTTATTTCAGTCTTTTTTTTGAACTTTTGTGTTCAAATGTCAAAAATCCCTTTATTAGGAAAATGGCAAATTTCTTTATTAATGCAAAGGTGACTTGGTTTATCGTTACTGTGACAAACGAAAACACTTTATTTGATGAATCCTTAAAGAAAATTTTAATTAATATCAATCAGGAGAAAAGTTATTGCAAAAATATATGTTGATCCCTAGACACTTTTGATATGTGTACTATTTAATTGTTCTAATTCGAAACACCATGCTGCGTTCCAAAACGGATATAATAGACGTAGGCAAGAAGGCTGCCAGGCTCAAGTGGGATTGGGCGGGTCACATCAGCCGCATGCAGGATTACCGCTCGGCAAGAAAGCAGTGGCGAGATGACCTGGACGCGTACCGCGAGGGCTGGTTTGAGGTGCGGGAAAAGAGTTCCTGGAAGGACTTAAGGGAGCCCTTTGCCCCGCAGTGGGACAGTATAAGCTAAACCAAAAAAAAAAAGACTATTGTTCTTGTTTTCTTTTTTATTTGTCTTTAGCACTTGTTTTAACCTTTAGTTAAAACGTGGACAATGGTGTGGGTTACATGTTTTTTAAATCTTAGTTTATGTATTTCTCTGTATTTTGTAGCATGTAACTGTTTTTTTCAATAATAAATAAATAAATTACTCTATACATTCAAACTGCGTGTTAATGAGACATGATGTGAATCAGTAATGTCTTTGTTCAACATAATTATAATTGTCTGTAAAGTTATTTAAAAAGCCTGACTGAACTGCTACGATGGTAGTACTATACTACACAAGAGCTACTGGTGAGCGGGTTTTTCTAACTGGAATTTCTCAGTAGCAGCCCGGAGTCTGCATTTGTACCCATCATCATCATCATTTCAGCCGAAAGACGTCCTCTGCTGGACATAGGCCTCCCCCAAGCACCTCCACTTCGACCGGTTCGGTGCTTCTCGCATCCAACGGGTTCCTGCCGCGTTCACAAGGTCGTAGGACCTAGGTGTGGGAGGCCTTCCAACGCTACGTCTTCCGGTACGCGGTCGCCACTCCAGAACCATTCGGCCCCATCGGCCATCTGTTCTGCGAGCAATGTAGGGTACATTGCTCGCAGAACAGATGGCCGATGTGAGGTGAGGTGTCCACTGCCACTTAAGTTTGGCAATTCTTCGGGCTATGTCGGTTACCTTGTTGTGTCTGGTTGATGGCAATAGACTCGCCCCTTATTACATGGGACTTAAACATAACTGTCGAAACGAGGTTGTAAAGGAGTCATGTAAATTTTAAGTTTACATGTTAAGTTTTGAAACCGTGAAGAAGTAACAAACATATAAACACACAAAAACTCACAATCTTTTGCCTTTATAATATTAGTGTGATTGTAGCTTAAGGAGGTAAGAAACACAGTTTTCATCAAAGAAACTTCCACAAACTCCAGAAAATACCTTCGACAAGCAAGCGATAATACCTGCCACAAGAAAATAATACACCAACACGTAATACCACATTCTCACAAAAAAAAACAGAATCATCAAAGAGAGCCCAACAAAGAAACCCTTGTAAGACTTAAAAGCAAATATAATACGGTGTTAAATTTTCTCTCTAACGCAAAAATTCAATAACACCCACGTCTTTACTGAAAAATACATGAGCAATAATTGCGTTTTCGAGTCTCGCCTTCTCCGAGGTTAAAATTAAATAAACCACGCCGTTGCTGAGTGGTAGCCTGTAGGGCTACTGTAGCAAGCTTCTAGATTAGCTGGTGTTGATTTCAATTATTTTGTTACGTTAGTTTAGTGTTGAAGTGTGTTCATAGGATCCTACATACTACATGTTGTATAAAGGCTCCTTCAAACAGGCGCGACACGCGATAAAATCGCGCGAGACACAAAGGCACCGCAAGTCGCGCAACGAGCGGTGCCTTTGTGTCGTGCGTGATTATATCGCGTGTCGCGCCTATTTGTAGGAGCCTTAAGTTTGTTGTGTCTGAGGTTCAGACTGTGTAAAAATATTTTTTAATCGTCGGTTGGGAAGACTCGCACATACCTAGCTAGGGGGCTGTCCCACACTACGCTTGCCGATACGCGGTATCCAATCCAGGACTCGTCTGCTCCACCGGCCATCGGTCCTTCGACAGACATGGCCAGCCCACTGCCACTTCAGTTTGCTTACTCTGCAAGCTATGTCGATAACTCCGGTTCTTATTTTTTTAAAGAAAAAATAAGAACAGAAAAATTGGTGGGTTTTGTGGGTTGGTGGTTGGTTTGGTTGGTTGGTATTGGTTGGTTGGTTAGTTGGTGGTATTGGTAAGCGTTTTTTCTAAAGAAATCTTTTCCAGCGTACCTGCGACAGTAAATTAGTTAAAGAGGTGTAGACAGCGTAAGAGAAAAAAATACATACAAAAAGAATTTACTTAGTAAAATAAAACAAAAAAAAATCTTGTGTAGAAGTGGGAAACTTTTCAATAATCTTACAATAATTCCAAAACACAACATTTACGAACCTCGGACCTACAAAAACACCTCTTTTCGTCCAAGACAGTGTTTCTGTTCAATCCTATTCCAATATCTCAAAAATAACACAATATTAAAAGAAAACCAACATGCTGGTAACCCTATCCGCCACGTTATGAGAAAAGGATACGTGAGGTTAAGACAAATGAAAGATTTTGAGCGCAGACGCTTATTGCGCTGTTCATTGTTCACCGTACGATGTGCAGTTGCAAGCCTTTCTGTGTGGACTATGATTAACACAATTTCGAAGTGCCGACTGACCGTTATTGAGTTTTCTGTATCATGGTTATTGGTATTTTTAAGGTAGGAACTTTTATTCGTATTAAAGCTCACAAAGGCATCACAAGTCGCGCATTGTGTGGCGCGCGATTATATCGCGTGTCGCGCCTGTTTGTAGGAGCCTTTACAGGACCGGAAAAAATATTGACTATTTAGCAGTGTTCATCAGATAATTTACATTCCATCGCTACTTAGGGTTGATTTTACCCAAGTCAGATATATTTTATCTGTAGAATAAATTTGATGTCTGACAGTTCTAGTATGGAATAACTGTCAAAAATTCAAAATTTATTCTCAGAACAAAACTTATTCTAGGTATAAAAATTTGGTATAATTCGCCTTAATTTTAGTGTATTTTATGTTTATTTTTGAGTGACCATTTGTAACAAAAAGGTCATATTAGTTTTTTGGTTGCAATGGAATTTGAACTTTGTTATGTAATGATATTCAGTCTGTTGTTCCTTAACTTAAAAATGATCTCAAATTCTTAATTTAAATATAATTACTATTCACGTAATTTTGGTTAGGTATTTAGTTTTTTATATTTTTTTATGATAGCTGTTTTTTAAGCGTTGGAGCCATTTTCGTAGCTAATTTTAAAACAACAGACACCTAAGTCCTAAGATGATAATCATACCCACGGATCTTAGAACTAAAATAACCAAAAACATTACCCTCCTTCTAAGGCAGTTGAGTAGAAATTATACCTATCTTAAACAGGCTCAAGGGTCTCTTAGCATAAAATTGCAAATATAGGGCAGTTTTTAATCAAATGTAGGTAATGTATGACCAAATATTTTATATCGGTAATATAACATAACATAATCAGCCTATAATGTTCCCACTGCTGGGACACAGGCCTCCTCTTGGTGAGAGGGAGTGGGCCGTAATCCACCACGCGGGCCCAGTGCGGGTTGGCAGATGTCACATGTCGGTAATATAAATAACTAGCTGCGCCCCGCGGTTTCACCCGCGTAAATGTCGATCCCGTGGGAATATCGGGATAAAAACTAGCCTATATGTTAATCCAGGGTGTCAGCTACGTCCATACAAAATTTTATCAAAATTGGTCCAACCGTTTGAGTGTGAAGAAGTAACAAACATATAAACACACACACACCCCCACACACATCCACACTTTCGCCTTTATAATATTAGTCTGAAGTCATGATGAGAAAATGCTGTCCGTTTGTAATCGCATCACTTGAGAACGGCGGACCGAATTGGCTATTTTTTGTTTTAAAATGTTCGTTAATAGTCCGGATTTGGTTTTAGAAAAAGAAAAATTGGAAAAGTTACCCGGAAAATTGAATATTTTCGGAAAACGGAAAAATTTTTTTTTAGGATTTTTGTATAAACAGTTGTTTGGACAGGACAACTTAACATCTGTCGGGTCAGCTAGTTTGAAATAAAAAGAGGAAAAAGAGTCCCCTTATCAGGTGTAACATCTTGATAGGAATATGAAAGTGACAGCTTGCTGGCATATTGCCTTTATATTCAGCCATTCATTTTTCTTCAGAGAGCCAAGTGAATTCTACAAATTGGTCGCACAGTTTAACAGAGAATATTTTTTTGTGAAAACATAATACTTTTTGTTCAGTTTCTTAGAATTCTATTAAAATGAGTTTCTATAGGTACAGACGCCAGCACATCAAGTTACTACAATCTGTCAGATTTCTTTAATAGATTTTCGACTTTATTGCTAAAACATAAGGTTCAAGGTTGATTGGGAAAATTTGACAGTTTCGGGTAGGTTGACCTGCTGGCGTTTGTACTATCCTGTTATCCTATGTTCTATCCTACTTCATACCCTTAGTTTATTAATATTATAATAGCGGAAGTTTGTGAGTATAGATATTTGTTACTCTTTCACGCAAAAACTACAGAACGGATTTTAATGAAATTTGTTGTTGACGTTTATAACCAGGATTAACACATAGTATACTTTCGATCGAGACTTATGCGGGTGATACCGCGGAGCGCTGCTAGTGTAGATTCTATACTTTAAATAGAATTTTTTGACGGCACGGTTGGCGCAGTGGTTAAGCGATTGACTGCTGCGCTGCGTGTCGCGGGTTCGATTCCCGCACGGAACAAATATTTGTATGACCTACAAGTAGTTGTTCCGGGTCTGGCTGTTTGTGTACGTGAATTTAAATGTTTGTAAACGCACCCACAATACAGGAGAAAATCCTAGTGTGGGCAACGTTTTAAAAAAAAAATCCTGTCTCTTTTATCTACTAATATCTAATTTCGTATCAGAATTGAGTTCTACTTTCGATCAACAAAATCGTAGAAGGAACGAATAAGATGCAAAATATCTAAATGAAATCAACATTCGATTCATTCGATGTTTCGATTCATAAGACGATTGGCATAGCATAGCGATTCGATCCTCCGATTCGCAGTTCATTGGACGTGAGTTTAAAATTTGTCAGGCGGAGCACGGAAATGGTGGAACCAATATTTTTTGTTATTTTCTGAGACTGTTTGCTTATTTTCTTTTATTCTTTGAAAGATTTTTAGAAAGGTACAGTCAACAGCAAAAGTCGATTAACACTTCAGTTTTTTTAATCTTAGTTATTGAGCCAAATATTAACACTTCAGTTTTTTTAATTTCAGTTATTGAGCCAAATATTTGTTTAAAATTGCATTGTATTTCTACTGCAATTTTGAACAAATATTTTGCTCAAAAACTGAGATTAAAAAAACTGAAATGTTAATCGACTTTTGCTGTTGACTGTACTTACATGAAAACGAATGAAAATAATGTTAAGATTGTTGTAACCTAGATTTTTTATGAGAGATTATTTGCAAACTTACAACTATAGAGCCAAGCTACCTTTCCTTGATTGGACAAAAATCAATTACAGATTGAAAAAAAAAAAAAACATCAAGTGCAATGTACCAGAATAACAAAGCTTTCAAAATAAATAAAAATTGCGCGTGCAGCGCTGTGTACACGTAATAGTGAAACTTCTTAAAAAATAAAGAATAAGAGAGATTTAGTGTGAGAGACTGAGAAAGTTATATCTTTCTTCTCTCTCATGTAACGAAATGTGTCTAAACCTGATCCATCCTTGAAACCCTTTCAATTCTCGTCCAATTATATCGAATCGCAGCCTAAGAAGTTTCACTTCAAAATGTTTCATACCGTAATCACTTCCAAATGTTTCTAACAATTTATAGGTACAGTCGAGTTCATTAATATATTGACCCTTTCAGGCTTCAAAAATATATGAACGTTAAAAAAGTTAATAATATTGTGACAACTACAAGCATGTACATGCAATACAAGCTGTTTAGAGTTTTATGAAACTTACCATTGCCTATATATTTTTGATTCATGAACATGCTCAGATATTAAAGAACTCGACTGTACCATAATTGTGTTAGGTAATGGCGAAAAAACAAACAAAAAGAAAAAAAACAAAAACTCAATTTCAAAAACAGAATATGTGTTTTCTAAACAGCCAGTACTGAGTGGCAACGTTTTCAATCACTCCCTCTTGGTACAAATCAATGCGGGAGACATTCTCGGAACCTACGCAGATCGGAACGAATGAACCAATTCCTTCAGTATTGCTATTCAAAACGAGTTTGTGGCTCTTATAGCCCGAGGATTGAGAACGAATGAGTTTCCAAGGATTAGAAAAGTTTATTGTGTTCTATTTTAAAGGTAGCTTTGTGTTTGAATTAGTTTTTATATTCTTCATTTAAATGGAGTCGGTTGATGATGTAAGTTTGCTCCTTTTTCTTAGAGATGTCTCGGTTTTTTGTTAAGACGGTTTTCGATTTATTTAATTCTCACTGTCTTCTGGGTTTGATTTAGGTACCAAATATACCTACGCCTACGCCCCAGGATTGAGAACGAATAAGTTTCCAAGGATTACAAAAGTTTATTGTGTTCTATTTTAAAGGTGGCTTTGTGTTTGAATTAGTTTTTGTATTCTTCATTTAAATGGAGTCGGTTGATGATGTAAGTTTGCTCCTTTTTCTTAGAAATGTCTCGGTTTTTTGTTAAGACGGTTTTCGATTTATTTAATTCTCACTGTCTTCTGGGTTGATTTAGGTACCAAATATACCTACGCCTACGCCCCAGGATTGAGAACGAATGAGTTTCCAAGGATTAGAAAAGTTTATTGTGTTCTATTTTAAAGGTAGCTTTGTGTTTGAATTAGTTTTTGTATTCTTCATTTAAATGGAGTCGGTTGATGATGTAAGTTTGCTCCTTTTTCTTAGAGACGTCTCGGTTTTTTGTTAAAACGGTTTTCGATTTATTTAATTCTCACTGTCTTCTGGGTTTGATTTAGGTACCAAATATACCTACGCCTACGCCCCAGGATTGAGAACGAATAAGTTTCCAAGGATTACAAAAGTTTATTGTGTTCTATTTTGAAGGTGGCTTTGTGTTTGAATTAGTTTTTGTATTCTTCATTTAAATGGAGTCGGTTGATGATGTAAGTTTGCTCCTTTTTCTTAGAAATGTCTCGGTTTTTTGTTAAGACGGTTTTCGATTTATTTAATTCTCACTGTCTTCTGGGTTGATTTAGGTACCAAATATACCTACGCCTACGCCCCAGGATTGAGAACGAATGAGTTTCCAAGGATTAGAAAAGTTTATTGTGTTCTATTTTAAAGGTAGCTTTGTGTTTGAATTAGTTTTTGTATTCTTCATTTAAATGGAGTCGGTTGATGATGTAAGTTTGCTCCTTTTTCTTAGAGACGTCTCGGTTTTTTGTTAAAACGGTTTTCGATTTATTTTATTCTCATTGTCTTCTGGGTTTGTTTAGGTACCAAATATACGCCTACTACACAGGCCGGCAGAGGCATCGCCGATCAACCTATTACAATGGATTGAGTACATGATTCTGAAACCCCATGCGTTTAATTTTTTCGTCGGTTATCAAAATAAAATAAGCTGTTCCATACATTTTGACCGCGTTGGTATTGCACTTTTCTATGAAACAGATGATTTTTTTTTATAATGACGAGACATTTGTACTAATCATGTACCTAATGAATTCATGTAAAAGTTTGTGCGGCGTTATCCCCGCCACCCTGTTTGCAAACACGAAAAAGAATGAATCTGAAATAGGGAACAGTGGTAAGAGACGAGAGAGAAGCAAACGCGAGCCTTTAAAAAATAATAAGCAAACTAGATTTTGAAGAATAGCAAACTGCATTTTGTTTATTGCGATTTTTTTTTATAAACGCTGGCGGTGAAGATGCCATCTTTGGATTAAAGTTACCACGTCTATACTAATCTATCTGTCTATACCGATACTAATAATAAAGCTGAAGAGTTTAATTGTTTTTTGTTTGTTTGAACGCGTAAATCTCTGGAACTACCTACCAGTCGGATTTGAAAAAATCTTTTTGTATTTGATAGCCCAATTCTTGGGGAAGACTATAGACTAACATCACACTATGACAGTTAGGAACAGAGCAAAAAGAAAAAAAAAACAGAAATATCACTAAAACGAAATGACGCTGTGAGCAGGTGATGCGATGCGACGGGGTGGGTTGGAGAACAAGAATTTTTACGCGGGCAGAAGTTAGTACTTAATAATATTAAGTACTAACTTCTGCCCGCGTCAAATTTGCAGCCGTAGTGACACACCACGGCTGCATGACAAAACGAACTTGTAGCGGTATCTACAACGCCACATGCGAACAACGCGTCATACTGACGTCACGCAAATCCTGCATCGCACAAGCAGAGTTTACCGCGCAACTAGCATAGATACAACGGCCCGACATGAATCATCGGGCAGTGGCCCGCCAGACACAACACCCGTCTGGTCGGAGGATCCTCCCTTTTCTATAGAGTATGAGCGAGCTTTACACCCTGTTCCTCATACCTCTATAAACTAATCGTTAGTAATCAAACGTATTATGGCCACATTGACAGGCTAACGTCCCGACTTAACTTATGCGCACGCAATCACACTCGATACGTCTTGCTATATCATGCATTAACCCCGGGTTGTCGCCGCTGTGAACACGTATATTGCATCGAGGATACGGATAAAATATTTTTATGGCCTTAGAATATGGAGTAGATGTCAATGTCACTTAACTACTACTTAGGGGTTTACTTATAAACGATGATTAAAGTTAAGGGGCTTACAGGACCTAAACACAAAAAACGAAGTTTTAGAAACAATAAAAGCTCATCGACTGCAGTAAACAAAATCAGAAAAATATGTGATATTCTTCAGGATATAATAATATGCTAGGATATACCTACCTCTAAAAACTTCCATTTTACAATAAAAACCATACTAATACAACAATCATTCTGATTTTTTGTCAGATTATTCTACAAGCAACATACTAAAATACTGGTATTTTAATTTTTTTTGTCCAAACAATAGATTTTTTGTAATTAAATAATTGCTGCATATTTTGCAATAAATTACCAGAGCGTTGTGTCATCGCGCTTCTCTTTCTTTTCTATGCAGTCCGACAGTGACCGCGCTTTAGGTCGCAGAAATATATAATCACCACATAAATTTAAGCAACGTTTATGAATAAAAGGGCTTAAGACTAACACTGTAGGTACCCATACCTATTGCAAATAAAAACGATTATGTTTATTAAACAGATTTACTCCGTGACTGTACTAATTATGAAATTGGGCAGTGGGTCCAGTCGACGTATTCAAAATGTGATGACGTCAACTGGACCCGCGGGTCCAGTTCGGGTGGGTCCAGTTGACTCACAGTATTTTCAATAGAAACTGGAAAGTTCAGGTTGTAATTGATGACGTATTTGTCATTAAACATTATCACTTTAAACTATAATGCGAAATTAGAAGTGGAAGGCATTGAATATGGTATTTTCGAGAAAAGGGACGAACTCTGGGAAATTCTCATTAGCATGTAAAGCTTAGATTTTCTTGAATTCCATGGATTTTTCTGCTGTTGACGCATACCGCTCGTGTGTATGCAGACTTAGGCTTGTTGTTTGTGACCTCAATTTTATAGTGTGAGGCATTGCATTAAAAAAAAAAAAACCCAGATAAGCACTTAATCCTTTATCTTTTTATACATAGATAGATATCTATAATAAAACGCAACGTCTTTCTGTCTGTCTGTCAGTAACGCGACAATAACGAGACAGGGGTCGTAAACTCAAATCATTAAAAAATTGCTGACCCCGAGTTCCGCTCGACGTCCCTTCTCAAAGGTTGTCACGTGAAACTTGTCTTAAATTACAAGTAAAAGTGTTGTAACTTTACAATGTTCGTGATTCTAGTAAATAAAGAGCCGGAAATTTGATCTTTTGTGACGCACAAAGAAAGTCAAAATCAAAAGTCATTTATTCAACGTCGAAAGAAGAAGTTGAAGAGTTGAAGCTCCCTAGCAACACATATCGTTGTTATATTAGAAGGACTAAATATCATTTTATACTAGATCATCCCTACTCATCCCAATTATTTGAGGTCTTGTTCTTTCTTCCTTAATGACAAATGATTTTATTTTTGTAAGTAGGTTTGCACAAACACTTTTACATGTCAATCATATTTTTTTTATACTAGATGAGGTCGGCGTTTCCTATCTGACTACTCTGAGAAGAAAAGCTGAAACAAACTCAGAGGTCACAGTGTCTTTTAAAATCTAGACATAATCTTGGTCAGGTTATATGAAGACCATGAAGATCGATATCTGAGATGGTCTTTGGAGGAAAGGTCTAAAAAAAGGAAAAAATGATCCAGTCAGTGCACGCATTTGTCAGAAATCGTGCAGCTTAACTCAAAACTTACTTAAATCTCTATCAGTCGATATCTCAGTTTTTACCCCCATTTTAGCCACAAAATCTTTCACACAATCTATTGTTTCAAAGGTTTTCGTAGGTGTTACAAAATATAGTATTTTATATATCTAAACTAATATTATAAAACATAAAATATTCGATTTTTTTATGTTTGTTTGTTATACTTTCACGCTAAAAAGGCTCAACGGATTTGGATGAAATTTGGCACATGGGTAGACAGACATACATAGGTAGTAGTAGTATACTTTTTATCCCGATATTCCCACGGCATCGAGACTCGTGGGGATAAAACCGCAGGGCTCAGCTAGTCTCAAATAAAAGAAGATCGAAACACACAGCATAACGAATAGGAAACATCTAGTTCACCTGTATCAAAGGATATTGTATAAAATGGAAGAGCCACCAACGTCATAGGTATTACGTAATTCTGTATTCATGTTTCCTAAGGGGCTGAATACAAGGCTTTAGGAGGTCTTATTCTTTACTCGAGCCTTTTGATAGCGCTTTAGTACAGTTCATTTTATTTAGTACAGTTCATTTTATTTAAGTAAGGCATTTTAAGTTTGAGGGACCCGTGTTCGTGTCTAAACAAAGTCCAATTCAAGGATCAATTTCCAGGATCCAAGGACCAATTTAGGCCAGATTTGGCCAGACCGGGACAATTCCCGTATTTTTAAGGACGTTCGCATTCTGATCTCAGTCTCAATCTCTCAAAAATACAATAAGTTTTCATAAATTTTTGACTAGTTTTTGACGCCGAGACGTTAAGGGTTCCGTACCCAAAGGGTAAAAACGGGACCCTATTACATAAGACTCTATTGTCCGTCTATCCGTCTGTCACCAGGCTGTATCTCATGAACCGTGATAACTAGACAGTTGAAATTTTCACAGATGATGTATTTCTGTTGCCGCTATAACAACAAATACTAAAAATAGAATAAAATAATTATTTAAGGGGGGCTCCCATACAACAAACGTGATTTTGCTTTGTGGGACGGAACCCTTCGTGTGCGAGTCCGACTCGCACTTGGCCAGTTTTTAAGTAGGTACAAGAACTGGCCTTCTGGTCCGAAATTGGTCAGTTCAGTACATTTCAAAATTTGAAAATGTATACGAACTGAATCTGAAACGGTGTTGTATAGTTTCAGCAAAAAGCGATTAACTCAAAAGCAAATCAAATAGTCCTTTTTTCTTCTAATTATAATAATATTATTAATAGTGCATGACTGTCATCACCTCTTATTGCTATCACTGACAAGAATAATGTCAATGATGTCATAATTACATTATCATAATTATAAGCCAGTAAAAACACACGCGCAACAAAATTAGATCTTCTCAGAGATCGCTTTATGATTATTAGTCAGAAAATGTTAGCCTAACCCCCGCAAATTCGTGATATTATGTTGGTATAACCGTTAAAAGAAAATCTTGCTTCATTTTCTTGCCATAATCTCAAAGCTTTTTATCGTATTCACTCAAGGAATTGCCTTTTTAGTAAGCCGAGACCACTACTGAGAATTATATTGCTTTGACCTACATTATAATATCAGTAGTGAACCACATATCAAAAATTACATCACTTATTCCCCCAGTCCAATTTCCGAATTAAATTTTATAACCTTTGTATGAATAAATAAAGAAACATAAAATACGGAACCATCTATTCTGAATAAATAGGTACAGAAGGCCGAACTCATAAAATCAGCGAAAATAGGCGCACGCATCACATGGACGTACGAAACAAATGCCAGTCGCGATTGCGCTTGCACTTGCCGTATGTGAGCCGTGTCTAAGTGTCTATGTGTGCGTGCAGTTTCGCTCATTTGTATACAGCCAATACAGTCCGAAGAATTGCCAAACTGCAGTGGGCAGGGCACACTGATGACTCCGAGAGGTTCTGGAGTAGCGACCGTGTACCAGAAATCGTAGCGTTAGAAGGGCTTCCCACAAGATGGACCGATAACCTTGTGAAGGCCGCAGAAATCCATTGGATGCAAGTAGTACAGAACCGGTTGATGTGGCCATGCTTGGGGAAGGTCTTCTGGCTGAAATAATGATGGGTGAGGATGATGGAGCCAACCTTTTGTACCTATCTCTTTTGTACGTCTATGTCCGTCCCAACTCACGACTTATGTATAGGCGTACATAAGTCGCAAGTCACATTGGACATTTTACGACGTCACTATTGAGCGACAAAAGATTTTATGATCGCATAAATTAAATGTGGAACTATCACTGAGAGCCTTAGTTTATTGCGCCTGCGACTAAGTAATTGTTCCTTTTAATGTTGCGAATAATAAAAAGTAATGCCTAAGTATTAGGAGACTTATTTTATGAAGTAGGTTGCATTTTGCAAGAAGGTAATTTGTGGGTAGTGTGATTTTTAATGGGGCTAAATTGCTGCATTTTTCTCGTGTGGAGAAATTATGGTCTTGTGCGATAAGGTATGTGAACACGAAGGCTGTATGCTTTTTTAATTTTATTTATTTATTTAATAAAACAATTTACATTGTGTTTGAATTACAAAATTATTACATGTTAACCCTAACAGAAGCAATAATCAAATATTAACAAAAATAATTTTAAAAATATTACTATGTCATCTTTACAATGTCAAACCATAAAAACAACCATTTTTATGTCCAACCATAAAAAGCCCAAACATAACCATGTACATTCCACATTAGGTAGACCTAAGTATTAAAAATTAAATGTAAATTAAATTCCGGTTAGATGTAAATTAAATGTCAATAAAATGTACCTAAGTTAAATGTCAACGAAATTGAATTAAAAGAAAATTTAAATGCCAAATTAAATGTCGACGATATAAATTGAATTACCAATTGCATAAATCCAACCACATCAGCTCAAAAACAACCATGTCTCTTCCATGTTGCAAATCAAGTGTAAATTAAATGTCAGTTAAAATTAATTAAATGTCAATTAAAAGCAAACTAAATGTCAATCAAATTAAATGTCAATTAAATCAAATGTCAAAAATAAATGCCAACTAAATCAAATGTCAAATAAATTGAATGTCAGTACCATCAACTAATTCATACAAATAGATTTATAGCATTATTAAAAGAGTATTTAAAAAGGTTACTGTAGAACCACAACATTGAATTCCTCGTTAGACCATCAATTGATGCTGTTCATCTTATTGCGGTTAGGACTGGATGCGAGAGGCGGAAGACAAGGTGTTGTGGTTGCAGTTTGAGGAAGTCCTATGTCCAGCAGTAGTTTGCGGTAAGTATGCTGAATTGATAGAACTCATTGTGAAGTACTGGGGGCCTAAAAAGGCCACTTTGGCAGAATCATAGAATGATAATATTATGAATAATAATGGACAGTTAAATGTTATGTTAATCGTATCAAATCCCATTGGTGAAGGATTTTTCAGTTATTTTTTTTTGCCTGTGCTAAAATAACAATCAATCCAATCCATTACCAATCCCAATCACTTTGATTATACCTACGTAATGCAGCGAAAAATAAATAAACACGGACTGTCTTCGCCATATTATGATTATGCCAGTAGTTATCCTTTTATGATTCTGCCAAAGTGGCATTTTTAGGCCCCCAGGTCATTTGTTAGATACATAAAAGTGCTGTGGAATTATCGGCTTTTCTGTACCCAATTTTGTACAATAAAAAATGTTAACTTTAGTATTGGTAGTTAAAATGAATATGTTAGAGATCACGCTATATCAAAGAAATACTATCACAAACCTCAACCGCAATCCTAAACATTTCCACCACATATTTTCACGATGCCTCTAAATTACTGCATCCAAACGTTAGCACATCACACGCGACACCAAAACCTGCAGAACCAGTAAAACACAGCTGGGGAAATTAACGCAAAACCGTTAACTAGCCGTCACTCATAAAAAACCCACATAAAAATATGCGGCGTCATTAAAATAACCGTGAAACCCCATTAAAGCTGCGACTGAAATTCGCGTCGCCTATCACACGACGTCATTTTAATCGCAGACAGGCTTTCCAATTAGCGCAGCTTTGCCCGTCACTCATTACTGCCATAAGCCCACGAAAATCCCCCAGTGTGACACAACAGTTAGGACCGCGTTTCGTTCACGCGAATGCTTGGTATTTTTTTAATCAAGGATCTAGCCAAAGGAAGGGAAAGTTTTTGATGTAGATTCAGTTGTCACAAACATGTCAAGCGTATGACACTTGCGAATGACGAATAGTGTGCATGCAGCCTAACTAACTAACTAGGCTTTGTGCCGCCATTTTATAATTTTGATTCTGATTTTAAAATAACAGACTTTGTTTTGACAGTAAAAAGAATGATATTGTTCAAATCGGAATCAAATATTTTGATCATTCAATCGTTATAAACGCTAATATTATACTAGAATTTTGTTATAACGTAAAATACTGGCAATATTTGCATGAAATTATTCAAGACATCAGTCGCAGGCTGCGCATAGAATTTAATGTTGCAAATGTAAAATCAAATTTTAACGTTTATTATACATTGAAAGCGCCGAGCGCGCGAATGAACTGGCAGCTTTAGCACTTATTGGTCGAAATCAAATTGAAATAAAACTTAATTGGCACGAATTAATTCAAATCCTATAATATCGCCGTGCTGTTAATTCAACGAGTTTATTATAGCTTGTTTAATGGTATTCGGATAGTTTAAAGTTATATTGCTCAATTGCCTTTTGTGTGTCGCCTTTCATTACATTGTACCTACTTACACATTGGGCATCCATTTTAATTTTATTTAACTATTTCGTCCATTCTTATACTTAACTATCGAAGGTAACTCAGTTCTAGGAAATGGCTATAGACTTTAAAATTAAATAAAAATAATAATAAGTAATCATTATTTCAAAATCTTACAAGTAGACATAGATCGGGAAAATTGCGCAACACAATATAGTAGTAGTGGCCTTCATTTTGACAGTTCAACAACATTCTTTGCGTTATTTACGGTTTAAAGCAGACCAATTTTTAAACATATGAAGCAATGGATTAGCAACATCCTTCAAAATGATTCATATTGTAATTGATAGTGTGTTGCGAAATTTGGGTGCTGGTTTACAACATAACAAGGTATTCAATTTTATACAAAAATCAAACAGTAAATATTTTAATAAAACACAAATCAATGTGCATACTAACACTGCTTGCTCCCGACCGCGAGGCGTGAAGCATCTCATTAGACGAGCCCGATACGTGACCCGGCTGTCGTATGTATCTTCATGTATATTATATACAATATACATGCATGTAACTACATCGTATATACAGCTGTCGGTTGCAGTTGTCAGCTATTCGGAGAACATCTACCTAGAGTTGGAGATATTTCGTAGCATCTTGTAAAGTTGGTGTTTTAGGGTATATGGGAATACTATACCAAGTAAGGTTGACTTTGTTCAAATGACGCTTTTGACGATGAGCAATCGCCATATTAGCTATTGACATTAAGGCTACACTTTCGAAAAAAGCTTAAAAACAGCGTGCAGATGAAGCAGCTTTTCTCCGGAACTTACAGAGAAATTACATCTGAAAAAATAGTTGGTAATCTACATGATATGTATTGTAATTTGGTTTAGCCATAATTACCTATCGCTATATAGCTATCGATATCACCTATTAAGAAAAAAAACCACCAAATCACCTCCAAATCGTTGAGATGAAACCATTTTACTCCTTAATTTTTTATCAAAAGAATATAAAAAAAAAATCTAGTGCTTTGCAATACAAACGAAAATGATTTGGTTTTGTTACTTTTTAAAAACATGTATATTTTTTAATATAATAAATTAAAAATGCGATCGTTTCTATATCATCCCCGCACTCGTCCACGAATTCAGTGCGGGGCGCCTCGTGTTGCTAGGCAACGCGTTGGCATGCGGGTGCATGCGGGTGGCGGAGTGGCGCGGAGAGGGGTAGTTAGCTCCGCCCAAATGCACAAGGTCGTTGGCATGAATACAAGCCTTAATAGCAATAATTATGAAACAAAAGCATAATCGAAATATGACCAATCATTCTGTCTGCCTTAGCTGTCAAAAAGAGTAAACCTAGTTAATGTGGATAAGACAGAGATTAAAACAGAAGACGTACTAGCAGGGGATCGAGGAGGGGGGGGGGGGGTGGAGGGAGATTCAGGGGATCAGACCGGAATAAATCCTTTTCCCAACTATGTTAGGATGGGTCGGCTTCCAGTCTAACTGGATGCAGCTGAAGACCAGTTTTTTTTAAGAAAAGTCACTGCCTGTCTGACCTCCACAACCTATAATATCCAAGGTTGCGCTTCCAAATTATTGGAAATAGAATTGTTTTTGGAAAACACCAAGTTTGATGTCATTTGTTTAACAGAGCATTGGTTGAAAGATCATCAAGTAAAGTCAATTAATTATGAAAATTATTGTGTAGTTAGCCATTTCAGCCGAAAACGTATGATACATGGCGGATCATTAATATTACTTAAAAATTCTATTAAATCAAAAGAACGAAAAGACATAATCGGACTGTCTGTTGAACACACCATTGAATTGTCCTGTGTTGAGCTTGATAAGCATGTTATAGTATGTGTATACAGACCTCCAAGTTACCAGAATCTATCGGTGTTTGATTCTGTAATGGAAGATGTGTTAAAGAAACTTAGTACTAGTAGTAAGTCAATAATAGTATGTGGAGATTTTAATATTAATTTATTGGAAAATAACTCGAATACTGTCAGATTGTTAAGTCTTTTTGGGTCATTTGATTTGTCAAATGTTTTTATTGAACCAACCCGAGTGACAGCTTCTTCTGCCACTTGTATTGATAATGTTTTTTGTAATTGTGATTACTTACACAAAGAAATTGTAAATAAGTTGCCATCTGATCACAGTGGACAAAAAATAACATTTAGCTCCTACATGCCTTTACAAAAAATTCAAATAAGGTTTAGGACAATTACATGTAAAAAGTTAGAGAAATTAAATAATTCTTTGGCCAGTAAGTTATGTGATCAGAATTTTAATAATATAGGTGACCCAAATGAATTCTACGCCGAGTTCTTTTCAATATTAAACGCGCAGTTTAATGACACTTTTCCACTAAAAACTAAAAATATTCACACAAAGTTTTTATTTAGTGACTGGGCGACTCCAGGTATTCGTAAAAGCAGGGAAAAACTTTTTGAACTCTATGGCTTAAAGCAACATATGAATAATACAAACTTTCATCAGTATGTTGCAAAATATTCAAAAACTTTTAAAAGTGTGTGCCAAAAAGCTAAAGTAAAGTAAATAAAATCAGCTGATGATAAAATAAAAACTACCTGGCAAATAATAAATAATGAAACAGGTAGGAAAAAACAGCCTAACACTGAATTTAATTTAGAAACTGCACATGGCCCCATCAACTCAGATGTAGAAATAGCTCAGGAATTTGAAAACTTTTTTTCTAATATTCCCCTTAAAACTACTGAAGCTTTAAATTCATCCCCCACGCTTTCTGCTGCCTTACTTAAAAAGAATGTAAAGGCATGCCCTTTGGAGTTTAGGTTTCAGCATACAAGCCCCCAGGCTGTTATAAAAGCTTTTAGAGATCTTAACATTAAATCAACAGAAGATCTCTGGGGAATGTCTGTAAAAGTATGTAGATCTTTCATCGAAACTATTGCGCCCTATTTAGCTTTCATATTTAACACCAGTGTTGACCAAGGAGTCTTTCCGGATCTTATGAAACATAGTAAAGTAGTACCATTGTTCAAATCCGGTGATAGTAAAGATCCTAACAATTATAGACCTGTGTCAATTCTACCAGTTCTCAGTAAGGTGTTTGAAAAGTTGATGCTCAATCAAATGTTACGTCACTTTAATAAAAATTCCATCTTTCATGAACACCAGTACGGTTTCACCAAAGGGCGTTGCACTACTGACGCTGGTGTTACCCTAATAAAGAACATTTTTAACGCCTGGGAAGAAGCACAAGATGCCATTGGAATCTTTTGCGACCTCTCTAAGGCGTTCGATTGCGTAAACCACGAGACACTTCTGATGAAACTGGAGCACTATGGAATTAGAAAAGCAGCACTTGACTTGCTAAGATCATACCTGAAAGATAGAAAGGTTAAAGTTCAAGTAAACGGCGTAAACTCATTAGGGTCTGAAATGACAATGGGTGTTCCTCAAGGTTCGATATTGGGTCCATTCCTCTTTTTAGTTTACATTAATGATTTACCCCAATTAATTCAAAATCAACCGAAGATGGTGTTATTTGCAGATGACACATCATTAATCTTTAAAATAGACCGACGGTCACAAAATCTTGACGACGTGAATAACTCTATTCTTCAGGTCCAAGATTGGTTTACGGTAAATAATTTAGTACTTAATGAAAAAAAAACCAAATGCATTAGATTTAAATTACCGAATGTTAGAAGTAGCGAATGTGAAATCATATTGAATGGCCAAAAACTAGAATTTATTGATCAGACAGTTTTCCTAGGAATCACGCTAGACGAGAAATTACAATGGGGACCTCATATAACATCTATTGCGGGGCGGCTAAGCTCCGCCGCTTATGCTGTTAGAAAGATAAGACAGTTAACAGATGTAGAAACCGCGCGTTTGGTCTATTTTAGTTACTTCCACAGTATTATGTCATATGGCATTTTACTATGGGGTCGGGCTGCTGACATTGAATCCATTTTCTTTTTACAAAAGAGAGCTGTCAGAGCCATTTACAATCTACGTCGTCGCGAATCTCTTAGGGAACTATTTAAAAAGGTTAATATCATGACGGTACCTTGCCAATTCATTTATGAAAATATTATGTATGTAAGAAAAAATCAACATCTTTTTAATAAAATAAGTGATAGGCATAATTTTAATACTAGAAATAAAGATAAATTAGATCAACCTTTTTTCAGATTATCTAAAGTACATACATCTTTTATGGGGTACTGTGTTAAATGCTACAACAAAATACCTTGTGACATATTGCAATTAAATGAAAGAAAATTTAAAACTCATATTAAAAGTACACTTTGTAAACAAGGATATTACAAATTAGAGGATTATATCCAAGATAAGAATGTTTGGAAACATGCTGGTCCTGCTCCATAGGACAATCTAAAAGTCTAGACAAAATCAAACTTGTTCCTAATTTAATTTATATATATATTTTTAATTATGACATCTTATTCTAATTCATTTTTACAATCTGCGACTACAGTGACTCACACACTTGTTAAAGTTCAACTACTTTTGCATTTTTTTTTTTTAATAACTTGTAAATATGTGAGCACCATGTATCTATCACTTATTTGATTTACCTGTCATTGCTTAATTTTTAATTCTTTTTACCTTTTGTGGTAGACTAATTTTATTATGGGTGCATCGTGTTCACATATAATTTTTATTATGTATACAAGACCTTGTAAAACATTTTTAAAAGAGTAACGGTGGAGTTTCTTGCCCATTCTTCTCCATACGAAAACTACCTTTTCGAATGGGCGACTAGAATCATTTCTATTTAGTTTTTTTTTTGACGTTCAAAAGTGCCTTTAATGTGCCTATTTGAAATAAATGATTTGACTTTGACTTTGACTTTGAACCCAGTTGCTGGGTAATACGATACGCCTGGGTAAGACTGGTTGTCAGACTTTCGGACGACGCGTAACGACTGTCAAAAATCCACGAAGGAATAGTCTTGATAATTATGTATAGAGCGACAAGCGTAGCTTAACCTGATTGATCAACCCGTGCGGTTGATATTACTTAGCCACAAGACCCTTCCAGAAATTTGATCGGAATTGAAATATGAACAATTTTAAATTTAAAAATAAAACCGAAACTGCCAAATATTCAAGCACAAAATTATTTAAATCAGCTACATAGCAGGAACACTAGCAACACACGAAAATACATTTTCATAGTCATGTTACAACTACAATGTACCCGAAATTTCGGCTAACATAGTCCGACATTGTCGCTTAGTGCGAACGCGGCCTCCTAAAGTCCTAACCCTTAATTGCGCACAGAATTAGCTGCGCGCGGCATAATAATGCGCAGGTGTACCTAATAATACGCGCGTGTAATTGTGCGCACATGTTGATAATATTGCATAGCACTGTAAACACGTTCTTCATTTACTTGTTCATGTGTATGTAAGGTATTTGGACTGGGATAATGTGGTGATATATTTCGGTTAGTGTTAGAAGCAGAGGAAACTTAGGTAGTTGGGTGAGATGCAAATTTTGGCAAAAAAAAAATATTATATCGCAATATAGATTTCTTTATTTACATTCAAATGAGCATATAATTATGTACAGTATTAAAATAATAATAAGAATATGTACAAGTTTATAAAAAGGAAAGGAAATAATCAAAGGGCATCAAAAAATTTATCCGCATCGCTGTCAACAGGAAACGTGCCCAAAAGACTGGCAGCATTGCCACGTTGTATGGCAATGCTGATTCTTTGGCCAAAAAATAGGCCAGCCAGCTGGTCACGTGAAGAGTCGACCAACCGCTTGGCGATGTCTTGAAATACTACGGCATAGGCACTACAGTATATCGCATAAATCAAATTTTTTGGTAAAGTTAGGATTAGATACAATTTTCAGCAAAAAAGTGTATTAAATTGTTAAAAGCCTTATTTTTTTTGGAAATGAAGCCTTTATGTTTCTTTTCATAGATAGAGCCTACTATGTGAAACAGTGTACCTTTTTTCAGAATCTTTCTAACCTAAAAAAGACTGAAATAAAATGTTTAGAATTTGATAATGATCAAGTCCAAAACTTTCACATTTTGTAATGTAATGATCAAGTCTAACTTAACATTATCGAATCAGATAAAATTAGTGTGACTACTAACGACTTCAAAAAAAAAAACTCAAAATTATGAAATAACTTTAATTTCGGAAGTCGGTGGCAAAAAACTAAAACTAAAATACAGATCCCAAGACACCTACTTCCGAAATTAAAGTTATTTCATAATTTTGAGCTAATTTATTTTTGAAGTCGGTTTAATTTTTTGGTAAAAGGATGGGTAAGGTTTCACATTTTTTATTCCCTGTTTGGTTTATGCCTAATAAATGTACGACCCATGATAAACACATTTGTCTGAAATAAAAAAGGTAGTCAGTAAAAAAATAATTTTAATTCCGCGTTGTACAACTGGGCTTGCCTCTGCAGCGAAAGGGTTACTGACCCGGCTATAATGCACACTGCAAGTACCGTCAAGCTTGCTACGAGTCTACAAGCTACTTCGAGCCATAACTTATTATTTTCATTTTCATGGATACCAGTAAATTGTTCTAGGTTCTTATATTTTTGTCAGTAATTTAGTAAAGCCTGTCTTTCACAAGCTTTTATTAAACTTTCAATGTTTGTATGTATTTTAGTCTGTTCAGAGGCTTAATAAGTGTGAGTTTTTTCACTCACTAGAATTTTATATGGAAAAAAGTTATACAGCGCCACCTGGTGGTCACTAGGAGAAACCTAATTTCCCATACAAAATTAGAACGCGCTCGCAATCGAACGTGAGTCGAAAAAACTCAAACTAAGGCCACAGGTCAAAGCTTGCAACTGAATTGTAGGTTTCCTCAACAGATTGAGCTGAATCATTTATACGGAGAAACATGTAAATGAATAAGACTATAGATAGTAAAACCACTGACATGATCAGAAGATCATCATCATCTGCCTAGCCTTTTCCCAACTATGTTGGAGTCAGCTTCCAGTCTAACCGAATGCAGCTGAATACCAGTATTTTACATGGAGCGACTGCCTATCTGACCTCCACAACTCAGTAACTGGGTAATAAGATACCCCTTGGTGAGACTGGTTGTTAGATTTTCGGGCTTCTGGCTACTCGTAACGACTATCAAAAAATCCTCGAATGACAGCTAGAACCAACGGTTTAACGTGCTTTCCGAGGCGCAGAGTCACCCATCCACAGACCAACTGCGGCAAGCGTATACAGGCACTTTCTAATTGTCAAGGGGTCGGGAAGTGAGAAAGATGAAGCTAGTTGCCCATTCCAAAGCATAGTAGGTACCTATAGAGAAGAACGGGCAAGAAACTTCATGGACACTCTTTTAAATCAAAATAATATGGTTGCATCATTCATGTTAAAAATTATGCATTTTCAACTTTAAAAGCGGACGTTACTCACCAGACTATTAAAATAATATTAGGTACTTACTGTAATGTGTTGTATATAGTTATGGTAAGTACTTACGTAATGTAAAATGTTAAAATATTATTACCACGGCAACTTCCTTATGGAAGCATTATGAAACCCGTTTCCCTTATCCTCCCTTTAAACACCTCGCACAAAATTTGATGCGCATTACGAAAAACATATTCCCCCCTTTTAGCAGCATCTTCCCCCACTACTTTATTTTTATAATCCGCATTAATTCACAAAATTTAAGCGAAAACACACTTTTTTTCACGCTCAAGGTAAGTGGGTACAGTCATAAGCACAAATAATGAAAATTATTTGAAAAGATTTTTGAGAAGTGAATGTGTTTGAAAAGGAGGTAAGAAGGTACAGTTGCCTGCAAAAGTTAGTTGATATTTTTCCACTTCAGCTGTGACACACCACATTATCCCGACCCCAACATACATAATTTGGAAAGAGACAGGCATATTGATTAATTTGCATCATTTTGAAGCATATTGCTAATCTATTGCTCCTATTTCTATGTTCGAAAAACGGGTTTGCAACAACATAAACAACACAATGAATGGTGTTCAACTGTCAAAATGAAACCCATTGCTACTGGTAGTGTGTTACGCAATTACCCTGCTGAGTTTATGTTGTATAGCTCAATCCTCGTCTACGGATTCGGTCATCAGCGGACGTACCGTGGTCCTTGCAATCTATTAAAATTATATTTTGTAACCTTTGTAAACGATCTGTATTAAAACAAGTATTTTAACCAAGCGAGACATACTTTAATTCATATTCTAAACAATCGACATCTTTTGAATCTGAATTTAAAAGATGTCAGGAAATTCAGTTGGCTCCTAAAACCAAAATAACTGGCTCTAGTACACAAATCTGTGCCGTTGACTGTACTCTGCCAATTTCTCCCAACTTTTCACTTACAAAGTTTACTTAATGTAACGATACAATGTTTCCCTTTATTTAATACAGTTTCTTTCACTGTTTGTCTAATAAAAACTTATGTAATTTTATTAGCATAATATTTGCTAGGAGTTGGCGCGTTCGGCGCGATCCGCGCATTTACCGAATGTCTCGGCGTTTAGTTTGCATAACGTTGTTTAGCGTATGTTGTGTGTATAATAAATAAGTTTTGTGTTTGCGTGTATAGCTTCTTTTGGAGGTAGATATGTCATATGTATGAATTTGGTGGTTTTTGGTGGTTAAGGATACTACTTTATTTTTTACATGTTTTGCGTAAAATATTGGTAGCTTGATGTGCTGGCGTCTGAACATGATAATTGCAGTCGCATTTAACACATAAAACTCCAATCCCCAATCAACACCACAGGCCTTCAGTTCTACAATTAATTCGAAACCACACATTAACATTTACAGGCATAAACACACAGCCCCCCTCCCAACACACCCACACCGTGCCCAGAGTAGCGAGAGGACGGCCACAATGCACCCACAAACGCTCGCCCTACTAAAACTCCTGTCGCATTAAAAGGGTAACTATTGTACAACGCATGCTGACTTATGGTGCAAGTTATGGGAGTATTAATTCTAAATTGTTTGGAAAGTTTTGGTGGTGTTTAGGAGTTTGGATGGCCGAATGTATTTTTTAATAATAATATTTGTTAGTATTAGTCCTCCTTATCGATTTCGACAACGGCGACCCATTAAAATTATTATTATTTCCTAGCGTGTGCCTTAGTATGACTCGCCAGACCGAATGTTGTTTTAAATACCCGATCACAACTAAAACTGCATCCTGTTAGACTGGAAGCCGACGACAACATAGTTGGGAAAAGGCTAGACAGCTGATGACGTATTTGTTAGTAAACTACAAACAAAATGAAAGTGTTATGTGAAGTGCACTTTAGTGTCTCAGAAGTGAGTGGGTGTGTTAGGTCCACATCTGCCATCATCTGGGGAAAAACAGGCATGTGTGTTGTCTTTGGTCCCTGGCCTGGGCTGGTCATCAAGCAAAATTGTCAACATTTTTTTGTTTTTTTAAGCTTGAGTACGAGGCATTTGATTACGTCGTGTGTGTATATTTATCTTTTATTTTTTTGTTTATTATTTTATTTTTTCTTTTTATATGCAATGTGCGTTTTGTTTGTGCAGAATAAACAGTTTTTCTTTCTTTCTTTCTGCATAAAGTTGTGTTATGTTAGGTCTTTTTGATGTTTGTAGTAACATAAGCTCGACAATCAGCAAATATTTTGACGTTTGTAGTAACATGAGCTCGACAATCAGCAAATATTTTGACGTTTGTAGTAACATAAGCTCGACAATCCGCAAATATTTGGACGTTTGTAGTACCATAAGCTCGACAATCAGCAAATATGTTGACGTTTGTAGTACCATAAGCTCGACAATCAGCATATACTTTAGATGTTAAGTAGCGGGTTATTTTTTTTTTTTATATATTATATTATAAGCTGGCAACCCTATCGGTAACCCTACCAGCAACCCGATCACCCCTATATAAAGGCTGACTCGCTCATTTCTGTCCACAACCCGACCCTTGCTCGACGAGCCAGCCCGCGTAGCTGAGCAAGTAGCTTTAAATTCCCCAAATAATAATCAGACCCAGCCTGACCATTGCTGTCCTCCCCCCAATGACGCACTAAGCCGAGGCCCGAACCCCACAGGGGGTGCCCTTAGTGTCGGTTCATTTAATGAAAAATCCTAGTTTGTAAGCCCTGGCTGGGGGACTTAAAGTAATTTTTGGCCACCACAGGATAGTCCGGTTAAGCAGAAAGGCAACCGTCTAGAGTTACATCTGCGAGTGGTCATATCAAAAAAAAAAAAAAAAACTGTCCTTTTTCTTTCGTTGCCACTGAGGGTGGTCGGATCGCTGCTAGGTATACTTACGGTCGTCTCCGCATAGGTCATGTGAGCCATTTCCTTGTGTGCTATTTCTCATCTATTTACTGTGTTCGGTGCTATTCTGTTTCTATTTGATTTTTCGTAGATTAAATACAATTGTTGTCAATAAATAAATGTTAGATGACCTCTCACGTGGTTTTCTTGAATACTTATACCACTTCTGACCCAATAATATAGATATCATTATCATCATTGTTCATTGTTTTTTTTTTTTTTTTTTCGGTTTTAGTAGTCATCTCGGTAGTCTTTCTAACCATATCATCTTTCCCACAGTCCATTAATCGTTTCTTCCATTCATTAAGACACCAAAAATTCGAAGACATGTGACATCTACCAACTCGTGTGGTGAACTATAACAGCCCACTCCCTCTCATCGAGAGGAGGCCTACGTCCCAGCAGTGGGAGTATTATAGGCCGACAACCAGCGCCCCGCGGTTTTACCCGCATAAGTATCGATCCCGTGGGAATATCGGGATAAAACTATCCTTTGACCTTTCCCGGGACTCAAACTATCTCTATACTAAATTTTATCTAAATCGGTTTAGCGGTTTAAGCGTGAAGGGGTAACAGACAGACACACTTTCGCATTTATAATATTAGTATGGATTATGAATCCATCGTTTCTACTTAAAAATTTCCGAACGATGTTCTATTAGTTTATAGCAAAGTAAATTTCTAGCACTGTAGTTGGTCATAATGTAGCAGTTCGTGACACTGCAGTTTAAAAACGGGCAACTTGCCAATATATCGAAAAGTCCATACGTTTAGATTTCCATAATTCTCCACTAGAATAAAGGAACTTGCATTAATTCGGTAACAGGTAATAAATCCATTATTTATCAGCAAACGTTGTTCTAAAATTATTTGTTGAAAGACCACCTTTTACAAAGGGGATTGAAGTTTTTTATAAATATCCTGGTATACCTACCAGTCCGCCATTTTGTCTTCTTTTTTTCAAAATGGCAGCCACGCATAAAACCTATATAAATTTGATGGCTGTCATCAATCCAAACAGAAAAAAACATAATAGGACCAAACCCCTAAAAAGCGTCATGATTCCGAGATATTAACGTTCAAAATTGATCACGTGTCATCCATATTTTTTAAACTTGCTTAGGTACAGTCAACAAAGGAGTTAAGTATACAGGAGCGTCGGATATTGTTGAGGTTTACTAAAAAACCGATGGATATTCTCGAATAAAATTTTAGTTTATTAATAGAAAACAAACAACTCATTTATTAAATTAAATTTCAGTCCAGAACATCCATCGGTTTCTTAGTAAACTTCAACTATATCCGACGCTCCTGTATACTTAACTCCTTTGTTGACTGTACATCTTGTTGCGTAGATGTTTGAAATAATCTCTCTGAATGTTTAAAATAATCATTTAAGATATAAGGTATAAGGGCCCATTAAAATAGATGGACACACTTTTAGAAACCATTCAGACCACCAAAATAAGGAAGATGATAAAAAAATATATAAGAGAAACGCATAGATGCTTACAAGAAAAATAATCAGCTAACGAAAATACACTAATGTGGCCGGCAATTTATTATTTTAGGTCAAAACAAAATCAATTTAATCAGTGTTTTTTTGCTTGGATATCTTTAGTTAGACGTACTGAGCGCTGTGTTAAAATTAGTCCATCTTTTTTAATGGGACCCTGTGTATATGTTTATTTGTTATTCATGTATGGCCAACATTTGTTTTATGTGAGTATGGATTTAATTCTTTTCCTAAGGGCTTTTATCCCTATATTTTGACGTTCAAAAGTGCCTTATAAGTGCATATTTGAAAATTAATGCTTTGACTTTGACTCTATCTTCCGTGTGATCACTGCTAGAGATATAATTAAAAATAACCCCAACCGAAATAACCCCAATATGTTTAAAATAATATAAAGGATTCATGCATGGCCAAAATTTGTTATAAGTAAGTGTACGGATTTAATTATTTTCATAAGGGCTTTTATCCCTATATTTTGATGTTCAACGGTGCCTTTTATGTGTCTATTTGAAATTAATGCATTGACTTTGACTTTATCTTCCGTGTAATCACTGCCAGAGATATAATTAAAAATAACCCCAACCGTACTAAAAACAAATGATCAACTTTGAACTTTAAAACATAACATAATGATTACGCTCATCCCAGATACCACACCGGCTGATATAGGTCACATGCTCACTAAGTGAGCACCACCTAATGAACGCGAATCTTAGAGTGGGCTATACAGGGTGTTCCCTCTGCTATACAGAGTGTTCGCATAATTTGATTGAGTTAAAACTTTGCCCAAGTTTGATGAAACTTGATTAATAATTTCGTAGCAACATTGTGTTGGTCTAACCGGGTAAAGTGTTGGACTAGACAGCGGGAAAACTTGGGACTTGAAACTGCTTGAACAAAGGTAGTAGGGATTAAGTTTTTGAGTATTTTCGGTAAGGCTTACCTTTGAATCTGCTATCTTATAACACTCTGTGGATCAACTTTAATGATTTTTCAGTTACGTCTTAACAATGTGGATGCAAACCACTATAGGTATAGACAGTGAAGTTACTTGATATGCTAATTAACACCCTATGTCCGTTTGCCGTAAATCACTATAATAATATTATTTCATACTCTGCCAAAGAATGACAGTTGTGATTTGAAGATATTGGTAATTTGCTGAACAATGAGTTTTCCTGACTTTACGTAACGATTTTCTTAGAAAACATTCACCTTTACTTTACTGATGATAATGTTCAATTGATGCATTTTGCAGTTAGCGCGACACAGCTTGAACAATGAGTTGACTCATATTGAAGAGAGAAATAATATTCAACTTATTTTCATTTGTTTAACGTAGGTACTATAATAATAATCATACTAATATTATAAAGGCGAAAGGTTGTGATTGTGTTTATATGTTTGTTACTTCTTCACGCTCAAACGGCTGGACCAATTTTGATAAAATTTTGTATGAAGGTAGCTGACACTCTGGATTAACATAATATAGGCTACTTTTTATCCCGATATTCTTACGGGATCGACATTTACGCGGGTGAAACCACGGGGCACAGCTAGTCGTATACAAATATAAAATAAAATAGCCTGGACGATAAAAAACAATTATAGAGAATCACACATTTCTTAATACAAATAAATTATTATTGCAATAAAAAGAGTAAAAAAAAAAGATATAAAAAAAAGTGACCACAGACTGAAAATAAATAATAAGACTATGTCAGTAAACAATACTAATGTAAATATACAAAACTTATGTCAATGACAACAAAATTCATGTATTTTATTAGCATGTCAACATTCTGTCATTAGATTTTTGTATTTTATAAATACTTACTTTTGTTTTACTTTGTGTAAATAATTTCATCACCACTGCTCTCAAAATGGTGAAGGAAAATATCGTGAAGAAACTGGCATATCCTAGAACCAAAAACTCGAAGACATGTGACATCTACCAACCCAAACTGGGCCCGCGTGGTAGATTTTAGTCCACTCCCTTTCGAACAGAGGAGGCCTATATCCCAACAGTGGGAAAATTATAGGCTGATTAGGTATATTATATATTCCCAAATACTGTAATAATTATGCTTTATTACCTAACAAGTAAGAATTTTAGCCGTTTCTTGAATAAGCTCACGTTCTATATATTGATACTTTTAGTATGACAAAGTTTCCCAGGTGTTTACGTCGCTCTCAATAAGTTTAATTAATTTCCCTATTGTGCCCAACTTGCCAATTGTGTAAACTAGACACAATCTTCAACAAGAAATGTTTTCCTTTAATAAGCAAATATTATTCCAAAATTTACGAAAACAACTTCAAGTAATTCGAGAAAATTCCCGGGAAATGTAAAAGAACAAAGGTAGCAACAATGTCTCGATTCCGAAAAGTGTAAGGAAATAAATTAATATTAATTTGTTGGGCTACTCACAGGCTAGGCTACTTACACAAACATGAAACAAACTTGAATAATCTTAATGATTTTAACAATCTGTATTGTATTTTCAGAACTTATTTTGTTTAAACTTTCGCCTACATTACGTAATAAATCACTCGCTGAATTCTACTGACTTCTTCTTTGACTGCTCATACCTACTCTTAACAGTCTTTGGGAAGCTAATACTTCGGATAGTCTCGTACCCGATTGAGAACAAAACGCGCGGCTGCCTTTAGTAAAGCCTGTCTTTTACAAGCTTTTATTTAACTTTCAATGTTTGTACGTATTTTGGTCTGTTCAGGTCAAATCTCGCAACTGAATTTTAGGTTTTCCTCAACAGATTGAGCTGAATCATTTATACGGAGAAACATGTAAATGAATAAGACGATAATAAAACCACTGACATGATCAGAAGATCATCATCATCTGCCTAGCCTTTTCCCAGCTATGTTGGGGTCGGCTTCCAGTCTAACCGGATGCAGCTAATACAGTATTTTACAAGGAGCGACTGCCTATCTGACCTCCACAACCCAGTAACTGGATAATACGATACCCTTTGATAAGACTAGTTGTCAGACTTTCGGGCATCTGACGACCCGTAACGACTATCAAAAATCCACGAATGACAGCCGGGACCAACGGCTTAACGTGCTTGAATTATTTAATTAATGATATGGTTGTTTACCTCGCCACAGATTTTTTTTTTTAATTAAGTCGTTCAATTTCTTGAATCAAAGCTACATTAATTTGAGAAAGATAATATTTTACCAGTGGCATAATATTACCAGCTGTATGTGTAGGTAAAATATTATCTTTCACAAATAAATGTAGTTTTAATTTGAGTAACATCTAAAAAAATGCGAGTTAAGGCGACTACATGACCTAAAGCGTGGTCTTTGTCGGACTGCATAGAAATGAAAGAGAAGCGCGATGATATAACGCTGACAATTTATTGCAAAATATGAAGCAATTATTTATTTACAAAAAATCTATTGTTTGGACTAAAAAATTAAAATACTAGTGCTTTAGTATGTTGCTTGTAGAATAATCTGACAAAAAATCATAATGATTGTATGTATATGATTGTAGTATGGTTTTTATTGTAAAAAGAAAGTTTTTAGAGGTATATTCATATTTATTCATTTTTCTGATTTTGTTTCCTGTAGTCGATCATATACTTTTATTGTTTCTAAAACTTGCGTTTTTTGTGTTTAGGTCCTGTAAGCCCCTTAAGAGTGTTCCAGTTTTACTTAGGCATCACTCATGCAGACTCTGTTAATGCATCCCAAATCTATACTTACCACTACATATGTTTACCACCAAACTAATCTCCAAGCATAAAATTTAAATCCCCACCTCATTTTACCTGTTTACTATCAAAATATCGGCACTATCAGAGTACCAATAACATTTTATGGACTCTAAAAACTGTTTAATATGTCGTTCACGTTTGGTTACTGGGAACAACTCATCCGGCCCTGGATCCGAGCCAAACTCATCCGCACTCTGAGAACTACTTAGTATGGTCTATATATCATAGAAAAGAAATTGTGAGGACGAAATATTTTAGTCTTTTTTGTTGTGTAGTGTGATTGGTATGAGCAATTAATTAAAACGGTGGACGCAAACATCGTGAGGAAACCGGCAAGTCATAGAATAAAAAAAAACCGGGCAAGAGCGAGTCGGACTCGCGCACCGAGGGTTCCGTACCATCATATGTTTTTAAATTTTCACCGGCGAGCTACTTACTAGATCTCGTTCAAACCAATTTTCGGTGGAAGTTTACATGATAATGTACATCATATATTTTTTTTAGTTTTATCATTCTCTTATTTTAGAAGTTACACATTTTACCACTTTGGAAGTGTCTCTCGCGCAAACTATTCAGTTTAGAAAAAAATTATATTAGAAACCTCAATATCATTTTTGAAGACATATCCAATATCCATAGATACCCGACACGAATGGGTTCGATGAAAAAAAAAAAATTGAGTTTCAGTTCTAAGTACGGTTAATTTTTTAATTTTAATGCGGTTCACAGAATACATCTACTTACCAAGTTTCAACAGTGTAGTTCTTATAGTTTCGGAAAAAAGTGGCTGTGACATACGGACGGACAGACAAATAGACATGACGAATCCGTAAGGGTTCCGTTTTTGCCATTTGGCTACGGAACCCTAAAAATTTAATGAATGTGACATCCATAAATCCGCAATCCGCGGGCCGCGTGATGGTGTATAGCCGGCTCTGCCTGCCTGTGTCAAACAGTGGCAACGTTATAGGCTAATTTTGCTTAACAGCATTCTGTGATGGCCTTGATGGTTTCGCCTCTCCTCGTTTAATGAAGTAATCATCATGCTTGCTAACGCATGTTGGCGATTTCAAACGTTTACTAGTCCAAGTTTTCAATGTACAGATGCCACATCAAGCTACTCGAAACTGTCAAATTTTCCCAATCAACTTTGAACCTTATGCTTTAGCGATAAAGTTGAAAATCTATTAAAGAAATTTGACAGATTGTAGTAGCTTGATGTGCTGGCGTCTGTACTGCTACGACGTTTACGGACAATGTTCGAAATCAACAAATCTTAGCTGACAGCCTATTATTTGTCAGAACTTGAGGCTTCAAGGGGTTTGCAATTATATTATCAACATTGTCAAAGCCAACTTTGGAATGTCTCGTCTGTCCTGTGATTTGCACGGTACAGTCACGAGCATTAATATGTCAACACTTGGCAAAGGTCATTGGGCATCTTAGTATGGAAACCATACCCATGGCGGACACAAACGAAATATAGCAGAATGTATTGATATATGGCTCCGATTTACTATGGCATTAATCCCATTAATGTGAGTCACGGGAATCTCGAAAAAAAAAAAATTATCGAAAGTATATACAATTTAGTAGGGAGCAGTGGCCAAGTGGTAACAGCCGCGACTTACGAGTTGTAGGTCGTAGGTTCGAACCCAGACAGGCGCTTTACTTTGTGTAAATTATTTCATCAGCACTGCTCTCAAAACGGTGAAGGAAAACATCGTGAGGAAACCGGCATGACCTAGAACCAAAAATTCGAAGACGTGTGGCATCTGCCAACCCGCACTGGGCGCGCGTGGGCCCGGTGCGGGCCACTACGGCCCACTCCCTCTCACCGAGAGGAGGTCTGTGTCCCAGCAGTGGGAACATTATAGGCTGATTATGTATACATACTTATGCTCGGGACTGAAGGGTTCCAACCCTAACGCAGCAATACCTTGTGACAGTGGAAATAGGTATACTAACAATCCTCAGACCTAGATAGACCATTTATATTGCAACTAGCTTTTGCCCGCGGCTCCGCCCTCGTAGATGCCAGAAAATATTCCGCGGGAACATACTACCGGGATTATATAATGTCCATAAATGTGTAATCTAGGTTATAAATTATCTGTGTGCCAAATTTCATCCAAATCCGGACATTTTTGCGCCAATCCAGATCGCATACAGGCAAACACTCAAACGGACAAAAAATCTTAAAACTATATTTTGGGATATTCCTAATCCGTTGCGTCATATGTTCTAAAAATTTGTCTGCTCAACAACGTAAATAACGCAGTGAATGTTGTTGAACTGTCAAAACGAAACCTATTGCTGACTGTCAAAACGAAAGTATTGATAGTGTGTTACGCAATTACCCCACTAAATTCAAATAACAGTCCTAATCCGAAAAAGTCTAGTCTCCTTTTACTGTAACATCAACAAGCAAAATAACTCAAACATGTCGTAATAAATTCCGTATGTCGCTTTCAAACTTTGAATTACTTCTCTATTGAAAATCACCAGAGATCGGGACTTCGCAATTCGTCCGATTCAGCGCAGAACTTAGTCTGTGTTCACGTGAACAGTTTTCTTTAGTAGTCAACTTTGGACATATGCGAGTATATGGCAGATTGTAGGAAGATTTAGTGGCTGAAGTTTAGAGTAATGATTTATGTGTTTTAATCGGGTGTAGTTTGTTTATTTTTAATTTGAAGCTTTACATCTTGGCTATTAGTTTTCTCCTCTTCGGTAAGGAATCATCATTCTCCTGCCCATAACCCAATTTATTTGGGGTCGGCGCAACATGTATTTTTCTTCCATACTTCTCTATTAGTCGTCATCTCGGTAGTCACCCCCTTTCTAACCATATCATCATTCACACATTCCATCCATCGTTTCTTTGCTCTTCCCCTACTCTTATAGCCATCGACATCCATACTCAAAACTCTCCTCACGACATTTTCCTCATTTCTTTGTAACACATGCCCACATCATGACAACCGATTCCCACACAACTTTTTAGTTACCGGTGCCACTTTCAAACTCTTCGGTAAGAAATGAACCAGCTAATGTCCAAATATATTTAATTGTTTGATATGGTTGTCTGTTCAGGCCGAAGTATTGGAGTGTCATCAACTTCGAAGCCTTTTTTCATAGGCTTCGACATGAAATTACTTTTAACCCCTTGACTATTAAGCAAGCTTAGTAAGTTCGATAACTATAGAAAAAGTAATTGTGTCTCATTAGTGACAGTTAAGCTCTTAACAGATTCAATTAGGTACCTATACTCCGACTTTTAATTAGCTGCAGTAAAATGACACTTCTTACTGTCATTTCGTTAAAAAATGTTGCCACATAGTTTTAATTTAGATATTCGAACTTGACCAATTTTGATTTAACCGTAAACAATCAAATATTCTTTGTATTGATCGGATAAAAATATAAGTTGTAGTTTCAAATTAGCGTAAATACATAGTCTAATAAAGATAATTTTGTTTAAATTTTTACTCTGAAACTCCTACTCTATCGATCTAAGAAATCAATATTTTTAATAAATTAAAGTTTTCATTAGGAATAACGTTTACTGCAAGATATCAAAAACCTCGAAAATAAGAATATTTAAAAGATATGTTTGTGATTAAAATTAATGCTTTTTATAAATCCAATCCGATCACGGATGTGATGACCAGTAATGAGGCATTGTTCAATGTTTTTGTGATAAACTTATTATTATCCTGAATTTCATTATAAATAGGTAGGTATCATCCTCTAATAATATTATCCTCTTTTATAAAATAAATTTAACCCTGAATCAAGTTTAACTGAATGTTACTTGTTAATTTAATCGATTATTTTGTCACATCACTATTTAAATTTCATTATAAAGTGGTAACACAAGCTGTCATTTTACTGCAGCTAACTAAAAGTCCGACTATATCGATAATAGAACAAAATTTAGCAGAACTCACAAAACACAACGTTACTTAACTACAAAACACATTAAACTATATCCCTCGTTTTAAAACAATTGATTTTACTAACAAAATACTCCAAAAAAAAACTTTTACCAAAGACTGCTTTATTCATACCCAGAGACCATACAGGCAAAATTGCAGGCAGGAAACAAAACGCCGAAAAAGAAACTTCGCCTATATCGAGTCACCTCCCAATACCCTGTGCGGAACCTAATAAAAAGCGGTACAAAACACACATGGGAACAAAGCTATCGAAACTGAAACAGCCATCACACTTAGAAACACTCTTCACGCGTGGAGCCATCACAACTCTTAACTCAATTAAAAGTTCAAAAGAAACATCCCTTTAGCGTAGCCCGGACTAGTGGTGGGCCATAAAACATAAACGTACCGTACACGACCGTAAAATGAACAAAAAACACGCGAGTCAGTCAAAAATTCAGCACATCTCTACGAATTACAATGCTGGGTTCAGATGTCGCGAGAGAACCTTTAGTTTTTATTTATTTTCAATTCTAAAATAGTGTCCTATTTTCGTTATTCTGCTGTATTGAACTTTAATTTATCAGGAATTAAGATAAAACATAATGTAAACAACATTATGTCAGTAAAAGTATGATAACCAGATTTAGCAGCATTTTAATAAAACAACAAATCATACCACCCATTACGGCTCGGTGACGGCTTCCACTCCGTGCTTCGCAAGCGATGCGCCGCCGCAGCGCTCGGCAGGATGCGCGCCAGCATCAACATCATCCTGGCTGTTATTGCGGATGGACACGCGTTACGTCCAACACTGGGCAGCATAGGTACTCTTTTTTTTACTACTAACACTAGTCTCATAATTGACTGTACTATCAATCTATGGATTTAAAAGTCTGAATTAAAAAGTTTTTATATTATTATGTCCTTTTTTAAATTACATGCCTCATTTTATTACATTTTTAAATATTTCTTAAAAAAATAAGAATAAAAAAACATTTAAAAATATAAAAAAATAGTTATCCGCCGGTGTCGGGAGCAGAGTCCAAGCTACCGGTGGTTAGGGCTCCAGAGACAGGAACCTCCTCACAATGCGAGCCGTATCGAGGAGTACTGCCTTCTGAAGCAGGCCCTTGATCCAACCGCCTAACGAAAGCCTCGATAGATGTTGATCGAGGCTTTCGGCCATCAGTCCATTGGCCGATACGACAATCGGTTGTTGACATGTGGAATGTGAGCTCGGCTATCATAGCCGAGCTCACATTCCACATGTCAACAACCTCGTGAGCTAAGTCGAGATATTTAATTTGTTTCTCTTTCTCAGCTTTCACGAGGTTCCCGTCATGTGGAATGGTAACATCGACAATCATTGTGCGGCGCGCTAATCGGTCTATCACCACTATATCAGGCTTATTGGCAACAATAGTCCTGTCAGTAATGATAGACCGATCCCAGTACAATGTGACATGGTCATTTTCAAGAACTGGGTCGGGCACATACTTGTAGTACGGTACCTCAGAATCCACAAGTTTATATTTCAAAGCAAGTTGCTGGTGAATAATCCTAGCTACTTGGTTATGTTATATTATGTTATTTATTATTACGAGATGACTTGCTAAGATTGATTAAATTATGTGTAGAAAATCAGCCTCATTTTAATCTCAACAAATAAACATCGGCAGCAATCACCTCGCCATCTTAGCTTTAGACACGACATTCATAATGTTGTGTCTAGCAAAGATCAGCTTTCCCGTTGTACAAAACGGTCTGCAATAAACTAGCCTAAAAACTAAAACTACCGAAAAAGACTAGACTCCTAAATAATAAAACAGCCAAAACCTTCCGAAGCGCACGTACCACAGAGAAACCAACAAAACAGTGGCCCTATAACTCAGAGCAACTCGCTGACAGTCGCCTGCCGCGTCCCATCTGAACCCGGCCTCATGCCGACCGTAAAACCGAATGACCGACGTTTCGTGAATTTTTACGATGTATCAGAAACAGCGCTGTGCACTGCGTAGGTATATTTAATATTAAACACGCACTGTCATGCCTCGTACTATGTTTTTAATATATTATTCTGATGGAAAAGCCTGAAAATAGGAATAGAATTGTGTAACGAGATGGGTATATTCAATGGGCTGTTTGTAAATCTACACTTTTTATGATGATTGATATGCCGCAATTCATGCTAAATTCTTGTTTTAGAGCTGTGGTATAATATTATATATAGAATGTCGGTTATTTGATTGTTATATCAACGCTGTATAAAAATGTAGACCAAATGTTGTTTATTAATGTATGCAAGAACAAAGTACTTGTGTAAGTAAAGTTAGCCTATCAATAATTGAACGAAAAGTAGCAAACTACTATCATCCATGACACCTAAAGTATAAGAGCCAATATCAATCTTCCCTGGTCGTATAATTAGCCTTAAAGATCAGAGTTCTTAAATCAATACCACATACATAAAGTAGACACTGTAGCGGTAACTACAACGCCACATGCGAACAACGCGTCATACTGACGTCACGCAAAATCCTACATCTCGCAAGCAGAGTTTACCGCGCAACTAGCATAGATACAACGGCCCGACATGTATCATCGGGCAGCTGCCCGACAGACACAACACCCTCTGGTCGGAGGATCCTCCCTTTTCTATGGAGGATGAGTGAACATTACACCCTGTTTCTCATACCTCTATAAAACAAAACTATAGTACATACTACTAACACTAAAGGAAAGTTTAAGCGAAACCTCTACGTAGGACTATGAAAAGGTTTTGTAAAAAAAACTCGCTCTTTATTCCACTCACAGATAAATCCAGCATTAACATTAAACAAACAATTACATTACACATCACAATTAAGTACGAATCGGGAAAATCTCGATCCCCAAATGCAATTACCTGCATAGCTTTAACAAATTAGAATTCAGTATTAACAGAAGAAACACAGGTACTCTTTGTGAGACTAAAGGACTAGTGTTGTCTGCAGGTGGAGCCGGTGGAGGCAATAAAAACAGAAAAGTCCAACTGTAAAAATACAGTGAAAAAAATAGAAAACTCCCTAATAAAGTGGAACGTCCTTAAAAAACAGTATCCAGATTTTTTTGCTTCACTATTTCGCGCCTTTTGTAGAGCGAACTTATAAAGGCTTTTGTTGATATTAAAACACTTTGATGTTAGTTTGAAAGTGTTTTTTGATAGTTCGTTTCGTATATTTTTAAGCGTTTCGTTATTTATTTGAAGCCGTTTCATTTTTCGTTGCAGAGCCGTTAGATTCCGTCTGTAAAATAAACAATAAAAAGATATACTACAGTTGATATCTGAAGCAAAAACAATATTATAGCCCAGAGGATAAGCGGGAGTATAATAAAATTATATGCGCCAGAAATAATATTCTGCGATAACCAATCCGTTTGCACAGCGTGGCATTTATGGCAATTGGAAATGACATGTTGACTACCATTTCGTGCTGACAAAATTTGAATGTAGTAAGGTGGCAAAAGTACAGAAAATTCAACTGAAATAATAATTATTACACCTCTATTTTTTTGCTTTTGATTTAAGTGCTTGTCCAGTGTAAATTTTTGTTTACTTTTTTTTTATTGCTGAATGGAAACCTCGATCACGTCTGATGGAAAGTGATGGATGAGATCTATGATGCACTGCAACTCCCACGCATTAGCGAAACACAGCAGGCTGCTTGACGCCGGACTCCGGTAGGAGGGTGGTCGCAAACCAGGCGGGCATTAGCCCTACCACGTAGAATTGGCCAGTCAAATAAGGTGTTGGGTGTGACTGTCCAGGATGCTCCGAGTGCTCGGTTCAGTTGAGTAACTAGCGAAACAAACTGCGCTACACGAGGAGGCTTTTTCATGCGTCCCATGTTTACATTTGTCATACACTTTTGTCTACAGAAGTCACAGATATAACAGTCACTTTGGTTGACACACACTGTCAAAAGAAGTCTTATTAGTCGATTCGCACGAATTTGCTCGCCTGAAACGTGCGATTTTTTTTATAGGCGACTGACACGAAATTAATTTATTTGTGGGCGAATCGACAACTCCAGAAATATCTTTTAGGCCATTGGCACATTTTGAATTTTATTTAATGAAGTTAAGAAAAATATACGTTTTATCATATATTGGCACATTTTAAATTTTATTTAATGAAGTTAAGAAAAATATACGTTTTATCATATAACTCTTATCACTGGGCGTCCTTTTTTCTATACTAAAAGATTTATATTATTTCAAAATGTCGATTCGCTAGTTTCGGGCGAGTAAATTCATGTGAACCGACTAAAAACCCAAAATCAATAACTTATCAACCACATGTAGTTCAGTTATTAAATTAATTTCAACCCCAGAACAAAATTGTTTCAAAGAACGCCTCCTAAATTCCACATTATTGTCTGAGATTTTAAAAACGGTGTCTGTTTAATCGCGCCTTCGCGTGTTGTTGCCAGCTGCTACTGGGCAAGATGAACGGCCCACCGGAGACGTTTTACACAATACTCTGTCTCGTTATCTCGGTAAAATTTTACAATTTTATTGTGTACCTACCTTATTTCATTGGGGAGAAAAATTAATGGAGATTTTTTATAAACCAAGAAAAAAGTAAGCTCAATTTTTTTTGGTTTTGAAGAGACTTTGTGTGGATTGAAAGCAGCTATCTCATGAATATTGTTTTGAGGGTAGCTGCGGACCTAACAAATCAGGAAATCGAAAATTTTATCAGTCTATGGTAATTTAGAAACAGCCCTTTAAATTTTTACTTTATTTTAGTATCTTTATTATTATTTTGTTGCTACAGCGGCAACAGAAATACATCATCTTTGAAAACTTCAACTGTCTCACTGTATCACTGTATCACGGTTCATGAGATACAGCCTGGTGACAGACAGAGGGATGGTAGAGTCTTAGTAATAGGGTCCCGTTTTTACCGTTTGGGTACTGAACCCTAAAAAGAACACAGGTGTGATACCTTTACCTACGTGAAAGACTGAAATATTAAGGAACAGATTGACTATTTGGGATGAAACGGGAAACAAAAGAACAATAATATCAAAGACATTAGAAGGAAGAAATCAGTACGATTGGCGTAACAATTATTTCACATTCAATCACAACATAAAAAACAAATAGGTAATTACCTACACAAGAATATTATCACCGCATTAGAATTCCTGTACATGTTATCCCATGAAGGATCCAGACAAGCCGTGCTAACAACCCCTTCGAAACCGGAGGGTATATCCTTCTCGCACCGAGAAAACAATGGAAGGAGGAAGGTACACAATGCATTCATTGAGGGCGTCTCTAGCGTACCGTGTATCTTCTGTGCCCTGAACACAAACATGTTATGTTGTGTTATTTTTATAGGAAAAGGATGGGGAAAGCTCAATCTGATCGTGGAATCTTTGTTTTATTGAAAAATAATGATGGGGTTTTTGCGCTGTAATTTTCTTTATTTATCGCTTACTAGCTTCTGCCTGCGACTTCGTCCGCGTGTAATTTCGACCCATCACGTCCCGTCCTATCGCTCACCCGTGCTACTACTTCGTATGCGCTTAGCGTTCTATCCGACTTTTTTTCCTTTTGCTCAGCTCCCAAGGGCCGTAGCGTGATTTTAAATAGCCTATAACTTTCCTCAATAATTGGGGTATCAAATGAAACAAGATTTTTTCAAATCCGACGGGTAGTTCCGGAGATTACCCCTACATACAAACAAATTTTATCTCTTTATTAATATTAGTATAGACTAGCTTTTACCTGCAGTTTCACCCGCGTGGAGGTCAAAAATTATGCCACGGGATCTGATTAGCAGGTTCTAAAGTATTCTTTGTCCTCCCACAGGTCATGATCTATCCTATCGTTTAGGTTTAGGTGTAAAACGGTATCAGACAGACAAATAGTTATTTTCGCATTTATAATATTAGATTAAACAACGAAAAAAATCTTTAATTGTTGAAAGAAAGACAGAAAAAAAAAGAAAATATTTTATTTAGATATTTTTTTCTTCTTAGCTTGTCGATAGCAATCTAAATGAACTCGGCCCAGAATTCGGCTACTTGTTTGACGCCATCACTAGCGTCCATCAGTTCCTGTAACGTGCAGCTGACAGGACACGCAGGACACGATATTAAGTGTCCCATCGTTCGTGGGACAGCACCACATTTACACTCCAAAGCGGAGTCGTCTATGAATCTCCACCTGAACAGGTTTTCCTTGCTTCGGCCAACCTGGGTCTAGGTCTGTTTAAAGACTTCCAGGTTATCTAAGGTAACTCAAGTCCAGGTGGGAGGTCTTCAGCGGGTGGAACGAATGGTTTGGGTAAGGAAACACCCAGGTTGCACACAATATTCACACAAAACAAAACCAGAAAATCCTCACAGTTGCAGAAAATTGGCCCAGTTCAGCATGTTCGTAAAATGGTACACACACACTCACACCCCCCCCCACACACACACACACACCCCCAAACACACACAGTACAAAATGGACAGTACAAAACACACAGACGGTGTTTGACAGTGTTTTAGTGGACAGTATAAAATGGTTTATAGCATTAACATAAGTACACAAGTTTTGTCTGATCTCAATAGGGCTTAGAATGTCCACCACGATCAACAGACTATATTGCCAAAATTTAATATAGGTGCCCACGATTGGCAGACAAAGAAAATAAATTAAGAACCTAACCTTTGGCAAGCACACTAACAAATTAAGTTTATTCATGCTCAAAATAAATCCAGAGAAAGTAATTTATCGCCCACACAAGGCTTTGAACACACAAAGTGAAACACTAGGATAGCTATGAATGTCTACAGAAGTGAGATTTGCTCCCCACTCAGGTTTAAGCCCTATAAGGTAATATTGCCTTTAATAAACATGTTTTCTCAAAATTTTTTTAGGACCTATTGTTGAAAATTTTATCATAAATGTAATAAAAGATTTCTATTTCAATGGTTCTACACTTTTTTTTGTGAAAACGCAAAGAGAAGTTTGTAAATAAAATTAGGTAGATTTATAAAAAGTCTCTTAGAAAATTCCTCTAGGGCACAAGATAAATTAAATTAAAGTCATTGCAAAAAAAAAGAAGAAAATATCAAATTTTGTGGATGAAAATAGACCTCGTAGGACTTAAAGGCTTTTGACTACATTGTATGTGTATATTTTATGTATGTTTTATTTGTAATGTGCGTTTTGTTTGTGCAGAATAAACAGTCTTTCTTTTTAGGGTTCCGTACCTCAAAACTAGGAACCGTCCGTCCGTCCGTCCGTCCGTCTGTATGTCAAGACCCTTTATCTCGGGAACGCGTGGAGGTATCGAGTTGAAATTAAACCCATAAACTCAGGTCTACAGTCCCTTGAAGCTGTGAAAAAATCAAACACCTAAGTTAACGTAAAAAAAGATATATATACCGCAAAAAACGTGTATTTCGACACCCTCAAGGGAATCAAAATGTATAGGGTACTTCACGTTGACCTAGAATCATGAAATTTGGCAAGAAGCAAGATCATGTGCACAAGTAAAGGAAAAAGTCCGGAAACCGTAAATTTGTAGGTACTTACATAAAAAAAAAATCCCGTGATAAACTATTTACATACCTACAAAGTACGGAACCCTCGGTGCGCGAGTCCGACTCGCACTTGACCGGTTTTTCTTTCTTTTCTTTCTTTCAAACTTGCGGTTTATTGACAGACATACCTACTGAAGTTATAACGACAAAGTGGCCCATTCGGATGTTTAAAACTTTTTTTTAAGCCTCCATTTTGATTTGACGGCGCAGTTGAATGATGTCTATCATTTAGTTAAAATGCGGCAAATTTGTTACGCACAGTCTTTATGACCATGACCGCAATACTTTCATTAATTTTATCCAAAAAAAACGACCCAATTTTTTTAACAAATTGTTATGAATAACGAATACCATTTTGATCTCTGAGGGGTCCGTGGCTAAATAATAACAGCCGCACAGGTCGATCGATCAGGTTAAGCTACGCCTGCCGCGGTTGGTCTGTGAATGGGTGACCATCTTTATATACCGTGTCCCCTTCGTGCCTCGGAAAGCACGTAAAACCGTTGGTCTCGGCTGTCATTCGTGGATCTGTGACAGTCAAAACGGGTACGTGTTCCACGCGCGCCTCAAAGAGATGTCAGCATAAATTGAGGGGCCCCTTAGGGCCGAAGCCTGCCGGGTCAGCGGGATTGTCCGAAAGGATTACCGCTGGCCCGGAACATAAAGGGCTAAGGAAGGAACACGGGTGGGTTTTAGTCAGTCTATCAGTATGAGTCTGACGCTCCCTTCCGCTCCGCCTAGAGCGGGAAGGGGTCATTTGATGAATTCCCGGGAATGCACAAAAAAAAAAGCATTAAACCGAAAAATAAGTTTAGCAACCCGAAGTCATTTTAGAAGACCTATTTAACGATATCCCACACGATGGGGTAGACGACGAAAAATATATTCATGCCCACTTCCCATGTAGGGGAGCTACCCTAAAAAATAATATTTTTCAAATTTTTATTTTATTACTTTGTCGGCGTAATTGATATACACACTCCTACAAAATTACAGCTTTCTAGTACTAACGGTCTCTTAGCAAAACCTCGGACACACCGACAGACGGACATGACGAAACTATAAGGGTTCCTTGTCAGAATTACGGAACCCTAAAAATGAGGAGATTAGGCAGATCTTATTTTATCACATAAAATTGCCAAGCCTGAATAATATAATTTTAGAAAACATCTGGTAATTTACGTTTGTACTAAAAATAATCATAATTATTTTAAAGTTGTATACTTCCGAATTGACAACGAAATTAGTTTAGTCCGTTCTCCGCAGACACCTTATATAATCTTCATTTCTGCTCCAAATAATACAACTACATAAATATTTCCCAACTTCTTAGTTATCCCACATTATTGTTAGCCTAGTGTACCCGATTTTGTGTAAACTTAATAAACAATAATTACGGAAAGGCTAAGGGGCACTGTGCGGCAAGAACTTGGCACCAAAGGTAATCTTCGTCAAGTTTAAACTAAGTTTAATGTAAACTGTCGAGGTTTCACGGATTAGCGGTTAACAGTCGCTAAACCCCATCAGGGCCGAAGGCACAGTATAAGTGGATAAACAGTGAGCTAAGAGCGGTTTAAGAGCCGCGCGTTTTGGCCGACCCACGCGGGTGCTTATGACTCTTAAAGCTACAAATCATGGTTGTAACACAATCAGATGAGGGGTAAAGGCGAATTTCGGAGAAAGATTCTCGTTAATTCATTCATCATTTTTATAAATGATTTCCTTATAATCATCATCATTTCAGCCGAAAGACGTCCACTGCTGGATAGGCCCCAAACACCTCCACTTCAACCGGTTTTGTGCTTCTCGCATCCAACGAGTTCCTGTGGCCTTCACAAGGTCGTCGGACTACCTTGTGGAAGGCCTTCCAACGCTACGTCTTCCGGTACGTGGTCGCCACTCCAGAACCTTTCGGCCCCATCGGCCATCTGTTCAGCGAGCAATGTGCCTTCTGGTCCCGTCTTCGACAAATGTTTTATAGTGATACTGTTACTGTATCTGTGATTTTGAACAGCTGATTTTTTTTCGCGATTTCAGGTTTGGTTCCATAGTCAAAATTGTTCATAATTATGAGTACAATAACCTCTTAAGAGGTTGTTAATGTTTTACCAATAACCCTGTAGAAAGATGCTAAGTCACTAGGCTCTAGGCGTTAAGCAAGCCACCAGTCAGTGAGTATGTAGCCTAAAAAAATCTAATAACACAGCATAAAAACAAACGAACCATCGAAATCCTAGACCTACTGTTCCTTGTTACTCTGTGGCGTACTAGTTTAGCTCCTAAATTCTGTTCGAAAACGCAGGTACGGTACAGTCACGAGCACTAATATGTCAACACTTGGCAACTTACAATTGCGATTTTTTCGTGAAATAACGAATGCAACGTTGAAATACGACACTTTACATAAACCCATGGGTTCGAAAATACTTAGTTCGTAATAAAATAAAATTTCATTCAAAATTAAAGGAGAAAATCGTCTTTGAATAAAGCCAAGTGTATACATACTTTTTCTCGTGACTGTACACAAGTACTGAGATTAGGAACACGGCTGTCCTAAGGGTATTACTGTTGCTTGTTATTATCGTAATGGGTTCACTGGCTTTATTGTTCAATGGGTGTTTTGGGCAGGGAGACTGATACCCTACAGATAGTTGATTTGAGTGCTAATCTAAGCATCACTCTGAAAGCCAAAAGGAGAATTGAACCAACGCCAACGCCAGCTGTCGCTAAAACTAGCGCTGGGGCTCTGTCTCACATAGGGTCGTAGCATTATGCTGAGCAATAGCCGTTTTGCGTGTTATTTATTAATGTTTGTATTTTTTTTCTGCGTCATGTTTACCGCCAGTAAACGTATTTTATTTATTTCTGTGAATCGAATCAAATCGATGACTAGCATCTATTATGTAAGATTCAAAGTCCTGATTGACTGATATATCAACGCACAGCCTAAACCGCTGGTCCTAGAGACATGAAATTTGGAGGGTGTGTTTTTTGTGAAGAGTAGGTATTTACTAAGAAAGGGTTTAAATTCCACCCCTAAGAGGGTGAAATTTCAGAAGACAGAAGCTAGTTTCTTATAAAACTAAAACATTTGATGAATTTTGAAAATAAAAAACTGTTTATGTCCCTTAGCGCATCGAATACCATTAATCCGAAAAAACCCAAATTAGTGCTTACAGTTCTAATACCCTGTTCTACGCCTTCCACACCCAGTCAGACCCAGCCAAATTTTTAAGGTCGTTGGTCCGTCTTCTGGGGTTGCGTCCCACACTACACTCACTGATACGCGGTCTTCACTCCAGGACTCGTCTGAGCTATAACTAGTTACCTATTATAATAAACGACCCCGTGGGAATATCGGGATAAAAAGTATCCTATGTCCTAATTCAAGTCATGGTCTACCCATATGTCAAATCTCATCCGAATTCATTCAGCCGTTTTAACGTGAAAGTTTAATATCAACAGCATATAAAAAATAAAACTTTTCTCTTTATAATACTAGTTTAGACTAGTTTATATGAAGGGCAATTTCTTCCAGACGCAATTACCATACTCATCCGATCAGATTGAATAACTTCTTCAACCAAAAAATATAAAAGGATCATAGAAAAAAAAAACCTATTTTCATTAGACGCATTTATCGCAGTTCCAAAGTAATGTCATTTAAAAGTTTTTAAGTGTCATCGTTTAAAAGGCAGATCGAGCAGATAGTACTTTTTTTTAAAAGCTATTAAAATAACTTTTTTCTGAATCAGCACTGTCTTTCTGTCGATCTATGTTCGAGAGTTTGACATGGACCTCGGGCGGAAAATTCGAGATTTAAATAAAACTCCTTTAATAACGGGACATTCTATTTCAATGAGACTCGATGTAATATTGCGTAAAATAATATGAAATTCATCATCTGCCCAGCCTTTTCCCAACTATTTTGGGGTAGGCTTCCAGTCTAAGAAGTAGTAAAAAAAGAAAATATGTTTTTTGCAGTAAAAATGACTCAGAGATAGAATACAAACACAAAAACATAACAAATTGGGGGGAAATTTGCGTCACATCCACGCAATATGGCCATAGCTCAGCATAATGCTACGACCTCAAGCACTGTGCACTAGTAGCATCGTGTAAACAGCACTAGTTTGTGCCAAGCCAGGACAGCAAGCCAGGATAGTATACAAAGGTTCTAGCTCGCTATTCAAGTTTTAAAAATCTATAACAGCTTCAAAACGAAACACGTTCCCTAGCTTTCAATAGAACGCCAACAAAAACATTTCCACAAAACCCGAACAAATTCTAACGTGCACGAAAACATCGAAAAACAAATTGAAATTGCAAAAACTACGGCAGAATCAAATACACTGAAACTCTCGCCTTCAAAGTGACTGCAACCATTTTAATTTGGAGAAAATTCTCGAAAACAATACCAACCAAAATGTAAAGCAGTGTTTGCCAAAGATCAGGAGTAATCATTTTGTTGAACAACTTTTGCTTTTCACTGGAAAATTTCTTCACAGACTTTGGAACAAATATCTTCGACGGACCCGATTCATTATACGTCTTTCACTCGGGAAAAAGTAATTCAAAGTTACCTCCATTGAACATTCGTCGGGGATAGGAACTTTTCCCTCATTCTCTGGGAACAGTTTCAAGGTACATCAAGTCACGATTAACTTGTCCTGGATTTAGAACTAATCTAGATGTAGATTCGGTTTTCGATCATTCTCAGATATTGTTTTATTGGTCCACTGAAACTTGTTTTTCAGTATCCACTGTTTTACTGTTGTCATCCTTATTCTGCTTGGATTGGTTTCGGAATCCCAACTTTGCACGTCAAAGATGTATTTTTAGAATAACTTTAGTAGTTTGGAAGCTCCTTGGAAAACTTTTATATGGTGACTTTAATAGAATTGATATTAACCTGACAAGTACATTCTCGTTCTTATAATAATGTGTATGTCACTCACCTTTTGTCAGAGGTATGATCAGAATCCGCAGTCAGGGTGTGCTATGTTATTCGTAAGCAAACCAGTTAAAAATGCATTTGTTTCAGTTGTTAACAGCTATGCCTATACAAGTAGCTGTATATGCATAGCTGTAGCAAGTTGTGCTTAGATTACGATAAAAACTGTATTTTTGTCACTGAACAAATTCTAAATACAAGGTGTCCTCCATATATCTTGCAACTGACTACAAACAACAAAGATTTAAATTTTGAATTCCGCTCTTGAAACACCTCCAAAATTAAATTCCAGAAACAGAATTCCAAAGATACTGCGACAGTGTGCCAGAGCGTCATAACTCGAATAGACTCTTTAAACTCCCATAAAAAGACACTGCCACGTAACCCATCGGGACAATGCCAAAAGATTTATCGGCAAGTTCCCCACATATAAAAGTATTAACATTCACGCCATGTCAACACAGGCTTATGTGAGAAGTTTGGTCTAAATAGCACCTGCCACATATCACTTTGTTTGAAAATTGTCAAAAGTTTTCGACACTTGTATTCTGGAAGTTTTCGCGTACGCTCTAAAAGCGACGTGGAGTTCGAAGTTGTTACTAATGTAGTACTAGTTGACGTATTGGTGCAGTTTATTAATTTTGAATTTTGAATAAACTACTTTTCAATTGCTCTATGGTGTCCAAGTGTAAGTAAGGCCTTCTTTTTTGTAAGCTGTGGGTGTCAGATGAAAAGAGATTAGGTACGTCAAGAAGATGGGTAGCAGCTACCTGTCTCTAAATAACAGCTAACTGGAATGCGCGATCCATCTGTCAAGGCAAGGTGATTATGGCTAATTTGTGTTTGAACGTTCATTGTAGTGGGCAGCAGAGCAAAAAATGTTCACCAGTGTATAATTTATGAAATTATAACTATTAGCTTTTACCCCGAAGTTCGCCAACGTGGAGGTCAGAAATTATCCCACAGGAGACCACCGGGATCAAATCCTATGTGTCAAACTATGATATTATTATAAAACATCTGTCTGCAAAATTTTATCCAAATTTGTTCAGCCGTGTTTAAGTTATTGGGTAACAAATATCCAAACATTCAACTATCCGACAACATACAAACTTTCACATTTATAATAGTATCTAAATATATAAAATTCTAAGTCCTGACTGACTGACTGATATATCAACGCACAGCCTAAACCGCTGGTCCTAGAGACAAGAAATTTGGAGGGTGTGTTCTTTGTGAAGAGTAGGTATCCAATTAGAAAGGGTTTTTCGAAATAACACCCCTAAGAGGGTGGAATTTCACGCGAACGAAGTCGCGGGCATAAGCTAGTTATATTATATAATAGGAAGCAGGATAGGTACCCCTTGAAACTGTTATTAGTTTTACAAAACAACATCGTCGCTATAGCAGTAATAATGTCAGATAAAATATTTAATAAAACTGACAAGTTAAAGCGAATCAAAATAATTTTGGAACAAAAATATAGGTACTTCCCCCGGTTACTCAGACTATTAAGTGTCCCTATTTAACATAAAATATCTCTATCCGGACCAGATTTCATGTAAACACATTCAGTTCATGCTCTAATTTGGCAAAGACAATAAATCCATTACAGCCATTTGTCAAAATAAGCCACTGGTCAAAACGCTGCCTCACCATAAGTTGTAAGTCAAAATAATGGCCGGCCATGTCGGCCACCGAGGCCGGTTACCCAGAATGGCCACATTACTCAACTTTAACTGTTCATGTAGGTATCCGCTATCCACCATCGACCACCCAACTCTTTAGTGGTGGGGACCACTTATGGGGATTGCAAGTTCTGTTGCAACAGTTTATGTTTGCACGTAAATTTTGAAAAGTCGTAAATTTGTTGAACATTTATTACAAACACAATAGGTAAGTTTTATGTTTTGTTTTATGTCAGAAAATAGGTGAATTCCGGATATCTATGGTGAATTCCAAAAGTGCAGTTCAATGAAATAACATTGACTTCAGATCAAAATACCTTTTGTTAGTCGCGTTTCGTTCTTCCACTCAACATGACCAAACGAACTAAAGTAAACATACTCATTAGAATGTTTGTCACCACATCTTCTTTGAAACCACACCGTTGCCTTGTCACATCATTCCTCAGCTATTCATTGTCACACCACACATGCTTCGCAAAGATGAAAGTAGTCACAGTAATATTTCCACTAGCACATAAAACTCTGTTACACAATCGTTCTTTCGACACTTGAAACAGTAATGAGAACACGTTTTCCATTATACTAACATAAAAACAAACGATTCAAGATCAAACAAGAAATATGTTGTCATCCCAACAACTTCACGTTAAAGCAGAAAACATTTTAAAGTCTAACAAGGTAGATAATAAAATTGCTGAAAACAACTCTAAAACAAGAATAATAAAGTATAAAATTTAATTTTCTTCCTTGTTGTTCATGTTAGAAAAAATTGTGATCCTGGCCCGCCTTGCGAACGAAATGAATATTTGATATGCCTTCTCATTCTTTATGTTTCAGCTCGAAACAGATAACTGTTATTTTTAAATAATAAAAACAACAGATGGTGTTGCATTTACGTTGTATTTTAGAAGTATTAGCAGAGTTATTTTTCTTTGTAGACAGATTTATTGGGGTTGAAAAGGAGATCTTAAGTTGAAATTGTGTGAGCAGGTGGTGGCCCAGTGGTAACTGTAGGTCGTGGGTATGAACCCAGACAGGCGCTTTACTTTGTCTAAATTATTCCATCACCACTGCTCTCAAAATGGTGAAGGAAAACATTGTGAAGAAACCGGCATGTCCTAGAACCAAAAAATCGAAGACATGTGATATCTACCAACCCGCACCGGGCCCTCGTGGTGGATTACGGCCCACTCCCTCTCACTGAGAGGAGGCATGAGTCCCAGCAGTAGGAACGTTATAGGCTGATTAATGAAGTTGAAATGACAGACTTAGAGATATTACTTATGAATGTTTTAGTTGACTTAGAAACTGCGTAATATAATGGCGCATAGGACATGATTTGGACGACCTTTGACTTACTAGTTTGAATCATTACCAGCCATAGATCTCACCGAGAAAATTTAGGTCAAGTAAGCTGTCACTCTACCTCATGTTAGGGACTGACACTATTGACAGCGGTGCTATTCTGTAAAAATCTTACCGTGAAAACTTAGGTGAAGTGAGCGTGGAGTGAGCTGTCAATAGTGTCAATTCCTAGCAAAAACAAACTCACTTCACCTAAGTTTTCACGGTGAGATTTTTACAGAATCGACCGGCAGCTCACATCAAGCTCACTTCACTTAAACTAAAAGTGCGCAGTGCTGCACACCCCCACCATATCTAAGTTAAACAAATATCAACTTTATTTCAATGTGAAATTAAGTTGATTTCAGAGTGACTAGCACTATTGAAAAAGTTATAAAAATGTTTGAAGTTATAGCGTAAACTGAACTTTATTGTGTAGGAATTGAAGTTATTATTCCATTAATTCATATTTGTTTACATTTTTTTTGGCAAATAAAACGCGAACGTAGATTAAGTTTTCACGGTACGATTTTTACAGAATAGAATACACTTTATTATGTACAGACGCCATCACATCAAGCTACTACAATCTGTCAAATTTCATTAATAGATTTTCAACTTTACCGCTAAAGCATTAGGTTCAAGGTTGATTGGAAAAAAATTACAGTTTCGGGTAGCTTGATGTACTGGCGTCTGTACACCACATAAATAAACACCACACCACACACCATCATACAGATCGGCACGTAACACACTATTACTCTCGATTTGAATCATTTTGAAGCATATTGCTAATCCATTGCTCCTTAAGTTGGAAAACTGTGTCTGCTCAACAACGTAAATCACGCAATGAATGTAGTTGAACTGTCAAAATGAAACCAATTGCTACTGATAGTGAGTTACGCAATTACCCTGCGGGATATGCCAGGTTAAAACTGTCTTAAAATAAAAATAAGTCTGCGCGCGGCCGAAATCAAAAATAGGCGTTTGCCGCCATTTGGACGTTTATTTCAGGTGTCAAGAGAATCTGTTGTACTCCGTGGTTTCTAAAGTAAATAATTGCCATCTTTATGCCGAAAGTGATAAAAAGTGCTAGCAGGGATATAATCTGTCTCTTAAAATACAGGTTAACCTAAAGTTTAAGAGGCAGGGTTATAATAATTGAGTACAGATTTTAACATAGAACCACATGTATACAAGTACAGTGTCTTATAATATATCAACTATTATAAGACACTGTACTTGTATACATAGGTTCCCATCTGTATTTTTATGGCAAATAAATTTATTATTATAAAAAAAAATCTTGAAGTCAAACGTCGCGCGCAGACTTATCTTGCGCGCAATCTATCTATATATCAAACAATCATCTCAGGATCTAGGCCGATGTGTGATCTGGTCAATTCAACATATTTTTAAGCCTAAAATGATAAATCACTTAAAGCAATTCTAAAAGACTGAAAATAAAGTATAAAGTGTCACGGCAATCCCATTTTAAGCCCGTGTTTTTATAACGTGACAACAGCGGAGATGGCAAAATTATGCTCAGCGAATCAGACCCGGTATCCCACGAGAACGGTAAAAGCAGAGGACGGGGAGTGAATTCGCAATGAATTACTATGCCAAAGCAATGCAAAGACAGAATTTCTTATCTAATCTCATGCAGATCACTAAAATTGCTCCAAATGGAAGACTAATTGGCGACTAGAAGCTTTGCCTTTCAAAGCTGATATTTTAAGAGCTATCTGTTTTTAGAGCAGCCTGTTAGATTTAGAACAGATACTTAGATGGGTTTATCATTTATGTGTACCTATGGGTTTGGGTGGGGTGACTGGAAGCCGACCCCAACATAGTTGGGAAAAGGCTAGGCAGATGATGACTTAGATGCGTTTATCTAGGGGCTTTTTTTTTCGCATGATAAATCATTAAATTACCCCTCCCGCCCTGGGTGGAGCGGAAGGGAGTGTCAGACTCTTACTGACTGAAACCCACCCGTGTTCCTTCCTTAGCCCTTTATGTTCCGGGCCAGCGGTAACCCTTTCGGACAATCCCGCTGACCCGGCAGGCTTCGGCCCTAAGCGGCCCATTCCTCGATGCTGACATCTCTTTGAGGCGCGCGTGGAACACGTACGCGCCGTCCGGCACGGGCCTGGTCCTGCAGGCCCGCGCTTACGGTGGCCGGGAGTCGTCACGCGGCTCCCGACGACCGGAGCGTCTCCCGCGGTGGCTGGGACGGGAGGCTCTCTCCCTGAGCCGTCCCGCCACCTCCTTTGCTAGCATGACTGCTTTGCAGAAGGAGGTGACTGCCTCTCACTCCCTCTCACCCCAGACCATGGCTTGCACCAGGGTCGGGCGCGATAGGTCACCGCCGCTGTTATCTAGGGGCTTGTGGCTAAGTAATAACAGCCACACGGGTCGATCGATTATGATGGGTGACCGTCTTAACTTACTAAGAACCCACCGTGCTTCGGAAAGCACGTTAAGCCGTTGGTCCTGGCATTCGTGACAGTCATTACGGGTTGTCAGAAGCCCGAAAGTCTGTCAACCAGTCTTATCAAAGGTATCGTATTACCCAGTAACTGGGTTGTGGAGATCAGATAGGCAGTCGCTCTATGTAAAATACTGGTACTCAGCTGCATCCGGTTGGACTGGAAGCCGACCCCAACATAGTTGGGAAAAGCTTAGGCAGATGATGATTTAGATATGTTTACATAATCAGTTGTGATGTTCCTATAAGGTGAAGTCGCACTGCTCTTTAGTAGTTAGTAGAGGTTAATCTGATCAAAATTGCAAGTCTCGACTCGAGGTTAAAACGATCAAGCGGCAATATTCGATTTAATCGCGACTACTTTCAAACCCAAGGGAAAACTCGGGAACACAACATATTAAAAATCCACCTGAATACTAAAGAAATCCAATTAACTCGGCGGATTCAATTCACGAAATAAGCGTCCAAAGCACTCGGCATTATTTTTATTCCACTCCCCAAAAGTTCATTGTCTTATTCCCAGGAGGCTAGAGATCCGAAAATTCAAAGAAACATAAGCAATTTGAAATATCCAAGAGAATTTCTATAGAGAAAAACTCGTAAAGTTACTGGGTCATAAAACACAGTGCAGGATTCTGAGAAATAATCTAGAGTTCTGAAAGAAAATAAGGGCCTGATTTTTGGATACTATTTCCAGATGTATTACAGACATTACGCGAGGTTCAAAAGACGTTAGTTTTTGTTAGACCGATAGAGAACTAAGTGAACCTCGTTGTGGTTTGTCCAATGTGTGATCATTTAGTTTTTATAAGGTTGAGCTAAAAAGGAATTTACTTTTTACGGGCAGTCGTTTAGAGACTAACTATCCCATATGAAGCTAATGGACTGAAGATGTGGAGGAAATTAAATCGTTATAGGAGAAACAAATAAGACTGGCAAGAAAATATTCGTAGTGTTTTAAGCTTACAAAAACTTGACGTAGCAAGTATTTATAATTATTTAACAAAAAAAAAATTGAGAAATACCTATAAATAAAGTCCTCCAGACCTAATTTCGGTCAGACACAGGTGCACTCTCTCTTCCCTCACTCTCAGGCACTCCGACACGACTGGAGAGAGATCAGATGCGGGACCAATGGCTTAACGTGCTTTCCGAGTTACGAGGGTATCGCACCGCCAACTTCGAAACTCCGGGCTGTTACTAAGAAATTCCCAATGGGAAAACCCAATAACAATTTGAAGGACCTTGGAATTGAACCCAGGACCCAGCTCCGACCAACCTCCCAGCTCAGCAGTCACACTTGCGACCACGAAACCAAAGGGGCAGTCAATAGTAGTGAAAAGCGGTGAAACCCCTAGGAATAATTAATATTCATCATTAACATAAAAATACTTATGTAAATCACAACAAAATACACTCATTTTCAAAAGACCCACTCCCATTATCATAATATCCTAAATCTCAGCATCAAAATAAATATGATCACAAATAAACTGGTAGTTATACTAAAACGGCTACAGAGCTTCTATTGAATTCACATCCACAAGGCGAACTAGACCCGCTTCATATGAATCATTCAGCAGTTTGCCTTGCATCTGCAGTATAAAGCGTCTTATTATAAATCCGGTCCCATATACCTTCAAGCATTATTCGTAAAACGTTGAAAACAGCTTATTTCATAACATTTAAGCTCAAAGCACCGTATTAACAATTCTCTCCGACTCGAGAAGCAATATTCACGGGTCGGGAGCGCTGCTACAGATTGAGTGCGTATATAATAGCGTGACTCTTTCCCTGCAACCTGCTTGCGACGAAAAAACATGATACATCTTTACAAAGTTACCTAGCCAAACCCCAAAATCCAAACGCATTCAAAATTCGACCTTTTGCTCTTTAAAAAACATCGTGAGAGAAGTTTTTCGACAGTAAATAATGTCGTTGTGAAACATAAAGGGAAGATTTTCGGAGTTCCTTTGGTAGCAAGCGATCAATATTAAGGAGAGTGCTTGTCAAATGATAAGCGTGTTCATAGAGGTTTTAAATACTTAAGGTTCTTATACAGTTCATAAACATTCAGGAAATTGTGATGGGGATCATTCTGAGTGATTTTAGGGAACTTTGTTGTCATAATAATGGGTTTTAACGTAAGGAGTAGCTTATCTTTTGTGACGTAATATTATCATGTACTGACGTACTGAATACGTATCACTTTTTGAAAGGCTTTGCCAATCATCTTTAAATATATTTACATAGTGTAAAACAAAGTCGCTCCCGCTGTCTGTAAGCTTAGATCTTTTAAACTGCGCAACGGATTTTAATGCAGTTTTCAGAAATAGATACAGTGATTCAAGAGGAAGGTTTATATGTATACATGCATATTATAGTAGAGAAAAGCCGCGAAATTCGAAGATTTGTAATGTGATATCGTAACAAACATTTTTTTGTGCGCTTACATTGCAAACGCTGGCTAAACCTTTCAAGATAGATCAAGTTAATGTACGACGGCATTGTATATCTTAAAAAGATCAATAAAAAAATCTATGATGATTTCGGTTTATCTCCTAAGGATAACCGACAGTAACCATTTTTAGGGTTCCGTACCCAAAGGGTAAAAACGGAACCCTATTACTAAGACTTCGCTGTCCGTCCGTCCGTCTGTCTGTCACCAGGCTGTATCTGAAGAACCGCGGTAGCTAGACAGTTGAAATTTTCACAAATTATGTATTTCTGTTGCCGCTATAACAACAAATACTAAAAACAAAATAAAATAAATATTTAAGGGGGGCTCCCATACAACAAACGTGTTTTTTTCGGCGTTTTTGCCTTGTGGTACGGAACCCTTCGTGTGCGAGTCCGACTCGCACTTGGCCAGTTTTTTTTATCTTTTACATATTACAAAAAATTATGGGTTATTTACCAAGCTATTTTAAACTATACAGTATCATTCCTTATCCAGTTAAATACATTAAATATTTACGTTGTGCATTTCATGTAGATCAAAATTGCCCTTTACAGCATACTAAGAAGATATCCGAGATTTAAAAAGCCCGCAGAGCGGCTGGCGGGGCGGTAAGAAGTTCGCTGGACCAGCCTGCTAGTCAATAAAAATCCTAAATAGTTTGTTTGATATTTTAACTAATGCGCTGATCTCTGTAACTACCTAATGCCTTGTTGATCTAGAAGATTTTTGATGGACTTTTTAAGCACCAAGGTCACCTGATGCTTCCACCAAAGCAGGTGTTTCAAACTGCGGGTTCTTGCGTTACACATTTAAAATGGCAATGCCATTCATTATAACAATTCAACAACATTCATTGCGCAAATTACATTGTCAAGCAGACGAATTTTTCAACATAATGAAGCAATGAATTAGGAACTTCATTCAAATCTTGCGGATACGCAATTAGGGTGGTTGCTGGTTACAAAATGGGACTTTAAAATGCATTTTGTTTCGGAGTTTATCACGTAGTGTTAATTTGGTTTCGGTGGAGTTTCTTGCCCGTTCTTCTAAATAGGTACCTATTCGTACTAAGCTTTGTAATGTAAGTAAAATGGGCAACTAGCTTCATCTTTCTAACTGACCGATCCCTTGACAATTTAAAAGTGCCTGTAATTGGTATATCCTCTACTACTATTCTACTAATATTATAAATGTGAAAGTTTGTGAAGATGTTTGGACGTTTGTTACTCAATCTCGCGTAAACCGTTGAACAGATTTGGATGAAAATTGGCACAGACCATTTCCTGGATTAACACATAATAATATGATACTTTTTATCCCAATATTCTTACGGGATCGAAATTCTTCATCATAATCAAGATCTTCATCATAATTATAATCAGCCTATAATGTTCCCACTGCTGGGACACAGGCCTCCTCTCGATGAGAGGGAGTGGGCCGTAATCCACCACGCAGGCCCATTGCGGGTTGGCAGATGCCACATGTCTTCGAATGTATGGTTCTAGGACATGCCGGTTTCCTCACGATGTTTTCCTTCACCGTTTTGAGAGCAGTGGTGATGAAATAATTTATATAAAGTAAAGCGCCTGTCTGGGATCGAACCTACGACCTACAATTCGTAAGTCGCGGCCGGTACCACTTGGCCACCACTGCTCTCTGATCGAAACTTACGCGGGTGAAACAGCGGGGCGCTGTTAGTTTGAAATAAATGCTTTGAGTTCGATTATGCACATTGAAATACAATCCCAACACTATACTATTTCCATTTAGTCTGTAGCTACACTAATGTTTATTCTATTCTACCAGACTCCAACGTCGGTCGACTAACATCATTGAATTACGGTCACCGTTCCATTATTAACTACGCTGATAGACATGTGGTACCCATACATTTACATATGTTTGTGTATGTGTTGAGCTATGTTTCTGTACATTATGTGGAGCTATTGAGGCAATTCACTATGTTAGCTTACGTCATGGTCTGGTAGTCTTGAAACTAATAGGCTACGTTTGTGGAGATTAATTCATTATTCTTTTCACTTTACGTGGTCTTATCGCAAAGGGCTATCCCTGGCAGAAAATCTCAAGATAGTTATGTGAATAAAATCAAGGCATTTCACGTTGTACAGTCACGAGCATAAGTTTGTATATACTTGGCTTTATCCAAAGATTTGTTGCACACACATGCCAGTTCGCTGACCACGTTTTCCTTCTATGCTTCAAGAATGAGTTACAAATAATACAGAACTATCAAACACCACGCGTTTGTAACGGCAAGACTTAGGAATTTTTCTACGATCATCAAAAAAAAAACGATAATCTTCAATGAATCAACCGATCATTAAGAACCCCAAATACACAGTAAATATTAGCAACTCATTATGACGACGATAATATCCGAAGTAAAATAGTTTAACAAATAAACACATCATTAATCTTAGTTGAAACTTTTACACAAGAAAGAAAAACACTCCAAAGAGAATATTAACAAAAGAGAGCGGACAATATTCTTTCAAACTCACACTTGACCATTTTTTGTTGCACAGCCGGAGTCCCTACAAAAATGTATGTCCTGGCACCTTGCCCGGATTTCTGGAGAAATTCCAGTAACTTGAATTGGCATTTTGCTCAAATAAGAAAAAACTGCAATAACATGGGATTTGTCTTTCCAAGTCAAATATTTAATTCTCTTTTGTAATTGTATCTTTAATTAGTTTTTTGTTAGCCCACTTTGTTGGTGGAATAAATAAATGGGTTTTTATTCTGGGTATACCGTCTTTTTGTCAATGAAGGAATCTTATTCCTAATACTTTGCGGTGGTAGCGAAACCGCGAAGTAAGCAGCAAAAAGCTCTTTGTGCTCATGTTGTTCAATTTTACTAGTTTAAATTAACAATTTACATTTACGAAGATAAAATACTTTTATTGTAGGGAAATTCAAAAATAAAATTGTGACGAGAAAAGTATCTTATCGTATCAATACCGAAGTGTTTTGAGTATTTAATTTTGGTAAGTTGATATTACCGAGCTATTGGCGTATATGAATTTCGTGCAGTTCTTTGGTAAACGGTAGCACGTTGTTGTTGTTGAATTATTTTGAGTAAGCTCGAACCGTAATGAGATTTAAAAAGGTTTTTAAAGTACCTGGGTAAATAATTTGAAACGTATTGCATACGCGTCAAAGAACACTTCTGGTCCCATCATTTCAGCCGAAAGACGTCCACTGCTGGACATAGGCCTCCCCCAAGCACTTCCATTTTGACCGGTTCTGTGCTTCTTGCATCCAACGGGTTCCTGCGGCCTTCACAAGGTCGGCGGACCACCTTGTGGGAGGCCTTCCAACGCTACGTCTTCCGGTACGTGGTCGCCACTCCAGAACCTTTCGGCCCCATCGGCCATCTGTTCAGCAAGCAATGTGCCTTCTGGTCCCGTCTTCGACAAATGTTTTCTAATGATACTGTTACTGTGTGAGTTTAAAATAACCACAATAACGCCGTAATAACAAATTACATATCGTCTTTAAGGCTACTACTACTAGGATGGTACAGTTTGCGTGGTGGCATACTTGAACTACGAAAACCTGTCTTATATACGTTTTCACGAACACTGGGCAATCATTTAAGGGGACTACATGACCTAAAGCGCGGTCTTTGTCGGACTGCATAGAAAATAAAAAGAAGCGTGATGACACAACGCTGGTAATTTATTGCAAAATATGAAGCAATTATCTATTTACAAAAAATCTATTGTTTGCACTAAAAATTTAAAACACTAGTGCTATGTTATCCTTTTATGATTCTGCCAAATTGGCCTTTTTAGGCCCCCTTAACATCACGCGGGCTATCTGCCAGTTCCAAAAAAAAGTATTAAAATGCTTAGACAGTTCAAATAGTGACAAAGAAATAAATAAATCTTAAAAATAGGCCGAATATATTGAAGATTTGGCTGGGTGATATTTATGAAGCAAAAATTATTGCAATCCCAAATCGGTAGAATCTAATATCTCCATATTTATGGATCAAATATTGGAATATTTGATTCTCCCGTCTAAGGAATATTAAAACACATCAAGCATATTCTCCCGTCTAACTGAGAGTGTCTGAAACTTGATAATCTCAGATCCCGTTAAATGTAAGCTGTTGTACCTACAATACCTTACATTTAACGTAATATATAGATCAGCGGTGCTATTCTGTAAAAATCTCACCGTGAAAACTCAGGTGAAGTGAGCGTGGAGTGCGCTGTCAATAGTGTCAATTCCTAGCAAAAACAAACTCACTTCATCTAAGTTTTCACGGTGAGATTTTTACAGAATCGACCGGCTGATGTTTATTACAAAATGTTTCAATCTGCCGAGCCTTTTCCCAAATATGTTATCTTTCAGTCTAACCGGATGCAGCTGAATACCAGTATTTTATATGGAGTCACTGCATATCTGACCGCCACAACCCAGTTCCTGGGTAGCACGATACCCTTGGTAAGACTGGTTGTCAGACTCGGGCTTTTGACGACCCGTAACGACAATCAAAGATCCAAGAATGACAGCCGGGACCATGTGCTTTCCGACGCACGAAGGGGTCTCGGTATGTAAATGGTCACCCATCCACGGACCGACCGCGGCAAGCGTAGCTTAACCTGATCGATCGACCCGTGCGGCTGTTATAACTTAACCACGGGCCTCTGCAAAATAACAACAATACCAACTTACGACATAAAACTAAACGACAGATTAAAAAAATAATAGGCTTTTAGCATAAATTAATGGGTAGGGGGGAGCCCAGAGGATTTTTAAGCAAGCATATTCAGGGCGAAAAGTTGATAGCTGAGTAGGTGTGTGGCATAAGGAGAGAACACCGAAAATATATTTAAACTTTCACTTAAACTTAAGCCACACCCGATCATGCCAAAACCAACGCCTCTCTGGACTCCTGACCACGGGGCTCCTATCAGAAACTTTTAAATATATTTTACCCCTTGCCTTATGGGAGGATCAATAGAAAATAACAAAGAAAATTCTTACATAATTTAAGATAGCCACAACACTTAATCTCAAACAAAATGGCCTCCTTAAAAATAAAAAGAAACGTCTTTAGAGGCGTCCATTATGGAAATTAATCTTAATTATAATACCATTAAGTAAAACAAATTACGTTTTGTCGTCTCGTGTCGAAATGATAAAAAAGATACCTTCCCGTTATGATACATGGGATACTTAATTTCAAGTGCTCCGACGCACATAAAGAGCGAATTTAATCAAGCCGGCTTTGGGTGGGGCTTCACTGGTAGCGAAGAGCAGTGGCTTGTATTTTTAATGAACTTAAACAGGCCTAGAAAATTCTGGTGAGATTGCTTACATACTTATAACTAACGTAAGCTAGGCCAGAATTAAATTCAAGAAAGAAGAAAAAACGCCCTGCATCAGATAAATAACAAAGGGTGAAAAGGTACTTAACATGTATTTTACGGCATACATTTATCATCATCATCATTTCAACTGAAAGACGTCACCGTCACACCGTAGAAATAGGCCGCTTGGGGAGCCAAGCGTTGCCACATCTCATCGACTGTCCTGTGCTTCTCGCATCCAGCGGATTTCTGCAGCCTTCACTTAAAATTGTACACTATGTATGAAATGCCTAGATTATCAAGGAAGTTATCAAAAACAGTTTTGTTGATTTTTCTTATTTTGGTTGTGTGCCTAATAGAAGACTAAACCTTTTCTGGGTAAAGATAAATTCCAATAAGTACGCTAGGCTAAAAGATTGACCACGGAACGATTACGACGGATTGATTATGTTATTAGCAGAAAGTATAAAGTTGTAATTCGATACTATCCTAATACTTAAAAAAATAAATAAGTACGACACTCGTGCATAAGAAAGATGGGGTTCACGCACAACGGACCGAATGGGAGTCTAAGTGCGGAAAAGGGAGCCCTACTTATACAATTAAGATCTGTGAAAAATACAATAGCCAATATCCCGCTTCAATCCCCCACTGGAACCCTGCACCAACCCGTTAGAACTGTGCCTGATAGTCGAACCCAAATTGGGCCCATCCCGACGCACGCCATTTTATTGTTTTTCCCGCTCTTTCCGTGCCAGCGCCATGTTTTGTTCGACGTTCGTTTTTAGCGATTTTAATTACATCACTACAAGGGTTTTTTGAATTAAGAGCGTTTACGCCGAACGGCATTTCATACAAACTTTCAAGCCCTTGTTTTCCGAAATGAATGAACCGATTTTAATGAAACTTCATACGCATAAGCAGGATACAAAGGTCTAAAAAGTTAGCAGAGAACATTTTCGAAATGTCTTATTTAAAAAAAGATAACTGGAAATCTCTGTTTCTATGAAAAGTTTAAAATCGGTCTAATTTGGCTGTAACACTATTTTTCGAAAATGTTCTCTGCTAACTTTTTAGACCTTTGTATCCTGCTTATGCGTATGAAGTTTCATTAAAATCGGTTCGTTCATTTCGGAAAACAAGGGCTTGAAAGTTTGTATGAAATGACGTTCGGCGTAAACGCTCTTAAGAGTTCTTTTTGCGCGTCAAAGAGTTTTTAAAAAGGAATACAGCTGAAATTAATAAATGAGAAAGAGTTATTTGACATTACATTACAGAAAACTCAATGGCTATACCTACATAAGTTAAAATAAGTACAGCATATCTAAAATAAATGCGTAGGTAAAATCTATAATACAAATTAGTCTGTACATGGCTTTTGCACAAATAAATCAGCACTTTTAAACAACAAAATTACATGAAACAGTCCCCCAAAACGCCGCATTTTGAGGGACTGTGATGGGTGGGCCCTCGACCACTTCCTAGTGCTTTAGTTCAGGAGAAATGGTGCAACAAACTACCGAGTAAATCATGCGGTTGTTTAGTTAGAAGAACCCAATTCTAAAGAATAGCACGCAAAGTAATTATTAACGTTAAAAAAATGTAACAAAAAAGAAATGCCGTCCACTAATATACCAACAAAAACTTTGAAAACTGAAGTTAATCATAAATAGGAGACCGTTGACATTAATAATCCTGTCGCCTTACCTATAAAGTGATCCAATCGGTTGTAATTTTATCATTTCCACTCGTATTGCAACGTCATCACCCACTTTCCATAGCCCTCGAAATCAACTGACAGCTGTCAAAAAAGACGTTACACACCCCTTCCGTTTATCGCGTCCATCACCATTATGGCCCACCTACACGACACGTTAAACTACGCTGTAATGCATCACTCCAACAAAAAACTTGCTACAAGTCCCACAAACTTTCCTGATCTATTTTGTTCAATGCTCGAAGTCACTTTGACAGAAACTAAAGTGAACTTCTGTCGTAAATTTCGAGTTTCTACTACAAAAGTGTCAGTTTGAAAAGAATAAGTTTCATTCGTATCATGAGGGACTCGTCTGTGGGTGTATTAATGTCATTTGATAGATGGGGAGTTTTATTAATGTAACTTATTCATTGATGACATTGTTAGAATCTTTTAAGTGATAAAGAGTTGATGTATTTCCAACTTCAATCTTTTGTAAAGTAGCCGCGTTTAGAAGCAGTTTTAAGTTTTTAATTGGAAGATGTTTTTTCGAGTATATTGGGGTTCTTTAAAGAGATAAAAGTCTTAAATTAATAATAATAATGTGTATCTACAAGTGCCCAAAAGGCTAGCAGCATTGCCACGTTGTATGGCAATGCTGATTATTTTGGCCAAAAAAACTAGAGTCTTGATTCATCAACATGTACGGCATTTTTGCAAACCTCACCTAAAAAAAAGAAAATACATTTATTTAACACAGACTAAAAGACCCACAATACACCAGAGGGGCAATTCTCGTAATTTTAACAACGTTCACAGTCTGATCTCAGTCTCAAACTGTCAAAAAAACCTCGAATTTCCCTACATTTTGACAAGTTTTTGACATTTGTTTGTCGCCGAGATGAGACTGCGACTAGATTTTGAATGTTTTAAATTACGAGAATTGGACTTCAGATACAAACTCGTACATCAGATAAGAACAAAAAATAAAGACCAAATAAAAATTGTAAAGTCCGATGTAAGAACTTAGCAGGAAAGTGTGCCTTACGGCTGCGCCAAAAAGGCCCAGTTCAGCACAAATGCCAGACAACTAGTGCCTGACGCTGGTTATCAACTAGACCGATACGGAAGTAAATCAAATTTTATACTGCAACGTGACGTGTGTAGATGCATGTAGATGCTAGGCTTGCACCTAAAAATCTCGTCTCAGTCAATTTTAACGTGGACATATTCACACCAAACGTAATTTGACAAATTTTCCACTGCCACGGCGGCGGTGAACTTGACGCACCCATTTTGGTGAGAGTCGAGTTCAAAATGTATGAAAAAACAACGTCAGCCACCGAACGGCTGTCCTTTGTTTTTCATAGATTCCGGCGGCCGACACTTTTTTTTTTTGTTAGCCTGTACTATCAAACTGCTAGACAAAGGCCTCACCTAAATCCTTTCAGGAACTCTTTTCCCGGAACACTTCATTTAAGTATTGTAGGTATGTTAAGGTATATATCTGCCCCGATTCTGTAGTGCATCAGACATATTCGCCAAGTTGCAAGTAGATTATTTTTATTCTACTAAGCGAAGAGCAGTGGTGGCCCAGTGGTCACGGACACGACTTACGAGTTGTAGGTCGTAGGTTCGAACCCAGACAGGCGCTTTACTTTGTGTAAATCATTTCATCACCACTGCTCTCAAAACGGTGAAGGAAAACATCGTGAGGAAACTCCTAGAACCAAAAATTCGAAGACATGTGACATCCACCAACACGCACTGGGCCCGCGTGGTGGATTACGGCCCACTCCCTCTCATTGAGAGGAGGCCTGTGTCCCAGCAGTGGGAACATTATAGGCTGATTATTATTATTATTATTATTATATTATTATAAGCGAAAATGATGTACATCCCTCCAGGGTTCGGGGTAACTCCAGAGCGGCATCCTGAGGGCGCTTGCGCTAAGGTTTGATTGTCAGTACCTGAACAAGTGCTGTATGGCTTACGTACTGAGTAATCGCAGTTTGTAATGTTTATCGGAGTCATTCGTTTGACTACTCGGAACGCCAGCGCCGCCCGGCGGCCCTCGACAAAATCTAGTCTGAGTTCGTGGGTAGTCGAAGAGAGCGAGCAGCGAGGTGGAGAGTCTCTCTTGGACATTGGACATCTCACGGACAACATGTGCTCATAAACTGTCTCGCGTTCCGTATCTAGTTGTCTCGTATACCTATAGTGTGATTAATTTGTTCGAAAATTATAATCTGATTTGAACTGCAAACGGTTTTTCTATTGCGCAATAACCAACACTACCCGTAGTACGCCCACAGTAATTAAAATATGGCTGATGATAACGAGAAACACGTACCTTCTCTGTCATGTTTATGTAAATTGTATGTTTTTGTGCCTACTATGAGCCGTTGTTGGTCTACTTACTATAAACGTTTATTATTTTATATAAAGCATCACGCTTGTATTTCTCGAAGTGTAAGGCAGAGGTGTACCTATGGTAGGACCACATTTTGCCAGATTTAAGTAAGACTCATGTATTAGGGCGAGCCTATTGCCATCAACCGGGAACAAATCCAGACTCCGGGCTGACAGACATTCCAGATGGTAAAACCCAATAACACTTTGCTTGGCCCAGGAATCGAGCCCAGGACCTTGAGTTCAGCAGTAGCGCTTGTGACTTTATTTATTTACTAGCTGCGCCCCGCGGTTTCACCCGCATAAGTTTCGATCCCGTATGAATATCGGGATAAAAAGTAGCCTATAAGTTAATCCAGGGTGTCAGCTACCTCCGTACAAAATTTTATCAAAATTGGTCCAGCTGCTTGAGCGTGAAGAAGTAACAAACATATAAACACAACACACTCACAAACTTTCGCCTTTATAATTAGTGTGATAATCATAACAAAAATATCGCACCACGAAAACGATATCGTAATCCAATCTTACTTCAAACCACTTACGCACTATTAGGAATGCTACACACCCAACGACAGAAGAAATCGCGAGCGATACATAAACACACAGTAAATATCTTGTGATGCTTCAGTCCTGAGCGGTATCTCAATACCGCTCAAGAGGCTTCATGTGGGTTCCTTCTCACTTATTATGTCTATCCTATTACTCTGCTAATTGGGTACTTGACGACTTAAAGATTGGTTATGCTCGTATGTGAAATTGTGTCATGTATCGTGTTTCCTTGGAATTGATCTTATAGAAGTTGTGTGCATCTTATAAGATTGTGGTGTGTGTTTTGTCGAAATTGAACTTATAGATGTTGTGTGCATCTATGATTGTGGTGTGTTACTTGAGTTAAGCGAAATCAAGTTAAAATTAAGCTTATCCTTACCCCCCCCCCTTTTATCTTATAGAACGTTTCAAGTTCCTTCATGACACACATAATAGATAACTGAAGTCATCGGAAAACCTGAGACTAGAGATGGCCGATGCATTCCACCAGTTTCTATGACAATTTTTTTACTGTTCAAGCCGTACGGTTATGGAATGACTTGCCCGTGTCGGTAAGGCGTGCTCAATCGTTGTCCACTTTTAAAATTATGATAAAAAAGCACTTCCTCTCTCCTTAAACATCATCATTATATTTTCTTGCTCCTGTTTCATGTTTATTATTATATATTTATTTAGATTTGTATAATATACTTAATTTAAGTATTTATTTATTGTATTATGTAAATGGTACACCACAGACTACCTACAGTATTTTTCTCTCCTTTCCCTTTTTAATCCATCCAAAGATTGTCTTTAAAAGATCGCTCTTAGCGACAAGACCGCCTATAGTGTCACCCTTTGTAAAATTTCTATATTTATGTCTGTAATTTATAAGCTGTACATAATAAAGACTATTTTATTCTATTCTTGATAGCAAGCAATGATTGTAAAATTAACTTCGTCAGTTGATTGGAATTTGACAAGCCTCACTTTTTTCTAACTTTCAATACAATAGGTACACTTGAGTGAGATCTTAGTCTCAATCTGACAAAAAAATCTCAAAATTTCATTCTTAAATTTTTAAACTGTTTTCGCGACATCAAGACGCAATGTCTTGACTTAAACAATTTTTAAATTCGAGAATTCACATTTCAGTGACCAAAAATTTGTCAAAAATGTAAAAAAAACGGCCGTCTGTTTACTGCACCAAAAAAAGGAATAATTATTCAAGGATGTGTTCTAATGAAATTAAGCTACTCATCAATCCAGCCTTATTAATAAAAAATCATGAAATGAACGACCGAGAAATTTTGTTCTACTGCTACCCCAGCAAACAAACCAGACGAATCATAACAGGAGCCATAACACCAATCATATGAAAGGACAATCAAAGAACGTTTAATTTTCTTGCCGACCTCTTGGCGATCTAATGTCTAATAGAGATATAAAGGTGTATGGAAAGGGAAGTGGGGGGGCGCATGAATAATGCTTGTGTTTTTGTCTCCGCATTTCACGGAAGGGCATGGCTATAATCGTATATCGTATGGTCCCCAACATTCTTGAGTTATGTTCGCCGCAGGAAAACATTTTGTGAAGACCAGTGCGAGTTTAAGCTTTCTACAAACTAAGATGCTGCGTGAAATGTATTGCTTTATTTCGGCGATCAACAATATTGCTCTACAGTTTTGAAGCATAATGTTTGTTTTTCACTGTCCACTGCTTTTATACTCATTTATCCATTTTATTGGTTTTACCTGTCAACAAGTTGAACCAACTGTAATATGTAGTGTTGGTTTATAAATTGCTTACAAAACCACCAATGCATAATTATTTTTCATTAATAAAATCATCAATATAATAAAACTAACATTTCATGTTTGTAGTTTTGTTTTTGTTTTATATTCTATTGTAGAATTTAATCAAAACATTTATAGTTTCTAAAATTGCATTTCCGTCCGAATGGGTTTCAATTCATATTTTCTGATGCATGATAGATATTTCGTCAAACTAAAGTAGGTATCTAAAAACCGAAAATTAGAATTGTGTCTTTATTTTAGTTTCAGTAAAAACCTTTTCTGCCTTGTTGGTCTGGATTTGTGTCCCGTTGACAGCAATAGGCTCGCCCCCTATTACATGGGACTTATACATAACTGGCGAAATGTGGATGTGCTATCACATAGGTACATCTCACCCAAATCCTTCCTTGTATGTAACCTTTTCTAAAAATAAAGTTGTAAGTGAAAAGAATTAAAAATGAAACACAATGGGATGTCAAGAGATAGTTGGTCGCTATGAAAAACTAAAGAGCTCCTGGGGACCAAGACTAAGCAATCACAGACAAATAGAATGTGTAACTTACTCAGAACTTTTCAAAGATGGTGGTGCACTTCGAAGTTTTAAAGTGGAAGAAGCAACGCAAATGCTATGCACTTATAATTGTATTCATGAGAAAGTTATACAATAAAAGTTACAAAACGACATAAAAAAGAATGTTAGTAGCGATTTTTTGTGCCTGTTTCAAACCATGGAAATATTAAATTAACAATTTAACCATTTGAACTGAAATTGGATTTCCATAAAATACATGTATTTTAAACTCATATCATTCACACGTAAATTGCCGCGGTTGGTCCGTGAATGTGTCGTGTGTGTGTGTGTGTGTATCTTCACATTCCAAGACCCCTCCGTGCCTCGGAGAGCACGTTAAGCCGTTGGTCCCGGCTGTCATTCGTGGATCTTTGACAGTCGTTTCGGGTCGTCAGTAGACCGAAAGTGTGACAACAAGTCTTCCCAAGGGGTATCGTATTACCCGATAACTGAGTTGTGGAGGTCAGATAGGCAGTCGCTCCATGTAAAATACTAGTATTCGGCTGCATCCGGTTAGACTGGAAGCCGACCCCAACATAGTTGGGAAAACAAAGGCTGGGCAGATTATTAGTACTTATTCACATGTAAATGCGGTTTTCAAAGTACCACTCATTGATGTTGGGCAAGTTTACAACGTCAAAATAAATAAACATAATTGATTTCGAAATATTTCTGGTATTCAATTTTATAGCCTAAAGTTATTTTCAAACATGTAAAAACAGTTTTCCGAGAATCATGTAATAATGTTAGGTTTATTTACGTCATCAATACTAATAATTTATTATATTCGAAAGTAACTCTGTCTGTCCGTCTGTATGTTACCTTTTCGCGCATAAACCACTGAACGGATTTCGATAAAATTTGGCAGAGAGATAGATTGCATACCGGGAAAGGACATAGGTTAGTTTTTATCGAGATACCTCGTGGGCGAAGCCGCGGGCAGAACCTAGTCACACTAACATTATAAAGGCGAAAGTTTGTGAGTGTGTGTGGGGGTGTGTTTATATGTTTGTTACTTCTTCACGCTCAAACGGCTGGACTAATTTTGATATAAATTTAGTATGGAGGTAGCTAACGCCCTGGAATAAAATATAGGCTACTTTTTATCCCGATATGGGATTGAAACTTATGAGAGTGAAACCGCGGGGCGCAGCTAAACATAAATTGATAACAAAATATTACCAGAAAATCTATCAAATGTTTCATCCTACAGTAATTTTTAAACTGCCAATTCCACCATTCCTGCTTCAAACCAAGCAACATAATTTAATAACACTCTTCACGGCAGGCGTTTAGTCAGAATTAAAAGACAATTACTCACTCAGCCACCCTTGCTTAACAAGGCTACCGCAAGGTTCGCGTTAATTTTAGCAGCGTCCCTTCTCATCGATCGTGGGCAACCGCCTTAATCCCGGCTTAAGTCGCGCGCCCGTTGCGATGTGTAGCCTCGTGTGTGACCGACCGGCCTTAGCCGCTGCCTATAAATACTTTATTGTGACGAAATTCTGGGAGTAATTGAAGTTTGTGATGTAGTGTGCTGTTGTTTAATGGTGTCGATAATAGTATTCTTTCTGGGCTTTTATAAATGGTATTTTATTTTTTGATGACACTTATATTTTGATCACTGTAAAAAAAAAAAAAACAACAAAATACAAACCGACGGGAAATACTAAAAGGGTGAACGGCGAAAAGAAGCCTTAACTGGATGGTTCATAAATGATTGATGAAAACATAATTGCCTCTTTGTTGATAATGGTGCATTATGGGGGAATAAAAACTAGCCAAGTGCGAGTCGGACTCGCACACGAAGGGTTCCGTACCACAACGCCGAAAAAAACCCGTTTGTTGAAAGGGAGCCTCCCTTAAAAACTTATTTTATTCTGTTTTAAGTATTTGTTGTTATAGCGGCAACAAAACTACATCATCTGTGAAAATTTCAACTGTCTAGCTATCAAAGAAAGAAAGAAAATACATTTATTTAGCACAGACTAAAAGACACACGGTTCATGAGATACAGCCTGGTGACAGACGGACAGATGGACAGCGGAGTCTTAGTAATAGTAGTTTGCGTACGGACCCTAAAAACGGAATTCCATAGACATATAACATTGCATACTTATGGGTAGGATATAATTTTTACCAGAGTCGTGCACATCAGGGGTAACAATTTGTATTGACAACGCCTTTATGTCATAGCAGTAAGATCGACTTTTGTAGTGATATCGTTAACGCTGCGGTTTATTGTAAAGGACTATCAAAGAAATTTTCAGTCTTTAAAAATATCGCGCTTAGATCGCTCATTGAATATCAACACTGTCGAAAGGTCGACCTACGCAACTGAAAAGCTTTTCTGAAGTAGAAAAACACTCCTAACCAAATTTGCGTTAGTACCTTTTTTTTGTCGGGGTAAATCTTCAAAAAGCACCTGACCTCTAAGGAGGAGGTCGGGGAGTGTGGGATTTTTACCTCACTAAAACCACCCCGGTGATCACCATCAGCACATAGGGGTGGTCCCGGTACCTCTTAAATGACCAATTCCGGAACCCCCCCCCCGTGCAACGCCTGTGAGGCACATCCCTGGGGAGACTGTAAAGGGCCTCCCCTGAGCCTCGCTTTGCACGGAAGCACGTGACCACTGTGCCACCGTATTCCCTGGGGTCACTTGGAGTTCGGAAGAGTCCCCACTTCTAACCAAATTTGCGTTAGTACAGACGCCAGCATATCAAGCTACCCGAAACTGTCAAATTTTCTGAATCAACTTTGAACCTTATGCTTTAGCGATAAAGTTGAAAATCTATTAAAGAAATTTGACAGATTGTAGTAGCTTGATGTGCTGGCACCCTTAACCCTGTTTTTACCCGACTGCGCGACGCAAAGGAGTGGTAATGTGTTCATCAGCCTATGTATGTATGTATGTTCCTTTGAAGCACTATACAGACCAAACGCCTGGGCCGATTTTTATGATTCACACGTCAATCGATTCCTCTTAGTCCGGCGAGTGTCACTAAAGACATGACGTTAGTAAAAATTCAATATGGCGACTACTATGTATGTATAAAAAAAAAAAAACTCAAAACCTATCGAGTGGGGTATCAAAATAAAGGGCTTTAAAAGACGATTACAAAAATATAAACAACTTATATGGTTAAAAGTAATTCGAAGTGACAAATCGTAAAAAACACGTACTAAGAACTAAATCGTCAGCGAAATCTTTCACATTTAATTTTGTAAACTAAAAAGCTGGAAATAAAAAAAGTTATTAAAAAAAATAAAAAACCCGTCTGCGGCAAAAAACTTAAGTTAAAAGAACTGAAAAGCTAAAAACAAGCCCATTATAAATTAAATAAAAGTTGGAAGCAGGCGGGACCCATTTGAATTTGAAAATATAATAAAAATGGTATGGGTCCCGCCTGCTTCCAACTTTTATTTAATTTATAATGGGCTTGTTTTTAACTTAAGTTTTTTACCGCAGTCGGGTTTTTTATTTTTTTGTCTAGAACAGAGAAATACGACTACAGGCTCCTGCAAACAAGCGCGACGAGATTCTAGTAGAACAAATCCTATAAAAACTTCGTGGAAATTGATCTACCAGAAACGCGACGCACCATCCTTAAAATTCTTTTCTTTTACCAACAAAACTCGCTTCGCAAGTGTGCCATTGCTTTATATTTCACCCTCATCCCCCAATTATTTTCCGATTCTGTCATTATAAGGAAATAGGAGATCAGAAAAATAAAGAGCTTCATACTTTGTGTGCCTTTGACAGTTCGAATAACAGTGAGCTTAGGAGTGACCTCAATATTACATAACTGCTTTCATATTACTGGAAATAAAGACGCAGAATTCCCACTCTGTATTAAGCAGGCCACATACGCAACGATACACTTGCGCAAATTTTGACTTGCACAAGTTGTTTCTTGTATTTTTGTATGTTTTCACGTGTGTGTGTGGGATGAACATTTGTGGTGACAGCGGCGTCACGCATACTTGTGCAAATCTTTTGTTTGCTTTCTTTTTTTAATCTTTGCCATGCTTATTTTGTTTTTTGTAGTTATTATGACAGTTTGATACTGATAGAATACGAACCTTTTCTGAAAATACGGGAATCGCCCCTCTGTAACTCACAATTAGGTACACTACAAAATACGCAAAACACTGTTCCATTATCAAATGTAACCTACCAAGAATTTCTGGCCACGCTCCATTTCCGTGCTTTCTATAAAGTGGACCTTTTGCACCTGTCCATTGTCTCATATTACTCCTAATACTACCTGTAAGAGGGTCCCTCTTTCCTTTCGACAGGTACCTACAGCCAATAAGAGAATTTGGGCCTCTATCAACGCAGTAAATAGGATGGCTTTGTCGAAACCAGAGTGTTGACATTTTCAGAAGTTGTTGTAATAATTCAAGAGAATTTTAGGAAGTTTTAGTTGTCTGTGGATTTAAGTTTTAATAGTTTAGTATTTGTCAAATGGGATTGGACGGGTCACATCAGCCGTATGCACGATGACCGCTGGGCAAAAATCTCCACACAATGGGTGCCTGAAGATGGACGGCGCCGCCGACGGCGGCCCAGAACGAGATGGCGAGATGACCTGGACGCATACTGCGAGGGCTGGTTCGAGGTGGCGCGGGAAAAGAGTTCCTGGAAGGATTTGGGAGAAGCCTTTGCCCAGCAGTGGTGGTGCATAGGCTAAAAAAAAAAGTTTAGTATTTATGATGATTCCCTCCTACAGAGAGGAGGCATGTGTCCCCGCAGTGGGAACATTATAGGCTGATTATGCAAGTATGATGATTGATCTCCACTTGAAGCCCGATGCCCACGTCTAGCCCATATGTTCTTCAGTAAAAGTTTTATCTCCGCAAAAGTGACTATTTTTTGAGAGATTTGGCGTGTGTGGATTCGTAGACCTCTAGAATGGACAACTTATTGTAACATTCTGTAAAAAGGCTACTTCGTTATTCTAGTAGTTGCAAGCGTTATAGCTGCGGATGAGGTTCTGGATCGGATTCCCGGTTCGGGCAAATGTTATTAGGATTTGTTCCCAGTTGATAGCATCGCGTCCTGTTATACAGGACTTAAACGTAACTGGCGAAATGTGGGTGAAATATAATGTACACCTCTGCTGAACCCTTCACTTAATACAGGCGTTATGTTATGTAATGTCAATAAAAAGACTCTTCTTTTACAAGCAGTCTGCAGTATACAACTCTCTTTACAAATTCGATCTTTATGTATTCTTAAAGGTCCTATAGTTCCTACGGCCATGCCTTCTAAATAGTAGTTACTACGTCCATACCTTCTACATAGTAGTTACTACGTCCATACCTTCTACATAGTACTTACTACGTCCATACCTACATAGTAGTTACTACGTCCATACCTTCTACATAGTAGTTACTACGTCCATACCTTCTACATAGTAGTTACTACGTCCATACCTACATAGTAGTTACTACGTCCATATCTACATAGTAGTTACTACGTCCATACTTTCTACATAGTAGTTACTGCGTCCATACCTTCTACATAGTAGTTACTATGTCCATACTTTCTACATAGTAATTACTACGTCCATACCTTCTACATAGTAGTTACTATGTCCATACCTTCTACATAGTAATTACTATGTCCATAACTTTTACATAGTAGTTACTATGTCCATACCTTCTACATAGTAATTACTATGTCCATAACTTTTACATAGTAGTTACTATGTCCATACCTTCTACATAGTAGTTACTACGTCCATACCTTCTACATAGTAGTTACTATGTCCATACCGTCTACATAGTAGTAAATATGTCCATACCTTCAGGAACTATAGGACCTTTAAGAACTCGTCAAACAATCAAACTAACATTGCTATAGAATAAAGCCTCTATTATGTAAACTTTCACCAAACTACACAGTCCAATTTCCTTCAAAAGGACTTATTATCTTACCCTCCAAGGTCAAAGGGTCTCAGTTGACCAATTCTCTGTTCCCGGTCTCTCCGCTCCCTATTCAGGGCTTCCGGCGGCCATTCTTATAAAAAGGTATCGAGGTCATTCCACCATATCCTTTCCCGGGAAGATTTGTTATGTTTATTTATTTACGAATCATTTGCCTTATTTTTTGCTCCATTTGTTGTAGGGTAGATGTGCAATGTAAGGTTTTTGTGGTTGAAAAGCATTGCAAACTGTTTTCTAAGAGAAAAAGCTCTCATAAAAAGCTTTGTAGAGTTTATGGAGTTAGACCAAAGGGAAGTTGTGAATATTGTCATGAGTATATTTTATTGACCACACGTTTCCACAAGTTCACAAGGATTAATAAAACTTTAACTTTTTGACGTGACAACGTCTTAAATTAGGTTGCGACTGGGAGTCACTTATGAAAAAGTGTAACGCTCGGTAACGTTACGATGAGTCACCGAACGAGAGAGAGGCCCGCCGAATGCCTTGCGTCTCTCTCCCACTCAACTATGATCGGATGATCGGTCGTTGTCACGTAAAATCTTCGCCCGTAAAACCGACTTTACAGGCAACCATTTTTTCTATACGTTTTGTTATTTTTAGTGTGGGAGATTTTGTTTTGTTTTATACAAACAATTTTACTGCTCTACTTTATGATTATTCACCTAGTAGGTAATAATAAGAGAATGCTATGTTTACCTATAATTGTTAGTTCTTTATTTTCTGTAGCTTTCTGCAATTGCTTTAGTGTATACGAACGTTGGTAAATCTAAATAAAAACAATAATAAAAATTTCGGCAAAAACTTGATATTTTTTTAATTTGTATTTACCTAAATTGTTATTTTTTAATTTTTTATTTAGTTCTTTATTTTCTGTAGCTTTCTTGAATTGCCGTAAGTAGTTTATACGAACGTTGGTAAATCTATATAAAAAAATAATTTCGACAAAAACTTGTTATTTTTTTATTATATTCCTGTTATTTAAGAAAAGTCCAATAGTCATTCGAATCATTACTCCAGGACGCGTCTTATTTATTTTAAATTTTGAGACCTTTTTAATATGATAAAGATATACCTATGTGTCTATTTTATCTCAGTTATGTCTTGTGTGTGCCGCTTATTTAATTTTTCCAGCAGATCTGTAGTTTTTGTAAGTAGGAATCCTAAATCCTAACTGGGAAAGTCCTTTCTCAATATTACAGGTTTAATGTCCCAAAGAGGCTAATCCGCCATGCGTGTAAGTTACGACTACTTACCTACTGCACCGCTGCAATCCTTGGACTCGGTACGACACTTAGAAGTACCATTCTCGGTCGTCCGTATTCCATAAAGGACAATACATCGTAAAAGGGGCCATGCCATGAAGTGTTATGGCCAGTCGTTGGGACGAGAAATGGTGGTACACATCTTGCATACCCGTCGCCCTTACTTGTGCTTAGTTCGGGATGCGAGAAATGTGTGAGGTTCTTTTCTGGTTTCGAAAGACTTTGGCATTTTTTTAAATTTTTGTCGTTTGATACATTAATATTTTAATTTGCCTCGATGAAGTAATCATTCATCACTTGTCTCATATCGTTGTTTACGGTTCGGTTTGTTTTATTTCTGAGATATTTTTATTCTTTTAGCATTATTAAGTTTCGCAACCAACCAGCGCTGGGGCTCTGTCTCCATAGGGTTGTAGCATTATGCTGAGCGGTGGCCGTTCTGCGTGGATATGACTCATGTTTTCCCCCAACTTGTTCGTTTTTGTGTTTTCTCTCTGCGTCGTGTTTGCCGCAAAAAAAACATATTTTTTTCATCTTCTTTCAACCACATTCCGAGTGTTAAATGTATCAGAATAATGAACCATGCCAATGTTTGCAACTGTACCATCTATGTACCTCATAGAGGGTAAATCTTAATGTAGTTTCTAGTAGGTATACAACAATGCAACTCAGCAGTATATTTCAATAAATTTCTTGTACCATTAGTGATTATACAGGTAAAGACAGCGACACTTCTGAGAACATTACATCCTATATGCATGCAGACTGGGCTTAACTCTCACTACACCTTGCGACGATCGATCACGGCTGTAATACGACAATATTCCAAGTCGGTCCATTCTCAGTGGAAGTGTCAAGTCTCTCAGTAACAGATAGTAGTCTTCAGCTGAAAACTTTACTCATAAACATGTCGACTGCCTTTATAAAGTGCGCGCCCAAGTTCGGGCCGACTATTACACCGGAGTGTAAGTTGTTCGCGGAGTGATGAGGTTGAGAAAGTTCGGTTAATGAGGAAGGCTTGAATTTTGAAAATAAAAGATTTTTGAAGTGTGTTTTGTTCAATGAAAAGTTGCAAGAATGTCTATAATTTAATAATCTGTTACGTAACGTGGTATTGAAGACAGACCAAAACTAATACTTGTTTCAGATTTACTTCTAATAAAAAAATATGAGGAAAAATATCATTATTTCGAAATTCAGTCTCAGTAAAATATCAACGTGATTTATAGGATTTAAATTCCCTTGTTTTTAATTAAGCCTAAAATTTCCTTCAACCGAATTTTCAATTTAGTTTTTTTGATGTCTCTTTGAATAGCAATCAACGGTTTGTCATAATAATATTTATTAATACAAAATATTGTTTTCAACCAGTCGTATCAAGGGATACCCAGTAACTGGGTTGTGGAGGTCAGATAGGCAGTCGCCCCCCCCCCCCAACATAGTCGGGAAAAGGCTAGGCAGATGATGATTGTTTTCAATCTGTCAGTCACTGAGTGGTATGTTTATATTTTATAATAATTACTTACAATATTTTAGTAGATTGTGTTTTTTCCAAAAACTAAATTAAACGTTTGTAGAGATTAACTTTATAATTGTCTTTGTGATGATCCTAACAAAAACAGGTTTTTTGCATACACCAACGCGATATTCGTACATCTCAACCGACAGACACTTAAATACTTACTCGCTCTCGGAGTCTCAATTCGGTGTGACGGTCGGCCATTTTCGGCCGTCTCTACAAAAGCCTTTGGTAGAGTTCAGCCGACACGTTGTACTAGAAAAGTTTTTGAGTAAATACGCATAAGTTTCTTATACAGCGCTTTTTACGATACATTCTCATTTTATTGTCAATCCCTTTATGTTGCAAATTAATTTGTTGCTCTCTGCCTCGGAGGAGTTCTGAATAAAGGGCCTTGAATAATCGAAGCAGGAAAGTAGACCGAAATTGAAGAATAGCCTTGGCATGAAATGACAAAAAAACACTGAACAAGGGAAAAAAAACGTGTTGTGAGATGGTAAAATAGAACGTAGCTATAATAAAATTACGCATCTGGGGGCCTAAAAACGCCACTTTGGCAGAATCATAATAGGATAACATTATGAATCATAATCAACAGTTAACTGTTAAGTTAATCGTATCAAATCCCATTGGTGAAGGATTTTTCAGTTATTTTTTTTTTGGTCTCTGCTAAAATAACAATTAATCCAATCCCAATCTCTTCAATTATACTCGTGCCTACGTAGTGCAGCGAAAAAAAAAAGAAAAACACAGACTGTCTTCGCCATATTACGATCCATAATGTTATCCTTTTATAATTCTGCCAAAGTGGCCTTTTTTTTTTTCTGCAACTACAGGGGGGCCCCCCTGTAGTTGCAGAATATACTAACTCATTTAACTTTTTTTTCTTTGATCGTCATCTGTCTTTGCCTTAATAAACCTCGGTGAAAGTACAAGGTATACCATGTTTATAGGAATCTGTTCCTAACAAACCATTTCCTTTGTCAAAAAAATTTGCAGATCATCTGCCTTGCCTTATGGCTTCCAGTCTAACCGGATGCAGCTGAATACCAGTATTTGACATGGAGCGACTACTTATCTGACCTCCACAACCCAGTTCCTAGATTTTTTTTATTGCTAAATGGGCCCGCTCTTGACCTCGATCACGCCAGATGGAAATCGATGGATGAGGTCTATGATGGAACGAGCGTACCCAGAAGATACCTATGGCACTGGTACTCCCACGCATCGACGAAACACAGCAGGCCGCTTGACGCCGGACTCCGGTGGATAATATGATACCCTTTGGTAAGACAGGCTGTCAGACTTTCGGGCTTCTAACGACCCGAAACGACTGTCAGACCCAAAATATTTAGTAGATAACTTCCAAAAACGCCCGGCTGGCGCTGTTATAATTTTGATACAAAATCTGCCAATGTCATCACGATAACGGAGGCTATCTTATATTGATGTTAGGACTACTAAAGAGATATTGTCATAGTATTCTTGACCAAGCTAGAATAACGTCATCATCATCAACTGCCTAGGCTTTTCCCAACAATGTTTGGGTCGGCTTCCGGAACGAATGCAACTGAATACCAGTATTTTACATGGAGCAACTGTCAGTCTCGAAGAGAGTAGACCTGTGTCCCAGCAGTGGGAACATTATATGCTGAATATGCAACTGCCTATCTAACCTACACAACCTAGTTACTGAGTTTCAAGCTAAAATTACGTAATGTTGACAAAACAGAAGTTTCCACACAACGAGTTCCAGTGATGAAGTTATGTCGTGAATATTTTTGCGAGATATTTACTTGTGACGGTGTCTCATGTGTCATCATGAACGTTGATGTTATTCTGTCATATTATGTTTATTGATATATAAGCAGAGTACTGTTGTCTTGTATGATTCGTGCATGGAATATTTCAGGAATTTTCTTTTTACAGTATTGTTTCGTGACGTGGCGTTTCTTCGAAAAGTAAAGTGTCTTCATAGTAAAAGAAAAAGCATTTTCAGTATAAATTGAATAAAATAACGTGGTTTTTGTATCAATTGTGTAGGAAATGTCAATCTAAATAATTTAAAAAAATTAAGTCATTTTAAATAATTTCTAAGTGCTCATAGTCTTTTTAAGGAAATTTCTAAACGGCTGGTTGACACTTCCCGTGACCCAAGGACTGGCTTTTACCTTGGCCAGAGGCTAAGCATTGCCATACAACGAGGTAATGCCGCCAGTCTCTTGGGTACATTACCAGTCGACAGCGATGCGGATGAATTTAAAAAACGTGGTGTGCACTGGCCCGAGAAGCAAGGCATTTACACTCAGAGTTTTTAATTGCTATACTAAAATGACAGCTGCGTAGTAATAAGCACTGTCAACATGAAAAAAAATTACAAAAACAGCTGTCACTTTGCTCTAGCAAATAAAAAATCAACCTCCTTACTAATAGACGTAGGACCTATTATATCAAATGAATAGTTACACACAGATTTCTCTCTTTCAGTCGTCACTAATTTGACTTTCGAAAGAAGAAGACAAAGAGTTGTGTAACAGACGCTATACAACGTTTATTAGTAAGAGTTTAGCCATTTATACGATCGCACATACTCCTCCAAAAACAAATCAACCTCTACTGTTATCAACAGAATGATATATATTTTCCAATATGGCCGCCACTGGCACACTCGTCTGGCTACTGGCAGATTTATTTGCCACAATCTTAGGATTTATATGATTATCTGAAATGAACATAATAAAGTGCGACATGTGAAATTAATAGGAGAAATTGGTTGGTGAGTATTGGCAACAGATTCTGTGCGAATTGGAATAGTGGAGTAACGTCTGTTAGGTAGTGTAGAGACTTTAACTTGTATAGTGCGATGTCTACCAAACACACTGGGCCCGCGTGGTGTATTACGGCCCCTCACCGAGAGGAGGCTTGTGTCCCATCAGTGGGAACTTTATAGGCTGATTATGCTAAGCGGTAAGGTAAACATCGTAAGGAACCGGCGAGTCGACGAACTAGAACCTCTAAAACAAGTGACATTCACCGATCCGTACAGAACTATTATCCAATTATGTTTACAGAGAGGAGACCTGGGGGCCTAAAAAGGCCACTGGCAGAATCATAAAAGGATAACAATATGAATCATAATATGGCGAAGACAGTCCTTGTTTTTTTTTTTCGCTGCACGACGAGGGTATAGGTAATCAAAGAGATTGGGATTGGATTTGGATTAGATTGATTGGTATTTTAGCACAAACGAAAAAAAAACTGCAAAATCCTTCGCCAATGGAATTTGATACGATTAACTTAACAGTTAACTGTCCAATAGGATTAATAATGTTATCCTTTTATGAATCTGCCAAAGTGGCCTTTTTAGGCCCCCTGATTCTCAGCAGATTGGGAACATTACAGGCTGATTTCGCCAAGTTCTAATTTCTCCACATAACAAAAATGTCAATGAAACTACTCACATATTGATATCCACTAAGTATTAACAAGCCGAACTTCTGAACTACAAGACGAGACGGATCATCATTATACTATAGTACAACTTTTAACTAACCACTTGATCTAAGTGGCAACATTCAACTAAGTTTTTCGGATAAGACGAATATCTTAGAATGGAAACTAAAGGAGTGATACAGTTTTGATACTTGGGAATTTGTTGGTTTGAGGGCATTGTTTCTGTGTAGAATAGTTGTGTAATGCCGTTATGTGATGTTATTTATTAAAAAAACTGGCCTCGTCGGACTCGCACACGAAGGTTTCCGTACCACAAGGTAAAAACGCCGAAAAAAACACGTTTGTTGTATGGGAGCCCCCTTAAATATTTATTTTATTCTGTTTTTAGTATTTGTTGATAAAGCAGCAACAGAAATACATCATCTGTGAAAATTTCAACTGTCTAGCTACCGCGGTTCATGACAGACAGACAGATAGACGGACAGTGGAGTCTTAGTAATAGGGTCCCGTTTTACCCTTTGGGTACGGAACCCTAAAAATAACTGTTTGAAGTCAGTTAAAACAAGAAGACACCTATACTTACTATTGATCGCAATGAAAATTCGTCGAACAAGAAATACAGACATAGAAAAATACGCTCGAATTTGCTGTGTCGCGAACACAATAAAATACTCATTCGCTTGAAGAACTTATTATTTCCATTTCTATCTTTAAAAAAAACTCTGCTGACATTCAGCACAATCTTTAAAACGGCTTAAGTACACTTCTGCAATAGGTCCTTCTTCAAATATTCAACATTTTAGTTGTAGTATAAGTGGGAGCTTACCCAACCATGTCTGAACCACTTGGAAGTCAAAAGCCGGAATATTTTCCAGTGAGGACGCTCTCTCTGAATATGAACTGGTTTATGATCTGTCTTCAAAAAGGCCCAGTTTTTCTTACATATTCACTGAGAGAATTTACATGTTTTCTGTAGGAATAAGAATATAACAAATATTCCTGTTACATATCTCGAAATTCTGTATTTTTGTAAAGGTATCTTTTACTCGGCCTGGAAGGCTTATAACCAGTATAACAAATGAAATCTTGTAACACAACGAAGACAATAATTTATTGCCTGACATTGACGCAGTCTGTGTTTTCATTTATATGTAACATAATTATCATATCTCATCTTTCCTTTCTGTTGTCACATAGGTAACATAAATTAACATACATTACTTGTATCCTTGAAGGCTTAAACAGAAGTGCATAGTACCTCAGATTTCGTCCTTTCTAATATTCCAAATTCCATCAATTCCAAATTTGGTTTTTAGGGTTCCGTACCCAAAGGGTAAAAACGGGACCCTATTACTAAGACTTCGCTGTCTGTCCGTCCGTCCGTCTGTCTGTCACCAGGTTGTATCTCAAGAACCGCGATAGCTAAACAGTTGAAATATTTGCACAAATTATGTATTCCTGTTGCCGCTATAACAACAAATACTAAAAACAAAACTAAAATAAATATTTAAGGGGGGCTCCCATACAACAAAGGTGTTTTTTTCCGGTGTTTTTGCCTTGTGGTACGGAACCCTTCGTGTGCGAGTCCGACTCGCACTTGGCCAGTTTTTAAATAACCTGTCGAGTTATTTAGAAATAAAATATCGCAACTAGAGATTTATTATATTATAGCTGCCAACAAACTGTTTTGCAGTTTGGCGGAAGTAAATTAATATGCAAAAAAATTGTTTCTGTGAATAAACACTTTTTCATTTTTTTTCATTTTCATTTTATTTTTTTCATTTTCATTAGAAAAACTTACACTGACAGACTAGAGAACGTAAAAGTGAACTGGTTGGTACAGCCCGTTCATAGTTATTTTACCTTTGACATAAACCTTATGGTGAAGAGAATAAAGGTCACTGTGATGCAAAATCAGAAGTAAAATAACCCTCCTTTTGTCGCCGCAGTCGGGTAACGACGGCTGCGGCGGCTGCGTGTGACGGTTTTGTGTAGGGATAGAATTCTTGATAGATTTGGCTTTACATACAGGGTGTAAAAAGACCCATCACATAGCCGTCAACTACGCATTTTGTCATCAAGCTACCCGAAACTGTCAAATTTTCCCAATCAACTTTGAACCTTATGCTTTAGAGATAAAGTCGAAAATCTATTAAAGAAATTTGACAGATTGTAGTAGCTTGATGTGCTGCCGTCTATACATCAAATTAAGTAACATTAACATTAACATTTTATTTTTGGAGTAAAAATTTGCTGTTTGTAGTATTGCGCAAAACATTGTGTACCTATATGGTATTTAAAGTTGTGTTAAAATATCAAAAACTTGTTTTCGTAAAAAAAAATCAATAAAAGTTGGAATTTTGACCTTCAATAACTCCGTAACCAGAATGTTCCCAGGTATGGTCCAGTACAAAAAAACTATTACAGTGACGGGGAGTACAACTGGCTCTTGGCTTCGTTAAGTATATTTTTACACTCGTTATATAGGTATCAACAAGATATTTTAAACAACACTTTCAGGCTATTAACGACTCGAGGACCTACACTCACCAAAAACTGTCGTGACACTATCATGTCACCCACGGCTTTAGCAAAATAATCAATCAATTGGTCATTATATATTTTTTTTCTTTACCCACTTAATATTTCTTACACATCATATTGTTTATGATACCTACGTGTGTGTTGGTTTCCAAAATCACATTTTTTTCATTATTTTTCGCTAAAGCCAGTTTTAAGTCAGTCATAAGTAGATAGATATATTTTGTTATCCTCTTCCTCTATGACCCAACCTTTTAACAAGCCCATCTTTGCCAGTACAAAAGAAACAAACCTTCATAATTACCTCCATTTCGCTCACAAAAAAACTCACTTTTCTCTAACAAATTGACACAATAAAGAGCTCACATACGCGACGAGCGGTGACGTATTTTTTCAGCTATGACGTCACTTCCGTCGCCTGACAGCTGATTGATGACGTAGGAGTCATAGCAGGGGATTGATAAATGTTAACTGACGGGGGTATCGGGTAGATGATGGTTTGTGATATTATGGATTGTAAGCTTGTGAGTTGGGTAGAGTGCATGATAATAATTGGAGTTGTTGTTTGGTGAAAAGTGGATGAAATTTTCTTATGAAAAATCTAGGTACTTTGCAGGGTCTTTCCGTCGTTTACACAAAAGATCTTTCAATTAGAAGTGAAGAAACTAACAGTTTTAGAAAAAAAAATCATATAGATGTACCTATACTTTTTAACAATTGTTTTATTATTGGCATAACGTTTCCTTCTATTTTTTATTTTTTTATTTTTTAAGGGACTTTAGAGATTAAGACATGCATAGTCGGTGGCATGCAACCTTTTCTAGTTATTATAAGACTATCTTCCGCCCGCGGCTTCGCCCGCGAGGTATGTCGATAAAAACTATCCTATGTCCTTCCCCAGGATGCAATCTCTCTGCCGAATTTTATCGAAATCCGTTCAGTGGTTTAGGCGTGAAAAGGTAAGAGACAGACAGGCAGAGTTACACTACAATTATGAGACAAATTTTAATAAAAATTGAGAATAATTTATAAATATATATATAAATATTCTAAAGAGGTAAAGTTCGTAAGTTTGTATGTTGGGGGTAATCTCGGGAACTACCAGTCGGATTTGAAAAAAAAAAATTGTATTTGATAGCCCAATTCTTGAGGAAGGCTATAAGCTATTTAACATCACGCTATGCCCCTTAGGAGCCGAGCAAAAAGAAAAAAATCAGAAAGAACGCTAAGCTAAAACGAAGTAATAGCGCAGGCAGGCGATGCGATGCGACGGGGTGGGGAACAAGAAATTTCACGCGGACGAAGTCGCGGGCAGAAGTTAGTACCTAATAAAATATTTGACACTCACTTGAATGTTTGAATGTAACCCGCGCTAAATTATAGCCAGCCTGCACTATTGTATAAGGTTAGGCGACATAGATGGCCTCTACAATAGGCTATTAGACTGGTTTCTGATAAACATCTCAGATTATTTAATGGTGTCTAACGAGCCCACAAAAACCTATTACTTCTAATTGCATAGTGTATTTCTTTTAAAAAATAGTAAATAAAAATGTAATGTTCAAATAAGCCGCCAAAACGCTATCTTTAACAATATGGCGTCGTGACGTCACGATTCACGTAAACAAACTTTGAAACGGTCGAGATACTAGACAAAAGTCATCTGTTCTGTCAACGATAGAAATTTACTAAATCATGACGACATCTTAAGTTCAGCCAATCCAGACCGTTTTCGATTACGTGGCGCCAGATTAAAAAAGATGAAGTTTTTTCGGGTTTTTTTTTATAAATAATACATTGTTTTGTAGTAAAATTAATGCAAATCGATTTTAAAAGCGATAATCTATACGAGTGTCAATAATTATGACCTTATTTTTTACATTGTCAAATAGCCTATACTGACTGAAACATTTTCCTATTACTAAATACTTCCTATCCGTCTTTAATTTGTTATTTTTTTCAGGGGTACATTCAATTTTTTTTTCAAATCAGTACACTTCTAGTGAATAAAAATCAATTACAATTCCATTACAAAAAATCTCAACCTAACTCCTACCCTCATATGTTAGCACTAAACTTCCGTTAAGAAAACTCTAGTACTTATTGTACTAGAGTTTTCATAACGGAAGTTTAGTGCTAAACACTTAGGTACTTACATCATTAAGTAGGTACCACACGCACAATGGTCCACTGAAGGACTAAGTGCGGAAACCAAACCCATAACATAGGTCCGTGAGAATATCAATCTGAGTTCTCGGAGCGAATGACCGACGCGATCCTAATCGAGTTGCTGAATTAATATCAATTCATACTTGCTAAGTCTTTTGTAAACGAGATTACCTTGTGTTTGGGAAGTTTTTGTCCGATTTGTTTGTTTAATTTTACAAGCATTTTATGTAAGGAGCTCAAGAAATGAGACGCGGTCGTTGTGCTTTTGTTTTTAGTTTTTTATTTTCGCAGAGCTTTTCAGACATCTTGAATTTTGTATTCGTATTTGCCCATGAGCCTCTCATGCTCAAGTTTGTGGGGGCAAATACGGGCAAGTACCAATATGACTCTTTCAATTCATAATTATGTACTTATTGAATTATCTTGGACATTACTAAAGCTAATTCCTGTAATTAAAAACGTCCAAAATGTAGTGTATGTCAAAAACTTTTAAAAAATTTAGGAAGAAATTAGAGGTATTTTTGACAGATTGAGACTGATCAGACTGTGAACGTTCTTAAAATTACGAGAATTACCCTTCTGATATCGGTGAATTAAAACATCGTGAGGACACTTGGACTCATAGTGAATCATCAGCATCATCTGCTTAGCCTTTTCCCAACTATGTTGGGGTCGGCTTCCAGTCTAACCGAATGCAGCTGAATACCAGTGTTTTACATGGAGCGACTGCCTATCTGACCTCCACAACCCAGTTACTAGGTAATACGATACCCCTTGGTAAGACTGGTTGTCAGACTTTCGGGCTTCTGACTACCCGTAATGACTGTCAAAGATCCACGACTGACAGCCGACAGCTGACAGGACCAACGGCTTAACGTGCTTTCCGAGGCACGGAGGGGTCACGGTATGTAAAGATGTCACCCATCCACAGACTAACCGCGGCAAGCGTAGCTTACCCCCCCCCCCCCTACTTAGCTTACCCAAAAGGGAAACGCTACAGAGGAAAGCCGTACAAGAGATGGGAAGACAATATAGTCGGGATGGCTGGCCCAGACTGAATACAAGCATCCCAAGCAAGAGAACATTGGTTTTCTTAGGAGGAAGCCCTCACCTGCGGAGGGGTTCTTCCAAAATGAGTTATATTATAATTTTTAGTTAGTGTTAATACAAAAATAGTTTTAAGTTCATCAATACATCCAAACCTAAATATAATATAGTAAACTCATAAGTATACCTTACTATTATAGGATAATTTGTAATTTGGTATTATATTTAACCTTTGTAAAAAATATATGCTTTTTTTATTGTTATTTAACATAACATTGCCACGGCGACCGATCCTGCCCTAGTATGGCTCATATACAAAAAGCACTAATCTACAAAAACCTATCCTTTCTAAATCCTTTCCCATTCACACTGGCCACGCATTTCTAATCTAAATCCTTCCTGAAATATAACTTAGTCGAGAAAAAAATATTTTCGTGCCCAACTCCACTTTAATAATATGAGATTTGAGCGCGTTACGTGCTGGGTCCCTACCTCTTTGGGTAATTACCCGGGTCAGAGCCCCGGTATAATATGAAAGGCTTTTTGTAACAACCTTTTAGGGTAAAACACATGGACACGCGAGCCTCCGTAAAAAGTAGGCGAAATGAAGTTGGGAAGTGTTAAATGTGTTGGTTGAATTTATTTTGTTTGTTAGGCTGGTTATTTTTGGGGTTGTAATTCCGTGGTAGTTGGAGTCAATGTTTTGTTCATAATTTAAATTATAAGATTGTGTTGCAAATGACGGAAGTGGTACCAAATAAATATCTATAGATAAGAAAACGTTTACTGATGAGTAAATCGGATGGTCGGAGAATTCGAGGGCGGCCCAAGCTCAGATGGTTGGATGGCGTAAAACAAGATTGAAGAACTGTTGGAGCGAGAAATTGGAGAGCAAAAGCCGGAAATAGGTCACGTTGGAGAAATATCCCAGACCAGGCTAAAGCCCACCCCCGTCTGTAAAGCCTTTTTTTTTTGCGGATGGGTAATCATCAAATGACCCTTCCGCTCTGGGTGGAGCGGAAAGGAGTGTCAGACTCTTACGGACTAAAACCCACCCGTGTTCCTTCCTTAGCCCTTTATGTTCCGGGCCAGCGGTAACCCTTTCGGACAATCCCGCTGACCCGGCAGGCTTCGGCCCTAAGGGCCCCTCCTCGATGCTGACATCTCTTTGAGGCGCGCGTGGAACACGTACGCGCCGTCCGGCACGGGCCTGGTCCTGATTGGACTGTGAGCTACCTGTCTGTAAAGCCTTAGATGATGATAATGGGTTAATAAAACACACTCAGTCATGAATGTTTCATCTAACAAAAACGTGAAGGGGTAAAATAGGCGATCAATTATTATTAGATCATACTCGTATCTTCCGATGTACAAAAGAGAGAAAGGGGCCCGTGGCTAAATAATAACAGCCGCACAGGTCGACCGATCAGGTTAAGCTACGCTTGCCACGGTTGGTCTGTGGATGGGTGACCATCTTTATATACCATGACCCCTACGTGTCTCGGAAAGCATGTTAAGGCGTTGGTCCCGGCTGTCATTCGTGGATCTTTGACAGTCGTTACGGGTAGTCAGAAGCCCGAAAATCTGACAACCAATATTACTACAGGGTATCGTATTACCCAGTAACTGGGTTGTGGAAGTCAGTTTACAGTCGCTGCATGTAAAATATTGGTATTCAGCTGCATCCGGTTAGATTGGAAGCCGACCCCAACATAGTTGGGAAAAGGCTAGGCGGATGATGATCTTCCGATACAATGTCGTCTCAACTACTTGAACATTTGTATTATGATTTAAAAGCATCCTCCATGTGCTGCAACTATTTAGGTACAGCTAATTGATAGCAACTGAAATACGGTGAATTCGATTTCCAGCAAGTGATTAGAAAAATAGTAGCTCCTCTCCGGCTGCGACGATTTCCTCAAGAAAAGGTATCCTTGGTTTAAAGAGATTCGTGGTGTTAGGTTCATTTATCTGTATTTTTTAAAACGACAACTATACTGAGATTTCGATTATTGAGAACGATTATTTATTATTATTTATCATTTATTCTATCTTCACAAAGCTGACTTAAAGTTAATGGTACAGTCAGCGTCACAGAAATGGAACCCCCCCAAGACTTAAAGACTATCGCCCGAGCACGCTTGGGCCCGCCGTCGCTCGTCGCTCGAGCGGCGCGGCGCGGCGGGCGGCGGCGCGGCGGCGCTGGCGCGTCACGTGAGCCTTGAGCAGCTCCCTCCCCCGCCGCCGCACCCATCTCTGCCCGAGCGCATCCAACGATCCGCCTCAGATATTATTTGCAAGTTTCATTCAAGTTTTTAATAATTCTATATGGTATTTTTTCGGCTTCCTTCTAGCCGAACCGTATACCAAGAATAACTTACAAAAAGACACTTTGCGTGCGATTAAGATACGAACCCGCATCACCAGGCGCCAGCCGATCATCGAGACCGTGTCTTATACCACTAGGCTATTGGCTCAGTTGTTAACCTCAACGAAAATTGGAATAGTATTACTCCTTATAACGAACAAGGTTATTAACGGTCTAATCTTCTAGATAATAAGGTTTAAATTTCAACTTTCGTTTTATATTTAATATCTTAGTTTTACAAAATGCAATACGCATTAACTCCTCAATTAACTAAAAGATAAGGTTGAAATTAGCATAGATTTCTTGTTTGGTTGAATATAATGTGTTGATTCCGATTGTTGCACTACCGTCATTTTACTTCAGAAACTTAACTGCTGTCGGAACTGCGAGTTAAGGTTGAATTTAGAATACTTCTTCGCTTTATTTAGTAAACTGTGATTGAGGGTATAATTCGTGCCGATTCGCTTGTGTGTAATTATCTTCGTCGTAATATTATCAAATTTATTAAGTTTCTGACCAGTTGATTCTATTAACCGATGGTATGGTTTGATTAACAACTTTTTTGAAGGCTAAAATTGTTGTTATCTGGGAACAGGAACAAAGCATAAAGAAAATAGCACGAGTTATGGGCATAACGGTAAGATTTATGTTATACTTCCACATATTACCTATATTTTATTGTTGCATTAATGTTGCATTATTACTTACTAGTTGGATGTTTTTATGTATTTCTAATATTATTATTTTCATTGCAGAGAAAAACAGTTCGTAGATGGATACAAAGGTATCAAGCGACGGGTGATGTGAAATGTGATCGCCAAGGCCAGAGAAAATACAAATGGAGCGACAACGTAATATTGTGAAAGTTCATTTAGTGGCACCCTTCAAAACTTCAAGAAGTGATAGACTGTGACATCCTCTCCGTTATTATAAGGCAATTTACTCGGCAGATTGATTGTGTAACGTATCTGATAAAATTGCGTTGGAACATATATGAGCAAGTGTTAATAATTCCCAATATTTGTGGGAGCATTATCTCGTAGTTAATCAAAAACAAACAACCTTTAGAATTATTATCAATCCAGATAATCTGGTTTACAAGTAGTCTTGTAATGTATTAACGATGCACCATCTGACCTCACATATTTTTCTAATGTTGTGTTAAATAAGGGTTATTAAAAAATGTGATAAAAGAGAAAGATGTATATTGCTATACTATTATAGTTTAGCATGTTGATTCTTCCTCTGTAATTCACAGAAACAAAGGCCATTTTTTTTTAAAGGTTTTTTTCCGATAAGTAAGTATAAAAAAATCTGTTTTCACAACTTTAAATAAATAAATATTATTGTAGTTATGTTTCTAGAAATATATATCCGAACTATATATATACGAACCTTTATCTAATTTTAAACGTTCTAAACCTCATCCAGGGTATCTATTTTGTGTTTAGTTAATATTCTAAGTAAATAACCCCAATTTAACACAGATTGAAAACTGTATACTCAACCAGGAAGTGGATTCCATGAAGTCCTAGAAATGTAATTAGAAAAATAAATGAATATTGTTTATCAAAATGCCTAGCTTTTATTACAAACCTCCATTTGATTTCTTAAATAATAATTAACGAAAATCACCTAATAAAGAAACTAAAAAAAAGGGTAAATAAATAAAATAAAAAAAAATCTTCTCATCCGCGGATTTGAACTCGTGACCACCGCATCGCCAAGCCGCAGTGTTAACCATTAGACCAACACGCCACTTACGTTACATTACGAAAAACTTAAATAGGTTTGATGTCAATACCAAGGGGGGTTCCTTAACTTTGAAGCGAACTGTACAAATAAAATGTCTCAGCTGTATTTCACCTTTGTGAGAGACTGGTGCCTGATATAGGTTTTTTGGAAAAACCTGTGTTACAGGTCACCAGGCCCCTTCCACGGCTAGAATTAGCTTTTATAGAGATACCGTGTAAGAGTCGAATTTAAACAATATTCATAACAATAAATATTAACAAAATTATGTGGCAACACCAAGCAGTAACGGTTGACAACTGGTCGAGGTCGAGGAAGGCTCCATCCAGGCATATATTCGTGCAGCTGGTTTTAGAGCGAGGTAACTGTGTCGAGAATCCTAAATAATTTTATTGTAGCTGCATGATTTTAGTTACAAAGATTGGAGTAATTCAACAATAAGGTGTTATATTTATTCTATTTAAGGAGTCGTAGTCAGTAAGTCAGTGAAAACCACAAATAATAGTGGTTAAAAGCAATGGAAAACATCGACATGACGAAGAAAACGCAAAAGCAAAAAATAAAAAAAAGCAAGTGGTTAACCAGCCAGTCAGTTGATAAAGAAAAAAATTAAAGATTAAGTGAAGGTTGTCTTCAAAAGATCGCTTTTAGCAATAAGACCATTGGTCTTGCTTTTTTTTGTCACGCCTTGTAAAATTTCTACATTTATGTTCTGTAATATTTATGGTGTGCATAATAAAGAATAGTCTATTCTATTTTAAAGATTTAAAGAATCTAGATAGACTAGGTTATTCTGTAAAAAAAAATCTTAAACCAAAACATTTTCGTTTCAATCTAAGCCCACCTTAATTAATTATTTCCCAGAACCATTTCTTTCAATAAAACCCTCATATAATTTCTCTTTATTTATTTTTTTTATTATTACCTCTGTATTGAATACCAATACATCGGCTCCTTTTCATCCCGAAGGCTTTTGTTCGTCGATGTTCATTATTCCCTCCAGTCCTTCGATTCAAAGACACTGTTCGTTGAGAATTTTCCGCCATATTGTTTGCTGGTATTAAAAATTGATTAGATTTTGTGCTTTTAATGTGATGCTTGATTGGTATTTCGATAATTTATATTAGTAAGTGTTTTTGTCTTTGTTCGTCTAAAGACTAAAGTCTGCATTATTCAGACTGTGGCAAACGCTGCAAGTAACGCAACGCATACGCAGCGCCATTGAAGAGTTGTAATTCCTATCTGATTTACATGAAATTATTATAAGTGTGCGTCCCACTTCCATATACAGGGTTAAAATAGATGGACAAATTTTAACACAGCGCTCAGTACGTCTGACCAAAGATATCCAATAAAAAAAACACAGATTGAAGTAATTTTATTTTGACCTAAAATAATAAATTGCCGGCACATTAGTGTATTTCCGTTAGCTGATTATTTTTCTTGTAAGTATCTATGCGTTCTTCTCATATATTTTTTTACCATCGTCCTTATTTTGGTCTGAATGATTTCTAAAAGTTTGTCCATCTATTTTATTGGGACCTTATATAGAGGTTTTGCCATAGAACATGGGTGGCACTGTCGCAACACCTTTCAAGGCTCCTACAACAGGCGCGACACGCGACGCGAATCGCGCGCGACACAAAGTCACCGCTCGTATTAATTATTAGATTACAAAATGATTCATGCAATTGAATTAATTTCATAAAATAAATGTTGTTTGTTTTTGTTGCGTGTGTCATGTAATTTTTAATTCATGTTATGTAAATTCAGTTACATTATTATTGTTACTGAATAAATGACTATGACTGTAGTGATTATAGCATCATCATCAGTAGATGAAAATTGTAGGTTAACTGGATGCAGAAAATAGAGAACCTCGTGTAGCGAAAAGCCATTGTCTTCCTGCACTGTGAGCTAAAATGTTGCATTGCTAAAATAACTCTGCTACGTTGAAGTTAAGCGAAACAATGACCACATTATGATATCAACAAGGAACAGTGTTGCCACAAATGGGAAACAAGGTGGAAGCTATGGGCACTATACAGGTTTGTTGGTAAAACATTAACAACCTCTTAAGAGGTTGGTTGGTCATTTTACTCATCATTAAGAACAACTTTTACTATGGGGTCAAACATTTTGACGAGTTATACGAACATAAATGTAGGGAACAGCAGATTTTTTTTTCGCGATTTCAGGTTTGGTCCAAACATTGTGCATCCAAAGTTAAACATGATATCGTTTTGACTTATTATTAATTGTGTCTGTACGGAAACAGAATAGCAAAATAAAAAGAAATTAAAAAGTTATGAGCCAACAAAGATTCGTTTTTCTTGCTATTTTTAACGTAACTTTGGGTGTAAATAAGTACTAAAAGTACTATAAAATCTTCAAAACCAATCCGTACCGACAAAGCTCAGTTATCGAAGAGTTTAATAAACTTTATTTGTAATTGATTTATGCACTCGTTATTTCATAAAACTCGATTTTCCGAAGCACTTTACGCGCCTATCACTTCGGAACGGCGTTTTTGTGCGTGAGAACGAGACGTTCTTCGTGTAGACTAGCGTCTAACTGCTCATCACTGATACTAGCTCTGTCGGACACGAAGCCTGGTGAGACACCGTGCTTTTTGTCCATGACCACCAGTGAGTTCGAGCTCGCGACTAGTTTACTCTTAAAACCCTGTTTTGTTACAGCAGTTACTTTAAAAACCCCGCAGCGTCTCCAAAAAATTATCTCCATTCACAATTTACCGAAAAACGAATAACTTAACGGTAGTTAGTTAACAATTTTCTTTTAAACTTTTTTAGTGAATTACGGCGCCATGACAATAGTACAGTCAGCGGCGATAATTACGCCTGTCTCCGCGAGCACTCCGCCAAAACTTTCCCACTTTTGACGAGTTTTTTTTTTTATCTTCTTTTTTTTCACTTAACGCGACCCACGGAAATGCTCAAGTTTCTTATGGGCGAGCCAAAAGATAACTTTTGTTAACTTGTATTGCGGGCGTCTGAGATAGTAGAGTAGGTAGTTGGTCGGTTTGTGCGATTATGAAAAAATGTTCTTAAGTGTCTTTTAGTTTATGTAATAAATAATATAGTTTGTTACATTCTAATTACAAGAAAAGCTGCCAAACTTAGACATGCTTTTTAGATCTAGCAACTGTGGACTATCTACAGTACCTATAGCATAATCATAATCGGCATATACATAATGTTCCCACTGCTGGGACACAGGCCTCCTCTTGAGAATCGAAATCTCTGTAATCTACCACGCGGGCCCAGTGCGGGTTGGTAACTATCTACAGTACCTATAGTACATTTGATAACATAAAACCACGCCTGTATTCCCGGAGGATCAGGTGCACCTTATTACTATACCACACATTTCGCCAGTTATCCTTAAGTCCCATGTAACAGGGGCTGAGCCTATGGCCATCTGTCGGGCACAATTCCAAACTACCGCCAATATCAATTGATGTACAGACAGCACATCAAGCTACTACAAGCTGTCAAATTTCTTTAATCGATTTTCAACTTTATCGTTAAAGCATAAAGTTCAAAGTTGATTGGGAAAATTTGACAGTTTCGGGAAGCTTGATGTGCTGGCGTCTGTACTTAAATAAAATTGTAACTTGCTTTTTCTCTCCTTCCATAAAAAAGTCGCTTATTATGCAGGATTCTATCTACCAACAAACAACACACCAATAAAACGCCACCATGACACAAGCCAACACATTTACCTACCAAGCAACGCGAACTAACTTCTTATGACTATCCATTACCCCACTTATATGCTGATGAACGACGTCCGACCAACGTGTCACGTCAGTGTAAAACAAACTCCTTAAAACTTACGAGTACGGCCGCCATGTTGGATATGCGGCGTGCGAAATAATTCCGTTCTTGCTGCCGCTGCCGCCAGCCAATGTCGTGCTGGCCTTAGATAAGCTTTTTATGAAGTGTAAGAAAGTTGAGACGATATTCTTGGTAGACTGTGGTGGAACGAACAATGGCTGACTGATTTAGGAGGTAGGTAATTTGTATAGATACTGTTTTTTTTGGAGTTTGGCCTTGGCTCTGCAGCCGAATTTTTGGACAAACATAGGTGTTATGTATTTGAAGTTTCTGCCATCGGTACCTAATGGCGCGAGATAAGAGAAGAAATGGCGCGAGATAAGAGAAGAAATGGCTTTGTAAAATAATGTTTTTTTTATGTCAGACTCTTCAGATTAAACTGGATTGGAGATTAAAGAGAGAACGGTTAAACGGTTAACAAACATATTGCAGATAGTTTTAATTTAATATAGCATGACAGTTGTACGTGTGTGGCCTTCAGTCAATAGGATTATGAACTTAAAAGGACGCATTGATGATTAAAATTTGTAGGATTATAATACTGTAAAGTCATATTTGGTACGGTCGTGAATCATTATTTTAATCAACAAACATGACACTGCCCTGAAAATTGAAAAAAAAAGGAAGACAATTTGAATAAGAGATACCTTGGCACGAAAGAGCCACCACGAAAGAGGTCACCATTTTTCACACATCGAGATGTGTGAAAAATGGCGACCCATCCAAAGACAGATCGCGATAAGCGCTGCTTAACCTCGTAAATTGGCTAATTCACGCTATTGTAATTTAACCAAAAACAAGCAACAATATTAGAAATTAATTTCAGTCAATACCTTTGATTATCATAGAGTTGCAGACTAATAAACATTAACAATACTAACTAAACGATAACATCAAATAGCCAAAATTCACGCATAATCGGCGCATTTGTAATTTATTCAAAAGCACACAAATATGCATTCAAATCCCTATCAAATGATCGGGGATATAAAATGTAGTTTCAACAATGTATTGTTGAAATACGTTATGTATTCGGCGAAGCTTTCAAACCACTGACATGGGATACATTTAATTTAAAAATATATCACGTAGAAGCGAATATTGTGTAGGTTTTTGTAATAGCTCAACTGTGGCTGGTGAGACACAATTGAATTTCTGTTGTTCTATATCAAATTTTTATTTTTCAACCGTTGAGCGGAACAGGATGAAATTGAATAGATGCGACAAATTAAATTATCTAATTCAGCGTGCTTTAAAGTAAATGCAGAGTACCTATGTTATTAAGGCGCTACCTCGAAAATATAAAATCCTCGAAAACCTACTAAACGAGCGAAAGTGATACAATTTACTTTTGAAACGCAAAAGAAGAGTGATGGCAGAGTAATGGCGAGTGAGTGAGTGTGCGTGCGCTCGCAATAAAACGACGTATGTGCCAAAACGAATTTACCCTTTTTTAACCAAATAAATAAATTAAATTTAAAACTACTTTGAGTAAACTTTAATATGATAATTCTCTATGCCTCCCTCCAGCAATCGCTGACTTCGTGTCCGTGGCCTAACAGTTACTGCACCTCCTATTTCGATATTTCGATTTGTCGCAAGTTTTTCAGAAGGTTATTCTTACTGTAGCTGTTACTATTAGCCTGTATCATCCCGGATCGGGTGAAGTTTTGTTGACTTTTTGCATTAGGAATTTCTTAGTAACAGCCCGGAGTTTGGAAGTTGGCGGTGTGTGCCGTGCCTTGAAAAGCACGTTAAGCCGTTGGTACTGCGCCTGATCTCTCTCCGGTCGTGTCGGATTGCCGTCAAATTGGACTATGAGAGCGAAAGAAGAGGGAGTGCACCTGTGTATATTCACATACTTGTTAATTATAATGGCGCCGATTCTCTTGTTCACAAACTAAACTAAATTTAAGTGCAGTGCCTCTTTTTCTTTAAATTTCATTATGAAAAGGACAGAAGATAAATATTAGTTTAGTCCTGCCAGCCGAGTCGAATTCGACGATTGACCTCTTTCTCGAAGTTAGACCTACCTAACTGGACAGTTTGTCCTAGGTAAACATACTCGTCCACGACTTCGAGTGTAGCGTCTCCGACCTTTATGAGAGTGGGTGTTACATGGGCATTTGACATGACCTTCGTTTTGTCCATGTTCATAGACTCTTTCGGAGGCTCTACTGAAGTCATCGAGCATTGTATTGAGGTGCCCCATAGTCTCAGCCATGACTACGATATCGTCGGCAAACCGAAGGTGAGTTATGTACTCGCTAAAAGCATCTCCCCATGAATTCCAGTGATTGCGAACCAATGCTAATGTGGAACATCGGTCGTTTGTATTGTCGAGCTCGTCCCGCCATCTTCTACGGGGTCTGGCCCACAGCTGATTAGGCATGCACCTGACGTGGCCAGCCCAGTCCCATTTCAACTTTACGGCTTTTTGTGCAATATAGTTACAAGGTACTGGCCGAAAATACAAATGTGTATCCTGTATTAGTCAATTGTTTTCGTTTTTTATTCGAAATAAAACAAATTCGTTTCAGGTGTAAGTAAAGAATATAAAGCTTTGTTACTAACGAGCGCATTGCGTTTTTAAGAATATTATGACCGTTTATTTAAATTTAACAGTAATTTACACGCCATCGTCGTCATTTTGTACGCAGCATACTTTTCACGACCTTCTACACTAGTCTTAACATAAACATAAAATAAAATATAAATAAAATAAAATATCTTTTTTAAAAGTAAATACAACAATTTTTAGACCTTGTGGCCACAAGGTCTAAAAATTGTTGTATTTTTGGTATTAAATATTCTGTTAGGTTGTATCGTTCCCCACTCCAACTGTTGTAAAAGGCCGGCAAAAAACATCCAGTCAGGATTTTTTCGTTTCATCAGCCAATTATAATTTTAATTCCGCGGCAGGATCAAACGGTGCCAAAATACCTAAAAGTCCTGCTGACCCACAAAATGGATGCCAAACAAATAACAGTACAGTTATTAATGTAGCAAACTGAGCGTGTTGCCGTGTCGCAATGCGGTCATGTGAAATTTCCCACTTTTGCCAGGATCACATTTTTTGCCGGACACCCGGATCGGTGTTTTGTATTTAAGGCATTTTTGTGGCTGACTGTACTTTTTTAGTTTCGGTAATTCGTAGGCAGGCACTTCAATTACAAAAAGAATGCAAAAACATGTTTCAGTAAAGAGTCGAGCAAAATATACGGTGAAAGTCATTTCCACGTTGATAAAATTCTTCTCATACAGAAAGAAAGTTATGGACAAAAATCGCAATCTACTTCTACTTTACACGTAACAACCTCTCGCTTGTAGTTTGTAGGACACGAATTTTTTTTCCATTCAAAAAACCAATTAAAAATAAAAACAAATAAACGCTCAAGGCACCAACCAATATACAAGCGCGAATTTTAGCATGCAAATGTAAGTACAGCGCTTCATCGCTAGATAAGAAGGGATGAGCGCGGAACATCGTGGCAACCCCAAGGGGTACCAGGCGAAGGAATCAGCGGTAATAGTTGTATGCAAAGCAGCGCTTGAAACGCTGTTCGGTGACACGACACTCGCGAGACCAACAAGCTTTTAAAACGGTCTTTTTTTAAATTCGGAAGAGAATTTTTAAATCGGAACGTTTAAGTTCGATGGCCGTTGAATAATTTTTGAATTTGTAAGAGTTGGAGATATTATTATTGTGGGTAAGTCGGTTTTATGATACTGTAAAGGGAACGAGTGAAGAAAACACTTGAAACTCGTCGATATTTTTGGTTGCAGACTTTTCAACAAAGCAAGGAGATAATACTAGACTATTATTTCCTGCTTTTAATAACTGAATGTTTTAATAATAGACTACGCTCTAGTCACAAAAGTCTAGTTTATTTCAATTTATTTTCGTTCACACAATGTTTTATGTAAAAAATAAAAAGTAAAAATACCCGAAAGTACTACCCTAAAGTACTGTGTATTTTTGGGCCTCTAAACTCATCATCATCTGCCTAGCCTTTTCCCAACTATGTTGGGATTGGCTTCCAGTCCAACCGGATGCAGCTTAATACCAGTATTTTACATGTAGCGACTGCCTATCTGATCTCCATCACAACCCAGTTACTGGGTAATACGATACCCCTTGGTAGGACTGGTTGTCAGACTTTCGGGCTTCTGACTATCCGTAACGACTGTCATAGATCCAAGAATGACAGCCGGGATCAACGGCTTAACGTGCTTTCCGAGGCACGGAGGGGTAAGATGGTCACCCATCCACATACCAACCGCGGCAAGCGTAGTCTAGATAGATAGATAGATCATTTATTTGTCCAAAACATAAGTATACACACACATGGCACGCCCCCCTTCCCTTCCCTAAACCTGATCCGACCTGTCATTATAACAGCCACGGGGCCCTATTTAGCTACGGGCACCTCTTCAGTCACGGGCCCCTCCTTTTGGGCCTCTAAACTCAGAGTGAATTTAGTTTTTCATTTCGGTTGTCTTTTTCCTTTTACCCAGTTTATAAATTACTAGCTGCGCCCCGCGGTTTCACCCGCGTAAATGTCGATCCCGTGAGAATATCGGGATAAAATAGCCTATATGTTAATCCAGGGTGTCAGCTACCTCCATACAGAATTTTATCAAAATTGGTCCAGCTGTTTGAGCGTGAAGAAGTAACAAATATATAAAAACACATACTCACAAACTTTCGCCTTTATAATATTAGTGTGATTCTCACCATAGTTTAATTTAATAATACCCACATTTGGACAAACAAATTAAAATCGTGTTTTATTCACACATTGATACAGCTCGCTATTTCATTGCTTTAGTATTTTACCTTTGTTACTGGAATTTGGTACATGTATATTAATATTTCAGTCGGAATCAATAGTCTCTCTACAATTATTAAATTCCTATTTCTATTGACATCTTTTTTGGTTCGAAATATCGTTTTGTAGGTATTCAATACATATTGAATTACCTGTGTTGAAATATATAGGTACTCATAAAAAATATGGCACATTTATTAAAAGATCGAAGGTGGAACAATGACACAGTGTACTTAGGTATCCGTTTAGTGTGGTTCATAAGCTACACCTTTGACAGGACTCATAAAAATATGGCACAGACGCCAGCACATCAAGCTACTACAATCTGTAAAATTTCTTTAATAGACTTTCAACTTTATCGCTAAAGCATAAGGTTCAAATTTGATTGGGAAAATTTGACAGTTTCGGGTAGCTTGATGTGCTGGCGTCTGTACATTTATTTAAAGATCTAGCCTAGAATAATGACACAGTGTACTTAGGTATCCGTTTAATATGGTTCGTAAGCTACACTTTTGACAGGAGTATAAAAAGATAACATAACATCACGCCTGTAATTCCCCAAGGGTTAGACAGAGGTGTACCTATAGCACATCCCCTTTTCACCAGTTTTGTTTAAATACCAAGTAATAAGGGGCGAGCCTTGCCTTCTAACGGTCACAATTCCAAACTCTAGTCTACTACTAAGTCCGTAATTCTTGCTGGAAAGCCCAGTAACACTTTGCCCTACCTGGGAATCGAACCCAGGACCTCGTGCTCAGTATTAGCGCTTGCGACCGCTAGAGCAACGAGGCAACCCCGGGCCCAGCAAGCAGTAGAAGAAATGTCAAACGTTTATGACATAACTAATAATAATGTGCCCTAAACTTGTGCAAGAATACCAGAATATTACGTTCGACTGCCAATCTAAGATCATTTTAGTTTTCACTAGCTTTTGCCCGCGGCTTCGCCCGCGTGGAGGTCGGAAATTATTCACAGAAAATTCAACCCCTCATTTCACCCTCTCAGGTGTGGAACTTCGAAAACCCCTTTCTTAGTGGATACCTACTCTTCACAAAGAACACACCCTCCAAATTTCATATCTCTAGGACCAGCGGCTTAGGCTGTGCGTTGATATATCAGTCAGTCAGGACTTTGAATTTTATACAGGTCTAAGTATAAACACATGAATGCAATAAAGAGTTTGAGTTTAAATAACTCTTTCATACAAATTTTGACACCCCCCAATCCCCCTTTCGGGGGTAGTTTAGAAAAATCAAAAATGCCAAACTTCATAATTTACCTAGATCAGTATTCTTGCAAAGTTTCAAGTTTATTAATTAACTAAATGAATAAGATTTTTCATATACACTGTATTCCCGCTTTGCACTCCCACAGGGGTGGAATTTCGAAAAATCGTTTGGGGTATGTTCATTACTTGACTCAAAGATTATTTATACGAATTTTTGAGTTAATCAAGCCACGCAGTAAAATCTTCCCATGTATAATTAACTACCCCCTTTCACCCCATCAGGGGCAGATTTTCGAAAAACCCTGATACACGTTATTCTTTATTTTTGGTCTTCTTAAGTATAAAAACAGCGTTTCGAGGTAATCGGACCGAGCGTTAAAGTTATTCCATACAAATTTTGACATCCCCCAATCCCCCTTTAAGGGGCAGTTTAGAAAAACGAAAAATGCTAGACTTCATAATTTACTTAGATAAGTATTCCTGCCAAGTTTCAACTTTATTAACTCAAGGAATAAGATTGTTCATACAAACTTTCATCCCCTATTTAACTCTCTTAGGAGTTGAATTTCAAAAAATCCTTCCTTATTCCTTGTCTACATTATAAAGGGAACCTCTGTGCAAAATTTCAGCTCTCTAGGTCCAAGGGTTTGGGCTGGGCGTTGATGAGTCAGTCAGTCAGGACTTTTCTTTTTATTTATATAGATAGATAGATAGATTTTGACAAACACTGGACACAACAACACGCAGAACGCAGCCGCGCTCCAGTGCGGACAGGCAGCCCGCGCGCGTTCCCGTACCCGCGCTCGCACTTTAAGCGGTTGTCCAGACTGGCCGAACACTTGAATCGCATAGAGTCGTAGCATTATGCTGAGCGATGGCCGTTTTGCGTGGATGTGACGCATATTTCCCCCAATTTGTTATGTTTTTTGTTTGTGGTCTTTTTTTGCGTCATGTTTACCGCGTGTCACTTTTATAAAAAAGTAAGAATATTACTAGTCAAATAGGTACTCAAAAACTTTACCCTTTCAGCACAAATTGGAAGTGCAAAAAAGTGAAATAAAGTGCAAATATAATAGTCATTACTAAGTACTTCCTTTGCGCAAAGTGAACATTGGATGGAAGCCAAAAACGATATGAAGGAAAAGTTTTTAAATACTCAACAGCATATGCAGCTATCGCATGTAAAGAAACGTATGAGATAAAGGTGAACAGGGGGCCTAAAAAGGCCACTTTGGCAGAATCATAAAAGGATAACATTATTACAAATCTTGAAGATATAATATTGTAATAATTTATTTATTTATTTATTTAAACTTTTCGCACAAAAAAGGTACAAAGGCGGACTTAATGCCTTAGGCATTCTCTACCAGTCAACCAAGGGTGGTGAAGAGATTGGATGGCAGGTGCTTTGGTTGAGAAGAACAATGATAAAAATTAAAAAAGCTAATAAAACTAGGTACTTACACAAATACATAAATAGGTTATATACACATACATACTATTTAATATAATATATACTTATTATATATATATATATATACATACAAATTCAAGGGAGAGAGGTGTTGAGATTACTCTACACTATTTATTTTGAAAATAACTCTGCAATTTCCGCTTAAATGCATACCGACTGGTGGCCGTCCTGATATCAAGAGGAAGTGCATTCCAAAGAAGAATGTAATAAGTGTTTATTATTCCTCCTACCATCACGCCTGATTTCCTCGGCTTAGCAGAGGTGTACCTGTAGTAAGTACATCCACATTTCGTCAGTTATTTATATAAAAGTCTCATGTAATAGGGGGCGAGCCTATTGCCACCAACCGGACTCAAATCTGGGTTGCTACTCAGAAATTCCTGATAGAAAAACCCGATCCCGACCCGACCCGACCTGGAGATTTAACCCAGGACCTAATAATCCTCATATACTATTTAACTGTCTGTGTGGTGCCGGACTTAAAGAATAGCACCATCCCATACTTCCCGTGGGTGTCGTAAAAGGCGACTAAGGGTCGTACCGGAGAATGGACAGCAGCGTTCTCTATGCATTCCACCACCATACCATACTGCGATCGCTAACCCGCCTGCCAAGCGTGGCGATTATGGCAAACCCCCCTTTTTGGGGGAGGCCTATGTCCAGCAGTGGACGTCTTTCGGCTGAAATGATGATGATGATGAATATTTAACTGTAGAAGGTTAACAACAAAATGGCTTCTCAAAATTCTCACCATCCTTATTTATCCAATCCATTTGTCCTTTCAACACTTTCCCGAATGACCACAACACCAAACGCCATATTTATCGAGAAACTATAAAACAAAAACCTTTTCATTTTGCAATCGCCATAACGCTTCGAGACGTAAACTTTGCAAATCCAAGAGCTGAATTAAAGAGCTTTCTAGCAACCGAGATTTTATGGCTGCTGGCAGGAAATTTTCACAACAACACCACCATTGAACATTCAACCTTATTCCATAAGTCGTAAAATCCATTTTTGTACAGTCGTAAATTTTAGGGGTATCTATGTGTAATGAGTCACAAAACATCGGTTCCGTATATCTGTTTATCGTCGAGACCATTAAGTGGGTACTGCGAATGACGGCCGTCTCTGGTTTTTGTCGGGGACTTGTCGGTGACAGGCAACAGTTTACGCTCCCAAAACACATCTGATTGGTCGTAGGAGTGACGGGTTCTGGAATTGATTTGAATGATAGCATTGTCAATAAAAGATGTCTGCGTTTACTCCAAGGATGAATGGGACATTGCTCGAGGAGACAATTTATTACGTTCAAGAAATAGGTCACTGTGTTCAGAATTTACAACGGTTTTCTTCAGGCATAAAACAGGAATGAGGTAAGTTCTAAGATTTTTGACAATTATATTTTTATTCTTATCGTTTAGTGATTCCTTTGTCATCGTTATAAAATAGTTATCGTCTTATTACAAAACGAGTTCTGACTTTGATCTAAGCTTAAACCTTTCAGACAGCTTTTGTATTTCCAACCTTATTCCAACTTACGTTAAGTTCTAAATATAAAACGGACAACTTGGGCTCCGGTTTAAAATCAGCTTGAAATTAGAACTTTAATACGTACTGTAGGAATAAATTTCGAAATTTTTATTATAGCTTATAGGGTGACTGGTAATAAGTGACCGATACTTAAACACGTGATTTTACTCATCATTATGAACAACTTTTACTATGGGACCAAACCTGAAATCGCGAAAAAAAAAACAGCTGTTCCCTACATTTTGACGAGTTAGACGAACATAAATGTAGGGAACAGTTGATTTTTTTTTCGCGATTTCAGGTTTGGTCCTATAGTAAATACCGATACTTAAACACGTGATTTTACTCATAATGATGAGTAAAATCACGTGTTTAAGTATCGGTCACTAATTACCAGTCACCCTATATAATGGTTTCTGATTGAACATGGGTCTTAAGTTTATTTTTTGTTTATATTATGTTACTTTTATCTGAGAAACAAAAATGGTGGTTCGCCCACTTTTGTTTTGGAAAAATTTCAAACCACTATTTTTATTTTTTAGATCAAAGTTATGTTGTAGTTTTTATTTCATTTATATTGTGTTTAATATTGAAAAATCAGCCCCAAATGTCAATAATAAATATACCTATGCTAATATTTTGGGTCGCACTTTGGTAAAGCTGACGGTTCATAGTTTACTCTTCACGCTTCATTCCTCCTCGTTTCATCTTTCATTCATGTGTCGTGGGACCTCCCTAATCGATTTGCTCTTACGTTATGTTTCAAAATGATTGTCTTATCGCTTTTGAACGATAGTGAAAATATTTAATAAAATATAGTAGGTATAACCCATATTATTATGTACCCGTAAGAACGTTCATCCTGCGCGGGCTGGCAACGTCGCATTCCTAGTGCTTTTTATTATTGATTATTTTATTAAATTTAAACCAAAGTACTATTTTTTTTTACAGCCAAGTTAAACTATATCGTTGGTATTTATAAGTTTGTATGCTACTTTTTATAGTTATTTTGGTACTTACTCATTAAAATTAGAGCTATTCCGTAACATATCGTCAATTATTTTCTATTCGCGATACTTCTTACGATTCATTATTTTGATTTAAGGGTAAATGTTAAAATAATAAATACCAACGATCTAGTATTTGGCTGTAAAAAAATAGTATATTTTTGGTTTAAATTTAATAAAATAATCATAAAAAACTACTAGAAAAGCGACGTTGCCAGCCCGCTCGGGATGAACGTTCTTAACCCTTTAAAATAGAGAGTTTTAATAAAAATAAATATTCAAGGTCTTTTTATATTCCCCTATATAAAGACGTCCGTGAACATTTGTGTCAAACAAATATGTCACCAGCAACATGTTACGTGCTAAATGGATGTCAAGAAACTGAGACTGCTAGGGTTCATGCTTCGAATAAATTGTTGCTATTTGTTATTTTGGTTGCAGCTCCTTGCCACTGCCGCCATGACAGTTCGCGGTTTTTCTTTCACTATGCGCTTTTAATTTCTAACGTAACGTAAGTAAGAGTGAACAGGCTTCTTCTGTGTAAGCTCACTCCATCGTCGACTTTGTCTCTGTCACCTCTGACCTAGACTAGAGTCAAGAGCAAATCCATTAAAAAAAACATGACGATATTATTGTGGACGTCCACGACATCACGATAACACAAGGAAGTAAATATATGAAGACGCTTTTAAATTTCCGTCCACGATAAAGTAATAACGTGCACGTCCACGTTGTAACGCGACCATAGCGCTGCACATAAAACTTTTTCAAAATCCTGCACAAGGGCGTCAAACGACCACGTTATGTAATTTATATAAACGTTTTGTGTATTCAAAAAGTCGCCATCATCAGCAAGTCAATAAGTTTTTAGAAAATAAGCTAAATATTTCCCTTTATTAAATCCATCTTCCTTACTTAAAAGTTATTTTCTATCGAATTAAAAAATCCTTCGATCACATTCATGATAAACTTATTTGGAATCGTCAATACCGCATGAAATATTTTTATAGTTAAAAAAATATATTAAATTTAGCCGAGCACACACAAATAAAACATATACTTTACAAAAACAATGAAAAAACTTACCATTTTTAGCCGCCATAGCCAGAAGTGTGGCGCCGAGAGCAGCCGCTGTGACCAGCAACCGACACAGCGCCGGCAGCATGATGACACTATCACATCAGACCATCACAATCACATCACATCACATCACCAACCACGGTGATCATCATAAAAAAATTTAACTAACAACTTTTTTTTAACAATTTACAAGTCGATTTTTTTGATTGGTTGAACAACATCTGGAACAAAAGAGAAACGATTTATTAGTTTGTTTATTAATTTTATCTTTAAATAATGATAGGTTATTTTATTCATAAATATATTTAATACACACATCAAAAGTGTCTAGGGATCAAGCATTTTTATGCGGATTTCTTGAGATTGAGATGTGGCTTTGTAATAAATTTATGATTTTATAAATTTATATGGATCCTTTTTGGTGCATTTCATAATTTGAATCAGGAACTGTGAATCAAATTCGAGTAAAAGATGAAAATCAGCTGTCAATATTTTCCCTATAAAAACATACAACGCATTGAAGACATTATTAGTGCTACTGTTTCCCTACTACTGATTAAAACCAACGTTATTATGGAGCGGCGACGTCATTTAAGCAGGGAAGAAATGCTCAGAGCCGTGGGAATGATAGAAGCTGGTTCCCGGCAACGTACTGTGGCTTTAGCTCTGAATACAAGTCAGAGTGTTATCAGTCGACTTTGGACACGTTACCGAAGCACTGGTACCGTGGCTGAGCGCCATGGAGGACGGTATCGCTGCACCACACGGAGACAAGACCGATACATTCAAATCTTAACTCGAAGAGCTCCAACAATAACCGCCATGATGTTAGCCGTGAGGCTTCATCACTCTTCAGGGAACTTAATTAGCGACCAAACAGTCAGAAACCGCTTGCATGAAGTGAACCTTCATTCCCGAAGACCGCTACGGGTACCACCTATAGCAATGCACAATCGTAGGATTCGATATCAATGGGCTCTTGAACACAGAAATTGGGCAGAAGAACAATGGCGTTTCGTGTGCTTTTCTGATGAGTCTCGTTTTGGTATGAGACCGGATACAAGACGTATACGACACTGGAGAACCCCTGGACGCCAACAGCGATTAAAATCCTGCCAGGAAGTCCATCCTTATAGTGGTGGAACCATCATTGTATGGGCGGGTATTTGGATCGGCGGAAGAACTGAGTTGATTTGGATCAGAGGCAACCTCAACGCTCAAATTTATGCTGAGACGATTGTATCAGACGTCATCGTTCCTCTACAAGTGCAAATCGGTCCCTTATTTCAGTTAATGCATGATAATGCACGACCGCACACTGCAAGAGTTGTAAGACAGACTCTCGCCGCAGCTAACATCAATGTCCTGCCCTGGCCTGCTCAGTCGCCAGACTTGAACCCGATTGAGCATGCATGGGATATGCTACAGAGAAGAGCTCTGCCGAATATGGAGGGTATCCAGTCGCAAGAAGACCTTTTTTTGTTGTTGCAACGAACATGGGCGGCCATTCCACAGCGTGATTTGGATGAACTCATTTTGAGTATGCCAAACCGATGTTCTTGTGTTGTTAGTGTTCGCGGTAGAAACACGGATTATTAATTGTTTAAGTTACCCAATAAAATTTTAAAGAAAACTGTTATTTCAGTCTTTTTTTCGAACTTTTGTGTTAGTGGTTCAAATGTCAAAAATCCCTTTATTAGGAAAATGGCAAATTTCTTTATTAATGCAAAGGTGACTTGGTTTATCGTTACTGTGACAAACGAAAACACTTTATTTGATGAATCCTTAAAGAAAATTTTAATTAATATCAATCAGGAGAAAAGTTATTGCAAAAATATATGTTGATCCCTAGACACTTTTGATGTGTGTAGGTTCATGTATGTTGGTTATGAATCATGAAGAAAAAGGAATGAATAAAAAAAAACAAAAAAAACGAACCCTAATTGCGTAACACACTATCAAACATAATTCTGAATCATTTTGAAGGATATTGCTAATCCATTGCATTATATGTTAGAAAAATGTGTCTGCTCAACAACGTAAATAACGCAATGAATGTTGTTGAACTGTCAATATGAAACCCATTGCTACTGATAGTGTGATGCAGGTTCTCAATCTTATATTATGCACGCCCTTACTGGGTTCATGTATGCCAGCACATCAAGCTACCCAAACTGTCAAAATTTCCCAATCAACCTTGAACCTTATGTTTTAGCGATAAAGTTGAAAATCTATTAAAGAAATTTGATAGCTATAGTAGCTTGATGTGGTGGCGTCTGTACAAACACTGACAATTATGTAGGTACTTATTGTAAAATGTGTGACGTGCATGAGAGAAAATTCGTAAATACGCAATAAAAAAACAAGAGTAGAATATAAAAACAGCAGAACTTGTCTTTGCAATTAATACTGGAATGAAAGTCCAAACTTCAATGGTCATTATTATAACTGCACTTTGCGCAACCAAGTTATGAAAATCAATAGTAAAAGATAGGCAAGCGATTAGAGTTCTTTTTCTTTATCATTAGTCTGGGTCTAATGCCCGTTTTCACTAACACTAAGCGCTGTTGGATTTTCAACTTTAGGCGCTAAACCGACCGTTGAAAATCCAACAACGTGCTTTTATTTAGGCTAGGTTCTTCAGCAAAGTTTCAAGAAAACTAGATAAGTGAGTTTATATACGCGATACTAATCAGTTACATCGTCTTGTTCACAGCGAAAAGCATTACTTGAATTACTTACTATTATTTGAATTATACCACATAATTTACCTACTGTTGAATTGAAAACCGTCATAATGTGGCGCCGTTCCACAAACGATGGGACACCTATTTCTGAAGTATCAGCCTGGAGTCTGGACTTGTCGAGGAATTTGATTTTTCCATTACTAAAAAGTGCTTGTGACGTCATAGTAGGTAGTCAAAAAATGGCACTCTTGGTTTTCATACTACGTGATACTTGCGTTATCTAGGTCTATCTATATTTGTATTGCCAACAACGACCATGTTTTTAAGGCTGTTATCTGCCCTTCACAATATGTGGCCGAAATAGGTGAAAATATGCTGTAGACAATCGGGTCTTGATTTTGAGTTAAGAAAGGACAGACAAATTTACACACACACAAATAACAATAGACTAAAATTAACAGTTTTTTAGGGCAAACCCGCATAACTGTTCCGAAAAACTGTAGGCATAAGCCTAAATTAACAATAGCTCAACGAGGAAATAACAGTAAAGCAAGAAAACCCGTTGAGTCACAGGAAAACTATTAACCTTGGAACCCACAAATAAATGAATGAGAAGACAATATTGGGGAAAACGTACATTATAGCACAATTGTACGACACATGTATAAACAGACATAATACACGTGCGTATAAATTGTACCTACGTTACACGTGTCACGTCAGGTCCACGCGTCCCCAGCGTTTTCATTTAAAAGTCCACATCACGTGTGTGATGTGACATGACCAGTAAGGCTTTTACAACACAAATTCTGCATTGAATATGCACGTTTTTCGATTGTACACTGCAATATAACTACTTATCGATCTTACATAAATAAAAATGAAATTTTCGTCCGTTCGTTAACTTCTAAAAAGACACTAACTTTAATTTTGAAAGTCGGTGGTAAAAAACGAATCTTTACTTAAATATACTTACTGTGGAAATTTAATTTAATTTTTTTTTTGTCTACCCCACGTATTCTCTTAACACATCTGACATTGGCAGAATTGTCGACATCGGCACCATTGACATAGAGAAAAATAGAACAGAATAGTGAAGTATTGTCGAAATAAATTTTTGTTTCCGATATTTATGTAGTAAATGATGTTAAGAGACTAATAAAGGAATTCCTACTACGATTATACTTATTTTATTTTGAACTTTTTAGTTACTGCTCCTAACCCAAACAAATTCATGGGCTTCCTCTACCAAATTAAAAAAGAATGATGTAATCGTCCCAGTAATTACGGAGAACATACAAAAAAAACATAGAGACGAACATAGAACCTCCTCTTTTTTCGAAGTCGGGAAGTCTTCGTAAAGTACACTTCAGCATAAATTACATGGGCATGTTAATTTTGAAAGTGGGCGTAATTGCAATTTACACCTACTTGATAATTAACTTAAACAAACTGTAATTCATAAATCACTCCAAACACCAAATCATTCACCTGAACTTTTGACACCCAATACCGAATTTGTCAGCCATGTAATTGCAAATTAGCCACGTTTTCAATTAGTATTGCTTTCCAATCTATTTTGTTATAGAAAATCGTGGAGTAAGAAGGAATGGAGAGCTAATGGGATTAACTAGCATCAGCGGAGATCTCGAATCTATAGTCGTTGCAATTGTGATGCAATTCACTGGAAAATGATCTAATTGACTGATGCTATGCAAAGATGGCGACTATTTGGGTATGAAATACTTAGTAGGATGCGCTCTAAAGATATCTAATTCTAAGTAATGACATCGATCTATACGATAGTGTACGTCGAATATACAAAAAGTGTGGCTGCTATTAGAGGTAGCTGTTTTCTGTCTGATAGCCATGTTTCAATAACACTGTAATTTTATACACAGTGAGGGAAGAGGGAGTGCGCGCACACTTGTGCACTACAATTTTCCCGCGCCGAAGGCTAGTCTCCGTTGAGATTGACCGCCGTGGCCGAAATACGGTCTGGCAGACTTTATTTATTTTAATTTTACATACATTACACTACAGCTACACCACAACACACCAAACCACATCACACCACACCACCACATCACACCACACCAAACCACATCTCACCACACCAAACCACATCACACCACACCACACCACTTCACTAGTACCCACAATCCACATTAATAATTTTAATGTTGTTTTTTTTTTCCTTTATTTTGGTTTGCTGTGTTCTCCTACTAAAGGTTAAAATAATAATTTATTATCACTATCTAAGATTTAATACTCAATCACTCTTTGGGGGGGGGGATGGCTGGTAATCTGTGTGACAGGTATTTCCTAGTGCAGATACCAGTCTCCCACAAAGGATAATAATTATCAGATGTAGTGTGTTGAAGAGAAATAAGTTTTTATTTATTTAAAGAATTATAACAGACAAATAGAGATAACTGTAAATCGCTCCTTCTTGATAAACATTGTTGTTGTTTTGTTTCATGCTAACAACCTGCTTTGTATGGTTTTAACGACATGACATGACAAAACATCGACTTTTTTTAAATCAAGTTTAATACTAATGCATTAAATACATTATAAACATTCCAGAATATAACCTCTAAATTACGATGAAAACCGCATATCAAAATCCGTTGCAAAGTTTAGAAGAACAGCACAATCACACAGACAGACACGAAAAACTACTTTAATTTATAATATTAAACTGAAGTAGCCCGTATCTGAAAAACTATTTTGAACTCTACGACGACTTGAATTTATAAATACACTCTTTAGCAAAGTTTATCTTAGCCAAATCAAAGTTAAGATATTTTATAGTCATATGGCTCTTTGGTCAGATAATCAGCCACGATCAGGCGCTTTCATTTTAATTTATTCTCAAAAATTAAAGTGACACTTCGTTGCATTGACATTATGAACCCTGAAGACGCAGTGACTGCAGTCGAAACGCAGATAACGCTTCTCACCACGCAAGATCGGAAGATTCTTCATTTTCAATGAAGGAGTAAATTACACCTTTCTTAAGCGACACGTTATTGTTTTCCGACATCCACGAGAACGAAGTCGGGGGCACAGCTAGCTTATAATTTGTATAATAGATAAGCTGTCTCAACGACATGGTTCTCTCAACAGCAATTAATAATTTAGTTACTTGAAAAAAAAATTAAAATATAATTTATGAACACTCCATTGAATTACAAATCTACTCCATGTACACACCACACTAAACTGTCACCACTTGCAAATAATTATATAATAAATTACTATTATCACTGAAACCAGTACATACATACATAGAAATCATCGGGAACATCTGCAATCGAAAATAGGCTTAAATAGATTGCCAGCATTAATTATTATGAAGGGTATTGCCATAAATACGATGCTAAACAGGATTTGTGGCCGTTTATGAGGTTATTATTGTATCAACCCAATACTGTTTTGGTACGTATTAGATAATTCATTATTTGGGCTAGAAGTATCTATAATAGTATAATAATAACAATCAACGTATGTAGTTTTTACCACCCATATTGTATTGTGGTGGGTTTATAATATAATATTGATTAGTTCTATTAATTAGTTCTGGCTTTGGCGGTTTATTGTTATTATTGGCAGTACTTTGTTGTTCACAGATAATATATTTATTATTATTCTGATAAATAAATGTGAAGACTTGTAATTGGCTGTCAGTTACATTTTCAATTTCTTAGTCTGTTTTGTTTAGCTGTAAGTCTTTCAAAGGGAATAAATAAATAATGTTCCCACTGCTGGAATACAGGCCTCCACTTTTTGAGAGGGAGTGGACCATAATCCACCACGCGGGCCCAGTACAGGTTAAACTTTTGGTTCTAGGACATGTCGTTTCCTCACGATGTTTTCCTTCACCGGTTTGAGAGCAGTGGTGATGAAATTATTTACACAAAGTAAAGCGCCTACCTGGGTACAAAACTATATCCTGAAACTCGTAAGTCGTGGTCGATACCAAAAATATGAAATTAAAATGCTCATGCCTTCTCTGAATGAGAAGAGGCTATGCAGTGGCACCATAATAGGCTAGAGTCTATACTACCTGAGCTAAAATTCACTCTTTATCTCGCTCGCACGATACTGCTCGCGGACTGTGTGAGAGCGAGACAGAGTGCGGTGCTGGGCGGAAGGCAGCGCCAATAGTTTAGGTATTTGCTTTTTACGGTGAAATAAAAGGTAATTCAAAAAAACCAAATAACATAAGACAGGCTTTATAGTTAGTTCAGTTAGTATGCAAAGTTTCATGATCCAATTTGAAGTATTTTTTGAATACCAGCTGTTTATTGTTCGGTTTGGAAGTAACTTTGGATTTTTTTTCTATCGAGAAAATTTTATGGGATCCTATTTTCGTCTAACATAGTACTTAACATTAATCCTCAAGTTTAGCATATATTTATTTCAAAATTGATGCTGCGGTATTTTCGACATAACGGAGGATCATGCTAAGCCATTTGAGGTAGTATAGAGCCTTAATATTAGTATTATTTTAAATCTGAGGAGCAATGAAAAACTTATACTCTGTTCATTATTTGATTGATAGTTAAGACAATTTTGGCGGATAGGTACATAAACTTTTTTCGCTGAAAAACATACTGTAAGCAAAACAGTCATCATCTGCCTGCTTTTTCCCAACAAGTTGAAGTCGGCTTCCAGTCTAACCAGTATTTTACATGGAGCGTCTGCCTATGTGACCTCCACAACCCAATTACTGGGTAATACGATACCCCTTGGTAAGACTTGGTTGTCAGACTTTCGGGCTTCTGACGACCCGTAACGACTATCAAAGATCCACGAATGACAGCCGGGACCAACGCCTTAACGTGCTTTCCGAGGCACGGAGGGGTCTCGGTATGTAAAGATGGTCACCCATTCACAGACCAACGGCGGAAAGAGTAGCTTAACCTGATCGATCGACCTGTGCGGCTGTTATTACTTACACACAAGCCCCTCACTATAAGCATAGCAGTATGGTCGGCAAAAAGTTAATTCAGTTGGTAAAAAAAACTGAGGAATAGAATCCGCAATGACTTGATCCGGCAGACTACCAAAGTTGTCGACATAGCTCTCAGAATAAGCAAGCTGAAGTGTTAATGGGACAGCCATATTATCCATAGAACTGATGACCGTTGGGGTAGACGTCTTCTTGAGTGGAGACCGCGATTCGGCAAGCGTAAGGTAGGACGCCCTCAGGCTAGGTGGAGCGATGATCTTCGCAGGATGGCTGGTAGCGGCTAGATGGCTGGTAGCGGCTAGATGATCTTCGCAGGATGGCTGGTAGCGGCTAGATGATCTTCGCAGGATGGCTGGTAGCGGCTAGATGGCTGGTAGCGGCTAGATGGCTGGTAGCGGCTAGATGGCTGGTAGCGGCTAGATGATCTTCGCAGGATGGCTGGTAGCGGCTAGATGGCTGGTAGCGGCTAGATGGCTGGTAGCGGCTAGATGATCTTCGCAGGATGGCTGGTAGCGGCTAGATGGCTGGTAGCGGCTAGATGGCTGGTAGCGGCTAGATGATCTTCGCAGGATGGCTGGTAGCGGCTAGATGGCTGGTAGCGGCTAGATGGCTGGTAGCGGCTAGATGATCTTCGCAGGATGGCTGGTAGCGGCTAGATGGCTGGTAGCGGCTAGATGGCTGGTAGCGGCTAGATGGCTGGTAGCGGCTAGATGGCTGGTAGCGGCTAGATGGCTGGTAGCGGCTAGATGATCTTCGCAGGATGGCTGGTAGCGGCTAGATGGCTGGTAGCGGCTAGATGGCTGGTAGCGGCTAGATGATCTTCGCAGGATGGCTGGTAGCGGCTAGATGATCTTCGCAGGATGGCTGGTAGCGGCTAGATGATCTTCGCGGGATGGCTGGTAGCGGCTAGATGATCTTCGCGGGATGGCTGGTAGCGGCTAGATGATCTTCGCAGGATGGCTGGTAGCGGCTAGATGGCTGGTAGCGGCTAGATGGCTGGTAGCGGCTAGATGATCTTCGCAGGATGGCTGGTAGCGGCTAGATGGCTGGTAGCGGCTAGATGGCTGGTAGCGGCTAGATGGCTGGTAGCGGCTAGATGGCTGGTAGCGGCTAGATGATCTTCGCAGGATGGCTGGTAGCGGCTAGATGGCTGGTAGCGGCTAGATGGCTGGTAGCGGCTAGATGGCTGGTAGCGGCTAGATGATCTTCGCGGGATGGCTGGTAGCGGCTAGATGAGAGTTGCCGAAAATCAAGCTAAATGGCGTGCAATTGAAGAGGCCTTGGAATATGTAGCGAATACTCTTTGCTTTGGTCTGGACAAAACATATTGGTAAAATCACTGAAAAATATAGTTAAAGATATATGTCCAGCAATGGACTGCTATAGCTGACGATGAGCAAATCATCGTTCAAGGGGGCCTAGCTTAAACTCGAAACCCGACACATTACTCATAAACTAACCTCAAACACTCAATTTTCAAACACCAAACAAACTAACAAAGAGACATCAAAACATTGCCACCAGGCTTGCCCGTCCTCTACCCCTCCTGCCCACCCCCCTTCTAATTAATGGTGAATACACAATACAAAATTTATTTGCCCACTTGACACGCAGCAAAAGCTAACACAATGAGGCTTGTCGGCGTCATGGCCGAAAATTCGGATTTCAATTTTCGAATGTATCAGGGTTACCAGATGCAAAACGGTTAGCGGTTTAAAAAAAAACTTGTGTTTGTTATGAGAAGAATATATCACCCTAAGGTTGACTGGTAGAAAATAACTCAGGTATTAAGTCCGTATTTTTTTTGACGTGTGCATAAAGTTGTATTAAACAAATAATACTAGGTTGGTAAAATTCTGTTATAATTTTATTATACAGTGTGAAAATGTGAAAATTCACTCACACTAACATATTCAATATTTAAGTGAATAAGTTACTATGAGTGAATTTTGGAAATGAAAGAAGAAAGTGAATTTTGGGAAATGTGAAAACTTAATGTTATTTGTGATATTTTGACTTATTACCAAAGTCAAATCATTTATTTCAAATAGGCACATTAAAGGCACTTCTGAACGTCAAAAAAAAACTAAATAGAAATGATTCTAGTCGCCCATTCCAAAAGGTAATTTTCGTATGGAGAAGAATGGGCAAGAAACTCCGCCGTTACTCTTTTAAAATGTTTTACAAGGTCTTGTATACATAATAAAAATTATATGTGAACACGATGCACCCATAATAAAATTAACCACAAAAGGTAAAAAGAATTAAAAATTAAGCAATGACAGGTAAATCAAATAAGTGATAGATACATGGTGCTCACATAATATATTTACAAGTTATTTTTAAAAAAAAATGCAAAAGTAGTTGAACTTTAACAAGTGTGTGAGCCACTGTAGTCGCAGATTGTAAAAATGAATTAGAATAAGATGTCATAATTTAAAAAAAATATATATATATATATAAATTAAATTAGGAACAAGTTTGATTTTGTCTAGACTTTTAGATTGTCCTATTGAGCAGGACCAGCATGTTTCCAAACATTCTTATCTTGGATATAATCCTCTAATTTGTAATATCCTTGTTTACAAAGTGTACTTTTAATATGAGTTTTAAATTTTCTTTCATTTAATTGCAATATGTCACAAGGTATTTTGTTGTAGCATTTAACACAGTACCCCATAAAAGATGTATGTACTTTAGATAATCTGAAAAAAGGTTGATCTAATTTATCTTTATTTCTAGTATTAAAATTATGTCTATCACTTATTTTATTAAAAAGATGTTGATTTTTTCTTACATACATATTTTCATAAATGAATTGACAAGGTACCTTCATGATATTAACCTTTTTAAAGAGATTCGCGACGACGTAGATTGTAAATGGCTCTGACAGCTCTCTTTTGTAAAATAAAAATGGATTCAATGTCAGCAGCCCGACCCCATAGTAAAATGCCATATGACATAATACTGTGCAAGTAACTAAAATAGACCAAACGCGCGGTTTCTACATCTGTTAACTGTCTTACTAACCAACTACTCTTACTAACCAACAGCGCCAAAGCAGAAAAATAATCACAATTATTTCTTAACATAATTATTACTAAAACTCTATAATGAAAACTCGTCAAACAGAAACAAAATATTAATATTTCAACTTGATAACTTAACGTAAGCGTACAACAGCTGTTAGTTTTGGGATGCATGAAGAAGCCTCCTCGTGTAGCGCAGTGTGTTTCGCCAGTTACTCAACTGAACCGAGCGCTCGGCGCATCCTGGACAGTCACACCCAACACCTTATTTGACTGGCCAATTCTTCCCTTGCGGTGGTAGATATAACGCTCGCCTGGTTTGCGACCACCCTCCCACCGGAGTCCGGCGTCAAGCAGCCTGCTGTGTTTCGTCGATGCGTGGGAGTTTCAGTGCCTTAAGCATCTTCTGGGCACGCTCATTCCATCATAGACCTCATCCATCGCTTTCCATCAGGCGTGATCGAGGTTAAGAGCGGGCCCATTCAGCAATAAAAATAAAATAAATAACTGTTATCATCACAATCGTTTTCTGTGGATCAGATTTATTTTTTCAGTCAAAATGGCCAAAATCACATACATAAATATACGTCTACACAAACTGGAATCCCTCCGTCCTATAATAATATCGTTACGTCATATCCTACTACCATCAGATGGATTCCCGTATTAATTGACCGGTGATCGAGTATCCGCGTCGACTACAGATTTCGTATGCGGAATCTACCTCTGTAAACGGGTGACCGTTAATTTTAACAAGTGGCAACCCTACGTACGTGCAGCGTTCGCCTCGTCAAATGAAATGCGGTTCGTGCTAGAATTCCAATTTCGAAATTTGAACCTCGAATTGTAGGTGCTCCGCTATTGGCCGCTGCTAATTTATTTTGCGAGGTTATGATATTTTATGCCCAAATCTTTTTTTTTATTTAGCCAGTCTTGCCTCGCTAGTAGTGTGCTAGTAGTGACTTTGAATGTGATTAGAAGTAGAATAATAGAAAAGATAATAGAATACAGAGTGCCTGCTATAGGCTCAACTGTCACTTAATAAGCTTGCCTAACAGACTCTATAGAACTCTAGGGATATAAAGCATTGGTAATATAAATTTTTCAGTAGGTACCTAAAAAGAGGTCGTTGCCTTGCATCAACCTTAATTTCTAACTAGATATGAATTAAAATAAGTCATCATCATCTGCTTAGCCTTTCCCCAACTATGTTGTGGTCAGCATCCAGTCTTACAGGATGCAGCTGAATACCAGTATTTTACATAGAGCGACTGCCTTTTTTTTTTTTTTTTTTTTTCCGCTGAGAAATGACGTTACGCATCTCCGCTCGTGGGGGGAAGAGACGGAGTATGTGGGACTCCCTGCCATGTGGCAGTATACCCACTAAAACTCAGCGGTGTTCCCTCATCGCCTTGATGGGGAGGTCATGGGAATCCGGCTCAGCCTTTGCATCCACAACCCCCCCGGCGCATGCCCGCCTAGCTGGCGGGCCCCGCATGTCCCCCCGTCTGAGGGGGGGCTACGGGAATGGCCGAGAACACCTGGCCATTCCCGTCCGGCACTGGTGGAAGCCTGTGCAATACAGGCGAGGGTGCCCCCGCACCCGTCGCCTGCTGGCTTCCACCTGATAGAGCGACTGCCTATCTGACCTCCATAACCCAGTTACAGGGTAATACGATACCCCTTATTACGACTGCATGTCAGACTTTCGGGCTTCTGACTACCCGTAACGACTGACAAATATCCACGAATGACCGCCGGGACCAACGCTTTAACGTGCTTTCCGAGGCATGGAGGGGTCGCGGTATGTAAAGATGGACCCATCCAAAGACCAACCGCGGCAAGCGTAGCTTAACCTGATCGATCGACCTGTGCGGCTGTTATTATTTAGCCATGAACTAAAATAAGTGATGAAGTAAATAAAAACCAGGAATTCATAAGAAAAAGATTTTTCGGTCTCCCTTTTGCAAATATGCGTGTGAATATTTCAAACTATTCACATTCCTCGATTCTATTCCTTTTCAAATTCCCATGTGGATGCGGAAATGAAAGAAAAACAGTCTGTAGGTAGGTATAAGGTTTAATACAATGCGGTCCGATATAGGCCAGTTCAACTTTTTTCGTTGTTTTTATTAGACAGCGACAACCCACTGCGCAAGAAAATAATAGTATGAAAATATTTTTTGTGTGCAAATAGATGTTTCAATAAAGTCAATAATTGTGTTAGTTTGAGAGTATTACTTCGATAACTCATTTAAAAAATTACAAACGCAATAAAAGAATAGGAATAATAAAATATAAAATAATAATTCTGTAATCAGTAGCTTGCAGAGTAAGCAAACTGAAATGGCAGTGGGCTGGCCATATTTGTCGGTAAACCGATGACCAGTAGAACAGACGAGTAACGGCAAACGTGGTGTGGCCCTCCAGCTAGATGATGCCAACAATCTTAAGAAAGTAGGGACAGACTAGATGCGGAAAGCGGAGCACAGGGTGCTGTGGTTGCAGCCTGGGAGAGGCCTATGTCCAGTAGTGGACTGCGATAGGCTGAATTGATAAATGAATTTGTATATACCTACCTACTGAAGAAGGTATCTCCCGGTAGGTGATCCCATAGTACACTTTCATCAATAGTTAACTTGTTTGTACCTTGAACCAGTTTACCGCCGGCTATCACAAAAAACAACAAATAAAACCGATTAGCACCCAAAATAATTTCCAACTACCCACCTAAAATAAACTGATTTATAAACCAAAAACTATTAAAACGATAGTGGTAAAGTTTACACGCGTACCTAAACGGTTCTATATCGTAGCAAATTATATTAAAATTTCTGGGCCATTACGTGCTAAAGTTTTGCCCAAGTGTTGTAGTAACGTGCAAGTTTAATCTACTCAAATATCTAGAAACCGTCCAATGCAGATGTTCTTGTAGGTGAAAGAATGTTGGGGTCAATGAACAATGACGATAATAGGTACGTACTTGTGGAGAAGTATTAATTTTGTGTGGGATTGAGGTGATCCAGTTTTCATCGTTTCAGCCGAAAAAACAGTAAACGAAATCGCCACGCTAAAGGTCATGACTCATTATTAACAGCACCGCCCCGACTCGGCAAATAACTTGTTATTCAAGTTAGAATTTTAAGGGGACTAAGAGGATCTAAACGCAAAAAACGCAAGTTGTATAATGCCTAAAAGTATTTAGGATCGACTACAGTAAAAAAATCAGAAAAATATATGATATTTTTCAGGATATACGCTAGTTAGATAGTGTATTGACAACATAATACAACTAATTTGATACGATAGAAAAAAAATAATGAAGATACCTGAATCATAATCATAAACAAAAAACACAACCAATCCTGTCAACGCTTATTTGTTTACCAAAACGGAGACATAAAGTCATATCCACAGTCAATCTAAACTCCCCCATTATAACTCTGAACTCTCTGCCGGCATCTGTGTTCCCGCCCACATTTAACCCGTCTGCCTTCAAAGCAAGAGTGAACAGGCATCTTCTGGGCACGCTCGTTCCATCATAGACCTCATCTATCGCTTACCATCAGGCGTGATCGGGGTCAAGAGCGAGCCCATATAGTAATAAAAAAAAAAAAAAAACAAAACTAATAGCGGCCCGCCCCAGCTTCGCACGAGTGCATTTTTCTTTTTTCAAATTTTCGAAATTTTCATTCATACACCTTGTCTTGGCAATACCTACCGAACACTACAAAATAGTATATTTCATTACAAGTGCGGAAAGGCTGTCATTGCAAAGAGTTCCGACAAATGTCTACCCGAGCCGAGGCACAGCCGAAGGCGAGGGTTGACAGTCGGAACAAGTTGCAATGACGGTTCCGCAGGTGTACTGAACGACTATTTTTAATACAGTTGCGAAAAAATGAAGCAATTTAATAGAATAATAAAAACACAATAAACTCAACTAACTAATCATTTTTTCTGGAAAATGGCGCCAACCGTAGAATATAAGCAGAGTTTTTTTGTTCACCCATTTTGGTAGGCAAAGGGAACTATCCATACAGCTTAGTCTTCAGTGTATTTTTTTTATTGATATGAAATGAAAATGAAATTTAATGAGATGAAATGAAATGAAACCTATCCTAACTCATTCAATTAAATCATTAAATCTGATATTGAAATAAATTAGTAGCTTCTTTTTAGAAATATACGTATTTGTATGAATCACAAAAACTCTTTAGTAAAAACTTCATGGTTGGTTTTTCTTTTTAATAGATATTATTTTGACAGTTGGGAAAGAGAACGCACGAGTTCGGGAAAGGTAAAAAAAAAGCACTAGTATGTAATAGCCCACATCCCGAACGCTATACGTCCCTGCAATACACCACTTTTTGAGCAACTGTATTAAAAAAGAATTATCTAATTTGGTGCAGTCATTCGGAAGTTATGCGCGTACAGACATTTTGGCGACTTTGTTTTACACTTTGTAAGGATATATCCTCGAAAGCCATTGTATTTGTTTTACATTCCCACTACCCCTTTTTAATGGGGTGTCATAACTACTGAACTGCGTTAATGAATCATGCCCAAAGGTCGGTCTTTATGGGCCACTAAATTATGGCCGTCGTTAGGCCATAACTCAACGGCTACCGGCAGATAGGCTAGTTTAGAGCCTTTAAAGGTTAATTGTTGGGTACGTGGATATTTGCACACTGAAAAATTGGGCGTGTCTGGCTTATAAAGGGGTGATATTTTTAGTTGTAATGATAGTTTATGTCGTGAATAGTTGTTATTGTTAATACCTAGTTGTCTTGATAAATATCTGCTAGGCTTTGCCAAGTATGTTGGGGTGGCTTTCAGTCGATCCAGATGCAGCTGATTACCAGTTATACACGAAGGAGTCTCGATTATATAATGGATCGTCACCTATCCACGAACCGACCGCGGCAAGCATAGTTTAACCTTGGACCGACCCGTGCGGATGTATAATTTAGCCATGAGCCGCTCTACCACGATTATGAGAACTTTTATTGTTCTAACTAGCCACTACAGGAAACGCTGAATGAGGATATTGATATAAACAACTTTACTTAATTATAAAGCAACTTGACAGCGCCAAGTTGCTTTTAGGGTTGTATACTTATGCCAGAACAAGCAGAGGTTTCTATCCGCATAAGCCTCAATCCTATATTGGAATATAAAGTATTCTACGTGTTAATGTAGGTTATAAACTATATGTGTGCCTAATTTCATCCAATTCCGTTGAGCCGTTTTTGCGTAATTGAGTAACAAACATCCAAACATCTCAATATACAAACTTTCTATCCTTTTTATCTTAGGAAGTAGGATAACCAAAAATAAGAAAATGAGAGGTCTAAAGTACAGACGGCGCACATCAAGCTACTCAAAACTGGAAAAAAATTCAAATCAACCTTGAACCATATGCTTTAGCGATAAAGTTGAAAATCTATTAAAGAAATTTGACAGATTGTAGTAGCTTGTGTGCTGGCGTCTGTACAACGTAGGAATATGAGGCATAAAACATACGAGTCATCAGTATGATTATGATCTATTAACCTAGATTTATTAAAATAATCTAAAGAAACCCTGGATTCTTCAGGTAATTAAAGATCCCGCGAGAATACAAAACAGTGGCTGAAAGGGACAAGAAAAAATATGAACCATCCTCCTTTTAAAGAAACAGAACGAATCAGCATTATTTAAACATCACCCCATTATTTCGCAATTCGCATCAATGTTCAGTGGATGTCAAAAAATGTTAATATTACATTCCGTACTGGAATATGTTTTATATGTATTAAAAACTTGTTCCGAACGCTCGGTTGAACGAATCGAAACGTAGCGTTGGGGACATAGAAACGGCGAGTGTACATTTGTACTTGTAGCATTATCGGAATATAACGTTTCCCACAGCTGGGACTCAGGCCCCCTCTCTGTTAGAGGCAGTGGGTTGTAATCCACGACGCGGGCCCAGCGCTTTTTGATAGATGTCACATGTCTTCGAATTTTTGGTTCTAGGACATGCTGGTATAGAGGTATGAGGAACAGGGTGTAAAGTTCACTTAACCTCCATAGAAAAGGGAGGATCCTCCGACCAGACGGGTGTTTTGTCTGGCGGGCAACAGCTCAATGATTCATGTTGTATCTATGCTAGTTGCGAGGTAAATTCTGCTTGCGCGATGCAGGATTTGCGTGACGTCTGTATGATGCGTTGTTCGCATGTGGCGTTATACACGATGTTTTCCTTCACCGTAAAAAATTAACCAGTCCGCAAAGGTAACCATGAAGTCAGCATAATGATTAATTTTTCATCGGTTGTCAAAAAAACATAAACTGTTTCATAAAAAAGGGTACAAACACGGTAAAAAAATATGGAACAAAACTTTTTTTTTATAATAATGACTAAAAATTTCCACGTTTGTTACAGTTTTCGCACTGGTTAAAATTGTTTCCTGTATAAAAACGCTGAAATGTTATCTCGATTTCAGCTGATAAAATAGAAATATAGAATAGGTAAGTTCATGTTTTTATGTCTACCTACCTAATTTATCTAAACCCAAAATCTAATCTGTTTAATCATAATTACTATTTGTAATATCAATGTAATAACGTTTAAACATTAATATCAAACACAATATACATAGTGGAAATTTAACTTCACGTGTTAGTGAGCCTAAATATAAATCAACTGAGTACATATCCCTCTCTAAATAACATGGCTACGTGCCTACAGAGTTATGATTTAATCTGATTTATGTTTGCACTACAACCAATGTTATATAATATAATACATATACAGCGTGTATCACATATGTGTGGTCATATTAATTTAAGGGTGTGGTCCAGACCATCAAACTGTACAACTTTCTCTATAGGACCAACTTCGTATTCTCGAAAAAGTATCTAATATTGTCTGTCCCTTATCTGAAGTTGTGTATCGGACAAAACTTCGGCGTTCATGGCCAATTTCCTAGAGAAGGCACAAGATAAGGAGAGTTGGAGAAGTACGGGGGAGACCTTTGCCCAGCAGTGGGACAAAATAGGTTAACATAAAAAAAAATGGGGTAACCATTTTTTTTTTCGCGATCCCATGGAAAATGTTGTTCAGTTTGATGGTGTGTACTACAACTTTAAAAACGAACACGTATTTCTTATACACGCTGTATAATACCCACATGTACAACTTGCTATTAGTATCTAACGGTATTCGGAATGGGCACTAATGGGATATTTAGGCAGAATTGTATTACAGAACGCGATTATATGTCTAAGATTATTTCGGTGCTAAGAATATAAGTGGTTGTTAGTGAAAATTTATGGTTGCTAGAATAACTAGAAAAATATTAAGGAAAAGTTAATATAGTTGTTATATGTTAGTTATATTAGATTACTATAATGAATGTTTGTATATTTTTATTTGAGATAGATTACGATGGATAATAATATTTTTAAGAATAAATTAAGTGATTTCGTTAAGACTTTTTAAAAATTATAGATTCTTGTCTTTTAACAAAGAAGGTTGACTTTAATGCATACAACTCTAAAGGTACGTTCTTAGTTTATTTTTTAAATATAAATATTGATAATAGAACCAAGCCGTGTGCTTCCATACAAACTTTCATCCCCTATTTAAATCAATTAGGGGATGAATTTTCAAAAATCCTTCCTTATTGCTAACCTTCGTAAGGAAGTTTTGTGAATTTTTTTTTTTTTTTTGTGTGCTAAATCATCAAATGACCCCTCTCGCTCTAGGCGGAGCGGAAGGGAGTGTCAGACTCTTATTGACTAAAACCCACCCGTGTTCCTTCCTTAGCCCTTTATGTTCCGGGCCAGCGGTAACCCTTTCGGACAATCCCGCTGAAAATAATGAGCCTTAATTGTGTATTCTGTCACCCTTTTAAACATTGCTACATTTATATCTCTGTCTGTAATTTATACAGTGTACATAATGAAGAGTCATCACCTGCCTAGCCTTTTCCCAACTATGTTGGGATCGGCTTCCAGTCTAACCGGATACATCTGAATACCAGTATTTTACATGGAGCGACTGCCCATCTGACCTCCGCAACCCACAGTTACTAGGTAATACGATACCACTTGGTAAGTCAGACTGGTTGTCAGACTTTCGGGCTTCTGACGACCCGTAACGACTGTCAAAGATCCACGAATGACAGCCGGGACCAACGGCTTAACATACTTTTCGAGGCATGGAGAGGTCTTGGTATGTAAAGATAACCCATCCACAGAGCAACCTCGGCAAGCGGCTGTTATTACTTAGCCATGGGCCCCAGTACATAATAAAGAGTATTCTATTATATTCTTAATTATTATGTCCATTTGAAAGAAGTCACAACTAACGCTTCACAACTCTTCTCGCTTTTCGCACTTTCTATGGCCCGTATCTTATGTGACAAATGCATGCACTATTCCAATATATTTTGCGTTTCTTCAAAGAAAGAGTTTTCGCGTTCGCCCCCGATGTAGTTATTCAATATTGAATTTGAAAAACTGTTTTTTCGTGTTTACTAGAATATTTATGGGAACTACGTGCAACTGTGGAAAACGCTTATTTTTACAAAATTGAAATTTTGGAATTCCTTTTCGCAAAAGTTTTGTACTATATATATTTTTTTTTATGAAACGAATAGTTACTGTGTATATGGTGCAGCCACCTGGTTAAATTAGCCATTTAGTTAACCGCCTGGCCTTTGGAACTAGTGCTCGCCTCGCTTCGCTCTCTTTGCTCGCACGCGGTTAATCACAGTTCTAACCTAACCTAACCCATTCGGTCGGGGTGCCCTGGCTTAGTTGCTGCGACCAATTCGTCTCGCGCGTGATTGGTTACAGACTTCCAACCTAAACTATGATTGAATATCATTCAGGCCGTTACGTTTACAGCCGCCGTTTAGTTAAAAGGCTAGACGGTTAACTAAACGGCTAATTTAACCAGTTGGCTGCAACAAATACAAAAAATCACGACTGTATTTATGCAGGTATTGGCACAGGTGTAGCCTATATTTTGCGAGATATGTTTCAGTTCCATGTAATAGTAAACGAGCCTATTCTACTAAATGGAGATAAATAGAAACGATTGACTGACAGGCAAGAGCTGAGGTGGCCCAGGAGTAATGGCTGCGACTCACGAGTTCTAGGTCGTAGCTTCGAACCCTGATAGACGCTCTATTACGAGTATTTAATTTCATGACCACTTTTTGAAAACTGCGAAGGAAAACATGCATGTCCTAGAACCAAAAATTCTAAAACATGTGACATCTACCAACCCGCACTGGGCACGCGTGGTGGATTACGGCCCACTCCCCTTACCGAAAGAAGGCCCCCAGCAATGGAAAATTCTAGTCTGATTACACATGCTATGACAGGAAACGCAATGCTATAATCGCTGAAGATAACATTCAGAAGATTAGTTCTAAACTCTCTTCTTCAAATGGGGATAAGCAGAAACTACGGAACGCCACCTGCTACGACCCTTTTTTTTTCGGATAGTAAATCATCAAATGGGGGGTCATTTTCCCTCCCGCTCTGGGTGGAGCGGAAGGGAGTGTCAGACTCTTATTGACTAAAACCCACCCATGTTCCTTCCTTAGCCCTTTATGTTCCGGGCCCTTTCGGACAATCCCGCTGACCCGGCAGGCTTCGGCCCTAAGGGGCCCCTTCTCTGCTGTGACATCTCTTTGAGGCGCGCGTGGAGCACGTACGCGCCGTCCGGCACGGGCCAGGTCCTGATCGGTCGGTGAGCTACCCATTACTCTCCGTCCACAGGCCCGCGCCTACGGTGGCCGGGACTCGTCCCGTGGCTACCTGCTATGAACCTTACATACTCCTTTTGATTCGTTTAGGTCCATACAGCTGGTCAAACACGCACGCCGGCTGCGAGTACCTACTACACACCTGACTTTTCTGAGGAACACCATCAATAACCATATGTCCTCATGGGCGTCTTCTTAGGGGAGGAAAACGCCCTACGGGACGGGGACGAGGGGCTTGTGGCTAAGTAATAACAGCCGCACGGGTCGATCGATCAGGTTAAGCTACGCTTGCCGCGGTTGCTCCGTGGATGAGTGACCATCTTTAAATACCGAGACCCCTCCGCGCCTCGGAAAGCACGTTAATCCGTTGGTCCCGGCTGTCATTCCTGGATCTCTGACAGTCGTTACGGGTCGTCAGAAGCCCGAAAGTCTGAAAACCAGTCTTATCAAGGGGTATCGTATTGCCCAGTAAGTGGGTTGTGGAGGTCAGATGGGCAGTCGCTCCATGTAAAATACTGGTATTCAGCTGCGTCCGGTTAGACTGGAAGCCGACCCCAACATAGTTGGGAAAAGACTAGACAGATGATGATGATGATGTCTTCCTAGTGATTTCCACTCACATCTGCCTTGTAAATACCACCTTGTAAAGACCAAACCATTAGTTCTTTAAACGTATGTACATACTAAAAGGTTTTAAAGTTTTTATGCAGCAGGTAGTAATCCACATGAAAACATCATTTTCCTCTCAATAAAAACATTATTATAAAAATCTATTTTCAGAATGCAACAGCAATCATTCGTTTTGCTGCTAAATGGCGTGTCCATAATGCAATTACCCGTGTTAAAACATAAATAAATGTGTTGGGCTGTGTCCGAATGTCAGCGGAATTGGGTTTGGGTTTACATTAAATAAATGCATGGTTATAATAATACTGTTTCGTTGACAAGGAGGATTTAAGCTGTCGCGGCGGTTTTGTATAGAACTTTGTGATTTATTGTGATACTAGCTGCGCCCCGCGGTTTCACCCGCATAAGTTTCGATCCATATCGCATAGCCTATATGTTAATCCAGGGTTTCAGCTACCTCCATCCAAAATTTTACCAAAATTGGTTCAGCCGTTTGAGCGTGAAGAAGTAACAAACATATAAACACACACACTCACAAACTTTCGCCTTTATATTATTAGTGAGATTTAATATGCATTTTATTGTTATCAACTTGTAAAGGTTCAGTTATGAAAAGTGTATCTGTGACCTCTCAACCTCCGCTAATAAGACAAAATAGATTTTCTATTGTATATGTAATACATAGGATACGCACGGAGAGTTACAAAATGGTTTAATATATCTTGCAAACAGTAAATTATAACTAAATAATTTGCATAATTGTCATCATGTACTCATAATTATTGTGTGTGAAGTGTATGTTGTAAGCAGTTAAAACTACATATCTGTCATAAGCTTTGAAAGGTGAATCACTACCCTCATAAAGTGCCTAAATTATATTGAGTCAATGTAACTTAGGGTGAGTGAAGTTTTGTTTATTGTTCCGTTGGTAAATAAAGATATTTGAAAATGAAAAGTTACAAAATGTTGGCACACTATTGATATATGTATATGATACTAATGAGACACAATAATTACATTGTCTATTGTAAGGGTCAGCTCACACCGAGACGCGCAGTTTTCAAGATAGAAATAGCTCGACGTAGTAGAAACTGAATAGACTATTTGACAATGTAAAAAATAAGGTCATAATTTTATTATTGACACTCGTATAGATTATCGCTTTTAAAATCGATTTGCATTAATTTTACTACAAAACAATGTATTATTTATTAAAAAAAAAAACGAAAAAACTTCATCTTTTTAAATCTGGCGCCACGTAATCGAAAACGGTCTGGATTGGCTGAACTTAAGATGACGTCATGATTTAGTAAATTTCTGTCTATCGTTGACAGAACCGATGACTTTTGTCTAGTATCTCGACCGTTTCAACGTTTGTTTACGTGAATCGTGACGTCACGACGCCATATTGTTAAAGATAGCGTTTTGGCGGCTTATTTAAACAGTACATTTTTATTTAGTATTTTTTTAAAGAAATACATTATGCAATTTAAAGTAATAGGTTTTTGTGGGCTCGTTAGACACCATTAAGTAATCTGAGATGTTTATCAGAAACCAGTCAAATAGCCTATTGTGGACCTTTTAGTGTAGTAGATAAGGTCTGTAATTGTATTTCTATCTTGAAAACTGCGCGTCGCGTCGCGTCTCGGTGTGAGCTGACCCTTACTGAACTTAATAAACTTGCCTAAATAGTATACGGACAGCACATCAAACTACTACAATCTGTGAAATTTCAATATTAGATTTTCAACTTTATCGCTTAAGCATAAGGTTCAAAGTTGATTGGGAAATTTTGACAGTAACGGGTCGACAGCTTGATGTGCTGGCGTCTGTACAAGAAAGTATCCATACTATAATATTACAAAATCGAAAGTAACTATATGTATGTTACCTTTTCACGCCTAAACCACTGAACAGATTGCGATAAAATTTGGCAAGGAGATAGACTAGTTTTAGTCCCGATAGCTCTTTTCCGTGGGATAATATCCGACATCCACGCGGCAAAAGCTGGTATAAATAAGTAGAACACAAACCGAAACGACAGATTATAACCAATAACACAAACTACGAAATAACCACAACATCCGCAGAAAAATACTCGGTAACTAGATGAGTTAAGCTTATTCCTGGAAGTTGTAAGTTATCTGACAGATTTGGGTCGCCATGACACTGAGAGACTTGGCCAAAGGCTGTCACTCCTCCGCTGTGTCATTCCTGGGAATAGTTTCGCCAACTTGTATTGGTGTAAGTGGATAAGTGTTATTGGCCGTAGTAGGTAGTTTTTGTTTTTTTTTTTCAAAGTTGTGGGTGGGATTAGACTGAGAACGTTCTCAACACTAAGAGAATTGCACCTCTGAACTTTCCTGAGCACAGGGGACCTAAAAAGGCCACTTTGGCCGAATCTTAAAAGGATAACATTATGAATCCTAATATGGCAAAGATAGTCAGTGTTTTTCTTTTTTTCGCTGCACTACGTAGGTATAATCAAAGAGATTGGGATTGGATTTGGATTGGATTGATTGGTATTTTAGCACAGACAAAAAAAAACTGAAAAAGTCTTCACCAATGGACCGCACGTTACGAAATTTTGTTTCAGTGCGGTTAGTGGAAGTGCTCAGGTGCCGTTCGTCCAAGTGCGGTTGAAATCAGTGCTCTGAGTGGAATACCTCGATTAACTTAACAGTTAACTATCCATTAAGATTCATAATGTTATCCTTTTGTGATTCTGCCAAAGTGACCTTTTTAGGTCCCCCAGGGCTCTCTTTTCTTTTTCACCTAGACGTAATTGAAGATTTATCAGAACTATTCGATACAAAAAATAATTACGAACATAAATCATATTCCTGACCTCCACGCTAACACATCGACCCAATCTTAACATACCGAAAAAAAATACGATTCATTTCTCACCAAGAAATTGAACGAAACAGAAAAACCTACCTATTCTTCTGTAGCAAAAATTAATAACAGAAGTGCGCTAACCCCTAAGCAATAAGGGTGAAATTGCTACGTAATCAGTTGAAAATCGTCACCATCTGCAAAATGGTTGGAAATGTTCAGAAATTGTATGTTCTCGGTTCGTTAGTCAAGAATATTGGTTCATTGTTGTTCAGGCGAGATTCATTACTTTGAGTTTCGGATCGCTACTGACATTAAGTGTTTACTTGTTTCGAGACTATGGTGTGGAAAGGAGAAATAGTTGTTTTACAAACGTGTTACGTACGTACAGTCAACAAAAGAGATAAGTATGCAGGATCGTCGGATATAGTTGAAGTTTAGTAAGAAACCGATGACCGATGTTGTCGACTGAAATTTAATTTGATAAATGAGCTGTTTGTTTTTTCTTAATCACATTAAATTTAATGCGAGAACGTCCATCGGTTTCTTACTAAACTTCAACTATATCCGAAGATCCTGCATACTTATCTCTTTTGTTGACTGTACATTAAGAATTTATTTTTTTAGGTTCTGCTTTTGTTAAACTCAGATTACTATTTACTTCTTTGGTGGTTAAACTCAGGTATGAAGATATCCGGAAAAGAACCGGAGTAACCGACATAGCTTGCAGAGTAAGCAAACTGAAGTGGCAGTGGGCTGGCCATGTCTGTCGAAGGACCGATGGCCGGTGGAGCAGATGAGTCCTGGAGTGGAGACCGCGTATCGGCAAGCGTAGTGTTGGACGCCCCTCAACTAGATGAACTAACGACCTAAAGAAGGTGGCTGGGATGGACTGGATGGAAGGCGTTGTGGCGTAGCCTGGGAGAGGCCTATGTCCAGCAGTGGACTGCGATAGCCTGACTTAGTGGTCTCGAAAGCTTGAAATTAATAGTAAAATTTTGAATTCCATTGAATTAAAAACCATACTGCTTTAGTATAGTGTAAAGTAAAGCTGAATAGAGTAAAGCTGAAAAAAAAGCTGAATAAGTAAAGCTGAATAATCAGTCAATAAGCACTTTACAACTAACTCAAAATTTGACGAAGCCGGGCCTACGTCTTTGCTACGCCGTAGCGAATGCTACGTTTGCTACGATATTGCAGCTAATAACAGAGCTACGAATGTTTAATAATAAAACAATATTTTGTAACAATATTTTGATTGAAAATAGTGTCCCTGGAGTTTCTTTACCACACAACACACACATACTCTTTTAGCGTAGTTTTTGGCGTAGTTGGTACCTATGAAGAACCCGTGCGACCCTGTCCCCTGTCCTGTGCTGTGTGTGCCTGTGGACCTGTGTGTGTGTGTGATGAACTTGTGTTGGTTGTTGGTTTAAGTTTACTAAGAAACCGATGGATGTTCTCGAATAAAATTTAATTTTACTAATAGAAAACAAACAGCTCATTTATCAAATTAAATTTCAGTCGACAACATCCATCGGTTCCTTACTAAACTTCAACTATACCCGACGATCCTGCATACATATCTCTTTTGTTGACTGTACCAACTTCGCTTCGGAATGGGCTTCATCTTTCTGACTGACCGACTCCTTTGACAATTCATAAGTGCCTATAATTCATTTAATTAAAATAAATGCTTAGAGTTTGAGTGAGACTAGTCATTTACGACAAAGCATATTATGTTTTACAGTACCAATAGTAACAAAGTTCATTAACCCCACCCAACAAAAGAACATCGAACACACCTCTAAATCCCAAATCCAATAGTACTTGATACACGTCCCGCAACTTTGAAACAATCGGATTAAAAATATTTAATCAGACAGTGTGACAACGTGTATAGCGACAAATTTAATTACCACGAGCTGCGATACGACATCGTGTGACAAACTAAAAACATTGGGAACTTTTGGATTTTGTTAAGCTGTAGGTACAGTCACGAGCAAAAGTATGTATACACTTGACTTTATTCAAAGACGATTTTATCCTTTAATTTCGAATGAAATTTTATGTTATTAAGAACAAAGTATTTTCGAACCCATAGCTCTGTGTAAAGTGTCGTATTAACGTTGCAATCGTTATTTCACGAAAAAATCGAAATTGTAAGTTGCCAAATGTTGACATATTAGTGCTCGTGACTGTACATGTTGGTTTGTTTTGTTTATACTTGTATTTTTGAAGTGAAAACTTCTTTAGGCGCGTTAGGCATTTTTTGAGATGGGAGAAAACTCGCGACACCTCTGTTTTATGTTTTGGCCATTATAAAGATATCAACGCGCGGTACGTTTTCTTTAGGAAGAATGACCTTCAAACCGATTTATAAAATTACTATGCTTTTTCAAGTTTTCACTTCTGTCGGCGCTCCTGGAGTGCCACTGTTTTTTTTGTGTTTGGATTGGGCTATAGCTTAAGTGGGACTGGGCCAGCCACGTTTGCCGCATTTCGAACAATTCATGGGCCAAATTTGCCCCCATGTGGGTCCCAGAAATCATCCGGCGACATCGAGGCAAACAAAGAATAAGATGGCCGGACGAGCTTGACGCCTACAGACAGGATTGGTCTAAATTGGTCAAGACAGAGAGGATACTAAAAATAATAAAATATACAGGCTGTTTCTTTGGCACCTATAGTATCATTTTGACCGTTTTCAAGACATCTCCGCCTTGATGTCGTGAAAAACTTATTCACTAATCATGTATGGTTATCATAGATTATTTTTAAACATAATATAATAAATTAGCCCATTTTATTGTCCCGCTTCAGGGGCAAATGCCTCCCTTACCTTTTTCCATTCAACTCGATCCTAAGCTAATATGGACCAATCCCTTGTAATTTAGATCAAGGCCTCTAAAAAGGGATTAAGTCCACTAACTACTTAATCTGTTAAGAACGCTTAATAAGAGCTAAAACTTACCAAGAGGGCTGCGACATTTATTTATTTATTTTTAAATGTCGCAGCATCATGCTGAGTTTGAAGCCTTTTGGCCTCGTATAGGACTTTCTGTTTCATTTTTCTTTTTGTTACTTTTTTAGGGTTCCGTACCCAAAGGGTAAAAACGGGACCCTATTACTAAAGCTTCACTGTCCGTCTGTCTGTCTGTTACCAGGCTGTATCTCATGAACCGTGATAGCTACACAGTTGAAATTTTACAGACGATGTATTTCTGTTGCCGCTATAACAACAAATACTAAAAACAGAATAAAATAAATATTTAAGGGGGCTCCCATACAACAAACCTGTTTTTTTCGGCGTTTGTGGTTTCGTTTTTATTTTTCACTTAGCCAGTTTTTTTAAAATATAATTTGTTTTTTTTATTATTTTAGATTGTGTTTAGTTTAGTTAATAATCTTCCTGTACGAATCACAATAAATACTTTTTCTTTCAATCACAAAACCATTTTAATTTCTTTATCTCTTGATTAGATTCACTTACATTTCCAATCATTTAATATTTCACTTGATTATACTTCAGCATTAAGTCCGAGAATGTAATTACCTACAGGCCAAATTGGCATCTAACATTCGCCCTATTCAATAGAATATCAGTCAAATCGCTTATGGCCCAATCTAGCCCATCTCTTAATCCATCTGTCAATACTTCGCCTAAGCTAGGCGTGCAAGGGATATTTAGGTCAACTAAATAACATGCAGACCTTTGAGAAATTCATTCGCTTCGTGAATTATTCAGGGATATGATTAGTATTGGTACATGGAAATTAAATCAAAGTTGGCGTTGTGATTTCTCACTCGATGTGGCTTTGGAATATTCAGTTTGTAATATTTCATGCCTAGTTTAGAGATTATACAATCTCTCGTAGGTTTCGAGGTCTCGTTTCTAAGTCATAGGGTATAGCATAATCAGCCTATAATGTTCCCACTGCTGGGACACAGGCCTCCTCTCTGTGAGAGGGAGTGGACCGTAATCCACCACGCGGGCCCATCGCGGGGTGGTGCTCACAGGGTGTGGTGTGACTTGATTAGGCCAAAAATAAACAATGTTGTCAATTGCAAGAGAAGGTATGAAGTGGCGTGACAGTATAGTGGGGCCCGGTAAGTGTCTGTAATGTCAAAATAACAGCTTTGTACTAAATGCTTAAAAAGGTATATACGGTACTTTCAATAAAAAACAATTTCTAAAATATCTCTCTGTCTGTTTGTTCCAGCTAATCTACGAAACGGCTTGACCGATCATGGCGGGATTTTACTGACAGATAGCTGATGTTATAATGAGTATGTTAAGCTTAACTTTTATTTTAGAAAAAGAAGGAATATCAAAAGACATTCGAACGAAGTCGCGGCAGCTAGTTGTGGCATATAAATTAGTACAAAAGTGCACCTGCATGCTATTGCATGGAACAAAAGGTTTTTTATCGGTTTTAGTTTTCAGCTGCATATTGGCGTGAGCTACACACAACACTCGCATTGAAACATCGTTACGCAGTTTTAAATATCAGTTTGTATTTCGACCACAGCTCTAACAGATAAATAAAAAATTCTAAAAAACAATGTGTCCAATTTTTCTCAAAAAAAAAAGTCGTTTCCACTTTTCCGAATACATGTTACGAACAATACCGCCCCTCGTCGCAAACCCCAATTTATTCCCGAAATCTGATACCCAAATTGGGTTAGGAAATTTCACTAACAAATTCAATCAAGTTGAACAATAGTCAATTTCATAGCGTAAGAGACCTAAAATGATGTATTTTGGAAAACCACAGAACTAGATACATTAAGTAATCATAATAAACGGGCCTGCGGTCCACTCGACCTTAATTTGCATCGGCACCATATAACGATACCGGAAAATACCGAGTTTTGGTACCGGTACCGGAAATTGGGTTGCCGTTCGCACGAATGACAATGTTATCATATATGGCTACGTTTGAAATTGTTTTTTGACGGTACGCATTCAAAGGGAATTATTTTCTGAGTTTACCTTTAGTAGATTGGAAATCCAATATTTTTTAGATTAAAAAGTAAACAGACTTTCAATTCTTTTGTTAGATCAGCCTGTGAGCCACAAACGCACTTTTACACAAGGCTACATGCGTACTTTTTACATGATACATAGAACCTACACAGGTGCTTAAAGAGATTACAGAACTTAAAAAAAACGCAAGTTTTAGAAGCAATAAAAGTATATGATCGACTGCAGTAAACAAAATCAGAAAAATATATGATATTCTTCAGGATATATTATGCTAGGTATATAGTGTGTTGAAAACATAATACAACTAATTTGATACGATAGAAAAAAATCATGAAGATACCTCTAAGAACTTTCTTTTTACAATAAAAACCTTACTAATATACATACAATAATTCTGATTTTTTGTCAGATTATTCTACAAGCAACATACTAAATCACTAGTGTTTTAATTATTTTTTTTGTCCAAACAATAGATTTTTTGTAACTATATAATTGTTTCATATTTTGCAATAAATTACCAGCGTTGTGTCATCGCGCTTCTCTTTCTTTTCTATGCAGTCCGACAGTGACCGCGCTTAAGGTCATGTAAGCCCCTTAAAAAGTTAAAACGTAGCATTTCATTGTACGGTGCTTGCTGGTTTTGTTTGCTTTGGTACTTTAATTTCATCACCACTTTCGCTCTCGAAACGGTGAAAGAAAACATCGTGTTCTGCAACCAAAAATTCGAAGACATGTGACATAATTACCAACCCGCACTAGGCTCATGGTGGATTATGGCCCATTCCCTGTCACAGAGAGGAAGCCTGTGTCCCAGCAGTGAGAATATTATAGGCCGATTATGCTTAGCTAAACTACTGCACAATACCGAAATGTTCAAACAAGCTGAAGCTATTTCGTAGCAATAGAAAAAACACACCACAAAATATCTCCTGTAACATAGCACACTTGCCACATTCACAAAAACAAACTACCTACCAACTACCCCTCCATCCCTCCCGATCAGAGAGGACATAAATTAAACTCCGTTCACTATAACCTTCACACGTGTCGTGCTCAACGCAATTCCGCTTCGAATTGAATGCGCAACGAAGAATACGAATACAAAGTGTGTTTTACAACTGTCGTAGTACGAGAACTACGATCACTACGCGATAAAATTGCAGTACGCCGTAAACTTTCTGACTGGACATTGTGGAGCATGTGTGACGTATCGATGATTTTAGTGCTTTTTGAAAGCTTGTCATATTTACGTGAGGGATTTGTCAGTCAGTCAGATTATTGCTTGTGACTATTTGATGGTGGCAGCTGTGTGACCCGAGCGTAATGTTGTGAAACTGACATCACGTTTGAGTTTGACGATCAAACAAAATCGATTTTCGCTTTCGACTTTTGTCATCGTAAAATGGTTGCTAGAGAAAGTCTAACATTTATCGTTTATTATTTAAATATGATTAATGAAAATGTTTTAACTGTTCCTAGGAAACATGCGACACATATCGTAAAATAACAAACATTCGTTTCGTTTGTCATCTCTATGTGTTGTTTGTCGTACAATTTGTTATGCTTTTATAAATTGAAAGAATCAAGCTTCAAAGTCACTACAGCCATACAGCTGTAGTGATTTCCAAGAAATCCCATATTAAACCTTCAAATTTCACGCCAATTAGACTAAAACTGCGTGTTACGACACGCAGTTTTAGTGTAGTCTACTCTAGTTTTAGTCTAATTGGCGTTATTTCCAAAGAATGGAGTTTATTTTAACAGTCTAAAGTTATTTTTTGAAATTATTATGTCGATTCTTGCTCCTTAAAGCGCTGGTTACCTTAACCGTGTGAAGGCTAGGTTCACACGGTAAAAGTCTCATCCCTAGCGACCCGTAAAAAATTCGTAAAGCACCTCTTATTACGAAATCTACACGAAAACTGGCATTATGATGCGTAAAACTGGTTACCTGCAATGCGGAGGACACAAAGCCGTTTTACTTTACATGAGACCTGACATAATCATGAATAAACAAACTATCTAGGTAATTAGCACATGACCTGTTTATATTTGTACAAAGATAGCGAAGCTAACTGCGGGGTTTCAAGCGAAGACTTCCAGTATTTATGTTTATGTGGCTGATGTCAAACTTGACAAGGGGATTATGCCAAGCATGCATAGACTATTGTATAGATTAGCTGCTTGAAATGGGTTTACTGCTTGATTTCGAAATATGCCTGAAGGCTAATTCCCCGAAGTCATCGATCGAGCATCCGTATTGCCAAAATTCCATAGCATCGATGTACCACAATTTCGAATAGCCATTAGATCGAGCGTCCGTTTCACCGAAAAGCCACTGCAACGATAGTCCTATCCATCGAATGTCAACGTACAAAAATCGTAAGCCGCCACTTTCACACTCAGTCCTGTGTACTGCTGGCTGGGTGCGCGTGAGCGCTGGCGCTAGGCTCCGGGGGTGGGGCAAAACGGGTGCTGCACGCGGCTGCGTCTTTGAATCGATTTGATTTTCCCATCACTAAATAGTGCTTGTGAGGTCATTGTAGGTAGTCAAAAAATGGCACGCTTGGTTTTCATACAAATCGTGATACTTGCGTTATCTAGGTCTATCTATATCTTTGGTATGCCTTATGAAAAGACCTCCCGACCGGTCACCTAACCGCTGGTCAGACCAAGTAGCCGCCCTCACTGGACTCTCAGTTACGACCACTCTAAGAGAGAGCTGAGAAGTGAACGAAGTGGAAGGACATCGTACATAAATCCATGAAGGCCTTTTAGGTACACGACCTTTAGTAATGAAGTACCTACGCGACTAAGAAGAGCAAGATGCCTCATGATGTAGCCATAGTCTTTGATGGTCTATTGTAAACTGGTATTATTATCCAATCTAGTCGGATAATACTTTCCAAAAAATCGTATTGTGACAGAAAAAAAATGTTAATCAGATGGCAGTTGGCACATATTATGCTGACTTTTTTGATGAACTGGGCCTATTTGGCGCAGCCAGCACGTTCCTGCATTTTTTTTTACAATGTATCTACCCATTTTTTTCAGTTGATGATGTGTGAACCACAGGTAGCAATAATGCTAACAATGCTAATACACTGCCCCCCCACGTGCTCTTACAGTATAGTGGGCAGTCGTCTTCCCCACGCCCGCAGCAACAACTTGTGTTCTGAATAGATTAAAGCCAGAGACACATTACTGTGTCGTGTTGTGTCATGACTCGGGATACACCAATCAAACGAATCTGTTCAGGACTACGTCAAATTACAACGAGTTTTGATTGGCTAACACTGCGTCAGAAGGCGTCACGATACGCCACGACACGTAAGTATGTTTCCGCCATAAGTAAGAAACGTCACTGTGCTAATTAATAATCAATAGACTTTACACCGGACACTGGAATTATAGACACAACCTTCTCCAACCACGATATCAAAGATTCCAACACCCTCAAACTCTTCTATCAGACAAACTCATCCTCCTACTACAGAAAATTAAATAAAAGTACCAGGATCGCAGAAGTTACAAGAAACTAACGTATAACGTTAAGCAGTGCAGATGCTTCAAGTATTCATCCCGTTTAGTGCTTCGAGCAAAGTACATGATGATAAATAAGCATACGTGAGATGTGCTGTGTTATATCTCGGTGTTTTATAACATAAACGAGCGCCATGTTTTTCTTTAAAACTATTGGAAGGAATTTCTGCTTTGTTTTTACTGGGAAATTGGAAATAATGCATTTCTCGATATACGTTTTCAATAAAAAAGATAAGTAGGTGTAGTCATAAAACATTAGATTAGCTAGTGATGATTTTAAGACATGTTTCGTGTCTGTGCTCAGTAATCTAATTTTTACCATTATTCAATTCATCATTTCAGCCGAATTATTCAGTTAATAAAAGTTAATAAATAAGATGCAATGATAATGAATAAATGCAACTAAAGAGCAACCAGGATTTACAATACTCGATTACGTCTGCCGTATCCTGGGCAGTCAGCCTCTATCTATTTACCAAGGCATGAGAAATTCTCCTATACTTTGTGCTGCAATATTAACAAATAGAATAGAATAGAACAGAATTTTATTCATTAAAGTAACCAAGACTCAAACAAGATTGTTAGTAAAACTTACGACTATGTAAGCACAGACACTAAACAAAAACAAGAAATTACGGTTGGTCACCGTTGCGACATCCCATGAGAGTCGGCACAACAGTGACCCACGTAAACACAGTTCAGACGACTCGCAACCATTTTTAAGACACAAGAGCTGCCCCACACCCTGCGCACCAGGGCAGCGCACCTTTTACGCATTGTTGCGTAAAAGCAATCTACATGCGCATCTGCGAACATCCCTGACGTACTGCAGAAAAGGGGCAGCCCCACCAGTATCCTAAATGCAAAAGCAAGTGAAACAAAGAAATGAATTCGCAAAGGTTCCAAACGACTATGCATTTCTAGCCTTCACAATGCAGTACCTAATAAAGGAGGGTTTCCAAGGCATGACGACACTCAAGGAGCAAATAAGTACGTTCCCAAAGGACAGTCCTAAATATGCAAGAAATAAAAACATACGGGAGCGTCAGTTGCACATGTGACTTGACGGGACACATACACAAAGCGACTAAATTGGAAACGTCGCTGCGACACGCAGACGTGTTATTTGTTACCTCAGTTGTGGTGTAAGGAGAAAGCGGGAGCGGTTTTTAAGAAAGTGGCAGGGTCTGAGATTTATGCAATGTGAACTAGGTAAACTGTGATTTGCAGCTGTGATCGACCTTTTTTCTGTCATTTTGACAGTGTTTATTACTACGCAGCTGCCATTTTAGTCTAGCAAATTACACATCAGAATTTACATATTATTGATATTGGACAGAAAGTTTTTACCTTAGTCGCACATTAGTAAATATAACCTACTTTTTTATTACTGCACCTACGTTAAACTAAACATACCGTTTAATTTGATATTTGAATGCCTTGGGAAATCACTGAAATTATAAATTCAGCCTTATAATTATTTTACTCTAGAGTAAAATCTTTTTATACAGAGAGTTAACAAGCATTGATTTAAGTTATTTTAGACAACGGATTACTTACACTTTCCCTTCTTTATCACAAATCATTTAATTATGTAATCAATAATTTGTATCATATACATAAAAAATATTATATACGAAATATAACGCAACTAACTAGCAGTGTAGATACACTAGGTACTAAATTAAAAGACTGACTAAATATGCAAATAAATACAAAGACCGTGTACCTTCATGTTGTAAGTAATGTTACTTAATTTATTTTTTAAATCACTGATTTTTTTTACAGGTCATTAACCTAACAGGCGAGTCCTTATACCGACCCGCTTCCGCTTACACCTCAACCCACACTGCAAGAAGCACCGCTGCTGCTCTCAAACCAGGAACTGGTACAAGTGAAAAATGTACCGTCGTTCTGCTCTCCCGACAATGGAAATAGAAGTGTTTGTTACACACATCGGTCTTACGTAAACAGCTGTTTAAATATTCATCTGCACAAGGCTATGGTTGATGAGGATTAGTGAAATGTTGAACTGGATGTTAGTAAGATGGCGGTTTGGTTAAGATTTCTAGAAACTTTTAATTTGTAGGGTTCTTTTTCCTTCATGCAATGCATAAAATAAAAAAATATAAAAAAAAAACATTGATACTGGATTACTTATTGAGTTGAGCTGCTCGATAGTTGCACTAGAAATGTGTGCACTGAAGGCACTGGTCCACTCAAGTGTGGTTCTTTCCCCAAAATACCATTTCAGACAACAATCTAAGTGGTCCTCAAATGATCTGATTAAAATTGTGTCTGGTCTTTAAAAGAAGCTGACCTCTGAGAACGTTTCCGCCTTTCTTCTTAGAGTAGTCAGATAGGAAACGGTGACCTCATCTTGTTTTCAAAATATGATTGACGTGTAAAAGTGTTTGTACAAGCTATTTACAGTAATAAAATCATTTATCATTACGAATTTGGTAGCTTATAAACTATTTTAGGAGACCTATTAAAAGAAAACCAATGAAAAGAAATACCGTTCATTTTTATTTTTAGACTAGAAAATAAATATATTGAATGAAAATGTCGTACACAGGTAATCTAGACACTTCTTTTTTTGTTTTGTTCTCGGGGGTAAGTGTTCAAAAGGCGCCTGTTAGGGCACATCTCTAGGGAGACTGTAAAGGGGTCTCCCCAAAACCTAGCTGAGCATGTAACCAAGGCAGCACATGACCGCCGCCGTCTTCCCTGAGGTCACTCAGTGGGCCGACAGAGTCCGACCGCGACCCCATATTCCCGCCTGTCTTAGATCGTGCAGGCGGGGTTTCGGCTACGCCTAGACCAGCATAAGGCGAGGGGCTCGCCTAAATAAGCCCGCAACCCTATTTAACTCATAGAATATTAATAACAAACTAAATAATTGAATACAGAAACACCGTTTCATTTTATTATTCATTAGTTTCACATCTCAAAACCAATTTCGATTCATTGAATTAAACAACCGCAAATGAATTCAACCAAAATGGCGTCATTTTGTTCCATTTCAATGTGAATTTTGTGCAATATCATTTCTATCAGGACTAGTAAAATACATTAACTAAGTATTTTGAAAGTAGGTTTGTGTGAGGGTTGTCAAATGAATTATAAAAGGTGTTAGAACCTTTGTACCCAATTAATAAAGGAATGAACATGAAAATCCAAAATTCCAAACCGATATTAAAAGGGCGAAAGTGAATTTGTTTTTTTGTTTGATACGCTTTCACGCCAAAACGACTGAACGGATTTGGATAAAATTTTGCATACAGATAGACCAAGACCAAGTAAGGACATAAGCTACGTGCTGGGTTGCAGACGAAATCACAGGCAACATCTAGTCATTCATAAATGCGGTTGAATATAGAACTCTTGTAACACCCAGTCGTTACGGGTCGTCAGAAGCCCGAAAGTCTGACAACCAGTCTTACCAAGGGGTATCGTTTTACCCAGTAGGTAACTGGGTTGTGGTGGTCAGATAGTCAGTCGCTCCATGTAAAATACTGATATTCAGCTGCGTCCGGTTTGACTGGAAGCCAACCCCAACATAGTTGGGAAAAGATGACAATTGAAATGCTAATCCATACTAATATTATAAATTCGAAAGTAACTCTGTCTACCTGTCTGTCTGTATGTTACCTTTTCACGCCTAAACCAATGAACGGATTTCGATAAAATTTGGCAGAGAGATAGATTGCATCCCGAAGAAGGATGTATGAGTTTTTATCGACATACCTCGCGGCCGAAGCCGCGGGTGGAAGCTAGTTCTATATAAATAACACAAAGTCGGGTTAGTTACACCATTTATAACTCAAGAACCGATATTTTTGATCTTTGATTTGTTGGATTTGTCTCCGCCCCGAATGGCAGAATAACTATTAACGCATGGGAAATATTATCGAAAAAATAGATAATTCATTTTCACATACATTCGTCCTTATTGATTCCGAGGTGGTATGAAGTTCGCCGGGTCAGCTAGTAATAGTATAAAAAAGAAAGAATAGAAAGAAAGAAGAGAAAGAAAAGAATGAAAAGAAAGAAAAGAAAGAAAATACGTTTTTTTTTTATTTATTTTAAAACAATTACATGCACACACAACATGCATGAACATGCATGCTTCGTTGGTCTAGTGGTCGCAAGCATTGCTGCTGAGCATGAAGTCCTGGGTCCAATTCCCAGTTTGGGCAAAGTGTCATTGGGTATTTCCATTAGAATTTTCTCAGTAGCAGCCCGGAGCCCAGATATTTGCCCGATTGATGGCAATACACTCGCTCCTATTACATGGGACTTAACATGCATTCGCGATTTGTTCCCAAAAATGTAAACAAATATGAGTTTATGGAAAAATAACTTTCATATTCATCAATAGTGCTTGTCACTCTGAAATCAACTTAATTACCTTTAAAATTAAGTTGATATTATTTTGTTTAACTTAAATAATATTAATTTCAAACATAATTATGTGAATAGACTTTAAACATAACTCGCAAAATGTGGATGTTGGTACTACTATTATACACCTATTTCTAACCCTTTGGAGATTACAGGCATGATGTTATGTTAATTGACATTTCAGCAATTAACTTTACACACTAGCAAGCAGAACAGGCTATTTCATATTCCTAATGACTGATTTTGGTGTGTCATCCCTAGGCTCGTTACAGGCTAGTTTTTCCTAGCCAATCGGAAAGCAGTTAGGTCGAAAATGTAGGAAATATAGCGGTGTACCACAGCACTAACGAGCTGGATCATATCCATGGTGATTATTACTAGGAAATTTATACTTAACTGATTTTCAAATCGAATTTATTTAATTCACACCCGTTTGGATAACGATTGTACGCTTTTATCTTTTCTAACGTAACGATCCACGTCTACGTCGAGGTATTTCGATATCACAGGGCAGTAAAATATATGGAAGTATACACTATGCAAAGAATTAGCAAGCTGAAGTGGCAGTGGGCCGGCCATATCTCGCGAAGAACCGACAACCGCTGGGGTAAACGAGTTCTTGAGTGGAGACCACGACTCGGCAAACGTAGTGTGGGACGCCCTCCGGCCAGGTGGGATGACGATCTGCGAAAGACTGCAGGCAGATGCTGGATGCGTCAAGCTGAAGACAGGGCGCTATGGCGCTCATTAGGGGAGGCCTATGTCCAGCAGTGGACTGCTATAGGCTGATGATGATGATGATGATGATACACTATGAAGACGCTGCTATTAAGAGGAAATGCGACCGGAGAGATTTTTGAAAAATCCTAAGTAAAAAGTCGTAATTCGAGGTTTGGCACTCGCCTATTTCCTCCTCCAATATTAGACCAATTTAAAAGGTATTTCATAAACTGAGTAAAAAGGATATAAACTGTGTCCCTATGTTTTTCTTTTTTCATTAATAGTTGTCAAATTAGTACACTAGTCCTCTATTGCCAGCGGTTTAAATCGGCATTTTTTGAGGGTTCTAGTGTTTAAAGAAATAATGTATCATCAAAAAGGAAAACATAGGGACATACAAGTTGTTAATATTTATTATTAATTAAAAAAATCATTGCTTTACGGTCATTAACCAGAAAGAAAATAGGCGAGAGCGTTTCTATAGAGAAACGACCAACCGCGTTTCCTCATAAGGGGTTTGATGGTCCGTGGCGCCATTTTGAAAATAGCGGCCACGCATAAGATCTATACAAATCGATAGCTGACATCAATGCAAACAGAAAATCTATTAAGACCAAACCCCGTAGTGTCACCTTTCTGAAATATTAACGTTCAAAGTTGATGATTGAGTCGTTATCAACTTTGAACCATTTTCAAAATGGTGCGACAATAGGTATGCCAGGTTCCATATAAAATTTTTCAAACCTTTTTATTGTATTGTCCACGATAACGTTATAATGTGCACGTATTTCCATACATTTTCGGGGATAATATCATCTCGTTGGAAATTATAAAAGCACATGTTGAGTCCTGCAGTCGTCGATTTTTCACACACTTCCCGTAATCCGATGGAGTTGAGATTAAACGCATTTGCAATGTGCATTTTGTATTGTCTTTAAAATTATGGTGCATAAAATTATGGTGCGTAAAATTATGGTGCGTAAAATTATGGTGCATAAAATTATGGTGCATAAAATTATGGTGCATAAAATTATGGTGCATAAAATTATGGTGCGTAAAATTATGGTGCGTAAAATTATGGTGCGTAAAATTATGGTGCGTAAAATTATGGTGCGTAAAGTGTTGGTGCGTATACCTCTAAGTTCTCTACATTTTTGAATTTTTTTTAACATTTCTCTGTCGCCGAGATGACATTGGGACTAGATTTTGAATGTTTGATGCTAACAAGAAATGTCAACAATTCTATTAATTTTCCCACTGCCGGGAAAATGTATAAAATTGTAATAAGTTTATTGATACCCACTATTACATAATACCTATCTAGGTACTGTGTGTCTTTGATTTAAGACAAGTTAAGTAAGTAAGAAGTTAAGTAGTAAGTTAAGTTCTGATTTCCTTACTATAATAGTTCCTTTACCCATAAATTAAAACAGATAACGGAAAGCAAAAATCAAGACCAAAGACTACGAAATCTGATCCTCCGCAGGACAAAAGCTGGGAAGAAGATTCCCCTGAAGGGTAGTTTATTTAATACGCTACTCTGAAGCTGTATGATAACATGCTCGTTCCAAGATGGCGTAAAGAACGGTGACTCAGTTTGCATAATACGTCTAAATGCGGGAAATATGGAACGTCTATGGGTCTAACGAACCACTTCGTATTCATAGTGTGTTGTTAAAATTCTCTAGTTGTGATGTCGACAGATTTTTTGTACGTAAGTAAACTTTGATGTAATAATTCTCTATATTTTAAAGTAAATTCCATTGAATAATTCTAAAGCGTTCCGCCGTGATGTCGAAAGAAAACAGATATACCTAACTTTGCAATTTTTTTGACCCTTAGGAGCCGGGCAAAAAGTAACAGCGCGGGCAGGCAATGCGATGCGACGGAGTGGATCGGGGTACAAGAAATTTCACGCGGACGAAGTCGCGCTCAGAAGCTAGTTGTATTGATATAAGTCAAACATGACGTTGTGTCATTCGAGCTATAACTACCTGGGGAAGTCCCCAAAATAAACACCCGTGTAAAATACATAAACACTACTTAATTGTTCGTAAACATTAATTGTTAGACCAGTATAGGGTTTCTCGTTACATAGCAATGCGGACCTTCCATGTATTGTTATTCAGTAGTTATTTAGCACTTAATTTGGCATACAGTTAACAGTCTATTAAAGATACATTGTATGTTTGATTGGGGTTGGTTTAGGACACATTGTTTTAAGACCTGTTTCTGAGCTGTGACATAACATACTACAATATAAACAATGAGGCGTTGCAGCTTTAGGTAATAAAATTCAAAATGTGAAATAGAGTCTGTCTGTCTGATTACATAACATCACACATTACTTAGTTAAAGAATTAATTTTAATATAGCAAAAGAGACGTGTTTGGGATGAGGGGAGGGGAGGCCTTTGCCCAACAGTGGGGAATAATGGGCTACATAGATAGATAGAAAGTAAAAGAGGGAGCTTGGACATATACATTGATACCTTTTCATTTGAGAAAGTTAAAAAGTTTTACCCTAACTCAAGGAAATGGAACGGCTTTTAAAAATGTTTGATGACAAAATAAAAACAAGAGACAGCTCAAATACTTCATTTCATCGATCGAATCATTATTTCAAAAACGCTACGTGTGCACTCAAGCGCAGCTACACTTATCCAACGCTTTTCCTCAATCAATAATAATCTCAAAATTTTTCCCAACAGTCCATTTTTCTCTCAAAAGCTTCATATTATTATAGTTGGGACGTAGCGACAGTGAGTTAAAATGGTGTATGTTCCTAGCTGCCCCTTCCAGGCTGACTCAGTTAATACAACTTCGATAATTTATCGTCCGTTCAGCGAAACTGTTCGTGAAATATTTCTTCACCCGTTCGCGATAGGGTTACCGAGCGCTATAATTGGATGTTATATGTGTGTGAGTAAAAGTATGTTTGTTTGACATACTTTTAGCCCGTGTTTTGGTAAGGCCGCCAGAGCACAGAATCACCGCGGCGACCACTTCTAGAGATGCCTTTCGGCGCGAGGGTGGCCAGATTGAAGTACTGTTGAAGGAGACCTGCTTTTTATAAGGTCAACGTGGTCTTGAGGGTTTTCATTCGCTACTAATTCCCTTATACCTACATGTTATTCTAGCTGGGAATGCAGCGCCTCACCACTATTTCAGTTGTAATTTTATTACACTAATTTGTCAACCCTGTAAATTACCATGTACTACAATGCTGTTATGATGAATAGACCATTTATTTATTTATTATTTAAAGCTAATCAATATTTATCTCAAAATAATTTTAATTAATTAACAATAAAACGTTTTGATAATGTATTTCTGGCATGATCCGTGTCACAATTAGAGTTATAGACTGGGTGCTCACTAGACTGGGTCTGCCATTGCTTTTTTATAGAAATCGCATCTCTCAGGTCAGCTTAGGAGGTTATCGGCTGTTTGACCGGACATGCCTGTTGATTACCTCAATAAATTAGAGCCTCCAGCCAGGGCTTTGCCCCCATTGCTCGGTGTTCCGGCATATAAAGGAATTTCCACAACTCGCCTGATTCACTGAGTGTTCATATCCATGAAAATGTATAGCACCCGAATTGCGTTACACACTTTCTATCGAGTGTACTACGTGAGCTCGACAAATGGATGTGCGAATAACACTTGTGCGACCAAACTGTACTGCGACTCACTATAGTTCGAATGCACGCGTGTGCGATACACTGAAGCTCGTCATCGCGCTAGTGCGACAAACGATTGTGCGACAGTAGTTCGACACTACGGTAGTTCTATTACAATCTGTAAGATTTTTGAGACAATTCCTAATACATTATTTCATTTGTTTGAAAAGTTCGTGTGCGCTCCACAACGTAAACAACGCAACCCATATCGTTGAAACGTCAAAATGAATAGCATTGGATTGTGTGTTAATCAATTACCCTGCAGTTCTACCAAAACATAGGTTTGTGCTGTCAAAAAAATTGCCTAAATTTTTGTATACAGTTGGTTCAGAAACTGTGCCACATGTTTGAATCTACATAAAAAAAGTATTTTTTATCTACAACTGTATCACATATGGAACCCTCATAAATGTGAAACAGTTGCAGGTGCATATCCGAATTGTGTTTGTTAACGTGTACATGAAAAAAATACGTGAAGTCCCCTCTTTGTATAACGAAATAAAAGGTACACGTTTAGTAAATAAAAAACAGGTTATAGGTATCTAAATTAATCAAACGTCTCATAAAAATTTCGGTCGGTATTGAAGTTTTGTATGGCACAGACAGCACAGCAGTTTTTTTGGCAGCACGTTAAGCCGTTGGTCCCGGCTGTCAGTCGTGGATCTTTGACAGTCGTTACGGGTAGTCAGAAGCCCGAAAGTCTCACAACCAGTCTTACCAAGGGGTATCGTATTACCCAGTAACTGGGTTGAGGTGGTCAGATAGGCAGTCGCTCCATGTAAAATACTGGTATTCAGCTGCATCCGGTTGGACTGGAAGCCGACCCCAACATAGTTGGGAAAAGGCTGGGCAGATGATAATTGAAGTTTTGTATGGGACGGTTAATAATTTTTCCCGATTGCGATGTTGGTCCCATGGTAAAAGTTGTTCAGTTTAAAGGTCTGTACCGCACACTTAAATATGACCATACTTTTTGATACATGCAGTATACAGGGTGCAGGCAGTAAGTGTAACCATGAATTCAGCTAATGATTCTGTCTAAGGTTAACAAAAAAACACACTCCGGGAGTGCCGACAGAAATGAAAACTTGAACAATTACGTGTGTATTTTTTTAAATCGCCTTATAAACAAAACACGCGCGGTGTCGGTTACGGTAACAGTGTCACGAGTTCAATGGTTTTTTCCCATCTCAAAAAATGCCCAATGCGGCTAAAGAAGTCTTCACTTAAAAAAAACAGCTCTTTCATAGAAAAGTGCACTAACCAACGCGGTTAAAATGTAGGGAACTGCAATTTTTTTAAAGAAATATTTCAACACCTGGTTGGATTTAAAATCATGTACTGAAATCCAAGATAACAAGTTGCGTGTCGATGTTGCAAACCTGTATACACTTACTTATATAAGACTAGCAGCGCCCCGCGGTTTCTCTCGCAAACGTTTTGATCCCGTGGGAATATCGGGACAAAAATTATCATATATCCTTTCCCGAGACTCAACCTGTCTTTGTCCCAAATTTCATCTAAATCTGTTCAACGGTTTACGCGTGATTGAGTAACAAACATCCAAAAATTTTCACAAACTTTCACATGTCTAGTAGGATAAGTAACCAAAACACGATCGAAAGTTAGTCGATCAAAAATCGTATCGAACAGTCGAAAAGGAGGAACTAGTCCATAGTTTCAACTGACAAAATAAAAAGTGTTGCAAAAGTAAAATGTTTCCCAGCAAGCGTCAGTAAATACAACTTCGATAATTTATTGGTCGCTCTGTAGAATTGAGTGAGAAATATTTCTTCTTACTTACTTATTCGTAGGGCTACCAAGCTTATTATTGAAAAATTTAATAATGGATAAAAATACTGTTGTATTGAATCAAGTTCATCTAACTTGGTAGACAGCTGTGCAGCATCACGGATTTATTTGTAATTTGTATTGTCAAATGTCAATCTCAAATTGTCAATGTCAATTAATAAATAATGTGTGTTGTCTTTGGTCCCTGACCCTGAAATCAAGCAATGGACAAAATTGTCAACATTTTCTAAGCTTGAGTACGAGGCTTTTGACTATGTTGTGTGTGTCTTTTTTTTTATTTGCAATGTGCGTTTTGTTTGTGCCGAATAAACAGTTTTTCCTTCTTTCTTTTTCTTTTCAGCTTCTCCTCTAGCTAAAGCACTAGGAAGTAGTGAAGGGCATTTTAGGGGACTGTCTTGACGTTTAAAAAGTGCTGATTCTGAGCTTAATTTAAATAAACAACTTTTGATTTTGTCAGGCTTAAAACTTAAGGTAAAAGAAGCTGCTTGAAGGTCCAAAACCTTACATGTGTCGATATGACTTTGTTGTTTCATAATATCAATAACGTAAGCCTAATGTAGGCGTGACAAATGATCGTTTCTTTAATTTAAGAAAATGGTATGACAAATTACAAGGCAGCATTATTTAAGTGAACACTTTTATAATGTACAGACGCCACCTGCACATCAAGCTAGCCGAAACTGTAAAATTTTCCCAATCAACTTTGAACCTTATGCTTTAGCGATAAAGTTGACAATATATTAAGGAAATTTGACAGATTGTGTAGCTTGATGTGCTGGCGTCTGTACATTTCAAATATTCCCACCATTTTTGACAAACCAAGGTAAGCAAAACTAAAAAGGAAACAGGAAAGGGATTGAAGTAGTGAAAAGCATTTTTCACTACTTCAATCCGGCTTCAAGAGAATGCGTTCCTGATACCTGTCACTGCGACAATTCTAGTAAATTCGCAAAACACGTATTCGTTATATGAAACATAATTATGGTGTCAAGAACGTATTCTCTCCACGCGACGGTCGGACTTTAGTGAGAGAACAAAACACGTAAAAAATCTACACCCTGTTTTTAAAACACGTTCGTCTTACTTATGAAGCCACCCAATATCATAAAAATATATTGAATGACCACACTAATCTGTGGGGCAATTCTCATAATTTTAAGAAAGCTCAGTATCAGTCTCAATCTGTAAAAAATACCTGTAATTTCCCTAAATTTTTGTCAAACTTTTGACATTTGCTTGTCGCCGAGATTAAACTGCGACTAGATTTTGAACGTTTTAAATTACGAGAATTGGCCTTCTGACTCCACCGTTCATTTAAAAAACCGAAGCTGTTTTCATCCACTGGCAACCCTATACCGAGCTCATTTTCTTTCTGGTGGAAGGAATTAATTTACTATAATGTTACAACTTCAGTTCGGGCGCGCCTTGACTATTGGCGAATTCAAATAGGAGACGAATGTAATGGCCACTCTCGTATCTGTGGCAGCTGTTATTGTAAGACGGTTAGTGGAAAATGATAGCGCGAAAACGGTATTTTATTGAAGTGTATGCAAGGCTTGAAACTACCTCGTTGATCCAGTGGTCGCAAACGCTTCTACTGAGCAAGGGGGGGTTATTAGATGTGTCCATTAGGAATTTTTCAGTAGCATCCCGGAGTTTGGAGTCGTGCCCAGTTGATTGAGCGACTGAGGATTTTTAATATAACTGGCGAAGAGTGAGTGTACCCAATCTCTTCACCACCCTTGATTGACTGGTAGAGAATGCCTAAGGCATTAAGTCCGCCTTTGTACCTTTTTTGTGCGAAAAGTTTAAATAAATAACAGGCGTAATGTTATGTATTTAATAGGTCCGGAGCCATTTGTAAAGGAGCTTGTCCGGGGAAATATTGGGTTTTTCCACCAGTGATTTCTCAGTAGCAGCTTGGAGTCTGGATATAGGCCCGGTTTGTTGACAGTTAGCTCGCCCCCTATTCCATGGGACATAAACATAACTGGCGAAATGTGGGTGTAGGTGCCTATCCCTGTGGGATTTGCAGGCGTGATATTACATTTATGTAAGATTTGAAAGAATTTTGTGTGATTTTGTTGGACTAGTTACTTAAACATACTAAAATAGAAACTCCAGCCCAACTATCTTTTATACCTACTTCATATCTAGTACCTACGGTACCAGAATATCACATTCTACTCCCCTACCGCCCAAGACTAACATAGAAAATGTATCACGTTTCAACCAACCAACGTAACAGTAAAAAAAGCGAAAAAATATCATTGGAGCTCGCAGGAATATTATGTTTAATGTATGCCTCGTGCGACGCCATACGTGCCTTAGAACGCAAGGACGCGTGAAAAGTAGGTAAGCTGAATCAGCCTATTAATATACCACTACATTTCGAAAGGCTTTCTCGAAGTTATCAACGTCTGCGAATAGTTTATGCAGCCGCTGTAGTCTGTATATTATGTTGTTGAGCTATACATAGTATAGAAATGACGATTGAATATTCTGCAGTCGTACTTACAGATGTTCGTTAAAGTAAGTTAATGGAACATACCTAACATAAGTTACTCATTAACTAACGGCTATATTGAATGTAAATAAAGTAAAAGATATATAAAAAAACCTGCAATAAGTAAAAAAATTATATGTACTGGCCATTTAGGTTTAATATAAGTTTTGGGTAATATTTTGTTTCAAACATCGTCACATAGGGGGACGACTAATGAAAATAGGAAGTAAATAGCAGCTATCCTTTCTTCAATAGCATACATTCATTATTACTAGATCTAAGCCTCGTCTGTTTGGTGTTTTGGGATGCATGAAGAAGCCTCCTCGTGTAGCGCAGTTTGTTCCGCCAGTTACTCAACTGAACCGAGCGCTCGGCGCATCCTGGACAGTCACACCCAACACCTTATTTGACTGGCAATTCTTCCCTTGCGGTGGTAGGGCTAACGCCCGCCTGATTTGCGACCACCCTCCCGCCGGTGTCCGGCGTCAAGCAGCCTGCTGTGCTTCGTCGATGCGTGGGAGTGCCTTAGGCATCTTCTGGGTACGCTCGTTCCATCATAGACCTCATTCATCGCTTTCCATCAGGCGTAACCGAGGTCAAGAGCGGGCCCATACAGTAATAAAAAAAGCACACTCTCGATAAAGTTACCTTTGAAACGCGGGCCCAGTGCGGGTTGGTAGATGTCACATGTCTTCGAATTTTTTGTTCTAGGACATGCCTGACATGTTTCCTCACGATTTTTGCTTTACCATTTTGAGAGCAGTGGTGACGAAATTATTTACACAAAGTAAAGCGCCTGACTGGGTTCGAACCAACGACCTACAACTCGTAAGTCAGAGCCGTTGCCACTGGGCCACCAACTTGGTAAATTTTAGTACTTTTGATGAATTACGGCATATTTTAAGAGTGGATACGAAAGGCAGAAAACCGGAGGTTATGGCGTAACTTGAGAAAGGTCTGTGTCCAGAGGGATATGTTAGGCTGAAAAGGGTACAATTAACCTATTTTGTCTCAGAAATCTGTCAAAGTGGCGGTGCTTGGAGGAGGCCTATGTCCAGCAGTGGACGTCTTTCGACTGAAACGATGATGATGTTATGTACAGTCAACAAAAGAGATCGAAGAAACCGATGGATGTTGTGGACTGTAATTTAATTTAATAAATGAGCTGTTTGTTTTTTAGTAATAAAATGAAATTTTATTCGAGAACATCCATCGGTTTCTTACTAAACTTCAACTATATACGACGAACCTGCATACTTATCTCTTTTGTTGACTGTACGTGCTGGGTAAAGGTCTAACCCATACCTCTTAAATTTTCTTTATGTTTTATCTGAAGAAAAAGAACTGAAAAATATTTAACGATTCATAATGCTAAAATAAACTTATCTTTGATAGTTTAGGGTACCAAAGGATACTGATAAAAAGTGGTCTATGAACCAATAGCTATACACATTATAATGGAACTTATCAAATACACGATTAATACCCCCAATTTATACCTCAAATATACCCTTGTACAGTCACGAGAACTAATATGACAACTGTTGGCAACTTTCAACGTCGATTTTTTCGTGAAATAACGAATGCAACGTTGAAATACGACACTTTACACAAACCTATGGGTTCGAAAATACTTTGTTCGTAATAACATAAAATTTCATTCAAAACTAAAGGAGAAATCGTCTTTGGATAAAGCCAAGTGTATACTTCCTTATGCTCGTGATAGTACAAAGTGGCATCAAAATCCGACTAGTTTTGAGAAATATAATATTTTTTATAGAATACATACTTTTATGCTACATTTTTATTTTAAAAACTTTTTAACGGGTATTTCTGGCTTTATAATACTTAATTAATGTGTTTCTCAGCTGGACAAAGTCACTTGCCACCTCAACAGTGCTGCTAATCTGTAAAAATCTCACCGCGAAAACTTAGGTGAAGTGAGCGTGGAGTGAGCTGTCACCATTCGGTATACATTTAAGCGGAAATTGCAGAGTTATTTTAAAAACAAATAGCGTTGAGTCATCTCAACACCTTTCATCATTGTATTTGTATGTATATATATATTATAAGTATATATTATAGTCAATAGTATATATGTGTATATAACTTATTTATGTATTTGTGTACCTAGTTTTAATTTTTTTTTAATAATTGTTCCTCTCAACCAAAGCACCTGCCATCCAATCTCTTCACCACCCTTGGTTGACTGGTAGAGAATGCCTAAGGCATTAAGTCCGCCTTTGTACCTTTTTGTGCGAAAAGTTTAAATAAATAAATAATAAATAGTGTCAATTCCTAGCAAAAACAAACTCGCTTCACCTAAGTTTTCACGGTGAGATTTTTACAGAATCGACCGGCAGTACCGAATTTCTGATTTTTTCCTTTCCTTTCATTAAATCCACAAGGAAAACAAATGAATAGGCACAAGAATACATATAAAAGTAAATATTATCATTATCATCTATCAATGTCAGTTTCAGGGACAAGGTATTTTGTCATTGGTCTTCTTGTATTGATTTGATTCTCCGTAACTATCTATTTTATATTTCTTTCTATTACAAGGAGTCCCTAATTATCTTACAATTTAACTCTAAAATATACATATTATATAGTATATAAAAGTATATAAAAAAAAGAAGGGAAAAGAAAAAGAGAGGAGCTCATTGGGCATCAAAAAAAATCGTCCGCATCGCTGTCAATGGCATAAGTGCCCAAAAGGCTGGCAGCATTACCACGTTGGATGGCAATGCTTATTCTTTGGGCTAAAAATAGGCCAGCCCTCTGGTCACGTGATGAGTCAACCAACCGCTTGGCGATGTCCCGATATATTTGATGAGCACTCGGACCCCAAGGCCCTAGTGTTTCAACCCCAAACGGCTCAAACATATAGCTCCCAATAAGGTTGTTATATTTCAGTGTTTTATATACTCAACACTTTTATTGCATTCCACATGTAGGTAGGTATTCTTAGATAAACTTATAACTAGGTAGTTCATATGGACCCTGTCGGGCACAGCAAAATAAATGAGTTAGGAGAGAGGAAGCATTTGTTAATTATATAACACAAGCTGCGTCCCGCGGTTTCACCCGCATAAGTTTAGATCCCGTGGGAATATCGGAATAAAAAGTAGCCTATATGTTAATCCAGGGTGTCAGCTACCTCCAAACCAAATTTTATCAAAATTGGTCTAGCCGTTTGAGCGTGAAGAAGTAACAAACATATAAACACACCCACACAAACCCACTCACAAACTTTCGCCTTTATAATATTAGTGTGATTACTTAGCAAACTACTATATTATACTAATAGGTATTTTCTGAGATAAATATAAATAGGTATAAATATTGAGAGATGTAATAATAATTAATAAATCAAATAAAATTTAAAGTCTCGAGTACTTAAGTTATGACTTTACAAGTCTGTCACTTAGATATTCGTTTACCGTTTTTTATCATTTGATGCTATGGAAATCACGTTGATATGTTTGGTTCCGTACCCAAAAGGTGCCAATGGAACCCTATTACTAAACATCCGCTGTCCGTCCGTCCGGCTGTCAGTCTGTCAGCGGGCTCATGAACCGAAAAATTTCAAATGTCTACCTATTAGGTAGACATTTGAAATTTTCACAGAGTGTATATTTCTATTGTCGATTTAACAACAAATATTAAAAATAAAATAAAGTTAACAAAAATTTAAAACACGTTTCTCTCAGCGTTTTTTTTTGCCTTACGGTACGGAACCCTTTGTGTGCGAGTCCGACTCGCTCTTCGTTGGTTTTTTGTAATAATATGGCCGAACCCCAACTGCATACACCTCTGTTACATAAACAAACGAAATATTGTAATGCTAACGAATAACCAGATTTCCATACCATAATGATAGGAATAATGTCATTGCTCGGTATTCAATTGAAATCCGAAATCAACTCGCCAAGCTAATCAGTCTCCGTTTGTGTCATAATTCGAACTGATCAACTATGAATACGGCTCATGTTTTCATTTACGAAGTTTGATATTTTTAGGGTGTTACAAAACCTAATAACCTTATCAGTTAACAGAGGGGTAAATCTCGTAATTTTAAGAACTTCCACAGTCTGATCTCAGTCTTGATCTGTCAAAACGCCATCTGTTAGGATCCTTTTTTTGTGTGAGAAATTAGCAAATAACTTCTCCCGCTCTGGGCGGAGCTGGCGTGTCAGACTTTTACTGACTAAAACCCACCCGTGTTCCTTCAGTTGCCTGTGCCAGGGGCCACGGTGTCTCTTTCGAACAACCCGCAACCCGGCAGGCATCGGCCCTAGCGGATCCCGTCAGTTAGTGAACACAACGCCCCGTCGACCCGGGCCTGGTCCTTACCGGACGGTGAGCTACCCATTGATCGCCGTCCGACCCCCCTTACTTACATACATGGTATATATGGCATGTAACAAAACAGAAACTATTGCTGGCAGTCGACAAACCGCTATAAAAACAGACCGCGATTAGGACCTGGATTTTATGTTAGTATTTCACATCCCACGTACGTAAACTGTGGATCCTTCGTTGATGTACAGTTCACAAAAAAAGGAAAACATAGTAACCGAGAAATTTGTCAATTGGTGGTGGTTTAGTTTTAAATTGTAAGTTAATTTTAAGAGGCACATTGAACTCCAATATCAAGCTGGAGAGATCTCGACTGATGAAGTCTACGCTCCGTCCAGCACCGATCCAGGTCCAAAACTCCGAGAGCTTCCAGCTCGAACTTCAGAATAATTTTGAGTGCCTAGGGAGCTCCGTGGGCGATTATAACTATAGGTTCGTGGAAACTGTCCATACGGTCGGGTCTAAGATCTTCAAGACCCGTCGTACGAATTAAAAAAAGAGGCTCTCTGATCTTAGTTTACGGCTCATGACGGAGAGGCGCGAGATGATCCTGCAGTCTTCAGATGATGCGCTCAATTACCAGCAGCTCAATAGACGGATATCTAAGTATTAAGGACGCGATAGAGCGAAATAAAGGCTCCAAGGTCTTTCCTAGACATCTGTCGGTTGGACAGAGCCAGCTTACGAAACTAAAGACCGGTGATGGAAGGATCTGACCTCAACTGTTCAGAGAGATCGAGAGGTTCTATGGACAGTTATACAAGTCAACAAATAACCCTGTTACGAATCTGGCAAACGACCCAAGAGCTAGATTGACCCGGCACTATACCGAAGACATCCCGTACGTCAGCCTGTATGAGATTAGACTACGAGAAATCCTTTGATTCTATCGAGACATGGGCTGTACAGTCTCTTCAACGGTGTCAGATCGACTATCGGTACATCGAGGTGCTGAAATGTCTGTACGAAAACGCCACTATGTCAGTTCGACTACAGGATCAGACCTCGAAACCTATCCTTCTGCAGCGAGGTGTGAGACAGGGAGACGTTATCTCCGAAACTGTTTACCGCTGCACTGGAGGATGTCTTCGAGGTTCTGGACTGGCGATATCAATGGCGAGCACTAAACTTACCTTCGGTTTGCCGACGATATCGTAGTCATGGCTGAGACTATGGAGGACCTCAATACAATGTTCAATGACCTCAGCAGAGCCTCCGAAAGTGTGGGTCGTAAAAAGAACATGGACAAAACGAAGGTCATGTCAAATGCCCATGTAACATCCACTCTCATAATGATCGAAGACGCTAGGTCCAACTTCGAGAAAGAGGTCAATCGTCGAATCCGACTCGGCTGGCCAGCGTTCGGGAAGCTACGCAATATCTTTTCGTCTCACATACCGCAGTGTCTCAAGACGAAAGTCTTTGATCACTGCGTATTGCCAGTGATGACATATGGCACTGAAACGTGGTCGCTCACAATGGGCCTTATTAGAAGGCTAAAAGTCACCCAAAGGGCAATGGGGAGGGCTATGCTTGGAGTTTCCCTGCGTTATCGAATCAGATATGAGGAGACCCGCAGGAGAACCAAGGTAACAGACATAGCCCGAAGAATTGCCAAACTTAAGTGGCAGTGGGCAGGGCACATTGCTCGCAGAACAGATGGCCGATGGGGCCGAAAGGTACTGGAGTGGCGACCGCGTACCGGAAGACGTAGCGTTGGAAAGCCTCCCACAAGGTGGACCGACGACCTTGCGAAGGCCGCAGGAACTCGTTGGATGCGAGAAGCACAGAACTGAACGATGTGTAGGCTTGAGGCATATGTCCAGCAGTGGACGTCTTTCGGCTGAAATGATGATGATAATGATGAAACCTAATCTTTGCACAAAAAAGCACAAAAATCTTGATGTTTTGAAATGCCACCCTTGCGCAGTAGGGGCGGGTCGCTAGAACATCATAATTAAATTACCATCAATAATCTACTAATTACTAATGACAAAAAATAGCAAACCCATCGTAACTTTTGTACCCCAAACTTTAACCCAAGTCGTTGACTTATACCAGAACTGGTCAGTTGAAATGTTTCACTCCATTTAACTAAATCGATGGTCCCAAAACTCGTAGGACCTCTTTTTTCAGGTTAAATATAGATTTCTTTTGTGATCCTATTTTTTATTCGCAAGTTTTTTTGGTACGAGTTTTTATCATCCAGAAGTTATTTTGGACATTTTTCATGCTTGAATATTTTACGTGATTTGTAGGAACTCCCAGTTAATTTAGTTGATGGGCTTTTCTCTTAGGTTTTAGGTTAGGGAGAATGTTTGCAAGTACTCATAAATGTCGTTGGGAAAAATGTAATTTACGGCCGCACTCACAAATGCCCATTTTTGTTAATGAGCCTTAAACTTACGGTTATTTCTGTCTCATTGGTGTAAAACCTCCTTTTTCTTTAGAGAGGTTCAATGGGGGATTTTCTATTTTTTTTTAAACTCTTCCCTTGTCGCTGGATAGATGGCGCTGAACTTGGTAAGTTACTGCAAGTAACGGAACGTCACATAATTTTTTTATTATTTCACTTGGATGTAATTTTGACTTCGTAAAACGAAAGCAAACGAAAGTGTCAGTCAACGATCGTTTGTGACGTGACGCAATGTTTTTTTTTCCAAGCATTTTGGCTTTGGCACCTAGTAACGTAGTCAGTTCAACGCCATCTACAGAGTTCTTGGAAACTATGTTTTTTTTTATTACTCAAAAAAAAACCTCTCATTCTGAGTTTCACCTGTTCTTCCTACAACACCTGTAAAACCTTATTTTATCAATCTCACTGCATCAATCAATCAACTCAGCCTATCGCAGTCCACTGCTGGACATAGGCCTCTCCCAGACTGCGCCACAGCACCCACACACACCACACACACTCACATCATCACACACATCACACATCATGCATCTCACTGCATAAGTAACCTTATTTCAAACTGCTTAAGAGGTAGATATATCCGGATATCTTTCTGCAAGCAATCACATTAGCCAGATCAAGCGTTTACCGGCTCAATCAAACTTCAAGCCATACTACAGGGAAATCAGAGGACTTGATTATGAATGGCACAGTTTAAAGACGATAGCCGTTTGATAAACTTTGTCTACAACCAGTACCAACTATATATCTGAACAGACAGTTGTGCTGCTGGGGAGTTTGTAGCGCCACTTGTTCCCAGCTTAACTACTATAAGAAGTAATGAAGGGCACACTGAAAAATCACGTTAAAGCGAATAAGATTTACTGACATATATGTATGTATATACAGTAAGTAGAAATGTTTGTAAAACAGTAAAAGACAAAAGAGTAACTTTTAATGATTGAACATACTATTTACTGAAAAAAACACCAAAAAAGGAAAACCACCATTACTGTAATGTAATTATGTAAGTTTGAACGATATCACAAACGTTAAAGTTTACTGTCATAACGGTAACATTTTGCCTCAAGCTTTAACTGTTTTCGGATCAGTAAAAATACTCTTTTGAACGTTAGGCTCATATGGAACTGTTAAAAGCAGTTCAGATTAATGTATTTTTATTTACTGCTTATTTCTTTCAGTACAAGCGTTTTCGGAGACTGGGCAATCATATTATCATTTGGTTTTAATAGGTTTTTTGATAGATTCTTTTATATTTTGTGAATGTGAGAACATTGTAGGCCTTGTAGATTTGTAGAACATTTTTTTTTAATTAATTACCTGGTACTTGTTGCCGCGTAGGCCTGTCCCCATACCTATTAATACTGTAATTTGAAAACATTGTAAAATTCAATTATTTTTAAAAGAGCAACCGTGGAGTTTCTTGCCGGCTCATCTGCATGAACCATTCACCTAGCTTCTGACGTTTCATAAGTGCCCATGTAAGTTTACGTGAAATAAAATATTTTATTTTTATGATTTTAACCCTTAATGCAAGTATATTCATCTGTTCCCGCATTACTTCAAAAGTAGATACTTATTATAATTTGACATATGACGTATCGTTAGAAGCGTCTTGACCGTCCGCTGGTCATAGGCTATGTGACGTCACACTAAATTCAATAAAGCGCCCTTTAAAGGTAAGCGTCCACAGGCCCGCATCGCACGTATCGGACGCATCGCATCAAACGGATTAATTAGACTGCGTCCACTGTATCGGCAGCGATCGGATTGCAGACGCGAGTATCAGCAATCGGATTGCCAATAATGCCGATGCCACCTTCATTCGGATTTTTGTAGTGATCGTACGTACGGAAAGTGTTTGTGAGAATGGAAGAAAGCGATGGGGCGTGTCCACTGATCGGCATTCCGTATGACATCGTCGGTACGCATCGCATGTAGGCATTGCCGATGAGCGGTCCGTACGGTGCGGATCAGTGGACGCTGTTGTATGAGTTTTTATACAAGGCAAACTAAAATCCGTTACGTGCGATGCGTCCGATGCGAAACTGTGGACGCTTACCTTTAAGGACATAAAGTAATGAATTTAAAAATAAATATTTTGGGATGGTGCCTGGTTGGATATCAAATACATACATAATCAGCCTATAATGTTCCCACTGCTGGGACACAGGCTTCCTCTCTGTGAGAGGGAGTGGGCCGTAATCCACCACGCGGGCCCAGTGGCCCGCGTGGTGGATTACAAAAAAAAAAAAAAACGAAGACATGTGGCATCTACCAACCGGCACTGGCCGGTTGGTAGATGCCACATGTCTTCGAATTTTTGGTTCTAGGACATGCCGGTTTCCTCACGATGTTTTCCTTCACCGTTCTGAGAGCAGTGGTGATGATATAATAATAATACAGGGTGAAATTAAATACATGCGACAAACCGAAATGGGAGATTGTACTCATCATTATGAACCACTTTTACTAAAGCTTATGGTTCAAAGTTGATTGGGAAAATTTGACAGTGTTACAGTCTGTACAGTCAAGAGCAAAAGTAGATGATCAAAATCAGAAATTCATTAGGACTCAAAACTGATCACGAATAAATGGCAGCTGTACTAGTAGTAAATGTTTGGTATAATTTACAATTACCTACTTTTGAATCACTTCGACTCCATACAGTTCTGACGCGAACTCCGTTCATTAGTATTGAATTTCTGATTTTGATCATCTACTTTTGCTGTTGACTGTACATGAGAGCAAATAAATAAAAAAACAAAGGTATAACTACCAAGTTGAAATAAAAGCATCATTATAAGAAATTATCTAAAAACAATACATTTTATGTTTTTCAAGAAATAAATAATATGAAACTAATGACAATTTTTTCTTTTTGCTTAATAGGTATTGTGTTTTTCTACTAAACCTGACGAATATTAAATAAATAAAAGAAAAACTGGCCAAGTGCGAGTCGAACTCGCACACGAAGGGTTCCGTACCACAAGGCAAAAACACCGGAAAAAAAAACACGTTTGTTGTATGGGAGATATTTATTTTATTTTGTTTTTAGTAAATACTAAAAACAAAATAACAGTTGATATTTTCACAAATTATGTATTTCTGTTGCCGCTGCAGATGATGACATATAATTTAGTGTACAGTCACGAGCACTAATATGTCAACACTTGGCAACTTACAATTGCGATTTTTTCGTGAAATAACGAATATAACGTTGAAATACGACACTTTACACATACCTAATAGGTTCGTAAATACTTTGTTCGTAATAACATAAAATTTCATTCAAAACTAAAGGAGAAAATCGTATTTGAATAAAGGCAAGTGTATACATACTTTTGCTCGTGACTGTACATCAGAAAAAACATAACAAAAAAAAAACAACAGTACAAAACATACAATGGGTGGCCTTATCGCTTTCTGCGATCTCTATAACAACAAATGTTGTTATAGCGGCAACTTGAATATTTTTTACATAACTTGAACATAATTTGTGAAAATTTCTACTGTCTAGCTATCGCGGTTCTTGAGATACAGCCTGGTGACAGACAGACGGACGGACGGACAGACAGCGAAGTCTTAGTAATAGAGTCCCGTTTTTACCCTTTGGGTACGGAACCCTAAAAAATCTTTATTGAGACTTTTTAATATGCATCCAATAGCAAAATTCTTTCATTTGTATTTTTTTCTGTATTCATTAGAGTATTCTTTTATCTTTGTTAGAAAGCTTTGCATAATTAACAAAGATACTGCTCTGACTTTGTAAATATTATTTTTTCTTATAAAAGGGAAAAGCTTTTCTGTGTCTAGACTAACGTAGCTTCTATCATATAGATACGTTATATACTATGAAAAACCCAATTATACAGGGTGACTTGTAATTTGACGTTTTCCTTTCTGGACACAAGAGAAAAGTTATGGGTATCATTTAAGCTATCACCAATTTAATTAGTTTTGTGTTTCTTAAATAATAGGGTTTGTCCTCCAAATAGTAGATCTGTCACCAAAATGTAGTCACCAAACAATGCAAAATCAGTTCCACAATAAATCACCTAAAATCCTGAGAAATAAGGTCTATAATATTTTTTTTTTTAAATAATCTCTTTTTCCATATTTTTTTTCTTTAAAATTTAGTCGTTTCAGGCACTCGCCGGCCGCTGCCGCGGCACCGCTCGCTTCGCTCGCTCGGCTCGTGCGTAGGAGGTCACGGTTTTAACCTAACCTAACCTAAGCATTTTTTTTAAAATAATTAACCTCGTAACTAATTCGGTTCTCGATAATGTCCATTTCAAGTAACAAAACTGTTATTATAAGAACGAAGTTTATATTCATGTAATGCAATATAATTTTATTGGTTATCGATCTCTTATTTTACACATATATTAACATTAATTTGATAATTCATACCTGGGAACAATTTTTGTTTATCTGAGAACGAAAATATTTCGTGGCGATAGATCTATTTATTAGGTGATACAACTTGATGACAAATATAAATTTTGGTGATAGAAAATATAGTTCTCAAAAGTTATTGACGAATTCTGGGATTAAAAAAAAAAAAGTATAGTTATCAAAGGAGATAAATAACCAGGGTCGTCGGATATAGTTGAAGCTTAGTAAGAAACCGATTGATGTTTTCTTAAATTAACTGTTTGTTTTTAATTAAATTAAATTCTATTCGAAAACATTCATCGGTTCCTTATTAAACTTCAACTATATCCGACGACCCTGGTTACTCATCTCCTTTGATGACCGTACATATTATTCCTTTTTTTTTTTCTTTGTTCTTCCTTTTTTTTTTTTCATCTCCTTTGGTGACTGAACTTTCGCCTGGGGCGCTTAATTGTTGCACATGGGTCACACTATCACGCCCTGGAAGGAATACGTCAAAATACAAGTAGCTCTGTATATCGTTTTTCTTGTCGTGAAAAACTACAGTTTATCCGTCGTGTAGGCACAGTTGTCAGTGTTGTGTGGATCACTATGGAAGCTTGTTGATGAAGCCGTTTTTTTTACGACGCGGCTTATACCGTACCGTACCGTAAAGAAAGTGCCGGGCGTCAGGCATTTGAATACATTAATTCCCCCCTTTGTTTGGAGTCTGTAATAAATATAATGTATTGTAATTTAATAACTCATTTTCCCCCCAGTGAGAGAGAGGGACACACGTAGTTGTCAAATATTTGTATGGAGCACTACGGAGTTCCTTGCCCATTCTTCTCCACATAAAACTACCTTTTGTAAGGGGCAACTAGAATCAACTACTTCTTTGTGTCGTTAAAAAGTGCCTTTGTTATTGATCTAATTCTAATCCAATTGAAGAGATCCGTAGGAGAACCATGGTAACTCACATAGCCCGAAAAATGGCTAAACTTAAGTAGCAGTGGGCAGGGCACATTGGTCGCAGAACGGATGGCCGATGGGGCCGAAAGGTTCTGGAGTGGCGACCGCGTACCGGAAGACGCGTTGGAAGGGCTCCCACAAGATGGACCCATGGCCTGGTGAAGTACTGATGCAGGAATCCGCTAATGCGGTTCCGATGCTTGGGGGAGACCTATGTCTAGCAGTGGACGTCTTTCGCCTGAAATGATGAATTGAAATATACTATTTGATTTTTACTAAGATTCTTTAAAGAGTACTCAGGCAGTCAATCATGTAGTACCTATCGTCCTGCTAAAAACCATTAAATTCATTCACACATCTGTCTGGTAAGCATAGATATATTTCTATTTGATCATCAGAATCTTTCGTGGAGACTATTGAAAAACGCAAACCAAACTGAAAAGCCATCAGCATTTTCTCCGAATCTCGTAACTGTTCTATCCATTTCTATCACAATAGAAAACATCGAATACAAACGAAAGCGTCAAATGCATTTTATGATTTAACATTACTCTCGAACGGCACGAACGAAACCTCGTAACTATCGACACACAAACGAAATATTCCGACATAAAACCGAACAGAAAAGAAACTAACCGAAACCACGAACCGTTTCCCATCCCTTATTCACCGTGGAACCGACAAAAACTACTACTTTTTTATTGTAGAAGATCGTCACGGACCACAACGTATTAAACAAACGAAGTTTGTTTGCAAAAATCAGGACCCACCGTTGCTGTACGTGATCAGACGAATCGATACCTAAAATATATGGATACAATCAATGTTCGTTTCGGTACGATGGACGCGTGACGGGGAATTTTAGAGTTTAAGCTTTTGACGGACTTCTAAAATCGATGTATCGGTTACACCCGACTTTTTTTGCTGACTAACAAAACTCGAGATCCGATTTCAACGATTTATTTCGAATGGTTTGTCTATTCGTTATTTGTTCTACTTTTTTTGTTGGCGGATTTTTCCATTCGCCCTGTGTTGGATTAAATTTCCTTTGTTGTGGACAGGATTAAATATTTTGTTCGAGTATTTTTTTGCTAATGTGTCACCGTATCGCGTTTCGTTATTACCATGGAATGAGTTGGTGGATTCGCAGCGGTATTTGGCATTATCAAAGCCAAAATAGATGAAAGATTTGAGCTTAATTTGTCTAAGACTAACACAATCGCTCGTTAAAAATCTTAAGGAACTGAAACAATACAAATGAAATGCGGAAAGAGAAACAAAGAAAATAAATATACAATGTGGAGGAAACAATACGACAATAATTGAAAATACTGACAATACTAATGCTTAAGAGTATTTTGAAATTATAAAATAAATCCGAACACCGAAATTAAAGTGTTTTTTTTTTCAAACAAACTACCAGTGGCGAAGGTTCCATATAACTCGATTCCTCCCGGCTTCCCAGTCAGTATTCTATAGACAAATAATATAATCATATTAAAGATCTACTCCGGCTTACCTCTTACAAAAATTGACCCTTCGCTACCTGCAAACTACATTTATAGCAGAGATGGGCCGGGTTTAGCCAATCTTTGACTAGCTATAGTGACTAACCCCCCCAAGCATCCCGCCCCCCGCCGCCCGTTTTAACTGCCCCGTTGGTTTCGTGACTCTCGTGGTTGCAAGTGCGACTGCTGAATGTGGGGTCCTGGGTTCGATTCGGATCGGGCAAAGTGTTATTGAGTTTTTCCATTAGGAATTTCTTAGTAACAGCCCGGAGTTTGGAAGTTGGCGGTGTGACACCCCCGTGCCTCGGAAAGCACGTTAAGCCGTTGGTCTTGCGCCTGATCTCTCTCTAGGGGTGTCAGATTGCCGTCCCATCGGACTATGAGAGTGAGGGAAGAGGGAATGCACCTGTGTCACACACACACTTGTGCACTATAATGTCTCCCGCGCCGAAGGCTAGTCTCCTTTGAGATTGGCCGCCGTGGCCGAAATATGGTCTGGAGGACTTTATATATTTATTTTTGATAAAATTGGTTGAAGTTTTGTATGCAGACTGGGAACGTTAATAGATATACGAAGTTTAATTTATTGTCGTATTGTCGTCTCCATCTTGTATTTGGCCCAGGTCGAAGCACACAAAAACAAAAAACAGAATAAATTACCTGTCAAAAAGAGTAAGGGGATCAGACCTGGTTATAGAGGATAAGACAGAAATTAAAACAAAAGAATAACTAGCAGGGGATCCAGGGGAAAGAAGGTTCAGGTAGTGTGTGCCTCACGGCTGCGCCAAATGGGCCCAGTTCAGCATAAATGTCAGACATCCAGTGCCTGCCGCTGGTTTTCAAATAGACCCTATGTTACGAGGATGTCTTACTGCTGTACTTTTGGTATAGTCTGAATTAGAATGATAAGGAAAGAAAATTTGGAAAAGTTTCGCGGATCATTTTTGAATTTGGGAACGTCCTTAGATTTTTTATGGGTCTTTTGTATGACCTCTAGGATTTTGATAGAACAACGTCTGTCGGGTCAGCTATTAATACTTCATTTCAAAGTCACCTTCCGTTCACGTAGACATTTAACTATAATCTCAATCAGCAAATACCTCTTTGAAATACTTTATATTTACATTAACCTACTTTAATATTAAAATTGTGTATCGACTTCAGTTAAAACAGTTTTTAATGGACTTCGAAAGTAGTAATCACTTTCGTTTGATGGATGATGAAAACGCCCACCGACTGCCTGTATATATCGTGCGATTTAAAAGTAAATCATTCAAGACTTTTTTTATAAATCTCTTTTTTTTATTTCGACCACACTGAATCAAAATTTTCAAGTGAATATGATACGGAACTGTTTCATATCATTTATGTTAAAAGTATAATTTCATTTTTGGAATACTTGAAAACACGCCGATGTTTTTAGGTAGGTATATGTACAGTCGAGTTCTTTAATATCTGAGCATGTTCATGAATCAAAAATATATAGGCAATGGTAAGTTTCATAAAACTCTAAACAGCTTGTATTGCATGTACATGCATAAAGTTGTCACAATAATAGTAACTTTTTTAACGTTCATATATTTTTGAAGCCTGAAAGGGTCAATATATTAATGAACTCGACTGTACCTATATAGTTTAGAAATCTAGGAATGTTTTTCGTTTAATAACGTAGTTGAATGTTTATTAACGTAGAGCAGTGATAGCCCAGTGGCATCGGCCGCGACTTAAGAGTTATAGGTCATAGGTTCGAACCCAGACAGGCGCTTTACTTTGTGTAAATTATTTCATCACCACTGCTCTCAAAACTGTGAAGGAAAACATCGTGAGGAAACCGGCATGTCCTAGAACCAAAAATTCGAAGACATGTGACATCTAACAACCCGCACTGGGCCCGTGTGGTGGATTACGGCCCACTCCCTCTTTGGCCTTTGTCCGAGCAGTGGGAACATTATAGGCTGATTATGATGGTTTTGATGAACGTAGTTGAAATAACTTTTATCAATGTATGGATTGTCTTTAAAATCATCATTAGTAAAAGAAAAGTTACGGCCAACTACTACGCTTAAAAAAATGACGCTCTTTAATTCCAGTAATAATTAAATAATGAGACTCCTGTGAGTTGTATTATTAAAATACACATAAGAACGTATTTCAACAAAACAAACCAAACATTCATCCCATAAATAACCGAAAAATACACAAACACATTCATTCTTCAGCGTCACAAAATCCAATTGGCATCGACAACGTCCCATTTGCCTTTCAGAAACTTCTGTTCGTCTGCTACAAGCAGCTCATATACAAAGCAAATTAAAAAAGTTGATGCAAAGTTTTAATAAAAAAGGGTTCACTTGGGTTCAACGCGAGTGCATTTTGTCGACGTCTGTACCGCGCTGCCTCTAATTACAATATGTTTGGCATACGCGGACTTGTGCGCGCGCAAGGTTTTAATCATAAAGGTACATTATTTTATTTCTTTGAAAGTATTGCATAGTTTGGTTTTTATAGTAAACCGGATCCAGTCGGAAACTTCGAAGCAGGTCCAGCTCAGATGGTTGTGGATGACATGGAGCGTGGACCAAGATTCAAAAACTGTTGGAATGAGAAATTCAAGAAAAAATTCGGGAAATAGGTCATATTGGAGAAAACTCAAACTCAAACTCACTCAAAGCATTTATTTCAATTAAACCAATTACAGGCACTTTTGAATTGTCAAGGGGTCGGTCAGTCAGAAAGATGAAGCTAGATTGCCCATTCCAAAGCGTAGGTACCTATGGAGAAGAACGGGCAAGAAACTCCATGGACACTCTTTTAAATCAAAATAATATGGTTACAAAGTCTTGTTTACATCATTCATGTTAAAAATTATGCATGTGAGAACGATGCAGAACGTTAAAAGCGTCCGTAATGAAAAAAAAAACAATTCAAATATTAAATAAAATTAAAATAAGCCATGGCAGCAAAGAGATGACCAGTCCCTACTGACGGCGCCCGTTCACGAACATGACGCATGTATTAGCACCATTCAGCTCAACTATTTTATAGGGAGCTAAATGATCCAACACACGCGCCACCATCAGCGAGACATTTGAGTGAGCATGACATACTCTCAGCCGCCAGGGCACATTCAAGTCAATGAAAGGCGTGCCCAGTAAATGGAAGCTTTATAGTATGTACATAGTACTCACACATGTGCTATGCAATTATACAATACTAGGAGATTGATTTTATATAATGCAAAAAGTGTATTTTAAAATCTTCAGCAGCTTCAACAGTATTTTCCAATGCTAATCAATTTATTTGTGCGTCCTTATGGAGCAGGACCAGCGTTTAGCCAAGCACTTTTATCGGCGATGTAGTCCCCCAATTTATAATATGCCTGGCTGCATAGTGTGTGTTTTATACAAGATTTAAATTTCGTTTCATTCAGTTGAAGTATGTCGGCAGGTATTTTATTGTAACATTTTAAACAGTAGCCCATGAAAGACGAGTCTACTTTAGCCAGCCTGAAACCTGGTTGAACTAGTTGGTCCCTATTTCTAGTGATATAATGTAATAAATGTCTTTCACCTCTTTTACTAAAAAGATGTAGATTTTTCCTTACGTACATGATATTTTCATAGATGCATTGACAAGGTACCGTCATGATGTTAATATCTTTAAACAGTTCCCTTAGAGAGTCACGCCTGCGGAGGCTGTATATGGCTCTGATAGCTCTTTTCTGCAGAATAAAAATAGACTCGATGTCTGCAGCCCGTCCCCATAGTAAAATACCGTACGACATGATACTATGAAAGTAACTAAAATAGACCAGTCTCGCGGTATCAACATCAGTAAATTGACGGATTTTTCTCACAGCATATGCTGCTGAACTTAGCCGTCCTGCAAGGGATGTTAAATGAGGACCCCATTGAAGCCTTGAGTCGAGCGTGATCCCCAGGAAAACAGTTTTATCGACGAATTCTAGTCTCTCTTGATTCAATTACTATTTCACAATTACTACTTTTGACATTTGGTAAAGAAAATCTTATGCACTTCGTTTTTTTTCCATTTAATACTAAATTATTAGCAGTGAACCAGTTTTGGATCTGCAGTAGGACGTTATTTACGTCGTCAAGATTTGATGCACGTCTATTAATTTTAAAAATCAAGGAAGTATCGTCAGCAAATAACACCATTTGTGGTTGGGTTTTTAACAAGTGGGGTAGATCATTAATATATACTAAAAAGAGGAAAGGACCTAATATCGAGCCTTGTGGTACACCCATTTTTACTTTTAAACCGAGTGAATTGACACCATTTATTTGAACCTGCTGTTGTCTATCATTTAAATAAGATTTTACTAAACTGAGCGCAAGTTTACCCAGTCCGTAATGCTCAAGTTTTAAGAGTAAGGTTTCGTGTTCGACGCAATCAAAAGCTTTGGAGAGGTCACAAAAAATTCCTATGGCGTCTTGGGACTCTTCCCAGGCCGTAAATATGTGTTTTAATAAGGTGACACCGGCATCAGTCGTACAACGTCCCTTGGTGAAACCGTATTGTTGGTCGTGTAATATTTTATTGGTGGTAAAATGATTGAGCATTTGGTTCAGCGTCACCTTTTCAAATACCTTGCTGAAAACTGGTAACACGGATACGGGTCTATAATTATTGGTATCTTTACTGTCCCCCGATTTGAAAAGTGGTATTACCTTACTGTATTTCATTAGATCCGGGAAGACTCCTTGATCCACACACAAATTAAATATTAATGCTAAGTATGGCGCTGTAGTCTCAATAATGGAGGTACATACTTTGATAGACATTCCCCATATATCTTCGGTTAATTTGATCTTGATTTGCTTGAAAGCTTTTATTACTATTTCAGGGTTTATATGCTTGAACTTAAATTCAATCTGGCAGGATGGAACGTTTGCTTTTAATAAATCAATAGAACGTAAAGGCGAGGAATTTAAGATTTCAGCAGTTTTATGTGGGATACTGGTAAAGAAATTTACAAATTCTTGAGCAACTTCTTTGTTAGTGCTTATGAGACCACGCGAAGTCTCTAGTGCGAAATCACTATTATGTCTTTTATTTCGGTTAGTTTCATCATTTATAATTTTCCAGACCGTCTTTATTTTATTATCGGGTGATTTAATCTTTTTGCTAATATGCAAGGCTTTAGCTGTCTTGCAGGTATTTCTAAAAGTTTTAGAGTAGGTAGCAACGTATTTATTAAAAGTTTCGGAGTTAATATAAGGCTTAAGGCCATACAGCTCAAACAATTTCTCTCTACTTTTCCTAATACCCTTAGTTGCCCAGTCACTAAACAAAAAATTTGGGCAAATAGTTTTAGTTTTCATCTTTAAAGTGTTATTGAACTCGGTGTGCACTATCGAAAAGTACTCCTCATATAATTCATTCACATTGTTTTTAATATAGCCTGGTACACCTAACTTACTAATTAAGTTATTATTAAATCTATTTAGATTGCTTGGTGTTATTTGTCTAGTTTTTATCTGAATTTTTTGTAACAGTGTATTGGACTTGAACACAACGGTTTGACCGCTGTGATCAGAAGGGAGATAGTTCACAATGGCTTTATCTAAGTAGTCGCAGCAACAAAAAACATTATCAATACATGTAGCAGAATTTATAGTTATGCGAGTTGGTTCTGAAAACACATTTGACCAATTGAATGATTTAAAGAGACTTAATAATCGACTGCTATTTGAACTATTCTCTAAGATATTAATATTGAAGTCATCAATATAAGTTTGTCACTGTAGTGACTTACTAAGAAATGCATGTGCTTATTAAGCATATGTATATAATTGTTTTTTCTATTTGATAACCTCACAAAATATGGAAAAGTACACAAAATAATTTTATTACAATTTATCTTTAAAAGCTCAGAAACAGTGTCAGTGATATCTTCTTTTTTGACATGTGAACTATTACCTACAAATACAGTAATATTGGTATAAGAATCATATTGATTTCCTGTAATTGATGTCATTATTTCTTTGAAGGATGTCCCAGGTAAACAATAGTTTTGAGTAGTAAAACTAAAGTTGTTACTAACTAATTTCCCTAAACCTCTTCCTATACTATCTGAAAACATAACTGACTGGAAATGTACTCGACCAGGCTAAGGCTTTTTTTAAAGCCATAGATGATGATGATAGAATAGTTTATTTATTTGTTTTCAAATTATCAGTCAATATTAGTAACAAATTAAACATTCAATCATAAAATTTAATTTACTCAACTCTCTATACAGTGCGGTGAAGACTAAATGGATTAATTCCTTGCTTTGTTTATTTGGGTGATTTTTATATTATAAGCCTGTGTTGGTTCTCTAAAGAGCAGGCCTCACATGCCTCTTTCCACTTTTCCCGGTCTACTGCGCTTGTGGGCCAATCCTATAAGAAGGAGTCCAGCAGCTCATCCCGCCATCACTTTCTGGGCCTGCCGATTTGGGACTTGGGATCCACACCCACTGAGTGGTCGTTTTTGCGTATTGCTGCTCCAACATGCGGTAAATGTGACCTGCCCAATTCCTCTTTAGTCCAGCAGTCGTGCGGCCAGCGTCCGTTTTTTGTTTTGGAATGAAGAATAGAGTTCCTAATGCGGTCTGTGAGTTTGACACCTGGTATACTTCGTTAGCCGGTTGGCAGACTGCAAGTGTGGACTTTTGACGCTTTGTTAGATACAATTGATTGCGCTCCTTATGTGATTTCTTTATTGCTAGTCGGCCGCCGACTGTCAGAATGTATGAAAAACAAAGGACATTCATTCATCCGACGTCTGACGTTGTTTTTTCATACATTTTGAACGCGGCGCTTACAGACGGCGTCCGACTATACGTTTGGTATGAACGCAGCCTTACGTTGATCACGTTATTTAGTAAATATGCAATGCTTATCGAAATGAGTAAGCAATCTGTGACAACCACGAGAGAAAGGGAGATAGCCTAAAGCATTGCCCCAAGAGACAAAGAGATTGTATTAATGTCAGTTTCATTCTACCCGACCACCCTAATCATTTTTCAATAGTCCCATAACTCCTTAGAACTGCTCCGTAAAATTACGACCAATTACTACAGGGACCATCTTCTAACTTTGGAAGATACTAAGAACATAATACAAATCACAAGCACAAACTTCAGGGTATGTTCAACATCTGTATCTAACTGTTCCCTGTCATTGAACTTAACCATATCTATAATCGTTTAGAACTTCCCAAGTCCAAACAGTTATTGCTTTTACACACCTATTAGACCGTATCTTTACTACTATAAAGTTCAATTTCAATTGTGCCATCTACAATGGTAAGTTTGTAATAGCTGTCGAGGGCCTAATGTCAATTACATCGTCACTCGAACGCTCGATGTTAAGCGTTGTATAATCGAGTCACCGTATACCGATAATCGATTACCGGATATCGATGTTTAATCGGAACATCGGAATATATGAATCTCGATAGTATTAGTGGTTTTGCGAATAGAGGTTTTCAGTGCTCGAGCGTGGTTGAGAGATTATTCAGCTATATTTTTCATTGAAATAGTGCCTTTATAAGTTATATTGAGGTTTTTAATGTACGAAAATGCTTTCAATGTAGAATTTTTCATAAAAGTAAAAACGAAGCTTAATTTTTGTGAACATTAGAGGGCAAATATCAGAGCAATATTCGTTTGCTTATAAATTGAATCAAAACTTTACTGACAAATTACCCGGATACTAACTATTTACACTAAATACTAAATTAAAAGACTAACAAACTAACTATTTAGATAAATACAAAAACAAAAGGACATTTAGGCTTCGAAGTTCTCGTGCGAATTTCTGTCATCCAGAAACGTGCCCAGAAGACTGGCAGCATTGCCACGTTGAATGGCAATGCTGATTCTTTGGCCAAAGAACGACCCAGCCAGGTATGTACTTGAGTTAAGCCAATAATGTATAAGGGCTAAATAAACCGGTTTATTGAGAGAAAACCTGGGTAAATTAGCTATCAGTTGTAGTGATTACTTGACATTTAATATTACCTACTAGGTAGGTAATTTTAGGTAGGTCTTAACCTACGGTGCCCAAACCTGGGAGCCTAAAAAGGCCACTTTGGCAGAATCATAATAGGATAACATTATGAATATTTGATATAAGTTAATCGTATCAAATCCCATTGGTGAAGGATTTTTCAGTTTTTTTTTGTCTGTGCTAAAATACCAATCAATCCAATCCAAATCCAATCTCAATCTCGCTCTACGTAGTGCAGCGAAAAATGATAAACACTGACTGTCTTCGCCATATTATGATTCATAATGTCATCCTTTTATGATTCTGCCAAAGTGACCTTTTTAGGCCCCCTGGTCGCTCACCGAGTCGCAAAAGTTCCGCACGGCTTAACGTGCTTTCCTTAGCACGGAAGGGTCACGGTATGTAAAGATGGTCACCCATCCACAGACCAACCGTGGCAAGCGTAGCTTAACATGATCGATCGACCTGTGCGACGTGCCACTCAAGTAAGTAAGGTACACAATATTCACACAAAAACTTAAAATAGTACCTATTGATTAAATAGTGTTTGATTTCTGTTGGTACAAGTAGGAAATGTGGCAACCATGTTTTTGTATCTGGATTGAACGTAATTTTGCATTCAATATTCCTCCATTACTTCCACTTGAAGCCATTGGATAATGTAAGTTTTCCTCGTACTGAATATTTAATATTATGTGGTATATTTTTCCTCGTCGAGTGTTCTGTAATTGTTTAACAATCGATTTGGCGATATAGTATTTACAGGTTACCGTACAGACGCCAGCATATCAAGCTCCTACAATCTGTCAAATTTCTTTAATAGATTTTCAACTTTATCGCTAAAGCATAAGGTTCAAAGTTGATTGGGAAAATTTGACAGTTTCGGGTAGCTTGATGTGCTGGCGTCTGTACATTCACAAGGAGCCGTGTTGGCCCAGTGGTAACGGCCGCGACTTATGAGTTATAGGTCGTAGGTTCGAACCTAGGCAGGCACTATACTTTGTGTAAACAGAAGCCCGAAAGTCTGACCACCAGTCTTACGAAGGGGTATCGTATTTCCCAGTAACTGGGTTGTGGAGGTCATCATAATCTGCCTAATCTTTTCCCAACTATGTTGGGGTCGGTTTCCAGTTTAATCAGATGCAGCTGAATAAAAGTATTTTACATGGAGCCACTGCCTATCTGACTTTCACAACCCAGCATAGTTCTTATTACAGGACGAAATCGTCATAATACACTAATGACCAACCTTTAACTAAGAACAGTAATCAAAACGACCCGTCGATAGCAAATCTATCGCATCAGCGCCCTCCCTCGATCGATCGATTCGAGAAAGAAATGAAATTATTTATCAACGTCGAAGAAAATGGCGGCAAAGATGGCCGTTATGATGACGTCACCATATAAATTGGAGCAAATTATTCGGATCTTGACCGATGACGGCACTAAGATTGCTATTCCACCAGCGATGTTCGTGGTAACTAAGCGTTAAGCTAAGCTACGAAACTGTTGTTTCCTGCCCGTTTTTCTCTATAGAAATCTACGCTTTGGAATGGGCAACTAAATTCAACTTCTGGGCACGAAATTTTTTTGACCAACTGACCGACTCTTGGCACTTCAAAAGTGCCTGTAAATTGTTTAACGTTACTTGGCATATTCTTTGGCTATGCTATATTAATATCACACATACACATATACACATACAAATATACATATTATACATTAAATTCGCTTCCCGTGTCTGTCTGAGTGACCGCGTTGTTCATCTAAACTATGCAACGGATTTTGATACTGGTTGCACCGCCATTTAGAGAAATGATTCTGGAAGGTTTGTATGTATAATACATTAATATTAAACTTACTTAAAATAGAGAAATCTCGATGTAAAGTTGAAAATCAATATCATAATTATACATCCTTTGTTATAGGTATCGCTTAGCACACCTCTAGGTGGAAAGGCAGCCTTACGCTATTTTAACGATAACAATCTAAATATGCTGAGTTTCGTACAGAGTGCTGGTATGGACCTAGGTAATGTCCCTGTCGAGGGATGCAAAGTTAGTGCTTAAAGAGGTTTTTATGTAGGATAAAAATGATAACAATTTGTTCTTTTACGCTTGAATTGTAATGTCTAACCGACCGTTGTTGATTGAGACTGACATTTCAGTTACGGTTTAAGATAATTTATTTCACTCAAAAAGAATACTCAATCACTCCTTTAAGGAAAAACATAGAAATTAAGATAGGCGACAGTTTCGCTGGGTTATGAACTAAAATGAAGTTATATAAAGAGAAAATTTATAGTGGATAAGACAGAGATTAAAACAGAAGAAGAACTAGCAGGGGATCGAGGAGGGGGGGGGGGGGTTGGAGGGGTTCAGGGGGCGGGGGGGGGTTCAGGGAATCAGACCGGAATAACTAGGTTTAGCATAAGCTCTAAATTGTTAAGGAGTTCTATAAGACAAGAGCCCCAAAGTCTTTTTAAAAGAATTTAAAACTGCTGAGAATAAAGTCCTGGGTTCAATTCCCGGGTCCTGAAAAATGTTATTGTGTTGTCCCATTTGGAATTTCTCAGTAGTAGCCCGGAGTCTGGATTTGTGCCCAGATGACAGCAATAGGCTCGCCCCCTATTACACGGGACTTAAACATAACTGGCGAAATGTAGGTGTACTATAGGTGCACTTCTGCCCAACCCTTACAAAAGAAGGCGTGATGTTATGTTAAAAATACTTATACATAAGTATGTTTTTGACTTGAAGACTGACAATGAGATTAACAGTTTTCTGGTACAATCAACAAAAGAAATAAGTATGCAGGATCGTCGGATATAGTTGAAGTTTAGTAAGAAACCGATGGATGTTTGTCAACAGAAATTTAATTTGTTAAATGAGCTGTTTGTTATCTATTAATAAAATAAAATTTTATTCGAGAACATCCTCCGGTGTCTTACTAAACTTCAACTATATCCGACGATCCTGCAAACTTATCTCTTTTTTTAACAGTACCTCAGATATCAGAACTCCTATTTATTAAAGATTCTTGACTACATACGAGTAAGTTCTATACCTACCAATATATTTTTTTCTTTTGATCTATGGTTATTTTTTTTAATTATTTGAATTTGTTTGAAATTAGTTTGTACACATTATTTTTTTTATATTATTATTTGTACCCATATTTTATTTTGCTAAAGCTTTTAACTTTGTTTTCGTTTCTATAATTTTCGTGTATTGTGATTTATGTCAAACTTGTTGTTGTACCTAGATGTTAAGTGGGTGATGTGGTCGCCTATAATAAGAAGCGCACACTGTACTGGTCCCTATTCATGTTAAACACGAAGTAACTGTGTAGCCTCTGTTGGCGATCCAATAAATAAATACCACGAGTTAAAACTCTGAAACTAAAGTTATTACACAAATCCTAGAATACATACCCCGCTAGATTACTCAACGAACCTCAAACACAATTTAATCACTGCAAAAGCCAAGTTCCCTGCGCGTTCAATGAAACCGGAATGATCAATCAATTAATTGATTGGATTAATAAGAGAGCTTGGTTAATAGTGCGAAATTACATACGCAGCGTAAACCCATTTGTAAGCCAATATCCTATGGTATCGAGTTGAGTGCAAGTCCTCGCGAGAAGTAATTTCAGACTTTGATTGAATTCAATGAATTGATTTACAATTGTAATTTATTACAATGAACCCATTATATTTCGTGGTAGGGGGTGAATAAATGAGTGCGGTATCTACTTATCCTTGTGTATTGTGGGTTATGGGATTTTGTGTTTACAGAAGATGAGCTTATGGATCGAAATCCTTTGTAGGTAATTGCTGTTGGGGGTACGAATAAAATATTTCAGGGTTTCGTATTTATCAGCGACTGAATATATGTAAAAAGCCTTCTTTTAAAATCACTAAAACGTGTGATGGATAATAAATTATTCATGATTTGGCCTTCCGTACCTAGGCATAATTAGCCAATAACGTCATATGTCTTCAAATTTTAGTTCTAGTCCGTGCCGTTTCCTCACGAAATTTTCCTTCACCATTTTGAGAGCTGGGGTAAGGAAATTACCCAGTCCTGTGACCTACATTGGCTATACTGGTCACCCTGCGTAACCATTTTATGCCCAGCTGGACGCCCTTCTCGTATTGGTTTTATAGTCCGGCTAAGCTGATAAACCTCGGAATAAAAGCTTTTTCATAAATGGACAAAAGAATTCATCCATAAAAATACAAAATCCATAAAAAGTAGTAGTTTTTATATATCAAAACTGTGTAAAAATACACACACACACACTTTCTTCTCATGGTTTAGACAGAAACTACAGATCGTCAACTGTTACGATCTGAAAGCTAATTCCCGTAATTAAAAACGATTAAAATCTAGTCGCAATCTCATCTCAGTGGCAATCAAAGTCAAAAACTAGTCAAAATGTAGGGAAATCAAAGGTATTTTTGACATATTGAGACTGAGATCAGACTGTGAACGTTCTTAAAGTTACGAGAATTGCCCCTCAGATCATACGCATGCCGGTTGCAAGTACTCGTACTACACACCTGATCTTTATGAAGAATATCACCACTGTCACTATACAGGGTTATTGGTAAAACATTAACAACCTCTTAAGAGGTCATTGTACTCATCATCATGAACTTTTACTATGGGACCAAACCTGAAATCGCGAAAAAAAAACAGTTGTTCCCTATATTTATTTTCGTATAACTCGTCAAAATGTAGGGAACAGCTGATTTTTTTTCGCGTTTTCAGGTTTGGACCCATAGTAAAAGTTGTTCATAATGATGATTACAATTACCTCTTAAGAGGTTGTTAATGTTTAAGCAATAACCCTGTATAATATCCTCCCAGGGCGTGGCTCCCGGTTTTCACCTATAATTGCCTTGTAAATACCTTTGTTAATCGCCCTTCATTCATCCTCTCAACATGACCAAACATACACACACTCTTTTCAATTTTTGTCACGACATCTTTTAAACCTTAAAAAAAATACTAAAATACTTGTAAAAATAAAAAAACTACAAATAAAAAAAATACTTAAAAACTACTACTACTACTACTTTACTTTTATTAAATACTTGTATCTAATTAAAATCTGACGCAAAATGAAATGATGTAATATGTTCAAAGACTCATATTTGAACGAAATATATCACAATCCCAATGAATTATCACTGTTCATAAAACTCGTAATAAAGAACATTATTTATTAAACGCTTTTCCACTTTTATGGGCCTTTATTTCGCAGCTTAAAGTTTGAAAACCAACTCATTATCAGTATAATTACTGAATCAATCAACTTTAATACAATCGACTTTCGAATGAATACCTGAACGTTTCATGGTTCAATTATAAAGCTTAATCGACTTCAGGCCTGGAATTACCGTCGATTCATATGAATTATTAGTAACTGGAATTCGTAACATAATCAACTTAATACGCTTGATTTATTAATTTTATAATGATGATAATTAAATCATTATAGCATACGTGTAGGTACTATTAACTTTGAAAATGAATAAATATTAATCCCTAAGCCCCTTTATACACACACATTTTTCTTGCCGTGAAATCGCCGTGTCACTATGACACGATCACTATGGAAGCTATGCTATGGTGTGTCGTGATCACTATGGAAGCTTGTTGAAGGACATGTTTCTTCTGCGGCGCTGTTTATACGCCGTGTGTAGGCACGGTCGTCAGTGTTGTATTGATCACTACGGAAGCTTGTTGAAAGACATGTTTCTTCTGCGACGCTGTTTATACGCCGTGTGTAGGCACGGTCGTCAGTGTTGTATTGATCACTATGAAAGCTTGTTCACAGGCACGTTTTTTTCCCTTTCGTATGGGACGGACATTTAAGTAAAACGTCCTATGAGCATAATGTCCTAAAAGCAAACAGACCTGTGAGCAGCTCGTCCTATTAGCAACATGACCTAATAGCAAATGGCCCTAATATCATAAGGACATGATAGCTAAACGCCCTAACCCCTCAAGCGTCAAGTGTACACCAAGTGTGCATAAGAGAAAGTGCTCGAAACGTCAACGGTACACCGAGTGTACACAACAGTGTCATTGTTCTATTGTCATTATTAATACAATGACTTTACTGCGCCCATTCAACTTCTACTATGTGGGGTGTTTCGACAGATAGGCGGGCAAACGTATGAGGGGTGAAAAAGTCAGGTACACTCGATAACAAATAAATAATTTATTGAAAATAATATGTCACTCTACATACAAACATATAAATTTAACCTTTAGTCTATCAATAGTATGAATTTAAAAAAATCGACGGTGCGGTTCCGTACCGTAAAGAAACCAAGCCGTGTACAAAGAGCCTAATGATTCGAGTTCAAGAAACGATTATTTAATTTTGAATCAAAAGGCTGGATAATGTGTATTTAATTCAAGTTAATTGCTAGGCAGTTGCATTACCATGCCAGAAAAAAGCTGAAATGTCTCATAAAATATTGTAAAGAGGTAAAGTTGTTTGGTTGGTTGGTTGTATAAATGAGTTTTTGAGTTTGACACCGGCACCCTTCAAACCGGAACGACGACGGTACGTAGGTAGGTACTAGGTAGTGGTAATATTTCCCCGGGCAAGCTCCTTTACAAATGGCTGTGTAAGTGTGTCTACAACTGTCTATTGTTTATTCATGAAAGGTAATATAAATACAATAAAATGGTTATTTAGCTAGTACCAAAAACTAATCATACAGTTGACCAACACAGCGATATCTAACAATATTGTTGCCAACATAATGAAACAATGTCCGTGCAGTAAATCACTAGAATTATTATTGAAGCTAACTTCCACAGTCGTGACCAGTCGTAGAGTGCTGATAACGTAAATTATTACTGATATTAATGTACTTCATTATTAACCAGTTGTACTATTGTTGTAATGGTTATGAAAGGTCCTTTCGATTCCTGTGGGGGTGTTGACGTGTTCCTCTATAATTATGACTTTATACTGATTGGTATTTGTTAAAGGCATGTATTTAATCGAATCATTAATAATTCCCGTTTTGCCTTCCTAAAAATATTATTGAACTTTTTGTGAACCTCAAATTGTTCGTATGTTGGGGACATAGTTTCTTAATTATCCTACTAATAAGGATTATAAACCGAAAGTTTGTGAGGGTGGATGGATGGATGTTTGTTACTGTTTCACGCAAAAACTACTCAACGGGTTTAGACGAAATTTGGCACACTGATATTTTATAACCAGGATTAACACATAGGATACTTTTTATCCCGATATTTCCACGGGATCGACATTTACGCGGGTGAAACCGCGGGGCGCAGCTAGTTTGACTTTGACACCTGCGCCTCCCTCGCACCGCCCGCCCCCCGCCTTCGTCGTCGCCTCCAAGCCGTACGCGCCTCGAGCATGACCACGGCTCACGTCCCGCGGCCCCCGACCACTTGCCCACGCGTGCCCGAGTGAGGCACACACGCAACGATTCACGAACGCGATGACTGTCGGGTTAAGTGTGATTTTATTGTAATTAATATACCACTTTTTATTGATACAGTCCACTTTAATTCTGCAAGGATCCAAGACCTAACAACCACCTTCACAATTTTTCCAAAAAAAAATTAAATCAAATATTAAATTACGGGCCCTTGTAACTTTATTAAGCACTATAATTACATATTGTAATTGAATTTACGTGAACTTTCGGTATTGGGCGGTTCAAAAAGCTTTGTCGCCGGATATCGAATTAACGACAGGTTTTGGGCGCGCCATCATAATTTGTGCGAGAATTTATTTGTGTGTCACAGGGATATTATTTGCAGGGGCTTTTTTGGTTTTGAATGTGGTGTAGTTATTAATGTTCGTTGATTATTTCCTAAATTAAGGGGCTTACCATGACCTAAAGCGCGGTCACTGTCGGATTGCATAGAAAAGAAAGAGAAGCGCGATGACACAACGCATTTATTGCAAAATATGAAGCAATTATCTATTTACAAAAAATCTATTGTTTGGACTAAATAATTAAAACACTAATGCTTTAGTATGTTGCTTGTAGAATAATCTGCCAAAAAATCAGAATGATTGTATGTATATTAATATGGTTTTTATTGTAAAAATAATTTTTTTTAGTGGTATCTTCATGATTTTATTCTATCGTATGAATTTAGTTGTATTATGTTTTCAACACACTATCTACCTAGCATATATCCTGAAGAATATCATATGTTCTTCTGATTTTATTTACTGTAGTCGATCATATACTTTTATAGTTTCTAAAACTTGCGTTTTTTGCGTTTAGGTCCTGTAATCTCTTTACTTTTAAATCGTAACTATTTTGAATAGAGATATTTTGATGGAATACTCTATATTAAGTCATCATCTGCCTAGCCTTTTCCCAACTTTGTTGGGTTCGGCTTCCAGTCTAACCGTATGCAGTTGAATACCAGAATTCTACATGGAGCAACTGCCTATCTGACCTCCACAACACAGTTACTGGTTACATCTTGTTTTATTTTTGTTTTAAGGTTTTTATTTTAAATTTCAACAGCTGAAGGCCATCTGCCTAGCCTTTTACCAACTATATTGGGGTCGGCTTCCCGTCTAACCGTATGCAGTTGAATACCAGAATTCTACATGGAGCAACTGCCTATCTGAACTCCACAACACAGTTACTGGTTACATCTCGTTTTATTTTTGTTTTAAGGTTTTTATTTTAAATTTCAACAGCTGAAGGCCATCTGCCTAGCCTTTTCCCAACTATGTTGGGGTCGGCTTCCAGTCTAACCGTATGCAGTTGAATACCAGAATTCTACATGGAGCAACTGCCTATCTGACCTCCACAACACAGTTACTGGTTACATCTCGTTTTATTTTTGTTTTAAGGTTTTTATTTTAAATTTCAACAGCTGAAGGCCATCTGCCTAGCCTTTTCCCAACTATGTTGGGGTCGGCTTCCAGTCTAACCGTATGCAGTTGAATACCAGAATTCTACATGGAGCAACTGCCTATCTGACCTCCACAACACAGTTACTGGTTACATCTCGTTTTATTTTTGTTTTAAGGTTTTTATTTTAAACTTCAACAGCAGAAGGCAAATTCTCGTAATTTAAAATGTTCATAATCTAGTCGCAGTCTCATCTCGGCGACAAAAAAATATCAAAAACTTGTCAAAATGTAGGTATTTTTGACAGATTGAGACAGGTCAGACTGTGAACGTTCCTAAAATTACGATCGTAAGACATCATATCAGATTATGACAACATTAGCAAGACAAATTGGATGGTATTGTTTCTTTTTAGAATAAAAATAACAATGATTTGCAAATGTCCAATAAATAACACTAATTAATATAAATAAAACATACTCATAAATAGTTGCCTCTCCATCCAGATTCCAGATATCGAGTCGTATCTGACTTCATATACCACAATATCTGCGCGAAATTCTATCATAATATTCCTTCGCCCATAAATCGACGAATTTCTAGTCAAACTAGAATTGGGTTGAGCATTAATTAAGCTAGATTTTAGTCATGTGAAACTACCAATTACCGAACGTGTGAGTTGATTGACCTTTTAAGAAATATTTATAATGGGACTAGGAATGAACGTACCATGATATATCATGGTACGTGTATTCTCAAAAAGATACGTAGAGGAGTTGTGTAACACCCACATTTCGCCAGGTAAAATTCGCTTGACCAACATAAACAATAATAATTGATCAACAGAAATTCAACAACCTATTATATTTTTGAATTCATTTAAGTTCAGGTTCTACAATGACATTAAATTAGTAACTACCTCAGTAAGCTAAAAAATATAATAGGTTGTTGAATTTCTGTTGATCAATTATTATTGTTTTTTTTTTTGATGTTGACTTGAAATAGCATGGCAGTTGAGAACGTGTCATGCTCACTTAAATGTCTCACCGATGGTGGCGCGTGTGTTGGATCATTCGGTTCCCTACAAAATGGTTGAGCTGGATGGTGCTGATCCACCCGTCATGTTCGTGAACGGGCGCCGTCGGTTGAGACTGGTCATCTCTTAACTGCCAAGGCTTATTTTTAATCTTATGTCTTGAATTGTTTCTTCATTTCTGTCTTTTTTACATTGTTCTCACATATAGAAGCAACAAGAATAATGTACCACGGATTTTGTAATATCTTGATTTAAAAGAGTGTCCATGGAGTTTCTTGCCCGTTCTTCTCCATAGAGATCTACGCTTTGGAATGGGCAACTAGCTTCAACTTTCTGACTAACTGACAGACTATTTAATTTTGACAATTCAAAAGTGCCTGTACAAGGTTTAATTGAAATAAATGATTTGAGTTTGAGTTTGAATACATTTCTGCATTCCCTCCATTTTATTTATTTGTTCTTCATTTATTTTATTAATTTTTTAGCTTGCTAAGACACCACCATTATAGTAACACTAAATAAAATATTACAATATAATTACTCGACATTTAAATGGTACAACTTTATCGTCTCTTCAAATAATACAGCCTTCACGACAATAGTCAACGCCAATAAGGTGCTACGGTGCTATTGTAGCACTGTCTACGGCGTAGCACTGTCTACTGCGTAGCCATGTCTACGGCGTAGCTCTGACTACGGCGTAGCGAACATTGTTCGTAAGACTGCTCAGTATTCTAAAGCGAGGGAGCTACTTTCAGTATATAATTATTTGAGAAAGTTAACTGAATTGTTAAATTATTTATTATTCATGTACTCTTTGATGAGCCTAGCCTGAAAAATGTTTCCGTAGGTAATGGCAGATGGTCGTAAAAACTGTTGTAATATTTTCTACGTATTTTTTTTTGCATATTTTGTCGACACAAAAGGGCTTTTAAGGTTTATTTTATCTGTGAAACACTTGTATATTTTTTCAAATCTCATTACAAAATTCTAGAAAGAAGCCGATTCCAGCAAGTTTCTACACAATACATTCCCAACACATACTGTGATAATATATTAATTTTGTACCAATCTTTTATATTCAAGGAAAACTCAACTTTTTATTAGATCATTACTTTATGTACAGTATTAAAATAATAATAAGAATATGTACAAGTATATAAAAAGGAAAGGAAAGAATCAAAGGGCATCAAAAAATTCATCCGCATCGCTCTCAACAGGAAACGTGCCCAAAAGACTGGCAGCATTGCCACGTTGTATGGCAATGCTGATTCTTTGGCCAAAAAATAGGCCAGCCCTCTGGTCACATGAAGAGTCGACCAACCGCTTGACGATGTCTCGAAATACCACGTGGGCACTCGGGCCCCATGGCCCTAGAGTTTCAACCCCAAACGGCTCAAACATATACGTTCCAAAGAGATTGGAGTATTTGCGCCGTTTGAGATTTTCCGCACCTGCAGCAGCTGCCCCAGCACAGCTCACCGTGCGTGGAAGATGGGATGGCGCAAGGGTGTCGACACACGTTGCATCCCACACCACACTTTTTATTGAACTCTAATTCTACTTCTACTACAAAACTTCTGATTCTACTTCTGATGCTATTACTAAAAAAAGGACAAAAACGTACATACAACGCTGATCAGTACCGCGAAAATATAAAGTATTATTGTCTGCTTTTAAAATATGTAATTGCAAAATAAGCTCGATAATATTATAAACACTATAGGTATCCTCCTCTATCAGCAGTGAGTGGGTACTATTTATTTATTTCGCAATTATCTGCTTTAACAGATTTCGGCAGCCCACATTCCAAATTCGTCTGCGAAACTGCCGGCAAAACTACTCTTATTCGTTCATGAAAACCGACCGTTTTATTCCAATTCCTACATTTAGTTACCGAAAAAGACTACACCGATTTTGATAGACTAATGGCTGATTTTTCAATCGACAAATAATTTTATTCGTGGAATAAAATTGACGTCTGACAGATTTTGTATGGAAGAACTGTCAAAAACTAAAAATTAATCCTCGGATAAAATTATCTGGCGTTGGAGAAATCAGCCCTTAGTTTGAAAATCCTCTCGATATCTGATAGATAACTTCCCAAAACTAAGCCACAGCAATCCGCAGATCGGTCAACAGAATCGCACTAACACTACGTTCAAAAAAACTCGATCCGATCGGCATTTCGCCTCACGTAATATGAAAACGTTTAGGTCCCCAACCCGTCTACGTCGTCACGTTTAGGTCTAGAATTTCTCAATATTCAGAATAGGGCCGTATATCTATAGGGGTACAAAAGTACGACGTGAATAAGCGGTGAAATGGGAATTTTTCGAATTTTATAAACGATTTCATCGGGTGCATTTCAATTTTATTGAACGTTCAAAGGTTTGTTGTACACAGTATTTTAAATTGGTTTTATAAATATAGCATGTTGTAACCGACCTCATGTGTAGTTTACAGAAATATTTAGAAACAATATGATGATGGTTTAGTATACTACTCACCACCGTGCTAAAGTAAATTTATAGGGTACTAGCACCGCCCCGCGGTTTCACCCGCATAAGTGTTGATCCCGTAGGAATATCGGGATAAAAACTATTCTATTTCCTTTCTCGGGATCTATCCTTCAGCCAAATTTTATCGAAATCCGTTCAGTAGTTTAGGCGTGAAAAGGTAACATGCAAACAGACAGATAGACAGACAGAGTTACTTTCGAATTTATAATATTAGTATGGATTTGTGCACCCTCCCATACAATTTCTAGGTACGAAAAGGTGACATTGAATTTTTAATAGTCTGAATTTAAATCATCATCAACATCATTTCAGCCGAAAGACGTCCACTGCTGGCCCCAAGCACCTCCACTAACAAAAACATGCTTGTAGTCAAACGTAACTGGCGAAAGTGGGTGCATCTACCAAACACTGCCTAACGCTTCAAAGAACTACAGACTTGAGGTTTAGTTATATTCTGGACATATTATAGTAAAAGCAAGAACTTCTTAAAAACTAAAACTCACACCAAAAAACAGAAACACTCGCGGTCAGAAACTTTCTTTCATGACAAATGCCTGTAATTTACTAGCCATTATTAAAATTTCTTGGCTCAACATAATGTTTTCTCTCACAAGTAAAACTCAACAAGGTACTTAAGCATACTTTAAAGTTATGTACACCAACATTTAACTTAAACTTAGTATTATAAATAGTGTGAGGCGGGCGTTCTACTGACCCCATTTCAGTCAGACGGCGCACAGAGTTAGCGCTAAGATAAGGAGTTGGTTTTATAAATATATTACTGTTCGCACTTTGTAGAAACTAAAGCTTAACAGAGTATGAAGAGTATTTATATTAAAAACTGAAAAGTGATCTAAGAAAAAAAAATATCCCGAGGAATTTTTGAAGTACTTTAGCCATTATGTGTGTTAAAGAATTCTTAAGAAAAGTGAGTGTTAAATAAAAATATTTTTTTTATCTTTTGCAGGAGTTGAATGCGTAGGTACACCATCAAAAAAATCAATCATCATGTAAAACCAGTCCTGAATATCCCTACGAAACGCCTGGCAAGCAGAAGAGCCCCTGCTACATGGTGGTCCAGTATCGGGAGGTAGATGAAGGCGCAGAACCTAACTCCTATGACAACTCAGGACAGATCGTCCCGGCACCGCTGTACAAGAAAACCCTACTCCAAATATAACTGGGATTAAGGGATGAAAGAAGAAGGATACATGCACCATCGACAACTGCATATTTACAAGATATAGTAGTTTGACGCAAAATAAATAAGTTCAGCCATGGTAGTACTTATTACCAGCTTGATACTTGCGTATATCTACAACCAAGCATCGTAACTATGCCCCAGTTTATAGGGCGTGTATGCTGGTGAAATTACAGGCATGTGAGACTTTGTCTTTGAGTGACGGGCGCAATGCACCGACACGTAATTAGGACACGTCGGAGGTGGACGTGACACACGAGGTATTGCAGCTCTCGCACTACACGAAATAATGAAGCCTTATGCCGGACATTATTTCCTAAATTGAGTTACGACATGTTGCATAACGGAACGTCTTGTTTCCCCCCAAAGAGTTACGCAGCGGTGTAAGTATAGTACACCCACATCTTTCCAGTTATGTTTATGTAATGGGACGCAAGCCTAATGCCATAAGCTGGGCAAAAATCCAGACTCCGAACGGCTACTAAGAAATTCCAGATGGAAAACCCAATAACGTTACGTACGTGTTTTTTGGATGCCACCGAGGAGCTTTTAAATAAACTTGAGCGTTTGCAAAATATCTGTATTCGTTTTGTTTTTAATCTTAAAAAGTAGGATCACGTCTCCAACTTTCGCAAGATACTCAAGTGGCTCCCTATTTGTCTTCGCAGAAACTCTCGGGTATTGTGTATGCTATTCAATCTCCTTCACAATCCTAAAACACCATGCTATTTGCGGGAGCGTTGTTCCTACGCTCGCCCTTCACATGCGCCTTGCAGGTCGCATCTTAGAAACCTTAAGTCCCCTCCCCACTCCACCGACTTCTACTCCTACTCCTTCACAGTTCACTACCGCCTCACATTAGGGACTGCCAAACTGTTGCAGTTTAAAAAAAAAAGAATAAAAGAACACTATCTTTCCACTTCAGCAAAGTCGTCGAGTCGAAGACAACCTGATATAATAACGAAAAAAAACGGTCAAGTGCGAGTCGGACACGCGCCACGAGGGTTCCGTACTTTGTAGGTAGGTATTTAAATAGTTTATCAAAGGTTTTTTTTTATGTAAGTACCCACAAATTTACGGTTTTCGGATTTTTTCCTTAACTTGTGCTACATGATCTTGCTTCTTGCCAAATTTCATGATTCTAGGTCAACGGGAATATTGCTCTATAAATTTTGATTCCCTTGAGAGTGTCGAAATATACTTAAATTTTTTGCGGCATAAACAACCGTATCTTTTTTTTACGTTACCTTAGAAGTTTGATTTTTTGATAGCTTCAAGGGACTGTAGACCTAAGTATACGGTTTTAATTTCAACTCCATACCTTTACGTGTTCCCGAGATAAAAAGACAGACGGACAAACTGACAACAAAGTGATCCTATAAGGGTTCCGTTTTTTTTCCTGACCTAAAATACAAATTGACAAGTAAAAATCTCACATATTTATTTCATGCGTCGAGAAATAAATTTGTTGACCTAACCTGAAATATTATATTTGAGATAAGCCGAAACTGAAACGAATATCAGCCAGATGATTGATGTTAATTTATGTCAAAAAGAGGACACGCTGTATAAAAGTGGATACCAATTATTTTATTATTATTCACACTTGCATAAGGCTCCGTAATTTTTAAATGGATGAAATAAAATGTGATTTTCATATTTTATTATAATTTAATCCTATAAAAGGCTTCCAGAATGTATTTTATTTTTATGAAATCCAGTGAGTTGCCTCAATAATGTAAATTGTATCTCTAACGAGTTAGTCAGGTGTAAAACAGAAATTCTATATTTTATATGTTTTATATCTATAATAAATGTGAGAGGCACACGCAGAAATCTGTGGCTAAATAATAACATCCGCACTGCTTGATCGATCAGGTTAAGCTATTGGTCTGTGGATGGGTACCGAGACCCCTCCGTGCCTCGGAAAGCACGTTAAGCCATTGGTCCCGGCTGTCATTCGTGTCTTTGACAGTCGTTACGGGATTTTGTAGATAACCGTTTAAACTTTGTGGCCGTCGAGTAGAAAGTTTTCCACTGTCTTTAGCAATTACAAAATCTCTTCACTATCTTAGACAACTGTCAGTTGTCAGTGTGATTTTGACAGTATGGGATAGAAAACTTTCTTCTGAAATAGTCTACATAAAAAAGGACCTAGACAAAGATCGTTAGAAACGAAAGACAAAATGACAGATGGTAGAAGGATTTCTGAGGAGGTATATCATAAATTAAGAAAAGAAATGTCACTTTGTATAGAAAGCAATGTGTCTACTCTTCGTAGATATAGAAAGAAGTATTCATGCTACGTGTTCGTGTATCAGAATCTCCAAATCCTTTGAGTGACGTAATAATTATGTCATAATATATTTTTTTTCGTAAGCCGTTGGTCCAGCGCCTGATATCTCTCCGGTCGTGTCAGATTGCCGTCCCATCGGACTATGAGAGTGAGGGAAAAGAGAGTACACCTGTGTCTGCGCGCACACTTGTGCACTATAATATCTCCCGCGCTGAAGGCTAGTCTCCGTTGAGATCTGCCGCCGTGGCCGAAATACGGTCTGGAGGACTTGTTATTTTTTATGTCATAATACAATATCTACTGCAGTTTCTAATAACAGATTTGCCAAACCTTGTCATAATAATTATTACGAACTCGAAAAACCTATCATCATCATCATTCTCTTGACTTTATATCAATTTCAATTTTTTTTTTTTTCTTTTCGATAATTTTCGTGTATTGTGATTTATGTCAAACTTGTTGTTGTACCTAGATGTTAAGTGGATGATGTGGTCGCCTATAATTGGAGGCGCACACTGCAGTGATCCCTATTTTTGTTAAACACGAAGTACCTGTGTAGCCTCTGTTGGCGATCCAATCTTTTCGATCAAGTCTTTTTCTTCCATACTATTAGTCGTCATCTCGAGAGTCACTACCTTTCTAGACATATCGTCTTTCACAGCGTCCACCCGTCGTTCTTTTGGTATTTCTCTACTCTTAAAGCCCACCCACATTCATACTCAAATAATCAATATATCTACCGAAAAAACCATATTAAAAATCAAACGAGAATACCGGCTAATAACCCCTAACCCCCATTATACCTGAACACTTTATACCAAACTTTTAACCCTCCCCAGAGCGGCCCAATTTTTCACAATTTCGTCCCAAAATTTCAGGTCCAGTATCAATCAAAGGAGAGAGGACACATTCGGTATTAATCATTTTTATTGGACAAGAGGTCCCTTTATTGATTGTCGTGATGATAAAAACACCATTAACTCAGTCGGTGTGTCGTTATTCCGCATCGTGATGTTGCGGGTTCGATGCGCTGAAATGGTTTTTTTTTTTTTGGGTGTAAGTAATTAATGATGGCTGGTTTAGGGCTGGTCGTTGATTAGTTAATGGGTGATTGCGTTTATTGGTCGTTGATCGTTGATCGGTGGAATGCTGGGGGTTTTAAATTGATATTGATAATTTTAATTGCACTTTCCTTTCTACCCTACATACCATGGTGAAAGGAGAAAAATTAGGTGCCGTGCGAAATTATTGCGCTATGTACTCGTATTTTGTTTGAAAAATTCTGTCTTCTATTTTTAGTAAAATTGTTTATTTTATTAATTTGAACAGAGTGATAACAAATTGTCGCCTGTACAATTTGATGGCCATCTTGCGTGGATGTGACGGATGTTTTCACCAAACTTGTATTTTTTTTGTTTGTTTTTTTTTATGTGTTATGTAATAAACGTATTTTCTTTCTTTCGTTTCAAGTGATAACCTAACCGCCACTCTTTATATAACTGATTTTGACTGAAACGCAGCACAGTATTCAGTTTTCTGTTCCAATTTACATGATTAAATTCTCTTTCCCTCAAAATCTGCATAACAGAAAACATCAATGGAATAGTTGACAAATTATTTCCCAATTCTGTATTAGGTATTTATTGTCTGTTGAGGATATTAAAGCGATTTACGGCCGTCCAACAAAGATTATTAGGAATCCCCAAAGGTTAGCGTTATCGCAAAAAGGTGCTAAAGTAAACTATCGACGGTCAAGCCCCCGGCGAGATACGCCCTGCTGATTTTATCGTGTTATTAATATGAAAGTCAAATGTATCAAAAGTTTTAATATTACTAGCAAAATGGTTTAACGTGTTTTCCGACTCCCGGGGGGTATCACACCGCTCTACTTTCACTCCGGGCTGTTACTAAACAAATCATAATGGAAAAACCCCAGTATCACTTTTCCCGGCCTGGGAATCGAACCCAGGACCCCACGCTCAGCAGCCGTGCTTGGGACCACGAGACCAACAGGGCATTCAAAAATTTGATGCAACCAGGATCGTCAAGCGGCTACCATCCTTGCTTTCAGCCTAATATTTACAGAATGGCACCTCATTCTACCACGAAAGAAAACAAAAGAACAAGTACTTATGGTAACGGCCTGTGGTTTCCATAACAACCATCTATTTACATAACAATTCCCCGCCAATTCCACCCACCATAACTAACCAACTTTTTTCTAAATTACGGCACAGGAAATCTCGTTAATCCAAGCCCTTATCGGTTCAAGCCCCAATAAATAATAACTTTGATCCCTTTCACAAATTGAGGCGCTGTCAAACGCGAGCGTTCACTTTTATCTTCATAATCTAACATTTTTGTAATAAGTTCTTGTCGTTGAATCAGCATTTTTTGGAGATAATTCTGTTTTATCTTATTTATGGATTGGATTCTTAATGAAATGTGGAGGTTTATTTAGGTTAGGTTTAGATAGCTTTGAGACTACATAAACTAATTCCTCTTGATAAACTTCTTATACTAACCCTTTTACTAATAAACGTTCTATAGCGTCTGTATAGTTACTCGTACACAACACTTTGTCTTCTTCTTTCGAAAGTCAAATTACTGACGACTAAAAGAGAGAAATCGGTGTGTAACTATTCATCTGATATAATACGTTTATTAGTAAGGGGGTTAGGATTGATTTTCCAATAGTCAGATAACTTGTGTCTAAAGAATAAATCTGACAGTTTGACATAATGTCTACACAAATGCTGTGAAGCCGGAATATTTATTCCTCAGATAAAAGTTATTTTTCTATTGAGAAATCAACTAACCTAAATTAACTAACAAACTATTAAAATAAAAATATATTAATATAACCTAACTAAAACCATTAACAAACTAAAATATGGCGTCAAAAATTTCATCCGCATCGCTGTCGACTGGTAATGTACCCAAGAGACTGGCGGCATTACCACGTAGTAATGCAATGCTTAAAGCTTCTAGCCAAGGTAACAGCCAGCCCTTGGGTCACGGGAGCCGTTTGGAGATTCTTCTTTATTTACATTTTTAAACAGCGAATATGCAACGCAAAGTTGGCAGAACATAAAATATTACATACCTTCTGGGAAAGTCTGGTAAGAACACACATCAAAAACGAATGATGGCCATTATCGTAGGATATTTTCGAATGAAATTATATTTTATTTATGAAGCTTACCAATTACAAGAATGACCTCAACTTCAAGGGCCAATGCTTACCTGCAAAAAGATATAAATAACGTTAAAAAAAACATTAAATTATGCACCCCATAACGTGACCTGTAATAAATGGGCACTTCAAGGGGCCCCAACAAGTGACAGTGACAGTACTCTACGTCATTCGAGAGGTAGTTGTTGAAAATCAGCGCTGTTTACGTTAGGTTCGTCCGAAGTCACAGCATTTTGCTGAACAACGACCTGGGCCTCAAGTCTGCTATTACAATAGTTTCAGAATGGTCTATCATTGATTTCATAATTGTTGATTTTGACAAGTTTGGTAATCTACTACTATAATGGCGTCATTATGACTTTCCAATGGTCAACCACTGACACTCCATTGAAAGAAATGGCATAGAATGGTAATCTCGTACATAATGACAAATGAAGAACTGACTTAGGCGTTAATCTGCTCTAATTTTGACAGTTCCTGTGATCAATGACCTACCATTAGAACATCATTGTGCAGTCATTGCTTTTAATTCGTGACGAGTATCGTATATGTTCTATGCCATTGACCGACCAATGATCGACCATTATGAATTTAGCAGATTACGAACTTTTAGCAAAATGACAATGGGATCGTGTTGGAATGACGAATTTATAAAAAGAGCAGACTTGGGCTCCAGGTTCTTGCACAGATGCGACGCACAGCTTAATTTATTATTGTTGTTTGTTACAAAAGTAGTTATTTTTCCACTCTGCAATTGGCATTTTGTTTTTGTTTTGATTGTTGTTGTTTTCACTTTGTTTTGTTGTCATAATTTATGCCAGTGACGCGGGCGCATCACGGATTGATTTGTATTGTCAATCTCAAATTGTCAATGTCAATACTAATGTGTGTTGTCTTTGGTCCTCGGCCCTGACATCAAGCAATGGACACAATCGTCAACATTTTTTCAAGCTTGAGTACGAGGCTTTTGACTACGTTGTGTGTGTATATTTTATGTCGTTTTTTTTTTTGCAATATGCGTTTTGTTTGTGCAGAATAAACAATTTTTCTTTCTTTCTTTCTTCCTTACTTAAGTACGTCCGGCGCGGGCGCTCCCTGTGCAAGCAGCCCGGCCACCAAGATCGCTGATTAGTAAATCTCTTCATCACGTCATGAGCTATTCTGAAATAGCCCGTGCCGTGGAATGTGACCCAGCGGTTACATCACCAACTTACCAGTTCAAGTAGGTCGTGGGTTCGACCCCAAGCATGCGGTTTACTTTGTGTAAATAATTTCTTCACCACTGTTCTCAAAACGGTGAAGGAAAATAACGTGAGGAAACCGGCATGTCCTAGAACTAAACACTGGAAGACTTGTGATGTCTCTACCAACTCACACTTGGCCCGCGTGGTAGATACCCACTCCCTCTAGAAGAGAGGAGGCCTGTGTCCCAGCAATTTAAGCTACAAGTACTGTGTGGATTATTTTTAAATGAGAATCACAGAAGTAACTTGATTTTTCAGAGCCCCGTTGAGAGTTTGGTATGTAGTAAATTGAGTAATAGTCTTATTGAGACTAAGGAAATTGCACCTGGGGCCCAAGTCTGCTCTTTTTATAAATTCGTCATTCCAACACGATCCCATTGTCATTTTGCTAAAAGTTCGTAATCTGCTAAATTCATAATGGTCGATCATTGGTCGGTCAATGGCATAGAACTTATACGATACTCGTCACGAATTAAAAGCAATGACTGCACAATGACGTTCTAATGGTAGGTCATTGATCAAAGGAACTGTCAAAATTAGAGCAGATTAACGCCTAAGTCAGTTATTCATTTGTTATTATGTACGAGATTACCATTCTATGCCATTTCTTTCAATGGAGTGTCAGTGGTTGACCATTGGAAAGTCATAATGACGCCATTATAGTAGTAGATTACCAAACTTGTCAAAATCAACAATTATGAAATCAATGAAAGACCATTCTGAAACTATTGTAATAGCAGACTTGAGGCCCAGGCTCTTTACTACAAAAGTCTGGTTGACGTCATCACGTCAACGCTGTCCTTAAGTATTTTTTCGTAGGCTTCCTTAAGTACCTATTTTCGTTGAAGCAATGTTCCAGATTACTTGTTTTCACAGACATGGGTTGACAAATTTTCTTCCTTAGAGTCACATTCATTACATCAGGTGGAGTGTTTTTATTACCACGAGTTTTAGCTATACCTTTTAGTTTTTTGGCTCGGTGTTTGTTTTCGGCTTGGTAAGCGACAGAGGTTCCCAGTATTATTAGCCGGGCGCGTAGGCGTAGTATTGTCAGTTTTTAGCCGTTTGCAACAGCATTCGGGGCATTTCCAGATGGACTTACAATCATGATCCACAAAAATTCCAGATTTTCTATTTCATTTCAACATCCAGCACAAGTATTTCTGTTCGGTTCCATTTTAATAATTATTAATTTTGCATTCAAATTGATGCCGATTCCAAGCAAAACTAGTCGTTATTAATATGTAGTACAAAGCTTGAGTGTTGTGCGTGTGTGCGTAGGCGCGAGCGAATTATTATGTTATGACTATGAAACACGATCTACACGGTTTGAAATCGGTCTACAAACCAAGGTGACCTTGAAGTTGTTGTTGTTGCGAGATGCTTGCTACACGGTTTAAAACCAACATTTTCTTCTGCCACTGGTTTGCAACGCAGGCCTTTCTACCAAGGACGTTTAAAGGTCATACAAAATTTGTTTCAAACCACTGTCTACACTGTTTTAAACTTAGGTTTGAAATCACCGTTTTAAACCGTGTAGATCGTGTTTGAGGCGCTTACGAGTTCCAGGTTCCAGGAATTTTGATCCGCAGGTGCACGTTGTAGGTAGTTAACGCACGTGCGGGCCAGTCGGACGCTGTGCTACAGACGGATGAATTATCGCGAATCAGCCACTTGTCTCTTTTCCCCGAGGAGAGAAGGAGCCTACCTCAGCTAATGCAGCGCGATCGGAAATATAATTTCGGCAATATTTTAAAATTAATTACAAGCACTTGTTCACTCAAATTGTGTCACTATTTAATTTTGTTAGAACTTTAGGATTGTTTTGTATTGTTTTATTTAATGTATTTTCGTAAGAGATTTTATTTCACCAAAAACACGTCCACTCTTTGACAACTCAGGATTATAGTGTACGTGCATACGTTTTACAAATACGACCGACGACGTAACTTGGCGGGCCTGAACATAGGCACTAAGAACTTTCGCGCATGTTCTCTCACTCGCACTCGCCTCATGTCACCATTTGGTTTCTAAAAAATCTTACTGCGCAGACTCCTGCGCAGAGTTCGGGCTCGCCAAGATACATCGGTCATATTGTACGTGGATGTAACGCATATCTTCCCCCAACTTGTTCTTTTTTTTGTTTGGGTTGTGTCTGTGCCTCATGTTTACCGCAAATAAACTTATTTTCTTCGATTTAAGTCTACAGATAAATTGTAAAAAAACTGGCCAAGTGCGAGTCGTACTCGCACACGAAGGGTTCCGTACCACAAGGCAAAAATGCCGAAAAAAACACGATTTTTGTATGGGAGCCCCCCTTAAATATTTATTTTATTATTAAAGTTAAAATACAACTGAGTATTTTGTGAATATTTCAAGTGCCTGTGCGAAAAAAAACATTTTTCCCCACCCTATTTCAAGTTAAACAAATATCAACTTTTTTTCAATTTGTTAAAATGATCATTAATTTCGCGAAAAAAAAATCTGCTGTTCCATAAATTGATGTTCGCATAACTCGTCAAAATGTAGGAAACAGCTGATTCTTTTTTTACGATTTCATGTTTGGTCCCATAGTAATATGTAGTTGTCCGTAATGATAAGTACAATGACCCCTGAAGAGGTTATCCATTAATTATCGGACACCCTAAATATAAATATTGTAGAATTGTTACAACCAAGTTACATAATATTTGTTTAAACAAAACAATTACAATTGTGTGGCTTAGGCGCTATCTCCACGGGCGAGAGAATCGCGGCGATAATCTCGCCGTGCCATCAAATTTTCGCCTCGATGACATCGCCATGTGCAGACACGTTCTAAGAGAGTGAATAGAAATACGTGACACGACGATAATATCGCCGCGATTCTCTCGCTCGTGGAGACGGCCCCTTAGAGTTTTGCTGTACAAGTACTTGTAAAATTTACAAATTGTAACTTGAACATTGTAGTGGCCGTGCCATTGGCCTCGACTTACGAGTTGTAGATCGAAATTGTAATTGTAAAGTTTTGTGGTAAGTATAGGGTCCCAGGGCTGTTTTCATTCATTCATTCATTTCAGCCGAAAGACGCCACTTCTACCGACTCTGTGCTTCTTGCATCCAACGGCTTCCTGCGGCCTTCACAAGGTCATCGGTTCACCTTGGGGGAGGTCTTCCAACGCTACAAAAAACATAGGTGTCTTTTATTTATGACTAGCTGCACCCTGCGGTTTCTCCCGCGTAAATGTCGATCCCGTGCGAATATCGGGATAAAAAGTAGCCTATATGTTAATCTAGGGTATCAGCTGCCTCGTTACAAAAATTTATCAAAATTGGTCCATCCGTTTGAGCGTGAAGAAGCAACAAACATATAAACACACTCCCACCCTCACGCATACACTCACACACTCATTAACGTTCGCCTTTATAATATTAGTGTGATATAGAAACATTCCCTCACTTTCTTTCGAACTCCCAATAAAAAGATAGCATAAAACACGAAGCATATATTCAATTTCGGAAAGGATTGGATGTTAGTCATCCAATCCTTTTCAACTACCAGCGAAACGCACAAGATATACCCTAAATAAATAAGAAACAGAGTAACAAGTATCTGTAAGCTATAAATAATGATTTTATCTATACATTTTACGTTTTGTCGGTTATCTCTGGACGGGAGATAGCCCGAGCGTCGAATGTCAGTCGGGGTTATTGAACTTGGCAAACAATGTTAGAATATATTGTTACTGGTTTTTAGTTGGTACTAGGCTTTTTTTGTTTGAGGGTGGGAAATCATCAAATGACCCCCCCTCCCGCTCTGGGTGGATCGGAAGGGAGTGTCAGACTCTTACTGGCTAAAACCCACCCGTGTTCCCTTAGCCCTTTATGTTCTGGGGTAGCGGTAACCCTTTCGGACAATCCCGCTGCCCCGCTGGTACTAGTACCAGCATGTACTAGTAGTTCTGTATCAAGCCTAGGCTTGCTCGGAGATTTTGTCTGATTTTCAGACCGAAACATAGATTATGACTGTTCGTTTGGCCTAAGGGCCTAGGAGAAGTGACATTTATCAACGATAGCATTATCAGCCTATAATATTCCCACTGTTGGGTTATGGACCGAATACCAATCCTCACAGGGCCCGCGTGGTGGCGCTGTGGGCTGTGATCCACCACGCGGGCCCTGTGCGGATTGGTAGATGTCACATGTCTTCGAATTATTGGTTCTAGGACATGCCGGTTTCCGCACGATGTTTTCTTTCACCGTTTACGAGCGATAACAATGATGGAAAAGTCAAAAATGTTTTGAACGTCAGTCCAATACATTAAGTATTATCCGCTCCGATGTCGCGAAATCTCCTAAAGATCGGTAACAATAGAAAAAGTAATTCTGTCTCATTAGTGACAGTTGAGCTGACTTGACTTATCAATTCAAAATTCAAAAAATTCAAATTTGTTTATTTCTTTAACCAGATTACAACAATTAGTTTGTTATTAGAGCCTGCTTTTAAGCAAACAATGCACGTATTAGAAGACTCCGCTCGTCTATAGCAAAAGAAAGAAAAACATTAATAACATATTTAACCTAAGTAAGTAGACAAGATTGGCATATGTATAGTTTGTGTGTGGGAGTGAGTGTGGGGGTGCGTGTGTACGAGTATGTGTGTGATCAATCCAGTTAAAAGACGTTGTATGTATATGAAAAGCTTTGAAAGCGATTGCCTCTCGTCTAGACCTTCTGGACTCCGCATTCTTTCAATATAAACATGTTACGGGAACTGATGAGCGCTACTGATGGCGCCAAACCTGGACCTATTCCATTTAGATTGCCATCAACAAGCAAAGAAGAAGATTAGACCAAAAAATGTAACAAGGTTTTATTTACCAGATGTTCGTATAACATAGTTTTTACTTGAGACTGCCCGAATATGATTTTATTAAATCTTTTTATATTATCTGAACTGGAGTTACCGTCATAGCTTGCAGAGTAAGCAAGCCGAAGTGGCAGTGGGCTGGCCATGTTTGTCGAAGGACCGATGGCTGGTGGAGCAGACGAGTCCTGGACTGGAGACCGCGAATCGGCAAGTGTATCGTGAGACACTCCCCAGCTAGATGGACCGACGACCTAAAGAAGGTGATTGGCATAGACTGGATGTGGAAGGTGGAAGACAGGGTATTGTGGCGCAGTAGATAGGCTGAGTTATTTTAGAATCCGTTATATGCAAATGATCACCGTTTCCAAAGTAGGTTGGTATAAGTTATCCTATACAATGACAGAAACTTTCACGGCATATCTATGTCGATTATAGAAATCTTGGAAGCTAATTAATTCTTTTAGCTAATGCTCTTCAAACCAAGCCAACTAAATCAATCCCTAAGAATATACTATTACCAGGTTTATCCACACGATCAAACTTTATCTACACCTCAGTATTTTCCGACATATAATAATACAAAATCCTTACAAACCAAGCTAACTTGCCCCCATTGTACCTTCACTATTGTTAACTGACAATGGAAGGTTGACAGGTCTTGTCATACTGGTTGACTTGGCCATCAATCATGGGGTAGTGTCGGCCTGTCTGGACATAATGACGCACGATGTACGCGTTTAATAAATAGTGGACAGTTTCTATTGGTAATTGAGTGGTAAGTACAGTGTTTTGATTGGATTGATTTGTTTTTAATCCATGTGCTAGAATGTTTTATGAGAATGTAACTCTGTGTCTGTCTATTATCTTTTTTACGCCTAAACCACTGAACCGATCGTTATGAAATTTGCAGATAGTAGAACCTGGGGTTAGACAAAGGCTAGTTTTCGTCCTAGATATTTGTTTAAAAAAATATATATAACGGGCATACTGGATGTAGGAAAGAAGGCTGCCAGGCTGAAATGGAATTGGGCAGGTCACATCAGCCGTATGCACGATGACCGCTGCGCAAAAATCTCCACACAATGGGTGCCTGAAGATGGACAGCGCCACCAAGGCCGGCCCAGAAAGAGATGGCGAGATGATCTGGACGCGTACCGCGAGGGCTGGTTCGAGGTGGCGCGAGAAAAGAGTTCCTGGAAGGATTTGGGGAAGGCCTTTGCGCAGCCTGTCCTGGTTAACAAAAAAAAAGACATGCAGATGAAGTAGCGAGCAACAACAATATAAAAATAAAATGATGCTTATTTTCTCGAATGTAAGCCCGGTAGTGCCCTATCAAACATCAAAACAATTTACTAAAACAGTCCTTGCCTGTTCGAGTAACTTCTTACTGTTAAGGAGTTGTACCTTCCATCATCAGCCCAGCTACCTGAGATGGTGACAACCATACACAAATACACAAGATACTTCATAAAATATGCGAAAAACAATAAGTGAGCCTATAAAATTTGAGGGTTGCCCTCGATTTCTCTAAGATCCCATCATCAGATCCTAACTTGGTGACAATGGGACCACCTCAGAACTATCTACTTTCGAACAAAAAAAGAATTTTGAAAATCCGTCGACAATTGGCGGAGTAAACGATACAAAAAAAAAAAAAAAAACATACAATCACCCGAACATAGTACCTTCTCCTTTTTGTGAAGTCGGTAAAAAAAGCGAGAAATAAAAACTTTTTAACAAAAAAGACTTCCAGAAAAACACTACACTTCGGTACTGAACTTACATAGTTCACCCACATCTCAACCTATGTTAAACTGCCGTGTAGGAAAATTCTTTTTCTTTTGGACATTCTGTGAGTTCGATCAGGTCCCCTGATGAGAAACTTTTTGTAAGTTGTTATAATAACGATAGACTATAACATTAACAGATAATCATAATTATAAAGCCTTAAATCCTTTAAATAGCCTTAAATTACTATTCCTAAAAGAAACCCTCCAAAATGCTGCAATTTTAAATATATGTCGCATTGTCAGGAAGTTCATGCAAAAACGAAATAGGTCCTCATCCCAACACATTATTCCAGTCTGATCCCCTGAGCTCTCTCTCTCCAGGGCCCTGACCACCGACAGATTTGACCCTGTTACTAATGACGATGGGCCACATTTTTTTTTTAATAATTTAAATGTTTTTTTTTTATTAAAATAAATAAAAATGCAATTAATAATTATGAAAAAGTAAAACTTAGACAATGAATCCATACTTTTTTAACATTATAAATGCGAAAGTGTGTCTGTCTGTTACCTCTTCACGCTTAAACCGCTGAACCCATTTAGATGAAAGGTGTAGAGATAGTTTTAGTCCCGGGAAAGGACATAAGATAGTTTTTATCCCGATATTCCCACGGGATCGACATTTATGCGGGCGCAACCGTGGAGCGCGTAAAAAATAATATAATTTTGCTCTCAGAAATCGTAAGTCAGTGGAATAAAAGAAACAAACTTCTGAATTTATTTGAGGCAACTAAAAGGTCAACCAATTCCATTAAATTACGTGGCCAAACCAGTGATTAACTTCCTCGTGTTTCTTTATATATCCTGTACTTACAATGTTTGCCTCGTGCTGAACTTTAGGTCCTTGACTTTTGAACTTTCTCTCTTTTCAAGTTTGTTTTTATTTTGCATTATTTTAACAAAGAAAAAATATGGGGCTACCCTTGCCCAGCAGTGGGTAAATAGAGGTAATATAAAAAAAAACTGGCCAAGTGCGGGTCGGACTCACACACGAAGAGTTCACAAGGCAAAAACGCCGAAAAAAACACGTTTGTGGAGCCCCCTTAAATATTTATTTTATTCTGTTTTTAGTATTTGTTGTTAAAGCGACAACAGAAATATCACGGTTCATGAGATACAGCCTGGGGACAGACAGACAGACGGACAGTGGAGTCTTAGTAATAGGGTACCGTTTTTACCCTTTAAGTACGGAACCCTAAAAAGTTTATAAATTTTTACTCAAGCGTCACCACTACTATATACCTAACTAGGAGAAATAAATAAATAAGGACGTCGCACGGAGGGATCTCGGTATGTAAAGATGGTCACCTATCCACAGACCAACCGCGGCAAGCGTAGCTTAACCTGATCGATGGACCTGTGCGGCCGTTATTATTTAGCCACGAGCCTCTGACTACGGTATTCAAATACACGACATGTTGTCGACGGCATCGGCAGTTGCTTTTGTCGTCGACCCTTGTCGCGCGTGTGTATGCGCACTTACGCCGCGCGTTCATGTTAGGCTGACTGGCCCTATTAGTTACTTATTTGTACCAGTACTGTTCTATAGGTCTACCCTAATATACTCTGTAAATATCTACAACAACATCGAGTTTATCCAATGCACATAACAGACTCGTACCTATGCGTCGTTACTCAAGTTGATTGCGCGCACAAAGGTGATCTGATGTCAAAAGAAGCAGAAAGTGTTTGAAATGTATACACTTTAAGCGATAATACCATTCATATACATACTCGTACGTATCGAAATGTGTATAAAGGTGTTTTGAATAATTGTCAACAAGAAAACGTTTGTGTATTTCGAAAGACTTACCAGACCAAAAAATACAATAAAATACCTTTAGGTATAGTACCTTTTAAGTAAAACTTGCTTGAATGTTCGAATAGAACCCGCGCTAAATTATAGCCAGCCTGCACTACTTAAGGTTGACTTTAATGAACAACCTTTACACACACAACACCTAGTGTTTAAGTTGTGTCTGTAAGTACTAACAAATTGGATTTTATGATCTGAAATAAATAAATAATGTTGATGATAAACATGCTCGACATTGTCATGTTAAGTGACCTGACAATATAACTGCGGTAAGTCCTACATAGGAAGTTTATAAAAACAATGGCAAGTGTGTAATTAACAGGTAGGTACTTAAAGCAACAATTACCTATTATTATGCCTAAATCGCAAAATTTGCACGCGTTCCTAGCATAAGCAGCTTATAATGTTCCCACTGCTGGGACATAGGCCTCCTGTCTGTGAGAGGGAGTGGGCTGTAGTCCACCACGCCGGTCCAGTGAGGGTTGGTAGATGTCACATGTCTTCGAATTCTTGGGTCTAGGACATCCCGGTTATCTCACGATATTTTGCTTCACCGTTTTGAGAACAGTGTTTCTGAAATAATTTACACAATGTAAAGCGCCTGTCTGGGATTGAACCAACTCGACCTACAACTCGTAAGTCGCGGCCGTTACCACTGGGACACTACTACACGCGTTCCTAAGAGCAATTTTAGCAATATCTTTTTCTTGTTTATTTCGCAAGGCTCTAGTTTATCCCGGAACGAAATAAAAAGGCGTAATCAATCAACTAACTCACTTAACTATAGCCTACTGCAGGATACATGCCTAGTTGTTGTCAAACTTTATTCATTTTTATTTCGTCGGGGAATTATCTAGGCACTCGCTTGTAACAAGCATCTTTTCGTCTTGTGTTTTGAGTAATAAAAGCTAGGGCATTCGCTCATTTATATAATCTTTATGCAAAAACAGTAATTATCAACAGCGACCGGAAGTCGGAGCGTTGGAACTTGGAAGGCCTCCCACAAGGTGGACCGATGACCGATGACTGATGTGAAAGCTGCAGGAATCCACTGGATGCGGGAAGAACAGAACCGGTCGAAGTGGCGGTGCTTGGGGGAGGCCTATGTCCAGCGACAAACGTCTTTCAGGTCAGGTGCGGTTCGTCCAAGTGCGGTTCAAATCAGTGCTCTGAGTAGAATACCTCGAAATGATGGTGAACAGCAAAGTCACTACGTCAAAAAACAGTTGAATCTGACCGAAACAAAAACCACTATTCGTCATAGGCTCAAGTGGGATTGGACGGGCCATGTATGTAGGATGCATCGGATTCGAGACAAATGGGCCAAAGTCGACACGCAGTGGGTGCTAGGAGACAGTCGACGGACGTCATCACCTAGGAAACGCTGGCGTGATGACTTATATAATCTGCGTTTGCGATTTATTTGCCAAAAATGTAAACAAATATGAATTAATGGAAAAATAACTTTAATTCCTACACAATAAAGTTCAGTTTACCCTACAACTTCATACATTTTTATAACTTTTCAGTAGTGCTAGTCACTCGTAAATCAACTTAATTGTCATTGAAATAAAGTTGATATTTGTTTAACTTGAAATAGGGTGGGGGTGTACAGCACTGCGCACTTTTGACTATAGATGATTTAACGGAAGATTATCCTGAGAAGGCAACACACATGAACAACCAACAACAACAGTGGGTAGCTATGGAAGAGACCTTGGCACAGCAGTTTTTTGTTCTCTCTTGACCTCGATCACTCTTGATGAAAAGCGATGGATGAAGTCTATGATAGAACGAGCGTGCCCAGAAGATGCTTGTTCACTCTGGCTTTGAAGGCAGACGGGTGAAAGGTGGAAATTAACACAGACGCTTGCAGAGAGTTCCACACTTTGGCTGTGTGCATAATAAATGGGACAATATAGAGTTGAATATGCACGTATGTGTGAACGTAAGGTAACGTAAAGTTTTTATCAAATAATAATAATAATAATATTCCACAACTATCACACAACGCCGTCTAGTCTCAAGCTAAGCAGAGCTTGTGTTATGAGTACTAGACAACTGATAAACATACTTATATATTTCTAAATACATACATATATAGATAAATTACACCCAGACACAGAACAAATGATCATGCTCATAACACAAACGTTTGTCCTGGGTGGGAATCGAACCCACGACCTCCGGCATAGCAGTCATAGTCACTGACCACTAGACCAACAGGCCAGCCAAATAGCATAATGATTTTAACTGCACATAATCTGGGCATGGGGAGCATAAATGGGGGGCATCATAGATGTCCGAGGGGCATTACCCTCGAATATCTATGATGCCCCCCATCATCTTTTAACCCCAAATCCAAGGGGCCCGTGGCTAAATAATAACACCTGCAAAGGACGATCGATCAGGTTAAGCTACGCTGGCCGTGGTTGGTCTGTGGATGGGTGACCATCTATACATACCGAGACCCCTCCGTGCCTCGGAAAGCACGTTAAGCCGTTGGTCCCGGCCGTCATTTGTGGATCTTTGACAGTCAGAAGCCCGAAAGTCTGACAACCAGTCTTATTGATGGTATCGTATTACCTAGTAACTGTGTTGTGGAGGTCAGATAGGCAGTAGCAGCAGGCGCTCCATGTAAAACACTGGTATTCAGCTGCATCCGGTTAGACTGGAAGCCGACCCCAACTTATGTAGTTGGCTAGGCAGATGTTGATCTTTTAACCCCAAAAATCCTATAAAAACTGCAAACTCGTGCCGCAAAGTGTTCTGGCAATAAATAAATAAAGCACACATACATTACAACAGCATTGTGCCAACCTTGCCAAGTGTGAAAAAATATAAGTTCAACAGAGAATGCATGTGGGGACTATATAAAATATGTATTAACCTTCCTGTAATATATCATTCTCATATTATACTAGTTGTTTAGTATGATTGTGGCGTTCTGTTGTAGTTTTTACTGGTTGTAGGTAGTATAACATGGGTATCATTTAAGCTATCACCAATTTAATTAGTTTTGTGTTTCTTAAATAATAGGGTTTGTCCTCCAAATAGTAGATCTGTCACCAAAATGTAGTCACCAAATAATGCAAAATCAGTTCCACAATAAATCACCTAAAATCCTGAGATATAAGGTCTATAATAATTTTTTTTTTTAATAATCTCTTTTTCCATATTTTTTTTCTTTAAAATTTAGTCGTTTCTGGCACTCGCCGGCCGCTGCCGCGGCACCGCTCGCTTCGCTCGCTCGGCTCGTGCGTAGGAGGTCACAGTTTTAACCTAACCTAACCTAAGCATTTTTTTTTAAATAATTAACCTCGTAACTAATTCGGTTCTCGATAATGTCCATTTCAAGTAACAAAACTGTTATTATAAGAACGAAGTTTATATTCATGTAATGCAATATAATTTTATTGGTTATCGATCTCTTATTTTACACATATATTAACATTAATTTGATAATTCATACCTGGGAACAATTTTTGTTTATCTGAGAACGAAAATATTTCGTGGCGATAGATCTATTTATTAGGTGATACAACTTGATGACAAATATAAATTTTGGTGATAGAAAATATAGTTCCCGTATAACATATTGTTTCGACCCAGGGTTCGATGAATGATAAAATCTGACTCCAACTTTAAATGCGTTCATTAAATTTTTCATACAAGAGATAGTTCCACAAGATAACGATATATATATAAGTGATTTTTTTTAGAGCAGTGGTGGCCCAGTGGTATCGGCCGCGACTTACGAGTTGTAGGTCGCAGGTTCGAACCCAGACTAGCGCTTTACTTTGTGTAAATTATTTCATCACCACTGCTCTCAAAACGGTGAAGGAAAACATTGTGAGGAAACCGGCATGTCCTAGAACCAAAAATTCGAAGACATGTGACATCTACCAACCCGCACTGGGCCCGCGTGGTGGATTACGGCCGACTTCCTCTCACAGAGAGGAGGCCTGTGTCCCAGCAGTGGGAACATTCTAGGCTGATTATGTATTATGTTGACTATGTATTATGATGCCAGACAGGCGCTTTAATTTGTGTAAAATTATTTCATCACCACATCTCAATTAGTGCGGTGCACGAACACTTACTGAAAACCCTTTAACGGTCTACGGGTTGAAATAATAAGTTATCTTTTCAAGTTTGCTCAGTCGAACGCAAAATCTAGATTTCCTAGCTTCACCGCTGCCTGGGGAGCCAGACGCCATTTGAATTTTCCTATAAAATGTTTTCACACCGGGTTTTTCATCATATCGTCGCTCGCATCCTATCTCATTTTTTAGCTGTTTTGAGTTAGGACAAAAACGACAATTTTTTATTCGTGATTCTTTACGTTTTGTTGCCTTTCAAAATGGTTATATTTTGAGATCCAAATAACATAGAGATACGACGGTTAGTGAAACATGTAAAGAATCACGAATAGAGTAATGTAGTTGTCCTAACACAAATCAGCTAAAAAATGTGAAGAATGAGATAGTACTTTTAAGGTCACAGCTCTTTAGAGCTACCCCGACCCACTCCGCACCGCCTCGCCTCCTGCGGCTAGTATTCTTTATATGGACTTGTATGGCTATGGGTATGCGCTCACTACATTAACTCCGTAGCGTCACCGGATCGCCTCGGTCGTAAGCTTTCCACGAGCGGACCGCGGGTGGACCACGCGGTGACAACTCGCTGCTCGCATGCTTGCCTTGCGTTGACTGCGCATTGCCAACGCGATAATGTTATACGCGACGCGAAGTCCACTCGTTGACCGCGCGACGTTTATTGGTGATAACGCGGCGTCCACCCGTGGACCACCTGTCGACAACGAGTGGACGCCGTGCGACGAGGCGGTGCGGGGTGGGTGCCGGGTGGCTCTAATGAGCTGTGACCTTAATTCATGCGAGTGACGATATAATTCGAGTCAAGTACAATCATAAAGAGAGCAGTGGTGGGTCAGTGGTATCGGCCCCGACTTACGGTCCTGAGTTCGAACCCTGACAGGCTCTTTACTTTGTGTATTTAATTTCATCACCACTGCTCTCAAAACGGTGAAGGAAAACATCGTATGGAAACCGGCATATCCTAGAACCAAATATTCGAAGACATGTTTCATCTACGCCAACCTACACTGGGTCCGTGTGGTGAACTACAGCCCACTCCCTCTCACAGAGAGAAGGCCTGTGTCCCAGCAGTGGGAACATTATAGGCTAAATATGTATCAAAGTAATTACATTAAACAAAACCCACACTCTAACCACCTCTAAACGCACAATTATAAATTACAACAATACCCACCTTTTAACGTCAACTTACCCTCCCACACGCCCTCTCCAACACACACACACACACATACACCCTACAAATGGGCCCCTACCGTTATTTATCACGAGCGACATGTTCGTGTCGCGACAATCCTGCATCGATTAGGGGATGATACTAATTAAAGCCAGGCTTGACACCTGCTCACTAACAACAACATGGAGCGACAAGTTTGTGTATAATACCGACAAGGTAATACCTTACTGAAGGTATGCGCTGTTTGTCAGTGCATTAATTTGATTAATCAGAATCTCACTGATCATTCTAAGAACCAGAAATTGATTTTTACGGGTACACGTGGGTGAGACGGCGAAGGAAAACATCGTGAGGAAACCGGCAGGTCCTCGATCCAAAAATTCGAAGACATATGTCACATTTACCAACCCGCACTGGTTCCGCGTGGTAGATCACAGCCCACTCCTTCTCGAAGAGAGGAGACCTGTGTCCCAGTAGTAGGAACATTATACAGGGTTATTTGGTAAAACATTAACAACCTCTTAAGAGGTCATTGTACTCATCATTATGAACAACTTTTACTATGGGACCAAACATGAAATCGCGAAAAAAAATCAGCTGTTCCCTACATTTATGTTCTTATAACTCGTCAAAATGTAGGGAACATTTTTTTTTTACATGAACTTTGTCCTAATTAAATTATTTTTTCTTCTCTTTCGCCTTTGTCTCATGAGAAAGCGTTTTGCCTTCTCTTTTCCAATATAATTAACCACTGATTAAAAGGGAAAATTAGACCGGGCGTGTAATATTTGCTGACCTTATAGCTACGTAATTATCCTGCGAGAATATCAAATCCGTGTTATTGGGAAGTCAGCTACTACACCAGCAAACGGATTTTAATCTTAGAGTTGCGTGAAATACCTGCTGACCTTGCAGTTAGCAACCATTATTGTCTCATTACGATAAACATCAAATCTGTGGCGTTGGGCAGTGAGCTACTATACCAAACGTGGTGTCTGGCTGTCTCTGGAAACCAGCTCAAAGGCGCTGTTTCACACATGAGTCGCAACGCCTATGACATCACCCAAAAACCAGCCAAGCTTAAAGGTCACACACGTATCAAATCGGAAAGGAATCGTTACCGTATCAACTCGAGCCATTCAGTATTCTATGTATGAAACTCCCTACTGCAACGCACACTGATCGGAATCGTACCGTAATCGTCTTGCCTCAGGACAAACTCACGAACCGCGGTGCGGTGCGTAATTTACTTGCAGTTCCCGCGCTCACGGCTCGTCGTCCCTGCGCTTACGTCTCTCCGTACCCGAGCTTACGTCATTTCGTCCACCCTTGCCCTCTCATCCCTCCCGAGGCCTGCCTGCAGCATCATCAACCAGCGGTCGGCGAGCCGTAGCAGAGTCGACGTATCGGAGCTTCTAATCCGCTTTGGTTACGTGCTTACGTTAGGTTGACGCCTGTTTGACGCCGAGCAGAAAGGCGATACGGTGACGATCCCTTTCCGAATTGATATGTGTCCTTCTTTAGTGGGACTGGGCTGGACACGTGTGCCGCTCGAACGATTCATGGGCCAAATCTACCACCATGTGGGTAACGAAAAACGTCCGGCGACATCAAAGAAGACCCAGAAGAAGATGGCGGGACGAGCTTGATGCCTACAGACAGGATTGGTCTAAACTAGCTCAAGACAGAGACAAGTGGAAAGGAGAAAGTGAGGCCTTTCCTCTGCAGTGGGACAACATAAGCTAAAAATAAATAAATATCATCAAGTGTCCAGTCTGGATAGATGGATGGATGGATGCAGCTGAATACCAGCATTTTACATAAAGCGACTGCCTATCTGACCTCCACAACCCAGTTACTGGGTAATGCCCCCCCCTTACCCCTTGGTAAGACTGGTTGTCAGACTTTCGGGCTTCTGACTACCCGTAACGACTGTAAAAGATCCACGAAGGACAGCCGGGATCAACAGCTTAACATGCTTTCCGAGGCACAGAGGGGTCACGGTATGTAAAGACCACGGAATAGCCGTGGTAAAGACGGTCACCCATCCACAGACCAACCGCGGTAAGCGTAGCTTAACCTGATCGATCGACCTGTGCGGCTGTTATTTATTTTTTTTAGCCATGAGATAAATAATAATAAATATTTATTTAAAAAAATAAAGTGAATGAAGATCTTGACTTGAATATGTAATAGTGGGAGCAAATAGGCACCTAAAGATTTGTTTTCTTACAAACTTTCTTTTTTAATATTATATCTACGACATTTACTATGTAATCTTCGTTTCAACAAACTTTTAGAACATTTCGACAGTATTTAGTCGCTACATCGCGCCATACCTAAGTCACGTCTAAGTGTTTAAGTTATTCAGACAGGCAACAACTTACTTATTAGATGAGCCGGAAAATTGTGCTTAACTTTGCTTAAGTGATGTTTACTTACTTAATTTAAATGAACATGTATGTGGCCCTCTTGTGAAAGTGTGGTTGACCTGACGTACCAAAAAGTCTATGTCAATTTTGAAATTTCGAAATATATTGTGTATGTATTTGGTTTTCAGCATATGGAAACATCTCATTATCTCGATTAGCGGATTCTACGAGTTAGTATATTTATATTGTGTAAGTAGTAGCAATCTATCAAATACAACAATTACTTGAATACCTACAAAAAAAAATAAGTAGATAAGTCCAGATACACTTTCGTGGAAACGAAACGATTAAAGGCAGGCGCGACAAGCGATATAATCGCGCGCGACACAAAGCCACCGCTCGTTGCGCGACTTGCGGTGCCTTTGTGTCGCGCGCGATTTTATCGCGTGTCGCGCTTGTTTGAAGGAGCCTTAAAAAACGACTTCATGAAAAAACTACCGAAAGCCAAAACAACCATAATATGAGCTCAACTGTCAATAATTATTTAAACACATATACTTTTTCCATTGTTAGCAACCTTAATAAGCTTGCCTAAAAGATGAAGGGTTATAGAAAGCTATCGGAAAAACATTGTCCAGCAGGTTAAAAATTAAATTAAAACAGAACAGATGCCATTTAAAAAACATTTTTTTTTTGAACATTATTCTTCTCCATGCCAACGAACTCCAAACCTCTTATCTCTTCCATGGCCCGTTAAAATACGTCCCGAATCAGCCTTAAATCTAAGATGGCGTCCAATAAATCCATGAAAAGAGTTAACAACTTCAGTCGTTTCTTCTCGGCTTGTTTTGGCCTGTTCCGGGGGTAATTTACGGGGAAACTTCAAGGGTAACTCGTTGTTATATTTTTTTAGAGTTATGGTCAAAAGTTAGGGTTGTGTTATGGTTTGAAGCAAGGGTGATTCTGTGTTCATATGTTGCTAGAAGTAAATTATGTTTTTTTTCAACGTAACGTACTAAAGAAATTGGTAAAGTGTATGTGTACCCTATAATTATAAACGTTGCTTAATTTAAGACCAACTCAAACGTCAAAAAAATATTTTATTTTATTTTTAGCAGACGTTTTTCATTCATGAACTAAAAAAGCAGCGTTTGTAAGTAAAGGGGATGGTGGTCAGCGGTGGATTCATATTTATTTATTTATTGATTTAGGATCTCTAACAAAAGATAAGTAGGTGTACTTCTTCACTTATAGTAACCACAGCATGCTAAAGTTAACAACTAAGCTATCAAAACATTAAAATATTAATAATAGCTAACATTTGGAAAAGGTAATAAATTATTAAAGAACATAAAAAAATAATATAACATTTAGAGATACTTAAATTAATTAAATCTATTAAAAATTTAGGAAGAGACTAGCAGATTTCTAGATTCAAAGATAGATTGTATATGGAAAAACTCGATATAAACAAGGTAATACAAATGAAATAGGTAACAAAAATCTAGCGTGTTTTTTGGTTCTGTATAATATCCTACCAGTCTGTATTTCACTCACAAAAAAAAAAAACAATTGATAAAATTAATCATTCATCACCACGCCTGCTCGCAAAATCCTCAAATCCCTTTAGCTCCTACGTCTTTCGTACACCCAGATTAAAATATAAAGATACCCGAAGAATCGTTCCAACACCTGTCGGATTCCTGACGCAGTTTCTAAAAGTAACGATCCGTTTACAGCTGCGGGGAATTATTTAATAACCCGGGACGGATCTTACATGAGACACGTGGAATTAGAAATGCGTGGCGCGACAGACAATTGATTAATGTGTGCGGTAGTTGATAAATTGTGTGATATGTATTTGACTGTTGTGAAGATTTTAGGCTGAGATAGTGTGTGTGTGTGTACCTATGTGTAAGTTCCTTGGAGTGTGGCGAGGTCAATGCACATTTGTTGCACTATTGAATTGGACCCACACAGTTTAGCTTAGTAGGATGAAATATAAGAATTACTAGGAATGTTCAACCCACGTTGTGAATAATATCTTGAATGGATGAGAAGTTGCTGTAATAATTTTAACATCTGCTTACAAATTTTGTCCTGCAAAATTCCACTGCACAGATAATTTATAACATTGTAGCGCTATCTACAACGCCACATGCCAACAACGCGTTATACTGACGTCACGCAAATCCTGCATCGCGCAAGCAGAGTTTATCGCGCAGCTAGCATAGATACAACGGCCCGACATGAATTATCGGGCAGTTGCCCGCCAGACGCAACACCCGTATGGTCGGAGGATCCTCCCTTTTCTATAGAGTATAAGTGAACTAAAAACCCTGTTCCTCATACCTCTATCATCATCATCTTCCTGCCCTTATCCCATGTTACTTGGGGTCGGCGCAACACGTTTTCTTCTTCCATTCTCCCCTGTCAACCGTCACGCTATCATTAACTCCCTTCTCTTTCATATCATACCTCTATAATATAACATAACATTACGCCTATAACCCCCAAAAAGTTAGGCGGAGGTGTAACTATAGTAACACCCTTAAGTCGCCAATTATGTTTTTTAAATCCCATGTAATAGGGGAAGGGCTTATTGCCATCAACCGGGAACAAATCCAGAGTCCAGGCTGCTACTGACAATTTCCTGATGAAAACCCGATTACAGTTTTCCCGACCTGGGAATCGAACCTAGGACCTCTGAGTGCGGTAGAAGCGATTGCAACTTCTAGACCTATGAGGCCGATAAGAAACGGCGTTAAACATATTTATTATGCAGCAGCGCCCCGCGGTTTCACATGCATAAGTGTCGACACCGTAGGAATATCGGGATAAAAACTATCCTATGTCCTTTCCCGGGACTCAAACTATCTCTACACCTTTCATCTAAATCGGTTCAACGGTTTAAGCGTGAAGAAGTAACAGACAGACAGACAGACTATATAATATTATTATTAGATTTATAATATTATTGTGGATTCCAACGATTATGGTTGCTAATATTCACTTCAAACACTCCAAATATGGCTCAAACCGGATCAGCTCCCCACAAAGCCGTGAACCCCACCTGCGAAACCCAATAATTGTAATTACATGTACAAAGCTCCGCCTTGCATCTGATGAAGTTCCTTCATTACCCACAGTATGTTACAGAAGATTTATTACGTGTTACACGTCTCTACATAACTGTACGTATGTGTGTACTCAGGTTTTAAGCTGGGGCTATACCGGAGCTGTGTTAGGTAACTATTGGTTGGTTAAATAATGCAAGCTGGTGAGATTAGTTCGATTCGTGGATTCAGAAGTAAACAGCATCTAACTACAGTATGTAAAAATGTCCAACGTAGATTTCTTCGTGCAATGCAGATTGCAGGTGTCATAAAACCTATCTGCAGTATAAGCAATTGCTTAGTAAATACAAGCTTTTGACGCTCAGCTCTATATGTAAACAATTAGAAGCAATACATTGTTAACGGCAATTTTGACTGTATTGATTTAAACAGTGTATTGTGCTATGCAGTAACCAGAACTGTCCATAGATGGCAGGTGCGTGCAGGCAAACTCTTTGCAGTAGGTACCTGCCGAACTAATACTGGTCTACGTTCGCCAGTTCGGCGGATGGCATCAACCTACAATGAAGCATACTAACACATAGACATGCTCTTTAAAAAAGGTTTCGTAGCCTATTGTATGAGGCACTTGAACTTTTAGACTAATATTGTTTGTTGTTTTAAAAATACTGTTTTTTTTTATTGTTTTTATAATATTAGCGTAATTGTCATGCATGAACAGTTCACCTCCTAGTGACTAAGGTTATGTTTATTAATGGTAATCTGTGAACAGCACTGTGTGTAACACACAGTGCTGTTCACAGATTGTTACATGTAATTTATGTTTTTCTATTTATAATATTGCATAATGTAGCTGTTTGTTGTTCCTATTTAATAAAATATGTATAACCACCTGTTCAAATAACTATGTTTAAAATTCTAGTTACCGTAAGCACATAATATTATTATTTCTTAACAATATTTTATTCTTATTCCTTTCTTATTCTTATGAGTACTAGTGTTAAGGTTATTTTAGTAATGAAGAGGTAAGAGGGAGAGGAATGCCAAAGAAAAGATGGATGGATTGTTTAAGGAATTATATTAAAGATAAGGGAGTGAATCAATGATTTCAAAAGTAGTAATACCTTTAAATATATAAGTCAATGGGGTGAATGATAGCGTGACGGTTGACAGGAGAGAATGGAAGAATAAAACGGGTTGTGGCGACCTCGAGTGATGATCTTGGACGATGGTGGTAATGAAAACTTTAACAACATGATAAAAGCGTAACTGCTTACTTAAAAGCATTTCGTGGTTCTTTTTACCGCTTGCATAATAAACAAGTTACAAACCAAATTGCCAATATCCTAATGCCTGTTCTCGAGAAATGACCGTGGACCCAAGTAAAAGCGCCACTGAGTCTTTGACTTTGTGAAGAAACTCATCCAGAGTTCTTTGAATAAAGGCTACTTCAAACAGGCGCGACACACGATAAAATCGCGCGCGACACAAAGGCATCGCAAGTCGCGCAACGAGCGGTGCCTTTGTGTCGCGCGTGATTATATCGCGTGTCGCGCCTGTTTGTAGGAGCCTTTAAACATATAGCATCTTGCATGAACAGTCTATAACGTTCCCACTGCTGAGACACAGGCTGTCTCTCTGTGGTAGGTAGTCAGTAGTGGGTCAACCCATACTGGGCGTGGTGGATTACTCCACGCGGGCCCAGTGAGGGTTGGAGGATGACACATGTCTGGTTCTAGAACATGCCGGTTTCCTCACGATATTTTCCTTCACCGTTTTGAGATAAAGATAAAGATAATTTTATTTTGCAAATATGGGTAACATAAGGATGTCAGAAAAAACATATACAGTACAGCCATATTTTACCACGTAGGCATGCAAAAGATATAACATCAACTTATAACTAAATACAATTTTAAAATATTAAATAATTATACATAACTAGCTAAAAAACTCTTTCTCAATGAGAGCAATGGTGTTGAAATAAATTACAAAAAAAAGCCCTGCCTGGGTTCGTACCCACGACCTACAACTCGTACTCCATAAACAAATAAATACAAATAATTTTCCAACGATATTCTAATTATTTATATCATTTATGGGCGCAAATCGAGTTAGTGCACTATGATCCGATACGTAGGTACCTACCTGAAATCGCGAAAAAAAAATCAGTTAATAGTTGCTCACAATGATAAGTACAATGACCCCTGAAGATATTATCCATTAATTATAACCGGACACCCTGTATATAGGATAAAATTAGGAATTAAATTATCTGGAAAAGAACCGGAGTTACCGACATAGCTTGCAGAGGAGCAGACGAGTCCTGGAGTGGACACCGCGTATCGTGGGACCCCCCAGCTAGATGGACGGACGACCTAAAGAAGGTGGCTGGGATGGACTAGATGTGGAAGGCGGAGGACAGGGTGTTGTGGCGCTGCCTGGGAGAGGCCTATGTCCAGCAGTGGACTGCTATAGGCTGAATTGATTGATTTCTAGATAGAGGGTAGTAATCACAGTATTTGTGCTCGCTCGTGTGGACTCGGCTTTACAGGCGTAGGCGCTACTAATTAATAGTCTTGTTGAGAATCCCGCCTGATGGTTCGTCTTGATAATTATAGTACATACATATTGTTATATGTAGCATGTGCGTATTGTGAAGTTTAAACGTAGTGTGGGGTACTTAGGAAGGGTGGAAAATGTATGTACAGTCAACAAAAGACATAAGTATGCAGGATCGTCGGATATAGTTGAAGTTTAGTAAGAAACCGATGGATGCTGTCGACTGAAATTGAATTTGATAAATGAACTGTTTGTTTTCTGGTAATAAAATTATTTTTTATTCGAGAACATCCATCAGTTTCTTACTAAACTTCAACTATATCCGACGATCCTGCATACTTGTCTCTTTTGTTGACTGTACCTATCCAGTTTAACTATAAACAATAGGTACCAATTTAATTCTCAATGTATGCTTAGATACTTGTATAATATTTGAGTGTTGGAAGTTAAATATTACGGTATTTACATGCCGAAGATGAGGAGCTTGTGGCTACGTAATAACAGCCGCATGGATCGATCGATCAGTTTCAGCTACGCTTGCCGCGGTTGGTCCGTGGATGGGTGACCATCTTCACATACCCCTCCGTGCCTCGGAAAGCACTTTAAGCCGTTGGTCCTGGCTGTCATTAGTGGATCGTTGGCAGTTTAGTTTGGCCAATTTTTTTTTCTTGATGGTCCTAAGCCGATTGAAAATCGACCCTTTTTTTTTCAATAAATCATTACGAGTACCTTTTGGATCGGAAAGGATTTGTAAATGAACAAAATTTTCACTATTGTGGAGAAGAGCCATCTTTGCTGACCCTCGCAGGACCCCTTAATTTTATTTTTGTGGAGTAATAACACCATACTTCGTGAAGAGGCTACAGGACAAATGCTGCTGTTATTGCCACTGGTAATCGCAATAATATTAAGGTTTATACTTTAACCCTTAAATTGGCAGAGTGAAGCCGGCTGGACGTTGATAAAAACTAAATTTGTAAGCGAGTATATTGAAAATTGACTCATGGTGGCAAAAAAAAAATTTTGATGAATGATTGTTCTGCCAATTAAAGGGTTAAGGTGCTCCAAATAAATATTCCTTAGCTGTACGTTCACTTTAGAAAAAAATACCGACCTGATGATACAAAAAACAGTTCCCAAAAAAGTGCTACGGAAGGAAAACCCACAAGGATAAATAAAATTTATGAGCTACCTCTGTACACGTCAAGTTTTTATGAAAAGATAAGTTACAAGTTTAACTTGAGTGACAGTATTCTTTCATGACAACTTGACTCCACCCTTCCAAGGAAAACATACGCGGAAAATGACTTACATTCGCTATTCCCTTTATCGCTAGCGACACGCTTGGCTCTGCTCTTACTATTATGTCACCTTAAAAGGTGAAGACAGAAGGTTCACTCTTTGTGCGTGGTGTGCTTGAGAGAAAATGTTCTCTACTAACTTTTTAGACCTTTGTATCCTGCTTATGCATCTGAAGTATCATTAAAATCGGTTCATTCATTTAGAAAAATAAGGTCTTGAAAGTTTTTATAAAATGCCGTACGGCGTAAATGCTCGCGCTCTTAAGAATAGGCTGATAATTAAGTTTTAAAGTGATCAAGTTATCGCAACACAAAAATAATAAAAAAACTGCTGTAAATTAGTCACAGATATGTCAGTTGCCTCCTGAGTGCCTAAACAAGTGCAAAGCGTATTTCAACAACTACTTTCAACAGGATTGACATCAAATTTTCGGTAGGTGGTTAATGCCAATACTTTATTGACATTTCCATAATCATTATCACTATTAGAATATCACTTTCTCTAGGCCCTCTGTGTTACCTTTGCTGATTCATTGATTGTGTAAGCAACTCGTATTATGTTAGTTTTAAGTCTCGATTAACGCCTACGCAGTGCGTCATTTTGAGTTCGCGCGCTCTCCGCCGGTAGATGGCGGGCGCCGCGTCTTTTTAAAAGAGAGTAGCTTGAACCATGACTACGAGCGGCTGTGGGTCAAATCGCTGAGGCGTTCCCGCCAAAAGTTTAGTTAGTCTATGCTAGTATGTTATTGTGTTTAATTAAGCTAGTTTTATTAGGTATTGTGTTTTGTGCGAGAAGTTAAAATATACTGTAAAAACCGATATCTTTGTTTTTGTTTTGTGTTAAAATCCTGCCATAACAAACAGATTGATTTAAGCTCATATATTATAGTGTTTTGTTTTAAACTAGTCAAGTAATGCCAAAACAACCTCAGCGTTTTTTTTTGTTTTCTATTTGGTTGAGTTATCTCTTACGTTGTACATTATGACTGTAACGCTGTTGTTTACGTTTGCATGATTTTCATGACACATTTTCAAAATATTTTTGCATAAAAATCAGGTTAAGATTCAGAGGTAATAACACAATAAACTTAAGAGCAACAAACCCGCAATGGAAACCATACCAAGTAATGATTTGGTTACTTTTACGTAAGTACAGTCTTCTATAATTAATCAGCCTGTAACGTTCCAGTGCGGGTTGGTAAGTATCAGGGCTGGCGTTAGTATTCTATACTCACTGTTAATACGGTGTGTTGCTAGGAGTGGGTTTACTGAACTTTCCTTTTCATATTTTGTGACAGTGACAAAGTTAGGTCACGACAAATACCTACAGGTACCGAAATAACGGATGTTGTTCCCGAATCAAACCATATATTTTCATACGGGGAGGAAGAAATTTACACCCACCCTTACATTAATAATTTTGCTCGAACGAATCACCCTCCAGTTTGATTTTACGCGAGTTGTGTTAATAAAAGGTAAAAGGGATACGGTCTAGTGATGTCCGATTCTCGTATCCGAAAAAAATATTCGCAAATGAATCCGCATGAAATTGAATTTGATTAACGATTTCATTTGCATGTTAATTGTTTGTTTCTTTAAGCATTATATTTGGGGCAGCGGTGGGATATCTATATTTTCAATTTAAAGTGACCGCACTTTAAATTGAAATGGAGTATCTTGCGATGAAAGAACAATAAACCGGCTGTTTCAACGTTCCATTTAAGTTGAATTTCCGAAATATTTATTCTTTACTTTATTCAGTGTGTGCCTATTCGTAATTATGACCTTATATGCAAAGAGAGAAGAATAAGCCAGAAGAGAAAAGCATACCTAATCTGTTATCAGTCGCAAATAAATCAAAGGTTTAATTTTTTCACTATTTACTAGTTTAAAAACCCATCCCTCCATAGTTTCCAGATTTTAAATGGCTTTTAAAATACAGAAACTACCGAGGGATTCAAAACTGTCCGCGTAATATGCGAAAATGTAACTCAAAATATCCGAAATCACTCCAATGTTACATCACTGACTTCCGTAAGAGGTAATTTTTCCTCCAAGTAGCACGCTCCTTTAACGTCAGTCCTGATACATGTTGCTTATGTTATTATTAAGTATTATTCAAATACACGGTGAAATATGTGTTTTCCTCGACTGTACGTGACCTATGTGAAGTAGGCGTTTCGTTGAACCACTTTGCTTTTTTTATATATTTGTTATTTCGATCACTTTAGCCTAATATGGATTCATGGTGTGTCAGGTTAGTGCTTTCGTGAATAAAATATGGGCAGGTCTAGGAAAGTGTTTTTTATTGGTTTAGGTTTTTAGATATTATGGTTTTAGGGTTTTGATGAAACGTCTGCACAGCACTATTAGCATTTAGAATGTAAATTAATTTATTTTAGCACTAATACTATCCTCCCGACCGATTTCGGTCACGGTGGCCAATCTCAACGGAGATTTGCCAGGTGCGCAGGAAATATTATAGTGCACATGTGTGTGCGCATACTCAGGTGCTCTGTTCCTTTACTGTGATAGTCCGATGGGACGGCAATCCGATATAACTGCTGTCACGGCTGTCATTCGTGGATTTCATTAGAACTCTATAATTGGTCATCAGGCCAAGCTCCATACAAAAATGCCCATTATTCTTTGTACACTAGGCCTCTGTTTACAGCGGTTTAAATCGGCATTTTTTGAGGGTTCTAGTGCTTATAAAAAGAAAAAATGTCCCTATGTTTTCAAAAATGAACATTTTTTCTTTACATACAAGTAGTAAATATTTATTATTCTGTAAAAAATCATTGCTTTATGGTCATTAACCAGAAAGAAAACAGGCGAGAGCGTTTCTATGGAGAACCGACCACCCGCATTACCTCCTAAGGCCCTATTTTGTAAATATTTATATCATCATCATCATAATCAGCCTATAATGTTCCCACTGCTGGGACACAGGCCTCCTCTCTGTGAGAGGGAGTGGGCCATAATCCACCACGCGGGCCCAGTGCGGGTTGGTAGATGTCACATGTCTTCGAATTTTTGGTTCTAGGACATGCCGGTTTCCTCACGATATTTTCCTTCACCGTTTTGAGAGCAGTGGTGATGAAATAATTTACACAAAGTAAAGCGCCTGTCAGGGTTCGAACCTACGACCTACAACTCGTAAGTCGCGGCCGATACTACTGAGCCACCACTGCTCAATATTTATGTAAATCCATTAATTCAATAAATAATTTCAATTTCAATAAATGCTTCACTAAATAAGGGTAAATGCGTAAAATACGGTATATTAACTTAAACCCTTTGTATCCAAATCACAGTGTAAATGAACCGTTACAATACGATGAAACTTAAACCCTTCATAGACCCGTCCTTTTTCCGTAAGATGATAAAATGTTATAAACCATAATAATATCTCGTTACTCTGTTTCCTCTGGAGCGTCAGCACAGAAATCGACGGGAGATTAATGCGGGCCCAAGGGATCATCGTAATTGATTTTTTTGCCAACCCTCATATCCGAGCGGTATTAACCTTTTAGTTGATAACGCTACCCATGTTTCGATGTTCAAAATAAATTTTCATTTCAAATATTTTATACTTCATATTTGGAAATTGGGATTTCATTTTTACAGGATTTAGAAGAGTTATTGCTGTTGGATATGTGTACGGATTTTGGTTACAGTGTTCCAGGTTTTGACTGAATGTGGTGGGCTTTAGTTAATATAGATACAGGAAGATTTTTTTATCACCATCCAAATTTTTACAGGGTGCTCTACCCATAAATATGTACAACTTTCACTATGGGACCAACTCTGAAATCACGAAAAAAAAATCTGCTGTTTTCATATTAAACAGCTGATTTTTTTTACGTGATTTCAGAGTTGTCGGTTATAAAATAATATTTTATAAAATAGCAGTAATTTCCAAGTCTATACATAATAATAAAATAAATTACAAGGATGAATTAATACGTAGAATACAAAAAATAGTACTTAGTAATGATAATAACAATATTATGTCAGTTTAATAGTAAACAATTCAATTCCGTTATTATGTATGGCTATAATATGTCATTTACAATTATGCGAAATGTATTATACAAATGTCCTAATCCATCGGCAAATAAGTCCAGTGTTCTTTTACTGCGTCATGTGTACCGCAAATAAACATTTCTTTTCTTTCTTTTCTTTATTTTCTTTCTTTTCTTTATTTCTTTCTTTTCTTTCTTTTCTTTCTTTTCTTTCTTTTCTTTCTTTTCTTTCTTTTCTTTCTTTTCTTTCTTTTCTTTCTTTTCTTTCTTTTCTTTCTTTTCTTTCTTTTCTTTCTTTTCTTTCTTTTCTTTCTTTTCTTTCTTTTCTTTCTTTTCTTTCTTTTCTTTCTTTTCTTTCTTTTCTTTCTTTTCTTTCTTTTCTTTCTTTTCTTTCTTTTCTTCTTTTTTTCTATATTTGTAGATTAGTTTAAACAATTTATTTAATTTCACGCGTGTCACTCATCCTTTATCAAATCTGAACTACTGCCTCCAAATAGTAAATTCAGAAAAAAAATAACTTCTAAATAACTAGCTAGGCCTGCGGTTTTACCCGCATAAGTCTCGATTTCGTAGTAATATTGGGATAAAATGTATTTCATATCCTAATTCAGGTTCATGGTCTACCCATGTGCCATTTCATCCAATCCCGTTCAGCCGTTTTAGCGTGAAATAGTAATAAACAAACAAACAAACAAAAAATCAAATCGTAAATTAACCATAATATTAGTTTAGATATCTCCAGTTTAGTCTAGAATATTTTATTACATGTGCAGTATAGCTAATTACATAAAATGTACAACAGTGTATTACCTGCCAGTGTCAGGGAAAACAAACAAAAAAGTGTTGAAGTTTATGTAGGTACTATAATATATATATGTCTGAAAAAAATATATTTTAATTCCGAGATAATTAAAAAATGTTACTCATACATAGAGCACTCGTTCTTAATTAAATTTCTGGGTCCACGTAAGGGCGCGTTCAAATTGGTGCAGTAAATAGTCTTACCCCCTTACTAATAAACGTCGTATAGCGTCTGTAGTCTGTATAGCTATACAACGCTTTGTCTTCTTCTTTCGAAAGTCAAATTACTGACGACTGAAAGAGAGAAATCGGTGAATCGGTGGAGGAATCGGTCGGTCGGTCGGTTTACCATACCAGTATTTTACACGGAGCGACTGCCTATCTGACTCCCACAACCCAACGAAATGGCCACTGTATGACATTCAAATTGACCTGACGACTATAAATATTTATTAATATAATCTAATATAATCTTTTCGTGATCGCCATTTGTTAACATAAGCAGCGGTATGGTCGCTACTGCCATCCGATTAAGGAACAAAATCCGGGGCCTTTTACGGAAATCACGGTTGGAGAGTGATTTTGAAACGTCACGCTAAATCCCTAGACCACAGCAGCACACAGATTTGCGTTCCATTAAAAATGCGTGAGCGGTCTCACAGCAACGTAAACGCAGCTCCACTTTACCAAATGTAAACGTAGCATGAGGGTGAAAGTGTTGGTGCGCTAATATATCTCCCTGGGGGGTAAGCAGAGTTTGAGGACGAGGAAACGTAGTAACTGCGTAAACTACGAGCAATAATGAAGGTCCAAGGATACGAAGTTTTGAAGTTTGTTACTTTGTGTTGGTAGGTTCGGGTGATATGGGAGACTTTTAGCCGGTTCAATATTTTATACAGTTTGTGTTTTGGAATGTTTTCAAAGATATCTGTGGTATATGTAGCTTTAAGAAAATGTCATTGGGTTCGATTTTTGGGAACTACACACGTTCTATTTCCGCATCAAGGAAAAAACTGTTCAAGGTTTTTTTTTATTTAGTGTCCGTTTCCGTCTTTTTAAACGACAAAAAAAAGGAAGAGGTACTTGACGTTTACGCTTTAAATTCTTACTGATAATTCTGCATTTAGTACTCATACACACGGGTTACACGCGTCGACGACTGAGGCAACTGCAGCCGTCGACACGCGTCGACCCCGGCCTTCGACAGCGTGCCGCTCGTGTATTCGAGTACGGTGCTCAAAAACACGAGCAGCATGTCCACGACGCATCGACGGCTGCCGCCGACACGTGTCGACGGCTGCAGTTGCCTCTGTCGTCGACACGTGTCATTGATGTGAGCACTACTGAAGATACTGAAGCCTTAAACTAAACTGACAAATTGACCTGAGTTTTTTTGTTTTGAGAATCAAAAGTTACGTTAATCCATGACACGTGAAGACATAAGGTAATCGGGCTTAAAGATTATACTTCAAAACATACTTTAAATTCCTTTAAAATGCTTCAAAAATCAATAGAAACCTATCAAAGGATAATCCTATATAACCGTGCCTAAAAACTATTCACCTAACAAACCCACAACGTGTGAACATCCTGAATATTATCCCCTGCCATTACGCATGAACGAAATTAAATTAAATTTCAACAAGATACATCTCAGTCGCCTGCCAAGGACCGGAGGTGAGCCCACGATTTATATTGTTAGGCTCCCCTGTATTTGAACCTTTTAAATTTATGTTGTGTTGTTAAAACAGCCAATGCCAGGGGAGGTGACGCCAATTCTTTTTTATTGTTTTCATAAAGGTTTAATTTGTGATCTGGGAATTGGGAGTGGCTGTTTTATTTGTGAAAGGAGGGGCGAGTAGATGATACGGACACTAGGTTCTCGCAATGTATTTTGACTATAATTTTAAATAATCATTTGAGCTACTAAAAAAACTGTTATAATTCATTCAGGACATGATTCTAGAACCAATAGCGTAAAAAAATTCTGTGAAGGAGTAGATTGTCATTTAATAACCGACGAAAAATTTCAATGCTTATACGTATATATATTATATACCCATCAGCATTGAAATTTTTCGTCGACCACAAAACAAAACTGTCGATACTGTTACCCTGAATTCAGAACAAGAATGTGACAATGTGATGGAACGTGAAAGTCAGGCATCGTTTAAAACAGGGATAAGTGCTGACTCATTTCGACGATTTTCTTTATTTATTTATTTATTAAGGAAGGCACACCAACGATATATTTACAAGGGTAGTAACAATAGGTAATCACGAGTCTTCAATTCTGTGTAAATACATCACTACTATAATGATGTATTTATTGCTCATCTTATGATGCATGCACAACAAAGGTTAACAATTCATTAAATTATTAGAATATTAGCAAAACATAAAATAATATATTTATACATAATATTTAAGATTAGATTACAAAATAAAGTAAAAAATAATACATTTAGTCACTTTGCACTGAAACAATACAACCATACAAAATCATAATAAAATAAATATTTGTATGACCTACAAGTCGTTATAACTTCCGAATGACTGCACCATTTTTTTTTGTTGTGTTCGGTATTGCCAGGACAACGTTTGTATGAAAGAAAACTTCGGAAATTCGAAAAAAATTGCACCCGTGGGAAGCTGGGGCGGACCGCTAATTTTATCAAATAAGACTGTTGAATTAATCGATACCTTAACACGCTTGCCAATATATCAGACGAGAAATTGATAGAATATCGACATTTTGCTTCAATACCTGAAGAAAGAAAGAGAGAAAATGCGTTTATTTGTGGCAAACACGACGCATAAAAAGAACACAAAAAACAATAAGAAGTCGGGAGATAAAAACTTTTTAACAAAAAAAAAACCGACTTCGAAAAAAAACACTACAAAGTGAAAAATAACTTTTATTTCGGAAGTCGGTGTCTTTGGATCTGTATTTTAGTTTTTGCCACCGACTTCCGAAATTAAAGTTATTTTTCACTTTGCAGTGTTTTTTTTGGAAGTCGGTTTTTTTTTTAGAAATCGCGTAACAAACACAAAAAAAACATACCGTCGAATTGAGAACCTCCTCCTTTTTTGAAGTCGGTTAAAAATATGCGTCACTTTTAATTATTAATATTTTAATTTACTTCATAATCCACCGGAGGGGTCCGTGGCTAAATAATAACAGCCGCTGCACAGGTCGATCGATCAGGTTAAGCTACGCTTGCCGCTGTTGGTCTGTGGATGGGTGGCCATCTTTACATACCGAGACCCAACCCGAGTCGCTCCATGTAAAATACTGGTATTCACATGCATCCGGCTAGGCAGATGATGTATGACTTTATTATCCACCCCGAAGTGGTTGACAAGGTACTTCGGTCTCTTTTAGAAAATACGTGCGTGATAATATGCTATTTTATCCATCCTACTTTCAATCATTCACTCAATGCATCTGTATAAAAAATTCACGCATCATGGACAAAGTCAATTTCCATTTAAATTTGCCTCAAAAAAATCTAGTCCAACAATTTAAAACTATACTATCAGCACAGTCCAAAGCTTGAAATTAATTTCACGCCCTAAAACTCGGAAACTATTTCAGCGGATTATTCTACAGCTTCAATAAAACTCGAAAAGAATGAGCTCTATTGATAAACTACAGTTTAGTATTTTGTGTGTTTTCCAATCAAAATTGTCAACGGGTAGTTTGAAATACTGTTTCGTTGGTACAGGCGCCAGCACATCAAGGTACTACAATCTGTTAAATTTCTTTAATAGATTTTAAATTTTATCCCAAAAGCTTATGGCTCAAAGTTGATTGGGAAAATTTGACAGTTTCGGGTGGCTTGTGTCCGCACAGAGCTCTAAACCGCCGCGCTGGCAGTGCCTAGAGATGGCAGTACTAATAAAATTCACAACTTCTCTCACGAACCACATCCAAAGCCGCCAGTTTCGCCGACACGCGTCGACGACAGAGGCAACTGCAACCGTGTCGGCCGCCGTCGACGCGTGTCACTCGTGTGTATGCACACTTACGGTGATACGCTTGGTTTGTATAGAAAGAGTTGACAATACCACCTCCAGCAGCTATAGCCGAGGCGTCTCTGTGCTCCGTGAGTAACTGTTGAGTTTGGCACCTGGATTCGATCTCCAGGTCGCGTAAATGTAATTAGCTGTCTCCAAAAGGACTTTTTTTTGGTTGAAGCCTGTTTGCGCCTGGTTGATGACCATAGACCGTTCCCTATCCATCCTAACATAGGACTTAGAACATAACTGGCAAAATATGAGTATACAATACATCATTGCCTACCCTCCAGGAGAATACAAGCGTGATGTGAGTAAAATTGTCAACGAGTGTTTCTGAATAAACAGTTTGAAAGTTAAATTCGATTTGGACTTGTACACTCGAACAGTTTGGAACATATGGGACAGGGTTATAAAACTGAAAGTTTTGCTTCTTTCAGACGGAGAATGGCTGTTTAGGGAACTGTTGAGAAAAGACTGATTAGTTTTGATAGAAAACGAGTTTATGGAGCGTGTGACGATTCAGATGATTGGGTTGGCGTGTTAGTTTCTTTGTAGCTTTATGGTTACTTGGAGAGTTTGCAGATAATTTTACGCATTGTGTGCAAGTCAATCCCATGCCTGTTAACACTGTAATTTGAAGAAATTGTAAAAAACAATTATTTTTAAGAGAGTAACCGTGGTATTTCTTGCCGGCTCTTCTCCATAGGAAACGACCAATTGGAACCGTGCACCTAGCTTTTGATATTTCATAAATCCCTTTGTAGGTTTATGTGAAGTAACATAATTTGTAGGTTTATATGACGTAACATAATTTGATTGATTAAACATTTATTTCTAACACGCTTAACCTATTTTACAATTTAACACTTAAATATACATATTATATACAAGTATATAATAAAAAAAGGAAAAGAAAAAGACAGAAGCTCATTGGGCATCAAAAAATTCGTCCGCATCGCTGTCAATGGGATAAGTGCCCAAAAGGCTGGCAGCATTACCACGTTGGATGGCAATGCCTATTATTTAGGCTAAAAATAGGCCAGCTCTAAAAAGATGATGAATGAAAGAAGATTGATTTGATTTGAATCTAACTTGTGCATGGTTTACACATAACTTCTTATCATAAAAAAAAACTAAAAACTTTAATCGTCCTACTTCAGACTGCTTTTATCTGGAGGCCAAGCGTTACTGATCAGCTTGAGTTGAGCTCCTGCGCTATGATTTCAAAACGTTGTCTTATTTACCTGTAACAACAAAAAAGTTTATATTATTAACATCGTCAAGTCCGAACTTTTCTTTACAGAACGAATATTATCATAATAATTATGCTCAGGAGTGATGCAGTGGTGGCGCAGTAGTAATGTCCCCGACCTACAAGTAGTAGGTCGTAGGTTCGAACTCCCGACTAACGCTTTAATTTGTGTAAATCAACTTTGAACCTTATGCTTTAGTAAAAGTGTTCATAATGATGAGTACAATATCCCATTTCGGTTTGTCGCATGTATTCAATTTCACCCTGTATTATTATTATATCATCACCACTGCTCTCAGAACGGTGAAGGAAAACATCGTGAGGAAACCGGCATGTCGCAGAACCAAAAATTCGAAGACATGTGACATCTGCCAACCCGCACTGGGCCCGCGTGGTGGATTACGGCTCACAGCCTCTCACCAAGAGGAGACCTGTGTCTCAGCAGTGGGAACATTATAGGCTGATTATGATGCTCAGGAGGAACCCCGGCATATCCCAGAACCAAAAAAATCGAAGACAAGCGACATCTACCAACCCGCGTTGGTCCCGCGTGGTAGATTACAGCCCACTCCCTCTCGAAGTGAGGAGGCCTATGTCCCAACAGTACTTATATGCTGATTATACAATAAACCTCAAATTCTCAATTCAGAAACCGGAAAAGTCAATGATATATTTTTTTTTTATATTATACTTTGCCCCACACTAGGAATTTCTCCAGTATTGTGGGTGCGTTTATAAACATTTAAACTCAAACAGCCAGACCCGGAACAACTACTTGTAGGTCATAGGTACAAATATTTGTTGAGTGCGGGAAAAAAAAATATCATTGACACGCTTCAGCGTGTCCATCAAAAGCTTCTTGCTTGTCACTCTAGCTGATTAGAACACCCCTCCTCTACCAAACTGGCTACCATTGACCACGCCATTCATACCATCAAGGATTAAAGTCCCTTCCGCTTGGTTTATTTTCGAAGTCTGGGAGACCGCGCCCGTTATCTAATAACCAGTATTATCCAATCGATCACTCAGCAACGGTTGCCGCTGCAATTAGGGGTAATAAAACCACCCGAATTTACCCTCAGCGGCTTGAAATGACCCTTGGTACAGTTGCCGACAGCGGTCGACAAGCTGTTTTAAACCTGTTTTTGAATTTGTTTATGTATTCGTACTGTCAGTCGTCAGTCAAAAATGACAGTTTTCGTTGCGGGTGTTAAAGTCACCTCGATTTAATTGCATTGATGCACATACATATTTTCATGAAATATTATGTAAAGCAAATACTGGTTTGGGATTGTTTGTCAAGACAAATGAAGTTAAAAGAAAACAATAATAATCTGTAAAAACATAAACCCCCTTACTGTTAAACGTATTATATCAGATGAATAGTTACACACCGATCTCTCTCTTTCAGTCGTCAATAATTTGAATTTCGAAAGAAGAAGACAAAGCGTTGTGTAACTATACAGACGCTATACAACGTTTATTAGTAAGGGGGTAAATGAATAATTAAATAAATCTCTCGATCTCCCGGTTTAAATTTTTTTTTAAGTGTCAAAACTGTATTAATCTTACGCTTTTAACTAATTAAACACACATATTAAACCTAATTACAGACACAGCATTTTCCAGTAAAATAATTCACGAGAATTAATACGATAACGCCGTCGAGTGTACACGACCGCGCCCGGACACGGCGGAAATTATAGTTAATGGATTCGAACCCTGGCAATATCGGTGCATAATTGCATCAAGCGTGACGCCAGCGCATCAAATTTTAATATCGTTTCCATGTAAAATCAGAATTTGCGATCATACGACGCCCGGTTATATTTATTCGGCCAATTATGAGATGCGGTAGCGAACGGGGGATGATACACATATTTTTTGACATGACTGTACTTAATTTTTTAATGGTTTTGTTATGTTTCGTGGGTTGAAATTGATATAGTCGTGCTATATTGGTGGATCTCTGTTTTGATTTTTGTTTTGTTTATTGTTTTGACTTAGCAATTTTTTTTATTCTATTTTATTTATAGAGAGTTTAATAACAAATTGATTATGCCACCCTCATTAAAAATTATTCCTTATGATCTAAATCCTATTTTTGCTAACTTATATAAGAGTCTTGTATCCTTTGACAATGGGGATGCAAGAATGCTATTACACCTTCCAACATCCAGTAACTTGGATAACAATATGATCTTTCGGCCTCGTTCCGGACGCACTCCATCAGTATATGGCAGGTGTCTTCCACTATATTTCACTCCGGACAATTTGGTGACGCAACTGGGTTGGGTGAAAATGGATTTAAATAAACAAGCGAACTATTGTCACCATACAACTATAACTATTGTCATTATTATTGTACTAATAGCGCCCCGCGGTTTCGCCCACATAAATCTCAATCCCATGGGAATATCGGGATAAATGATAAATGATTTTATTTCTGTAAGTAGGTTTGTACAAACACTTTTACACGTCAATCATATTTTTTTTAAACTAGATGAGGTCGGCGTTTCCTAACTGACTATTCTGAGAAGAAAGGCCGAAACAAACTCAGAAGTCACATCTCTTTTAAAGTCCAGACAAAAACTTGGTCAGATCGTGTGAAGACCATGTAGATTGGTGTCTGAAATGGTCTTTTGAGGAAAGAACCACACAGATTGAGCGGACCTGTCCAATCTGTGCACGCATTTGTCAAAAATCGTGCAGCTCAACTCAGAACTTGAGGAGCTCAACGATTCGACGAAAAATGCCAAAGACAGGACATTTGGGTAGGCCGCATAAACTACTCAAACTCTGGCAGTTTGAGTAGTTTATGCGGCCTACCCATCATGATTAAAACTAAGAAGGAAAAAAAGAAATGACCCACATAGTCCTCACATTCACAATAATTAAATTTAAAAAAAATTAAAAAATTACTTACAAAGTAAATATTCATGTCATTGATAAAAAGTATCTTAAGCGTTAATCCTAGTAATAAGTTACATTAGTGCCAAATTTCATAAAAATTCGTTCAGTAGTTTTGCGTGTAACAAACATCCATCCATTCTCACAAACTTTCGCGTTTATAATATTAGTAGGATTGATCAGGCAGTGGTAGTGGTTCTTGGTAACCAGTCCACTTTAGCCACCCAAACCCATAGTCCAACTTTCTATTTTTCCATATCCTGCAATAGTCCTACACCAATCCTTGGGTGCACTTGCATAGTGCACCCAAGGATAATCGTCGGTTGGTGCCGCATTTCATTAACATTTCTTAAGTGGCCTCTGCGAGTTTGCTTCGGCCAATCGTACGCCTTCCAAAGGACCAAACTCATGTTCCCGAGATATGTAAAATAGAATAATATGAGATAATAATATCTAGACTAGATCGTAACGCTTTTTTTTGTTTAATAATAAAAACGTTTATTTACTTTTATTCTCAATTTTTTCTTCTTTAAATGTTTTTTATAGTGTTTACAAAAACACATTAATTTTGTGGAGACTGGAGCCTGTACTAAGAATACATCTACTAATAGATGATAATGGTAGAATGGAAGTACTTTATACCCACGTGAAATTAACAACCTCATTCACAGGTAAATGATTTTAAAAAGCTTCGAGTTCCATTCTAAGAATCTAGTTAAACATTATGGCAATCCAATACAAGAAACATAAAACTACAAACGATTTGGAATCAAACGAATTGATATAACTAATGGATTGTCTTTACTTTAGTGGTGATAAAAATGGTTTTATATCTGACTATGATAGTATTTATGGGTAGTTAGTTATACGGGTAATTTGTTATACGGTTAGTTAGTTATACGGGTAGTTAACCAGAGTCTTGATTTCACATCTTTTATCCGACTACTGGCAAGTCAAACGGAAAGGATTATGATTCTTGCAGACAAGTTTTGTGAGATAATTTCATTGATATTTCTATATCCTGAAATGTCTTGTTCCCTGACCCGCCGCGTCATATCGCATCGCCCACGCTGTTACTTGGTTTTCTTTTAGCGGTCTATCTAAAACTATTTTCTGTTAGCTTGCCTCCTTAGGGTCGTTGCGTGATGTTATATAGCCTAAACCTTCCGCGAGAATGGGGCTATCAAAAACAAAATATTTTTTTAAATTCAGTAGTAGGCAGGTAGTTCCAAAAATTAGCTCGCTCAAAAAAAATACACAAACAAACTACCACTGCCACCACTACTAACTTTATTATCTATATATAGTTAAAAGAGTGTATTGTTATCGAGATAATTAGAAAGTGTATTAAATAACTCTTGGACAATTCAAAAGAGCCGATAAATATCCTCTCTTTTTCTTTTCCCTTCTTTTTTTTATATACTTGTATATACTATATAATATGTATATTTTAGAGTTAAATTGTAAGATAATTAGGTATTAATAAATGTTCCTACTCGGTAAAAAAAAAAAAAAGAGCCGATAAATAATTTAATTGAAATAAATTCGCGTGTCGCGGGTTCGATTCCTGCACGGAACAAATATTTGTATGACCTACAAGTAGTTGTTCCGGGTCTGGCTGTTTGTGTATGTGAGTTTAAATGTTTGTAAACGCACCCACAATACAGGAGAAATTCATAGCGTGGAACAACGCTTTAAAAAAAATAGTTTTAGTTTAGTATATTAAATTTCAAGGCAGCAAGATAATATTGTAATCAATGTACGCGGTGATTGTCATATACATTAGTCCTTTAGTTATTAAGTTTATTTCTAGCATTCCTAAGTTTAATTTATGTGATGTGGCTGTACTTTTTTAAACTAAATCAATACATAAAATGGTTTGAGTTTGAAGTAACAAGCAGTTATTTGAATGTGTTCAGAAATATATAAATAACATTCGTAAATACTCCGTTTCGCTGTAAACTTAACAGACATATTAAGATAAAATACAACCCATATACAACAAGAAAGACGCCAACATTTCATCATAAAACTGAAACTAATTATTACCGTCATTAAATTAAATATAGTAATGAGCAAAGTAATAAAATTACGTACACACAAAATGGCTGACTTAATACAATCATACAGACAAACAGACATGAAGAAACAGAGAAATAAATGCATTAAAACTTTTGCTTGCCTCCAAAGTAATTGTGGTCGTGTTTCTAGGGCGCCGCCATTTTAATTACACGTCTTAGTAACGCCACAGAACGAAATAGGTACAGAAGGTCGGCTCCATCTTAGAACGAGCGTAAAACAGGCGCACGCACACAGACGCGTACATACAGCGCGCGGCGATCTCAAACGAATGCCAGTGGCGAGTGCGCTTGCACTGACTGTACGTGAAGCGTGTCTATGTATGCGTGTGTTTTCGTTCGTATCTATGGAGCTGATATTCTATAATAATTAACCTGCCTAGCCTTTTCCCAACTATGTTGGGTTTGGGTTCCAGTCTAACCGGATGCAGGAGCTGAATACCAATATTATGCACATAGCGATTGCATAGGTGACCTCCACAACACAGTTACTGGGTAACACGATACCCCTTACTGGATGTCAGACTTTTGGGCTTCCATAGCGACTGTCAAAGATCTACAACTGACAGCCAAGACCAACGGCAGAGCGGAGCTGACCTTCCGTATCTACCTATTTTGTGGTAACTCCGTTGACGGCCGGCCGCGACAAAAAGTCGGGCAAGAAGTTTCAACGATGTTAATTACGTTTTATTATGTCATTGCGGTGTTTTTAAGATTTTTAATTTTTATTAATGTTTTTAAATTAAATGGGTGCTCGTTGTTATAGTAATGAAGTTTTAGAATAGAAGATTGTTTTGCAGACTCTACTTTGCTCTAACGCATATAAACACAACATAAGAATCATAAATATTTTAAAAATTGGTCACATTATATTTGCTTACGAAAATCTGACTCAGCCAGCACAGCTAGAAAATTATAGAGAACAATTTAAAACTTTATGCCCAAAGATAAAATACCGAGCAAAGCTATACTAAGCAAAACCTAACCTAAATTCACAAATAATACTATACAATACGCAAAAGACCTGGAAAGGTTTTCATTTAATAAAAACAGAAAAAACTAAAAAAATACCTTCATTTCAAAATCAAAATATTTTATTTCACATAAGCCTACATGGGCACTTATGAAACGTCAGAAGCTAGGTGCACGGTTCCAATTGGTCGTTTCCTATGGAGAAGAACCGGCAAGAAACTCCACGGTTACTCTTTTTAAAAATAATTGGCTTTTACAATATTTATAATATAGGAGGATAGCGTAGGCCTGTCAACAAGTATCAGGTACTTGATAAAATAAAAAATGGTCTACAGATCTAAAGTCTACAAGGCCTACAAAGTCCTCACATTTACAAAATAAGAATCTATCAAAAAGATAAATAAAAACCTAATAAAACATAGTGATATCATTCCCATTACAACCACAAATAAAGAGATGAAAAATTTGAATTGTCTGTATATAATGTCAAGTAATAAAGAGATTATGTCAAAAAACTATGTAAATAAAGTAAAGTAAATAAAAAATGAACATCGTAATTTGAGAGCAGTTAATAGACATTTAAATAGTTAAGCCGTTAATGAGGAGCCAGGGAAGCCACATGCGCAGAAGGAATTATTGCCAAACTACCTTGTCTTCAACATAGTCTTTAATCTTATAATAAGCTTTTTTGATAAGGACACGTTTGATGAAGGTTTTGAATTTTCCATCGCTAAGTTCTGTAACCGGCTTTGGCAACTTGTTATAAAAACGGACGCCGTTTACAAGAAATGACTTGCTAGTTTTAGTTAGTCTAAATTTAGGTAACACAATTTCATTTTTACAACGTGTATTTATATTGTGGAAATCGCTTTTATTCTATCAAGTTCCGCAGGTCCATGTACAAAGCAAACATATTAACTGACATGCTCACATGTGTATGTATAAATGTAAATACTATTCAAAAGGAAAGTTAAAAGATACGGCTCCGCCAAAGTTTGCGAATCGGCTAAAACGCATTACCATAATAAATTATTCTATATCAAAGCGATCGGACCGTGAATAGGTCGCTTTAAGTATCCTTCGAAAGTTTATAGAGTTTCGACCTCGACTCGATGTAACGAGTTCCTCGTTACACGTACTGTATGAAATGTATCTTACTTGGGTGGTTTTAACAACTCTTAATGATATGACGGACTTGAAAACAAGATGTGAGAGTGCTGTCATAATTATAGCTTTGAAGTTCTTGACTTTTAATTTATTTACCTTTGAAAAAGAAAGACGTACCTATAGACGTAGTAAATTATCATACAAATTCGGTTGATTTTTGTATGAAATTTGAAGGGTGCATGACTTGACATTCGTTGCCATGCATACATTAAACATTACTACATTAAGGGGCTTACAGGACCTAAACGCAAAAAACGCAAGTTTTAGAAACAATAAAAGTTGTATGATCGACTACAGCAAACAAAATCAAAAATATATATGATATTGATCAGGATATATGCTAGGAAGATAGTGTGTTGAAAACATACGTTCCTGCGGCCTTCACAAGGTCGTCGGACCACCTTGTGGGAGGCCTTCCAACGCTACGTCTTCCGGTACGCGGTCGCCACTCCAGAACTTTCGGCCCCATCGGCCATCTGTTCTGCGAGCAATGTGCCCTGCCAACTGCCACTTAAGTTTGGCAATTCTTCGGGCTATGTCGGTTACCTTGGTTCTCCTGCGGATCTCCTCATTCCTGATTCGATCACGCAGGGAAACTCCAAGCATAGCCCTCTCCATTGCCCTTTGGGTGACTTTTAGCCTCCTATAAGGTTAATATTGAAGTAATTTATCCTTCCAATCAGAAATAAACACCTTACATATCGACCACTCTCAATGCCGATTCTCCGGCATTTCAAATTTACCTCCACACAAACTCCATACACGTACCGTTTGTGAGCAAAAGGTTAACGATATGGACTTAAAAAAACAAAAATAGCGTCCTAAGGTTCTTACCTAATCAAGGGCCAACCCTCGAGCTAATAGAAACTTTATCCCTTCAAAATTTTCTTTTGATTAAATTCGTCTACTGAAGGCGGAGGAGAAATGTTTTTTTCAATATTTTTTATAAAAACATTCTGAAATTAGGATTGCGATCTTTCAAAGATAAAGGCAAAAAATATATGTTGTTTTAGGGTAAGGGATTGATTATGTTATATATACAACTTTATATTATAAAGTTTCTTGCGTAGCGGCTACGACGTAGCTCTGACGTCATGGCTATGCGAGCTACGTGGTCGTAGCATATTGGTTGGGCAACGCGGAAATAGTTGAGAAACCCTTCCCTTTGAGTCGGCCTTGTATAAATTTTATATTAGTTGTAACTTTCTAAGGGAGAGCAATATTTGTAAATTGCCTGTAAATAATTTATTTTTAACGGGCTTTCATTACGTCGTATTTTATTTTTGGAACGAAGTTCTTTAACGCTGCTTGCGGCATTGACAGAGAGAGCTAGTTACACCGTTTTCAAAGGTGCTGAAGCCAATAGTGAGGTCAAAGTGAAAATCCAAGATAGCGGCTGCAAACATTTTAAAATTTTCGTCATGGGTGTCGTTTTCATGGTTTTTGAGGGTGCTAAAGTCAATAGCGAGGTCAAAATGATAATCAAAGATGGCATAAACTTTATAAGAGCTTCTAAAAACTTACACTAGATGGCTCTGTATTAAAATGCGTATCTGTTCAAAGCTGCTAAGAACCAGTTCTTGTTGAAGGAGTCCAGTTCATCCCGCCATCTCCGTCTAGGCCTACCACGATGTCATTTGCCATTAAGAGGGACCCATTGGGTCGTAAGTTTGGCCCATTGTTCGTCCGATATGCGGCAGATTTGTCCAGCCCAGTTCCATTTTAGCGTGGCAGCTTTCCAAGACTAATTCAAATAAAAAAGCAATACCGTTATGCATCTTTTTGACATTAACAAATCCTGCTCACCTTTTTTGTGCAACAAATCGACACATTCAGCTCAACATAGCTCAGCCACAAAGACTGAACGACACACCGCTCACCGTGCTAAGCCCCCACAATAAATATGGAAGTTTGTTAAATTGTTAGCAAGAAACAATAAGTTAAGTCGGGTTAAACTGGGGCCAACCACAAGCATTGCCGGCCAAGCGCCAAGCCTGAACGATTCCGACAAGATTTACTCGCTAACTTGTACTGCGGAACTCAAATTGTGCCCCTGACAGCTGTTCAAGTTTTTCAAATTAGGGTGTGCGTGTGTACTCGTAAAGGCTTGAGGGAACTATTTTTTTTTAATCTGATGTTGTTGCAAATGTTAGAGTAAAAATGTTCAGGTTTTTATTATTGCGGTTTGGAAAAACGCCTCGAGTTATACAAACACACAAATTTCACCTTTCATACAACTGACTGTAGTTGTGTTTAAGATGAAAATTGGGTGTTGTGGCATTTCAAATTGGCTGATAAGCATTAAGAGTATGTCCTTTGGACCAGTTTGTGAACAGCAATGCAAATATATCCACATAAAAATTATGATTAAGTCATCATTGCCTAGCCTTTTCCCGACTACACACATCAACACTGTCTAGGGATGTTTTGGATTAACTCAATTTACTCAAAATTTATTAAAAATAACATACAACATGTATATATTTTTATAAAGCCCATTTATCAGACTACACTCCAGAATAAAAGAAAACTATTTTTTTTGCGTAAACAAATTTTTATTCAATTATAGAAAAAACTTGAAATAATGGTAAAACTAGCAATGAATGTGTTTCTCAAGAAAAAGTGAAAAATAAGGAAAAATTAATCTGTTTTTAACAGTTATATGAAAAATCAGTAGTCAGTAATGACCCATGATATGACGTTAATAACGGTCCTGCAACGGTTTTTCATGCTTTGGATTAAGTTATCCAAGTCTTGCTGCGGTATATTGTTCCAGGTCCGACTAAGATGCAAAAAAAGTTGCCCTTCCGTCGCAATGTTTGCAGGGAAATTCTTCAAAGCCCTTCTTTGGAGCACGTCCCACGCGTGTTCTATGGGGTTTAGGTCAGGCGATTGAGCGGCCCAGCCTAAGACCGATACGTTGTGCTCCTGCAACCAGCTCGTCACCACTCTCGCTGTGTGCGGACGGGTGTTATCGTGCATGAGCGTGAATTCTTGGCCCATTTGTAGTCGATGGGGGTAGATTATTAGTACTAGCACCTCGTTACGGTATTTTTCAGCCGTCATGGTGTTTCTGATCCAAACGAGGTCTGTTCTTCCACCAACACGAATTCCCGCCCAAACCATAATTGTCCCGCCGTGGTATGAATGGACTTCCTGAGGATGTTGCAGACGGCTCTCACGACCAGGAACTCGCCAAACACGTACTCTACGTGTATCGGGATGGAAACCGAACCGGGACTCATCGGTAAACAGCACTACAGACCACTGGTTATCTTCCCAGAGCAAATTTTCACGAGCCCACTCTAGTCGTCGTCCACGATTTCCTCGGCGTAGTGCTGGAGTACGAAGCGGTCTGCGAGCATGAAGGTTAACTTCATGCAGCCTTCTCCTCACAGTTTGGTCACTCACAAGCAACTGGTGCTCTGACTGGAGCCTCTAAACCAACTGCATGGCCGTAACATTTGGTTGTCTTCTCGCGGCTACTTGCAAAAATCGGTCTTGTCGTTGAGTGGTTATGCGCGTCACGCCTGGGTGTCTTTCAGCCACTTCACCAGTAGCACGATAACGTGACCATAACTTTGATATCACGTTTTGTCTTGTTCCAATCTCCTCAGCAATACTCAGTTGAGTAGCCCCAGCTTGGAGCATGCCTACTGCCCTTAACCTTTCCTCTCTGGTTAAATGGCGCCGCTGCATGATGCACACAATAACATTAATTCGAAATTAACCGATAGCCTGTTGTAAAACTTAAATTTGACACAAAAAAATAGCCAAAAACTACTGTACGTAAATGAAACCTTCGGATTTTGCTACCATTATGCCGCGTAAATCTTTTGTTTTTAATTTATTTTTTCAAATTCAAATTTAGAATCGTTCAAAAAGGTTTACAAAATAAGCTTTCATCAAAAGAATTTAAAACTGGACAGTATTTTTTGAGTTTAAGAACTTTATACAAAATATCCCTAGACGGTGTTGATTATGTTAGGGTCGGCTACCAATCCAACCGAATGCAACTGAATTCCAGTATTTTACATGAAGAGACTGCCACAACTCAGTTACTGGGTAAAACGGTACCCTTTGGTACTTTCGGGCTTCTGACGACCCGTAACGGCTGCCAAAGATCCACGAATGACAGCTGGGACCAACAGCCAAACGTGCTTTTCGAGACACGGAGGGGTCTTGATATATAACGATGGTCACCCATCCAAAGACCAACCGTGGCTAGCGTAGCTTAACCTGATCGATCGATCCATGCGGCTGTTATTTCTTAGTTATTCATAACACTTTCATTTGGTAAAATTATGATTAAGTATCAAATGCAATTGTTATGAATAATATCAATACCAATGCCTTTTACATCAGACCCATCATCACATCGCTAACCTCATAAAAAGTACCTCTTTGGCTCTACTCTATAAACTTTGACCACGAAACAACATTGATAAAAATTCCATAACCTTGTAGCTCTAGCATGCCTTTGAAACTCTTTAAAAGTTACCTCCACAGTTGCGTACAATAGTCTGCATAATAAAAAGTCTAGTCCAACAAATATGAAAACATTTTCAACATAATGTTGGCAACATAGAAACAACACGAATAAGTTGAATTACACAAACATAATAAGTTTGGAAACAAGTCAATAACTCATATAACATATTATTTTAAGGCTGTGCACAGACTATTCCCTCTATACTGATAATAAAGCTCGCACATCAAAACAGTCTCATATCCAAAATCTATTGAAAAATCTATTCTGACATACGTCGAAAACTGTTCTGTGCACAGATATAATAGACCTTGTCCACAGATATAATATAATAGACCTAGATAACGCAAGTATCACGATCTGTATGAAAACCAAGCATGATATTTTTTGACTACCTACTATGACGTGATGGGAAAATCAAATCGATTCAAAGACGCCGCCGCGTGCGGCACCCGTCTCGCCTCGCCCCCGGGGCCTAACGCCAGCGGCAGCGCTCACGCTCACCCAGCCAGCAATACACAGGACTGAGCACGAAAGTGGTGGCTTGCGATTTTTAGCACGCGAAGTAGTAGCTCTTGAATTGTCTAGGTGTATCTATATCTGTGGTTTGTCTCATAATCGTCCTGCCCTTACCGCAATTTATTTGTGGTTGACACAGTATGCCTTTTTCTTCCGTAAATCTCCATCAGCCATCATATCAGTAGTCCCACCCTTTCTACTTTTCACACAATCCGTGCATCGTTTCTTTAGCCTTCTCATACTCCATCCACTATCATACCCAACACTTTCCTCAACACATGTGCCCCATTCCTGCTCATCAAGCTGTTCTGAAAACAGCGATAAAAACTATTTTGGTCTGATATGCCATTTCTCGTAATCACAACCGTAGTCACAATCTCGTCTTCGCGGCATTCAATGTCTTAAACTTGACAAAAGAGCATGAAAACTATGACAGATTTAAACTGAGATTATAATGCGAATGTTCTTAACAATACAGCCGGCCGATTTTGTAAATATCTCACCGTGAAAACTTAGGTGAAGTGAGTTTGTTTTTGCTAGGAATTGACACTATTGACAGCTCACACCACGCTCACTTCACCTAAGTTTTCACGTTGAATTTTTTACAGAATAGCACCGCAGGTCCTGTCCTTCTGGTGTGCACACTGTCTTACATGATATCCTTATATCCCATCAAAAAGTAATTTCAACTTTATTATGACGTGTGTCTGATGTTGACGTCTTGTTTTTAGATTCAAATATTAAGTTACAAGCCTTCATTCCCAGTATCATATCGAAATCTTTATCGGAGACAACCCAGTTACTAACCTGTGATGCGTAAATCCAGGCTCTTTTTCGACTGACATAGTTTGAGCACTTGCGAATACAAAATGGCGGATCACCTAAAAGCTTCCTCAGAATGTACTGTCACTTTTTTATGCCTCTGAAAGCAAGACAAGGGACAATTGCTTTCAAAGCGTTTTGAATTTCTATAGCTACTTTCTACAGAATTGATATACGCTTTTCGGTAGCTTATGTTATAGGTCTACCAGAATCTTATGGCATAAAAAATATAAAACATTGTGGTTTTCATAATGTCAATCCAATGAAAATCACTAATTTTTTTTTTTATACCATGAGATTCTGGTAGACCTATAATCCCATAAATTTGTGCCTTTCCGTCGTCGTTATCTCTGAGAAAATGTCACTGGCTACTGCCGTGTCAAATGCTTATTAACATTCTTATTAATGTTCTAAACGCAGTAACATCTGCCTATTAATGCTGCAATATTACAGTATCCATACTAATATTATAAATGCGAAAGTGTGTGTCTGTCTGTTACCTCTTCACGCTTAAACCGCTGAACCGATTTAGATAAAATTTGGAATTGAGATATTTTGACTCCCGAGAAAGGACATAAGATAGTTTTATCCCGATATTCCCACGGGATCGAAACGTACATGGGTGACACCGCGGGGCGCTGCTAGTTATCTATAAACTTGTTCCTTTTTGTGTTTGCGTTCGTTCTCTGTGACATGTTTACTGCAAATAACCATATTTTCTTAGTTTCTTAATAGCTTGCCTTTGAACGTGTCCTACATACACTTTGTAAGATACGTTCAAAAGTAATCTGTGTAGTCAGTAGACAAAATTAAAGCCCCGTGTGCCAAAACTTATCCTACAACATTTTGACCTAATAACGTGGGTAGGTAGTAATTTCCTAAACGAACTTTTTCTCCAAATACTGTTCTCTCTGAACTCTTAACTTCTTTTACACCTTTCCTCACTGAGAGGTTTTCTTTTTGAGTATTAGAAAAAAACGTAGTTTCCAAGAACTCTGTAGATGGCGTTGAACTGACTACGTTACTAGGTGCCAAAGCCAAAACGCTGGAAAAAAAATAACATTTCGTCACGTCACATACGCTCGTTGACTGACACTTTCGTTTGCTTTCGTTTTACGATCTCAAAATTACATCCATGTGAAATAATCAAAACATGATGTGACGTTCCGTTCCTTACAGTAACTTACCAAGTTCAGCGCCATCTATCCAGCGACTAGGGAAGAGTTAAAAAAAAGAAAAAGAAAATCCCTCCTTCAGTTTAACAAAAAATTATGTTTATTTTTCATCTCACACCGACCTCATAAAAACAGGTAAAGTATTTTGTATGTAAAATTATGAATCACAGTCCGAACTTCAAAGTTTATGAATAATTCCCTTAAATAACATCATTTAAAATTTTTGTGGGAAATGCAAAATCTCGTCTCATGAATGTAATAAGATGCAAAATGAGTCAAAGTTTGTGTTTTTACAAAAAAGTCTCTTGTTGAGGCTTGCAATCTCTTTGGTAGTCAGAAAAAACTGCATCATCTGCTTTACCTTTTTTTAGTTTAATAGATTATGTTTTTGCTTGCAAATAGCTTTATTATACTAAACTTGTTCTTTTTTAGGGTTCCGTACCCAAAGGAAAAAACGCGACCCTATTACTAAGACTCCACTGTCCGTGTGTCCGTCTGTCACCAGGCTGTATCTCATGAACCGTGATAGCTAGACAGTTGAAATTTTCACAGATGATGTATGTCTGTTGCCGCTATAACAACAAATACTAAAAACAGAATAAAATCAATATTTAAGGGGGTTCCCATACAACAAACTTGTTTTTTTCGGTGTTTTTGCCTTGTGTTACGAAACCCTTCATGTGCGAGGCCGACTCGCACTTGGCCAGTTTTTATTTAATAACCTATACTGTCCCATAGCTGGGCAAACATCTCCCCATTCTTCGCCATTCATCTTTGTCTGCTGCCTTGTCCAGCCAATAAGTCGAGAAAGAGTCTATGGTCTTCGTAGTCCTGCCTCGGTAACTACGCCCGTCTTCAGGCACCCACTGCGTGACGACCTTGGCCCATCTCTCCTGATGTATCCTGTACAGGTGGCCCGCCCGGTCTCATTTCAGCCTTTTTTTTTTGCGGATGGAAAATCATTCCCCTCCCTCTGGGTTGAGCGGAAGGGAGTGTCAGACTCTTACTGACTAAAACCTACCCGTGTTCCTTCCTTAGCCCTTTATGTTCCGGGCCAGCGGACAACCCTTTCGGACAATCCCGCTGACGCAGGCTTCGGCCCTATGGGGCCCCTTCTCGATGCTGACATCTCTTTGAGGCGCGCGTGGAACACGTACGCGCCGTCCAGCACGGGCCTGGTCCTGATCGGACGGTGAGCTACCCATTACTCTCCGCCCGTCTCATTTCAGCCTCATGGCTTTATCACCAACATCGGCGATGCCTGTCTTTGTGCGTATTATTGTGTTGCGAATTTTATATAAGTTAAATATGTTTTGTAACTGTATTTCCTATCCCTATGTTTAATACATACCGTGGCAGCCTTTAATTAAGGCTACACTATAAAATGCAATAATAATATGTGTATTTTAACATTTATTTTTGGTGTATGCTTTGTTGGTTGTCCATAAATAAATACTTGTTCTTTAGCAAAGTTATTTTATATTGATTGCTACAGTAATGTTACCTGCGACGTGGGACAGTCTAAAACCTAGTTCTCAAATCTAGCTAGTTTCTACATTTCGTAGTAAATGGTTTCCAAACAAAAATCGGATATTAGATTTTCCTAGTAAAATCAATTTAGCGAGAAGTTTCAATTATGCACCCATCGGATGGAAACGAAGTTATCCGAAAAGTAGAGGTCAAGCTTTACCGTAATGGATGAGGGATGCTTATTGGTTTTGCTCATTTTCGGATAAGTCCGAATTTATCCAAAATGGATTTACGAGGGCTGCTAAAATGGCGGTAAATACATCGAACCATAAATACCTTATACAAGGTGGCGCAAAATTAATCACTCTAACGGAAGAGGTTATAACTTTTGTAAATGGCGTAGAACGTCAATCATATTTGACATTTGTGAACTAGACAGCTGCAGTATACAAACAGACAAGCAATGGAGCGCTATACTCAGCAAGGTATTGGATATTGTGAAGGAAGCGTTTCCTGGTCACGTAATCTCCCATTTTGGCGATTTGGCATGGCCAGAAAGACCGCCCTATTTAACCATCCCAGACTTCTTTCTTTGGGGCTACTTGAAGTCGCGGGTTTTGCCAACAAGCCTCAGACAATCGCAGCCCTTCATCATCATCATCATTTCAGCCAAAAGACGTCCACTGCTGGACATAGGCCTCCCCCAAGCACTTCCACTTCGACCGGTTCTGTGCTTCTCGCATCCAACGGGTTCCTGCGGCCTTCACAAGGTCGTCGGTCCACCTTGTGGGAGGCCTTCCAACGCTACGTCTTCCGGTACGTGGTCGCCACTCCAGAACCTTTCGGCCCCATCGGCCATCTGTTCTGCGAGCAATGTGCCCTGCCCACTGCCACTTAAGTTTGGCAATTCTGCGGGCTATGTCGGTTACCTTGGTTCTCCTGCGGATCTCCTCATTCCTGATTCGATCACGCAGGGAAACTCCAAGCATAGCCCTCTCCATTGCCCTTTGGGTGACTTTTAGCCTTCTTATAAGGCCCATTGTGAGCGACCACGTTTCAGTGCCATAAGTCATCACTGGCAACACGCACTGGTCAAAGACTTTCGTCTTGAGACACTGCGGTATGTGGGACGAGAAGATATTGCGTAGCTTCCCGAACGCTGCCCAGCCGAGTCGGATTCGACGATTGACCTCTTTCTCGAAGTTAGACCTACCTAACTGGACAGTTTGTCCGAGGTAAACATACTCGTCCACGACTTCGAGTGTAGCGTCTCCGATCTTTATGGGAGTGGGTGTTACATGGGCATTTGACATGACCTTCGTTTTGTCCATGTTCATTTTAAGACCCACTCTTTCGGAGGCTCTACTGAGGTCATCGAGCATTGTACTGAGGTCCTCCATAGTCTCAGCCATGACTACGATATCGTCGGCAAACCGAAGGTGAGTTATGTACTCGCCGTTGATGTTGATGCCAGCCCCTTTCTAGTCCAAAACCTTGAAGACATCCTCCAGTGCAGCGGTGAACAGTTTCGGAGAGATAACGTCTCCCTGTCTTACACCTCGCTGCAGAAGGATATGTTTCGAGGTGTGATCCTGGAGTCGGACTGACATAGTGGCGTTTTCGTACAAACACTTCAGCACCTCGATGTACCGATAGTCGATCTGGCACCGTTGAAGAGACTGCAGCACAGCCCATGTCTCGATCGAATCAAAGGCTTTCTCGTAGTCCACGAACGCTAAGCAGAGAGGCAGGTTATATTCTTCGGTCTTCTGTATAACCTGTCGCAGCGTATGTATGTGGTCTACGGTGCTAAAGCCTTTACGGAATCCGGCTTGTTCGGGAGGCTGGAAGTCGTCAAACCTGCGCGCGAGACGGTTCGTGATGACTCTCGAAAACAGCTCGTAGACATGGCTCAGGAGTGAGATGGGCCTATAATTCTTAAGAAGGGCATTGTCGCCCTTCTTAAAGAAAAGTATCACCACACCTCTGTTCCATGCCTGTGGTGTTTTGCCCTCGAGTATGACGGAACCAAACAGCTTCTGAAGGGCCTTAAGAACGGGTTTTCCGCCGGCCTTCAGCAACTCGGCCGTAATTCCGTCATCACCCGGCGCCTTGTTGTTTTTTTTTTTTTTTTTTTCGCAGCCCTTAAGGAGAATATTCGACAGGAATGCAAACAGTCATGCGCAAAGTCTTGGAAAATGCGATAAAACGGGAACAAATATGTGTATGAACACTGGTGGCAGCCATTTGACGGATATCATCTTTTCCACTTTACAGAAAAAATTGTAAAGGTCCAAAAAAAGATTTGTATCACTCAAATTTTTTTTTTTTGTAAAAAAGTTATTCAAAAACTAGATTGGATGATTAATTTTGCGCCACCTTGTACTTACACAAGATTCTACTCGTTATCCTTTATCGATTTTGAAATGCCTACCGCATTTCAAAATCAAACTAATTAATACAAAAAAAAACCTTTTGTTTTATGGTCACGAAGTACTCGTCCGCATCGCTGTACCTAATCCGGAAAATAATTATTGATTAATTGTCAAACATTGACCCCATGAAATACAAAACGGTCAACAAGATCGCAATATAACGCCCCTGATCACCAGTCCTTCAAAGTCACATAAAAACATTTAAAATGAATACATCACATTTATATTATTAAAGAAAGTCGTGAACCCGGGTCATAACTCGGAACATGATCCGTTTTATCTCCGAGTTCGTTCTCTAGTTATATGAAAGTAGGGATGTGCCGTGCACACGTCAAATTCATGAGCGGACACTTTGGTATCCGTTTTGGAGTGTTCTGAGAAATTGAAGTTTTTAAAAATGTTAATTTTTTGTGAGAAACGCGTACAAACAGGTGGATTTCAAACACGGAAGAGTTAAGTGATTTCAAACGTTAAAAAAACTTTTATATCTTGTATGGGTTATATGTTACTGAAAGGTGAGATTGGTGTGTGTTTTTTCTTTGCCAATACCATTTAGAACTCAATACAACTGTGTTTTTCGCACCTTGTAGATTCAGTTATAAGTATGGAAAAACAAAGACAAGGTGAATTACTCTGGCGTGGATTACTCTTTATTTTCCAATTTTACACACATCAACACGGTCTAGGGATATTTCATACTCAATTAAATAACTCGAAAAGTACTGGCCGCATTGGAATCTTTTATACACCGATTTGTTTGTAATTTATCTCAGACTAATTCCAAATTTAAATTTTTGAAAATTCTTTTGTTTCGGTGGCAAAAAATGTCTTGATGTATAGGAGAGGGAATTTTCATTTGTGCGAAATTTAGAAAACAATACGAATTACGTTTACTTACAGTTTTTTTTCATTTTTAAACGAAAGATAAAGTTAAAATTGAGGTATTGTAGCCATGCAACGCCGACATTTGACGAGGGCGGAGATGTTACGAGCTGTGGGAATGCTGGAAGCTGGATCTGTTCAGCGTAATGTTGCTGAGGCCATAGGGACCCATCAAAATGTAATTTCAAGATTGTGGACACGCTATCGTGCCACAGGTAAAGTAGCGGAGAGGCACCGGGGGCCAAGTCGCATCACTACCCCCAGACAAGACCGATTTTTGCAAATTACTGCGCGAGCACAACCAAATGCAACGGCGACTCAATTGGTCCAAAGGCTGCGAGTGGAACACCAAGTGCTTGTGAGTGACCAAACTGTAAGAAGGCGACTGCATGAAAGCAATCTACGCTCCCGTAGACCACTCCGGGTCCCACCTTTACGGAGAGGCAATCGTGGACGACGATTAGAATGGGTTCGGAACCACGTGGACTGGGGCCGTGAGCAATGGTCCAATGTGCTGTTCACGGATGAATCCAGGTTCGGCTTCCATCCAGATTCACGAAGGACGCGTGTTTGGCGAGTTCCTGGACGATGGAGCCGTCTCCAGAACCCTCAGGAAGTTCACCCATACCAAGGAGGAACAATTATGGTTTGGGCAGGAATTCGTCTTGGAGGACGGATGGATCTCGTTTGGGTGCGGGGCAATATGACGGCAGAACGATACGTCCAACAGGTGCTGGGGCCCGTAATCTTGCCCCACAGAACACAAATGGGGCAAGATTTCCTGCTCATGCACGACAATGCCCGGGCACACACGGCGAGAACGGTAGCAGCTTGGTTACATACACATAATGTTAGGGCCTTAGACTGGCCTGCTCAATCGCCAGATCTAAATCCCATTGAGCATGCGTGGGATATGCTGCAAAGAAGAGCTCTGAAGGAAGTTCCTGAAAATCTGGCTACAGAAGATCAACTTTTTGCGCACCTCAGAAGGACATGGGACAATATTCCGCAGCAAGACATTGACAACCTTGTTCTGAGCATGCCGAATCGTTGCCGATGTGTTATGAACATCATGGGCGCTTTCTCAGACTACTAACTTCAAGTTTATAAACACAAATTAAATGATTTTTCTATTTTTTTCAGTTTTTACTCACAAATTAAAAGTTCATTCATATACGATTTCCGTCTATGCTTCATTTTTTTTCCATAAAATCCTGAAATTTTAATCTAAGTACCTTAACCATTATTAAAAAATGGTAGAATATTAAATAACGTATCTTTTAAATATATACATGTCATATAAATAATTAACACATTGATAGTAATTCGCTTTTTAAAAAATATCCCTAGACCGTGTTGATGTGTGTATTTTTAAAGTGCATTGAAACTTCCACCATATTTTTTGCCAACCCTATCCTCCACATGTGAGATACTACAAAACACAAGGACCTAACAAAATAATGGGCAAGTTTGTATCGCTGCACGCCGCCGCCGCCGTGACGACGTGTCACGCCGTGACACAAACACGTTGCGAGCGTGACGGCGGGTGCTTAAAACACTGCCTAATGTTGAAATGTGGTCCAAGATGTGGGTGAAACTCAAACTCAAAGCATTTATTTCAAATATACCAATTACAGGCACTTCTGAAAGGTCAAGCGGTCGGTCATTCAGAAAGCTGAAGCTAATTGCACATTCCAAAGCGTAGTAGTACATATGAAGAAGAACGGGCAAGAAACTCCTCGGACACTCATTTAAAAATACCAATCAGAAATATGTATAAATCTGGAGACATGCCAACGTCACGGCTTGACAAAAAGTTGCGAGCGTGATGACTGATAAATAAATAATAATTTATTTCCCTCTCAAAGTACAGACGCCAGCCAGCACATCAAGCTACCCGAAACTGACAAATTTTCCCAATCAACTTTAAACCTTATGCTTTAGCGATAAAGTTGAAAATCTATTATAGAAATTTGACAGATTGGAGTAGCTTGATGTGCTGGCGTCTGTACAACAAAAATGTAATCTATGTACAATAATTCATTAAGATGTTTGGTGGTTGTACCTACAGCAGCACAAAATAGATGGTCTACCAACTCCCAAACTATGTCACGCTTGTATTTATGATGGATGATAGACCGCGCAAGGTCGCGTTCTTTTCTTTTGGAATGATTGTAAGTGAAAATAGATCATGAGAGAAATATAAAGTATTTGTCCATTGATAGTCTTTTTCCATGTTCCAACAAACTGTCATGGCGAGCGGAACTATGTAAGAATGTTGCATGCGTGACAGCGCAGCGTGAAGACAGAACATGGGCGTAAACGAGCGTGCTATCAGTGCAGTGGCAAATGAACTAAGTAGTATATGTAAGTTGTTTAAGAAGATTCTATTTATATTTTATTTTTATGTGTATTTTTATTTCTTTTAACTTTACATACATAGTTTTTAATTTTTGGAAGTTTATAAATGGCAACTGTAAGCGCTGTTCGTGGCGAAAACATAAATAAACTTATGTAGTGAAATATAAAGAAAATCACTTTTGATATGGTCTATAATATTATTTAATTATAAGTTGGTCCGTCACATTTCGACCATTTTTATCAAGAAGCTTCGATCAATAATAGTAGCAAGAAGTTACAAAAATCTCTCTCTTGCCAGCAGTAATAAAAAGTCACATCAAAATGTTGCTAGCTACATAAAAATATACTTAAAATCTATGTTCGGATACAAACAAGCGCTAATTGCACATTAGTTATCTAGATATTAGACTTTAAGCTTTTTGAAGAATTAATAAATAAATAATAGAACCCCGTGTGAAATAGTGAGTTAGTATAACAACGAACAAGAAGCATATCTCATTTTCCTTCGAACAAAAGCTCATGAATTTTATTTCATTATCGCTTCGGCTGAACCCTTGCACCACTCACCCCCGTGTAACAGGATACAAATTACTCTAAGAAACAGATAGCTCTAATAAACATACAGTTTCAACGTACAGTCAACAAAAGAGATAAGTATGCAGGATCGTCGGATATAGTTGAAGTATAGTAAGAAACCGATGAATGTTCTCGAATAAAATTCTATTTTATTAATAGAAAACAATCAGCTCATTTATCAAATTAAATTTCAGTCGACAACATCCATCGGTTTCTTACTAAACTTAAACTATTTTTATTTATTTTTTTATTAAACTTTATGCACAAGTAAAAACTGTACAAAGGCGGATTTATTGCCTTGGGCATTTTCTACCAGTCTACCTTAGGGTGATGCAGAGACAATACACAGTAGGTGCAATTAAATACGCAGGGCTGGTGATAGTAGAGAGTGGTTATGTGGAACTATTTGCATTTGTGCTTAGAGGTTATATCTTAGCTCAGAACCTCCCCAATGTAAAGCGATATCACCCATCAAGTTCTCAATAGACTCCATTTTATCCGCCGCCTCGCGCTTACAAATTAGAGTGGTGACAAGGAATTTAATTGGCGCTGAACGTACGCGCACCTCTAGTTTTCGATTGCTTGAGATATGTTTATTGCTCCAGTGTTTAGTGCAGCTCTTAAACTGTTTAATAAAGGTGGGAATACGCAGGGGTGGTGATAGTAGAGAGTGGTTATGTGGAACTATTTGCATTTGTGCTTAGAGGTTAGATATTAATCCTAGTACTAATGTTCTATTCTGGTTTCCAGTTTAAGATTACGGTTGGGTTAATCTTTAGTGGATAAAACTGATTGGTTTTGAAAAATATAGCATAAAGAGCATATAATGTTCCCACTGCTGGGACATAATAATATGCCTCCTCTTTGTGAGAGGGAGTGGGCCATAATCCACCACACGGGCCCAGTGCGGGTTGGTGGATAGTGTGGGTTGGTTGGTTGAAAAATTCACATTCATTCAAAAAGGCCCAGTTCAGCGAAAAATGCCAGACAACTAGTGCCCACTGGTTTTCAACTGGACCTGATGTGTGAGGTGACGGATGGAAATCAGTTTCATACTGCAACGTGACGTGTGTATGCATACTAATAAGACATATACACATAAGACTCTTATTGACCAGTAATGAAGCAGAAACCTCATAGCTATGCATACTATAGCCTGCCATATGGAAGTAGCTATCAGCTCACGAATCTATTTATATGCCCAGTTTGACAATAAAAAATGTTACCATTGGTAGGTAAAACGATTCGTTTTTGTTTATAGGAACCGAGCATCAGTGAACGTCACTTTTTACTCATAGACACTGACGTCCCGTGACAATTCTAACAACGCCATATGACAGCTAGTTTGCGCTCAGTTGCGCCAAATTTGGACCCAAATATTTGTCTCTAGTCGCTACCGCAGCAGTCGATTTTGTACTCTGTGAACCTTTAGAGGTATGAGAAACAGTATGTAAAGTTCACTCATCCTCTATAGAAAAGGGAAGATCCGTCGGCCTTGTGTCTGGTCGGAGCGGGTGTTGTATCTGCCCTACGATTGATGTCGATTGATATATGCTAGTTGCGCGGTAAACTTCACTTGCGCGATGCAGGATTTTGATGCGTAGTTCTCATGTAGCGTTGTAGATGCCACCTTAAATCTATGTATGTATCTGGTTAGACTGAAAGCTTGCCCCAACGTTGGAAAGGGTTTGGCAAACAAACAGATAACATCAAAATCCAATTTATTTCAAGAATCTACCGACAAAAAAACATTTCCGAAAGATAAAGTTTACAAATACCAACATCTTTTCAAACAAGTTGAGATCGCCGTACAAAGAAAATTGCGCACAATACAATCGATGAACGCACACAAGTACTGGTATGTTAAGTTCCAAAGTTGTGCGGTCTACGCTATGCTGCAGCGGTTAAAAAGTTTCTACTACAAATAGAAGTGTTTGGTCTGCTGTTTAGGTTCAATTTCAAAAAATTTTGAGTTAGGAAGTTTCATATTTTTGTTAGGTACGGGAAAGATTGTGTCAGAAAAAGGAACGGTAAAGTTGCGTGTTATTTCACAAACATTCTTCAATTAGCTGTTGAGTTATAATAACCAATCAACTTAAAGAAACGTTTGGGGTAGACTGCATACAAATGACGATGAAACGTGTGTTGTGGTGCAACTTGGAAGACATCTTTGTCCAGCAGTGGACTACTATAGGCAGATTGATTTTTAACTATATCTATGTGAAAATAAACAATAGATAATTTTGAAAGCATGCCAAAAGTTTTTAACAATAAAATTATATAAATAAAGAATGCGCACCGGGTTTTGCGTGTTTGCAGGGGATTCCCTGTGTGTGTCTGGGGGGAGGGGGGAGAGGGTACTCTGAATATTCTATTGAAGCTTAACTATGTTCTTTATGTATCCCCATTGGACTCCTAGTGTAAACAACGTCACACGTTCGTGTAGCTTATTTACAGCTTGCATCCATTCATCTATTGCTTGCACTCCTAACAGTGGATATGTTGTACTTGTATGTTGCAAATACAAGAGTTACATATAAACATCATGCTTGTATTCCTGAAGCAGTAAGCAGAGTTGTAAGTACAGACGCCAGTAAATCCAGCTACCCGAAACTGTAAAATTTTCCAAATCAACCTTGAACCTAATGCTTTAGCGATAAAGTTGAAAATCTATTAAAGAAATTTGACAGATTGTAGTAGCTTGATGTGCTGGCGTCTGTACACCCACATCTCGCCAGGTTTTTAAGAGGAACCGAGACCACCCCTATGTGCTGATGGTGATCACCGGGGTGGTTTTAGTGAGGTCGGGTGACTTTTGAAGGTTTTCCCCCCAAAAAAAAAAGGTAGCTATGTTTTGGTCATAGATATGATCATCATCATGACCGATAGATACTGATTAGATGTATATAATAATGTACATTAGTAACAAGACATGCCAACAAATATTTATTACGAGACAAAACTACACGGCGGAAGTCACCGGTTCACTGAACTCCCGAGAGTTATATTTATCTTGATTTACATAAGGTCTAATTTACGGATAAAATTTCATACCATTCATTTCAAACATCCTTTCAACTCGCCACACAATTCAGGTATTTAAAAGCGGTGAGAATATTTTAACTTTCAGTTTATTTCAGGGGGCCTAAAAAGGCCACTTTGGCAGAATCATAAAAGGATAACATTATGAATTATAATATGGCGAAGACAGTCCGTGTTTTTCGTTTTTTCGCTGCACTACGTAGGTGTAATCAAAGAGATTGGGATTGTATTCGGATTGGATTTATTGGTATTTTAGCACAGACAAATGAAAGTTAATAAACATAAGCAGGTTACAAAGGTTTAAAAAGTAACTAGGAAATATTTTCGAAAAATTGTGTTACAGCCAAATTAGACCGATTTTAAATTTTCCATAAAAACAGATTTTCAGTTATCTTTTTTTTAAATAAAACATTTCGAAAATGACCAATTTAATTTCTTCATCATCCAACAACCCTACATAGTTCTTGAAACAAACAACAACAAACAAAATTATATCAACATTACACTCCACAATGAATTAACCGAAAATACCATTCCCGTACACAAAAACTTTCAACTTCAACTTCCTGAACAACGTACACAATAACCCCGACTATTTTTACTTAAATAGAAAACAGAATAAAATTTCCAAGATAAGCTGAATTCCATATAACGAAGCTATTATTATAGCACAATGGTACCTGTCAGTTCCAGACATGAAGACCTCTGGAGACCTCTTATTTACTGTGGAAATAGAAACGGAACAAATAGGACAGCAAGGTATTATTTAAGTTTGGGGTCCTTTGAGATCCGAATTAGGTGTATAGCTGTGTTTGAAAACCTAATTGGCGAACGGAGTACTCTGTGGTCAGATTTTTATAACACAAAAGATGAGCTGTTTTCGGATGATCGCTGGAGATTTGTATGTACGTATACATTGGCAAAATGGCTACTTAGCTTTGACATAATTATGATATTGACTGTTTTTTGAAAAAATCAAAAGAAACAAAATAAATGGATTCAACCCAGATAAATTGGATGTTAGAATAATTTATTTTTTTAGTCATTTCTAGCCTGTAATTATTATTACTTAAATTTTAGCCTGTGGAAACTGCAAGGGAACGCTTCCTTGTCTTTACACTTTAAGTCGATCTTCTGATAAAACGGAACCAATCTTGTCTCTATAGACCTATATGTCACCTATGTGCCAGGTTTGACCTGCCATATTTGCTAAGGTCTCCTGCGATGGCATTTTTAGCTTTCTGGGAACACCCTTATAATTATTATAATTTAACACTAATATTGAGACAGACAATGCTAAATATTTTTTTTATTTTTCATTTAAGACACTTTCATTTGACAGTCGCTCTCCCGATTTATTTGCCAAATCTATATATATAAAATTCAAAGTCCTGACTGACTGATATATCAACGCACAGCCTAAATCGCTGGTCCTAGAGACATGAAATTTGGAGGGTGTGTTCTTTGTGAAGAGTAGGTATCCACTAAGAAAGGGTTTTTCGAAATTCCACCCCTAAGAGGGTGACTGGGAGGAGGGTGAAATTTCACGCGGACGAAGTCGCGGGCGAAAGCTAGTATACAAATAAGAATACAAAATCAATCTTTCCCCACCCCCAAAAATGAGTCCACCGGATACCTTTGTACGTTATATTTGTTATTTAAATGAAGACCGTATCTCTCCAAGATTTCCTTTGAAGATATTCACAACACCATATCATAGTGAAAGCCTCAGAAACGACGACAGTACGTTCCAATAGGTACGTGGCAATCTGTTAATGGCCACCAAGGATTTATACACGATGGGATGCGGCAAAGATGCCCGGTGGAAATGAAGCAATATTTTTTTTGTTGGATATTTCGTGTAATATTGAGATTTTTTAATAAAGGTTTTTGACGAATTAAGTACTTTGTTCGTGTGGGTGTTCTGTGTTTCTGCTATTTCAGTGTGGAGTTCATTAGCTAAATGATTCCTTTGCATCTTATTTTGTAAGCCTAGCTATTAATGTACCTTGCCTAGACTATAAGGAAACGTAAACACTTTTTTGGCGAATAAACATTATCATATCTATCTTATTGTTTTTGTATTGTGTGAGAACAAATAGTTTTAATTTTGAATTAAGCGTGCGTGTATGACCCGACGGACAATTACATATTTTTGTTATTTGAATTTCTGTTTTCAGTTGATATTTGGGCTTTGTAACACTGCGAGTTCCGCGTCAATATTGACGAATTAACGATGCATAATTATTACGTGTGTTAAATTAAAATTTTAGATGTTATTATTGATAAAAAAATCAGTTGTTCCCTAAACAGCTGATTTTTTTTGCGATTTCAAGTTTGCATAGTAAAAGTTGTTCATAATGATGAGTACAATGACCTCTTAAGAGGTTTTGCGCATTTCAAGGTTTAGATTGAGCTTTATGCTTTTCCCATCAAGTTTAACATCACGTTAAAATCACATGTATTCCAGCTTAATTCATTTTAGTTATTCTGTTATGAACTTATGACTGTGTAACACTTACTCGTATTTCAAGTCTCAAAACCAACTGAGACCTTTAAGGCAAGGACATCTTGATTGAAGACATTTCTCTAGAGTGGCCTTTTAGGGGAGAGCCATACAGATTTGAGTGAACCCATCCCGACAGAGGGTAGGCATGAATTACTTATCGAGCAACTCAACCCTATCTTACAGAGTTCAATGACACGACATCATAGCGCATTTTATATTTATTTTCTTATCGCCCTTGGTGTAAAGAAACAGATAAGGTATTATTAATTGACAATCAAGACAAGTACTTAATTAAGAAAAAAAATTCATCTGACAATTTCTTGTTTATTTACGGCCAGATTCTTGTTTTTATCGGAATCTCGAATTCAAATGGTAAGACTATTTGAATTCGAAATTCCGATAAATCCTAATGAGGCTATACACATAAAGACTATTCAAACTTATGTTTTAAATTGATGTTATTTCAAGTTAAACAAATATCAACTTTATTTTAATGGATTTGATTTCAAAGTGACTAGCACTATTTGAATAAGCTATAAAAATGTTTGAAATTGTAGCGTAAACTACACTTTACTGTGTTGGAATTAAAGTTATTTTTCCATAAACTCATATTTGTTTATATTTTTGGCAAATACATAAACTCGCGCCTTCTTTCTATGAGGGTAAGCAGAAACTACAGTACGCCTGCTACGACATTTACATACTCCTTATTAAGATTATCTCGCAACAAAATCTCCAGTTGAATGAAAGTCAAAAGTCGTGTCAAACTCAAAAGTAGTGTTTTTGGACTCATAAAAAACCCTTATGGATCATTTACCTTCGCACAATGGCAAGTCAAACACATTAGGTACCTACTGTTAATCCCTGAATAAAAACGTGAATCAATAACAATAAATAAAATTGGAGAGTGTTTGTAATGTTAAAATAATAATTAATGTTAATTACTAAATGCATGTGAAAGTATAAACTAATAAAAAAAAATAATCTATCTGTCGGTCTGTTCAGGCTAATCTCCGAAACGGCTGGACCGATTTTCACTGGCAGATTGCTGTATAGAAAAAGAATTAGGTTTCCGCGCAAAAAAAAACCCGTGATATCCAATTTTGTTTTCCGACATGTCGAACGAGGTCGCGGACTAAGCTAGTAAAACATAAAAATAAAACTATTGAAAAATATAGTCTCCACTAACCGTTTCTGTTTAACTGACTACTTTATCACAGTAAGTGGAGTACCAAGCGGGCCCCAGTGCAGTGTCGCCTCAAGTATTTATAGCGCCGATTTAGAGATCGTAACACTGACAAGACGGCCGGTGAATTACGGTACTACACAATACTCTTTTACAAAGAAATCTTGTGTTCTGTTGTGTTGACTTCATGGCATAGTACAAAATAAGGCCCGTCATACATGAGGGTACTCAAAAGTAACGTGTTCTGAAATCACCAATGAGTAGCCAGAATGTCACAGCACTGGTATTACGAGGGGCCCGTGGCTAAATAATAACAGCCACACAGGTCGATAGATCAGGTTAAGCGACGTTTGCCGCGGTTGGTCTGTGGATGGGTGACCATCTTCACATACCAAGACCCAAGACACAAGGATCTTTGGCAGTTGTTACGGGTCGTAACAAGCCCGAAAGTTTGACAACCAGTCTTACCAAGGGGTATCGTATTACCCAGTAACTGGGTTCTGGAGGTCAGATAGGCGGTCGCTCCATCTAAAATACTGGTATTAAGCTGCATACAGTTAGACTGGAAGCCGACCCTAACATAGTTGGGAAAAGGCCAACTGGACTTTGAGGGTCGAGAAGTTGGAGTCGCGTCACAACACGAACTTCAAGTCGTTCGTGGTGCGTGTTCCGACACAGCATCTCGAGAAGTTCCTCAAGGAAGAGTTCTGGCCGAAGGGTGTTGTGTACCGCCAGTTTCGTGGCCGGCTACATGACACCAGTCAGCGAAACACGACGCAGACACTTCGTGTACGTTAGTTTTTAGTGTTAATATAATGTTGTATGTATTTATAGTATTTTTAAGTTATATTAATATTGTATTGTATGTGTTTATATGGGCCTTGATGCCTGAAATAAATAAATAAATAAAAGGCTAGGCAGATGATGATGATGGTATTACGATGGCGTTGAAAACACGACGCAACCAATTTACTAGTTAGTACATCGCATCGCATCGTGTACGGTAATTTAACGTTAAATTATGTTTTTTTTGGCTATAAAAACTAAAAATAACAAAATTAAATTCTAACTTAACTAAAACTATACAGAAACTAAAAAATAGCGTCGAAAAATTCATCCGCATCGCTGTCGACTGGTAATGTACCCAAGAGACTGGCGGCATTACCACGTTGTATGGCGATGCAGCGATGCTTAGCCGCTGGCCAAGATAAAAGCCAGCCCTTGGGTCACAGGAAGTGTCAACCAGCCGTTGACACTTCCCGTTGTTTTTTTTTGACGTGACAACGTCTTAAATTAGGTTGCGACTGGGAGTCACTTATGAAAAAGTGTAACGCTCGGTAACGTTACGATGAGTCACCGAACGAGAGAGAGGCCCGCCGAATGCCTTGCGTCTCTCTCCCACTCAACTATGATCGGATGATCGGTCGTTGTCACGTAAAATCTTCGCCCGTAAAACCGACTTTACAGGCAACCATTTTTTTGTCATAAGAGCGTTCACGCCGTACGGCATTTCATACAAACTTTCCAGCCATTATTTTTCGAAATTAATCATCCGATTTTAATGAAACTTCATACGCATAAGCAGGATATAAAGGTTTAAAAAGTTAGTAGAGAACATGAAGTTTAATTAAAATCGGTTCATTCATTTCGAAAAATAAGTTCTTGAAAGTTTTGATGAAATGCCGTAAGGCGTAAACGCTCTTAAGTCAAATAGGTAACATTATTTGACCTATTTAATGGCAAAATTAACAAATTTCCTACCATCCTATTACACAGAAATAACAAATAGGTACTCTTTTCGTTTGATGTAAAGGTCAAATCAATGTTATAAATATTGAAATTGCTGAGGAATTGCTTGATATAATATCTGAATTAAAGTACACACGACAGCACATCAAGCTACCCGAAACTGTCAAATTTTCCCATTCAACTTAGAACCTTATGCTTTACTTAGCGATAAAGTTGAAAATCTATTAAAGAAATCTGACAAATTGTAGTAGCTTGATGTGCTGGCATCTGTACTTCCTTCTGTAGTGTAGTGTTCGCAAACGTGACTGCTGAGCACGAGATCTTAGATTCCAGAGTGGGGTCATGTCTAATTCGGTTTTTCAATCAAGCAATTCTTAGTAGCTGTCCTAAGGATTGCTGCTCGTTTAATGGCAAAACTCTTGCCATAAAAAAACCCCTAAAATACTAGTAAAATGTGTAAAATCAACACCTCTGTCTAACCCATGTGGGAATAAAGGCATGTACATAACATAATACATAATCAGCCTAGAATGTTCCCACTGCTGGGACACAGGCCTCCTCTCTGTGAGAGGAAATTGACCGTAATCCACCACGCGGGCCCAGTGCGGGTTGGTAGATGTCACTTGTCTTCGAATTTTTGGTTCTAGGACATGTCGGTTTCCTCACGATGTTTTCCTTCACCGTTTTGAGAGCAGTGGTGATGAAATAATTTACACAAAGTAAAGCGCTAGTCTGGGTTCGAACCTACGAGCTACAATTCGCAAGTCGCGGCCGTTACCACTGGGCCACCACTGCTCTCCTAAAAAACTATTTTCTATCTAGTCTTGCCAAGCTGCAGTACAATTCTCACAATAGTCTCACCACTAACACAAACGAGGACTGTCGTCAACTAAAGTCCGAAGTAAAGTCCAGAAATAGTTGCAAGCTTGCGAGGCAGCCTCCAGCCACGGACCAACACGAGAGCCATCAGTGAATACTAACTCAGTATAAACACATTACTTCAAGTTTGACACTTACAAATTAGGCGGAGTAGTTGCTAATGCGCTCTATTTGTCTTGTCGACGTGGTGTATACCTAGGTATTACCTAAGAATTTGGAGAGGGCAGAGATGTGACTGTACCTGCTTGGTTGTAATATATATAGCAGAATGCCACTTCCCGTAATTAAAAATGTTCATAATCTAGTCGACAATCAATGTCAAAAACTTGTCAAAAATGTTGGGAAATTAGAGGTATTTTTGACAGATTGAGACTGAGATCAGACTGTAAACGTTCTTAAAATCACGAGAATTGCCCCTCTGATGTCGTGTTCTTATTATTTCTATCCCTAAAAAACTAATAGACAAAAAAACCTTTTGTGTGCAGTACTTAGTCGAATAAAAACATCTATACAAACTAAACTAAATTTAAGTTCAGGCATCTTTTTCTTTCTATTTCATTAAGAAAAGGACAAAAGATAAATATTAGTTTAGTCCTGTCAAATTAGTCAGGGCCTGACGTAAATTGACGTACCTATTTTTAATAACCAGTTTTTTAATCTCGTCTAAATTTTCTATGGAGTATCTTAATTTGACAGGACTAAACTAATATTTATCTTCTGTCCTTTTCTTAATGAAATAGAAAGAAAAAGATGCATGAACTTAAATTTAGTTTAGTTTGTGAACAACAGAATCGGCGGCATTGTTTACAGTTTACCAACTAGTTCAATCAGCACACAGTGTAGGCATGAATTACTCATCGAGCAGTTCAACCTTATTTTAGAGAGATCGATGACACGACATCGTAGCACTTTTTATAATTATTTTCTTACATATAGCGCCATCCACGAAGATGCGCCCCGCTCTTTGACTGGCCTGTTGGTCTAGTGGTCAGTGACTATGACTGCTATGCCGGAGGTCGTGGGTTCGATTCCCACCCAGGACAAATGTTTGTGTGATGAGCATGATCATTTGTTCTGTGTCTGGGTGTAATTTATCTATATATGTATGTATTTAGAAATATATAAGTATGTTTATCAGTTGTCTAGTACTCATAACACAAGCTCTGCTTAGCTTGAGACTAGACGGCGTTGTGTGATAGTTGTGGAATATATATATATAGTTGTGGAATATATTCTTCTTCTTAATCGCTTACAGTAGAAGTGTGCAACGTTCCGCTAATATTTTAGTTTTATCGTGTTTACTAACTACCCACTCATAGGTAATTATACTCGTGCTTCGTTCTCGAGATTAGTAACCTGAAATAATAAACCTATTACCTATTTACACATGTAGTATCACCCAGGATTCACCACATAGCACTGTATTTTGAGAGATAAGAATGTAATTTTTTTTTTTTTTTTTTTTTATGTAGGTAGACGTGCCCTAAAACTCCGCTTGTCATTCACGTTACAGTGCTTCACCACTGCACACCCCGTTCTCGTCGGTACGGACTAAAAGTGTTTTTTCAAGTGTGTTGTAACTTTTGTTGTTGTTGTGTTGTAACAAAACAAAAATGCCGAAGAGGAAGCGTGATAACATCGAAAAATTAAAGAAGAAGTTTCGTAAACTGGAGAAAGAATTAAAACGTGCTGAGCGGCAACGGTTTTCAATATCACCTTCATCCCGAGAGGACTCCATGCTATCGGAGCATAACTATGAAGGTATGTTATAACATTTGTTATTGCTACAAATTACAGGCGTAACATAAACAAATCTCTAGGCCGTGCATAACATACATAAACAAAGGTTCGTTGAATTCACTGGAATTTGACACATACCTTCCTACTTTTTATTCGAACTCGAACAGTACAAAGGGCTGTTTATATCGTTATTTACTATGGTGCGTTCAATTCATTGGAATTGCAACATCTACCATTCAGTTTAGGAAAGACGTTCAATTCACTGGAATTGCAACCTTTCTCTTTGACTTGCAGAAGCAAGAAACTCAATGGACATCTTCTCGGACGATGACAATATGGCAAGACCTAGACTGGCATCAATTGTACGGGCCGTCTCGTCAGATGAGACAACGGAGTCGCGGGCGCCGCCGACTGCGCCGTCCCCCGCGCCTCTCCCTGCGCCGTCCCCCGCGCCACCCCCTGCGCCGTCCCCCGCGCCACCCCCTGCGCCGTCCCCCGCGCTGCAACCACGCGCGCCATCGCCGCCGCCGGTGCCACAGCCAAACCCGCTGTCGCATCTGTCCTCAACGCCGCCGCACCTGCAAGCCGCTGAGGCTTGCCCGGTCGCTGAGCCTTCCGCAATCGCTGCCACCGTCAGCGATGTAACTATTACACCCGATGATGACTTGATTGACATACTAGGTGATGATCCCACACAAACCACCGAGTATGGCAAAGATATTCACGTTGGCCTAGCTAACCGCCTAGAGCATCTAATTGTCAATGGACTGGACAACGACGTGCGGAAAGAATTAGGGAAAAAGCACCTGACACCGGCCAACTGCCCTAGAATAATTCCACCGATGCTCAATCCGGAAATAAAGGCTGCCTTGCCCGAAGCAAGCGTGAAACGCGACAAGGGAATAGAAAACAGGCAAAGACAGGTTGGTACTGCCTTGGCCTGTTTGAGTGACATCATAACCACTAAGATGCAAGAAAAGGACAAAGACCAGGCCCTTTTAAAACAACTTATGGATGCGGCAAAGTTAATGTGCGACACGTTACACTCAGACTCGGTCAAAAGGCGCTATTTTGCCTTGTCGTCTTTAAAGAAGGACATTAACGACCATTTGATACAGACAAAGATAGATAAGTATCTTTTCGGAGAGGCCCTGGCTGAAACATTGAAGACTGCCAAAGCTGTGACGAAATCTGGTGCCGACATAAAAGTCGCTTACGATAAAAATAGGAAGACCACTCAACCTCAGCCATCAACTTCGCGTGGTTTAAACTGGAAGGCTCCCCCTTCGACTCGCAGGCAGTCGGGGCCGCAGAGGAGCCGCCAGCCTTTCCCGCCTGTTGGAGCGAGGGCGCCACCGCCGCCGCCGCCGGCGAGCCGGCAACCGCCGCAGCCGCACGCCAGCTGGTCGAGGACATCGCGCTATCAGCCGCGGCCGACTCGCCGCCAGTAAATGAGGTACAATATGCTGGTCGTTTAGCGTTGTTTGCAAGACAATGGTCTCGCCTTACACAAGACAAAACTGTTCTTTCCTGGATTGAAGGCTATAGGATAACATTCTTTAAACATGTCTCACAAGAAGTTGTACCTTCTGTCCCTGTTTTGACACAAACTGAGATCAATGATTTTTACAAAATTATTGATAGTCTCATGACAATTGGCGCTATATCCGAATGCGCTCCGTGTGCCAATCAATTTATATCGAGTATATTTCTTGTGCCTAAACCGAATGGCAAAAAAAGGTTTATCCTGAATCTAAAAAATCTAAATAAACATATACAGACTGACCATTTCAAGTTGGAGGATTTACGCACAGCAGTAAAATTGATGACAAAAAATTGTTTTATGGCCACCTGTGATCTCAAAGACGCATATTTTTTATTAAAAATCCATCCAGACTCCAAAAAATATCTCCGTTTTCAATTTGACGGTAAGTTATTTGAATTTAATGTCTTGCCATTCGGTTTAAACACAGCTCCATATGTTTACACTAAATTGATGAAACCCGTCGTGGGGTTGCTCAGATTGGCTGGCTTTATATCTACTATATATCTAGACGACCTATGTTTAATTGGATATTCATATAACGATTGTTTAAAAAATGTTAATATTTCCATTAAATTACTAACAGCCTTAGGATTTATCATCAACTATGAAAAGAGTTGCGTACAACCTTCCATGAGATGCAAATATTTGGGTTTTATTCTTGATTCCCAAAATTTTTTAATTATTTTGCCCGATCTTAAGAAACAACGCTTAATTAACGAGATTTACAGGTTTATGAGATTAAAGCGTATCAAAATAAAAGATTTTGCTAAATTAGTCGGTTTATTAATTTCTGTTTGTCCAGCCGTAGAATACGGCTGGCTTTATACAAAAGAATTAGAACGTTGTAAGTACCTTAGTTTACAAGGTCACGACGATTACAATCGTTACATGAGTATCCCCGATCACCTACACGATGACCTAAGATGGTGGCTACAGGCCTTAGTAAAGCCAGAGAACCGTATCAAAGATGATACCTACTCGGTAGAAATATTCTCTGACGCCTCAACTACTGGGTGGGGTGCAGCGTGTGGCGGGTGGTCGTTGTCAGAGCAAAAACAACATATAAATTACCTGGAACTTTCGGCCGCCTTTTTTGCACTTAAAGTTTTTGCAAGAGACTTTCACGATTGCCAAATACTTCTACGCATTGATAACTCAACTGCTATCAGTTACATCAATCGGATGGGTGGAATTCAATATCCACACCTAACCAAGGTAGCAAAGGATATTTGGCAATGGTGCGAGTCCCGAAAAATTTTTGTGTATGCGTATTACATTAAATCTGTAGACAATACCATAGCAGATAAAGAATCAAGACGCAACCATCCAGATATAGAATGGTCCTTAACGGAAAATATGTTTTCCTATATACTTGAAAAGTTTGGCATACCATGCATTGATTTATTCGCGAGTCGTTGTAACAGAAAATGTACAAAATACATTGCTTGGCATAGAGATCCAGACGCGTTCGCAATAAACGCCTTCACAATTAGCTGGTCTAAGATGTATTTCTATGCTTTTCCGCCTTTTCCAGTTATTCTAAAAACTTTAAAAAAAATCATGAATGATCAAGCAAAAGGCATCGAAATTGTACCTTTATGGCCTACGCAGCCTTGGTTCCCCTTGTTTAAAAAGTTATTAATATCGGAATTAATTACTTTTAAATCAGACAGTTACAATATAGTTTTCGATTATTCCAGCAACGGCAACATTCAAAACCATCTTACCCTGGCTGCAGGGATTTTATCAGGGGAGCCTTATCGCGAAGAAGCGTCCCGGAGTCGTCGGAACATATAATGCTCGCCTCCTTAGCCGACAGTTCTATCAGACAATATGATGTTTGTTATAAAAAATGGTTCGATTTCTGTGTCCAGAATTCTCTTGATTTTTATGCCACATCGATTACCGATGTACTGAGATTTTTAACAATGTTTTTTGATGCCGGTACTAAATACAGTAGTTTGAATAGTTTTAGAGCAGCCCTATCCTTGATATTGGGACCTAGTGTCTCAAAAGATGAAAGAATAACTAGGTTTTTTAAAGGTGTGTTCCGTTTACGTCCACCCATGCCCAGATACAATGTAACGTGGGATACCTCATGCGTTCTATCTCACTTAGCTACTTGTTATCATAATGAAACATTAATGCTAGATCAACTGACAAAAAAATGTTTAACCTTATTAGCTCTTGTTACGGCCCATAGGGTCCAGACCTTTTCGAAAATCAATATAAAGAACATTGAAATCAAACCTAACGAAATCATAATAAAAATACCTGACTTGATAAAAACGTCAAAAAAAGGAACCAATCAACCTCTCTTGGTATTGCCTTACTTTTTACAGAAAAAAGAAATATGTCCTGCACAGACATTAGTAGATTACATTGCTAAAACTTCATCGTTACGTAAAAATGATACTTTATTTATCGGATGCAAAAAGCCCCATAAAACGGTGACCACACAGACGCTGTGTCGCTGGATAAAGAGTACGCTCCATGCGAGCGGGATCGACGTATCCATATTCTCGGCGCATAGCACGAGACACGCCTCTACATCTAAGGCCCACCAGCTAGGCGTAAATATTGACCTGATCAGAAAAACCGCTGGCTGGTGTAACAATTCAGATACGTTTTTCAAAAATTTTATCAAAGAAATATAACTAAATATGATCCGTCAGTCGTAGCAAGAGCTATTATTAATAATATAGATGATTAAACGTTGATCAAACTATGTAATTGATTTAGAAGATAACTATTATCATGTAAAAGTTAATTACGTCTTCGTACTAAGTATACCTATTTATAATATAAACATAAAATAATAACTTATTTATAATTATGTATTATCATCGATACAACATGATTTTGATGATGTGATTAAATATAATATTGATTCTGATATTGGCGTTGATATTTTCAGAATTATACCTCTCAAAGTCTACATGTGTAAATAGGTAATAGGTTTATTATTTCAGGTTACTAATCTCGAGAACGAAGCACGAGTATAATTGATGATTAAACGAACTTACTTGTACGTGAAGTTCGATCATAATTATACGAAGTGCTTCGTTCGAAGAGATTAGTAAGTCCCTCCCGCCCAACCCAAATCATTCCAAAAATATCAACTATAGACGTTGATTACAGATACTCTAAACTAAATGACAAGCGGAGTTTTAGGGCACGTCTACCTACATAAAAAAAAAAAAAAAAAAAAAATTACATTCTTATCTCTCAAAATACAGTGCTATGTGGTGAATCCTGGGTGATACTACATGTGTAAATAGGTAATAGGTTTATTATTTCAGGTTACTAATCTCTTCGAACGAAGCACTTCGTATAATTATGATCGAACTTCACGTACAAGTAAGTTCGTTTAATCATCAATTATTGTGTATCCACAAAACTAATACACAAGCGGAATGTTGCACACTTGTACTGTAAGCGATTAGGAAAAAGAGTGGGGCGCGTATTCAATAAGGCACTATCTCTATCGCATTATCGTGTCCAATTTAATAATGCATTCAATTTGTGTCCAATTTAATAAAGCATTCAGAAAATTGATGGGGTTGCCATGGCGTTGCAGTGCGTCAGGGATGTTTGCGGCGGCGCGTGTAGACTGTTTTTACACAATAATGCGCAAAGCAGCATCGATGGTGGCTCCATTCATGGCCAGCCCCAACAGGATTCTGAAAATGATTGCTGACAGAGTGGACTGTCTGTATATAATTCACTGCTGTCAGTTACATGTGCCATCGTATCGTGTTGTCTACTAACACTTAGTTATAAGAACAATGTTACTAACCCTATATGAGTCTTCGCTCGAATTAATTTTTTTTAATTTTAATTATGTGTCCTGACCAATAAAAACATCTAAAATTTGAATAAACACACGTAATAATTTTACATCGTGTATATTAATAGTTAATTCGTCAATATTGACGCGGAACTCGCAGTGTTACAAAGCCCAAATACCAACTGAAAACAGAAATTCAAATAACAAAAATATTCTTCCCTGCAAAATATACGTGCCTTTAAAACAAAAAGCTCTCGACTTTCAGGAATCCGTCGAAACAAAATCATGCCGAAAAAACTCAAACACAGGCGTCGAACATCACTCCCACGGCATCTCTAAGAGACGTCATAAAATACTGCATTCATAATCCCAGCATTCCTGAGAGAGGAAAACGAAGTTGTTTACAAGTTAGAAAAGAAAAAAAACGGCCAAGTGCGAGTCGGACTCGCAAACGAAGGGTTCCGTACCACAAGTCAAAAACACCGAAAAAAACACGTTTGTTGTATGGGAGCCCCCCTTAAATATCTATTTTATTTTGTTTTTAGTATTTGTTGTTATAGCGGGAACAGAAATACATAATTTGTGAAAATTTCACCTGTCTAGCTATCGTGGTTCTTGAGATACAGCCTGGTGACAGACAGACGGACGGACAGACAGCGAAGTCTTAGTAATAGGGTCCCGTTTTTACCCTTTGGGTACGGAACCCTAAAAAGGAACCAACGCACTTAGAATTAACTGAATTATGAATGAGTTAGCCCTTGATTCCTTATTCTGTTACATCTTTAGGGACTGTTATTGAATAATGTTCAGTCGTTTTACCTATTGAGTTTGAACAAAGGCTATGGGTGACTTGTCGAGAATGGCTCTTAGAAATTGGAGAAATCTTTAGGACCGATCTCAGTTCTCGAATCGAAGCCTCTGAAGGTATCAAAGGGGCGATCGTTTTGTAAGCACTAGCTTTGATTTATGTCTAACGAGTCGTGCAGTCAAGTGTTATTGGGTCTTCGGGCCGTAAATACATACACTAAGATGCCAACGCCACCTACGATTTGACTTCTTAGTCAAATCTTTGGGTTACTGGGTGAACGTACCAACCATTAAGAATTTGGACAAGTTCCGGAAATCGTCGAAAAATCTTTCAATAACAGACTTATAAAAAAATTAACACATCACACTTTAATATAAAGGCGAAAGTTTGTGAATGTGTTTGTTACTTCTTCACACACAAACGGCTGAACGGATTTGGATAAAAATTTGGCACACAGATAGTTTATAACCAGGATTAACACATAGGATACTTTTATCCTGATATTACAACGGGATCGATACTTATGCGGGTGAAACCGCGGGGCGCTGCCTTTGCTCCTGAAATACAAGTATCCTAACCTAGCTCTGGAGCCAGGGTCTAAAAATTTTTCTGTAACCTGTTTTTATGGCAATAAAGAAAATATTTTTTCGTTTATTTATTTAGTGAACTTACTTTCTTAGATTTTTAAATATTTCTTGAAATATAAAAAATAATTATAAAAAAATAGTTATCCGCCGGTGTCGGGAGCAGGGTCCAAGCTACCGGTGGTTAGGGCTCCAGAGACAGGAACCTCCTCACAATGCGAGCTGTATCGAGGAGTACAGCCTTCTGAATCAGGCCCTTGATTATTATTATTATCTACCATGAAATGCAGTAGTGGTAGGTCCCTGCTCACGTACTTTACAACTCCTTTATTGACTACACTAAAAAGACAGCCCCTCAAAAAGGCGGGGGGCGTTTCACATACAATAACGTGACCAACAGTTGTTTGTTCTGTTGGAAGAATTTACGATGACACTAACAGTCGTGTTGAAATTAACTTACTAACGACTATTCATGGTGTAAGTTACATTCTTTTAGATACAATTATATTTACCTATTTATTAATTTTCATGCATGTTTTTGTTATTTTCATACGACACTGAAAATGTCGATGATATAATACGTTAGCCTGTCTTCTAAAGTGAGCTACACGAGGATGTTTGAATCTATTTTTTCAAGCCATTTGGGGTTGAAACCCTCGGGACGTGGGGTCCGAGTGCTCATGGTATTTTTAAGGAAATTTCGAAACGGCTGTTTGACACTTCCCGTGACCCAAGGGCTGACGTTTAGCTTGGCCATACAACGAGTTAATGCCGCCAGTCTCTTGGGTACATTACCAGTCGACAGCGATGCGGATGAATTTTTCGCCGCCCTATTTTAGTTTGTGAAGTTTTAGTTATGTTAGGATATATTTTTGTTTTTTTTGTTATCCTTTACTGTCCCACTGCTAGGCAAAGGTCCCTCCCATATTTTTTCCACTTTTCTTTGTGTTGTGCCTTCTCCGTCCAATCGGTTAGGAACGAGTCAAAACACTTAATAACTGGCAGAGCTCAGAGGTACTGCTTATAGAGTAGAAGACTATTCTTTTTCAATAACTGAAACTCTCTCATCAGATGATGAGAGAGTTAGGATGATGAGAAGCTAGGCGGATGCCTAGCCTTTTCCCAACCATGTTGGATCGGCTTCCAGTCTGTCCGGATGCAGCTGAATACCAGTATTTTACGCGGAGAGACTGCCCATTTGCCCTCCACAACCCAGTTACCTGAGTAATACGAAACTTGGTGAGCCTGGTTGTCAGACTTTCGGGCTACTGTCAACCCATAAGGACTACCAAAGATCCACGAATGACAGCCGGGACTAACGACTTAACGTAATTTCCGAGGCACGGAGTCTTGAATAGAATAGAATAGAATTTATTTATTTGCAAGAATGTAGTTTTATATACTATGGTGTTAATATTTTTTTAAGTTCTATACACTCTACCATAACATATGGAATAGTCTTGACATGTAAAGATGGTCACCCATCCACGGACCAACCGCGGCAAGCGTAGCTTAACCTCGCGGTCGATCAATCGATCGACCCGTGCGGCTGTTATTACTTAGCCAGCTGAATACCACTATTTTACATGGAGCCTAACGGACCTCCAAAAAAAATAACAAAAGCTCTCCTCACGAGGTAAAACAATGACGACATAAAACCATTGAACGAGATCATGTAACCATAGTAACATTAAAACTGTACATCAACTACATTAGCTGTGCATTTATTAAATGTACAGTTAAACAATTGTATAGTGGAACATTGCAAAGATTCAATTAGAAGCAGCCCGGGCCTAGTCTAGTCTGGTCTAGACAAACAAGAGCTCAGGCAGTCAGAGAACCTTAGATACGATTCGTACCTAATCATGATACAATTTGTCTTTTAGTTAACATCAGGGATACAGTGGGAGCTTGCGTATTGTTTTTACCGACTTCAAAAAAACGGACGTTATCAATTTGATACGTATGTATGTAATATTATTGGAATTGCATTATATTCACATATGACACATCTATTAGGGCTTCCAAACAAATATACCAAATTTTATAGACTTATGTATATGTATGTATGTTTGTCCACGCATTTCTCCGCAACTATTAATCGGATCGTGACTATTTTTTTTATTGACTTACATTTACTTCAACTTAGGGAACAGTGCAAGTTTCATTAAAATCGATTCAGTAATTTTTAAGATATGGACTAATACGTGTAAGTGTGATGGCCTGGCTTATTGATAGGAGCTACGGGTGTAGTGTCAAAGGGAAAACATCTCAAAACCTTGGTCAAATTCTAGTGCAAAAACTAAAAATTATGAAATAAAAAGTAATTTAAAAAAAAGTTAGTTTCTTTTTGAAGTCGGTTTAATTTTTTTTTTTATTACTTTTTATTATATCGTAGTTTTAATGCTGGATGGATAAAACTTAACATAACTGGCGAAATGCAGCGGGCAGCCACTCCATGTAAAATACTGGTATTCAGCTGCATCCGGTTAGACTGGAAGCCGACCCCAACATAGTTGGGAAAAGGCTAGGCAGATGATGATGAACTGGCGAAATGTGGGGACTGTGGGGTGTGATCATGATGTATGCCTGTGTTTTCGAAAAGCTTGTAGGAAATTTGTTTTTTCTTAAACCATACAAATTGTTTTGTTAACGCTACTAAAGGACATAACGGTACTGGCAAAATACTAGTGTTAGTTGGTAATCAATAGCGACAGACAGGATGCGGAAAGCGGAGGACAGGGAGTTGTGGCGCAGCCTGGGAGAGGCCTATGTCCAGCAGTGGACTGCGATAGGCTGAGTTAATTGAAGTTGAGTAGTAGCAAACCTTAATGGAGATGGCGGAATGAGCTGGACTCCTTCAACAAGAACTGGTCCTTAGCAGCTTTGAACAGAGAGAAGTGGAAAAAGAGTAGGAAAGCCTTTGCCCTGCAGTGGAACATCACAGACTAATATACACAGCAACACACATACAACAGGCAACAGGCTAATAAACCGCAAATTCTAATAAATACTCAAAAATAAGTCCCTACAGAACAATTCATTGACATGACCCCTAAACAACTTTCTTAACGTTCATCAACCTTCCTTTCCTCCTCTTTTAGTTTTAGATAAACCAACAAAAGATCCAGTGTAGACGTGCCTCTTAAAAAATAAGCTCTTATTACGCGACAAAGATGACGTCACATCGCCCACGACTACTCTACTGGTGTCAAATATCACAAAATACATAGATACAGAAGGTCAGTTCCATTCAAAATGCGAAAACAGGCGCACGCAATTATAGATGACGGTCTCATACGAACACAACATCTACATAGCGAACTTCGCATCACACTGACGTCACGCAAAAATCCTACATCGCGCAAGTAGAGTTTACCACGCAACTAGCCTAATATATACAACGTCACGACAGCAATCGTCGGACAGTTGCCCACCAACACCCGCCTAGTTGACGGATCCTCCGTTTTCCATAGAGGATGTGTGAACTTTACACCCTGTTCCTCATACCTGTTTAACAATTTATTGAAAAAAAAAACCGTTTACAGAAAGTGTACATTTAGTCAACTGTAGTAAGATCTCCCATACAATGGTTTACTAGTGCCCATAAAAAAGTAACATATTTATGTTACAGGTGATTTTAGTGATAATGATATTCTAGGTTTATTAAAAAACTGTGTTTCAGACAAGAATGCCATTCGCGAGTGCGCTTACACTCGCTGCACGTGAAGCGTGTTTATGTTTAAAAGAAAGGCAATACTTTTATTTTTATTTGCGGTAAAAGAACACAACCAAAAAAAAAAATTCGTGAGAACATATGTCACATCTACGCAACACGGCCATCGCTCAGCATAATGCTAAGACCCTATGCGAGATGGAGCCCCAGCGTTGGTTTTCAACGACAGCCGGCGTTGGTGTCTGCGCGTATTTTCGTTCGTTGTACAGACGCTAGCACATCAAACCACCCGAAACTGTCAAATTTTCCCAATCAACATTAACCTTATATTTTAGGGATAAAGTTAAAAATCTATTAAAGAAATTTGACAGGTTGTAGTAGCTTAATGTGCTTGGCGTCTATACACAGTATACCTTCTGTATCTGTTTATCTCGTGTCAACTACCTCTCAACTAAAGGCTAACTATTAAGTTAAGTGGTTTCTTATGTCTCTCCAGTAAATCAGGAATGAATTCACTATTATTTTGGTACAATGTGTTATTAGACATTTGATTAAAGGAAACAGAATTTTGTTTTGTTGGAAAAAATAAGTAATGTCGTTAAGTAATTTTCTATTAACTTTATAAATAACAGAAGTAGTAGTAACAGTGAATGCTGTTTATAGCACTTTGTGACCTAAACCCACATTTTAGTCACGCTTTTCTGTAACTTATGTAGTCCATTTTTACCCAGAAAAACGGGACTAAAGTATGCGTTTTGGTCACCCTCGCTGTGTTCGGATGCTAATTTTAACTCCGTGCTATAATGGACTATTATACCATGGCAATGATCTGAAAATGTAGGAATTTCACTCAAACTTCATTCAAATTTCATTTTTATTATGGCAGAATTTCATCCTTTTTTTTTTAATTATTTGCTTAAAAACTCGTTTCGAACTTCGCTAAAATCAACACACACTTTCAATAATTACAACTTCCCAGAAATAACATACAATAACATCAGTATTCCCGGAGTAGGTACAGTGTGTTTGCAGAGGCGAGTTCACAGACACGTTAAAGGCAAACAACCCAAGTTTCCATTCACCAGTTCAATCGAAATGTCCTCACAACACATCACAAAGCAACATATCTTCATCCGAACACGCAATGTACCACAAATCTCCTACCACCCTCCTCTGACAACTAATAACAATTAGTGGGTAGCCAGCTAACACAGAGAAGTGACCATTACCATCAGCCTTCAGAGCGTCTTGTAGTCTCTTGTTTGTACAGACTCCAGCCCATCAAGCTACTACAATCTGTCAAATTTCTTTAATAGATTTTCAACTTTATCGCTAAAGCTTAAGATTCAAAGTTAATTGGGAAAATTTGACAGTTTCGGGTAGCTTGATGTGAAGTCTGTACTACAACCGGTAGCCGCAGGAAGATAACAGGGAAAGACAGAAGGTTCAACTCAACTCAAACTTAAAGCATTTATTTCAATTAAACAGGCTAGAATAGATCCACTGATGCAACAACATGAAGCACTCCCGTGGCTCAATCATACCATTGAGCAATAAACTTCCAACTCAAATTCTCGAGTACCTACCTGGGGGCCTAAAAAGGCCACTTTGGAGAATCATAAAAGGATAACATTATGAATCGTTATATGGCGAAGACAGTCCGTGTTTTCCTTTTTTTCGCTGCACTACGTAGGTATAATCAAAGAGGGATTGAATTTGGATCGGACTGATTGGTATTTTAGCACAGACAAAAAAAAATATATGAAAAATGCTTCACCAATGGGATTTGATACGATTAACGGTTAACTGTCCATTATGTTATCCTTTTATAATTCTGCCAAAGTGGTATTTTTAGGCCCCCTGACGTCTGTAATGCTATTCTGTAAAAATCTCACCGTGAAAACTTCAGTGAAGTGAGCTCAAAGTGAGCTGTCAATAGTGTTAATCCCTAGCATCAGGGGGCCTAAAAAGGCCACTTTGGAGAATCATAAAAGGATAACATTATGAATTATAATATGGCGAAGACAGTCGTGATTGACGTGTAAAAGTGTTTGTACAAACCTACTTACAGAAAATAAATCATTTATCAGTCCGTGTTTTTCTTTTTTTCACTGCACTACGTAGGTACAATCAAAGAGATTGCGATTGGATTGATTGGTATTTTAGCACAGACAAAAAAAAAATAACTGAAAAATTTAAATTAACAATTAACTGTCCATTATGTTATCCATTTAAGATTCTGCCAAAGTGGCCATTTTAGGCCCCCAGGTGGAATGAGAGCTCACTTTAAGCTCAGTTCACCAAAGTTACCACGGTGATCTTTTTACAGAATAGCACCGTTGCTTATTAGCAGTTATTTTCAAGTAAACCTTCTGAGATAATTTATTCAGTTTGAAACCAGTGGGCAGCCCTAACACCAGTGTGTACCTAACGTGACGCCCTCGAGATAAATTGAGCAAACAGTTGGTCACGCGTGAAGCCTTTGGTCGTTTGTCCAGCAGTGAACACGATTGAGTACAGTTTTGAACCTTTGCTTAAAAGTGGACTCAATTAAGTTCAGCGGGGTTGCGTAACATGCTATCAGTAGCAATGGGTTTCATTTTGACAGTTCAACAACATTCATTGCATTATTTACGTTGTTGAGCAGACACATTTTTCGGACATTAGAAGCAATGGATTAGCAAAATCATTCAAAACGATTCAGATTGAAATTGATCGTGTGTTACGCAATTGGGATACGAACGTTTGCTTAGAAGTGTCCATTTCTCAATTGCTTAACAGTGGACTCGGTTGAGGAGTAGGTACAGGTATGCTTGGAGACATGGTTGATGAAAATACTGAGAATGACCAGTGTTATAGGTATGTAAAAATACCAGCTGTAACTGATCCGCTTCCCAGAAATAAGGTTTCTAATTAATGTTACACACACTTATTAAATAAGTTAGTATTACCACAGTATAAAGATCATACAGTATTGTAACTCGGCCGTAACCTTGAAATAAATGCCTACAGCCGCGCGGTACGTAAACATGCGATAGGGCTGCCCGCCTCCAGCATTTTAATTACATTTGCCTACTTTGTGTTTCCATTTAGTTTTGTTATTGTATTTTACTGTGTGTACATAAATATTAATAATAAAAACCACGTCTTTACTTTGAATTACACAAACTAACAAAACAAAACACACATGCCCAGAGGTTTTAACACAAGCGTACCTACCGTATAATGATTCATGAACCGCCTATAACTACCTATTTCACTCGTGTCTCACTTTCTTTTACTCTATTCACTTTATTTATTAATCCAGACATCTTTTTTTCGGGAGATAAAAGGAAATACTTATCCATTAAAAAGACACACATTATGTACCTACCTACTAGTAAGTAAAATTATTTCATACTCTTACCTTTCAGAGTTTCCAGGTAATCTAAAAAAAAGTTATCTCTGGATGCATTATTGACGAATTCATGCAACCAAAAACAGCACAATATAGCCTACTCGTCATATTAAATATGTACTTCAATTTATTTTGCGCGGTTATTGTTAAAAAAAACAACACACCGTCCGTTCGTCACTGCGGCACAGTCGCGACTGTCTGCATGCCGAGCGCATCCCGAGGTCGAGGTAGGTATAGCTCGCGTTTCGTCCGTTTGTATGAAGTCGAAATACTGTATATCTTTATACTGTGGTATTACGCCTAAATCCCCTAATGGGGTTGCCAGAGGTTTATTTATAGTGCCACATTTCACCGGTTCTGTTGTGAACGAGTTACGTAACACATCTTTCAGCAGTCACGTTGTGTGTCCTTTATATGTTGTATGGTCCTTACACGATCTAACTAAGATTATGTCTGAACTTTAAAAGAGACTGTGACCTCCATATATATAAGAAAGTTCTATGGTGACCTCTGAGTTTGTTTCGGTCTTTCTTGTCAGAGTAGTCAGATAAGACACTAGTCATCTAGTTTTAAAATATTATTGACAAGTAAAAAAAAGTGTTTGTACAAACCTATTTACAGAAATAAAATCATTTATAAAAAATTCGAACCAAAAACTTTGATCAACTGAATACACAAAAAACATGCAAAACCATAACACCTGAACACAAAAAGCCATCTAAAAATTGATACTAGAAACATTACATTCCACACTGTTACTGAAAGTTACCTGTCCCAGTTCACCGGGGGTGTCGTAAAAACGTCCCTGGCCATTATAAATCATATCTATTATGAGCGGATTGTGCGAAACTATAGCCTGTGAATTTAGTTCCGATGGTTATGAATACTGAAAGATATAGTAGTTTATAGTTTACGTATTGTAAGGGGTTATATTTCTGTTTTGGGGATGAAGGGTAGAAAAATAGAGAAGTTTTTGGTTTTCTCTTTATAGAGTTGTTGTTTTGAGTTTTACGATAAAGGGGAGATGAAATACAGAGGTTTTTGGTTTTGCGGTTATGTTAGATTTACCCTTTTAAAGTGTGTGAGGTATGGTTTTTATGTCTGAGTGTAGACTCACATAAATGCAAATACGATAAACGTAATCTGTCTAGGCTTTTCTCAACTATGTTGGCGTCGGATTCAAGTACCTATAACCATGTACAACTGAATTTGTTGCTGTTGTATTTTGGAGCGATTGCCTATCTGACCTTCACAACCCAGGTTCTGGGTAACACAATAATCGTAATCTATTACCATTTTAATATCCACAGGCTCTGATGCTAATCTTTAAGCTACCACACCTACATTGACGGTAAATCCGTTTTGATCACACCAATGTGGGTGAGGCAAGTGTGATGTTCTTTGCTCATTTTTAGTAGCAATTTTAAGAACGAATAAAACTATCAAATTTCATACTTATCTCTACTAAAACCTGGGGGCTTAAAAAGGCCACTTTGCCAGAATCATAAACGGATAACATAATGGACAGTTAACTGTTGAGTTAATCGTATCAAATCCCATTGGTGAAGCATTTTTCATTTTTTTTTTGTCTGTGCTAAAATACCAATCAATCCAATCCAAATCCAATCCCAATCTCTTTTATTGTACCTACATAGTGCAGCGAAAAAAAGAAAAACACGGACTGTCTTTGCCATATTGTTTATTCATAATGTTATCCTTTTATGATTCTCCAAAGTGACTTTTTTAGGCCCCCAGGACTCTAACTCAAAGCACCAACATTACAGACACTTTTGGTATCGGTTAGTCACAAAGATGAAGCTGGTTTCACATTCCAAAGGGTAGTAGTTAAGTGGTGGTAGCACACACACAGACACACACTCATATTTGTATTTTTTTTCAGTTCTTTTCCTATCTTAGAAATATATAATGCATCTTTTTGCATTTCTTTTGGGCTAATATGTATTATTGTCTGTTTTGAGGGAAGTGGCGATGTTTGCCAAGATACTACTATCTACAGATGCTCCCATGTTATATACTCCCAAGTACTAGCCTATAAGTATGTATAACACGTTGTATTATTAGAAATAAATAAAATTATTATTATACTAGCAGCGCCGCGCAGTTTCACCCGCATAAGTATCGATCCCGTGGGAATATCGGGGATAAAAACTATCCTATTTCCTTTCCCGGGACTCAAACTATCTTTATAGGTACCTTTCATCCAAATTGGTTCAGCGGTTTAAGCGTGAAGAGGTAACAGCAAACAGACAGACAAACTTTCGCATTTATAATATTAGTATGGATTACTTATCTCAACTGAAATCTAAACTCTAACTCAGAGCACCAAATTACAGGCACTTTCGAATTGTGAAGGTATCGGTCGGTTGCACCTTCCAAAGGGTAGTCGCCAGGTTCCTATGGCGAATAACGGGCAAGAAACTAGGAATTCTAAATCTATTCTGCTTGAAATAATTCTAGAAACAGACCATAAAGAATTTAACAAAACATAATTCCACCTCCCGCATCTCTAGAGCGTAAACCAAAGAACTACAAACTACAATAATGATACAAACTTATTCACGATAAGCTGAAGCTGACCTATTTATATCAGAACCATAGACAATGGGGCCAGGTATCAGTTCAATTACATCCAACCTCTGGAGACACAACTTTAAATGTAAACTTAATCATAAGCTATCAACGCGGTAAATCTCTAAGGTATAAAGATTGCTGGGAAATATAGGCCTTAATGTTTAAGGGAATAAATGTTATAATCGGAGTGATAGGCTATTGATTGCTATGGGGTATTGAAGCTTGTATGTCTATGTAAGCAAAACAACAAAGAGTTTCGTAACAGTATTGTTAGAAAGAGATGGATAGATATTAAGCTAGATAAGAGTTTGTAGGAATTATGTTTCATTAATAAGAGAAAGTTTATTGAGAAATACCCGCTAGGCAATGTGTCTTGTTTATCAAATAAGATGTATCCGGGCAGTTACGTTTTATACATTCATAAATATATGCCGTTGGTTCCGGCTGTCATTTGTGGATCTTTGAGAGCCGTTACGGGTCGTCAGAAGCCCGAAAGTCTGACAAACAGTCTTACCAAGAGGTATCGTGTGTGTGGATGTGGAGGTCAGATATGCAGTCGCTCCATGTAAAATACTGATATTCAGCTGCATGCAGTTAGACTGGAAGCCGACCCCAACATAGTTGGGAAAAGGATAGGCACATGATGATAATGACATGGATAAAATAGGGGCGATCCTATTGCCATCAACCGGCCATAATCCAGACTCCGGGTTGCTTCTCAGAAATCCCCAATAGAAAAACCCAATAACACTTTGCCATACCTGGGAATTTAACCCAAGGCCTGATGCTCAACAGTAGCACTTGTAAGGGGACTAATTCTATTCTACGGCTAAAAGATAACTGATGTTGGAATAATCAGCCCTTCGGCTAGTACTTTTGTAAGTCTAGAACAGGGATGGCGAACGAATGGCACGCGTGGGTGGCACGTAACACAATAATTTGGGCAAGGCAACATTTAAAAAATGCGGGTGGTCCTGTTCATCTAACTAGTTTGCAACAGCAGAATTCGCACTAATCCTAACTATTATATTTGCGAAAGTAAGTTATTTTGTTTGTTACCTTTTCACGCCTAAACCACTGAACCGATCATCCTGCAATTTTGCATATACGTTGTCAGGTGTACAGAAACGGACAAAGGGTACCTTTCATTCCGAAAAAAGGTGCTGTTCCCGAGGAAAATAACAATAACGTTATTATGATAATAGATGGCGCCACGTGTCTTTTGAATCAAAAACATGACAAGGTCTGTCGGGTCAGCTAGTTTGTCAAATTAAACAATCTAATACATACCTGGATTCGACATAATAACTGTTAATATTAGAATTAGTCCTACACTAACCGGGATTGTCCTTAGATGCACTTGCATAATGCGAACAGGAATCATCGTCGGCTAGTGTCTCATTAAATTAAAAATGTCTAACAGGCCTCTGCGAGTTCGTTTCGGCCCCTTGTATGCCTTCCAAAGGTCTGGGACCCCAGGGTTTTAAGAAATGGCAAGAGATATTAAAAATGACAATGTCAATGCGAAAGTCTACAATTTTTTTTTAGTAGTCACCAAGCCATAATATTGTTTGTTGGCACGTAGATGGTTAGAGGTGCGCCATCCCGGGGCTAGAATATAGATTATCAAAATGGGCGATAACGCCTCCTGGTGGGCGTTCGAGACTTTCAGGGAGGCAGTAGAAGACCCAGAGAAAATTATATATCCCATCTTACGACTATATAATATTACACGTATAAATATAATCGTGGCAATAGCTTTTTCAGATACACAATCCCAGAGAGAATAAAATATATTCTCAAAGTGGGCGGAGGGAGGTTGAGAACCTATGGTCTACAACATAACCTTAAAGATTCATTCCTCCTTTATTCATTCATTCATTCATTCACCTTTGATGAAAGCCAAACATTACTTTTTCGTATTCATTAAACATTAGTTCTAAAAATAGAGACTTGGATCTTTCACTTATTTTGTGAACCATTTATTTCTTTACAGGTACAAGTGTATTTATTTTATCATAGCACATTGCTGCCCACATAATATGGTATTTTTATGTTGTTAACGTATTTTTTCGCTTCTACAACCTTTCGTTTTTATTTGAATAGATAAACATCATTTGTAGTTGTATTTTAATATCTTACTATTCTCGAACGTGGCTAAGTAATACAGCTGCACGGGTCGGTCGATGGTTACGCTTCGCTTGCCGAGGTCAATCCGTGGATGGGTGATCGTGCTTTACAAACCGAGACTCCTATGTGCCTCGGAATGCATGTTAAGACGTAAACTATCATCCGTAGATCTTTGACAGTCGTTACGAGTAGTCAGAAGCCCGAAAGACTAACAACGAGCCTTACCAAGGATTATCGTGTTACCCAGTAACTGGGGCGTAGAGGTCAGATAGTTAGTCGCTCCATTTAACATACCGGTATTCAGTTACATCCAGTTAGACTGGTAACCAACCTCAACATAGTTTGGGAAAGGCTAGACAACTGATGACTATTTTAAGCATCAAATTCCAATCTCTAGTACTTATGGAATCAATTAATGCTAGGTCCTTGCAAGGATGCGCTCAAACCGTCCGCTTCTATGGTAATCGGATTACTTCATGCAACGTCCATGTACTTCGCTAATAGGCGTGCAATATTACAATCGACGCCTGCACATGTGCACAGATCATGAAATGAATACCTACCATATTTTGCACAAAGATTCCGGCTATCAGCATATGCAAGGCGGGGACGACAATAACATAATATGACAGTGAGGGAAGAGAAAGTGCTTCTATGTCTGCGCCACACACCACACAATATCTCTGAACGTACGGTCTGAATGATTATTTTTTCTTATCATTATTTGCAAAATATTGATAAGGATTAGTATTGTCAGTGTTTTCTCTATTTTTACCGACTTCAAAAAAAAGGAGAAAAAAAGTGAAAAAAAGAAGTGCAGGACCAAATGTTATAGGTAGTGGTAATTTGGTGGATTTGTCTCCGCCCCGAATAGCAGAATAACTATTAAAACATGAGAAAAATCCACGAATAGATCATTTTCTTTTCATTTTCTCATACATTTGTTCTTATTGATTCTGAGGCGGTACAAACTTTGCTGGGCCAGCTAGTATATACATAACAGACATTAAACAGAAGAAACTACAAAGAAAATGTAGGTAGATGGTAAGTTGAAGAGGTTGTGAGGAAGCAGAAAACCTTTAACTTTTATTAATACAAATTATAAATTTAATTTAATTTATAATTTGTAATATTAACTAACTACATAAATACTTATTTATGACGTGTAGTCACTATGGGTGAAATGTATGTATTTACAATGCCTGAAATTATTATTTATTATTAAAAAAAAAATACGTAGCATCCTACAAGAACTATAAACCAACCCACTCTATCCTGAGCTATAAAATTTCAACCCACTACAAGTTCAAAACAAACAAAACCTTATCAAGAACGTTTTCTTTGAAAACGCTGTAGCTAGCGAAATCAAATACTTCTAAACTGAGTTTGATAACATTTTATTACTAAGAATATATCGCTGAAACTTATTGCAGCACTTTCAAATTAAATTAAATTAATTATAAACAGTGTAATTGTGACTACGCTCTCCCTCTATTCCTTGGGACTTTACTGGCAGAATGGAGGGTGTTATATACACCATTGCCTACCCTCGGGGAAATACAGGTCAGATGTTATGGTACGTCAATTAAACTTTGACGATAGAGTATGCCATAATAATAATTACTTTCTTGAGACTTATATCACTGCTAGCGCGAGGAGCATGAGTGGACTGTATTTTGGGCAATGGTTTAATGCCGTTCTCAATAAGCTAATTTTAAGAGAGGAGTTTCGCCGCCGCGCCGCGTCTCAACTCGCCGATGGCGCGCTGATCATGCTGCCTACGACGCAGACTGCGTGCAACGCGCTGTGTTGGGTTCGATTCCCAACAATCACTAGGGGTTGATTTTACCAAAGTCAGAGGGGCAATTCTAGTAATTTTAAGAACGTTCACAGTCTGATCTCAGTCTCTTGTCATCATCTGCCTAGCCTTTTCCTAACAATGTTGGAGTCGGCTTCCAGTCTAACTGGATGCAGCTGAATTCCAGTATTTTACATGGAGCGACTGTCTATCTGACTTCCACAACCCAGTTACTGGGTAATACGATACCCCTTGGTAAGACTGGTTGTCAGACTTTCGGGATTCTGACTACCCGTAACGACTGTCAAACGCGAATGACTGCCGGGACCAACGGCTTAACGTGCTTTCCGAGGCACAGAGGGGTCTCGCTATGTGTCTCGGATTCCTGCGGCATCACCTGGGTGGCAATTCTCGTAATTTTAAGAACGGTCACAGTCTGATCTCAGTCTCTATCTGTCAAAAATACCTCTAATTTCTATACATTTTTGACATTTGTTTGTCGCCGAGATGAGATTGCGACTAGATTTTGAACGTGAAAATTACGAGAATTAACCCTTCAGATATCTTTTATCCGTGTAATAAAATTGACGTCTGACAGTTCTAGCATGGAAAACCTGTCAAAACTTCCAAATTTATTATCAGTATAAGACTTATTCTATGTAGGTATAAAAGTTTGGTGAAATTCGACCTGAATGACCTAACAATTATTTAGAAAGTCCGAACTTATAAGAAACTAATACGGAGTTAAATGCAATCATAAAACGCAACGTTTTTCTGTCTGTCTGTTAGTATGCTTATAACTCGAGAACTACATATCCATGTAGGTATCCGTAAAGATTTACGTATCTTGTTTCAATTCATAGAAAATGATTTTATAAATTCAAGTAAGCGGAATATAACTTGTATAAGATTTAACTCAAGCTCAAAACATTTCAGTTAAAACCACTTACAGGCACTTTTGAATTGTTAAGGAGTCGGTGAATGAGAAAGTTGAAGCTATTAGCCCATTTAAAATATTAGGTTCCTATGGCGATAAATTCCATGAACACTCTTTTAAACTGAAATAATATTAAAATAATTAACCAACCAGCAACTGATCCCTGAATAGTTGAGACAATACTTCGGTTAAATATTTTCTCGAAGTATAAACGAAAGAAAATACTAAGAAAATGACACTATAAAGGGCCTAATACACTTGAATGTCTCTTTTATTTCGTTGTACTATCACGAGGAAAAAAGTATCTGCAATATAATAAATCTGTAGAGGTTTTCTTTTACTTATAGGTGTGTACGAGTTTCCTTATTGTGCCAGAAAATGTACACAGAAAGACTTCTGGGTTTACTTTCTGGCTCGATAAATCTGGCTGAAGAAATATTAGGGCGCGGAGAATTGTGGTCCAGAAAATATATCGAAAGTATTGATTTGAAATCGGATGATTGGAGAATTTAATTAAAAATTTATTACTATAGACTATTTGAATACTCAAATTAATTCATAATATGTGTGGGAATACTAAATCATCTTATTAAGAAATTGCCTCGAAATCACGCTTTCCACACAAAAAGGCAAACTACAGGAAAAACCGCCAACGCTAGAAGACACAATAGATCACATTTTTAATAACAAATTTATACGTCTCGTCATAAAATCTCTTCCGCAATAAATAGAACTAGTACATAGAAAGAATTTTCCTTATATCGTCATAGTAAATATCTGTTATTTACCTCAAAAGATTTCATCCGCACTCACACAACACTAGTTCACAATCACATCACTATCTGTGCGTTTATATTTATACACACATACACACAACAGTAGTACAATGATACCCACACTTATTACATATAATAATGCGTAATTTTTATTCAACAAAATTGTAATTCGTGCGGCCGGGGAGCGGCGTAGCGTGTGCTACGAGCTACGCGCGGGCTACGACTGGCGTAGACCCCACCCCGCACCGCCGCTACGTCCCGTAGGCGCTACGAATCGCTGGGGATTATTTTGATATAATTTTTTTGTTTCGAATTGTTTTGCTGATAAAAATTCGGATCCATTTATTTGTTTTTCTGAATGTGATTTTATATTTTAAATTGTTCTAAAAAAGAATTTGTTAGATAAACACGCTTGTATCAAAGAGCCAATACATTTGTCAATTGGCAGCGACTGTTTTGAAATCATACGAATAAAATTGATTCTATCAATAATGACAAGGTTACAGAGGAAACCTTAGAGCTAATTATACCTACTCTCTCATGCTATTGAGATCCTAGTATTATTCACACTACTTAAAGCTATTAGGCCATGGACACGAAGTCAGCGATTGCGTGGCGGCGGCGTTGGCGGCGCGGAAAGCGGTGCGTCAACGCAGACCCTTCTAGTCGCCATCTCATCTCAGTGACAGTCAAAGTCAAAAACTTGTCAAAAATATAGAGAAATTACAGATCGTTTTGACAGATTGACTGAGATAGTATGCGAACGTTCCTAAAAATATTATATTAGCATGGGGATCCATGGATGCCAACGCTTCAAACACTGATCAATAGTTGTGTAACAGTTTACGATCATTATCTTCTCATACCTTGACCTTGGCAAAATCATCGAACGTTACCGATGGAGCCAGAAACTCGAAAAATAGAATAGAAAAGTGGTATTTTTGACAGATTGACTGAGACGTGGAACGTTCTTAAAAATACAAAACCTGGTTACTCACCAACCTTGTAATACATTATCATCATCATAAGTTCAGCCACCGTAAAACGGACACTGGCACATAGGTCTCCCCCAAGTACACTTCAACTGGTTCTGTGCTTCTCGCATCCAGCTGATTCCTGCGCGGCATCACTTAGGGGGCAATTCCCATAATTTGAAGAACATTCACAGTCTGATCTCAGTCTCAATCTGTCAAAAACACCCCTAATTTTCTTTCATTTTTGAAAAAAAAATTGACATTGGTTGTCGCTGAGATGAGATTGCGGCTAGATTTTAAACGCTGATGTGTTATCGCTAACCCTGTAATACATTACCATCATCATTTCAGCTGAAAACTTTGACTGTTTCTGTGATTTCCGCATTCAGCGGATTCCTGCAGCCTTCACCAGGTGATCGCCCTACCAATTGGAGTAAAATTACCATGAACATGACAGTGATACATCGATTGCGTATGACAGCTGTCAATATGTTAAGCTCACCTTCGTCACAAAAACGGACGGTAGTAACAAATGAATGTAACGATCAAAACACTGGAAAAATGACACAATATTTACTGTTACTGTTCATTTAATAGTGATTAGTATAACGTACATAAAGTCTATTCAAACATAGATTTCAAATTAATATTATTTCAAGTTAAACAAATATCAACTTTATTTTAATGGTTATTAAGTTGATTTCAGAGTAACTAGCACTATTGAAAAAGTTATAAGAATGTTTGAAGTTGTAGCGTAAACTGAACTTTATTGTGTAGGGTTTAAAGTTATTTTTCCATAAACTCGTATTTGTTTACATTTTTGGCAAATAAAACGCTAATGCAGATTACATAAAGTCACAACTTATTCCCATGGTGATAGGCAGAATGTACAGACGCGAGCACATCAACCTACCCGAAAATGTAAAAAATTTCCAATCAACTTTGAACCTTATGCTGTAGCGATAAAGTTGTAAATCTATTCAAGAAATTTGACAGGTTGTAGTAGCTTGATGGGCTGGCGTCTGTACAAAACATCCTTACATACTCTTTTTGCGTTGTTTCCTATATTAATAGTAGAAAATTAACACATCGGGAGGGATCAAAACATCCTACCAAAAATTCGAAGACACCCCGCACTGGCGGGCCCAGTGCGGGGTGTCTTCGAATTTTTGGTAGATTACGGCCCACTCCCTCTCACTGAAAGGAAGCCTGTGTCCCAGCAGTGGGAACATTATATGCTGATTATGCCTTTATTATTATAACACCATTGTTATTTTAGAGCTCTAACATTTACATAAATCAAAAGATGACGTAATCTAACATGTTTCGTGTAAAAAAATAAGTTAATATTTGGTCTGTGGATTAATATCCATGCCTATCCTCAAAAGCCGGGCTATCAAATCCAAAAATATTTTTTCAAATCGGACTGGCAGTTCCAGAGATTAGCGCGTTCAAACAAACAAACAAACTCTTCAGTTTAATTATTACTGTACATTATTATAGATTTTAATATCATCATCATCTAGCCTAGTCTTTTCCCAACTATGTTGGGGTCGGCTTCCAGTCTAACCGGATGCATCTGAATACCAGTATTTTACATGGAGCAACTGCCTATCTGACCTCCACAACCCAAATACTGGGTAATACGATACCCCTTGGTAAGACTGGTTGTCAGACATTCGGGCTTCTGACTACCCGTAACGACTGTCAAAGATCCACGAATGACAGCCGGGACCAATGGCTTAACGTGCTTTCCGAGGCACGGAGGGGTCTCGGTATGTAAAGATGGTCACCTATCCACAGACCAACCGCGGCAAGCGTAGCTTAACCTCGATCGATCTGTGCGGCTGTTAGTTATTATTTAGCCACGGGCCCCTCATGGATTTTAATATATTTAATATTAAACCTTATTTTACTCTTATCATACTTTGTTGTTTTGCTCGTCATAATCACATCATAATCATCATCACATCATATCATAATCACATGTAATATAAAATAACCTCCACCAGTACTAAGCGTTCACCTGGCGCATGGGCTTTCAAATGCGCTTTTAATCTGCTGACTGGCTCATCTTTTTACCACAGCATAAGCCAATATCCGTGGTGATCAATAACCATGCCTCCTCTGTATGAGGAGAGGCCTTTTCGTGCAATAGGCAATAGGCTGGTTTTATTTATATTGTTCTTTTTTATACTTGTACGGTTTTATCTCGGCGTTGCGCCGGATTTATGGAGTATTAAGGGCCGAAGCCAAGTGCTACCCCTGGAAATTTGTAAGATTATTATGATATGATGGTGTGTTCGGATTTTGTGATGGTGAGTGTCTCTGTCCATAAGACTGGTTTTTTTTTTTTTTTTTTTTTTTTTTTTTTTTTTTTTTTTTTTTTTGCGGATGGGAAATCATCAAATGACCCCTCCCGCTCTGGGTGGAGCGGAAGGGAGTGTCAGACTCTTACTGACTAAAACCCACCCGTGTTCCTTCCTTAGCCCTTTATGTTCCGGGCCAGCGGTAACCCTTTCGGACAATCCCGCTGACCCGGCAGGCCTGGTTTTTTTTTTGCTGTGGTTCCTGCACTCGTGTGTGAGGTGACAATTGATGTTTCGTATTGATTTATTTTCGACGGAGGGTCGGCGCGTGCGACCTTTTGCTTGTAACTAGGATGCCACTGAGTGTCTCTGAGGATTAAAAATGAATATTTTATTTTATTTGCTAATATTTTACATGTAATATCTATTTTATTAGACATTTATTTATTTCTGTAACTGCCGTGATATCACAACGGACCCATCAGAATACCAGCGCTGCGACATTTATTTTTTTATCATGCTGAGATAGGTGCCTTTTGGCCTTTTAAAGGACCTTCTTTTTGTAACTTTATTTTTTAATGTAGGTAATTTGTTTTTTTATTATTTTTTAATGTGTTTAGTTTAGTTTGTGATCTTCCTGTACGAGTCGCAATAAATACTTTTTTCTTTTCTTTCGTTGCCATTTTGCAGAAAATTTCTGGCATTCCTGCAGGTGTATAAGATTGCAGCTTTCTGAAGAGTCTGATATGTGTAGGGTAGTAAATCGAGTGCTATTAAAGACTGGTGGAGTTATTTAGATATAACACCTGTTGTTGATAATACTGTAGGAAATATGGTTATTATTATTTTACGGGTGAAAATAAAATTATCCTTCACAAGTGGTTGTGTGGCGCATTGTTCCGGCACATTCTGGGTAGTCAGCGCTATCAATCTGGGCCCTATTTAAATAACTGTAAATTTTACATATTTGTCAAAAAATTACATACCTAATTAAAACAAAGTAAAAGTTTTTTTTTATTTTGGAACAAAAACAAATTGACACGGTGTTATCTACAAAAGTTAATAAAAAGTTTGTCGCAGCTATTAACGCCAGTCTAAACATAAGAAACAAATCTTTTCAGGCCTCACTATGACATGGGTACAGTTTATCTAAAATAAAGACCGAAACGAATAAAAAAGTTGCCACATTGTCACGACATGTGATATTTAATAAGCAAGTAAAATAAAAAAAATCTTACAAAATTTTCGGATTATCGCCTGTCATTTTTATCCCCTCAAGGTATGAGCTAACATATTCTATAACTCATGACGATAATAATATAAAACACATCTTAAACACACAGAATACTTCCACCAATTTATCTCTCATACTTCCCATCACTCACTTTACGATCACATCACTCGCTGTAAACAGTAAACTTGAAACACTTCCACCTTGACAGTACATAAAGTATTATATTAGAAACAAACACTGCCATGTACTACAAACATAAACCCACTGTCTACTTGTTTCCGAGCAGGCTCTTCACATAACCACCAGCAACAAACAGAATTGAACTTTATTTTGTAAACAAGAGGGTGGAAGTTTGAATGGGTGGTGCTTCATGCCCCCAGATAATATGCAATTATATTTAGTATAAGTATCAAAACTATAGTAATAGTGATATTTTATGTGGTTGGAAATTATAGAGAATAGATGAAAGGTATGGAAGGAGTAATAAATAAGGTGATTGCGGGTGATTTGATTGCTTGTATATCGTTCTGTTTTCCTTTGATAAAAATTTCGAACACCGTTTCTCTCAATGCGACTTGTTCTGTCAGCCAATCTTTGGATCAAAAAGAGACGGAGCAGGAAGTAATAAAATAAACATAATTCGAAAATATTCGATCCAAAGCGAGTGTTCACTGTTCTGCGAAGTAATCATAACAATTCGAATGAGCGGTGCTCGTTGGAACGTTCTCACCCAAAAAACCGTACCTCTTGGGTTTGTAATGCTCAACGCAACGTGCCGACTGCTCAAATGCTCATTACGCACGAATGCTCACCCGCGATGTGGACGCACCTTTTCTTCTCGAAAAAGTATGATACGAATTCGCTTGTATTGTTGTGCTTATTATTTCTTTTAGGGCTGATTTTTTCTACGTCATTTATTTTTCATCCGATGAATTAAATTGACGTTGACAGTTTTTACATGGAACGTCAAAAATCCAAAATTATTCCTCGGATAAATATTCTGGCTTCGGAAAAAAATAATTTATGACTTGTCTAATAATAGTAGTCTATATTGTGGCTATATAATCTAGTCACGGCGTGAAAAAAATTATTATAAAAAAAAAATAATTAAACGTATACTATTTCTATTGTTTACAATTTTATAGCTCGTGTGATTTATACCCACACTTAAGTCACAATTTCTGTCTAAAAATCGACTATTTAAGTCACAGAAAAGCGTGACTAAAGTGCGGGTTTAGGTCACACAGTGCTATAAAAGATTTTGTATAAGTTACAAATTGAACTAAAACAGAGCGAGTCGCTAGTCAAACATTATATAACTATCAATATTTTTACAAGCAATAAACTTACCATCCTAAACTAAACGTTTTGAAACGTGAACGTGCACCGATAGCGTGCTAACGACTCAGTTAATGCAACGTGTTAGGTTTAAACATCGCAATTTATATCTACGACGTACAGTTAAACAAAGTATTTGGTGTACAGGCACTTGCAACTTTGTAATTTAAAACAATGTTCAGAGTGTGCTGGGTTGTTAATTCTTATCACTCTTAAGCTTAAAGAGTTATTGCTCAGACATAAAAAAAATAATATTGATAGTGTAATGAAAAGATGAATATTTTGAGGGGCTCCTGGCTAAATAATAGCCGCACGGGTCGATCGAAGGTGCTACGGTTGCCGCGGTCGGTTCGTGGATGGGTCACCATTCATTGCATATACCCCAGCCATCATTCATATATCTTTGACTGTCGTTACGGGTAGTCAAAAGCCCAAAAGTCTGAACCAGTCTAACCAAAGGGTATCGTATAACCCAGTTACTGGGCTGTGAATCTCAGATATTAGGCAGTTACTCCATGTAAACTACTGGTTTTCAGCTGCATCTGGTTAGACTGAAAGCTGACCTCAACATAGTTGGGAAAAGGCTGGGCAGACTGATTGATTTTGTTGTGAGTAGTCAATTCTTTTACATCACTCTCTCAAGTATGCAAGAAAGTGTGTGCCTCACGGCTGTGCCAAATAGGCCCAGTTTAGCAAAAACGGTACCTGACGCTGGTATTAAACTGGACCTGGTGAGGGAGGTGACGGATGTAAATCAGTATCAGTACGCCATAAGAAAAAAAAAAGCGGCACGAAGGGTTCCATACCACCGTACAATATTGAGCAAAAACGCCGAAAAAATCATGTTTCGTTTAATTTTATTTTTATGAAAGAAAAGAAAGAAAGAAAATACGTTTATTTATGAATCGCTATAACAACGATTAATAGAAAAAAAAACAATGTAAAATTTTCAACTGTCTACCTATTATGGTTCATGACATAAGTACAGCCCGCTCACAGACAGATGGACGGAGTGCTTAACTTAACTAAGTAATAGGGTTCCGTTGGCACCCTTTGGGTACAGAACCCTAAAAAGAAATAAAGAAAAGAAAAAGAGAACACAGAGTGTAAAGGTAAATAGTTTTGACTGCCACTATACATGAAATAGCATGTTCAACTGTACCTGCGCTAGTACGGGTAATATTGAACCACTTCGTGTAGTACTAATTATAATATTGTTGTTCGACAGCACTCACGGCACTTTACTAAATACTAAATGAGAGACTGTTGATACTTGTAAACCGTATTTTATAAGATACAAGATATTAACTTTCCCTTGTCTGTATATCCTCGAAACTGTAATGTTTTTTATAGAGAATCCCACACTGAAAAAAATAATTTCTTACTATTTCATTAACACTTACTGACTTTATACAGTAAGAAGAAATGTTTGTAAAACAGTAAAAGACAAGACAGTAACTTTTAATGATTGAACATACTATTTACCTACTGAAAAAAACAACAAAAAAAAGGAAAACCACCATTACTGTAAATTAAGTAAATTTCAATAGTTTGAACGATATAACTAAATGAATAATAAAAAAATAGTTAAATTTGTGCCCTCAGAAAAGTTATTTAAGAAAATAGACAAAAATTTACCATTCCCTCCCTTATCTCCAAAACTACTAAGCCTAACATTTTGAAAAAAATACAGAAAATAGTTCTCTACCTGTAGATTACAGGAAAACCAATAAAAAGTCTGTGGTCTTAAAACAACATGGTAAATCTCTCAATAATGTGCGTACAAACTTCCATTTTCAGTTGGAATTTAGGGGAGAACATTTTTTACAACTACAATGTTAAGTTTGTTCTTGGGATAAATTCATTCCAAATACGGAACCCTTGATTGTGCGTGGTCCGACACGCACTTGACTGGTTTTTTTCTTTTTACCCAGCTTCTAAGCGTACTAGCGTGATGTGAAGTAGCTTAGTCTTTCTCAAAAAATGGCCTATCAAATGCAAAAAGATTTTTTCAAATCCGACTGGTAGTTCCAAAGATAAACGCGTTCAAACAAAACAAACTCTTTAGCTTTATTATTAGTATAGGAAGATAGAAGAGGGGCTTGTGGCTAAGTAATAACAGCCGCACGGGTCGATCGATCAGGTTAAGCTACGCTTGCCGCGGTTGGTCCGTGGATGGGTGACCATCTTTACATATCAAGAACCCTCCGTGCTTCGAAAAGCACGATAACCCGTTGGTCCCGGCTATCATTCGTGCATATTTGACAGTCGTTAAGGGTCGTCAGAAGCCCGAAAGTCTGACAACCAGTCTTACCAAGGGGTTTGGTATTACCCAGCACCTAACTGAGTTGTGGAGGTCAGATAGGCAGTCGGTCCATGTAAAATACTGGTAGGTACTCAGCTGCATCCGGTTAGACTGAAAGCCGACCGCAACATTGTAGGGAAAAGGCTAGGCAGATGATGAGAAGATAGGAGAATTTGATCCTGCAGTTACAGGGGACGAAGTCGCACCACGTCCGCTACGCGTAGCGTCCGTCTACGACCCTATTGTATTTGGAAGATATTTTTTTTTCAAATCGATCGCACTACGGCCGTTGACCTTCATATCTTACGATTAGTCGCTCTGCGTCCGTCAGTCCAGTACAGTCAAAACGCATAGTGTTATTTGAAAATAATATTACTTACGTATAACGAAAGTGGGTCCTCTAATGTGTGTGTGTGGGCGACAAAAAGCATCTCCTGATAAGTCTGCTCACCTAGTACGATGCTTCACAAAATGTTAATTTGGTAAGTATTGTGATCTTTTTCTAATCACAAGCACTTTTAGCGTTGAGTATACTTTAGGTAGAACGGCTGTAACGCGACTGATCCGAGAAAAAATGCATCTTCGAGAATACAATAGGGCCATAAACGGACGTAACGCGTAGCGGACGTGGTGCGACTCCCTCTTACAGGGCAAGCCTCTTTTAAATATCAGACCTTACAAAAACATGCTTATGTTCATACGTTTCTTTTAAAAACTTCCAAAGACCATGTAATACTCTCACAGTTCATATCTTTTTTACAATGATATGGAAACATCATATTAATATGCGTCGATGTTATATGTAGATGCTATATTATCACGTTGAACAATAACTGCAAGTATTGCCGTCTCGCTCTCCCTCAAAGTTCACACGGTCCTACCACCCTTGACGCGTGGTGCAAGGCAAAGGTTTCAGTGTCTTGTGAATAGATTTTCTTAGCGTTATTTTGTAAGGCTAGCAATAAATTGCATGTTCAACGCACTTTTAAATTAATAACGTGTTAATTTTCAAGGCCACAGTTATAAAAAACATAAATGTTGATTTACGTCATTCAAATACACACATCAAAAGTGTCTAGGGATCAAGCATTTTTATGCGGATTTCTTGAGATTGAGATGTGGCTTTGTAATAAATTTATGATTTTATAAATTTATATGGATCCTTTTTGGTGCATTTTATAATTTGAATCAGGAACTGTGAATCAAATTCGAGTAAAAGATGAAAATCAGCTGTCAATATTTTCCCTATAAAAACATACAACGCATTGAAGACATTATTAGTGCTACTGTTTCCCTACTACTGATTAAAACCAACGTTATTATGGAGCGGCGACGTCATTTAAGCAGGGAAGAAATGCTCAGAGCCGTGGGAATGATAGAAGCTGGTTCCCGGCAACGTACTGTGGCTTTAGCTCTGAATACAAGTCAGAGTGTTATCAGTCGACTTTGGACACGTTACCGAAGCACTGGTACCGTGGCTGAGCGCCATGGAGGACGGTATCGCTGCACCACACGGAGACAAGACCGATACATTCAAATCTTAACTCGAAGAGCTCCAACAATAACCGCCATGATGTTAGCCGTGAGGCTTTATCACTCTTCAGGGAACTTAATTAGCGACCAAACAGTCAGAAACCGCTTGCATGAAGTGAACCTTCATTCCCGAAGACCGCTACGGGTACCACCTATAGCAATGCACAATCGTAGGATTCGATATCAATGGGCTCTTGAACACAGAAATTGGGCAGAAGAACAATGGCGTTTCGTGTGCTTTTCTGATGAGTCTCGTTTTGGTATGAGACCGGATACAAGACGTATACGACACTGGAGAACCCCTGGACGCCAACAGCGATTAAAATTCTGCCAGGAAGTCCATCCTTATAGAGGTGGAACCATCATGGTATGGGCGGGTATTTGGATCGGCGGAAGAACTGAGTTGATTTGGATCAGAGGCAACCTCAACGCTCAAATTTATGCTGAGACGATTGTATCAGACGTCATCGTTCCTCTACAAGTGCAAATCGGTCCCTTATTTCAGTTAATGCATGATAATGCACGACCGCACACCGCAAGAGTTGTAAGACAGACTCTCGCCGCAGCTAACATCAATGTCCTGCCCTGGCCTGCTCAGTCGCCAGACTTGAACCCGATTGAGCATGCATGGGGTATGCTACAGAGAAGAGCTCTGCCGAATATGGAGGGTATCCAGTCGCAAGAAGACCTTTTTTTGTTGTTGCAACGAACATGGGCGGCCATTCCACAGCGTGATTTGGATGAACTCATTTTGAGTATGCCAAACCGATGTTCTTGTGTTGTTAGTGTTCGCGGTAGAAACACGGATTATTAATTGTTTAAGTTACCCAATAAAATTTTAAAGAAAACTGTTATTTCAGTCTTTTTTTCGAACTTTTGTGTTAGTGGTTCAAATGTCAAAAATCCCTTTATTAGGAAAATGGCAAATTTCTTTATTAATGCAAAGGTGACTTGGTTTATCGTTACTGTGACAAACGGAAACACTTTATTTGATGAATCCTTAAAGAAAATTTTAATTAATATCAATCAGGAGAAAAGTTATTGCAAAAATATATGTTGATCCCTAGACACTTTTGATGTGTGTAGATGTTCCCTAATATTTACAATAGTGATTTGACAAACAAATCATGAATAATCCATAAACGGACAATGGTGGCCGAGAGCAGTGGTGGCCCAGTGGCAACGACCCCGACTTACGAGTTGCAGGTCGTGTGTTCGAACCCAGGGCGCTTTATATTGTTTAAATTCATCACCACTGCTCTCAAAACGGTGAAGGAAAACATCGTAAGGAAACCGGCATGTCCTAGAACCAAAACTTCGAAAACAATGTGACATATACCAACTCGCATTGGGCCCGCGTGGTAGATTATATCCCACTCCCTCTCGAAGAGAGGAGGTGTGTCAAAGTAGTGGGAACATTAGAAGCTGATTTTGCTAAAAAGAATGTGGGACAAATCATTTATCCAATAATCCAATTTTAGGTAATTTGTAACCCATAGTGTGTCAATGCTGTGGGCCTTCGAAGCCTGATACGAAAGTTTATTTTATTTAACCATCACATTAGCCATAATATCAAATCAAGCTGTCGTTAGAGCCCTGATTGATCACAAGTATTTGACTATTGGTTAGGCAGTAAACAAATTTTGAATGAGTGTAGGTTCTATAGTTTAAAATAATTTCTTCATCTGCCCAGCGTTTTCCCAACTATGTTGGGGTCAGCTTCCAGTCTAGAGACCCCGTGTCTTGGTATGTAAACATGGTCAGCCATCCACACATATAGTTTAAAAGAATATACCTATACATTTATATCCACATTTTCAAAAACCTTGAGTTTTTGCACTATTTTTTATTCTAGCTGAACATGTTTCTCGCATTATAATTTACTAGCTTCTGCCCGCGACTTCGTCCGCGTGAAATTTCTTGTACCCCCACCCCGTCGCGTCGCAACACTTCGTATTCGCTTACCGTTCACTCTGAGTTTTTTTTCTTTTTGCTCGGCTCTTATGGGTCATAGCGTGATGTTAAATAGCCTATAGCCTTCCTCAAGAATTGGGCTATCAAATGCAAAAAGAATTCAAATCTGACCGGTAGTTAAAGAGATTATCGCGTTCAAACAAACAAACTCTTCAGCTTTATTATTAGTATAGATAAAAAACTCTATGGCCCATACATAACTCCTTAATAGGTACCAACTCTTAACATCTTACACACGTGATAACTTTTAAACGAAATATCCGATTGAGATGAAACAAAAAGTATTTTACTTCTTCATAAATACTCTTCATAACATAATGCTTAATTTCGATAAAGATTAATATTACGATACATATTTAACGTAGTTTTTTTTTCTTCAGACGATTTAATAATTATTTTGAACACAAAATCGGTTATTGTGATTAAACTATGATAGCTAGATATATGTTCTCGCGGACTTTTTTGTAGGTCTTAATGGGCTCTACAAACCCGTAGTACATCATTTTGTTCTATTGTCAATAGTTTTTGCAGCGCACGCAAAAATAGGTTTTCGATTTTACACCTTGTGTTACAAAATAGCAATTTTATTACGGATCCCTAATTTTGAAAAAAAAAAAATATAGCCTATAGCCTTCCTCGATAAATGGACTATTTAACACTAAAATAATCATTCAAATCGGACCAGCAGTTCCAGAGATTAGCGCGTTCAAACAAACAAACAAACTCTGCAGCTTTATAATATTAGTATAGATATTTAAGGGGATTACAGGACCTAAACGCAAAAAACACAAGTTTTAGAATCAATAAAAGTATATGATTGACTACAGTAAACAAAATTAGAAAAATATATGATATTCTGCAGGATATATGCTAGGTAGATAGTGTGTTGAAAACATAATACAACTAATTTGATATAATAGAAAAAAAATCATGAAGATACCTCTAAAAACTTTCTTTTTACAATAAAAACCATACTAATATACATACAATAATTCTGTTTTTTTGGCAGATTATTCTACAAGCAACATACTAAAGCACTAGTGTTTTAATTTTTAAGTCCAAAGAAAAGATTTTTTGTAAATAGATAAATTGCTTCATATTTTGCAATGGGTTGTGACATCGCGCTTCTCTTTCTTTCCTATGCATACAGTGACCGCGCTTTAGGTCATGTAAGCCCCTTAACACTATTTTAAACCATGTTTTATACAAACAAATGATTTATTATTCTTATCATTTACCTACTAACAATCACAACTCTCTTATCCCTTGGACCACAGTCCCCCGGTGCTGCGTAACGCAGGCGCAATGCCTACGACCCGGATAAAACCCCTGACTTGCGTATTCAACATTTTTTATAATAGTTAATTACTAACAAAGTTCATGTTCTTTATATGTGGAGTTCATTGCCGCTCTCATTATGAGTTTGTATTAAAGATACTTTATGTAGGAGTATACTATAATTGACAATTATTATTGTGTTTATTTCTCCTTTCGTGCCCGGTTGCTGGCAATAGGCTCGAGGCTAAATAATAACAGCTACACGGATCGATCGAAGATCAAGCTACACTCACCGAGGTCGGTCCGTGGATGGGTGAACATCCATTTTAATATCGAGACCCCTCCGTGTCTCAGAAAGCACGTTAAACCGTTGGTCCTTGCTGTCATTTCGGGTCGGTCGGCAGTCGTTACGGGTCGTCAGAAGCCCGAAAGTCTGACAACCAGTCTTACCAAGGGATATCGTATTACCCAGTAACTGGATTGTGGAGGTCAGATAGGCAGTCGCTCCATGTGAAATACTGCTATTCAGCTGCATCCGTTTACACTGGAAGGCGACTCCAACATAGGTGGGAAAAAGTTATGCAGATGATGATCTTTATTGCGTCTTTTAACCTTTTGACCGCCACAGTCATGTATAGATGACAAACCAAAATGTGCCCAGCACGCCACGGTTCGACTACATGACAGACTTTGACGCCGAGGGCACGTTTTTTATTTTTTGAAGTGTGGCGGTCAAAAGGTAAGGTAATTACGATACCATGCCTAAATCTTTGCATTATCATCTAAAATAGTCCAAAGCACTATTCGCCGGCGACGCTAATAGGAAACAAAAGACAATGCGACTGATACCATTGACGGATACAACACTGATGCTATGTCGTGTGGTATTTGTACTGCCTCGTCGACTGTGGGTTGTTTAGGCTTTCAATCCAAAGAGCTTGAATAGTATGTTTGACTAGTCCGGACATTTTGTGTAGACGGTTAAATATTGGTTTTGGTTCATAATGTAGAATTTGACTGTCAAATAAAGCGGATAAATTTGCAATGGGTTGCTCAAAATAGCCATTAATGGCCATACTTAATGTATGTAGACTGGACCCCGCTATCACTTAGCCGCATAATCAGCCTATAATGTTCCCACTGCTGGGACACAGGCCTCCTCTCTGTGAGAGGGAGTGGGCCATAAACCACAATTTATTCCTTCACTGTTTTAAGAACAGTTGGCAGTGCACATTGCTCGCAGAACAGATGATCGATGGGGCCGAAAGGTTCTGGAGTGGCGACCGCATACCGAAAGACGTAGCGTTGGAAGGCCTCCCACAAGGTGGTCCGACGACCTTGTGAAGGCCGCAGGAACCCGTTGGATGCGAGAAGCACAGAACCGGTCGAAATTGAGGTGCTTGGGGGAGGCCTATGTCCAGCAGTGGACGTCTTTCGGCTGAATTTATGATGATGATGATTTCACACAAAAACTACTGAACGCGGCCGTTACCACTGGGGCACCACTTCACATAGCTGACTGACTAATATTCTTTTGGCTCAACACGCAAAAAGTAACAATGTTTTTTGCAGTATCATCACCTTTAAAGCACTTGTCCCACCGCAACCGAAGAAGCGACTATCTATCATCGAATTTCTTTCTCAAGAAACGTACTATAGAGGTATGAGGAACAGGGTGTATAGTTCACTCATACTCTATAGAAAAGGGAGGATCCTCCGACCAGACGGGTGTTGTGTCTGGCGGGCAACTGCCCGATGATTCATGTCGGGCCGTTGTATCTATGCTAGTTGCGCGGTAAACTCTGCTTGCGCGATGCAGGATTTGCGTGACGTCAGTATGACGCGTTGTTGGCATGTGGCGTTGTAGATACCGCTACAGTACAATAGATTGTAGGTCCCGTGTCGAAGAGATAAAGGTTCGTTGATCGCTAACTTTTCACGCCGCCGCCGCCGGCGAGTACGCGTTTGTCGCAGCGACAAGAACTCATCACCATCATCTGCCTAGCCTTTTCCCTACTATGTTGGGGTTGGCTTCCTGTCTAACCGGATGCAGCTGAATACCAGTATTTACATGGATCGACTGCCTATCTGACCTCCACAGCCCAGTTACTGGGTAATACGATACCCCTTGGTAAGACTGGTTAGATCCACGAATGACAGCCGCGACCAACCGCTTAACGTGCTTTTGAGGCACGGAGGGGTCACGGCGCAGCGACAAGAACTATCAAAGAGAATAGTCGCTCAGCGACGCAACACTCTCTGAGACGCACATCAGAGGCTCATGCTTACATGAGTCTCTGGTAAGCATAGGTAGGTTACTGACGCCAGCACATCAAGCTAACTACAATCTGTCAATTTTTTTTCATAGATTTTCAACTTTATCGCTAAAGAATAAGGTTCAAAGTTGATTGGGAAAATTTTACAGTTTCGGGTAGCTTGATGTGCTGCACTGTTCGTTGCTCACCTATTGATTTTGGAGTTGCTAGCTCTACTCGCCTCTCGTTAATCAGGAGGTAAGACAGGTGTCTAAAAAGGGATCTCCAGGTAATTTTAAACAATTTTTTGGAAACTTTATATCTCAACTAGCTTCTGCCCGCGACTTCGTCCGCGTGAAATTTCACCCTCTCCCCATTCACTCCCTTAGGGGATTGAATTTCGAAAAATCCTTCCTTATTCCTTGTCTACATTATAAAGGGAACCTCTGTGCAAAATTTCAGCTCTCTAGGTCCAAGGGTTTGGGCTGGGCGTTGATGAGTCAGTCAATCAGTCAGTCAGGACTTTTCTTTTTATTTATAATTTATTATTATTTATAATTTATTTATGATTTTGTAATCGACAGATAATTTTTATTCGTGTAATAAAATTGACGTCTGACAGTTTTTGTACGGAAGAACTGTCAAAAATTTAAAATGATTCCTCCGATGAAATTATCTGTGGTTGGCAAAATCAGCTATAAGTAAGAATAACGTCTTATCAACGTTTAAGGATTGATTTTGCCAAAGTCAGGTACCTATTATCGGTGGAATAAAGTTAATGTCAGTTTTTGTTTAGAACCACTGTCAAAAATTCCCAGGAAAAGACTTATAAAAATTTTGGTCGAATTCACCGTTAGGGTGAATTCGACCCGATGCCTGCCAGGGTTGCGGGTTGTTCGAAAGAGATACCGTGGCCCCTGGCACAGGCAACTGAAGGAACACGGGTGGGTTTTAGTCAGTAAGAGTCTGACACTCCCTTCCGCTCCGCCCAGAGCGGGAGGGGTCATTTGATGATTTCCCACCCAAAAAAAGGGGTTTAATACGTATTTTCCTTTTACTTTTTACAAAAAAACATAACCCTCCTTCTGTCGCAGTCGGGTAAAAATACATTAGTACTTTGACTACTTTAATTATAGTCCCAATAAAAAGTACAGAAGATTGTCCCAATAGTCAATATAGTCAAACTTGGTTCCGACCGATCCAAAGTCAAAACCAGCCGATTGAAAAACTTTCAGATTGGAATAATTCAGAAACAAACCGTTGTTCCTAAACAACTATTTTACATAGTACTTTAAATTGAAACTACTTTGCCTACGTTGCTACTTTGATTTCATAATGTTAAATGGAAGGTGGAAAAGGCATTCTATTTATTTTTATCTTTTGTTATAATTTTATCAAATGCTTTTCTATGCTTTTTCAGCGATTTTCATAACCATGGCAGTATTAGCTCAAGTGTGTACATACGGTACTCCCTTTCTTCTCCTAAAATTGTTTGTCCGAAAATCATTACCCATAACACGTTTGCTATAAACTTTAAGCATAATTATTCAAAAATACATATTAATAAATTTGTATTACATAATTATCTTCACTTCTAAAACTATTCTGTCATAATATCGAGTACTATAATAATTGAATCTCCTTATTTTGCATGAAATAAAGTCATATGTCCTAAGTATTTTGTTTTATATAACGTGTATTAATCCGAATGTTCATGTATAATAAAATAGTTAGTCTTAAAACATTTGCTAAAAATTAGGTTTTAGTGACAGAAACGAATCGCTGTAAATCCGACTCCACGCAGTCTTGTCTGCCCTACCCCTAGAGTGTAATTTAGAATCGCGTAGGTGCGTAGGACTGAGGCAGCCAGCGGGCTGAGGAACAGCAAGCCGAAGCTGCGGTGGTGAGCGAATGCCGTCTGCGACATTTAGCACGCGTGGGACCGCCGGAGACCCGCAGCGCCGGAGCCGTGATAAAAACTATGCCTGCTGCATGTTGCATGCTCGCTTGCCTGCTGCATGCTTACTGCATGCTTGTTGCAGGCTGGTTGATTGCTTGCATTCTGGCTTGCATGCTGCATGCTTGCTGCATATTAGCTATACTGTTTTTTTTATATAATAAAAACACTATAACTAACAAAATTACGCATAATTTTGACACAATATTTTTACACGAATAGTTGATATTTCTATAGCCCGAAAGTCTTACAACCCGTCTTACCAAGGGGTATCGTATTACCTAGTGATTGGGTTGTGGAGGTCAGATAGGCAATCGCTCCATGTAGAATACTGGTATTCAGCTGCATCCGGTTAAACTGGAAGCCGGCCCCAACATAATTTGGAAAAGGCTAGGCAGATGATGATGATGATGAGTTAACAATAGTTGGTATAGTTAATTAATTAATTATAAGGGCGGGTTTTTTCACGTCCACTTGACGTACGCATCAAAACCTATCGTCAAACCAAAAAAAAAAGCGTTGTTTCAAATTACAATTACAAAGTTATGGCCTTGACGTACGTAAACATGTTATGTAAACCAACCGTTTGAGACAACCGGCCCTTAGTTGTTTTTAACTTTTGAGTTCATTTCAAAGATGTAAAATTTTAATAAATAAATAGTCAGTTTAAAAGACCTGTGGACCATTGGCGCTCTTTTGCCCCGAACCTTTTTTTTTTTTGGGAAATCCTCTCGTATTATGTAGGTAATAATAAGTTTGTGTAGGTCTTGGTGGTAGATTATTTAATTGATTGCTTTTGTGCGAAGTTATATTATGTAAATGTGGCTTAAAATTTCGAATAGGTCCCCAAACATCCTAGCCCCCTCCCCTATATATGTGTGGACAGGCCTCATACGATACTTCACAAAAGGATGGCTTATTTCGTATCAAAATTGTCCTGTACATCTGTGCATAAAGTGGGATGTGGTCCTTCCAACCCTATCGTTCAGTCGTCGTGTACCGATACAGGAAGTATTTCCCTTTCAGCCACCAGCTTATCGCCGATTATCCAACACAACGGCTGTTTGAAATGGTGGAGGGCTGGGCTTACGCGTGTTAAAGAAAAAATCATCGGTTTACTTGAAAATCTGATTTTAGAATATGGTTACTAGGATAGGTGTACAAGGACATAATATCACGCTTGTATTCAGCGAAACAGTGAGCAGAGTTGCTTAGCACACCTATATTTTGTCAGGTTATTTTAATAGGGGGCGAGCCTGATGTGATTAACCAAGCATAAGTGCAGGCTCTGGGCTGATAAACTGGCATTATCTAATCTAAACTTCTAAACTAATATTTTGTTTGTTATGCTTTCCTGCTAAAATGGCTGAACGGCTTTGCATGAAATTTAGCTCATAGGTAAACCATGTCATGGATTAGGATATAGGACACTTTTTATTCCAATATTTTTACGGGATCAAGACTTATGCAGCTGAAACCACGGGGCGCAGCTAGTTCATGTTAATCTAGGTACCTTTGTGTCCAGGATAGATACCTAATGTATTTAAGAGAGAGCATTCACATTCATCCCTACAAATTTTTCCAACAAAATAATTTTTCATCTCAAAGTCTTTTCATCTCCAGACCGCGAACAATAAACAAGAATCAACGCAAACAAGAAAAAACAAACACGAAAAGAAAAAAGCTGTAATCTTTGCTCAAAATAATAATTAACAACCAGAAAAACAGATAAACGAACTTATTAACCTCCAAAAAAAATAACAACACGACGGAGTAATTTATCAAAATTTAACTTAATTTCTTTGACAAACTTCAAAAGACAATGAACGGAGAGAACAGAAACAAATTTTTTTTTTTTTTTTAAATAAAGTAAAGGGAAAAAAGAAAAAATCTCTTCGGAATTTATGCTTGGTAGTTTCTTTTTCAATTTGCGTAGAGGGGGTGTTCGTTAAAAATTCAGAGGACAGCCCGGGAGGATATAGATTGGTCGACCCTCACAGCCAGTGCCTTTTTTTCTTTTGTGAACTTGCGTTTGTCTGTGAAATGTTTTGATTTCCATTTGGATGCTAAGTTTAGCAACACTGTGTGCATGCATTATTTGTGAGGCTCGAGATTTCTGCCTAGAATTGGCTACCCTTCTTTGCTTCGATACAAGTGGGGAAGTAAAAACCGAGAGATTATCATAATCTTTTTGTTAGCGTATTGAGGGCAAAAAGTTCAATAATTTTCGTCAATCAAACAGTTTGGCGCAGAGTTCAGCTGCACCACAGCTGCCGCAGTTATCAGATCATAAAGTGCACAGGTGACAGGGCAGCAAAGGAAGCTTTTGTCTGTAGGAAAATGCCGCATACGTATTTGAGATCTGAGCCGTCTATGAACCCCCATCTGTGGATATTGTCTTTGCTCCGGCCGACTTCGGTTCGAAGTCTATTTATAGATTTTGTTGGCCACGGTAACGCGGGCTCAGCGAAGTAATTGCGTCACACAATAACAGTAGAAATGTCTTTCATTTTGACGGTTCAACAACATTCATTGCGTAATTTACGTTGTTAAGCACACAAATTATTCGAACATATGAAGCAATGGATTAGCTTCAAAATGATTCAGATTCTGATTGATAGTTTTTTGTTACGTAATTAGGATTGTGAATACGCAACTTCATGTTATCTGCAGGTAACACCGATCCGATCAAAGCCTGGTGATTCAGATATTGCTTGTCTAAGGTCTTTATGAAGCGATAGTGAAATTTCAAGAGCACAAAGTTAGTGAACAAAGTTCGTATGATGTCGACTTGAGTTTTATACAGCTCTCTTGTCCAGTGTCGATAGTCACCCCTTCTATTGAGTCAAGAGAGAAAACAGAGGTGGCGCTATCATATTTTGGGTGTAGATTTCGGCTGCAAGTGTTAGCCCGGGAAGGGACATCTCCCTGCAAGGTTTAACCTTACGTGGTCCACTTGGAAGTCTCCGGACACAAGTGGGAGGATGTAAGTCCAACCTGGTAAAATGGGGCTATCTTGACAGAACGGCAGTAGGCTGTGATTGTGGAACTATGTCACAAACCATGCTCCACTCCTATCCTGCGCTCTGTGTCCCAAAACATCCAGTCAACGTGACCTCTGCGCTGCCACCGACAACGAGTCTTTGGTCAACTGGACCCACTCGAAATGGACCCACGGGATCACTCAACCCAATCACATTTTGAATAGGTCGACTGGACCCATTGCCCAATTTCGTCAAGTGGCACAGTTATGGGAAAACAAGATTTAAAAAACCTTTGTGCACATGTACACGAAGACAAAGATGACTCATATCTTGGTTGGAGCACACATAGTATGATATGGTTTACTTGTAGCAACTGTGGTGATAAAAATAGTGCAAACTGAGTGTATTTAAGGGTAAAGATAGTCTTTTTCCTGCAACAAACTCTCGCAGGTTCCCGTCACTCATCCTTATCGCATTTCTCCCTAAATCCAGTGCACGTTATCGTAATATTCAATCAGTAGCAGTTCTGCTGTCCCCGTCGATGTATCGGTGCGATAAATTACAGCAAACTGACGCGTGTGAATTATTTATTGTTCTTTTTATTTGAGCGCAGCATTTGTTTTTATTTTTATGGATAAAACATTTGTTTCTATTTGTTTATAAAAATAACAGGAAGTTTATTTTTGTAAACAAATAGGAAGATGTGTTGTTTATACGGGTTATTCCCGTTTGGGAACGCTCCCGTTTGGTAACGCTACACACACTTACATATAGCGGTGTATCGAGATATATATATAGATATATATATCGAGATAGTTGAACATCAGTATGACATCGTTGTGACGGAAAGCTGAAAAATTATTGATATTTTCTTGATACAAGCGTTCCTATATTTTATTTAGGCAAGATGGAAAGGAGCTATACAGGGTTATTTTAAATTGGTTAGCTAAACTCCGCATAATTAAACACGATAAAATAAAAAAAATGATATTTTCTTTTGGGAGGTCAACGACCGCTGTTAGTGATTTTATTTGAAATTTGAGTTGAAAAAACTATTTATCTTATGTTTTTCGTGTTCAGATATTAAACTGAAATTTCAAGTGACTCCATTAACTGTGGTTGATGACTCCATAAAAAAATCATCAAAATAATTTATTTTTTGTTTGATCACGTTGAGATATTGATACTCATCGCGTCTGCGGAGTTTAGCTAGCCAATTTAAAATAACCCTGTACAATAAAAGTCTGACAACCAGTCTTACCAAGGGGTATCGTATTACCCAGTAACTGAGTTGTGGAGGTCAGATAGGCAGTCGCTCCATGCAAAATACTGGTATTCAGCTGCATCCGGTTAGACTGGAAGCCGACCCCAACATAGTTGGGAAACGACTAAGCAGATGATGAATAAAAGTGATCAGGTGATATTCCATGAACTTCCTTATTTTTAGAAAGACCATCTTTAAATCAATTTAAGGATGGTCTTTTTTAAGCTCTCTTACTTTTACAAAAGGTTTTACAATTCTCTTCTAAATATGTCTATTTAAGAATTATTTTGAATTTCTATATTAATTATTCCTCAAATTTCGCTATACGCACCTACCACTGTGCCTCTGCATCACCAAAAGGTTAAATGATAGAAAATTCCTATGGCTTTAACCCTGTCTCTGTACATTTATGTGTGAACAGAATAGAATAGTTCTTTATTTGCACAGAAAGTACATATGTACAAGTTACAGATGTTAAGCTTAAAATGATCCTATACTAACCATCATAACTAAGCCGCGTGATGACTCCCGGCCACCGTAGGCGCGGGCCTGCGGACGGAGAGTAATAGGTAGCTCACCGTCCGATCAGGACCAGGCCCATGCCGGACGGCGCGTACGTGTTCCACGCGCGCCTCAAAGAGATGTCAGCATCGAGGAGGGGCCCGTGAGGGCGCCGGGTCAGCGGGATTGTCCGAAAGGATTACCGCTACCCAGGAACATAAAGGGCTAAGGAAGGAACACGGGTGGGTTTTAGTCAGTAAGAGTCTGACACTCCCTTTCGCTCCACCCAGAGCGGGAGGGGTCATTTTATGATTTGCCATCCTCAAGAAAAAAAATTTTGCTACTTAGAATAATAATGACTCATTAATATATGTTATGTATTAACACATTGTCGCTCCATGTAAAATACTGGTATTCAGCTGCATCCGGTTAGACTGGAAGCCGACCCCAAAATAGTTGGGAAAAGGCTAGGCAGATGATGATGATGATGTACCTATTAACATATTCAATCAAATCAATATAAGATTACCATGTCGAGATGAAATTCAGTACATTATTTGAAATAGGCAATACAATAATTATTTTAAGTTTAATAAAATGGGATTATAAATTCGTGTGCCTATACTATTAAATAATAAATATTATTATTAGCCAACTTTGGAGGCTTGTAAATAGCTTGTCATCAATTACCTCACTACTACTTTTGTATTTGATAGCTGTAATCCACCACAATAAAATAAAATTAGCGCCAACTGTCAGTATAGCAATGAGAACTTTAAAATTCTTGGGAAATCTCGTCACGCCGCGTCTCGTAAGACGCGTATAACGTGATACGCCGAAGGATGGCTAATTTGAAGTGAGACAGGTAGCTCTCACAGGGGACGATGTCTATCGTATTCTGCTGATTCAGTTTGGCATAATGCTGTCCTGATACCCAGGAGGAACATGCATGTGTTATCAAATTCAGATTTAAATAGATTTGGTCTATTTGGAGCAGCAGTGGCCCAGAGTTAACGGCTCCGACTTACGAGATGTAGATCATGGGTTCATACCCACACAGGCGCTTTACTTTGTGTAAATAATTTCATCACCACTGCTCTCAAAACAGTGAATGAACACATCGTGAGGAAACCGGCATGTCCTAGAACCAAAACATTCGAAGACATGATTGTGACATCTACCAACCCGCAATTGGCCCGCGTCGTTGATTACGGCCCACTCCCTCTCGAAGAGAGAAGGCCTGTGTCCCAGCAGTGGGAAGGTTATAGGCTGATTATGTTTATGTCTATTTAATGACTATGTGACACAGTCTTGGTTACACAATTATTTGTACAGACGCCAGCACATCAAGCTACTACAATCTGTCAAATTTATTTAATAGATTTTCAACTTTATCGCTACAGCATAAGGTTCAAGGTTGATTGGGAAAATTTGACAGTTTCGGAAAGCTTGATGTGCATACAATAGACAGTGATTTTAGGTGTGGATGGTGCCTGTAAAATCACCTACAGGTGAGAGAACTTAGTTCATGAGAAAGAGCTTTTAAAAGTAAAATATTACCCAAGGTCTCACCTCTCCCTCTCGCTGATAGGAGATCTGAATTGCGAGTCCCAACAGCGGGAGCATTAAAAGCATAGTATATTATGCTTAAGACTGTTTATAAGACATAAAACTTTAGATGACGCTAATGTTCTAACTAAACATAATTAATCATCATTTGCCTAGACTTTTCCCAACTATGTTGGGGTCGGCTTCCAGTCTAACCGGATGCAGCTGAATACCAGTATTTTACATGGAGCGACTGCCTATCTGACCTCCACAACCCAGTTACAGGGTAATACGATACCCCTTGGTAAGACTGGTTGTCAGACTTTCGGCCTACTGACGACCCGTAACGACTGTCAAAGATCCACGAATCAATGAACTAAACATAATTATTTGCCAAAAATTTATTCATTCGTTTTTGAGAAAATCGCGCACATACAAACATACATACATACATACGGGTCGAATACATAACCTCCTTTTTTGAAGTCTGTTAAAAATAGGATCCAAAATCACTACTGAACAGTACATTTTAACACACACAGGCACCAGAGGACTATCCTCACACTTTGGACCCGAGCTAATTGCCGGAGCGACAGACAGCCTGCCCCTGAGACTTGATCTATTAAAACAGATTCGAATAGTACTGGATGTAGTAGTAGTATCGCAACACGGGAACATTTTTAGTGGAATTTCAATCGAGTACGGGCTACAACAAAAATGTTGATTCCCTGAAGGTTTTGTAGGTCACATAGTAATCCATCTATCGGAAATGTGCGGTTTCAAAATGGAGGAGATTACTTATGAGAGGAGGAACTCACAGTACAGAAATGCAAACTCGAATACTGGCATTTATATACTTGAATTATGTTTATTTGTTAAAAATAATATGCAATTTAATTTCAAATGTAATACTAAGAGAAATATTCGTAAACCATTCGTTATATAAGTATATGAGATTAATTTTATTTACCTATTATTAACCATATGATTTTTTTATAAGTACAGACGCCAGCCATTTATTTTATTCTGTTTTAAGTATCTACTTGTTGTTATAGCGGCAACAGTAATAGATCATCTGTGAAAATTTCAACTGTCTAGCTATCACGGTTCATGAGATACAGCCTGGCAACAGACAGACAGATGGACAGTGGAGTCTTAGTAATAGGGTCCCGATTTTACCCTTTGGGTACAGAACCCTGAAAGACTGTTAAAAGATAATGTATTTTATGATCTAAATGAGATTTTTTAGAAAATTTTACGTTAATATGCAATTTATAATTCCTTTTAATATTATTGCATATCCGACATGGGTAGACTGAATGATGAGCTTAAAAATGTTACGTTTAAATTATGAACAAATGCAATTAAAAATAATCTTATTAGGGAGACAGGCAAAGTAATTAAGTTTGTTTTCTCTGTCTGTATGCATTTATGCCCAGTTAAAAGGAGGTATTCCACTCAGAGCTCTAATTTCAACCACACTTGGACGAACCGCACGTAATATGCTAACCCTCTATTAAATGAGACCTCAAAACGAACGAATGGGCACAGATGTTCAACAAACTACCACGAGAATTAAAATCGTCTAAAAGTTTACAAACATTTAAAACTCAGATAAAATCTTTTATTATTGACAAAATTTAAATCCGGCCCTGGTTTATGTCTTTAATTTTCCCACAGAAATTTTATTCTTGTTTCGCATGAATCTTCTGCTGCTGCCTTCAATGTCTTGTTATGTACAGTCAACAAAGGAGATAGTATACAGGTGCGTCGGATATAGTTGAAGTTTAAAGAAACCGATGGATGTTCTCGAATAAAATTTAATTTTATTAATAGAAAACAAACAGCTCATTTATTAAATTAAATTTCAGTTGTTAGTAGTTGTTGTTAGGTTAATTTTGAAACACCTTATTATACAGGGTTATTTGTAAAACACCAGCAACCTCTTAAGAGGTCATTGTACTCATCATTATGAACAACTTTTACTATGGGACCAAACCTGAAATCGCGAAAAAAAATCAGCTGTTCCCTACATTTATGTTCGTATACCTAACTCGTCAAAATGTAGGGAACAGCTGATTTTTTTTTCGCGATTTCAGGTTTGGTCCCATAGTAAAAGTTGTTCATAATGATGAGTACAATGACCTCTTAAGAGGTTGCTGGTGTTTTACAAATAACCCTATATAGTTAAAATATTTCTCATTATGTGGTAGTAAATTTCTTCAAATTCACAAAAATTACTGGGTGTATTTACCTTCTAAACAATTTTCTGCCTACCCCTTTAGAAATAGAGGTCTGTTGCTATAAAAGTTTTCAAGGTTTTACCGAACTAAATCTCAATTAAATATTATCCTTTCGTTTACAAAGCTAACAAGTAATTTATCGTAGTCACCTCACAAAGACCGTCATATAAAAACAATTTAACACTACTTCCTCCGCCATATTATATCTTCACGGCAACTAATTGGTAGGGCGACAGACAGCCGGCCCGGGGGAGCATGTGTTACGAAGCTGTGACGTCACGGGCAGCGACACGTGTTATGGGAATGCAACATAGTGTACTACATATCAAGATAATGAATTAACGGTGTACAGACTTACTGCTGTTCGTGGCTACTATTTAAGATTACAAATAATTAAACAACATCCGAGTAAGATGGCTCATTTAGAGACTGTATTTATTTGCTCGAAGTCGTGGACGAGTATGTTTACCTGGGTGGGACAAACTGTCCAGTTAGGTAGGTCTAACTTCGAGAAAGAGGTCAATCGTCGAATCCGACTCGGCTGGGCAGCGTTCGGGAAGCTACGCAATATCTTCTTGTCTCACATACACAGGAGAACCAAGGTACGACATAGCCCGAAGAATTGCCAAAGTTAAGTGGCAGTGGGCAGGGCACATTGCTCGCAGAACAGATGGCCGATGGGGCCGAAAGGTTCTGGAGTGGCGACCGCGCACCGGAAGACGTAGCGTTGGAAAGCCTCCTACGACGAGCTTGTGAAGGCCGCAGGAACCCGTTGGATGCGAGAAGCACAGAACCGGTCGAAGTGGAGGTGCTTGGGAGAGGCCTATGTCCAACAGTGGACGTCTTTCGGCTGAAATGATGATGATGATGATTTATTTGCAAAGCTAGCTGCAAACACGTTCACAAAAATTCTGGTGTTTTTTTTTTATCTGTGCGGCAGAGCGTTTCGATAACTTTCTGAGATCAATCAATCTGTCTAGCCTTTTCTCAGCTACTTTGGAGTCGGCTTCCAGTCTGAAAGGATTTTGCTAAACAACGGTATATTAAATGGAACGACTTTCTGTCTGACCTCCACAACCCAACTACTGGGTAACACGATACCCCTTGGTAAGACTTTAGTTGTCAGACTTTTGGGCTTCTGACTCCCGTAACGACTGGCAAAGTTAACAAATGACAGCCGAGACTAACGTCTTACCGTAATAACTTTCCGAGAAAAGTCATAATAAATACTGCACCACTCTCTTAACAAGCCTTACTGGCAAATAAACTTTAACTGTCTTATTACGAAACGAGTTCTAACTTTAGACCTAGCCTACACGTTCGAGCCAGTTACTGTATTTTGAACTGTATTTATTCATAATGCAAAATTGATAACTGAGACTCGGGTTTAATGTCAATTTTTGTAATAAGAACTTTAACTGTGTCGGATAATAGTTCGAAATTTAAAAACGACTCGATGGTTTTTACCTGGGTCACTAATAATATAGGATAAACTTTGTTTTGTAATAAGGCCGTAATAGTTTTCAAACTTAGAACTGATACGGATAGAAACTTGACAAAGAAAACAGTCCCATTAACCAACAATGACACCAACTGACCTACATTTCACACTGACATCCACAAACTATTCTATGAGCGAACGAAATTGATTTTTAAAGCTGGCAACGTGAAAAAAATCTGGGCATAATGGACGCATGGTCGATCCAGCTAATCATGATAGATGACCATCACTGGCGAGCGAGGCAGATTGATAGCAGCACATCGAAAACATCGTGGCTATAGTTACGGACATAAAATATGGTATTGGGGACAAGGCTATGAAAATAGGACGCTTTATGATTCGTTCATGCGAGGTTTTCATTAAAGGTTGAACAAACATACATAAGTGAAGTTTTACTATAAAAAAAAAATTAAGTGACTCCCTGCAACCGAAGAGATTGCATCTATACTCTATTTGAAATAAGATTAGACATTTAAATAAACCTTTTTTACCGTAGACAGAGTAATCTATAGACTCATGGTATCCGTGTCACCGAAAGGGACAAAAAAATCCGGCAATCTTCATCATACTATCATTTTTACAGCTTATTTACACTGCACCTTACCATTTTCACAGTTGCGCAAATGTACTATTATTGAATTATGCACGAAAAGATCTTATTTTCCGTTTATTCGCGGTATAGTATTTATTATTCCATTCATACACGTCAAACTTGTTGTGCACATTAATGTGCTTAGCCGACACGCAGTAAGGGACAGAAATATTCTTATTCTGTCTCTTTTATTTGCTAGTGCCGTTAATATATTTCTCTTTTCCTTGTGCGAATGAAAAAGAAGATATGCAGCAATCTATAGTTTACTGTCTACATTCATTTTTTACAGTCTATTCAACCGATTTTGAATTCTATTGCATTGTGAGCATGACATATGGCAGCTGCAGTAAACAGTTGGTTTTGTAACCACTTTTTTGCTTTTAATACCATCCTTATGCTTACGGTATAAAAGTCAAAATCGGTTGAACGGACTGTAAAAAAGGTTACATAATAAAGAGTATTCTATTCTATTCTATTCTATTCTATTCTATAGTTAATGGACGACAACCTACCAAATACTTATTTGGTAGGTGTACTCTTTCAATTACAGGAGACCACAGCATACCATAATCAGCCTATAATGTTCCCACTGCTGGGACACAGGCCTCCTCTCGGTGAGAGGGAGTGGGCCGTAATCCACCACGCGGGCCCAGTACGGATTGGCAGATGTCACATGTCTTCGAATTTTTGGTTCTAGGACATGCCGGTTTCCTCACGATGTTTTCCTTCACCGTTTTGAGAGCAGTGGTGATGAAATAATTTACACAAAGTAAAGTGCCTGTCTGGGTTCGAACCTACGACCTACAACTTGTAAGTGATGTTTGTGTATGTGAGTTTAAATGTTTGTAAACGCACCCACAATACAGGAGAAATTCCTAGTGTGGGGCAACGTTTTATTAATTCCTATTCATTAAAATTCTTATAATTGCGTTCGCGTGGATGTCGGAAAACAATAAGGTTTCTCTTTACGAATTGTTTTTCTATAAAAAGCAAAATTAAAAATCTTGAAAAAACCCACGACGGTTAAATGTAATTGGAAAAGGATAAAATAATTTAAAAATCTCTGTAACGTGGCTAAAACAGATACATTCGTATGGAAGTCGGGGGTCCGTTCTGTGGAACACCTATTCTAAGAGGTCCCCCGACTGCCATATGAATTTATCTGTTTGTATCTGTTTCTGATTTTTTGGCTGATCTGAATCAGAACAACCACACTCCTCCACTCGTGATTCTTTACATTTTTCACTAACCGTCGTACCTGTATGTTATTTTTGCTCGGCTCCTAATGGTCCTAGCGTGATGTTAAAAGCCTTCTTCTAGAATTAAAAATTGGGCTATCAAATGCAAAAAGAATTTTTCAAATTTGACTGGTAGTTTTAGAGATTAGCGCGTTCAAACACACAGACAAACTCATCAATTAAATAAAACAATTTCTAACTAACCACATTACCCATTTCTCAGTACCGAGCCAGATAAAAACGTCAAAGTATGAGTTGTCACGGTTCAGATCGGGGCTTATCTACCGGATCGGACCGGACCGAGCCTGCCAGAAACCGACGGCGACCGGATCGAACCGGATCCAACGTTCTGCTTTGATTGATAGCTTTTAATTTGATAGCTATCGTCGTTTATCGACTGTGTGCTATGAAAAACCTTGGGTTAGGTATTTTGTAGTTTATTTTGAAATTGGGTTAGTGCTGGGGAATAATAACGCTTGTTGATATAGGATAGAAAAAACTGGCCAAGTGCGAGTCGGACTCGCACACGAAGGGTTCCGTACCACAAGGCAAAAACGCCGAAAAAAACACGTTCGTTCTAGAGTAGTGGTGGCCCAGCGGTAACGACCGCGACTTACGAGATATAGGTCGTAGGTTCGAACCCTGACAGGCGCTTTACTTTGTGTAAATTATTTCATCACAACTGAACAAAACGGTGAAGGAACAAAAAACAAACATCGTGAGGAAACCGGCATGTCCTAGAACCCAAAATTCGAAGACATTTGTGACATCTACCAACCCGCACTGGGCCCGCGTGGTGGATTACGGCCCACTCCCTCTCACAGAGAGGAAGCCTGTGTCCCAGAAGTGGGAACGTTAACGTTATATTGTGAAGAAACTCCCCTATGATACGAGTGAAACGGCGGGCGAAAGAAAATGTTTTTGCCAAAGAATCTGCCCACAAATTTTACCGCAACTTATACCTTCATAAAAAGCCAAATCTTTTTACCTCAAACATTCCTGCTATCTATTACCTGCCCCATAGATATTCAGTAGTCCCCTGTCCCCTAACGCACCATCAGAATCCCATTACTTCTCCCCGGCTGACAATGTGTGACGTCACGACCTAACAGGATGGCCCGCGTCCCCTGGGCGTGGCGTCTGTCAACCTACCAGTTAACAGGGTGGAATGAAGCTCTAATAGTTTTCCGACGGGCACTTATGCAAGAGGATTGTGTTATTGACCACTCATCGTGCGTCATTCCAATATTTAAAAAAGTGTTTTTCTTGTGTATTTTTTGTGTAGCTATTTGTTTTTATGTATGTATGTATGTATGTTTTTGTGTATAAAATTGTATTGTGTGTGGTTTTTTATGGACTTATGGTCTGAAATAAATTTATTATTATCTCCTTTATTCATTTAAATTCTTATAAATTATATTTTTAAATATTAGTATAAAGAAATATAAAAACATTTAAAAATATAAAAAATAGTAGCCCACCGGTATCGGGAACAGGGTCCAAGCTACCGGCGGTCAGGGCTCCAGAGAGAGGAACCTCCTAACTATTCGGGCCGTGTCCAGAAGTACCGCTTTCTGGATCAAGCCCTTGATCCAGCTGCCCAACGAGAGCCTCCTCAGGTGTTGGTCGAGGCTCTTGGCAATTAAACCGTTGGCTGTCACAACTATCGGCACGATGATCGCTGAGTCCACATCCCACATGTCGACAACCTCGTGAGCCAAGTCAAGATACTTGATTTGTTTATCTTTCTCGGCTTTCACGAGGTTCCCATCATGCGGGACATCATGTTATTATTATTATTATTATTATTGGGTTAAATTAATGAAGAATGGATTGGAAATGAAGTGATTTTCCAACAAAATCCAGCACCGTAAGTGCATAACATCAATCGGAATCTGCATCATTTTGAAGCAAATTGCTAATCCATTGCTTCATAAGTTCGAAAAATTTGTCTGCTCAACACGCAAATAACGCAATGAATGTTGTTGAACTGTCAAAATGAAACCGATTCCGATTGTCGATAATGTGTTACGCAATTGCCCCGCTGGTTACGTAGATTGTTGAATAAATAATTTTGTTACTCATCAGTTACCCAATGGAATAGCAATGAAGGCCATAAAATTCGAGAGTTTAGATAAAAGTGATATTTAGTGACGAATTTTGGGAAAATTTCTAAAATACATGAAAAACCGAGTTTTCTATAATTCCATGAATTTTCGTCTAGGGTTTATGGGGTGCTTAATTGTTGCAAATGGGTAACACTATCACGAGAATACGTCAAATTACAAGTACAGTAAAGATATGAACAGTACGGAAACGACGTACTAACGTTCGAAACGGCACACTCACACAGACACGCGCATCTACGGTACCCCTAGCGATAGTTGCGGTGCTCTCAGTCACGGGTGCCGCTTACGGGTACGGTAGATGCGCGCGTCTGTGTGAGTGTGCCGTTTCGAACGTTAGTACGTAGTTTCCGTACTGTTCATATCTTTACTGTCTTACAAGTCACCCTGCAAAGTGTAAAAAGACACAAAAGGCAAAAGCAGAGAAAAGACACGGTTTCCTAGAAGAGCTGTCATGAAAATGATGACAGCAGGGTTTGACTTTACGATGTCAAAAAACGCTCTCAAGGAAAACACACCAACTTACTTTCCTGAATAACGTTCCAGAGAATTCGTTCGCCGGTAAATGGCGGACGCTATGAAGCAGCCACCGCTCTTCTAGAACCGTAACTAAGGCGGTAATCTTAAATTCGAATAATTTTTTTCGCTATTTCAGGTTTGGCCTCATATTAAAACACACTAATATTATAAAGGCGAAAGTTTGTTTGTGTGTGTTTATACGTTGGTTATTTCTTCACGCTCAAATGTCTGGACCAATTTTGACAATATTTTGTATGGAGGTAGCTGACACCCTGGATTAACATATAGGCTACTTTTTATCCCGATAGTGAAACCGCGGGGCGCAGATAGTTCTTTTCATATTGATGAGTACCCATTAAGAAGTTTTCACGTTATTTCATATACCTACACCTTGTCTAATTCCAAATACCTACACCTTCTATAATTTCCTCAATATTAATAAAGCATGTCCTTTTACAATAACTTGGTTTCCCCTATTTGTCTGGAAATGCTCGGCGACCACCTCAAAGAATTCCTTTTCCTTTGAGTTGCAGCGTGGACAAGCAAGAACCCCGGCATAATAATGTATTGCCTTTGAGTGTTGAGCACTTAAACCAATGCACTTACTCCCAAATACCCGGGACGCCCTTGATCCCAAGGAAGACTGGGATTGTTGGTACTATCGGCTATATGTCGTATATCTATAGTTCTATATATAAATGAAATAGACCTTCTATTTCATTTTGAACCTATCAAATTTTTGCTTTAATTTTTGCCTATCTGACCTACACAACCCAGTTGGGTAACACGATTAGACTGGTTGTCAGACTTTTTGGGCTTTTATTGTTTATTGTTAATTAAAACGGTAACACCAATTACATTAATTAGCATAAAAAAAATTAAACAGGTATAGTAGATATAAAAAACCGACTTCCAAAAAAACACTACAAAGTGAAAAATAACTTTTATTTCGGAAGTCGGTGTCTTTGGATCTGTATTTTAGTTTTTTGCCACCGACTTCCGAAATAAAAGTTATTTTTCACTTTGTAGTGTTTTTTTGGAAGTCGGTTTTTTTTTTTGTTAAAAAGTTTTTATTTCTCGCTTTTTAGTGTGTCTGTTTATAATGTATCTAAGTTACAATAGCCTAATGCCAACTTGCTCATCGCCTTTTACAAAATATTGCTTTTCCCGATGCAGGGACGTTAATTGTTGAAGAGTTCTCCTGGTATTCCACCATCAGCTCCATTTCACCATTCGCATTGTGACGAGCATAACTTGCTTAGCAACCATATTAAAGTAAGTAATCGAATCGCAAACCGGGAAATATTTATTATTGAGTAGTTCCGGTGGCCATCTGTGGTCTTCATCATCGGTTCCACTTCACCAAATGATGCTTTCCGAGAGCAAATGCACGAGTTACTATAAAAAATACCCAAATCGCTATAGGTGTGCCTATAATACTTGAAGAGTTCCTTCGATTTCTCCAAGATCCCATCATCAGATCCTGACCTGATGACAATGGGACCACCTGGAAAGTATACTCTTTCAAACAAAAAAATAATTTTTGAAATCGGTCTAGCCGTCTCCGAGTAATCGGGGAACATACATAAAAAAAAAAAAAAAAAAAAAAAAAAAAGGTTCCGACGAATTGAGAACCTCCTCCTTTTTGAAGTCGGTTAAAAATATCAACTACTAACATATAATAGAGGACACCCTAGCATACTTCTTCTCACAAAACATCAACATTTTGACGACGATTGTCAAAAATCTAAAAATCACGGCCAGGACCAACGGCTTTACGTGCTTTCCGAGGCACGGAGGGGTCTCGATATGTAATGGATGGTCACCCATCCACGTACCGGCCTCGGTAAGCGTAGCTTAACCGTCGATCGACCGTGGCTTTTATTATTTAGCCACGAGCCTTTCTCGTCTCGCACCAACCATCATACAAAAAAAAAACATAGAAACAATTTCAGTTTTATATTTCCGTACTTATCAAAAATGCATGGACTGTTTGTTGGAAATCTAGTGTAAAGTATTTATTGGAAATGTCTAAGGCACGCGACAGTGCGGCGGTGGTGACGACTGCGCGCCCGCCGCCCGGTACTTCACTACGATCGGCTAGTAATTTTTGCCTCTGTTAGGTTTGTTTACGAATCGAACGGGGTAACCGACATTTTAAATTACTATAGATTTGAAAACCATTTTCTATTTTTGTTAGTACTTGTTTGTTGACAGGCCTACACTGTCCTCCCGTACCTGTTAACACTGCAATTTGAAAACGTTGTAAATGCTAATCCATACTAATATTAGAAATGCGAAAGTGTATCTGTCTGTTACCTCTTCACGCATAAACCGCTGAACCGATTTAGATGAAATTTGGTATAGAGATAGTTTGAGTCCCGGGAAAGGACATAGGATAGTTTTTATCCCGATATTCCCACGAAATCGACACTTATGCGGGTGAAACCGCGGGCGCTGCTAGTCTATTATGTGTGACTTGAATGTAACTGTCGAAATGTGTCTGTACTATAACTACACTCTGTCTAACCCTTTCAAGACTACACAGGTATAATATTATGTAATGTATATTTTTACTATTTTTTCAGCCCATTTATTTCAATGTGCGAACATGATTCTGAGTTAATAAACAATATACATGGAACAACTACCCTCTGACCTCCACAACCTGAGCAAAATCAATATTCTACTTTTCTACTAACCAAGACGTATACAAACTTAAAATAACAAAATTAATTCCTAACATAACTAATGCTATCCAAAACTAAAAAATTGCGTCGAAAAATTCATCCGCATCGCTGTCGACTGGTAATGTACCCAAGAGACTGGCGGCATTACCACGTTGTATGGCGACGCTTAGCCTCTGGCCAAGGTAAAAGCCAGCCTTTGGGTCACGCGAAGTGTCTACCAGCCGTTTTGAAATTTATATTCTAGAAGCTTGAATGACTAACAGCGTATGGCGTTTAACCTACGCCATACGCTGTTAGTCATTCAAGCTTCTGACTAACTATAAATATTCGCTTCTGATATTTTTCTGACATCTGTGGTTAACATGCTCTCGGAAAGACACATTAATACATTGATGTGTATTAAACCTATACATAAGTAGGTATATTAAAACTATTAGAAGCATATGGCCCAACGGGGGTACTAATCGTGTATTTGATAAGGTCCATTACAATGTGTACTATTATTAACCATTAAAGATCACATGTAATGATTTTTGTTAATAATATCAACCATAAGTAATATGACCTGAAATAAAGAAGTTTAAAATAAGTTTAACTGTATAGAATTTAAGAAATTGCAGTTCATTTAGAAAATTAGTTAAGTATTTTGTTGTTTGGTAAAAATAAATATAAGAAATATTAGGCTTTTTTATTATTATTTATTTATATAGAAAGAAAAGACACAAAAACAAAAAAAAACAAAAAAAGAACATGGGGAAAATATGCGTCACACCAACGCAAAACGGCCATCGCACAGAATAATACTAATTACTAAGACCCTATGCGGCACAGCCCCAGCGCTGGTTTTCAGTGACAGATTTAATATCAACCAGCTAGTTTTGAACAGGGCAAATATCTCTTCTTCCACAAAGAAAAAACAAGCATTGATAAATTAAATGTTACACCATTAGGTACGCGTTCATCCTCTCATTAAACCTTGGCAAAATATATGTTGTCTCATCTAATAACATATTTAATAATTTATCACGTCAATAATAATTACAAGCTCAGTATAACGTTTAATTAGATTATCAATAAATACACATATCGTATAAACCCACGTCTTCCGCGGATTATCCATTCCTTTCATCTCCGAATATTAATAATGTAAATATCTACAAGCTTACCTTCCCTTTTGTGGTCCCAGAAATATTTAATTGAGTGCTTAAATTGTACGTTCACATCGAGAGTGAATGCCTGACATTCTGATGAGTATGCCAAATATGAGATTCGACATCAGTATCGTTGATTTTAAAGGGTCTTGTTTGCTGAAATTTCGTCAATTATGCCTAGCCTTTTCCCAACTATGTTAGGGGTTGGCTTTCAGTCAAACCGGATGCAGGTGAATACCAGTATTTCACACGGAGCGACTGCCTTTTTTTTTTTTTCGCTGAGAAATGACTTTACGCATCTCCGCTCGTCGGGGGAAGAGACGGAGTATGTGGGACTCCCTGCCAGGGTGGCAGTATACCCACTAAAACTCAGCGGTGTTCCCTCATCGCCTTGATGGGGAGGTCATGGGAATCCGGCTCAGCCTTTGCATCCACAACCCCCCCGGCGCATGCCCGCCTAGCTGGCGGGCCCCGCATGTCCCCCCGTCTGGGGGGCTACGGGAATGGCCGGGAACACCTGGCCATTCCAGTCCGGCACTGGTGGAAGCCTGTGCAATACAGGCGAGGGTGCCCCCGCACCCGTCACAACCCAGTTAATGGAGATACGATACTCCTTGGTAAGACTGGTTGTCAGACTTTCGGGCTTTCTGACTACCAGTAACAGACAGCCGTGACCAACGGCATAACGTGCTTTCCGAGGCACGGAGGGGTCACGGTATGTAAAGATGGTCAGGGTCACCCATCCACAGACCAACCGTGGCAAGCGTAGTTTAACCTGATCGATCAACAGGAGTAGATTGATATATTTCTCATATTTTAAAACCCCGCATAATTCAAATATTTCTAAATGAAAATATCAGTTTTTGTTTCATCTCGTTGACCATTTTGAGTTTATAAAAAAAAAAAAACAGTTTTTGACATTAAGTGAAACCCATTGGAAAATATTTTGAACCCCCTAAATGAACTCTTTTTTTTTTCGTACAAATTAATGTAAGGATCTCGCCATGGTACTTTCTATTTTCTATAGTAGTAAACAAACTTGCTTTGTAAATCAGTACGTAACTACATGAAATCGTCATCAGCATCATTGGCAGCCCTGCGGGGTAATTGCGTAACACACTACAGTAACAATGGGTTTCATTTTGACAGTTCAACAACATTCATTGCGTTATTTACGTTGTTGAGCACACACATTTTTCGAACACATGAAGCAATAGATTAGCCATATCCTTCAAAATGATTCAGATTGAGAATGATAGTGTGTTACGCAATTACTGAATGTATACCTCCTGCGTGTTCCATGCAATTGTACTAAATAGTACTGTTCTCTACACAAACTCCAAAATAATAAACAAAACGCTAAAATCCAGTCAGCTACCATATCCTAATCCTCACCAATCACCCGGAATGTACCGGCGTGAACAAAGCAGTTTGTTAGTGCAGTACTTTTGCCTTACACCGCGCCTCTCAAAACGTCGAGTGCTTTTTCATTTCCTGTCGCCAGGGGCGACGGTGTTTATTTTATTTTCGCTAATGCCCTCCAACCGGCGTTATACAATTAAATTGTTTTTGGGAGTTATTTTTTTTTTGTCTGCTACCGTGTTTTGGTTTTGAGCAATGTTTTTGTGATTTGGATGAGGAAGTAGGATTTTGGAGTCAATGTACGTTCACCATAGGGGATAAGTAACCAGGGCAGTCGGATATAGTTGAAATTTAGTAAGAAACCGATTGATGTTTTCGAATGAAATTTAATTTGATAAAGGAACTATTTGTTTTATTATTTACAGAATTATAATCACCAAAGTCATCAACACAACTCTCTAAGACCAAGTAATCCCACTGAATGACTATTTCATGAAATCTTGACATTTTGGGATTATACTAACTTAACAAGTTATATTACTGATTCTAATGATTATAATTCTGTAAATACATATTTGTTACGGTCGCGAATCATATTTTAATCAACGTACAGCTTCGATCAATAATAGTACTAGATGCCCGATAAGCGCTTCAAAAACGGCCCGAAAAATACAAGCACGAATACTTTTGTGCTCTTATTTCAAATTAGTATGGTCCAATCATAGCCAATGTTAAGACGTAAAAATGCCTCAGTGCACGTTCAAAAGTTGTGTAAATAACCACCGTAACACCAAGATTTTAAAAGGAATATCTTTTTTTCGGTAAGTTTTTATCATTAAATGTTTTTCATAAAATAGTAACACAATTAAATAGTAAATATAAATCAATTAGCAAATATTATGATTGTTTGGCCAATGTTTGCGATAACGCGCCAACTATTCCAACAAACATTGAAGCATTGGAATGTAATTCCAAGAACTACGTCTAGTTCCAAATTCGAGTAAGTACGAAATTGTCAACAAAATGTTTTTAACCTTATTGCTTAGAAGTTAAGTTTCATTTTAGAATAAATATTTTTGTACTTATTATAAAAATGACTTTTTATTTTCAAGTGACATTTTAAATTTATTGCTTCGATGACAGAAGGACTTAAATATTAATCATTTGCAAACGTAATTAAACTTTATGTGAGTGTGTTAAGGTTTATAATAATCTGAAGTTGTTAATATTATTAAACTTTTTTCTATAGTTCGTAGTAAGAAATACAATGTTTATGTGTGTGCAAACGTGGCCACTTTAGCGACTTATTTTTGTTCCTAATCATTCATCTAGTACTATTATTGATCGAAGACGTACAGCTTAATACTGACCAGCAAATTGCGAAAAACGTAAGAAAATTTGAATTTCGCGGGCTACCTTAGCGCTTCCCCCTTAAGAGACTTATAATTTCTACTACTGCTATGTACTAAGTCTCAATTTACCTACCAACCAATTCTCACTACAGTAATAAAGCCATGAGCACACCTAAGACTAAAGCGATCAAATTAACGTCCGCCATAAATTAGTATTATCTCTATAATGATAATAAAATCGCGCATAAACTGAGGTCCGAAAACAAAGGGAGTTATTCCTTTGTGTAGGTCTTGTGCACATGTGCGCAATGTCGTTGTAATTTTATCGTATGTGCTGGATCTAAAAGTGCTGGAAGAGACACTTATATTTTGTCAGCATATGTGACTATATGCCTAATTCTTAAAAATATCTATCTGTAGCGTATGAAAACTCTATGACTAAAAATGCATATTCAATAACTAGCTGCGCCCTGCGATTTCACACGCATAAGTCTCGATCCCGTGAGAAATTCGGGATAAAAAGTATCCTATGTTCTAATTCAGATCATGGTCTATCCATGTGCAATATTTCATCCCAATCCGTTCAGCCGTTTCAGCGTGGAAGAGTAACAAACAAACATACAAAAAATCAAATATTTTCTCTTTATAAACTAAAAAAAAACTAATGTTATAAGTTATGATATGTATAATATATTCCAAGGCATAATTTCTCTACAAGCAGTGAAGGTTCTTCAAGACACACCTCCAAAAACAAGGCATTTTATTCAACTCAAAATTATTAGTTACCTTAACTAATAACTTTTTTTTAATAGATTTTTAACATTATCGCTAAATCTTAAGGTTCAAAGTTGATTGGGAAAATTTGACAGTTTCGGATAGCTTGATGTGCTGGCATCAGCAGTGCGATTCTGTAACCATCTCACCGTGAAAATTTAAGTGAAGTGAGCGTGGAGTGAGCTGTCAATAGTGTCAATTCCTAGCAAAAACAAACTCACTTCACCTAAGTTTTCACGTTGAGATTTTTACAGAATCGACCGGCTGTACATATAAAAAAAAAACACATATCTAGCTACTCCATACATCTTTGTGCGACAATTCATTGCGACTATAATTTCTTGAGCATTGATAGTGCCACCATCAATTTTCGATGAGCCCGCAGTGAAAACAGGCCGGGGTACTTGTTGGAAATTATAATTACAATTGATTTCACCCTGTTGTTTTAGGCCTGAGGTATTGTAATAATTTAGTTGGGTAATTATCTTGGTTTGTCTTACGAAAACCGTTAGGGTAGACGTGTTCTTGAGTGGAGTCCGCGAATCGGTAAACGTAAGGTGGGACGCCTTCAGGCTAGTTGGAGCGACGATCTTCGCAGGATGGCTGGTAGCAGCTGGAAGAGGTAGTTCCGATAGTTTTGTCGATGGGCTATCAGCGAGTGTCCGAGTGCGACTGGCGATTACTCGCACCACTCGCTCGTGGCAGGGATATATATAGCGGGCGTGAGCCCTGACCGCCAAGCGAGCATCGCTGAGCAAGTGTTATTTTTGATAGCTCTTTAGTGGATAGTAATAGCTCATCAGTGGAGCGAGTCCTCGCCAGCAGTGTGCGAACAACTATTAATATATGCATCTCTTTTGTTTACACGGAATGTATATCTTTTGTACTCTTCGTGAGCGAGAAAATAGCCGTTACTTAATCGCTTCCTCGAGTGGGACAACTGTATAAAGAAGAAACAAGATCACAACACAACCAAATTCAATATTCCATCACAAAAATAATTCTAACACCAAAAAACAAACCTAATAAATAATCTAGAGCCTGTCTGTGTATCTAATTGAATCTCATTCTTGCAGGGATTTCTTACAGTGGCAATGTTTGTGAACGTCACCTCTGAGGGTAGTAGCAGCCGCATTTGTTCTGCATGAGACTAGACCGACCTGGGTTCTGGAGGGAGGAAAGAAATTGTGGAGGAGGTATTTCTATTCTCCGCCTTATTGCAAACCAAGGTTTCTTTTTAGATCAGGTTTAAACCACCGAGCCAGTTATTGAATTAAGAACCTAACTGTTATCGAAATGCAATTCGTGATACAAAAAGGTCCGTTTAGTGACTACTAAAATAATAAGTAAAAAGTTTGTGAGTGTTGAGTGTGTGTGTGTTTATATGTTTGTTACTTCTTCACGCTCAAACGGCTGGACCAATTTGCATAAAATTTTGTACGGAGGTAGCTGACACCCTGGATTAACATAGGCTATTTTTTATCCCGATATTCCCACGGGATCGAAATTTACGCGGGTGAAACCGCGGGGCGCAGGTAGTGATCTTATAAGGGTTCCGTTTTCCTTTTGAGGTTCGGAACCCTAAAAAACAATTAAATTGTCCTTTCCGGGTAAACCCAGGACAGCGCTTTCAGCAGCCGAAAACTAGTCCAAACGAGGAGGCATACTTAATCATAATCTTAATTTTGCCAAAAGATTATCAACCTTACAACACAACTTACACTAGTACTTATTTTCTATGTAAAAGTTTACCCAATTAGTAACTCAGTGCACATTAATATACGAAACCGATTCACCCTGCCCCCCGTACTAGTTATAAACTGTATTGCGGAGGGACAGGACTTACAAATCATCATCATCTAAGCCGAAAGACGTCCACTGCTGGATGTAGGCCTTCCCCAAGCATCGCCCCTTCTACCGGTTCTGTGCTTCTCTCATCCAACGGGTCCCTGCGGCTTTCACAAGGTCGGACTTACAAATACAGTCTCCGAAATCAAACATCTTCGTAGCTCTGCTCAAGTAATGTATAATGTATGTAGTACCGAACGCAAGCAACCTTTGTTAAAAATAAAACATTCCGGCAGTCCGGGACTTATGTAATTCTATTATGAAGACGTACCTACTTATTAAACTTTCAGGCACACGATTTCTCTTGAAACTCAGTACCTGATTCACTCAAACAATCACTTGTTTTGTTGGTACTCATTGCTTTTTGAGGATTTTGTGGGTAAATAGAAACCATGCAACGTAGCGGCAGACACTTACGTCAAAGATTTCAGTGTATCAGTGTGTGTGATTTTAGTGTGTATGTGCCTGCATCATCCCACTGCTGGGCAAATGCCTCTCCCCATGACTTCCAGCTCTTTAGATCCAGTGCTAAAGTGGACTACTGGTCGTCCAGCTCATTCCGCCATCTTCTACGGGGTCTGCCGCGACGCCTTCTAGCCGTGTCAGGGCTCCACGTGGTGTTTATTTTGGCCCACAGCTCACTGGGCATACGACAGGCGTGGCCAGCCCAGTCCCACTTCATCTTAGCGGCTTTTTAAACACCGTTAGTAATCTGTGCTTTGGAACGCACAGTGTGGTGTTGCGAATATGGTCTGTCAAATTGACGCCTAGACTACTGCGCTCCATTGCACGTGGGCAAACCTTGAGTTGACTTTTGAATGTCAAAGACCAAATATTTAAATCTATTTATTTATTTAGGTACACCAACAGCTTCTGTGTATAATATGACTTGAGTACTATAGGTAACAATAGCCTCGGACTTACACAGTCACCAATTACAGGTTATCCAGCAGTCTTAGATATAGTTGACAACACATAGCAAAAAAAACTAAAGTCTCTAGAATTTAGAAATTATAGCAAAATACTACTTAAACTTAAGATTAATAACAACAAAAAGGAAAATAAAATTACAAGACAAACATAAATTGTTAGATTCGCCCTATACCGCGTCAAAAGATGTTCGCATTTCAGTTTTATTTTGACACCTCTGACACACACAATGATGCAGGGAGTTTCTGGGAGAACTGGATTATCAAGGAAATGCCATTATTATTGTGTGAGTGGACTCTTCTTTGTATGGACCCTTTTTCGCGCGATCATTTTGAAGGTAAAATGTGTCTTAAATAACGCAACGAATGTTGTTGTACTATCAAAACGAAAGTCTTTGCTACTGGGTGACTATTATTGTTAAGGGCCCTCCGTACCTCGAAGAATACCGTAAATTGTGGTACCTGTTATAATTTCATCTTTACTTACATAGTCATTGAATCGTCAGAAACTCGAGACTAGCTATTTTTGATCGTCATGAGAATCTAAAACTCAAGAACTTCAAAGGTTGAAACCTAAATCACCACACTCACATACCATTGAGGAGATAACTTACAAGTAGGTATAGGTAATATTCACCTGGTTATCTAGGTAGCTCGTAAACAGATACTTCATTAACCTATAAGCTATCATACTCAAATTGCACCGATATTAAGTTTATATTGCTACATTCACCGCTCAAAGATATTAATATACCTACCGTTTATGTTAAATACCCTACAGGGACTACCCCGTCGGTCTAGTGGTTGCAAGCGCAACTACCGAGCATGAGGTCCTGGGTTTGCTTCCCGGGTTGGGCAAACTGTTATTGGGTTTTTCCATCTGAAATTTCTCAGTAGTAGTCTGTAGACTGGATTTGTGCCCGGTTGGTGGCAATAGGCTCGCCCCCTATTACATGGGACTTAAACGAAACTGACGTGGATGTACTCTTGGTACACCTCCGCCTAACCCTTTTGAAAATACAGGCGTGATGTACATCATCATTTCGTCATAATCAGCCTATAATGTTCCCACTGCTGGGACACGGCCTCCTCTCCTCGAGAGGGAGTGGGCGCTACCACGCGGGCCCAGTGCGGGTTGGTTTTAGGACGTGTCGGTTTTCCTTACGATGATTTCCATGTGAAGATGTCGCAGCCAACTGGTTAAATTAGCCGTTTTGGAAGTAGTGCTCGCCTCGCTTCGCTCTCATTGCTCGCTCGCGGTTGATCACAGTTCTAACCTAACATAACCCATTTGGTTGGGGTACCCTGGCTTAGTTTCTGTGACCAATTCGGCTCTCGCGTGATTGGTTACAGTTCCAACCTAAACTATTATAATATTGAATATAATGCAGGCTGTTAGTTGAACGGCTGACGCGGACGTTTAGTTAAAAGGCTAAACGGCTAATTAAACCAGTTGGCTGTGACAAAGACACGAGTTGGCAAAGTTCAAAGAACGTCTCAAGTTTTCGTCAATAGCAGAATGGTGTTTTAATAAACCAATATTGGAAAAAAACACTATAATTGACAAGCTCTAGGCACAAAGAAATTGATTTTGCCTGAAACTGTCGAACAATGTTTCGATTAAACTTCAATTTCGTGAACAAACCGTCTTCTGTTTTACTACATAACTTGATTAATTTCAAAATTAGATTTAATTAAATTGTTTAATCTACCTTCATAAGGTTTACGAACCTAAATGAAGGTATTGGGAAATCACTTTGCACAGTTTGTTGACACATAATACGCATAACGCTAAGTATTATTCAGTATATTTTTACTAAGATAAGAATTTGATGATCATTATTTAAAAATCTTAAAAACACAGCAGCCTTTACAATAAAGGCCTGGTTTACAATGCAACAAACTCTACCCTAAAGTAAAATACCCAATCAATATGCCGAATCTTTTCCGAACTGCCTTTCACTCATGTCATTCTCTCAACCACACACATTCCACACACAACATACACAACACACATACATCCTGACTCACAGACAATTCCAGTATTTCACGCACACTTTGCTTAACCTTTAAATGTAACCCAATGTAGTTTTAAGTTTTTTATATGGTAAAACAGAAATAAACAAGTATTTATAAGTACTAATAATGCATGGAAGAGTGGAGTCTCCTAATACAGGCTTTATACGGTTAAAAGGAGGCTTCAATCACCACTGATGTAATTTAAAAGCTTGTTGATTCCAATAAACCTTTTTTCATTTCAACTATGTTGGGGTCGGCTTCCAATCTAACCGGATGTAGCTGAATACCAGTATCTTACATGGAGCGACTGCACTGAAAGAAATAAGCTGTAAATAAAAATTGATCTGAACTGCTTTAAACAGTTCCATATGAACCTGACGATCAAGACAGTATTTTTTACTGATCCGAAAATAGTTAAAGCTTGAGGCAAAATGTTACCGTCATGACAGAAAACTTTAACGTTTTAAGTAGCTAAAAGGTCACAAAATTAACTGTTTTATTCGTTTGGTGATATCGTTCAAACCATTGAAATTTACTTACATTACAGTAATGGTGGTTTTCCTTTGTTTTTGTTTTTTTTTTCAGTAAATAGTATGTTCAATCATTAAAAGTTACTGGTTTGTCTTTTACTGTTTTACAAACATTTCTTCTTACTGTTTAAAGTCAGTACCTAAGTCTTAATGAAATCGATTTAATGTGGTGTAGTAAGAAATTATTTTTTTCTGTGTGCCTACCCAACATTCACAACCCAGTTACTGGGTAACACGATTCCCATTGGTAAGACTAGTTGGACCCTGTAAACGATGAACCGACCGCCGCGGTAAGCATAGTTTAACCCACAATTGACCTTACGGCTGTTATTATTTAGCCCCTCCCCCCAAAAACATCCATTCAACTCAAAATTTGCAAGATAACAAGAAGCAGACGTCACCAACCCTTGCAAGCCTTCATCCCGACATCAGCGTAAAAAGAGAACGACCATAATCTTGACTAAACCTAATCCCGAAATAAATCTCCTTTCTTAAGATACTGTACACACTGACTGCCGTATTCAGAGACTGCACTTAATAATTATTTAATCATTAACTTTAATTAAATAAAAGCCATCTTGTTTGTACCGATGCATAAAAAATACTTGATTGCAAAAATTATGATAGAAACATGGTTGCAAAATATGTCTTGGTTCTATGCGATGATGCAAAAAAGTTGATGCAACTATTTTATTTTTATTAAAACCAAGACAAGTAATTTATTTGATATTTGTTTAGGGAATTATAGATATTTTTATGTTAGGTTCAGTTTTTTTCATAGTTCAGGTAGAATCCAATGATTATATACCTCAAAATACCTCTAATTTTCCTACATTTTTGAAAAAAAATTGAACGTTTTAAACCACAAGAATTGGCCTTCTGATTGTGAACGTTCTTAAAATTACGACAATAATTTCCCCTCACTTCTGCGAAATGTGCCCTGCCCTCAAAATCAGAATAAATATTTAATATATGTACGAAACGAGTACCTATTTCCAATTTTAAAATCGCTCGAATTTACGTTACGTTTACCCGCGCAGTCATGCTAGGCGGCCACTGATCAATTAAAGTTAATGATAGATATAAGGTCTCGACTCTGAGTGCGGTAGTGAGTCAGATATGACGCCAAGAATATAATTTTACGCCGAAAGTCGTTTTGCCGAGTTCGCCGAAACATGGCGGCGTCACCGAAAAACAGTGAGTATCGCGAAGTTTGTCTGAATTAATTAATTTCGGTTGAGGATGGTGCAGCATTCTGATAGTGAAGGAGAAAGGGCACAGATTATGGATAAATAGACGGAGATATGACTATTGTTTGAACTGCTGTTGGCAATTGTTTTACTGCCCATTGGTTTTATATTTTGGCATACTTGCATTCAATTAGGTCGATCGATCAGGTTAAGCTACCCTTGCCGCGATAGGTCAATGGATGGGTGACCATCTTTACATACCGTGACTCCTCCGTGCCTCGGAAAGCACGTTATGCCGTTGATCCCGGCTGTCATTCGTGGATCTTTGACAGTCGTTACGGGTAGTGATAACCAGTCTTACCAAAAGGGGTATCTATTACCCAGTAACTGGGTTGTGGAGGTCAGATAGGCAGTCGCTCCATGTAAAATACTGGTATTAATAGCTGCATCCGGTTAGACTGGAAGCCGACCCCAACATAGTTGGGAAAAGGCTAGGCAGATGATAATGACTTGCATTCAATTAATTTTTAAAGGTGTCACGATTTTTTTCTATGAATCTGCTACCTGTAAATTATGTACAGAAAGCGTCACTATGTCCTAACCCCTCAAGTTTTAAAATGTTACACAGCTACAACATTGAATTCCTTACGAATAATCTAAAGAATACTTCAAAAAGAGTCCATTGTGTTGACTCGGATTCGAACCATCGCATCACCGAACGTCGTCATACTCATACCGGCAGTTTGACGAACTAGCCAGCGAGCCCATATGAATTGCGATGAAATTGTTATCTACTATCGGCTGAGTCATTATATCTTTAGGTCCCTGTCTAATCGAAAGATGTTATAATTTGAGGGTATCCATTAATTTTACTTACTTACGTTGTCTTTATAAAATTAATCCATACCTTCAAGTTAGAACTTTGTATACGTTCACTTAAAACGGCGAAGAGTAAACGACTACTAATTTTATCAATTATTTATTTAAATGATTTCTGATTTTATGAGAACTAAAATAGTTGTTCTGTTTGTTGTAAAATAAGATCATAGTTTTGTTAAATAATAGCAATAATATATATTATTAAATGATTAATAAAGTATTTTATTTTTCTTGATTTTTAATTCTTTGTAAATAATTACTACTTAAAACAAAATAGAAATATATATCAAAATAATATAATGAACAAAAAGCACATTTCGTGCCTATATAGGATTTGAACTTCCAATCTTATGCACGGTAAGCGGTCTTGAAACCTCCAGTCTATTTAGACGATGAATAAGTTGTCGTAAATGTTAACCCTATTATTGTTGCTTGTCGTCGCAAAAGTATTGTTTTATTGAAAAAAACAATAATAAAAACAGAATTTAAAAAAAAATACTTACTTAAACTTCTTTATTCACTAAAACAATACATTATTTAAAATAAAATGTTTTTGCAAAATACAAAAACCAACTTGGGCCTATCACGGATTTGAACGCACATGTCTTTTGGTGGGGTAACTACTTAAAGGAGCTGTGTGTACATAAATACCACGCATTACGCGTTTACGCATTTAGCGATTAAAAATCGGCCGGTCAAACGCGTGCACTTCAATATAGCTCCATACTAATTCCCTGAACGATCAAAATATCGGGCAACAAAAAGTCGCTAGTGCGCGGTGGCTCTAAGGGTGAGCAACTTAGTTGCCCAGCAACTTTTTGTCTCTGTCGCTGTCTTCTCGCCGAGATTTGGATGATGCGCACACGAGAGCGACAGCAACGCCACTTTTTTGTTTTTTTGTCGCGTTGCGCGCACTTGCATTGCAACCAACAGACGGGCGACAGTAGCGTGCAAACCCGCGGACAAAAATGTCTCCCAGCTATCGCGTCGCTACATGCGCGCACTTTCATACAAACTGGTAGACTTGATATTGTGAGAAACAAATTAGTTGCGGAGAAAAAAGTTGCTCGTGGGCGCCCCCCTAGTGGGAAACCGCACTGAATGCATACTTAGATATAAAATTATATATAAAAAAATGGTAACTTTTTCTTTGAAGTCTCACTTTGTTTTGTAATGTATTTTATTTATGTTTATTCTCTTCAATTGTTTCTATGTTTAACTCTTACGCTGTTTGTACCGTTTTGTCAATTGTATACATAAGTTTATATAAGTGGAAACTTGTAATTGGCTTTCTTTCACATATTACTTCTGACTACTCGAATGTATAAGCTGTAAGTTGTCATAAAATTAATAAAATAAAATATTGTATAAGTCCGTATTGTTCGCTATGTATTCCCACAATTTTGCGAAAACGATTCAGCAGAAACTTTGTATGCCTGTGACTACTATTCGTGTAAAAGCTACAGATTCCAAGAAATATAATTAATCGTCAAAAGAGTATATTCATCGGTACCGTTGCGCCTCACTCTAAAGGCCTAATTAATATAAAATTGACAAACTAGATTATATTTTGAAACCAAGTTCTGCGAAAGACTTTTTAAATTGGTCAACAAGCACTTTATCACAAAGATTTATAATCACAGAGAACATTTAACTTCAATGGAGGGCCTTTGCGAATAATTGAACGGTAAAATTTTGTTGAGAATAAAAATTAAATTAGAAGACCCGAATAATTTAAGCTTACGAATTAAACAGTAAAACTCACGAATAATATTTATTATATTTATATTTATTTGATCGTGGATAAGGTAACGTGTAATACTTATTTATTTAACGTTTAGTCATGTATAGATGACAAACCAAAATGTGCCCAGCACGCAACGGTTCCGCTACATAACAGACTTTGACGCCGAGGGCACGTTTTTGATTTTTTGACGTGTGGCGGTCAAAAGGTTAATATTAAATTCATGCTAATCTAATGTCAGGAGGAGGAGATGGCGGGACGATCTCGACTTTTTTCATAAGGACTGGCTACAAACAACAGTAGATAAGACTAAGTGGAAGGAAGGCCTTTTCCCTGCAGTGAAACACACGACTGATAAAAAAAACACGCCATTTTCACAACAATTAGGTATGTAATCAGCCTATAATTTCCCGACTGCTGGGACATAGGCCACCTCTCTTCGAGAGGGAGTGGGCTGCTACCACGCGGACCAGCGGTTTGGTAGATGTCACAAATGTCTTCGAATTTGTGGTTCTAGGACATGCCGGTTTCGTCACGATATTTTCCTTCACCGTTTTTATAGTAGTGGTGATGAAAAAATATATAGGTACACAAAGTAAAGCACCTATCTGGGTTCGAACCTACGACCTACATCTCGTAAGTCGTGGCCGTCACCACTGGGCCACCGTCCACTGCTCATCATCTGCCTAGCCTTTTCCCAACTAAGTTGGGGTCGGCTTCCAGTCTAACCGGATGCAGCTGAATACCAGTATTTTACATGGAGCGACTGCCTATCTGACCTCCATAACCCAGTTACCGGGTAATTCGATACTCCTTCGTAAGACTGGTTGTCAGATTTTCGGGCTTCTGACGACCCGTAACGACTGTCAAAGATCCACATTGGGTAATTTTACATATATATATTTTTTTATTCTCTCTGTTCTGTTAGTTTTTTTTTTTTATCATGGTCTGGCAGTTTGAGTAATTTATGTGGCCTACCCAAATGTCCTTTCTTTGGTATTGTTCGTCGAATCGTTGAGCTCCTTAAGTCTCGAGTTGAGCTGCACGATTTTTGACAAATGCGTGCAGTGACTGGACAGGTCCTCTCAATCTGTGTGGTTCTTTCCTCAAAAGACCACCTCAGACATCGATCTACATGGTCTTCATATAACCTGACCAAGATTATGTCTGGACTTTAAAAGAGACTGTGACCTCTGAGTTTGTTTCGGCCTTTCTTCTCAGAGTAGTCAGATAGGAAACGCAGACTTCATCTAGTTTAAAAAAAAACATGATTGACGTGTAAAAGTGTTTGTACAAACCTACTTACAAAAAAATAAAATCATTTCAAATCAAATCAATCAAATTATTTCAAATCAATCAAATCATTTCATTTCACGAATGACAGCCGGGACCAACGGCTTAACGTGCTTTTCGAAGCACGGAGGGTTCTTGGTATGTAAAGATGGTCACCCATCCACGGACCAACCGCGGCAAGCGCAGCTTAGGCTGATAAATCGACCCGTGCGGCTGTTATTACTTAGCCGTCAACTGCTATCAAAAAATATAAAAACAATTTCTCAACAATTTCTCAACAATTAGTCTCCAAGAATCAACAAAAAATTAGGTACAAACCTCAGCAACAGTGTTGACAACTCTGTGCCAGTGACTAAGCCGCTGCAAAGTGTCCACATTACTCTATAAGTGAACCCGTAAGGATAAGTGCTCAACATTCACTATTCAGCAAATAAAAGAGCCATTTTCCTTGGATCTGACCGGGTAATGGAAAAACAGAGGACGGTAATCCATCGCGAAAACTATGAATCTATGTAAGATGGCTTTCGGCGGCATTCCTTGGCTTGGTTTGTACGCACTTTATGTCAGAGAAATGGGGTATTCCTCGAAACGCATCAACTTTGAAACGCACCAAAAGTATTCATCGAAAAAAAAATTTGGTCAAAATAAAAATATTATAAATCTTCTTCCTCGAAATGCATCAACGATGAAACATAGAGAAGAGCATGAAGGATTCGTAATAAATGATATCGATAGACGTTTCATTTGGTGCGTTTCGAAGAATACCCCAAAATAAATCTGTACCCTCGTTTTTAACCTTTAATCTAGTAAGTTTAATTTTGTGAGCATGCAATTTCAGGCACAGCAAAAATAAAATATACTAGACAGTATTGTATAGACAGTATTAACAAAAACAATTATAAAGAAAAGACAAGTTTACAACATAATAATACTAGCCCTAATTCTCCATGTCCCTGTTACCGTAGTCATTATACAAAACACCTCGAATATAGTATCATTATTGTATAGTACATAAAAATATTAACCTCTAAGGGCTGATTTTTCAATCATCTGATAACTTTATTCGAGGAATAATTTTGAAATTTTGAAAGTTATTTCATACAATAACTGTCAAACGTCAATTTTATTCTTCGAATAAAAGTTATCTGGTTATGGAAAAATCAGCCCTAAAATAAAACCCAGAAATTTCTAACCAAAAATTGGGCCAAGTCCTTACTCTCACTGGTCCCGGATCCCCGCTTCGAGTGTTCGCCGGAGATAAATGCGGTTAGACGTATAATTTGTACTATTTATCCAGCAGTTAACAATTATTCGGTCAGGCGGCTTAATTTATTCCAGTCTGAGACCACTATTTATATGTCGCATTTTTTTTAAACCACACGCGTTTGAGGGTTGGCCGATTTTTTTGTGCTCATTCTTTAACTTACTGGCAAATCTGATAAGGGTTTAATTTTGCATGATAATAGAAAAAGGTAATAAAGATTAAAATAATGGCTTTTAATTGTATGTAGATACGCTTTTGTTTCATAAATTCTAAACATAATTATATAAGAAAAATATTCATATTCGTGATATTGTATTTTTAACAACTATACGTAATGTTGATTTAATCTAGGCATAGATTAAAGTCTTTCTTCGTGTCTGTCTGTATGACCGCGTTGTTTTTCTAAACTACGAATATGGATATTGATGCGATCGGTGCGATGGTGATCACACCGATCGCATCAAAATCCGTATACCGCGATCGGTGCGATCACCATCATTTAGGAAATTTATTCCAAAAAGTTTTATTAATAAAGTATAGAGATATGAGGAACAGGGTGTAAAGTTCACTCATACTCTGTAGAAAATGGAAGATCTTCCGACCAGACGGGTGTTGTGTCTGGCGGGCAACTGCCCGATGATCCATGTCGGGCGGTTGTATCTATGCTAGTTGCGCGGTAAACTCTGCTTGCGCGATGCAGGATTTTGCGTGACGTCAGTATGACGCGTTGTTCGCATGTAGCGTTGTAGATACCGCTACAAAAGAAATCACGATGTTTTGTCAAGTCATAAAAACCATGCAAAGCAGGGGCGGGTACCTAGTATCACCATAAAATAATACCTCATTCACAACATTCTATTTGAATGTTCTTCGCGGGAAACGACCTCAATTCTAGGAATTTCAATAACAACAAAAGCCGAAATTACAGTAGGTACATGAAGCACATTTCTTCAGGTTTTAATAACGTCCCATGCATATTCCCATGACCCAAACAAAATCTCAACGAGCCTGTTATCGGGCCTTTTCACAGATTTCCCGCCCACCTTCCAACCACGGAACAGGCAGATACAAAAGGTTGGCTCCATACAATGGGCAAATCGCACGCACACATAGACACGCTTCACATACAGCGAGCGCAACCGCACTCCCTAAAGGAAATATATAATTACTTACTAGCAGCGCCCCGTGGTTTCACCCGCGTAAGTGTCGATCCCGTGAGAATATTGGAATAAAAAGTATTTAACGTGTTATTCTGATGTATAAGCTATATTACTGTACAGTTTCATCAAAATCCGTTCAGTAGTTTTTGCGTGAAAGAGTAACAAACATCCATCAATCCATCCGCACAAACTTTCGCGTTTATAATATTAGTACGTTAGTAGGATTAACTTAGTACTAATACAATGTTTTACAATAAATTTTAAATGATATTATCACAGGTAGATGATAATATCATTTAAAATTTATTCTAATTTATCTTGACCTGTTGAAGATTTCACACTTCCGAGTTTGTCATCTACACATGATTTTGATGCCTCCTAACACAAAACGCAAGTACACTGATCATAACAACTCTAGGTAAACATTTCCTCTATTATTACCACCTCCGTATTGAAAATCCATTATTATGCGCAATTTGCGTACCTATACTTAAATGACAAGATAATCAAGTACCTAATTGTTTTAGATAACAATGTCAATAAAAAGTAATTTAAAAAAATTAAACCGACTTCAAAAATAAATTACTTAACTCAAAATTATGAAATAACTTTAATTTCGGAAGTCGGTTTCTTGGGATCTGTATTTTAGTTTTATGCCACCGACTTCCGAAATTAAAGTTATTTCATAATTTTGAGTTAAGTAATTTCTTTTTGAAGTCGGTTTAATTTTTTTAAATTACTTTTTATTTCGTAATTTTTAGTTTTTGCACTAGTATTTGACCAAGGTTTTGAGATGTTTTCCCTTTGACACTACACCCGTAGCTCTTATCAATAAGCCAGGCCGTCACACTTACACGCATTAGTCCATATCTTGAAAATTACTGAATCGATCTTGATGAAACTTGCACTGTTCCCTAAGTTGAAGAAAATGTAAGCCAATAAAAAAAAATGGTCACGATCCGATTAATAGTTCCGGAGATATGCGTGGACAAACATACATACATACATACATACATACATACATACATACGTCTATGAAATTTTGTATATTTGTTTGGAAGCCCTAATAGATCATCATATGTGAATATAATGCAATTCCAATAATATTACATACATACGTATCGAATTGATAACCTCCTTTTTTTTTTGAAGTCGGTAAAAAGTATCTTCTTTCGCAAAACACACAAACAACACGAAAACATGTTTGATTTGAACATTAATTAAAAACAGATAATTTTGTTGTTTCTGATTAGTGACCGTATACGTCTGACTAGACCAGGCGGCCTAGTGCGTACCTATTCTAAAAAGCAATGCACGCCACTGGTGACCGTGCACCTGTTCTATGGAGCTGTCCTTCTGTCCGTATCTATTTGTTGTTCGAACTGCCTTTATAGAGAACAATGTTTGGCCCGTCGAAAAAATGCCGAAGTAAGCTCGGCCCCTTCTATTAAAAATAAAAACGTTGGGCCCAATTTGGCTGCTAATCAAAGGGAGCTGAGCGAGCGATCTTACGATAGCTACTGTTTGTGTAGCAGCGAGAATGCTTGAGGGCTGTGACGTCATATTTTGAGGGGATATAATGTAGACTGAAGTTATTTGAACAGTTCAGGTTAGTATGAATTACGTTGTTATTTTGGTCGGATATAGGATAAGTTATAGCTTTTTATCAGAAACTGGTATAGTGTTAAAAAAACAGTGGCACTCCGGGAGTACCGACAACAGAAGTGAAAACAAAACACAAACAGAATACTTTGCCATCACTCACTGACATACATCCCGAGGACAGTCGAACACATCCGAAGCGGGTATTTTTTTTATCGTCTTATAAACAAAACACGCGTGGTGTCGCTTACGGTAACAGTTGCGCGAGTTCAATGGTTTTTTCCCATCTCAAAACCCAACGCGCCTAAAGAAGTTTTCACTTCAAAAAATGTAAAACTTCTAATAAACTAATATTGGCGTGTAGGTCTGATTTCATGGAAAGAAATAATATGATATTTATCCCTTGTTGGTTTCGGTGGCAAGAACAAAGTCAGAGCGATAAGTAGGTACAGACGCCAGCACATCAAGCTACTACAATCTGTCAAATTTCTTTAATAGATTTTCAACTTTATCGCAAAAGCATAAGGTTCAATGTTGATTGGGAAAATTTGACAGTTTCGGGTAGCTTGATGTGCTGGCGTCTGTAACTACATATTATCTTATGTTAATTACAGAATCAGTATCTACAGGGGGCCTAAAAAGGCCACTTTGGAGAATCATAAAAGGATAACATTATGAATCGTAATATGGCGAAGACAGTCCGTGTTTTTCTTTTTTTCGCTGCACTACGTAGGTATAATCAAAGAGATTGGGATTGGATTTGGATCGGACTGATTGGTATTTTAGCACAGACAAAAAAAATATAATTATGAAAAATGCTTCACCAATGGGATTTGATACGATTAACATAACAGTTAACTGTCCATTATGTTATCCTTTTATGATTCAGCCAAAGTGGCCTTTTTAGGTCTCCAGGTCTTTGCAAAGGCTGACTGGCAGTAATGGCTAAAATTGTTTATTGTAGCCATTTGCTGAACCTTTGGTTTTCTAAGATAGTGGTTAACGGTCACACAATAATGGCCTGCTGTCCAAATACAGAGCGTTTTTAACCGACTTCAAAAAAGGAGGTCCTGTATTCGACCCGTATGTATGTTTTGTATGTCCGCGATTTTCTCAAAAACTAATGAACCAATTTTAATTGTTAATTCTTTCATTAATGTGATCTACATACTTTCAGGATGGTTTTAGTATATAATACATTTGGTAATTATTCTTAAATACGAATTTATATGCATAAATGTACTGCATCTCCGGCATTTCTATACGAATTTTGATGATTCTTCTAGTGTCTTCAATTCTTCAATGCACTAGTGTTAATTGAATTTGTGTGGGGTTAGGTACAGTCAACAAAAGAGATAAGTATGCAGGATCGTCGGATATAGATGAAGTTTAGTAAGAAACCGATGGATGTTGTCGACTGAAATTTAATTTGATAAATGAGCTTTTTGTTTTCTATTAATAAAACTAAATTTTATTCGAGAACATTCATCGGTTTCTTACTAAAGGAACTTAAACTATATCCGACGATCCTGCATACGTATTTCTTTTGTTGACTATACATCTAAAAATGAAAAATAAAAACTTAAAAAAAAACAATCGTATTAAAAAGTTTTACACACCTTAATGTCAAATATTTCGTATACAGATAATTATTGTTATAATATGACAGATCGCTCTCTCAGGATACCAAAGCATAGGAGGCCAATGCACGACACAACATCGTATTTGACCAATCTTCACTTGACACCTTTTATTCAATCATCCATTCATGAAAACACTTACATTTCAAACCCAAAAAACAATAAACAAAAAGGTTAACCCAGAAACAGATCCCTATAAACCTCATTGGAACTCAAAGTTTATAATACACAGGGTGAGTGAAATGGCTCGATACTGGAGAGTCCTCCATGGGCCTCCAGAGTCCTCCAAGGTTCTCGGCCTCTGCTCGGCTGAAGGACCATCGATGTTGCGCCACGATTAGCGGTAAATGAAGGCTGCTGTTCGTCTTGTGTGCCTAAGATTTGGAGGGTGAATATGTATGGGCATTGATTTGTGGGGGTTAAGTGGCCATATTAGGTGTTTGGTGCCATATTAGGGCGTATATCGTCACCTAAGCGAGGTGATCAGTAACTCCGGAGAGGTAGACCCTCCTACCTCAGACACCTGTCTCTGTATTAGATTGTGCATTTTATTAACCAGTGCCTGCAAAAAAAATCAGCTGTTCCCTACATTTTGACGAGTTATACGAACATAAATGTAGGGAACAGCTGTTTTTTTTCGCGATTTCAGGTTTGGTCCCATAGTAAAAGTTGTTCATAATGATGAGTACAATGACCTCTTAAGAGGTGGTTAATGTTTTACCAATAACCCTGTATAGATTGCCTATGCAATAATCCAGACTCCGGGCAACTACTGAGAAATTCGAGATGGAAAACCCAAAAACAACTAAAAACAATATTCGACTAGAAACTTATTTGACCTATCAGCTTCGTATTTAATTTTCCTTTTACTTTCTCACAAAAACCGATAGCTCGTCTAAAGGTCAGAATGAAATCAAACGAGGCAATCCAATTACGGTGGTATAAGGCTGGTTACACACGTCACCAGATTACATAGGCCTCTCCCGGGCTGTGCCACAACACCTCCTCCTGCCCTCCGGCTTCCGCATCCAGTCTGTCCCAGCCACCTTTTTGAGATCGTCTGTCCATCTAATCTGCGTTCGCGATGTATTTGCCAAAAATGTAAACAAATATGAATTAATGGAAAATTAACTTTAATTCCTTTATAATAAAGTTCAGTTTACGCTACAACTTCAAATATTTTTACAAATTTTTCGAACGAAGCAATTGGTTATGCAATATCCTTCGAAATTATTCAGATTGTTCCATCCGCGATGGTAACAATGTCGTCCGCTCATCTCGTCGCCTGACGACCGACACATCGTCTCCCAGTCCTTGGACGCCACTCGGTCACAGCCTTACTCCACCTGCCATCACTGCGCCTTGCCAGATATCCTGCCCAACTGCATTTGAGTTCCATGACTCGTTTTTCGATATCGAAAACCTTCTTACATCTGCTGATCTCGACGTTTGGGGACTCGGTGTATAACCCTTATGCCAAGCATAGAACGCTCCATGGGTCTTTGAGCCACTCTCACCATTTACACAGCCTCCTGCGTGAGCGTCCACTACTAAACGGTGGGAATCCGTACTAACTACGCATTTTTGTAAGAGCTACACGCCGAGCCACTTCTTGGGATAATTACATACGTACCTATGTGTTTGATGTATGTGAATGTTTGGGTGCAATGATCCGTGGTAATTTGAAGGTCGAATGTTTTCATCTTAAAACAAGTTGGGCCAAAGGCAAAGTAATGCTATTGTTACAAGCTTCGGGTTCGTGACAATAAAAACTGAAGATTTAATAACCAAAAATAACAATTTAATCAACAACACTAATTACAACTGAAACAGACTAATTACACAACGCAATTACACTACAGCAGTGCGATTCTGTAACCATCTCACCGTGAAAACTTAGGTGAAGTGAGCGTGGAGTGAGCTGTCAATAGTGTCAATTGCTAGCAAAAACAAACTCACTTCACCTAAGTTTTCACGGTGAGATTTTTACAGAATCGACCGGCTGATCACTCTTAATTCGCACTTGAAGATCGCTTGATGTTTTCGCTTGTCTCGCTGTATCCAAACCACATGAGTAGACAACAGAGATAAAGCTTCATACAACCACAGTATAAAGATCATTTATACTGTGATACAACCGCGCGAATCGGTTGCACTACTACAAGCACGCGAGGCATGTGGGCGTGACCACTGGCCGCTTGTCGCGTACGCGGCGAGACTGCATAAAACCGGTTAACGCTGGCACAGCCAGTTGACAATCTCAGGGTTGCGAGGCGCGTTGTTTGTTTTTTTAGTTGCAAGTTAGCCATAGCCATAGCCATCACTCTTCTTTTGCGTTTCAAAAGTAATTGGATCACTTTTGCTCGCTTATTAGGTTTTCGAGGATTTTAGATTTTCGAGGTGGTTGTTTATTGTACTGTGTGTATGAATAATACTAGAAAAAATAAAAATATATCATACTTTAACTATCCCAAGGAGTACTTATACCTACAATAGGTAAGTTACTTTTTCAAGTATTTAACTACCTTTATTTTATTAGTATTATGGTTAAGAATAGCATTTTAAGTTTCTTTTAATTTGTATTTATTTATCTGACGTTTTGTCAATAAGCTCAAATCTCCATAGCAACCACATGCAGATGAAATGTAAATGAATAAACTATGACGTTTCGCGAATATTTTGATCTTGTAATAAATATTGTCAATGTTGGCAACGAAATACTTATACGTATTATTTAAATTTGATATGCCATGTGAGTGTTTCCCGTTAGATTACTTGAAAAAACGATATGTTACATTCAGAATTTACCACACCATTATGAGAAACAATAAATTATTAAAATACAAAAATTATAAAAAGAAAATTATTAGAGTAAGTAATTTGTAAATTATTCTATCATACTGAATAATAAAACTATTTAACAAATGTTTGGTTTAATTTGTCGTAACATAATGTGACAACCCTACCAGAATAGGTAACAATTTTGCACGTCGCCAGGGTAGCCCGCGAAATTCAATTTTTTTTATGTTTTTTGCAATTTGCTGGTCAGTATTAAGTTGTACAACTTAATACTGACCAGCAAATTGCAAAAAACGTAAGAAAATTTGAATTTCGCGGGCCACCTTAGAGCTTCCCCCTTAAGAAGCTTTGCCTCTGTTCCGTTTGTCTACTCATGTGTCCAAACCACGGATATCGAGTCGGTCGTCGCGCATCCCGGCCTTATATAGTGCCGCAGATAGTTCGAGAACCTTCCATTGTAGAAACATCTAGAATGTTCGAGTACATACCGGCCCCGACCGACTAGGTGTCGATAGTTCGAGAAAGTTCTACAAAGTTCTAGTATCGAATTTCCTAGAACGATCGTGACTCGACTAGTTCTGCTACTCGATACTAGATGGCGCTAGTGGTAACTAATGTCACCATGTACCAGGCATTAATTTTGGCGCGCAACACTATTTATGAGACGAAGATGCAATATTTATCGAATTTAGCACAGCATTTTTACGTCTCTTGATATTTCTCGGAACCCTGTGGACTTTTGGAAGCGTACGAGGAGCCGAAGTCATCTCGCAGGGGCCCGTTAAACGTTTTCAATTAAATGAGACGCCAACGGATGGTCATCCTTGTTCGCACTATGCAAGTGCACCCAAGGACAATCGTTTTTTTTTCAGGATGGGAAATCATCAAATGACCCCTCCCGCTCTGGGTGGAACGGAAGGGAGTGTCGGACTTTTACTGACTAAAACCCACCCGTGTTTCTTCCGCCCTTTATGTTCCGGGCCAGCGGTAACCCTTTCGGAACATCCCGCTGACCCGGCTGACTTCGGCCCTAAGGGGCCCTTTTCTTGATGCTGACATCTCTTTGAAGGACAAGGACAACCCTCGGTTGGTATAGATCTTTTTCAGGATATGGAAACAAAGGGTTTGGGTGGCTTAAGTGAACTAGTTATTCAGGACTATGGAAAGACTATAGCATAGCATTTTATAATTAAAAAATATAGAATTGTGTGGAAAAGGGAGAGGGTGGCTTTTGCCCTGTAATGGGATAATACAGGCTAGTTAGATTAGATTAGAAAAGATAACGCAATATGGCTTGTCTAGCGAGAGCAATATAGCTCCAATCTAAAAGTAGATGAAGAATAAAAATATATTGTAGCTATATTGCAATTCAACATTCAACATTAGCGCGCTCTATTTAACATTGCCAATAAAAAATAACGATAGAAATCTGGATTCTGTATCAGTTATTAAAGAAAAGCAGCCATTATACCCACCTCTTTCATTCAATATGGCTCAGACTATGGAAGGAATGCGAACTGTAAGAATCCAATCTAATTATTCTGTGTGGGGGCATTACTGTGCATTACTTTGAGAGCTACACGCCCAAACACTTTCTGGCGGCGAATAAAAATGTATTCGGTATTAGAGTACGGAATGGTAATTTGTATTGGGTTCAGGGTAAAAGTATCGAGGTAACTAATAAAGAGTGTTTGGGCTAGCTGAAACAGAAAGCGGCTCAGTGTAACGGCCGACTTACGAGTTAGGTCATGGGTTCGAACCCAGACCAACGCTTTCATCATCATCATCATTTCAGCCGAAAGACGTCCTCTGCTGGACATAGGCCTCCCCCAAGCACCTCCGCTCTCCGCTTCCACCGGTTCTGCGCTTCTCGCATCCAACGGGTTCCTGCGGCCTTCACAAGGTCGTCGGACCACCTTGTGGGAGGCCTTCCAACGCTACGTCTTCCGGTACGCGGTCGCCACTCCAGAAGCTTTCGGCCCCATCGGCCATCTGTTCTGCGAGCAATGTGCCCTGCCCACTGCCACTTAAATTTGGCAATTCTTCGGGCTATTTCGGTTACCTGACCGGCGCTTTACTTTGCCTAAATTATTTCATAACCACTGCTCTCTTAACGGTAAAGGAAAATATCGTGAGGAAACCGGTTGAACCAAAAATTCGAAGACATGACGCTAGCACATCAAACTACCCGAAACTGTCAAATTTTCCCAATGAACTTTGAACCTTATGCTTTAGCGATAAAGTTGAAAATCTATTAAATCTATGAAATTTGACAGATTATAGTAGCTTGATGTGCTGGCGTCTGTACCAATCAGCGGGGCAATTGCGTAACACATTATCAATAAGAATCGGTTTCATTTTGACGGTTCATTGCGTTATTTACGAAAAACTTATAGACAAATTTTTCGAACTTATGAATCAATGGATTAGCAATTTGCTTCAAAATGATTCATATTCCGATTGACAGTGTGTTACGTAATTAGGGTGCTGCACTGGGCCCAAGTGGTGGATTACGGCTCATTTCCTCCCACTGAGGGGAGGCCTGTGTCCCAGCAGTGGGAACATTATAAGGCTGATTATGCTGCAAATGGGACATTTCAAGGGTATAGCTGCGCCACGCGGTTTCACCCCCATAAATATCGATCCCGTGGGAATATCGGGATAAAAAGTAGCCTATAGATATGTTAATCCAGGGTGTCAGCTACCTCCATACAAAATTTTATCAAAATTGGTCCAGCTGTTTGAGCGTGAAGAAGTAACAAACATATAATAATATAAATTGACATACCTAATAATATATATATATATTTTTTTTATTTAGTTAATAATTAATAAAATGTTACCTTTAATTAAGTAATAGTTTAATAATAGTTTGATTATTAATTGTACTTAGATTAAGTTAGTTTGCATGTTTAAATAAGTCCTCTTCCTAAAAAGGTTTTGTTTTGCTGTGCCCGACAGGGACCACGATTGTTACAACAAATGTTACCTACCACCTAAGCATATACATTGTAGAATGCAATAAATGATTGAGTATTAAACACACACACACACACACCCCCCCACTCACAAACTTTCGCCTTTATAATATTAGTGTGATGGATTAGCAATTTGCTTCAAAATTATTCAGATTCCGATTGACAGTGTGTTACGCTATTAGGGTGCTGCACTGGGCCTGCGTGGTGGATTACGGCTCATTTCACTGAGGGGAGGCCTGTGTCCCAGCAGTGGGAACATTACAAGGTTGATTATGCTCCAAATAGGACATTTCAAGGGTTTAGAGTATTTTAAGATTTAAATAACCAAAACCAATGTAATGAATGAATAATCGATAGTAACTAATCATCTTTTGAACACGGCTTCTAGATACATCGATCCTAATTACACTGATTTAAAAAAAAACTGAAATCCACTAAGCTCTATGTTATACTCATTTTTCCTTTTTACAGTATTCGTTTTCAGCCCGAAACCTTTTCCCAAAATCTTTAAACCGGTGCGCTTATCATAACAAGCCTTGGGTATAGGGTTGCCAGGTCTTTAAACCGAAAAACCGGACAGACCAGGCAGTTAAGCCGGACATTTGGGTAAAAAAGCCGGACACCCTTAATTTTTTAGTCTCAGTTTATCATGACAATAAAAAAAAACAGTGGCACTCCGGGAGTGCCGACAGAAGTGAAAACAAAACACAAAAAGAATACTTTGCCATCACTCACTGACATATCGGATATACATTAAAACCGAGTACATCCCGAGGACAGCCGAACACATCCGAAGCGGGTATTTTTTTTAATCGTCTTATAAACAAAACACGCGTGGTGTCGCTTACGGTAACAGTGGCGCGAGTTAGGCAGGATACAAAAGTCTAAAAAGTTAGTATTTTTAGACCTTTGTATCCTGCTTATGCGTATGAAGTTTCATTAAAATCGGTTCATTCATTTCGAAAAATAAGGGCTTGAAAGTTTGTATAAAATGCCGCACGGCGTAAACGCTCTTAACTAAATATCTATTTAAAATAGTTTGAGTCTAATTATACAATCTAAAAAAAGCTTCAAAATGTCATACGAAATATTTTATTCAAAAAACAGCCATATTCGCTGGTATGCTGGTATGGTGAACTACGCCGTAGCATAGTGTGAGCTACGCCGTAGCACAGTTTGACCTACGCCGTAGCACTCTCCATCCGTCTTACGAATTTTCGATCTGGGCCTGCAGTCTCGACATAGATAGCGACGCTGTCGCAAACTACCGATCGCTAAATAATACCGACAATAATCGCTAGCCTTAACGATCCTTACGACAAACGCAAGTCTCTACATCTGTCAAAAATGCTCGCAAAATATATTCGTAAACATTACGAAAATCGTAAAGTTTACGACAAACTTCGTTATGGTACCGATGACAATCGATAACTTTGAGAGTCGAGACTACCAAATATCGCTAAATCCGGATCGATAGGACTTTGCGACCGAATTCGGTCGTAAAGCGATTGCTATCTATGTCGAGACTGCAGGCCCAGGTCACGTGTCCTCCTGATGCGAGTTTATCATTTTTTACCCATTACAAAAAAAGTGTACAACGCCGCTAAAGAAGTTTTCACTTCAAAAAGGCTTTTTTATAATTTACCATAAAATCTTCTTAAATTTTAATGAAACAACAATCAAATTGAATGAATTAATTCTTTATTATTAAGTAATAATTCAACATTAATTACATTAATTAGTAGTTTAGCAGTAACTACTAATGCAATTTACAATGGAAAAAAAATTAAAACACAACGTATATAAACCATAAAATCTTTTTAAATTTAAAAAGCCTAACAAAAGTCGGACAAGCCCGACACCGTCTGATTTGGCCGGACACGCAACCAAAAAGCCTGACTGTGTCCGGTTTTATCCGGACGCCTGGCAACCCTACTTGGGTAGGCTGACGCGCAAACACTGTATTTGCGTTCGGCCCACACTCAATAGGCTTCGGCAGTAATCGGCTCTTTCCGTCGACCAATAACGTTTCACGAGCGGCCTAAGTAACTACCCCCGTATTGTTGTGTTATGAGCTAAGGTTAAGAGTTTATCTTGGATCGAGGGTTTTGTTGCTTATGTTTTTTTATACCTTAAACATACCTGTCTTTTTGAAAATACTCGAAGAACATGTAAAATAGATGTACGAGTATTTCAAAAATAAATGAAATCTTTCTTAGTGTGCATACTGCATACACACGAGCGACACGCGTCGTCGACATGGGCAACTGCAACCGTCGTCGACGTGTCGCTCGTGTTTTTGTGTGCGGTGCTCAAATACACGAGCAGCGTGACACTGTCGACGGCTGCAGTAGCCTCTGTCGTCGAGGCGTGTCGAAAGATTTCATTTATTTTTTTAAATACATCTGTTTGGAACCTATATGCTTTTGGGTTTAAAAAAATTGAATAACAGAATAGCAAACCAAGTATAATAATGATTGAATACATTTAACATTCTCTTACACATAAATTAAGCGCAACTTAATAATTAAACATAGGTAGTTGGAATTATACGCCATTTTCTTTTAAGCTTACATTCGAGTAATTACTTCTTCTTCATAAAATTTCTCACAAAGCCATAAAGAGACGATTCGTTGGTTCAACGTTTAATTAACTAAGTATGAATTAGAGGCAGCCCGAAAATATGTGGGTCATAGCATGAAGAATGGGGGGAATCGAGTTGGCAGGAAATATGTTCAGGCTTTCATGATAAAGTGTATTTCTTTGTATACAAAAATAGTAAGTAAATCGATATAATAGAAAGAAAAAGTGTTTTACTAACTTCTTTGTATCGTTTCATTCTCTACTAGCTGTGCCCGCGACTTTGTTCGCTAATGTGTCACTCAGAGAAGGTGTAGAGAACCTATCTTCAATTGAAAAAGAAGAATCTTTTTCTCTTTTTAAGTATATTTTTTTTACGCAGAACCCTAATCCCTATATCTTTTTTTAAAATACAGACAGACAAGAATATAAAAAAAGTTAGTCAGTACCGTAGGTATTTAATTTCATATTATATCTACATTTAAGTAAAAAGTAAACATGTGACATCATAAAAAGACAATTAAATTTTATTTGTTTGTTTATACAAGATTAAATATTCTAATTTGCTGGATTCGTTTTCCCCTTTACTAATCGTTATTTCTCCTGACAAAGTTTATTTTGTTTATATATTTACATCGGCACAGTAAGGAGGACAGATGACATTCTCTGTAGATACGGCGGATTAGAGTGACATTTGACAAGCTGTCATTCTTACGGAGCGTCGCATCTGTGGTAGCGAGGCGGTAGACTCAGAAACGTATTAAGGCTCCTACAAACAGCGAGACACGCGATGCGAATCGCGCCTGTTTGTAGGAGCCTTTAAAAGGTTTCATGCTCTGTGAAACGTATGGCACGAGAGCCGTGGTCGTACCATATCAACGACGACAATCATCACAGAGTACTTTTTGATAGACATGTAAGTGACAACGGATCATGCTGATATAGATCATCCTGAGCCTAAATCATTGCATTTTATAGTTATAATAACTTAAAATCATCTAGATTATGTAAATTATTCACGTTATTAAAAAACATCCATACTAATATTATAAATTCGAAAGTAACTCTGTCTATCTGTCTGCCTGTATGTTACCTTTTCACGCCTAAACCACTGAACGGATTTCGATAAAATTTGGCAGAGAGATAGATTGCATCCTGGGGAAGGACATAGGATAATTTTTATCGACATACCTACCTCGCGGGCGAAGCCGCGGGCGGAAGCTAGTATTTTATATGTTATTGAACATCGGCTACAATTTGTTAACGAGGGTGGGCGCTGACACCTATAGATAATTACAAGATATTAAGTTATCTTAGCTTAGGTATTGGCTGCAACTCAAACTTACTCTACTTACCTTAGGCCTATTTTTGTTGTAAACCATGTTTTTACATAAAGGTGCAAAGAAACTATTTTTATTTTATCTTTCCAAAGCCATGTTTTGTCTACAACGCCCTAAGGGGCAGAGCAGTGGTGGGCCAGTGGTAAGGGCTGCGATGCCCGCGACTTATGTGTTGTAGAACGTAGGTTCGAACCCAAACAGGCGCTTATACTTTCTATAAATTATTTCATCACCACTGTTCTCAAAACGGTGAAGAAAAACATCGTCAGGAAACCGATATGTACTAGAACCAAAAAATCTGAGTCATGTGACATCTACTAACCCGCACTGGGCCCGCGTGGTGTGGTATTGCGGCCCACTCCCTCTCAACGAAAGGTGGGCCGTGTTCCAGCAGTGGGAACATTATAGACTGATTATGACCCTAGGCTGACTGGTAGAAAATGCCTCAGGCAAAAAGTCCGCCTTTGTATTGTTTTTACGAATTGATTGAAATTTTTCAAAATAAATGACTAATGTTTTTTTTTTCCTTTGTTTCTGTATGTAGATACTATCTAGATAGGCTATACTATAGGGTGGCGAGGCGTTCGAACTATGTACAGACGCCAAGCACATCAAGCTACTACAATCTGTCAAATTTCTTTAATAGATTTTCAACTTTATCGCTAAAACATAAGGTTCAAAGTTGATTGGGAAAATTTGACAGTTTCGGGAAGCTTAATGTGCTGGCGTCTGTACCGATGAAAATTAGTTCCCCTTACCACACAAGATAATCCTATGAGTATTCAATCAATCAATTCGCCCCGCGGCAGGGTTCTGATGGATTTAGGTTCTCCCTATTGCCAGCACGTAACACGTACGCACGTATTTACGTAGGTATGTCAGCATCGGGCGTGTTACTCAAACTCAAAGCATTTATTTTGAATTATCAAGTTATTAGTCAGGGGTATCGTATTATCCAGTAACAGGGCTGTGGAGGTCAGATAGGCAGTCGCTCCATGTAAAATACTGGTATTCAGCTGCATCCGGTTAGACTGGAAGCCGACCCTAACATAGTTGGGAAAAGGCTAGGCAGATGATAATGATCAAAGGAGGCAGTCAGTTAGAAAAATGAAGCTAGTGGCCCATTCTAAAGTTTAATCTTATGGAGAGCAACGGTCAAGAAACTCCATGGACACTTTTGTATACGATTCTTTATGACGCCTGAATTTCAGACTTGTTAATGTTATTTTTTGTAAAAGCACAAAAAACTTGTCAAAATTAAACTTCCTTCCTGAAAGTCGGTAAAAAAACATCAATCCATCACCGAAGTCCGCCTCAAGAACATAAAACATAAACGACAAACGACTTAAACGTCAAATCAGGCCTTAATCAACATTATAAAACGATAAGCAACAAAACGCAGTACTTATTACGAGCTTCAAACGCCATGGAGAACGCAAGATAAAGGCGCCACTCCACAGCGACCCAGGGCTTTTTTTTTTTTCAGAATGGGATGTCATCAAATGACCCCTCCCGCTCTGGGTGGAGTGGAAGGGAGTGTCAGACTCTTACTGACTAAAACCCACCCGTGTTCCTTCCTTAGCCCTTTGTGTTCCGGGCCGGGGTAACCCTTTTGGACAATCCCGCTGACCAGCGCTCCTGGGCTAAGCTTCGCTATGTATGAAAATGTAGGCAGGGTCATCCTCATCATCAAATGATGCAGTTGCTGCATCATCAGTGGTAACGGCCTCGACTTACAAAAGACGAACTAGCAATGGATCGGGACCGAGGAGGGGCCGTGAAGGGGGGGTTCAGGGGATCAGACCAGAATAAATCGCTCGAACCCAGGCAGGAGCGTGTAAATAACTTCGTGTAAATAATTTCATCAGCACTGCTCAAAACGGTCCTAGAACCAAAAATTCGAAGACATGTGACAACCCGCACTGGGACCCCGTGGTAGATTACAGCCCACTCCCCCTCGAAGAGAGGAGACCTGTGTCCCAGCAGTGGGAACAATATAGGCTGATTATGCTAAACAAATGAAACATGGCAAAGCCTTCACTTTGTATGAAAATGCAGGCGGGATCGTCCACTACGACCCACAGACACGGTACGCACGAATTCGTGGCTGGTAAACAAATGAACCGCGCAGCTGACGTGGCAAATCTCTCCGCGCACATCCTAAATAGCAGTGGACGACCGACCTTAACCACTTGGGGTTATTTTAAAAACGTTCTTCAAATACATTAGGGGGGGAGGGAACAATAACTTTCGCTCAGTTGACTTCGCTAGAGATGTACGGCCCAGAATCCTGTGTTAAATTGATTTTTAAAATATTGCTCGAACTTGCCACAGTTTGCTGCTCACTGGGAAGTTGTTACGGGAAATTGTGCCCCTAACGCAGACTAACGCTTTAAGTTGTGGTGTGGGCAGTGCTTACAGTGTTTGATGCAAGTTTAGTGATAGTGGAGCGGGGTTGTGGTGAGGAGGTGTCGATTTGCCGCTTGAAATAACCAGTTGAGCTCGTAATAAGTGACATGCAGTAAATTTCATATGTGAACTAAACAGTAGACAATAAATGGATGACTTTACAACACTTAGAACTATAATTCTAGAACTAAAGGACTGTTCCCACTGCTGGGACACAGGCATCCTCTCTTTGAGAGGAAGTGGACTGTGATCAACCACGTGGGCCAAGTGCGTTTTAGTAGATGTCACATGTCTACGATTTTTTTGTTAGAGCAGCGGCGGTGGCCCTTAAGTAATGGTTCCGACTTACGAGATATAGTTCGTGGGTTCGAACCCAGCCAGGCGCTTTACTTTGTGTAAATAATTTCATCACTGCTGTTCTCAAAACGGTGAAGGAAAACATCGTGAGGAAACCGACATGTCCTAGAACCAAAAATTCGTAGTTGCAGAATAATGGGATAAGAAGTAAGTAAAAGTTAAAAAGTATAAACGTATTTACAGCCTTCTTTATGGGCTCCGGAGAAGTTTTACCAGTATTCCAAATTGTATCACCAAATAGCAATAAGTACTGGTTTTCAGTTTGAACATTATGCGTGCGAAGAAATTGTAGCCACGTGAGTCAACAACCTAAAGTCGAAATTAACCAAAATTTTGCACGTTTTCAGCCTACCTACATACATTCAAACCACCACAAACAAGCAATGATGACTTTAGCACAGCTCACTCCTACTATAATTTTCCGTAACCCTAGGCGATTACGCTTCCTGTTAATACCAGTACCTTCGAACAAACAGGAAAGATAAATCCTTACATTATATCATTAATTAAATAAATAAAAAAAATGAACATGTTTTTATGTCGTGTGTCAGAATATATTTTAAACAAGTTAACCCCTGGAAGCTTTAACAATAAATCTTTTGGTACAATGTAACAGTTTTGCCTTTTTTACGTATTTTCGTATTTATAGCCACCAGTGTTGTATTGAAAGTGGTGGGTTCCGTGGGAGTGGAGAAAATCTGCGAGTGAAAAGCTGACGATATTTACGTCATGTATTGACACACTTGCCGCAGTTTGTCTGTGGATGGGTGACCATCTTTACATACCGAGACCCCTCCGTGCCTCGGAAAGCACGTTAAGCCGTTGGTCTCGGCTGTCATTCATGGATCATTGACAGTTGTTACGGGTAGTCAGAAGCCCGAAAGTCTGATAACCAGTCTACCAAGGGGTATCGTATTACCCAGTAACTGGGTTGTGAAGGTCAGATAGGCAGTCGTTTCATTTAAAAAACTGGTATTCAGCTGCATCCGGTTAGAATGGAAGCCGACCCCAACATAGTTGGGAAAAGGCTAGGCAGATGATGGTGATGATCTTGCATGCGGCTGATGACCGTTGGGCAAATGTCTCCACACAGTGATCCATTGTCACTGAAGATGGACGGCGCCGCCGAGGCCTGCCCAGAAAGAGATAGCGAGATGACCTGGATGAGTACCGTGAGGGTTGGTTCGAGGTGGCGCTGAAAAAGAGTTCCTGGAAGGATTTGGCCACAGTGACAGTAAAGGCTAACCAAAAAATATATACACGGTTATTGGTAAAGCATTAACAACCTCTTAAGAGGTCATTATGAACAACTTTTACTATGGAACCAAACCATAATATTATCCTTTTATGATTCTGCCAAAGTGGCCTTTTTAGGCCCCTCGGTATGTGTATATTACTATATACGCATACAGCTCGTCGCCGTCGCGCTCGCACTTGGCACTCCAAGCGCGAGTCTCTCAGTGAGTGTTCAGCTCAACAAGCGAGCGTCCCAGAGCGAGTACTCTCTTTGATAGCCATACTGAAAAAACTGAAAGCCAGCTTCAGCATAGATAGTTACAAGAAAAGATTGAACGACGATGATGTTAATAGGAGACCAGGGGGTCTACTCCGAAGCGGTTAACCACTGTATCGGCCGAATGTTCGGTCATGTTCTACTACCATTCATTTCCTATATTGACTATTGCTTCCGATCAAACTGTGCCAATCCGAACCTTTTTAGAACCCTTACCCTTTTTTTACCTTTTTTTTTTAATTCGTAGTAGGACAACAATATTCGAATCAGAAAATGACCGAACATTCGGCCGATACAGTGGTTAACCACTTCGGAGTAGACCCCCAGCCATGACGCCACGATTCGATACCCATCGTAAGAGTAGGCATTTCAATCTGCACGGACCATTTTCCACCAAAAAAAAAACCTACAGAACCACAAAAAATCCAGCTCTAAAAACGCGTTTTATTGAAAGAGCATGCTTTTACCGCTATTGGCATGCCTCTACATATTATTCCGCGCGGACGAACGTTTTTTGCTAACGGTACTCGTTCGTGCGACCACTGAACATTTTTTGTATAATTATTATGGTTTCCAGGTGTTTTAAGCACTTAATAAAATTCATATCAAAAGCTTTAGTAATTATTCAGTGGGTTAATTAATGTTATTGTACTTACGTAACGTAAATTTTTGTTTTACGGGTTTGGGTCAGGGGTAACAAAAGTTTTATAAATCGTCGCATTTTTACAGTTGTTATTGGTATGATAAATGATTTTATTTTTGTAAGTAGGTTTGCACAAACACTTTTACACGTCAATCATGTTTTTTTTTAAACTAGATGAGATCTGCGTTTCCTTTCTGAATACTCTGAGAAGAAGGGCCGAAACAAACTCAGAGGTCACAGTCTCTTTTAAAGTCCAGACATAATCTTGGTCAGCTTATATGGCGACCATGTAGATCGATATAATTCAATCACTAATAAACATATAATATGCACACATACACTACAGTGTAGTATGTGTGTGTAGTGCTTAAATAGTGTAGTGACTACACTATATGCACTTAACACACAATATATACATATATACTATAATATGTATATTAGACATTTAAAATCTATTCTAATCACTAACTCACTACCTCATTGGTCTAGTGGTCGCAAGCAGTACTGCTGAGCATGAACTCCTGGGTTCTATTCCCAGGTTGGGCAAAGTATTTTAGAGTTTTTACATCTGACATTTCTCAGTAGCAGACTGGAGTTTGGATTTGTGCCCGGTTAGTGGCAATAGGCTTTGGAAAAATGGTCTACAGATCTAAAGCCTATAAGGCCTACAAAGTCCTCACATTTACAAAATAATAATCTGTCAAAAGGATAAATAAAATATAAAAACCTGAAAGAGGAATAATAAAATATTTAGTATACTTATTTTGTCATATATTCAGCTGCATCCGGTTAGACTGGAAGCCGACCCCAACATAGTCGAAAGAAAGAAAACACGTTTATTTGCGGTAAACATGACGCAATAAAGAACTTATACAAAAAAAAATATAATAAGAAAGGGTTGGGGGAAACATGCGTCACATCCACGCAAAACGGCTATCGCTCAGCATTATGCTGCGACCCTGTGCAAGACAGAGCCTCAGCCATAGATAAAATACTAAATGTACAAGCCTCAGCACTGGTTTTCAGCGACAGCCGGCGCCGACGAAACGACGACTTAGTTGGGAAAAGTCTAGGCAGATGATGATGATTTTGTCATATATTTCTCAATTGACGTATTGGACGTATATCAAACCCAACTGACATGACAGGACACCACAGAGTATCCAGTAGAATAAAGTAAATAAAAAGGTACCAACTCAACAAACCTATTAAAACCAAGTGACATGATTGCGATTACTAATAAAGAGATGTTATATTACGTAACTTCTGATTGCTGATTGCCACAATCTATCAAGCAAGCTAACAAGTCTGCAAGTAGTTTGCATGCTGCAAGCCAAAGGCTGAAGGAGAGCTATAGTGGCCCAGTGGTAACGGACCCGACTTACGAGTTATAGGTCGTGGATTCGTATCCAGACAGGCGCTTTACTTTGTGTAATTTATTTCATCAACATTGCTCTCAAAAACGTTGAAGGAAAACATCGTGAGGAAACCGACAAACTCAAACTCAAAGCATTATATTTCAATTAAACCAATTACAGGCACTTTTGAATTGTCAAGGGGTCGGTCAGTCAGAAAGATGAAGCTAGTTGCCCATTCCAAAGCGTAGGTACCTATGGAGAAGAACGGGCAAGAAACTCCATGGACACTCTTTTAAATCAAAATAATAAGGTTACAAAGTCTTGTTTACATCATTCATGTTAAAAATTATGCATGTGAGAACGATGCAGAACGTTAAAAGCGTCCGTAATGAAAGAAAAACAAACAATTCAAATATTAAATTAAATTAAAATAAGCCATGGCAGCAAAGAGATGACCAGTCCCTACTGACGGCGCCCGTTCACGAACATGACGCATGTATTAGCACCATTCAGCTCAACTATTTTATAGGGAGCTAAATGATCCAACACACGCGCCACCATCAGCGAGACATTTGAGTGAGCATGACATACTCTCAGCCGCCAGGGCACATTCAAGTCAATGAAAGGCGTACCCAGTAAATGGAAGCTTTATAGTATGTACATAGTACTCACACATGTGCTATGCAATTATACTAGGAGATTGAATTTATATAATGCAAAAAGTGTATTTTAAAATCTTCAGCAGCTTCAACAGTATTTTCCAATGCTAATCAATTTATTTGTGAGTCTTTATGGAGCAAGACCAGCGTTTAGCCAAGCACTTTTATCGGCGATGTAGTCCCCTAATTTATAATATGCCTGGCTGCATAGTGTGCGTTTTATACAAGATTTAAATTTCGTTTCATTCAGTTGAAGTATGTCGGCAGGTATTTTATTGTAACATTTTAAACAGTAGCCCATGAAAGACGAGTCTACTTTAGCCAGCCTGAAACCTGGTTGAACTAATTGGTCCCTATTTCTAGTGATATAATTGTGTCTTTCACCTCTTTTACTAAAAAGATGTAGATTTTTCCTTACGTACATGATATTTTCATAGATATATTTACAAGGTACCGTCATGATGTTAATATCTTTAAACAGTTCCCTTAGAGAGTCACGCCTGCGGAGGCTGTATATGGCTCTGATAGCTCTTTTCTGCAGAATAAAAATAGACTCGATGTCTGCAGCCCGTCCCCATAGTAAAATACCGACATGTTCTAGTACCAAAAATTCGAAGTCATGTGACATCTACCACCGCACTGGGCCCGCGTGTTGGATTACAGCACATTCCCTATCGCAGAGATGAGGCCTGTGTCCCAGCAGTGGGAACAGTATATGTAGATTATGTAAGCAAAAGGCCACGGTTCCCAACATCTTTACGTTTTCACTGACGAATCATGATATCCAGCTCCAACATTATCTTGACTTAATTAAAAATATAATTCTACCTGTGTTAATTAGGGCCTAGCCTTAATCTCTTAGCTAATGTACTTTTTCATGCCGGTCCCGCTTCGCTTCTAGGAAAAGTTTGGCCGTATCAGATTTACTGAGGCTTTGCCGAGGAATATTATTTTTAATATGCTTCAGAAAAGGAATTAACGTCTTTAGCTGGCCAGATTCTTAATTAGTCATTTTTGTTGTATAAACTAAACACGTAACCATGGTGTAGGTAAATTATAAGGAGTTATTATGGTACTCAACTTACTGCTTAAAGCAGCATTCAAGACCCAAAAAAGATGTCTCCGATCAATGCGTAAACGTAAAACTACAGACAGTTGCAAGCCTTATATTAAGCAGTACATATCATAGTGGCAATTCTTGTAATTTTAAGAACGTTGACAGTCTGATCTCTCAGTGTCAATCTGTCAAAAATACCTCTAATTTCCCTGCAAACTCCGGGCTGTTACTAAGAAATTCCTAATGGAAAAACTCAATAACACTTTGCCCGACCCGGGAATCGAACCCAGGACCCCAGAGACAAACATACACACGAAACAAACAGACAAACACTCTTGAAGCATTAACATTCAAGCAACAAACCACAAAGACTCCCAAATCGGAACGAGAAGAAAAATCGACTCCAATCAACTGTTCCAACAGAAATCGAGCACTCGTAACTCAAGTTATTTCTCGAAAATCGAACCGAAAAAAAACATTTCCTAAAATCATCGAGGCCCTGTGAATATGTATCGCTCAGAGGAAATAAAAAACACATGGGCAATAGGGCTGGCTGTTGAAATTATAAATCATACTACTCCAAAAACCTAAACATGTCCAGTTGACAAAAAGGGTGATTTCTCAAAATATATGGGTAGCCCTAGCGACGTAGGGACGTGCGCATATTGAAAGTTATACTGCGCACTTGACGTTTGTTTGCCCACGGGGGGTCAGCAGATATGATTGAAGCTGGGTTGTGAATATGGTTTGTGTTGTATGGCTGGGGGCCTTATTTGTCCCGCGGTTGGCAACTGCTTGCACCAAATATCTACAGTGTGTGCTTATTGTTGCCGATTTGTATAAAAACATTCCATTGTCCAATTCCCTGGCAGGCCAAAGTGCCTGACGTAAATTTACGTAATTTTAGTAGGAAAGTTTTTAATCACGTGTAAACTTGTATGGAGTAGTGTCAGGCGCTGATTAATTTGACAGACTAAACTAAAATTTACTTCTGTCCTTTTCTTAATGAAATAGAAAGAAACAGATGCACTGAACTTAAATTTAGTTTAGTTTGTGAACAAGGGAATCGGCACCATTATCGTCTTATCTACCAAATTAGGAAGATGTCCAATCTGTCTATCCCTACGATATTGATGCAGCTGAATACCAGTATTTTACATATATCGACTGCTTATATTATACGATACCACTTGGTAAGACTAGTTGTCAGACTTTTACTGACGACCTATAACGCCTGCCAAAGATCCACGAATGACAGCCGAGACCAACGGCTTAACGTGCTTTCCGAGGCACGGAGGGGTTTTCAAAAGTCTTGCCATGTAAACACGGTCACCCATCCACAGACCAACCGCGGCAAGCGTAGCTTAACCTGATCGATCGACCCGTGCGGCTGTTATTACATAGCCACAAGCCCCGTCAAATAAGGAAGATGTTAAAATAATGAATTACATTGTAAAATCATCCTTAGGCACACAACGATCTAACCTGTCACGAACTCCGAATATGCGATAGTGGACTAAAACAAAGGGGCGTGTTAGCAAAATGTGAACGCCATTGTTTAAGAGCACAATGAACCTTGGCTTCATCATTTCAGCTGAAAGACGTCCACTGCTGGACATAGGCCTCCCCCAAGCACCTCCACTTCGACCGGTTCTGTGCTTCTCGCATCCAACGGTTAACCTTGGCTTGCTTCAAACTAAATTGATGTACGAGCATAAGTATGTACAGTCACGAGCATAAGTATGTACACACTTGGCTTTATTCAAAGACGATTTTCTCCTAAAATAATTATTTAAGGGAGGCTCTCATACAACAAACGTGTTTTTTCAACGTTTTTGCCTTGTGGTATGGAACCCTTCGTGTGCGAGTCCGACTCGCACTTGGCCAGTTTTTTTTTATTATTTTAACTGCAACTTTGTTACCAATGCTCCTTTTTTAGTGTTTGTATTTACTGAGCGTGTCCCAAATAAAATATTTTTCCTTATTTCTTTACCTCTTAAATCTGATAAATACAGTAAAGCTACAGTTTCTACCAAAGGTACTGCAATCAGTTAATGAATGCATGAAAATCATGATTGTGCTATATGCAAAACGACCCCCGCCTTGTTCCCGCTTGTTGGAACGCGTTTGTCTTAGCTGATCTCATTCCGTTTTCATATTGGAGCTGCACGTTACAAAGAGAGGGACTGATTGGCTATGCAGCCTGTTTTGTGTTTCTTTATTTTCTTGTTTATTTATAATCCCCTTACTAATAAACGTTGTATAGAGTCTGTATAGTTACACAACGCTTTGTCTTCTTCTTTCGAAAGTCAAATTACTGACGACTGAAAGAGAGAAATCGGTGTGTAACTATTCATCTGATATAATACGTTTATTAGTAAGGGGGTAAATATTTAGGTAACTGTATATAAGTATATGTTTTATGTATGTATTATTGTATATGTAAATATTTCACCACTGACTACCTACAGTATTGTTTCTCCTCCCTTTAAACCATTCAAAGGTTGTCTGTAAAATATCGTTTTAGCGATAAGACCGCCCATTGTGTCTCCCCTTGTAAAATTACTACAATTATATCTGTTGTATAAATTTACATGGTGTACACAATAAAGAGTATGCTATTTATCTATTTAACTAGATTACCAAATTGTAGAGACAGAGAGGGAAGGGCTCGTGGCTAAATAATAACAGCTACGCTTGCCGCGGTTGGTCTGTGGATGGGTGGCCATCTTTACATACCGTTACCCCTCCATGCCTCGGAAAGCACGTTAAGCCGTAGGTCCACGGTCATTCGTGGAACTTTGACAGTCGTTACAGGTAGTCAGAAGCCCGAAAATCTGACAACCAGTCTTACTAAAGGGTATCGTATTACTCAGTAACTGGGTTGTGGAGGTCAGATAGGCAGTCGTTCCATGTAAAATACTGGTATTCAGCTGCATCCGGTTAGACTGGAAGCCGACCCCAACATAGTTGGGAAAAGGCTAGGCAGATGATGATCCCTAAATTAATAGAGCCACAGTACAAAATATAATATAAGTAACTATAATTAACATAGCCCGAATCCGTACACATATAATATACGATGTACAAGTGTACATACATATACATACATACGGTTTCGCTCGAGTAACGAGCACCTAATTATATCATAATCTAATTAATTCGAACATCAATTATTCAGCAGTCTTGCTGAGAGGTTGATGAGTGACCTAGAAAATATTTTACAGATAAATTATGCTAGTTTATGTAAAACTAGCTGCGCCCCGCGGTTTCACCCGCGTAAGTGTCGATCGTAGGAATATCGGGATAAAAAGTATCCTATGTGTTATTCTGATGTATAAGCTATACAAGGTGTAACAGAATAAACGCAAGTCCTGAAAGTAGTTTGTTCATAATTGATTACTGAATCAATTTCGGTAACATTTAAGATAGGTATTTTTTTTTTAATTATGTATTTTGCCATACTGATCGCCGATTGAGCCAAAGAAAATTAAATCTTATGTCAAGGCAATAAGACTCAATTTTGAATGCATAAAGTAATGATAGGGTCAACACAATTTACTTAATAAAAATAGTTAGCTTTAAAAAAATTTTTTTGATCATTGTATTATGCTTTTAACTCAATACTCTAATTGGGGTGTATGAGGTCTTGCGTTCATTATGTTACGCATTGTATAACTGTAAAGTTTCATCAAAATCCGTTCAGTAGTTTTTGCGTGAAAGAGTAACAAACATCCATCCATCCATCCGTCCATCCTCACAAACTTTCGCGTTTATAATATTAGTAGGATACATATAATCGTAGGTAGGTACTTCAGTCAACAAATACCTCCAGTCCTGCCTATCTGTCGATATAACAGCGTTGTCAACTCAATCAGATTAGGAACGCATCAAGTCGGCACTAAGTCCTGATTAATATCCAACGTACGCGGCGTACGTAGAGTAGAACACAGAGTAGTATGTGAATGGAGGGATAAAATGTGAGCGAAAGTCATCGCGATTAGCGGCCCAAAAGTCTAAATACGTTTGGGCCGTGTATCGCGATGACTTTCGCTCGCTTTGCCGTTTATCGCTTCCACGACTGAATTACATCGCTTATTGAGAGATATGGAACACTCTGTTTGTGTTTCAGCATGAGAAAGGTGAGACTATCAGAATTCGTACACCATTGCTGTTTGCCAAACAAAATTATTTGTACAACCCTACTATACTTTTCTGCATCAAGCAAGGATGTGGTTTCGCTTATAAATGTTTTCTTAAGTAATTTAGCATTTTGCCATCATGCCTGACTTTTTCTATCTTGAATTAATCTTTTTGTTTTCTCTGGCTGAACTGATAACTTCGTTAGTTAAATCACGGTAAGTATTTTGTCCTCTAATTTGCAACAGAAACACAAGTGTGAGACTGAGCACTCCATTAACTTCTTACTCAATGGCACACTACGTATAACGGTATAACAAGCGAGCTCTGTCAATTAGTGACCAATGCACCGGTTCATCTGTATTTATGAGTGAAAACTAGGTCGTTTCAAAGCACTATATGGGTCATATTCAAAATAATTGTATATTTACTACTGTCTTAATGTCCAACCCAATTATTTTCATAACGAGATGCAACTGACTAGAATTTCATAAACAAACAGATAAAATTTTTTTTTTTTTTTTTTTAGTTTTATTTTTCAATACAATTAATTACACTATTTTTTTACATGCATACACTTGTCTAAAAACCTTTGAAGGTTTATGTGACAAAGTGGAGGAAGCAAGCTCGCTCACAACACATCACTTAAAAATATTTAACACCTTACTTAAAAATGTTTAAAAACTTAAGATGAAATGTCACCAGTAATATAATATTTTTTTAAGGTAGATTTACATTTTTTATATGTACTAGTGACAATCTTTGACTGCACAGTTTTAGGGATTTTATTCATAGTATCAGGTAATATATATTTCCACGTCCTCATGCCATACACATTTACAGTTGTAGGTAGTTTATATGTTGACAAGTAATCAAGAGCACGTAACTGTTTTGGTCTATTGTTTAAAGTTAAGGAGCTAATATCATTAAATTTTTCCAAGATGATCGCAGACCTGAATTTATCAAAGACTGACATAACTTTACAATATTTGAATAATCCATACTCATCATCTTTATATTTAATTTTAATATACTTTGGCACTATAGACTTGAGTATACTTAGTTGAAGTCTATATATTTTATCTACATAAGTTTTGTAAGAACGTCCGTAACTAGTTAGTCCATAGCTTATGACTGAATCCGCCAGAGCGAGATACAGCAAGCGAAGCGTGTGGAAGGGAAGTTTATATTTGAGGACAGCCAACTTTGCGTTAATAGATCTAAGTTTGTTACTTACACTTTCTATGTGTGGTCCCCAATTGAAATGCTTGTCTAAAGTGAGGCCGAGATATGTGTGCTGGTCGACAGCCTCTAGCGTAGGACACGCACACATGCGTGCAGTGGGCCCGCGGTGCAGGCACTGGTGGTCATGCGCAGTTACCTTGGGTACATGTGTAATCTTCATATAAGGAGAGTATATATGGATAATCTTAGTTTTACTAGAGTTAATAACCAGACTTGCATCGTGTGCCCACTTACATAGGTCATCAAATAAACGTTGCATTTCTGTTTGGGCCTCAGTTATGTTTTTATGATGGGTTACTAAACACGTGTCATCAGCAAACTGGTATACAGAGTCTTCCGGGATAATATTACACATGTTATTAACGTATAATAAGTACTCAGTAGGTCCAATAATTGAACCTTGGGCCGTGCCCATTTTAGTAGGTATTTTGTCACTATGGCAGGTGCCTAAACGAACTACAGTATGACGATTTTTATGGTAATTTTTAAACCATTTCAATAAAGGACCCTGTATACCACTCTGTTCAAGTCTACTGAATAACGTTTTATATCGCAGAGTATCAAATGCTTTGCTAAAGTCGATGAGAGCAATAAGCACCTGTTCGCGAGCGCCCAGATGCTTATTGACCTCATCAGAAAAAGCAGACAATAGCTGTGTAGTGTTCCGACCTTTTTGAAACCCAAACTGCTTATTATTTATGATATTATTGCTATTCAAGAAAGTATTAATTTCATTGCCTAAATACCTTTCCACTATTTTATCTATGCTAGGTAGAATAGTAATAGGCCTATAGTTATTTATATCATTGTAGGGACCTTTCTTATGTATGGGTCTGATTATGCCAGTCTTTAATTCATCAGGATAGGATGACGTGGAAATACATAGGTTTATCAGATGAGTAATGACAGGTGTTATTTTGGAATTTATACACTGAAGGTCACTAACTCGAATGTTATCTATACCCGGGCTTTTTTTCTTATTTAAATGACTTATTATTTTAAAAATTATTTTGTCGTTGACTTTTTTAAATCTCATAGACACATTAGACACGTTTTGGGAGGAAGTGTCTTGCAGTAGAGGTACATCACATTTTTTACAAATTTTGTTGATGTTGTCTTCAAAACCACGAGCAAATTTGTTACTTAAAGAACTAAAGTCTTCATTAAAATGCTTTTTAATTACGTCATCTACTGCATTACACATCCTGCCGCATAAATTGTTAATTATTTGCCAAATTTTTCTAGTATTTCTAAAATTGTCTGACACCTCTTTTCTAATTGAGTTATTTTTAATTTTAGATATATATTTATTTGTTTTATTTCTATACATATTATACAATAATCTATTTTTTACATTATTTTCGTCCTGTTTCCATATATCAAATAGCTCGAGTTTTTTGGTACACATATGTCGCATTCTATCATTAATCCAAGTACTAAAATGCCTTTTGCCTAAGTTAATTTTGGTTTGTATTTTACATTTATCATAAATTTCACTAAAATTAGTTGTAATAAATCTTAACACTTCAGTGGGGGTTTTTAAATCTAGCGCAGTCTTCCAATTTATCTTACACAACTCATTTCGCAACTTATCATTATCTAACTTAGTTATAATCTTAAAATGATTGCCTGTAGGCCGCGAATTGTGTACAAGTGTTAGACCCGTTATAAAATGGTCAGCTATTTTGTAGTTAATTACTGATGAGTACACCGCCTTACACTTTATTAGGCGTGCAAAAATATGATCAATACATGACTTAGTTAACAAGTTACCTTTAGTTTCGACACGAGTGTGCTGGGTAATTCCACATTCGAAACCATTTTCACTCATATAATTTAAATATGTTGTCTGTACGGGTGTTATTTGCTTGAGATTAATGTTTATATCCCCCAATAAAACATAGTTACATGTACGTGGATATAAACTAATGACACTTGAGAGTTCCTTTATAAAAGATGTTTTGTTCAACTCGGGCGGCCGATACACTGCACATACACATAGTTGTAATCCATAGTTAGTATTAATCTCACCGGATATGCACTCAAAGAAACTTGTAGTCGTAGGTACCCGCGTAAAACTAAGACTGTTATGCACAAACATAATTATACCGCCTCCTTTACGATAACGACGAAGTTGCGAGTACATGTTGTAGTCCGCAAGTTGAAAAAGATTTACGCAGCTATCTGACAAATTGACTTCTGTTATTATTATAATGTGTACGACGTGAGGGCTCGACGATATTAAGTACTCAAGATGGGCATAGTTTTTAAGCATTGAGCGAATGTTGACATGGAGGACATTTAGGCGATTATTTTTAGTTTCAACACTCTTCATAAAAGATGACCATGTGTTGTGGTTTTTTTCTATAATCGTTGATTCATCCATGTAATCCTTATCAGTTGTACTTATTGGGTCGCCGCCGGTATATTCATAACATTGACGGTAGGTTGTACAAGAAATCGTAGGTAAATCAATTTTCGACCTCGTGTGAAACGACCTTCAATTTATTGATATCGCTTTCATAATTGATATGACAGACTTTATCATTCTCGATTTTTCGTACCAAAACATGACCATTTTTACACCAGACATATTTATACAGATCTTTCAGTTCAGACTTAGCTTTCCATAACAAAAAGGAGATATGTGGTGAAAGTGACTCACGGAAGTATATTTTGTTGTCAATTTCTCCTCCCATGTCCTTGTATGATTTAGGTTTTGTTTTTGAAGCGAGCAGCCATTGGTCTCGTTTGCCTTCACGCAGTCCAATTATGATTGCCGGGGGCTGGGTCTTTTTGAAGTTCCTCTTAGCATGACTAACTTTTCGGTAGGCCTTGAGTATATCATCAGGGTCGAGGTCAAATACTGTGCATAACTTTGATGTGACGTCCTGTAGTTCCTCATTTTCCTGTTCAGGAATACCACAGACTTCAATCTGATTTACGAGCGCCGCTTGCTCCATAGATGCGATTTTTTGCTCCAAGGCCTCATTATGCATCTTAATGTTTTTATTCTGATTCCTGAGATCGTTATATTGGTTTTCCAATGTTTTCAGGCGGGTATCGTATGAATTGATTTTCTCCTCGTAATCATCTATTTTGTCCGAGAAAAACTGGAGTGTTGTTTGGAACGACTGCATCTCAATCCGGATTGTTTCCCGTACTTCACGACGGAGCTCCATGATAATATGAGACGACACGGTATTACTCAATGTTTCGGTATCAGTATTTTCATCATCCTCAGGGTCTGGCATGATGCAGGAAATACGCTTGGGTTTCAAGTTACCCACACATGAGCGACATTTCCAATCCACAGACTCGGTCGATTTTAATGCTGTTAATTGTTCGGCTGAAATGCCTGCACACGATGCGTGCAACCACTTACAGCACTTAGTACACTGCAATCCAGGAGATTTTTTAGTCACTGTTTTGGAACACTTTGTACATTTCATCTTGCGAACGATGCGCGTGCGCGGATAACAGTTAGGTGGCGTGCGATTCGGCTCGGTGGCGAGTGCGAATATTTATTTGAGCTTAATAAAAAACAACGAAACATTTGGTAAACCTAAACAATTCATTTAAAAAAATTAAACCAGACATTGCGTAGGATCCGTTTCATACAAGTATTCTATGTCCACGTCTTTAACGGTAAACTAAAAAAAATAATTTAATTATGAACCATTCTACAAAAGTTAAAAAAAAAATATATTCAGAGAATATTGTTTAAACTTTCAACACAATATAAAATACTATTTAGTGTACTCCAAATTTAATTTATTAATGAGTGTCCTGATTTTGCACATATCTGTTATTCTTCTCTGTTATGCTATTTTAACATTATTTCCATGGCAATAAAGAAATTTGAAATACTGGCAAAATTAGTTCACTAGCTGTTACTACACGACGCGTAAGAATAAACGCTTTGCCATTTTGTTCAATATAGTTTTTCAGCTCGTTTCGTTGTCGAAGAAAATTAGACTTTTAAAAGTAAATATTCAATGTGAGTCGTTTACAGTAGCGGTAAGTACTTACTGTTTTATTACTCATACTAGAAAAGGGCTGTATTGTGATATTTGTTATAACTATAAAATATTCGTATAATCATGTGAATTGGTGTGGAAATAAATAGATTTGTAGGATAGACACGTGCAATTAATTCATATACGTTATTTTATCTGTCACTTTTTTCCGTTATTAACAGATATGAATGATTAGGCGTTATTCACATTGTCTCATGTATGAATTAATGAAAATAAAATATTAATAGGTACTTAGTGCACCGCAGGTTAGCCAAAACATTTTTTTTTACTTACTTAAATTTATTTGAAGTATGTAAAGTTTGCGTATATTGTGCCATGTATTGCATTGCTGTGCCATGTATTGTCTGTGTGTGCATGTTTTACTGCGTATCCTCAGTCCTCACTGCTTGAGCCTTTTATACTAACCGCGCAGCCTCGCCGAGGCGTACCCAGCCTCTCGTCGGCCGTCTCAGTATCAGTTAAGGGGGATGCGCCAAGGTAGCCCGCGAAATTCAAATTGACTCAGGTTTTTTGCAATTTACAGGTCAGTGTAAAGTTGTATGTTGATTAAAATATGATTCACGACCGTAACAAATATGGCTTTACATAATTCTAATCATTAGAATCCTTTTGCCTTAATATTAATATCAAAATTTTAGGCTCGGTAGTTTCGGAGATAAGGCATTATGGCAATGATGATGATGAATTTATGGCAATTATACCAACTAAAATACGATCACCAAAATGTTATTTCATTATGTACCCACCTAGCGACCCACACCGACTTCGCACTCGTAGCCTGTTATAAACGTGTGCTATTTAAACTTGCCCTAATAATTCCTTTCTGTTATTTTTCTGTTACAATCAAATAATATTCATATCTGTTTCCTATCCGTAACTTACAATTATTTTGAATATGACCCATATAGCACTAATGTGCTTGCTTTTGAATGTGAGATAACAGTGAGTTTTCAGCTACCAGAAATTTTAACCTTTACTGAAAGTTTGATGTCTTTTAAGGTTGACATAAAATCTTTAACTTTAAAAAAGTTTTTTTTTTTGTCTTAAGACCGAGACTGAGACTTCAATCCATGGGAAAAATCATTCAATGCGTTCTGTCGACGAGTCTTTTGGGTAATGATGGCAAAATACATAACTAAATTGTTATGAAATGTACAGACAAAAACTTTCCGTTTTTACAATTTTAATGTATTTATTTTGAAAAATTCGTTGAGTCTCAAAAAAATCGCAAAGAATGTGCCCAATTGGGATGGAATAGTGGAACTGTGGAGTTAACGCTGTGTGAGCATGCGTGTTCCATCGCTGCCCGTTCGATGTCCACCGCGCACAGGATGGATGGAAAGCAGCCATTGACTTATTATTAAAGCAGCACATGAAGTAATTTTTCGCTCCGCCTGGTGTAATTGCTGTAAGGCGTACCAGTAGGAGGATAATTAAATAAATAAATAACATAACAGACGCCAGCTGCAGGTCAACCTACACGAAACTGTCAGATTTTCCCAATCAACCTTGAACCTTATACTTTAGCAATAAAGTCGAAAATCTATCAAAGAAATCTGACAGATTTGTAGTAACTTGACGTGCTGGCGTCTGTACGAATATGCAGGTTTTTAAGGTACCAGCACCCAAATTGCGTAACACAATCAATCACAATTTGAATAATTTTGATGGATATTGCTAATCCACTGCTGCATATGTTCGAAATTTGTCTGCTCAGCAACGTAAAGAACGCAATGAATATTGTTGAACTGTCAAAATGAAATTCATTGCGACTGGTAGTGTCTTCCGCATTTACCACGCAGGTAAATTGCGGACAGAAACGCGCTTTTAGATTCCGAAGGAAACCCTGTTGCGTCGTTGTTTGTTTGATTCAGTCACGGGCTGGAAATGTCTCAAACATTTCAGATAAACCGTGAAAATAAACGTAAGCTCTACTAACAATCTATTCTGTAATTCTATAATACTCACCGTGAAAACTTAGGTGAAGTGAGCGTGGAGTGAGCTGTCAAGTGTCAATTCCTAGCAAAAACAAACTCACTTCACCTAAGTTTTCACGGTGAGATTTTTACAGAATCGACCGGCTGTCATTCCACCAACAGTGCGATTCGCTAGGGATTGACACTATTCTCACCACACTAAGCTCACTTCATCAGAGTTTTCAAGCTGAGATTTTTACAGAACAGCATCGACATGTAGGTATTTGCCCATAGACAGAGTAGTCTATAGACTCATGGTATCCGTGTCACCGAAAGGGACAAAAAATTCCGGCAATCCTCATCATACTATCATTTTTACAGCTTATTACACTGCACCTTACCATTTTCACAGTTGCGCAAATGTACTATTATTGAATTATGCACGAAAAAGATCTTATTTTCCGTTTAATCGACGTGAAGTTTTTATTATTTCATTCATAAACGTCAAACTTGTTGTGCACATTGATGTGCTTAGCCGACACGCAGTAAGGGACAGAAATAATCCTTGTCTGTCTCTTTTATTTGCTAGTGACGTTAATATATTTCTCTTTTTCTTGTGCAAATGAAAAATAAGTTATGCAGCAGTCTATAGTTTACTCTGTCTACGTACGAGTATTTGCCCAACAAGGTCGAAAAGTACACGAACCAAAACATATCCAATCCAAACAACACAGAGACATGTATCCAAATAATTACACTCATTGTACAAATGCGAAATTGCCTATTTCGTATCAGATCGCATGTCGCATATGTTAGGGTTGTCAGTGCACTGATAAATTATTGTTTGTGGTTTGTTTTTGGCTCGTAAAATAAATATGAACATTTTTAGGCTCGAATCTGTGGCGTGTTGATTTGGATTTTCAGGACATGTTTTATTTTCTATCTGTTCGTGTCAATTTTGTGCAGTTGACTAATTTAGTGGCTGGTTACCTATAATCATTAGTCTTAAGGAGGATCATACGATCTGCTCCGGGCCATTTTCCCGCTAGATGGCGCTGATGTCAACATTTTTAGTTTATTTTGTTTTATGTGTAATTGGCACATTATTAAGTCGTAGGAGTAGTAGACGCGGTTATCGGACATTACTCTTTACTGTATTTGGTCATAACATTGCCTCAAAATCCACCCAATTCGACACATAATCCCCAAATAAAATCTGCCATTGAATACAGGTCGTTTACACACACAGACGTAAGCGAGTACTTCCAAACGTTTACAAGAATAGACTACTAGGTGGCGTGTATTTAAAAAATGCGCCACCTGCTACGATATTTATATGAAAAATGAAATGCGTTCCTTGCGAATATTATGAATATACTGTGCCTGTGCGTAGTACTCACAACCGGCGTGCGTGTATGACCAGATTTATGAACGTAAATGAGACAAAAGGAGTATGTAAGGTATCGTAGCAGGTGGCGTTTTGTAGTTTCTGCCTACCCCCGGCATGTCTTTTATCGATGGGATTCGCCCTTAACCTCTCCCTAGTGCTTTAGCTGGAAAGAAGTGGCGCAACAAACTCCCCAGCAGCACAGCTGTATGTTCAGTTACAAAAACTTCAGTCTATACAGTTTATAAAGATAGTTTTATTTTATTACCTTACTACTAATTAAATATAAATATTTGAAGTGACACAAATGTAGCCTGATACATGATTAAATTTATAGCATATCCAATTATTACAGATGTTACACCTAGCAGACACAAGAAAAAAACAAAAGATGACAACAAATCAAAAAAATACAATGTAGTATGCAATTACTTATAACCAGAGTGAAAAAATATTTTATAATGTCAAAGCCTATCAAAGTTTTTAGAAAAAGAAAAATCTAAAGACCTGCTTATTGAGATCACCAGGTGGTTATACTTACATAATAAAGTATTATTTCACCTTTTCATTTTATAGTAAATACAAAAAAAAACTAATATACAATGATATAATAATGTTGATTCTAAACAAACTACTACAAAATATCAAAAATCGTTTGACTTCTTGTTTTCACCATGTGCGAGTCTTCTTGTCTACTGCTAAAGGCTGCTGCTGCTGCAAAGAAAAATAACTTTACTTAGAATATAATTATGTTACTTTGGACGAATATTGTTTCCCATTCATTTCAAAATGTCATTTACCATCAATCTCCAAAACTGCTCTATATTGAAACTTTACTAGTTGCTCGAATTTCCAACTGATGTTGCAGGACGATTTTTCACTAGAATAACATAATAATATATTTTAGACATTGAAATTGATGCAATTTATGAAGTAAAAAAAAAAGAATTAACCAGCCAGTTTTCCAGTAGCTGATCTCGCATTGTATAGGATTTCCGTACAATGGGAGGTCAGCTTATACTGGAAATGTATAACTTGATATCTAGCCGAGTATACATACCATTCAAATCTATACATTTAGCATTTTTTTGAACATGTCTCAATATGATTTCTGGCAGAATATGTGGTTTTCGTGTTGACGACTTCTGTCGTATTCTGATTTGTTCCTTTCCATTTATGTATTTCGAAAAATATGCCCCTGGGCTATGTATACCATTTGTGTCCAGTAGCAAGCGATAATCCTGAAAATAGAATATTTTTTACTAGAAAATATCAATAAAAATCCTATAGATAGATGATTATGTAACATACAAAGAAACAATACTGTACCATGATAATCAAAGCATTACTGGTACTGACAATTCTTACTTATTATATTTCCATTTGCAGCTGTTTTATTGACATTGCAGTAAAAATCCTTGCAGTTTTCATGTATTCCGAATACATGAAGCGGGCTATTTCGCAAATCTGCTGCCATAGCAGCACTTTCACTGATATACATTATAATTCTTGCATTCAATTTGTTTTATTATGTTCCCATCTCAGACCAAATTTCCTATATGACACTTTCAGGAGTCTCCGTCTCCAATAAAACTCAAATAACGAAGTTGATGCATTTCTTCACTCTTTTAAAAGCTTTCCACAATAATTTGTGATTCCATTGCTGTAGGCGGTCAAGTAAAAGTTTTGCAGCAATTATGTGCTTTCATGTCCATGTTTCCTTTTTTCATAATATTGACACGTATAACAATATTTGTTTTGAACACCAAGAAATAGACATTTCTTAGTTTCTTTACCAATAATGCAGGCCTGGAAATGAAAAGCAACACTTGTAAATATTGCACATAATAAAAAGTTCATACACAACCAAATATGTGTTTAGTAAAGGAGTATGTGAGGTATCGTAGTAGGTGGCGTTCTGTAGTTTCTGCCTACCCCCATGGGAAGAAGGCGTGAGTTTATGTATGTATATGTTTATTAATATATTAACTTACCATACCAGAAGATGAATCAAAGTTATGGCCATATGACCTTTTCAGCCATCCTCCGACTACATACAGTAACAAACGGAACACCGTCTGAAGATACATGACCTTTTTGAATAGCATCTGACCTTTCTTGTTCACCAGCAGTTTTAATTTCCTCTGACAAATGTTCAAACCACACACTGCCTGGTTTTTTTTCAACACAACAAAATTTATTTGCCGACATTGTTGGAATATTCATGAGACTTGTTATGTGAACTGATCGAGTGTAGTAGCAGCTATCAGCAGTCGCAGTTGCCCACAAAAATGCAGTATTTATTTTATTATTGCTCTCCGTAGTGCTTCCACGGTCAGTGGGTCGTCTTAGTTACCACACACATACTGTACTTGAAAATTAATTCACTTCGAAATCCATCAATTCTCTCATTACCAAATTCAATTTGTGAAGATACACACATATTTCGGTGTCTTTCCAATTGGAATGCCCACTCAATTACATTCTTCAGGTCCACAATGTGATACCCAGATATCCATTTCTTTGGAACAGTTTCCACAGTCAATTGAATCAGTTTCAGGATCAGCTTCCGGCCAATTAATCTCTAAAGGTTCAAGCACAGGTTCAGCTGTCACTGTGCTGGTACTAGGAGTACTGTAAGTGGCCTTTAAGTGAAATTTTGGTTTTACACGGGCCTATGTTCTTGGTTGTGTAGGTACTCTATGTACTGAAAGAAACAAATCAAAATGTAATGACCATACTTACACCACATGTCACTTTTTTACAATAAATCATGCTTATTTGAAACATACAATATATTATCTATGAGGATTTCTTCATTCACTGGCATCTTGGTATCTTCAGAACGCTAAACTTTCAAACGGCTGTAAGTGTAATACGATTTACGAAGGTAAACTTTTGTCAACACACGTTTTTTATGAAATCCTACATCCAAACTTGGCTGTTTTACGAAGAAGCCAGACAAAGAATTAGGTAAGTAATATATTATGCATGTTTACCTCTCATCATCGTGAAATTGTCTTAGTCCACCTCGAATACGTTTTAAAGATTTGCGCGGCCCCGAATATTCGTGTCGTCGATACGCCTTCTTTATTGTTCAAGCATACATTGTAGTGTAGACTGCATTATAATGTACTAATGTAGTCTGTGATTGTAGATGTAATCTAAATCTGAAATAATAATAATAATATTTTTATTTCGAGCAACAAGACTCATAGTGTTAGTAACAATATACTTGAAAAACAAAAGAATATGTTACTTAGACACTCAGTATTTGAATAAAATTGAATAGTATCGAATTTCACAACCGTATGTAATGAGATCGCAGAATTTCGTAGTTGTATTCAAGCAGTCTAGCTAGCTAGAATTGCTAGTAAATACAATAGTACAGATGAAATGAAACAGTAAACAGATATTTTATGAAAGGGTTACGTTCTGAAATCATAACAGAAAACAGAACAATAAAATAAAAGTAAAATTTTACTTATCTTTATATTCCTGGTAGAGTATTGGTCGACGAATAGGAAAAAAAACAGATTAGAATAAGTTGTATAAATACAAACAATAAATTACGTTTATTAATTTGATGTAAGTAACTCAATCATTTGTTTGTTTCTGAACCAATGATTTCAAAATTCAAAGTTCTGAACGCACCCTCAACGTAGGTAGGTCTTCTGGCTAGACAGCTAACTGGGTACCTACGCCGCACAGTGGACGCAAAAATAAGTTTTACATAGGATTTACAAAAATGTACCTATTATACATACCAATTATTAATTTATTCATACGTGTTGGGTAATTGGGTTTCTTTAGAGGTGCTTCTTCAATAAAACAAGTTTGGTACTGCTACATTTGAAATGGGTGTATTCCTTACCTACTTTACAAATTTTGCAATAGGAAATATTCATAGGACGTAGGTATGTACTACGTGCGAACTCTGCGGCGGCGGTCTCAAGGGTCTCTGTAGATTAGGCGAGTCGTTGGCGCGGCGCTCGCTGTTCCGCTCACACAAGATACCTACATTTTGTAGCGGCGGCAACAATACGTTATGAATAAGCACGCTTTTCGTCAAGATCGATAGTCATATACCTACCTAGGTTTGTTGTCTTTCAGAATATCAGAATTTGTCGGTCACTGGTTCAAAAGATATAAGAGTTTATAGGTGTAGGTATAGCCCAAGAGCTAGATCGAAGAGTTCACAAAAAAACTCTTCGACTAACTCTTGGATTATACCTTACTAATTGAACTCATTTTATCTCCTAAACTAAGAAGAAATGTAAGCCAATAAAAAAAATGGTCACGATCTGATTAATAGTTGCGGAGAAATGCGTGGACAAACATACATACGTCTATAAAATTTAGTATATTTGTTTGGAAGCCCTAATAGAATGTCATAATTATGTGAATATAATGCAATTCTAATAATATTACATACATACGTGTCGAATTGTAACCTCCTTTTTTTGTAGTTGATATAAAAGTTATGAGGAAAACAAATTCCATTTTCATACATTTGAAATATGTACCTATTATTTAAAGTAATTTTTTAGGGTATAGATTAAAAAACCCGTACCTACTAATTTATTCAATGTTTTAATGTACTCGACAAAACTGTAGATATACCTACATGAAACTATCAAATAAACATTTTATTTTTCAAAAATCCTATGAAAGGGAAGCTTTTTTTTTCGACCACTGTGCGCCGCCGCGCGCCGACGACGCCGCTGCCGCCGCGCCGAAGCGACTTATCTATCAAACTAAAATAATGTTTGTTTGTCTGAAACTGTTTACAATATTCGTAAAAGGTATTCTATTTTGTAGGTACTTCGATTTTGCAAATGACTGCAAACTCGTTGGGATACCGCTTTTTAATATGTACCTACTTACTTATTAAATTTATTATTGACCAAAAATATAGGTACAAACGCATTCAAGTTATGATAACCACTGACTTTGTACTTATGTAATTGATACATAGGTAAGTAATTAGTATTGTGACGGGATTTCAGCGTCTAAAACCTAACTCACGGGCCAACTTGCTGTTTCTAAAACCGCCGAAAGATAGATAGGTACTTACTTACCTACTTACTTTTAAAATCGAATCATTATTAGTTACTATACCTACAATAAATTGCAATAACATACTAGAAATATTGCAATAATTTGAATCAATGAAAATGCAAAGCATACAAAATAGAATAATTCCGCGAGCAATTCCGCGCGCCAAGCTATTGCATACAAGCAAGATTCAAAATTATATCATGTCGCTACGGCCGGCGCGGCGAAAGATGAGTGGCAACGGTTTTCTTGGTAATTCTTTCAATGTAGTTCATGTGTTCAAGGTCGGGTGGGACGGCAACGTCGCATAAATCCTATCTACGAATAATGATATTTATGTTGCCACAAAACAATATTATGTAATAAAGTTGTTTATGTTGGGAAGGTCGTCAGGTCAGGTTATTAATTATAAAGTTTTTTTTTGGTGAACCTGTTCATGAAAGGTATGAAAGGAAATAAATCAATTATTGTACGTATGATATTGATTAAACAGAATTATAATAATGCCTACACGCCATCTAGCGTTCTCATCTCTAAACTATCGCAATCATGGCGTTTGAGTTTGCTTACTTTGCTTGTCAAAACTCACGCACACTAGTGACGCAACTGTCAAATTTGGTCTGGATTTCGCGATCGTTTTCCTCAGTAAATAATGTAAATTATTTCCTAAAAAGGTCGATCGCGGGGACATTTCATTATAGAAAAGTGATAAAATGATTCGTTTTCAACAAAGAGTGTCTATGTTTAGCGTATAATCCCCACGAAAAATGTATGGACGGCCCATCGGAACATCCGCCTTTAGGTATTATTCAAATATATTGGGAATCATTTCAATCATTGGTAATTTGTCAATATTTTACATAATTATATTATCTATCTACCTTATTATTTATTTATTTCTGTAGCTGCCCGTGAAATCATAGCGGGCCCTATCAGGGGGCCTAAAAAGGCCACTTTGGCAGAATCATAAAAAGATAACGTTATGAATCATAATATGGCGAAGACAGTCCGAGTTTTTCTTTTTTTCGCTGCACTATGTAGGTATAATCAAAGAGATTGGGATTGGATTTGGATTGGATTGATTGATATTTTAGCACAGGCAAAAAAAATTACTGAAAAATCCTTCACCAACGGGATTTGATACGAATAACTTAACATTTAACTGTCTATTATGATTTATAATGTGATCCTTCTAAGATTCTGCCAAAGTGGCCTTTTAAGGCCCCAGCGCTGCGACATTTATTTTTCAAATATCGCAGCATCATGCTGAGATAGGAGCATTTTGGCCTCATATAGGACTTTCTGTTTAATTTTACTTTTTTTTATATACATATAATTTGTTTTTTAGGGTTCCGTACACAAAGGGTAAAAACGGAACCCTATTACTAAAACTTCGCTGTCTGTCCGTCCGTCCGTCCGTCTGTCTGTCACCAGGCTGTATATCAAGAACCGCGGTATCTAGACAGTTGAATTTTCACAAATTATGTATTTCTGTTGCAGCTATAACAACAAATACTAAAAACAAAATAAAATAAATATTTAAGGGGGCCTCGCATACAACTAACGCGATTTTTTTGGCCTTTTTTGCTCGCTAACAATAATTGCAACAGGTAGGCACTTGAAATATTCACAAAACACTCAGTTTTATTTTACTTTAATAATAAAATTAAAATAAAATAAATATTTAAGGGGAGCTCCCATACAACAAACGTGTTTTTTTCGTGTGTGAATCCAACTCGCTCTTATTTATTTATTTATTTATTAGGGACAAAAACAGTTACATGATACAAAATACAGAAATATACTAAAATAAGATTAACAAACATGTAACCCACACCATTGTCCACGTTTTAACTAAAGGTTAAAAGTGCTAAAGACAAAAAAGAAAGAGAAAAGTAAAACAATAGTCGCTACCACAATAATATAGCTGCGTCATTTAGCTTAGCTTAGTCTAACTTAAAGCAGTCGCTAAACAAAATATCCAGAGCCATTTTCTTAAACGACTGCTTAGGTAGACAAAATATATCCAAATCCATAAAATCTCTTGGCCAGTTTTTCAATCGTCTGATATCTTTATTCGAAGAATGTTTTTGAAATGTTGACAGTTATTTCATACAAAAACTGTCAAAGGTCAATTTTATTCCTCGAATAAAAGTTGTCTTGCGATGGAAAATCAGCCCATATATGATAAAAAAACGACACCAATAAATCGATTCAATAATAATTGTTTTCCTTAGTCAACCCTAAAAATAAAACTACACGTCTCGAGAAAATCTTGTTTCAATATTGTCCCGTAAATGTACAGAGTCAAACGAGTGACCTTAGTAAATACGTGTGTATTTATTTTATTCGAAAACTTTTGCACTAAGTTTTAATTAATTGTAATTAAAACTTCGGTCAGTAATATGGATTTGTTAGTTTTCGTCGTTCAGGTAAATATTTCAGTAAATAACGGTTTTTTTATATATATATATTCGCTTCTTGTCCGTGACTTTGTCCCCGTGGAATCAACTAAAACATATCCTATGGCACTCGGCAATAGTTTAGCTTTCTATCAATGACTGCATTTTTGTAATAGGATTATTCCCTAGTGTAGAAAGTTTTCGTCCGTTATCAAAAAAAATCTGCTGTTTCATAGAATAGTGCAATACCCACGTACTACTACGAACAGCATTTTTAGGGTTCCGTACCCAAAGGGTAAAAACGGGACCCTATTACTAAGACTTCGCTGTCTGTCCGTCTGTCCGTCCGTCTGTCTGTCACCAGGCTGTATCTCAAGAACCGCGATAGCTAGACAGTTGAAATTTTCACAAATTATGTATTTCTGTTGCCGCTATAACAACAAATACTAAAAACAAAATAAAATAAATATTTAAGGGGGCTCCCATACAACAAACGTGTTTTTTTCGGCGTTTTTGTCTTGTGATACGGAACCCTTCGTGTGCGAGTCCGACTCGCACTTGGCCAGTTTTTTCTATTTGCACATGTCATTTTCATCATATAATTTCGTCACGAACACTACATGTCTTACCAACCAATCACACGCCTCCTCCATGTCGCATACAACTCAACAGCTCTACCCACCCTATACACTTAACAGAGCGTGAAGGTAAGGAAGGAAGAAGCAATATTTCATGTAAACATAGCCCTGTCTCCCTTGCTGTGCAAAAACTTCACGGGATATGCTCTAGGGTGGGAAGGGGGGGCAAACAATGCTCATCATCACTTTTTACATGTTAATGGCGGAAGATCCTAATGTCCTTTTGCGGCTCGCTGATTTATTTAAGAAGTGTTTGTATATTTTAAGCATAAACCAAATGACGGGCTCGCCAAATGTAAAGTGGCAAATACGGGGTTATTTTAAATTGGTTAGCTAAACTCCGCTAACGCGATATTTGAACACGATAAAATAAAAATATAGGGTGCGTTACGATATTTGAACACGATAAAATAAAAATATAAGGTGCTTTTCAAAATACAGGGTGCTTTTCAAAATACAGGGTGCTTCTCCAAATACAGGCTGCTTTTCAAAATACAGGATGGTAGGGACGCGCAAACCAAAACCATGAGTTCACCACATGATTCTGGATAGAAATTATTGCACCCGGGTCATATTCAAAATAATTGTAAGTTACGGATAGGAAACAGGTATGAATATTATTTGATTGTAACAGAAAAATAACAGAAAGGAATTATTAGGGCAAGTTTAAATAGCACACGTTTATAACAGGCTACGAGTGCGAAGTCGGTGTGGGTCGCTAGGTGGGTACATAATGAAATAACATTTTGGTGATCGTATTTTAGTTGGTATAATTGCCATAAATTCATCATCATCATTGCCATAATGCCTTATCTCCGAAACTACCGAGCCTAAAATTTTGATATTAATATTAAGGCAAAAGGATTCTAATGATTAGAATTATGTAAATATTTGTTACGGTCGTGAATCATATTTTAATCAACATACAACTTTACACTGACCTGTAAATTGCAAAAAACCTGAGTCAATTTGAATTTCGCGGGCTACCTTGGCGCATCCCCCTTAACTGATAGGTACTGAGACGGCCGACGAGAGGCTGGGTACGCCTCGGCGAGGCTGCGCGGTTAGTATAAAAGGCTCAAGCAGTGAGGACTGAGGATACGCAGTAAAACATGCACACACAGACAATACATGGCACAGCAATGCAATACATGGCACAATATACGCAAACTTTACATACTTCAAATAAATTTAAGTAAGTAAAAAAAATGTTTTGGCTAACCTGCGGTGCACTAAGTACCTATTAATATTTTATTTTCATTAATTCATACATGAGACAATGTGAATAACGCCTAATCATTCATATCTGTTACGTAACGGAAAAAAGTGACAGATAAAATAACGTATATGAATTAATTGCACGTGTCTATCCTACAAATCTATTTATTTCCACACCAATTCACATGATTATACGAATATTTTATAGTTATAACAAATATCACAATACAGCCCTTTCCTAGTATGAGTAATAAAACAGTAAGTACTTACCGCTACTGTAAACGACTCACATTGAATATTTACTTTTAAAAGTCTAATTTTCTTCGACAACGAAACGAGCTGAAAAACTATATTGAACAAAATGGCAAAGCGTTTATTCTTACGCGTCGTGTAGTAACAGCTAGTGAACTAATTTTGCCAGTATTTCAAATTTCTTTATTGCCATGGAAATAATGTTAAAATAGCATAACAGAGAAGAATAACAGATATGTGCAAAATCAGGACACTCATTAATAAATTAAATTTGGAGTACACTAAATAGTATTTTATATTTTGTTTAGTAAAGTGTTGAAAGTTTAAACAATATTCTCTGAATATATTTTTTTTTTTAACTTTTGTAGAATGGTTCATAATTAAATTATTTTTTTTAGTTTACCGTTAAAGACGTGGACATAGAATACTTGTATGAAACGGATCCTACGCAATGTCTGGTTTAATTTTTTTTAATGAATTGTTTAGGTTTACCAAATGTTTCGTTGTTTTTTATTAAGCTCAAATAAATATTTTATCTGTTTGTTTATGAAATTCTAGTCAGTTGCATCTCGTTATGAAAATAATTGGGTTGGACATTAAGACAGTAGTAAATATACAATTATTTTGAATATGACCCACCCCTAATATAAATATACCTAAATATACCCCTAGCATAGAAATTATTCGTCGGTGGTACAAAAATGTATAGTCTAAATCTACGTCTGTCTACGTGATCAAAATGTATGGTAGAGCAATTATTTTTTTTTAATAATTTACGAATTCAAAAATTATTTTCAGAATCATGTACTGAATCCTACCTGTAAAATTCGCAGAAACATACTAATCCGGTAATGAGAAATTAAATATGATTTTCACACTGGGCCCACGAGGGGATTATGGCCCACTCCCTCTCACCGAGAAGAAAGGGGGCCTGTGTCCCAGCAGTGGGAACGTTATAGGCTGATTATGTATGTAAGTTTGAGTTTGATTCTTGCTCAGGCTTACATCTTTTTGGGGCTGGCTGTACTGATACTTTTCCCCAGTTATTTTAAGTTCCCATTAAGTAGTGGGTGAGCTTATTCCATGTTTAATAAACTCGCCATGATAATACAGAACCGCACATATAAAAACATCATTATTATTAATTTTATGGCATTGTTTGACATCTGGCGCCCACATGTAATTCAGGTCAATGCACCCTTTCCGTGAAAATCATTTTAATATAATAAAACACCAACTTCCGAGTTTCCATAAAACGAACACCACCAAAGTGGATTATTTCATGTATGTTTTGTGTGTTTTCATTATTTCATGTGTGTTTTCATGTATGCTGTTTTTTACATTTTTATGATGTAAATCTACATGAATAATGAAATGCTGTTACACGTCGGTAAGCGCATCACTTGAGAACGATTGGACCGGTTTGGCTGTTTATTGTTTAAAAATGTTCGTAATAGTCCGAATTAGGTTTTTATGGTAATAAAAATTGGAAAAGTTCCCCTGAATGGTTCATATTTGGGTAAAACTGAACGACCTTTTTTCTATGGAATTTTTGTATAATTTATTGATAATTGGAGACAGGACCACGTTTGTCGAGCCAGCTAGTATTAAATATTTTATTTTAAATTCGCACTATTTTTACGAAGCCATTATTCAAGCAGCAACATTACTTTATACAAAGGTTGTTAATTAATAAGCCTTTATTTTTCATTCAATTGCAATACCTAACTTTTGTAATGCCTTTTTAACCGACTTCAAAAACAAGAGGAATCTTTTTTATTTTTTATGTATTTTCCCCGATTACCTAGTCAGAGACGGCTGGACGGATTTGGAAAATTCTCCTCAGGTCCCATTCTCATCAGGTCAGTCTGATGATGAGATCCTGGAGAAATCAAGGGAACTCTTTAGCGATGGTATTTCTTATCTTCTTATCAACTTAAAAATTAAACATGAAAACATTTTTACAAAAAAAAAAACAACCGACTTCCAAGGAAGTAGGTGTCACTGGTTTTCTATTTTCAGTATTTTGCCACCGACTTCCGAAATTAAAGTTATTTTTTCACTTTGTGTTTTCTGGAAGCCGGTGGTTTTTTTTTTTGTAAAATAGTTGTTTTTACTTACCTTACTTGTCACTCCGACATGGGGAGTGCCTAAAAATTAAAAAAAATTAAGAACTAATGTACGTATATCTTTATCTTTTATAACCGCTGCTAAAACGCATCCCCATGACTGTAATGCATCAATTTGCAGTCCCTAGATTACAAAATGGTTTGTACTCGTGTTTTATTTGAACACACCCCAGTTCACGTTAATTCAAACGAATACAACAATGGCGCTCGCTTAACTGCAACCACCCTGTATTTCAACTATTTAATCATTGCGTCGAAATTGTGTGTCTAAACGCCCATAACGGGGTAGAGGTGTGGGCTCACTGACAGTTAGGCGAATTACAGTATTGAGTTTCTAGGCAAACTGCATTTAAATGTAGGGGGGTCATATTCAAAATAATTGTAAGTTACGGATAGGAAACAGATATGAATATTATTTGATTGTAACAGAAAAATAACAGAAAGGAATTATTAGGGCAAGTTTAAATAGCACACGTTTATAACAGGCTACGAGTGCGAAGTCGGTGTGGGTCGCTAGGTGGGTACATAATGAAATAACATTTTGGTGATCGTATTTTAGTTGGTATAATTGCCATAAATTCATCATCATCATTGCCATAATGCCTTATCTCCGAAACTACCGAGCCTAAAATTTTGATATTAATATTAAGGCAAAAGGATTCTAATGATTAGAATTATGTAAATATTTGTTACGGTCGTGAATCATATTTTAATCAACATACAACTTTACACTGACCTGTAAATTGCAAAAAACCTGAGTCAATTTAAATTTCGCGGGCTACCTTGGCGCATCCCCCTTAACTGATAGGTACTGAGACGGCCGACGAGAGGCTGGGTACGCCTCGGCGAGGCTGCGCGGTTAGTATAAAAGGCTCAAGCAGTGAGGACTGAGGATACGCAGTAAAACATGCACACACAGACAATACATGGCACAGCAATGCAATACATGGCACAATATACGCAAACTTTACATACTTCAAATAAATTTAAGTAAGTAAAAAAAATGTTTTGGCTAACCTGCGGTGCACTAAGTACCTATTAATATTTTATTTTCATTAATTCATACATGAGACAATGTGAATAACGCCTAATCATTCATATCTGTTACGTAACGGAAAAAAGTGACAGATAAAATAACGTATATGAATTAATTGCACGTGTCTATCCTACAAATCTATTTATTTCCACACCAATTCACATGATTATACAAATATTTTATAGTTATAACAAATATCACAATACAGCCCTTTCCTAGTATGAGTAATAAAACAGTAAGTACTTACCGCTACTGTAAACGACTCACATTGAATATTTACTTTTAAAAGTCTAATTTTCTTCGACAACGAAACGAGCTGAAAAACTATATTGAACAAAATGGCAAAGCGTTTATTCTTACGCGTCGTGTAGTAACAGCTAGTGAACTAATTTTGCCAGTATTTCAAATTTCTTTATTGCCATGGAAATAATGTTAAAATAGCATAACAGAGAAGAATAACAGATATGTGCAAAATCAGGACACTCATTAATAAATTAAATTTGGAGTACACTAAATAGTATTTTATATTTTGTTTAGTAAAGTGTTGAAAGTTTAAACAATATTCTCTGAATATATTTTTTTTTTTAACTTTTGTAGAATGGTTCATAATTAAATTATTTTTTTTAGTTTACCGTTAAAGACGTGGACATAGAATACTTGTATGAAACGGATCCTACGCAATGTCTGGTTTAATTTTTTTTAATGAATTGTTTAGGTTTACCAAATGTTTCGTTGTTTTTTATTAAGCTCAAATAAATATTTTATCTGTTTGTTTATGAAATTCTAGTCAGTTGCATCTCGTTATGAAAATAATTGGGTTGGACATTAAGACAGTAGTAAATATACAATTATTTTGAATATGACCCAGGGATTTAGGAATTTACGGATTACTTCCGTTGATTGGCAATTATTTGAGAGCTTTGCAAGCTTCAAGCAAGACCTTGTGTTAACCAATATACCAAAATGTTAGCTAGAAATCAAGTATACCTTCGTAATATTATTCATTTTTTGGCACACATTATCTGCCTAATTCAGAAATGAAACACAGAGTTTATTTTGGAAACGCGTCTCTCAAACGAATTCTTTGTGTTGATACATTTTCGTGATGGTATGCGTCTTCAGAAACGGGCAGCCAAACTAACTGTAGGCATCCTGCCGCATAGCAAAACTAGGCTTGACTAGTTCTTCGCGTACATATCTCTTCTGTACCCGAAGCTTCGCTCATAATACCGTGAACAATTGTTTCAGTCATCAATGATCATCTATCATAGCAGGGTTCAAATCAAAATCATGTATCTACACTCACATGCTGTCACTAGAACCACACCCCAGCTTCAGTCAAAGAGACCATCTCAAAGCAACCGGATGCAACCAAAATTCATAATCACAAGATACCGAGGGACGCAATGAAATTGTGCTTACTATTTGAATTATATTAACAGTAGAGTTACGTCGGATGCTTCCCGTTGTTACGGTATTAGAAAAGATTAAGTAATGAGCAATGGTGGCCAAGTGGTAACGGCCGCGACTTACGAGCTGTAGGTCGTAGGTTCGAACCCAGACAGGCGCTTTACTTTGTGTAAATTATTTCATCACCACTGCTCTCAAAACGGTGAAGGAAAACATCGTGAGGAAACCTGTGTCGTGTCCTAGAACCAAAAATTCGAAGACATGTGACATCTGCCAACCCGCACTGGGCCCGCGTGGTGGATTACGGCCCACTCCCTCTCACCGAGAAGAGGTCTGTGTCCCAGCAGTGGGAACATTATAGGCTGATTATGTAAGTAATGAATAATAAGTGACGAAAACCAATGTATTTTCTAACAATTTTCAGAAGCCCTGTGGGGAAATATTTATGGTTATGCAACGTTATTTTTAGTATATGCGAAACCTGATTATAGTTTGTTCAGAATAAGTAACTGAATCGATTCCAATAATTTTTACCCCATGTTATATTTTGTCCCAAAAATATTTAAAAAAGGTTAAAAGTTGGACACCGAGCGACACTAAGTAGGTTATCCAATCTCCTTGCCGAACGGTTAGGTACCTAGGTACTATTATTAATGAGCGCAAGACGGCGCGGCACGAGCGGCGCGGGTGAGCATGTCTTTGTACGGACTAACAGGTAACTTAACAAGCTTTTATCTTTGTGATTTTTCATGATACAGTTTTGAAATTTTGTACATAAGTAGATTCTTTTGTTTCGGGTTTCGCAAATAATACTAAAAATAATGTTGTATACGCGTTTAGGGTGCTGTTGGGGCTGCCACGATTCTGCAGTGCTTCGACTATGTTCGCAGAAGCGCACACTGCAATAGTCCACAGGCTGCAGGTTTATAGGTACAACAATAACTGTACAACAAGTCTAAAAAAATCAGTTTTACTGTCAAAAAAAATCTGACGCAACTAAGTTCTACAATCAATGTAAAGTAAATGTACGGAGTGCTGCACACACCTACCCTATTTCAAGTTAAACAAATATCAACTTTATTTCAATGAAAAGACTAGCTGAGCACTATTGACGAAGTTATAATAGGTAAAGTTTGAAGTTGTAGCGTAAACTGAATTTTATTGTGTAGGAATTAAAGTTCTTTCATATTCCATTAATTCATATTTGTGTACATTTTTGGCAAATAAATCGCGAATGCACGAACCAGAACTGCAGAACAAAATGATGACGCGTACTCGTTCGGAATTCATTTTTTTTTTCGGCCAGTATTTATAGTGCGCAAACTATAACCAAAGATTCAGCCTGATCCTACCATTCGCGCACTGGTTAAAAATGTATCCTGTATGCACATCAAAACATCCATACTAATATTATAAATTCGAAAGTAACTCTATCTGTCTGTCTGTATGTTACCTTTTCAGGCCTAAACCACTGAACGGATTTCGATAAAATTTGGCAGAGAGATAGATTGCATCCCAGGGCCTTACATAGGATAGTTTTTATCCCGATATTCCCACGGGATCGACACTTATGCGGGTGAAACCGCGGGGCGCTGCTAGTAATACATAACTGCACATCAATTATCAGTGTCGGAGATCCGATGGCTTGTAATTACTGGCAGGTATCCTAGGTAACCGGGTTGTGTTAGGTGTTAATTAATGACCCACTAATAACCGCGTTAAATGAACCCTAAGCAAGGATTTGACTAATTGTTGCTAGATACGTGGTTTCAATCTGACAACAAAAAACGAATATCCATATCCATAATAATACAAATGCGAAAGGGTGTCTGTCTGTTACCTCTTCACGCTTAAACCACTGAACCGATTTAGATGAAATTTGGTACAGAGATAGTTTAAGTCCTGAGAAAGGACATAGGATAGTTTTTATCCCGATATTCCCACGGGATCGACACTTATGCGGGTGAAACCGCGGGGCGCTTCGAAAGTAACTCTTTCTGTATGTTACCACAGAGTATGTAACCTTTTATGTTACCTTCACGCCTAAACCACTGAACGGATTTCGATAAAATTTATCAAGGAGTTAGATGGCATCCTGGGGAAGAACATAGGCTGTAGTGATAAAAAGTATCCTATGTGTTAATCCTGGTTAAAAACGATCTGTGTGCCAAATTTCATCCAAATCCGTTCAGTGGTTTTTGCGTCCATCCATCCATCCATCCTCACAAACTTTCGCGTTTATAATATTAGTAGGATTGTATCGTAGATTCGGCCTGCGTTTATAATATTAGTAGGATTGTATCGTAGATTCGGCCTGCGTTTCTGTTTCATTTTGACACCTCTGACACATACAATGACACAGTGACTTGACTTGATTGTCATTGAACCGCCATTATTAACCGACTTCAAAAAAGGAGGAGGTTCTCAATTCGACGGTAGGTATGTTTTTTTTTGTGTTTGTTACGCGATTACTCCGCCAATTGTGGACCGATTTTCAAAATTCTTTTTTTGTTCGAAAGGAGATAGGTACTTTTGAATTTGTCCCATAGTCACCAAGACAGGATCTGATGATTGGATCCTGGAGAAATCGAGGGCAACCCTCAAATTTTATGGGCCCACACATCGTTTTTCGCAAATCTTAACGTAACTTAGTTAAATTACAAACTCACCCACTAAAAAGTGAAAAATAAAAACTTTTTTAAGTACTTACAAAAAAAACAGCCGACTTCCAGAAAACACTATAAAGTGAAAAATAACTTTAATTTCGGAAGTCGGTGGCAAAAAACTAAAATACAAATCCAAAGACACCGACTTCCGAAATTAAAGTTATTTTTCACTTTATAGTGTTTTCTGGAAGTCGGTTGTTTTTCTTCTCAGTATACACAAGTATGCACAAAACAAAGTACGGTGAGGCCAAATCTAGCTATTTAAATCTTTGGCTATCCTGCAGAAATACCATGTAAGATAGTACCTAGAAAATACTTTAGCCGGAAACTCTGTAATATTCTCGTAAATTCCCGAATAAACACAATTTACCTAACAGATTTGCCCCTCTATACCTAGACCAGTTTCACATAGAATTACCAAAGTGATGCACAGCGTATGCTAACCGCTGCACGACAGCATCAACCTGCGGTCTGCCGCTAAATGTCAGCGAAATTAACGTCTCACCTGAGAAGGTGCAGCGCTGCATCAAGCGTTTCATATTGCGATCATAACTCACACACATAATGCAAGCATTAGTTAAGTCATTAGTGTTTAGTGGTGGTTAATATATCATATAGCAAAATAAAGCACCTTGCTTAATACACACATCATAAAGCAAACGCTATCGGGGCTCTCACAAGTTGCTATTTGCTTATTGCTTTTTTACATCGCACTCTGTCTCTGTCATCGCGCGAAACGCATTAAGCAATGAATATAATAATAAATCGTTATAAGCAAGCACCGCGTGCGATTTGTGATCTCGGGCGGCTCACGTAAATACGTAATATAATTAATGATATGCTATTTGGTTCGTGTTTTTTACTTTTGTGATTATTTTGCTTCGTACTTTTTTAGTGTAAATAAATAAATATATATTAATAAATATCGTATGAGGTATATGAGGATATGTATAAGTATGAAGGAAAGTTGATGTTGTTGTTGTTGAGTTGATGATGTTGTTGTTGAGTTGTTGTTGTTGATTTTGTTGTTGATGTTGTTGTTGAGTTGTTGTTGATGTTGTTGTTGTTGATGTTGTTGTTGAGTTGTTGTTGTTGATGCTGTTGTTGTTGTTGAGTTGTTGTTGTTCATTTTGTTGTTGTTGTTGAGTTAATATTGTTGTTGTTGAGTTGTTGTTGATGCTGTTGTTGTTGTTGATGTTGTTGTTGTTGTTGATTTGGTTGTTGTTGATTTTGTTGTTGATTTTGTTGTTGATGTTGTTGTTGAGTTGTTGTTGATGTTGTTATTGAGTTGTTGTTGTTGATGCTGTTGTTGTTGTTGTTGTTGTTGTTGTTGATCTGGTTGTTGTTGATTTTGTTGTTGATTTTGTTGTTGATTTTGTTGTTGATGTTGTTGTCGAGTTGTTGTTGATGTTGTTATTGATGTTGTTGTTATTGATGTTGTTGTTGTTGTTGTTGTTGATGTTGTTGATTTTGTTGTTGATGTTGTTGTTGTTGAGTTGTTGTTGTTGAGTTGTTGTTGTTGAGTTGTTGTTGATTTTGTTGTTGATGTTGTTGTTGAGTTGTTGTTGTTGATTTTGTTGTTGAGTTGTTGTTGATGTTGTTGATTTTGTTGTTGATGTTGTTGTTCAGTTGATGTTGTTGAGTTGTTGTTGATTTTGTTGTTGAGTTGTTGTTGTTGATTTTGTTGTTGAGTTGTTGTTGAGTTTGTTGTTGTTGTTGATGTTGTTGTTGAGTTGTTGTTGTTGATGTTGTTGTTGTTGTTGAGTTGTTGTTGTTGTCGGTTGAGTTGATTGTATCTGTTTTATCGTAATTCATAAACGCGATGTAATATTCTTTAGCATGCTGTCAGTCACCGCGCTTGCTTTATTCGCGCCCGCCCGTAACATAACAAGTCAAGTATCAGGTACCTACGCGTATAAAAAAAGCATGATTTAATAAAGCATATAAAAAATCATGATTTAAATATAAAGCATTAAGCAAGTGATTGCCTTATAGCAACTTTGAACACCACTAATAGTGTTGTGTGGTGAAAAATGAAGCGCTTTTTCGCTGTATGTTTTCAAATTGTGAATGCGTTCGAAAAGAAAGTTGGTCGATGTTTGAATAATGTGTTTTCAATTTGAATGATGCGTTCGTGAACAAAAAGGTTTTATAGAACTGCATTTTTTTGTTTTCGTTTAATCCATAAAAGTTACGACTTGGTTTTCATTTGTTTTCGAAGCTTTGTGTATTCATACTTAAATTCCGAATGCATATACAGTTGACAATGCAAATAACTGCATTTCCTAACCTCTTTTAAACATTTTTCAGTACAAAACAAGACAGTTAAAACCACCGACACCGATACATTTTCCCCCACCCGCAGCAGGAAACATCTTTAACAAACGGCCCAGCGAATTCCCGCTAATTCCCGTGGTCAACGCTTAACGCAAAACGCTAAAGTAATTTACGTTTACAAATGAAACTTTTAGCGTGGTCGTAAATTAAAAAGAGGGCCTCATAAAAAAACAAGTTGCTATCTCAGTAACTGCGGGACTTCTTAACGTTATCTTGTTAAGATTAAATATTGTGATGCTTAGGGAAAGTAATGAAATGTCTCTTAAACATACCTACTAAGTACAAAGTGAGGCAAAAGTAATGTCATAATGTGAATGTGCCATAATTTTTGCTAATGGCTTTATAATGTCATTGTGATTTGATACTTAAAAACCCCTTTATATAAAAACGTTGCTTAGGTAAAGTTCAGTAGTGATTAGACTGTTTAACCATTCATTTTTGACGTTTAAACGCCGCTTAACTTTAATCATTGTCTATAAAAATAAACCCCATTATAATATACAGATAGAGAATTAGTTGTTAATGCAATGGAACGATACACACAGCCACACAGCTCATGCAACGTTGGAGATTTTGAAACCACAATTTTGGGACCAAGTGGTCTCCCATTTTGGCGATTTGAACTAGTCTGCCAGATCGCCAGACCTTTACTTATTTTTAATTACTTTTACCTATTGTGGTATAGACGACATTACGATACGTGTGACTTAGGTAGTCCAATATTGCACATGGTTACGCTCGGGTGCTAACGCCGCACAAATCGTATACTATTTTATAGCCCGTGTGACCTAAACCCGCAGTTAAGTCACGCTTTTCTGTGTAGAAATGGACTTACTTAAGTCACAGAAAAGCGTGACTTGTGAAGCGTGGCTATTATAGTAATTTTATTCTAGGTGCGTCTTCACATCGTCTTCGTAAACGAAAATCATCAAAATTAGAGCATGATGAAAAGAATGTACAATTATTTCACTTTGCTCATTCACATGTACTTTTTTATCATAATAAGCATTTATTTAAGTTAAGCCCTGAATGTTCACGTCATATTCATGTCACGAAAACGCCATATGCTCAACATAACATTCTACTTATCCCCATTCTTAGTACAAGCGTTCGATTTTATTATAATAGCATGGGTTTTCTTCCCATCGACATCCTGCAAGGGTAACAAATGCGAGAGAATATATCGAATTGATTTTGTGTAGCAGCTGGTTGTCGCTATTGTACCGGTAGCCGATAGCTGTATAGTCCATACATTCTAAAAAAAAGTTTATCGATGGGTTTTTTTTTAAATGAAACCTTTATGCGCTTACATATTTTACATATTTATTTATATCTGTAACTGCCCGTGACATCACAGCGGGCCCTATCAGAATACCAGCGCTGCGACCTTTATTTTTTTTTTAAATGTCGCAGCATCATGCTGAGATAGGAGCCTTTTGGCCTCGTATAGGAGTTTGTTTCATTTTCCTTTTGGTACTTTTTTTTTTATATAACTTGGATTTTTATTTTACTGTGTTTAGTTTAGTTTGTGATCTTCCTGTACGAGTCGCAATAAATACTTTTTCTTTCTTTTCTTTCTTTCGGAAAAGTGAACCGTCCGCGTCGTCGCCCTCGGGTCGGTGACGCCGAATCGCGTATGCTCGGCACTGAATCGTGCATACTCGACTCCAGTCGTCATCAGTTTAAAATTAGCAAATTAAATAAGTTCTCACATCTATCGTATCGTCATAAGCACGCGTCCTCTTTTATTGACGTGACAACGTCTTAAATTAGGTTGCGACTGGGAGTCACTTATGAAAAAGTGTAACGCTCGGTAACGTTACGATGAGTCACCGAACGAGAGAGAGGCCCGCCGAATGCCTTGCGTCTCTCTCCCACTCAACTATGATCGGATGATCGGTCGTTGTCACGTAAAATCTTCGCCCGTAAAACCGACTTTACAGGCAACCATTTTTTTTACGAACGAAGCTCTTTACCTCTCTTCTCTCTCTTTTTCTATTCTTTCCTTTCTTTCTCTTTTTTTTTTTTTGTTTTCTGTTTTTGGTTCTTTTTCTTGCGGCCTCCTGCCTAAACTGGTGAAATCGTCACGTAACGAAAAAGCGTTATGCACCTCCATGCGACTTTTTATTAGATATTATAGAAAGACAGAAAGAGCGAGAGAGAGAGATTGTTTTCATGGTTTTCGTGGGTGCTGAAGCCAGTAGCGAGGTCAAAATGAAAACCAAAACGCAGCGGGCAGCGGCCGCGAATTTTTTTTTTTTTTTACAAAAAATATTCGCGTCTTTATCAGGCATGTATGGACGCTATATAAGTATTACCGGCTTAAGGAAACATAATCAGGCTTATAATGTTTCCACTGCTGGGACACAAGCCTCTTCTCGGTGGGGCGTAAGGGTGCTCCCATAAAGAATTTTCGGGTTTTCGGACCCGACTCCCTGTACAGATCTCTGCAGGTTGATCTTCGGAAGGAAACGGTTACACGTTTTACCTGTTTCTTTATGTGTGAGCGCATGAGTTAATGTGGGACTATTTCACCTGCACCGATCGGTACCCACCCGCACAGACGCGCCTGCACCGGAAATCTGTTTCTTTTGTAAGCACCCTTATCCACCACGCAGGCCCAGTGCGGGTTGATAGATGTCACATGTCTTCGAATTTTTGGTTCTAGGACATGCCGGTTTCCTCACGATGTTCTCCTTGACAGCTTTAAGAGCACTGATAATGAATTAATTTTCACATATTTTAGGGCAACGCCCATTGTTAATTAGGTACTATACAATATTCCAGAACATCAGTGGTGAAATCAGTATCAGTAAACCGACCCGATACGAAACGATGCCTATTATGTGAAACCTACGAAGTGTCTCTATACAAAATCTCATATCTATTACTAGCTTCTGCCCGCGACTTCGTCGGCGTCAAATTTCTTGTCCCCCGATCCCCCTCCCCCCGGCACATGGCATCGCCTGTCCGTACTATTATTTCGTTTTCGCTCAGTATCCTTTCTGACCTTTTTTGTTTTGTCTCGGCTCTTAGGGGACTTAGCGTGATCTTAAGCCTTCCTCAATAATTGGGATATAGAATGCAAAATCTACTTTTCAAATCCGACTTCCCAGAGATTAGCACGTTCAAACAAACAAACTTTTCAGCTTTATTATTAATAAATGATAAATTATTTTATTTTTGTAAGTAGGTTTGCACACACACCTTTACACTTCAATTAGTATAATAACCAGTGATCGATATTATAGTAATGAAGATACAGTTTAAAATGTTATGACACTGAAACTGCTCGCTGCTTCGCTTCCATCTCGGTGTGATTTGAGCCTTTCGCGCCCTGCTGCCTGCACCGTCAGAACAAAAGGGCATGCGTTTATTAGGAAAAACAAAAGACGGCGCACTGCGTCTTAGCACGACTACGTACATATTTGTGCTAGACACGCAGTTTAAGTTAGTGCATGTACAGACGTCAGCACATCAAGCTACTACAATCTGTCAAATTTCTTTAATAGATTTTCAACTTTATCGCTAAAACATAAGGTTCAAAGTTGATTGAGAAAATTTAACAGTTTCGGGTAGCTTGATGTGCTGGCGTTTGTACTTCCCGCCTTGAGAAAAAGAGCTGTCTGGTAGAAAAGGTAAACGCCGAGAAGGTAACAAAAGACTTGTAAAAAATCTACTTTTATCAACAACCAATTTCGGTGGAGGTTGTGAAGTTGCTGGTTTAAACTTTCAACGAATGATAGCCGAAGCTATTTAGGATCAATTTGGTATTCTAAAGATTTCATGTTGCTGCTACCGCTGTGTGCTACCGACATCAAAAAAGCTATTTGTAGCCAGGAGAATATTTTTGTAAAATTGTATCCACTTTGAACTTTACTACACTACTTTTTCGGTTGCTAATTATCCGTCTGGAAATCTTCAATGCTTTAAATACCTACGCCCCCAGATCACACGGACATAGATATTTAAAGCATTGAAGATTACCAGGCAGATATAATTAATGAAGTCTGGTATATATTTGTACTAACTGCGCTCCGCGGTTTCGCCCGCGTAAATGTCGATCCCGTGAGAATATCGGGATAAAAAGTAGCCTATATAATAAGCCAGGGTGTGAGCTACCTCCATACAAAATTGTATCATAATTGACCCAGCCGTTTGAGCGTGAAGAAGTAACACACACAAACACACATACTCACAAACTTTCGCATTTATAATATTAGTGCGATTACCATCATTATTAGTTCCTCATCATCAGCCTATAGCAGTCCACTGCTGCACATAGGCCTCTCCTATTGCACGCCATTCAACTCGATATTCAGCAACTCTCATCCAGCTGCTACCAGCCATCCAGCGAAGATCGCTCCACCTAGCCTGAGGGCGTCCTACCTTACGTTTGCCGACTAATCCCTAAAGTCCACAAAATCAGTACCCAATTATCAAAAAGGTAAGTAGCATATGAAATAAATCTTATAAGTTTTCAAGGAGTTTCTGGCCCATTCTTCTCCATACGAACACTACCTTTTGGAAGGGGCGACTAGAATCAATTCTTATTTATTCTAATTTTTGACGTTCAAAAGTGCCTTTAATGTCATCATCTGCCTAGCCTTTTCGCAACTATGTTGGGGTCGGCTTCCAGTCTAACCGGATGCAGCTGAATACCAGTATTTTACATGGAGCAACTGCCTATCTGACCTCCACAACCCAGTTACTGGGTAATACGATACCCCTTGGTAAGACTGGTTGTCAGACTTTCGGACTTCTGACTACCCGTAACGACTGTCAAAGATCCATGAACGACATCAAAAGTGCCTTTAATGTGCCTATTTGAAATAAATTTTTGTATAAAGTCAAAGTCAAATGACTTTGACTTTATACAAAAATTTATTTCAAATGAACAGGACTAAACTTATATTTATCTTCCGTCCTTTTCATAATGAAATAGAAAGAAAAAGATGCATGAACTTAAATTTAGTTTAGTTTGTGAACAACAGAATCGGCGCCATTGTCCTTGTTATATAGAAAGCCTAAACAAAATGGAACACACAAGACCCTCCTCCCCCGCATTCCTCTCACCCCCAGCACACTGAGAACGTCTAGATCTAGTTTTCAATAACAAACACCCGTATACTCGTATAAGATTTGTTGTCACAACGGATAGGGTGCAGTCCACGTACTGAACTCTGTTGCACATTATTATTAGTGAGCGGCGACATGCGAACAAAGATTAAATATATGTTGGTAAGCAGAAGCGACGGCTTTATAGTGAGTTTTCCTCAAGGATATTTGGTGCAATCCGGACAACAATAGCTCTAGCCCTGGCAATAGCTCTAGCGTACCACAGCGGGGTAATTGCGTAACACACTTACAGTAGGAATGGCTTTCATTTTGACAGTTCAACAACATTCATTGCGTTATTTACTTGTTGTGCAGAATTTTTTTTGGAACATAAGAAGCAATGGATTAGCAATATCCTTCAAAATGATACCGATTGTGGTTGATGGTGTGTTACGCAATTAAGGTGCTGGTGTATCTATACAAATAAATCAAATTGAAGTGTCTGTTTTTAATGCCAAAATAACAGCCTTTTACTAAATGCATATGAAAGTATAGGTACACATTACACAGTCCTTAAAAAAAAACAATTTTTAATTTTGTTTGTCTGTCTGTTTGTTTCGGTTAATCTCCGAAACGGCTGGACCGATTTTGACGGGACTTTTACATAACATACCTACACATACAGCAGCTAGTCCATTACTAAAAATTGTCATCGTCACTTTCATATCATCATCATAATCTACTTATCTGTCTGTATGTTAATTACTTTATTTATTTATTCTTTAATTAAAACGGATTAATTACTTTGTCTTCTTCCTCCATCATTTATCCATCATTTCTTCAGTCTTCCTCTATTCTCAAAGCATTCATACTCATGATATGTTCCTCATTCGTCCGTATCACATATCCGGACCAAGACCGTCGATTTTCATACTTCTCGAATTGCCATAATTTGTATCATCATCATCTGTCTAGCCTTTTCCCAATTAAATTGGGTCGACTTCCAGTCTAACCGGATGCAGCTGCATACTTTACATGAAGCGACTGCCTATCTGACCTCCACAACCCACCTACAATTTGTATATTAGAATAAATAAAACAAAACATATTTACTTAATTAATCAACAACAACCTTGTTTTCCTCACAGAGGCTCTTCCCTACTACGCACAAACCCACCCTACTAAACGTCCCCTCAACATTTCTTCTGTGGTATTAGTTATGAATTTTTCATGTTGCGGCCGGGCGCCCATGTGTTCGCGCGGTAATGCTCGCCGTTGTTACGTATACCGACTACGTTCCGACTACGGCTCGACTGCATTCGAATTTCGATGCCAGGCGGTTATTACCTGACAATTTTCAGGCAAGTTTTTGGATTGGAAAGATGTCTTTTTTTTTGCAGAAACATTTATGAGTTTTTCTCCTTGCTTGTTTGCTAGCTCTTACCAAACGCACGGTAAACATAACGTAAATTGTTGTTTAAACAATATCAAAACAACAAGAGATACCTTCCAATCAGCCTTTAAAAATTTATTATAAACTAGCTGTTGCCCGCGACTCCGTCTGCGATCTAGGATAAAAGTAGCCTATGCCCTACTCCAGGTACATGGTCTACCTATTTATTAGATTTCATCCAAATCCGTTCCGAAGCGTAACAAACAAACAAACTTACTTTCGCATTTATAATACTAGTAGCGCCCCGCGGTTTCACCCGCACGATCCCGTAGGAATAGGATAGTTGTTATCCCAATATTTCCAGGGAATATCGGGATAAAAACTATCCTATATCATTTCCCGGGAATCAAACTATCTCTATACCAAATTTGATCTAAATCGCTTCAGCGGTTTAAGCGTGAAGAGGTATCAGACAGACAGACCGACACTTTCGCATTTATAATATTAGTATGATTATATTATATAATAATCGATCAATCTAGACTCTGGGTTGCTACTTAGAATTTTCCAAAGAAAAACGAAATAAGAACCCTTTGTCCGAGACGAGTGTCGAACCCTGAATCCCACGTTCAACAATCACACACACGACGACTAAACTAACGAGGCGCTCTTACTTTCTCACTCTTTTGAAATTATCTGTTGTAAAGCAACAATTTACGATACCCAAGTAAATAGAGGCACCTACTTGAATCTATTAAACCTTTGTAAAAGTTGGCAAAAGCTTTCGGATAAGAACTGGTATTATAAACAGGCTTCTTCACGGCCTCGGCACAATCTAGCACTTAGCAACACATAATAACTACACAATATAGAACATAGGAGAACCACGAGTAACGAAAGTGGGGAGATATGGTATTCTTGAAAAGGGGAAAATCTTGAACCTCTTGCTTATGAGCGTTTACAACGTACGGCATTTCATACAAACTTTTAACCCCGTGTTTTTCGAAATGTATGAACCGATTTTAATGAAACTTCATACGCATAAGCAGGATACAAAGACAACTTAAAATATAATTAAATATTTTTTTCTTGCATTTTGGGACTAATAAGACGAGAATATTACCAGTCAGTGAAGATGTGCGTTGCACTCACCGATCTAAAGTATTGTCAAATGGTTTAAAATGCAGCCAATGGTCAATATTTAAACAAAAACTATGTAGAACAAGATCTGTGTTTGGAAAGAACTTAAACAAAGCAATAGGAGTATGCACGTTCTGTAGTTTCTGCCCACATATATATGTATGTATATGTAAATAAACCCCACAAACATCAAAGGCATTTCAGATAAACGGCGTAAAGCCAACACAGTACCAATGCAAATTTTAAGCAAAGCATGGCGTCAATGATTCAACTCTTGGTTCCTCCCTCATTTCCTCGCTCCGAAACCTAGACGTACCTACACCATGGAACCTAAATTTAACTGAGAAAGGCTTTCGCCGTGACGCGGCGGCCATTTTCACTAGGATAATAAGCCGCACTTCCCTGCCACCTGTACAAGCAGAGCATTAATCTTCTTTGCAATGGCGGGTAAAAAATAACAGTTTAAAGTTGAAAGGAGTTTTCTTTCTGCATAATGATTGGACGGATATTGCTGATGGGTAGTTTGAGAACTATGTAAGAAAAATAGATTTTAAATAAAATAACAGGGTGCTGCCTTTCTGTAATCTAGGTACTTTTTAGGGTTCCGTAGCCAAATGGCAAAAAATGGAGCCCTTATGGATTCGTCATGTCTGTCTGTCTGTCTCTCCGTCCGTATGTCACAGCCACTTTTTTCCGAAACTATAAGAACTATACTGTTGAAACTTGGTAAGTAGATGTATTCTGCATTAAGATTTTCACACAAAAATAAAAAATAAAAATTTTGGGGGTTCCCCATACTTAGAACTGAAACTCAAAATTTCCAAAGTGGTAAAAAGTGTGTCCCTGTAACTTCTAAAATAAGAGAATGATAAAACTAAAAAAAAAATATGATGTACATTACCATGTAAACTTCCACCGGAAATTGGTATGAACGAGATCTAGTAAGTAGCTCGCCGGTGAAAATTTAAAAACATAATTATGATACTACGGAACCCTCGGTGCGCGAGTCCGACTGGCTCTTGCCCGGTTTTTATAATATTACTTCTTAAAAAAAAGCAAAAAGTTCAAATGTGTTCAACGACGAAAATATTTCAACCTGATTGGGAGTTATATGTTCGAGCCGTTTGCCATGGGGTCCGAGTGCCCACTTGGTTTTTCGAGATATCACCAAGCGGTCGGATATAGTAGAAGTTTAGTAAGAAACCGATGGATGTTGTCGACTGAAATTTAATTTGATAAATGAGCTGTTTGTTTTCTATTAATAAAATAAAATTTTCTCACGGGTAAAAACAGAAAATGTAGTGGAAATCTTAGGATCACTAACAAGGAATACAAATATAAGGTATATAAGCACTATACTAATATTTACGTAAACCATTTAGAATAATGAATGTCGTTATTCTAACGTCCAATTGAGCCCACTACCGAGCCGGTGGTAGCTCGTTTGTTCGGGTCCAATCGGGAGCCGTATCCGAATTATACGGTCAAATGTCTTCCACATTCTTCTACTCGAAAACAGCAATCATTTTTGACCGCCAATATCGACCTCGCTTGGTTTTCCCAAAGTAATAATTTAAAAAGAAATTCAAACAGGAAAATGACGAATAAACGAAATTTTAACTGCAAAACCTACTGCAGAGGAAAAAGATATGCCTGTATTTCCGAAGTAGTGCTCAACGAAGCCAACATACGGAACGATAAGCACAAAAAAAAATTTAATATTCATTTCGGACGAAAACCTTCTTTGTTACCAGTTTTTTTTTTTTATATAATTTTAAATATAGAACAATAAGAAAATATTGGGAGCGAAAATCTTCACAGGGTGGCTGGTAGCAGCTGGACGAAAATTGTCGGGAATGGCCTGCAATGGAGAGGCCTATGTCCAACAGTGGACTGTTGTAGGCTGTTGATGATGATGGAGAAAATATTGCAAAAGAAACACAATATGTCGTCAAAAAGATGGTAATAGTGACATGTAGTAGGATGTGTACCTATAGCCAAGAATCAACTCAGCCTATCGCAGTCCACTGCTGGACATACGCCTTTCCCAGACTGCGCCACAACACTCTGTCCTCTGCCATGCGCGGCCAGTCTGTCCCAGCCACCGTTTTAAGGTCGTCGGTCCATCTAGCTGGGGGGCGTCCCACACTACGCTTGCCGATACACGGTCTCCACTCCAGGAATCATCTGCTCCACCCGCCATCGGTCCTTCGACAAACATAGCCAGCCCACTGCCACTTCAGCTTGCTTACTCTGCAAGCTATGTCAGTAACTCCTGGTCTTTTCCGGATAATTTCATTCCTGATTTTATCCTTCAAAAAAACTCCAAGCATAGAAATTTGACAGTGGGTCCAGTCGACGTATTCAAAATGTGATTACGTCAACTGGACCCGCGGGTCCAGTTCGAGTGGGTCCAGTCGACCAAAGACCCCCATAGCGCGCTGAGTGACCTTAATTTTGTGGACCTGTCACTGTCCACGATTCGGCACCGTATGTCATATTGCCAAGGAAGCGATATCCGAATCTTAAGCAATGAGCCCCGTTACCAACTTCACTATTAGTTAATCCGTTGGTCACGACATAAGGTACTCCAGTTAAGCTCATGCCAACACGAGTTAAGAAGTTAAAAGTCTACATTTGCAAGGAAAATTTCATTAACTCGGTGTTATGATTTATCACAGTGTTTCAGTAGATTTAGCAACAAAGTTGTACTAAAATTCATTGCCTTAATTGACTTTTTAATTAGGCAAAAAGTTAGGAAACGCCGTCGCCCGCAGTCTAGACTGATTTATGAATATCAGATTATTTTTCATAAACGCCTGGATTAAAGTGTAGTAAGGAGAAAAAGTATTTGAAATAAACAAAGTAAATTCTCAGTAAATTTAAAAACTGGCCAAGTTTGAATCGGACTCGCACACGAAGGATTCCGTACCACAAGGCAAAAACACCGAAAAAAAACACGTTTGTTGTATGCACGGATATCTATGGTTGTATGGGAGCCCCCCTTAAATATTTATTTATTTTACTTTGTTTTTTGTATTTGTTGTTATAGCAGCAACAGAAATAAATAATATGTGAAAATTTCAACTATCGCGGTTCTTGAGATACAGCCTGGTGACAGACAGACGGACGGACAGACAGCAAAGTCTTAAGATAAGATAAGATAAGATTTTATTTATTTGTATAAACATGGTATACATACAAGAGCATGCAAGATGATAGTAAATTACATTATAGGTAGTCCAGTACATGACTGGACTACCTATAATGTAATTTACTATCATCTTAGCCTAATAATATATTGGCGTACAAATATTTTAGTCACATTACTAGTATAATCAATAAACATTTCAACAAAACCAATGTCAGACAAGTTTGTCGACCAAAAATTCAGACACACTATAATAGGCTTTTTGCGATAAAAACACCATCAACTGACGTTTGAACGCATTGATACTTAGCTCCTTCCAATGCTTAGGTAGCTTGTTAAATATAGTTGGAGCCATGCAGATGATACTTTTGCGCATGAGTGCAGTTTTAGCAGGATATACGCGAATTATGCTCATATCCCGTCTGTTACGTGGGACAGCGTCCTGTAAGCGTGGAAATAATTTGGGATTCGCTTTAACAAACATTACAGTTTCGAGGATATACAGACAAGGCAAAGTTAATATCTTGTACTTTATAAAATACGGTTTGCAAGTATCAACAGTCTTTAGCCTAAACATTGACCTAATGCATCTCTTTTGGGCCTTGAATGCGATGTTGACATCGGTAGAATTTCCCCAAAAGATTATGCCGTATCTTAAGTGAGACGCAGCTAAGCCGTGATAGGCCGCAATTAAGGTATCTACATTCACGACTGCAGCTAGGGAATGCAAGGCGAAAGCAGCACTACAAATTTTTTTACAGAGTATCTCTATGTGTGATTTCCAGTCTAGTCTTTTGTCAATTATTAGTCCGAGGAATTTAGTTGTATTAACGCTTTCAATGGTTTTATTATCAATATTTATGTCCAAATTATTACTCGTCAGACGTTGGCTAAAATGCATGATATTAGTTTTATTCAAATTGATCTTTAAATTATTATAGTCTAACCATTGTATTATAGATGTCAAAGAGTTGTGAATGTCAAGTTTATATTGGGTCATGTCATTATTATTATTGGCAATTGTCACTGTACTGTCATCTGCAAATAGAGTCATGGGATGTGAAGTTGATTTTGGCAAGTCATTAATGTATAAAGTGAAGAGAGGAGGTCCCAATACACTACCTTGTGGAACACCAAAGGTAACGTGACGCTCATCTGAAACAAATATCTCCTCTTTTTTAGTAGCTATATTGATTCTAGTTATTTCTGTCTTTTGCTTTCTATTGTCTAAATAAGATTTGATTAAATTGAGAACATTACCTCTTATTCCATAAGCGTCAAGTTTTTTAATTAGAATGTCATGATTTACGTAGTCAAACGCTTGCGTCATGTCGCAAAAGATAGTACATACAGGTGTTCTTTTGTCCATCTTTGTCAATACCGTGTATAGAAAGTCGTAGATTGCCATACCTATAGTTTTATTTTCACGAAAACCTTTTTGCTCGTTACATAGTATATTTTTTTTTTCTATGTAACCGTTTAATTCTTTGTGCATGAATTTTTCAAAAACTTTAGAAAATATTGGAATCAGTGAAATAGGCCTATAGTAGGCCTTAGTAATAGGGTCCCGTTTTTACCCTTTGGGTACCCTAAAAAGTATTTGAAATAAACAAAGTAAATTCTCAGTAACTTTAAAAAAAACTTTTTCACAAAAAAAAACAACCGACTTCAAAAAAATACTACAAAGTGAAAAATAACTTTAATTTCGGAAGTCGGTGTCTTTGGATCTGTATTTAAGTTTTTTGCCACCGACTTCCGAAATTAAAGTTATTTTTCACTTTGTAGTATTTTTTGGAAGTCGGTTGTTTTTTTTGTGAAAAAGTTTTTATTTTTCACTTTTTAGTGGGTCAGTTTGTTATTTATCTAATGTACAATAGCTTTTACAAAATATTGCTTTTCCCGATGCTGGGATGTTAATTGTTGAGGAGTTTTCCTAGTAAGAACCAGGAGAACTGGAGCTGAGAAGTCACCCTCAGCTCCACTTTACCATAAGCATTGTGACGAGCATAAATTGCTTATCGAATCGTAACCCGTGAAATGCTTATAATTGAGTAGTTCCGGTGGCCATCTGTGGTCTTCATCATCAGTTCCACTTCACGAAATGGTGCTTTCCGAAAGCAAATGCACGAGTTACTATAAAAAATACCCAAATCGCTATAGGTGTGCCTATAAAATTTGAGGGTAACCCTCGATTTCCATGGGATTCCCTCATCAGATTCCGAGTTGGTGACAATGGGACCACCTCGAGACCACACCCTTTCAAACAAAAAAAGAATTTTGAAAATCGGTCCACAATTGGCGGAGTAATCGCGTAACAAACGCACAAAAAAAAACATACCGTCGAATTGAGAACCTCCTCCTTTTTTGAAGTCGGTTAAAAATAAAGAAAACTTATAGACTTGCAAAGAATTTAAATTTATAGTTATTTCAGCATAAGATCCTGGGTTCAATTCCCGGGTCCCGGCTAAGTGATAGTGTAATTGCGTTTTTCCAGCTGGAATTTCTCAGTAGTGGCCTGAAGTCTGCAATAGGCTCGCCCCCTATTACATGGGACTTAAACATAACTGACGAAACTTAACCCTTCGGGGAATCAGTCGTGATGATATGTGTATGTTATTTCTACACAACTTAATACCTACTACCCGAAACTCAATTTTTCCCTATCAACTTTGAAACTTATGCTATAGCGATAAAGTTGAAAATCTATTAAATAAATTTGACAGATTCTAGTAGCTTGATGTACTGATGATACTTGATATACTTATACGCATAAGCTCATAATTATGCATAATTCACACTAACGTCAGCGAAATATTGACATGGAGTGATAGATGGTTGCAATGACATGACGTGACCTACAAGATACCGCCGCAGTTGAACACCTGTAATCTGGGATGTCAGTTCACGAATGAATACGTACTAGTGTTTATCTATCCATACTAATATTATAAATTTGAAAGTAACTCTGTCTGTCCGTCTGTCTATATGTTACCTTTTCACACCTAAACCACTGAACGGATTTCGATCTTTAGCAGAGAGATAGATTGCATCCCGGGGAAGGACATAGCATAGTTTTTATCTAAATACCTCGTGGACGAAGTCGCGGGCGGAAGCTAGTTTATTTATAAGTTACTGGTAGCCTGCATCATCCCACTGCTGGGCAAATGCCTCTCCCCATGACTTCCAGCACTTCCGATCCAGGGCTAAAGTGGACCACTGGTCGTTTATTTTGTCCAGCTCGTCCCGCCATATTCTACGAGGTCTGCCGCTACGCCTTCTGTGTCAGAGCTCCACGTGGTGGTTATTTTGGCACACAGCTCATTGGGCATACGGCAGCAGTACCTAGGTAAGTAAATTATTCAAAGAATGTTTTAGATTTCATATAGGTACTTAGGTATGTAATTAGTTTGCGGTTTGCATTAAGTTCTTAGAGACCATGGATTATTCAAATCTTGCAATACATTCCGAGAAATGAGCACGAGAGAGGCCCTATATCAGAATACCAGCGCTGTGCGCTTAAAAGTGGATTATATTTATTTCTGTACTTAACTCAAAATAATAAGTAAGTAAATAACAACTAACACCTAATCAATTATTTAACAAAAATAACAATTTTTTTTTATTATTGCTGAATGATCTCGCTCTTGACCTCGATCACGCCTGAAAGAAAGCGATGGATGATGTCTATGATGGAACGAGCATGCCCAGAAGATGCCCAAGGCACTGGAACTCCCATGCATCAACGAAACAGCAGGCTGCTTGACAACGGACTCCGGTGTGAAGATTTCCTTACATAACATAAAACTGTACAAAAAATAAAATATACCGTCGAAAACTACATCCGCATCGCGGTCGACTGGTAATGTAGGTACCCAAGAGACTGGCGGCATTACCACGTTGTATGGCAATGCTTAGCATCTGGCCAAGGTAAAAGCCAGCCCTTGGGTCATGGGACGTGTCAACCAGCTGTTTCGAAATTCCCTTAAAAAAACCATGAGCACGGCCCCAGGGTTTCAACCCTACATAAAAGTTAAATGTTCTTTTTTTATTTAGGTATTTTTTTGTTGTCTTCATTATTTTGTTAGATTTAGGTAATGTTCTTTTTTATTGTTTGTATATCACGTGCGTGTTTCAAACAAAATATTTTTCTTCCATCTTTTACAGTATTAAACCATTATGTTCTTTATATTTTTTTATAAAATAAGAAATTGTGCTATAAAATCACATCTAAGAACGTCGTTAAGGCTAACAAATCAATATAAAAATGTTAATATAACACTGCAGAATGGTTTCCGGACAAAAAATTAATAATTTTTGAAACAATGTCCCCAGTATTAAAACCATCTGTTTAATACTAACAAAATATATAAATTCTGAAAAGAATTTAAGGTTTAGCTTTATTACAATGAAGGGACATAAAAATTACCATTTTTATGCTTATAGGTAAATTTTAGACCTACGTGATTACGGGAAATTAAATAGTGAGGGGAAGTACCGAGTATCGATTAACGATTAGTCGACTATTTTAAACGTAATTACTTTGTGTTGTAGCTACTAGCTTGTAATTGTGCTAGTTTAAAGTGGTTTCGATATTATTTATTCAAATGTAATTTGTACCTTGCGCCTTGACCTTGGCTTAGTTATGCCTGCTACGAATGTATGTAATGAATTTCTAATGTCAAAGTTCACTTAATGGAAATAATAACTACCTCACAATCATCAATAAGTCATGGATGTCAAATAAAAAGAAAGCTAAGAGTAGGTGATTAACTTTTTTTATTACTGAAAGCGCAAAACGTTTTTAGAGGTTCATTAGTTTTAAAAAGTGTCCATCATTAACCTTCTAATGGTGGACAATTTCAATTTAATTCTGTTCCATGACTAATTTATCTGTAAGGAACTTAGTTTCTAATAACCAGCGGACTAATTGCGTAACTACTATACACTAACAATAGAAATGGCTTTCATTTTTACAACAATTACATTCATTGCGTTATTTACGTTGTTAAACAGAATTTTTCGAACATATGAAACATTGGATTAGCATTATCCTTCAGATTCTGATTGATAGTGTGTTACGCATTATTAGGGTGCTGACACAGTGAAAAAGGTTCCCAATCGACTAAAACCACCTTACCACAGAGACATCACTAGTTAAAAACCGTCTGATTTAGGTAGTGATTTATGCACAATAAGGGGCAACTTTTAATTTCGTAAGGCAGCTATGTCTAAGCTATTTGTTTGAGGCTGGTTATAAAACTGTCTACTCGCCGTGTTTTATTGTTTTGAACGTGACTCCGAAACTGTTTGCATGTTGCCTAATTTGCAGGACGATTTATCATTTTTAGACCATTAAGGGTAATGGGAGAAAAATGTTTTACTGTGAAAATTACAGCATAATGAGCACCCCTATTGCAGCTAATCTTCTAACAGAGTTACTTCTGAAAGAGTTTGTCTAAGAAAGTGATATTAGAAAGTCTATTTCTGCCTGTGCTTTGTCGGTATTTCCGGTTCTTTACAGAATAACTTCGTTTCTGATTTTATCCTTCAAAGAAACTTCGAGTATGGTTCACTCGCCTAGAAATTGCTATAGTGCTGTTTACATTAGTTGATATTAATAATAATAAATTAATTTAGCAAATATTTATTGGTAAGTACTTATACACAGATTTCTGTGAAATTGAAAGCCCGGCTTTTGAGAGGCATTAAGTTCGCGCAAATGCACTATCCGCGTTGACCCGCGTAAAGTGAGTTGCGAAAGCGATAGCTCGCGTGACGCGATAACGCGAAACAAATTTGTTATTGTTTCGAAGGTTTAAATATTTTGAGAATTAGTGATGATTGAAATATGATTGAATTGATTGCGGCGATGTCATTCCCTATGATTTCGTAAGTGGTTAATGAATATAGCTCTCTTTTTATCAAAATGTGAAATCAGAAAATGTCGTCGAAAAGGTATGTAAATACATTGAGTTGTCAATAAGTAGATAACCCTTTAATAATAATAAAACCTTTATTTTCAGGCTACTTTGGCCCATAGATAAATACCTTACAGACTAACAACCGTAGTTAGTTAGTTCACCGTAGCCAACCACAAATTACTGTAGGCCTGACCTTTAAAGAAAGGTGTAAATTTATGTTATGAGGTCGACATCATCATCTGTCTAGCCTTTTCCCAACTATGTTGGGGTCGCCTTCCAGTCTAACCGGATGCAGCTGAATACCAGTATTTTACATGGAGCGACTGCCTTTTTTTTTTTTTTTTTTTTTTTCGCTGAGAAATGACTTTACGCGACGGGCACACCTCGAGAGTGTGCTGCGCCGTGTCCTCCGCCGCGCCACAGTCGTGACACGACGGCGTCTCCTCCCGCCCGATACGGTGCAGGTACGATCCGAAGCAACCGTGTCCGGACAGCACCTGCACCAGACGGAAGGAGAGGAACCCGTGCGACCGCTCGAGCCAGTCTCGCAGGACCGGCCCAATCGCGTCGAGGGTTCGGCGGCCGAAGGCTGCGGCGGCGAGGTCCCGCGTCCAGTGGACGACTATGGCGTCCTTTGCCTCCCGCCGGACGGCTTCCCGCTCTTCCGGGGCTGGGCGTTCTCCTCTCGCCCTTCGCCCCGCCGTCCATTCATATACTCTGGCGAGCACCCACGCCTCGAGTTCCCAAGGCGGGGTGCCGGCCAGAGCACATGCCGCGGAGAAGCCGACCGTGCGGTAGGCCCTCGCCGCCCGCTGGGCTATGACCCTTTGGGGGGCCCGCAATGCGGCGGCGTTCTCCCTCCTGTGGAGGGAGTCCTCCCAAATAGGGGCCCCGTAAAGGGCCATACTCCTCAAGATGCCGGCGTAGAGTTGCCGGCATCTCACGCTGGGCCCCCCCAAGTTGGGGAGCAGCCACGAGAGGGCGCCCGCAGTCTTCAGCAGGCGCGTCGATAGCCCGCTAAAATGCGGGCCGAAACGCCACCTGCTGTCGAGTACAAGGCCCAGATATTTCATCTGGGCCTTCACCTCGATTCGGACGCCCTCCACGAAGATGTGGGCGTCTGGTGGTTGGCGCTGCCGAGGCCCGTGGAAGAACACGGCCTCGGTCTTGTGCAGCGCCACCGTCAATCCTAGGCGGCGGATCCTCCCTGCGACCAAAGATCCGCCCGCCGAGGCCAAGTTGGCCGCCTCCCTGAAACTCTCCCCCCGGGCAGTGAGAAGAGTGTCATCCGCGTAGCAGACGACAGTTCGACAGAGGAGAGTTCCCCGCAAGAGCCAGTCGTAGCCGACGTTCCAGAGGAGAGGTCCCACGACTGACCCCTGTGGAACGCCGGCCTCGACTGCGTACCGCCGGACTTGGCCAGCCCTGTTCACGAGGACGATCGCCCGATCCTCCAGGTAGCTGGCCAGTAGACGCCGCATGTATAGAGGCACCCCGTGGAATCGGAGCGCCTCTAGGATGGTGCTGTGGGGAACAGAGTTGAAGGCGTTGGCTATGTCGAATGACACCGCCAACAATCCGTCCCCCACCTCCATCGCCTCCTTCACCTGGCCCTTAAGGCGGGCCAGCGCGTCCACTGTGGAACGCTCAGCCCGAAAACCAAACTGAGCGTCCGACAAATCCGGCCCCACATTCCGCAGGTGGCTCTTTAGGCGGGCAGCGATTATCCCCTCGAACATTTTGCCGACCTCATCGAGCAGGACGATGGGTCGGTATGCCGAGGGCGAGTCTGCAGGGCGGCCCTCCTTGCGAAGAAGGCACAACTGCCCCTCCTTCCACGGCTTCGGGAACCTCCCAGACGCAAGACATGCGCTAAAGAGGTCCCGAAACCGCTCCTCCATTTGGGTGGCGGCAATTGCCACCACCCTCGCCGGGACACCGTCGGGGCCCGGAGCCGTCTTCTTGGCGCGGATGTGCACAATCGCCGCGCTGAGTTCCGACTCCGTGACAGGAGGGGCCTCCTCTTCCTCCTCAGCTGGCGGAGCCATCCCCCGCGGAGGGTCCATCACTGGTGGGGTGAAGTTGTCCCTGCACGGGAACAGGGACTGAACCACCCCATCCAGGAAAGAGGGCTCCAGGGTCTCGGCCACCGGGGGACCAAAGGGGCGCAGCTTGTTGCGCGCCACCCTGTATGGCCTCCCGTAGGGATCGTTGTCGAGACCCTCCAGCATCTCCGCTCTCGCCGAGTCCCTGGCGTCGGCGATGGCCCGCTCGAGGACCAGTTTTGCCTCTATGTACACCTCATAGAGGTGGTCCTCGTGGGCGTGGTCTCGTCGACGCCGCCGCCGACTCCGCGCGTAGGCCCTCCTGGCCCCCACGCACGCCGCTCGAAGCCCCTCCAGCTCCACCGACCACCAGTACACCGCCCGATTGGGCAGCGGTCGGCCTGACCGAGACATGCTAGAATTGCACACCTCGGTCAGAGACTCCCTCAGGTGTCCCGCCACGGTGTCCACGTCCAGACCAGCGGAAGGCGGCGAAAGCCAGTCCTGGATAAACGCCGCCTCCGCCGCCGCCTCCCTGTCCAGGCGGGTGAGAGCCCACCGTGGAAACGCTGACCGCCCCGAGGGGGGCCGCGTCTCTCCGGAGCCACCAGTGGAGATGTCGAACCGCACGTAGCGGTGGTCCGACATGGTCTCCACCAGATCCACCCGCCAGTTCAGCACGCGCGCGGCCAACGCAGGGGTGGCAAAAGTGACGTCCACTATCGAGCCACCCCGCCGCCGCACGCATGTCTGGACGTTCCCTCTGTTGAGGAGGGAGAGCCCAGAGAAGGCTGCCCACATCTCCACCGCCCGCCCGCGAGGGTCGGTGACTGGGTTGCCCCAGGTCACCGACTTGGCATTCAGGTCTCCCAATACGGAGACCTGACGCGGCGCCGCCCTGCCGACCACTGCGGCCAGGACTCCGAGATAGTTCTCGAAGTCCTGGAGAGGGCGGTTTGGGGAGAAATAGACGCCCACGAGGGCTACCTCTCCCCACGCGGCGGCCACGTATCCCGGCCCCCTCTCTAATAGCGAGAGGGGAGGGGAGTCTGTGGAGGACCGCGCCGCTAGTGCCACCAAGCCGTCCTCGTCACCCAGCCAACTGCCGGGGATCGAGTAGGGCTCGGCGACCACCGCTACGTTCACCGACCACTCAGCCATGGCCTGCACCAGCAGGTCCTGGGCCGCTCTGCAGTGGTTGGTGTTCGCCTGGAGGATGCGATGATTAGAAACCATTATTCTGACATCGCACCCCCCTCCTCAGTTACCGCCGCTGGAGCTGGAGTTACAGCGGCGGTGACAGGGGCGGTGGCGGCGACAGGGCGAACCTGCGCCGGCACTATGCCCTTCCTCGTGGGCGGCTGGCAACTCCTGCCCCCCATTCTGTGCCCCGCGGGGCGGCCACTGGCAGCACACGCCGGGCAGTGTGGCGTGGCGGCGCTACAAGTGGCACTCCTGTGTCCCTCCTGTCCGCACTGGAAGCAAGACTCTCCCCAGTCGGACTTGGAGGGACACGTAGATCGGGTGTGGCCCGGCGCGAAGCACTTGAAGCACCGCGCAGGCTTGTCCTCAAGCGGCCGGACCACAGCCGAGCTGAAGCCCACGAGCAGCCGTCCCTTGGTCGCTTTAAGGGCGGCCGCCGCCGCGGCGACTGGGCACTCGACGCGGATGACGCCCATGCCGCGGCGACCGGGCCTGATGGCTCCCCCCTTCACCGCGCTAGCGCTGCAGCCTCCCGCAGCGGCGACGGCCGCCACCACATCCTCTTTGGTGACCGAATCGTCCATATCGATCACCTCCAAGGATGCGGTCTTGACTGGTCTGGCGACCGTCGCCACATCCGCGATGACCTCTTCCAACTTTTTTGCAAAGAGGTCCGCGTTTGCACCGCGCTGCTCCCCCCCGAACTCAAAAATTCGGGCTCCGGCCTGGGTGCGGCGGCACGTAATGTTGCCGATCCCCAGCCGGGAGGGGTCCGCGTTAGTACGAGCCAGTCTTAGGACGGACTCGTACGTTTCGCCCCGCTCCGCGGCCTCCGGGGTGATGGTCACCACTACCGCCGCAGTTTTGGGAGGAACCAACTTCCTCCCTCCCGCCGGAGCCTTCTGGGCTACCGAAGCAGTCGCAGCGGGCTTGGGCTTTTTGGCCTTTCTCCCCCTGCCCACCTCCGTCCACGCCTGGTTGGACGGCGTGGTAGAGGGAAGCATGGCGTCCTCCCGCTGCGTGCTCTGGGGAGCTGCCGGAGTGGCAGACGCTCCCTCCGCGCTTGTGGTGGGGGTTTGAGGGGCCACAGTGCTCCTCTTGCCCTTCCCTTTGCCCTTGGAGGGCTTCGAGGCTTGGGTCTGCGCACCCGATCGCAGGTCTCCCGCAGGCTGCGCAGGCACAGGCACTGGCTCCGTCGGTGGCGGACTCTTATCCGCCGCTAACGGCGGGCGGAGCCGCTTTTCCGGCAAGAGCCGGTCCTCAATGCCCGCGAAGCAGCCTCTGATGAAGGCCCTCTCCTCCATGACAACCCCGCGGATTATTTCCACGAGGCTGCCAGGGGAGGAGGAGCCTCCGTCTGCCAGACCAGGGGCAGGGGCAGGCGCAGGTTGGGCGTGCCGGGCCGTGGCCTCAGCCAGCTTCTGGTGCAGCTGGACAATGCCGTGCATGCTCACAGCCCGGCATTTGAGGGCCTTCTGGAAGGTCCCCTTCAAGTTCGAGGACTTGGAGGCGACCTCCAGTACCTCCTCCTTGTCCTGGAGCGCCATGCGCTCCAGCTCCGCCAGGGAGTGGTCGGCGTACAGCACTGTAGACGTGCCATAGCCAGCCCTCGACCTGGCGGCCCGCGCCTGCCGCTCCCTGGCAGCGACCTTCTCCTCCAGGTCCTGCTGGAGCTGCTCCCTCCTTGCCAAGCCTAACTGACGCTCGGCGTCCACCAGGTCCACATCGTGGGTGGGAGTCGAAGCAGGACTCGAAGCCTTTTTTGACTTCGCCTTCCTCCCCGACTTGCCCACCGACTCCGAGGAGCCCCCGGACCCGAGCCTCAGGTAGGCCCGCTTCCGCTGGAGGCGGTCGTTTTCGGCCGCCGACGTGTCCATGACGGACTCGTCGGAGTCCGAAAACTCCGCCCGCAGGCTGGATAAGCTGGCCGCAGATGGTGCGCGGTCAGCTTCGGCGTGGCCCTTAGAGGGGCCGGTGGATTGGCCCTGGTAAGGGCCACTGCGTTGGCCCTGAGAAGGGCCGTTTGGATCGTCCTGGGAGGGACTTTCAGATAAAAACCGCCCGGAGGCGTCTCGCCTTAGTTTTTTCGGCATCCTTGCAGTCGTCCGCCTTTTGTCTGCAAGTCACAGCACACTTTTGCCGCCGGTCTGCCACTCCGTTACGGTGGTCAGACACGGCGTTGCCCGGGGATCACGACGAGGACGTAAGTGCTGTGGGGGGACCCCCATGGAGCGACTGCCTATCTGACCTCCACAACCCACTTACTGGGTAATGCGATACCACTTGGTAAGACTGGTTGTCAGACTTTCGGGCTTCTGACTACCCGGAAAGACTGTCAAAGATCCACGAATGACAGCAGGGACCAACGGCTTAACGTGCTTTCCGTGGCACGGAGGGGTCTCGGTATGTAAAAATGGTCACCCATCCACAGACCAACCGCGGCAAGCGTAGCTTAACCTGATCGATCGACCTGCGCGGCTGTTATTATTTAGCCACGGGCCCATAAGGGACTAACAACGTAACTGGCGAAATGTAGATTTACGGCAGGTGTTTGTCTTTGCCTACCCCTTTGAATAAAAAGTCGTGATATTATATTGGTTTTAGCATAAATCAACGTAGATTCACTGCTCGACACAACTTAGAATACAGTTGATTGAACTAAAGGCAACGCTAACATAATAGAAAAAACGAACCACACAAAATAAAATATGTAACCTACCTAAATCTATATCGTCTTAAACGTCGTCGTATCCCCGCTGGTTGAATGAACGTAGATTTTTCCGGGAATTTCCTCTAGGTACATTCATCAGGTATGTATTATTAAGAACCCGCTCTTTCTCATATGTCGTATTCCTTATGGAAGCAATGTTCATATGAAATGCCTGTTGAATTATTTGGCGAGCTCTTTGTTACAATGGCATTACATTGCCTCTTTGTTATTGGATAAGTATTCAATCTTTTGACGCGCGTTTTAATTTGCATGTTTCGAGCTGTGTTTTTTGTTTGTGTTGCAGGAGAACCAAGACCAAATAAGTCTTCTTCATCGATATTATATTTTGACAAACACTCGACACCACAACATGCAGAACGCAGCCGCGCTCGACTGCGGGCGGGCAGATCGCGCGCGTTCCCGCACCCGCACCGCTCTCCGCCCCACGCTGCCAGTCTGGCCAAGCACGGGCGTTGGTTAGGCGTTGAAGTACTCGTCCACCTCGCTGTCATCTGGAAACGTGCCCAAAAGACAGGCAGCATTACCACGTTGAATGGGAATGCTAATTCTTTGGCCAAAGAACGCAGCCCTCTGGTCACGTCAGTCAGCGAGAAAATTACTTAATAAAAAGGTCTACGTATACGTTCTTAAGTCTTCTATACGTAGGTTTTTCAATACAAATTTTATAAATGATACCTGATAACTGATTTTATTTATACAAGTAGTTTTACAAACACTTTCAAACGTCAATCATATTTTTTAAACTAGATGAGATCAGCGTTTCCTATTTGATTACTCTGAAAAGAAAGGCCGAAACAAACTCAGAGGTCACAGTCTCTTTTAAAGTCCAGACGTAATCTTGGTCACATTATGACCAATTATGAACACAGGCCTCCTCTCTATGAGATCCCGAGTGGGCCGTAACGCGAGCCCAGTGCGTGTTGGTAGATGTTAAATTTCTTCGAAAGTTTTGGACATGCCAGTTTCGTCATGATATCTTCCTTCACCGTTTTAAGAGCAGTGGTGATGAAATAATTTACACAAAATAAAGCGCCTATCTGGGTTAGAACCTACGACCTACAACATGAAGTTGCGGCCATTACCATCGCATCCCAGTAGCTGGGTATTAAGGATTAAGATACCCCTTAGTAAGAATGGTTGTCCGATTTTCGAGGGTTTCAGAGGCTTTCGGAATTAATTTTATGACGATCATTGTTGTTAAATAGTGTGGAATATTCGTGGTATCATTGATACTGGAGTCGTGGTATCAGACGGATTGACTCCAAGATTCTAGGAATTATCTGACGGCGGGGGGAAGGTATTTGGATGTAAAAACCGCTTTGTTGGTATAGCTTTTCCTTGATATTTGCGGGCTTACAGAATCACTATTTAGGGATAGGAAAATTTGGAAACGGAACTCTCCGAAATAAGCGTTAACGAACTGCTCTTGTACAGACGCCAGCACATCAAGCTACCCAAAACTGTCAAATTATCCCAATCAACTTTGAACCTTATGATCTAGTGATAAAGTTGAAAATGTATTAAAGAAATTTGACAGATTATAGTAGCTTGATGTGCTGGCGTCTGTACTATGTGCAGTGGTGTGGTGGCCCAGTTGTAACGGCCCGACTTACGATTTGTAGGTCCTGAATTCGATTCCAGGCAAGCGTTTTTCTTTGTCTAATTTATATACACTGCTCTCAAAACGATGAAGGAAAACGTCGTGAGGAAACCGGCATGTCCTAGAATCAAAAAATCGAAGACATGTGACATCTACCAGTCCGCACTGGGCCCGCGTGGTGCTTCCCTCTCACCGAGACGAGGCCTGTGTCCCAGCAGTGGGATTATAGGCTAATCATGCTGTTACTATCGAAACTGATATCAAATTTCGTGTTATCAGAAAACCTATGACTACGTTAGCAGAATCACTTTACTAATCACCAATGAAAACATACGTAGACGCGTATAACGAAGTCGACACAATTCAATTAAGTGTAGGCACTATGTAAATTAGTTGCGTCGGTATCCCGGCGTCTCCCGACAAGATACAATAAGGCGTTATCTGCGGAGCACACCCTCGTTGCTCTGAACAAAAGGAGGGTAGTCGGTAGCGTGTTATAGTTAACTGCACGGATTCGAGAGTACTGGATAAAGAACGTGGCTGAGAGTAACGAGGCGAAGAGGTGCTGGGAAAAAGGCTTTATACAGAGAAGAAAGATTACAGAGAGATTTTTATTTAATGTGTGTGTCCCAAATAAAGTATTTTTCTGTCTTTCAAATAAACAAAAGAAAGACAGAAAGAAATTACGTTTATTTGCGGTATACATGACGCTGAGAAAGAATACAAATACAAAAAAGAACAAGTTGGGGGAAAATATGCATCATATCCACGCAAAACGGCCATCGCTCAGCATAATGCTACGACCCAATGCGAGATAGAGCCCCGCGCTGATATATAAGCGTACATTGACCAATGTGTGACTGTCGCTTGTTCTTTTCGAAACCTTTGCGTGCGTTTAATTTTCCTCACGATTATTCCTCCACACACTCGACAACATCAATCGTTCGATTACAAAATGCTTTTTGTACAGACGGCAGCACATCAAGCTACTACAATCTGTCAAATTTCTTTAATAGATTTTCAACTTTATAGCTAAAGCATAAGGTTCAAAGTTAATTGGGAAAATTTTACAGTTTCGGGTAGCTTGATGTGCTGCCGTCTGTACAACACGGTGATAAAATCAATCACATCATATTTTATCATCATCATTACAATTTAAGAATATAACATATTTATTTATGTACAGACTCCAAGCACATCAAGCTCAAGTTTGAACCTTACGCTTTAATGATAAAGTTGAAAATGTATTAAAGAAATTTGACAGATTGTAGTACCTTGATGTGCTGGCGTCTGTACATGCCTTTCGTAAGCATTAACTGACTACATAGATTCTTGGTGTATATTTAAAAAAATATTGTGACATATTTAGCGAAATAGAATAAAAATATTAACGATTCTTTAACTCTATACTATAATCAGAAAATCGCTCTCAGGTTTTTCAAAACTACATAATATTTTGTCAGTCTGTAACACACTTTCCTATCCACGTTTCACCAATCCAAGCCCTCCCATGGAACACAGCAACAACAGGGGTGAGCGATAAGTGTAGATGCCAAGGGTTACGTTTCAAACAACATGGCGCTATGGTACCCGTCACAGCTTTATAGCCGCCAAGTTATGGCCGAACTTGTCGCCTTTTTACCCATGAACGGGTGGCAACCCTAAGATTTTTGATAACGTGTTTTTTATGACGGTTACCCATGATATCCGTTTACAGATGGTGGTTAACAGGTATATAGGTAAATAGTCTGTTAGAGTAAGAACAGGTGCTTTATGAATTGCTAAAAGATAGAGAAAATATTTTAGTTTGCAATGGGTTTAGGATGCTGATGGGGTTGCCGCGATACTGTAGTGCGTCGGGGATGTTTGCGGAGGCCAATACCGACTGCTGTAGGGCTATTGTGCGCAAGAGAGTGGCCTCCCTGCACGCGTAGCATGACGACGTTTGTTGACGGAAGAATAGACAAAATGACACATTGCCATGCTTAGACGCGTAGAATGCGTACAAATATTTCTACAATCTGTAATTTTGTCTATTCTTCCGTCGACAAAATCCGTTTCTACGGCGGTCACGCTACGCGTGCTGATGTGTCGTGTGCGGGGCAGCCCCAATGGCCTTTTAAACACCATAACAGAAAAGGTTGAGTGTCCTATTGTGAGGCACTGGAATAAGGTGCATAGTTCTGGTGCTGTCCTATTTAATGTTAGATAAATTAATGTCAAATAAATTAATTAATAAGTAGTTTTATGGTACTAACATAGTTTTGAAGCCTTTACTAATAATTTTATACGGAATTATGTTCTGAAATATTTTTTATTTTTTTTATTTTACATAACTCCGGACCATGCGGTCCCGGTCCTTTGGAAGGCGTACAAGGGGCCGAAGCCAACTCGCAGAGGCCCCTTACAAAATTTTAATGAAATGCGGCACCAACCGACAATTATTCCTGTATGCACTAAGGATAACCCCCGGTTGGTGTAGGACTATTGTAGGATATGGAAAAATAAAAAGTTGTACTATGGGTTGGGGTGGCTAAAGTGGACTGGTTACCAAGAACTATGGAAAAACTATGACCCCTGCCTGATCAATGTTATTATACTTATATAATATACACGGATAAAATAGCAGGCAAGGGGTGACTTGCATACTAAATAATGGGCCCCCGGAAACGGTCGCTAGCACATAGTGACGTAGCAACAAGGGGGCAACAGGTTCTGAGGTGCTTATGAGGAGTGGAGAGGAATGCCACGGCTATCAGGACAATCCCGGAAGTACGGTCAAGATCCCTACCAGCATCTCACTGGAATACTTCCTTCCTCCGAGCACGTTTGCTCTTGCGAATCTCCACTCAAGCCGGCCAATAAAGGCCAAGAATGAGGTGGGAGCTCTGTTCCTCGTCATTGTTCAGTCCAGCCGGTCAATAAAGGCAAGCCAGAGGTGAGGAACAAGACTTCTCCCGGGAGGTAAAGTCCGTGGGGTCGCTACTGCCCAACAGCTCGCCACATGCTGCCCTGCGGGTTTCTGTATACCTCTTGGTCTGGCTCCTCACCTTAGACCTGTTCCGGCAAAGTAAACTCTTCCGGCACAGGCTTAGAGTTCGGAGCGCGCAAGCCCCACCACGACGTCAACGTAGAGATATGGCGGTGGGGTTATTATTATTAAATACGGGTACAGTACATTGTGATGTAGGGAAATAGGCTCAGCCATATTTTACCAGTCGGCATGCAAATGTTATAAAAATATAAACTAATGCACTAAACTATAACTAAATACTTTAACAAACAGAACAAGAAAACAACACAAAAACCAAACTTAGTTCATATTTTAAACATTATTGTAATAACAGCCTATGTTTCAATTTTTTTTAAGCTTTGGCAAACAAAAAGCTTCGAATCCTTTTTTTAAATAACCTGTGCGACTGTTATTATTTAGCCAGGGGTTCCTCACGGCTATTAAAGTTACGATGATAGAATAATTTTATTAGTTGCCCCTCCAAAATGCGGGTTAGGCTATTATCTGGGGATTTTGTGGTTTAGCCAGTGGAGTGGAACGCTTAGCTTAAACAGAGCTAGTCAGCTGAAATTTCAAAGTATATCGAGTACCTAGCTAGAATTTGGCGGATTATTCCACTTTACCGATTGCCCCCACCCAAATCAATTAGCGGAAAACAACATAATCACAATCAGCCTATAATGTTCGCACTGTTGGGACATAGGCCTCCTCTCGGTGAGAGGGAGTGGGCCATAATCCACCATTGACAGATTGTAGTAGCTTGATGTACTGGCGTCTGTACTTTTTAAATCTTTCTAAAGGCTCTCCCCCACAGGCGCATTATTATCGGTCGATAATATCGGATGCGTTATTGCGATATCTGTTTTCAGTAATTTTTGTGTTTGGACGGCCACGAAGTTACACACTGCTGCGATAATATCGACGCAATAGAAGTAGTCTCTTGCGTTCCTTCGTCCTACGATATTCCAATATAAGTTCTTAGAACGTTTTGTATTAGGACGCATACGATCTTACACACACCTGCGTAACGTGTAGTGCGGGCGGGGGGCCTGTTGATTATGCGCACACGTTAGAAGTAAGAAGTATCGGACGATAAAAAAACAGCTGTGTGGCAAGGAATCGGAACGCGTTATCGCAATAACGCATCAGATATTATGGACCGATAATAACGCGCCTGTGGAGGAGAGCCTTAATAAGAAAGATTGACTTGAATGTGTTTTCGGAGCACGCTTACAACCATAGTACAGATTTTTTTAAGAGATACTTCTGAAAGTTGATCAATAACGATACTCAGTCCAAAAATTAGACTGACTGTCCGTGCTTCTGACTACCCTTGACCTCATATTTTGCGTGACGTCAGTATACAACGCGTAATACTGACGTCACGCAAAATCCTGCATCTCGCAAGCAGAGTTTACCGCGAAACTAGCATAGATACAACGGCCCGACATGAATAATCGGGCAGTTGCCCGCTTGACACAACACCCGTCTGGTCGGAGGATCCTCCCTTTTCTATGGAGGTTAAGTGAACTTTACACCCTGTTCCTCATACCTCTATACCTTTGACAGGAGAAACGGTTCAACGTACCTACCCCAAAGCTAAAATAATGTAAACATTAAATAAGCTAACCCATTCTTTATCTTCTCTTAACCGTTGTGGAATTTACTTAACGCAGTAATTCCCAAGTAAGCCCTTTATAGTGGTCTCTAACCCGTACGTAGTGTTGTGCACTGTCTTGATAATCCCGGGATGCGAGTATCTCCGCTTCCCGATGTTCCGCATTCTGCGACTGATCCCGGATTTTGTGTGGCTATTTCTGTACTGTACGTTTATGCATGCTATTTTGAATAATGTTGTGTTTGTACGTAAGGATTTTAACTTAATGTATCTTGGATACTCATGTTGTGCACTTGGCTTGTACTTTTGCTCGTGTTATTTTGGTTGAACAGTGTAACTATTGTAGACAGACCAATAAATAAATAAAACATTCTTGTCTGTGCAAAAGTTTTAACTTAAAAGTGTTAATTTTTGAAATTTAATTTAAGTGTTAATGTAAAGCAATTAATAAATAATTTCAAAATTAATGCAAATTACCTATTCCTATAGGTAAATGCCACATAAAAATGTGATCAATAAAAATGAATGGGAGGTTTAATTTTTCTATTAGAATTTATAAATCCCGGATATAAGGATTTGCTTCAAACACTTTATATCCCGTTCTCGTGCCCCGTTTGATAACAACACTAATCCCACCGTGTCTGGCATCAGTGAGGTGTTGCCTTATTATTATATCGTAAATCTTGACAGTTAGCGGTTACTGTTACTGTCAAGTATGCAGGTTCGAAGCTCCGCGTATTAATTTTTGAATCGCACCGTACGTGTTTGTGGTATGGGGATATAAGACTGGGTGTTTGTAGTATAGTTAATATTTGGGCAAATATTAAATATCCATACATAACTACTTTATGATTTACTAGCTTTTGCCTGCGGTTTCGTTTATGTAAAAGTCTAAAATAATTCCATGGGTACGTAAACTGGAATAAAAAGTATCCTATGGCCTGACCCGGGACATGGTTTATCCGAGACCATACAAATCCGTTCTGAAGGTAACACCTGGCTATTACCTTCGAAGAAACTTTGTGTGTACAAAGGTTCTTTCGCATTTATTAGTACACTTTACATAACATACACAACAGCATTTTAATCTGTTAAGTGAAAACCGGTAAAAAAACAGCAAAAAATTCCTATAAATTGAAAAAGTCACATTGGTACTTGCTATGAAACCTCCATAAACACAGTACTACCACCATTAAATAAATAAAGAAAACAGATAAAAGGGCGCATTTCCGCATCCGCCCATAAAGCATAAGACACAATACATTTGACACGACACATAAATCGCGGGCCATGTTAAATATTCGTTAAGTCGGCCCTCGACTTCGACGCGCCATCCATTACAATATGGGATACATTTGCGCGTTGTTCGAGTACACGGTTTACAGTTACACAAGGACGAGCGTTTGGAAGTTCCCAGTTTAAGGGGCTTACATGACCTAAAGCGCGGTCACTGTCGGACTGCATAGACAAGTAAGAGAAGCGCGATGACGCTGGTAATTTACTGCAAAATACGAAGCAATTATCTATTTACAAAAAATCTATGTTTGGACTAAAAAATTAAAACATTTATTAGTATGGTTTTTATTGTAAAAAGAAAGTTTTTAGAGGTATCTTCATGATTTTTTTCTATCGTATCAAATTAGTTGTATTATGTTTTCAACACACTATCTACCTAGCATATAATTATCCTGAAGAATATCATTTTTTTTTTTTTTTACTGTAGTCGGTCATATACTTTATTGCTTCTAAAACTTGCGTTTTCTTGCTTTTAGGTCCTGTAATCCCCTTAAGACAAAGCATAATCAGCCTATAATGTTCCCACTGCTGGGACACAGTCCCAGGCCTCGGTGGGAAGAAGTGAGCCGTAATCCATCACGCGGGCCTAGTTCGAGTTGGTAGATGTCACATGTCTTAAAATTTTTGGTTCTAGGACATGCCGCGGTTTCCTCACGATGTTTTCCTTCACCATTTTGAGAGCAGTGGTGATGGAATTAAATACACAAAGTGAGTTTTGGGTTCGAACTCACGACCTCGTAACTCGTAAGTCGGGGCCGATACCTGCGCGTCACTGCTCTCTAGAAGAAAATAGGTCAAAGGAGGGGCAAAAAGTGTACAAGACAAGAGCTACACGCTTTTGACATTACACTATTATCCTTACGAGTACCTACAGCCTTAGGTTTTCAATATAAAAATCATTTGTTCAAATTAGGCTGAAAATCATGGGGGTAACTACCGTAATGACGTCTAATAGAGAAGTATGGAAGAAATAGACATGTTGCGAGAATAGACAGCAACTGATTTTTAAATATACTTACGAAAAAAGATAGACAATAAAGCTGAAGAGTTTTTTTTTTATCGCGCTTCTCTCTGGAACTCCCAGCCGCAGTTGAAAAAATATTTTTGCCCAATCCTTGAGGAAGGTTTTATGTTATTTATTAATTTTATTATTTATCAAAACTTTCTACACAAGTAAAAAAAAACATACTGTACAAAGGCGGACCTAAAGCCCTAGGCATTTTCTACCAGTCAACCTTAGGGTGACGCAGAGACAAAACATGGCAGGTGCAGCAAACATGGCAGCATATATTTAACATCACGCTACGACCCTTAGGAGTCGAACAAAAAGAAAACAGAAAGATACGTTAAGCGAAAACGCAGCAGCGCAGGCGGGCGATGCGATGCAACGCGGGTCGGAGGCCAAGAGAGTTTTATAAAAATACTAGCTGTTGCCCGGGACTTCGTCTGCGATCCAGGATGAAAATTAGCCTATGTCCTTACCCAGCGCATGGTTTATCTGTGTGCCACATTTTATCCAAATCCGTTCAGCCGTTTTGGCGTGAAAGCGTTAACAAACAAACTTACTTTCGCACTTATTGCGTTAGGATGGCTGATAATTTAGTATGTTGTGCACCGTACGACCTCCACGCAAAGGAAGTCGCGGGCAGAAGCTAGTGTGGGATAAAGGACCATAGACATGACTTTAATTGGAACCTGAGCCAAAACCTAGCTCTGAACTCAGACATACTTAGACACGCAATTTGTCTTGGAAACGCCCTACGTACCTGACAACCTAACCCAATTTGAGTGAAAACGATACCCTACATTCACCAAAACTACAAAGATACCTCTTCCTTTTTAACTAAGAATATATACAGGTTGGTCAAAAAGTCGTGGATCAAACGAAATAGGGAGTTAAAGGAGGTAATTTGCAACGCTTTTAAAGTGAGAAATAATTTTAGGTAACGCTTAAAAATTTTTGGAAAAAAATGAATTGCTCTTGAAATTGGTACCCAGAGCCGCAATAGAGCTTTTGTAGTGCTGATAAATTATCTAGTAATAATACAACATCGTTTGTTTTTAATTAGTCTATTGTAAAAGAATTCGATATACAAAAATATTCATAACTTTTAGGGCAATTGAATTATGGACATGCTGTAGAAAGATTTTTTGTTGGAAATGACCTCCTTTATCTCCCTATTTCGTTTCATCCACAACTTTTTGACCACCCTGTATATATGAGTAATAGCAAATGATGGTCTGTGGGACCAGTGTAGGGAATTGTATATTTTAGGCGTATTTTACGGCAGGAATAATAAAAAGAAGGTAAAGTAAGCATTTCTATTCCGTTCGAAATTTGCAAGCTCTAAAACCAAGTTATTGCTACTCTTCTGGAATAGGTAAGGCATAAAATAATACTACTTACATAATATTTTTATGTATCTACTATTGATAGTGTATTTATCATTCTGCCGGGGGCTATATTCTAATATTGGGTATTTTTGGCAAGGAATAAAGTAAAATATAACTATGCGTCTCCGACCGCTTAACTGAGACGTTACCTGAGGTAGCAGCGCGGTGCGGGAGGGGTGCGGTGACGTGATGCGAGTGCTGCTTCGTCAACTTGTGACAACTATCACCCCTCCCGCACCGCGCAGCTACCTCAGGCAACGTCTCAGTTAAGCGGTCGGCCTTTAAGACCGATAGCATACCTAAGCATTATCTACCTACTAGCACCACCCCGCGGTTTCACTCGCATCAAGTCTCGATCCCGTGGGAATATTGGGTAAAAAGTATTCTATATCCTAATCCAGATCATGGTCTGCCCATGTGCCAAATTTCGCACTGTACAATACAAACAATCCCTATCAAACAGATAACAAGCAAACACAACTTTAGCTAATAATTAAACATCATCATCACACACCGTCCATGTCATCACAACATATCACCACACACCTCCCTACTAAACCAGTGACACAGTTCGCAACAGCCTATATATTCAGATCACGTATACAGGGTGCGTGCACTTACCCCCCCCCACATTAACCCCTTCACTAGATACATTTTCAAGTAATAAATTAAGTTTTCCCTATCCGGTTTTGTGGGAACGTATTTAGTTTTATATTTTTTTTTTGTTGCTGGATAGGTAATTGCTTTTATTTTTACCGACTTCAAAAAAAAGGAGGTTATCAATTCGATACGTATGTATGTAATATTATTGGAATTGCATTATATTCAAATATGACAATCTATTAGGGCTTCCAAACAAATATACAAAATTTTATAGACGTATGTATGTATGTATGTTTGTCCACGCATATCTCCGTAACTATTAATCGGATCGTGACCATTCTTTTTTTATTGGCTTACATTTGCTTCAACTTAGGGAACAGTGCAAGTTTCAGTTTCATCAAAATCGATTCAGTAATTTTCAAGATATGGACTAAGACGTGAAAGTGTGACGGCCTGGCTTATTGATACGAGCTACGGGTGTAGTGTCAAAGTGAAAACATCTCAAAACCTTGGTCAAATTCTAGTGCAACAACTAAAAATTACCAAATAAAAAGTAATTAAAAAAAATTAAACCGACTTCAAAAAGAAATGAACTCAAAATTATGAAATAACTTTAATTTCGGAAGTCGGTGGCAAAAAACTAAAACTAAAATACAGATCCCAAGACACCGACTTCCGAAATTAAAGTTATTTCATAATTTTGAGTTCATTTCTTTTTGAAGTCGGTTTAATTTTTTTTAATTACTTTTTTTTGTGGGTCGTGATGGTTCTGTAACGGCCTTGTTGATCTCGTTGTTGCAAAGTTTGCGACCGTGAACTTTTGGTAAGTGTTGATCCCCGGGCGAATCAATGGGAGATTTTCAACAAAATATTGTGCATCTATAATTATGATTGTTGGTTCAGTACTGTAACGTGAGAGGTCGAGAGGTACGTCAATCAAACGATATCTTTCTGATAAAGTAATTAAATATTACGTAATGATTTCAAAAGCAGTATTACGTAATCGTTTCATGTTTTTAGGGTTCCGTACCCAAAGGGTAAAAACGGGACCTTATTACTAAGACTTCGCTGTCTGTCCGTCCGTCTGTCTGTCACCAGGCTGTATCTCAAGAACCGCGATAGCTAGACAGTTGAAATTTTCACAAATTATGTATTTCTGTTGCCGCTATAACAACAAATACTAAAAACAAAATAAAATAAATATTTAAGGGGGGCTCCCATACAACAAACGTGTTTTTTTTTCGGTGTTTTTGCCTTGTGGTAGGGAACGTACGCGTTCGTGTGCGAGTCCGACTCGCACTTGGCCAGTTTTTTTACATCTTCTTCCTTCTCTTTCTTCAGATTTGGCTTGACAGTCAAACCTGACGCCTACTTTTTTGCCTTCTCAATTCATATTGGTGTTTATCTTATAGTGTAATGCCATTATCTTATAATTACCAAAAAGGTTGCATACCACAAACCATGCTGATCATAATCTCTACAGTACCTATAATAATAATCATCTGCCTAGCCTTTTCCCAACTATTTTGGGGTGGGCTTCCAGTCTAACCGGATGCAGCTGAATACCAGTATTTTACATGGAGCAACAGCCTATCTGACCTCCACAACCCAATTACTAGTTATTACGATACCCCTTGGTAAGACTGGATATCAGACTTATGGGCTTCTGACGACCCGTACCGACTGTCAAAGATCTACAAATAACAGCCGTGCTTTCCGAGGCACGGAGAGGTCTTGATATGTAAAGATGGTCACCCATCCACGGACCAACCGCGGCAAGCGTAGCTTAAACTGATCAATCGACCCGTGCGGCTGTTATTACTTAGCCACACCTATAATAATAAATAGCTTTATAAAGCTCTTGATGTATTTCAAACACAAAAGCAACTCTTGGTTGGTTCGGTAGAAGTTGTGGTTCGCCCTACACCTTTGACGGCTACAAAGCTATTTATAAAACGGCCATTTTCGACCAAAATCAATCTTTTTAAGAGCCCACAGTTTAGGCTTTCCGCAGCCATTGAAGGCCCAGCATCCATAAAGCAAAGGTAACATCGATCAGGCGCCACAGCGCAGTCGGTTAGACCAGTAAATCAAAATCGCCCACCTGGCCGATGACAAACATTTCCGAGCTAAACAAGAGCTATTAATCCAGAAACGTTTTGAGAGCGCAGTCGAGAATTGGCCTTAAAATGACGCTTTATGAAGCAACAATTTGGAGCAACTTTGACTCATAGTTTGTGTGAGCAAGTTCACGGCAGTTTTTGTTCAGGGTTGCATATTTAGTAAACAAAATTCTTTAAAATGAAACTACAGTCTATTCAAAATTTAGATATAGAGAGTAACTAGCAAGTTACTCTGAAACCAACTTAATAACCATTAACATTTTCTTTCTTCTTCTTTCTTCTTTCTAAAATAAAGTTGATATTTGTTTAACTTGAAATAACATTAATTTGAAATCCATAGTGCTCTATTGAAAACGTTATATAGGTAAGTGTTTGAAGTTGTAGCGCTTTATTATGTAGGAATTAAAGTTATTTTTCCATAAACTCATATTTGTTTACATTTTTGGCAAATAAGTCGCGAATGCAGATTAATGAGTTTTAGGTGTTTCTTGTTTTTCTCACGCGCATATCGTCGACGTGCATGTCGACTAAGTGCGAATAGTTTGCTACGGTAACCGTGGGCCTCATTTTACTTCAAGCTGCCTAGCCATTTTCCAACTATGTTGGGGTCATCTCCCAGTATAATTGGATGCAGCTAAATATCTGTATTTTACATGGATTGACTGCCTATCTGACCTCCGTGGAGTTTCTTGCCCATTCTTCTCCATACGAAAACTACCTTTTGGAATGGGCGACTAGAATCATTTCTATTTAGTTTTTTTTTTGACGTTCAAAAGTGCCTTTAATGTGCCTATTTGAAATAAATGATTTGACTTTGACTTTTCCACAACCCATTTACTGAATAACACCATACCCGATGGTTGGAGTCAGACTTTTGGGTTTCTGACCCGTAATGACTGTCAAAGATCTACGAATGACAGCCGGGACCAATGGTTTAACATGCTATACGAAACACAGAGGGATCTCGATATATAGTGGATGGTTACCCATCCACGAACCAACCGCGGCAAGCGTAGCTAAACCTTTGATCGACACGTGCGGCAGGTATCGTTCAAACACGAGCCTGTCCTCATTTTTGTACTGTTCATAGTAGGTACTTATGGTTTTATTGTTTTGTTAAAATACCTGTAAATCTCCCAATTTAATTTTAAGTCAATCGCATCGGAACTCCGTAACAAGGTATTCTGGGAAAAAGTAATTTTAACGATGCAGAAATTTATGGCGCAAAATTTTTAACAACCGGGATTTTGATTGGCCTTTTACGCAGATTGTTTTTTTTAATTATTGGAATTCGAAAAGCTATGAATTTTTCGACATCGACTTAATAAATTTATGCTCTTATTTATGGAATTTTCCTCCCCACGTTATTCCACTTATAACGAAACTTTGGAGTGCATCCAAAACTACATAGTATTCTAAATCTTAGGATCAAATAAGTCACAAAAAAGTTTTAATGAAAGCAGCATTTTAGCCTCCTAATATTTCTCTTGTCACGGTCGGGGGCACCTAAAACGCCACTCAGTTTTCAACAGCCAAAAGACACTCAGGCAGTATACTTGAAAAGATTCCTTTTCGCACAAGTGCAATGGACAATCATTAACGACGAGATTCTCCGAGATTTTTCGCAGGTAATGGCTTTTATATTTGACATTTGACCTCCAAATGGGCCAGGAAAACGGGTCCGTAGTTTGAGTAGAACATTCGTTTACGTCCAATCGGTTTAACGTTGATTTTAATGGGAGGTTGGGACTATGATAGGCGTCTGTCAATCATGAATGACGTTTTTTTTTTGTTTTTTTTTTTTTTTTTTGCGGATGTGAAATCATCAATCATCAAGTGACCCCTCCCGCTCTGGGTGGAGCGGAAGGGAGTGTCAGTCTCTTACTGACTAAAACCCACCCGTGTTCCTTCCTTAGCCCTTTATTTTCCAGGCCAGCGGTAACCCTTTCGGACAATCCCGCTGACCCGGCAGGCTTCGGCCCTATGGGGCCCCTCCTCGATGCTGACATCTCTTTGAGGCGCGCGTGGAACACGTACGCGCCGTCCGGCACGGGCCTGGTCCTGATCGGACGGTGAGCTACCCATTACTCTCCACCCGCAGGCCCGCGCCTATGGTGGCCGGGAGTCGTCGCGCGGCTCCCGACGCCCGGAGCGTCTCCCGCGGCGGCTGGGACGGGAGGCTCTCTCCCTGAGCCGTCCCGCCACCTCCTTCGCTAGCATGACTGCTTCGCAGAAGGAGGTGACTGCCTCCCACTCCCTCTCGCCCTGGACCATGGCTTGCACCAGGGCCGGGCGCGGTCGCCGCCGCTGCCGATCGCCTCGACGAGGACACGGCGGTGCTCCGCCCAAGCGGGGCCGACCTCCACCGTGATCCGTCCATGATGGGCTGGCTTGAGGTTGAACGTACAGACGCCAGTGTTATCAAGCTACCCGAAACTGGCAAATTTTCCCAATCAACTTTGAACCTTATGCTTTAGCGATAAATTTGAAAATCTATTAAAGAAATTTGACAGATTGTAGTAGCTTGATGTGCTGGCGTCTGGCCATATTCGTGAACAGCATATCAGATATGGGAAATACATCGGTTGGTTCTGTAAGTATGAAAATTAAGATTTCCACGACACCCTCTTAGCAAGCATTCCGTAGTTTAGGTCGCAGTTACGCGCGTTTCGTTCTCCGTTACACCTACAGACATTAGATTAGTTCTGGGTCGGAAACTAATAATGAATGACGACGCAATTTGACAGTTGTCTTTACTCCCGATGTGTTTTTGCCCATCCGAAATCGGGAGTAGAGCTCATTCCGAAGTACTGAACTACGTTAGAAGGGGGCCGTCTCTTCGTTGACGGACTTAGAGAGTACGAATCGTTCGAATTTTGTTGAGTATTGAAGAGAGTCTTCACGAGGGATGATTTTATTTCGGTACGTATGCCACCTTGTACAGTCAGTAACCATCTTTGCTGACTTGCTAAATCGCTAATATCCTATCCTTATCATTCATGTTAAACATTTCCCAATGATCCAAGCCGCGCTATAAATAATATGTGAAACCTCTTTCATCATCATCATTTCAGCCGAGGGGCCCGTAGCTAAATAATAACAGCCGCACCGCACAGGTCGATCGATCAGGTTAAGCTACGCTTGCCGCGGTTGGTCTGTGGATGGGTGACCATCTTTACATACCGTGACCCCTCCGTGCCTCGGAAAGCACATTAAGCCGTTGGTCCCGGCTGTTATTCGTGGATCTTTGACAGTCGTTACGGGTAGTCAGAAGCCCGAAAGTCTGACAACCAGTCTTACCAAGGGGTATCGTAATAATTGGGTTGTGGAGGTCAGATAGGCAGTCGCTCCGTGTAAAATACTGGTATTCAGCTGCATCCGGTTAGACTGGAAGCCGAGCATCAAGCATCCCCCAAGCATCGCCACTTCGATTGGTTTTCTGCTTCTCGCATCCAGCGGATTCCTGTGGCCTTTACCAGGTCATCGGTCCATCTTGAGAGAGGCCTTCCAAACTTACGTTTTCCGGTACGGCAGGGCACATTGCTCGCAGAACAGCCCCGTAACTGCGGAAGACACTAACAGTAGCAATGAATTTCATTTTGACAGTTCAACAACATTCATTGCGTTATTTTATTTTCATTTTGACAGTTCAACAACATTCATTGCGTTATTTTATTGAGCAGACAATTTTTTTGAACATGTGAAGCAATAGATTGGCAATATTCGTTACGCAAATGGGGTGCAGCCGGTTTCTGTAAAAATCTCACCGTGATAACTTAAGTGAAGTGAGTTTGTTTTTGCTAGGAATTGACACTATTGACAGCTCACTCCACGCTCACTTCACCTAAGTTTTCACGGTGAGATTTTTGCGGAATAAGGTGAAGTGAGTTTGTTTTTGCTAGGAATTGACACTATTGACAGCTCACTCCACGCTCACTTCACCTAAGTTTTCACGGTGAGATTTTTGCGGAATAAGGTGAAGTGAGTTTGTTTTTGCTAGGAATTGACACTATTGACAGCTCACTCCACGCTCACTTCACCTAAGTTTTCACGGTGAGATTTTTGCGGAATAAGGTGAAGTGAGTTTGTTTTTGCTAGGAATTGACACTATTGACAGCTCACTCCACGCTCACTTCACCTAAGTTTTCACGGTGAGATTTTTGCGGAATAAGGTGAAGTGAGTTTGTTTTTGCTAGGAATTGACACTATTGACAGCTCACTCCACGCTCACTTCACCTAAGTTTTCACGGTGAGATTTTTGCGGAATAAGGTGAAGTGAGTTTGTTTTTGCTAGGAATTGACACTATTGACAGCTCACTCCACGCTCACTTCACCTAAGTTTTCACGGTGAGATTTTTGCGGAATAAGGTGAAGTGAGTTTGTTTTTGCTAGGAATTGACACTATTGACAGCTCACTCCACGCTCACTTCACCTAAGTTTTCACGGTGAGATTTTTGCGGAATAAGGTGAAGTGAGTTTGTTTTTGCTAGGAATTGACACTATTGACAGCTCACTCCACGCTCACTTCACCTAAGTTTTCACGGTGAGATTTTTGCGGAATAAGGTGAAGTGAGTTTGTTTTTGCTAGGAATTGACACTATTGACAGCTCACTCCACGCTCACTTCACCTAAGTTTTCACGGTGAGATTTTTGCGGAATAAGGTGAAGTGAGTTTGTTTTTGCTAGGAATTGACACTATTGACAGCTCACTCCACGCTCACTTCACCTAAGTTTTCACGGTGAGATTTTTGCGGAATAAGGTGAAGTGAGTTTGTTTTTGCTAGGAATTGACACTATTGACAGCTCACTCCACGCTCACTTCACCTAAGTTTTCACGGTGAGATTTTTGCGGAATAAGGTGAAGTGAGTTTGGTTTTGCTAGGAATTGACACTATTGATAGCTCACTCCACGCTCACTTCACCTAAGTTTTCACGGTGAGATTTTTGCGGAATAAGGTGAAGTGAGTTTGGTTTTGCTAGGAATGGACACTATTGACAGCTCACTCCACGCTCACTTCACCTAAGTTTTCACGGTGAGATTTTTGCGGAATAGCACCGCAGGTAGCCGATGGGGGAGGAAGGTTCTGGAGTGGCGAAACCTCTTTGTTAACCTCAAATAACATTACTAACTAATTTATATATCAGTGGCTACCACACTTTCCTAGACCTAAGCAGTTAGACGGGGTTAGGCGATCGTCAATAATTTAGGGGCATGCTTCGGTGGAGTCACACGATTGAATATATGTTCGAAGTTTAGTCTACCTAAATGGACAAATTGAATATGTTGAGTTTATTTATAGAGTGCTTTAATATTATTGCTAGGTTCTGTTGTACTGCTTTTATATTTCCTTCATGTCGGGACAGGGTGAGAATAACACCTAAAACGTAAACTCTGCTTGCGAGATGCAGGAATTTTGCGTGGCGTCAGTATGATGCGTTGTTCGCCTCTGGCGTTGTAGATACTACTACAGCACTACCAGAGAAGAAGACAAAGCTTAGCACTGGCTTAGAAAAGCAAAAGAAGAAAGTAGTAAATATATATAAATAATATCAATAAATAAGTTTAACATTTCCTTGATACCTTACCCCATGCTCCTTTCACTTTAATAGTCGCGACAATTTCTCCAGCAGTACCTACTAGTAAATATTTGTCCAAGTTATTACCGACCACTTATACTTAAGTCTAAGCCTCTGCTGAGCTATCCCGCGGCTAAAGCGACTGAGCCCAAGTGTTTGTGTTTCGTACTATTTAGATACAAACGGCTTATAGCCGGGGTTAGGTCGTGATAAATTGGCTGAGAATAGGTCTTTCTGTGGAGTTGGTATGGTTATTATGTAGGCCGGGAAGTCTGTTTTAATTCAAGTGATTTCTAGCAATTTTCGCTGCATGTTAACTTAGAAAAATAATATGTTTTTGCTGGGAGTCTCACTCTCAACTCACGTCAAAATATCAAAGTTCAATGAAATTAACATTGTTAGGATGGACGTGAAATTAACTTTGTTTTTGTTTGTCAACAAGTACCTAGAACTTGTTGAGAGACCTACACTGTCCTTTCATATCTATTAACACTGTTGAAAAAAATGTAAAAGCCAATTATTTTTAACAGAATAACCGTGGAGTTTCTTACCCGCTCTTCTCCATAGGAAATTACCAATTGGAGCCGTGTACCTAGCTTTTGACGTTTCAAAGTCAAAGTCAAAGTCAAATCATTTATTTCAAATAGGCACATTAAAGGCACTTTTGAACGTCAAAAAAAAACTAAATAGAAATGATTCTAGTCTATTCTTTCATAACTGCATTACTTTAAATGAAATAGAATATTTAGAATTTCAAAATATTTTGTATTAGAATTTACTAAATTGGGAACCGCTCACACCATCGATTTACACGAATTGAAGAATCTCCCCAATGTAGGAAACTGTCGAGTAGCGAATTTGTCGAATTTTGAATATATCCAATACGGAATCTGTCCTTTAACGAACTTAAAATGTTATTTACCTTATCAAAACAGTACTTTTTTCTGCCCTGCAGTTTAATTTTTGAGTATAAAATGTTCGACATTAAACGATGTCCTTTCTGATTTTGGCAGGCACTGCTCTGTAGGATAAAAGCGCGCCGTCGACGCACGTTTCTAAAACGCGCGTAAGTACTCAATCCAAAGTCTTCAATACATGCAAAATTCCTCTACTATTTTCTTGCTGAATAGGTTTTTTGCAAACGGCCAGGATAAATCACTACGCTGAAAAGAATTGCAAATAAAGAATAAAATAAAAATGCTGCTTACTATGCATAGGTTGCGTGCGAACGTGTAGCATTGCTATGAGGACTGTGATAGGCACGATCTGTCACACGTAGGACACCTACTGGATCCAGGATTGGTTGATTTGTGAAGTAAACTAAGGCACCAATATAATAAAAAAATAAAGCCTCTTTATTCCATAATCACACTAATATTATAAAGGCGAAAGTTTGTGAGTGTGTGTTTATATGTTTGTTATTTCTTCACGCTCAAACGGATAGATTAATTTTGATAAAATTTTGTATGGAGGTAACTGACACCCTGGATTACCATAAAGGCTACTTTTTGTCCCGATATTCCCACGGGATCGACAGTTATGCGGGAGAAACCGCAGGGCGCAGCTGTTAAAAAATAAAGTAAAAAAAGTAAATAATATGTAAATCTCTTTGGTTAAAAGTCTCCTCCCTTTATTGCCATTCTTTTCCGTCCTGTGCTGCTGCAGGACAATTCTAGCCCACTACATTCTCGATCTTGTCGACCCATCTTTCTCGGGGTCGTCCTTGTTTCCATTTTCCTTTTATGCCTGCACACATGGTGGCTCTTTTACTCATTTTATGTCTAGTAGCAATCATCATCTGCCTAGCCTTTTCACAACTATGTTAGGGTCGGCTTCCAGTCTAACCGGATGCAGCTGAATACCAGTATTTTACATGGAGCGACTGCCTACCTGACCTCCACAACCCAGTTACTGGGTAATGCGATACCCCTTGGTAAGACTGGTTGTCAGACTTTTGGGCTTCTGACTACCCGTAACGACTGTCAAAGGTCCACGAATGACAGCCGGGACTGTGCTGAACGTGCTTTCCGAGGCACGGAGGGGTCTTGGTATGTGAAGATGGTCAACCATCCACAGACAAACCGCGGCAAGCGTAGCTTAACCTGATCGATCGACCCATGAGGCTGTTATTACTTAGCCACAAGCCCCCTACATCTCTACCTCTACATTATCCACATAGATTAATTATTAAAGTATGTGCTTAGAGTATTGACATTAAATATATTAAGATACACTAGCAGCGCCCCGCCGTTTAACCCGCATAAGTATCGATCCCGTGGGAATATCGGGATAAAGACTATCCTATGTCCTTACCCGGGATACAATCTATCCCTCTGCCAAATTTTATCGAAATCCGTTCAGTGGTTTAGGCGTGAAAAGGTAACAGACAGACAGAGTAACTTTCGAATTTATAATATTAGTATGAATTTCGAATAAGTAGTCACTTTTATCCAATCCGTGACCCATTTGGGTGATGGATTGGATAAACTTAAAACCCCTGATAATCTTCATGGGCGTAATATTTCACCAGCCAAACAAAATGAGTGTCACACAACATTTGAAAGATGTCTACTGCATTAGTAATGCTGGCCATCCCTGATATCGGACCGTCTGTCCCGCACACCTATAAATTGTAGCCTATCAGAGGTACGCCACAGTACAGGCAGATAAACAAGGTTTACTCCACACAACGCGGTATAACACACACCAGGGGCACACCGTGCTGCAAGACATGTGGGTTTAATTACACACTTGTAGATAACCCGCACTAGGCACGCGAGGTTGATAACGGCCTGCGCCCTCTCACACAGAGAGGAGGTCCGAGTTTCAGCGGTAAGGACATTATAGAGACTAAAAAATGAAAATAATGTGGAAAAAACACATAAAATGGATGTCATCATCATCATCATCATCAGCCTATAGCAGTCCACTGCTGGACATAGGCCTCCCCTAATGAGCGCCATAGCGCCCTGTCTTCAGCTAGACGCATCCAGCATCTGCCTGCAGTCTTTCGCAGATCGTCATCTCACCTGGCCGGAGGGCGTCCCACACTACGTTTGCCGAGTCGTGGTCTCCACTCAAGAACTCGTTTACCCCAGCGGTTGTCGGTTCTTCGCGAGATATAGCCGGCCCACTGCCACTTCAGCTTGCTAATTCTTTGAGCTATGTCGATAACTTTCGTTCTCTGTCGGATGCATTCGTTACGGATCCTATCCTTCAGAGAGACTCCGAGCATAGCTCTTTCCATAGCTCGCTGAGCGACTTTGAACTGGTGGACCAGCCGTATCGTGAGTGTCCACGTTTCAGCCCCGTAGGTCATGACGGGTAGGACGCACTGATTAAAAACTTTCGTTTTCAAGCATTGCGGTATAGATGACGAGAAGACTCGACGCATGGATGCCATCGAATGGATGTATTGCCTATTAAATCATTAATTACTCAAATGTTTTAGCATTACGCATTTGATTAACAGCTGTACGATAAATTTTATTGTGTGCGCCGCAAGTCCGGCTATTAGAATAGACATCATCACGATACTGTTCTTTTCAGATTTGAACTGCGGGGTAAACTTCTAACACACATAAGATTGCAATCGATCGCAATGCCTTTCATTTTGACAGTTCTGCCATGTTTATCGTGTTATTTACGAATTTTTCGAACCTATGAAGCAATGGATTAGGATATAGAGGTATGAGGAACAGGGTGTAAAGTTCACTCAAACTCTATAGAAAAGGGAGGATCCTCCGACCAGACGGGTGTTGTGTCTGGCGGGCAACTGCCCGATGATTCATATCGGGCCGTTGTATAGCTATATGCTAGTTGCGCGGTAAACTCTGCTTGCGAATTGCAGGATTTTGTGTGGCATTTGTAGATACCGCTATAAGGAGTTTGCTTCAAAACCCTCGGTTTTGATGGAAAGTGTGTTACGCAATTAAAGCTCAATTGCTACTTTGCCAGACAACTAAATTTTCTTTTTGGAACACCACTGCTGACCAATAAATATTTATTGACCTTCTGAACTCTCTTCTTACACACGCAAAACATAATTTTAAAGGTATATGCTCTGTCACGTGGTTACACCTGACCGCTTTCAGCTCGCATTTTTTAAATAAAGCAGCATTTCCTGGAATGTAAATCCGATCATCCTCCAAATCAGAACGAAATAAAATGTCCGATCGTGCAAAATATTTTATACAAACTTCTGTTAAAATTGTTATTAATAAAGCGACAGGATTTCGGGCGAGCAATATTTTTATTACTTTACGATTTTATAAGTTTTTTTTTACATTCATAAAGGTTTTATTGCAACGTGCCTCCGGTTCGGACGAATTCTGTATGCCTTTTTGAACAAGTCTAGAACAAAATGCACGAAAAAGAGCAAAAGCTAGATTTTGTTTGTTTGTTTGAACGCGCAAATTTCTGGAACTGCCTGCCGGATTTGAATCGTTTTGCATTTGATAGCCCAATTCTTGAGGAAGGTTATAGTCTACTTACCACCACGCTAGGACCCTTAGAATCCGAGCAAAAAAGAAAAAAAGTCAGACCGAACGCTGAGCGAAAACGAAATAAAGCACGGGCAGGCGATACGATGCGACGGGGTGGGTCGGGGGAACAAGAAATTTCACGCGGACGAAGTCGCTAGCAGAAGCCAGTACAGAATATGAACGTACCGATACAAACATATTTTTATCATCATCATCATTTCAGCCGAAAGACGTCCACTGCTGCACATAGGCCTCCCCCAAGCACCTCCACTTCGACCGGTTCTGTGCTTCTGGCATCCAACGGGTTCCTGCGGCCTTCACAAGGTCGTCGATACCACCTTGTGGGAGGCCTTCCAACGCTACGTCTTCCGGTACGCGGTCGTGGCGACCGCGTACCGGAAGACGTCCAGACGTCCAGAACCTTTCGGCCCCATCGGCCATCTGTTCTGCGAGCAATGTGCCCTGCCCACTGCCACTTAAGTTTGGCAATTCTTCGATACAAACATATTTTTATATCTAATTATGTACCTAGACCTAATAATATTCAAAACACGTATCTAATACTTGCAAATAGGTAACTACATACCTCTATTCGCGAGCATATAAGTGCTTCACTTAAATGTAATCGTACGGGTTCCATTAAAGGTATTGGTATCTCCAAAAAGTAGATAAAATAGTGTTATTTATAATGCTTAATGTATTAGCTGGTGACAAATGATGCGTCTGAGGCTTTTGGGCATAAGCTTGGGGCCATGTGGTTTGCTTGACAGTTGACAGAATACCGCATCACGTAATCGTAAACTCAAGTAATAACGAAATTATGGGACTTATTACTTTAAGACAGACAGTTAAAACAGAACCAGACCAGATAAATTGTCATTCTTCTGCCCTTAACACAATTTATTTAGCGTCGGCGCAACATGTCTTTTTCTTCCATACTTCTCTATTAGTCGTCATCTCGGTAGTCATTCCCTTTCTAACCATCTAGATAGATAGATAGATAAACCATTTATTTGGCGCACACAAAAAGACAGCACAACACACAAAAGTACAATATAAGATGATAACCAAACTAACTACATAAAATATAAAAACAAGGTGCCGATAAAAAAAAAAAAAAACAAAATGAAAAACACACTTAGCGAAATAAAAGTGACACTTGACTATGACGAATAAAATTAGTAGGTAACGAAACGTACACAGTGCAGTGTGCGTCTCAAGGTTGCACCAAATGGGAGTCCAGCTCAGCATGTGTCAGGCAAATGTACCTGACGCTGATATTCTGCTGGATCCCTGCTGTGACACACGGACGTTGAGAAGACGAGATAAATTGGTGTTGGGACAGGTTAAGTGCAGAGTGAAGTTTTGTAAGTATACCCACTTTAATTATGTATTTTCTACATCAAGTTTTGCGTTGGAAAATGTTCTTGTTCGTAGGTGTGTTAATAGGTATTGCGCTTTGATTACTTGATTCTTATATATCTCATCATTCACACAGTCTATCCATCGTTTCTTTGGTCAGACCAGATAAATGAAATCACACTATCACATCACACCACGGATATCGTCACACTAATATTATAAAGGCGAAAGTTTGTGAGTGTGTGTGTGTTACTTCTCCACGCTCAAACGGCTGGACCAATTTTGATAAAATGTTGTATGGAGGTAGCTGACACCCTGGATAAACAACATATAGGCTACTTTTTATCCCGATATTCCCACGGGATCGACACTTATGCGGGTGAAACCGCGGGGCACAGCTACTAACAAATAAAGATCACATTAGGTAAATAATATTTGAAATCTTTACCGTTATTCGGTCAGAAAAAAGGAAACCTTATCAGAATTAATTGAGAAATCAATTAAAAACCAATAACAATCATTCTAGATAATATTAGATAAGAATTGAATATAAAATGAATTGCTTTGAAGAAAATTAAACATTAATATATCTACCAGCAGCAGCAAATGACAAAGTCTTTGATAATGTCTCCTCTATACATATTCGCTTTTATAATCCACGGTGTGTTTTCGACCACACCTTGCAAAGACGGAGTGGAAATCGTATCGATGGAAACCAAGAATCCTGAAGATCTTCTGGGAAACTGGACCTACGTCTACCATTGGGACCCCAAGATAAAATTGACCAAAGAATTCCTTGACAATGCTGTTCACCAATTCGAATGCCCTCAAATGTATTTCGAAGCAATCACCCCGGAGTTGGTGAAAGCCAAGGAAGCTGAATGTGCGAAGTACAAGATCCCTTTCAACTGGGCTGATGCTAAACTTAAAGTGGATGCTCCGGCTTTGAAAATGAAGTCTGGTGTTATTATATTTGGAGAAAAAGAAAATTGGATGGCAGTGGACTGTATTACGATGGTCAGAGTTGTGATAAAAAAGGTGTCTGATGATTATATAGCTATGACTAACCCTGATATGAATTCCGAGTCCGAATTAATTGTCCGAGAGCCTCCGACTTTAGATGAGCTGAAATGTGTTGCTCATAATGTGGATGTTGGCAAAGGTATGTCAGGTTTTGGAATTTGTTACAAGAAGTAAATGATACTGATCTGAATAAACACGTAATTATGAGTTCTGTGATTTTACTTTTGCAATAAGTGATGATAACTGATAATGTAATAAATGTTTTACCCGAATACCAGCTCGTGTATAATGCACTTATGATATTTAAACCTGTTATAAATACTTATATTTACAGTTATATTTCACTCAATATGGAATCTACATTCATATCATAGACCATTAACAAAATGATATAAAACTCATTAGAAAGTAATAAATAAAGTAATGATTTGTATTTTGTCTATTACGTAAAATATCTCTTCTTTAAATTAATTAACAATGAGGTTTACTATCGTATTTCTCATATCAACCCGAGAGAAAATTACAATGAATAGTATAAAAGCCCCGAGGCTAAGTAATAATAGCCGCACGGGTCGATCGATCAGGTTAAGCTACGCTTGCCGCGGTTGGTCCGTGGATGGTTGACCATCTTCACATACCAAGACCCCTTCGTGCCTTGGCAAGCACGTTCAGCACGATCCCGGCTGTCATTCGTAGATCTTTGACAGTCGTTACGGGGGGGGTGTCAGAAGTCCGAAAGTCTGACAACCAGTCTTACCAAGAGGTATCGTATTACCCAATAACTGGGTTGTGGAGGTCAGATAGGCAGTCGCTTCATGTAAAATACTGGTATTCAGCTGCATCCGGTTAGACTGGAATCCTACCCCAACATAGTTGAAAAAAGACTAGGCAGATGATGATGAGTATAAAAACCGTTCTGGGTTCCGTACCACAAGGCAAAAAACGCCGAAAAAGAAACACGTTTCTTGTATGGAGACCCCTTTTAATTTTTATCATTTGTTGTTATAGCGGCAATAGAAACAAACACAATTACGGTTCATGAGATATAGCCCGCTGACGGTCAGACGGACGGACGGACAGCGGAGGCTTAGTAACAGGGTTCCGTAGGCACCCTTTGGGTACGGAACCCTAAAAAGCAAAGAAGGCTACTACCAGCCTTTAAAATTAATATGCAAATTACTAAAAACATTATAACAACTGATAATATCAGGAGTCATTACCGTTATTGCATACATCATACTTAAGTTATCTTCATGTAAAAATCAATTAAGAAACCAATTAAAAGCCCTCAAATATAATAAGACAACATATTTACATAAAAGGTGGTGCATTTTTCAAGTGATGTCATTTTCGATCAAGTCTTCGACAAAATCACTTCTGGTCACAGTAATATCAAAGATCAGACAAAACCATCATGGTTCCTCTCTTCGTATTGACTTTAATCGTCCACGCTGTGTATTCGACCACGCCTTGCCAAGACGGAATTGAAATCGTATCAAAGGAGACCAAGAATCCTCAAGATATTATTGGAAACTGGTCCTACGTCTACCAATGGTACAACATGAATAAATTGGATCAGGAATACGCCGATGACGAGGCTGACCACGTGATGCAATGCCCTGGAATTTCGATCGAAGCGATCACCCCAGAATATGTCAAAGCGAAGGAGGCTGAATGCGAAGACTCTTATGCACCATTTAACTGGGCTGATGCTAAATTGAAACTAGATGCTCCTCTGATGAACATGAAAGGAGGAATCCTATTTATTGGGGAGAAGGAGAACTGGATGATGTTGGAGTGCAAGTTGATGGTTCGCGTTGTGTTGAAGAAGATGTCTGAAGATTACATCGTGATGTTCAATCCGGAGCTCTTTCATATTTACACAATGATTGCAAAAAGGACCCCGACTATGAAGGAGTTGAACTGTATTGCCCATAATGTAGATGTGGGCAAACGTTTGTTGGGTTCCAGACTTTGTGTTTGATTTAATTGAGAGTGCATTACTTTATGTTGAATAAACATCTGTATTGAAACCGGGCTTTTGCTAACTGTGACAGATATCTGCTAGCCCTTGATTATACTATATTTTTTAATTGATTGATATACTCTGCTATTCATTGATAGGTACCATCCCATGCTGTTCTTTGTTGTACTGCCCCGTTGGTCTCGTGGTCGCAAGTGCGACTGCTGAGCGTGGGGTCCTGGGTTCGATTCCCGGGCCGGGCAAATGTTATTGGGTTTGCCATTGGGAATTTCTTAGTTAAAGCCCTGAGTTTGGAAGTTGGCGGTATGATGACCCGTGCCTCGGAAATCACGTTAAGCCGTTGGCCCTGCGCCTGCTTTCCTCTAATTTTTATTTCTTTCTTATTTGCAAAATAGTTGGGCAAACGTCATCTAAAAGTGTTCCAAATTTCAAGTTGATGGCATTAGTAGTTCTTGGGATATCCAGCAGTGACAGACAGACAGACAGTCAGGCAGACAGACAGACAGAGTCTCACCATAAGGGTTCCGTTTTACCATTTTGGCCCGGAACCCTAAAAACGCTGAAAAAAAAGGTTCTTGATTATAACAGCAATAGAAACAAACACCATTACGGTTCATGAGTTACAGCCCGCTGACGGTCAGACGGACGGACGGACAACGGAGGCTTAGTAATAGGGTTCCGTAGGCACCCTTTGGGTACGGAACCCTAAAAAGCAAAGAAGGCTAGGTACTACCAATATATACCAGCCTATAAAATTAATAAGCAAATTACTAAAAACATTATAGCAACTGATAATATTATGAGTCATTACCGTTATTGTATACATCGTTATCTTCAGGTAAAAATCAATTAAGAAACCAATTAAAAGCCCTCAAATATAATTAGACAACATATTTAGATAAAAGTTGGTGCATTTGTCAAGTGATGTCATTTCCGATCAAGTCTTCGACAAAGTCACTTCTGGTCACAGTAATATCAAAGATCAGACAAAACCATCATCCTCCATCCATCCATCTCGGTTCCTCTCTTCATATTGACTTTATTCGTCCACGCTGCGTATTCGACCACGCCTTGCCAAGACGGAATTGAAATCGTATCAAAGGAGACCAAGAATCCTCAAGACCTTATTGGAAACTGGTCCTACGTCTACCAATGGTACAACATGAATAAATTGGATCAGGAATACGCCGATGACGAGGCTGACCATATGATGCAATGCCCAGGAATTTCGATCGAAGCGATCACCCCAGAATATGTCAAAGCGAAGGAGGCTGAATGCGGAGACTCTTATGCACCGTTTAACTGGGCTGATGCTAAATTGAAACTAGATACTCCTCTGATGAACATGAAAGAAGGAATCCTATTTATTGGAGAGAAGGAAAACTGGATGATGTTGGAGTGCAAGTTGATGGTTCGCGTTGTGTTGATGAAGGTGTCTGAAGATTACATCGTGATGCTCAACCCGGAGCTCTTTTATATCTACACAATGATTGCAAAAAAGACCTACTATGAAGGAGTTGAACTGTATTGCCCATAATGTAGATGTGGGGAAAGGTTTGTTGGGTTCCACTTGGGACTTTGGACTTGGGACTTTGTGTTTGATTTAATTGCGAGAGTGCATTACTTTATGTTGAATAAACATCTGTATTGAAACCGGGCTTTTGCTAACTGTGACAGAGCCCTTGATTATACTATGCCTCGGAAATCACGTTAAGCCGTTGGTCCTGCACCTGGTCCCTCCCTGGTCGTGTCGGATTACCGTCCGAGACTATAAGAGTGAGGACGAGAGAGTGCACCTGTGTCTGCGCACACACTTGTGCACTAAATATCTCCCGCGCCAAAGGCTGGTCTCTGCTGAAATTGGTCGCCATGGTCGAAGTTTGGTTTGGAAGACTTTTTTTTATTCATTGTTAGACACCGATAATTATAATAGTGTGCACTATAAATGAGAACACGATAGCAAGATCAAAATCTACACAATCGTTCTGTGAACTTGTTAGAAAACTTCAAAACTGAAAAAGTATTTCTAAGTAAAAAGCACGTGGGAACAAACTGAAGGTATAGGCGTTCAAGTTGAACGCGAACACGCCGCAGACGATAAACGCAGTTATATTAAGAAAGTTGCTCCGTACTTAGCGATAGTTTAAAATCTCGATATTCCCCACTAAAGTAGAACTTTCAAACTTTATCTGCGAAGATTCCGCGCAATATGGAAAGCGTGTAGTGACTGCGTGTTTGCATCTTATTACAGACTTAGATTTTGTTAGAAAATATTGGGAGGAATGGGGAAGTGGGAGTTTGTGAGCTGTTTGTTTAAAAAAATTAGACAAGTCTAAGAGTGCTTAGCGGATTGGGATATTGTCAGCATAATCCCTAGTGCTTCTCATTACCCAACTCAGCCTATCACAGTCCACTGCTAGACATAGGCCTCTTCCAGGCTGCGTCCCAAAGCTGCCCATTATGTATTTTGTAGAGTTCGATTTATTTTTTGTTATGTAGTTTTGTGGTGCACAATAAAGTATATATAAATAAATAACACCCGGTCCTCCTGTCTGCTTCTCATTAGACAGACAGCAATTAGCACAGGGCATTAAACTCAATGTAGGAAAAATTAAAAACACTAAAACTTTGCGTTTTTCTGAGAAAAGAATTTACAAATTTAATTACGACTGGGTAAGCAAATAAAATATAAAAATCATTGAGTTTAACCACTTGCACATGGACCCGACGGTATACGACTAATAAAACATTGAAATGAGAATAATAAGGTATTAATTATTATTTTAATTGGAATACCAACGGATCAAAAGGAGCGGGTATGTAAGGATCGTTGCAGGTACGTGTTCTGTAGTTTCTATCCCTTGGGGAAAAGGCGTGAGTTTATGTTTATATGTGGAATAACAACAAGAAGTCAATAAATCAATCTACCTACCTTTTCCCAACTATGTTGGAGTCGGCTCCCAGTCTAACCGTATGCAGCTGAATACCAGGAGTTTACATGGAGCGACTGCCTATCTAACCCCTACAACCCAGTTACTGGGGAACACGATACCTCTTGATGATATTATAACTTATAGCACTGAGTGACCTAAACCCACACCTAAAGTCACCCTTTTCTGTATCATACGTAGTCCATTTTTACACAGAAAAGTGTGACTTAAATGTGGGTTTAGGTCACATGGGCTATAAAATATGTAGTATAACTACGGCGAGGGTGCTAAACGCCGTGTACTAGTAATGTACAGACGCTAGCACATCAAGCTACCCGAAACTGTCAAATTTTCCCAATCAACTTTGAACCTTATGCTTTAGCGATAAAGTTGAAAATCTATTAAAGAAATTTGACAGATTGTAGTAGCTTGATGTGCTGGCGTCTGTACTAATTCGTACATCATAACTTAATATTATAAATACGAAAGTAAGTTGGTTTGTTACGCTTTCACGCTAAAACGGCTGAACGAATTTGGATGAAATTCGACACAGATAGACCATGACCTGGGCAAGGACTACTTTTCATCCTGGATCGCAGACGAAGTCGCGGGCAACAGCTAGTTACCCATAATTCTCATACAAATATAGGTGGAAAACAGACATAAATATAATAAATAACATGATAACTGGAAAACACTCGAACTATCGGCTCCGCAATAACTTGAAGTACACTCAAGTACATAAGTCGTTGTGTGAGTAGTTGCAAATTGTTATTAGCTTTGTTATTACTTAGGACACGGTAACTTGCGTATTCGTCTGTTTTTGCTGATAAGCATCACTTGATGTCGTTGATGTTGTAAGTTTTGGTACTTTCCTTGTTTTTATGATGGTGTATGCATGAATATTTTCTTATGGCCAATCGGCATTAAAATAAGGTTGATGTAAAATAACTTGGTATACACCACCCAGGTAAACTGAATAATGAAAAATTGTCTAGGCTTCGTATTTTGTCCTTTGAAGGGGTAAGAATTTTTCAGCCGTAACTTCTACATCCACATTTTACAGACAAAAAAAATCCGTACAGTCAGCATATGCGTGATTCTCGTCACGACCGTGACACGGGTCGGATACGGTCAGCACAATTTGTCTCTTGACCGCAATACATCCATCAATTACCCGTTGCAGATATCGCCGATGTGGGAGCGAAAAATGTGGATGAACCCTTACTGATTTTCGGTGACGTATATTTGAAACAATTTTGTGTGGCGTGCGTAACATTCACTCTCGATTCGGGAGCGGAGCGAAATATGTGTGCGTGCCCTTAATATTTTTTTGTGAATTAAAATCTATGTCAGCTGCTAGTAGTACAGTCAGCTTCCAAAAGATGTATACATCGACCAAAAACGATTTAATGGTCTGCAATTTGTGTTCCATAATACTGAATCAAGGTGTAGATACAATTAAGTACCCAATGTTCAATATGTTATTAGCTACACATTGTCTTTTATATAGATTATGTAACTCTGATTGTCAATGTATAATATCTTTTTTGAGGCTGACCGTACCTACTGTTATATATTTTGTAGAGCAAAAAATCGCACATAAATAATAAATTTTATTAGTACGAGCTGTCATGTGCATATAATAGGAAAATATGAAACAACGCCATTAGTATTTTAACTCATAATAACCGTACATCATCTGCGCATACATGGAAACGGGGAATGGCTCGAAAGTATGTATTTGTGCACACACAAAACACCTAATAGGAAAAAATACTGAAAGATAGAAGAGCACAAAGGTAAAGGTAAGTATTAGGAAACTGTAACCTTTCATGGTCTACATGGAAGTCCTTGAACCGTCTCCAGATACAAGTGGGAAGGTATAACTCCAGACTGGTAAAGTGGGGCTACCTCGACGGAACGGCCCATGCTCCACCTCCTATCCTGCCCTCTGTGTCCCAAAACATGCAGTCAAAGTGACCTCTGCGCTGCCACCGACAACGCCGTGGAAGTGGCAAAGTTTTGAGCCACAAAATTTGAATAACTGTCGTGCCAGCGACATGAAGAAGAAGTCATGAATTGAGAGAATAGTAACCAATGCAGCATGGCAGCCGTAAAACATTCAATTATTTTTTTAGCTGTACAAAGGATAAAATTCATTTCGTACCTACCCAAAAGTTAAAGTGCTGGCCAGAAAAAAAAAGTACTGCTGTATTTTGGGAAATTACCTCTTGAGCATTTTCTACTATTACAACGAAAGTCTACCATAAACACCACGGCTGCGACTTGAGATTGAAAATGCCAAAAAACATAATTATTTTAATGACAAGTTTATGGTTTAAACATGTTCAGGATATTAAATACAATTAAAAGTTGGTATTTTTACAAGCTTCTAATTAGCTTACACTGTTCGTATGTAAGTATGTATTTTTAATGGTATGCTTAACACACTTGTGTTAAAAATATGATTTTCGGCATTTTCAATCTCAAATAGCAGCCGGGGAAAAAAATGCTCAAAATGTTACTTCCCATAAGAAAATTGTACTTTTTTTTTGGTCGGCACTTTCATTTTCTGGTATTAAATGTTCAACACTTGAATGATATCGTTTCTACATTTATAATTGGATGGTGTGGCTAATATAGAGTAGTATATCTTCAATATTCTATCTGTCCCTTTGGAAGGACGAAGGGAACGTTTCATCCCCGAAAATTAAAATATCAGACGAAGTCACGAGGCACAGCTAATTCCTAAATAAAAATACCCAGTCGTCTTGAAGGTATTTAATGATAAAAGACAGCCTTTTGCTTATTTTCCTCAGCAAGTTGTTAAGGATTATTTAATTTGCAGACTTCGAGGAAAAGGGGTGCGATGGTAAGAAAGGGTGCCAAAATAATTATTAAAAGAAAGGGTACGATGTATTTATTTTGGGCAGTTTTTTTGATGTTTAGAAACGTGGGGGAATGAATTTATGAAGTTTCTTACAAAGAAAAAGCCACCTTATCAAAAGGTGCTAACAATAATGTGTAGTACACAATAATGTGTAGTGCACATGCGTGGATTGCTTAGGGCATCAAGTATCTAGTCTTAATCCGGCACTATCTATACGCCATCAAATAGGGAATGGAATCCGCAATCCAAAGCACAAAAACCAATCACTCAAGCAAGGTCTGAAAGGATAACAGTAACCAATAAAAAAGTAAAAAAAAACATAAAAGTACAATCTGCGAAAGTGTAGATAAAAATACGGTTTTTAATCCTCTCTAAATAAAATGCTTGCCAAATGCATACAGGAAGCGAGGATAAGGTCAATTCGCACTTAACAGTTTTTTAGAGCCGCAGTTCAGCGCTCAAATATTCGGAGCCCGTAACGAAAGCGTAACACTTGTTTATAGCCGTTTAAAAACTTTTAACTGAACACTAAAACTGCATTTAGATAACTCCATTGCAATTCGAATTCTATTTTATAGGCTATAAGGTCCAAAGTTTCGCAGTGCTAGATATTACGGAAGGATTAAGTCGTCTTCTGTTTGAGTACGAAAATGAAAAACCTCTTCCCGCACTAGCAACGGGTTTTGGGATATTATTAAAAATGTCTTATAGTATATTTGTGTGTGGAAATAATTAGTTTCTGCAGTAAAATTTTAGCACCCATTTCCTCGTAGAGCTTAGTTGAAAATTTAAGGAGTTTTATGTCTATCTACACGCTCTATTAAAGATTTTACTCATGAATACTCATAATACTCATAATCTTAGCACATCGCTTTGCTGCACGAACTGCAGCAAAGCGATGTGCTAAGATTATGTTTGATATCGGTCAGCTAGCTCCCCGATATTCATCCCGATATTCCCACGGGATCGACACTTATGCGGGTGAAACCGCGGGGCACCGCTAGTAACAAATAGAATAGAATAGAATACTCTTTATTATGTACACCATATAAATTACGGACATAATAATAGAAACAATACAAAGGGTGACACAATGGGCGGTCTTATCGCTAAAAGCGATCTTTTAAAGACAACCTTTGGATGGATTAAAAAGGGGAAGGACAGACAAATACTGTAGGTAGTCTGTGGTGTACTATTTACATAATACAATAAATACATACATAAAGTATATTATACTAATCTAAATAAATATATACATATAATAATAAACATGAAACAGGAGCAAAGAAAATATAATGATGATGTTTAAGGAGAGTGCTTTTTAATTAACCGTAATTTTAAAAATGGACAAAGATTGAGCACGCCATACCGACACGGGCAAGTCATTCCATAACCGTACTGCTTGAACAGTAAAAGATTTGTCATAGAAACTGGTGGAATGCATCGGCATCTCTAGTCTCAGGTTTTCCGATGACCTCAGATATCTATTATGAGTGTCATGAAGGAACTTGAAACGTTCTTTAAGATAAGTGGGGGTTTTAGGATTAAACAAAATAGTGTATAGCTGAAACAAGATATGAGAATTCCGGCGAAGACGTATGGGAAGCCACTTGAGCTTTGTACGAAATTCTGAAATGTGATCATATTTGCGCAGGCCAAATATAAATCTTATGCAAAAGTTTTGAAGTCGCTCAAGTTTATCTAGTTGTGCCTCAGTAAGATCTGGATAACTGACATCAACGTAGTCAAGGATGGGAAGTAAAAGGGATTGTGCAAGCGCAGTTTTAGTGGCAGTTGGAAGAAAGCTCCGCAATCGTCTTAGTGACTTACTAGATGCAAAAATTTTGCGACTTACCTCCTGTAGCTGAGGACCCCAAGAAAGATGTTTGTCGATCCAAACCCCAAGGTTCTTAACCTTTTCGCTGAAAGGAATAGCAGTTCCGTTAAATTGAACCTGGGGAAGTTGCGACCAGTTTATCTTGGGGATCATCCTTGAGCTGCCAACAACAATGACTTGAGTCTTCGTTGGGTTAACCTGCAACCCATGCGCCTCACTCCACTCACAGATTGAAACCAAATCCTTGTTGATGAAATAAAGATTAAATTAGAAAATAAAATTTGAAATCTTTACCGTTATTCTGTCAGAGAAAAGGAAACGTTAATAGAATTAATTGAGAAATCAATTAGTTATTTTTAACAGTTATTTTTCACTTTATAGTGTTTTTTGGAAGTCGGTTGTTTTTTTTTGTAAAAAAGTTTTTATTTTTCACTTTTTAGTGGGTCAGTTTGTAATTGATCTATGTTACAATAGCCTAATGTCAACTGCTCATCACCTTTTACAAAATATTGCTATTCCCGATGCAGGGACATTAATTATTGAGGAGTTCTCCTAGTAAGAACCAGGAGAACTCCTCAACAACCACTCACCATACGCATTGTGACGAGGATAAATCGTTTAGCAACCATATTAAAGTAATCGAATCGCAACCCGTGAAATATTTGTCATTGAGTAGTTCCGATAGCCATCTGTGGTCTTCATCATCAGCTCCACTTTACCAAATGATGATTTCCGAGAGCAAATGCTCAAGTTACCTAAAAAAATACCCAATTCGCTATAGCTTTGCCTATAAAATTTGAGGGTTTCCCACGATTTCCATGGGATCCTTTCATCAGATTCCAACTTGATGATAATGGGACCACCTCGAGAGTATACCCTTTCGAACAAAAAAAGAATTTTGAAAATCAGTCCACAATTGGCGGAGTAATCGCGTAACAAACAAACAAAAAAAAAACAAAAAAAAACATACCGTCGAATTGAGAACCTCCTCCTTTTTTTAACTCGGTTAAAGACCAATAACAATCATTCTAGATAATATAAGATAAGAATTGAATAAAAAAAAATAAAAAAAACATACCGTCGAATTGAGAACCTCCTCCTTTTTTGAAGTCGGTTAATAAAATGACTTCCTTTGAAGAAAATTAAACATTATTATACCAGCAGACTCGTATTATTACATCTATATTCGTCCGCAAAGGACAGTCTTTGATAATGTCTCCTCTATACATATTTGCTTTTATAATCCACGGTGTGTTTTCGACCACACCTTGCAAAGAAGGAGTGGAAATCGTATCGAAGGAGACCAAGAATCCTGAAGATCTTCTGGGAAACTGGACCTACGTCTACCATTGGGGCACCAAGATATTTATTGACAATGCTGATCATCAATTCGAATGCAATCAAATACATTTCGAAGCAATCATCCCGGAGTTGGTGAAAGCCAAGGAAGCTGAATGTGCAAAGTATAAGATTCCTTTCAACTGGGCTGATGCTAAACTTAAAGTGGATGCTCCGGCTATGAAAATAGAGACAAAAGAAAATTGGATGGCAGTGGACTGTATTACGATGGGCAAAGTTGTGATAAAAAAGGTGTCTGATGATTATATTGTATTTGTGATTAACCCGATTAGCCCGATTAGCAATTATAAGATTTCCGAGCACGAATTAATTGTCCGAGAGCCCCCGACTTTAGATGAGCTGAAATGTGTTGCTCATACTGTGGATGTTGGCAAAGGTATGTCAGGTTTTGAAATTTGTTACAAGAAGTAAATGTTACTGATCTGAATAAACACATAATTATGAGTTCTGTGATTTTATTTTTGCATTATGTGATGATAACTGGAAGTTAGTGCCACCTATATATGATATATGTGACAGTTGCGCGCGCGCACCGATTATTGATAAACATTAGATTAGAGTCTTTGCCCGGAATGTTACCACTTCATTTAATTCATGTTCATACCATATTTTTGTAATGTATATTTTATTTGTTATTTTGATTGTTGTTTTTATTTAAAAAGTATATCTAATCGTATGCTGCACTACCTCTCGCGTCCGGCACTGGTGCAAGCCATGGTCCGGGGCGAGAGGGAATGGGAGGCAGTCACCTCCTTCTGCAAAGCAGTCATGCTAGCAAAGGAGGTGGCGGGACGGCTCAGGGAGAGAGCCTCCCGTCCCAGCCGCAGCCGCCGCGGGAGACGCTCCAGGCGTCGGGAGCCGCGTGACGACTCCCGGCCACCGTAGGCGCGGGCCTGCGGGCGGAGAGTAATGGGTAGCTCACCGTCCGATCAGGAGCAGGCCCGTGTCGTACGACGCGTACGTGTTCCACGCGCGCCTCAAAGAGATGTCAGCATCGAAGAGGGGCCCCTTAGGGCCGAAGCCTGCCAGGTCAGCGGGATTGTCCGAAAGGGTTACCGCTGGCCCGGAACATAAAGGGCTAAGGAAGGAACACGGGTGGGTTTTAGTCAGTAAGAGTCTGACACTCCCTTCCGCTCCACCCAGAGCGGGAGGGGTTATTTGATGATTTCCCATCCACAAAAAAAAATCGTATGCTGCACTGGCTGACGTCATCACTTCAACGCCGGCTGTCGCTGAAAACCAGCGCTGGGACTCCTCTCTCGCATAGGGTCTTAGCATTATGCTGAGCGATGGCCGTTTTGCGTGGATGTGAGGCACGTTTTCTCCCAAATTGTTTTTTTTTTTTTTTTTTTTGTGTTTTTTTTTATACGTCATGTTTGCCGCAAATAAACGTATTTTAATTTCTTTTTTCTTCTAGGTATATAGGTGGCACTGACTTCCAGTCTTAGCGAATGTAATAAATAATGTTTTACCCGAAAACCATCTCGTTTACAATGCACTTATGATATTTAAACCTGTTAAAAATACTTACAGTAATATTTCACTCAATTTGAAATCTACATTCATATCATTATTTCAACAACACTGCTCTCAAAACGGTGAAGGAAAACATCGTGAGGAAACCGGCATGTCCTAGAACCAAAAATTCGAAGACATGTGACATTTGCCAACCCGCAGAGGGCCCGCGTGGTGGATTATGGCCCACTCCCTCTCACCGAGAGGAGGTCTGTGTCCCAACAGTGCGAACATTACAGGCTGATTATGTATGTATGTATTCATATCATAGACCATTAACAAAATGATATAAAACTCATTACAAAGTAATAATTAAAGTAATGATTTGTATTTTGTCTATTATGTAAATTATTACTTCTTAAAAATCAATTAGCAATCTATTAACGCCACATAATATATGTGGGTTTATTGTTGTATTTCTCATATCAATCCGGGAGAAAATTACACTGAATGGTATAAAAACCGGTCAAAGGCGAGTCGGGGTAAACAAACACGATTCTTGTATGGTATGTATCCCTTTAATTTTTATTAACTTTCGTAGCGTGAAGTGGGCAAGTGTAGCTTAACTTGTTCTTGTTGTTAAAAATATAGTAGAGTTTACGAGTTTATAGTAGAGCGTGCGCCAGATTTACTTAAATATCATTAAGAATCTCTAGCGAGAAGGGATGGAAAAGGCTTTAGATACATGTGCCTGATGTGCCCCACAAGCGAATATAAAAAACATAGCGATCACACGCCCTTTATAGAACTCTGCCAGACAGTCACCACATAATCATACGGCTTTGCCCTCATCAGCCACCATACATTACACACGTTAAATCGACAATCCCACTCAAAAAACACAATAATATCGTCACGATCCTCGAAAACTGCTGAACAAAAACCAACCGAATCCTTCCCGAAAAACCGACAATATTGTGTTACACCCAGCATTGAATGACGAGCACAATCGAGACGAGCTCGGTAATTTTCCTGCTGTTTTTATCTGAGGAGAACAATAGAACTCATTTTTCGGCCACAATGAATTTCATTTTGGAAGCCGAAAATACATTGTCATTAAAATCCTTCCGTTTCGTTGCAGGAAGAAGGGTTCTCTAGGTGTCCTAGGTTTGGAACGAGCAATTAACATCGTATTTGTGGGCGGTTTGGGGTTATCTCGATGTGAGAGGTCGGGTGATTCTGTTAGTAGTATGTAATTGTTTCAAATGTTAGGTCGAAGATCTAGATTCTAGATAGACTGGAATCAGTGAAGTGTGTTGTTAGATAAGATAACAATCTTCAAAAGGGTTTTTTATTTATCTTTTATATAGATCTTTTCCATTTTGTTAATGTTGGAATGTTCTAGGCTTTATAGAGTCATAGACGCTTCGATTTGTTGTCCATTTTCTATTTTGTTAAGTGCCTTATACTTTTTGACAGGCCTACTATCTTCTACCATACCTATTAACGCCGTAATTTGAAACATTGTAAGAGCCAATTATTTTTAAAAGAGTTAGCTCCTTTGTACACACACGTTTTTCTTGCCGGGAAAAACAAGGTCACACGTATCAAACCGAAAAGGGATCGGCACCGTATCAACTCGAGCCGTTCAGTATTCTTTGTATGAAACTGCCTACTGCAACGCACACTAATCGGAATCGTAACGTAATCACCTCGCCTCGGGACAAGCTCACGAACCGCGGTGCGGTGTGTTACGGCTCGTCGTCCCCGCGCTTACGGTTCGTCGTCCCCGCGCTTACGTCTCTCCGTATCCGAGCTTACGTCTCTTCATCCACCCTTGCCCCTCTCACCCCTTCGGCCTGCCTGCTGCACCATCAACCAGCTGTCGGCGAGCCGTTAGCGCGGCGTCGCCTAGCCGTAGCCGAGTCGACGTATCGGAGCTGCTGATCCGCTTTGGTTACGTGCTTGCTTACGTTAGGTTGACGCCTGTTTGACGGCGAGGCGAAAGAGCGATACGGTGCCGAACCCTTTCCGATTTGATGTAGGCACGGTCGTCAGTTCGTATGGATCACTATGGAGGCTTGTTGACGGACACGTTTTTTCTACGGCGCGGTTTATACGCCGTACCGTAAATAAACGGTGTCGTAAACAAAGGGCCTCGTGGAATTTCTTGCCGGCTCTTCTCCATCGTAAACGATCAATTGGAACCGTGCACCTAGCTTCTTACGTTTCATAAAGTGCCAGTTTATGTGAAATAAAATATTTTGAATTTGACTCAAATTGTATGTACCACTCTGCCATTGTGGCCACTATTCAAGTCTGTGACTATGCATATTTCTCGCTACATTTATACATTATAGCTATGAATATTCCTAGTTTAACGATAAAACCTATTACCTAGTAAAACATTCAGAAAGTAGGAAAGTACAGATATCTTCTCGATTAGGATGGGCAGAATGCACTTGTCGATGAGTTTGCGCTGCAGGGTAAGAGTAGGTCACCCTTCATCAGCAACTTAACGGACCAGTAGCTCTTCCAATATTCTCATTACGTCGGTTGGTTTCATAATCCAATAAACGTTGCTTATGTTAATTTTTCTCTTTGGCAGATTACTTATACCAATGGGCACACAGACCAAAAGAGCCGGTATAAATAATATTTTTTAGCATTATTTCCAACTTACAAATAATTTTATTGAATAAATGGCTTTTATTATTATTATTACATAACGTAGAGTATTCGCAATACAGTACAAAACAAACAGCTGCATAAGATCTTTAAAAATAACTTCAAGAAAATTTCACAAAATATTTTTTTTTTATTGCTAAATGCGCCTGCTCTTGACCTCGAGGTCGATCTCACCTGATGAAAGCGATTGATGAGGTATATGATGGAACGACCCGTGCCCAGAAGATGCCTGTTCACTCTTGCTTAATTTTCCCTTCGTGATGCATACTTGTGCCATCCACTGTTGAAAGGCATTCCAGCTAAAGGGACAATATCTAGGCCGGAAACGAACTTGTCTCGACTGGGGGTCGAACCCGGAATCCTTTGATTAACTTTGCTATGATATGTGAGGAACAATTTTTGAGTAGAAAGTATATTTAAAGCAGCATCGATAATACTCAGTGGTCTTCCCGTGGTAGAAACAACAAACTACTTTAAAAAATATATCCAGATGATCGGCTCTAGTAATTAAGAGTTTCAGCTTTCTGTAAAACAGCCTGAAAGGGAATGATTGCTATGCAATAATTGCCTATACAAGGAAACCAATTAATATCCACTAGCAGAATCCACCATTTATAAACCCATCACATTGCAACCATGACAAAAGTATCCTTTAAATCCTTCTACCCCTTTTATTCTTACCCCAGAATCCATAAACATCCCATAGAATAAAACAGCACACCATAAACAACCCCATTTAAATAAACCATTCTAAATTCTATATTAACTGCAAGACTATTAGTTGAGGCATTTCTCACCGCGTTCCTATTCCAGCCACGTAGCAATTAGGAGCCGTTAGTATAATCCGGTCGAAACCGGCCCGGTCCAGTTACAACCAGTTTTAGCCGGTTTTCATCGAACATTCGTCGGATTTGTTGCGTGTAGATTGTTTTTGTTGGCGCCCAACGTGGGACGAATCTTAAGAGCGCCTAATCTTGACTAAGTCGATACTGTGGATATTTGTGTAAAACATGTAACTGTTTGGATGTTGTTTATAAGGGATGTTGTTATGGATGTTAGGATGTGGCGGATAATCTGGGTAGATAAATAATGTATCGGGTCGGTTGTGCTTATTTATGTTGTTATACCAAAGGGGTGTTTAGATGTAAATGTTGTACGAAAACATTCATTTCAATAAAATCAACTTTTGTGTTGTCAAGTAGGTAATATTCGTCTTAGCAGCAGTCGTCAAAGGATGTCAACGGAACACTATGACTAAGGCAGCGCTGTCCGTCCGTCCGTCTGTCTCTCAGCGGGCTGTGTCTCAAAAACCGTGTATTGTTTCTATTTTTATGTCTGTAATTTATATGGTGTACATAATAAAGAGTATTCTATTCTATTCTATTCTAATGATAAAAAATAAAGGGGGTCTCCATACAAGACCTTGTGGTACAGAACCCTTCATGTGCGAGTCCGACTCGCACTTGACCGGTTTGTTTTAAAATGCTCGACTATTATCAAGCGAATGATTTCTTCATATTTGTCTAAATTTGGCCTGCATCGCTTGCAGTCACTGTCAGTCAAAATAACTTCAAAGTCAGATAATAAAACATCCGATGAATAAAACAGTTCTCCTACATTTTTAAAACCAATAATACTTGCACAATGTTCAAGCAAACACATCAACCCATTCAGAATCAATTTCCGTCTCTCTCACAACTTGCACAAAAGAAAGGAATAGAATAACATCTTCGCTGTAGCTATCATTATCGCCAACTTTTCCTTCGCCCACAATTTTTCTTTCGCCATAAAACTCGGAACCGTCAGGCGTCGGTTAAATCTTTACGGTTTCCGCTTCCCGCCTTGCAGCCGGCTCTTATCCGGGTTACCCGACTCTGACGACCGGGTGCACACGATATTCATGATTGTATAACTGTTAACCGGGTAGTTGGTGCATATATTTTGCTGATTTGTGTTTGAGAAGATGAATAATAATGCCAGTATATATAGTATTTAACTCGTGACTCCTGTCCGCGACTTCGTTCCGGTGAAATTTCTTGTTCCCCCGAGGCAACGGGGTGGGCCCGTTGCGTCGCAACGCTTCGTCTTTCTGACTTTTTTTCGTTTTGCTCAGCTCCTAAGAGTCCTAGCGTGATGTTAAATAGCCTTTCTTCTTTGTTAATAGCCTCCCTCCAGAATTAAAATTGAATTGCAAAAATATTTTTTCCGACTGTTCTCCAGAGATTAGCGCATTCAAACATACAAACAAACTCTTCAGCTTTATTATTAGTATAGCTGTAGATTGGTTTTATTTATTTTTTTGCTTGAAAGTGGTTAATGCAGATAAGTTATAACATTTTATTATCTGCTTCTGTCCTCCTCCTCCTCAAGTCGTACTCCTCATTACTGAGGGTCGTGATCCTCCCTTGAAAACATCTTTTCCTTGACGATGTTTCGCCATCTCTGTCTATCACATAGCGAGAAAAGACGGCAATAACCTTGAACAACTAATGGTTACCGGCAAGGTGGACGGTAAACGACCGAGAGGTCGCAGCCCTTTGCGATGGTCCGATCAGATAAGCTCTTCTCTTGACACGAAATTTCATGATGCGCTTCTCCTGGCCAAGGATCTGCTTCTGTAAATCTTTATAAAGTAGATACCTAATCTTTTAGTAAAGATGTTAATTTGTTGTTTTTTAAATCCCTGCAGAGATTGTACTACATACTGCATTTTAAAACGAATTTCCTACGTTGCGCATCTTGGGAGTGACATCAAAAATATAAATTAATTTATAAATTAAGTACAACAATATAATTAACATTGGCTGTATGAACTATTCAACAGTGTGTCTTCTCAAGCGAAGAGTCGTGAATGATCTGCTAAAAGATTATTTTTGCCAGCGATATTATTCAAATTACTATTTCTCCTTCCACTACTCAATAAAGGTTGCATCTTTCAGTTTTTCCGCCATCTTGGCTTTTTTAAATAGTGGTTCTGTTGTTTCTGACATAGCTGAGTGTATACTTCGATTTTATCATTAAACGTAGAATCGCGTTTAGAATGTTCTTTTTTATTGCTGAATGGCCTGCGTAGTAGATTACGGCCCACTCCTTCTCACCGAGAGGAGGCCTGTGTCCCAGCAGTGAGAAGATCTGTGCCACAGACTTTTAATCGTAAGAAAGTAAATTTCACTGTCCCGTCACAAAAAAAAAAAAACATAAAAAGAGCTTGGCGAAAAAAATCTATAAATTTTTAAAGATGTCCCCGAAGAATTTCCTCAAAAAATAAAAATAAATATTCATATCTCCTAAACTATCAAAATCGCGGAACATACATGGGGTATTTCCGACACCCCTAGATATGAGAAATCAATTTATTTTTTATTACCGACTTCAAAAAAAAAAGGAGGTTATCAATTCGATACGTATGTATGTAATATTATTAGAATTGCATTATATTCACATATGATGATCTATTAGGGCTTCCAAACAAATATACAAAATTTCATAGACGTATGTATGTATGTATGTATGTATGTATGTATGTATGTATGTATGTATGTATGTATGTTTGTCCACGCATATCTCCGGAACTATTAATCGGATCGTGACCATTTTTTTTTTATTGGCTTACATTTTCTTCAACTTAGGGAACAGTGCAAGTTTCATCAAGATCGATTCAGTAATTTTCAAGATATGGACTAATACGTGTAAGTGTGACGGCCTGGCTTATTGATAAGAGCTACGGGTGTAGTGTCAAAGGGAAAACATCTCAAAACCTTGGTCAAATACTAGTGCAAAAACTAAAAATTACGAAATAAAAAGTAATTTAAAAAAATTAAACCGACTTCAAAAAGAAATTAACTCAAAATTATGAAATAACTTTAATTTCGGAAGTCGGTGGCATAAAACTAAAATACAGATCCCAAGACACCGACTTCCGAAATTAAAGTTATTTCATAATTTTGAGTTAATTTCTTTTTGAAGTCGGTTTAATTTTTTTAAATTACTTTTTATTGACGTCCCTATTTGGACCATCGTATGTATATTCCTCATCATCACCAACATTTTACTCGGCTTGGCTTTCAGTCAATAACTAAAATTAAAATCTCCTTGGTCAGAACTCATTTTGAATACAATTTTTTTTATAAACAAATGTAATGTCAAAAATGACGCTAATAGTCAAGAATTCTTCGGGCGATGCCCACAAGTCAGAAAATTATGAAAATGTAAAAATAATAATAAAATTAGACAACATGAAGATTAAGCATGTAAAATAGTACCTATTAATAGAGCAAGTCGCTGATAGTTGTACAGCTATCAAATTGACGAAGACTTAACTGTGTTTAGTTGGAAAGTTTTCTGACCATGCCGAGTTACTGAAGAATGAACGAAAATCATTGAGAAACTACATAGTTTGGGTTAGTATCGTAAACAATTTGTTGAAAGAATAATGGGCGTTTTGGCCGGTATGTCCAATAAAAATCACATAAGAAATGAAAGTTTTTATATCATAAGCATAAATTTTCATTATGAGCAAAAGGCTGTGAAACATCGGGTTATAGAGATATCAGACCTGCAAGTTAACGTAGGTATTAGTTTATGACGCTAAGGTTCACTGCAGTTCTCAATAATATTAGTTATTGACTTATAACATTGAGGAGGCTTATGGCTAAGTAATAACAGCCGCACGGATCGATCGATTAGTTTAAGCTGCGCTTGCCGCGGTTGGTCTTTGGATGGGTGACCATTTTCACATCCCAGGGCCTTAGGGCCGAAGCCTGTCGGGTCAGCGGGATTGTCCGAAAGGGTTACCGCTGGCCCGGAACATAAAGGGCTAAGGAAGGAACCGGGTCAGCGGGATTGTCCGAAAGGGTTACCGCTGGCCCGGAACATAAAGGGCTAAGGAAGGAACACGGGTGGGTTTTAGTCAGTAGAGTCTGACACTCCCTTCCCTTCCACCCAGAGCGGGAGGGGTCAATTGATGATTTCCAACCCAAAAAAATAAATAAAAGACTTGTACATACCAAGCAATATAATAAGCAAGGTTATAAGCAATTAGTTGACATGCATTACAACTCTATTGGTCATCAAGCCAGGCTCATCATTCTTTCGTCCGGTTTCGACCACTATGAAAAAGGTTGAAACCGTACGAAATTCCCATAGTAAAATGAAAACCAGCCATTGTCATTTATCTGCTGCTATGGAAGCAAAATTTGTAAAACCTATTACAACGCCAGCAAATACCTCACATTGAAGTGCTGTACCAAAACAATGGGGCACCATAATATCGCGACCAGTACCCTTATTGCGTAACACACCATCAATCACGATCAGAATCATTTTGAAGGATAAAAATGATTTGAAGGATAAAAATGTGTCTGGTCGAAAACGTAAATCCATACTATCTACTATATAAAAATAAGTCGGGTTTTCCTTCCTGACGCTATAACTCCAGAACGCACGAACCGATTTCCACGGTTTTGCATTCGTTGGAAAGGTCTCGGGCTCCGTGAGGTTTATAGGTTTTTTTTTTTTTTTAGGGTAGGAGTTGGGTAGGAGTAGTGTAGGAGTAGGGTAGGAGTAGTGTAGGAGTAGTGTAGGAGTAGGGTAGGAGTTGTGTAGGAGTAGTGTAGAAGTAGGGTAGGAGTAGTGTAGGAGTAGGGTAGGGTACGCCGGGCAGCTGGAAATAATTTATATGGCAAAACAACGTTTGCCCGGGCAGCTTGTAATATTATAAATTCGAAGGTAACTCTGTCTGTCTGTCTGTATGTTTCCTTTTCACGCCTAAACCACTAAAGGACATAGGTTATTTTGTATCGACATACCTCGCAGGCGGAAGCTACTAACGCAATAAATGTTGTTCAACTGTCAAAATAAAAGCCATTCCTACTGTTAGTGTGTTACACAATCTGAATCATTTTGAAGCATATTGCTAATCTATTGCTTCATACATACACATAATCAGCCTATAATGTTCCCACTGCTGGGACACAGGCCTCCTCTCTGTGAGAGGGAGTGGGCCGTAATCCACCACGCGGGCCCAGTGCGGGTTGGTGGATGTCACATGTCTTCGAATTTTTTGGTTCTAGGACATGCCGGTTTCCTCACGATGTTTTCCTTCACCGTTTTGAGAGCAGTCGTGATGAAACAATTTACACAAAGTAAAGCGCCTGTCTGGGTTCGAACCTACGACCTACAACTCGTAAGTCGCGGCCGTTACCACTTGGCCACCACATATGTTCGAAAAATTTGTCTGCTCAACAACGTAAATAACGCAATGAATGTTTTTGAACGGTACAAAAGAAAGCCATTGATAGTGTTAGTGTGTTACGCTATTACCCCGCCGTTGCCTAAACGCATGAGCGCTGATGGACGCTACTGAAAATGCCAAACTCGTAGCCGAATTTTGGGCTAACTATACAGGATACATTTTTAACCAGTGCGCAAACTATAACCATGAATTCTGCAAATTATTCTAGACCTCCTAGCATATAAATTGTTCGTCGGTTATAAAAAAAATCTCTTGTTTCATAGAACAGTGCACCTACACGGTCAATATACAGGGTTATTGGTAAAACATTAACAACCTCTTAGGAGGTCATTGTAATCATTATTATGAACAACTTTTACTATGGGACCAAACCTGAAAATTTATCTGGCGTTGGAAAAACAGCCCTTAGTAATTTACATTCTTGCACCTGACATTCACTTATGACATTAAATATATTAATATATTTAATGTCATAAGTGAAAAATAATAAAATAAAATATATCTGTGTAATATTATGTATATAAATATCTGTGTAATATAATTGCATTATAGAGAATTGATTTATAATCATTTGACATAATAATATTTACAATCATATAAATAATAACTATTTACAATCTATTGACACAATATTTATCATATTTATGTTATTGATTATTTTTAGTGAAATTTACTGTTTGAAATTCATAATTTATTATTTTTAGCTGTAATAAATTAATTAATGTACTATATAATTCAAACACAATGCAAATTGTTATATGAACAAATAAATAAAATTTCCATTGACACGCTAAGAAGAAAAAGCTTTACTTCAAACAGACAACTGAATCTAGACTGTGTAATCTCAAATAGTATCCAACGACCTTACCTTAGTTTCTAAGCAATGAATAATAAATCAAGTAAAATTATGTTTAAAATGTTGTTTCTAGGAGTACTCGTCAGTTTTGAAGGATGTGCTGAGTAAACACTGAGATGAACACACCTAAGACGTCTACAGATAGTATATTGGTACTTGGTATTACTTTATTTTGAAAATTTTGGATTTTATTGGGTTTTTCTAGTACTAAGAATTTGTCAGCAGCCGGCTGGAGTCAGGATTTATGACCGGTAAATTTTTGAATCGTAGCCCTAAACATGGGATCTATAACTAAGATAACTGGCGAATTGTGGGTGCGTAAACATGTGACAATATATGGAGGGGCTTGTGGTTAAGTAATACCAGCCGCATGGGTCGATCGATCAGGTTAAGCTACGCTAGCTGCGATTGGTTTGTGGATGGATGACCATCTTTACATACCAAGACCCCGTGCTTCGGAAAGCCTTGGTCCTGGCTGTCATTCTTGAATCTTTGTCAGTCGTGGCGGGTCGTCAGGAGCCCGAAAGTCTGACAACCAGTCTTACCACGGGGTGACGTATTGCCCAGTAACTGGGTTGTGGAGGTCAGTTAAGCAGTTGCTCCATGTAAAATACTGGTATTCAGCTGCACCCGGTTAGATTGAAAGCCGGCCCCAACAAAGTTGGAAAAAGGCTAGGCAGATGATAATGATGACACATTTGAGAATAAATACGTTATGTTAATGTAGAGACTAAAAAAAACTGCGAGGGAGGTTCCAAAAAAGGAACTGCCCGAACAAAAAACGAAAACAGTAGACACAACATACATGTAGAATACATGTTTTATACGCAGGTGTAAACGCGGGCTTACTTGATACACATGCCTGTAACATGCACAAAAGTATGCGTGTAGCTTGCATGCTATTGTGACATTCAGAAGCTGAGTTCTACTAACATGTAATTTGTGTGTCCCACAGAAACGTCAGACGCATATGCAATGGTGGTTCTACGGCCCTATCTTCTTGGCAATTGTTATGTTCCTTTTGATGGGCACTATCTTCGAGCGTAGGATAGAAACATTTTTTCGTAGCATTAGTAAGTATTTTGTACTGTTAAATAGAGATACAAGCATCCAGCTTCGCCAACGAAGCCTGTTGGAATGTGAACTCTTAATACATTTCAGTAAAAGACGATACTGAAATTGTGCCAAAACTTTAAGAGCCCGTTAAATTCTTAGCGCTAGATACTTAATAATAATTTGGAAATTGTTTATTTGTTCAAGTTGGGAACTAGGAGTGCGCGCAGAGATTGTGGCAAATCAAAATTAACGAGGTGATTATAGCAATATCTCCTATGACCGTAGTTATTGTAGTGGTCATTAAGAGTCACAAGTCCACTATTTGGGGCCAAAGGGAGGCTTTGCCCTGCAGTGGGACAACACGGGCTAAAAACAATAAACTATTATTTTGTGAACACACATGGAACCAGAGAATGCACAACGCTTTACAGACACAACTGCAAGAAAAAACTTCAATTACACAAACGCATTAAAATACCCAATATTATAATATTGTATTTCAGTCGCACGCCGTCAAGTAAATCTTGCACAACAATTGGAACCTCAGGAAGGTGTAACAACTGAAGGTGAAGCAACCTCTACGTCATCGCACACAGTCAAAGCCCCGTCGCAAAGGAGCCTGGTCAACGCCAAGGCCCCGTCGCAAAAGGACGTGGTCAACGCCAAGGCCCCGTCGCAAACGAGCCTGGTCAACGCCAAGGCCCCGTCGCAAACGAACCTGGTCAACGCCAAGGCCCCGTCGCAAAAGAGCCTGGTCAACGCCAAGGCCCCATCGCAAACGAATCTGGTCAACGCCAAGGCCCCGTTGCAAACAAGCCTGGTCAACGCCAAGGCCCCGTCGCAAACGAATTTGGTCAACGCCAAGGCTCCGTTGCAAACGTTCCTGGTCAACGCCAAGGCTCCGTTGCAAACGACCCTGGTCAACGCCAAGGCTCCGTTGCAAACGACCCTGGTCAACGCCAAGGCCCCGTCGCAAACGAATTTGGTCAACGCAAAGGCTCCGTTGCAAACGTTCGTGGTCAACGCCAAGGCTCCGTTACAATCGACCCTGGTCAACGCCAAGGCCCCGTCGCAAACGAACCTGGTCAACGCCAAGGCTCCGTTGCAAACGACCCTGGTCAACGCCAAGGCTCCGTTGCAAACGACCCTGGTCAACGCCAAGGCTCCGTTGCAAACGACTCTGGTCAACGCCAAGGCCCCGTCGCAAACGAACCTGGTCAACGCCAAGGCTCCGTTGCAAACGACCTTGGTCAACGCCAAGGCTCCGTCGCATACGAATCTGGTCAACGCCAAGGCCCCGTTGCAAACGAGCCTGGTCAACGCCAAGGCCCCGTCGCAAACGAGCCTGGTCAACGCCAAGGCGCCGTCGCAAAAGAGCCTAGTCAACGCCAAAGCCCCGTTGCAAACGTGCATGGTTGACGCCAAGACCCCGACGCAAAATAACCTAGTCAACGCCAAAGCCGAAACTTCCCATGAAACTATCATCAAAATAGTAGGAACAAAGAAATAATGTATACTTTAACTAATAAGATTATTCCAAAAGCACTATACTTCATGAACGAAACTCCACAGCCCCATTTTTATAAGTATCAGCGCATGTTGACTACTATTTTATGTATCAATAATGGCTGGGTGCATTACGAAGAAACACAAAAAACTTTTTTCCAAAAATGTGATGTTATCGCCAAAAGATTTAAGGAAGTCTCAGACCCACTGCCAGAATTTAACAGTGTAAATAAAAACCATATAAGTAGGAAACCTTGTGACAACAGCGGTTGGTGGAATTAAATGCCACCCGATTATCACATTATTTATTTTGGCGTCATTGAAAATATGGAACATCGCGATAGAGACACAAGTAAAGGTTAGGTTCGAATAATGAAAGGGTGACTATAATAATAACATTCAAAACACGACACTACTGAACAGCGAAAAACTAAATTCTGACAGCATTGATACTCGAATTATGGACAATCAACTAACAGAAGCAGATTAATTAACGCTCTTCTTATTTGGTTGTTGTTAAAACTTTACTTTTGCTATCAGTTTAATGCGTGACGCTGCCAAAGAATTGGTGAACATGTGTGAGTTATCGACCAGCTTCGTTTGCATTCAACAGCATTCACGCGAGAATGCGCCCGGCTCTCTGCTCATCCAGCGGGTTGCCACAGAATGCGGGGTCATACGCGAGAATGCACCCGGAACTCTGCGCATCCAGCAGGCTGTTACAAAACACGGAAGTATGCGCGAGAATGCGCCCGGCCCTCAGTGCATCCAGCTGGCTTCCACAAAATGTGGGGCCATACTCGAGAATGCACTCGGCTCTCTGCGCATCCAGCAGGCTGTCACAGAACGCGGAAGCATATGCAAGAATACGCTCGACTCTCTGCTTATCCAGCAGGTTGCCATAGAATGCGCGAGCATGGATAATGCAGTGGTGTTTGTGCGTCCGTATTTTGCCCAAAAGTTATTAGGACCTAAGTTTATGAACATTATACTTCGAAGTCATCCAGCATGCAGTTATAATCTAACCTACCCTATAGGAAATAGGTTCGTTTTACCAATAACCACGGCTAGTACGATTCTGAGAAATAACATAAAAAACACACCCGAAAAACAAATTACAATATTCGCCTCTTGGAAGTCTTAAGCACTTTAGACGTGAAACGATTGTAGGTAGTTTTAGATAATCATGAATATTCCTTTGATCCGAATCCAATAATAACTAAAACTATGTTAATTAAGAACCTTTCATGGAGTCGAAAGTAAATAAAAATGTTAAAAGCAAATAAATAAAGAGATAGCAGAATTCTTGGAATATGTCTTTTAATGTGTAAATTACTGTTTTTTACTATTCTCCGTGCTGACTCTTTAATATATCAACATTAATTTGTACGTAGGTAACGTACAAATTAATGTTGATATTAAAGAGGACTAACAATATTTCTATTGAATACCTTGTAATACGAAAATACTCGTCGTAGACTAAATTGTAGAACAGCACCTGGCACCTATGAATACCGTGTTTGGTTAACTTACAAATAAATAAAATTGAAGTGTCTGTTTGTAATGTGAAAATAACAGCTTTTTACTCAATGTATATTATGAAAGTATATACGGTAAGTACTTATAACAACGTTTGTTTTGTCTGTCTGTTCCGGCTAATCTTCGAAACGGCTGGACCGATTTTGCCGGGACTTTCATTGCCCGATAGCTGATGTTACGTTAACCTCTTAAGACGTCATTGTACTCATCATTATGAATAACTTTTACTATGGGACAAACCTGAAATCGCGATAAAAAATCAGCTGTTCCGTAGGGAACAGCTGATTATTTTTTTATTTTTTTGTTAGGTAGGACCTGCAGTATTGTCTCTCCTTTCTCTCTAAATCCACGCAAAGGTTGTCTTTAAAAGATCGCTTTTAGTGATAATACCGCCCATTGTGTCGCCCTTTGTAAAATGTCTACATTTATATCTGTAATATTTATGGTGTACATAATAAAGACTATTCTATTCTATCAAACCACCTTGTAGGAGCCCTTCCAACGCTACGTCTTCCGGTACGCGGATCCACGCATCCACCACAAGACAATTGAACATCGTCCCGATTATGTTTTTCGTTCTCGAGCGGCCACGTTACTTCGAGTCCCAAGTTACCTTACCTTCGACCTTGTGACGACATATTCCCCGTTGATATTCCGCCACATGTCGTACCCCTGCCCCGGGTAATTTCCCTAGCGGCTGCGATTTTGGGGGCGTTTACTGTGGAGAGTTCTGGTGGATAGTATTTTGAGGTGTTTAAAATTTGGTTTAAACACTTGCCGCAGAGGATAGTGGTCGAAGGACCAGTTTTTCGTTTGTTGCTATTTGTTAGAATTGTGTTATTAGATTAGGCTTACTCATATCTTCCTGTGATGGTGAAAGATGATTTGGCTGCAGATGTTTTGATCGCATAAAATTGCCAGAAATTAGTCTTTTGAGCGCACTGAGTAATTAAGAATGTTCTAAATTGATTGCATCGAAATAGAGTAAACGTTAGAACATAATTCTGTGCCTCTCTCAAAAGTGTGAAGGGTACTGATGAAATTGTCTACATTGTAATTGTGTAACCCCTTCTCTAATTGCTCTTACACACTAGCGGCACGCGTTAACGATAGAGGCAACTGCAGCCGTCGACACCCGTCGGCGCCTGCCGTCGACGCGTCGTCGACTGCAGGCGAATAACGTGCCACTCGTGTATTTGAGTACGATGCTAAAACATATTGCGAGTGCCGTGAGTGGCATATTGTCGACGGCTGCAGTTACCTCTACCGTTGACGCGTGTCACTTGTGTGTATGAGCACTACTTGCCTGTACAGTCAAGCACTCCCCCAGTTCCAACGCTCGCTAACAACGCATACTATTTTCTCCACAATGCTCCGCTTAAACGGACAGATTTTATTATTTTAAGCTCGGCCCGTTACCTCCGCTATTTGTACTGATACTATGTGAGCGCGGATTCCATGCGATTATACGAGTATTACATGCCTTCTGCTCTCGCTAGTAGGTTTATTGAGGCTTTACTATTGTAAGTAGGATAATAAATGGAAAATTAGTTTTAACAGCACCCATACCTTCTACATCTACATATTATAAATTGAAGTCGCTTTCCGGGTCTGTGTGACCGCGTTGTTCTTCGAAACCGTGGGCTTGAGGTTGAGTAGCCTTGCAAGACTGGCCCACGGCACACCAAGTGGCCCGCCAAGACATATGAATTGGCCCGCCATAAGCTATCAGCTGTCAATACTGCCTCCGAAGATACAGGATTTTCCTAGTGTGAGGGGCAGGGTATCTACTTAATTCTTATAGGCCTTTTGACCCCAATACAGACCTACCTTTTGTATCCAACCTCTGTAAAATCTATTTATGTTTGCATACCTCTCTGTAAACTTAAATTATTGTCAACTAGCGGCCCGCCTCAGGTTCGCAACTGTGCAATTTATTTTTTCGAATTTCCGAAATTTTCTTTCATACAAACCTTGTCCTGGCAATACCGAATACAACAAAAAAAGAATTATACAATTTGGTGCAGTCACTCGGAAGTTATGCACGTACAGACATTTTAGCGACTTTGCTTTAATACTATGTAAGGAAGTTTATGTTTTGTGAATAAATTAATATTAATATTTATTTTAATAGTATAATAATAATATTTATTATAATACTCGTTACAATTTTTCATTCCGTGGTTTTATTAAAGTATTCACAAGTAACCCAAAAACCCATCATAAACCTTCCAATAGATTTTACGTAACGACACATTTAGTAGGGAGAAATCAACTAGGTACTAATAAAATTAAAGGTCAAACCTTCACCCCAGTCTTTAATTAAAACAATCAAGTATTAGCGAAAGTCTGCGTCTTATTCCGAACTTGTGCTACAAAGTTAGGGTTGCAAACCCTACCATGTTCTATTTTCTACTATGAATTTTCCAACTATGAAAAATTCCAATATAAAACATATGGGTTGACAGGTACATGACCCACAAAAAACCCCACCCACCAATTGACCCACAAATTCGCTGCTCCATACATTTTGACCCCTTAGGTATTACACTTTTCTATAGGTAAGGCAGCAGATTTTAACTATTTGCCCGACAAGGGAATCGAGCCCATTACCTCATGCAGTAGAAGCGCTTTCATCATCATCATCATCATTTCAGCCGAAAGACGTCCTCTGCTGGACATAGGCCTCCCCCAAGCACCTCCACTTCGACCGGTTCTGTGCTTCTCGCATCCAACGGGTTCCTGCGACCTTCTCAAGGTCGTCGGACCACCTTGTGGGAGGCCTTCCAGCGCTACGTCTTCCGGTACGCGGTCGCCACTGACCACCCTTTCGGCCCCATCGGCCATATGTTCTGCGAGCAATGTGCCCTGCCCACTGCCACTTAAGTTTGGCAATTCTTCGGGCTATGTCGGCTACCTTGGTTCTCCTGCGGATCTCCTCATTCCTGATTCGATCACGCAGGGAAACTCCAAGCATAGCCCTCTCCATTGCCCTTTGGGAGACTTTTAGCCTTCTTATAAGCGACCACGTTTCAGTGCCTCTGGTCAAAGACTTTCGTCTTGAGACACTGCGGTATGTGGGACGAGAAAATATTGAGTAGCTCCCCGAACGCTGCCCAGCCGCAGCAGTAGCGCTTGCGAACACTAAACCAACGAAAATGACAATGTATATTTAGGTTGACAACCCTACAGCTGAAGGACAACTAAAAATCCAGTGAAATTAATTTCTCGCCGACTACCTGACCTTCGAGTCACCGTCCGACCTGTGACAAAAAACAAGTTTATCCTGCAAACAACTTTGCTTAACAAATTAGAATTTACTTTAGTGTTAGTTCTTTCGGAACAATTTGATTTATTTGAGAAAATTTTAGATTTACTTTTGGAATTACAATTACTTGCATATGGAATGGCTTTAGATTAGAGGTGAGGTCGGTTGAACTAATATTACTGTTATTTCTTTTCATAAATTTATAGACAAGTAGACAAGAAAACTAGAGGAAAATTAGAGGGGCATTTCTCGTAATTTTAAGAACGTTCGCAGTCAGATCTCAATCACAATCTGTCAAAAATACCTTTAATTTCCCTACATTTTTGGCAAGTTTTTGACATTCATTGTCGCTGAGACGAAATTTCGACTAGATTTTAAACGTTTTTAATTACGGGAATTGGTCTTCAGGTATAGAACCTGGTTACCTGAATTAGTTTACAGTGCGGCCGACGAGAGAATGCTTTCTTGACACCCTTCAACGTAGACAGAGTAATCTATAGACTCATGGTATCCGTGTCACCGAAAGGGACAAAAAATTCCGGCAATCTTCATCATACTATCATTTTTACAGCTTATTACACTGCACCTTACCATTTTCGCAGTTGCGCAAATGTACTATTATTGAATTATGCACAAAAAAGATCTTATTTTCCGTTTAATCGCGGTGTAGTTTTTATTATTTCATTCATAAACGTGAAACTTGTTGTGCACATTGATGTGCTCAGCCGACACGCAGTAAGAGACAGAAATATTCTTACTCTGTCTCTTTCTTTGCTAGTGACGTTAATATATTTCTCTTTTTCTTGTGCGAATGAAAAAGAAGATATGCAGCAGTCTATAGTTTACTCTGTTTCATACAAGTGAATACGTGTTTTGCGAATGACTGACAGGTGTCAAGGACGCATTCGCATTCCTTACACCTGTCAGTGCGACAAGAGAGAATTCTCGATAAATCTCCGTGTCTAAAGCACACGGCTAAGATACTATAATATTTTATATCTTTGTAATCCTTTTGTAATCTCCTTAAATATGAAATAAATATTATCTTCGTCATGTGTAATGGTCCATTGAATTGTATGGCGAGCGATATTGTATCTTAAGATAAAATATTATATTATCTTAGCCGTGTGTAGCGCCCTTAATGATTAGTACATTTGAAGGCGGATTCCTATAACCACTAACAGATGCTACACACTTGATTATACACACTTGTCAGATGAATTGGTAATCGCAGTTTTCAACTACATATATGTATAGGTTCAAATTAGATTAGCTAGCGAAACTCTGCAGACGTCATGGGGACGATATTCGATACCATAACACGATAAAATAAAAACATAAAATACTAGCAGCGCCCCGCGGTTTTACCCGCATAAGTGTCGATCCCGTGGGAATATCGGGATAAAAAATCCTATGTCCTTTCCCGGTACTCAAGCTATCTCTATACCAAATTTCATCTAAATCGGTTCAGCGGTTTAATAAGCGTGAAGAGGTAACAGACAGACACACTTTCGCATTTATAATATTAGTATGAATTTGATGTCCGGTGTTTTTTTTTGTGGTGTCGACGACTGCTGCACTGGGACTGTTGTTACTTAAAGTATGAGTTGAGAAATTCTGGTTTCTTTGGTTTTATAGTGTTTGGATATCTATTCTTCTGTGAAGTACACAAAAAAACTGATGTGTCAAGTGACTACACTAACTGCGATGGATGACCCAAAGTCTTTTCTTTTTTTTTTTTCATAATATACACTTTCATATACACACTTGTTTTTTTAGCTCACTTTAGACATTGGCAGAATAGTCGACATAGGCTTTGCTTGCCATTTGTTAAAAATAGAATAGAATAGACCCAAAAAGTCATCAAATTAATATCTTTTTGTGTCACCATGTTTATATACCGATACCCATCTCGTCTACGGAGCTTCGCTAGCTAATTTAACTTGACTCTGTAGATCACCACCACTCCTGCCTTCTGCGTGCCAAGTTGATGCTGAATTTTTTTTTTTTTTTTAAACGTTGCCCCACTAGGAATTTCTCCAGTATTGTGGGTGCGTTTACAAACATTTAAACTCACATACACAAACAGCCAGCCCCGGACCAACTACTTGTAGGTCATACAAATATTTGTTCCGTGCGGGAATCTAACCCGCGACACGCAGCGCAGCAGTCAATCGCTTAACCACTGCGCCAACCGTGCCGTCAATTCTCTTCATTTCATTAAATAAATTTTGTAGGTTATTTATTAGTTCACACCCATTGCTCGCGTATCTGCCATTTTCTCAGTGTCTTCTCGAATTATTAAAACATTCTTCAGCGATAGAAAACACGGCTCCTATTGGCATATTTCCTCTTCCAAATCCAAATCAATAAATCATCAGTATAAACACCATGTATAATTAATAACTGAATGTCAAACAAAAGTGAAATAATTCATTTCAATTGAAACCCAGCGTTCTGTGAGGCCAATATTCTGAATCATCAATCGACTGACGTGACGTGGCAAATTGCAGAAATGAAGTGAGGCATGGTGACGTCACTAGAGCGAGAATTAACACCTCTGTGCTCGCCATAGAAAAATTGGAAAAAGAATATGAAATGTTATCCGATGTTAATCCGAATTGTGGGAATTATTTAAAATAATATTTAAACGGTAAAATATCTCCTAAACTAAGACCCGATTAAATCTGTGACTTGGCGACTGATTCGTTCACGTCGCAGTTACATAATACATACACAGATACATAATGAGCTAATTTGGTAAATTTTAAAATTTACCAAGTGGTCAAATTGACTAGCGTTGTAAACATATTTTCATCAGCGAGGCCTTTATTCGTCAGAGAATTTTAACATTGCGCTGTAGAATATTGCAGTTTTCGGTCAGTGCCATCTCTTGACCGATAGTGGAACTAATGTAATTTTTGTTGATTATTTCTCAAAAAGTGTGTTACTTAGAGACATCTTTTTATTTTTCCTGTAATCTATACATATAATAAATCTGTAGACGAGGCGTTTCTGTACATTGAAAATAAAAATAAAAAAAATAGTTGGGCTGTTATAGGATAACCAACAGATGCCATTTCTTCAATTTTTGGAATTTTTGTCTGTTTGTCTGTTTGGATGTGACAGATTTTGAACAGACTCAACGTAAAAAGTACCAAACCAATATGGTTCATATTTATACTCAAATATAGTCTAGAACTCGGAGCAGTGATTAGTCTTTGTTTCATCGCAATCGCTTCAGTCTATCAAAAGATATAATCAATTTAAAGCATTCTTTAACCATTTTTATTGCAATATAAGTGGAAACATGTAACGACATCTATTGGCGCGATATAGTACTAACGAAATCATATTGTTATCTTTAAAACATTATTATGTGTTTAATCACGTCGTAAAGGCTTGCCTTTATGACGAAATAATTCTGATACTTATGTCTGTGTTATTTAAAAAAATAAATAATGATAATGTTTAAATAAATAATATAAACACATATATAATAAAATCGTAGGAAAGGCAAAACTGTACATAGAATATATAAAAAAAATACTTGGGGCGTGATCTACAATCGATATCGAAGCCAAAAATATAGTTTTTAGAATTTTTGTCTGTTTGTCTGTATATATGTCCGGGCTAAACTCAAAAAGTACTGCATGGATTTACTTCAAATTTTGCATGAATATTACTAAGAGGTCGGGTCAACATATAGGCTACATATTACCACGCTATCACCTACGAGGAGGAGCTGTGAATCTTTAATTTTCTTACGCATTCTGTGACAGCGTGTAATCTAACGACGCATATTTAAATGTTGTTTTTGAGTAAGTCATGCTATTATCTAGCTTTACACTATAAAAACTTTTACGCCATTAAAGTAACTTGGGCAGAGAAACATAGTTTAATGAATGTTAGTAGTATAAGACAATTTTGAAGCAGCGCCATCTATGAGATTTCATAAAAATCAAATCAAGTTACATGTCAACACTTTTTGGAAATTAATAATTTAAATTTGATCATGTTGGTGAGGTTAGTAGTTAGTTATTCTTAAAATTCATAGATGGTAATGTGCATTTTCTTCATAAAAGTTGCATCGTATAGTTCGTTTTGACAAATTCAAGTTCCAACAAAACCCTCAAAATCTTGAGCAGAGTTGAGGAAGACAATTTAAAAAAAATGCGGTGTTAAGTATTACAAAAAAGTTATGTTCATTGATGATGATCATTTCTTCATCAATTTCATGTTGTTAGTACAAAATAAACATTGACTGTTAATACTTTTGTTCGGTATTTATCTGTGTGATTATTGCTTGGTAATTAATATATTTTCATGTCGTATACCTAATTATAAACTTAAATTAGACCGTGCATCCGAATAATGGCGAATGCGATTTTCTGCGTTTGTTACTTCACACTGTCCGAGGCAAAGTCTTTCGCCTTTCTGAGGACATTTGATGGCGTGGAGTTTCCCACTTACCGCTCAGCCTGCGTAGCACGTCACCTTCTCGACGGTGACCAAAATTGGGCTGACACCCTCGCGGAGGCGAGCGTCAGTGACAGTCCCAGCCGCATGCGTCATCTGTTTGCCGTCATCTTGGTGTTTTGTGGAGTCGCGAACCCGGTAGCTTTGTGGGAGAAGTATCGCCATCATCTGTCTGAAGATTTTCTACGAGTCGGAAGTCGGAGACGGCGAAATGACCACCATACGAAATGACCATGTCGCTTTGTTCTCTACAGAGCAAAAACAAATTTATGACACCGTCCTTGAAAGCGTTTGGCAAAACCAGGGTAAAATGTTTTTCTTGGATGCTCCTGGTGGTACAGGAAAAACATTTGTTACCACTGGCATACTTGCAGAGGTCAGGAGGCAAGGCAAAATTGCTATTGCTGTAGCGTCGTCGGGAATCGCTGCCACACTGCTTCCGGGACTGCAAGACAGCACATGCCATGTTTAAAATTCCCATCGATTTAGAGAGCGCCGAAACACCTGTTTGTGGTGTGTCACGTAACAGCGATAAGGGACACGTGCTCAAGGATTACTCTCTGATCGTATGGGATGAGTGTACGATGGCCGAGGATCGAGGGCTGACGAGGTGAATGCTTCGTTGAAACGATCTTCGTTGTGGTCACGAGTTCGTACGCTGCGCTTGACCATTAATATGAGAGCTCGGCTCGGCGGCAATGCACGCGCTCAAGAATTCTCCGATGTCCTTCTAAGTCTTGGCGAAGGCACTCTACCAGAAGAGAGAGGTAGACAGGTGGTGCTTCCAGAGTCTCTCGGTAGAGTGGTTTCCAGCTTAGAAGAACTCATTCGCTGTGTGTACGGGGACATTCAGTCGTATACCGCACCAGCAGAATTCTTGGGTGTGTGAGCGGGCCATTTTGACGCCCAAAAATGATCAGGCTGCAGCAATTAACGAATGCATTCTCTCGGAAATTGAGGGGAATGAAGTGGTCTACACCTCGATAAACACTGTTGTCAAGCAAGATGACGCCACACATTATCCCGTGGAATTTCTGAACTCCCTGTCAGCAAGTGGACTTCCAGCGCATTCAAGCTGAAGCGGTGTCCCGGTTATGCTTCTTCGGAACCTATCTCCTCCGAAGTTGTGTAACGGGACCCGCCTTAAAGTCATCTCGCTCCACAGACACACCATTGAGGCGGAAATTCTTACGGGTTATGGCGTCGGCGAGGCAGTATTTATACCACGCATTCCCCTCATACCTCATAACTTCCCGTTCCAGTTCAAGCGCGTACAGCTCCCCGTGAGTGTTTGCTTTGCGATGACCATCAATAAGTCGCAGGGGCAGACACAGGGCAGTGGGTGTCGACGTCAGGACGAGTTTCTTCTCACACGGGCAACTGTACGTCGTCGCTTGCTCCCGCGTCATCACACATTTTGGCTCCTGGCAGCATAACTACCAACGTAGTTTATAGGGAAGTGTTCTAAGGTATATATGATACCTTTGAAGGTATTTTTACTCTTTTGTGTCCTGGAATGTATTCCTGCATTATTTCCTCTATTTCCTTCAGTCACCTCTTATGACTGAACTCAGCAGGATTCCCATATAACTCTCTTCACTTGCTTCGCTTGCAAAAAAAAACTTATATTTTAATGCTATTTTAAAAGTTGTTTACTTTATAATGCTATAGCGACACTGGCATCTTAGGTATTTTTGGTGCTGTAGAGCCTTCACGCAGACGACGTCGCGGGCAGCAGCTAGTCTTTACATAAACTTCTATCACATAAAATAATTTCAGTTTTTTTTTCTTTGCAAACTTCGGAGATAAGGGTAGGGAACGGTATTTTTTTTTAATTTTTCATCAAAAGTCGAAAACTTTGGGGCCTAAAATAGTAGATTATGCACCGAGGGGCTAAAGTTGTGTCTTATGTCACGGGCGTCATATTGAATCTCGAGCGCAATGAAGGATTCGGGATTTAACTCACGAGCGAAGCGAGGGAGTTAATACAAGAATCCTGAATGCAGCGAGGGATTCAAGCTAGCCCAAGGCAAAGACACCTTTAGCCCAGAGGAGGATACTCTACTTTTTACACCTACTGTGAGAAAATAATAGCCATAGTACGAAAAACAAAGTATTTATTAAATAAACAAACAGAAGAAACATATTTGTTGATAAATTTAAAGTTTAAATGCCAAAAGTTCGCGCCTTTATTGCGTCTACCAATAAGTAGCCAAGACACGATCAATTCGATTTTCAAAAAAAAAAAGTCTCTTCTACGGTTTTGTCGTGTGTGTCCATTGATATCACCAAAGACTACAATATGATGTGGATATCACTCTCATGGAAGTGGCGTTTGTGTAAACTAAGCTTTATACAGGGCTGGTAGAATGGTTTTGGATGATTGGCTGTATGCATTTTGAATTTAGAACGTCATTGGCGACTCTCGTGAAAATAGAATATTTTTGATAAAATGTGATAAATCGACTGTAGTATAGATAGGTTTTATTAGTTATTCACAAAATCCACAGCAATCTTTCCACAGTTTACATAAAATAAATTAACTAATGTTACAGCCAATTACTATTACGGTATTACGGCGCGGTACGGTATTTGTTATTATTAATGCCAGTTTTAATGTTATTCCATTCCTTTTAAAAAATGGTTCGTAGTTATCTAATTATTCTTACAATATTATGTCTTCGAAAACATGGCAACGATATGAAGAAGCAGTCGTTATGATTTTGTAGGAAATCGAGAATATCATCCACGCGTAGTAAGGGTATCGAGAATAGCTTTCCTCTTTCTGGCACCAAAGTGTGTTTGTTAGTACTATACTGCCAATTTAGCTGAGCATGTGAGATTCCAAATTCAAATCACATTATTGACCAGCGGGTCATAATGAAATCCAGTACAACATTATTGACCGGCTGAGTCTCCGGCCACTAATGACTCACTTTAGGTTAAGGTTGCTTGACTTATAATTTAACATTTTCGAGCAGGTGGTGTGAAAAAAATGTTTGAGAATGTGCAAACTGCGCTCTTTCATATAATACCCCACATGCCCTAGTAGCCCCACTTAGAATTTTTCAGACCCCTTTTAGTCCCTGTTGCAAAAAATATACGTATATTTTTTTCTTTTCTTTCTTATTTGCAAAAAATAGTTATAAATGATAAATGATTTTATTTTTGTAAGTAGGTTTGTACAAACACTTTTACACGTCAATCATGTTTTTTTTAAACTAGATGAAGTCTGCGTTTCCTATCTGACTAGGTACTCTGAGAAGAAAGGCCGAAACAAACTCAGAGGTCACAGTCTCTTTTAAAGTCCAGACATAATCTTGGTCAGGTTATATGAAGACCATGTAGATCGATGTCTGAGGTGGTCTTTTGAGTTGGGTAAACGACATCTACAACTGTTCAAAATTTCAAGTTGATAGCATTAGTAGTTCTTGAGATATATCCAGCAGACAGACAGACAGACGGACAGACAGACAGACTTAGTATCACCATAAGGGTTCCGTTTTATCATTTTGGTACGGAACCCTAATAGGCAAGCATCCAAACTTGATTTCCCCTTAACTAATGCTCCATACTCGTAGTTAAGTGGGTTTCCTCTCCTTTTATGTGGTTGTTCTATCTACCGCATAAGAAGTGCGGGTAAACAATAACGCAGTTCAATTCAATTGTGATGAAAGCAGAAGATAGTGCAATCTTTTAACAGCCTCTTACGACGCTGAGAAGAAAAAAACCGGTCAAGAGCGAGTCGGACTCGCGCACCTAGGGTTCCGTATTGTCAAACGTGAAATGTTTTTAAATTTTCATCAGCGAGGCCTTTATTCGTCAGGGAAGTTTGAAAATCGCGGGACGCTGCTAGTATTAGGTAGGTATATCGACGATGAAGTGACAAGAACCTTTATCTAGTTAGGAGTTCCTATCTACTTAGGAGTTCTTGTCACTTCATCGTCGATATATAAAATACTAGCATCGCCATGCGGATTCACAAGCATAAGTGTCGATCCCGTGAGAATATCGGGATAAAAAGTATCATAATATATGTGTTACAAACTATATTAGTGTAAATTTCGAAAATCCGTTCAGTAGTTTTTGCTTGAAAGAGTAACAAACATTCATCCTTCCATCCTCACAAACTTTCGCGTTTATAATATTAGTAGGTTAGGATATATAACGCAGTTGATAGGAATGTTCCCTAGGTCTCTTTTACTTTTAACATTCTACGAGTTCCGAGAAAATTCATGTTTAATTTGGTCCTATTAGCCGTAGAAGGAGCAATAAGAAAGCACTACCCTACACATTACCTACATAATTACTTATTAACGAAACGTACCACCCAACTTCTAAAGGATAATTTCCACCAAATCGGTCGGATCGGAAAGAATACGAACGGTTGCGGCGACAGCCGATCGCGTCCGGCAGCATATCGACGCACACGATCGGCTCCGTACCCGTACGTCGTCGCTTGCGAACGTATCCATTTCTGTCTGCCTAGTCAAATAGTTTCATTCCTACCGTGTTGACGTGTTCTAATTTTTGAAGTTGGTTGAAGTTGACGTAGTATTGTTGGCTATTGCATTAGAAGAAGAAGAAAAGAATCATAAAACACAGAATAGGAAAAGAAAAATTTGGACGACAACGGAGAGGATTCGATCGGATACGACGACAGGCGTACGGAGCTGTACGCGCGTCGCAGCATACTTTCGGCTACGATCACGTGTCGCGGAAGTCGCCCGCGGTCAAGCTGATGTGCGCGGCTTGGTAATAGACCTATAGAGGTATGAGGAACAGGGTGTAAAGTTCACTCATACTCTATAGAAAAGGGAGGATCCTCCGACCAGACGGGTGTTGTGTCTGGCGGGCAACTGCCCGATGATTCATGTCGGGCCGTTGTAGCTATGCTAGTTGCGCGGTAAACTCTGCTTGCGAGATGCAGGATTTTGCGTGACGTCAGTATGACCCGTTGTTCTCATGTGGCGTTGTAGATACCGCTACAGACTTTAAAATACTGTGTACAGCGGTGCGATCCGTTTGGTGGAAATCATCCTTAAGAAGCTTCCTTTTGAGCCGATATATTATATTCTGTAAAAATCTCACCGGTGTAACACTTAGGTGAAGTGAGCTTGAAGTGAATCGTGTCAATCCCTATCATCAGAGGGACAATTCTTGTAATTTTAAGAACGTTCACAGCAGTCTAATCTCAGTCTCTGTCTGTTGGGAATCGAACCCAACACAACACCTTGAGCACGGCCTTCACGCGCAGGCAGCGTAATCAGCACGTCATCGACAAGCTAAGGCGTGGCGCGGTGACGACACGGCTCGGCCCATCTGTCAAAAATACCTCTAATTTCCCTATACTTTGACAAGTTTTTGACATTAATTGTCCTGAGATGAGATTGCGACTAGATTTTGAACGTTTATAACGGGAATTGGTCTTAAGGTGGAATGCCACTTAGAAGTCACTTCACCAAAGCTTTCAAATCGGATTTTACATAATTGATCGGCTGATTCTTCATATTATCACAATTCTCTTCCAAATCGATATCTTGATTACCCCGCGTTCCGACCGCAAAAATATCGAAACGTAAATTAGGCCGAGACACACTGTCATACACATTAATGAAATTCATAAATTCATGAGCATGGCACACTGGATGTGCCATCAAATATTCAACACCGGTGCGCTCGTGTGTAATCAGAATATTAAAAATGTTTTCTTTTCATATGTAATGTAATAATTTTTATTCGCAATGTCTTCCTAATATCGATAAGGTTTATTTCTGGAATTCGTGTGGGCTGACGCTGGGCTGTCTTGTATAAATTAAGCCCGTTTCTGCTCCAATGTTTCTTTTTTTAAATTTTGTTTTGTTGATATATAAAAGACTAGCTTCTTCGTCCACGTAAAATTTCTTGGTTCCCCGACCCACCCCGTCGCATCTCATCGCCTACCTACCTATTACTTCGTTTTTGCTTAGGGTTCTTTATGACTTATTTTCTTTTTGCTCGGCTCCTAAGGGTCATAGCGTGATGTTAAATAGCCTATAGGCTTTCTCAAGAATTGGGCTATCAAATACAAAAACAAACTTTACCTCTTTATAATATGAGTAGGTATAGATTGACCAAGTCCTTTTTCCGGACGGATTGACAGACCTTTGTTTTCAGGAATTAAACAGTTGCTTAATCGACTCCCCAGACCCCAGCGATAGTACCTTAATGAATTAGAAATGTCTATTTTGGTCACTGAGTAAGCCAAAGGCCAATAGCCATTTGAATATGTCAAAAGGCCCATCTGAATGCCTCAGGACTTGGATTGAGAACGTCTCCTTTGATGATAGATGCGACCGTTTCTCTTATGGATACCTACATAATATAACAGACATTTGGATCGTCACTAAGGATACCTACGTAAGATTCAATCAACATGATGATTTAGCTATTCTTGGCTATAAAATATAAAAACTTAAATATAGTTTTTTTTTATTATTCTGCTTATGATAGCAAAGTGTAGGTACTTAGGTACGTCCTATTGTTCACTATTACTGTTAAATATCTTTACTTACTTCATTTAAACTAATAATAGTATTTACATATAATAAACAAATATTGTGGCAGGAGAGTACACAGAGATACTCACATTATAATAGGTACCTACCTACCATGGACGCAAAATACGCGCATTAACGTGGATTTGCGGACACCAGCCCGTATTACCATACCTAACACCTACCTTGTACAGATGCCAGCACATCAAGCTACTACAATCTGTCAAATTTCTATAACAGATTACCAACTTTATCGTTAAAGGACAAGGTTCAAAGTAGATTAGGAAAATTTGACAGTTTCCTGCCAGTGACCTGTCTGCACTAATAAACGAATTTGATGTGCCGCTTTGTCCGTGGATGCATCGTTTTCAACGTTTTCACCTCTATGACTCGTTCGTTCGAAACGTTCTTTGCTCCCCCCCCCCCCCCCCCCTACTTCTAAAGAAATATCCATTGCTTCTAACGCAATGAATGTTGTTGAATTGTAAAAAATAAAGTCTTAAAAATTAAATTTCTTAGATCCGTCGGGGCAATTGCGTAACCAATACGCAATTGCCCCGACGGATCTAAGAAATTCATGGATTTGATTACACAGTCCCAAAAAGTTGAATTAAAAAGATCCAAGATTAAATCGAACAAGATTAGTAACCCAGCCGGCAAACTTGTCGAAGAGTTCGTTTCTCAGGCCAGCCAATGGATTTCATATAACAAAGTTGCCATTTCCAATTACAGAGGAAGTTAAACACAAGGTATCGAATAAACACAGTTCCCGTAAACTCGAACTAGCGACAAGGAAAACAAGAAATCCATTACGTATTCCAAACAACTTTTTTTTATTGGCAACATGTTAAATACGACTCAAGGAAGTGGCCTGCGTTTGTTTAGGACTAGTCAAATAACCTAGCACAGCAAACTTATACAATATAGTCCGAAAAATCTTTTTAAGTCCATCTTACTCCTTACGTGATTTGAAATAAGGCGGATTTTTTTTTGTGGTTAGTTTGGGAGATGTATTAGTAAGTTGGTAAGTCAAGACTTGATAGAATTAAAATATAAGCAGCAAATGTTAGCGTATCTATTTGAGACGTGCTTTCAGTGTGGCTTTATACGGTGTCAGATGTCATCTCGAACTGACTCGGAGTTATGCTAATCTTCGAATAGTAGGGAATAGTTACTATTTTTTTTATGGAAGACAGCAGTTCAGCGTATCAAGGTAGACCCAGCGTTATTGAGTAACTTGTCAAAACAATGTACCTTTTGTATGTAGTTGCATTCAATTTCATAATCTTAGGTAATATTGTGCTTGGTGACGCAAAATGAGTCGTCTCATATTCAATTTCTCGGCTGATTATTTTATTATACTCTGGGTTTACAGCTAAGAGTAGACTTCTTGAACATTGTAGTCATCATCGTGAAGATACATGAGCAATGTCGCTCCACCATCTGAAGCCTAATTTACAAAGTGCAATTTAATTGACTGAAGCCTTCAAAAATCGTACCGTGCACGAAGATGTGCCCCACTCTTCTTCCTAATCACTTACAGTACAAGCGTGCAACATTCCGCTAGTGTTTTAGTTTTATCGATACATAGTAATTACTTATTAGTGGGTAATTAGTGTGTATCAAAAAAATAAAACACTATTACGCTATTAGTAAGAAGAGTGGGGCGCGTCTTCGTGGATGGCACTATCTATGTATCTATAGCAGTGTTTAGACGATGCAAGTCATTTGTTGCTTCAGTTTTATTGTATGCCACAGGCAAGAAACCTGCGTGGTGTAAATGGGGCTTTAGTATGGGTGCCACAAATAGTCGCTTAGCACAGCCACTACACTATGGCCAAGTTTACAACAGCGCGAGGAGTCACAAAGTGCCGTAGTTGCATAGTTGCGACTACACTCGATGAACACGCTGATCTCACATTGTCGACGAAGCTGATCGAGCGCTTGCAAGGAGTCTGCAGCTAGTTGTCTAAGTAAACTAATCCGTTATTGGCTGAACTTGGCGTGAGACTATTTTCCTGATGCATCTCCTTGATTGAAGGGATCACGTTTAGTCTTAGAGCGATGCCACACGGGCGTTACCAATGCGTTGCGTCGTCGCAGCGCAGTGATTTCGACGCAGTGAGTGCCGCACGAGCGCAGCGATGACGTCACCGCTCAGGCGTTGCAGCGCCGACGCAACGCATTGCCAACGCCCGTGTTCATCGCCCTTACAGGAGCATATGAAGCAAAAAGATGTCGTATCTTTTTTAACCGACGAAAAAACGGAGGAGGTTCTCAAGTCGACGCGTACACGCATAACTTTTTACAGAGTAGTCCGATTTTGATAATTATTTGTTCATTGGAAATGGAAGAACCCCCCAAATTTATATGGGACCCCGAAGTTGGTCCCATATAAATTTACAAAAAAAAAAACCTACCCTAAGGGTAGGAAAACAGGGGATGATTGATTGTTCACTCACTGATTATAATGTTTATCCACGCATAACTTTTTACAGATTATTCCGATTTTACTAATTATGTTTTTATTGGATAGATACCTCACAGATTTTAATGCCGTGTTGTGTATTACAAAAAGTAATAAAATATTAAGCATTTAGTAATTAGTGAATTATAGCCACGAAAAATTATAAAATAAAAATTTTTAACAAAAAAATTCAACCACCGAAAAAACTGAAAAGCAAAAAATAATAAGTAAACGTTTTTTATTTAAACTTAATAAATCATCATCTGCCTAGCCTTTTCCCAACTATGTTGGGGTCGGCTTCCAGTCTAACCGGATGCAGCTGAATACCAGTATTTTACATGGAGCGACTGCCTATCTGACCTCCACAACCCAGTTACTGGGTAATACGATACTCCTTGTAGTTGTCAGACTTTCGGGCTTCTGACGACCCGTAAGGCGATTAACACACGGCACCGCGCATCGCAAATTTTATTTAAATAGAAATTCATATGGAAGTCGGGGGATCTCTTAGAAACGGTCCCCCGACTTCCATATGAATTTCTATTTAAATAAAATTTTATTTCATGCTTTTTGTAGGGATACCTTCATTTTTTAATTTATTTTTTATTATTTTGTGTCGGGGGTTTTTAATTTTTTTTTTTTTTTTTTGCCAATGTATACCTGAGTAATTTTGAGTCGGCGCCATGTATTGGTTTTCTGTACCATCAGAAGTCAGCTTATAATGGTTATTAAAACTTTATGCGTTGCCGGGCGTACAGTCACGAGCACTAAGGTTCCCCGCACACGGGCCACCGGCCACAGCCACAAACGCCGCGCCGCCGCCGCCGCCACGAGAAGATAGAACGACGATTGAAAGGCGATTTGTAGCGGGTGGCGGCCACTGGCGTCAACCGTTTGCATATAAAATGTATGAAAACTACAGGAAATATGCTGGTGGCGTCGCCGTCGTTTTGTGGTTGTGGTCGGTGGCCCGTGTGCGGGGACCCTAATATGTCAACACTTGGCAACTTTCAATTGCGATTTTTTCACGAAATAACGAATGCAACGTTGAAATACGACACTTTATTTAAACCTATTGGTTCGAAAATACTATGTTCCTAATAATATCAAATTTAATTAAAAATTAAAGGAAAAAATCGCCTTTGAATAAAGCCAAGTGTAGGTATACATACTTTTGCTCGTGATTGTACCTACCATTTCTCCTAACTATATTTCACAGCTACTTTACATTTAATTCCAAAACAAATACATATCTTCATGTCTATATATGTAAATAAGAAGATACTACAATTATTCAAGTCTCGCGTTGAGAACTTAGCAAGGCAAACAAATCATATCATTTGAAATTGTAATTGTCTGGGAGTCTGCGTACCTAACTACCTAGTACAGACAGCACATCAAGCTACTACAATCTGTCAAATTTCTTTAATAGATTTTGAACTTTGTCGCTAAAACATAAGGTTCAAAGTTGATTGGGAAAATTTGACAGTTTCGGGTAGCTTGATGTGCTGGCGTCTGTACATACCTACCTAATTGGTTGTATAGGTAAAGTGCCTATTTCCGACTGTTTTCAGTAGTAGAATGCGATATTAAATTGCTTTTCCTAAAGATTGGATCTATGCACAAAAAGACCTGCACCCTTACCTAACACACTTTCATTCCCAATCTCAATCATTTCAAAGGATATTGCTAATCCATTGCTTCATATATTGGAAAAATTTGTTTGCTCAACAACGTAAACAACGCAATGAAAGTTGTTGAACTGTCAAAGTGAAAGTTATTGTTGCTGTTAGTGTGTTACGCAAATACCCCGCTGTAATCGGATCAACGGATTATTATTGGTCCTAAGTTCCGAATCTGATTGATCATCCAAAACAACCTAAATACGATCTGGCTCTAAGCAGACCTCTCCTCCATCTCCTACCTAAATATAAACACCCATAAAAATGTAGATAGTTAATGATATAGTAATGATGTATGTACTCATAGAATATATTATTTTTTCTGTTGCCCTATCATTAAAGCAAATTCAGCATATGGCATTAGTACCTGACCGTACCTGTGTCCTCAGAGCAATATAATGTAAACTGGTTCTCTGCCTCAAAACTGTTTTTTTTTCTTCTTCAGGTCGAAATACATATAATATATTTAGCACTATTCTTGAAATTGCGAATAAACACGCCTTTTTTTTTTGGGTGGGAAATCATCAAATGACCCCTCACGCTCTGGGCGGAGCGGAAGGGAGTGTCAGACTCTTACTGACTAAAACCCACCCATGTTCCTTCAGTTGCCTGTGCCAGAGAATTCAACATAGGACACCATCATTGCACAACATTCCATGCTTGCGTTTAAATCCAATATTTTAGTACAGAGACATCTATACAAACAACTGAGAACTAGTTTGACGAAGCGTCACCGCTATCTGTTCCAAGTTTAGGCGGTAGAGGGCAATCCAGACGAAACGTTGTGTCCTCTCCCATGTTCTGTGGTCCTCTTAGTCAGTATCCACCACAAAGTGTTATATGCTCTGTATCCACCACAACATAGACCATATTATACCTATACTAATTTCCAAAGAAACGTTATACCGTCAAAGTCAAAGTCAAAGTCAAATCATTTATTTCAAATAGGCACATTAAAGGCACTTTTGAACGTCAAAAAAAAAAAACTAAATAGAAATGATTCTAGTCGCCCATTCGAAAAGGTACCCTTCTCTTTGTACTTCGGTATTTTAATAATCTGAAATCAGTCTCTTTGGGCTCCCTTTGTTATTTACAAAGCTTTTATATACTTTAGACATAAAAGCAAAAATCCCCACGCGGAAATTAAGTACAAAAACACAATGGTAAAAAAGCTTTTTTCGTTTGGATAAAACGAATATCGGTAAACAATTAAAATTCAAAGTGAAAACGCGTGACATATTATTATACTGTGTGGTCTAAAGTGCAGAAGATAGCGAACGCAATTATAGGTAATAATATGGATACTGCGGTAATATTATGAAATATAACTTTACATGAATGTAACACATCTGCATATTTTTTACCCATATTTGCAAATAAATGACTTTAATTTTAACTATCCCATTACCTACTAGGCAAAGGCTTCTTCTGATTGAGATGGAATTTGCTCGTATGTGGGCAATTTCAGACCATTTTCTTATTACGTAACACAATTGCAATACCTTTATACTCTTTTTTCTCTTTTTATACTCTTTTTTTACCTTTATTCTCTTTTTTTTTTTTTTTTTGTCAATTCAACAATGTTCATTCCCTGTACCCTGTAGGTACCTACGTTGTTGAGCAGACGATTTTAGACGAATTTTACAAAAAATTAAAGTAATGTCTAATACATTATTTCCTTGAAAATCCTTTGGATTGTGATAGAAAGCGTGATAAGATCCGGGGTCCAGTTCACTCACGGTATTTTCCACCTCCGTCAGTCAACAATGCCCAAGATTAGCAAAGCGAACGTAAGTTTATGTTTCTGATTTTACCAAAGATGGGAGCATGTAACTTTTGAAGGAGCACAAAGTCATGTATAAAAAATTCAATGCATTCAGAACTCATTTAGCTACCTACATGTTTAATCAAAAACACCCTTACTAAAAGCTAGATGGGTGTATCATAATTGCTACGGTTACTGTACCAACTTTATATTTATAATTTACTAGCGGCCCGCCCCATGAACTTCGCACGGGTGCAATATTTTTTTTCGGATTTCCGAAATTTTCTTTCATAAACCTTGTCCTGGCAATACCGAACACAGCAAAAAGAGAATTATCCAATTTGGTGCAGTCATTCGGAAGTTATGTGCGTACAGACATTTCGGCGACTTTGTTTTATACTACGTAAGGATAAGGATTTTAAGCATGCATTGTGCTCATGTGAGTTTGTGTCTTTTTGAGAATAAATATTCTTAAACCTAGCTGGTAGGAAAACCTTGCACTATAATTGTACAGACGCCAGCACATCAAGCTACCCGAAACTGTAAAAATTTTCCAATCAACTCTGAACCTTATGCTTTAGCGATAAGGTTGAAAATCTATTAAAGAAATTTGACAGATTGTAGAAGCTTGATGTGCTGGCGTCTGTACAATAACAGGCTGGTAGTGAAAGCCGGGGGTGAAAAGGGGGGATTTCGTTTGTATGAAAAATCTTATTCCTTCAGTTAATAAACTTGAAACTTGGCACGAATACTTATCTAAGTAAATTATGAAGTTTGGCATTTTTTGTTTTTCTAACCTACCCCCTAAAGGGGGATTGGGGGGTGTCAAAATTTGTATGGAAGAATTTTAACGCGCGGTCCGATTAACTCGAAACTCAGTATTTATACTTAGGATCAAAAATAAAGAATGACGTGTATCAGGGTTTTTAAAAAATCTACCCTTAACGGGGTGAAAAGGGGTAGTTAATTATACAGGCGAGGATTTTACTGCGTGGCTTGATTAACTCGAAAATTGTTATAAATAATCTTTGAGTCAAGTAATGAACATATCCCAAACGATTTTTTGAAATTCCACCCCTGTGGGGGTGAAAAGCGGGAATACAGTTTATATGAAAAATCCTAATCATTTGTTTGGTTAATAAACTTGAAAATTGACCCGAATACTTATTTATCTAAATAAATGATAATTAGATTACATTTTCGAAATTTTTAGAGGAAAATCAATAAAAAGAAAAGTCCTGACTGACTGATTGACTGACTCATCAACGCCCAGCCCAAACCCTTGGACCTAGAAAGCTGAAATTTTGCACAGAGGTTCCCTTTATAATGTAGAAATTCAACCCCTAAGAGGGTGAACGCGGGGAAGATGAAATTTCACGCGGACGAAGTCGCGGGCAAAAGCTAGTATTGGAAAAATTTGTTTGCTCAACAACGTAAACAACGCAATGAAAGTTGTTGAACTGTCAAAGTGAAAGTTATTGTTGCTGTTAGTGTGTTACGCAAATACCCCGCTGTAATCGGATCAACGGATTATTATTGGTCCTAAGTTCCGAATCTGATTGATCATCCAAAACAACCTAAATACGATCTGGCTCTAAGCAGACCTCTCCTCCATCTCCTACCTAAATATAAACACCCATAAAAATGTAGATAGGTAATGATATAGTAATGATGTATGTACTCATAGAATATATTATTTTTTCTGTTGCCCTATCATTGAAGCTCTTTTTATACTCTTTTTTGACGTGACAACGTCTTAAATTAGGTTGCGGCTGGGAGTCACTTATGAAAAAGTGTAACGCTCGGTAACGTTACGTTCTTATTTTAAATTAGGTTGCGGCTGGGAGTCACTTATGAAAAAGTGTAACGCTCGGTAACGTTACGTTCTTATTTTCATTTAATTCCTTGTTCCTATTGTGCAATTTAATTATATTCATATCAATAAATATTCTACCGAGAAAAAGACGTTGTCACGTAAAATCTTCGCCCGTAAAACCGACTTTACAGGCAACCATTTTTGACGTGACAACGTCTTAAATTAGGTTGCGACTGGGAGTCACTTATGAAAAAGTGTAACGCTCGGTAACGTTACGATGAGTCACCGAACGAGAGAGAGGCCCGCCGAATGCCTTGCGTCTCTCTCCCACTCAACTATGATCGGATGATCGGTCGTTGTCACGTAAAATCTTCGCCCGTAAAACCGACTTTACAGGCAACCATTTTTTTACCTTTATTCTCTTTTTTTTTTTTTTTTTTGTCAATTCAACAATGTTCATTCCCTGTACCCTGTAGGTACCTACGTTGTTGAGCAGACGATTTTAGACGAATTTTACAAAAAATTAAAGTAATGTCTAATACATTATTTCCTTGAAAATCCTTTGGATTGTGATAGAAAGCGTGATAAGATCCGGGGTCCAGTTCACTCACGGTATTTTCCACCTCCGTCAGTCAACAATGCCCAAGATTAGCAAAGCGAACGTAAGTTTATGTTTCTGATTTTACCAAAGATGGGAGCATGTAACTTTTGAAGGAGCACAAAGTCATGTATAAAAAATTCAATGCATTCAGAACTCATTTAGCTACCTACATGTTTAATCAAAAACACCCTTACTAAAAGCTAGATGGGTGTATCATAATTGCTACGGTTACTGTACCAACTTTATATTTATAATTTACTAGCGGCCCGCCCCATGAACTTCGCACGGGTGCAATATTTTTTTTCGGATTTCCGAAATTTTCTTTCTTACAAACCTTGTCCTGGCAATACCGAACACAGCAAAAAGAGAATTATCCAATTTGGTGCAGTCATTCGGAAGTTATGTGCGTACAGACATTTCGGCGACTTTGTTTTATACTACGTAAGGATAAGGATTTTAAGCATGCATTGTGCTCATGTGAGTTTGTGTCTTTTTGAGAATAAATATTCTTAAACCTAGCTGGTAGGAAAACCTTGCACTATAATTGTACAGACGCCAGCACATCAAGCTACCCGAAACTGTAAAATGTTTCCAATCAACTCTGAACCTTATGCTTTAGCGATAAGGTTGAAAATCTATTAAAGAAATTTGACAGATTGTAGAAGCTTGATGTGCTGGCGTCTGTACAATAACAGGCTGGTAGTGAAAGCCGAGTTTAGATTAAACCGACAATCTCTCCTAACTTGTACGACCACCGGCAGATGCAGAGAGGCGTAATCCTTGAACATATGACGCCTGGGGGCTCGGCAGCCGCCATTAACTACTTATCAGAGCTCGCAAATATTCCCCACATCTTTAATAAGGATTTTCGTGATTTATTTAAGTAAGTACTACATTGTAGGACTCGCTTCTTGTAAGTAACCTCCAAGATATCTGTGTTGCTAAATATAGAGTAAAATCAACATTATGCGGTGCTGATGTCTGTTAGTGCATTGTGCCATAGCGCAGGCAAGAGCAATATCAGCCTTTTAATATTCCCACTGCTGGGACACAGGGACACCGGCCTCCTCGCGGTGAGAGGGAGCCCACGCGGGCCCAGTGCGAGTTGGTAATAGATATCACATGTCTTCGAATTTTTGGTTCTAGGACATGGTGGTTTCCTGATCGCAATGTGTTCCTACGCAAAGCAAAACGCCTGGCTGGGTTTGAACCTACGACCTACAACTCGGTAAGTCGCAGCTGTTACCACTGTGGACCACCACTGAGCATTATTTTGGAGGCGACAGAAAAATACCCTACCTACCTACAATACCTAGGTATCTGTGATATCCGTTCGAGAAAGTCGTTATGATGTTATGTAAAGGCACAATTGACAAATTCAAAGGTCAAGAAGAGGATGCCTTATAACCTCAATTTTAACCGTGGGTAGTGTTGGTATACGTCTAAGCCTTGTTTAACCTTTTTGGCGCATTCGTGAGGCACACACTGGCGCCGAAGTTCAGGCATCTTTTTCTTTCTATTTCATTAAGAGAAGGACAGAAGATAAATATTAGTTTAGTCCTGTCAAATTAGTCAGCGCCTGACGTAAATTGACGTATTTTTAGTAGCCAATTTTTTAATCTCGTCTAAAGTGGTCTATGGAGTATCTTACTTTGACAGGACTCAAAAAAAATCAAAATCAAAATATTTTATTTCACATAAGCCTACATGGGCACTTATGAAACGTCAGAAGCTAGGTGCACGGTTCCAATTGGTCGTTTCCTATGGAGAAGAACCGGCAAGAAACTCCACGGTTACTCTTTTTAAAAATAATTGGCTTTTACAATATTTTCAAATTACAGTAGGTATGGGAGGATAGCGTAGGCCTGTCAACAAGTATCAGGTACTTGATAAAATAAAAAATGGTCTACAGATCTAAAGTCTACAAGGCCTACAAAGTCCTCACATTTACAAAATAAGAATCTATCAAAAGGATAAATAAAAAATAAAAACCTAATAAAACCTAGTGATATGATTACCATTACAACCACTAATAAAGACTTCGATCAATAATAGTACATTATTGATCGAAGAATAAAGAGATGGAAAAAATTTGAATTTTCTGTATAAGTATAATGTCAAGTAATAAAGAGATTATGTCAAAAAAGTAAATAAAGTAGAGTAAAGTAACTAAACTAATATTTATCTTCTGTCCTTTTCTTATCGAAATAGAAAGAAAAAGATGCATGAACTTAAATTTAATTTAGTTTATGAAAAACAGAATCGGCGCCATTATTGTTGTTGAAACATAATTTTTATTTTGTTAATTTTGTGTTTCACGAACTGTGTCCAAATAAACTTTTTTCTTTTTCTTTTTTCCTTGTGTTCACCCACATTTAAATCAACTGATTAAATATTTAATCAGTTCTAAGTATAATTAAAATTTCCTTAGGAAATTTGACATAACCCAACTGTTTAAATACCTAACCGGTGGTTTGAATGTTGGTGAACTCATGGCAGGCCTTAGTCTTAGCATTCGGCACTTCACAATTTATTTTAAGAAAATTTATTTAAAAAAACTGTACTTACCTACTTAATAATCACGGAATAGATATTACCTTATTTATCTATTCCGTGTTAATGATCATCATGATAGGTATAAGACCACTAGCTGCGCCAGGCGGTTTCACCCGCATAAGTCTCGACCTGAGAATATCGGGATAAAAAGTAAGTATCTAAGTCCTAACCCATGGTCTACCGATGTGCTAAATTTTAGCGTTTTAGCGTGAAAGCGCAACAAACAAACACAAAAAATCTAATATTTTCTGAAGTCAAAGTCAAATCTTTTTTTTCAAAGTACCTACTTAAAAGGCACTTTTGAACGTCAAAAATAACAGTAAAATAGAATTGATTCTAGTCGCCCCTTTTTTTTGCGGATGGGAAATCATCAAATGACCCCATGACCCCTCCCGCTCTGGATGGAGCGGAAAGCAGTGTCAGACTGTTACTAACTAAACCCACCCGTGTTCCTTCCTTAGCCCTTTATGTTTCGGGCCAGCGGTAACCCTTTCGGACAATCCCGCTGGGGCAGGCTTCGGCCCTAAGGGGCCCCGTTCCTTGATGCTGACATCTCTTCGAGGCGCGCGCGGAACACGTACGCAAAAAGGTAGTTTTAGTAAGTATGGAGAAGAATGGGCAAAAAACTTCACCGTTGCATCGTTCTCTATAGAATATTAGTTTAGATAAACGTTCACTAGAAACAGCTCCCAATTATAGATGCTGGCGGGAAACATTCCGAATCATTCCCGTCGAATACTTCGGAAGTATTCCGAAATATTCCGAAACTTTGGGAATATTTCAACTGTCAAAAAAAAACCAGGAAAATCGACCTTGCTACCTATTTCGCGCTTGGAAGTTGTAAATTATATTATCTTTAGTTGTGTTGTGAGGTACTATATATACTTATATTAAGTTTATAGTTGTGCTTGTGAGTGCACGTCGCATCCAATAAGTAGGCACCTATCTAAAAACAAAAGAATAAAAATCCTGTTATTCGCAGGCTAACATATCTACCTATAAAAATATCAACATATACTTAACTAGCTTTTGCCCGCGACTTCGTCCGCGTGAAATTTCATCTTCCCCGCGTTCACCCTCTTAGGGGTTGAATTTCGAAAAATCCTTCCTTATTCCTTGTCTACATTATAAAAGGAACCTCTGTGCAAAATTTCAGCTTTCTAGGTCCAAGGGTTTGGGCTGGGCGTTGATGAGTCAGTCAATCAGTCAGTCAGGACTTTTCTTTTTATTTATATATATATATATATAGATTTTCCTCTAAAAATTTCGAAAATGTAATCTAATTATCATTTATTTAGATAAATAAGGATTCGGGTCAATTTTCAAGTTTATTAACCAAAAAACAAATGATTAGGATTTTTCATATAAACTGTATTCCCGCTTTTCACCCCCACAGGGGTGAAAAGATTACTTGACTCAAAGATTATTTATACCAAATTTCGAGTTAATCAAGCCACGCAGTAAAATCCTCGCCTGTATAATTAACTACCCCTTTTCACCCCGTTAAGGGTAGATTTTCGAAAAACCCTGATACACGTCATTCTTTATTTTTGATCTTAAGTATAAATACTGAGTTTCGAGTTAATCGGACCGCGCGTTAAAATTCTTCCATACAAATTTTGACACCCCCCAATCCCCCTTTAGGGGGTAGTTTAGAAAAACAAAAAATGCCAAACTTCATAATTTACTTACATAAGTATTCGTGCAAAGTTTCAAGTTTATTAACTGAAGGAATAAGATTTTTCATACAAACGAAATCCCCCTTTTCACCCCCTTAAAGGTTGAATTTCCAAAAACCCCTTCTTAGTGCTCCCCTACATTATAAAAGGAAGCCGTGTGCAAAATTCCACATTCCTAGACCCAGTAGTTTCGGCTGTGCGTTGATATGTCAGTCAGTCAGTCAGTCAGTCAGTTTCTCCTTTTATATATATACTAGCACTTTGCCCGCGACTTCGTCCGCGTGTATTTCGTACTTTCCTCTAAAAATTTTGGGTTTTGGTAAGGAAGGACTGTCTCGCCACAGCTTCAGTCTTTCTTGTGATGGTTCACCAGTGAGTGGGACGATACACTTTAAAAAATTGTTTTGGCTTTTCAGCCTTTGTGGCACAGGCACAAGGATGTTGTCGTGCAAAGGGTCGTGTGTCGGAGACCATTTTGGCTCTTTCGCTGAAGCCAGTGCTCTGCGAAACAATGGAGGCGAGCATTTCCTACTATATTTCCCAGCAATCCACCCCTTAAACTTTATTACCCTTTTCCACCTTGGTAGGAGTCGAGTTTTGAAAAACCCTAAAAGTAACTACACCTTTTCACCCCGTTAGGGGTACATTTTCGAAAAACCCTGATACATGTTATTTTTGGTCTTAAGTATAAATACCGAGTTTCGAGTTAATCGGACCGCCCGTTAAAAACACCCCCCCAATCCCCTTTTAGGGGGTAGTTTAGAAAAACAAAAAGTGTCAATCTTCATAATTTACTTTCGTGCCAAGTTTCAAGTTTATTAACCAAATGAATAAGATTTTTCATATAAACTGTATCCTCGCTTTCCCCCCCCCCCCCCACACAGGGGTGGAATTTCGAAAAATCGTTTAGGATGTGTTTATTACTTGACTCGAAGATTTATTGATACCAATTTTCGACTTAATCAAGCCACGCAGTAAAATCCTCCCCTGTAAAATTAACTACACCTTTTCACCCCGTTAGGGGTAGATTTTCGAAAAACCCTGATACGTGGTATTTTTTGTTTTTGGTCTTAAGTATAAATACTTACCGAGTTTCGAGTTAATCGGACCGCGCGTTAAAATTCTTCCATACAAATTTTAACACCCCCCAATCCCCTTCTAGGGGGTAGTTTAGAAAAACAAAATGTGCCAATCTTCATAATTTACTTAGATAAGTATTCGTGCCAAGTTTCAAGTTTATTAACCAAATGAATAAAATTTTTCATATAAACTGTATCCCCGCTTTTCACCCCCACAGGGGTGGAATTTCGAAAAATCCTTTGGGATGTGCTCATTACTTGACTCAAATATTATTTGTACCAATTTTCGAGTTAATCAAGCCACGCAGTAAAATCCTCCCCTGTAAAATTAACTACCCCTTTTCACCCCGTTAGGGGTACATTTTTGGAAAACCATGATACACGTTTTTCTCTATTTTTGGTCTTAAGTATAAATACTGAGTTTCGAGATATTCGGACAACCCGTTAAAATTCTTCCATACAAACTTTGACACCCCCCAATCCCCTTTTAGGGGGTAGTTAAGAAAAACAAAAAATGCCAAACTTAATAATTTACTTAGATAAGTATTTGTGCCAAGTTTCAAGTTTTTTAACTCAAGGAATAAGATTTTTCATACAAACGAAATCCCCCCTTTTCACCCCCTTAAAGGTTGAATTTCCAAAAACCCCTTCTTAGTGCTCCCCTACATTATAAAAGGAAGCCGTGTGCAAAATTTCACATTCGTAGACCCAGTAGTTTCGGCTGTGCGTTGATATGTCAGTCAGTCAGTCAGTCATTCATTCATTCAGTCAGTCAGTCAGTTTCTTCTTTTATATATATAGATAGATATATATATATATATATATATATATATAGAAGATAAATCCCATTCATAATAAAATAAACATTTATATTTTACTTACGTATGTGCCACTGAACAATATTAACTCGCCCACCAGCACCACACCACAAACAAACACGTTTATTCCCCATTTAATTATTCGGGCGAAACATTGAAACATTCGGAAACATTCGATTGCGGGGTATGAATCTTTCTCGCGCGGGCGAAAACTTCTTAGGGGAGCATCTCCCCTCTTGCCGCACCCCACACTGCCATCGCCTGCACGCAAGCAAGACTCGGCGGAAACATTCGATTGCGGGGTATGAATCTTTCTCGCGCGGGCGAAAACTTCTCAGGGGAGCATCTCCCCTCTTGCCGCACCCCGCACCGCCATTGCCTGCACCTGCGCGCACGACTCGTGCGTGGCAGTCGGGCGCGCGCGGCGCGGCAATGTAGTCTTTGGGCGCGGCGCCAGCGCGGCGGCAGCGGCAGAGGGGCAGAGCCGGCGGCGATCGACGATCGATGCAAAATGTGATTTTTCAGCAAAAAAAAATAAAAATCTTAATTAAACTCATTTTGAATCATTCTGACTTAAAGAAACTTTCCCAGAAGTATTCCGGAATTATTCAGAATGTTTCAGAAGTTTTGCAACTATACTCCCAATCCTTATTGCGTGATACACTATCAATCTCAATCTGAATCATTTTAAAGGATATTGCTAATCCATTGCTTCATAAGTTCAAAAAATTTGTCTGCTCAACAATGTAAATAACGCATTGAATGTTGTTGAACTGTCAAAATGAAACCCATTGCTGTCTACTGATAGTATGTACGCAATTACCCCGCTGAACTCGTAGACAGCTCAAATAGACGTGAACTATGCAAACGACACAATAAGTGGGTAAAGTAAAGTCAGACAATAGCCGATCATTAACGCGGCTTGTGTCAATCAGTAAACACATCATCTTCCCTCTACGTCTAACCCACTTTCACTATTTACTGTTGTTATGTAATAGTTTTTTTAAGGTTTGCAAATTGCAGCATCTTACAGAATTAGACGAGAGCGTCAGGGTAAGCCCGCAATATTCAGACCTTACGTTTTTTGCAATTTACAAGTCAGTATCATCGGGTTAATTGCGTAACATAAGTACTAACAGTAGGAATGGCTTTTATTTTGACAGTTCAACAACATTCATTGCGTCGTTTACGTTGTTGAGCAGACTTTTTCAAATGTACGAGTATGAAGCAATGGATTAGCAATATCATTCAAAATGATTTAGATTTTGATTGCTAGTGTGTTACGCAATTAGGGTGCAGGTTGTTAGGTAGTCCATCTAAATATAGGTAGGTACAAATATTTATTTATAGAATTATTAGCAGCGCCCCGCGGTTTCACCCGCATAAGTCTCGATCCCGTGGGAATACCTATTGGGATAAAAAATATATGTTAATCCAGGATGTCAGCTACCTTCATAGAAAATTTTATCAAAATTGGTCCAGCCGTTTGAGCGTGATGAAGTAACAAACATATAAACGCACAAACTTTCGCCTTTATAATATTAGTGATAGCAGCGCCCCGCGGTTTCACGTAAAGTATCCTACGTGTTAATCCAGGAAATGGTCTATCTATGTGTAAATTTTTATCCAAATCTGTTCAACGGTTTACGAGTGATTGAGTAGGTAACAAACATCCAGACGTATCACAAACTTTCACATTCGTAGGATAATCACAAAAAATATCACTAATCTCTAAGTTCATATATATTGAATGACTATCTCATGAAGTCATGACATTTAAGGCCAATTTATTTAATTTTATTAAAAGTTTATGCACAAGTAAAAACATACCTACTAACAAAGAGGCATTTTCTACCAGTCAACCTTAAGGTGATGCAGAGACAAAACATGGCAAGTCTATCATACGGGATAAATAGCTAGGAAATTACTATAAAATACAAGAATAAATACAGAATATGTACAGACACATACATAGTTATAACAAAAAAAACTGTCAGGAGAAAAAAATGATAGGTAGAGGAGAAAACGAATCCAGCAAATCAGCCAGGACTCTGTTATATTGCTAATTCTAATGATTTGATTCCGTAAAGCCATATTTGTTACGGTTGCGAATTAATATTTAGATCGACATACAACCTTAACACGAAACTATTTCGAACTGTTCCCGCCATAATCCGCGCGCATCTGGCGGAAACGCATCTCGTTCCCACTCGACCAATGAGGGCGAGCCGAAGCTTCTAGAACATTCTACAATCTACAAGCTTCCGACGCGCACCCTTCTTTTTTTTCGCATTAGCCGTCTGACGCCAACTCGGCTGCGCACCGCAAAAGGGAATCTTTATTATTATTTAGATGCACAACATTGCAAATAGAAACCCAGGCGTTGTACAGAGCAATTTACAAACTAATAAGTGACACACATACATTACCTACCTACTTATGTATAGGTTAGGTAAAATACAATTAAAAAAAAAATAACACGAGAGAATAACAAAATTAACAAACAAATTACGAAAATAATGCAATTTACGCAGCTTGCCTCGAACCCCTTTTGTTGTATAAATAAACCTACATAAAGTCTTAGATTCGGTATTAGAATCAACTATATTTATAAACTATTACGTCATTGATTATAATTATAATTATGTCGCAAACCAACTAGCTTAATTAACCAGCCTAACCTATTCAGTAAACGGCGCCGCGCCGTTCAAACACAGAATAAATAGGTTCAACTAGCGACATGAATGATATTCAGCCGTCCAATCAAACAGCTAGGCCAAAGACTTGGATCGATAACGTTTAACTACTTGCCTAGCTCAGACATTAAAATTTAGTTCCATTTTCTGCCACCTGGCGCTGAAACCCGCACTGCCAATATGGCGTCGGCAAGCGACAACATTTCTTGTGTTTCTCACAGTTTAAATGCGTTTACGCAAAGAAATAATACTATGGAAGAGTGTAGTGATGAAAATAATGTAAACAGTTTGAATGTTAAAGAAAATTTTAACCGAATACTTGTTGAATATGACCAACAGCATCAAGGTAGGTTTGTTTTGTTTGTTTCCTATTCTATTGTTTGTGTAATAGTGATCTGTATTTAACTAAACCACGAAGGGCAATAATTAATATGATTCATGTTTTATCTGTCTAGGATCTCATCGAAAAGCTTGGACATCGGAAAGAGTCTCAGAGGTTATAAACGAAATAAAAAAAGCTCAGGTGGCCATGAGTTCTGGACGGCGAAGGACTACCATGGATTATTACTGGATGAGCAAATATGATATCATGACAACTGCAAATGAAGACTATTTAATTTTTAAAAGGCTCAACCCCACTAGTCCTACAGTACGTATTTTACCTAGAGAACAGTATTATGATGTTTTATCAGATATCCATGCATCATGCGGACACGGTGGGCGGGATAAAATACTGAATGGCCTAAAAAATAGATATTATATTCCAAAGAAAGCTGTAGAAATTTTTACGTCTCTTTGTCCTACATGTGAGACTAAAAAAAAAGCTCATAGAAAAGACATTATGACGAAGCCAATAGCCTCACGTGATTTTAATTCAAGGGGACATTTCGACCTTATCGATTTTCAGTCCTGTCCCGATGGAGAGTTTGAGTGGCTTTTAAAGTATCAAGATAACGCAACTAAATTTCTAAATCTGCGTCCGCTTAAAACAAAACGAGCGGTTGAAGTTGCTTCTGAGCTGATGAAGATTTTTTTAATATTCGGGGCACCCTCCATTTTACAGTTAGACAATGGCCAAGAGTTCACTGCAAATGTAATAAAAGAATTAACTGCAATGTGGCCTGATTGTAAAATTGTTCATGAAGATCCGCGTCGTCCTCAAACTCAAGGCAGTGTTGACAGCAGCAATCAAGATGTCGAGAATATGCTCCGAGCCTGGATGAATGAACAGAAATCAACAAACTGGTCTAAGGGCTGCTTCTTCGTGCAATATTCAAAAAATTCTTCATTCCATCAAGAAATTAGAAGATCTCCATATAAAGCCTTATTTGGAAGTGAACCAAACGTTGGTTTAAGTGGATGTGATATCCCAACGTCGACACTTTTAACTGTAAAAACAGAACCAAATGAAGCTACGAGCAGTGTCTATGACAACAATGATAATAATTCGAAAACCATAGTGGAGAATAGTGTAAAATTTGAGTCAAACTTCACTTGTTCAGTATGCCATAAAGAAGCCCCTGGAGCGTACAAGTGTGAGTCCTGCAATACTGGTGTGGATGAAATATGCGGAATAACTGAGGGTGAAGGGGGTGACGGTTCCAAAGTCGTATGCGTCATAACTAAGGTTGAACAAGATATAAATGTAGAGTGGGACAGTGCAAACAAAGAACTTAAGCGTGCAGCCGAAGAGATGATTGATACTACCGTTAAAAAAATGCCTATGTTAGACATTGGTAATAGTGTTTTGGTAAGCATACCTAAAGTGGATCGCGGGTCTTTGAACATGAAAAATATTCAAGGGATAATTGTTGATATAAAAAACGGTGTTCATAGAATTGGAACTAAATATGGTACTATCAAAAACTGGTTTTCACGCAAAGAGTTGCAGTACTCAGATACAAACTATGGCGATGAAATTTCAGAAACTCCCATTTCTTTGGGAGAGGCTGTGGCTTGCTTGACTTGTCAGTCGCCTTTCAGTGGCCAGGCATTCCAAAAATGTAATTGTAAGCCTGCTGTGAATCAGTGTCGCAATAATAGATGTGCGTGTTTTAAAAACAAAGTCCTTTGCGGTTTCAAGTGCCATGAAAATTTAGCTTGCGTTAACAAATAATATTTTAATTACATAATTTACGTTGTAATGAGGTTACGCTATTTGATCTCATGGTAACCAAATATAACTCATTAAAAATAATTTACATAAATAAACAATTACTAACGTCAGATGTTTCTTTTTTTTTCGTCGCATGGTCACCCTATTGTATAATTAATGCCCTGAGCATCCGCCAGCCAGGGAGGTAATTGTGTAACATACTAACAGTACCAATAGCTTTCATTTTGATAGTTCTACAACATTCATTGCGCTATTCACTTGTTGTTGTTACTTATGAATGAAGCAATGGATTAGCGATATCCTTCAGATTGATTTTGTATTACGCTAAATGTCGGCGAGTTGTTTATTGTAGTTTTGATAAATACGAAATTACAAAACGCATGTTTATTAACAGGTTCGGCAGTAAAACCTGAGCAGTAATCCAAATAAAAGTGTGTCATAACAAATATTGAAATGGGTAATTAAATTATATAAATAATTAAGCAGAAATACGACTGAACGGGTAGTTATGCGTGGGCAGTTAACAAAGAATTGGTCGGTAAAAAAAAAACTTGTTTATTAGTATGTATTTACCTACTTACCAAAAAATCGTTCACAATATTATTATTTTAACTTTAAATAAAAGGTACTTTAATCGCAGGAGTTGGTGATACTGGTTCCCAAACTAAACTATCGCTTGTTATTTGGGTAAGAAACCTAACTTAGTAACTTTCGCCAGCCGCTGCCACGGCACCGCTCGCTCCGCTCGCTCGGCTCGCGCGCGGTTGGTCACAGTTCTAACCTAACCTAACCCATTTGGTGCATGACAAAGTTATTTTTATTTTGACCAGCACAATTTATCTGCGTGACAAACGACTTCTTTTTCGCCAATAAGTACCAAATTTTTCGAAAAATTATTCTGCTCCCTTCCCAGTAGCACAGGATTCAGGAATTACGTACCTACAATACGAATTTTTTAAATTGTTCTGCAGCAACACCAAAGAAACTGACTTTAAATCCTGTCAAGAAATACAGTGGCCCGATTTGTTGAAAGCTATGCGGTAAATTCACATATTATTAATAATTAATGTATGCAAAATATTGTAAAACATTATAAAAGAGTAACGGTGGAGTTTCTTGCCCATTCTTCTCATACGAAAACTACTATTGGAAGGGGCGACTAGAATCAATTCTATTTTATTGTAATTTATTATTTTATTATACATATTTATAAAATATTTTCGTTCAATTTGGACTAAATCAAGGTACTGCTTCAACTTTTCTACAAGCTTGTTCAAGTTTAGATCTATAAAATATAATTAAAATACATAAATACAGTTAACATAACTTATTTTACTTAAATACCAAAAAATTTGACATAACCTGGTGCCTTTTTACTAAATTTTTTTTTTCCTCTGGTACTTAGAAACATCATAATTATAAAGTCATTTACTAAGAACTTGTCCATAATTGGGGATTAATTAATAATCAATTAATAAATCGCGAAATGCAATTTTTCACCCAACTTTACAAAACTGTGTATAATCTCGGAAACCAAATGCCGAGAACATAACGCCCACATATTATAAAAGTATAGGTAGGTACGTAAAGTATGCGTTATCGTGTCAATACGCATAGTAGGGTGACCGCACTGGACGAAACGGAGAGACGAATTGTCCTACATATTTGCATTTATTTGTACTTATCTCATCACAAAACTATCCAACACAATTATTATTATTCATTAAAATTCAAAAGAAAGAATTATCATAAAAATAAATCATCTCTATTTTTATTTGAAACCAGTTATATAAAAACACGTCGGTTATCCAAAAAATATATTATGCTGTTCCATCCATTTTGACCGCGTAAGTATTAGCTAAACATAACCGACGAATAATTTTTACGCTAGGAGTCTGGAATCATAATTAAGTATGCTGAATTCATGAAATGAATTTAAAAAATTTATCCTGTATGTCGATCGAAAATATCCTTATTACAACCTTATGGACATCACTAACATCAAGCCTGTAAGATAAGTAATATTGTGTTCACCCTTTGTAAATCAAACTACTTCATGAGATGCATATCTGCAAAACAGGTTTATCCTACGCTCAACAGAACGCATGGCCACAAAATTGGAGCGTACACAAAGTACGTTTTGCAATCTCGAGAGTGAAAGCTCTGAGCATCTGACCGAGCCACTGTGGAGCTGACAACGATACCTGACACACGACATTATGGTAAGTTTACGTATTATTACCTCATTTCACAACGTAAAAAAAGAACATTGAGAAATATATGGATGTTTAAAAATAGGGGACGCCACGTTTTGAATTTGGAAACTTTGCTTTTGTTAACTACAAAGCCAGGTTCCAAATTCAAAACTAGGTGTTGAAAATGGCGGGAGAAAATAATGGAGTATCGTTCGTATGATTTTTCTTTGTCGTTCGATGTTAATCTAAAGTAAAATGGTGAATTAAAATAATTATTTAGTACCTACTTATCTGCATGATATTACCTACCTAAGTATTGTTAACACTTGCGTAGGTACAAGCGCTTACGCTGTTGTGGATTGTTTACATTGCCATCACCTCACCATACCTAAGCTTTTCCTAATCATGTTGGGTTAAGAATGTTTGGTTGTTGGTATATTTGAATTAAGAATTTGAGATATGGAACAACAAACTGAATGTCATAGTAAACAAAGTTCAAACTCCATAGCAACCAAAAACTTAATAGGACCTTTTTGTTACAAATGGTCACTCAAAAGTCAACTTAGAATACACTTTCAAGTAGATAACAGTGGCGATGGAACGTACAGACGCCAGCACATCAAGCTACCCAAAACTGTCAAATTTTCCCAATCAACTTTGAACCTAATTTTTCAGCGATAAAGTTGAAAATCTATTAAAGAAATTTGACAGATTGTAGTAGTTTGATGTGCTGGCGTCTGTACATTATCTGACAATATTAACACTGATTTTTTTAAAACGTTCGAAATCTAGTCGCACGCAGTCTCATCTCGGTGACAAACAAATGTCGAAAACTTGTCAAAAATGTAAGGAAATTACAGGGAATTTTGACAGATTGACACTGAGATCAGACTGTGAACGTTCTTAAAATTACGAGAATTGCCGATTATGTGACAGTGGCAGGCTACCATCAGTCTGGAGCAGCACCAATTTTCTATTTTCTTTTCTTTATCACTTATTCACAAATTTTAAATGTTTATATTTAGGCTACTTATTTATTAAGGCTCTTTACTTAGGTACACTCAAAAGATACAAAATATGTTAATGAAGCCTCATCAAAATAGTATTTAGATTTATATCGAGTTTCAAATTCAAAAAAAATAATGTTTTTCTTATATCAAAAATAATAGTTTTCTAATGATATAATGGTACCTTTCATATGTAAAGCTAGGTATTTAAAAAAACTTTTATTTTTACTAATACAACAACAACCCTACTAATTTATGAGGTAGGTCATTCTACTTTTTATAAGTATTTTCACTAATGATAAATCGAAGACTGAAAACAGCAACCAATGGAACCGCATGACAAATCACTGACTAATATTTTACTTAGCATTATTTCGAGAACTAAGCATTCGTTTTCGCCTTTCATACTGAGCGAACACGAAATGATTTTCACGGCCCAATCTAATTGCCCGTCGCATACCTTATTTACTTGAAGCCACACTAAAAGTTGCATGTTTTGCGATTACAAACTTACATTGCATTTGAAGAATTGACTGTGACGTATTTCGATGTATGGGAGAACAAATTTTTCAACTACAATGATGACCTCTCAAGCTCCGTAGGTAGGTATAGCCACAATTGATTCTCCATTGTATCGTATACTCCATAGGGTGCATAACGCGCGGAATTTGAGTTAGGTATAAATTCATCTCAACTACGGAACCCTTCATTGTGCGTGGTCCGACAAGCACATCCCTGTGTTTTTTTGTTTCAATTAAAATGTATGCCGCAAGCAAGAACCTTGCATCGTCTATACAGGGCCGGAGGGTTAGGACCCAAATCGCAAACTCCACGCTTAGCTCTCACAATTGTGATCTCCTCCACCTCTACCAACGGCACACTATCATAATTTCGTTCTACAAAATACTCACAAACTCCATCACCACAAATTCCAGGGTGCATCACACAGCGAGCACATTCCAAAGGCAGAGAAAGCGGACCTGGTGCACAAGATCAAGGCTCGCCTGGCGTCCGTGGACCCCAACAAGGCAAGGGAACTGGGGGGAGTGTTCCTCTTTAACATTATTAAGGGGACCAGCATTTATTCTTGGAGTAAGTGTTCAGATTTACTTTCTTATTAGACACATCACGCTCTTGTTTCTATTCACTGGAGAAGTTAGCAGAGGTGTCTCGTGTTTTCGTGAGGATATCCGAAGGCCAATTCTCGTAATTAAAAACGTTCAAAATCTACTTAGTCGCAATGTCATCTCAGCGACAATCAATGTCAAAGCATTGTCAAAAATGTAGAGAAACTAGAGGTATCTTTGACAGATTGAGACTGAGATCAGACTGTGAACGTTCTTAAAATTACGAAAATTGGCCCCCTGGTCTCAGTCGAACTTAATGGTCTGAAGTGATCAGTTAATAGAATAATCAGCCTATAATGTTCCCACTGTTGGGACACAGGCCTCCTCTCGGTGAGAGGGAGTGAGTGGGCTGTTATCCACCACGTGGGCCCTCGTCGCACGTGGGTCTTCGAATTATTTGGTTCTAGGACATGCTAGTTTCCTCACGATGTTTTCCTTCACCATTTTGAGAGCAGTGGTGATGAAATTATTTTGACAAAGTAAAGCGCCTGGCTGGGTTCGAACCTACGACCTACAACTCATATGTCGGGGGCCGGGGCTGTTATCACTAAGCCATTGCACGAACATTATTACCTGAGCAGTGGTAGCCGAGTGGTAACAGCCCCTAGAACCAAAAATTCAAAGACATGTGACATCTAACCAACCCACACTGGGCCCACGTGGAGGATTACGGCCCACTGCCTCTCAAAAAGAGAGGAGGTCTGTGTCACAGAAGTGGGAACATTACAGGCTGATTAGGTAATAACAGACTCATCAGATGAGAAAGCGTCCTAAGTTTGTTATTTACCGGACAAGCGGACACTAACCTAGTGCATGGAACTCGCGCCAGTAGCTCATTATGCCAGTTGACTGGCTCACTTATCGTAAAACACTTTACACACTCGCGACTTTCTTAAGATTTATACTTCCACAATTTGTTGCAACTTTGTTATAAGATTACGGAACGGTTAGTGTAAATCATATCATGCACATATTATTTTATTCTTTGTAATAGGTATGTACTTTGTAGTTTAATGTGTCGGTGATTGTTCATGCCATTTCTTTGTTCATCCTTAGTGTTCTTTGTGACTTTATTGGTGCTAGCGTGATGTTAGCCTGTCTCAAGAATTGGGCTATCAAATCCAAAAAGATTTAAAATCCGGCTGGTAGTTCCAGAGATTACCGCGTTCAAAAAAAAGAAACAAACTCTTCAGCTTTATTATTAGTATAGTAAAAAATTCAAAGACATGTGACATCTAACCAACCCACACTGGGCCCACGTGGAGGATTACGGCCCACTGCCTCTCAAAAAGAGAGGAGGTCTGTGTCACAGAAGTGGGAACATTACAGGCTGATTAGGTAATAACAGACTCATCAGATGAGAAACCTATATATTGAAGAGGTTCAAGACATTGCATGCAGACTCATAAAATAAACTTTATGTGTGTTCGGAGAAACAGCCTATACCATATATTAATACAAATTACCTACTGAGTAATTTACTAAAAATATACAGCAAAGCTTAAAGCACCTCAAGCTTTCTATAATTGAGCTACTGAGGTATACCATTCAGAATTACGCAGTTCTTGCCTTTAACGTTACGTTAATATTATTAGACCCATACATATCTAGCAATAACATGTAAGTTTTTTATATACAAGAAACGTATTTTACTAAGCGAATTCCAGAAAGTATGCAAGACAGTCGGTTAATAAAACCATTAGGTACTGGTATTCAGCTGCATCTGGTTAGACCGGAAGCCAACACCAACATAGTTGGGAAAAGGCTAGGCAGATGATGTTTCGGTTAATAAAAGCTGACAAGTCATAATAATAGGTTGAAGCTAAGAGCATAGTGGTGGCCCAGGTTCAAACCCAGACAGTAGGCGCTTTACTTTTTGTAAATTATTTCATCACCATTGCTCCCAAAACGGTGAAGGAAACCGACATATCCTCGAACCAAAAAATCGAAGACATGTGACATCTACCAACCCGTACTGGGCTTGCGTGGTGGATTGCCCACTCCCTCTCGAAGAGAAGAGGCGTGTGTCCCAGCAGTGGGAAAATAGGCTGATTATGCTAATGTTAAGGCTTGCCTTTTTGAAACATGAGAGCAAAATTGTAAATTCAAGTCAAAAACACTAATTATTTCTTATCTTTATCCCCAGCTCTAGACCTGAACCAAGTGACAGTCTACGAAGGCGAACCAAACGAGGATCCGGACACCACGTTCACCCTCAACGAGCACTACTTCAAGCAGCTGGTGACCGGTCGAGAGGATGCCAGGGTCATCATGCAGGCCGGACGCTGTTCCGTCACAGGAGACATCATGAGAGCAATGCAACTTGAACCTTATATTAAGTTAGAGTAGAGTTGTGTTTTATTTATTTAGCAGTCTGATGCAGGTGGTGGCATGTCTCCAATCAATTCCAGCGGAATAATTGCGTAACTAACACAGTATTATTAGTAGCAATGGCTTTAATTTTGACAGATCAACAACATTCATTGCGTTATTTACGTTGTTGAGCAGACTACTTTTGTCGAACATATGAAGCAATGGATTAGCAATATCCTTAAAAATGACTCAGATTGAGATTAATAGTGTGTTACGCAATTAAGGTGCTATTTGGCGAGCAAAATGTCTAATATTCATGGTCTAATCTACTGCCTCGCTGGTCTAGTGGTCGCAAGTGCTACTGCTGACCATGAGGTCCTGGGTTCGATTCCCTGGTCAGGTAAAATGTTATTGGGTTTTCCATCAGGAATTTGTGACCGGGTAATGGCAATAGACTCGGCCTTCTATTACATGGGACTTAAACATAACTGGTGAGACGTTGGTGTACTATAGGTACAGTTCTGACCGACCCTTTGAGGGAAAGAGGCGTAATGTTATGCTAAAGAGCCTAATGTAATCTGCATTCGCGATTTATTTGCCAAAAATTTACAAATATGAGTTATTGGAAAAATAACTTTAAATCCTACACAATAAAGTTCAGTTTACGCTACAACTTCAAACATTTTTATAATTTTTTCAATAGTGCTAGTCACTCTGAAATGATCCTAATTACCACTAAAATACAGTTGATATTTGTTTAACTTGAAATAATATTAATTTTAAACATAAGATTGATATTAACCAGTCGGATTAGCATACCTACCTAGTATACTTAGACTAGTAATAGGTACGTTGTCATGTACGAACCACTTACCTGACCTCCGGAAACCCAGGTACAGACGCGATTTGGCAAATCAAGCTACGACAATCTGTCATTTTTTTTAATAAATTTTCAACTTTATCGCTAAAGTATACCTAAGGTTCAAAGTTAATTGGAAAAATTTGACAGTTACCTTTGCCGCGATTATATTATAGGTTACAAGTACATGTAGCACCTAGGTTGTAAATGTTAAGTTTATTAAGCTTTAAATTAATATAATAAGGGCCAGTATCAGAGTTTTATTTACTTTCCAAGTTATTTCCATGTGTTCAAACATCCACCTTCTATCCCCACCAAATATCCTAATACTCCCTGCAACGCTGATGAGCCAACAGTCTTCAGTAAGTACAGTCAACAAAGAGATAAGTATGCAGGATCGTCGGATATACCTAGTTGAAGTTTAGTAAGAAACCGATTAATAGAAAACAAACAGCTCATTAATTATCAAATTAAATTTCAATCGACAACATCCATCCGTTTCTTTCTAAACTTCAACTATATCCGACGATCCTGCATACATATCTCTTTTGTTGACTGCATAACTACGATGGACGGCTCAGACCTCCGGTGTATATGCGGTGTCTCTCCACAGACAATGAATCACCTCCCATCTTGCACCACATTCCCTGTCACCTGCACATGAGGACCTAATGGCTACGTCAGCGAACGCTATTCGCGTTACCGAATTTTGTGCAAAACAAATTTAAAAAGCTACATGTATTTTTAAGCCGTTGTTGGTCCCGGCTGTCATTCGTGGATCTTTGACAGTCGTTACGGGTCGTCAGAAGCCCGAAAGTCTGACAGCCAGTCTTACCAAGGGGTATCGTAGTACCCAGTAGCTGAGTTGTGGAGGTCAGATAGGCAGTCGCTCCATGTAAAATACTGGTATTCAGCTGCATCCGGTTAGACTGAAAGCCGACCCCAACATAGTTGGGAAAAGGCTTGGCAGAACTACGATGGTCTTCCAGGATCTCAGTTGGAGCTTGGAGCAAACTAGTGCGACTCTCCTGCGATGCTCAAACACGACTTGTGGAGCTAGTCGGCTCCACGAGTTGGTCAACTTGTGGTCATAAGATGTAGAATTGTGAGCTTTTCGCTTATATCTCTACCATAGGATCTCTACCATAGGGTAGAGATTCTCTACATCTTAGACCACAAAGTGTTGTCTTATTTATTCATATTTGGTAGGGACACAAACAGCAGTACATATAAAACCATTCATAGAAAAAAATATAATAAAAAGTGGTAGGTAATACCTACGAATGTATACTGTCTTCGACACAAAAATCTCTCTCTGAGCTTAATCTAAAACTCCGCAATCCCTGAAACCATCCACCAAATAACAAACTGGTATTAAACTGTGTAGCTCAAAAGGGCATTCTAATTAGGTACCTACTTACTTACTCTAAATTAAGTACCTAAGTACTTACTCCTAATTGAAGACCTCCTTTTGTGAACTCGGTCAAAAACAGTAGACAATGTAGACACGCGTATTTGGCCCATTCCTAATATGGTATTAATAGTTTTAGACTTTGGTACTATTTTTTGTGGGAGTACCGTTAGGAACGGTACGTGAGATACATTTATATTTATAACTGACATGACTGACTGATGTAGGGCAAAAACAACTAGGTACTTTTACAATTAGATGAATTAAGCGCGATTAAGTAGCTATTAGCTTGTTTGACGGATGACGAAAAACGGTATTTAATAAGTACGTGTGAATGTGAACAGCATCTTTTGTTTTGGCAAATGGCTGTATTGGAACCACTTGTGTTAAATCGATGCGTACCTATTAAAAGAAAGTTTGGTATGTAGAAGATGACTAAATTAAAAGTATGCGTTGGCTCAGAATCTGGTAGTCTATAGGTAGAATCAAAGTCTGTAGCATATTTTGCAAAGTCACCTAGCCTTAATATGACGAGAAATAACAAAAAGCACATTTGGGAGCAAGCAAACCAATGCATCAGTGCAGACCATGAATCGCCTATCTGGGCAATATTTCTTAGGTACAAACGCCAGCACAAGAAGCTACTACAATCTGTCAAATTTCTTTAATAGATTTTCATCTTTATCGCTAAAGTATAAGGTTCAAAGTTGATTGGGAAATTTTGATAGTTTCGGGTAGCTTTGATGTGCTAATAGCGTCTGTACATAAACAGGGTGACTTCTAATTTAAAGGACTTCCTTTCAGGACGTGATAGTGTGACCCACACAAAATAACCACTTTCCAAAATCATCTACGTAACATCAACTTTGACACCACTTTGATTTTTACTATGGCATTAAGCGTACTAATTATGGAGAAGACATGTTCATTTAATCAGCTATCTAACGAGGTACAGACGCCACAGCACGTCAAGCTACCCGAAACTATCAAATTTTCCCAATCAACTTTGAACCTAATGCTGTAGTGATAAAGTTTAAAATCTATTAAAGACATTTGACAGCTTGTAGTAGCTTGATGTACTGGCGTCTGTAAAAAAGTTAAAAAATAATCTTATCGACACCCAAGATGGTCACCCACCTACAGCGTCAGCAGAAAAGACGTTTCTGAACTCCAAGCGCTATTACATACATATAAGATCACCAAAAAAACTAGATCCTCTCCACCGAATACATCACACACATCACACCATACAGCCCCAACATTCTGTCAAACTCGTAATACGCCAATAAAATACACTAAAACAAAGTATACCTCTACTCGGCGAGACAGGTTTGCGAACGGTACCCGAGGTTCAACGATAGGTCATACACCTCTACTGGACCGACTCGAAATAGAGCCGTCATTAATAGGTTAAGGCCGTATTTTTAAGTGATATGTGGGTTCTTTATGTTTTTTCATTCAAATTGGCTTTTCTGTTATAGGAAGCCGAAATGACATAGCTGCTGAACAAGCGGAAACAAGATCTTAGTTTGGATCTAAAGATTCCCGTGAATTCGGTCATTGTTCACTGTAAGTCATTGATTTATTGTCCATATGTGTCTCATTTGTTTCGAGTCATCATCATCTGCCTAGCCTTTTCACATATGACAACATATGATGGTACGGAAGCTTCGGTGCGCGAGTCCGGCTCCCTCTTACCCAGTTTTTTTAACAAATTAATTATCTTTGAAATAAAGTTGATATTTGTTTAACTTGAAATAGGGTGGGGGTGTACAGCACTGCGCTCTTTTACTGTACTTACCTACTCATTTATGTACCTACTTACTAATAGGCCTAAGAAAAGAGGCTCACTCAAGTACTTACAAAATAATTGACTTTTTGACATTGCCTAAAACCCTTACCAATCTTGATCGTTTTTAAAGAAAAATTGAAGGTTTTCCTTCAATCTACGGAATCCTAATCAATGTTTTTATGATTATAAAACCTGTCGGTATGGAATTGCAGATGTCAAGTCCGGTTGTTAACTAGGAGATTCTATTGAAGACATAGGTAAGCTTATATACGCTCCACTAGGCTGTTTCAAGTCGTAAAGACCCTCATATGCAAAATAACTTTGAACAGTATGAATTAAGGGCACTTTTAAGGTGCTAAAGAAAACCTATAAGTAAAATACCTTTGCTGCGGTTAGACTCAGCTGTAATCATAGAATTTAGAATCCAACTCAACAAAGAAAGAAAACGCCAAAGAAACGATGGATGGACTGTGTGAATGATGTTAGAAAGGGGGGGGCTACCGAGATGACGACTTAAGGTAAGCCTCCACAGGCCCGCATCGCACGTATCGGACGCATCGCATCAAACGGATTAATTAGACTGTCCACTGTATCGGCAACGATCGGATTGCCGACGCGAGTATCAGCAATCGGATTGCCGATGCCACCTTCATTCGGATTTTTGTAGTGATCGTACTTGCGGAAAGTGTTAGTGAGAATGGAAGAAAGCGATGAGGCGCGTCCACTGATCGGCATTCCGTATGATGTCATCGGTACGCATCGCATGTAGGCATTGCCGATGAGCAGTCCGTACGGTGCGGATCAGTGGACGCTGTTGTATGAGTTTTTATACAAGGCAAACTAAAATCCGTTACGTGCGATGCGTCCGATGCGAAACTGTGGACGCTTACCTTAAAGTAGTACGGAAAAAAAGACAAGTTGCACCGACCCTAAATAAATTTGTTTATGGGCAGAGAATGACGATGACCTGTCAAAACCAGAATAATGTTGAATCCGCCAATGGTAGTCACAGACATCAAGCTACTACAATCTGTCAAATTTCAACTTTATCGCTTTTTTTTTTTGTTTAAAGTTGATTGGGAAAATCTGACAGTTTCGGGTAGCTTGATGTGCTGGCATCTGTACCTACACCATTTTAGGTAGATGTAAAGAGTATCAAACTTGTCTATTACCTATGTCATAGGTTTCGATATAGACCAAAACATTAGAATCAGGGTCGTCTTTGCCCGGGGGTGCAAGGGTTGCGGTTGTGTGGCACCCGGGCGTAGGGTTTGAGGGGCGCAAGCCAATCGCCTTATACCTACACATACCATGCGTAATCAAAATCAGTTTTAAAAATTACTGGTAAAATATTCATTACCTTTAAAAATGTGGGCACTCATGTAGCTTTAGGCATATTCGCTTTGCGACTTACGATGTGCAAGCCTCTTACCAAGATAAGAGCTTTTCAAGTAGAACCTTTGCTACTAATTTGCCAATTGTTAGTCAGTTCGGAGTTAATGAACTAAATAGGTGACAACTTGGGCACTTCACCGATTTTTTTTTTGGTGTACGCTCGAGAAAATGCTTTAGTGTATACCACCTTAGAATATAAAGTGCCATACTAATAGGTAAGTCCTTCAGCCGCCAATAATATTTCCTCTCAATATGTCATTTAGTCATTACGCACAACTCACATCCAGTTCTGCAGTAGCTAATTAACTTTTAGTTAGATAATCGTTAGAACGTTCCGGTGTTAAGGACAACTGCAAGACCCTTCGCAAGGAATAAATATGCACTTGATGTAGTGGCGAGAGCAGAAGTCTTTGGCAATAGCCAATCCGTACTAATATTATAAATGCGTAAGTGTGTGTATGCTACCTCTTCACCGCTGAACCGATTTAGATGAAATCTGGTATAGAGATAGTTTGGGAATATCGGGATAAAAACTCATATGTCCTTTCCCGGGACTCAAACTATCTCATACCAAATTTCATCTAAATCGGTTAAGCGGTTTACGCGTGATTGAGTAATAAACATCCAAACATCTTCACAAACTTACACATTTATATTATTAGTAGGAAGTACCATACATTACATACAGCCTGTAACCTCGGTAGTCACCCCCTTTATAGCCATATCACACAGTCCATCCATCGTTGTCTTGGTCATCTATACTCAAAACTTTCCTCACGTATTTAGTGATAAGGTAGATACTGGAAATCGAGTGAGACACTTATTGCTGCCTTACCAAAAAGTTTTTTATCACTTGAGTGGTAAAAAAAAACGTCTTCACAAAATCACAATAAAGTTAGTGACGGAATTAAAAACATGAACTGCTATAAGTATTTTCCGGAAAATACGTCATCGTTAGGTTTGCGTTTTTCTACGAGTGCAGCGAGTTCATGAATAGGAAAGTTAAAACCGACTAAAAACTAGAACATTCTCCCGCATGAAAATTAAATCACATTATCATAGATATGTAGGTCTGTATTGCTTTACACAACAACACACGGCAATGACAGCAAAGTTTTTGTCATTATTTGTTTTACGACTTGTTAGGTTCTTGTTTTCTTAAGCCTCAAAGAATGATAGTAAAACCATATTTTTCCACACACTCAACACTAGATAATCAAATATAACAGTTATGAATACGTACCTAAAGTATATTTTCGTCAAACAAGTTCTCTTCAATCGACTTCGCATCTCATATCTTCGTTGCTCACCACTTTTTCGCTCGACTGCACCGGTAAATCCAGCTCCCTAAGCCGAAGTGGTTTATTTTATTATTTAGACGGCGCTCTTGAACAGCGACCGTGCCAAACACACGCACAAACACTAAAGTTTACACTTGAATATTATTATTTTATTTTATTTTATTTACCTGTGAACGTAAAGTTGGTTTGAAAATGTACACAAAAGTTTTCTTTCTCATTTTCGCGGCGACACTAGCTATGAGCAATGGTAAGTTTTCGATTTTCATTTTTTTTCTGTGTTCTAAATTTTAAATTTTAATGACAGTGCAGTAGTTTTTTTTTTTTAATCTACCTATAGTAGAATATTGCGCTCAAGTCTTTTTAAAAAATGTCGTTATTATTTAGGTAATCTTATTGTTTTAAAAAGTTAGGAAATAAATTAGGAAGAACCATCAGAAATTGTAATTATGTAATTAGTTGAAAAAAGTTTGCTGTATCTAAACTTGACTTCGCATTCAAATTTATTATTAGGTATGTAAAAAGAATTTGTTTGTTTTCTTTAGATAACTACTACAAATTATTTGAGTTAGGCAATGCTACAAATATCTAGGTAGGTACTTCAATAATATTTTAACTTATTAGATTTCTAATTCAACTTAGTTCGATCCCAATCAATAGGTGTTCAGCCCACAAATTACGAATTAAGCCGAAACCAGCTGGGCGGTAAGTTCTACCAATTTTACCACAGATTTTGTCATTACCATTTACCAACTGACAAAGATTGGTCATTACCATGGTGCTCATGTCATTACCGTTGTCATTATTTGTCATAAAAGCATGTGATTTGAAATTGATGGATTGTTCATCATTAATCAAATGGTTATATAGGTAGGTAATCAAATTGCATGAATTCATTTGTTTTTGTCTTAACAGTCATTATGGGAATTATTTTTTCGGTATCTATTATCTATAGGTATCTACAAAATCTACCTGTCTTAAAACAAAGTCGGTTTAAATAATGTTTATTAGGAACCTATCTACCTATCAAGATACCTACAAATAAATAAATAAATAAAGTCCTCCAGACCGTATTTCGGCCACGGCGGTCAATCTCAACGGAGACTAGCCTTCGGCGCGGGAGACATTATAGTGCACAAGTGTGCGCGCAGACACAGGTGCACTCCCTCTTCCCTCACTCTCATAGTCCGATGGGACGGCAATCCGACACGACCGGAGAGAGATCAGGCGCAGGACCAACGGCTTAACGTGCTTTCCGAGACACGGGGGTATCACACCGCCAACTTCCAAACTCCGGGCTGCTACAGAAATTCCTAATGGAAAAACTCAATAACACTTTGCCCGACCCGGGAATCGAACCCGGGACCCCACACTCAGCAGTCGCGCTTGCGACCACGAGACCAACGGGGCAGTTCCATAAGAAAATAAGATACCTACATAGGTACATATAAACCGAATAAACTACGTCAGTTAAATAATGTTTAGTAATATCTATCATCAGTCTTCGTTTTCGCAAACTAGGTAAGCTTTCAGGTTTCCTATCTTAATTTAACTCAGTACCCTAATTGCGTAACACACTATCAATCACAATCTGAATCATTTTGAAGGATATTCCTAATCCATTGCTTCTTAGATTCGATAAATTTGTCTGCTCACCAACGTAAACAACGCAATGAATGCTCTTAAACTGTCAAAATAAAAGCCATTCCTGCTGTTAGTGTGTTACGCAATTGCCCCGCAGATCTCTCCAGACATCCAGGGGGCCAAAAAGGCCACTTTGGCAGAATCATGAATGGATAACATTATGAATATGGCGAAGACAGTCTGTGTTTTTCTTTTTTTCACTGCACTACGTAGGTATAATCAAAGAGATTGGGTTTGGATTTGAATTGGATTGATTGGTATTTTAGCACAGACAAAAAAAAAATAACTGAAAAATCCATCACCAATGGGATTTGATACGATTAACTTAACAGTTAACTGTTCACCAAGATTCATAATGTTATCCTTTTATGATTCTGCCAAAGTGGCCTTTTTAGGCCCCCAGACTTGTGTCTCCATTATCTCATTAAGATAACTGACTACCTTCAAGTACCTACCTAGGTAGTTACTGCAAATAATGTCTAATTAAATGTTTTGAAGCCATCATTCGTTCCACTAAATTAATTTCGTTTCGAGGAAATCTGTGCTTTACCTACTTATATACTAAAAATAACTCGGGAAAATTATATGGTTTTAATGTTTCATAGTTACGATTCCAGCTAAATGTTTTGGGTGAATCCGTTTTGATGTTGTAATTTACTAATAGGTGCCTACATCTTCGAATGTCTGGTTGGGTCTCGTGGGGTCCAGCTGGTCGATTCTGTAAAAATCTCACCGTGAAAACTTCGGTGAAGTGAGTTTGTTTTTGCCAGGAATTGACACTATTGAAAGCTTACTCCACGCTCACTTCACCTAAGTTTTTACGGTGAGATTTTTACAGAATAGCACCGCTGGTCCTGGGTTCAAGTCCCGGGTCGGTCGAATAGCAGCTCGGAGTTTGGATTTGTGCTCCGGGTTAGTAGCAGTGCCAGTAAACTGGGGTGACCTTACTGGTACTGCATATCTAATATGAGATTAAATAACCTAACTGGCGAAATCTATAGAAGGAATAGTAGGTTCTAGGCCCCTGTCTGCCCTGGGGAGTACCTAAAGGCAGGATTTCCTACTTAGGTAACCTCATTGTAGTTAAATGCTCGTACAGGTGCAAATTAAATAGCAGTTCGGGTGCTTACTGAAAGTAGACACTCGAGGAAATTATTTTTCTTTTGTCTCGAAATGTTTATTAAACTCGGCATACATACCTATCCATAAGCTAGCTATACACATGCCTGTAACTTGCACAAAAGTATGCAAGTAGCTGGCATACCAGTATGGTATTCACCAATCAGAAGTTGTTATGGCACTCGTCATGCAATCTGATTGATGAATACCATAGTGACATGCAAGCTACTTGCATACTTTTGTGCCAGCTACTAGTATGTGTATCCTTAGCAATAGGTAGGTAGTAGAAGCCCCATCGAAATCGAAACCTATTCCTACTTGTAAAACCAATTCAATAGCACCATATTTCACAAAAAAAAAATAGAACGTGTCATCTTCACGATGAATAGCGTCACGCTAAGCAAACGTTAATTAGGTACCTACCTAGACTAATTACCAAAAATAAGGAAACATCGCAAGGTCGACAGTTTTGTTAATTTTTTAACGTAATTCAGATTCAAAAATAATCAAGATGCGAATGGCTAATTCATTGTTTTTCTGAAGATGCATATCTATTTTACATTAAGACATTATTATTCGTAGGTAATCTTATTATCAAAACAGATTCGCTTCCCATATGGTTAAGGGCGATTTGTGTTCAAAATGCATGTTAAATCAAGGTTTTGTTATTTACTGCTATTGTACGCATGGGTCGTGTGAATGAACTGCGTTTTGGAGGCTTTTATTATATTATTTATTACATAAAGTACCTACACAAAACGTTACACAGTAATTTTTGATCCAACGATAAACGATTACTTAGGTACCCACAACTACTATAGGTACCTAATTAGATATCTACACATAGCTAAGTAAATCAGAGGATATGTTCATAAGCTTGAGCGAAGGCAATAACGAATTTAACTAAAATTCCTAATCTTGGTTCTATAAGCGGCAAGACATACCAACCCACTCATAATATTTTATATATTTTACACAAGGAACACATTCCATTCCACTTTTTTTTTACTTTTAAAACATCTTGCAAATTCACAAGCAGGCCAATCAGATATCACCAGATTCACCAGCAGCTGTCTCACTCAAACTACGAACGAACACATTATATAGGCCTACTATAGGGTTCACCCATGGTCCACCAAGCAACTCACGGGTCCATCCCATAAGGTAACTAACAATCATCATCACCTAACCATTCACCAACAGGTTTCGGAATAAGAGAAGTACTGGACTTTTTGTTAGGAGGCAACTATAACAACTACCCCTACCCTGTGGGGCCGGGGCAGTACGGGCAGGGGCATTACGGACAGGGGCATTACGGGCAGGGGCAGTATGGAGGAGGACACTACGCGCCGCCTGGCCCTCCCGGGGCACATCCTGGATGTCCCCTGTGTGATTCTTCTGTGTACAGCTACTGCTCCCATAAGCAGTCTCATGATTCGTGTTGCTGCGGTTCTGTTTGTGAGTATTCAAATATTATTTGTCTTATTTACCTATTCAGTAGGTACGCTTACCGCGGTTGGTTTGTGGATGGGTGACCATCTTTACATACCGTGACCCTTCCGTGCCTCGGAAAGCAGATAGTAAAAGTTGTTCATAATGATGAGTACAATGACCTCTTAAGAGGTTGTTAATGTTTTACCAATAACCCTGTATATAAAAATTCAATGACCTGACGAGCTATCAACACCACAACACTGTGCGTTGATATCTCAGTCAGGTCATTGAATTATAAACTCAAAATATTTGTTTGCAAATAGTGCAAACAATCCATACTAATATTATAAATTCGAAAGTAACTCTGCCTGTATCTTACCTTTTCACGAATCACGCCTAAACCACTGAACGGATTTCGATAAAATTGTGCACAGAGATAGATTGCATCCCGAGGAAAGACATAGGATAGTTTTTATCAACATACCTCGCAGGCGGAGGCTAGTACTATATAGAGCCAAGATATAATTGTTTTAAAATCACTGCTAGACTATGATGGCACTATCACTGAAGTGACGTCAGTATATATCTGATGATCGTACCTCGCGTGATAAGGATGGGAATAATCCCCTCAAAAACAATGATTTCTTATGCTAGTAATATATAAGTCAATGCTCAAAAAACTTTTAAAGCGTACCTATAGCTTCTCCTCTCCATCGATTTCAACGATTTTTTTTATCTCATTTTACTAGGTATGCCTTCTTTGAACTTATTGTTCGAACATTTCTAATATTAGTAATCATCCCTATTACATCTGAACCAGAACCATTTTAGCAAGATAACTATAAATAACTACTTACTTTTAACATTCCAGTCAACCCCTACAACTGCGGCAAGACTGACTGCAAGTTCCTGTACGCGAACTCCTGCGACGAACATCAGCTGATCACAAACTGCTGCTGCGTGGACCTTTACAAAAACAACGTGCAGGACGCGAATATTGTGCCCGTCATCGGATAAACAACTCTATATTTACAGTAATAAGATCTTAATTTTATTAGTGTAACCGAGAGGTTGTTCCCGATTGCATCAAACTGATGATTAATAATATTAGCTGCAAAGTTTTTCAGCAGTTTTCCCGATAAATAGAAGATGTTCACGCGAACCACTTACCTAATATTATGAAAAGGCTGTAAGATAATGTAAACTTGCCAATTCGGTAATTTAGTTTGATGCAACGCGGTTTACTTAGATTAAGAATAGTTTGTAATCCATAAACTCATTCAGTCATTGTAACTAATAGATACATCGATACTTTGTAATCATAACATTCATAACGCTGTTTCTTGTTCTTATTTTTATATCCCTATATACCTATTAACTTCAATACTGGTATTCAGAGCTGCATCCGATTAGACCATAGACTACTATTAAATACTAGAGAGGTTAGACTAGAAGCCGACCCCAGCATAGTTGTCAAAAGGGTTACCGAGCGAGGCAAATGATGACCTATTAACTTCACATAATATTACAAAGACATCGGTAAGCACTCTTCCCTTTTTTTTAAGACAAATAAAAATCTTAAAACTGTCTACTATCTACTGTTTATATGGTGTACATAATAAAGAGTATTCTATTCTACTATCCTCCCGTATTAATTATACTCTTTGCTACTATGCGTCGATCCGATACTAAACAATTTGAAATCTATCAAGAATATTTAAAACTAGCTGTTGCCCGGAACTTCATCTGCGATCCAGGGTGAAAAAGAAGCCTATGTCCATAATGTCCTCTCCAGGTCATGGTCAAAATTTCATCCAAATCCGTTCAGCCGTTCAAGCGTGAAAGCGTAACAAACAAACTTACTTTCGCATTTATAAATTTAGTTAGAAAGGTCAAAAAATAAAACAACAACTTGCTTATAGGTAGGTACTTATTCATGAATGCACCACAAATATTCGTACACCATACATACAGTCGCTAAACCGTAGAAAATAGCTAACGCCACTGGGTGGCCACATTGGCATCGGTAGTTGAAACATCAACCTAACTCTATTACAATGAAGTGATCCACATAGCTAAAATTATTTGTTAATGGCAGTTTTAAACCAGCTTCTTGGCTATTGCGGCGAAATGTTGAGCTTTTGGGTTAATACAAGTATCAGAAATAGAGGTCCAGCAAAAGATTATGTCGCCAGATATAGCTTCAAACATTTGAAAAATTATTTAAAGGCTATGTGGCACAGGTATTAATATATAATTTTCATTAAAGTAAAAACTGCACAAAGGTGGACTAAACCTCTGTAGGTTTAGGCATTAAGTCCGCAAGCTAGCCATGCCAGCAAGACACTGTTGTCTTGCTGGCAATGCCTAGCTTGCGGAGTACCACTTTGTGGTCCTTTCCAAAACGTTATCACAAAAATCTGTCTTACAGACCAAATGCCATCAAAAACTCTCAATTCATCTCAGCTCAGGAATCCGCGGTACAAAAATAATATCAAGTCTTGTCATGAAATGTATTCCTTCAATATAAACATGCATGTATTTCTAAATCTACATTCACTGGGTACACAGCTACTAAATTTGTATTTACCTATTATTTTGCATTATTCAAAACTGCCATTTAACACGTCATATCTAAATATGACAAGTATCCTAATACAGTGTTATGAAATTCTATATTAATTCCTGTTTCCAGGCATCGCAGTATCCTTTAGGCGGTCATACAAAAGTGAGATACCTAACCTAGTTCATAAACATCGTCAAATGATCCCAACTCACTCTATTCCCGTCGTCAATTACATAAGCAAAATACTGAAAGGTATAATCGACTACTTATTACATATTTAGTCGATTTTTTCATCGTATTCCATTCGTCAACTAAATGTGTCGACCATTTTATAGCAACGTAAACCTAATTTGTATACCGCTGCTGGGTGATAAAAGTATAATTATAGTAGAAAAACAACCATTCTAGCTCGACTCAATATTTTATTTAGATCTCATATCACTCAACCATGAAGAACCACGCATCAATAAAACATATATATATCAAATACCAAAATATCGTATCACACAAACAATAAAGTAGGTAATGGAAATAAACTAAACGGAATAAAGTGAGTTGAAACAGCTTATTTTTTAAGTAATTAAAAATTACGCAGCGACCATATTTTCTTAATAATCTTGCTTGTTATTACAAAATTCGTTTACTAATTACTTACCAGCCTTCGGACATTGTTTATAGTTGCCCCTATATACAAAGCGACAATACAAAATATCTTAAACATTACATCCATTACTCACAAGGACCATTTTAAAACGTGAATGAAAAAAAAATCTAGTGCGCCTGCAATCATTCAAAAGAAACAGTATACGCCAGTCCGTCAGAACAAAATGGCTTAACAAAAATTATTGACCCATTCACAGCTCCGTCGCTGACATTTCCAAAAAGAAAAATCTCAATAAATCAATTGATAAGGCCAACTTCTTTAAAAAAATATATATGATACTCAATTGTAAAACATGCGAGGAAAGACTAGAGTTAGACCATTCGCACGAACAGGCTAAGTACAAATACAAATATAAAGGTTGACTGGTAGAAAATGCCTCTATGACATTATGTCCGCCTCTGTACATTTATGTGCTTGAAGTATTAAATAAATACAATGTTTTATTGGCAATCAAAACTACTTATGAAAGTGCAAACCTCGGAACATTTAAAAATCGAATAGTACGAGATGTATGAAAACCAGCATCACCAAAGTCACACCCTAAAATATTAACCAAGATAATGAATTTAAAATTTCAGTACAATTCAAAGCACATACATTACAGCCTGCATTTTTTACGTATTACCAACAACCGACATAGAATACAGTCAACTGAACATCAGTAGTGACACTTGAACTACGACAACCGCTTACTGCTACGACACAAAGGTGCTGTCAAAGTCCAGCTGTTACTGTTTTGACTGTAGGACATGAGACCACATCTACATTTTTTACGACACCATAGTATACAAATAAACCACCTCGTAATTGTAACACCCTTAGGGTTGATGTAACTTGCACTGCATAAACCGTCAGTCTATTATCTTCTTTAAACATTGGCAAAATTGAGGTGACTCTCTCACAAAATCCATTAATGAAGAGTTGACGTTGATTGATGTGACAATAGTTCCAAAATTGTATTGTATATTGGGCTATGTCCGCAACTCCACTTCCAAGAGGTATTTTGCGTACTTCAACCTTAGTTGAGTTTCAATTTACTGGGAGTTTTTGTTGATGAAGCAATTACGAGGTCGTTCCTAGATTTTCATAAGTTGGCGGGAACTGATCAATGAATTCCCAAAGACAGCGAACACAATAAACCTGCTGTAAGGGAAACCGGAGCTTTATAATGGAGTAGTAACGGTGAAGGCTGGTACGGATGTAGTTCCTAGGCGTGCACATCAGCGCATTCTGTAGTGGTTCTTCTCCCGAACCTGGCACAGTTCGCCCTTGAAGTCGATCTCTATCTCGAAGTCGAGATCGCGGTTGTTCCTTGCGTTCTGACGCATGGAGAATGTGCCGGAGATCTCCTCGAACTTTTTGACCTGCAGTAATATTAAGTTTTGATAAGTATTTTATAGCTGCTAATGGAATGGCATAAGAAATCTGGTAGTAGAGCAATTTGCGGAAAAGTGTGAGAAAAAGTGCCTTTTTCAAGTCGTCTTTCAGATTTTCCCATCAACTCTATAACAACATACTGCGACTACAACTCAGTCAAACAATTTCTGCCATAGTGTATTTCTTAATTCCGTAATCTATATGGAGTGAATTCCACAACACAGGGCGAAAACTATTACTGAAATATATACAATGATAGAACGAAAAAAAGTTAAGCAATTTTCATACACATTGTTTCTTTGTGGGATGGGGGCACATGTCACCTTTTCGAACTGTCATTTGCATTTATAATGACACGTAATTTAGGCCCTAAAGATAGATAGAATACAAATGTTATTGTATTAAGGGTGCTTAGCCTTTTCATTCTTCGATGGCCATAGCCTGCAAGGATCGTAAAAATGAAAGTTAAAAACACTCACAGTCATGTAATCATCGAAGTAGAAGACGGTCTGCTTCCAGTGCGTGTAGGGCGCCTCGGGCGCGGTGCTGAAGCCGAGCCGCTTGTGCGACTTCGTGAACTCCACGTTGAAGAACGTCACCAGAGCCTGGATGAAGTCGTTGCGACGCACCTGTCGTAACGAAGATGTTGTAAATACACTGTTCTCTTGCTTGATGTTTACAAGGGCTGTTGAGCTATACAGATAATGTATACCATTTGTATGAAAACCAGGTGTGATGGACTAGACATGAAGGTTTGTTTAGGTAAGTAGAATTACAAGAAATACAGGACAATAAAAAGATGCCGATAGCACGTCACAAAACTCCTGTAGGCACCAAGCAACGTGTTGTGTAGTGACTCACAAATAATTTGCAACAATAGACAAGCACCCAAAAATTTTACTATGATCAATAAAGTGATGCAATGTTCTTACCTGCAGGTGGAACTTGGATTCAAAGTTAAGATCTTCCTTCTTAACTGTGTATAAGTCTATTTCTTTCAGCAAGCAGGAGTTGGTCACCACCTGAAGATAAACAAATTACACTTTCGAATTAAGTACATACTTATTATTTACACCTTTTTTTTTTGGGTGGAGCGGAAGGGAGTGTCAGACTCTTACTGGACCCGTGTTCCTTCCTTAGCCCTTTATGTTCCGGGGTAGCGGTAACCCTTTCCGACAATCCCGCTGCCAATTATTTACCCCTTTTTAAACGTTTTCATAAGCAAAAATTTTAGCAGTTAGAAGAAAATGCTTGTGTGCTCCTTTTCATACATTGATTACAAGTAAAAAAAAAAAATTAAATCATCTGAAATAAATAAAATTTGAAAACTAAATGTTAATTTGCAAACTCATCATGAGTCATGAGGTAGGCATAATAAGTCAACCAAGACAAGTCAATTCACAAAAGCTAAATACCTATATTTTTCCCTCTTTGGCAAAAAGCTAACTTAATATTATTTTGGACAGGACATTTAAAACGACTACAGGCTTTAAAAAAAAATGAGGTTATTGGTTTCGTCAAGATGATAACAGCCTCATTGTTGACTAACTGACCATTCAACTATTCAGGGAAACACGTGCTAAAAGGCAAAGTGCAGGGTATACAAGTGTACCTTACCTGCTTAGCATCAACCACATCGACGAGCGGCTCGGAGATGGCCACCTTCCTGATGGAGGACATGTCGAAACCGTACACATCATCCCACCAGTTGATCTTCTCATCCTTGTACTGACGGTCTTCGATGCCGCAGATGAATAACGTGCATCTGTTGATCCATAGAAGGTAGGTGTTACTTGAAGGCAGACAGAACATAACATGACGTCACGCTTTTATCGTTACCCCGCGATTAAACGAAGGTATAAAACATGGTGATGTTCTTCAGAAAAGTCAAATGCGTAGTACTCGCAACCGCCGTACATGTATGACCAGATGTATGAAAGTAAACGAGGCAAAAGGTGGAAGTAAGGATCGTAGCAGGTGGAGTTCTGTAGTTTCTGCCTTGGGTCCACGGAAAGAAGGCGTGAGCTTATGTATGTGCGCATGTTAAATTTTTAACAATTAGTATCACTCATAGATAAGAATAGTCTTTTAACAGTAATTAATATTATGTGCGATATTTTTCAATTTAAAATCGTTTGAATTTACGTTATGAATATTCCACGCGGTCGTGCTAGGCCCACTGAACACAGAACCGTCCCTCGTAGCGTCAGAGTAGTGTGAGTAAATTAAAACCTGAGAGCCGTGATTGAATTCTAACTCGTTTTAGTCGCGCCCCTCCGGTCGATGTTTGTATTGTAGCGATAGCGATACTAAATGGTCATTGCAATTGCAACGCCGATAATAATTGTTGTTGTTGCACTTTGAATACACTGCTATTTATTTGACTTAAAATCTGTAATTTTGGATGTCAAAATTACATAAGACCACACCCTTAAAAAGATCGCCCTTTACCACTTCCTAGTGCTTTAGCTGTGAAGAAGAACACAACGATCGATCGATCCTCTTCAGAAATAAGTGTATTAAGGTGCCACTAGTCGATATGTTTTCCATACAAATTTTGGGAGAGTATTACTCTACTGTTTGACATTGTCATCCAAAGTTAAACATGATATCGTTTTGTCTTATTAAAAAATAAATAATGAATATTAAAAATAAAGCCATTAAAAAGTTATGAGCCAACAAAGATTAGTTTTTCTTGATATTTTTAACGTAGCTATCGGTGTAAATAAGTAATAAAAGAACTGTAAAATCTTCAAAACAAAGTGGGTACCGACAAAGCTCATTTATCGAAGAGTTCAACAAACTTTATTTGTAATTGATTTATGGAGTGGTTTTTTCATAAAACTCGATTTTCCAAAGCACTTTTTCGTTTTTTTTTACACGCCTTTCAGTTCGGTACGGTGTTTCTGAGCGTGAGAACTAAACGTTGAGCGTGAGAACTAAACGTTGTGCGTGTAGACTAGCGTTTAACTGCTCATCACTGCTACTATCTCTGTCGGACATGAAGCCAGGTGAGACAGCGTGCTTTTTGGCCATGACCACCAGTGAGTTCGAGCTCGCGACTAGTTCCACCTTAAGGCAAACTCACAGACAGTATGGATTGAAAAAGCATCTTTTTACTCTACTTCACCATAAAAATATTCTTGAAGAGTGAAATATTTTAAAACCCTATGTTATTTAATACCCCATACGTCCGTATTTCAGCGCAGCCGCCTGTAGAAGCCTCTTGTGGTATGCTCAAATCTTATGTAGATATCAACTCAATATGAGTGCTAAATATACATACTATAATCAAATAAAGCTAAGAGTTTGATTCAACGCGCTAATCTTTGGAAATACCAGTGGGAATAGGTTTTTTTTTGCATCTGATACCCTAATTCTTGAGGAAGAGGAGCCGAGTAAAAAGAATGTCAAAAAGAACGCGAACGTAGGTCGGAGGCCGAGGGAGCTTTATAAAAATGTATGTTATTTTAGTATATTATGTATTTTTCCACGAGAACGAAGCCGCGGGCAGAAGCTAGTATCAAAATATGATTCGAAATCGTTTTGTTCTGCATTTATAAGCTCCACAAAGTCCCACAGTTCCATTCATATGCAAATGTATTTCAATTGCAATACAACCCTTCATTTGATGAAAGATTGAATGCATTTTGTTTGCATTCATCAAAGGATCACAACGGTGACGTATAGGTGTGTATAGTCAGCGTATTGCGAGTATTTGCGAGTTCGCCAACGTACGTTAATACACGGTTAGCGGTGAGCACTTGACTATCGCTCATAACCGGTTTTAAAGGTACGTTCTATAACCTTTGTAACTTTAGAAGGTCTATTTTATTACACTTTATTCTTATAAGTCAAGAATCATTTGGGCTAACTAAACACTAGAAAATAAGCTCAAGTGGAAGCTCCAGTGGAAGGGCAAGCTTGCCTTTGTTTCGGCTACGCGTGAGACAAAATAAACGCGATGAACGACAAGACCGACTTGTGTCGTAATTGAGCTTAGATGCTATGTCTCCTTCAACAATGGATAAAACTGCTAACGCTGAAAGTCCATCTTGACTCGTCGTATCTATACAACATTGTTTTTAGTATATGCGAAACCCGAAACACGTGTCTAGTATTTTTATATAAAGAATCTATGTATCTACAAAATTTCAAAACTGTATCATGAAAAATCACAAAGTTATAAGCTTGTTAAGTTACCTGTTTGTCCGTACAAAAACATGCTCACCCGCGCCGCGCCGTCTTGCGCTCATTGATTATTTTGTAATAGTACCTAGATACCTAACCGTTCGGCCACAAAACACAGATAGTACAGAAGTCAATCACATGTATGTACTTCACTTTTTATACCTACGCTCGGCGGTCGCGCTATGGTTGTCAATTTTGTTTATGCACAACAAACTATCGCGGTAGTGGCACTCGTATCTAATTGTTTGATTTATTGTTGAGCTTATTCTACAATATTAAAACAAAACAATAAACATAGTATTACAATAAACGCTCGCACTACGTGTCCGTAAGCGGTGTCTATGTGTGCGTTGCTCGAGCGCACTTTGTATTTAGAGATTGCCTTCTGTACTATCTGTGTTTTGTGAGTTACCTACTGAGTATCGCTCGGTGTCCAACTTTTAACCTTTTTAAAATATTTCTGGGACAAAATATAACATGGGGTAAAAATGATTGGTTTTTTTTTTCATTTGCAGCAGCTATGGAAAGAAACTTCTTTGAACATCAGCATAAACACATAGCTAGTTTTTTTTTAATAAGGGGCCTACCTGTCAGGGAAGAGCATGCCATCAGGTTGCAGCCACTTGTCCCGAGCGTACAGCACAGTGTCCAGCATGCTCTCGTAGAACAGGCAGTAGCCCATCCACTCTGATATGATGATATCCACCTTCTCTACTGGAAGCTCCACTTCCTCGACCTGGTAGAAAATTTTACATTGGGACTCATGATATAACATGTTACAAGGACTGATTCTTAAGTCAGTTCTGTTCTTTAGTTAAAGCTTCCGCAGACAGACGCGACGTGAAGTTTTAAAAAAAATACTCCTAGTCGCGTCGCGCTTGTCTGCAGCAGCTTTTATTCCATAATTGATACATTTCATTATGATGGAGGAAGCTAGCTATGGTTTGGAACATTAAGATGCTTATAAAAATATTTCAGAAATTTTAAATCAGTGGGGGCCTGTCTGCAGGAAGTAGCCTTTATTCCATAATTGATACATTTAATTATGATGGAGGAAGCTATTGTTTGGAACATTAAGATACTTATAAAAATATTTCAGAAATTTTAAATCAGTTGTAAGTAGTTTTATTACATATTTACATGAAACATCACATCACAGACCTATTTGAGCTGACTACGAACTGTACTATGTCATTTTCTGCTCCTAATCAGACATTTTTGCTCAAAAAAAAAAACAGGCGGTCTATTCCGAAGCGGTTAACCACTGTTTTGGCCGAATGTTCGGTCATTTTCTACTACCATTAATTTCCTATATTGACTATTGGTCCCGACCAAACTGTGCCAATCCGAACCTTTTTAGAACCCTTAACCCTTTCTTTACCTTTTTTTTTTTAAATTCGTAGTAGGACAACAATATTCGAATCAGAAAATGACCGAACATTCGGCCGATACAGTGGTTAATCGCTTCGGAGTAGACCCCCAGTACTGTTGATATTTTATTTTTTTCTGGAGATGTTTTTTTTTCTTACCTTTCCCTTGACAATCTCAATGACATCACTGAGCCTGTTAGCCTCTATGATCTTGCGAGCATAGTCCACGATGTTGGAGCACTCGACCGCAATGACTTTAGTTGCGCCGGCCTTCGCTGCAAACATCGACAAGATGCCTGTACCGCACCCAATGTCTAGTACTGTCTGTTGGAGATAGGAGAGAATTTCTTTAAATAGGTTTTTTGTAACTGTGTTTTACTCTGCTCAGCTATCAAATTCTTGACTTTGCAGTTTGCATTACACTTACCACATATTTCAGACTATTCAAACTTGTTGAGTGTTCTAGTATTTTCGTGACTCATGCAGTCTTATCACAAAACAAAATCTAACATTAGTTTTAGCCTAAATCTTTGAGCTAGTATTTCTATTTTGAACTTTATTTTGATTGACAAAGTTCTTAATACTAAAATGCCAACTTAGCACCACACTAGGCTGAAATTTTAGTGTAAAGAACTGCTTTTCTATAATTCAGTAACGGGCTCTGTGGTTTAAACCTGCCGGCCGATTCTGTAAAAATCTCACTGTGAAAACTTAGATGAAGTGAGTTTGTTTTTGCTAGGAATTGACACTATTGACAGCCCATTCCACCTAAGTTTTCAGTGTCATTTTTACAGAATACCACCGCTGATCTAAAAAAAAACCTTATCTATACTAATATTATAAAGCTGCAGAGTTTGTTTGTTTGTTTGTTTGTTTGAACGCGCTAATCTCTGGAACTACTGGTCCGATTTGAATGATTATTTTAGTGTTGGGTAATCCATTTATCGAGGAAGGCTATAGGTTATATTTTTTTTCTTCAAAATTAGGGATCCGTAATAAAATTGCTATTTTGTAACACAAGGTGTAAAATCGAAAACCTATTTTTGCGTGCGCTGCAAAAACTATTGACAATAGAACAAAATAATGTACTACGGGTTTGTAGAGCCCATTAAGAACTACAAAAAAGGCCGCGAGAAAATATATCTAGCTATCATGGTTTAATCACAATAACCGATTTTGTGTTCAAAATAATTATTAAATCGTCTGAAGAAAAAAAACTACGTTAAATATGTATCGTAATATTAATCTTTATAGAAATTAAGCATTATGTTATCAAGAGTATTTATGAAGAAGTAAAATACTTTTTGTTTCATCTCAATCGGATATTTCGTTTAAAAGTTATCACGTGTGTAAGATGTTAAGAGTTGGTACCTATTAAGGAGTTATGGGCCATAGAGTTTTTTATCTATACTAATACTAATAATAAAGCTGAAGAGTTTGTTTGTTTGAACGCGATAATCTCTTTAACTACCGGTCAGATTTGAATTCTTTTTGCATTTGATAGCCCAATTCTTGAGAAAGGCTATAGGCTATTTAACATCACGCTATGACCCTTAGGAGCCGAGCAAAAAGAAAAAAACTCAGAGTGAACGGTAAGCGAATACGAAGTGTTGCGACGCGACGGGGTACAAGAAATTTCACGCGGACGAAGTCGCGGGCAGAAGCTAGTTTTGTAATAAGGGGGATAGCATTTTATGATAAATGTAAAGTGCAAATTAAGGATTTTATTGTAAAGTTTTATAGAGCCATACGGTCTCCACACTTGTTTCACACCAAAAATGATATATGGTATCAAACAAAAGGTTCTAACAATAGGTTTAAAACTGGTTTTTGTAATGACCTTAAGTTGGCAAGTTCTAAGTGGAAGCGGTGGTCAAGGCCAAGTTCATAGTTTTAATAGATGAGAACATCAATTTTTATGTTCATAGCATTATGGCAATTTAAAATGGCGCCAAAAATTGTACACCATCAGGGCATTGTGCTGTCAAAATTTTTGTAAGTGCAATATTGGAAAAATTGAATCATGCTATTTATCTACATTCATAGATAGCGGAAACAAACAGTTCTGCCAATGAAAACGTAAACAATGTGTTATAATTTTAGGTTATAAAAATTATTATCTTTAGAACATGAGTTGGTAACAAAGAGTTTAGGAACTGAAATTTACTTTTCTTGAAGAATTCTCAAAATTGAATTGATAATATGCAGCATTTTACTGTAATATCTGGAGGGATACTTACTTTACCCTTGAAGAGGTGCTTATTGTGGTACATAGCATTTCTGTATGTGAGTGTTCGTACTTCATCTTTCAGCATCTCCTCGTGAATACCGAAGTGAGCGTAAGAGTCGAAGTAATAATCCCTGGAGGTCATTTCTTCCGCCGTAACATTTTTATCGGGCCCTACACGACAAAAGAACAGAAAAAAACTGTAAAAAACCGAAGCACGTTTCCGTACACCCAAGCGGTCGGCTAAAACAAAACATTTCTTACCATTTTCACCCGCCGGCGTCGATGCCGCAGAAGTTCCTTCTTGCGCTACATCCATGCTCTCCATTACGTTGAGTTGCAAGTAATTAATCAATCAAATTCAAACTATATTTTAATATAACCTGTAACTTCGCAACGCCGAATCGATCTGTCAGTAATACACTAGCGTACTTATAAGTAATACCACTTTGGTTTGACGTTATTTTTAATAACAGCTAGTTCTTATAACTAAATTATGAGATTAGATGAACAATTATCACAAAATTTAACAATAGTTTTACGCAAAATGCTCGAAATCGCTCAATACGATACAACGAGCTTTTTTCACGAAAATTGAAAGACAATATAGAGTTGCCAGTAAATTAATCAAACTTTTTATAGAGTCATTGCTTACTTTATTGTCGATGATACCGATTTTAATAAAAGATGAATACTATTTTATAATACATAAAAGTATATGAAATTAAATACACCTAATGTAAAAGCATAATTATAACTTATCATTGTTTCATAAAACAAAATATTCTTCACATTCACTAAAATGATTTTTTTACTATGGTAACACCTAATATTTAATTGGGAACACCAACATAGAGCTGCAGCTGCAGCACTCGATAATTATTTCGAGTGTCACTATTCGATTGGGAAATTCGATTGGGAATTCAATAAACTAAGATCGATTGCAAAAATAAAAAATAAAATTACAGTGAAAGCCGATAAACTTTAGCCGGTTTTATTGATATCATATTTTTTTACCAAATTCTGATCTTTTGCTGCCCACCTGCCCACAGAGGATTGTTTAACAGTTTTCTGATTGAAGGTCGCAGATTCTTTTTCACACTTATCCCATTATGATATTTGCTTGCCCACAATATTCTACAGGCTTAATATTAGCACTAAATAAAATACGCAATACATAATAAAATATAATTATGATCAGACGACATTATTCTGACAACAACTTATAATTCATTGTGCAAAAAAATTGATTTATAGGGTGATTCTGTATTATCAGTATTTACTTTAATGCATAGATATATCTATACTATAATGTCTAGTAATTTATTTGCTCATGTGTTTTGCTTTGTGAACACGCTCAATGTAAATACAGATCCACCGTAAAGTACATTTTACTACTAAGAGCATTTTAATTTAATCAGTATAAAATAAAAGTAAGCCGGAGGTCGTCAGCCTTCTATCCAACTCAGTCAGTCAGCACAGAACATATACTCCTAGCGGAGGTCAGTCCACAGTGAGTCAGTGACTTTATATCAGTGTCGAAGCACGTCCATTCCCGTAAATTTTGGCGGGAAACAGAGTTTCAACGAAAGTGAATTACGAAATAAATTAAATATACATAAGGTGAGTGGAATAAATAAAAAATATTAATGATTGTATGTATAGTAAATTGCGTAAATTAAATGATCTTTGATGCATGAAAATTAGAATACATACAATAATGGCGAATTTTTCATTTCAATATTTTTTTTCAATGGTAGGTATTGAATTATATGGTTGTATAATTGAAGTTGTTTTTAATAATAGTAAAACAAATTATACAATGTCTAGGTATTTTGGAATCTAGGGGATACCAGGCAATGTATTTATTTACATTTTAGACGGTTCTCATTTAGATTCGGTCTTCATTTAGATTTTGGATAGGTGATTGCAGGCAGGCATTGGTCCTGTAGGTACCTATCCTGTTTAAGTATAGGATAGGTAGCGGAAAGTATTCTCATTTCATTTTATTTTTAATACATAGTTACCATAAGGATTGACATTTTGCCTTTGTTTTTGAATTCTTGTCTTGAAGACGAGGTGTACTTAGGAGCTTTATTTTTTGCTAATACCTAAGTGTTAAAATAAATGTTCTTGACTACTTACAATCTCACCGAAGATCCTAACAATACTTGACCACATTTTGGTTTCATGATCATCTGGACACTTACACCGGAAACCACAGGTCTTTGGTTACCTAATTATTTTATCACATTTTTCGTGTTGATAAATAAAATATCGACTGAAATGAATGTCGTATCAGCGATATTCTTTGATAAGATTTACAAAATCCCAACGCTGCGTATGCTGACACGAATTCAGTATGGCCATGATTTTGAAAATTTAATAAACATTATGAATAATGCAGTATAAAATCATTTTTATAACTTCATAGTGGCATGTGATGTGCGTTTGTGTAAAACATTGTTTACAGTTGTAAAAGCCAGATATGTGAGTAACTGTAGGTATTGATAAGAGTTTCGTGTCATTTGCATATGCGTGTTGTTCGTTTTCCTCATCGAAATCGACAAAATACAAGTTTTTAGCAGATTGTCCACAAATCTGCTATAGAGAGTTTCTATCTGCCTCTTTTTTGGGTTCCGTAGTTCTGACAAGGAACCCTTATAGTTTCGTCATGTCCGTCTGTCTGACCGAGGTTTTGCTAACAGACCGTTAGTACTAGAAAGCTGTAATTTTGTAGGAGTGTGTATATCAATTACGCCGACAAAGTGGTAAAATAAAATTTTGGGAAAAAAAATTTTTTAGGGTAGCTCCCCTACATGTGAAGTGGGAATGAATATTTTTTTCGTCGTCTACCCCATCGTGTGCAGTATCGTTGAATAGGTCTTCTAAAATGACTGGGGGTTGCTAAAATTATTTTTCGATTGAATGCTCCATTCACGAAATATTAAACTTTAAAGTACAAATTTTTGTTCCAGTAGGGCGTCCCACCCTCCCTCTAAAAACTAAACTGCTTTCTTGAAATATCTGGAAAAAATCACGATGATAGTGTATTTTATGAATTACTAGCTTCTGCCCGCGACTTCGTCCGCGTGAAATTTCTTGTACCCCCACCCCGTCGCGTCGCAACACTTCGTATTCGCTTACCGTTCACTCTGAGTTTTTTTCTTTTTGCTCGACTCCTAAGGGTCATAGCGTGATGTTAAATAGCCTAATAGCCTTCCTCAAGAATTGGAATTATCGCGTTCAAACAAACAAACTCTTCAGCCTTATTATTAGTATAGATAAAAAACTCTATGGCCCATAACTCCTTAATAGATAGGTACCAACTCTTAACATCTTACACACGTGATAACTTTTATACGAAATATCCGATTGAGATGAAACAAAAAGTATTTTACTTCTTCATAAATACTCTTGATAACATAACGCTTAATTTCGATAAAGATTAATATTACGATACATATTTAACGTAGTTTTTTTTTCTTCAGACGATTTAATAATTATTTTGAACACAAAATCGGTTATTGTGATTAAACCATGATAGCTAGACATATGTTCTCGCGGACTTTTTTGTAGGTCTTAATGGTCTCTACAAACCCGTAGTACATTATTTTGTTCTATTGTTAATAGTTTTTGCAGCGCACGCAAAAATAGGTTTTCGATTTTACACCTTGTGTTACAAAATAGCAATTTTATTACGGATCCCTAATTTTGAAGAAAAAAAATATAGCCTATAGCCTTCCTCGATAAATGGACTACCCAACACTAAAAGAATCATTCAAATCGGACCAGTAGTTCCAGAGATTAGCGCGTTCAAACAAACAAACAAACAAACTCTGCAGCTTTATAATATTAGTATAGATAAAGGAAAATTAACTTCATAAGTTTAGCAGTACCTATAATAATAGTCGTTGAACTTGGGTGTTGGAAAATTTTGTACCAAATACAAAATCCTTAGCATTAATGTGACTAAGATGAAGTAGTTGCTTGTTTATAACGGGTAAAGACTGGCATTAAAAAACAAAATATAACATAACGGGCTACTACGGAACCCTACACTGTGCGTGGCCCGACACGCACTTGGCCGGTTTTTAATAATTTCTGCAGCAATTTAATAGCTTCCATTTTGGCCATTGTAGGTACATTTTTTGCTAGCGTACTGTCAATTTGCTAAAAGAATACATAAAACGAAAAAAGCGCGCATCTCCGACTAGTAAATAGTTCAAAATCAAAATCAATCAAAATCAAAATATTTTATTTCACATAAGCCTACATGGGCACTTATGAAACGTCAGAAGCTAGGTGCACGGTTCCAATTGGTCGTTTCCTATGGAGAAGAACCGGCAAGAAACTCCACGGTTACTCTTTTTAAAAATAATTGGCTTTTACAATATTTTCAAATTACAGTAGGTATGGGAGGATAGCGTAGGCCTGTCAACAAGTATCAGGTACTTGATAAAATAAAAAATGGTCTACAGATCTAAAGTCTACAAGGCCTACAAAGTCCTCACATTTACAAAATAAGAATCTATCAAAAGGATAAATAAAAAATAAAAACCTAATAAAACCTAGTGATATGATTAGGTACCATTACAACCACTAATAAAGAGATAGAAAAAATTTGAATTTTTTGTATATAATGTCAAGTAATAAAGAGATTAAGTCAAAAAAGTAAATAAAGTAAAGTAAATAAAAAATGAACATCGTTAGTTATCTGTGGCAATAAAGCACTAGTGGATTAACGTAAAGAAAAAGCACGCATTTTTAATACACTGCATTATGGACCTAAAAGCGGTACAATAAGAGCCACTTTACGAGCAAGGGTCAGCGCAGACCGAACTGCAAAATGCTCGCGCATGGTTGACCAAAATGTAGAACGCATACTCGAAGACTCGAACACGCAGTCGGCTTGCTCGAGCATGGTCGAGCACCAAATTTGGGTGTATTCAATTTTGCGAAGTATGATAATAATCATATGATATTTTTTTCGATACCTAATCTCAGAAAATGCTCTGCTCTGCTCTGCTCTTGGTGTGCGCTGACCCTGAGTGTGTTGAAAAGATTTTTTTTTGTTACGTATTTTTGTGGTGTAGGTACAATATAGTATAAATAATAAATAAATAAATATTTAAGTATAAATTATCTTCGCAGTTTGTTTGTGGTTTCGCGCGTACTAGGTAGGTACCTATATAAAATATTTTTATTTACATCCTACTTACGTGTTATGATTATGACAGTGCCAGTCATATTATCCTCAGTAGGTATAGCAATAAAATATAAATGTCCCATAAATTATTAAAATTATGGGCATTGTCTTTATAAAGTAAAACAAAATACGTAAGTAGGTAGGTACCTACATATTTTTCTGTTTTTTTTTTTGTGTTTGCTCAATTTTGAAATTTATAACTTCTAAATCTCAAGTGCAGTAGGTGCATTATTATAACGTGCCACAAACGTGCTGCATCTGTGATGCATATGTGTAACACATTATTTACCTACGTTCCTTTATTTATATTCTTACAATTTTACAAAGTACCTACGTTATCAGATACGTCCGCCCGTCAGTAGCTCTATCATGGCATGGCGTTTCCATCTATGCCGGGCGTGTCAATGACATAAAACATAATATCACACCTGTAATCACCGAAGGTTTGAGCAGAAGTGCACCTACTCTACTTACACGATAGTGAATAATATAGTGATCAAAAAAAAAAAAAAAAAAAATTACATTTATCAGTATTAGGTATTACTTAAGACTGATAAATTTAATTTTTATTTAAAATATTATTATTTTAAAATAATTGATAATGTTTTGTTTATTATATTACGTAGGTACCTATTTGAAATAAAAATAATTATTTGTCGTGTAATAAATTACAATGAGTTCTGCTATTATTGTATCTACACAGACTATAAAATATACCTACCTACTTACTTACGAATTTATTTTTGAAGTCAATCATAAAAAATATTACAGTATGTACTTACTTATCAAAGGCGTGAAAATATTTAAATGTCCACATAAAATACATTTATGACAACGCGCTACGCTACGTTATGGAAGTATGGAAGAAAAAGACATGTTGCGCCGACCCCAAATAAATTGGGATAAGAGCTGATGAGTGATGATACAATTAATTTACAAAATAACAAAAAAAAATGTGTTAGGACATAAAAAAAAAATGATTTTTATCCTCAGATTAGATTAACCCTTCGCCAACTGCGAGCGAGTCGGTTGCCAAAATGCGCCTAAACCAAAAAGTAGGTACCTACACGTTGTTATCGTCTCGCCCAATGATATTATATTAAAGAAGTAGATATGGCACTAGCGCGTGCAAATTGTTGAAGACAAATTCAGACAATTGTTGTAATTTCATTGTTGCTATCTCTTTCTGTGTCACACGTTCCGTATTTATATATCGCAGTTGGAGTTGTAAGTCTTTGTAATAACAACGCAACAATACAGAATGTCGCTCGGTATGAACGTAGACGTAGCGTATCTTTCCTTTATAACATCATGGGTCTCGCCTACAAATAAACTACGTGCGATTCGCCTGTAGAAAAAGATAATATTATTTCAAAATATTTTTCGGCCGAGTAAATTCGTGCGAATCGACTAGATAAGCCGATATTTCAGTTTAAAAAAAAAAACTGTTACTTTATTTTATGTTTGGCATTTGTTGTACACCTACATATAAAATGCGCTGATACATTACTGTGAAGTTCGACCCGATTTAAAGCCAAACTATTCCAATGTCGATCGCCTTTATCGGAGTAAGTAAATGATTATGAAGCCCTACACCGGCTGTTGCCTTTGCTTTGTTGGCTCAGTGTGACGTCAAATGCCATCGCGGCGGGATAGAATTCCAACAATAGACAATGTTTGTGTTATGCGACCCCATGTCCTCAGTTATGTAAATACCATGCTAGCCCGTGACTAAAGATTGCCTGAAATTGACACGTGGTTTTGCAAATTAGCGTTCATGCATGCCATTTGAGGATACCTACCTCCCATCCTTTAGCTACTATTAAGTAAATCACGAAGCTTCTGTAATGTTTGTTATTATAGGTAAAGTCTGAAAACAGACACAGCTATCAGCCAATACACACTCTGAAGAAATATTTGATCAAATGACAAAACCGAACGACCAGGCTTGAGTGCCATGTAAACAGAAAACACGGCGAAAGTTAAATATTATAATAATAGTTACACTATAGGCTTCCGAAGGACAAAATTATAACGAACAGAGGACCAAACTTGGGCAAACAAAATGACGAGCACAAGTAGTGAGTGTTGAATGCGGTCAGCTTGTTAAATGTCAATCGGAGTCGGCACCAAACAGTTTTTTTTTGCCTCTTCCTATGGTGCACGTAAACAGAAAACCAAAACAAACAATATTACGTATTATGTTGATACTGGCCAAGGCTATGCGTAGGTGCGACTCGAAGCGCCGAGTTTATAGACTGCACGTGAATGCGTGCATAGGAAGTAAATATGCTGTCAATAAATATTCAAATCTTGGGACAATAATTCTCACACACACGGCGCGGCGGCGCGGCGTGACACGCCACGTGCATCTGTAAGTGTTTTGAGATCATTACAAAAGCGGTCTGTTGTATTTTTAACATCAGCTCTTGTATCCTTAATCTTTTAAAACGGGGGTTTATGTTTTGGTTTCGAACGTAAAACTATAATCAGGTATTAAGAAAAACAAATCAACTCAAGTTCCCAAGAATTAAAAGATGTGAGATGTGCTAATATACATATTATTATGTAAATTTATAATTAGTTCTTTGCGTGTGCGCAAAGAATTGAGAATTAGCCGTTCAGTGGAGCCAGACCAATTCTCATTCTTAAAAAAAACCGGCCATTTGCGTGTCGGGCCACGCACAGTGTAGGGTTCCGTAGTAGCCTGTTATCACAATATAGTACGATTCTGTTCTTCTTTATTCTGAATAATAATGAATATATTATGTTGTAATGGTAAAGATATTAGGATTAGGAGTTAACGGTTATAATAACAACAAGTTCAACGACTATTACTGCTAAACTAGTAAAGCCGGTCGATTCTGTAAAAATCTCACCGTGAAAACATAGGTGAAGTGAGTTTGTTTTTGATACTATTGACAGCTCACTCCACGCTCACTTCACCGAAGTTTTCACGGTGAGATTTTTACAGAAGGGTACGTATTTGAATATCGAAGATTAAAATACCGACTGTTAAAATATCGATGTTCGAAACATCGAAAATGGAAATATCGAACGATCATATAACCGAAAATTAAAATATCGAAAGTTTATATTATCGAATGGTTAAATATCCTACGTCCAATATATCTAAAATCTAAATATCTACAAAAGTTACATCGAAAGATCTAAATATCGAAATACAGATTATCGAACGTCCTAAATATCGATGGGTAATTATTTGAACATCGAAAATTAATATACCTACGTGTAAAAATGAGTTAATTTTCAACATTTAATACATTCATTCATTCACCCTAAAAATACGTACAAGTTAAAATATCGAACAAATTTTGATAAAGTAGTATGAGTGGAAAAAGGTTGCTTCTGCAACGTCTCCGGCGCTACGGGAAGTGCAACCCCTTCGCCCTTGCGTAACAAAGGATAGGCACCCATGTTCACCTCCGCAGCTTCGGCTTGCTGGTCGCCTCCGGCGACCAGCCTCAGCCGCTACGGTTCCCACGGGTGCCTATGCTTTGTTACAGCGGGCGGGGGTTGCCCTCCCTTCGCGCCTCCGGATTTTTATATACACTCTAGGGGTAACAGCCAAAAGACTACGTAAATTCGGGGTGCCCCAATTCGGTTTTGGAACAATTTCAACCTATTTTATCCATGAAAATCAGTGTCCAGTTTACAAGCCTAGGTCAATCGTGAAGGTATTATTTAAATTAAAATATTTTCTTGAAAGTCAATATGTTGTGCTACTAAAGTTAGTGACAGAAACGTATCGCTGCAAAACCGACTCCACGTAGTCTTGTCTGCCCTACCCCTAGAGTGTAATTTAGAATCGCGTAGGCGCGGAGGGGCGAGGCAGCCCGCGAGCTGAGGAGCACCCGCCGCCGCAGCTGAGGCTGGCCGGCGAAGCCGGCCAACAAGCCGAAGCTGCGGTGGTGGGCGTTTAAACCATCTGCGACGTTAAGCTCGCGTGGGACCGCCGGAGCCCTGCAGCGCCGGAGCCGTGACAGAAGCCATGCTTGCTTGCATGTTGCATGATTGCTGCATGCTTGTTTGCTAGATTGAAATCAGGTGGGTTACAAAAAAAAAATGGTTGCCTGTAAAGTCGGTTTTACGGGCGAAGATTTTACGTGACAACGTCTTTTTCTCGGTAGAATATTTATTGATATGAATATAATTAAATTGCACAATAGGAACAAGGAATTAAATGAAAATAAGAACGTAACGTTACCGAGCGTTACACTTTTTCATAAGTGACTCCCAGCCGCAACCTAATTTAAAATAAGAACGTAACGTTACCGAGCGTTACACTTTTTCATAAGTGACTCCCAGCCGCAACCTAATTTAAGACGTTGTCACGTCAAAAAAAACAAGGAAAACCTCATGTAATGTAGGTACTTTAATTATTTTTACATAATAAAAACCCAAACGTAACGTAACGTAGATATTAAGAACTTCGATGTATTAAATGTTGATATTTTGAACTTAGGCATAATGTCATTCGATATTTTGAATCATTCGAAATTTTAATCACTCGACATTTCAATCTTCGACGTTTTAAGCGTAGGTATAACAATTTTCGACATTTTGATACAATCGATATTTAAATTTTCGATGTTTTGAACATCGATATTTTAACAGTCGATATTTTAATTTTCGATATTCAAATACGTACCCTTACAGAATAGCACCGAAGTTATCTTAACTGCTATAATTTTCCAAAATTTTATTTTACCACTTTATCGGCGTAATTGATATATTACACACTCCTACAAAATTACAGCTTTCTAGTACTAACTAACGGTTTCGTAGCAAAACCTCGGACAGACAGACAGATAGACAGACAGACGGACATGGACATGACGAAACTGTAAGGGTTCCTTGTAGGAACTACGGAACCCTAAAAACGTTCAAATTCAATAGTCACAATCTAATCTCAGCGTCGGACGCGACGTCAAAGTTCATAAATTAGAACGTTTTTTTGACAGATTCAAGCTGAGATTAGAATGCGAACGATTTTAAAAATATGGGAATCGCCCACCGGGTTGTACTAGTGCCATCTGGACTAAAGGACCAAAATTATCGAAAAGGACAAAAATAGTAAGTACAATACGTTTGAAATTAAAAAAAAATATTATGTCGTCGAGGTAGGTTTTAGTAGGTAGATATTTGACTGTCAATTAATTAAAAAACAAATGAAAACCCTAGGGATAGGACTACCTACGACGCCGACGACGACGCCGCATTGCTAGTGCTACGTTATAACTTATAACGTTTATTACCAAATGATAATAAGGCGCCATTCATGACAATGAATAATTATGATGTCCAAATATAATGTTGACATTAGGTGCATACATACAAATTAACACAAATTAATTCCATCTTCAAATAGGTACCTACAAATCTGTCATCTGTTGTACTTAGGTCAAATCAGTTATCGAAAAGGACAAAAATAGTACAATACGTTTGAAAATAAAAAAAAATATTATGTCGTCGAGGTAGGTTTTAGTAGGTAGATATTTGACTGTCAATTAATTAAAAAACAAATGAAAACCCTAGGGATAGGACTACCTACGACGACGCCGACGACGACGCCGCATTGCTAGTGCTACGTTATAACTTATAACGTTTATTACCAAATGATAATAAGGCGCCATTCATGACAATGAATATGATGTCCAAATATTATATAAATATGTCAACATTATATATATAATGTTGACATTAGGTGCATACATAAATTAATTCCATCTTCAAATAGGTACCTACTTAGGTCAAATCAGTTTCCGCGAAATATTTTCCTCTGGTTCGAAGTGGGTTATGAAGTAGATCTCTACCTATTATTTCTTTTGATAAATTATAATAATTAGGTAGCTCAAGCAATAGAAAACCAATAAGTTCATAATATAGTAGTTATAAATAAATTTAATTTTCTTTGACAGTGATTTTTTTTAGGGTTCCGTATTTAACATTAACAGTTAACACAGATTTTTCCGAGAATCGATCCTCCCATGTATCATTTTATTTGGTAACCTACGTCAACAATTTGCAGGCTTCTACTAGGCTAGGTAGGTACCAAACACCACAAATAGCACCAACACACACGCATTCGGTTGAACAGATGTAAGCTAAGTTTAGATAACATTAGCATTACCGTGGCTAAGTGCTAAACTAATATAAAAACTGGCCAAGTGCGAGTCGGACTCGCACACGAAGGGTTCCGTACCACAAGGCAAAACGCCGAAAAAAACACGTTTGTTGTATGGCAGTCCCCCTTAAATATTTATTTTATTCTGTTTTTAGTATTTGTTGTTATAGCGGCCACAGAAATACATCATCTGTGAAAATTTCAACTGTCTAACTATCACAGTTCATGAGATACAGCATAGTGACAGACGGACAGCGGAGTCTTAGTAATAGGGTCCCGTTTTATCCTTTGGGTATGGAACCCTAAAAATCAACTTCGTTTATCTCGATGATGTTCTCGTAGATATCGGAATGCCAAAAAACAGGAATAAACTTTACATTAATTCCATGAATTCGATTTTTTATATTAAGTATTATTATAAATTTATTCTAAAATATGACACGGCTTGTTACAAATTTTGTTTAGGAATCACCTCAAGCCACATGATTCTCACGGGCCTGATAGGGGCCATCTTTGCGAAGTTAACGTCCGCTTAATTAATATCGGACTAATTTATCGTACTTAATTGTTACGCACTTACACTTTTGATCTTTTATAGTAAGCATTTGGCAACAATGATAATTATAATAAAAATATTTAGAGAATGTGTCATTTTCTACATATATACAAAGCAAAGGTTTTTTAGGGTTCCGTACCCAAAGGGTAAAAACGGGACCCTATTACTAAGACTTCGCTGTCCGTCCGTCCGTCTGTCTGTCACCAGGCTGTATCTCAAGAACGGCGATCTAGACAGTTGAAATTTTCACAAATTATGTAATTTCTGTTGCCGCTCTAACGACAAATACTAAAAACAAAATAAAATAAATATAAAAGGGGAGCTCCCATACAACAAACGTGTTTTTTTTCGTTGTTTTTGCCTTGTGGTACGGAACCCTTCGTGTGCGAGTCCGACTCGCACTTGGCCAGTTTTTTTAAATTCAATTACTGACACGAATTGTCAAGGGGTCGGTCAGTCAGAAAGATGAAACTAGTTGCCCATTCCAAAGCATAGTTGATAACAGATGCTTAAATACCAGTCTGATAGAAGATTGTCTGAGGTACAGACGCCAGCACATCAACCTACTACAATCTGTCAAATTTCTTTAACAAATTTTCAACTTTATCGCTAAAGCACAAGGTTCAAAGTTGATTGCGAAAATTTTACAGTTTCGGGTAGCTTGATGTGCTGGCGTCTGTACTTAACTATTTACTTTTTAGTCGCACTTGTTATTTTTGTTATGCTTCATTAAAAATAGATAAGCTCGTGAGTACCTAGTATTATATACTTTACTAATTACTATAATAATTACGTAGTTTGCCCTGTGCTGTGATACTCATGTGGTGATACCTCGAATCATGCGTGACTGGAACATTAGTAAGTAGGTACCTAATCTAACCATACTATAAATAAATTGTTATTTGATGCGGAGAACATAAATAAAATGTGTGTGTTAATAAAAGTATAAAATAAATCTCCTCGTTTCGATACAAATAATAATTAAACACAGCATTTTTGTGCATTCAAATACTTCATAAAATAATATACAGGGTTATTGGTAAAACATTAACAACCTTGTAAGAGGTCATTGTACTCATCATTATGAACAACTTTTACTATGGGTCCAAACCTGAAATCGCGAAAAAAAAATAAGCTGTTCCCTACATTTATGTTCGTATAACTCGTCAAAATGTAGGGAACCCGCTGATTTTTTTTCGCGCAGGTTTGGGCCCATAGTAAAAGTTGTTCATAATGATGAGTACAATGACCTCATAAGAGGTTGTTAATGTTTTACCAATAACCCTGTATAATCAACAGGCACGTTATTTATCTTCCTACTTATTCAGAGATGTCAGTAATAAAATAAATTAACATCCAAAAAATAATCGACTCACAAGCTTCGTGTTTCAAATTCGAAGAAGCGCAGTGCGCAGCGGGTTTCGTAAATCAGGCAATTGCAACAAAAAATATCTACATAGAAGTACCGAAATTAAATTCGAAGAAACTTTGTTTTCTGCCTGCTTGCATACTGCGAGTGTCAGGTTGGATATGTGGTATAACCCGTTTCGAATTTAGTAGGTATACGATGCACCGTGCGATATAATTATAATGCTGTGTAGTGTGTACCTATATCTCGATGCAGTCAGCTGCACACGAAAAGCATGCAAAACAAAGAAAATCCTTGTTTAAAAATAAAACTAGTACATATAAACTGACGCATTATTTGACGCTAAATGCAGGATACAAGCAAATAAGCTAATATACGCTATTCATGGAATCATGGAGCGCAATTAAAAGCGTTAAAATGTGCGGTGTCGTTGCACTTTGGCACGAGGGCATTAATGTTCCAATTTTGTAAAATGACTTTCGCGTTTTCAAGGGTAGGTATAGGTAGCGCGATCTTCTGCTTCACCAAAACATTCTTTGTTTAATAACACTTAACAGCACAATTCGCTGGACGTCCCACGCAAATTGTTATACATAATTGCGGGAAACGACTAATGGATTAATGGGACGAAATGTTGGTGAGAAACAACCTGGCACTTATCGCCACACTAGGTAGATAGGTACTTCGGTGATTCGGTCTAAGAGTATAAATATTCCTATATTTTAGGGGGGGGGCTCCCATACAACAAATGTGCTTTTTTCGGCGTTTTTGCCTTGTGGTACGGAACCCTTCGTGTGCGAGTCCGACTCGCACTTGGCCAGTTTTTTTTTTTAATCTTTTTTTTTTTTGTAAAAAACGTTATATTTTTATTGCTGAGTGGGCCCGCTCTTGGCCTCGATCACGCCTGATGGTAAGCGAGCTCTATCGTTAGTTGTAATAAGTAGAACGTAATATAGTTGTAATCATAGAAATGTATATCTATGGTTGTAATCGATTTAAAATGTAAAGTATTAACAAATACAGTAAGGACAACCGCTTGCTTAGGTAGTTTTAATTCGCTGGACGTGTGTGATTGGTCGTTAGTCCGTCTGTCCGTGGCGCAAGTAGTCGAAATTCTATGACCGACCGGTTTTTACATAACATCACGCGTGTTTCTCGGAGGGTTAGGCAGAAGTGTACCTATAGTACACCCACATTTCGTCAGTTAGTCCTACTCCTATGTAATAGGCGGCGAGCGTATATAAATTTGCCGATTTTGAATCGGATGCAAGTTGGTACGTGGTGAATACCTTTCAGTTATCTTGTAATATTTCTCTTATTGCTATCTTATACTATACATAATCAAAGTTATCTTAAACTTATTCAAAATAATATCTAGGAATATAACAATGATATTACCATTTGTTGGCCAATTGTTATTGTTTACGCCTACCGACAGACATGGGTTTCGCAGTTATTAATATTTAACTTGTTTCGTTACATTACAAGACAATGTAATGTCATAACAATATCACAATAAATATAATACCTATGTCAATCATCATTAATGTGTCAGTCCATCTGAAACAGTAGGTAGGTGAACTTATTATTAAAAAAAACAATAACGTAATGACTCATTTAATTTAAAACAACAAAGTACCTATTGTTTTCATCCGCGTTCATTTATTTAACTCATAGGTACATATCGCCCTTGAAAACACACTTTTCTCTTGCGAGACGACAGATACCTATACCTACTTGATATCTAAGTGCCATATTTTTATTTACAGTCGTAACTATGTTTGCTAAGCCAACATGCGATAAGAAATAAAATTAAATGCAGCAAAAAGATACCTACAATATTTACACATTCTATAGGACAAATTCCATGAAACAGCCTTCAGCTCGCAATGAGCCTTGTGACAAATCTTAAGACTGCACCGAGCGCACAGTGGCGCCCTCATCGTTTGTTTGGTTATTTCTTTTATTTTAGAATGAAAATGCAGAAAATAAGCACTATAAGTTGTGCTTTAGTTTTAAATTGTTTAGTTTTATTATAATCACTAAAACGGATAATAGTGGCCACTATTTTCCGTTTTAGTGATTATAATAAAACTAAACAATTTAAAACTACCGTTTATACTAATATTAACGTATAATCTTGTGGAGCACAACTTATAGTGCTTATTTTCTGCATTTTCATTCTAAAATAAAAGAAATAACCAAACAAACGATGAGGGCGCCACTGTGCGCTCGGTGCAGCCTTAAGAAAAATTAAACAATGACTTATGAATACCCGAGATAGATATGCCTAATTTAAGCACGACATGAACACGAGTTTACACCAGTATAATATCGTGACAGATAAAATAACATTTTATCTAGCAATGATTAATGATGAAGTAAACGACAATTCACTGATCGGATCCCGATAATGTACTATCATCGGCTTATCTTTAGTGCAAATTGTAAGTTTCAATTAGGAGGTTATTGGATATCTTCACGCATTTTAACTTATCTCGAATGAAGTTCTAAACAGCAATCAGTGGTTACTTAAAGCGATGCGACAGTAATAGCTAATGTGGCGAGTTTAAATGACATTGGGCGCTTTCCGAATTACCTATAATCGCTCACAGTGCTCACATCATCTCACATGGCGTTCCGATTTAGATATCACGATTATGACAGCTGAGAGCTGTCAACAATTCGGAACGCCCGTGAGCGCGCTCACAGTGCTTACTCAATGTAAAAACGATATTATTACAGTATTTCTTTGTATAAACACCACATTTCTTCTTCTTTGGTTAGGTGGCGACTATCAGCCAGAAGCACAATTTCGAAAATGCCACGTTAGTTTAATTTTATGATAAGATGCAAATCAAAACAAAACACACACTGACACATCCTCACACTCATTTTTGACAGCGCTCATGGTGATATTATTCTAGGGCATGGTCGGCGTTATCGCAAGATGGCGCATGTCATGACGTCATCTATGACGATTCACGGAACGTCGTTATCGCGCTCACGCTAATTCGGTACGGGTTTAAGCACGCTCACTTCGATTATTTCCCAACTCGGAACGCAGGGATTGTAAGTCCATAGTGACCGTAAACTGCGATAAACCGATTCCTAGAGCTGACCCTGCGCTGCACAATGGCACATGATCGAGGCAATTCAAAGTCTATCGTAACACTCCATTCGTAATTTGAGCGTTCATCAAAATACATAATCGATCTGGCGCATAAATTCCTATTACCTACCCAAGTTTGTCACTGCACAGTACTGTTACAACAAAAACAGCTACCTATACCTACCCGGTAGTAAAAAGTGGCTACCTCAGAGTAAATAAGTGACTCAGGAGGAAAAATACAATATGGATGTATCTATCTAATCCACACAGCTTTGATTATTATACCTACCTAAAGAGATAACTAATAGTAATTTAGTAGCGATAGCCCAACCCAGTACTCTTTAGCAGGAACCTTTTAGTAAGATTGACTTGCTTGAACAGTAAGGTTTATGGGGGGGGGGGGGGGGGGGGGCAAAAGTGTTTCAGTATCCCATGATGATGTGATGTGGTTAACCACGGTACAAGATTGCCCAGCTCAAGTACAGGCGAGCTATTCTGCAAAAATCTGACCGTGAAAACTTGGGTGAAGTGAGCTGTCAATAGTGTCAATCCCTAGCATCAGGTGACTTCACACAAGTCTTCACGGTGAGATTTGTGCAGTATTCTGCACAAATGAGCGTCAAGTGTCACCTAAATTTTTACGCTGAGATTCTTACAGAATAAACCATTTGGCTACTTACGTGAAGATGATGACGTATAATTTTAATATGGTTATTATTCAGGGTTATTACTCTATTACCCAGATGTCGCAAATTATTTCAGCATGTTCAGTAAAGAATTTCTCAGTTTTATAAATATGAGATGGAATAATGCGGATACGAGGTGATGCCAATATTATACTAATTTATCGTATGTCGTCGTAGTAATTCGGGTCAAAAAAATATGAAAAAACATGTTGATCAAATATTTTTAGTTCACCTACTCAATAACCGATAAAAGTATTTAGTAGGTGGCAATAATGTTAAAACTAACGAGGCATATCATTAGGTAGGTAAATGGCTTTTTAATTATTGTTTCATCGTGACAGGCAGCCAAGGTGTGGTCAAGGTGATATATAATTTTACACATTTTCGTAGATAGCTGAGCAAATAATTAAAATTAGGAAAGTAGGCTGGTAGTGTTTACGTAGTAAGTAGGTAGATTATATTTATTGTATCACCACACTTAAGCAGGTATTTGTTTTGGGAGGAATAATATTGGCTTGCTATTTAATTTAATAAGTAACAAGTATTTTGCAATTCGAAACGAACATAGCTAAACAAGATCTAGCTAAGGCTTTTTCTGCAGTTGGGATTTTAAACAGGCACTTGCCCCTTTTATAAGTATGACAATTAAACGTCAAAAATGTATGTTCAAACAGTAGCTAATCATTATTAAACTTGAAGCAACGTTTATAAATAAACCCCTTGATAAATGTAATATTATTGCCCATAGGCAGCACTCAAAAAGTACATAATAAAGCATGCCAATGATTCCAGGATCACGCTTCGTGATTAGCATATCAAATATTCTTACAACCATTACTCATAAATAGTTATAGGAATCCGTTAAGTATCTAAATGAAACAGAAACATGAAAATCGTGATAACGTGACTTCTCATTTAGACCATCTTTTTTACCTTTATTTGGTTATTTTGCAAGGAATGTTAAGAACGGAAATTATACGTACAATGAAGCAGTGACCGTGAGTTGGCACCGCATAAAGTACCTTTTTTTAAACAAAAAAAAAGGTACTTTACAGAGCAACTCCGGACCGGTAAAATGAACAATTAGCTGCAATAACAAATATTTACCACGTTTAGCTGTGACTTCCTCGTTGGTCTAGTAGACGCAAGCAATACTGCTGAACATGAGGTCCTGGGTTCGATTCCCAGGTCGGGTGAAGTGTTAGTGAGGTTTTCTATCAGTTGCTGCCCGGAGTCTGGATTTGTGCCCGGTTGACGCCAATTGCTTGAATCCCATGTAATAGGGGTATTATATGGGATTTAAACAAATCTGGCAATTGTGGGTGAACTATAGGTACACTTCTGCCTCATCCTTCGTGTGTGATGTGATGACCAACCTGTATTTGCCACATTTTCTATATCCACATAAAACATAGACTAAGTTAGAAAAAAATGTTATCAAAATGTCGCTATATCTACCGAGCCAGACAAATGCGTCACTCGTACCGACCTTAATTTATCAGTTTATCACTCAATAAAGGGGTGGGTTGTTGCTGTTGCCCTATGACCTCCATGAGTCAGTTTATAGCACATCCCAGCCCCGACCCAAAGGGCAGTAGTGAACAAGAAAGGGTAACGAATTTCGAAGCTAAAAAAAGGAAACACCAAAGGTTGTCAACAAATGTCAACATTAACATTTCCATTGTCCATTATTCAGTTTAAATTCGTTCACTCTTTGTTTAAAATCATAAATATTAGGTAGGTATTTCGCAGGATAAAATAATTGAGTCATACTCTACGCCCCATACCTCCAGCTGTACGCAATATGCACCTTATCGGTCAAATAGAAATAATTAACTGTGAAGTGCCCTAACAATGAAGTGCTATTACATAGGTATTTACAACTTGCAAGTTTTTTGTACAGGAAAAATTTACTAAGCGCCCCTTTTTTACTCTTTTGTCTAGTATCACTGAAAGGAATACACGATTCAATGTGACATGAGGCAAGTGTGAGTAAACATGTGCAAAATTCGGAGAGCCTATTTTCAGGCTGGCCGTATTGTACAAACTACGTACCAACCAAAACACACTGATAATGGTGCAATGGTGAATCGGCACCGACATCAATATCAACTAACCGAATAACAGTTTATCATATTCGCATGATTTCATCGTGTTTTGTTCCACCGAAAACTAATCAAATCAGGCGATAAGAACGCAATGTTTTAAAAAAAAAATCTTTATCATTACCAACTTGTTTCTGAAATTCAGACACACTTTATGGCCTAACATAGATTGCATTACATCAAAATTATCTATACATATAATAAAACAGTAACGAAAGAAAAACTGTACATTGAGAATTTTCGAGAAAAAATAAGTGGCTTTTGTTAGAAAAACGTAACTGATGACAAAAAGTGACTTTTTAGAATTTTTGTCTGTTTGTCTGTTTGTCTGTTTGTCTGTGTGTATGGTACGGCTTCACGCCAAAACTACTGGATAGATTGAATTGAAATTCAGCAAAAATGTTCTTTGTAAACCAAGGAAGGCTTTAGGCTACATATTATCACGCCGTATGTTAAGGGAGGTAAGCAATATTGATTTTAAAAAGTTTTGGTTCGTAATTGAATGCACAAAATAATTGAATGCCCAAAATGACATGTTATTTATTTAGTTAATAAAAATTTACCCCTGAAAACATAACAATCACGCTATTTTTATAAAGGAGCGGTGCAGTAATATTATAAATTGCAAGGGAACAGCTATTTCAACAACATGTCAACAGGGAATTTAGCGGTATGGTCAGGCGACCGTTTACCGCACTAAATGGTGCGAGTTCAAATCCCGTATTATTTTTTTTTTTATCGTAAAATACTTTTTTTTTTAGTTTTTGCATTTTTTATGTGCATTAGGAACGATACTGTTATGAAATCTGAGAACTATTATACATGTCCTATCTAATTGTATGGGGAGTTTCACACCAATGTTACTAAACAGATTGATTGGTGGTACAACAAGCTACACTATCATAAAGTAAAGTCAAACTTTTGGTTCTAAGTTATATCTTACCAAGCACATTTGTTGTTTGTGGAGTTGACACTCCAAACGCAACAGCAACAGCGACAAAGGGCGCGTGCTTAAAGATTGCTCTTTAATCGTGTGGGATGAATGCACTATGGCGAACAGAAAAGCAGTAGAGGTGGTAAACAGGACTTTGCAGGACATCCGCAGGAACCAGCAAATGATGGGTGGCGTTACAGTTCTGTTAAGCGGTTTCCGACAAACGCTGCCTGTGGTGACGCGAGGAACTAGGGCTGATGAAGTGAATGCTTTGTTGAAATGCTCTTTCTTATGGCCACATATTCATAGGTTGCGCTTAACGATGAATATGAGAGCACAGCTTGGCGGGAATGTACACGCCCAAGAATTTTCTGATGTTCTCTTAAAATTGGGTGAGGGAATGCTACCAGTAGACGGTGGCCAGGTGGTTCTACCAGAGATACTTGGGAGAGTGGTGTCCACCTTAGAAGATTTGATACGCCTGGTGTACGGGGACATCAATAGGATACCGCACCAAGATAACTCTTGGGTGTGTGAACGAGCCATTTTAACACCCAGAAACGACCAACCTTCAGCGATCAATGAATGCATTCTCGCGGAAATTGAGGGAAATGAAGTGATCTACACTTCAATAAACACTGTTGTCGACCAAGATGACGCTACACATTACCCCGTAGAATTTCTCAATTTCCTCAGTGCAAGTGAACTACCAGCGCACACCATTAAGCTAAAGGTCGGTGTCCCAATTATGCTTCTTCGGAATCTCACTCCGCCGAAACTGTGTAATGGGACCCGGCTCAAAGTCGTCTCGCTGCAGAGAAATATCATTGAGGCGGAAATTCTAACGGGTTGTAGTGTCGGCGAGACAGTGTTTATACCACGTATACCACCGATTCTCCACAATTACCCCAATTTTTTTCGGATGGGAAGTCATCAAATGACCCCTCCCGCTCTGAGTGGAGCGGAAGGGAGTATCAGACTCTTACTGACTAAAACCCACCCGTGTTCCTTCCTTAGCCCTTTATGTTCCGGGCCAGCGGTAACCCTTTCGGACAATCCAGCTGACCCGGCAGGCTTCGGCCCTATGGGGCCCCTCCTCGATGCTGACATCTCTTTGAGGCGCGCGTGGAACACGTACGCGCCGTCCGGCACGGGCCTGGTCCTGATCGGACGGTGAGCTACCCATTACTCTCCGCCCGCAGGCCCACGCCTACGGTGGCCGGGAGTCGTCCCGTGGCTCCCGACGCCCGGAGCGTCTCCCGCGGTGGCTGGGACGGGAGGCTCTCTCCCTCATCCGTCCCGCCACCTCCTTCGCTAGCATGGCTGCTTCGCAGAAGGAGGTGACTGCCTCCCACTCCCTCTCGCCCCAGACCATGGCTTGCACCAGGGCCGGACGCGAGAGGTCGCCGCCGCTGCCGATCGCCTCTACGAGGACACGGCGGTGCTCCGCCTAAGCAGGGCAGACCTCCACCGTGTGCTCCATCGTGTCTTCTGGGCGATCCTGGCAATGGTGACACCCGGCCACAATTACCCCTTTCAATTCAAGCGCGTGCAGTTTCCTGTGAGCGTGTGCTTCGCAATGACAATAAATAAGTCACAGGGGCAGACACTGAAGGCTACGGGTGTCGACCTCAGGACGAGCTGCATCTCATACGGACAACTGTACGTCGCTTGCTCCCGCGTCACCAGTCCTGACTCGGTGTATTTACATATTGAATGAGACCGAGGGAAAAACAACGAACGTTGTTTACACAGAAGTATTACAGTAAATTATAACACTTCTGTTATTCGACGTCTCCTAAATTTCCTTATTAACCTGACGTCTCTTACCAGTAAATTAACTACATTACTTTCAAATTTTGAGTTTACTAAGCCAAATAGTTTTTGAGGGATCTAAGCTATAGTACAATATGAGACGCATCTTTTGAGTGTTTCTGTAAATCAACAAACTATCACTAATTTATTTTGGAAAATAGAACACCTGATGCAGAACCGCAACAGATCAGCTAAAGTGTAAGAGATATAAAAATGGTGCCATAGCAAAAAATATTCCACGTGAAGAGCATTTTCTGCTGTGAGAATAAATTTGAAGATCTGGAACACCTGTTGTGGAACTCCAAAGCCCAGCGACACTATAACATATAGGAATGACGTCTTAGCAAAAGTTGTTTAGTCTGATGGGCATTTTCTGTTGACTTACAAAAATGAAAGATCTGAAACGTCTCGAATCGTCTCGCGCATCACGCTGTTTTCCCGTCCCCGGGCTCTTAGAATTCGACTTCAGACGTTTCATATCTTCGATTTTGACGACCCCGTTGTCGCTGGCATAAGCAACAGGATCCGCGTACGAAGTCGCGGGCAGAAGCTAGTGTAATTTAAAAGTGTCATTATGATCCTTGTCTTCTTTTATTCAAATATAATAATTACTTGAGCAATTAAACACTTTTTAGATAAAACAACAGTCATAGTTTAGATTTTCCGCATCATCAATTTAGCAATTATTTATTTTTAGTTCTTTGACAATTGTAGTGAATTAATGTCCCATCAAAAACGGGAAGAAATACATTCATGTAATTTTTTGCACTTTCTTGATGTTTTCTTATGGGAGAAAACACATACCTTGTGAATTTACTCTTATCAGCGAGCAGAATAAGTACCTACGTAGATAAAGTAGGTACTGGTATACATATTTATAAACACATCTAAGGAAAATGTATGATTTACTACCACTAATACACACGTCAAAGTTCACTAGATCATCCAGTTTCTAGAAGATTACAAATTAATATGATAGATATAGTTAAAATGCTACCGTAACAGCAGTAAGGCAGATATTACATAACAACACGCCTTGTTTCCCCGAAAGGTTTGGCAGAGGTGTATTATAAGTACACACCCACATTTCGGCAGTATTGTTTAAGTCCCATGGGCAATAGGGGGCGAGCCTATGTATCCTGCTTATGCGTATAAAGTTTCATTAAAATCGGTTAATTAATTTCGAAAAATAAGGGCTTGAAAGTTTGTATGAAATGCCGAACGGCGGCGGCGCCGCCGGCGCGGCGTTAACGTTCTTATGGAACTCGTACAATCAAAGACATTATAATTAAATTGCTGTTAGCACCATCTTCAAATGACTTTCAATTATGAAACCAACGATTCTAGGGTCTAATCGATAACTTGGTAGATAAAGGCGATATTGTGGTTTCTGTAATCAATACTTCACAGTTCGGTATCAGAAAATTAACAGACAATAGTTTCTTATCAGTAATATCGTAGGATGTAGTAATATATCTGTCAACAACACAGACTGTGTTGATGAATGAATGCCGACGGGAGATACGATCTAGGTAGATATATTTATTTAAACAAGCTGTTTTAGTCTACAAGTGTGCAATAGTATTTCGATTGTTTTAAATAAGTATGAAAAAAGCTTTGCCTACTTGTTTCAAAATAGAAGTGGCTTCATAACACATCAACATCTCAACATCAATATTTTCAGCCGAAAGACGTCCCATTGCCGGGGTAACAACAACATCTAACCTTGAATTTCTTCTCAAATAATACCTAACTACCTATAATGTAGTAGGTAAAGCGTATAAAATCATATTCATTAATTTTACCAATTTTTTTTTTCTTTTATTTCAATGATTAAATCCCAGCAATAGAATGCCATTTTATGACATTATCAGTGTACAATTATTGATCAATGATGGAATATCATATTTTGACACTTCAATGATGAAATCATGTTAATCCAGAATTTTACTTGTCTTTCGATTTTACCTACACATGATTGCTCTGTAATCTAGTTAAGACTAAAAATCAAAAAAAAAAAAAAACGAGTAGGTACCTACCTAACGAATTTGATCCGAATACTCAGTCATAGAAGCCAATGAATGTCATATTATCTTGATTGGTATAAGTGGGTCCACCGGTTCACCTTCCTTCATTCGGCGATGAGGTCAAAAATGTTCCCATGTCTCTTGCATATGGACATAATAATCCTTTACACGGACCACGTCTGAGACAAGTTCATTCACCACCGTTAACTCAATTACATCCTTACGACCTCACCTCACACAAAGGCCCAGGTTTACATATTATGTCCATCGATGATTTGAAGCTCATTACTCTGCTATAATATAAACGGTTTGCTAAGTAGCTAGAGAACCAGCAATGGAAGTGTATTATTGACGGTTTGCACGACGAACCGTTGCGTCGGAATTCCTTTCAAGTTCAACGCAGTAATTTTGTCTTACAAGTAGCTGGACCATTGTTAACAGAATTGCTCACCAGTTTTTGTAGTAGCAGCTTGCGACAATTTTCTTGAATAGCCTGAAACACTATTGAATGCACTGAAATGTAAGAAGAGCAATAGACTTCATTTACAAAGCCTAATGGAGCGAACGGCCTTTTGTCCTTGACATACTGAGACTAACGAACTAGTAATTTCCTTTTGTTCGTTCCGTAAATTAGCCATTAGAGTTTATTATCACAGCTGAGACGCATTTCCGTTTTTAGACAAGACACTTGTAGAAAAGTCAAAGTTAAAAATCCACGGCAATTTGCAGAAATTGATGAAAGAAAGAAAGGAAGAAAGGATGACAAACCTGGCATTTTTCAATGTTAGCGGGGCTTCAATTTGCTATCCGATACTGAAACCGGTCGAGCACATCGATATAACATAGAGTCGTTATTATACCAATAAATAATATTACAATGAAATGCTACCATACATCATAACATGATAACGACTGCCATTAAATGTTTTGTTTTATTGTTAAAGGTAGGTAAACATAAATGGCTGACAAAGAAGCGGAACTGATTGAAAAGAATGAGACGGGCAATGGCATGGCAAAGGCGTGTGGAAGTGGCGTAAAACTGAAGAGAGAACTGGGGCTGTTCTCAGCAGTAAACTTGATACTTGGAGTCATGATCGGATCTGGTATCTTCGTGTCACCCGCTTCCGCGCTCGAACACTCTGGATCTGTCGGCCTTTGCCTGATAATATGGACAGTTTCTGGAATTATATCCTTATTAGGTGGGTGTAGGTAAGATACCTATTGATTACCTATAAGTACAAAAATACTACTGTTAAGTTTCTTAGATCTTTATTTTACTGAAAGAATTTATTTTTTTCAGGAGCATTGTCATTTGCTGAATTAGGGACTGTACTCGGTAAATCCGGCGCTGAATACTCCTATTTTAAAGAAGCATTTGGAAACACACATAAATTTTGGGGCCCATTGCCTTCATTTATATGTGCATGGATATATGTTGTTATTTTAAGACCAGCAGAAGTCGCTATAATCGTCATGACGTTTGCTGAATACGCGATTCAACCTTTTACCCCAGATTTAGACCAAAAATATAAAGATATAGCTATTAAACTGGCTTCCATAACTGCATTGTGTAAGTATTCTTTTAATTTAACATTTTAGTACACCAACGATTTGATTTACATTTTTATCTAAATCGGTTAGTAACAGTAGAATCGATTGGGTCACAATGTACTTTTCCCAGTTAGCGCGCCTCACTATTACGCCGTGATTGAACTGTCAGTGTCACTGTCAGTTGTCAATTTCAAAATTCAAACAGCACTGGACTGGACCACTGGATGCTTTGATACTATTTTCTTCATTTTTGTGTGTTTATTCAAGTTTTAACAACTTTTACTTGTGAATAACTTACTAAAAGTGTCGAAGTTAACAGTTCTACTTATTGCACGTAAGTAAAAATTAGTTTATTTTTATAAAAGTTTGTAGTACTCATGTTAGCCGTCCTGTCCGTCCACAATGTAACTTTATAAACTTGTTTTTAGAATGTCTTCCGAGCGTAATAATGAAACAAGAGACGCTGTGAAACGCGAAATAAAAGAAATACAAGCTCGTTGCAAGCACGAGTGGAATGTTATTGACAATTCGCCGTTGGACGCGCCAAGTGTTAGCATGGAACAAATAAACGAAAAAACGTTAAGGTACATGTTAGGACTGGGAACAGAGATTCAGAATTCGAATACCCCGATTACAGTAGAAGATAACCTCCTAACCAGCCAGTTTCTCAAAGAAATTAAAGATAAAACAAACCAGGTGGAAGAGTATACTGCTTTTATGAGAGGCTCAATACATGATATTGATGCTGAGATAAATAGGTAAGCTGAATGTTTTGCTACAAATTATACGGACTCATCTGCCTAGCCTTTTCCCAACTATGTTGGAGTCAGCTTCCAGTCTTACCGGATGCAGCTGAATACCAGTATTTTACACGGAGCAACTGCCTATCTGACCTCTACAAGCCAGTTACTGGATAATAGTTTAAAGTTTATTGAAATTAAAATGAAAGTTTATTAACATGCTTTCTGAGGCATGGAGGGGTCTTGGTATGTAAAGATGGTTACCCATCCACAGACCAACCGCGGCAAGCGTAGCTTAACCTGATCGATTGACCTGTGCGCTGTTATTATTTAGCTACGGGCCCCTCCAAGAATTATACTGACTATTATGTTATTAATATAATAATAAAAATTATATTCCTAGTATTTATGCAGCAATGCAAGTTAAACATTGTCCAGTATGTATTATCAAAATCTTTTTATTCCTCTCAGCAGTTACTAGTAAAGAAGTCTTAACAATTAAGATAACACCCCACCTTTGTACCTTTTTGTAACCAACAAATTAAACAATATTTCAGATTAAAAACCCAAATAAATATAACACAAGAGGCCAAGTCCCGTCCTAAGGCAAACAAACGAGAAGTTCAGCCTGAACACATCCATAGAGCCAAGGAGAGGTTCCAGACCATAAAGAATGAGTTACACGGGCTTATACACTCACTGTTCCCTAACTCGGATGGCATGATCATTGAGGTCATGGGGGTGAGTTGGATATGAATTTATTTTGTTAACTTTAATAGCAAGAGTTTTACAAGTAGGGGATAAACATAGAAACAATGGATGGACTGTGTAAAAGACATGGCTAAGAAGGGAGTTACCTAGGTGACAACTAATAGAGAAGTATGGAAGAAAAATAACATGTTGCGCCGGCCCCAAAGAGTTTCAGAGGATAGCCCCAATAAACAGTATCACAGTGACAAACTTTACAACTTACATTAGTGTAAATCTTTTCTACTAGCCTGTTAAGCCAGATGCCAATCAGCCTACTATAATATTTATTTGAATGCTGTATCTTAGGGTGCGTCCAGACCTGGCGAATGCGCCGCTCGCGAGCCGCTTGCCAACTGAGTGCATGCATGTCATGTTCGTACGCAGCCCCTGCGCCGCTCGCGCGCAAGCTACGCGCCGTACTCGAGCGGCACAAGCAAATTCACAATTGTTGAGGCTCATAGTTCAAACGCGAATGAAGCTATGTGCGCACGAAATGCACGCGCGCCCCACTCGAGGCTTGCCGGAGTTGCACTAGAGCGGCGCACCAAACGTAGGCTGTAACCACACGCGAGCAACACGCCAGTCGCCGGGGTCTGGACACACCTTTAGAGCGTAGTTCATTAACGCGGCTTGCGGTAGGAGTTGATTGGTAGAAATCCTCGTCGAAAAGACGTTATGCCCCTCCATGCCACTTTCTGTCTTTCTATTATATGCGAGTGTGTATGCGCGTGCGAGTATTGCATAAGGAGCTTCATTCCAGATGGCAGTACCCCGACTGCACACATTTTTTAAATTAAAGAATTGATTGGTTCTAGTGTAGTTTTAAAATGATGTTTAGTATATTTTAGCCTCTGTTGAGAAAGAAGCAGAGAAAATATGCCTTGGTCTTTTGACATTCTAGAATGAAAGAAAATTCTTGATCCTTTTACTCGCAAAAAAAAAAAAAGAGTTTTACAGTGTAACATTTCTTTTTCCAGCAATTAATGGCAGAACACTTCAATGAGACATCAAACGGCTACATAGCCATCACATCAGAGACATTCCAAATAATAGAACTGCTGAAAGACATGAAAATTGTCAGCGTCAACCCTTATAACAATACGGAAGTTAAGTTGTCATATTGATAGTATGTTACTGGGTACAGACAACAACAGAGATAAATAGAGAGGGCAAAACTGCAACTCCTTTTGAAAATCATTGTCGGTGCGCTCAGTAGTCAATCATTGTCATTGTTTGTCTGAGTGTAATTTATGTTTATAATGCATGTAATATAACGCATATATATTTTTGTTTTGATAGTGCAAACACTACGCTACAAACACTGATCAATAGTTGTGTAACAGTTTACGTTCATTATCTTCAATTATCTTCTCATACCTTGACATTGGCAAAATCATTTAATGTTACCGATGGAGCCAGAACCTCAAAAAATAGAAATAGATAGTGCAAACACTTTAATTTCTTGACTGGTAACTTATATTGTTTGTTAACTGTTCAAACTACAGATTAATGCTATAGTAATTACTATGTTTAGAACATCATCACTAGCTACATAAGTAGGTATATTTGAAACATTTCTCTTATGTCAATTGTTTTAAGTATTTAACTATTAGGCACCGATCTCACCGGCAGCGATTAGCGAGAAACAAGTAAAGCTAGGAACTAAATAAAAACGAGTTGTTTGTTTGACAGAGTTCTCACTTGTTGTGGTGTGAACAGTAAGCAAACAACTATTAGTATAAATGTATCTCTTTTACTGACACGGGACTTAGGCTCCGTTTCCACCAGAGATGAGCGAGGATTCGTAGCGACGGATGTGTGTGAAACCAACGAATGACATCGCTTCATTTTTATAGCTTGAACTAAGCGTTGGTATTGCTTAGTTTTACACACATCCCTCGCAATGCATCCTCGCTCATCTCTGGTGGAAAACCAGCCTTACAATCTTTTTAGGGTTCTGTACCTAAAGGGTAAAAACGGAACCCTATTACTAAATCTCCACTGTCCGTCTGTCTGTCACCATGCTGTATCTCATGAACCGTGGTAGCTAGACAGTTGAAATTTTCACAGATGATCTATTTCTGTTGCCGCTATAACAAAAAATACTAAAAACAGAATAAAATAAATATTTAAGGGGGACTCCCATACAACAAACGTGTTTTTTCTGCGTTTTTGCCTTGTGGTACGGAACGGAACCCTTCGTGTGCGAGTCCGACTCGCACTTGGCCAGTTTTTTACGTTTCTTGAGCGAGAAAATAGTCGATAGCTAGTCGTTTCCTCGCCGGCGGTGGGACAGTTGCCTTATGTCAGGACAAAAGTGTACATCCAAACCTAATATGTGCCAATTTATAGCTATATTTTGTAGAATAAGTTATAGAGAAGGGACCAAACAAATACCTACTGTTTAAGATTGTTTGTAATTAAATTAAGTGTTAAGAATATAGTAATAAAAGTTGGTTACATTTTTAATTCTATTTGTTTTATTTTCTACTACTTTTACACCTCTATCCACAACACATCAAAAACATACTTATTTTCACAAAGATTGTGATGACTGATGACCTGATATTATAATAGAATTATTGTGGACTTGTGTGAGAAATTAATGGTAAATCAGAAAAAAAGGATTACCGACTTCTATGCAAAAAAATATCCCATCTGAGTTTCTTATAGCTCACTCCACACATAGGACCAAATACTTTTTTCTCTGATGGTTTTGTACATTTTTTTCAAATTGAAACAACCAATTCGATTTGAATGGCCGGGACAATGCCTTAATCTTTTATACCAAAACATAAACCGCATGTATCCACTCCATATAACTAATGAATTTTCTATTTCTTTTCAGTTGTAATGACGTACATTAATATAACGAGCGTCAAGTTGTTCGTCAAAGTACAGAATATATTCGGAGTTTGTAAAGTTTTCGCGTGTCTCATCATCATTGGAGGAGGGATCTATGAAATTGCGAAAGGTAAAAAATACATATTATTATTATATAGCCGCTCTTAGACTAAAATAGAATACTTACTTACTAAATATACTAATGACACATCACAGACCAAGTAGTCCACAATTCAGCGGGATTGTCTGAAAGGGTTACCGCTGGCCCGGAACATAAAGGGCTAAGGAAGGAACACGGGTGGGTTTTAGTCAGTAAGAGTCTGACACTCCCTTCCGCTCCACCCAGAGCGGGAGGGGTCATTTGATGATTTCCCATACACAAAAAAAAAAAAGTACCTAAGTACACAATGTCCACTCCATAAATTTTTCAATTAATATTTTATGTACATATTTTAAAACGCCCTAAAAATAGTACTTGGCAGTCTTTGGAAGAGATAAGTTCATGTTAAGCCACAATTTTACAACCAATTACAATTCTAACATCCATACGAATATTATAAATCCGAAAGTGTGTCCGTCTGTCTGTCTGTCTGTCTGTATGTTACCTCTTCACGCTTAAACCGCTGAACCGATTTAGATGAAATTTGGTATAGAGATAGTTTGAGTCCCGGGAAAGGACATAGGGTAGTTTTTATCCCGATATTCCCACGGGATCGACACTTACGCGAGTGAAACCGCGGGGCGCTACTAGTGACCCATAAATGTATTAATGTTAACACTGTGGGACACTAAACGCCCCCAGACGTCATCATTTCAGCCGAAAGACGTCCACTGCTGGACATAGGCCTCCCGCAAGCACCGCCACTTCTACCTGTTCTGTGCTTGCCGCATCCAGCGGTTTTCTGCGACCTTCACAAGGTCATCGGTTCGGTGTCCGGTGGACGGATGACCTTGTGAAGACGTAATAACAATGAAGCTTCGATTGTGTCTCGTTCAGTGACCTTCAACAGATTATGCTATAATTTCTGCAAACAACAATTGTAACATGACCCGTGAAAGTTCTAATATCTAGATCCTTTGAGTCGACGATTTGCAAAACTCACAATCTTCTAACTTATAAAACTTTTATCACTCCAGGGAACACACACAACCTCAGTAAAGGCTTTGAAGGCAGTACCTTCAGTCCGGGAGGTATTTCCCTCGCGTTGTACTCTGGTTTGTGGGCTTACGATGGATGGAACAGTGTGACGGTCGTCACTGAGGAGATTATTAACCCTGGAGTGTGAGTATTTAAGCAAATTCATTTTATTAAAAGCCTTATTTTTTTCTGTCCGACACATGGTATGTCCTGTATATCATCACGCTAGGCGTAGCTAGGGGGGAGCAAGGGTGGGCATGCCTACCCTAACTTCTTTGTTCACCCTAGAAAAATCAACAGTATTGAAGAATTACTTACTGTTTAATCGCTTTTTATTAGAGCCGTACATTTTAACCAAGATGTATGGTTTGTAGAGTTAGGCCTGATAGAGTTTCGCTTTTTATTAGAGCCGTACATTTTAACCAAGATGTATGGTTTGTAGAGTTAGGCCTGATAGAGTTTCGCTTTTTATTAGAGCCGTACATTTTGACCAAGATGTAAGGTTTGTAAGGTTAGGCCTGATAGAGTTTCGCTTTTTATTAGAGCCGTACATTTTGACCAAGATGTAAGGTTAGGCCTGATAGAGTTTCGCTTTTTATTAGAGCCGTACATTTTGACCAAGATGTAAGGTTTGTAGAGTTAGGCCTGATAGAGTTAGGAGCTTGGCTCTACATTAGATCTGATACGTTTTTAACAGTGAAAGTGTTATTTGTCTTTGCAAGGGCAACCTACTTTACATGAAATATTTTTGGTGGGATTATACTATTTCGAGGCGTCATTTATGATCTCAGGTTAGTTCAGCTAGACCGCTGCCCCCCTAGAAAAAATCCCTAGCTACGCCAATGGTAAGGCGAGGTGCACTCAAATTTTGCCAGTTTTATTTCTTAATTAAAACTAGCAATAGGTTCGGCTCCTATTACATGGGACTTAAACATTTTTGGCGAAATATGGGTATTCCATGAAGGTGCACATCTTGGGGAAAACAGGCGTAATGTCATTAAAACTTTATGCACAAGTAAAAAAAAATGTACAAAGGCGGATAGGCAGACCAATATGATAGACCATTATGATAATTGGTGTGCCTATTGTTTTTAGAGTTCCGTACCTCAAAAGGAAAAACCCTTATAAGATCACTTCGTCGTCCGTTTGTCTGTCCATATGTCAAGACCCTTTTTCTCAAGAACTTGCACTTGAACGGTTTTTTATTTTTTTCTGTGTATTGTGCATATCAGAATGTGTGTGCGAGAGATTGGCATATCAGTAAGAGATACAAATCTCTCGCACACACAATCACCTTGACGAACATATTATCTGTAAGCCGCTTTTGCGAACGATTCTAGAGCCTTTAATGATGGCCACACCTGATAAGCGGATTAGTGACCGTTCATATTGCTATTCATATCGGCGCTCGCATGACAACTGTCTTATCTAATTTTTTATGACTTGAACTAGCTGCGCACCGCGGTTTCACCCGCATAAGTTTTGATCCCGTGGGAATATCGGGATAAAGAGTAGCCTATATGTTAATGCAGGGTGTCAGCTACCTCCAAAATTTTATCAAAATTGGTCCAGCCGTTTGAGCGTGAAGAAGCAACAAACATATAAACACACACACACTCACAAACTTTCGCTTTTATAATATTAGTGTGATGTGATTAGGACAACTACATTTTTCTATACGTGATTCTTTCCATTTTGTTGCCTTTCAAAATGGTTTATATATTTTTACCATGTTGGGCATCTGTGATGTTGGGGTCGGCTTCCAGTCTAACTGGATGCAGCTAAAGACCAGTATTTTACATGGAGCGTCTGCCTATCTGACCTCCACAACCCAATTACTGGGTAATACAATACCCCTTAGTGACTGGTTTTCAGACTTTCGGGCTTCTGACGACCCGTAACGACTGTCAAAGATCCTGCACGAATGACAGCCGGGACCAACGGCTTAACGTGCTTTCCGAGGCACGGAGAGGTCTTGATATGTAAAGATGGTCACCCATCCACGGCCCAACCGCGCAACCGTGCGGCTGTTATTACTTAGCCACAAGCCAACTAATCAGCTAAAAGATTAGAAAAATGAGATAGTGCAGTTAGTCATGCGAGCGACGATATAACAGAAGTCGTTTGCAAAAGCGCCGGATCAACGACGAATTGATATCGCGATGTTAATTTATCGCTTATCAGCTATCAGTTTGACCAAGGTCTATCTGTGAATGCGAGCTCAAAATTTAAAGTTATAGGAGTAATAACTGATTATTATTATTAATCTTATTTTGTAGGAATAAATAGCATAAGCGTAATAAGCCTATAAATGTTCCCACTGTTGGGACACAGGCCTTCTCTCTTCGACTGGGAGTGGGTTAAAACAATCTACCACGCGGGCCCAGTGCGGGTTGGTAGATGTCACATGTCTTTGAATTTTTTGTTCTAGGACATGCCGGTTTCCTCACGATGTTCTAGGACATGCCGGTTTCCTCACAATGTTCTAGGACATGCCGGTTTCCTCACGATGTTCTAGGACATGCCGGTTTCCTCACGATGTTCTAGGACATGCCGGTTTCCTCACGATGTTCTAGGACATGCCGGTTTCCTCACGATGTTCTAGGACATGCCGGTTTCCTCACGATGTTCTAGGACATGCCGGTTTCCTCACGATGTTCTAGGACATGGCGGTTTCCTCACGATGTTCTAGGACATGCCGGTTTCCTCACAATGTTCTAGGACATGCCGGTTTCCTCACGATGTTCTAGGACATGGCGGTTTCCTCACAATGTTCTAGGACATGCCGGTTTCCTCACGATGTTCTAGGACATGGCGGTTTCCTCACGATGTTCTAGGACATGCCGGTTTCCTCACAATGTTCTAGGACATGCCGGTTTCCTCACGATGTTCTAGGACATGGCGGTTTCCTCACAATGTTCTAGGACATGCCGGTTTCCTCACGATGTTCTAGGACATGCCGGTTTCCTCACAATGTTCTAGGACATGCCGGTTTCCTCACGATGTTCTAGGACATGCCGGTTTCCTCACGATGTTCTAGGACATGGCGGTTTCCTCACGATGTTCTAGGACATGCCGGTTTCCTCACAATGTTCTAGGACATGCCGGTTTCCTCACGATGTTCTAGGACATGGCGGTTTCCTCACGATGTTCTAGGACATGCCGGTTTCCTCACGATGTTCTAGGACATGGCGGTTTCCTCACGATGTTCTAGGACATGCCGCTTTCCTCACGATGTTTTCCTTTACCGTTTTGAGAGCAATGTTGATGGAATTATTTACACAAAGTAATCCAGGGGTTCGTACCCAAGACCTACAACTATTACCGTGTACCACAGCACAGCCCATTCACACGTACCACAACCACACCACAACGCAGCCACAAAATGTGGTCAAGCTGTGGTTACGTGTGAAGTGTCGCTGCGGCTTCTTGCGGTTGTGTTGTGGTACTTATAAAATGTTGTGTTAACATTGTGTTTGCGATGTGGCCGGCCGCTAGTTCGCGGTGTCGCTGGTGGTTGTGTTGTGGTTGCGATTGCGACGTGGCTACGATGTGGTCGGTATCACACACGCGATGGATAATGACAAAACAACGACGACGACGGCAAAATGTGGTCCTTGTGAATTTAACTATTAATCTTCATACAAATTGGCGCCCGCCCACGTGTTGTGGTTGTGGTACGTGTGATACAAGCCTTATATACCTTCCGCCAACCCCCAGGAGGTACTTCTAAAATTAATGATAACATTTTTATTCTTTCCAGTAATGTACCCCTCAGCATTTCAATCGCTGTGCCGCTAATAACAGCGCTGTACGTGTTCATGAACGTAGCATATATGACGGTGCTGAGTTACAGCGAGATGATATCAGTGCCCGCGGTTGCCGTAGCGTTCGGTACGCGTGTGCTAGGACCAGCCAGCTTCCTCATACCGCTGGGAGTCGCTATAGCCACGTTCGGATGCGCTATGAGTGTGCAGTTTGGTGTTACCAGGTGAGATTTTCCATACTATCTTCTACAGTGAATACAGTGCGGTCGACGAGAATGCGTCCTTGAGACCTGTCAGTTTCATACAAACGAATGTTGCGAATGTGATCAAATTCAGGACTTCATAGGGTCAGCGCACACCAAGAGCAGAGCATTTACTGAGATTATTGAAAAAAATATCTTATGATTATTATCATACTTCGCAAAATTGAATACACCCAAATTTGATGCTCGACCATGCTCGAGCAAGCCGACTGTGTGTTCGAGTATGCATTCTACATTTTGGTCTACCCTGCGCGAGCATTTTACAGTTCGGTCTGCGCTGACCCATAGGCGTAACATCATATTGTAGTCTTTGGGCGTGGTTTTACTGACAGCTGTCGCAGAGATCAAGCTATCTTTTATGAAGTGAGGACTCCAATTTCAAAACCCGCCAAAACGATATTTGAACAAAAACATTGTTTCGCTTGGATAAGAAGCGCCATCATTCATTCTTTTTTCTTGGTTTAAAAATTATTATCAAATCCCGCTATAAACCTAACAAATCAGCTTTCATAAGTAACAGTTTGTTGCAAACAGCGCTAAAAGAGTTCCAGTGTGCATTTCAAATTCCGCTAAATCCAAATGGACCAATCACAGCACGGCATTTGCTCAACGTAACACAAAAAACAGTATGGCGATTTTGTCAACAAAGTTGAAAATCCCACTAAAACGAACAATGTTTAATTGAAACACCGCTAAAATTAAATGTATTACATCACAAATCACAATCCGCTAAAACAAAAATATGAATGGTTATTTTTCCGTTATTTTTAATTATTTCCCAGTAAACAAAGTTCTGAAGTATTGCTAGTCTCAATATAAAGTCACTGTGGTTTTTTAAAGATGTTTAGAATAATGATGTTTTAAGATTTTTTGCGTTTTACCGTTATTTAATGAAAAGTGTTTTGGCGGGTTTTGAAATTGGAGTCCTCAAGTATAAATACTTATTTACTTTATACCGGTAGTTCGTTCCTTTAGGATAATAATAGCGACCCCTACGCGGGCTAAGCGCTTTTGTTGGTGCCAGAAGGCACCAGCGAACGCGGCGTTTTTTGAACAATGTGACGAGTAGCTTAGCAGTTTGATCTCCTTTTTACCTAGATTTGAAGACTTTTTCTTATTAATGTACCTATGTATTTTTGGTTTATTTCAGAGTTTGCTACACAGCCGCACGAGGTGGTCACATGTTAGAAGTATTCTCCTATGTTAACGTTAAGAGGATGACACCAGCTCCTGCTGTTGCATTCCAAGTAAGTATTAGAGTTTTTATTGTATTAACGACTAGCTACGCCCCGCGGTTTTACCCGCATAAGTTTCGATTCCGTAGGAATATCGGGATAAAAAGTAGCCTTTATGTTAATCCAGGGTGTCAGCTACCTCCATACAAAACTTTATCAAAATTGGTCCAGCCGTTTGAGCGTGAAGAAGTAACAAACATATAAACACACCCCCTCACAAACTTTCGTCTTTATAATATTCGTGTGACTGTTTATTGTAATGTTCTCTGGGAGGGCTATTGTTCTTGCAACTAGTAGTGGCAGCTGATCGCAAGCGCAACTGATTACTGTGGGGTCCTGTATTTGATACCAATGATGGAAAAAGTGTTATTGGGTTATTCTTAGTAACAACCATGAGTCTGGATTTTTGCCCGGTTACTGGCACGTCCTCCACATATTTCGCTAAAATGGGAAATACATCAGGGTGTATATTATGCAAAATGCTAGAAAGAAATCGACTAACGTATTTCTTTTTTTTGTTTCAGGCATTACTCACAACAGTATTCATTTTAGTTGGCAACATTAAGACGCTAATAGAATTCGCCAGTTGGTTCCTCTGGTTCTTCTATGGCCTAGCAATGGTTGCTTTGTTAGTACTACGAAAAACACAAGCGACGAAACCACGGCCATACAGGGTACCAACATTGGTGCCATGTTTTGTATTGATAGTGGCAATATTCTTATCAATATTGCCAATAGTACACGACCCATCGCTAAAATACTTGATGGCTGTTGGTTTCATACTGATGGGCGTCAGCGTGTATATCGTATTTATATATTATAAGAAAACTCCGACTGCTATTTTAAGTGAGTATGAGCTTCATCTAAATCTTGGTTATGGTAAAAATTGGTTTTATTTCGCAGTGTTGCCATTTAAAAATAAAAAAGTATCGCTATAAAAACTAGAACCAATGCTGTGTTCACATCACTATTACGTACTATGTTGATGATGAACGTCCATTGAAAAATCAATTATAAAAAATGTACCCGTTGTCAAAATTTAACATACTACTGTCTTTTTATTTACAGGAAAATTCACATTCCTGACTCAAGTCCTGTTCGAAAGTGTGCCGCCAAGCGATCGTCAAGACTGATTTATTTTATAATAAAGTTATAACTGTAAATATAGTACAAAAAAATATACAATAATAAATATTTAGATGTAAGTTTGTCAACTTTGTTTTTTTTTTCTTTCATTTTATACTTCTGCTTGGAATAAGCTACCTGAAAATATACTTCTAAAAGTACAGTGGCATGTAGAATCGTCATGAACTCTTACCAAAATGAACTTTTGATATAGGGCAGATCGCAGACTATAATATAATGCAGGGTAATGACCTCCACAACCCAGTTACTGGGTAACACGAATCACGATACTCCTTGACAAGACTAGTTGTCAGATGTTTTTGGGCCAGATATTGAACCAGCATAGCTATTCACAACCACTCGATATTGTTCCGTACCCTCAGCTTAGATCAATGTTATGGATAGGTTGTGAATAGCTGATCCTGATACTACTAAAATAACTAAAGTGTGAACTACTTTGCCCTTTAAAAAAATTATGAGAATAGGATCTTTAATTAAGTGTACAATACAGCAAAAGTATCACCCAGTGGCGTCGGTGGCATGGACGTAATCGTGCATGGTCGGTGTGTCATGCTCTGCCGCAGAGCCACCTTCTTAGAAACGGATCAATTATATCATAAAATGATGTACGTACTGCCGTTATCGCTGTACGTGCATTAGATAATGAAAAAATAGACATTGATTGTGGCTCTGCTGCAGAGCATACTCTGCAGCAGAGCCACCAAAGTACATGTACTCAGGAAAGATAAACGCCACTGTTTTTTAATAAAAACTGTTGTACGAATAGTGTTTATTGTGTACGTGTTGAAAAATATCATTATTAATCAGTGGTTTTATTTATTTTAATTATTTTAACTTTACTAAAATTTTCATAGTAAGCGCCTGATTATTTTGTGTCGGCAAAAGTTTTTGTAGACAATCTGTTACCGTCAGGATGGCTGGACCCAACGAGATATGTACAGTCACGAGCATAAGTATGTATACACTTGGCTTTATTCAAAGGCAATTTGCTCCTTTATTAAAAAAAAAATATATATATTTTTTAAGAAATTTAATGTTATTACGAACATAGTATTTCGAACCCATACATAGGTTTTTGTAAAGTGTCATATTTTAACGTTGCATTCGTCATTTCACGAAAAAAATCGAAATTGAAAGTTGTCAAGTGCTACCTTTGCGTTAAGAAACATCAAAGAAATAAAGTGGTCAGCCATTCTGACGTCAGGTTGGCTAATCACTTTCAAGTTCTCATAGTTTTAGCGTTGTATTAACTGCGTTGTTAATGTAAATATTTACTACCTATTTGCCATGAAAGTGATCAACCAACCTGACGCCAGAATGGCTGACCACTAAGCCCTCTTACGCACTAGCGGATAACCGCGGGGGCGGCTAGCGGCGCGGCTAGCCGCTTTTCCAATTTAGTATGCAACCGCTTATGATTGTACGCACTAAACCGCCGTACAATCATAAGCGGTTGCATATTAAACTGGAAAAGCGGCCAGCCGCGCGGTTAGTGCGTTTGCCCACTGAGACTTTTTTTCTCAGAATCATAAATAATATGATAATTATGATCGACGAAAATTAGCATATTTATTACTGTAGTGTTACTAGATTTATTTTTCGAATGTGCCTAAAATGAAATAATAAAATTTTCATAGTAAGCGCCTGATTATTTTGTGTTAGCGAAAGTTTTTGTAGACAATCTGACTTTCAATTAAATTAAAAACATAATTAAAAATGATAAGATAGATAATATTTATGTGCGAAAATAAAACAGTGCATTACTTTCTTTAAAGTCTACATTAATAGACGAATTTAAATAGTTTTAATTAAAGGTTATTTAGAGAAAATTACATTACTAACTATTTACACTAGATACTAAATTAAATTACTAACTAACTGCACAAATAAATACAAAAACAAAGGACAAGGCGTCGAAGTACTTGACCGCATCGCTGTCATCCGGAAACGTGCCCAGAAGACTGGCAGCATTGCCAGTCATTGCGGTCATTATTAATTATTATTATTATTTCCTTTATTTCATTAAATTATATTTTTAAATATTAGGATATAAAAACATTTAAAAATATTAGCCACCTGTATCGGGAACAGGGTCCAAGCAACCGGCGCGGCGGTCAGGGCTCTAGAGAGAGGAACCTCCTAACAATGCGGGCCGTGTCCAGAAGTACCGCCTTCTGAATCAAGCCCTTAATCCAGCTGCCCAACGAGAGCCTCCTTAGGTGTTGGTCGACGCTCTTGGCTATTAACCCATTGGCTGGCACAACTATCGGCACAATGATCCACATCCTACGTGTCGACAACCTTGCGAGCCAAGTCATGATACTTGATCTGTTTATCTTTCTCGGCTTTCACGAGGTTCTCGTCATGCGGGCGGGACGGTTATGTCAACAATCATTGCGCGTCGTCGCTCTGATCGATCCACCAGTTCCACCATCACTATATCAGGCTTATTGGCAACAATAGTCGTCAGTGATGATGGATCGATCCCAGGACAATGTGATATTATATTATATTATATTATTATTAGTTACGGCTAAAGATAGGTAGATGGAGCTCTATTATATTATTATTGTTGGAATTTTTACATTGTCATATAAATTATTGCTACTACTTAAAACTATGAGAACTTGAAAGTGATCAGCCAACCTGACGTCAGAATGGCTGATCGCTTTATTTCTTTGATATATTTTTTCACGCAAAGGTAGCAAATATTTCAATAGAGGTAGTAAATAGTAGCAAATAGGTATTAAACAGTGCACGTAGTCTCATGTACAGACGCCAGCACATCAAGCTACCCGAAACTGTCAAATTTTCCCAATCAACTTTTAACCTTATGCTTTAGAGATAAAGTTGAAAATCTGTTAAAGAAATTTGACAGATTGTAGTAGCTTGATGTGCTGGCGTCTGTACATACATCGTTGGGTCCAGCCATCCTGACGGTAACAGATTGTCTACAAAAACTTTTGCCGACACAAAATAATCAGGCGCTTACTATGAAAATTTTAGTAAAGTTAAAATAATTAAAATAAATAAAACCACTGATTAATAATGATATTTTTCAACACGTACACAATAAACACTATTCGTACAACAGTTTTTATTAAAAAACAGTGGCGTTTATCTTTCCTGAGTACATGTACTTTGGTGGCTCTGCTGCAGAGTATGCTCTGCAGCAGAGCCACAATCAATGTCTATTTTTTCATTATCTAATGCACGTACAGCGATAACGGCAGTACGTACATTATGTACGTTTTACGTACATCATTTTAAGATATAATTGATCCGTTTCTAAGAAGGTGGCTCTGCGGCAGAGCATGACACTGGTCGGTGGATATAGAAGACAAATATCACTTTTACATTAGGTCAACTTTGGCTTTATGCCATAGCCTATCTAAGCTGGCCTGGCTGTATCGCCAATCAAAAAAGTGCCTGCTATCTGACATCCCTTCGCCGCGCCGTTTTCTATTGGATTATAATACAAATAAAAGTTAAGTTATGGACATAAAATACAAATAAAAGTCTATGGGTATGAGTTATACAGCATCATATTGTAGTCTTTGGGTATGAGTACCAATAAATTGTAGTCATTGTACTGTACAGCATCGGACATATTATGTATTATAATAGTATAATACGTCCATACAGTCAATAGAAATATGACCATGAACAAAAAGGCTTTTTTGTTTCTTTGTTGAATTTTGGTATTAAACTATTGTCGATAGTTAAATGACATTTTAAATAGTCGATTTTTCAAAACAAGCCATAAGCTCTATCTTTAAATTTTTTACAAGTCCAGCATCATATTGTAGTCTTTGTATGTACAAGTCACAACACCAACGCTCAGTGGCGCCGGCGGACCACCTTATCTGCGAATTGTTTGCCGTCAGAATACAAAATAAAAGTCCATTAATCGAATAGATGAAAAGTTGATGTGTGATTAGTGAAATATCATCATGGCTTACCACTACGTGGTTACTGCACAGAAACCGACCGCCGTGATATCATGTGTTACCGGTAAACGTCCATTTTCATCTATGTTATTGTCACATTGAGGTTAAAATTACTACAATATTATCGCGCCCTGAATCGCGCTATTTTCAGACTAAAGGTCTTTTGATGATGTTTGGAGGCATTTTATTATTTTAACATGCCACAGTCCACATACTGGAACAATACATTGTTTTTTCAGACCGAGGCTTGACATACATCGCAGTTGTTACAAAAATGTACACGCTTTTTTACGAAAACAAATATGATTACATACACTTTTTTTTACGATTGCACCATAATACTGTAACCTAATACAATCCCTAAGAAAGCACTCCCTGCTGGGCTGGGCCTAGAAGTCGAATATAGGTATATCTAGAGATAAATCAGGGATAAGGCAGTCGCACGTCACGTTTCTGCGAATGAAACCAATAATTAGCTGTTTTATTTAGTGGACTGGGCAGTTGCCTAATGGTTGCACCCAGTTCTATAGACTGGATGTTTGTCCAAAAGTTGCCAAAAAAAAGGACCTGTTCTAATATGATTTTTTTTCTTACCCATGACACATTACTTAATTTGTTTTATAAAAACAGCCTAAGTGAATTATCGCCTTTAGAAGTCATTTTATATAGCAGTTGCTCTTTAGACAAAAATCAAGCAAATGGGTCCACTTTTAGCATTTTAACTCACAGCGAATTTTGTATACAATGTACCTTCTTTTTTTTTTTCTATTACTGCCTTGGTGTTAACAAGCCAACCCTGGAGCATTATACTGACAAAAATAATGTTCTTTAGGCAACTTCACTTCACCAACGGACCTGAACCTCCTGGTTGCCAAGGTGTCCCGGTTGGAGATGTATTTGGTGACTCCAGAGGGCTTGCGTCCGATGAAAGAAGTGGGACTCTACGGGCGAGTGGCTAAAATGAAGATGTTCAGGCCACCAGTGAGTAACTATCAGACTGAAATGGTTTAATATTGCAGTAATTGAAATATACAGTCTACTGCAGCTTGAAGTAACACTTGAACTATGAAAACAGCCAACTAGCTGTGCTGTGCAGTATTGGGTTTATATTTTTTGGTGTGGCACCTTAATTCTTTTCTTAAAATAAAAGTAGCTTAAGTTACTCCTTATAACGTCAACTATTTACCAGTGAAAGTCCTGTGAAATTCTGTCCATCCATTTTGGACATTAGCTGGAATAAACAGACAGATAGATAAAAACTTTAGAAATTATTTTTACCGACTTCAAAAAAAGGAGGTTATCAATTCGATACGTATGTATGTAATATTATTGGAATTGCATTATATTCACATATGACAATCTATTAGGGCTTCCAAACAAATATACAAAATTTTATAGACGTATGTATGTATGTATGTATGTATGCATGTATGTATGTATGTATGTTTGTCCACGCATATCTCCGTAACTATTAATCGGATCGTGACCATTCTTTTTTTATTGGCTTACATTTACTTCAACTTAGGGAACAGTGCAAGTTTCATCAAAATCGATTCAGTAATTTTCAAGATATGGACTAAGACGTGAAAGTGTGACGGCCTGGCTTATTGATACGAGCTACGGGTGTAGTGTCAAAGCGAAAACATCTCAAAACCTTGGTCAAATTCTAGTACAACAACTAAAAATTACCAAATAAAAAGTAATTTAAAAAAATTAAACCGACTTCAAAAAGAAATTAACTCAAAATTATGAAATAACTTTAATTTCGGAAGTCGGTGGCAAAAAACTAAAACTAAAATACAGATCCCAAGACACCGACTTCCGAAATTAAAGTTATTTCATAATTTTGAGTTAATTTCTTTTTGAAGTCGGTTTAATTTTTTTAAATTACTTTTTTTTTTATCATTAGTAGTGTATGTACTTTCATATGCATTTAGTAAAAAATTGTTATTTCGACATTACAAACAGACACTTCAATTTTATTTATTTGTGGTATAGATTTGTGAAATATGTTTTTTAATAGACATCCTAATTTGCTTACTTTAAGTTATTTACCACAGGGTAGTACGTAAATGGAGTGCTACTTGGTTGATGTATTTCTCAATTCATTTTAATACATGAAAAGACGACTAACAAAGACCTTGCGATTTTCTGTCTGCTAAGCCTAAAATCAAATGCAAATGAAAGAAAATGAGAATAAGTATCGCAAAGTCGCCTCATACGACTATTGTCCTGAAACCAAATATGAGAATTGTATAATATTGACTGTGAAGTAGCATGAAGCCTTGCAAATATTGAAAAAAATACTCAATATTCCTTTTCAGTATGAAAATAAGGATCTAGTGTTCATCTTAACAGCCCGTTACAATGCCATGATATTAGAATGGAGGACTGCAGCTAACGGAGAGCTAGAAGTTGTGACCAGGGCTCACGGCAATGTCTCAGACAGAATTGGAAAGCCTGCTGAGAATGGTATCCTAGCCGTGATTGATCCGCAAGCCAGGGTGATTGGTCTGAGACTGTATGATGGTCTGTTTAAGATTATACCGCTGGATAAAGATTCTACAGAGCTAAAAGCTGCTAGTTTAAGGTTAGTGTTGGTTTTGAAAAAGTTTTTATAACTTATAACCCATATGTGATTCTCTATGGCTTGACACAAAATTGGCCAGTTGCGAAATGAATTATGCTGTGCGCAGAACAGAATATAGTGCTCTTGAAATCTAAATAATATTTTTGAATTAAAAATATGTGAATCATCTGTGAATTTTTTAGTAATGTAAATAATTAATAATTTTATTTTTTATAATACTTTTGTGCTCCTATTCCATGAAATAATATTTTCTTTTTCAGACTTGATGAGCTAAATGTGTTTGATGTGGAATTCTTGCACGGCTGCTCGAATCCCACCATTATTTTAATACATCAAGATCTCAATGGGCGACATATAAAGGTAAAACACCTATAAAAATAAAAACACAGGTTGTAATACTTGTATCTCAGAATATTGATTTCACTGCCATTTAATTTTAGACTCACGAAATCAACTTAAGGGAGAAGGAATTCATGAAGATACCATGGAAACAAGATAATGTGGAGACTGAAGCTTCAATATTGATACCAGTGCCCAGCCCTCTTGGTAAGTGATCCAAAATATCTAGTCAAATGAATATGGCATCCTACTTATGGTCAGGATTTTTATTTATACCTGATTTGCTTTCGAAAAAAAAGAGCTATAAAAACCTTCTCCATGGGAAACCAAATGGTTTTGGACTTTGTCAATCGATACTAATAATAAAGCTGAAGAGTTTGTTAGTTTTTTGTTTGTTTGAATGTGCTAATCTCTGGAACTGTCAGTCAGATTTGAAAAATTCTGCTCTGAGCTGAGAAAAAAGTAAAAAGTCAGGAAGAACGCTAAGCTTAACAAAGTAATAGCGACGGGGGCCGAGGGGGTTTTATAAAAATGTGGCTGTTATTTTAGTATATACTGTGTATATGTCGCAGCCAACTGGTTAAATTAGCCGTTTAGTTAACCGCCTGGCCTTTGGAAGTAGTGCTCGCCTCGCTTCGCTCTTTGCTCGCACGCGGTTGATCACAGTTCTATCTAACTTAACCCATTTGGTCGTGGTGCCCTCGCGTAGTTACTGCGACCAATTCGGCTCTGGCGTGATTGGTTACAGTTCCAACTTAAACTATAATATTGAATATCATTCAGGCTGATAGTTGAACGGCCGCTGTTTAGTTAAAAGGCTAGGCGGTTAACTAAACGGATAATTAAACCAGTGGGCTGCGACATTTGTATATACCAACATCCATTTTAATATACATTGATAAAAGTAACTAGTAATTTATCTCCATTAAATAACACAATATCTGTTATCTTCGAATGACCAGGTAAATTATAATCATAATCTTCATCGCCCTGCTCTTTTCCCATGTTACTTGGGGTTGGTGTAACACGTTTTAAGCAAACTATAGAAATCATATTAAAATTAGCACAATATTTGCAGGCGGCGCCATAGTGATAGGTCAAGAATCAATAGTATATCATGATGGGCAGAGCTATGTTGCTGTTGCTCCACCACAGATCAAGGTAATTTTTACAAAAACTCCCAAGTGGTAACATAATTCATATAAATTTTAAAAATATACTGTACTTTGTATCTGTCACCTTTGACCTAGACTAGAGTCAAGAGAAAAACCTTTGAAAAAAAAAAAAACAGCCGTCGAATACCAAGGAAAAATAAATAAGCTTACAAGCGTGCAACTAATGCCCGTTTACACTAACAAACACTAGGCGACTCGTAAATGAATGCATAAATAAAAGCGCTGTTGGATTTTCAACTTTCGGGGCTAAACCGAGCATTGAAAATCCAACAGCGTGCTTTTATTAAGGCATTTATTTAAGTGTCGCCAAGTGTCAGTGAATACGGACATTAATCACATCTGTCTTACTAAGTATGCCAATTGACAAACCAGATCCATCACCAGACAAATTTTATTTGTATTAGTACTTCATTTCTTTATTACTCCGTGATTTTCGCTGTACTATACCACTTGTGACTTTAAAATCACGGTTTTAACATTCAAATTCCAGTAACATTTTGATGAACTTTCAGCTTACGCCTATAAACTGCTATTGCCGCGTAGACGGGCGTGGTTTACGTTACCTTCTAGGAGACATAGCTGGACGATTGTTTATGTTACTGCTCGAACTACAAGAGAAGATGGACGGCACACAGGCCGTTAAAGATCTCAAGGTGGAATTGTTGGGTAAGTGACTTACATTTTTAACCGACTTCAAAAAAAGGGGGAGGTTTTCAGTTCGTCGGAATGTTTTTTTTTTTATGTATGCGAACAACGCGTCATACTACGTCACGCAAATCCTGCATCGCGCAAGCAGAGTTTACCGTGCAACTAGCATAGTTACAAAGGCCCGACATGAATCATTGGGCAGTCGCCCGCCAGACACAACACCCGTCTGGTCGGAGGATCCTCCCTTTTCTATAGAGTATGAGTGAACTTTACACCCTGTACCTCATACCTCTATAATGGGTTGCAATTCGATTAATATGGTTGCTAAGTAATTTATGCTCGTCACAATGCGAATGGTGAAATGTAGCTGATGGTGAAATACCAGGAGACCTAAATCCTAATTTATAATGTAGCTCTAGCTATATGAGAATGTTAAGTCAACAACTTAGTCATAGAGTATAACCAATCAGCAGGCTTACAGGCCATACTAAACAGCTGTTTCCTTGATTTCTTTGCAGGAGACATCCCAATACCAGAATGCATGACGTACCTCGACAATGGGGTCGTATTCGTGGGCTCACGTCTAGGAGACTCCGCCCTGGTCCGTCTGTCAGCCTCCAGAGATGAGGCCAGTCAGTATGTGCAGCCGATGGAGAGCTTCACCAGCCTGGCGCCCATTGTGGACATGTGTGTGGTCGACTTAGAGAGGCAGGGGCAAAACCAGCTCATCACATGCTCTGGTAAGTACGTTTATGATATGTATGTTTATTTACCGACTTCAAAAAAAAGGAAGTTATCAATTCGACGCGTATGTATGTAATATTATTGGAACTGCATTATATTCACATAATACAATGACAATCTATTAGGGCTTTCAAACAAATATACAATTTTTTTTTTGTTTATTCATCTTTGTACATAATAAAAGTACAAATGCGGAAATAATGCTTTATGCAATTAGAGGTTTAAGATATAAAAGTTCTCTAACTTAACAGACAGAAGTGTTGCTGAGGAGTTTGTTGTACCACTTCTTCTAACCAGCTAAAACACTACTATGAAGTGTTGAACCTGTTAACTTTCTGTAAAAAGTTTGTACAACCTTTTTACAGATATTTTACATCTGACAGCAAGCCATTAGCAACCTAATAGCAAGGGAAATTAAGATCACTGTGATTCAAAACCAGATTTAAAATAACTGATGAAAAGACTATTTCGTAACGTATTTATTTATTTATTACATCATGGAAGACTTACAGCTAAAGGAAACAATAGTCGACAGAAAGCCAATAACAAGTCTTCGCGTTTAGACTTATAATAGAATTTGTGTTGTGAACATACAAGCAGTAACATATCACTTCATACTCTATTTAATAGTCAGAACTATTAAAATAACTACTTGTGTTTGCAATTAAAAAGTGAGAGAGAAAAAGAAAAGAAAAATAAATCAAAAAGCACTGCAGCTATTTAAAAAAATTGAGGCTTAAACACCTTCTAGCTGAGGTCGCTAAGTGTATGTCCACTAAGTGGCTAGGTGCACAATATCAATGTTTTCATCCATTGCCTCCATCAAGTCTCAATAAAACATATTTATCCCCCCAGGTGCCTTCAAGATGGGTTCTTTACGCATCATCCGCAACGGCATCGGCATTCAAGAGCAGGCGTCTATCGACCTGCCGGGTATTAAGGGCATGTGGGCGCTCACCCTGGCAGAGAACCAGACGTACCATGATACGCTTGTGCTAGCCTTTGTAGGGCAGACAAGGTAAGGGTCTATACTATAGGGATGACGACACGTTGAGATTTAGAATTGCAGTGGTGACCCAGTGGAAACTGCCGCGACTAACGAGTTGTATGGTCGTAGGTTCGAACCCTGACAGGCGGTTTACTTTGTGTAAATTATTTCATCACTACTGCTCTCAAAACGTCGTAAAAAAATATCGCGAGGAAACCGGCATGGCCTAGAACCAAAAATTCGAAGATATGTGACATCTACCTACCCGCACTGGACCCACGTGGTGGATTATGTCCCACTCCCTCCCACAGCGAGGAGGCCTGAGTCCCAGCAGTGGGAACGTTATGGGCTGATGAGCTTTAGAATGAGACTACACACACAGACAGACAACAGACTACACATAGGTATGAGTAACAGACGACTTTCTACAAAGCCGAATTTTTTCTTCTAAACTTCGAGGAGCCATATTTACGGACAGCGGTAGTCACGGTCATAAAACGTGTGAGTATGATGGTGAATCATCATCATTTGCCTGTCATTTACCCAACTACATATTATGTTGAAGTCGGCCTCCAGTCTAACCGGAAGCACCTAGTCGCTCCATGACCTGTATGACTGGTATTCAGACCATTATTTTAACACGGAGCGACTTCCTATCTCACTATGAACTCTTTATTGAGTCTCGTGCTGTCTCGCTCCCATATTTTATGACCGCGCCTGCAATTAATTGTAACGGATTACCCATTCCAATATCGTGTAGTGAACTGCAGTGTATTTTGTGAACAGGGTACTAACGCTTAGTGGCGAGGAAGTCGAAGAGACAGAAATCAAAGGTTTCGTCGCAGACCGACAGACGTTTTACACAGGAAATGTCTGCTATAATCAACTTATTCAAGTGAGTTATCATCTAAAATTCTAAACGTCAAAGACTTTGTTTGTATTTTTAAAAGGTTACCTTTCCGATTTCGTAAATTCTAACATCACTCGTAGAAAGCTATACTATTGCCGAGTGTCATAGGACATATCGTTTTACGTGAAATAATATTGTTTTTAAATAAAAATCAGTGTTTTTGTAGAAAGGGTCCAAAAAAAGTGTTTGAAGGCGTGCGCTGACCAAAAGGTTTGATAGCAATCAGGACAATGGCCGGACTTTTGTACCGGTTAACAGATCCACGGTGGGTGTCTTCAGCGTGCATTGCGGTGCTCTGGGAGAAAAAAAAATGATTAAGTAGAACGTCGATTGGTCCGAACTAATTGACATGGGCGTTCGGAAAACTGATTGATTCGGATAATCGAACTGTATGAATCCAAGTTCCAATAAAATCATATAATTATGTAAACTGATAATAATCTTTTTAATTTATTACAATAGTATGTATGCAATTTAATGACTACTAGCATTTCGGTTAAGCGGTCGTTCGGTTGACCAACGTTCGGATAATCTAAAGGCCGGAGGCCGTGTCTCCTGTGATACAGTTTTTTAAACTACTACAGGATACAGGTGATCTTTTTCACTAAAGTGAAGTACTGTATTGTATTTCTATAACTGGTGAAAAAATGACCTGTAAGACTGTTTTTGGAACAATAAAAAAACAGTGGCACTCCGGGAGTGCCGACAGAAGTGAAAACAAAACACTAACAGAATACTTTGCCATCACTCACTGACATATCGGATATACATTAAAACCGAGTACATCCCGAGGACAGCCGAACATCCGAAGCGGGTATTTTTTTAATCGTCTTATAAACAAAACACGCGCGGTGTCGCTTACGGTAACAGTGGCCCGAGTTCAATGGGTTTTCCCATCTCAAAAAATGCCCAATGCGCCTAAAGAAGTTTTCACTTCAAAAATTATTGTTATTTTCGGATAAGATTCAATAAAGGCGCGTCATTGAATCGTAGATTCGTATTTTTTCTTTTTTTTTTCTTCTATAAATCAACACCTTTTCCGTTGACCAATTCTTTGCTGAGGCATATATAGGCATTTTAGTTTGTTCGAATTTTCATTGTGTTTTTGTCTGTACCATTGAGCCAGCTACAGATTTATTGTCTTGCTTAGTTCAAGAGAGATCGCATAATTATTATATTTCTCCTTTCGATCCTAACCTGCACGACTTTGACGTTTGGTGCTCAGAAGTAGAGCGCGCTTTGCAACGGGCCCTTTTTTGCATCGGTCGGCAACGGTTGAACATCGCTACCCTCGCTCGTACTTTTATATTCGGTCGTGATATTGTTATTTTGGTAATTAATTTATATGGTTTGCAGTAATTAGAGTTTCAGATGTCATAGTTTTAAATTATCATTTGTTGTAATTTCGGTTATTATTTTAATGAAATAATTTTAGGAAATACTTGTGCGTTATTTAAAAAAAAAACTGCCTCACTTCTGGTTTTTCTTCTGGTTTTGGTACAGCTTATTGCGTAACATCATCGCATATAGGTATTTTTTTTAACCGTAGGTGACAGACGAAGGCATCCGGCTGATAGCCCGCAGCCCTACAGGCTGGGCGTTAGCCGCCGAGTGGAAGGTGTCGGGCGCGCGCGGCGTGTCCGTGGTCGCCTGCAGCAGCACCAGGGTCGTAGCGGCGGCCGGCCCGAGGTTATATCTCGTGGCTATACATGACGCCAGGCTGGAACTGAAGGCGTAAGCATATTAATTACTAGCTTCCGCCCGCGGCTTCGCCCGCGAGGTATGTCGATAAAAACTATCCTATGTCCTTCCCCGGGACGCAATCTCTATGCCAAATTTGATCGAAATCCGTTCAGTTGTTTAGGCGTGAAAAGGTAACAGATAGAGTTACTTTCGAATTTATAATATTAGTACACAAGAAAAATACATAATGATAGAAGAGCACATTTGACGAGTAAAATTTATTTGAAGCAATTTACGATAATTAGTTCATTAATTATCATTTATCACAAAGGCACTGCTTATCTATATATATAAAAGAAGAAACTGACTGACTGACTGAATGAATGAATGACTGACTGACTGACTGACTGACTGACATATCAACGCACAGCCGAAACTACTGGGTCTACGAATGTGAAATTTTGCACACGGCTTCCTTTTATAATGTAGGGGAGCACTAAGAAGGGGTTTTTGGAAATTCAACCTTTAAGGGGGTGAAAAGGGGGGATTTCGTTTGTATGAAAAATCTTATTCCTTGAGTTAATAAACTTGAAACTTGGCACAAATACTTATCTAAGTAAATGATTAAGTTTGGCATTTTTGGTTTTTCTTAACTACCCCCTAACGGGGGATTGGGGGGTGTCAAAGTTTGTATGGAAGAATTTTAACGGGCTGTCCGATTAACTCGAGACTCAGTATTTATACTTAAAACCAAAAATAGAGAATAATTTGTATCAGGGTTTTTCGAAAATGTACCCCTAACCGGGTGAAAAGGGGTAGTTAATTTTACAGGGGAGGATTTTACTGCTTCGCTTGATTAACTCGAAAATTGGTATAAATAATCTTTGACTCAAGTAATGAGCACATCCCAAAGGATTTTTCGAAATTCCACCCCTGTGGGGGTGAAAAGCGGGGATACAGTTTATATGAAAAATCTTATTCAATTGGTTAATAAACTTGAAACTTGGCACGAATACTTATCTAAGTAAATTATGAAGTTTGGCACTTTTTGTTTTTCTAAACTACCCCCTAAAAGGAGATTGGGGGGAGTCAAAATTTGTATGGAAGAATTTTAACGCGCAGTCCGATTAACTCGAAACTCGGTATTTATACTTAAGACCAAAAATAAAGAATAACATGTATCAGGGTCTTTTCGAAAATCTACCCCTAACGGGATGAAAAGGTGTAGTTAATTTTACAGGGGAGGATTTTACTGCGTGGCTTGATTAAGTCGAAAATTGGTATCAATAAATCTTCGAGTCAAGTAATAAACACATCCTAAACGATTTTTCGAAATTCTACCCCTGTGTGAGGGGGGAAAAGCGAGGATACACTTTATATGAAAATACTTATTCATTTGGTTAATGAATTTAAAACTAAAGGGAGATTGGGGGTGTAAAATTTTGAATGTAATAATTTTAACAAGCGCGTCCAGAGTCCAAAATAAATAATAAAGTATTTCAAAGTTTTTAGAAAATCTACCCCTAACGGGGTGAAGGTGGTTAATTTCATATAGTATTTTATTTAGTAGGAGTATTTTATTACGTGGTTTGATTGGAAAAAATAATCTTTAAGTCAAACTATAGTAACATCCCAGACGATTTTTCAGAACCCTTTAGGGATAAAAAGAGGGGATACAGCTTATACGAAAAATCTTATTCATTTGGTTAATAAACTTGAAACTTGGCAATATACCCTCTGTAACGTTTAGGACGTTAGGTAGTGTGTAGTGGTGGATGATATCAAATAAAAGAAGAATTACGTTACAAAGATTAGATTTAATAAGATAGACTAGATACAAGCTGGTTGCGCCGGGCGTGGGTAGGACATCGAGCGCACGCGTAAGTTAAAACCGTCTAAAGAACACTACTGTCCTGCAGAGCCTCCAGACGTAGGTAGCGGGAGCTGGAGGTAGAGAGTCCATGGTCCCGTAGCGCCACGGCAGGGTCGTCCAGCCGCTCCCCTGCGGCGACGGCGGTGGCAGTATTAGTAGGTAACCGCCGGTGACAAAGTTAATAGGTTAGAAAAATATGTATCCGCTGTCGGATTAACTCGAAACTCGGTAAAAAAGTAGGTATTTGTTTTAGGGTTTTTCAAAAATCGACTCCTACCAAGGTGGAAAAGGGTAATAAAGTTTAAGGGGTGGATTGCTGGGAAATATAGTAGGAAATGTTGTATCCACTAGCAGGAATAGCGCCACCAGTGGTTCGCAGAGCACTGGCTCCAGCGAAAGAGCCGAAATGGTCTCCGACACACGACCCTTTGCACGACAACATCCTTGTGCCACAAAGGCTGAAAAGCCGAAACAGTTTTTTAAAGTGTGTCGTCGCACTTACTGGTGAACCATCACAAGAAAGACTGAAGCTGTGGCGAGACAGTCCTTCCTTACCCAAACCGTTCGTCCCACCCGCTGAAGACCTCCCACCTGGACATGAGTAACCTTGTATAACCTGGAAGTCTTTAAACAGACTCCGGACCCAGGTTGGCTTAAGCAAGGAAAACCTGTTCAGGTGGAGATTCATAGACGACTCCGCCTTGGAGTGTACATGTGGTGCTGTTCCACAAACGATGGGACACTTAATATCGTGTCCTGCATGTCCTGTCAGCTGCACGTTATAGGAACTGGTGGACACTGGTAATGGCGCCAAACAAGTAGCCGAATTCTGGGCCGAGTCCATTTAGATTGCTATCGACACGCTAAGAAGAAGAAGGGGTGGATTTTACTGCTTGCTTCCATTAACTTGAAAATGAGTAGGTATCGGTCTTTGAGTCAAGTTATGGACACGTCATCGCAAACGATTTTTGAAAAATCCACCCTTGTGGGGGTGAAAAGCGGGGATCCTGTTTATTTGAAAAATCTGATTCCTTTGATCTACAAACTTAAAAATTGGCCCGAATACTTATTAATCTAAATAAATGATAAAGATCATAAACATACATATTCGAAATTTTTTGAGGAAAGTACGAAATACACGCGGACGAAGTCGCGGGCAAAGTGCTAGTTATAACAAAAATTTCTTCTAGCAGAGTCATTTGATATATCGTAAAAAACTGAAAACTGTCCAATATTTTCCCAAGGTCTGTTTTATCAAATGAATTCTATTTTTCTCAGTGAGGTATGCATGGACGAAGAAGTAGCCTGCTTGGACTTGGGTCCTGGAGAGGAGGAGGCGCTTCTAGGTGTGGGACTGTGGACCGATATCTCTGTGAGGGTGCTAAAACTACCTGATTTGAGGCCATTGCATACTGAGAAGCTTTCTGGAGGTGAGCAGATAAATAATTATGTTCAGTGTTTTTGAACCTAAGAAGAGCTCTAAATGATTCTCAGGTCTCTCTGACCGATTGCTCTGTTTCTCTATTTTAACGTAAATTCGGTGACATTATTACTATTGGATGTAACATAACGTAAAGCAATAGCATTCAGGAGATGTAAATTGTACCATTTCAATTTACATCTCCCGAAAGCTATATGCGTCAAAAGTTGCGCAGCTTCCTGTGGCAACATCTTTTTGTGTTGCGGGCAACACTGCATGTAGCATGTGCTTGTCATTATGATTCCAGCAACACGATACATTGCAGTCTTAATTACAACAGTCTTAAAAACAACTTTGTTTCAGAAATAATCCCTCGATCCCTATTAATCTGCGTACTGGAAGGCGTGTGCTATCTACTGTGTGCTCTGGGAGACGGCTCCATGTTCTACTTCACCGTGGACCAGGAGACTGGCGCGCTCACCAACAAGAAGAAAGTCACGCTAGGAACACAACCCACTGTGCTCAGGAGTTTCAGGTTTGTGAATACTGGGGCTGGTTTTACTTGTAGTATATAAAGTCGATAGCTGAATTAAAATGTCTGTTTAGTAAGCTGAGGGGGCTTATGGCTAAGTAATAACAGCCGCACGAGTCGATCGATCAGGTTAAGCTGCGCTTGCCGCGGGTGGTCCCTGGATGGGTGACCATTTTTACATACCAAAACCCCTCCGTGCCTCGAAAAGCACGTTAAGCCGTTGGTCCCGGCTGACATTCGTGGATCATTGACAGTCGTTACGGGTCGTCAGAATTGTCTGCCAACCAGTCTTACCTAGTGGTATCATATTACCCAGTCACTGGGTTGTGGAGGTCAGTTATGCAGTCAGTTTTAAAATACTGGTATTTAGCTGTATCCGGTTAGACTGGAAGCCAACCCCAACATAGTTGGGAAGAGGTTAGGCAGATGATGATGTTGATGAATTGAAAATTAAGCTGTTATTACCCTGTATTATTTACCATTGCATTGTGTGTCTTGTAAAAGGGGTATCCAACACTAATCACCTATACAAGGTGTTGATTTGCATCCTAGTCAAATTCAAGGACGTAATTATGCTAATGATTCTCGACCCAAATCAACAATAAAATGGGTAGGTATTTTTTTTCTTATTTACGGAAATACGTAAGTGTGCACCAGCCGTATTTAAACGCGGCCCGTCTGTTACTAGCCCTATAACCGCGCTTTCACACACAAACAAACGCAAATAATACATACACAACGCATACGCAACGATCATTCGATAAATTCGTAGGTAATCAATCCCACACCAATCACGCTGCGGGTAGCGGGTACTCTCCCGCGCACGCTCCTAGGCACACCCCCGCGGCCCCGGAACTAACAGTGTGTTTGATGTCGCCGAAGCGTGCGGTGCGCTTTGCGAATTCCGCTTCGCGGTACATCGTTGAGACGTAGGTATAAAGTGAAAGATGACGGACAATTACTCAAATGTCGAGTTGGTGGAGATGGTCCGCCTGTATGCCATCAGTGGAGACAGCCTAGGTGGAGCCATCTGGATGTTTACGGAAATGTTTCCCGATCGGGAACCCCCATCACAGAGCGTCATGCTGGCTGCTACGCAGAGACTGCGGGATCATCGGCAGTTTGACGTTCCCGATGCTCAAGCTCGCGGCAGCGTAGGCCTGCCTGTCGCCTTGCAGGAAGACATCCTGGAATACTTTCAGCGAGCGAATGTGTTAGTGTTACGTAAGCTGAAGGAAAACCAGCTACGTCGTGCTCGATTGTGCGAAGTGTGGATTGTGTGAGTGGTGTTGTGGTGTGATGGTGGTAACTTTGAACAATACCTAACAAGGCAACACTAAAAGGTAACTTAGGCGATTGGCACACTGCACCGCATCACGCAGCGGGTCGCAGATAACGCACTCACGCGCGTGATTTTTTACATACAAATTCAATAAAAACGCACTCACGCACGTGGAATTTGGCTCCGTTTCCCGCACACCGCTGCGTGAAACGCAGCAGTGTGCCAATCGCCTTAAGTAGGTAATTTATTTATTTGTACATTTTGTAAATACGTTGTTAGCTTAATCAATTTCATAAATTTTTGACTACGCCAATAATACTTAAGAGTCGAAAGTACTTTTAGTCATGCGAGCAGTCAGTAAGTTGAAGGATAAAGCAAAAATAACATTTTATTAATCATCTGTTATCAGGTCAGTGAACTTTTCTTTGGCGCACTAGTATTACTGTCATTAGTAAGATTTCCGTATTCCAATGATGCTCAAAAATTTGTTAAATATCCAGCGAAATTTATGACAATAATGTAGGTGATTTTCGAAATAAAATTAGGTAAAATCATTGCTAGCGGTCATTGATCGGTCGCGCTAGCGCGCGAAAATTTCGTAGGTAGGACGACATCGACACATGATTCTGTTTTATTTGTATTGAATTAAGGGTTTAATTCTGAAATACTGTTAAATTTCAACAACAAAAAAATGCAGCGCTTATTAGTTATTTCCCGCCGCTACCGTACTTCAATTGATTTTATTTATGTCTTTTATGACAACATCCTGAAATTTGACGGGGATGCAAATCAACACCCTGTATTTGTATAACGCCCCTTGCTTGCAATGGCTTTGCCCCCTGGTGTGGCTGTTTCCAGGTACAACGAATACGAAACCTCCCTCCCTCCCCATCGAGTGAATGGGGATTGAATTTAGAACATAACGTAACATTGAAGTCTTTGTCTGTTGTTTTTTGGCTCCTGTATTTGGGTCAATGCAAAGGAATATACAATACGACGTAACTTGGCGGGCCTGAACACAGGCACTAAGAACTTTCGCGCATGTTCTCTCACTCGCACTCGCCTCATGTCACCATTTGGCGCGGATTGGCGCGGCTAGGAAAGAGCCTAGCTTCAGAGCGGCAAAGTTATTTGACGCGAACTGTACCTCAGTCGTATTGTACCCAATCATATTCGTCCGCAGGTCGCTCTCCACGACGAATATATTCGCGTGCTCGGACAGACCCACAGTGATCTTCTCATCGAACCACAAGCTAGTATTCTCTAACGTCAACCTCAAGGAGGTGACGCACATGTGCTCGCTCAACGCACAAGCCTACCCTGACAGGTGAGTGGCGACCTTACTGCTTTTACCTTAAGACACAATGTTTGTTGATGGTAAAAATAGGTGCATTTTCGCTTTTGTGTCGGTTTGGACGTGATGGTGAGTACAAAACACATTCCTTTAAAGATTTGGACAATAAAAAAAAGCTTTTTTGCAAGAGTTTTCGATCCCTGGATAAACTATGGCGCTATACAAAAAAAAAAACAGGTAGGTTTGTTTTCTTAAAAATTGGGCATGTGTTTCCTTTGACCACTTAATTGCTATTTTATTTATTTATCTTGTAGCATTAAATACGCAGCAAATAAATCGCGCTTTTAAATTAAAATACCATCCATGCCTAGAATACAAATTGAAGATGTTTATGATTTTTTTTTGTTAAATATTCTGACATTAATGTTAAACGACATTGTCTAGTTTGGCGTTAGCAACAGACAGCACGGTCACAATAGGCACTATCGACGAGATACAGAAGCTACACATCCGCACCGTGCCTCTAGGAGAGACCCCCCGGCGGATTGCTTACCAGGAGGCTTCACAGGTAAACATACGCTATTCTACTATTATGAGGGATTTTCTTTTTATTTTTTTTAAACTCTTCCCTAGTCGCTGGATAGATGGCGCTGAACTTGGTAAGTTACTGCAAGGAACGGAACGTCACATAATTTTTTGATCATTTCACTTTGATGTCATTTTGAGAACGTAAAACGAAACGTACATAAAAAAGTTATTAATTAATGACGCAATGTTTTTTCCCAAGCGTTTTGTTGGCTTTGGCACCTAGTAACGTAATCAGTTCAACGCCATCTACAGAGTTCTTGGAAACTATGTTTTTTTTTAATACATACTCAAAAAAAACCTCTCATTATATTCAAATTGTGACTGAAATTGGTCATCTACAGGCAATCCTTTTTTAAATTAAAAACGATCTTTAGTAAACTCAAAAACTATATTGGTATAAGGATCGTGCATTTTACTATGTTACCCTTTTTTTTATTTTGATCCATGAAAATAATATTTGTTAAAAAAATACCTTTATATTATTTTGATATGAAGTTTTTCATTCATAATCCAAACCGGCTTGGAAAATGAGATTGGACGAATCTGCCCTGAAGCCCACTAGCGTTAGGACACATACCAATGGAAACATCTCACCCAGGAGAGTATTTCTTATTACGACGGTTTCTCTTGATTGTTAGTACGTAAGAAGCTACAGAGCTCTAAATGTGAGTCATTAAGTGTAGCGGTATCTACAACGCCACATACGAACAACGCGTCATACGGTCGTCACGCAAAATCCTGCATCTCGCGAGCAGAGTTTACCGCGCAACTATAGCATAGATACAACGGCCCGAAATGAATCATTGGGTCCGCAGGCCGATGAAGCCGATCAAGCGAGGGGCCTGTATTAGCAGGTCACCGTATGGCCTCCGCGGCCGGGGGGCGAAGCCCCGGTACCGCTCGCCACGTCCCCTGACGGGGGCGTCGCGACATCCAAACTTGAATCATTGGGCAGTTGCCCGCCAGACACAACACCCGTCTGGTTGGAGGATCCTCCCTTTTCTATAGAGTATGCGTAAACTTTATACCCTATTCCTCATACATCTATATAAGTATTATTGAAATTCTGGTATTTCGTCAGTTAACTTTCATTAATTCTCGATTTCATTAAAACTCGTGGCGTGCTTCAAACATTTTTATACTTTTTACTTTGCTTACCGCTCGCCGCCCCGCGCTTAGCCGCCGCTCACAGCGGCAAGGTCGTGAACGGGCCGTTAAGCCTGCTGCATCCCCCAATAGCATTGAGATATATTATGCCTATGGATCTTTCAAGGAGAAAGATGCTACTAACACGACTTTTGCTAATTGTTAGACAGTACGGAATGAATGACCTACAAAGGTGACAATTTGGGCACCGAAGTAAAGGAATTCTTGGCGCCTACTATCCATAAGGTAAATAAATTAGATAAATTACAAACTGACCCACTAAAAAGTGAAAAATAAAAACTTTTTACAAAAAAAAACAACCGACTTCCAAAAAACACTATAAAGTGAAAAATAACTTTAATTTCGGAAGTCGGTGTCTTTGGATTTGTATTTTAGTTTTTTGCCACCGACTTCCGAAATTAAAGTTATTTTTCACTTTATAGTGTTTTTTGGAAGTCGGTTGTTTTTTTTTGTAAAAAGTTTTTATTTTTCACTTTTTAGTGGGTCAGTTTGTAATTTATCTAAGTTACAATAGCCTAATGTCAACTGCTCATCACCTTTTACAAAATATTGCTTTTCCCGATGCAGGGACGTTAATTGTTGAGGAGTTCTCCTGGTAAGAACCAGGAGAACTCCTCAACAACCACTCACCATACGCATTGTGACGAGGATAAATCGTTTAGCAATCATATTAAAGTAATCGAATCGCAACCCGTGAAATTTTTGTCATTGAGTAGTTCCGATGGCCATCTGTGGTCTTCATCATCAGCTCCACTTTACTAAATGATGATTTCCGAGAGCAAATACTCAAGTTACTTTAAAAAATACCCAAATCGCTATAGCTTCGCCTATAAAATTTGAGGGTTTCCCTCGATTTCCATGGGATCCTCTCATCAGATTTCAACTGGATGATAATGGGACCACCTCGAGAGTATACCCTTTCGAACAAAAAAAGAATTTTGAAAATCGGTCTACAATTGGCGGAGTAATTGCGTAACAAACACAAAAAAAAAAAACATACCGTCGAATTGAGAACCTCCTTCTTTTTTGAAGTCGGTTAAAAAGCTTATCAAGAGGAACCTTTTGCTAGTAACACGAATTTTGTCGCCAAGAAGGGCGCCAAGAACATTCCTAAATTTCGGTGCCCAAGTAGTCACCTATTTAGGGTGTAGCTGCATCATCATCATCCCACAATGCGCGTGCCAACGGAGCAGACGATCGGTCGGCAGTCTACCTACTACGTCGAGCTACGCAGCGCGGCGCAGCTCACTGAATCGTGTACCTTTTTGTGTAGTAGATAAGGTCTGTAATTGTATTTCTATCTTGAAAACTGCGCGTCGCGTCGCGTTTCGGTGTGAACTGACCCTATGTTGTCACTTATTTAGGTCATTAATAACTCCGAACTGACTAACAATTGGCAAAAGTCGTGTTAGAAGCGAAGGTTCTACTTGAAAAGCTCTTTTTATTGGTACATATCTTATGGCTATTGGGCTTCAGGGCATAACCCAGAGTACGGTGCCCATTCTCCTTTGATTGATGTATGACTTCTAAACGCTTAGTAATGGTTTACATCTAATCCCCAGACTTTCGGCGTAATAACAATGCGCGTGGACAAGCTAGAGTGGACAGCCGGCGGCGGCAGCGCGGCCGTGTCGGTGCGCGCCTGCGCCTCCACGGCGGCCGCGGCCACGTCGGGCGCGCCGCCCGCGCCGCCCAAGCACGCGCCCAACGCGCTGGACCTGGAAGTGCACAACCTGCTCATACTCGACAACCACACCTTCGAAGGTACAGTGTCGACCAAAAGTCCTTACGCAAAGTCGCAAAGTCGCAAAGTTATAGCTTGAAGTTTAGTTAGTGACTTACGACCTTCTTTTAATGAGTAATTTGACACACACCCGCATATTACTCGAATAATCACGCTATTGAATATAGTTCCGTATCATGTTCGTCTTGTTCACATAGTTCGTAAAACTTTATGATTATACCCACAGAAATCTTAATAAATAAATTATAAGGTGGACAGATGCACCATTCACCGCGAAAGAATGTTGTGGTTCTTTGTTGGTTGATAATAATTTGATATTGTGGGTTAGTGAAGTGTGTTTAATCTACCTATTAGCGGTGTTGTTCATTTTGAAACGCAAGCAAATTTAAATATTGAGATGAAAGCGGATATTATCGCGCTGCGTAAAAGTGGACTTAATATTATACCACAAATATTTGATGAAACCGGACTGACTGTGAGTATTATGATTTAATTCTTTTATCGAACATTTATTTAATTAATGTATAACTGCTGATCCTTGTAGTTATTTTATTAAACGTTTTATATTTACCATAGGGTCTAAATAGAAGAAAAAAATATATTTCCAAGAGTTTAATTTATTTACTTTTGAAATGATGAATATAGCATTAAGTATAAATTATAATCTAATCATTTTGTAACATTTGAACTATTTTCAAAATAATTTTGTTTCAAAATAGTAGGTAATAATATTTTATCGTTTTGTTAGTAGCCTTACAATATTCCTTTTTTGTTTTAGAGAAATTACCTACCTACTGTGAGTAGGAAGGTCAAAAGGTCGGAGGGTCCTTGCCAGTCGAACGCGACAGTGGAAGGCCCCAGCTGGTCAGTGAATAAGAAACAAGTGGTTTTAACCAACCAGTTACCAGATGAAGTTGCATTGCAAGGAAATATGCAAATATATGTTTAAATATTATAGGATCCATACGCCAGCGTTTACTTGATAGCATGGATAATAATGGGGGTTATACAACGTATTAAGTTATAAATTACAAATTTATTTTAGTAATATTAAAATAATATTGTGTCTTAACCGTATTAAGGATTATTTTGAGGTTTATAGTTTCAATCTTCTTTTCATAATGAAAATGAATACTTAAGCTATAACCGCAATTATAGAACAATATTATTTTATTAAAGATACTTACAATATTTTAAGTCTAATGGTCGTAGTTCACTTGCTTTACTTCAATAAATTGTTCTTTATGAGAAAATAAACTGTTTTAAAAGTTTATTTATAAAATTATAACGAATAAAAATTTTGAAATCACTTAAAAATCTTTTTTATTTTTAATCCCATATTTCAATAACAATATAATAATACAAATAAAATAAATATTACATTATTATTCTCGTGTATTAATTAATCGAATAATGATCAAAAAAGATAAGATTATTGTTGAAAAGATAAATTAAAGTTTCAACCTCGAGATTCGAACCTAGGCCAACTTGTTTAATAATCCAATACGCAACGCTATCCGCTAGTGGTACTTGTTATGAAGAGGTGAATTTTAGCAATCGTATGAACCAACCAAGGTCATACGTAATTACACCGCGCGTGTGAAAAAGCGATAATTATTTTTGTTTCGTTCGACGTTAGCCAGTGTACACACACAGATGTAGGTACGGGCCTGCGCGGCGCGGGCGCGGGCGCGGGGATGGCGCACAGAATGTTCACAGAAATTTCAACTTTGTTGTGCTTAAGCAAATTTGTTGCAGACCGTACGTCTGCTTCCACAGCCGCCGCCAACAAAAATTCAAAGACATGTGACATCTACCAACCCCCACGGTACAGCCCATTTCCTCTAACAGAGAGGAGGCCTGTGTTCCAGTAGTGGGAACATTATAGACTGATAATGCACCGGCCTTTGAGGCTAAGTATGTAATGAGTAGGTGATGACAGCACAGTTCCCATTCCACAGTGCTCCACGCGCACCAGCTGATGACCAACGAGTACGCGATGTCGCTCGTGTCCTGTAAGCTGGGCGATGACCCGAACTACTACTACGCCGTCGGCACCGCCATACTTAACCCAGAAGAGTCGGAACCTAAACAGGTATGGGTTTGTTTTTAGGGCTCCGTACCCAAAGGGTAAAACCGGAACCCTGTTACTAAAGCTCCACTGTCCGTCTGTCACCAGGCTGTATCTCATGAACCGTGATAGCTAGACAGTTGAAATTTTCACAGATGATGTATTTCTGTTGCCGCTATAACAACAAATACTAAAAACAGACTAAAATAAATATTTAAGGGGGGCTCCCATACAACAAACGTTTTTTCGGCATTTTTTGCCTTGTGGTACGGAACCCTTCGTGTGCGAGTCCGACTCGCACTTGGCCAGTTTTTACATAGAAAGGGGTTTAAGTGTTAGCTTTAAGTTGAAATATGAGCCTGGTATGTTTTGAGAAAACTATTAATTCGTGGTGACGCTTGAGAGAGGATCAATATGTCCAAATGTCTTTCACCTGAAATTATGATGTAAATAGTCACTTTCACACGAATGAAAACTTATTATATGCCTTTCGGAACATCTGAAAAAAACATTTTCTGTACAAATAGGTATCATAAGGTTTTGTGCCGGCAAAAAATGAACACGACCACGATCAAAGGGAATTTGACAAATTAAAATGTGACTTTCGACCAAATAGTAATCGATAAATAGTCTCGTTTAAATCATAATAGTTTAATTATACTATTCTTGGATCAGTCTCATTTAATTTGGTCTTATAGGAGTAAACTAATAAAAAGACCAAATTAAATGAGTCCAGTCAGTAGGTAGTTCAGTCTCATTTAATTTGGTCTTGACGGCACGGTTGGCGCAGTGGTTAAGCGATTGACTGCTGCGCTGCGTGTCGCGGGTTCGATTCCCGCACGGAACAAATATTTGTATGACCTACAAGTAGTTGTTCCGAGTCTGGCTGTTTGTGTATGTGGGTTTAAATGTTTGTAAAACGCACCCACGATACAGGAGAAATTCCTAGTGTGGGGAAAGGTTTAAAAAAATAATAATTATGAGACTGATCCAAGAATAGTAAAATAGTAAAATTTAGGAGTAAACTAATAAATGTTGTTGTACCTTTTTTACACAGGGCAGGATCCTACTGTTCCACTGGTCAGAAGGCAAGCTGGTTCAAATAGCAGAGAAGGAAATCAAAGGAGGTTGTTACACACTAGTCGAGTTCAACGGGAAACTACTCGCTACGATCAACAGTACTGTACGTATACCCGAATACAATATATTTTTTTGGTTTAATGCTTTAGAATCGTAACGTTATAGTGTTGGCCACTAGCCATAGATGTCGATATTGTCACAACCAATCACAGCAAAGGCATTCATGAACTACAGCTTTTGCCCGTGGCTTCGCTCGCGTGGTGGTCGGAAATAATTTCACGGTATAAAAAGTATAATATGTATATAGACAACCTGTTTGTTAAATTTCATTGTAATTCGTTTAGCCGTATGGCGTGAAAAGGTAACACAGAGTTACTTTCGCATTTAAGAAAGAAAAAGTGTATTATATTTTTTTTTTTTTTACCTTTATTTTTTTAAACAATACAGAGTCATTTTGTTATCTATATAAATAAAACAAAGTCAGGTTAGATACTCAAGAACGGCTAGACCGATTTTTATAATGTTAGTGTGATTAATAGCGAGTATCTAGGGACTGACGTCCGACGTTCGACGCTTTAAGTCCTATGTTATAAGGGTCGAACTTTTTACATTTATTTACTGTACTAGCTGCGCCCCGCGGTTTCACCCGCATAAGCTCGATCCCTTGGGAATATCGGGATAAACAGTAGCCTATAATGTTAATCCAGGGTGTCAGCTACCTTCATACAAAATTTTATCAAAATTGGTCCAGCCGTTTGAGCGTGAAGAAGTAACAAACATATAAACACACACACTAACAAACTTTCGCCTTTATAATATTAGTGTGATTACCAACTATTGATTTTAAAGTGATCGTTTTCAACTCCCCAGGTACGTCTCTTCGAATGGACATCGGAGAAGGAGCTGAGGCTGGAATGCAGTCACTTCAATAATATTGTAGCGTTATACCTTAAAGTAAAGGGCGACTTTATATTAGTGGGCGATCTCATGCGGTCGCTGTCTCTTCTGCAATATAAACAGGTGGGTTTCACTGACACGGAGCAGTGGTGGCCCAGTGGACACGACTTACGAGTTGTAGGTCGTAGGTTCGAACCCAGTCAGGCGCTTTACTTTGTGTAAATTATTTCATCACCACTGCTCTCAAAACGGTGAAGGAACATCGTGAGGAAACCGGCATGTCCTAGAACCAAAAATTCGAAAACATGTGACATCCACCAACCCGCACTGGGTCCGCGTGGTGGATTACGGCCCACTCCCTCTCATTGAGAGGAGGCCTGTGTCCCAGCAGTGGGAACATTATAGGCTGATTATGGTTATGGTATGGGTTTTACTGAGTCATAATCTAGTAAATACAGTATTTTTATCTCACGAAGCGACGCGCACTTTACTTGTGGTAACCAAGTATACAAACACGCTGTGAATGTGTGCGTGAAGACTAGTTGCGTCAGCACGTAACGCATACAAACACTTCCGACTTCGCCATTGTCATGACATTGTTTTTGGAATACAATGCTTTACAACAAAATTATACAGGGTTATTGGTAAAACATTAACAACCTCTTAAGAGATCATTAAGAACAACTTTTACTATGGGACCACAACTGAAATCGCGAAAATAAAATCAGCTGTTCCCTACATTTTGACAAGTTCTACGAACATAAAGGTAGGGAACAGCTGATTTTTTTTAGGTTGTTAATGTTTTACCAATAACCCTGTATAATAATATATTTAATCTGATTCAGAAATATAATTCTTAAAAACTATCAGTACGTTTGACGATTAAAAAGCTTTTCATATCTATCTAAAAAAAAAAAAAAAATAAAAAAAAAAAATAAAAAAAAAAAAAATCTTGTCCGCTTAGGTTTATACTCAAGAACGGCTGGACCGATTTTTATGATCTTTGATTTGTTGGATTTGTCTCCGCCCCGAATATTAGAATAACTATTAAAAACCCTAATACATAAAAGACATGGGAAGAATACGCAGTTCGCCGAGTCAGCTAGTTGTTCATAGAAAACCTATTACTAATATACATACACATTTACATTTATTTCTAATCTTGTAGATGGAGGGTAGTTTTGAAGAGATAGCACGCGACTACAGTCCCAACTGGATGACAGCCGTCGAGATATTAGACGACGACACGTTCCTGGGTGCTGAGAATAGTTTCAATCTATTTGTGTGTCAAAAGGACAGGTAAGGAATGTCTTCTTACTTAGTGATTGTAAATTAAATTCGACATTTAATTCCTCAAAAACCATTCATACTTGTATCGCTCGTCCGATGGTCGGGAGCGCTGAGTCGTAGGATGCGGTGATCTCCTTCTGTGAAATCGTAATTTCGCCGAAAGTGGCTGCGGAAAGGGAGATCAAGACCACTCTCTCGATACGCAGCAAGCAGTCAACGCCGTCTTCCAGACCATACACAGGTCCTGAGAGTGACTGGCTGCGTGCGTGTCCAGCCGGGGGTCGTGGAAGGCGCACTAGTTCCCACCAGGACACGGAACACCGAGGTTTTTAGTTGAGAGTCCAGTACCTCGCGGAACTGTCACAGACGAAGCTCAATCACTCGCTACATCGGTTTACCGTTCCGCGTTCGCGTCGCCTCGTGCCATTGGTACAGTGCCACGAGGGCTCTCGTCTCTAGGTCCCAGGGCGAAGATCGTACAATACTCAATGAAAACTGACGGTTATTGCCCTCTGCGGTTTTCGGAGTATTGCGATGCTGTCGGCCCGCAGATCAGAAACCCACCGCGGGGGCCACGGGTCGCACGCGCCCCGAGTACACACCTTCAGGCGCGCGCGGGGCCCTCCAGGCGTGCGCAGGGCCCTCCAGGCGTGCGCGGGGCCCTCCAGGCGTGCGCGGGGCCCTCCAGGCGTGCGCGGGGCCCTCCAGGCGTGCGCGGGGCCCTCCAGGCGTGCGCGGGGCCCTCCAGGCGTGCGCGGGGCCCTCCAGGCGTGCGCGGGGCCCTCCAAGCGTGCGCGGGGCCCTCCAGGCGTGCGCGGTCTAAACCCGCCCTAAGACCTACCGGCTGTAGAGCACCAGTCCCAGGTACTTCGTGGTGGACACGACAGCAATCGGGCCCCCTCGACCACGTTGTGTGATCCTCAACTTCACCTTGGTGAATATCGTACCAGAGAGTTCAATAGACTTATTTATTCTCAGTGCGGCAACAACAGACGAAGAACGTCAACAGATGTCGTACATGGGCCAGTTCCACGTGGGCGACATGGTCAACGTGATGCGCTCGGGCTCGCTGGTGGGCCAGCACGCCGACACGGCCGCGCCCGTCACCAACCCCGTGCTGCTAGCTACCGTCACCGGCTCCATATGTAAGTATCCTAGAGCTATAAGAAAGAATATTCTCGTAGGTACTTAAAAACGTTCAAATTCTGTCGCATCATCTCCATTTTTCACAGATTAAAATGCGAAAATTCTTAAAAATAGGGAAAGTGGGACCACTTTCCCTATTTTTAAGAATTTTTCCGCCTTATTCTGAAAAGTTCCAATTAACACTTTGCCCGACCCAAAAATGGAACCAAATTAATGCTTGCGACTAGACCAACACAAGTCACACGGAAGCAATAGTATGGTATATAACTGAAAGACGAATATCCCCCTTTAATATTAAGATATAGTCAGATTTCTTTTTCTCTGATTTTTTGTGCAAAGAAAATATTCAATCTTAGATATTCATACCAAACACCTCTCCCCAACAGGCCTAGTAGTCCAATTACCCCCAGAGCTGTACGAGTTCCTCCATCAGCTCGAAGAGAGGCTCACACACACGATCAAGTCTGTAGGCAAGATCCCGCACTCTTTCTGGCGGTCATTCAACACGGATATCAAGACGGAACCCGCTGAGGGGTTCATTGATGGAGACCTCATCGAGAGCTTCCTAGATCTTAGCCGGGATATGCAAAAGGAAACGGTGCAGGGATTACAGGTTAGTACATAGAACTATACTAAGAGTGAGTTGCATCAGCTAACTATAACCATAACCAATCTCATGACAGCCGTCAAATCTCCGGTTAAGCAAAATTCGGGTTGCATCGGTTTGAGAATTGTTAAAATGACGTCATAAATAACTATAACAAGCCATTTTTAACTATAATCAAAGCTTTGACAGACGTCAAATCTCCGGTTAAGCGAAATTCGGGTTGCATCGATTTAAGTTTTGTCATAATTGTTAAAATGACGTCACACATAACTATAACATTAATCGACCAAATTCGGCCGGTTAAGGGCTATAGTTACGGTTAGTGTCATTGTAATGTCATCTGCTTTGCAGTTGTAACCTATAAAAATATTGTGTTGTTGAATAAAGTACTTATTAAAACAAATTAGGTATGTCTTTACTCCGCGAAATATTGTGGGAATAAAGCTCTTCTAGCGATGATAGTGACAGTGAATCCGATTTGCCAGTTAGGAAGAGAAAAAAAATCACCATCGCATTGATCGATTTCATAAGTGTGATGAGAATAAATTTTTGGACAGATTCCGGGTTTTTAGTTCCCAAGGGTTCTTGTTTTCAGCAAGGGTCCTCCCTTGCTGAAAACAAGAAACCCCTGAGAATATTTTACTTAAGAATATCGATTTCTAATTTCAGTTTTTTTATTTTTAGTTCTAGCTTCACTGTTGCTCTTCAGTGTGTTGCTTTAATTGCCAAAGAAACTTAAGCTCTAGCGTATGCTTCTGCGTATTCTTCTGAATTTTTGGTTCTAGGACATGCCGGTTTCCTCACGATGTTTTCCTTCACCGTTTTGAGAGCAGTGGTGATGAAATAATTTACACAAAGTAAAGTGCCTGTCTGGGTTCAAACCTACGACCTACAAGCTGTAAGTCGCATCTGTTACGACGGACGGACACACCACTGCTCAGCGAGTAGGGGTGTTTTCAAACGTTAAAAAAAAAACACATAAATTGTACATAACAAAGCATTTTTATTTCTGCAAGTAGGTACCTACTTATATTAATTTCAACGTCACACGACTTAGAAGTAGGTAATATTTCATCTAAAAAATATGCAGGTCGCTCCACCGATGAAAATACATAAATACCGCATGCTCAACATTACATGTGCACAACAGCCAACTATACCAACGTCTGCCCACCAAACAGTTGCAACCTTGCAATAGCATCCAGCAAGAGCAGCTCGGTGTTATAAGCGTATTCTAACTAATATTATTATTGTTCTTTTTGGTGTGCTGGAATCCACTGCAAAATAATGTTCTTTCCCGCATTCATCAGGCACAGTATGCGTTTGCTGTGAAAATCGCCATATGATGTAAATATTCCTGTATCCAAATCTCCATAATGTATAACAGTTTCAATACTTTCTTGCATTGTCTATACGCACTTTCGTTAAACTGCACAGATGATTTGATTTGCGTTCGTGAATCCATGCGTTCTCAAGTTACCGCACATCTGCAGCAGTCTCGGGCAATGTTTTCGCACATTGCGTTGCAATCTTACTGAACAATTAACTCAACATCCTTCTGGAGTAAATGCTGTAATGCATCTTCCAATAATACAATCCTTCAATTACATACAGGAAAACAGAAATATCAATTTCATGCAATTCGAAAGAAACGGAAAAATAAAATGAATGTTATTATCACTTACGTCTTGTCTTTCTGACAGTGTCAGATAGTGATGCGGCTCGATTTTATTTAACTCGTTACTCAAATAAAAAAAAATAAAGAATCGAGTCCATTTTCTCTCGATGTGCCACTCGGTTTAGTTGCGATTAGAAATATCATCAACACTGCCACACTAGTTAACTATCATTCTTGGATAATAAACCAGGTAATAAATATATTTCGTGTAATAAGCCGTCATAATACTGTAATGTACAGAGTCACAGAGTTTTAATAAGAGAAAATACATGTTCTGTGGGTTAGTGCTGTCAGATATTAAAGTGTAATTTTTCATTAAATCTTCACTGATTTTATCAGATCAATCTGATAATCAGTGGAATGTAAGACAAAAAGCTCTTTACAAAGTCGAACAAAGCCAATCTTAGCCGAATTATTATTATTATCAGCCATTTCTGTCCCACTGCAGGGCAAAGGCCTCCCTTCCTTCAGTCACTGACTTAAACACCTTGGTACATTACCAATATAGAACGGTTACTGTATTTTTGATCTTGCTATGATTCTGTTCTTGTGTTTTTAATTTACATAATAGAGACAATCGAGTGCCTGACCGTTAATGACTGAGTAACATCACTAGTGTCAAACAAAGAAAGCGTGATGACAACAAGCTTGAAGTGTTGCCCTTGTCAAAAAATTACCCACGTACATTTTGGGGAAATATGACGTCTTATCACTTGTCACCCTTTTAACTTTAACTGTAAAACATGTAAAATATATGACGGTGCAACAGCGGATAGTAGATTCTATGGTTATGGTTACGATTAAATTTAACTTTGACGCAAACTATAACGGAGCTTTTGATACAACCCACCCTAAGTGTCTATCGTCTGGGCAGCGATTTGAAAAGGGATTCGAACCTTTGTGACCTTCTTTCACCGTGTGCGGAAACTTTGAAAAAAAAATCAAAATGGCGGCGGGTGGACAGGCCAACTTCCATAGAAAAAAAAAATTGGAACCCTTCGAATCCAGAATCTCAGATGATAATAATTATCAAGTTTTGGGAACACAAAACTGAATTTCATGCATGACAAAGTTCAAATTCTATTGCAATCGACATTTTTATTATAAACTGTCTTATGGTTATGATTAAAATAGAAAGAAGCAAAGAAAAAAAGAAAATATGTTTATTTGCGGTAAACATGACGCAATAAAGAACATAAACACAAAAAAAATATATAAGAAATATTTAAAATCGATCATTTCTTTCCAGATCGACGACGGCGGCGGCATGATGCGCGACGCGACCGTGGACGACCTCATCAAAGTGGTCGAGGACCTTACCAGGATACACTAGACTTGTGATTGTGTTATAGTTCGTATTGCAGATTAATTAAATACTTTATGTACTTCCAACTGTTTTTGTATATAAGCACAAATTCATTTTTGAATCATAGGCATACCCAAGATTTCGGCCTAAGGGGGGGGCCAATCAAGAATTCCCTGTAGTACTTCTTAGACACAGGTGTCCAGCTAAATGTAGGAGCCAATCCAGGACGGGGCAGCTGCACTCCCCCCTCAGTACACCCATGATGTAGTATAGTTTTTAGCCATTGCCATAGTATAACCTATTTCTAAAGGCTTGGTTGTAGAGTTGGAAGTATATGGTATTCTTTCAACTCTACAACCAAGCCCTTAGAAATCCAAACTAATGCGGATGTGTGTCTGTCTGTCTGTTACCTCTTCGCGCTTAAACAGCTGGACCGATTTAGATGAAATTGGGTATAGAGATAGTTTGAGTCCCGGGAAAGGACAGAATTAGAAGTTTTTATCCCGATAATCCCACGGGATCGAAACTTATGCGGGTGAAACTGCGGGGCGCTGCTAGTAGGCTAAATTGACACTGATATTTTGTTACTTATTGAAAGGAAGTTCTTTAACGGAGCTTGCGGGGTAGGAGTAAACTGGGAGGAATCGTCATGTAACGAAAAAGCGTTATGCCCTGTCCAAGCGACTTTTTAACCGATTTAAAAAAAAGGAGGTTCTGTACTCGACCCGTATGTATTTTTGTATGTCCGCGATTTTCTCAAAAACGAATTAAGTAACTAATTTTGATGTATCTTTCTTTAACGTGATCTACATACTTTCAGGAAGGTTTTACTATATAATACATTAGGTAATTATTCTATTCCGAATTTTGATGATTCTTCTAGTCGGGGTCTTCAATTTTTCAATGCACCTTAGCTTGCCACCGCTTGGCTGCAATTATATACATAGGTATATCTATGTATAGTTTTTAACGGATAAGGTATGACTTAAGGGTGGTCCCATATCATTTTTAACGGATAAGGTATGACTTAGGGGTGGTCCCATATCATTTTTAACGGATAAGGTATGACTTAGGGGTAGTCCCATATCATTTTTAACGGATAAGGTATGACTTAGGGGTGGTCCCATATCATTTTTAACGGATAAGGTATGACTTAGGGGTAGTCCCATATCATTTTTTAACTTTGCTTGGGTATTTTTGGAGTTAGCTTCAAATAATACGATTTTTTTCCACTTACCCCCTTACTAAGAAACGTCGTATAGCGTCTGTATAGTTACACAACGCATTGTCTTCTTCTTTCGAAAGTCAAATTACTGACGACTGAAAGAGAGAAATCGGTGTGTAATTCATCTGATATAATACGTTTATTAGTAAGGGCCTTAGTTTATATTGACGATGTTTTACTTGATATTGACATAGCAAGTAGTGTTAATTGAATTTGTGTGGGGTAACTTATTTACAGTATTAAAATAATAACAAGAATATGTACAAGTATATAAAAAGGAAAGGAAAGAATCAAAGGGCATCAAAAAATTCATCCGCATCGCTGTCAACAGGAAACGTGCCCAAAAGACTGGCAGCATTGCCACGTTGTATGGCAATGCTGATTCTTTGGCTGAAGCCGATTGCGAGGTCAAAATGAAAATCCAAGCTGGCGGCTGCGAAAATTGAACTTCGTTCCTGCCGGGGGTCCCCCCACCCCACAGTGTAATCTCTATGAATCGAATTTCCACAGAGCGATAATTTGGTGGCACCGCGTAATTATCAAATCGTTTCTCTGGCCTGTGGAGTTTTCGCCTAAAGAAAATGGTAAAAGTAAAGAAAAGCTGTGTATCCCGTCGTCTGTCAGGAAGCCTAATTAAGGTCGGTAACAAAAGAAAAGTGTGTGTCTCATTAGCAACAGTTTTGCTCGTAGTACGAAAAATAAAAAACCAGAATTCCGTTCCAAGATTTAATCACAGAAAGGCAATACAATCACAGTTATTATGTACCAATAAATCATAATAATATCATAAAATATAAGGCCTGATAGCAAAACGAAGATCCCGAACCAATATAAATATATACACTTCCATCTGACAACACAAATTGATTATCTTGAACTAACGAAGTGGTTGAAGTTTCTTCAGTCAGAAGCTGAAATGTGATGTAAAATTACTAGATAGAACTTAAAAATCGTTGCGAGAGCTGTATTTCTCGCACATCCCTATCATCATAATCTCAAACAAAATAGCCAAAAAAATATATTTAATTTTTTTTTTTCAAATAAGGTACAATACCACGAAAATTCACGTAATATTTCATCTTAGTTGTAAAAAATAATAGTTCGTAACCTCACACACGTCAGTAGTAACATTTAAATTACGAAATCCGCCCTTACTGCTACTATATAAAGACGCTTTCAAACCGTTCCTATTGACGTGTGGTTGACTGTACCACTGTTTCATAATCACTTAGGGCCCTATCTGACTAGAACACCAGTGGCGGCGCAACCATAGTCGCACTGCCTAAAAATGTATGGTTGGTTGCGCAACCGATCGGACGCCTGGTGGGCGAGATACCTACCATAAAGCCATGTATGGCAGCGCGACCATGGTTACGCCACCATGGTGTCCCAGTGAGATATAAGCCTAAGTGCCAAAAAAGTGTAATTTCATGTGATACAAAATTGAAAAGACCTACATAAAATTATCTTTTTCTTATTAATTACTTATAGCTTCAAACACTTTATTTTTGAAGTAAAAACTTCCGAACAGTGAACGAAACTGAACCGTTACGCTCGGGTCGGTGACGCTGAATCGCGGATACTCGGCTCCAATCGTCAGTTTTCACTTCTTTAATGTGGTCATACACACACCTTATTTTTTTTCTTATTAACTTATTTAATATCCTCGACTACGTGAAAAGGTGCTGTTTCAAGCGATTTTATCGTGACGAGATTTAAAATTTAAGGTGCTTTTCAAGACACAATTTTCTGGGCTGATTTTTATGGAGTACTTGGTCAGATATACATAGGCAACAAGTATATTTGATTGAGCACCATAGGTTATCAGTTTGAGCGACAATAAAACGGATTTATTATACACACTGACATTTTCGTTGACCGATAGACGTTGCAGTGTTACAATAGTTCAGCATTTATGCAACATGCTTCCATGATTCTTAAACAAATCATATTTAAATTCTATCCATGTTTAATTTAATCAGACCTTAAATGTCACAGCAAATTTATTTCAATTAGATTGTACCTTAGACAAAAGTATAGAAGGCGGGTAGCGCCATTTCATTTCCACAAGAAAGGGATAAAGTATTGAGTTATTATAAGTAACAGAAAAGGATAAAGCTATACCAGGCCTCCGTCACTCCATGTACTTGCGCGCTATAAGTGCCTACCGCCCAGCCGAGCGGTCTCGGTCCGCCGGCGGATCAAATTCAGTGCGGTTTTCGCAAGCGAAGCGCGCGCACGCCGTTAAATTTTAATAGTGCTGTTCGTTCGTACGCGTATTACGATGCCGTGTGGTGCCTTATGTGCTGTAGATGGGTGTAAATCAAGCAAAAGAAGGGATAAACACCTTTTTTTCGATTCGTAATTACCAGCTGTTAGCACTAACATAAAAAAAAAAACAAATTATTTCTTACGGCTTAGTGCTTTATTTGAAGTCGGTTCTCTTTTTTTAAGGCTTATTTTTTTCATTTCTAGTGGACATCTCCGAAGATCATCATCAAACTAAGAAGTATTATACTTATTTTAAAACGTCCTCCTAAATGTAACAAATCCTTTTCTGAAAACCGCATCGATATCGGTTTAGCCAAACGCGAGATTATCGCGCACAAACATACATACCTACAAACCATACAAGTCAAACATCTCAGTTTGGCCTGTATGTCTGATCACCTCCTTTTTTTTAAGTTGGTTAAATATTTTATAAATGATAAAATTTTTAACTGCCACATAAAAGTCAGAACATATTCACAGTTCTCAATAACTTAAATAAAAAGTTATGTTAATTTAATTTTATCGAAGAGGCAGCCCTGCGATTACTGTGGAATCGCGCGGTGCGAAGCAATCACTGCTGTACGCTTGAGCATTTAGGCGCATTTTAGCATACAGTGGTTGTTGACGCGAGGGAGTAGGCAATTATCGTAATAGGTATTGGCAATTTTCTACTGAGTGAAGTATCTGTTACGTAGTAACTATTCAGTAATCTGTGGCTATACTATTTCCGTCTCTCAGTGCGTGCCCGTTTTTTCAAGGCAGCTACATAAGTAGCCAATGTTATTTAAGTTAGTCTTTTTTGTCTCATGTGTGGCCACGCTACCCGATGCTCTATAGCTTTCTTACTCTAAGCATTGTACAGTCCGGGAAATTATATTTCAATCACAACTGTTAAAGAATGACAGTTATGATTTTAATATGCGGAAAATTGGTACACAGACAGGCACATAATAGACAGTTGGTAGTCAATTTGCTTATCAATGAATTTCCCTGACTAAAATGATTCAAGCGCGAGTTTTGAGACTTTTTCGAGAAATAGAAGAGTTATTTATCTATGATTTTAAACAAATAATCATAACATGTTGTCTATCAGTCCATAAAAATCAGTATGTGTTTTAAAACCGTTGAATTATATGGCTACAGGTTTTTTTTAAACTTTAATTTCTTTAGTTGCTAACTAATCTAACTATTCATCAAGTAAGTAGGGTTTGTCTTTTCATAATACAATATACTAAGTTTAACCTTTTGAACGCCATTGTCACATATACGTGACAAGCAAGCGCGTGCCCTGTACGCCAGCGACACAAATATGTGACAAAAATGCGGTGCACTTTATCACGAAAAAAACAATTAAATCATTAGTTTTGTGTGTTTTTATTTGTATACCATAAATATTTAAAATTGTGGCTTGGCGTGGAGGGTACGCGCGTGCGTTTATGTTCTGGCGTTCAGAAGGTTAATAGGAATAAATTCACTAGGTACCTATTAAAACTTCCTTATTCTACTGGGAAAGAACACTCCATTACTATAGAAATAAAACTGAATAAAATATCAAACTCAAGCTAGAAGTTCTCAACTTTCAAACTCAAACTCTTTATTGCATTCATGTGTTCATATAGTTGTTACAATATACTTAATTAAGTTCCAACATGAAACCCGGTTAGGGCACGGCAACATAATAATAATTTTAAACATAATCTATCTATCTACCTATAAATATTTATGATTTTAATTTAGTTTTATAATTTGATTTTAATTTATATTATTTTATTAATTATTTTTATATTATGTATTCTTATTCCCAACTTCTGATAATTGAAGTAGAATTTACTTCGCAGTGATAAATAAATGATAAATGATACTTATTTTTTTTATATCGCCCTGGGGTCGAATTACTGACTTTTCGCAGCCCCTGCACTTAAGCGCATTAAAAAAAGATTGGCAAAGTGAATTCTATTTCAATTAAATCATAACTAGTTACTCAACGTGTTATCTATATTCATGTAAACTAAAAGCATTAATTTGTATACGTAATTAATGCCATAATTACGCGATAACCTAGCGACACTAGGTACTGCCGTTTATCTCGATTCTTCATATACGGAAAAATAGTGAACTAAACTTGAGTTTATAATCTTATATGTAAGCTGTCACGTCACGCCCTTTATTCTTGGACGTTTTTATTTAGGTAGTAAGTTTGTTTACATTTTTAATTTTTTTGCTTGATTCAGTAGGTATAGTTTTTATTGTATTTGTTGGTATATTGGCGTGGCTAGCTGACATATTATGGCAAATAATTTAATTTAATATTTTGTGTCTTGTAATGTTGACAGCTGTGCTGCTGGGGAGTTTGTTGCGCCACTTCTTCCCAGCGATAGCACTAGGAAGTGTGAAGGGCGGGCGTTTTGGGGGACTGTCTTTTGTAATTTTGACGTTCGAAAAGTGCAGGTTCCCAGCCTAATTTGAATAAATGATTTCTGATTTTAGATAATCATCAAGTTTTGAAAACTCAAACTCAATGTAATACATGACAAAGTTTAAATTCCATTGCGAGCACAATTTTGTTTAGGATCTGAACATTGCAAATGGTTGCTTTTTGTGTTATACATATAATGTGGTTAAAAAATCAATTTAGACTAGATATGGCTAAAGTAGATAGTTGAATATGTGGCAATGACTATTAATATCTAAGATTCTGAATTCACAAAGAACGGAAGTAGGTACCAAGAATAATTTACTAGACACAATTTACTTTTGAACTGAATGTCAGTATAGATGGAGAGCTATTTTATATTTAATAGTCATATATTCATGAAGCCTGCATCCGGTCGTCATAAAAAAACTGTAAATAATTTGCATAGCAATGAAACTTTACCTTGCACGCTTATAACAATGAACTGAGCATTTCCTAACATTTTGATTGCCACTGTCTCAAAATGTTATGAAAATATAATAATACCCATCGTCGTGACGCAGTTGGGTAAAAAGTTGAGTCGATTGGGATTATGACGTAAAAGTGATTCATAGAATCGAAACACGAATCTATTTTTGCACTTATTTGCATTACATGTTATTGGAAATTTGCTCTATATTTGGAATAACGGATCCGAATAGAAAACGGAACCATTGGTTTGTAACGTCTTTTAGTCGATATGGGCCAAATTCCTTTGCAATTGCCACTATTACCCCTGGAGTATATATCAACAACTATGGTTATAACGACCGGTAACAGCGCTATCAAGCTAAGTAAATTAAGATTATTCAAATTTTCCTACATAATCACAAAACTTTTACATACATGAAACAAAAAATCCTTCGTTTTCAACGATTTTGCATTCACCACAGTATCGCTCAAATGACCTGTCTTGACAGAAAATAGAAATTAATAAATATTTATATTTTATTTAAATGCCATAATAACATTTTTTATTGTAGAAATATTGGCGTTAATAAGTTTCAAAACCCTTATAAATTATTAAATATAGGTACAGGGTTATTGGTACACAATACTAACAACCTTACAGGGGGCTTACCATCACCTCTTAAAGCAGGGCAGAAGTTGATCTGCACTACTTTTTTGTACGACGTCTTAGTACAAAAGTAGTGCAGTTCAGATTAACTGCACTAAATCGTTAATCACTCGTTAACTTAAACGACTGTTAACACTATCATTTCGTACACTTACTAATTAAAGGCGAAACAATGGACACTTTAGAAGTAATAAACTACTTAAACTTCTGCCCTGCTTTAAGAGGTGATGGTAAGCCCCCAGGACTGGATTACTAACATGAACTAACATCATATACAACACTAGCTTCCGCCCGCGACTTCGTCCGCGTGAAATTTCACCCTCCCCCCATTCACCCTCTTAGGGGGGGAATTTCGAAAAATCCTTTCTTAGCGGATGCCTACGTCATAACATCTACCTGCATGCCAAATTTCAGCCCGATGCCTCCAGTGGTTTGTGCTGTGCGTTGATAGATCACTATGTCAGTCAGTCACCTTTGAGTTTTATATATTTAGATAGAAGATAGATATTTTGTTCTATGACTTTTTTTACATAACACTTATGTTACCAAAAACCAACCTTTAAGATTTCTTTGTTCTATCTAGCAACCGCTCCTCTTTTGAATTTTATACTATACAAGGCAGTTTATTTACCCAACTAGCACTTTCTTTTGTTTCGCATAGAGTTCGTTAAAGAAAATCTAATACGTATTTCAATTCGTTGATTTGAAATACATATAAAAGTCACAGAACAAAAGTTGTTGTTTATGATGTTAGTAATATAGTTCTAAGAGGTTGTTAATGTTTTACCAATAAGCCTGTATAATTGTATATGTACCTAACTAAGTACATACAAACCCAAGTATGTATGAATGAGTAAGAAATAGAATAATGGAATATACAAAAAATAAATCTACTAAGCTTCAAGATTGCACCGATTTTATTATACAATCCTCGGAATTACCCTGCATCATTAATCCAAAAATCTATAAATAATAAGAAGGAAAGGCTAAACAACACTAACTGCGGTGCTATTCTGTAAAAATCTCACCGTGAAAACTTAGGTGAAGTGAGCAGTCAACAGTGTCAATTCCTAGCAAAAACCAACTCACTTCACCTAAGTTTTCACGGTGAGATTTTTACAAAATCGACCGGCTGGACCTCTAAAAAAAATACTTAGTACTTATGACTATTAATTCCATGATTGAAACTAGGTGGACCATCAAGCTAGTGAAGATCTCGAAAATCTGCTGAAAGCGGGAAGCACAAGACCGGTCTATGTGGCGATGCCTGAGGCGTCCCGCTTAATTACAGCAGTGTATGATAATGAACTTAAAAACGCCAATATCCTCAATATTAGATCGTATCCTTAGCAGCCGGATATACACTGTGTTTCAAACAAATTGACCTACTTTCTGTACTTGGCCGCCTTGTTTTGTAAAAACCACATAAGTGCGAAGAGGCAAGATGGTGGGCTGTTTAGGGTTCCTGGGCCGGATATCCAATTCTCTACTTCAGATATTGATTTTTCTACAACTTCGATGATTTCGTCTTCGACGCCGCCACCTGGGAAATAAAATAAAGTTATAACTATTTTATCAAGTTTACCAAGGGCAGGGGTATCGTGTTACACAATAACCAGGTTGTGCATGGTTGTGGATGTTAGATACGCAGTCGCTTAGTACTGGTAAGATTGGAAACCGACTTTAACATAATAATAATGTAGGTAGTTGGAAAAAGACACAGTACAGAAAAAGCTGTTTTTTTCTGCTAGGAAGATGATGTGACTACCTTCCATCAACGTCAGTATATTTCAATGCTCGGCTCTCATAAGCTCTACAATCAGACATGCGTTTGATAAGTTTGGCGATTGTGGCAGAATTCCCCTGAAAGTCAGATAAAGATCAGTTATAGTTACTGAAATCTGCTGTCACATCAAATTTTGGCTCCTGTGGTTGTTAGTAGAAAAAAATTGAATAAGAAACTGCTCGAATATCTTCTTATTTCAATTATGACCTACGGTTAGTCGATATTCCCGAATAGTTTTCCCAGAGCTATAACTTTCACATAGGTCCCTTAAGGAACTGCTTATCGCGGTGTATTAGGATAACTTTGAACACAAACTTAGGGCTGATTTTACCAAAGTCAGATGTCTTTTATTCGTGGAATAAAATTGACGTCTGACAGTTCTAATATGAAAAATCTGCCAAAAATTCAAAATTTATTCCAAGAATTATATTATTCTAGGTATAAGTAAGTTTATTTTATTGTTACTAACACTGTATGAGTCTCATAGTTACTTGTAATAAAGAATTTATTATTATAAAACTTTGGTGGAATTCGCCCTTAGGGTCAGTTCACACCGAGACGCGACGCGACGCGCAGTTTTCAAGATAGAAATACAATTACAGACCTTATCTACTACACTAAAAGGTACACAATTCAGTGTCTACCTACTACGTCGAGCTACGCAGCGCGGCGCCGCCGCCGCGCGGCGTAGCTCACTGAATTGTGTACCTTTTTGTGTAGTAGATAAGGTCTGTAATTGTATTTCTATCTTGAAAATTGCGCGTCGCGTCGCGTCTCGGTGTGAACTGACCTTTAGAGGTATTTACTGCACCTAATCAACCAATCTACGTGGAGTGGAGGCCATCAAACGATTGAGATCGATATCGCGAGTAGATTAGAAGATAGGGAGTTTCGTCACTACACATAGATGCGAAAGTCACAACATCATCCTGTCACACCAGTTATCGTATTCTACGACAAATTTCGCATTTGTCGCGACATGTGTCAGGTTAAAGATCTATATAATATGCGTCTGGCGTAATGTAGGTGTGTAAAACACCTTTGCGTACCGCTTCGGAACGTGGAACCCAGGCTTGAACCATTGCAGGGCATAAGCCTCCATTTGTCGATTTCTGCTAATCGTATCCAGCAGGTTAACGCACGTGAAATGACAATCGGTCGCAATTAATTTTATTTAGACAGTGCAGTCACGTTCATTGCGTTATTTACGTTGTTGCAGAGGATTTTTTACCTACTAAACTATTTCATCGACCCATCTAAATAGAAGTTGTCGTAGTTAAATACAATCTTAACTCCTCATCGATGCAAGTTTTGCATCGATGAGGAGTTAAGATTGTATTTAACTACGACAAACTATATTGATTCGCTTATCGTACTCCTTAGGTATGTACCTATATTACGGCTGTAAAAACATTAAAATCGTTATTACTCGTAATCAGTTCCTTTTAGTTGTTTGATTATGAATTACGTTCTAAAGACATAGATTTGGAATGTGTTATTCAAAGTCAAAGTCAAAATCAAATCATTTATTTCAAATAGGCACATTAAAGGCACTTTTGAACGTCAAAAAAAAAACTAAATAGAAATGATTCGCCCATTCCAAAAGGTAGTTTTCGTATGGAGAAGAATGGGCAAGAAACTCCACCGTTACTCTTTTAAAATGTTTTACATGGTCTTGTATACATAATAAAAATTATATGTGAACACGATGCACCCATAATAAAATTAGTCTACCATAAAAGGTAAAAAGAATTAAAAATTAAGCAATGACAGGTAAATCAAATAAGTGATAGACCACACCATGTGCTCACATATTTACAAGCTATTTAAAAAAAAAAATCAAAAGTAGTGGAATTTTAACAAGTTTGTGAGCCACTGTAGTCGCAGATTGTAAAAATGAATTAAAATAAGAAGTCATAATTTAAAAAAATATATATATATAAATTAAATTAGGAACAAGTTTGATTTTGTCTAGACTTTTAGATTGTCCTATGGAGCAGGACCAGCATGTTTCCAAACATTCTTATCTTGGATATAATCCTCTAATTTGTAATATCCTTGTTTACAAAGTGTACTTTTAATATGGGTTTTAAATTTTCTTTCATTTAATTGCAATATGTCACAAGGTATTTTGTTGTAGCATTTAACACAGTACCCCATAAAAGATGTATGTACTTTAGATAATCTGAAAAAAGGTTGATCTAATTTATCCTTATTTCTAGTATTAAAATTATGCCTATCACTTATTTTATTAAAAAGATGTTGATTTTTTCTTACATACTTATTTTCATAAATGAATTGGCAAGGTACCGTCATGATATTAACCTTTTTAAATAGTTCCCTAAGAGATTCGCGACGACGTAGATTGTAAATGGCTCTGACAGCTCTCTTTTGTAAAATAAAAATGGATTCAAAGTCAGCAGCCCGACCCCATAGTAAAATGCCATATGACATACTGTGGAAGTAACTAAAATAGACCAAACGCGCGGTTTCTACATCTGTTAACTGTCTTATCTTTCTAACAGCATAAGCGGCGGAGCTTAGCCGCCCCGCAATAGATGTTATATGAGGTCCCCATTGTAATTTCTCGTCTAGCGTGATTCCTAGGAAAACTGTCTGATCAATAAATTCTAGTTTTTGGCCATTCAATATGATTTCACATTCGCTACTTCTAACATTCGGTAATTTACGGTTAAAGATATTTATTTTCTCAAAAGAATTACAATTCACTTATAGAGAAAACATAAATAGGTTTAGAACAAATGTTATCTGCCAGTAAGCGTAGATAAAAACTAAAATGTATCTTAAAACTAACATTACAATAAAACTTCGACATAACATAATAAGTAGGTACATCGTTTTAGCATAATAAGTACAAAATAAATAAATCAGAAGAGGGAGCAAATTTAAATCTAATGCATTTGGTTTTTTTTTCATTAAGTACTAAATTATTTACCGTAAACCAATCTTGGACCTGAAGAATAGAGTTATTCACGTCGTCAAGATTTTGTGACCGTCGGTCTATTTTAAAGATTAATGATGTGTTATCTGCAAATAACACCATCTTCGGTTGATTTTGAAGTAATTGGGGTAAATCATTAATGTAAACTAAAAAGAGGAATGGACCCAATATCGAACCTTGGGGAACACCCATTGTCATTTCAGACCCTAATGAGTTTACGCCGTTTATTTGAACTTTAACCTTTCTATCTTTCAGGTATGATCTTAGCAAGTCAAGTGCTGTTTTTCTAATTCCATAGTGCTCCAGTTTCATCAGAAGTGTCTCATGGTTTACGCAATCGAATGCCTTAGAGAGGTCGCAGAAGATTCCAATGGCATCTTGTGCTTCTTCCCAGGCGTTAAAAATGTTCTTTATTAGGGTAACACCGGCGTCAGTAGTGCAACGCCCTTTGGTGAAACCGTACTGGTGTTCATGAAAGATGGAATTTTTATTAAAGTGACGTAACATTTGATTGAGCATCAACTTTTCAAACACCTTACTGAGAACTGGTAGAATTGACACAGGTCTATAATTGTTAGGATCTCTACTATCACCGGATTTGAACAATGGTACTACTTTACTATGTTTCATAAGATCCGGAAAGACTCCTTGGTCAACACTGGTGTTAAATATGAAAGCTAAATAGGGCGCAATAGTTTCGATGAAAGATCTACATACTTTTACAGACATTCCCCAGAGATCTTCTGTTGATTTAATGTTAAGATCTCTAAAAGCTTTTATAACAGCCTGGGGGCTTGTATGCTGAAACCTAAACTCCAAAGAGCATGCCTTTACATTATTTTTAAGTAAGGCAGCAGAAAGCGTGGGGGTTGAATTTAAAGCTTCAGTAGTTTTAAGGGGAATATTAGAAAAAAAGTTTTCAAATTCCCGAGCTATTTCTACATCTGAGTTGATGGGGCCATGTGCAGTCTCTAAATTAAATTCAGTGTTACGCTGTTTTTTCCTACCTGTTTCATTATTTATTATTTGCCAGGTAGTTTTTATTTTATCATCAGCTGATTTTATTTTATTGCTAATATAAAGAGCTTTAGCTTTTTGGCACACACTTTTAAAAGTTTTTGAATATTATTATTTAATGACTTACCTACCTTAGGTATTTTAAACTGAATTATTAGAGGACTTATCCAAGAATCAAACCGATCATTAATTGTGAAGAACGCTGAAGGGGATTGGAAACGTGATCAACTTTGTCGCCATTTTGAAACAGTATCAAAATGGCGCGACAGTAGTTATGACACGGACCTTTAGCTCTTCTAACTAATCACCGTTTAAATTGTTTGCCCGTTGCCCATTGGTAAAAAGATTGCAATCATTTTCAGCCAGCGGTAGCGCCGGCGCCGCGCCGTTGCGCCCTGTTGTTTATTTGTTTATTTTCTTAGCTTTATAAAACCTATAACAATAGGTAAGATGATTAGGCCTTGTACAATGTACATTACAGCCGGTCGATTCTGTAAAAAACCTCACCGTGAAAACTTATTGAAGTGAGTTTGTTTTTGCTAGGAATTGACACTATTGACAGCTCACTCCACGCTCACTTCACCTAAGTTTTCACAGTGAGATTTTTACAGAATAGCACCATAGTATGTACAGAGACCAGCCTTGAGAACGGTGTTACTTAAATATTGTTTATATTACCGATCGAATTTTTTGTACCTACTTATAGCAACGAGAGATCCATTTAAAGATACATACGGATAGAAATACTTTGATAAGTTAATTTCAGCTAAACAAATAAAGATTAACATCACTTTACACACTTTATTTCTCGAAGCGGCTGGCAGTGTACCTCTACTGTGCACACATTTTTGTTTTATCCCCAAGGAACACATGCTCTGGGAGTCTACTCTCTAAGTCCGTCAACGAAGATACGGGTCATTCCGAAAGAAGTTGATACGTCAGAACAAGTGTCAAATTTAATTTTTCGGACGGGCATATTAATGACGGGAGTAGGGGTATCTGTCAAATCGTGTTTTCATTCATTCTGAGTTCGAGCTCCGAACCAATCATATATGTCCGTAAGTGATACGGAGTTGGTAACGTCCGTAATTTCGGTAGGAACCTCGGAACTACATAAGTACATAATGGAACTACATAAGTACCTACATAATTATGTCGTGCTTAGTTACTAACAAGACCCCCACGGCCGTTACTGCGAATTTCCTAATGGAAAAAACGTATAACACATTATATCGCTCGCGACTTGTGCAAAGTTTTAGCCAGTAATGGATATTTGCATGCGGTGTCAAGGCCAGGGATGGGCGACCTCGATTAAATATTGATAACGATAACACAATCATTATGTTACCATTATAATCACTGGGGGCCTTATAGTTTCTCGACACCTGATTCTCCTTCTTTTCGAATGATACAACATTCGACTAGCTAGCTTAGCTAGATTATTATCAGATGATAAAAAAAATCTCCTAAATGAGGGGGAGATTTCTTAATTGATGAGATTTCTTTTTTTTTTCATTTTCGTTGAATAGAGCTATGCAGGAATAACTCATGCTGAGACGACCATATTAACCAGTCATCAATGGTATAGCGGAATCCGCCCCGCTATGACATTGGTGAAATGTCACGTTGGTTAATATATTCATAGCTGTATCGCCATTCTCACTCTTTTCGTGCCATGCTCATAAAAATTGTGGTCACTGTGGTCAGTTGACACGGGACGACGTAATTTATCAACAAGGTAACAATCAATAACTATCGCAGATAGTTATTGATGTAACTTTTAGGGCTGTGTAAAGATGGTTTGGCCCATAGAATTGTAAAAAATCATTTAACTATGGTGTGGCCGGAAAGGAAGTGATTACTGAGATGACGAATACAAGAGAAGTATGGAAGAAAAAGACATGTTGCGCCGACCCCAATTATATGGTTGGCAGGAGAATGATGATGAAATAGATTTCGCCATTGTGAGTGCACATCTATTGAATTTCCTTAATTTACACGAGAATATCGCAATTTCAGGGGAAGTTGCGATATTCTCATGTAAATTAAGGAAATTCAATGCAACAACGACATTCAGGGGTAGACATTTTTTCGTAGGTACGTCTGTTTTGTTTATCGTTTTTTACTCACCTTTCCCTTTCTTCATTTCATCGGTGACCTCGCAGTAGAACATCGTCTGTAATGAGCCCTGCACGCCCACTCCGGCCCTGCGTGCAAAATATGGGTCAATAAACCAATTTACATTAACTCCAATTACTTTTTTTCGTTGTGTTATCAAGGACGCTGAATTCACATTGAAGTGACGAATTTAGGTTTTGCTGATAGGTATTGTAATTCTCGTTTTACAGGTTTTAATTGAAAGAACAATGATGAGTGAAAAAACTTAGTTTCCTTGCTTATCAGATCTAATGCGCGTGAACAAGACAATGCATGATAAGTTCATATAAAGAGGTAGGTATATATAATTTAGTTTCGTATGGTAACTTATGTGCAGAAGAAGTGATGCTATGTGCAGGCCCCTCTATTCCATTGGTCAATCTGGGAAGTGCCCAGGGCCCCGCGACCGACGGGGGCCCCGGCCTGCCCTCAAAAAATCATTATTTGCAGCCAATTTTCTTTTTTCTTTCCATTTAACGTATTACCTATTAGTACTTAGTACCCCATTCAATGACAAAATAATTGATTAGCAGTGCGAATATCAATTGTGATTGTAAAGAAATAAAAATAATTTTAGAACCTACTCTTATCTACACAGGGGCCCGTGATCCTTATGTGCCCAGGGCCTCCGATAGGTTAAAGACGGTCCTGGCTATGTGTCCTGCAATATCTTTTAACTCGAACTTAAAATAATAAATAATAACAAACAGTACACGGTCTATCATTCAGTAGAAAAAAGTTCAAGTATAACACAAGAACAAGAACACTCTAGAAGTCTCTATTCCAAGAACAAATTATGACAAATATAATATAAGATTTGAGGGAGCAAAATTACATATTATTACTTTACCAAATGATATTAAAATGTCAAAATCTATAAACGTCTTTAAATTTTAACTAAAAAAATATTTGGCAGACACAGTTTTGTTGGTAAAACCTGTAACCTTATAATTGTAAGTGATAATACTAGATGTCACTAATTTAAATAGCCATTCTTCCTGATGTTGTACCTTTATACTAATAAGATTCTCTGTTTTGTTTCTCTTCTAAGTAAATATTGTAAAAATCTTTTAGAGAAATAAATTCTTGAAACCGAACTTGAACAATTGCAGCTCTAATGCCCGTTTTCGCATTTAAATGATTGCTGGGCACATCGCCGAAAGTTGGAAGTCCAACAGAGCGCTTTTATTCATTGGCATGCATTTAGGTGTCGGAAAACGGGCCTAACACTTCATATTAGTTTATATTGTGCTCATGACTTGACTCAAAGATTATTTATACCAATTTTTGAGTTAATCAAGCCACGCGGTAAAATCCTCCCCTGTAAAATTAACTATCCCTTTTTACCCTGTTAAGGGTACATTTTCGAAAAACCCTGATACACGTTATTATCTATTTTAAGTCTTAAGTATAAATACTGAGTTTCAAGTTAATCGGACAGCCCGTTAAAATTCTTCCATACAAACTTTGACACCCCCCAATTCCCCTTTAGGGGGTAGTTAAGAAAAACAAAAAATGCCAAACTTAATCATTTACTTAGATAAGTATTCGTGCCGCCAAGTTTCAAGTTTATTAACTCAAGGAATAAGATTTTTCATACAAACGAAATCCCCCCTTTTCACCCCCTTAAAGGTTGAATTTCCAAAAACCCCTTCTTAGTGCTCCCCTACATTATAAAAGGAAGCCGTGTGCAAAATTCCACATTCCTAGACCCAGTAGTTTCGGCTGTGCGTTGATATGTCAGTCAGTCAGTTTCTCCTTTTATATATATAGATTCATGTTGTTTACAAGATGTTTCATAGTATAGGTTTGAAACATGAACCCTGCTAGGGCACCAGCAACAATTTGTAGGTAGATACAACTACATTTATAGCTATTGCATGCATAAACACAACAAAACATTAGTTTCAGTCTCAGAATAGCGAAAGTAGAAGTTGTCACGAGCATAAGTAGGTCTACACTTGGCTTTATTCAAAGGCGATTTTCCCTTTATTTTTGAATGAAATTGTATGGTATTACCAACATAGTATTTTCGAACCTATAAGTTTATGTAAAGTGTCGTATTTCAACTTTGCATTCGTTATTTCGTGAAAAAATCGCAATTGAAAGTTGGCAAGTGTTGACATATTAGTGCTCGTGACTGAAATTAAAGTTGAAAAGTGGAAAAACTGACCTGTAGGACGCAATTTTCTGCAGCTCATAGATCGGCACGTCATACCCGCACTCTTCTAGCACTTCTTCCTTGGCAATCTCTTGCAGGGACTTGTTCTTGTCGACAATGCCAGCACACATCTCTAAAGTAATGCCTAGTTGTGCGGGGTACTTGTTGGTGTCTATCACGTTATTTTGACGGTCCGACACTGGCACGCTGTTGTAATATATTGCTGGGGACAAAGAAAACATTAATATTAACACAAATTATATGTCCTTTTAAAATGTGGTGCGCGGCGCGCGTTTACATGGACAAAGTTGGGGTGTTTGATGCGTCACGTATTCCCAGTCCCAGTAACCATAGGTACTAGGAAATGATGAAGGGCGGGCGTTATGAGTGTCTTATGTAATTTTGGCGATCAAAAAGTTCTGATTCTCAGCTTATTTGAATACCGATTTATGATTTTTTTTTTAGAACCGTAAATTGCATGTATGCAGGAATCATGGTAGGTAGCGTTCTGAAGCTTCTGCTTACACCCTGGGATAAAAGCATAGTGTACGTATAAGGATGCCTGTGATGAAGGGGTAGGTATGTATTGTAATTTCCGACCAATCAGTATATTAAACATCCAACGTAAAATAGGGGACGAATATTTTACGGAAAAATTCATTTCATTGATGGAAAAATCCATATGACGGAAAAATCCTATACCACCTGGGTCCTGCCTAGGTATTTAACCGGATCAGTAAAAACCGACCCGAGATCGACCCACGCTCCACAGCCGCGCGTGCACCGACTACGCCTACAAGGCGCATGCTGCATAGCAACAGCAGAAATTTATCAAGGTAACGATGTGACGTTGATTGTGCACTCAGCCTATCGCAGTCCACTGCTGGACCTAGGCTGCACCACATCACCCTGTCCTCTGCCTTCCGCATCGCATCTGTCTGACCCAGCCACCTTCTTACGGTCGTCGGTCCATCTAGCTGGGGGACGTCCCACGATACGCTTGCCGATAAGCGCGGCAAATTACTCACCAGGTCTAAAATGTCTAGTCAGAACTAGCACTTTTCTAGTTACATTGAAGATCGTGATACAAACGGAGTCCTCTTTTTCCAGAATATCTTGTGTCGTCTTGTTACTATTCAGGTGATAGAACAAACGAAATATTCTAAGGTCAGGGAATTGTACATCTGTCTTATAGACATTAGAAATAACCATATGATCCATTGCAATTTTTTTTTTAGATTGGTTTTACAATAATTTGTATACAATTCGTGCAAATCTGAATTAAATACTCCTAAAATCTAGAAAACTTGCAGAATTTTGTGTTTATTTTTCAAGAATTCCTATTTTGGGTTTTCGTTTTTATAAAAATAATATTGTCTGTCAGGCTGACAATTTGAGTAACCAGAGAGCATCATCTTTCCAAAGAGGAGATTGTAAGGAGTTTTATCATGGTTATGTACACACTTTCAAACGGCTTTATAAGCCCACGTAGGTATGGGCGTAAAAATATCGCGGCAGGATTTTACCACGCACTGGATTTTCAACAAAGCATTGAAAATCCAATAGAGTGGATCCCAGCGCGTTAAAAAAACACACTGTTGGATTTTCGACTCTCGGCGCTCCAGTCCATGGAAATAGAGGGGAAAAAACACCCGTGCTAACCTGCGCTTATGGGAACAGGAAACTGGTTTAGTGCTTATCAGCTCTTGTAATTAAAACCATTTTTCTATGTGGGCCAACTGAAAATGTTTATCTCAACGTGATTAATAACTAAAAAACTAAAAAGAAATTACTACTGGTATTACCTCGAAAGGAATTACCAGTTTAAATGATATAATATAAATATAATATCAACAATCAAATATAAATATGATATAAAACAATCCACGAAAAACTTATAGTCTGGGACTCCACAAACTCTCAGCTGTTGGGTCACAGAAAGATCTAGGTGTTGTTATGTCCAACAACCTAAAATGGGAAGCACAATCTCACAATCATTATCCAGTATTTTTAAAAAGAGCCAATTCAAAACTTTACATCATCTGCAAGGCATGCCTGACTCCTAAGACATTTGTCAAGTTGTACAAGACCCACATAAGACCACCCTTGGAGTATGCTAATCTCATCAGGGACCCTTATTTTAAAAAAGACATCACTCTACTTGGATGTACAAAGAAGGGCAATCAAGATGGTTGCACCATGCATAATCTACCTTACAAACAGTGCCTCAAAAACCTTGGCCTTATGACACTGGAACAGCGCAGACAAAGGGGCAGGCTCATTGAGACGTACAAAATACTTACACAACAATACGAAGTGCCCAGCATTCAAGACCTTTACACACTGAATGCGAACAAACATTTGCGTGGGCATTCCCTAAAGCTATGGGAAAATTCATAAAAAAAGCCCTTGAAGCAATTCTTGTCTAACCAAGTTGTAACAGCATAGAATAGGGGTCAAGGGGTCATCATCTTAGGGGCAGGTTAAAAGCTAAATATTCTTCATAACTAAATAAGTCTTACTCCAATTAAAAGTGTGATATTGCTTTTGTAATAGAAGCTGTTTGAGATTACAGATAATTTAGTTGGAACTTTTGTCAACAGGGGCCGTAATATGAAGTATTAATGACATCATGACTCCAGTGCAAAAAAGGGATGGTGCTATCGGTGTTGGGTGTTAACTCTGATAAAGAAATTGTGAGCTTCCGATAATCTGACGATTTGAAAACTCAGATTTGGAAAAAATTTAAAAGCACATTCAGGGTGATATAAAGTTATTCTGTGCAAGGGTCTGATAGTGATTATTATATAAATATCTGACGGATTGGTAGCATTTTGGCAAATATAATGAAATCGCACTTATTTAGAAAAGTACCCAAAAGTAGCCATAATTTTGCATTTACCTCAAAATCAACAAAACTTTTTCAGTATTCACAGTCAGTGGGTCGTCTTAGGGGCGGATTTCGGAAATAGCAAATACTTGAGAGATATGATTAAAAGTTAAGTAGCACATTATGAACATATCTATTCTCCACATCACCATCTACTTCTAGGTGTACTCCTGCACATAATCACGACATACTTAAAGCATTCATTCTGACCTACAAAAAAAAAACTCGCAAACACTCACCGGGTCTGAATTGTTTCACGAATATCAACATATTCCGGGTCACGTTAAAGACGATGATGGCGACGCTGTCGTGCACCTCCAGCATATCCCAGTTCTTCTGCTTGCCTCCCTGCGTATAGTTGAAACGAAAAGGCCTCACGTAAGGCGAATCCGGCAACGGAGTCATGTAAACTTCAGTTAAGTCTTCCATCGTCTGAACTCTATACTATCGGTGTGGTGTGGTGACAATTATTGAATTAATGCTTTTAATTAATTGGTGTACTAATTAGTGTTTTGTATGTTCGAATTTAATTAAATTCTATAATAATCTATAGCAAACTGTAACACTATAACCCTTTCTCAAAGTTGCTTTCGAACTAAACTGACGTTGACAATTGACATTGACATCTAATGCAATGACGTCAGCCAGGTATGACAGCTGACAGCAGGCAGTGCTGCAATGCAAGTGCGCTATCAAGTTTTTTTATTATTATGCACGATCGAGCTCGATCGAGCTGCATCACGATCATGGATTGAACGGTTGCCAGACGTGACGCAATGGTAGATTATAACCAAAATATCTGCCGCAAAGTCGAGCAAAAAGCGGCACAGCCGTACCATCCTTTTCTCGAAACAGTTCAGGCTATTTTCGACCCCCCTAAAACTTCGTTGTGGATAAAACTAAAAGCCTGATATCCTTTACTAACACTTAGTTTTCGTAACCCTCTAAAAGAGTCTTCGTTTTAAAGATTTTAGAATTTGTATTTAAAGGATTGAACTGCCAGTTTGGTCGTATATGTCTAACGGCTACGTGGTTACGGTTTCCTAGAAGAGTGGTGGCCCCGAACATAACGGCCGCAGTGAGTGACGGCTATCATGAAATTGGTAAAGTTATGATTCATCCATTCATATTATAAAATTTTATTTTAAAATAGCGCTTAGCGATAAAATGTATTTTTTGCTGCCGGAGACGCGCCAAAATATTTTAATTATTATTTGAAAAACTTACAAATTCTACGAACGTAATTTTGATACATTTCGTAGCGATTTCGATGCTCCGTTTGTCGAAATGTGTGAAACGAAACGTAAGCCGCGGGCCGCCATTTACATTGACAAATACTTTTGGCGTTCGTTTTGTCATTCCGTTGCTCTCGAGTTTACGTGAATTTTATATGTTGCTATGATTATTAGCTCCCCGCACCCTAATGAGTAACAGATCCTACCCAAAGCACACAGACTTGTGTTGGTTAGGTTAAGTTAGAACGGTGACCACTTAGCGCGAGCCGAGCGAGACGTGTTGGTAGGTTAGGTTAGGTTAGAACAGTGACTCCCCCCCGGTGGGTTCCCGCATTGTCGAGGCGGGGGGGCTCAGTAGCCGTGGCTTGGACACCCACGGTGAAGCGAAGAGGAACCCTAGGAGGGGCCGCTCGTCAGGGCTTTTGCCGACAAGCCGACGACGTAGCGGCCAACATGTAGGTTGCGGTGCCGCTTGGGCGACATCGCAACTGAGGCGGGCCGCGATGTCGTACCGGAGGCATCGCGGCTGAGGGGTGGAGGCCGCGGCGGGAGAGGAGTGCCGGTATTACGGTGCGCCGCTCTCCCTACCTTCTGCGGCCTTGACGGGGTTGCCACCGTCCGATGGCGGACGCGGTGGGGCCGCAGGGGAAGAGGAGTGTTGGTATGACGTTGGCCACTCTCCCTATCCTCTGCGGCCGAAAATTGGCAGGCGGCGGGGCCAATGTCCTGACCCGTCGCAGGGGGACCAAGGGTGGCAGAGACGGGGTCGTCTGGCGCCCATGTGCTGGTTTGGTCCCAGCACAGCGTGCTATGTGTTCTGGTGCGCCGGTGATGGGGAGTACTCCCCGGAGGAGGGTCCGGTGACGGACAGCCGCGGCGGGTTCACGGATGAGCTGCTAACGCGTGCCCGTGTTCCCGCCATAAGCGGCAGAGGAGGACACCGTGGAGTTTTAGTGGGTTAGAGTCCCACATAACTGCACTATCTCCCCGTGGTAGTGCAGTATGCATGAGCATTTCTCCACGTAAAAAAAAAAAGTTTAGAACAGTGACCACTTAGCGCGAGCCGAGCGAGCGTAGCGAGCGTGCCGCGGCAGCGGCCGGCGAAGCGCCAGAAAGTCACTATCTCCCCGTACCCTAATGAGTGACAGATCCTACCCAGAGCAGACAGGCTAGTGTTGGTTAGGTTAGAAAATTTTATTCAAAGTGGAATAATAGAAAAACTACGCATCTCCGGCAAGAAAAGAATCCGGGGGGTGAAACAGCCATCCCCCACCCTCCCCCCTACACCCCTCCCATCTTCGTACGATGGCGACTTGATATAAGACTTTAACCAAGGTTTGTTCTCGCTAACCCTTGTTCATTATTTCAATCATAATTGTGAAGATAATTGATATTTTACGAAGATCTGTGATATTTTACTAAATTATACAAGACTGTCTGTGGACTTTTCACTTCACTATACTTCACTTTTGAGTTTTGATTTTGACATCTTGTACCTGTACGGGAAAATAAATAAATTATATTTTTATCGACATAAAAACTGAAAGTAAAAAATATAGTACAAATTTTTAATTTACTTATATTTACCCAAGTGTGAATGTATACGCGACGAAAGAATTATAAATAGGTATTAGAATGGCTCGACAAGATAAAGGTTCTAAACCGGGCTTCGTGATCAAGCTTTCTAACGAAACAGCGCAAAAATTGGCCGACGAAGAACTACAAGCTAAAACTCAGCTAGAAGAAGCTGCAGCGAGTAAGTCTGAGAGTTCCGATTCGGATACATTAGATAAATCAAAAACCTCTGAAAGTAAGAGCAAAGAGAATACTGATACAAAAGTGACTAATTTGCCTAAACCTGATGAAGAAGATTTATGTTCTAAAAGTGAGGATGCACGTGATGAATCGGCTAAAACTAGCGTAACTGATAAAGATGGCAGTAAGGACAATACAGCATGGGGTGACTATGCACCATATGTTACTTACGAAGGTGAAGACGCTATCTATACTGACCCTTCAAACAATCAAAAGTATACATGGGGCAAAGAATCCAATTCATGGACCTTAAAACCAGCCCAAGAGGTACTTGGAAGAGAATACAGTTATGAAGATGATACACATATTTACACAGAAACTGATGGCTCCAAATTTTTCTGGGATGTTGAAAAGAAAGCCTGGATACCTAAGATTGATGATGACTTCTTAGCTTTATATCAAATGTCCTATGGATTCGTAGATAATACAGCTGATGACAAAGAGAAAAGCAAAGCAGAGGATAAAAAGAAAGAACAACAAAAGAAAGCTGAGCTTGCTGCTGGAGTGAAACGGAAAGCTGAACCACAGTGGTTCCAGCCATCAGAGGATACAAACACAAAGGTATATGTATCCAATCTACCTCAAGATTTAACTGAAGAAGAGTTTGTAAATTTCATGCAAAAGTGTGGCCTTGTTGAACGAGACCCTGCTAATCAGAAGATGAAAGTTAAACTGTATAAGGATAAAGAACATGATTGTTTCAAAGGTGATGCACTGTGTACATACATCAAAATAGAGTCTGTTGACTTGGCATTAAAACTTCTTGATGGCAGCGATTTAAAAGGCAATAAAATTAAAGTGGAAAGAGCATCCTTCCAAATGAAAGGTAATTACAATCCTGCTCTAAAACCAAAGAAGAAAAAGAAAAAAGAACTTGAGAAACTAAAGAAAATGCAGCAGAAGTTGTTTGATTGGAGACCTGAAAAGTTTATTGGAGAAAGATCAAAACATGAAAGGATTGTCATAGTTAAGAACTTGTTCCACCCAACTGATTTTGATCAAGATGTCCAATTGATTCTAGATTATCAGCAAGACTTGAGAGAGGAGTGCACAAAGTGCGGGGAAGTTAGAAAAGTGGTCATCTATGATCGGCATCCTGAGGGAGTAGCCCAGATAACTATGAAAGACCCAGAAATGGCAGATGCAGTTGTTTTACTCATCAGTGGAAGGTGGTTTGGCAAGCGGCAGATCACTGCTGAAATATGGGATGGTAGAACAAAGTATAGGATTGCTGAAACTGATTCTGAAATTAGTAAGAGGATAAATAAATGGGATCAATTTCTAGAAGGCAAAGAAGGTGAAGAAGCCAAGAAGAATGGCTCAAATGATGCAGCTAACAGTAAAAATGAACAAAGTGCTGTTACTGATGAGGTTGTAAAGGTGAAAACAGTTGAAGAAGTTGATGATAAAAAGGGTGATGCAACTAATAAGGTTTTAGAGGATGCAAATAGAACTGAAGATGCTGATAAAACTGATGAGGTTATGGATGTTGTTGAAACGGGTGAGAAGACAGAGTAAATTTTAAAAAGTATGAACTTTATACAAATGTTTTATGTAAGTGACATAGTAATAAATCAATAAAGTCAAACATGTTCTTTTATACTTTACACATGACACTGGTAAAAAAAAATTTAATCGATTGACGACAGTTGGCTTTTAATTCAAAAGCACCCTCAAATCCTCAATATAGACCACAAGTCTTTTTTTGCATTGTCGCCGATCCGTTTTTTACTAGATCTTACCTAACTTTCTTCCGAAACAGGTCCATGACGTGTTTTCTGTAAGGTGAAACTGAAAACGACATTTCATTGTAAATCTTAAACCTAACTTGTCTCCCGAGGCTCCGACTCATCAGGTGCGTCATGGTTTACTTAAAATACTGTAAGGCTTTCGGTCTTAGCAATTGGTTCTCAAATTGGACTTTGGACCAAGACAGCAAGACAGGATAATATTTTTTTATAATTATTAAACCATGGACGGGATGAGATTAGTTTTCAAAGACAACTGACATATTATTTTATTGTTTTTATAAAGTACGGGAGGACAAGGCGCATGTAAAAACGGGGTAGGAAGCTGTCGCCTCATAATTATTAACCCCTGTGGGAGGCGGACTTGTACAAGCTGTTAAAGGGTCGATGGAGCATCGTACCGATTCCAAGTCCGTTTCCTTGGTGTACAGGCTGCTTTTCCTAATGCGCAAACGTCTCTTTCCACTATCTAAAAAGTAATAGGAGTTTTTAGAAGAACACAGCCACACAGGGTCACGATCACGATTTCATTTACTAGTCTATGGTTCTTAAGCAGAATGGAGACAGGTCTTTGCACTTTTACCAATCCTAATTTAAGAAATAACCATCATACCATAAACAACAAGCCGTCATGTTGTCTGACACCTGACTTTTTAGTTGCATACACAAATTTATCTAATTCGACGTTTTGTAATCAAAAACGTTCACAATAACGCCTGCTAACCAAGAGGCGGATGAATTAAGTTTACAGCTGTGTATTGTTCTATAATGGGAATTGTGTACGGACGCTCGAATACGCGTCTAATACTTGGAGTGAGGTGTCACGTCTAATCGGGGCTTCTCTAGCGGCCGACTCCATGAATAATAACAGGATAATATGTTAACATGGCTGTGCAATCGGACTCTGGAGGGAAGGACGACGTGAAGACACAGTTCGTGACGCGAGAGGGCACATATCGCTTGATGACACTGTCGGAGTATTCGAGGCCTAATCGTGTTGGTTATACGAGTGGCTCCGGGTCTTCACATGTGCGCGTATCGCTGGTCAGCTTGCCGCCGGGGCCTGGGGGCGGAGCGCCCGGTTCCGACGGACAGGGCTCCGACGATAGGATATGCTTCAACCATGGCAAAGAACTTTATGTTTATGTGTATAGAGGTGTTAAAAAGGTAAAGTAACTTGTGTTTTTGCGTTTAAATAGACTAAAATTTAATTAAATACCTTTATCTGGTACCATACCACATGCAATTTGCATAAAAAATAGATTGAGGGTTGGTAATACATTACAATTAAAAAGCTATTTGATTGACAGATTCATTTTGTCATTTATTTTGATAATCTAGAGTGAATACTCAAATATAAAATGTATGATATTTTAGACTTTCCAATTTCTAATAGTAATAAAACATTCTGGGCTCAATTGAATTACCCAACACCGCCTGCAGCCATATTTGCAACAATTCCATATCTAAAACAAACAGTCTATACTTATCTAAAAATAGGATCTAGATATAAATAACCTTAATTGGTCATTATTAAGTGGGTGTGTTTGTACAATGGCATAGCAACATACTCCTGAGCCAAAATAACTTTTATGATTTAGTTTTAAATAGCACAAGTTTAAACAAGCTGATGAACAACTGTTTTGTTCAAGCCATTTCATGTTTTGATAGACATAATATTGTGTTGTTCAATTCTTTTATCTACTGAGATAAAAATAATGAATCATTTGGGATAAATGGAAAAGAAAACCTGAAATTCTAAATATTTCTACTACCAACCTAAATAGGCCTGAGAGACCATTGCAGTAATTAGATTAGATTAGATTTTTTTTTAGATATATGTTAACAGTATACAACTGTTATACATATATAATTCACCGCATCACATATCACATGTGAGGATGTAATAGCTGCATCAGTGAACAGTATCCGCATTACTGAATTTTGGGTCAAACAAATTTAAAAAACTATTTTTTGTTATTACAAGAAGATAGGTAATTTATTCAAGTATATTTTGACAGTAGTATACTGCCACGTTTTTTTTATTAAAAAAAATCTGTTGTACCTACATAATTAGAAATATTTGAAGGTTCAACTTTCCTTATGAAAGCAGTATTCTATAGGTTCTGTTTACCCCTAAGGATCAGGTGCTAAATATTATGCTGTATTTGCTCTTTTAATAACAAAAATTGCCTATAAATATTCTTTATTAGCCACTAGTATATTCTCATAATGCACTCCACTCATACATTTGTACGTCCGACAGGGCATGTCACTATATTACACACTTCCTCGGCAGGCGGCAGATCTCACGAAGCCAGTTGACAAGAAGATGTACAAAGGCACAAACCCAACCTGTCATGACTTCAACACCGTCACGATGACACCGGACAGTGTGTCGCTAGTTATAGGATTTTCTACCGGCCAAATACAACTCATAGACCCTATTAAGAAAGAATTAAGTAAATTGTACAATGAAGAGGTGAGTTATATTTTACTTTACCTTATCTTTAGAAAAAAAATTACATGTCTATGTATTACAATTGTGACCTTTTTGCCAATAGCATATATAGATGGATGGAGTATAAAAATGGATCAGCAACACTTAATCTCTTGCATTCTGAGATAATAATGTAATACAAAAACTTAAAAATAAAATTCCAGTCATATTTAAGTAAAAGAGGTTTTCTTGAGTTAGTATAGCAATATATAACAATATATATATAACAATAGCAATATATAGCAATAGCAACTACTAAAATCGCACCAGCTTACGTACAAAAATCGTAAGCCGCCACTTTCGCGCTCAGTCCTGTGCACTGCGGACTGGGTAATGCGGGCCATACACGATCAAGTTCACCGTCAAGTTTGCAGCGGACTTGAATCCGCGTCCAGTAAACTTGACGGTGTATGGCTATGGGTATGCATGATAAGTAGCCATACACCGTCAAGTTTACTGGACGCGACTTCGAGTCCGCTGCAAACCTGATCGTGAATGGCCCGCATGAGCGTGGGCGCTGGCGCTAGGCCCCGGGGGTGGGGCAAGACGGGTGTCGCACGCAGCGGCGTCTTTAAATCGATTTGATTTTCCCATCACTAATATAATGCTTGTGTGACGTTATGGTAGGTAGTCAAAAAAATGCCACGCTTGGTTTTCATACAGATCGTGATACTTGCGTTATCTAGGTCTATCTATATCTGTTCTGCCTACATTGATGGGGACAAGGCGTGACTTTATGTATGATATATGTATTTATTTTTGCTTACCTACTTTAGGATATAATATATTATAATCAGTAACAGAAAAAAAAAAGTTGCCTACTAAAAACCAACTACGACACAAATGCCCATTAAAAAGGTATTAAACAAGGCTAATAACAAAATAACATCGGTTTTCGTATAACCGGAGCTCGTTTTTAAAATACGACGAGTAGTTTGGCAGTTATGACGGAACAACGTAACATACACAACCATAGCATAGTCTGTTAAAATTATAACCCTCCTTCCGTCCTTTGGTTTTGCCGTAGTTGGGTGCGGGTCGACGGTCGTAAGCGTGTCTAGGTCTACCGAGCGACATTTCCTGGCCTTGATTCCCAATTTTGGCTAATTTCTTCAGTATTGTTGGTATATTTCCGATTCAAATCCGAAAAAATCATCCTATTTCTAGGTGCATGCAAATACAGGACATCGGCAGGGTCATCCACGACCAACCTGTTACCATAGATGCAGTACATGATTCAGACCCTCCTCCGCACGCTGAAATTTTTCGTCGGTTATTGAAAAAAATAAATCTGTTCCATACATTTCCACCCATTTTCCACCGCATATCTATTGCACTTTTCTATGAAACAGCTATTTTTTTTTGTGGTGAATTCATGGTTTCAGTTTACGCGTCGATTTCCCTGCCACCCTGCCCTGTATATTGTTTCGGTTCACAAATCGACCATTGCGCCAATCGAGCCAAAGGTCTACGTCGCTGAAATCGACCCTATTCCGTAACACTGTCAATCTGAATCATTTTGAAGGATATGCTAATTTATTACTTCGTATGTTCGAAAAATGTGTCTGCTCAACAACGTAAATAACGCAATGAATGTTGTCGAACTGTCAAAATGAAATCCATAGCTACTGGCAGTGAGTTATGCAATTACCCTGCTGAAGTATTCTGTAAAAAAAATCGCAGAGATAATGTGACCGCCGATGAGGTAGGCAGTCTTCTTCTTCTTAGCGCGTCGATAGCAATCTAAATGAAGTCGGCCTAGAAGTCGGCTACTTGCTTGGCGCCATCACCAGCGTCCACCAGTTCCTGTAGCGTGCAGCTGACAAGACACGCAGGACACGATATTAAGTGTCCCATCGTTTGTGGAGCAGCACCACATTTACACTCCAAGGCGGAGCCGTCTATGAATCTCCACCTGAACAGGTTTTCCTTGCTTCGGCCAACTTGGGTCCGGATTCTGTCAGACTTCACTACAGTCGATAAATATTTATATAGCAGTATTTAAGATTTCTAGTACATGGATATTAAGTTGAAGTAAACAAAACATATCTTTACAATTTCTGTCCCCTATTATGTGTTATTATAAGCTTTGTTATGAAGATTAACTTCTTGCAAATGTAGTAGTAGTACCTATATTATTTTCCCTTTCTTAGAAGGCCTTGAGGAATCGGAGAATTCTATTTTTAATAGTGTTGGTTAGGTCAGTATGTAGACCGAAATGGCAAAGTGACCGGGTAAAAGCCTTTTAGAATTCGGATTTGACTCTATACAGTCATTCAGTCATTGGTAGATTATCATCCTTCCGCACCTCATCATCTGCCTAGCCTTTTCCCAACTATGTAGGGGTCGGCTTCCAGTCTAACCGGATGCAGCTGAATACCAATATTTTACATGGAGCGACTGCCTATCTCACCTCCACAACCCAGTTACTGAGTAATACGATACTCCTTGGTAAGACTGATTGTCAGACGTTCGGGCTTCTGACAACCCGTAACGACTGTCAAAGATCCACGAATGACAGCCGGGACCAACGGCTTAACGTGCTTACTGCTTACCGAGGCATGGAGGGGTCTCGGTATGTAAAGATGGTCACCCACAGAACGACCGCAAGCGTAAATTAAACTGATCGATCGACCTGTGCGGCTGTTATTATTTAGCCACGGTCCCCTCCTATCATCATTTCGCACCTATCCCAATTTCATTGGACTTGCTTATATACATAAGTCGTCATTTCAGTAGTAAACTTTCTGGTCATAAGCATAACGTCTTTCACACAATCATCGTTTCTTTGGCCTTCCTTAACTTTTAGAATTATCGTCATATTAGTGAGTGCATTAAAGGATAGACAAGTCACGATCCTCAAGTACGTCAGGCGCGTCCTGGCTAGTCAGCCTTGCATCCAAACTTGCTGATAGGTAAGTCATTTCAATGTCCACACATGGAACATTGAGGGCGTGGAAACGAAAACTAGCAATTGTTAAACAGGTTTGGCATTAAGAAATACTTTCGATCTTCATGTTCTTGATTTGTAGCCATCTTTTGTAGGACATAGGCCTCTCCTAAGTGGTGTCACACTCACAACAGTTATAGTTCTCCCTCTTCCGTATCCAGTCAGTCCCAACCGCCTACATGATGTCCAGTAGTCACTACGTACGTTAAAACAATGCAATCTCTAGCACATCAGGATACATTCGTCCTTCATCCTACGTACCTATTTGATAAAGTGAAGTACCATTTTTATTGCTAGGCGCTGCTTTATCATTAGCCAGTTATCATGAGCGCATCCTATGTATTGTACCTATTACATGCTCTGTATTATAATGTTACGATTAAATGGGGAATGTTGATAAGGTAATAATCTACGTAATATTACATTATAAAGGTTAGAATATGGACATACCAAACTGTTGCCCGCGAATTGTTTCGCACACAAACGTTTTCGACCCCCCTTTTTGATATACTCGGGGTAAAAATCACGAAAAATCCTTTCTTAGTTCATTTTACATTTTCTGTGTTTATATACTTTTCTTTATCTTTTAGTTAGACACGGAACTAATTTGTAACACAGGTGTATAGATTCGCCCCAGATTATGTAAGTTTGTCAAAAATTAATCAACAATCTGGTATTACATAAAATGAATTCTGTTGGTAATTTAAATTGATATACATTTGGGTCGTGGGAATTTGTTAAACTGTGGACAATAGAAAGTTTTAATTGTAAATGGAGTATGAGATTGCATAAAGCTGTATTTTTTGCTGTAGCTATACGATTCAGAATAAAAAATAACACAATAATTAGTTATATCTTACTAGAAGCGCCCCGCGGTTTCACCCGCATAAGTGTCGATCCCGTTCGAAAGACACGTAGCGCCATCTATTATCATAATAACGTAATTGTTGTTTTACTCGGAAACAGCACTTTTTTCGGGATGAAAGGTACCCTATTTGACATTATAAATAATTCTGCCAATAATTTGGTCACTATTAATGACATTGCTAATAATTTAAATTAGAAATTAAGACAATAGAGGCAACCTCTAGCTATAATGTACGCAAAAAAAGCTTAAAATCAGTCAATAGTATCAACCTAGTGCATCAAAATATTCAAGGATTTATGAACAAAGAATTAGAAGTAGAATTATTTATGAATTTTAATAGTATTGACATACTTTGTATAACAGAACATTGGCTGAAAAGCCACCAGTTCTTGTTCAATTTTAATAATCACCAGGTTGGTAGTTCGTTTAGCAGAACAAATGCTATACATGGTGGCTCATTAATTTTAGTAAGTAACCAGCTCAAATTTAAAGATCGTATAGATATTGTGAGCCTATCAGTTGAGCGTATGGTTGAAATTGCCTGTGTAGAATTGGAGCACTCTATTGTATTAAGTGTGTATAGACCCCCTTCAGGATTGTATGACTGCTTTGAAAAGGTAATGGATGAAGTGTTACACAGGATTTGTAACTCAAACAAGTCCGTTATCATTTGCGGTGATTTTAATGTCAATTTATTAGAAAACTCAGGTTCTTGTAGTAAAATTTTAAGTCTGTTTCAGTCCTACAAACTTCTAAACCTATTTTTGGAGCCCACAAGAATAACCCCTACTAGTGCCACATGCCTAGATAATATATATACAGATATTATACCAAGCCACAAAGAAATTATAACTTTACTAGATTCTGATCATTGCGGGCAAAGGATTACTATTCAAAATCAAAACAAAAAAGTGGCTAAAAAGGATATCACTGTTAACCCCAAAACTGCAAGTCGCTTGGAGGCTTTTAAAGTTAAACTCATTGATAAATTACCAGTTTTGTCTATTCATGCTGATCCTAATCATCTTTATGATAATTTTTTTAATGTATACTGTAAACAATTTGATTCCACCTTTATTCCCAAGACTATTTCGGTTAATAGTAATGCATCGTTCAGTGATTGGGCTACCATTGGTATTCATAAAAGTAGAACACGGCTTTATGAACTGTACAATGATAGGACTTATATTAACACTGATGAATTTAATTTGTATGTTAGAAATTATTCAAAATTATTTAAAAAAGTTTGTTATATGGCCAAGTCACGTTATTTGAGTTCAAAGATTAAAAACAGCAGTAATGTAATTAAAACGACTTGGAATATTATTAATAGTGAAACGGGAAGATCTAGTAACCGAAATACTGACTACAGCCTGTCTATTAATGACAACATAATAAAATCAGACACACAAGTCGCCGAGGCATTTGAAAATTTCTTTTCAGATATTCCCGTTTCAACTACTAAATCACTAAACTCATCACCTTCTGTTGCTGAGTCTTTGCTTAAAGAAAATGTTAATGGTTGCGATTCAGAATTTCATTTTGAATATATTACCTGTAGAGATATAATTAAAACCTTTCACACTTTAAATGTAAAAAAGACTGCAGATCTGTGGGGTAATTCTGTAGAAGTAGCCAAGTCTATTATTGACATTGTAGCGCCTACTCTAGCTATTATCTTTAATAGTTGTATTGACAATGGGGAGTTTCCTGACCTTATGAAAAATAGTAAAATAATACCTTTGTTTAAATCAGGTAGTACATCAGACCCCACAAATTATAGACCTATTTCTGTACTACCTACCTTTAGTAAAATTTTTGAGAAATTAATTTTAGACCAAATGCAAAGATTTTTTAATAAACATAAATTATTACATAGCAAACAGTTTGGTTTTACAAGGGGTCGTTCAACTACTGATGCCGGCGTTGAACTATTAGGACATATTTATAATGCATGGGAAGATAAATGCGATGCCTTGGGCATCTTTTGTGATTTGTCCAAGGCATTCGATTGCGTTCTTCACGAAACGTTAATCAGGAAACTCCGCCACTACGGGATCCGAAACACTGCTCTGGATCTTCTTATTTCATACTTGAGTAAAAGGATTCAGAGCGTTGACGTTAATGGAAAAAGATCACCCGGATCTATAGTAACAATGGGAGTCCCACAGGGCTCAATTCTTGGTCCTTTCTTGTTTCTCATTTATATTAATGACTTGCCGTACCTCATAAAGGATCATCATGATATAGTGTTGTTTGCAGATGACACTTCTCTTTTGTTTAAACTTAAACGTCAGCAGTTGGTTACTGACGATGTAAATAGCGCGATCTCGAAAGTAGTCCACTGGTTCAATGTTAATAATTTGCTTCTAAACGAGAAGAAAACCAAATGCATTAAGTTTACGCTACCCCACGTAAGGCAGGTGAAAACTAATGTGTTGATAAAGGGCGAGGAATTGAATCCTGAAGACAACACAGTATTCTTGGGCATAACTTTGGATGCTAAGCTTCAGTGGGGTCCACATATAGATAAATTGTCAAAAAAGCTAAGTTCTGCAGCATACGCTGTTAGAAAAATTCGAAATTTAACTGATATAGAGACTGCCCGTTTAGTGTACTTTAGCTATTTTCATAGTGTAATGTCGTACGGCATTCTATTGTGGGGAAATGCCGCCGATATTCAGACTATCTTTGTTTTGCAGAAGCGAGCTGTTCGATCAATTTATAAATTAAGTCCGAGACACTCTCTCAGAGACAAATTTAAAGAGATTAATGTAATGACTGTGCCTTCTCAGTACATTTATGAAAATCTTTTATATGCCCATAAAAATATAAAATTGTTTAAAAAATACAGTGATATCCATAATATAAATACTAGAAACAAACACAAATATGTTGTACCTACAACCAGGCTCAAGAAAATAGGTGGCTCGTTCAGATGCCAATGTATACGCTTTTACAATAAACTACCAAGCCACGTTCAAGATCTAAGCCTTAATAAATTCAAATCTTTCATTAAACGTAAGTTGTGCCAGAAAGCCTTTTATACCGTTAAAGATTATATTGAGGACAAAAAGGCTTGGGATTGAGCTGCTTCCAATTTCTGCATTTTGAATGATTTTTTTCTTTTTTATATACACATTGACATTGATGAATATTTTTTTTTTAAACAATGACATTTGCTTACTTTGTAAAGTATTATATTATTTTTTCATTGTGAATGTGAAGACGATGTGGGTCATTTTACATACTTATATATATATTTTTTTATTATTCTCTCTGTTCTGTTTTTTTTTCTCATGGTCTGGCAGTTTGAGTAATTTATGTGGCCTACCCAAATGTCCTTTCTTTGGTATTGTTCGTCGAATCGTTGAGCTCCTTAAGTCTTGAGTTGAGCTGCACGATTTTTGACAAATGCGTGCACTGACTGGACAGGTCCTCTCAATCTGTGTGGTTCTTTCCTCAAAAGACCACCTCAGACATCGATCTACATGGTCTTCATATAACCTGACCAAGATTATGTCTGGACTTTAAAAGAGACTGTGACCTCTGAGTTTGTTTCGGCCTTTCTTCTCAGAGTAGTCAGATAGGAAACGCCGACTTCATCTAGTTATAAAAAACATGACTGACGTGTAAAAGTGTTTGTACAAACCTACTTACAAAAAATAAAATCATTTCATTTCAATCATTTCATTTCATCATCATTTCATTTCATTTCATTTCATCATATGTCCGTTTCTGTACACCCGACAACGTATATGCAAAATTTCAGGATGTTCGGTTCAGTGGTTTAGGCGTGAAAAGGTAACATAAAACTTACTTTCGCATTTGTAATATTAGTTAGGAAGTTAGGATTTTATAGTAATTACCACAAGACGCATTACCGCACGACCACGTTACCTATAGTATGTTATCTATGATTAACCAAAATACAATCCACACAGAGTTTACCAAAGATCAATATGTACAGTCAACAAAGCAGTTAAGTATACAGGAGCGTCGGATATAGTTGAAGTTTACTAAGAAACCGATGGATGTTCTGGACTGACATTTAATTTAATAAATGGAGCTGTTTGTTTTCTATTAATAAACTAAAATTTTATTCGAGAATATCCATCGGTTTCTTAGTAAACTTCAACAATATCCGACGCTCCTGTATACTTAACTCCTTTGTTGACTGTACCTAACCATATTCTGGATGAATGTCTTTTCTTACGGCCGAACCCAATTACCATCTATCACCAGTTTTGGCATACTGGAGAAACCATCTATCTCTGGTTTTAACGTCCCAATAATCTATATCAGTAGCGATCTGTATGATAATAAATTATACTGGCTACCATCAGTAGTGATCTGTCAATAGCAATAGGTTATTGGGTTCGACCGTTAGTCGCATCTGCACCATTTTCGTCGGTATCGCGATGTCTGCGAGTCAGTTGAAAGTTATACCAGGAATATTAAATAATTTTCGAGAAATCAACCTTTATTATGCTCATAAAACCTTTAATTACCACTTTGCGTGACTAGGATATTACCTACTTACCTTACGTTAAATATTTAACTATCTTTTTACAATGTATTTTACGTGATATTAACTTATTAATGTAATCTATTTTCAGAGACTGATTGACAAAACCCGAGTGACGTGCATCAGATGGGTGCCGGGCTCCAGCAACCTGTTCATCACGGCGCATGCGTCGGGGCAGCTCTACGTGTACAACGAGGAGCTGGCGTGCGGCACCGCCGCGCCGCACTACCAGCTGTTCAAGCAGGGCGACGGCTACTCCATCCACACGTGCCGCACCAAGTCCACGCGCAACCCGCTCTACAGGTGGCTCATCGGCGACGGCAGCTGCATCAACGAGTTCGCCTTCTCGCCCTGCGGCGCCAACCTCGCCGTCGTCTCGCAGGACGGCTTCCTGCGCGTGTTCCACTACGACACCATGGAACTCATCGGCAGGGCGAGGTCCTACTTCGGCGGCTTCCTCTGCGTGTGCTGGTCACCCGACGGCAAGTACGTCGTCGTCGGCGGTGAGGACGACCTCGTCACCGTGTGGTCCTTCAGCGAGAGGCGCGTCGTGGCGCGGGGGCAGGGACACAGGTCGTGGGTCTCCGTCGTCGCCTTCGACCCCTACGTCGTCAGCTTCAGCGAACCCGAAAGCGAAGAAGGCGTCGAAGATGACAGACAGAAAAGTGAAAGTGTGCAGTGTTATAGGTTAGGCAGTGTATCTCAGGACACACAGTTGTGCTTGTGGGATCTCACCGAGGACGTGCTGAAGCCGCCCGTCAGGGCGCGGGCCTCCGCGCATCTCTCACCCAATAGTCAAACATTCTCCCCAAACGGAGTCCCCGGTATGAAAATACCAGCGCCTAAAGGAGCTAAAACTAATAAAATAGGACACAAACACGCCGAGCTGAGCGGGTCGAATGCGGCGGGCAAACCGTCCGGCACGAAGCAAACGAAAGCGAAAGTGAACAACGTTTCGACACTAAACATTAGCGTGGGGAAAGCGAAAGAAGAGACTTCGGGATCGCTCGGGGTGAACTCGTTGACGCAGCGACTAGCCGGGTTTTCTTTCGGGGAGCGGCGGTCGGAGCACCGCAGGAACTTTAGTCTGACATCAAAGCCGGCGGAGCAGAAGTCTTCTGCGTCGAACAGCGTCGCGTTGAGAGGGAAGTCTGCGGGCGCGCAGTCGAACGACTCGTACGACCCTCTGAAGTTGATCGGCACGCCGTCGTGTCCGCGGTTCGACGAGTGCCCGGTGTTAGAGCCGCTGGTGTGCAAGAAGATCGCGCACGAGCGGCTGACGGCGCTACTGTTCCGCGCGGAGTACTTCGTGACGGCGTGCGCGGACGGCGGCGTCAACACGTGGGCGCGGCCGGCGCGCGCGCACAACGGCGACGCGCGGGCGGCGCGACGCTTCGAGCGCATCGACCTCGTCGACTAGTCCGCGCCGCCCAGGCGACACCGCCGCACACAGACCGCCACACTCCTGCTACTTCTCCTCCTAGTCTATACCAACGTTTTGGACACTTACATTTCGACAGCCTGGTGACGATAGCTGTTGAGCAAAATAGATTGGTATTACAGAAGGCCGGCTGCAGACAACGTGCGATAACAGGTGCACGCACACAGGCGGGTACGTACGGCGATCTCAAACAAATACCAGTCGCGCATGCGCTTGGACTCCCAGTTCGTAGACACATGTCTTATTTATTATTATTTAAATAAAAACGATCGTCACGCCACCTTCGCCTTGGTCTACCTCGACGGCGATGTCCTGCCTCAGGCGTCCAGTGAGTGACGATCTTTGCCCATCTCTCCGGGTGCATTCGTGAGACGTGTCCGGCCCACTCCCACTTCAGCCTGGCTGTTTTTTCTCTCGCGTGACGATCTAATAACATTCGCAGGGCCAACATGGCCAGAGATCGCACAAGACAGGGAGGTTTGGAAGGAAAAAGGGGAGGAGATAATAATAATAAAAACGTTGCCCCACACTAGGAATTTCTCTTGTGGGTGCGTTTACAAACATTTAAACTCACATACACAAACAGCCAGACTCGGAACAACTACTTGTAGGTCATACAAATATTTGTTCCGTGCGGGAATCGAACCCGCGACAAGCAGCGCAGCAGTCAATCGCTTAACCGTGCCGTCGAATGTCTATGTGGCCGTGCGTCTTCGCTCTTTGTATAGAGCGGTGCCGAACTTCTGTACCTATCTATTTTGTGGTTATTGTCTTGGACCTTTCCAAGAATTATTAAGAGTAAATGATTAGTACAATATTATAGTTGAAAATATATTTCCTTACTTTAGCAGCACTGCAGGTTGTAAGTAGCCGTTGTTTAACGAAATAGCTGTTATTTCGTTATGTTGCGGACAAATAACGTTCACGTTATAGTTATTCGGAAGTAGCAGTTATTTGATGTTGTTTCACAGCGAGATTTTAAAAATGTTGTGACGGTGTTGCTTTAAAAATTTTGGATAGACTAAGATGTTAAAAGTTTGGTTGTTTGATATACTCTGGGTTGTCTGCAGCGGTGTCGCTGGTTGTAAGTTAAACTTGTGAGTGGTGTTCGTGTGCTATTATTCCATGTTAGACACATTGTTCAGAATGCGTGTGAGTGTATATGTCGTGTCCTGGAGCTCTCCTGTGTATGCCAATACCATTCATATATCTTCATAAGTTTCCTGATCGCAGCCAAAATTGAGGCTTAGAAAGTTTGAAATGTTTGCACCGATTTTCAGAAAATTTACACTTTCTGGTTTATTAATATTGTATTTCTACGCGAATCTGGGAATGATAATATTAATGTATAATGTTGCTGTTCTTTTTATGGGGTTTACTCACACTAAGGCTAACTCTTGACCATAACATTAAATAATTACGATTTTCATTATGGTGTGCTGACCCGTTATGTTCAAATATGGTATGGTTGCCAGTAGTAGACGCAAAGAACTAGCAAAACTATTATGCCCTACAAAATGAGCCTTATTGTATTCTTGCTAGAAATTATTTTAGACAAATCTTTCGTTTCTTATACATGTTGTTGAACCCTTCCTTGCTCTTAGGTGTTTGCACGACACGTTACTAAACTAACACACTAGTTAACTGTAACTAAATTGTGATACTCCCTAAATTGTTGGTAATCTGTCCTTATATTAATAGTACTGGGTAGAGATAGCAACAGACTTAAATATTGTTAATATTTGCTTGATAGTTTTATCGAAATGTTTTCAATTATTAATAGAATAGTCTACGTGCGCATCGGCATTCTGTTCTTATACGAAGTCAATACAGGAAAGTTCCAGTTGTGGGTTCCACTAAGCATTTTCTAGAGTTGTAATGATATACGATGAAAAAAAAACATTTTAGATAGCAATAGATATGAGATTCGTAACTATGTATAGACAAATGTATATTATAATTAAGAAAAAACGTTTTTTTTCGGCTCACATCTGTAAATATAGTTCGTAGGTCAAGCGATCTGATCGCTTCATATTCGCAAAACACGTGCGCTTTCATATTAAAGCTATTTATTACGATTTTTTTATTGATTTAAATGTTGTTGCATCGATTGACGTGTCTGTAAGACTTGCAGTGTTTAATCGTTTAACTATTTTTTTTTTTAAATATTGTGAGACTCTTTTAAGTTGTTAATTATTTAGATATTAGTTGTTAGTGTGTAGTTTAGTGAATTTATTTTATCATAGATCAACATTTGGTTCTATATTTTTGCTGTCGTCGTGTAGATAAATTGATATGAGAGCGCGGATTTGAAGAGGATAGATTTTATTGGAATGAATATAACATTATTAGTGAAATTATATAAATGCTCTAAAATCCATTTTTTGGCATTGACTATTGACATATTACGACCAATTTTAGAACGTGTGGTGTATCTAAAGTCAATGATTACCACCTAAGACAACAACCATAAGATTTATAATAATCTATTTCATGCTAGTATTCCGTATTTACGCCTTATTAGCACTGTGAAGTAAAATTTTAATTAAATAAATAAACGCACTGTGAATGAGACTACCTTTTCACAAATCCGCGCTTGAAATAATCTTGATCCTAATCTATTTTTAGATATTTTCACAATTTGTCCATTGCTAATTGCAAATTAAAACTTAGCAAGAATATAAATAACGGTAAAATAACTGTTATAACAATGCAATTAGCGTAGTAACGAAATAACTAAAGTCTTATATTCGCCTAAATTATTTGTTAAAATTATGTTTTATAGTCACTATTATTTATGTGTATAGCGTATAACGTTTTATTTTAATTTTGAAAATCGACATTATAAATGAAATAACGTTATTTGTGGCACCGTTATTAGCCGTTACTTTTGGTTGAAAGAAATGACGTTTTGAAAATAGCTGTTAGGCATGTTGCAAAATATTAAACAAAAAAAAATTATGTGTCATTTTTTACCGTATTGTAAAGGAATGTTTTCTTTTTTGTGGCCTTATAAATGTTACTTATTATGAATATCAGTGGCTGCAATCAAACTTGCCTTTCTTATTTATGTATGTCAGATAATTTAAATAAGTTTGTAATAAAGACAGTAGTTGTGATTCAGGGCTAAATATGGCCAACATTGGAGCGAACTTGAGACAAAGTTGACAACACAATGTCTTTGTGGATTCTTAGCGACCTGCTATTTGTCCCAATGTTAAGAGCTAATGTGTCTCTTGCGCATCGTGATATTGCATTCTAATGTTTTAACTAAATACGATACTAGTCGTAATGTGCTATTATTGGTACAGTCACGAGCATAAGTATGTATACACTTGGCTTTCTTCAAAGGCAATTTTCTCCTTTATTTTTGAATGAAATTTTATGTTATTACGAACATAGTATTTTCGAACCCATATGTTTATATAAAGTGTCGTATTTCAACGTTGCATTCGTCATTTCACGAAAAAATCGCAATTGAAAGTTGCTAAGTGTTGACATATTAGTGCTCGTGACTGTACAACTTGAGCCTTGGTAACGTTATAAAGTTTTATAGTTATTTGTACAGAATAGGGTAACGTCTTCGATAAAAGTAGCTGTATGAAAAGACCTAATAAATGTAAAATACGTAACGACATGAAATTAAATGATCTCAAGCAAAATTATCTTATAACTATCGCTTTAAAATCGCGATGCGCATCGCTTAAGAGACGAGAAAGTCCTGAATATTTCTAACAAATTATTTATTTAATAAACATCTTTTATAATTCCTAAATTGCATCGTTATCGATAATAAATTGTCCTTTGTGAGGCCAGCAGCTACTCCAACGTTTCTGCTACATTCAACGAGCCATTTATAAGTTTTAATTTCATACTTAATACTAGGTTGTGCTCATAATTATAATGTTAGCCTTTGAACAATCACTGACGCGCTGTTTTGACTGTATGTGAATAAACTATTTTAATACTTAATTGCTTTTTTCGAGGCACAACTTTATCAACCGAGGCATACCTTTAATCAAGAAAGGCATACCAGTTAAGTTGCCAATTGCTACCCCAGTATTATTGCATTTAATTTCGTGTGATACTCTATTTATAAAATGGTGGATAATTCCTATAGATTGATAAAATTTACAAGACTGGATTTATGGAAAATCAAGATAATGGTTTTAAATGTGGATGGATAAATTGGCATACTGTGTGTGGTATATTTGTGTACAGTCGAAACAGCGCTTGAAAATATTTTATTTTAATAAAAATGCAGTGGACACAATGCAAAGCGACTCGGAAGACTTTAATAAGCCTCGGTAAAAGTAACTTTTTGTGTGGCGAGGCAGATGTAATAAATCCTCTATCGTGATAAAATATTTGTTAAATTTGCTAGATAATCCAGTGATTGAGTATCTTTGTATTGTGTCATAGTAGAATTAAATAGCTCTCTGTTTTGAGCAAACATTATGGGACTAGGGTTTGCGAGACTGCCTCTATAAGTCTTTCCTAAAAGTTAATGATTACATGAAGTCAAATATTCTATGAAATATTATTTTTAAGTTTCGGTCTATTTTGAATAGAACTCGAAATTAAACTCTGAATTGTAGAAGGCCCAGTAGTATTTCAAATTGTGGGGTTTTTTCGCCCCTTATTTTTTTCCCACAAACCATAAGCTAGTTTCCAATTATATAATTGTCTTAATTATAGCAGTCTAATAAACATTAGTCCCATACAAAGTTATCTATGTCACCGACATTATGCAGTTATAATGTTTAATAGTTATTAATTTATTGGAGTTCTTTGTTCAATAATAGTGAGACACGAATTACAAGCCTATCAAGTTAATATTTAAATAGAGGATTCTCTTTATAAATTATTGCAGTTTTATTTTAATGATTTCCGAAGAATACGTGTACAGTCAATTGCACGTCAGTGAAATCAATCAATGATGATGAGTGATGGTTGGGGAACTTGTTTAACCGGTTGAATGTCGTAATTACAGAAACAATTAAAAAGCCATTGTGTCTCGCGTGGATCTACGTTCCGACATACTACGGGTTAATTATAAAAATGAAAAATGCAGATTAAATAGAAAAAAAAAACTATGTGCTACGTATGTGTGTGAACACTGAACAGTGAATAATGACGTGAGTGACATTGACAGTAGGTAATGACAGATAAAACAAAACTAAATGTTGTGTTGCCAACAGTGATGCCAATTTGACGATGACGTGGGCGGTTTTCGTAGTGCAATGTGCGGTTGACTGTACCTCCGCAACTGATAGAACCATTTAAACAAAAAAAACAGTTTTTTTTTTGGTAGAATTGGGAAAGATCCGAACCAGTTCGGATCACATACATAATGTGGTTCTCTCCCCACAACATTTCGTGGTAAAGATGGGTTGAAATTATTTTTATTTCTTCGGAGGATTGTCAAATAAAACATCCAAAAACTATATAATCCATATATTAAATTATCTAAAAGCCGGGGTCCCACGCTGTAGTGTCGGACGCGTCCACCATTTTGTAACAAACCACGGTATCTCCCGGCTGGACGTCGAACGGCTGTTCGAAACGAAGACCGCATTCCATGTCTCGCTTTATGGTAGGAACTTCATCTTTTAAATGCTTCATTGATGCTAGTTTACCTGGGGAGTAGAGGAGTATTTAGCATGGAGATAATAAGCCAGATAAAGCAGCGAAAGAATTGATTGAGAATGAAGATTCGCGCTCGAAGTATCAAGATTGTATTGCTGATTATAATCAAGTTGAATTGAGGTTTTTAGGGTTCCGTACCAAAATGGTAAAAAAGAACCCTAATGGTGCGACTCAGTCTGTCTGTCACACCTGGATATCTCCCCTCCCAAACCCCAAAATAACACACTTTTTCAGAAATCATCAATAAAAGTTACATTAGTACCACTATCGGTCAAGGGATGGCGCTGACCTAAAACTGGTGTCACTGACCCTGGCAGGGCCACCATCACGGATTTTAATTTTGATAGCACAAAAAAATTGTCGCTAATTAGTCGAAATTTGTCGCCAAATATCAGAATTTGTCGGTCACTGGTTCAAAAGTTATAAGGGTTTATAGGTGGCCGATCTGGAGAGAGTTTCCCCAGCAGGGCCACATTTATATCTCGAAAACTAGGGCACCTAGCGAAGATCTGTTTTCTCCCATATTTTGTCGTCAATTAGTCGGAATCAGTCGCCAAATATCAGAATTTGTCGGTCACTGGTTCAAAAGATATAAACGTTTATAGGTGGCCGATCTGGAGAGACTTTCCCCAGCAGGGCCACATTTATATCTCAAAAACTAGGGCACCTAGCGAAGATCTGTTTTCTCCCATATTTTGTCGTCAATTAGTCGGAATCAGTCACCAAGTCACAGATTTAATCGGGTTTTCGTTTAAGAGATATAATGAGTTCAATTATTAAGGTATAGTCCAAGAGCTAGATCGAAGAGTTTACGAAAAATTGCCAAGAAAAAATATTTCTATTAATATGTGTAATATACTTCTAGTTTTATCGGTCTAAAGTCCTTAGCAATGTCCGAGAGAGATAAATTCTCAATTAAATACATGTTTTTATGTTTTAAATTACTAGGTTAGAGTGGCTTAAACTTCTTTGAAAACATTAAACCTTGCTCTTGGTCTATTTGGTGTCAAGATGTACAGTCGCATGCAACTGTTTTACCAGTTTACAATGATAACCTCTAATTAACGTTAGAATAATAAAAAAAATATCGTACATTTAGTAATATAAAAAATCCTTTAGAGCAAGTTTGTTTATTTACCTATTTTTTTTAAGTACTTTGTGCGGCGCGAACGCCGACGTTCTATCTTTCTCCCCGTTTTTGTATTTGCGGAATCTAGAGATAACAACACTAGAGTTCGTAAATATTCATAATAAGTTGCATTTTAATTAAACTGGCTGACTTTAACTTACGTGACGGGCAACTTGTTCTAAGTAGCTCGTCTGTACACGCGCATCTATCTCTTTTTTACTTACCGTAAATGAAACGGAGCGCAGCGATCTATCTGCCAGCGACTAAAGTGGTAAGTGCACATTGTGTTAGATAAATAATTACGTAAATTTATTGTAGATTTGTATAAAGGTAGTGAATAAAGCTTTCCTTTTGTGGGTTGAAATTATAGAATAAGTTTATTTTTATTTAATTCTAAACAAACATTCCTCCTTATGACGTCATAGATATTGTCTAGAAACTACACAAAGTATTTTGTACGTGCTTGTACCAATGTATGGGGAAATTTAATTCTTTAATATCTTTTTAATTACACACCGACTAAATCTGTAACTTGGCAACAAATTGCGACTAATTAGCGACAAAATATGGGAGAAAACAGATCTTCGCTAGGTGCCCTAGTTTTTGAGATATAAATGTGGCCCTGCTGGGGAAAGTCTCTCCAGATCGGCCACCTATAAACGTTTATATCTTTTGAACCAGTGACCGACAAATTCTGATATTTGGCGACTGATTCCGACTAATTGGCGACTAAATATGGGAGAAAACAGATCTTCGCTAGGTGCCCTAGTTTTCGAGATATAAATGTGGCCCTGCTGGGGAAACTCTCTCCAGATCGGCCACCTATAAACCCTTATAACTTTTGAACCAGTGACCGACAAATTCTGATATTTGGCGACAAATTTCGACTAATTAGCGACAATTTTTTTGTGCTATCAAAATTAAAATCCGTGATGGTGGCCCTGCCAGGGTCAGTGACACCTAAAACTGCAATATTGTACATCGCAGCGTTAAAATTCTCTGACAAATATAGGCCTCGCTGATGAAAATTTAAAAACATGATTTTACGGAACCCTCTGTGCGCGAGTTCGACTCGCTTTTGACGGGTTTTTTTTAATGATCTATGCAGAAGGCTGTCGTAAAAATAATTATGGTAGTACTACTTTCTCTGAAGATTCTTCAAGCTCGGGACTAAATTAAATGAAAAATCCAGAAAAGAAAGAAAGAAGAAAAAAGAACTGTTTATTCTGCACGAAAACGTTTTATGCAAAGTTAAGCTTACCCTCAAACACGACGTCCTGTCCTCTGACGACTCTATACATAGCGTTTCTAGCGAGAGATCCCTTCACACATCTGCAGCCTGCTACGGGCACCTTCTTCTTGTTTTCCGTCACTATGAATTGTTGCAAGACGTTTGCTTCACCTGAAAAAATAGAAACAGATTTATTAAATAATTTAAAAGTGCATGTAAATAGTTTAAATTGCCAGCTAGTATGCACATTAAGTAAGTAGGTACAGTTAACAAAATAAATGAGTAACTAACACATTATGATGTCATTATTTGCACTATTGGCAAAATACACTAGTTTTTTTCAATTACTTTTAAACATAAAACAGACGAACATTTGATAACTGGGCAGACGCTTAGGGGGCTTACAGGACCTAAACACAAAAAACGCAAGTTTTAGAAACTAAAAGTATATGATCGACTACAGTAAACAAATACAGAAAAATATATGATATTCTTCAGGCTAGATTAGCATATGGTAGATAGTGTGTTGAAAACATAATACAACTAATTTGATACGATAGAAAAAAATCTTTTAAAAACTTTCTTTTTACAATAAAAACCATACTAATCTAAGTAAGTAATACAATCATTCTGATTTTTTGTCAGTTTATTCTACAAGCAACATACTAAAATACTAGTGTTTTTATTTTTTAGTCCAAACAATAGATTTTTTGTAATTAAATAATTGCTTCATATTTTGCAATAAATTACCAGCGTTGTGTCATCGCGCTTCTCTTTCTTTTCTGTGCAGTCCGACAGCGGTCATGCAAGCACCTTAAGGTGCCACTAGTCTATATTTCTGTGCAGTCCGACAGCGGTCATGCAAGCACCTTAAGGTGCCACTAGTCTATATTTCTGTGCAGTCCGACAGCGGTCATGCAAGCACCTTAAGGTGCCACTAGTCTATATTTCTGTGCAGTCCGACAGCGGTCATGCAAGCACCTTAAGGTGCCACTAGTCTATATTTCTGTGCAGTCCGACAGCGGTCATGCAAGCACCTTAAGGTGCCACTAGTCTATATTTCTGTGCAGTCCGACAGCGGTCATGCAAGCACCTTAAGGTGCCACTAGTCTATATTTCTGTGCAGTCCGACAGTGGTCATGCAAGCACCTTAAGGTGCCACTAGTCTATATTTCTGTGCAGTCCGACAGTGGTCATGCAAGCACCTTAAGGTGCCACTAGTCTATATTTCTGTGCAGTCCGACAGCGGTCATGCAAGCACCTTAAGGTGCCACTAGTCTATATTTCTGTGCAGTCCGACAGCGGTCATGCAAGCACCTTAAGGTGCCACTAGTCTATATTTCTGTGCAGTCCGACAGCGGTCATGCAAGCACCTTAAGGTGCCACTAGTCTATATTTCTGTGCAGTCCGACAGCGGTCATGCAAGCACCTTAAGGTGCCACTAGTCTATATTTCTGTGCAGTCCGACAGCGGTCATGCAAGCACCTTAAGGTGCCACTAGTCTATATTTCTGTGCAGTCCGACAGCGGTCATGCAAGCACCTTAAGGTGCCACTAGTCTATATTTCTGTGCAGTCCGACAGCGGTCATGCAAGCACCTTAAGGTGCCACTAGTCTATATTTCTGTGCAGTCCGACAGCGGTCATGCAAGCACCTTAAGGTGCCACTAGTCTATATTTCTGTGCAGTCCGACAGCGGTCATGCAAGCACCTTAAGGTGCCACTAGTCTATATTTCTGTGCAGTCCGACAGCGGTCATGCAAGCACCTTAAGGTGCCACTAGTCTATATTTCTGTGCAGTCCGACAGCGGTCATGCAAGCACCTTAAGGTGCCACTAGTCTATATTTCTGTGCAGTCCGACAGCGGTCATGCAAGCACCTTAAGGTGCCACTAGTCTATATTTCTGTGCAGTCCGACAGCGGTCATGCAAGCACCTTAAGGTGCCACTAGTCTATATTTCTGTGCAGTCCGACAGCGGTCATGCAAGCACCTTAAGGTGCCACTAGTCTATATTTCTGTGCAGTCCGACAGCGGTCATGCAAGCACCTTAAGGTGCCACTAGTCTATATTTCTGTGCAGTCCGACAGCGGTCATGCAAGCACCTTAAGGTGCCACTAGTCTATATTTCTGTGCAGTCCGACAGCGGTCATGCAAGCACCTTAAGGTGCCACTAGTCTATATTTCTGTGCAGTCCGACAGTGGTCATGCAAGCACCTTAAGGTGCCACTAGTCTATATTTTTTCCATACAAATTTCGGGAGAGTATTACTCCACTGTTTGACATTGAGCACCCAAAGTTAAGCATGTTATCGTTTTAACTTATTATTAATTAAATAAAAAATCATTAAAAAGTTATGAGCCCACAAAGATGCTATTTTTAACGTAACTTTGGGTGTAAATAAGTAATAAAAGAACTGTAAAATCTTAAAATCCAAGTCCGTACCGACAAAGATCAGTTATCGAAGAGTTCAATAAACTTTATTTATAATTGATTCATGCAGTGGGTTTTTCATAAAACTCGATTTTCCAAAGTACTTTTTGTTTTTTTTTACGCGCCTATCAGTTCGGAACAGTGTTTCTGTGCGTGAGAACTAGACGTTGTGCCTGTAAACTAGCGTCTAACTGCTCATCACTGATACTAGTTCTGTCAGACATGAAGTCAGGTGAGACAGCGTGCTTTTTGACCATGACCACCAGTGAGTTCGAGCTCGCGACTAGTGTACTCTTAACATGGTGCCTCAGCCCTCTTTGTAATATGCGTGTTATTTATTATATTGTTGTAAGTTTGTTTATTTTCGACTTTATATCAACTCACGTGTGGTTACGTAATAACAGCCGCACTGGTCGATCGATCAGGTTAAGCTACGCTTGCCGCGGTTAATTGGTTCGTGGATGGGTGGCCATCTTTACATCCCCCCCTCCCCTCCGTGTCCGTGTCATTCGTGGATCTTTGACAGTCGTTACGGGTCTTCAGAAGCCCGAAAATCTGACAACCAGTCTTACCAAGGGGCATCGGATTGTGGAGGTCAGATAGGCAGTCGCTCCATGTAAAATACTGGTATTCAGCTGCATCCGGTTAGACTGGAAGCCGACCCCGACATACTTAGGGAAAAGCTAGGCAGATGATGATGATCAACTCACGCATCTTTGAAATTAGTTCGAAAGTCAAGAATCCTACCTATAAACTCTTCCTCTGTCCTCTTGGGTATTCTGTTACTGATCTCTTCCTTCACGTCATCAACCAGTCGGTATATAATGTTGTGCAGCTTCACCGGTATGTACTTCATCTTGGCCTCCGCGGATATAGAGGGAGGACAGTCTACGTTGAACGCGTAGATAACGGCTTTGAAGATTTGTGCTGTCTGCAAGTGAATAAAATAACGAAACTAAACACCCATGTTTGTGGCAGGCACGGTCAAAAAGTGGGAGCTATATGACACTGACATAATTATTAGAGCTTTGCTTTTTTTATAATATCTCCCGCGCCGAAGGCTAGTCTCCGTTGAATTTGGCCGCCGTGGCCGAAATACAGTCTGGAGGACTTTATTTATTTATTTAGAGCTTTCAGAAAAGAATATTTACTGTCTTAACCCAGGTTACCCCGGGCGATTTTTTTCTGCGGCTAATTTGCGTCATGATGAAGTTTTTAAGATCCCTAAATGGCGCAACAAAGCAATGGTCAGAACTACACTATCCCCACACGCTTCAAGCGCGGATCCACCGTTGTCGGTACGACATGAATCATCGGGCAGTTGCCCGCCAGACACAACACCCGTCTGGTCGGAGGACTCCCTTTACTATAGAGTATGAGTGAACTTCACACCCTGTTCCTCATACCTCTATAATATTATATCCTCTAACATGCCTTAATAAAATACAATGAATCGTGCGTAATATCTTGGTCAGGGCGTCATATATTTTGTAAACGTCTCCTTTGTAGGAATGCACTATTACGATCATGAGCGAGTTCATACTTCGACTCGCACTTGGCCGATTTTATTTATTTTTATTTTTCTTTTTCCTTTATTGGCCAACCAACAATTGCTTACACTGTAAATATTTAAAGAAACTTTACCATAATCTAGGGTTAGTGTAGCAATTTCTTACAGGTTAGCACCGCATGCCCCTTAAACATAATTAGTGTGTAAAATTTTCGGGTGGTTGTGACCATAACCTTTTTTGAGGGCTGGATCCGCGCCTGACACGATTAGCTGACAGCACGGTGAGAACAATAATTACGTTTTTACGAACAGATATACGGAAAAGGACACTGCTGTTAGATTATGAAAATATTAACTTACCTCTAAATCATTAGGTGTAACGGGTCCTACACCAAAGTGTACCAGATCGAGCCTCACTGTGTCATGCTCATCATATGTCTCCAAGATGTCTAGAATAGCCTCCACTGACCCGTCCACATCACCTGACAAAAACAATTAAGGAAGGTAAATAAAAATAACTCTTGACACGTGGCAATAAGGTTCAATTTAGCACAAAAAATGAATCTTTTTTTCCTGTGTCCTTGCCTGTCCAGGACTTTTCGATACCATCTTCATTTCACCGGAATCTGAAATGAAGCTTAATGTTGGCACGACACACTGGTTTTTAGGGTTCCGTACCCAAAGGGTAAAAACGGGACCCTATTACTACGACTCCACTGTCCGTCTGTCACCAGGCTGTATCTCATGAACCGTGATAGCTAGACAGTTGAAATATTCTCAGATGATGTATTTCTGTTGCCGTTATAACAACAAATACTAAAAACAGAATAAAATAAATAATTAAGGGAGCTCTTTTTTTTTTCTTTTTTTTTATTTGAAATGGGTTTGCTCTTGACTCTAGTCTAGGTCAGAGTTGACAGAGACAAAGTCGACGATGGAGTGAGCTCACCCAGAAGAAGCCTGTTCACTCTTACTTTGAAGAGATTCGGGTTGTATGAGCTCGGAAACACAGACGCAGGTAAAGAGTTCCACTCTTTTGCTTTTTTTTTATTTTTTTATAAACGGCTCCCATACAACAAACGTGATTTTTCGGCGTTTTTGCCTTGTGGTACGGAATCCTTCGTGTGCGAGTCCGACTCGCACTTGGCCAGTTTTTTATCACGCACTGGATTTTTAACTCTCCGTGTTGAGCCGAGCATTGAGAATCCAACAGATTTTTTTCGGACTATTCTTCTTCTTCGTGACGCCTGGAACGACTGTATTTTAAATCTTGTTTTCCCAAAACTTTGCCACTTCCACTACCTACCACCAAAGGAGCATCTCCCTGCAGGGTGTAACCTTCTGTGGCCCACTTGGAAGTCTCTGAACCGTCTCCGGACACAAGTGGGAAGATGTAAGTCCAACCTGGTAAAGTGGGGCTACCTTGACGGAACGGCAGCAAGGTGTGATTGCGGAGCTATGTCACAAACCATGCTCCACCTTCTATCCTACCCTCTGTGTCCCAAAACATGCAGTCAAAGTGGCCTCTGCGCTACCACCGACAACGCCGTTCAGACTATTAAAAAATAGCCTGTATGCATAGGCTATTTTGAGGGTTTATTCAGCCTATAATGTTCCCACTGCGGGGACACAGACCTCCTTTCTTCTAGAAGAACTGGAGGAGGGAGTGGATTCGGGCCCAGTTTTAGGATATGCCAGTTTCCTCACGATGCGATGTATTCCTTCACCGTTTTGAGAACAGTGGTGATGAACTAATTTGTATAAAGTAAAGCGTACAACTCGTATGTCGGGACCGATACCACTGCTCCTGGGCCACCACTTAACGTAAGAGGTATCTTTTACCCAGTCACTCCATGTAAAATACTGGTATTCAGCTACATCCGGTTAGACTGGAAGCATACCTTAAAATGGTTGGGTAAAGTCTAGGCAGATGATGGTAAACAACTATGTAGTACTAGCAGCGCCCCGCGGTTTCACCCGCCTAAGTTTCGATCCCATGGGAATATCGGGATAAAAACTATCCTATGTCCTTTCCCGGGACTCAAATTATCTCTATATCAAATTTCATCTAAATCGGTTCAGCTGTTTAAACGTGAAGAGGTAACATACAGATACACTTTCGCATTTATAATATTAGTATGGATACTTCACTACATTGCTCGTTGTATGGTCACGTATTTACCTTCTGAGATCACATCATCCCTATTGTTACCGTGAGCAACAGGAAACAGGAAACAAAAATTCATAATTATAAGTTCTTAATACAATGTAATAACTAGTTGTCTCTAATTATTTTAGTATCGTTTGTTTGAACTCTTGTTTCATCGTCAGTTTCAGAAGTATCACCAAATGAATAAATGATTTTATTTCTGTAAGTAGGTTTGTACAAACACTTTTACACGTCAATCATATTTTTTTTTTAAACTAGATGAGGTCGGCGTTTCCTAACTGACTATTCTGAGAAGAAAGGCCGAAACAAACTCAGAAGTCACAGTCTCTTTTAAAGTCCAGACAAAATCTTGGTCAGATCGTGTGAAGACCATGTAAATTGGTGTCTGAAATGGTCTTTTGAGGAAAGAACCACACAGATTGAGCGGACAAAAGCTACTTTTGTCCCGGTAGCACGTTCCCGAGGGATAATTTTCGACATCCACGCGGGCGAAGCCGCGGGCAGAAGCTAGTCACACTAATGTTATAAAGGCGAAAGTTTGTGAGGGGGTGTGTGTGTGTATGTGTTTTTTACTTCTTCACGCTCAAACGGCTGGACCAATTTTGATAAAATTTGGTATGGAGGCAGCTGACACCCTGGATTAACATATAGGCTCTTTATACAGATATTCCCACGGGATCGACATTTACGCGGGTGAAACCACGGGGCACAGCTAGTTATTGACATATAGATAGAAGATAGTCGGCCAGCTGCGTGACACCAACTGCAACAGTGCACGCATACGTCAACGAGGTGCCATCCCGCGCAACTCAGACGATTTATTACATTCCACGCGAACGAAGTCACGGGTAGTTTGTTACATGTTACCTTTTACAATAACGCTGAGTGTGGGATGCAAGTCGTACTGTATCATCTTCTGGCGCGGCCCGGCGGCCCTCAGCTTGTACCGGCCCAGCGCCCGCTTGTGCGCCAGGCGCGCGAGGTACTGCTGCTGGTGGGCGGCCTCCTTAGCGGCGATGACGTCTTGGTCGGCGGCTTGTTTCTCCTTCATGCGCAGGTTGTGACGCCAGCGCATTACTTCGGCCGCGCGTTTCTGTGGGAGATGTATTTAAGTGAAGCTTTTTTTTTTTTTTTTTTTTGTGGATGGGTAATCATCAAATGACCCCCTCTCGCTCTGGGTGGAGCGGAAGGGAGTGTCAGACTCTTTACTGACTAAAAACCGCCCGCGTTCCTTCCTTAGCTCTTTATGTTCCGGGCCAGCGGTAACCCTTTCGGAAAATCCCGCTGATTTCGGACAATCCCGCTGAGATTTAAGTGAAGCTTTGTGTTGTTTGTTTGTGTTTTTTTTTGCTTTGTGTGCATACTCAAAGCAAAAACCACCAGGCTGTGTTTCATGAACCGTGATAGCTAGACAGTTGTCACAGATGATGTATTTCTGTTGCCGCTATAACAAGAAATAATTAAAATAAAGTTAAAATTTAAAGGGGTATAAAAGAAACGTTTTTTTCGGCGTTTTATGCCTTGTGGTACGGAACCCTTCGTGTGCGAGTCCTTATTGCACTTGGTCGGTTTCTTGTTTGTGCTTTACTTTGAAACCTGTGTCTTTCAACAACGCAAGAGCTGCTAGTTTCGCCGCGTGATTGGTGGCTCGACAAGGTTTGGATGCAAGAACATTTCGGAAATTCGAAAAAAAGAATTGCACCCGTGGGAAGCTGGGGCGGGCCGCCTGGTCTATTAACGTATATATTATTCATATTAAGACTTCGACAACGAACATATAGCTCACCTCTGAGCTGACTTCTAGGACCTGGTCTCCTGCTGACGGTAACTCTCGCCAGCCGAGTACAGACACAGGCGTCGATGGCGGCGCCTCCTGCACGGATCTACCCTCCGCTGAGTTTAATACTCGTACCTGCAAATAGACAATTCCATTATTCAGCCATTTCCACAAAATTATTGTGTTGAAACGAAAGTCCGTCTGACGTTCTCTGTGAATGCCTAGAGAACGCAAAAGGCAGGTCTGCGATTCACTGGAACCGAAAACAAGCTCTGTAGCAGTGTCGTATTTTAAGATTTGGCACCCCGTAATCTAACAAAAAAAGATCTTTAGTTAACAGTGATTTTAAATACAGAACCGCGAAGAAATATGTGCGAGCGAGCGAAGCGAGCTCGAAAATTTTAGCACCCGGCCTCGGATAGGTTAGATTTTCTTTTTGCCATCATACGGATAATATTGAAGACTAGCTTCTGCCCGCGACTTCGTACGCGGATCCTGTTGCTTATGCCAGCAACAACGGGGTCGTCAAAATCGAAGATCTGAAACGTCTGATGTCGAATTCTAAGAGCCCGGGGACGGGAAAACAGCGTGATGCGCGAGACGATTCGAGACGTTTCAGATCTTTCATTTTTGTAAGTCAACAGGAAATGCCCATCAGACTAAACAACTTTTGCTAAGACGTCATTCCTATATGTTATAGTGTCGCTGGGCTTTGGAGTTCCACAACAGGTGTTCCAGATCTTCAAATTTATTCTCACAGCAGAAAATGCTCTTCACGTGGAATATTTTTTGCTATGGCACCATTTTTATATCTCTTATACTTTAGCTGATCTGTTGCGGTTCTGCATTAGGTGTTCCATTTTCCAAAATAAATTAGTGATAGTTTGTTGATTTACAGAAACACTCAAAAGATGCGTCTATTGTACTATAGCTTAGATCCCTCAAAAACGATTTGGCTTAGTAAACTCAAAATTTGAAAGTAATGTAGTTAATTTACTGGTAAGAGACGTCAAGTTAATAAGGAAATTTAGGAGACGTCGAATAACAGAAGTGTTATAATTTACTGTAACACTTCTGTGTAAACAACGTTCGTTGTTTTTCCCTCGGTCTCATTCAATATGTAAATACAGCGAGTCAGGACTGGTGACGCGGGAGCAAGCGACGTACAGTTGTCCGTGTGAGATGCAGCTCGTCCTGAGGTCGACACCCGTAGCCTTCAGTGTCTGCCCCTGTGACTTATTTATTGTCATTGCGAAGCACACGCTCACAGGAAACTGCACGCGCTTGAATAGGGCCATAGGGCCATAGGGCCGAAGCCTGCCGGGTCAGCGGGATTGTCCGAAAGGGTTACCGCTGGCCCGGAACATAAAGGGCTAAGGAAGGAACACGGGTGGGTTTTAGTCAGTAAGAGTCTGACAGTCCCTTCCGCTCCACCCAGAGCGGGAGGGGTCATTTGATGACTTCCCATCCGAAAAAAAAAGGGGTAATTGTGGGGAATCGGTGGTATACGTGGTATAAACACTGTCTCGCCGACACCACAACCCGTTAGATTTTCCGCCTCAATGATATTTCTCTGCAGCGAGACGACTTCGAGCCGGGTCCCATTGCACAGTTTCGGCTGAGTGAGATTCCGAAGAAGCATAATTGGGACACCGACCTTTAGCATAATGGTGTGCGCTGGTAGTTCACTTGCACTGAGGAAATTGAGAAATTCTACGGGGTAATGTGTAGCGTCATCTTGGTCGACAACAGTGTTTATTGAAGTGTAGATCACTTCATTTCCCTCAATTTCCGCGAGAATGCATTCATTGATCGCTGAAGGTTGGTCGTTTCTGGGTGTTAAAATGGCTCGTTCACACACCCAAGAATTATCTTGGTGCGGTATCCTATTGATGTCCCCGTACACCAGGCGTATCAAATCTTCTAAGGAGGACACCACTCTCCCAAGTATCTCAGGTAGAACCACCTGGCCACCGTCTACTGGTAGCGTTCCCGCACCCAATTTTAAAAGAACATCAGAAAATTCTTGGGCGTGCACATTCCCGCCAAGCTGTGCTCTCATATTCATCGTTAAGCGCAACCTATGAATATGTGGCCATAAGAAAGAGCATTTCAACAAAGCATTCACCTCATCAGCCCTAGTTCCTCGCGTCACCACAGGCAGCGTTTGTCGGAAACCGCTTAACAGAACTGTAACGCCACCCCTCATTTGCTGGTTCCTGCGGATGTCCTGCAAATTCCTGTTTACTGCCTCTACTGCTTTTCTGTTCGCCATAGTGTATTCATCCCACACGATTAAAGAGCAATCTTTAAGCACGCGCCCTTTGTCGCTGTTGCTGTTGCGTTTGGAGTGTCAACTCCACAAACAACAAATGTGCTTGGTAAGATATAACTTAGAACCAAAAGTTTGACTTGACTTTATGATAGTGTAGCTTGTTGTACCACCAATCAATCTGTTTAGTAACATTGGTGTGAAACTCCCCATACAATTAGATAGGACATGTATAGTTTTCAGATTTCATAACAGTATCGTTCCTAATGCACATAAAAATGCAAAAACTAAAAAAAAAGAATTTTACGATTTAAAAAAAATAATAATACGGGATTTGAACTCGAACCATTTAGTGCGGTAAACGGTCGCCTGACCATACCGCTAAATTCCCTGTTGACATATTGTTGAAATAGCTGTTCCCTTGCAATTTATAATATTACTGCCCCGCTCCTTTATAAAAATAGCGTGATTGTTATGTTTCCAGGGTTAAATTTTTATTAACTAAATAAATAACATGTCATTTTGGGCATTCAATTATTTTGTGCATTCAATTACGAACCAAAACTTTTTAAAATCAATATTGCTTACCTCCCATAACATACGGCGTGATAATATGTAGCCTAAAGCCTTCCTTGGTTTACAAAGAACATTTTTGCTGAATTTCAATTCAATCTATCCAGTAGTTTTGGCGTGAAGCCGTACCATACACACAGACAAACAGACAAAAATTCTAAAAAGTCACTTTTTGTCATCAGTTACGTTTTTCTAACAAAAGCCACTTATTTTTTCTCGAAAATTCTCAATGTACAGTTTTTCTTTCGTTACTGTTTTATTATATGTATAGATACTTTGTCGACTTATACATAAAGACTTCGGAATAGGCTAGTTGACAGTTTTTGAGAAAACAATTAACCTAATTTTTCTGAAATTATGAATATTTTCAGCGAAATATTAACATTAACAGAAGTATTTTTCATTTTTTAACGCATTTCTATTTTGATTGTCAAAATGGAGCATGCTGTCATGGCGGTTCGAGTGTTGTCATACTTTTTTTCCATCAATTCCGCTTCTTCTTCCACAGTATTGTCGGAAACACACCAACTTATTGATATTATATAATTTTATATTCGAAAGTCTTAACTCACAACGTTTTGAAAAATGTAAAAACAAATTCAAGGCAGATAACATTTTACTGCTATATGTACAGACGCCAGCACATAAAGCTACTACAATCTGTCAAATTTATTGAATAGATTTTCAACTTTATCGCTAAAGCATAAGGTTCAAAGTTGATTGGGAAAATTTGACAGTTTCGGGTAGCTTGATGTGCTGGCGTCTGTACTGTACAATGATATGTTTTCTCTCTTACCTTGGCCCAGCCGGTGCCTGCTACAATAACGCACCCTCGTCGTAACGTCCCGCGTTGCACTAACACTGTTGCTTGTTTTCTGAAACAAATAAATTGCGTCTTTACAAAGTGTAACACTCAAAGCAAAGGTCGATAATGAAATAATAAAATAAATAAATGCATTTTTCAGAGCCGTGTATCTGTCATCGGTACACCTACCTATTTGGTTAGCATTTTAGTTTTTGGCAAGTTTCAATAAGTGTCCTGTAACTTTTCCCTACAATAAATTCCATGCGAAATTCGGTTTTATTTCTTGCAAAACAAGTAACCTTTTATTAAAACTTTACACAAGCAAAACAATACTGTATCAAGACGGAATGCCTGAGGCATTTTCTACTAGTCAACCATAGGGTGATACAGAGACAAAACATGGAAAATTAAGGATATATCGCTCGAAAATAAAAATTGATTTTCGAAGGTAGACCGACCACTCAGGCACTCACCCAGTCCTGGGATCCAGTTGAGCTTCAATGACGACCCCCTCGACATACCCTCCCGGGTCTGCCTTCAGCTCCATCAGCTGAGCTTGCAACGTCAGCGCCTCCACCAGTGTGTCGAGGTTCTGTTTCTTCAACGCTGATATAGGTATAGCCTGGACGTCACCGCCTAACGCTTCGCAGACAATTCCGTGGGTAGCCAGTGAACGCATTGTGTGGTCCTGTGAAGGGTTTGGGGGTGAGATTTTGTTTTTTTTTTGACTGGCTGGAGATCATGGTACCCGATTCCACAAAAATAAAAGGGAACTGGCAGTGTCGTTGCGTGGTTCATATAAATATTCAAATCTGTTGGGTGCAACAGCACAATCAGTCTGCAATGTTCCCACTGCTGGGACAAAGGCCTCCTCTCTTTGATAGCTGTAATCTACCACCCGGGCCCAGTTGGTAGAAGTCACAAGTCTTCAAATTTTTTGTTAGAACTAAAAATTAAAAAAAAAAAAAAGTTGTCCTAGAGGACATGCCGGTTTCCTCACGATGTTTTCCTTCACCGCACGCGGTTTTTGAGAGCAGTGGTGATGAAATTATTTACATAAAGTAAAGCCAGCCTGGTTTTGAACCCACGATCTACAAATCGTAAGTCAGGGCTATTAGCACTGGTGCAACAGCGATGTTCTTATATCGTAAAACAGTCATAGAGGCGTATTATCTGCAGTGAGCGCGTTTTTGGTTGTAGGAACTTCGGGTTTATTCTAAACGGATGGACAACATACCCCACGGCCATGGATGGGTAGTGAATAACAGCTATTTACGTAAAATCGACAATTTGGATCGGTAATCATGGACATTTACAGTAGGTACATAGCTAACGAAATCAAACCTAGCGTAAGCTAGGAAATTCCATCCTCAAAAAAAAAACTAGGAAAATTTGCTATGGGCATGCCCCCTTCAACTTTCCTATCAAAAATGTTTACTTCTGTAAGTAGTTCTTTTAAGAGACACGTCAATATTTAAAAACTAGACGGCGCGCGTCGCCGGCATTTCCTAGCTGACTGATTCCTGTGAAGAAATGCTGAAACAAAAACAGAGGTGATGGACTCTTTTAAAGTCCAAACATTATATTATTTTTATGCGAGACTAACAATGCAATGGCGCCGATTCCCTTGTTCACAAACTAAACTAAAGGAGGTGTTTTTTTTTCGGCCAAACTTGTACCGAGGTACAAATTAAAACTTAAATTCCTTGCAATAAATTGTGTTATTAGCAGTATTTAAAATCCTCCAATATTTGATAGATTAAGAAATAAAAAATCACTACCTCACATCGTAACTGCGTTCAACGAAACGTTCATAACAGCAGTGACAGCTGACAGCTGTCAAATTAAACTAAATAAATGTCAAGCCTAAATGGGTAATCCAGGTCGTCAAGATTTAAGAAATAAATCGAAAATCCAGGGAAGAATAGACAAATCAACAATTATGAAATCACGCACGAAATAGCGCTCCAAGAGACGGGAAACCAACGAACAAAGGCGAGGAACCGAAACGAAATGATGACATTATTGGTACTAATAAGAAAAAATCGATAATTACTGGCCTTGGCCCACAGTCTTTTGGCTTTTCAGAAAGCTAACCAAACGCATACAATAATCTGAAAAATAAATGTATTTTTTAACTCTTGTTCGCTAAATGTTTCACAAAAATAATGTCTTATTTATGCAAAAAAACTTTTTTGATACAAAAATAAGACAATAATCAGTATATTTTCAGGATAATTTCTTTATGTTACATTTACAAAATGAAGTAACGAAACGCATCATCGGAAGCATGTATCATGAGATTGCCAAATTAATTAATGGGTTGCAAGTTATTAACATCTTTGAACGACAATTTCATGTGGTACAAATGTATAAATAAATCCAATATATTTTTTTTGAGAATCTGCGATTTTTTTCCTGTATTTCAGTACTTTTGTTCATAAGGTACATTGTTTGGCCATAAATGTATGAAAGAAGAAACACCTCCTTTAAGTTCAGGCATCTTTTTCTTTCTATTTCATTAAGACAAGGACAGAAGATAAATATTAGTTTAGTCCTGTCAAATTAAGATATTCCATAGCAAGTTTAGACGTGATTAAAAACATGGCTACTAAAAATACGTCAATTTACGTTAGGCGCTGTCTAATTTGACAGGACTAAACTAATATTTATCTTCTGTCCTTTTCATAATGAAATAGAAAGAAAAAAATGTACTGAACTTAAAATTAGTTTAGTTTGTGAACAAGGGAATCGGCGCCAATGTAGGGCCATGTCTGCAAGAGTTGATCTATTACAACAGGCGGCATGCATCAGTCATCGTGTAGCTCAACCCTATTTTAGGGAGCTCAACGACCCGTCACACGACGCTACCAGATCTGCAGGACATTTGCATAGGCCATATACAAAATACTCAAAACCGCCTGACTATAAAGTCATGCATACAATCTGGCCTGCATGGTACTCACATTACCAGTCGTGTTGTGGCTCAACTAGGCCAAACTCCATATTTATTCAAAAGTGAACTACCATACTACAGATAGCGCCATCCACGAGATGCGCCCCAGTCATCTTCCTAATCGCTTACAGTTACAGTACAAGTGTGCAACATTCCGCTAGAGTTTTTGTTTTGTCGATACACAGTAATTACTTATTAGTGGGTAAGTAGTGTGTATCAAAATACTAAAACATTAGTGGAATTAACTAGCGATAACCACTAGCGATTTGGCGAAAAGTTTGGCGAGTCTAAAAAAAAAAAAAAATTAGTAAGAGGAGTGGGGCGCGTCTTCGTGGATGGACGGCACTATCTATAAGGGGCCGTCCATTAATCACGTGATGTGGCAACGGCGAATCAAACTCACACTACAAGCCGCTTTACATTTTGTACGCGTCTGACGAAAAAATACATACACGTAACGCCGCTTTTCGGTTGAGTAATACACGTGATATATTACTACACCCCCCCCCCCCCCTCCCCTAGTGATATTTCGTGATTTTTTATGGACCCCTCCCCCCCTTTCGAGCCTCACGTGATTAATGGACAGCCCCCTAAAGGCTGAATTGTTTGATACACATGCTACGACCTTTAAAAGATTTAACATTAATTAATGATTCAGCATTTTGATTTGCTTGCATTCATGGTGACGTGATGTGTCTTAATGGGACGCAACCTTTTCTTAGCCAAAGCGTAATTATGTATTAGTCATTATGTAAACGAATCATTATTACCATGCATACTTGGTGTTGCACGTGATTGTGATGCGCAGTCACGATAACAAGTTCGTTATAACTTGAGGATGATCGTAGTTGTGATGGGATTTGCATACACGTGCGATGAATGAATTTCCAGTATGACTTGTTGAGATGAAGAATAGTAGTCTAAAGGTAAACGTACAACTGCAATCTGCACATTGCAGCAGATGTTTTCACAAGTGGGAAGATGTAACTCCAGAGTGGTAAAGTGGGACTAACCCGACGGAACGGCAGTAGGGTGTGGATGTGGAGCTATTTCGCAAACTATGCTTCACTTCCTATCCTGCCCTCATCATCTGCCTAGCCTTTTCCCAACTATGTTGGGGTCGGCTTCCAGTCTAACCGGATGTAGCTGAGTACCACTATTTTACATGGAGCCACTGCCCTCCACAACCCAGTTACTGGTAATACCGGTAATACGATACCCCTTGGTAAGACTGGTTGTCACACTTTCGGGCTTCTTACGACCCGTAACGACTGTCAAAGATCCACGAATGACGGCAGGGACCAACGGCTTAACGTGCTTTCCGAGGCACGGAGGGGTCTCAGTATGTAAAGATGGTCACCCATGCACAGACCAACCGCGGCAAGTGTAAGTTAACCTGATCGATTGGCCTGTGCGGCTGTTATTATTTAGCCACGGGCCTCCCTGTGTCTCAAAACATGCAGTCAAAGTGACCTCTGCGTTGCCACCGACAACGCCGTGGAAGTGGCGAAGTTTCGGGCCAACAAGATTTTACATACAGTCGTGCCAGCGACACGAAGAAGAAGAACAGGCAGATATTTTATTATTTTATTAGATAAAACTAGCTGTGTTCGCGGCGACATCTTTCGCGTGGACGACGGAAAAACCTAATTCTTTTATTATTTTTCTAAAATAAAAGTAGCCTCAGTTACACCTTATAACATCAGCTATTTCCCAGTGAAAGTCCCGTCAAAATCGATCCAGCCGTTTCAGAGATTAGCCGGAACAAACAGACAGACAAATACAAACAGACTTTTATTTATTTGTATATAGATATAGATTTTAAGAGGTTCATAGAACATATTTACTTTTTTTATCTTCGAAAATCTCTTGCAGCGTGTATTAGATATTTTAAAAGTATTTCAATAGTCAGAGAGCAAAACCAGATTAAGGAGCTGTCTGATGTAATTTTCTGTGAGTCTGACATTAAAACAAAGCGAAAAGCATTTTAAAATCTAAACGACATAGAAATATAAAAGGAGGCATACCTACAATGTTCACACCTGGCTTGTCGATTTTGTTGATCGCCACCAGTATTGGAACTGAAACAATAAATAAAAGATGAAGAATTTCTTTAAGCACTAATGCAGTGTCTGCTTTTTTCTATGCGTAGAGCGAATCAGAGATAAACAGTAAAGATCTTGATTGATTGTCCTGCATAAAATATTATTCCACGACTTTCTGTGGAATTTGCTTTAAAATTCACGTTTTTTACTTCTCGGCGTCCAGCATTCGCCAGTGGCTTCATTTTTACTTCTCGGCGTCCAGCATTCGCCAGTGGCTTCATTTGGGCAATTTGATAGCACTGGGCTCTATATGTATAACTTTGCGACGCCAATGGCAACATGTTTTACTTTTTTTTTTTTAAACATTGCCCCACACTAGGAATTTCTCCTGTATTGTGGGTGCGTTTACAAACATTTAAACTCACATACACAAACAGCCCTCCAACCTCTTATTTCATCACGAGAATAGTCTGCTAAGTGCTAAGGCAGCTGACACTGACCGGATAGACTCCACCGTCTGCTCCATGACGCCGTCGTCGGCCGCCAGCACCACAGCTGACACTCACCGTGGGCCTCCCTGGCCATCCGGATAGACTCCACCGTCTGCTCCATGACGCCGTCGTCGGCCGCCAGCACCACAGCTGACACTCACCGTGGGCCTCCCTGGCCATCCGGATAGACTCCACCGTCTGCTCCATGACGCCGTCGTCGGCCGCCAGCACCACAGCTGACACTCACCGTGGGCCTCCCTGGCCATCCGGATAGACTCCACCGTCTGCTCCATGACGCCGTCGTCGGCCGCCAGCACCACAGCTGACACTCACCGTGGGCCTCCCTGGCCATCCGGATAGACTCCACCGTCTGCTCCATGACGCCGTCGTCGGCCGCCAGCACCACAGCTGACACTCACCGTGGGCCTCCCTGGCCATCCGGATAGACTCCACCGTCTGCTCCATGACGCCGTCGTCGGCCGCCAGCACCACAGCTGACACTCACCGTGGGCCTCCCTGGCCATCCGGATATACTCCACCGTCTGCTCCATGACGCCGTCGTCGGCCGCCAGCACCACAGCTGACACTCACCGTGGGCCTCCCTGGCCATCCGGATAGACTCCACCGTCTGCTCCATGACGCCGTCGTCGGCCGCCAGCACCACAGCTGACACTCACCGTGGGCCTCCCTGGCCATCCGGATAGACTCCACCGTCTGCTCCATGACGCCGTCGTCGGCCGCCAGCACCACAGCTGACACTCACCGTGGGCCTCCCTGGCCATCCGGATAGACTCCACCGTCTGCTCCATGACGCCGTCGTCGGCCGCCAGCACCACAGCTGACACTCACCGTGGGCCTCCCTGGCCATCCGGATAGACTCCACCGTCTGCTCCATGACGCCGTCGTCGGCCGCCAGCACCACAGCTGACACTCACCGTGGGCCTCCCTGGCCATCCGGATAGACTCCACCGTCTGCTCCATGACGCCGTCGTCGGCCGCCAGCACCACAGCTGACACTCACCGTGGGCCTCCCTGGCCATCCGGATAGACTCCACCGTCTGCTCCATGACGCCGTCGTCGGCCGCCAGCACCACAGCTGACACTCACCGTGGGCCTCCCTGGCCATCCGGATAGACTCCACCGTCTGCTCCATGACGCCGTCGTCGGCCGCCACCACCAGCACCACGACGTCGGTGGCGAGAGCGCCGCGCGCGCGCATGGCGCTGAAGGCCGCGTGGCCCGGCGTGTCCAGGAACGTTACCTTGTCGCCGGATGCTAGTTGGACTGGACAAAAAGAGAAGATATTCATCAGAGAATTTTAACACTATGCACTGTGGTATGGAATATTGCAGTTTTATGACAGCGCCATCTCTGGACCGATAGTGGAACTAATGTATCTTTTGTTGATGATTTCTGAAAAAGTGTGCTATTTAGAGACTTCGTTTTATTTTTCCTGTAATCTTTACATAAACATCTATCACATAAAATAATTTCAGATTTTTCTCTTTGCAAACTTCGGAGATAAGGGGGGGAACGGTATTTTTTTTTTACATTTTTCATTCAAAAGTCGAAAACTATGCAGCCTAAAAAAAAAGAAAAAATGTTTGAGAATGTGCAAAATGCACTCTTTTATATGATACCCTATATGCCCTAGTAGCCCCACTTCGAATTTTTCAGACCCCCTTTCAGTCCCGGTTGTAAAAAATATGCAAATATTTTTATTTCTTTCTTATTTGCAAAATAGTTGGGTAAACGTCATCTAAAACTATTCCAAATTTCAAGTTGATAGCATTAGTAGTTCTTTAGATATCTAGCTGTGACAGACAGACAGACAGACTTAGTCTCACCATAAAGGTTCCGTTTTTGGTACGGACCCCTAAAAACGTTCAAAATCTAGTCGCAATCACATCTCATCTGAGTGACAATCAATATCAACAACCCTCATTTTGGGCTTCGCCGCAGTCGTGTAAAAACTTGTCAAAAATGTAGGGAAATTAGAAGTATTTTTGACAGATTGAGACTGAGGTCAGACTGCGAACGATCTTATAATGACAGGAATTGCCCCCTGATCTCTGAAAGACGTTCCGTAAAGCAAATGAACATTAGATTACCTTCAAAAGCGCCTATATGCTGCGTGATCCCCCCAAATTCCTCATCAACAACCGCCGTGTCTCTCAAAGCATCTAACAGCGTAGTCTTGCCGTGGTCGACATGACCCATCACACACACCACGGGCGGGCGAGAGCGGAGCGCTTCCGGGGGCGCGGGGGGAGCTGGTACTGCGTCTTTGTTCTAGGATCATTAATAGTTACTGATTTACATTGCAATATTATATTATCATCATTAGGATGATGATGATTATATTATATTTTTTTATTTGAACTTTATTTACATTGCATTGTTCAAATTTGAGTGAAAGCATGGGATAGGTAGACTTATGCTGGGGTATCGTATCTCTTAGAGCATCTAACAACGTCGTCTCTCAATAGTATACGTGACCCATACCAGTCAACCAGCAGGCGCGGTGAGAGCTGGTACTGCAAGTTTGTTCTAGGATAACAAGGAGTTGGTGATTTGATGCTCTATTTTATGTTGATTTTGACGCATGTACGGTGCATTGCAATTCAATTCGAATGTTTCTTCTATTGTGTAGAGTTCAAATTTGAGTGTGAGCAAGGAATAAAAAGCCCTATGTTGGGCGAAATCTTGTGGGTTTGCTGTCAATTGCCTTGGTGGTCTCCAGAAACGAAATCAAGGATCTGTTTGATGCCTAAGATTTGAAATACATGTCTCAGTCTGCAATGTAATTAATGTAAATAAATGATGACTGTGTTGTCTACAGTCATCATTTATTTGTTGTACAGACGCCAGCACATCAAGTTACTACAATCTGTCAGATTTCTTTAATAGATTTTCGACTTTATTGCTAAAACATAAGGTTCAAGGTTGATTGGGAAAATCTGACAGTTTCGGGTAGGTTGACCTGCTGGCGTCCGTACATAATAAAGAGTATTCTATTCTATCAGGATCAACAAAACCATAAACAAAAGTTCTGACTTACTTCTTCTTCTTCCAACTCCTGATCAGGTTTAGGTATGATCTTGAACCTGCAGCCAGAAATCTTGACAATGTCCCTGATGATCTGAGGGTTGTGTATCACAGTCTTCTCTGTGTAGTCGACGTCTGAGTTCTTGTCTGCAAACTCTAGGGATTTCAGCACATGATCTGGAAAAAAAAAAGTTATTGGCTAGTAACTAAGAGAGAGAAGATAAAAACTTTTATAGTAAAAATGATTTAGTTGCAATAATATCAGGAAAAGTATTTAATTTTTTTTTTATGGTTTTACTTTAATTTTGTATCTATTGTAAAGCTATGTATTCTAAGTTACAGCTTGGTTAATAGCGTTTTTTAGGGTTCCGTACCCAAAGGGTAAAAACGGGACCCTATTACTAAGACTTCGCTGTCTGTCCGTCCGTCTGTCTGTCACCAGGCTGTATCTCAAGAACCGCGATAGCTAGACAGTTGAAATTTCACAAATTACGTATTTCTGTTGCCGCTCTAACAACAAATACTAAAAACAAAATAAAATACGGAAAAAAAAACGTGTTTTTTTTCGGCGTTTTTGCCTTGTGGTACGGAAACCCTTCGTATGCGAGTCCGACTCGCACTTGGCCAGTTTTTTTATTTATTGGTCAGCCGAAAATTGATCAAACTTCTTATTCTTTGTGTCGCTGGCACAAGTTAATCTACTTTGGCTGGATGTTTTGCGGCACAAAGGGCAGGATAGGAGGTAGAGCATAGTTTGTGACACAGCTCCACATCCACACCCCACTGCGCTGCTGTTCTATTTTTCACATGGGTTTTATGTTACACTGATGATCACTCACCTGATTTTATGTGTCATAAACGTTGGCAGTTACAGAAACATAACAAATTGATACTAATGTCAATCATGTGCACATAAATGATACTTACCCACATCTTTGTTGAGGACAGTGGCTATTTCCTGAACAGTCATGTTCCGCCATATTCCGATAACTTCTGCACCTTTTGGAGAATACCTGATTGATTGCCTGCCTTTGCTTTCAGCTTCCTGTATAAAAGAATAAACTTCAGAACATCAAAAATGGATAGATATTTATTTAAATTAAGAATTTGAGATAATTTTCTAGTTATGGAACAACAAGAATGCCATACTTAAAAAAAGGTTAAATTCCATTGCAACCAAAAACTTAATACAAGAGAATACAAATAAATAAAAAGGAAATTATTATTTATCAATGTACAGAAATGCCTCGTCTACAGATTTATTAAATGTATAGATTAGGAAATTTTTGTTACAAATGGTCATTCAAAAATCAACTTAGAATACATTTAACTAAAGTGACTAATTAAGTGGCGATGGAATGTAAATTACCAGAGATTATTAGCACTGCTATAGTACTTCTATAATATTTACTTATTTTGCAAGAAAAGATACAAAAATCTTTTAGAATCCATTCTAACGCATTATGTTTTTGCAGTATAATAATAACCAGCCTGTGTAGTCCCACTGTAGAGCAAAGGTCTCTGTTTCCTTTGTCCACTCAACTTGATCCTGAGCCGATATGGAGATGGACCAATTCAAATATACAGTAGTCATTCAATAAAAATAACTGGCCATAGTAAAATCATAACTTGTGGCAATTTTACAACACCCTTTCAAAAACACTTTCCTGGAAACTCGACACCTGCCTGCCAGCTTCATGGTGTTGACTGAGACATTACAGAAGTTTAACAGTGTTGTTTATAATAGTAGGTTATCAGCAAAGTACCTTTTCATCGTGCGATCTCCTTTTCTTGCAGCAGATGTATGATATTGAAAGCTGTCTAGCCCATTGGTGACTGTTGTTTAATGGAACTTTCTTGAACCCATATACTTGGGAAACAAATTCATTTTTAATTATTTTTATTGGTAGCCTGAAAAATGAAAGGATTTATAATGTCTATTGCATGAACATTTATAATAGAGAAGTCTATTGTGCACAGATGTTTTAGTTTTGTATTATTACTGACACGAACTGTAAAATAATATTCTTACCTTCTAAATAGGAAACTTTTGTACATTTTTCCTGTTAGAAAATACAGGAGTTAAGTCATGAAATAATCGGTAAAAGCACGGAAAAAGGATTCAAGTTAACAAAAAGGTTATGTCATAAAATTTCAAGGTTATGAAGTACTAGGCTTTATTTTAGCTTCTGTTTCAGTTTGTGTTGTATTCATATCGCTTTGTTCTCAATAGTAACAAGTTAGCGAAATTTAACATTTAATATACCTAAATTGCGAAACATAACATAACCTCTCAACATGACTTTGACAGCAGTCAAACCACAGAGTACTTTTTGATATGCTCACAGACTCCTTAGACGGAGGTTACACGCTCATTCTGGCGTCAGTTCAGTCTATGATTGATGTCAGAATGACGGGAATACACGTAGACTGATGGATTGATGGTACAGAATGATGATTATTTAAATATTTTAATAATTTTTGTCAGTCTGGTCAGACTGATGCCAGACTGGACGTGTGTTTATTAGCTATCAGTCTGATGTCAGTCACTGCTTAGACAGCGATGGAGTCGTACGACATGTCGCCGCCTGCGCCGACTCCCTCGCCGCTCCCGACGTCCCCATCTCTACCATTAGCCCCGGAGAAAGAATTTATTCTTACATGAGAAATGTTACCTATTCTTTGGAATAAAACGAATAAAAAAATTAAAATTAAATTCTTTAATTCGATAATAATCAGCATAGTCATCTTCTTCTCCTGTGTCTAAATATTCGGAAACAATATAAATATGACATTAATTTACCAGTTATTAACAATATGATGTATTATAAAAGTACCTATGTTAGTGCTATTCGTGTGTACAATCAGTTACCGCCAGCAATTAAAGAATTAAATGGAAATATGTTTAAAAATAAATTGAAGAAAATGTTAATTGATAAGGTATTTTATAATCTGCATGAGTTTTTTGATAAAAAATAGAATTTGTAAGTACCCAATTTCTTATTACTATTGCATATCCGACTCGAGTAGACTGTTGAAACAAAAAAAAATGTTATGTATAAGAACTTTATGCCTACACAGTTATGCAATAAATATATCTTTATCTGTCTCATATCTCATTCAGTAAATTTAAGTGAATTTATGGTCTTTTCGTTAGCCACTTTTCACACCACCGCTTTCTTTTTCTACGATTCCTCGTAGACATGGCTAATATTATAGCAACGGGAGCATATTATTTTTCTTGTTAAAATCCATACCAAATGCATAAGCGTGTTATCGCGTAGAAGTTTTCGGTTGGACTGATCGTCAGTCTGACTTACCGTGTAATACCGCCCGTCAGTCAATCATTCAGCCATCAATCTATAAGTGATGAAGGTCACAGACTGAACTGACGCCAGAATGAGCGTGTTCCTCCCTCCGTCTAAAAGAATGGACGTAATATATAGAAGTCTATATATTACGTCCATATCTAAAAGTCAAACAAAAGACAAGAGATGAAGAGGCATGCGTTTTGTTCGTACACTAGCGGGTAAGACGTGCCGGCCGGGTTGGTAGGCGTTTTGTTCAACAAAAACACAGTTCGAAGGCACAGCCCTAGCCGTGGACTTATTAGAATACAAGTAACGTATTATGCGTAGACAGAGTAATCTATAGACTCATGGTATCCGTGTCACCGAAAGGGACAAAAAATTCCGCCAATCTTCATCATACTATCATTTTTACAGCTTATTACACTGCACTTAACCATTTTCATAGTTGCGCAAATGTACTATTATTTAATTATGCACAAAAAAGATCTTATTTTCCGTTTAATCGCGATGTAGTTTTTACTAATTCATTCATAATTTTTAATATTTCATTCATAAACGTCAAACACGCAGTAAAGGACAAAAATATTCTTACTCTGTCTCTTTTCTTTGCTAGTCACGTTAATATTTTTTCTCTTTTTCTTGTGCGAATGAAAAAGAAGATATGCAGCAGTCTATAGTTTACTCTGTCTACGGTATTAAGTAATAAGTCCATGGGCACAGCAGACAGGAACACAGAGCAATAGAGCATGTAACAGGAAGAAAAAATATTTTAGTCGCGTATATTCCTTGTTTAGTCGTGTCTATGAAAAGTAAACGACCCACAAACAAAACGACCCTGACTATGTTTCAATAAGGTTTCACCAAGGTTTCACTACCTAGGAGCCTAATAATTCATCAAATCGTGGTGCGATCTTAAATTGAATTCATCACCATCTGCCTAGCCTTTTCCCAAGTATGGTCTGATCGGCTTCCAGTCTAACCAGATGCAGCTGAATACCAGAATTTTACATGGAGCGACTGCTTATTGTTATTTGAATACAAAACCTTTGTAAAACCTGTCTTACACACAACCTGTTTATTTTATTTTATTTAAAACGTATTTTTTTGGTGTTTTATTTTGAACTCTCGTCGAGAGTAGTTTATTCCTTGATTTTGAATGAGGGTTTGATTCAAGAATGAAATCCATAAACAATATCCGATAAAACTCATTTAAAAAAGTTAATCATAGACAAATACTATTTATGTCCGCCATTCATTCTTTTGAGTTGCTTTTTCGTTTTACGATTCCCGAGAGCACGATTTGTCATCGAGATCTACGCAACACCATCGCGTAATTAATTAACCTACGTAGAAGCAGTTGAAACAATAAACTCCACGCGTTTAGGCATCACAGCCACCAGTGTAGTGTATCAGCCATCTGACGTGATCATACCGTGAGATCGTATCTACCAGTGATGCTTTTGCTCGCCTTTTACGTTATCGGTTGCGACGTGCGTCCGAGTGCCTGATGGTGTGGAAACTATGTGCGATTAACTTAATAGTAAAAGAGGACTCAGTATGGGGGCGTTTTTGAATAAGCCCGAGACTAAGAAATACAACGAGAATGGGGAAGGGAATGGTCTTCGCTATGGCGTGGCGTCGATGCAGGGTTGGCGCGTTGAGATGGAGGATGCGCATCACGCGCAGCTAACTCTGAATGGTACTCTATCGGACTGGTCTTATTTCGCGGTGTTTGACGGGCATGCGGGAGCGCGGGTGTCGGCGCACTGCGCGGAGAATCTCCTCGAGTGTATCCTTCAGACGGAAGAGTTCCGGCGCGAGGATGTAGCCGAGGCGATTCGCGCTGGTTTCCTGGACCTGGACAAGAAGATGCGTGAGCTGCCGGAGCTGTGCAATGGCGAGGAGAAGTCTGGCTCGACGGCCGTGTGCGCGTTTGTGTCGCCCAAGCAGATCTACATAGCGAACTGCGGCGACTCGCGCGCAGTGCTTGCTCGCAACGGCGTGCCGATCTTCGCGACGCGAGACCACAAGCCGGAGTTACCATCTGAGAAGTCACGTATTGTTCAAGCTGGTGGTTCCGTCATGATTCAGCGTGTGAACGGGAGCTTAGCTGTGTCTAGGGCACTGGGCGATTATGAGTATAAGAAGGTGATGAACCGTGGGCCGTGCGAGCAGCTTGTGTCCCCGGAGCCTGAGGTTTCTGTTCACGAGCGTAATGAAGTGGAGGATGAGTTCATGGTGCTGGCCTGCGATGGTGTATGGGATGTGATGAGCAATGAGGCACTGTGTGCGTACATACACTCACTGCTCCAGCTGACGGATGACCTTGTGGCCGTCACCAACCAGGTCATCGACACCTGCCTTTATAAGGTATGTTCAATGTGGTACAGTAGTCAGTTGTTATTTCAGCATGCTATTTTTGAACCTCATCTTTAAAGTGAATATTAATAGATCATAGGTACGCACCTGTTATGAAAATAAAACAGGTGATCACTTCCTTCATTTTGTTTTTCGAAAAGTTGCAAATTTAATTTTACTTTACATAATACTAACTGGCAGGAAAACAACAGACATGGATATGTTAGAAATAAAAACAAATTTTTTTTTGTTCACTTAGTTTAATTATTTACACAAATAGATGTTTGGATTACCTCATTTTTTGTGAAGTAATGTGGCTTGTTTTTATTTTGAAGCTCAGCAAGGGTGGTATCAGGTAAACACCCATTGATCAACTGCCTCCACAATCCTCAATGGAATGCCTTAAATGATGCAATCTGCTCAACCATAGGACAGTTTTCCGTTCTACATTGGGCAGATAAACAATTAACCTAAAAAAAGGGCTTATTGTTGACAATATGGTTGAATTTTGTATTGCTTTATCTTGGTGGGGGGTATGAAATGTTTTTTTAATCACAATGTTCTGTTGTGGAACATTTGTTAATAAGCAATAAGGTAATAATTCTAATTATATTTTGTGAAACAAACCATTGTACTTACAATCTTGTTTATTGAAGTTTTGTAGTTATCCTGATATAACTATGTATTAAATTATGTCTGTGTATTTCATATTTCACAAAATTAATAATAGTAAAATATTTCAAAAAAGGGAAAGAAGAATAGTTTTTACTGATTATTTATCATTATTTTCCTATCTACAAATTTCTACAAAAGTAGAGGATGATTTAATCGAAGATTCTGATCATTCCTTCATTTATCATTTTATTTATAATGCCAACATTCAGGGAAGTAGGATAAATCTAATGTCTCTCAAAAATATAGGGTTTCCTTATTTCAATATTCTAATTTTATCATGTGAAATGTCTTGTAGGTATGTCAATTACTTCATCTATGAATTAATTGACACACACTCTGTAGTCAATTTATGATATTTTCAGTTACTGGATTATAAATTGCTTTAATTACGTCAATTCTATGTATCATTCACATAAAACAATGTAAAACTTTGTTGTATGTGAATGATACGTAGAATTGACATTTACAGTGTAAATGTATTATTGTTCATTGTTGTTGCAAATATTGGAGAAAATGTGACCACAAAATTCATCTATGGGGTGGATTTGGTTGCCTAATCAGCAGGATGCTTATGAATTCATGTAAAGTGAACTAATTTTGAGTTTCTGTGTTCTAAAAGTATGTCATAACCTAGACATAAGTTGTATGACTTCCAGTCCATAGAACAAGTTCCTCTCATACAGATTGCTGTCACACATTTGCATGAATGTTGAGTGCGTAATGTCAATAAATAAAGACATACTTCACTGCAATTACACTATACATAAGTAGGTATATGTTCATTTTATCACATCATACTTTCATAGTCTTCACTATGAAGGTATGACTAGACTACAACTTTTTAGGAAATACTAAGTACCCTTAGGGAAACTTGGCGAAAAATTTGAAGTTACTTCAGATAAGATTCGACATAACGCGACAATTTCCCCATAGGGCCATTGCCATTGTGCATGACAGCCCGACAAGTCATCCATCTCATACATTACTCAGAATTCTCATCCAAGCTTCCCATTTACAGGGCAGCAAAGACAACATGAGCATCGTTCTGGTGGTGTTCCCTTCGGCGCCGAAACCGAACGCTGAGGCCCAGCGCGCCGACCGGGAACTCGACGAGACGCTCCGACAGAGGCTCACAGGTTGCTATCATTCACTATTGCATGCCTGCTCACACAAACACAGAGACAGACAAAGGACTGACAATCATATTGACGGACAGAATGACTGTAGGAGTGACTCTAGCGACGCTAGGGCGTAAGCGCTGAGTTAAGAGCATGCGACAGCGCGGGGTTTTAGGTACAGCGCGAATTAGGCTTTATGATCACAATAATCCGACATAAACCCAGTAAACTGATCCAATGACTACTGTTCGGGAGTCTTGACCTAATCGATGATGTAAACTCCATTATTTTGCTTATAGTTAATAATTGTAAAAATACGCCAAACGTGACGGAATTGCCTCTCAATTTTATTGAGGAAGAGCTGAGTAGTAAGCGCTACTTAGGAATTTTGAAAGGAAAAAAAAGTAGCTTCTGCCTATGTCTTAACTCATAACACATTCCCACGCTGCTGTCGCAATTTAGATCAATATTTATACGAAGGGGATCTGACATACATATTCTGTGCTAAAAAGGGCCTTAATTGACAAATTGGTAAGTTATTAAGACTAGAATTTGACAGGGAAAGACTTTAGAGATAGGATTATTACCTAATTGGTATTTTTATATATTATCTAAAATTATCATTTTTTATTCCTGAACAATTTACGTATTGCCGTAATGCCATATCTGCCAAAATAAGTTAATTATTTTAGTAAAATTGTAGCTTTAGGTGAAATTTTATTAGTACAAATTGGTTTTTTTTTTTTTTTAAGTTAATTTTAACGTGTAATGTGATGCTAACTTAAGACTTGATGGGTTAAAAAAATTGCACAATATGGTGTAAAAAAAGATGTGTTCATCTTTTTAGAACAATTAATATTAGACTTATTATGGAATATTGACCGGACTAAAAACTAATTATGGATTTAGTACACATATCTTGGTTGCTTGTTATTTATTATGTAAATATTTTACATAATATGCCTATAATATACTTGCTACTGGAATTAAATCTCACCCTGAGTTCTAGTTGAATAGCAATAACCTTCGAATGCTTCGCCGTGCCATCTTCGAGTCACATAAGTAATACATTGCTGTGTACATTACCTAAACATTATCAATTCGTAATAATATAACTCTTCTTCATATAAGGGCAAGTAAAAAGTTTTATTTATAGCTTAATTAGCTATTTCATGCAATGGTCAACTGATACGTAACTAATCTTTTAAGATAATTAAAAATAAGCCAAGTGCGAGTCGGACTCGCACACGAAGATTAAAAAACGCTGAAAAAATACACGGTTCTTGTATGTAAATAAAATAAATTTATTTTTATTATTTGTTGCCATAGCGGCAAATGAAATACTGTGAAATTTTCAACTGTCTAGCTATTACGGTTTATGAGATACAGGCCGCTGACAGACAGATGGACGGACGCACAGCGGAAGCTTAGTAGGGTCCCGTGTTTACCCCTTGACCCCCCCCCCCTTGAGACTTAATTATTTTTGCATTCATAGAATATAAGTTGAACCTTCAGGAATTTACCCGAAAATATACCTCTCGTTGAACAAAGTATGAATTAAAATACAAAAAGACTGGATTTATGGGCCGATTAAGTAACGAATTCAAACCTAATTGTAATAAATCAAACTGTATATTGATTAATAATCAATATACAGTACTAATATTTGTGCACATTCAAGGGTAGAGACATAAACCAGGAAAACTCAGAGCACAGATGTGATTAATTTTTCAGTTTTAATCATATTGGTACCTATTCGCATTAATGCATGTTAAAATAGTCCATTTTTTTATTTATTTATAAGGCACATCGTGCAATATCCCAATCGCTGAAGAGATTTACGAATATACCGTTCCAATTTTTTTTTTAAATAGTTCTTCCGGCGCAGACCTAACAAAACGCAGCGTTGTTTTCACTGCCAAACAAATATGAACATTGCGATCATTACTATGTAGTGGAAATTGCCTAATCTTACTTAGTCCGCGAGAGCATGGAGAGACGCAGTTAAGTTTATTAATTTTCGGCTGTATTTTAAGGGCCATAAAGTTGATATTTGATTACCAGTGAAAACTGCGCTGCGCTAGGTCTTCATCCGCCCTAAAGCGCTTCATCCACAAAAATCAAAATTGACATAGAGCAGGCAAATCAGCCGATTTACTGTCTATGTAATATAATTTTAATTCTATGTAACATAGTTTCATCTACATACTTTGGACGAGGCGACAGTTTATGCAATATTTATACATATATTTTTTGTTTTGTTTGATAGATTTATTTTCTAGAAAGTTTATTCGTTTTAGGGCTGATTTTTCCAACGCCAGATAACTTTATCGGAGGAATAATTTTGAATTTTTGACAGTTCTTCCACACAGAATCTGTCAGACGTCAATTGAATTTATCTGTCGATTGAAAAATCTGTCTTAAAAAGAATACAAGAATTACCACCTAGTTAAGTTCTTCGGATACGTATAGATACACTTCGTGGTACGAAGTTCGCAGATTGTTATCACAGGTATGATATGAATCATAGTATATTTACTATCAGAGGATGACATCATTTATTTAGGTTACGTGCACACTACGCTGGGTTGGTCATGCGCACTGATCACCGCGTGATGTTTTGAAAATAATTTATCTAACAACCTATCTTCTTCAGGCATAATTTTCCTCCTTCTGTTATCATGAAAACACTTCCTTACATTATAGAGGAAAACATTAATTTAATCAGCGACTATTTATCTCGAATCATAATTATGTTAAGGGCTCAATGTAGGTATGATGAAGTCATTCAAAGTTAATGATCAAATCAACGAAATGATGATGAATCGGATGGTAATAAAATTGCCTTAATTCTTCGCTAACTCACCGGTTATTTTAAGCGTTGTTTGTCAATTGAAACTCTACATTATGCAGCATGAGACATTATACGGTGCACGTGTGTCGCTCCTAACGTGTTTAGATTCCAATTTCAACCGCAATCTGCAGCCGTTCGCCTGAAAAACACTTTGCGTAATGTGCACGGACCTTTACAATATTTTATTTACACAATAGCTCCATTTGATGAGGGGATTCCATGTGAATTTAAAGGCAGTAATTAAAGCTGTCTTTCTAGTTTTATTTAGTTACCTAGTTTAAAGATATTAAGACCTCGCAATATTATGTTTCCTATACAGCGTGACAGTGACATCAACGCGCAACCTGTTATCATGGTTTCATTACAGACGGCAGCAATCAAGCTACCCGAAACTGTAAAATTTTCCCAATCAACTTTGAACTTTATGCTTTAGCGAAAACGTTGAAAATCTATTAAGAGCCTATACTACCTCAGCTAAAATTCACTCTTTATCTCGCTCGCACGATACTGCTCGCGGACTGTGTGAAAGCGAGACAGAGTGCGGTGCTGGGCGGGAGGCAGCGCCAATAGTTTAGGTATTTGCTTTTTACGGTGAAAATAAAGGTATTTCAAAAAAACTAACTAACATAAGACCTGCTTTATAGTTAGTTCAGTTAGTATGCAAAGTTTCATGATCTAATTTGAAGTATTTTTTGAATACCAGCGGTTTATTGTTCGGTTTGAAGGTAACTTTGGAATTTTTTTCTATCTAGAAAATTTTATGTAATCGTGTTTTCGTCTAACATAAGACCTTACATTAATCCTCAACTTTAGCATATATTTATTTCAAAATTAATGCTGCAGAATTTTCGACATAACGGAGGATCATGTTAAGCCATTTGAGGTAGTATAGGCTCTTAAAGACATTTGACAGATTGTAGTAGCTTGATGTGCTGGCGTCTACGCGTCTGTATCTACATGATTCTGGAACCCGCTGCGTTGAATTTTTTCGTCGGTTATTACAAAAATAATTAGCGGTTTCATACATTTGGACCGCGGAGGTATGAAACAGCAGATTTTTTTTTTATAACCGACCAAATATTTCTACTCTTCGGGTCTAGGATCATGTGCTGAATTCATGCTTACAGTTGGCGCGTCGAAATCCCTGTCCCTGTGTTTTAATTTTCAAGTACAAAATGTTTGTGATATTAAAATATCAAATCTAAGTTTATGGCGTTGTTACACCACGAATATAATCTGATTATTCTGTTTCAATTTGGCACGCAACACATAAGTCACTCATACATAGAGTACATGATAATTATTGTAAATTATGATTTCATAGTTCATACGTCGATTAGATTGCCAAAGCCAATGCTTCCATGTTATTATGTTCGACATCACGAACAGAATACTAATGAGCTATTATTATTATCAATACAAACAATAAAATCTAGGTAACTTGCGTGGACAAGGTTCCAGTTGAGAACTGAATAAGAAATTTTAAATTATTTTACATACAAAAGACAAACCTTGGCATTAATTAAATTTTATAAAATGTTTTTTCTAGATTTCAGCGGTATCTAAAGTAGTCTTTATTTGTTTTCATGCCATTATCGTGTTGAAATGAACGTTCAATCGATGACTCACACTTTTGAAGAGTCTTTTGTTATAGAAAACTCCCTAGTAGAACTTCCTAACGAATTTAAAGGGACTTTAAACACCAAACTACTTAGAGTATAACATAAACCAGTTTACAAAGTACCCCAGTCATATTAGTAAGCAAATCTGCATTCGCTACTCAAAAGTTTCAATATACCAGTTGTGGAAATCCTTTGCGTATTGCAGGAATACTAATAAAGCTTAGAATCAGTGAACAGTTATCCTGTCCAGACAGTCTATGACACGTGTCCAGCTATGTCTGACGACACTTAAATAAATAATGAGCCTATGAATCTACAGAATTATAATGGACCAAGTTTTAATTGTGGAACGTTAGGCGGAGATTTGATTGGTCGTTGCTTGGTTCGGGTCATAACGACTTTTGACAGACCATAGGGCGCGCTAGATATTTTATCGGATCGGCATAGTTTGGCGATTGTATTGTAGCCTGTAATTTTAAATTAAAAGTAATATCGCGCTTCCCAGTAAAACTTTATAATAAGTCCCTCGTGTGCGCTTACGCTAAGTCTTCGAACATACTTTTGCATGATTCAAGAATTTGATATCGATCATTACATTCTTTAGATATTAAGAATATCTTTTTGGATATTTTCAAGTCCTATAAGCCTGACCTCATTGTAACATTTCTATCCTATTAGTTATACTTCCTATACCGATTTTATTATATTTAAGTAGTCCAATTATATTCTTGCCATTATTCTATATCCTTTATTATGTAGAATCTAGCAAACGTAATACAGGTATTACTAAGTACCTATTAAAAGTAAGTTTTTCATTATTTAGTTTAGTCAAAAATATTAGTTAATTTTTGTCTGCTTAGACATTGTCCCGTTTGTATTTTTTATGAGAGAAATATTTTTTTTAGTTAAATGTTTATTATTTTGTAAGTACAGTCTTATTGTAATAATAAGTAAACGTCTAGCGAAACTAAAGCGATAAAGCGATTTTCTTCCAAAGTATAGATTGAAATCAAGATAATTATGGACCTATTTTAATTTTTATAATTAAAATTATACTTACTTTAAAAGGAAATTGCTTTGAATAATAATTATACGATATATTTATACAAACAATTACAAGTGACTATGTCACTTAGCGAAAAAATATTATCAATTATTATCATTAATGGTACTCATAATATATTAAACGTCTTTCTTTACTGCGATAAATGTTACCAGTTTATTACTTTATTTATTACACAAAGTGTATTTTATTTTTTGTTATTTTACTGAGAGTTTTATTATATTATTTATTTAACAAATGGTCTATGTAATTATATGTCAATACTCACAGATGCACCGCATCAGCAATGAAGGCTTTTCAAAAATAAATTTTGCTAAGAAAAGTGTCATTTTTGCACACTGATAATATGAAGACATTTTATCCCTTAAAATTTTTCTTGTGTATCTGAGTTTTACTCGCGTGTGCCAAAACTCGTTCTCTATCTCGATTTAACATGTTGTTTGCCCAGTCTAGTGAATTGCGTTCAACGCTTCACTGCTGTCCATTTTGATTGACCTGTTGTAACGACGACGGACACATTTCTCTAAACCTTGGCCCCGTATTGAGCAACTAACTAAGTGTGCCAGTAAATATATCAAACAATACAGCGTCTTCTTCTGCGCTTTTTAAATACTTTAACGTTTTGAAAAGTCTTCAATTTATAGCTTAGCTTTTAAGTATTTTTGTTTTACAAGCTATTTAACTACAATGTACTTAATCGAATTTGTGATTTTTTTTTCTATGTAAAAAACTAACATTTGTGATATTAACATTTTAATTCTAAAGTTTACTAAAACTTTTATAATACCTAATAATTAATCCTTTTACAAAAATTTTACTAACTTGTATTGTGAGACTAAAAACGCGCTAAAATTATATTGTCTAAAAATTTGTTACCCTGTTTTCTAATATTAAAGTATTTTTTAAAAAAGAACTGTTTAGTTTCATTGCTTTAGTCCTGACCCTGATCATGTCATTGTTCCATAAAGTTTAAAATTAAAAATTTAGTTTTTTTTTTCATATGGAAGGGGGTTAAAGCAATGAACTGCGTGCGTGTAGAATGGCAGCCTAGGCTCGTGTGACGGCTGCAGTTAAAGACAGTAGGTTTATAAGATTGGAAGCCGTAATAGTGCACTGTAATCTCGTTGATCTTGACTGTTATCGATTATGTAGTGCATGCTATAAATGTTCATGAAATTAGTATTAATAGTCTTTGAATGACGAGATTGTCTGTGCGATAATATTAAACTCGAGAATCATTAAAAACATGATAAGTACCTAGGTAACAGTTCCTCAAGGAAAGTAAGATAGGTTATTCTTATAAAAATATATTTAAACTAGCAGCGCCCCGCGGTTTCACCAGCATAAGTGTCGATCCCGTGGGAATATCGGGATAAAAACTATCCATGTCCCATCACGGGACTCAAACTATCTCTATACCAAATTTCAACTAAATCGGTTCAGCGGTTTAAGCGTGAAGAGGTAACAGAAAGACTTCCGCATTTAAAATATTGTATGGATTAGTATGAATGTTTTTAAATTCATTTTACATTAACCAAAGTCCTTTCATTTATATTAAAAAATCAAAGATATTCTTCTTACAACACCTAAAACTATTATTGGATTTACAAATATGATAATACAAGCTGGCAACAGTGGTAATCCTTGGCATATTAATACAAGCGTTCCTATTGGTCAAGTTGGACAGTATAGCAAACCCTTGTGTCATTTTATTTAATAATAAATATTTAAAAATAATAATGTAAAATCTTAAACAGTCTCGTGTCATTAGCTCCGATTGTCTATACATCATAAAGTACAGATCTATTCACGTGAAGCCGATTCGACCTCTATAGACAAGAAAGGGTAAAGATATTGATTGGTCACTGATTTAGTTCTTACAATAGGTAGTTTTGCAGTAAGAAAACAATATTATTGAATGTCTTTGTTTTTGGATCCGAATTGTAAGAACGTCCAGTTTTAAGAGTAAACTTGGGTAGAAATTAATAATAATAAAATTTACTCAAAAATATTAAGACTAATGTTAAGACAGTTTTTCTTAAATCTATGTCATGTTCAGTTCATCCATGATTTCTGCCTGAACTAGGTGATTCTGTGTTTCAGGCGATTGGAGGTAACATTAATTGATTAATCACATAATTATCATACTTATTAAAATTAAAATTAAATTATATCTATAATACGAACAACTGCTTACCGTACTTACTTTAGCACAAGTAATAAATTGTCTGTATCTTCATAGGACATAGTTTGAAGAGCCTCCATAAGGATTTTCTTGCAGTTACTATGATTTAAGGGGGAAGCTCTAAGGTGGCCCGCGAAATTCAAATTTTCTTACGTTTTTTGCAATTTGCTGGTCAGTATTAAGTTGTACGTTGATTAAAATATGATTCGCGGTCGTAACAAATATGTATTTACAGAATTATAATCATTAAAGTCATCAATACAACTCTCTAAGACCATGTAATCCCCAAAAATGACTATTTCATGAAATCTTGACATTTGGGGATTACATGGTCTTAGAGAGTTGTATTGATGACTTTAATGATTATAATTCTGTAAATACATATTCGTTACGGCCGCGAATCATATTTTAATCATCGTACAACTTAATACTGACCAGCAAATTGCAAAAAACCTAAAAAAAATTGAATTTCGCGGGCTACCCTGGCGCTTTCACCTTAAGGAGTAGACGTTTCCTATTGAACACGCCTAGTTATTTTTTTTCCCAAGATTCTAGTGCGGTTTTCTACACCCTAAATGCGTAGCACACTATCAATCTCAATCTGAATTATTTTGAAAGATATTGCTAATCCATTGCTTCATATGTTCGAAAAATTTGTCTGCTCAACAACGTAAATAACGCAATGAATGTTGTTGAACTGTCAAAATGAAAGGCATTGCTACTGTTAGTGTGCTACGCAACTACCCCGATCTTTCATTACTGATCGTTCATTATCGGGGCTTGTTTAGGCTACAGCTAGCAATAAAAGTAGGTAACACTCTCAAGTCCGGAAAGTTAGGGAAAATTAATGAACCTTCATTTAAAATAAGGCTATTCTAGTAATTATAGCCGTCGGTGAGCTATCCTAGGAATTGTAATTAGTTCATTCGTAGATGCAATAGATAGTTAGAAATAACCAATTCAATTAAATATTAATTCTCATTTCCTAAAATAGTTCCATACCAATAACAATCAATATAAACATAGATTAAAAATATGTTGTCTACGTGCTTATAACGCAGTCTGATTATTTATGGTTTTCCTGTGATAAAGTGGCAGGTAAAGCGATAAAAAAATATGATTTCCGTTATTTGTATTGCTAAATTTCACGATACAGGCAAGTTTTTAAACAATGGCAACTTTTTAGAAAATAATTTTTCTAACTACTGGTAACTCTTTCTTGTTACACTACAGTTTATGATGTAGAAGAGTAGAGATATATTCTAAATTCTGCTGCTATAAGGGCTAGCAATCCAGGTTAATATGATTAGTGATGCTATTTATATTATAATCATTAGAGCTTATTATGTAAATATGTACTGCATATCTGCACTTTCATAATCAGCTTATAATGTTCCCACTGCTGGGACGCAGGCCTCCTCTCTGGTGAAGCCAGGCCACCACGCGGGCCCATTGCGGGTTGGTAGATGTCAGATGCCTTCGAATTTGTTGGTTCTAGAACATCTTTCGATAATACATTTTGTTTCCTTGATCTGTATCTTTCTTCAGTCAAGAATACTACCTAGTTTGTCTTTGAAATTCGCTTAGTATTTAAAGTAGTGGATTTTGATGCAGTCTTGAGAAAAGTTGATGAGAATAATCGGTATTTAATGACATCACCCGCCTTTATTATAACTAATTTATTATAACTAGCGCCTGTTATTTATGAATGTATAGATATTGGTAACTTATTACATCGTCATGCCATTCTTGGGTGAGTTGCAATTTAACCGATAGCGCATAGAGATAGCTCCATTTACACAGCCATAAATTACTAGCTTACACAACATTTAAAAAACGTAAATAGATTTGTACAAAATGTTATCTTTTTCTGAAGTCTTTATTTTGCACTGCCCTTGACATTGCCCTTACCAAAAGTCAAGGTCAACTTGTCAACGTCAAGATGTACAGTCAAACAAAGAAACAAGTATACAGGCAACTACAACGCTACAAGGTTCTTTTAGCGCGTGAGCAAAATCGGAACTAACGCTGCCATCTTGTTTTGTCAATACAATTTCTGTGTCAATTTCACAAATGTTTACCAGCAACGCCCTGTCAATGTCATCCAGGCGCTAACTACTTGACTCCTTTTAAACAATGTTTTGGGTGTGCTAAGACAGTAGTCAAGTCTTTTACATCGTGCTTTTAAGTGTGTACCTATCAAGTTTTAAAAGTTATCACGCAAACAATGAAAGTAGTGAGAAGATGAATACTTTTGCCTGCATACCTAACTCTTTGTTTGACTGTACTGAGAAATGTGTCTGCAGTGGTACGTTTAGGTTGCGTGTTGAGCGTCTATAATAATATACCAGATGTATGATATGAATATAAACCGAGCAGCATTTTAGCATACCCCTAGATTTGTCATAAAATGTCGTGGTTGCGATGTCGCCTATGGCCGTGTAATACTCCTTTTGGGGTCACTCTACCAAGTATTCTTGAAAAGTTTTACCATTCTTCAGTTTCTTTGAATGTAAATTGGATTCAATGGTACAGTCAACAAAGGAGTTAAGTATACAGGAGCGTCGGATATTGTTGAAGTTTACTAAGAAACCGATGGATATTCTCGAATAAAATTTTAGTTTATTAATAGAAAACAAACAGCTCATTTATTAAATTAAATTTCAGTCCAGAACATCCATCGGTTTCTTAGTAAACTTCAACTATATCCGACGCTCCTGTATACTTAACTCCTTTGTTGACTGTACTATGTGGGTTGTCACTTAGCATAATTTTAAGCGATGTCAAAGTTCACGACGAAAATAATGGAAATGGTTCAGAAAAGTTTTTGAGGAATTCGGCTTCAAAATAAAGTTCTAAAATAAAAAGATGATTATGTATAAAAAGATCAAATCCGATTTTAGGTGTGTTCGAATGTAGGCCAATTGTTAACCCTAAAGTATACATATTCAGAGGTCAGGAAATGCACTTGACTCTCTAGCACGAGTATATTCAGACTTCAGCTTTTCAATTTAATTATATCGTGTCTCGTGTTTGCTAACAACATTAGTTTTATAGTTAGGTCAACACAATGTCAGCTCTCGTAGATATAGACAGGAAATATGAAGCATGTGCCAGTTTATGTTTTGATTAACATTATAATTCTGTAAAAACAATAATAAAATGTGCATTGACTTAAGAAAATAAAGGAAAGATTGTGTTAGTTATTTTGATGACTTTAAGCATAGCGTCAAGCGACAGTTATGAACTTCTTGTGAATATGTCTGTTAACCAATAAGGCTTTTTTCCCCCACATTGCATTACACTTACATTCTTACAAACACATCATCATCATCATCATCATTCTTACATTCTTGCACTTACATTCTTATTGTAATATCATACTTTCTATTACTGACAAATTCCTATTCGGTCATGTACGGTAGGACATTATCTTCGCTTACTGAGATCTAAGGCGTAATCTATCTGGCTTGATAGGCTTTTCATAAATACTCTTCTTCAAAGAATTGATGACACATATTTTGTATAAATGATTTATTTTCTGTAAATAGGTTTGTACAAACACTTTTACACGTCAATCACATTTTTTTAAACTAGATGAGTTCGGCGTTTCCTATCTGACTATTCTGAGAAGAAAGGCGGAAACAAACACACACACACACACAGTCTCTTTTAAAGTCCAGACAAAATCTTGGTCAGATCGTGTGAGAAGACCATGTAGATTGGTGTCTGAAATGGTCTTTTGAGGAAAGAACCACACAGATTGAGCGGACCTATCCAATCAATGCACGCATTTGTCAAAAATCGTGCAGCTCAACTCAGAACTTGAGGAGCTCAACGATTTAAAAATACCAAACATTAGTGATCCATTATTGTGCAGGGCAAAGGCTTCTCCTCAATTCTCATGCAGAGAAGGCATTGATAACCACGCTTGTTCAAGGCTGATTGACGATTTAAGTCCAGCCAACACCAATTGCAATTTTGCCTTTCATTTTGACAATTCGACAAAATTCATTGCGTTATTTATGCTATTGAGCAGACCAATTTTTCAAACACTAAAGCAGGCTTTTGTTTAGATAGATAGATAGATTAATTTATTTCTGATTATAAGGCACATTAAGATCCTAATCTTTTTGTTTCTATCAAAATCCTTCGGATTGTAAAAGAAAGTGTTACGCAGTTGGGATGCAGGAGTCCTCACGATGTTTTCCTTCATCAATGGCTAATCTTAACGTGACGTTTATTTGACAGCGTTGATCGAGCGCAGTGCCGGGAACGAGGAGCGCGAGGACTCGTCGAGTCACTTCTCGTGGGTGCTGAAGCAACTCGTGCAGGAGAACATACAAGGCCTGCCGCCCGGTGGGGGGCTTGCTGCCAAGTGAGTGTAACCAATTTTTTTTTTGTGAGGTGTCTCGCAGGTGAGTTACTCCGCTTGGGGCGTCGCTGGGGGAGAGGGCAGCAAGGATCAGGCTGGATCGGATTTATAAGTGGAACCAACAGTCGTCAACTGTTGGTTACATTTCCCCTTTTTAGATGGGATCTGCAACCTAGCAGTTAAGGCTCCTATTAATAGTTTTTCCAACAACAAGACATGACCCTTTGAATAAGACCCTTGACCCACTGCTGACTGGTGGTGCGTCAACAACCGACAGAGTGCATCTTTTTGGGTTTTGGATACCTGGATGCCAAGTGCCGTTAGGCGTTCAGTAGCTGAAGGCTCTAGCCAAATATGTTGTCTGTTGATTGACAAAATATTGATAAAGGACCGATATTTTGAATTACCTAATAACCTCAGAAACCGAAATCCTATGATAATGATGCCATATTTACAAATACTATTACGAAAGAGCAGTTCTAAAACGAAACTTTTCAATTCCAGGCAATCGTTACTGGACAAAATATACAGGGAGTTCTATCCGGAGCACCCCGACAGCTCGGAGACGTTCGACTGTCAGACCGAACTGGCCGACGCGTTCAGCGCAAACTAACGCTATACATTACGTTACACTAACACATACGGGACGCGATCGTACACTAGCCCTGTGCAAGCGCCGATGGAACGCTAACTAAGAGACAGTAACGTGGAATGTCGAATTCCAATCGTTTGAACAGTTTGGTAAGTAACTTAAGGAATGTTTCTTTTTTATACTAGTGACACTCACTAAATTAATTGTAATTTTGACATATCAAACCAAAGCTAAGTTTCAAATTAAAAGTATGGAAAATGTCTGGGAAGAGTTGTTTTCAGCTTCGGATTTTAAAGTGTGTTCACTCGCTAAGTGTGCGGTTTCGTCCCAAAATTAGCTGAATAGAATACATCATACTAGTACAAATCGAATGGAGTTGCAGTTACATTACTTCAGAATTTTGAACGTTGGTAACATTTCATTTTGTACATAACTCTCGAATGTCAGGTAATGTAGTTGGAATTTTGTTTGATTCAGGCAATAATCGGTGCTTCGGCTGTGTTGATGCGTCGGTTTAAAAATCCCCTGAAGTTACCTTGATATGGTACTGTCAATATTGCCTTCAATCGCTGTATATTGGCTTCTAGAGGGAACGCAACGCCTATCTCTAGTTGCCCTTAATCTTCTAATTATTTACTTAGAATAAATAATAATTATAATATTTGAGTCCTTTCATGATAATCATGATATATTCTAGTAAGCTGACAACTCCACAGAGCCGAAGCAAATTCGAATCCTAAAATGCATATAATACTATGTAATACTCTATAGGCTGTGGTATGGCCTTCCGAATAAATGTTTACTATAAACCTATTTCGTTTAGCCTCACCACAGCCCCTCACTTGTATCAATCGGCACAAAATTTCCTTATTTCCAGCCATGTTCAATGTAACCCTGCCGGATTGAAATGAAATGCCCATCCCCTTCGAAGTTTTATTTGTATAGCATTTTATTTTGTCGCGTTACAATTTTATTTTTTGTAGCTTAGATATTTTTGTTTCGTGTTAACATTGGCCATTCGTGAATGTCATAATATTAGATGTATAATATTAGATATTCGATTGGATGTAATAGAAAGTCTATGATAATATTTACTTGTGTGAGCGGTTAAATTCTATAGTTTATGTTCCCGTGCTTAACATTTTTGTTAAGAACTTTTTATACAGAAGTTTTACCTAAACTGGCTTAGTGTTTAGAGAAAATAATTTGTTAGTAGCAAAATCTTCTTAATATGAGTGTTAAGCCTGTAATAGCAGATTCAAATGGCCAGTTGGATTTAGTGTAATCTTACGTTCCGTTTCACAAAAAAGCCTAAGAAAATTGATTTCTCAATTCTATTAATAAATATCTAGTTTCCTTTTTGTACATATTTTTTTCTTTATTACAACAAACATAGTCATTATCCAAAACGTCAAAGTAACATATTGATTTAAAAAAATATAAACTAGCGTTATTAATCGGGAATTGGAATATGGGGTAATATTAATTGTTAGTTTTTTATTTCTTAAAAATTATTGTACTTCGTTTCGTGTTACAGAAAAGATGAAATTAGATTTAATCGCTTTTTAAAAGTAACGCGTTATCAAAAGAAGTATTTGGTATGCTTTTAAATTTTTGCTTCGTACTTAGATGAAAAAAAAGTAACTAATCTGTTGATACGCGTAGTGTCTATGGCCGTACAATATACAAATTAGACCGAATTCCATTTTGTCATAATTATAATGTTGTTACCAAATTCTATGTGTACTATTCATTTCTGATATTCACCTCTTGTAAATAAAAGAGAATAGAAAAGATACTTTTGTACCTGTTTGTGCGGTTTAGCGTGTTACTAACTAATTGTGAGGAGTTTATCGTGTCAGCGCTCTTGGAAATACATATAACATCTTTGAATATACATTACTACATTCATTATTTTATTCTGCTTCTTCATGTGAAGTCTCCATCACTAAGCATTTTTCAATTTATGCGGTGTACAAATCCATTACAGAATTAACAGTATGTTTGTCTGATATAATTTTAGAAATAAATACAGTTCTACATAAAAATTAAACATGGTGTATGTATTTTCAGCGCCTGATATAATAATGTAACTAAATAGTTTTTACTGAACAAAAATATTTCAAAGGTTTTCAAATGTGACGTAGGGAGACATTGTTTTAGTATCTAACCAATGAAGTAATAATAACCTATTATACTATTATATATTATGTTTCTATTTACAAATGGAACTTGAACACCCATTTAAAAAATACTTTGTTTTTCCTCCTAATAACGCTTGACATTTTTGTAGTTGAGGCAGTTAAAAACCTTGAGTTCATTTGTAAATTCGAACGATCTTATTGAAAATTCAAACCATATCTAAATTAGTTTAATATATTAGGAAATAAAACACAGAACATGTTTCCTAGATATAAAAATAATTATTATCTATTTTATTGGTGGTAGCAAAGCTATTGCGATTTTATTATTATTTTAATTTTGTGCAAGACAGTACAATACGTATTTTTTTCTTACTATAGTCAGTCACTTTGTCGAGGACGTAGATCCCGCACTAATGTAGCTTACTCCGGGTGAATAATATACCGTGTTATGCTGCCTTGCCTTAGCGATTGATTCGCTATGACCCCAAAATTCTCAGTTAATATTGCTTCCATCATAATTATTTTCTATATTTTTTACCCCAAAAAATATACCTCTAAATACCCTTTTCAACCCATTGTCGAGGATCAAAACGTTGCGTTCTTCTTTTGTTTACGGAAGGTCATATTAAGAGCCTATACTACCTCAGCTAAAATTCACTCTTTATCTCGCTCGCACGATACTGCTCGCGGACTGTGTGAGAGCGAAACAGAGTGCGGTGCTGGGCGGAAGACAGCGCCAATAGTTTAGGTATTTGCTTCTTACAGTGAAAATAAAGGTGAATAAAAAAAACTAGCTAACATAAGACCTGCTTTATGGTTAGTTCAGTTAGTATACAAGTTTCATGATCTAATTTGAAGTATTTTTTGAATACCAGCGGTTTATTGTTCGGTTTGGAGGTAACTTTGGATTTTTTTTCTATAGAGAAAATGTGGAATCGTGTTTTCGTCTAACATAGTACCTAACATTTATCCTCAACTTTAGCATATAAATTTATTTCAAAATTAATGCTCTGGTATTTTCGACATAACGGAGGATCATGCTAAGTCATTTGAGGTAGTATAGGCTCTTAATTGTGTTTTGTACAACCGTGTTTAGATTTGAATGCCAATTCATAAATGTGCCTTTGACGCTAGTTTATCGAATATCTCGTCGAGATGTTGAGGTTGTCAACAAGTCACATAAATGTGACGTTGGTGTCATAGGCTTCGCTAGACCTTCTGTCCTTATTATGTGAAGGTTGCGTTCGACTTAATTATCCATTACAATATTATTATTAAATATTAATATTAGACAGTGGGTTTTGAATCGTATTTTTGATGTCCTTCCGGGACGAGTATGTAGGTGTTACGTCTGGTTGTTTCTTTTTTAAATTTTGCTTTCGGACGAAAGTCGACATCTCACAAAGTGTGTCTCGTTATTTTCTAGTAGACGCTTGAACAATAAATACCTGTACCTTGACAAAATATTTTTTTATTTTTCTTTTATTATGGTTTTATTAGGTCCCGTTTTTGTTGTTAGCTTTTTACGGTGTAGTTATTAATTGTCGGCTGTATAACACAAGAACTTGCAAGCAATATAATTGATCATTACCTTCTGGAAAAGTTGTGTTCATTAAAATGTAAAAATTTGATGGACGTACAACCTGCAATTAACGTCTACTCTTCCTTAATTATTTTGGCGAAATATATGTTTAAATATTTATTACGCAATTAATTTAGAATAGACAATATAAAGCTTACATAACTGTACAGTAAGTCGACTCGAAAGTGTAATATGATATTAAAGTTTACAGTGTCATTAAGGGATATTTTTAAAATAAATTCTAAACTATCTACACATCCACACATTCGGAGTATAGTAGTGTTTAGGTTACATGAAAATAAATATTTATAATATGTGCAATTGTGTTTGAAAACTGTAGTAAGTATAATTAGTTTTTAACGGACGTATTACAACTTCTTAGCGTGACGATAGCAAAAATAACACGAAAAAATAATATCCTTTTATATTTCAACTAATTATTTATTGTCTTGGGACGATAATTCCCGTTTATTGCCAATTTTAGGGTCCCGTACCTCAAAAGGAAAAACGGAACCCTGATCACTTCGTTGTGCGTCTGTCTGTCCGTCTGTCAAGACCTGTTTTCTCAGGAACGCGTGGAGTTATCAAGTTGAAATTAATATCAAATAAGGCTGCAATCCCTTGAAGCAGTGAAAAAATGTTGCTGTTATTTTAGTATATTGAGGTATCCTACAACGTCTACGCGAATAAAGTCGCGGGCAAAAGCTAGTGCAAAATGTTATGCGCAAGCGCCACTTTAAATGAAATAACAAATGGGTATTAATTAAAAAGTAAATTTATTCAAAAATAATTTCGCTAATCCTAATTTAGCACATTCTGTATCCAAAAAGGTAAAATAAAAAAATCTTCGTAGAATTTAACATTTAACGTCTAAAAGAGGTAGAGGACTCATATTATAGTCGTTTTAGCAAAATATCTACAAAACTTAGCAGCTTCCAAAGTTGCAACCAGTGCTGTTTTGCGCAATTAAAGACCAACCAAGTTTTCTATAAGTAGGTACCTACACGAATTATTCAAAAAAAAAGGCCATTTTGTAAATTACATTAAGTTAGCCAATTATTTTGCGAAAAAAATACTTACCGTTTTAAAAAAAAGGGAACGTCTGTTTCCCGGTAAGGTATAGCTGCCATAGTGGTTACGAAACTCGCTCTGTATTTTTAACCCCCGACGCAAAAACGACGGGGTGTTATAAGTTTGAGGTGTCTGTGTGTGTGGGTGTGTGTGTGTGTGTCTGTGGCATCGTAGCTCCCGAACGGATGAACCGATTTTGATTTTGCTTATTTTGTTTGAAAGGTGAATTAGTCGGGAGTGTTCTTAGCTATGTTTGATGAAAATCGGTCCAAGATGGCCGCCGCCACAAAATGGCGGATTACATATTTTTTTGTTACAGCAACATCACTCCACTCATTGCAACTTCATTAGCAACTAGTAGATAACATTAGTAGTAATATGACATTGTGTCCACGACCTGACAATCCGAGCTTTGTTGGTACTGGTACACGGCCTGTTCGTAGGAAGTATCGTAATGTTCGGGCTTCCGACCCGTCATCAGGGTTGCCTTCCAAGCACGTCTTTCCTCGATGGCTTTCTGTAGACACCGTCAACATAAAAATGATTAAAAACAGTTCAGACGATTATCAAGATCAATATGTTTCGGCTCTTTTGGTCTGAAATACCTACCCGAAATTCTGAAACGACACTATAGAAAGACGTTTCTAAAAGTCTACCTTCAAAAGCAAAAGGCAATTACTATCATAATCTGGAATAACTTTAGTTGAATATTTTTACTGATTTTGTCAAAACAAACTCACATCCTTTCGTTGCTTCTTGATATCACGGCGGTACTTCTGAGCATTCTTCCTCATGTTACGGAGATCTGCAGCGCTCGCCTCGAATCTAAAACATACCTTTACAGTCAAAAATAGGTGGAGAAAGTAATTATTAACCAATTGATCGGCGTAATTACAGAAACAATGATCAAAAAGCTATTATTGGTGCCGATTCCCTTGTTCACAAACTAAACTAAATTTAACTTCAGTGCATCTTTTTCTTTCTATTTCATTCAGAAAAGGACAGAAGGTAAATTTTAGTTTAGTCCTGTGTTTAGTGTCAAATTAATCAGCACCTACTAGATATGGCACATTTTCGGTTACAACCTCAGAAATATCTTGGTTTTTTATTGGCACACAGATGGTTCGCCAGGGTTAATACAATATAGAATACCGTTTATCCCGACATTCCCACGGGATCGAACCTTATGCGGGTGAAACCGCGGGGCGCTGCTAGTCAAACATTTATATACAACAAGATGTAGGCAAGTTAAAACAAAATGCATGTCACGTGATCAACTTTGAACGTTAATATCTCGGATATATTTTCTGTTTCTATTGATGCCAGCTATCGATTTATATAGGTACTTAGGTTTCTTGCGTAGCCGCCATTTTGAAAAAATAAAAACAAAATGGCGCGACTGTTAGGTATGCTACGATCCATATAAAAATATTCAATACCCTTTCTTATCTGCCCGTCGACAGCCTAAGAACACCAACTTATTTTTACTGTTGATACAAACAATACTGTGCAATTGTGCATAGGTAGGTACCTAAATATGCATCTCAACTACGGAACCCTTCACAATGCGTGGTCCGATACGGACTTGGCCGGTTTTTTTAATTTAGTGCCACCGACACGTCATGACGTCAGTCGCATTCTAGAACTTTGATGCTGTCACAGTGCCGGTAAACACGCTGGGCGTGTTAATTTATTTCGGTGTTCACTGGTGGCGACGCAACACCCGTTCCCGCGTTTGTACGATACTAGCTAAGCCATGGTCAACTCCTTAGGGATCCTAGATTATGAAGACCATTTTGGTTTCACTTTTCGCTTCCCTTAGGAAACCCGTACTTGAAGATTCGCCAGATGACAAATAAGGTGAAATATACAATAAACAATACTGAACCATCGTCGCATAAATGCTGAATTATTTAGTTGGCACTTACTTGCGCTTAATTAGCGAATGAGCCATGGCGTGTATGGGGTTCTTGGGCTTTTTCTTGGCGACGTCGTACAGCACTTCAGGCAGAAACATACCGAAGCTGTCCCAAAGGTACTTCACCGAGTCATGGTCAAGAGTACCTGAACATATTACCTCAACTATGGAAAATTAATGTCGTCACGAAAAAAATAATTGTAAAATTCAAAACCCAACAAAAAAAAAGTCAAGAAGAAGAAACAGTTTGTGGCAGACACCAACTGACTACACGATCAAATTTTTTTCAAACAATTATGCGTGAAAAACAACCCTGTGTTCGCGTTTGCTGTCGCGCACTCGGGTAAAAATGTTGCTTAATTAGTTTTTTACTATAAAAACAAAATTATAAAAGTAAATATTATACTTCACATCTACCACCTCTTAGTGAGAAAATAATAGCTGATTGGTGTAGGTACCTAGGTAAGTTTAAGTGGTATAGGTTTGGCAATTCGGTTACCTTGGTTCTTCTACGGACCAGTCGTCAATATGGCTCCCTAAAACTTACCAGTTATATTAATGGGATTATTCCTCGGCAGTATCACCTTGTCGGTCAAGTCTTTGATCTCCTCCAATCGACAATTTGGGTTGGGCTTTTCAGAGTGGCCGCAGTCTTTAGTGATCTTTTTGAAGAGAACGTCGTCGCCTAACTGGTACTGGCTTGTGCAAGGCGCGACCTGGTATATCTTTTCGTCATTGTCATCAAGTGTATATCGACCATTATCGTCAAAGTAGTATGGCGTATTTTCTGAATTCTGGTGGGACAAAGAACTTTATATATAATAGTATTTTTGGCTAAACAATATCTAATGTTTGATGAATTGAGTTCAGCCGAAATATCAACGTGAAAACTTAGTGAATCACTCTGCCCTTCTTTGCAACAGCCAGAAAAGCTAATACAAAATAGTTGACTTGAAAATGCCAACTTGTTGGCAACATGCTGCAGGAACAATGTTGTGCAACTTTTGTTTTCCATTAATACGGGGCATAAGGTACATACAACAACAAACTTTTGGACTAGCAGATACAAGGAAGGAACTAATAGATACGAAAAGTTCATTTTAGTACTAAATAGTAAACTCCATTTACCCACCTCTATGAACTCGCCGTAACAGTTGACGTGGAAGTACTTCAAGCCGTAATTTGAGATGTAGTTCTGATGGTTGAACTCGTCAACGTAGAAAGAACCGGCTCTGTCCGTGTAAAGGACACGATCCGTTCCTATAATTTACATCTCGTGAGCATTCAGCCTCGTATTCATGGTGAAAAAAAAGTTATGCAACAACGTAGCAGCAATAATAGGATTTACTGGCAACATTTTGTGTATGAAACATGTTTTACACCAAAACATGTTGCTGCAACAATGCTGTGCAACTTTTCATTACCGTGAATCAGGGGCTTTAAATGATTTATGTTCTATGACTAGTGACTACGTATGTAAGTACAGGCGTGATTTAAATTGATATTTCATACTTTACCTCTGACATAGAAGAAAGTTATGATCGCTCTAGACATTTCCAACTGTTTCTTTTGAAGGTACGAAATTCTCTCATCGATATTCTTGCCCATCAAATCAAAACACACCGACTTGCTCCCGGGTAACTCCTGGCACCTTTAAAATAAGGCTTTTTTGAAAAGGCACATTTCTATTTCGTTTATCGTAGGTAGCCTGTCTAGAGGATGTCAGTGCGATTTTGCGAGTGAGTTTGGGTCCTAGGTTCGATCCTCAGGTGTTCGTAGGTTTTTCCATTGGAAATTTTAATAGCAGACTGGATTTGTGGCCGGTTAGTAACTGCGTAATTGCGTACCTACTACCTATGCCTATCACTTCGGGAAATACAAGGCATTATATGGATTTTTATGCGACGACGAATAGAAATATAAGTTAATAGTGTGACATTAAAACTAAAATTTCAATGACGATGCCTGAGGAACAGGCCCCTCTTCCCCATTGGGCCCCGCGACGGACGGGGCCCAGGGCTTGCCACAAAAAAAAAATCTAACCGCAGACCAAGTGACTGGACTCTCTGTTACGACCGCCCTGAGAGAAGCTGAGAACCCAACGAAGTAGAAGAACAACGTGCATAGAGCTACGAAGGCCTTTCAGGGGACACGTTACGACCTTCAGTACCTAATGAAGTATGCGACCAAGAAGAGACTACACAGGGGCCCCGTGATCCTTATGTGCCCAGGGCCTCTAATAGGTTAAAAAGACGGTCCTGCTGAGGGCGTCAGCGGACGGCTAGAGTGGATGCGAAACGCGGAGAACCAGGTGTTGTGGCACAATTTGTGAGAGGCCTGTCCAGCAGGAGGAAGCAATAAGCAGAGTTGATTGAAGGAAGTCCCGATCAATGGAGCTTGCATGTGTTGCTTCTGCTTGTACTAACGTGGCGTGGTCGAGACTGGTATGACCATAATTATGATCATAACAATACATTCTACAGTATTACACAGCTTTGGAGGCGTAAGTACATTTAGCGATATTCTACCTTTGGATGGTCAATAAATTAGATGTAGCAGTAGTTCGTGGCTTCGTGGTGTACTTCTGTTACTCTCCGACATGGCTCTCTATGAATGTGACGAACTAGAGAACTAAATCTGTACAAGTATCTTTTGGCGTGTGGCAAAAATCGGAACTAACGCCATCATTTTGATTTCTGAGATAATTTTAAAATTTTTACCAACAAGGTTAAAGTCCTTTATGAATCTTTTGACGTCTGAATGACATAATTATGGTGGGGGGTAATATCACTGTAAATCCTGTAATGTCATTCAGGCGCAATTCGCAAAAGCATTTTGACATGAAAATGTACTGAAACACCTGTCAATACCAATACATTTCATGTTAGAGATAAACTACGATAACATGGCGCGCCCCTCCAAAATTCAAAACGTTTGAAAGTATTTGTGAAAGTATTTACAATGCACCACCAATATTCACAACGCATGTGTGCGTAATGAGACGGCCGTCAAACAAAAAAAAATCCACGGATTTGTTGCTCGACTAGGCACGTCATTAATCGCTCATTATTATTATGCCGCATTTACACAATCGCGCGAACCGCGAGGCGAACCACGAGCCGAATCACGAACCCGCATGTGTAAACAGTGGGCTCGCTATTCGGCTCGTGGATCGCCTCGCGGTTCGCGAGATCGCGTTGGGAGCGGTTTTTCGGACGCGAATCAAAGGGCACGAACCGCGAACACGAACTTACTGTTTACACAATCGCCTGCATTCAGTTGACTGCTAGCACCCGACCCAACAGGACGTGTAGACAAAATGGAGTGGAGTGAAGGGCGAATTTTAGAATTCCTAGAACTGCGGTGCTATTCAGTAAAAATCTCACCGTGAAAACTTAGGTGAAGTGAGCGTGGAGTGAGCTGTCAATAGTGTCAATTCCTAGCAAAAACAAACTCACTTCACCTAAGTTTTCACGGTGAGATTTTTACAGAATCGACCCGCAGGATCAAAAGGAAGAGCTCATTTGGAACCCAAAACATCGCAATCATAAAGACAAACAAAAGATATACGATGCATGGAACCGTATATCAACTAGTATGAGATTGCCAGTCAGCAACAGAATTTTTACTTTAAATTAAATTTTTACCGACTTCAAAAAAAAGGAGGTTATCAATTCGATACGTATGTATGTAATATTATTGGAATTGCATTATATTCACATATGATGATCTATTAGGGCTTCCAAACAAATATACAAAATTTCATAAACGTATGTATGTATGTATGTATGTATGTATGTATGTATGTTTGTCCACGCATATCTCCGGAACTATTAATCGGATCGTGACCATTTTTTTTATTGGCTTACGTTTTCTTCAACTTAGGGAACAGTGCAAGTTTCATCAAGATCGATTCAGTAATTTTCAAGATATGGACTAATACGTGTAAGTGTGACGGCCTGGCTTATTGATAAGACCTACGGGTGTAGTGTCAAAGGGAAAACATCTCAAAACCTTGGTCAAATACTAGTGCAAAAACTAAAAATTACGAAATAAAAAGTAATTTAAAAAAATTAAACCGACTTCAAAAAGAAATTAACTCATAATTATGAAATAACTTTAATTTCGGAAGTCGGTGGCATAAAACTAAAATACAGATCCCAAGACACCGACTTCCGAAATTAAAGTTATTTCATAATTTTGAGTTAATTTCTTTTTGAAGTCGGTTTAATTTTTTTAAATTACTTTTTATTTACTTTAAATTAAAGATTTTTTTTTTACTTTTTTACGCAGGATACCTATCTAAATAATTGTATAAACTCATTAGATATTTAGATGTAGCGCGCATGCCGCAATTATTTCCACGTCCTCCATGTTCGTGTTGTGGTTCGTGTCGTGGTTCGTGTGCGATTCACCCCGCGAATGTGTGAACAGTAGTTCGCGACGGGGCTCGTATACGAATGGTTCGTCGAATAGTTCGTCGAGCCACGAGGCGAATAGCGAGCACGATTGTGTAAATGCGGAGTTAGTAAAGGAGGGGCGCGCCATGATATCGTAGTTTATCTCTAGTTCTCTTTTGCTCCACATCAATTCTTAATGTATGTAACCTTACTCACGTTATAGTTTTGTATTTTTTCCGTTCCTCCTCGAGGTTTTCAAGCTCCATTTGGATCCTAATCAGTATGGATGCGATCTCGTTGAAATCATTCAGTCTTTTGTTCCAAAATAAAGACTCCAACTCTAGTCTAGCTAGAGTCTCGTCATTACCGATGTTTTCCATCTTCTCTCGTACCAGGTCCATGGTTCTTTTAACCTAGATTACATAATAGTACCTACCTATATATTGAGTTTACATAACGTAGGTATAAACTGTAGTATAATTTTATTGTCGCATGTTGTACCCTCAAGTTGGTAGTAGGTACCTATAGGTAAGCCTGAGGCCTCATTTACGGAGACGCGGGGCGATGAGCGTCGCGTTGTGCGGCGCGGCCCGCACTGAATTCAAACATAATAATATTATTATGGCGTTGTATGATGAGTGCGTTTACGGAGAAGCGATTTTAGACGCGTTTGCTTGAAATGGAGCGTTTTTTGCGGCCGTGCCCGCGGCTGGCTCCGCCGCGTCTCACGCGGCGTTTAACGCGGCGGCGCACGCAGCGGCAATTCTCGATGAAGCGATGCCCGCAGCGGAATCTTCTGCCAGTCATATTTGAAAACTGCAGAACGGTTGTTGTTGCTGGTCGTCAACAAATGTTGCAAGTTGCGACACGTGCGCTCCCATCTTCCGATAACCTAACTAACCGCTGGTCGGTTTGATTGAGTATCCCGCGTGCGTGCGCCGCAGCGTTGCCCGCCGCATGCTTTGCTACACGCTTGAGGATTCGCCGCGGGCGCAGCGGCGCCACTTTCCACTCCGCATCTCTATGAACAACGTCATATATTGCCATACGTTTGTGTTTACGCGTGCGATGATAAGTGCCGCTTGACGCGCCGCCGCTCCGTAAACAGAAAAATCTTACGACGCGCCGCGAGACGCCACGCCGGCGCCGGCGCCGCGCCGCACGCGACGCGCGTCGCCCCGCGTCTCCGTACCATGAGGCCTTAGTGTCATGTCATCTATTGAGACTTGAGACATCTACAGTCTGGCCGTCGCGTCGAGAAAATGCGTTCCTGACACCTGTCACCGCGACAATTCTATTAAGTAGTTAAGGGGGAAGCGCTAAGTTAGCTCGCGAAATTCAAATTTTCCTACGTTTTTTGCAATTTGCTGGTCAGTATTAAGTTGTACGTTGATTAAAATATGATTCGCGGTCGTAACAAATATGTATTTACAGAATTATAATCATTACAATCAGTAATACAACTTGTTAAGCTAGTATAATCTTCAAATGTCAAGATTTCATGAAATGGTCATTCTTGGGGATTATTTGGTCTTATAGAGTTGTGTTGTAAATACATATTTGTTACGTCCGCGAATCATATTTTAATCAACGTACGGACGCCAGCAGGTCAACCTACCCGAAACTGTCAGATTTTCCCAATCAACCTTGAACCTTATGTTTTAGCAATAAAGTCGAAAATCTATTAAAGAAATCTGACAGATTGTAGTAACTTGATGTGCTGGCGTCTGTACAACTTAATACTGACCAGCAAATTGCAAAAAACGTAAAAAAATTGAATTTCGCGGGCTACCCTGGCGCTAACTCGTCAAAAACACGATTTCAAACTGACAGGTGTCAAGAACGCATACTTTCGTCGGCCGAATTCGTAGACAGAGTAAACTACGAATTGCATGACAATCGCGTTTATGTCTTGCTACGACTTATCGCGTTGTCAATTTCAAATTGTTGCTTATTGCTACTACGTAGCATGAGTATATCAGCCTTGTGTTAAAAAGATTACTAACTTCTGCAGTATCGATGGATCGGTTATACAGACGCCTGTATATATTTAGGTGCTCCTTGTTTTTCTCGTACAGGTTTTGAATCAGCATGTTTTTCTCACAAGTATAACCATCTTTGCATTTTTCCAGGTTATCCTTCATACGGGTCGCTGTTTCTTCGATACTCACCGCCATTTGGTAAAGCTATTTAAAATTGTTAAAACACAGTCTAACAGCAATCCTTTGAATTAGTTTGCGTAATTTCACAGACGTGGTGGGCATATATTAATTAATTAATACAAAATAATATCAAAAAATTCTAATCAGTATAAAAATTTTGTTATCTTGCTGATAAAAAAAACCCTGTTGAAATTTCTTCCTCTAAATATAGCGAGTAGGTATTGAAAAATACTTACCCGATCGGCTAACATCACTGAAATATAAGTATGCGTGAAGTTACACAAATCACTTATTTTCTGAATGGATTCTTTAAAAATCTTCTTCGCGAAAACTTCTAGTTGATCTTGTCTGACCTCCCAAACATCCCTAATCTTTTGTAGTTCTTCCAAAAAGTTCGCCTGCGCGTTTATAACCTGTTGGTAGTTTTCTTTTTCTATTTCTGAATTTAACGGCAGATAATGTTCTAAAAATTTTGCATGGTTTTCCTCGTATAAGTCTGCAGTGTCATCAATTAGTTCGACAAATAATTTATTATCCAAAAAGAAAGTATGTTTATTGATCTTCTTAGCTGATTCGTCTATTAGAGATGTAAAGTAATTCATAAAACCAGTAACGATATGTTTAATTTCTCCGTAATAATATGCATTTGAATCAATACCCTCCGGTTCCTTCACTCGCTCAATGAGACGAATGAAATATTTTAATGTAGGAATAGGGTTGTCGCATATCAAGAGACCAGCTCCGCCGTCAAACGTTTTCATACTCAAGTGATAGATGAAGTCCTTGATTCCATGTAGCTTGCTTCTATCCTTGTGTTCACAATAATATTTGTAGTTTGAAGCGCGGGGGAAGTGGGGTATGTCTTTCACCTGTTTGAAATTGAACTTTATTTACATAGGTTCCTAATTGATACGGAAACAATATCTTAGGTGCACGATTCCAATCGGTTGTTTCCGGACAGACATCGCGCCTCACGATGACCCACGCCACTCAATGCACAATTTGAATTCAGTTCCACAGAAAAAGCATAAAAGCCGCAAAAAATTTCTTGGGTGCTTTAGACCAGCCAAACGCAACCCCTACACGGAAAGATGTGATCTTTGGAAAGAACTACTTAAACCTCCTGATCTCTTTAATAAACCATCAGAGAGTCTCTCATCCGGACACAAGTTACCGTGTCCTATTTGGAAAACCCTAAATAGACTTCGTGCCCAAGTAGGCCGCAAGCAGGCCTCTACAAGTGGGGGTTCGTGGAATGCTCAAACCTCCGGTGTGTATGCGGTGTCTCTCCACCACTGACCTCTATAATACAAAGAGGTGCTCTCCACAGACAATGGCCCACCTCCCATCCTACACCGCATGTACCGCGTTTATAGGCTTAGAAGGTGATGTTTACCAGAATGATTGAAAGTTATTTAATTGATGAAATACCAGAATTTCAGCAAGACACAGAATGAATGAAAGTTAATTAATTGACGAAATACCAGAATTTCAATTCTTGTTACTCACATTTAGAGCTCTCTGTAGCTCCTTACGTACTAACAATCAAGAGAAATCGTCATAATAAGACATACTCTTCTTGGTGAGAGCTTTCCATTGGTATGGGTTTTAACTCTATTGGGCTAAAGGTCAGATTCGACCAATCTTCTTTAGGTATCTAAATTTTCATGTTTAATGCGTGTGTATGTATTTATATTTTGAAAACAGCTTCTAAATTTTTGAAAAGCCTCAAGTCTTACGAACATACATAAAAGGTCATAAAGGTTACTTTCTAAGATACAAAGTAAAGGTAGAGTCAGTTTAGCGATTTCTTGGAATTTATTTCTAAGAGACTCCCGAGGACACATTTTTTACAGACCGCGCGGATTTGCCCTCTTTTGTTTGCAATATGCAAATTGAATGAACGTCGGCTGCCGATCCCCAGTGCCGAATGTCGTCAGACATAATACTGTGGAAATGTAAAGTATATGCAGCTGAACATAATCTGCCTTGAAAGAGTTCAAAATTGTAGTGGGGCCCCCATTACAATTTTGAATCAATAGCGATACCTAGAAATACAGTTTCCATAGCTAACATCTAGTTTTTTGCCATCAAGTTTTAAATTAGACCCATTTTTGGTTCAGTCAGACAATGAAAACTTGTGACGTTTAGTTTTGTTTGCATTATGTAAAAGATGAGAGAGGAGCAGCCTGGGAGAGGCCTATGTCCAGCAGTGGACTGCGATAGGCTAAGGTCAGTGTCCACAACCCAGTTACTAGGTAATACGATACCCCTTGGTAAGACTTTTTGTCAGACTTTCGGGCTTCTGATCTGACGACCCGTAACGACTGTCAAAGATCTACGAATGACAGATACGAATGACAGATAGAGATAGAATAAACTCACTCCCATCCCATGGGGGTATAGACAGCAACTACAGCTCGCCACCTGATACAGAAGAACAAACCTGTAACTTTGCCTCTCGTTGAATGCGTTGTATGAGTTCTTTATATGAATCGGCTCTTTTTTCTTGACTGTGCCTGAAAATTATAAACGATGCCATTTTTTTAATTTGCCCGGCGCGGCGCGGTCTGGCTAATTTGACACACGTTTGACAGGCACTAGCCTTCCGGTTCCACAGATAATAAATAAATACATGATTTTAGTAGAATAAGGGAAGACGACCCAGTTATAGTTCGCGTCAAATAACTTTGCTTTGCTTTTTAATAACTGCTCGCTCTTTTCGCTGGCCGCGCATGCGCGCTGCTTTTTTTCATAGGATTAACTACTGCGCAGTGATTTGTTGTCTACTTCAGAGCGGCAAAGTTATTTGACGCGAACTGTACTGGCGTATAGTGCCACAAACTTATCTGGCCCGGTGGCAAAAAGAGGAACTAACGACGCCATTTTGAAATGTCAATCTGCCTGCCTGCTGAAATGCCAACCAAATGCGATATCAGGGGGCTTACCATCACCTCTTAAAGCAGGGCAGAAGTTGAGCTGCACTACTTTTTTGTATGACGTCTTAGTACAAAAAAGTAGTGCAGTTTAACTTCTGCCCTGCTTTAAGAGGTGATGGTAAGCCCCTAGTGACTCCCTCACCGGGCCAGATAAGTTTGTTGGACTGTAAGACCTAGGTGACCGGTAATCTAGTAAGGGAGGGTGTGTTTTCACCAGACAGATACAAACGCAGCGACTCGCTGGCGATTTCAAAATCATACGTCCATACAAAGATTTTGAATTTCACAACCGTTTGACACGGTTCCGTGCCGAATCGAACATCAATCAATGTTAACAAAAGAAAAAAATTGTCAATATAAATCAAATAGCTATCTGTTGCGTTGTATGCTGTCAGGGGCAAGCCAGATTAGTAATTAGGAATGTGTAATTTACGATTCGACAACCTTCTAAGAACGTTCGCATTCTAATCTGCATTTACATTCACTACATTTTTGACATTGATTGTCGCCGAGATGAAATTGCGACTAGATTTTGAATGTTTTTAATTAATTACTTTTTAAACTGATTGTTCGTAAGTTCCACCACACATTTTATTTCTGGAAACAGATTAACCGTAATAAAACATAATCGAGAATATCTAACTCATGTCACAGACAATAAAACTGTTTCCAGTTTTTTTCCTCCGCTAGGAGTAATAGTGTTCTGTGTTTTTTTCTCACCGTCGTTCTTTGTAATCTGTATTCTGTATTACAAATGGGCTCTCGAATAATCTGTCAATAGTTATCAAAATTTTATTAAAACGGGCCTGAAAATATGAATGATAACATGTGTTTCGCGACTATTTCACGTAATTTACGGTCAAAATAGACATCTTTGACCGTGTCGGTGGACGTGCAAGGATCCATTTAGGAATCTTACTATAGAAAAAGTTGGATCCTATGTCCTCCGGCTTATTGGTAAGTTCACATTTTAAATAGTCGTTCTGTGTAATTAATACGGCTCTTTTATTTATATTGAGGCATGGTTTACTGCTGTAATATTTTACGTGAGACAAATTAGAGTAGGCACATGTGCCGCTCAGTGTCATTGTAATTTGTCCTTCTAATGTGATTTAATGAGTTGAACGAACGTTGTTTACTTCATTATTTCATATACCTGCCTACGTACTACGTACGTGATCATGGTCACAAAGGCTTGTGCGCGACAGCGGCTCGGTAAACAGCCCAACTAATACATTCATTTTGTGACCTACATTGACTATGTTTATGTAATCGGATACACGCGAGGATTATGTTCGAAATCATTGTTTTTAAATAAAAAAAAAAAAACTAACAGTCTTCCTGTTATTTTTCACAGAAAAAACGAGCATGGTGTTATGCTGAACTTGTCAGTTAATTGTTTACAATCATTCCAGTAATAAAATAATAAAAAAAGTGTAAAAATGGCAAGATATTTTGAAAACACATCCACTTTTAACTTTAGTTGGGATCAGGTGGCTCGCGGATATTGGAAGAGGTACCCAAACCCTCAAAGGTCAGTTTGTTTTTGTTCTTTCACATATAAAAGTCATAATTAGTGTGGTGGTCAAAGGTCAATGTTGTATTTTAGACATGCAATTTACAAATTAATAAAGCCACAGAATTGAAGGGAATTTTGTTCTTTGGCTTTAGAAGAGTTTTTTTTTTTTTTATAATTTCTAATGTTTTTCTGTCAATGACAAATCTTCTGATGCAGAATTTAAACTAAATGTTTGAAATTATTGAATTGAAATATTATAACACAAACTAATTAAATAAAAATATGCTGTAGATAAAATTTACATGACAATGACCAATCACCTTCGATTATCTAATATTGCTCCAAGGCTAAGACTTTAGAATAATGGCAACAGATATTGTTTCAATCTTATCAGACTATTGAGTTTTTTGATGTTAATAAGGTACACACAATAAAAAGCTGCTTTAGATTAGGGTTCCCACTTCGAAAAATGAAAGTCCTGACAAAAAGCTGGACAAATGCAAAAAAAAAAAAAAAAAATTCTAAAATACATCACCTATGTCAAAAAGTCTGGACTAATACAAACTGACTATAAACTGCTGAACTGATTTAAATGAAATTTGGTATAGAGATAGTTTGAGTCCCGGGAAGGGACATAGGATAGATTTTATCCCGATATTCTCACGGGATCGATACTGTGGGTGAAACCCCGGGGTACTGCTAGTTAAAAAGTAAAACTCAACTATGACAAAAACTGCAACTAAAAAGGTTTAGACAATTATATGGAAATTGTTAGACGTTTACTTGCAATACTATCTTTCTAATTCTAACTAGTCTATAATGAATAAAACTGCTTTATTGCAATAATTTAACTTTATAATTTCAGTACCCATGTCCTGTCAGAGGATACATGGAGCAGAGAAGTGAAGGACGGATGTTTGTACACAAAGCGAGTTCTCACTAAAACGAACAGGGTGCCCAAATGGGGTGAAAGGTATGTTTCAGAAATAAATTTAATTTTGCATCCATCATCCTTCAGCCCGTATCCCAATCTGTTTAGGGTAGGCACATGCGTTCATCCATACATTTCAATTTGCATCTCAATATTATCCTTCTTTCTCGCCATAATTATACACACATACATAATACATAAACACACCCCTTCTTCCCACTGGTGTAGACAAAAGCTGCAGAACGCTACCTGCTATGATCCGTACATACTCCTTTTTCCTTTTGCTTCGGTTCTGTTCATACCTATGGTCTGGTCACACGCGCACAATATAGTAATAAATTTTACACAAAAACCATTATTGTTTCTTTATTTTTTAATCTAGTGTATCTCAATGATACACTGGAAATAAGTTTCTCCAAGTCTTTTGCGGAATATTAATATGCAAAAAAAAAAATTACAGGTGATTTTTTTCTTTTTATTGAAAAAGTTTAGTCAAATAATCTGTTTTTTTTTTCTGGTAGAACAATCCTCCTCTTCCTTGACAATTACTGAGTGTTTGTGACAATCTGTATATCAAATAATTTCCATTTATTGATGTTATTTACCTGCCTGAGTCTGACTGTACTGTAACGACTGATAAATAATATTTTCATAAAGCATTATCCTTGTTGACGTAACAATATTTATGGCAAGTCTTATAGACTGAATTGTTTACAACAAGGTTGTGAGAAATAATAGTCCTCCAGACCGAATTTCGGCCATGCCTTGCCCCGGGAGATATTATAGTGCACAAGTGTATAATATAGACATCCCTCACTCTCATAGTCCCATAGGACCTCAATCCGACACGACCGGAGAGAGATGAGGCGCAGGACCAACGGCTTAACGTGGCAAACTTCCAAACAGAAAAAATCGAAAAAAAAATGTCCTTGTATAAAGTACAAGGTTCTCTTATTGAATGAGACTTGTGACGTAATTTTATATGAGTAATTGAATTAATCCCTGATTATTATAAAACTTGCCTTCTACCTAAAATTGTTTGTAACACTATAACATTTCTTTATCTGTGATTCTTTTGAGATAACAATTTAGAGTGACAGTTATTGATTCAGATAAAAATAAAGAATGGAAGATCTGTGTCATTGTCCTATCTTAATACCTATATTTTAAATGCTGCATAGCTGTAATAGGAAATTGATCCAAATTATATCTGCTAGAAGTAGAAGTTAAAACTACTTTTATCTATCAATTAATAAGCTATTTTTTTCCTTATTTATGCTTAGAATTTTCTTTCAATCATCATCATCAGCATCCCCCAGCCTAGCCTTTCCCAACTATTTTGGGGTCGGCTTCCAGTCTAACCTTATGCAGCAGAATTGCAGAATTTTCTTTTAATATCTGACTTTTTTTTTAAAGAATTAATTTAAAACGTTTGTACTTACAAAAAAATAACAAAAAATATGTTATAGTCCCGATATTTATTATAACTAAATACTGTTATAAATCCAGTAGATGCACCAGTTGAGCCACTGGGACTAAATAATAAATGGCAGTCATCATTGTTGGTCAAGGTGAAACTAATAAAACCCAGTCAATCTTGTTTATTAGAGTGTATCAGTCGATCTGGGGCAGACAGAGACCTCTTTTGTTGATAAATTAATTCTCCTTGTTGGGTCAAAAGCAATAATAAAATTGTAACTACGTAAGCTTCTTTTTAAAGGACTTTCTATGCATGAGAAGCATTGTTATGGAGGTTGAACTCTGTTCAAATAATCTCTCTGAATGTTTAAAGTTTCAAACATCATCTAAGCATCGGCATTCTCCGACCCTTATCCCAATTTATTCGTGCTCGGCGCAATTTGTCTTTTTCTTCTATACTGCTCTATTAGTCGTCATCTCGGTAGTCACCCCCTTTTTAACCATATCATTTTCATTCCACCAGCCCACTTCTACCTTCGGACATCCAGCCAGACGCACTGCAAGTTACCTGCCTAGTTGCTATTCCACCAATTCGCACTAAGCGTTTTCAAATGTCCTTTATAATGCGCACAGCAAAAGAGTGGAACTCTCTACCTGCGTCTGTGTTTCCGAGCGCATACAACCCGAATCTCGTGAACGAGGCTTCATCTGGGTAAGCTCACTCCATCGTCGACTTTGTCTCTGTCACCTCTGACCTAAACTAGAGTCAAGAGCAAACCCATTTCAAATACTTAAAAAAAACATTCCATCCATCGTTTCTTTGACCTTCCCCTAGTCTTATAGCCATCGACATTCATACTAAAAACTCTCACGACATTTTCTTCATTTCTCAATCAATTCGGGCAGACCGCACCGCGCCGCGGCGCGCCGCTCCGCACAAAAAGTGTGTGAAAAAAATTGAACGTTTGCTTCAACGCGCGCTAACGCAGACGGCGCACACTTTAGTCGGCAATCTGCATTTGCTAGGGGTGGACGTAACGCACGCGATCTATTATCATGGCGCCAGAGGTCGATGTAACTATGTTAATTCAAGAAATACAAAACAGACCAGCAATTTATGATACTTCTAAGGCAGAATATCATGATAGACATTTAAAAAAGCCTTTCTTCTGGACCAATGCACCTCCTCATTGTTGTTTCTGAATGAGTCAAAGCAGGTCTCAAAATAAATAGCAACTCATCAAATGTAGTAACAGACATTTTATAAAATTTGAAAAAATTTGCCGGATGTTGTTTCAAATTTGAATGTTTAGTATGGAACTGTCCCTTCAGTAATCTTTCCGAAAGTATAGGATGTACCCAAAATTCTCTATTTCTTCTTCTTTTTCTGTACTTCATGTACAAAATAATACTTCGCGATCTCTGCACGATTTCCATAGCGTCTACGTCCCTACAGCTCTGCCGACAAAATGATCGAAGATGTGCGTCGTGTGCGTTGAGTCTGTGAAAAATCCGCGACCGACTTTTTGCGCGTCATGCAGACTTTTTGTGCGCCGCAGACTCGATCGCACAAAAAGTGTGCCGTCTGCGCAGGGCCTTACCGGTGCCACATTCAGACTTCCTCTTATGTACTCATTTCTTATTCTATCCATTCGAGACGTAAGCAAGATCAAAAAACTGGCCAAGTGCGAGTCGGACTCGCACACGAAGGGTTCCGTACCACAAGGCAAAAACGCCGAAAAAAACAAGTTTGTTGTATGGGAGCCCCCCTTAAATATTTATTTTATTTTGTTTTTAGTATTTGTTGTTATAGCGGCAACAGAAATACATAATTTGTGAAAATTTCAACTGTCTAGCTATCGCGTTCTTGAGATACAGCCTGGTGACAGACAGCGAAGTCTTAGGAATAGGGTCCCGTTTTTACCCTTTGGGTACAGAACCCTAATTACCGCAGCTATGCGAGCTAAGCTAGACTAACTTAGCTTAGCTCTTCGTCTGCAACCCGCTTTTCTACAACAAATCCTATCCTAGTTACTTAGCACATTGCCAGAAATCCATACTTAATATTATAAATGCGAAAGGGTGTCTGTCTGTCTGTTACCTCTTCACGCTTAAACCGCTGAACAGCAGCGCAGCACGCAGTGGTGGCCGCGACTTACGAGTTGTAGATCGTAGGTTCGAACCCAGACAGGCACTTTATCTTGTGTAAATTATGTCATCACCATTGCTCTCAAAAACGGTGAAGGAAATCATCGCGAGAAAACCGGCATATCCTAGAACCAAAAATATGACGTGACATCTACCAACCCACACTGGGCTCGCCTGGTGGATTTCGGGCTACGGCCCGTGGGCCCGTGTCCCAGCAGTGGGAACGTTATAGGCTGATTATTTAACAAAATTAACAGGGGGCAATTCTCGTAATTTTAAGGACGTTCACAGTCTGATCTCAGTCTCAATCTGTCAAAAATACCTCTAATTTCCCTAGTTTTTGACATTTGTATGTCGCCGAGATGAGACGAAAATTGACCTTCAGATGTAAAACATTGTGCTACTGACCATGTAGGTATTTGTTGCTATCGCATAGATACATTGTTTAACATGCCAATAAAATATTTACAAAATACATAATGTTCTTAGGTAATGTACTTAATATTATCATGAAATTAGGTACACAGAAAGAAATAAGCAGTAAATACGAATGAAAAAACATTGATCTGAACTGCTTTAAACAGTTCCTTCAAAACAGTATTTTTTATTGATCCGAAAACAGTTAAAGCTTGAGGCAAAATGTTACCGTCGTGCATGACAGTAAACTTTAACGTTTTAAGTAGCTAAAAGGTCACAAAATTAACTGTTTTATTCTATTGGTGATATAATTATATCGTTCAAACCATTGACATTTACTTACATTACAGTAATGGTGGTTTTCCTTTTTTTTTTTTTTTGCTGTTTTTTTTTCAATACCTACGTAGTATGTTCAATCATTAAAAGTTACTGTTTTGTCTTTTACTGTTTTACAAACATACCTATCTCCTTACTGTATAAAGTCAGTACGTTTTTAATGAAATCGCTATTAATGTGGTGTAGTAAGAAATTATTTTTTTCAGTGTAAAAATTAAGTAAACAAACATCACACAACGCCGTGATAAGCTATCTTTGTCAGTTCGTCGTAAAATTAAGTCTAATCTGAAATAAAAAATACACCGCCTAATCGTGGAACGTCAATCTTGTGGTTCTTCGTCTTGTTTTTATTCAGCGAGTTATGACCTCCAGACGATGTTTTTTTTTATTACGGAATTAATATAGGTATAATAAAATTTTATAGTCAGCCTATTGTCTTAGCACTTCCTTCCACTCACTGAAGAGTATCATCATCTGCCTAGCCTTTTCCCAACTATGTTGGGGTGGAGCGACTGCCTATCTGACCTCCACAACCCCGTTACTGGGTAATACGATACCCTAGGTAAGACTGGTTGTCAGACTTTCGGGCTTCTGACTATCCGTAACGACTGTCTAAGATCCACGAATGACAGCCGGGACCAACGGCTTAACGTGCTTTCCGAGGCACGGAGGGGTCACGGTTTAAAGAGCTATCATTCTTTTTATTGCCTCTAACAGTATTTAAGTTATCTTATTATATTGGAAAAATCTATAGCCACAGGCTGACTGCCTACGGTTCGCCGATGGTACATTTGAGAATTAATTTTTGAGACTTATGGGCCATGTATGCAATAAACTGATATAAAAAATTATATTTTTTCATACATCCTGTATAAGTACGAAAAGTGGTTATCTATACTGAGGCACTTATAATAAGCTGAAGCATCCTGTATAAGTACGAAAAGTGGTTATCTATACTGAGGCACTTATAATAAGCTGAAGAGTTTGTTTGTTTTAACGCAGTAATCTCTGGAACAACCAGTCGGATTTGAAAGAAACTGCTCAATCCAATTATCGAGGAAGGTTATAACAGCAATTCAGCAGCACAGCGGGCTAACAGCATAAGGTTACACACTTTTTTTTTTTGCGGATGGGAAATCATCAAATGACCCCCCCTCCCGCTCTGGGTGGAGCGGAAGGGAGTGTCAGACTCTTACTGACTAAAACCCACCCGTGTTCCTTCCTTAGCCCTTTATGTTCCGGGCCAGCGGTAACCCTTTCGGACATTCCCGCTGACCCGGCAGGGTTACACACTTTAAGATCACCCTTAAGACAGGACAGAAATAGGACCCTTAAGAGCTGAGCAAAAAGTCAGAAGGAACGAGAAGGGAAAACGAAGTAATAGCGCGGGCAGGCGATGCTATGCTACGGGATGGGTCGGGAGAGCAAGAAAGTCGCGGGCAGAAGCTAGTATTCTACAACATTATTTTTAGTATATGCGAAACCCGAAACACGTGGCTAGTATTTTTATGTAAAGAATCTATGTACAAAATTTCAAAACTGTATCATGAAAAATCACAAAGTTATATGCTTGTTGTCCGTACAAAAACATGCTCACCCGCGCCGCGCCGTCTTGCGCTCATTGATAATAGTACTAGGTACTAAGGTACCTAACCGTTCGGCGCGGAGATTGGATAACCTACTTAGTGTCGCTCGGTGTCCAACTTTTAACCTTTTTTAAATATTTTTGGGACAAAATATAACATGGGGCAAAAATTATTGGGATCGATTCAGATACCTATTCTGAACAAACTATATTCAGGTTTCGCGTATTATACTAAAAATAACGTTGTATAACACAGATTGAGAATACAGTGAAGATGAGCTTGGAAGCAAAATATGCAAATATTTGTGCAACTCAGTTCTAAAATTAGGATTATTTATAACTGTGAGGGGTGATGCTGATGCATCTTTATTTTAGTATTTCCTTCCAGTACAATTTTTTATAATGTTTACACATTCTTTAGATATTCAGAAGCTAGATAATCTATGACGGTATTTATCTTATTCATAAAATAATATACTCAGCTGTTGTTGTTACCGTCGCGCGGCGTAACCTTCATTTGTGACCTCTAAATATGTATCTTTGACCTTTGCCCAGTAGTGGGACAGTATAGGCTAAACAAAAAACAAAAAAAAAAATTGTATCTAATAATTATAGGAAGTAAGGCCAGGTTCGCATGGGAGCGTTGTTCCTGTGGCGATTTTTTTTTCGCGCACTTGATTTTTAACCGACTGCAAAATAGGAGGAGGTTTTTATGTAATTATGTCGGTAATTATGATAGACAGATTTGCAAAATTCTTTTTTTTTTTCAATAGAGATTGGCCTTAGGCGTGGTCCCATATAAATTTGATTAACTTTGCTTGGATAGTTTTTGAGTTAGCTTTAATAATGTTTTTTTTTCCACTGAGATAATACCAGCCTATTATAGTCCCACTGCTGGGAAATACAGAGAAGGCCTGTCCAGATTTTAATCAGTCATAATCAGCCTGTATTGTTCCCACTACTGGGACACAGGCCTCCTCCTCTTCGAGAGGGAGTGGGCTATAATCTACCACGCGGGCCCAGTGCGGGTTGGTAGATGTCACATGTCTTCGAATTTTTGGTTCTAGGAGATGCCGGTTTCCTCACGATGTTTTCCTTCATCGTTTTGAGAGCACTGGTGATGAAATAATCAGATTTCAATAGTTTATAGAAAAAAGGACGTTCAGTTATTCCGCAATCTGGAAATTATGCGGGAAAAAGGTGCAATTTTTTATTCCTTATAAACTAAATTCGGACTTTTACGAACATTTTGAAATAAAAAAAAAATAAACAAATTGGCCTAGTCGTTCTCGAGTGATGTGCTTACCAGCGAACAGCAGTACCTACACTTTTATTTATAGCCTTGCAAAAAAACATTCAAAATACGACCTAATACCTTAATTAAAATACTTCGTCGATAACACCAAAATCAAACGACCCTGGCCATACAAGCGGATGTTTCACCACAAAAACAAACCGGCCGCGGTGCGACGTCAGACTGTTTGTAAACACGAATCTAGGAAACTACTCGACCGATACTAACGTAAACTTCAATTCATTTATTTTTGTAAACATGCAAAAATATCTATGTAACGAACGGTGATTATGGTAATAGAAATACCAATATGAATTGTAGCTAACAATTATCAACTTTAAAACTTGTTACTTAAGTTGATTTTACTATGGCAATTCCAGTTGCAAAGGAAAGTGAACCTTATGTAGTCAATTTAAGGTGTCTAATAGTGTAAGCTTTCTCTTTGTGATAAAGAGAAAGTCGTGCAATATCAGATAATTAAAATTATGACTTATGTAAGTCGTTATCTGCTGGTAATAGTGTAATATAAACTCTCCACTCCTATGTATTACATGTTTATCTATGTTCGATAGAAAGTAGACGACTTATCCGTTTTTATTTGATAAGAATATATGATAAGAAACTATAGAACTGTTCTTCTCCATAGAGATCTACGTTTTGGAATGGGCAACTAGCTTCAACTTTCTGACTAACTGACAGACTATTTAATTTTGACAATTCAAAAGTGCTTTGAAATAAATGCTTTGAGTTTTGAGTTATACTCGTCTCACGTTCTCTTAACTAAATTGATTTTATAATCGACTAGCTTTTGTACGCGGTTTCATCCCGCGGAGGCCAGAAATTATTCTATTAATATTCCCAGTGGAAAGTACTACCATTTGGTTGAGACAAAATTCTATGGAGTGTGCCTAAATGAAGTCGATTCAACCTTAAGATTATTTTTATCAGACTCATATCGAACACCATCCATCATAAAGTGATGTATATTAGAGCCAGGAATTTGAGATAATTATCAAGTCATTTTGGAACAAACAAACAAACAACAAACTAAATGTCATGTAATAACAAAGTTCAAATTCCATTGCAACTAAAAACTTATTAGGAGCTTTTTGTTACAAATGGTCACTCAAAAATCAACTTAGTATACATTTAATTAAAGTAGATAAATGATTAAGTGCCGATGGAATGTAGATTATCTGAGATTATGAACACTGCCATAGGTCTTGCACAACAATTTCTATTTTCTTAGCAAACACCAAGATATCAATATTTTCTAGAGCTTACTACGAAAAGATTTCTTATACCTTCAGTGTACCTCATGTGGCCATATTATTATTAAATTTACTTATTTATTTAATACTTCAAGCACATAAATGCACAAAGGCGGACTTAATGCCATAGGCATTTTCTACCAGTCAACCTTTGGGTGATGCAGAGACAAACAGTGGTAGGTGCAATCATGAAAATTGAGAAATATTTTAAATATAAAGATACGCATAAACCTATTAAAACTATGAATATAATATATGTATACCTAATCCATACTATAATATTATAAATGCGAAAGTGAGTCTGTCTCTGTCTGTCTGTTACCTCTTCACGCTTAAACCGCTGAACCGATTTAGGTGAAATTTGGTATAGAGATAGTTTGAGTCCTGGGTAAGGACATAGGATAGTTTTTATCCCGATATTCCCACGGGATCGACACTTATGCGGGTGAAACCGCGGGGCGCTGTTGGTTACATATAAATATTGTTGACTGGTAGAAAATGGCTATGGGATTATAAGTAAGTATTGTTGTTGCAGGTTCTTCAGTGCAAAATCAGTAAAAATTATTGAGGAGAGTATCGTAGATCCAGAGAAGAAAATATTGGTGACATACACGAGAAACCTGGGATTTACTAAAGTTATGGTAAGAAACTTGCAGTTTATTAACTAAACCCAAAAACGTTTAACGGTAAACTTTTAATGTCCCAAAAACTAGACTTGAAATGATTCGTTCATTTATACAGTCAGCCCTAAAAAGTGGGCCTTGTGGATAAGTTATAACAGTGTCTATCGGTCAGGTTAAGCTACGCTGGCCGCGGTTGGTCCGTGGATGGGTGACCATCTTTACAGTACCATGTCCCCTTCGTGCCTCGGAACGTGCAGGTTAAGTCGGCTGTCATTCGCGGATCTTTGGCAGTCGTTATGGGTCATCAGAAGCCCGAAGATCTGACAACCAGTCTTACCCAGGGGTTGTCGTATTACCCAGTAACTGGGTTGTGGAGGTCAGATAGGCAGTCACTCTATGTAAAATACTGCTATTCAACTGCATCCGGTTACACTGGAAGCTGACCCCAACATGGTTGGAAAAAGGCTAATCAGATGATGAGTCCGCCTCAAAAAGGAAAATAAACAAAAGAAAGACAAGTAAACAGAGACAAGGAATCATTTTATTGTTTCAGACAACCATTGTTCCATAATGTTGTTTTGTGTAGCTACAAAAGATATTACACATTGTGTACAGTATTGCAGCTACACATTGATACAGTATTATGGAACTATAGAGGTATGAGGAACAGGGTGTAAAGTTCACTCATCCTCCATAGAAAAGGGAGGATATTCCGACCAGACAGGTGTTGTGTCTGGCGGGCAACTGCCCGATGATTCATGTCGGGCCGTTGTATCTATGCTAGTTGCGCGGTAAACTCTGCTTGCGAGATGCAGGATTTTGCGTGACGTCAGTATGACGCGTTGTTCGCATGTGGCGTTGTAGATACCGCTACAGAACAAAGATTGTCGTAGACAATACATTTCTTCCTAAAGTAAAAGTTCGCATGGCTGCACACCCTACCCTATTTCAAGTTAACCAAATATCAACTTTATTTCAATGATGATCAAGTTGATTACAGAGCGACTAGCACTATTGACAAAGTTATAAAAATGTTTGAAGTTGTAGCGTAAACTAAACTTAATTGTGTAGGAATTAAAGTTATTTTTCCATTAATTCATATAATAATAATACAAATTCATTTATTTATTAGACATCAGAGGTTCATGTATTAGTTGCAAAACACTTATAAACTATGTTAGTAAAACACACAAATAACAGAAACTAAAAACTAAACAAAAGAACAGGAACAACAACAACAGAAAACAAAAACTTAACATTAATCTTGCCTCCCCAGTATTCTATTAAAAATTTGTTTACATTTTTGCCAAATTAATCGCGAACGCACGGTACATCCTTTATGATCATTGTTGGAAATTATGCTTTTGTCCGCCAATAGCATAAACTACTACCTATAATATATAATTACTTACTTAGGAGTATATTATACTGCTATATAACTTTTCTGTCAGTGAAAAGTTGTGTGGGAGTCAAGGTATGGCCATGTGATGCGGAAGAAACATAAAAATTGTAATAAGGAAAGTATTGGGTCTGAATGTGGAAGGCTATAAAAGTAGGGGAAGACCACAGATATAGATACACCTAGATAACGCAAGAGCAACTGCTTCGCGTGCCCAGCTTACGAACAAAAATCGTAAGCCGCCACTTTCGCGCTCAGTCCTGTGTACTATTGGCTGGGTGAGCGCTCGCACTGGCGCTAGGCCCCGGGGGTGGGCCGCACGTCTTTGAATCGATTTGATTGTCCCATCACTAAATAGTGTTAGTGACGTCATAGTAGGTAGTCAAAAAATGGCACGCTTGGTTTTCATACAGATCGTGATACTTGCGTTATCTAGGTCTTATCTGTGGGGAAGACCAAAAGAAACTATGGATGGATGTGTCAAAGATGTGGCTTGAAGGAGTTGACAGATGACTACCGAGATGACGACTAATAGAGAAGTATGGAAGAAGAAGACATGTTGCACCGATCCCAAATAAATTGGAAATGATAAGGGCAAGAGAATGATGAAGATTAAGTTACTATGCTATTCCTCATCATCTGCCTGCCTTTTCCTATGTTGGGGTCGGCTTCCAGTCTAACCGGATGCAGCTGAATACCAGTATTTTACATGGAGCGGCTGCCTATCTGACCTCCATAACCCAGTTACTGGATAATACGATACCCCTTGGTAAGACTGGTTGTCAGACTTTCGGGCTTCTGACTACCTGTAATGACTGTCAAATATCCACGAATGACAGCCAGGACCAACGGCCGCGCTTTCCGAGGCACGGAGGGGTCTCGGTATGTAAAGATGGTCACCATTCCACAGACCAACCGCGGCAAGAGTAGCTTACCTGATCTATCAACCCGGCTGTTACTATTTAGCCACGGACTCCTCTAAGCTACGCTATGTTCTCTTTCTATAGTTCATAATGTGTTCACATTTCCTCAGAGCGTGGTAGAACGCGTGGAGTACCGCTCGGCGGGCCCGGGCCAGACGATAGCGTGCCGCTCGGCGTGGATCGACTCCCAGGTGTTCGGCTTCTCGCGGGCCATCCGCGCCTTCGGGGTCGATAGGTTTAAGAAGAACTGCAATCAGATGGTGAGCACCTTAATACATATTTTATGCTCGCGTTAACTTACAACCAAATAAAACAGCACAGTTGGATTTTCCTTTTGATTGGTGCTGTGCTGAGTGTTGAAACTCCAACAGCGCGCTTTTATTTAGGCATGATAAGGTGTAGCCTAGTGTTAGTGGAATGGGACGCGGACGGTTAAGTATAATGTTACTGGGTAACCACCATCCTGCCTTCAAAAACTTTTCGTGTTCAACTTGAGAACTTTGGAGATTAATCTGTCATAGATTTTTAAAGGTATACCTTTCAAGAAGAAGTCTTGGAAGTTTGGAACCTACCTCGTCCAATGCGTAACCTCCCCCATTTTTTGAACTGGGTTAAAAAGTATCTCATTGTTTCTTTCAAGATCAGAAAGGAGTTATTATTATTTTTTAGCGAGTAGGGAACTATTGAAACAAAATACGTTAAAGGAAGAGTAGAACTATCGACGATCTCTTCTCTACATGATCGGCAGCGAGCGGTAAAGGCCATTTCGCCAGGAACCCCACTCGAGCCGTAAGTCTCACAGCTCAAAACACAACTTCAAAACTGGCCTTACATTCCAGGTAAGCGGCTTCAACCACGTGCTGCACAGCATGTTCCCTCGCCAGGTGCCGTCGTCGCACACGATGACGCACACGCTCAAGGAGATGCGCGAGGCGGCGGCCGCTGCCACGGACCGCGCCAAACACAACGTGCTGTCGTCCGTCAACAGGACATAACACGATGCCGACTGACCCAGGAGTTAAGGACTAAGTGAGTGTAGTTCCGTTTTAGATGCAGGTGACATGGTGACAGTGAGTAATGGAGTGCTTACTTTAAGCGGGTTAGATTGTGATTGCACAGAATTTTGCATTGTCTAGCGTCCAGAAATTCCGTAATACGTGATCTTGCTACCCAGGACATGATGATAAGTGTTCCTCTGCCTGTAGGACAGTACTACGTTTGGTGCGCTTTGTATTGTTTTGAAAAAGTAACGCATACAGTTGGTGAAATGCGTGGGGGATCTGCGATGGCATTTGTCATCTGTCGGACACGCTAGCGACTGCTCTTGAGGCAGTCCAATTGAGCGATTATCGAAGATACAAAATCGTAATGTTTAAAACAGTGTTTCAGACAAACACATGTTATTCCGCTTTTGAGCACTCCATTTTTTTATAATCTATGGTAAAGTGACGCCTAATTTGAAGGAAAGTACAACAGGAGAGCATTGCGAGTGAAGAAGGACTGCTTTAGAAGTGTATTGTAGTCTATACAAAGATAAGGAATTGTATTTTAATGATGAAAAGGTTCTATGTGTTAATCTAGATATTCAGCACTGGCTTGTTGAAAATAAGATTTATAATGGATTTACTTTTAACTGGAATTATTTTTATCTTTTTCAAAGGGCTTTGAAGGTCCGTGGCATACTTACCTGTCAGATGCCAGATGTTTGATTATTTTAAACATTTTGAGTAATTATTTCAAACATTTATGCAACATCTTGTAAGCAAGTTTAAAAAAATATGGATGTCACGTGATTAACTTTAAACGGTAAACTCTGAAACGTGACTTTTTACGGGGTTTGATCCTATTGTAGTATGTTTTCTGAATGCACTGATGTCAGGCCAGCTATCGATTTATATAGATAGCATGCGTGGACGCAATAAAAAAAACCGATCAAGTGCGAGTCGAAATTGTGCACCGAGGGCTCCGTACAAATTTGTAGGTAGGTATGTAAATAGTTTTTTTTTCTTTTTTGGAATGTAACTGCAAATTTACGGTTTTCGGATTTTCCTTTACTTGTGCTACATGAAATTGCTTCTTGCAAAATTTTATGATTCTAGGTCAACGGGAAGTACCTTATAGGTTTTGATTTCGGAACATAAACGCCCGTCTCTTTAGATTGCGTTGATTTAGTTCACTGCTTCAAGGGATTTCAGCCCTGAGTATGAGTATTTGGTATTAATTTCAACTTGATAACTCCGCGAGTTCCTGAGAAAAAGGGTCTTGACTGACGGACAGACTGGCGGACAATGAAAGTGATCTTATAAGGGTTCCGTTTCCTTTTGAGGTACGGAACCCTAAAAATGGCGGACTTGTAGGTATGCCAGATCTTCAATCCCAAGTGATTATCATTATCCATTACAACATCAAGTGTTACTGCGGTGAACCAGTAACATTGGGGATGCCTCGATAGCGGATCCGGAGAGGTCTTTGGAGAGGTTTTCAAACGGAATAGGCTCGCGTCACACTCTACACATCGTTGTCGTCTGCATCTGTCCCTTTGCCTGTGCATAAAGTTCGAGCACTGGAGGCTGTCTTCGTGACTTCAAGTTTTCGGTTGCCTCTTGACGTGTAATCGTCAAAAACAACATCAATTGTCAGTGCCGTATCACATTTTGATCAAAAATTCTGAACAGCAGTTTGCAAAAGATGTACGAGAATTTGAATTTTGTATGTTACCTTAATGCACCACTTTGACTATATGTATATAACAATGGTCTCGCACATATCAATTCTTATCCAGTTAAAAGTAAGTCCATTACATCTTACTGTATTTTTTATCATATCACTGCCAATTTCGTCATTTACACGCACACGAAGCTACTTGTACCTTCTCCACATTCCAGCCGTGCGGTTTAAAATTATTATCTATAATTGTGTATGCTTCTTGAAAATGCTTCTTGCACTACTTAGAGAGAATGGCAAACTTAAGGCAATAGAAAATATTCACGCAATCATGGAATCAACATACGCACAGATGCAAGAGGTAAGGGTAACTATCTATTTACCCATTGACTAGGGTAATTACCCTATCCTCGTAGTTCGTCGATCGTAGTTATGTTACGCCTTAGAGCTAGCTTTTCTCTCTAAGCTGTGCGTTTTGACTGAGTTTTTTTCTGTATATTATTTGGATAGAGTAAGGTTAGCGATTTTGCGAGCTGCAGCTGTATTGTAACTAAATAAAACATACTGAAAATTGTATTTTTCAAACTCGTGTATCAGCACAGGGAATGACACTACGGATTTGGTCCCATAATGAAAAGTGAAGATAGTAACATATTCTAACGGAATTTTACTTTTCTTGTTTGGCTTTACTTTCATACTTTAGCCCAAAAATGTATGGACGATGTTTGTTCTCCTTTATTGATCAGAACATTGCAGTTAATTGTTGGACATAGAACTTGAGAGAAATAGTAAAAAATGAATTTTAATTTATTTATGTGATGGTCCAGTATTTAAAAAATATAATGTTTTAAATTATTACCGAATTTGTAGCACAGTTATCAATCAATTGATTTACTTTCAAGTCAGTATGAGATAAAATTAATGTATTAGTCTTGAGACCTTATTAAAACATGAAATGATAAATCATCTAGGGGGCCATCTTTTCGGTCAAATGTAAATGAAAATGGCGGAATCGTCGTTATTTGAGAAAGCGATTTGATTATTTTGTCAAAACGAAAAACTAAATATTGTGTTGGATAGTCTTTATTTTTAAGCACTTTTGTAAACATGTATAGATTTCAAACTTATGTAATTGAATTGTGAAGGGTTAAACTATATTGTCACAAAATCGAAGCAAATAACTATAATATGACACTAATGAAATTTCGCAACAAAAAAGTCTCCCGGATGAGCCATACTTGTTATGGCTTCCAAAGACTTTTTTCAAGAACAAATTGACGTTTGAATTCGAATTTGTGCCAATATTTCTTGACTCTGTGTAGTGACGAATGGTCGGACCTAAGATTGATAGGGGGAGGGGGGGGGGGGGGTCATGAAGTTGGTTTATTTTCAATTTCTGAGGGGAATTACCCAGTCGGTCAAACACTACTACTGAAAGCGCGCTCCATCGTCACTTCACTTTACTTTTTAAGTAAAACCTGCACTACTGACTACACCACTCGAGAAGTTGATCGTAGTTTATACAGCATTATATTGTAGTCTTTGATCGTAGTTAAGCAAATACGAGAGGTTAGAAGGGCACTTCGGTTCGCTTCGTGCAACCTCGGCTCGCCTCGGGCGACTTCCGATCGTTGTCGGTTTTTGCCAAGAAGCTTAAAGATAAAAGTGGAGGCAATACTCTAAATATCTAAGTGAAGATGACTGTGGTCGGACACTCTCTTTCTAAATACACACATACGAACGAGACAGTGATATGTGTTTTCTTTGACATATGTATGTATTTAGAAAGAGTGTCCGACCACAGTAGTCTTCACTTTGGTACTTACAGTGTTGTCTCCACATTTATCTAGAAGCTTCTTGGTTTTTGGGTCCGACTCCGAAGGAATTGAACCGTCCCGAGTAGATCTTAGCATGAGTGTATAGTCCCGTACTTCGGACTTCGGTCAATTTCGACCAGGGCGCCTTAAAAGGCCACTTTGGCAGAATCATAAAAGGGTAACATTATGAATCATAATATGGCGAAGACAGTCCGTGTTTTTCTTTTTTTCGCTGCACTACGTAGGTATAATCAAAGAGATTGGGATTGGATTGATTGGTATTTTCGCACAGACAAAAAAAAATACTTAACTGAAAAATCCTTCACCAATGGGATTAGATACGATTAACTTAACAGTTAACTGTCCATTATGATTCATAATGTTATCCTTTTATGATTCTGCCAAAGTGGTCTTTTTAGGTCCCCAGTACTTCGTCGGAGCAACTTCGCGTGTAGTGTAGTGCAGGTTTTAAACAAACTCGTAACTTTAAAGGATTGTTATTGTATAAATGCAGCTCCATCTCGCTAGCTAATAAACAAATGTTTTGTATTCTATTTAAACATTTATTTATTAACGTCTTTATTTATATTTTATTTAAATTCGAAGGTGACTTATCAATATTTTATTAATTTCATCTGCTTTCTAATTATGTGTTGTGCTTGAAAGATATATCTATAATGTGCTTAACACGAAGGCAGATAGTAATAATAACAAACAAGAATGTTATGAAAATGAGAATTCATCTCTTCTCTTTACTGTATTACTACACAATCGTTTCAAGTGGTTTATTTACTTTTGTACATAAATAAAGTTTAAATCTCGCCAGAAATGTACATAATTATGTAAGGCTCTACACAAAGAAATGTACATAATTGTGCAAGGCTCTACACAATTTTAAAAGAGTCTATGAAAATGTACGGAGAAACTACTTATTTAAATAAACCAATTATTGTGACTTTAATAAAAAAATCTATCTTGAATTTGAAAAACCTTGCCATAAAATAATATAAAATCAAACAAAAAAAGGAAAAATATCAATGTTTAAAATGTAAGAAATATATTTTATTATTCTCAGATAATATGTTTAGTGTAGTCTCTTCGGGAAATCATAGTTTACTTTATCTACCTATAATTGCATTTAGGTGTTTCGGAGCAGTTACACTCATTTTCGGGTCGGCATGGTTCGGCACAGGCCGGGCGGCAAAACAGACTATAGGAACATTTTGCCGAATCATGCCGACTCGGACATGTGTATACTTGCATAGCACGCCTTAGCAATTACTAATAATACTAGTGTCTATAACTATTATTAATTGTTGGCGCCACTTTACATTATGAAGAGAAATGCGAGCGCTTTTCTTTCTAAATTAAAATGGGAAAATATTTAATAAGTATGCTTTGTTTTGTAACCTAGTAACATGTCTATAAAGTTGTTTATTGTGATTTAACAATAATATTGTTATCAATGTCTTCCTCTGTATGTTATATTGTTAGATTACATAATATTGTCCAGGTGAAATTAGTTTGTTTAAGTAATAAATATACTTTCGTCTTTAAAATGAAGATATAAATCAGAAATGCGATTTAAGTTCTACGTAATGTAAAGTGGCCTTTTATGGGAGGTTTAAATGTTAACTTGACGGTTAAGAAACTTTTAAAGGGAGATTCTAAACACATGTTATCTTAACACAAAGTTTGGAAGGGTTTGAGCAGATCCATAGTGTAATAAAAATTAGTCTTAGTTACCATAATCAATAATAAGATAATAAACGAGTCTATTTAATTGTACGTGTTGTTTTATTTTACCTGCATGTGTCTGATTACAGGGGGCTTACCATCACCTCTTAAAGCAGGGCAGAAGTTGAACTGCACTACTTTTTTGTATGACGTCTTAGTACAAAAAAGTAGTGCAGTTCAACTTCTGCCCTGCTTTAAGAGGTGATGGTAAGCCCCCAGTTCGGCCGCTGAGAGAATGTGTTGACACCTGTCAGTGCGATAATTCTAGTAGCTAATAAAGATGACATTCGCAAAACAAGTATTCGTTTGTACGAAATTTACAGGTGTCAAGAAGCGTAAGAGTAAGCGTACTATGTAGATGTTTGACGAAGACAATGACATTTATTCGTAGGATATGGTGGGTAACAGACGCCAGCACATCAAGCTACCCGAAACTGTCAAATTTTCCCAATCAACTTTGAACCTTATGCTAAGTTGAAAATCTATTAACCTTTTGAACGCCAGAGCATAAAAGCACGCGCGTGCCCTCCACACGCCAAGCCACAATTTTAAATATTTAAGGTATACAAATAAAAACACAAAAGTAATGATTTAATTGTTTATTTCGTGATAAAGTGCACCGCATTTTTTGTCACATATTTGTGTCGCTCGTAATAGGATAGGCGACACACGACTGGCGTACAGGGCACGCGCTTGCTTGTCACGTATATGTGACAATGGCGTTCAAAAGGTTAAAGAAAGACAGATTATAGTAAGCTTTATGTGCTGGTGTCTGTGTACAAAGTTGGTTGGTATAAATGGATAAGTTCAACACATTCGCGGCATACGAATATTTACAATCTAAACCTAATGTACAGACGCCAGCACATCAAGTTACTACAATCTGTCAGATTTCTTTAATAGATTTTCGACTGTATTGCTAAAACATAAGGTTCAAGGTTGATTGGGAAAATCTGACAGTTTCGGGTAGGTTGACCTGCTGGCGTCCGTACACGTGGGTAGGTATAAAACCTAAAATCAAGATAGTAATAGAAGAACTAGTTTTGTTTTACCTTGTAATGTTTTGATCGAGGGTATATCTCCATCCATAATCAGCCTATAATGTTCCCACTGCTGGGACACAGGCCTCCTCTCGGTGAGAGGGAGTGGGCCGTAATCCACCACGCGGGCCCAGTGCGGATTGGCAGATGTCACATGTCTTCGAATTTTTGGTTCTAGGACATGCCGGTTTCCTCACGATGTTTTCCTTCACCGTTTTGAGAGCAGTGGTGATGAAATAATTTACACAAAGTAAAGCGCCTGTCTGGGTTCGAACCTACGACCTACAACTCGTCAGTCGCGGCCGTTACCACTTGGCCACCACTGCTCTATAATGTGCGTGCGCTCGGAATAAAACGACGTTTGTGCCAAAACGAATTTACTCCTTTTTTAACAAAATATATAAATAAAATTATGTATTTCCATCAATCTGCCTAGCCTCTTCCCAACTATGTTGGGGTCGGCTTCTAGTCTAACCGGGTGCAGCTGAATATAGGACCTGTATTTTTTTACTTATGGATGATTTTTCAATCTACAGATATTTTTTTTTCGTGGAATAAAATTAACGACTGACAGATTTTGTATGGAAGAACTGTCAAAAATTCAAAATTATTCCTTGGATAAAATTATCTGGCGTTGGAAAAATCAGCCCTTAGAGCGGCTGCCTATCCGACCTCTTCAACCCGGATACTGAGTAACATGATGCCCCTTGGTGTGATTGGTTGTCAGACTATTGGGCTTCTGACTACCCGTAACGACTGACAGCCGGGACCAACGGTTTAACGTGCTTTCCGAGCCACAGAGGGATCTCGATATGTAATGGATACTTTCGGCCTACCACTATGGCAAAAGGCGTGAGTATAATATGTATGTATGTAAATATGATTTTTAAAACTAAAACACGAAAATCAGTCTAACATTTTTTTAATAGAAACTACAATCCTTAAAAAACAAATGGTATTTACAAATAATACAACCAATATTTGACTAAGCTATACATTCTGTCAAAAATCTCATTTTACTTTGATGGCAGCTCGTAACCTAGCACTACGGCTTCTAGGATTCCTCTCCACTTCTTCATCACTTGGTACCTCTACATGCTTATTGATGGCTTGCCAAGGGGTATCCAGGAATTGGTTGATTGTATCCTGATTCTGCACTAAAGTTGGACTTAAATACTTTAACGGAACCGGGTTAGCAACCTCATTGATTAGATTTCCTGCTATATGACGCTTGACTATTGTATCTTCTAATGAATGGAAGCATATTGTTACTAATTTTCCATTGATTTTCAAGTAATATTTAGCTAATAACATGCCGTAGTTGAGTTCATTCAACTCATTGTTTACAAAGATACGTAATGCTTGGAAGACCTTTGTAGCATTTGACTGTGGTCTTTGTAGTTTGTCCAATCGTTTCTCATCTGGGCAGCATGAGTTGACAAGTTCTGCTAATTCTTCGGTGGTCTCAATATTTTTGATCATATATCTAGCGTGTATGATAGTTTGTGCAATTTTTGCCGCTTTCTTCTCCTCACCATATATTTTGAATATCTTGTAAAGTTCATGTTCATTTGCGGTTGCTAACACTTCTCTTGCTGTTATTTGATTCGGGTCCCTGCCAGCATCCATTCTCATATCTAAGAAACCATTTTTGCTTATAGAAAATCCTCTTTCTCCTATATCCAATTGCATTGAAGAACATCCAAAGTCAAATAGCATTCCATCTATTGTGGACTGTTTTATTTCTTTGGCTTTTAGGAGGGTAGGAAGTTCACTAAACCTTCCTAATAATGGTATTACTCTATTGGGGTATTCTTCAGCTAATTTTTGGGCTTTCTCATAAGCTAAAGGATCTCTGTCTAAGGTTATAAGTTTACAATCAGCAGCTTCTAGTATTTTCTTTGAGTGTCCCCCCGCTCCAAATGTCATATCAATGTACAGCTCATTGTCTTTAGGATTTAAGTGTTTTATAGATTCATTTAACATAACAGGTGTATGGTCTCTGTACTGTACTTGTTCTGTGGACAGTCTCCGAGCGAGTACCGCCCTGTGGAGTCGCTGGAACGGTCTTAGAATCATTTTTTATCTTTACCAAATATTTTACTAAAGAAACCTTTATTTTCCTCCTTCAAATACTCAAGAACTTCGTTAGATAGGATGAGGTTGCACTCTTCAGTACTCAGGCCTGTCGCTGTACTGCTGTGTTTCCGTTTGTACTTGTTTTTGTAAAAGTTATCGGCTAGTTTATTGAGGGAGCTGTACTGTTTGTTGCAGAGCTCAGAATCCAAGTTCTCCCTCTCCGATGTCTCAAACGCCGCCTTCACCTTATCTCTGATGAATCTTCCGAGGTCTCTGTGAAGTAATTTTGATGTCAAATTATCAACCGGTGTTGTATACGAAGAGTATAACAATAATTATGTCCATAACCTCACTTTTCCTTACCTTTCGCCTTTAGTGTTGTCTATGGGCCATTTAGCTATGAGTCTAGTGAATTTCTTGTATTGAGTAGTCATAGCTAGTTATTTAGTATACCATCTTATTATTCAGCGGCTTTATTTTGATAATTTCGAAGCAAAATCTAATATTTATAAGAAAACGCCAAATAAGACCAACACAGGGTTCAAACAGTCTGTCAACTGTAAAGTGTCAAATGTCAATCAAACTGTCAACCAGTCAACTGTCAACGTAATCTCAATGTCACTTTGACGACTTGACGTATTGAATTATGATGTTTCGTTCAGAATTGAAGGAGTTCTTTAAAAAATATGATCTTATCTATTATATAAAAGGAGAAACTGACTGACTGACTGACTGACATAATCGCACAGCCGAAACTACTGGGTCTAGGAATGTGGAATTTTGCACACGGCTTCCTTTTATAATGTAGGGGAGCACTAAGAAGGGGTTTTTGGAAATTCAACCTTTAAGGGGGTGAAAAGGGGGGATTTCGTTTGTATGAAAAATCTTATTCCTTGAGTTAATAAACTTGAAACTTGGCACTAATACTTATCTAAGTAAATGATTAAGTTTGGCGTTTTTTGTTTTTCTTAACTTACCCCTAAAGGGGGATTGGGGGGTGTCAAAGTTTGTATGGAAGAATTTTAACGGGTTGTCCGATTAACTTGAAACTCAGTATTTATACTTAAGACTAAAAATAGATAATAACGTGTATCAGGGTTTTTCGAAAATGTACCCTTAACAGGGTAAAAAGGGGTAGTTAATTTTACAGGGGAGGATTTTACTACGTGGCTTGATTAACTTGAAAATTGGTATAAATAATCTTTGAGTCAAGTCATGAGCACATACCAAAGGATTTTTCGAAATTCCACCCCTGTGGGGGTGAAAAGCGGGGATACAGTTTATATGAAAAATCTTATTTAATTGGTTAATAAACTTGAAACTTGGCAGGAATACTTATCTAAGTAAATTATGAAGTTTGGCAATTTTTGTTTTTCTAAACTACCCCCTAAAGAGGGATTGGGGTGTGTCAAAATTTGTATGGAACAATTTTAACGGGCTGTCCGAATAACTCGAAACTCAGTATTTATACTTAAGACCAAAAATAGAGAATAACGTGTATCAGGGTTTTTCGAAAATGTACCCCTAACGGGGTGAAAAGGGGTAGGTAATTTTACAGGGGAGGATTTTACTGCGTGGCATGATTTACTCGAAAATTGGTAAAATAATCTTTGAGTCAAGTAATGAACACGTCACCGGTACACCAGGCACCGCAGGCTCCGCATTCGTCCACCGGATGCGGAAGCCACGGAGGCGGTGCTGTACGAGGGGTACAGAGCGGCGAAGACCGCCCTCCAAGAGGCTGTCCAGCGGGCCAAGGACATGGCCCGCGAGGAGATGCTGGAGACTCTGAACAGAGATCCGTGGGGGCGCCCTTATAAAATGGTGCGGAATAAACTCCGCACCTGGGCCCCCCCGCTGACGCAGAGTCTCCGCCCCCAGCTGGTGGAGGAGGTGGTGAGCGCTCTGTTCCCTTCACGGGGGGAGCACACCCCCCCGCCCATGGCTCCGCCAATTGCGGTGCCCGAAGCGGACCACGCGGACGACGACGACGACATCCCTGAAGTGACCGGGGTAGAACTGAGAGCGGCGGTAGGAAGGCTGAAGGCCAAAAATACCGCCCCAGGACTCGACGGCTTGCCGGGTAAAGCCTGGGTCCTGGCCTCGAGGGCTCTCGGGCCTCGACTGGAGGCGCTCTTAAGCGCATGTTTGGAGAGAGGCCAGTTTCCACTCCGTTGGAAGACGGGGAAGCTGGTCCTCATTCGGAAGCCAGGGCGCCCTGCGGACTCTCCGTCCGCATACCGGCCCATCGTGCTGCTCGACGAGGTCGGCAAGCTCTTTGAGAGAGTGATTGTGGGCCGCCTCGTCGGGCACCTGGTGAGGACGGGGCCGGATCTTGCGGACAGCCAGTTTGGTTTCCGCAAGGGGCGCTCGACGGTGGACGCCATCATGCGCGTGAGAGCCCTCACGACGGGGGACGCGGTGTCCCAGGGTGGGGTCGTCGTGGCGGTGTCACTCGACATCGCCAACGCGTTCAACACCCTGCCCTGGAGCTGCATTGTGGAGGCACTCCGGTATCACCGAGTGCCGCCCTACCTCCGTCGAATAGTCGAGGCGTATCTGACGGACAGAGCCGTCAGCTACCCCGGTCGCGATGGGGAGTGGAACCGGCGAGAGATGTCGTGCGGTGTCCCACAGGGATCGGTCGTGGGGCCGTTCCTGTGGGACATCGGCTACGACTGGGTGCTGCGGGCCGACCTCCCTGATGGCGTCAGCGTGGTTTGCTATGCTGACGACACGCTGGTCCTGGCGCAGGGGAGGTCGCATCAGGCGGCGGCCGACGCGATGACACGCGGGGTTGCGATAGTCGTGGAGAGGATCCGGCAGTTGGGTCTCGAGGTGGCATTGCACAAGTCCGAGGCCATGTCGTTTCATGGGCCCCGGAACGCGCCACCATCGGGATCCCAACTAACGGTAGGAGGGGTTCACATCGGCGTCGAGACAACGATGAGGTACCTGGGTCTCGTCCTCGACAGCCGGTGGAACTTCGTCGAGCATTTCCGACGTTTGGCCCCCAAACTGGAACGGGCCGGGGCCGCCTTCAAGCGGCTCTTGCCCAACCTGAGGGGGCCAAACGCCTCCTACCGGAGGCTTTACGCGGGGGTCGTGCGGTCCATGGCCCTATACGGGGCCCCGGTGTGGGCGCGTTCACTGCGGCGGCGAGCCGCCCACTACCTGAACGCGCCCCAGAAGGTGGTAGCCATAAGGCTTATCCGGGGCTACCGCACGATCTCTGGCGAGGCGGCAAGCCTCATAGCCGGACTGCCGCCATGGGATCTGGAGGCGATAGTCCTCGCGCGCGTATATGAGTGGCGCGCGGAGGCACTACGCCGGGGAGAAGTTCCGCTTCCGCTGCGGAGCGGACGGAGCTCCGGCGCGATCTCATGGCGACATGGAAGGAACGACTGTCGCAACCCAGCGCAGGGCACGCCGCGATAGCGGCGATAAGACCCCTCTTTGAGGAGTGGCTAGAGAGGCGCCACGGCGCCCTCACCTACCGCCTGACGCAGGTCCTCACCGGACACGGAAGTTTCGGGAGGTTCCTGCACATCATCAGGCGGGAGGAAACGCCCGGGTGTCACCATTGCCAGGATCGCCCAGAGGACACGGTGGAGCACACGGTGGAGGTCTGCCCCGCTTGGGCGGAGCACCGCCGTGTTCTCGTAGAGGCGATCGGCAGCGGCGGCGACCTCTCGCGCCCGGCCCTGGTGCAAGCCATGGTCCGGGGCGAGAGGGAGTGGGAGGCAGTCACCTCCTTCTGCGAAGCAGTCATGCTAGCGAAGGAGGTGGCGGGACGGCTCAGGGAGAGAGCCTCCCGTCCCAGCCGCCGCGGGAGACGCTCCGGGCGTCGGAAGCCGCGCGACGACTCCCGGCCACCGTAGGCGCGGGCCTGCGGGCGGAGAGTAATGGGTAGCTCACCGTCCGATCAGGACCAGGCCCGTGCCGGACGGCGCGTACGTGTTCCACGCGCGCCTCAAAGAGATGTCAGCATCGAGGAGGGGCCCCATAGGGCCGAAGCCTGCCGGGTCAGCGGGATTGTCCGAAAGGGTTACCGCTGGCCCGGAACATAAAGGGCTAAGGAAGGAACACGGGTGGGTTTTAGTCAGTAAGAGTCTGACACTCCCTTCCGCTCCACCCAGAGCGGGAGGGGTCATTTGATGATTTCCCATCCGCAAAAAAAAAAAAAAAAAAAAAAAAAAAAGTAATGAACACGTCACAAACTATTTTTCGAAATTCCACCCCTGTGGGGGTGAAAAGCGGGGATACAGTTTATATGAAAAATCTTATTCATTTGGTTAATAAACTTGAAACTTGGCACGAATACTTATCTAAGTAAATTATGAAGATTGGCACATTTCGTTTTTCTGAACTACCCCCTAAAAGGGGGGGATTGGGGGTATCAAAATTTGTATGGAAGAATTTTAACGCGCGGTCCGATTAATTCGAAACTCGGTATTTATACTCAAGACCAAAAATAAAGAATAACATGTACCTACATATCAGGGTTTTTCGAAAATCTACCCCTAACGGGCTACAAAGGTGTAGTTAATATTACGGGGAGGATTTTACTGCGTGGAATTGGTATCAATAAATCTTCGAGTCAAGTAATAAACACATCCTTAACGATTTTTAGAAATTCCACCCTTGTGTGGGGGTGGGGGGGTAAGCGAGGATACAGTTTATATGAAAACCTTATTCATTTGGTTAATGAATTTAAAACTAAAGGGAGATTGGGGGTGTAAAATTTTGCAAGTAGCCGAGTCCATTTAGGATTGCTATCGACACGCTAAGAAGAAGAAGGGGTTGATTTTACTGCTTGCTTCCATTAACTCGAAAATCAGTAGGTATCGGTCTTTGAGTCAAGTTATGGACACGTCATCCCAAACGATTTTTCAAAAATCCACCCTTGTGGGAGTGAAAAGCGGGGATCCTGTTTATTTGAAAAATCTGATTCCGTTGATCTATAAACTTAAAAATTGGCCCGAATACTTATTAATCTAAATAAATAAAGATCATAAACATACATATTCGAAATTTTGAGAGGACAGTACGAAATACACGCGGACGAAGTCGCGGGCAAAGTGCTAGTTTATTCATATTTTTTTATCAAGGCTAATAATGTCTATTCAAGATTGGAGATTGGAGACCAAGTACGAGCACGGGAAGGAGCCTGTAGTGCCAAGGTTCTTCCCGTTGCGTAACCGCGAGTACGTGTTGTTGTTTTCCTCTATTAAATTCCTCGCTCACTACGTTTTGATTTATTATGTGACATATAAGTACACTAACAGTATCCAGGGGCCAGCCAGAATGATAAAGGACATCAATAATTTATTCCATTGGCCGCAGAGTGAGATAATAATAAGTATTAAAATTATGTCGTTGGCTATGGGGCCTATGAACAGTACTAGTATTATGTGTACCTACATAATATTTATTTAGCGTTGTCATACAGTGAACGGTCTTGAACACCTTTTTACACTTATAACATCATTGATTCTAAAGCATTGTTTTGCCTTAGTGCGGGTGCCAATGAGAGCTGCTGCTGTGGGTGTTGAGTCAACAGACACGATTTAAATTTGCTTGACTTCCAATCGATTAGACCTTATTTTGTTGTAGGTATTGATTGGTGTTTCTTTATAACATTCCTGGTACAAAACAGAATTACATCCAATCAAATGAACTAATCAGAAATGAAAAGCTTAACGAAACAAGACTAACTTCTACATACCTAATTATGTAGGTACCTTTGTACTCACATTATAATTATGTCGAATCCTCCGTATCCCTATGTATTTTACTGTGTGTACATAAATAATAAAATAAGTGCCTAAAATTGAGGAAAGAAAACCATATAAGCACGTATTTTCTTTCGAATTTCCTTCAAGGATAACCGGATTAAATCTCTACCGCTTAAAACGGAAATATGGTGAACAGGTGCAATTTTCCAATAGTCATTAGAGGAATAGAGGAAGTCCATTTTATTATTAGCTATTATGTTAGAGTTGAGTGGGAAAGCGTCACGTAGTTATTATTATAACAGGCAGGCTACGGCTAAGGGCAAATAATTGGGTAGCCATCTGCGGTCTAGGGGTTGGGTACGAAGCGACGTTGGAATTGTAGGTATCTACTTATAGTTAGGTCGGAGTCTACTGTGTATCGGTATGTTTGTTATTGCAGTAAGACAGTAAGATTGAACAAATTAATAGTACCTACCTATAGTAGGTACAGTCATCAGCAACTAAAGCTGGATGGGACGTTAACATTTTACATAATAATATCATAACACTTCAGTGTTAACCGACTTTCCTTGCTGACTGTACTTAAGTATTTTTATTGGAAACATACCTAATAGAAATACGAATTATCCGGAAAAGTAGAACCGGAGTTACCGACGTAGCTTGCACAGTAAGAAAGCTGAAGTGGCAGGGGGCTGGCCATGTTTGTCGAAGGACCGATGGCCGGTGGAGCAGACGAGTGCTGGAGACCCTGGAGTGGAGGCCGCGTATCAAGCGTAATGTTGGACGCCCTCGACCTAGAAGGACCGACGTTCTTAAAAAGGTGGCTGGGACAGACTGCATGCGGGAGGCGGAGGACAGAGTGTATGAGTGAGTGCTACTTCTTCACGCTCAAACGGCTGGACCAATTTTGATAAAATTTTGTATGAAGGTAGCTGACATCGTGGATTAACATAATAGCCTACTTTTTTATCCTGATATTTCCACGGGATCGAAATATGCGGGTGAAACCGCGGGGCACAGGAAGTCTTATTAAGATCAATAAGTGCTAGAAGATATAAACACTACATAATGGGCTGTCGAGTATTGACTGTCTGACCTGACAGTCATTTCCTGGCCGAAAGTAGAAACCCATGTTGCTCATCCAATCGACTGACTATACCTACCTACAGATAAACAAAGCATTTCAACAAAGCTTTCTCATTTTATTTCTTCCTCATACTTCATAGAGAGAACAATAAAAATTAAACCCGGCCCAGTTTACAAAAATATATGTAATAGGATTAATAGGTCATAACTCACAGACGCTGTTAATAGTCTCCGTGTTATTTTAAAGGCGTTAGAAATGCAACTCTCTGCTTTGGTTACGTTGTCTGGGTGTCTTGGCACGAAATAGGGGATTAGATCGCGAGTTCATACCAGAAGGTCGGGGATCATTATATTGTATAGTTTCCCCTTTTAGCATGGCAAAAGCGGTTAAGTCACCTACATTTCATAGTAGGTATCTTTTATTTAAAAAACCTTTTATTTTTTTAGATTCTTTAAAAAAAAATAAGTAGGTTTAATACATTTATTTGCATGCTTATTAAGAAATCTTAAATACGATAAACATACACTAAAATATTATACCGGATTACCGGCTGACTTTTTTACCGTCTGGACAAAAAATGTGAACGGAGTATATTATGTACAAGTAGGTATATAAAGGAAAAAAAGAGAAGAGTTCCTTTGGCATCAAAAAATTCGTCCGCATCGCTATCAGTGGCCAAAAGGCTGGCAGAGTTGTCACGTTGGATGGCAATGTTTTATTTAAAAAAACTGATAAATATAGGCCGTTAACGTCCTGAATATCTAGCGTGATTTTCAGCATGTTCCAATAACGGAAACCATACATAGTTTATTGTTTGGGTGAGGCCTACGGAGAGATTTATAGGAAAGGGCCATGAGCGCTATTGACATGCTAAAACGCGACTACTATAGTAAGTTGGTATTTTCATATCGAATCATTTTGATGTCAGATTTTAAGGTAGGTAAATAGGTAGGTAAATGTTGTAAGTATCAATCGATGAGAACCTACCTTATAATAATAATGATTCATCATCTGCCTAGCCTTTTCCCAACTATGTTGGAGTCGGCTTTCAGTCTAACCGGATGCAGCTGAATACCAGTATTTTACATGGAGTGACTGCCTATCTGACCTCCACAATCCAGTTACTGGGTAATACGATACCCCTTGGTAAGACTGGTTATCAGACTTTCAGGCTTCTGACTACCCGTAACAACTGTCAAAGATCCACAAATGACAGCCGGGACTAACTTTATGATTCATAACATAACATCAGCACCTTGATGGCGCAATACACTATCAATCATAATCTGAAACATTTTGAAGGATATTGCCAATCCATTGCTTCATATGTTCGAAAAGTTTGTCTGCTCATCACCGTAAATAACGCAATGAATGTCGTTGAAGTGTCCAAATGAAAGCCACTGTTAATGTGTAACGCAATAACCCCGCAGGCTTGTACATATTTTCTGAAAGGCCGAGACGTTACATTGACACACACTTGTTGGAATTCTAGGAAAATCGTCTAAGTACCTACTTACTTTTACAATATTTGTAAATATGTGAGCACCATGTATCTATCACATAATTGATTTACCTGTCATTGCTTACTTTTTAATTCTTTTTACCTTTTGTGGTAATACTAATTTTATTCTACGTGCATCGTCTTCCTTCACATATTAAAAGAGTAACGGTGGAGTTTCTTGCCCATTCTTCTCCATACGAAAACTACCTTTTGGAATGGGCGACTAGAATCAATTCTATTTAGTTGTAATTTTTACGTTCAAAAGTGCCTTAAATGTGCATAATTGAAATAAATGATTTGACTTTGACTTTGACAAAACTGGAAATCAAACCAAGGACCCTTTGCTTCGTCATCGCGCATCAGATTCTTACAGAACTTGTACCTGTCGATCTCACTGTTAAATTGATAGCACAAAATACAGAGATAGCTACGTAAGTGTTTTCTTAACAATAACTCCCTACATTTTCCTTACACCATACCGTAACCAAATTACTGGAACTTGAGCCCAACACATTACTCGGGCGCTGCAGTCACATGGTATTTGTCACTTCTTCTGTCACACCCAAGTTGTATTGAAGCGTGGGTGTGTACGAAAAGCATGTGTGCCTGAATTAATGTGTCAAATATGAAAGGAAAGTTGGAGCTGCAAACTTACGAGTCGCTACGGGTTCGCTTGAGTTTTCAGTAAATCCCCCTGCTTCTACTGATGTGGTGACATGACAAAAGATCGAGATAAGTTATAGCCTATCTTCAAGAATAAAATCTCTAAATGAGAGTGAAAATTAAGCAAGCGGTCACTCAGACATACTGGAAAAGCGACTTTGTTTTAGACTATGTATAGATATAGAAGTACTACTATAAATACACAAACATCACGCCTTGTTTCCCGGAAAGGTTAGGTAGAGATGTACGGTCACCAAAGGAGATAAGTAAGCAGGGTCGTCGGATATAGTTGAAGTTTGAGAAAGAAAGAATCAGCATTGCCATACAACGTGGCAATGCTGCCAGCCAAAGACATTAAATTATCTTAAATCTCTTTGCTGCCAGCCTTTTGGGCACGTCTCCTGTTGACAGCGATGCGGACGAATTTTTTGATGCCCTTTGATTATTTCCCCTCCTTTTTATTGTATTCTTGTACGTTTACTTATTATTATTTTAAGACTGTTATAGCTTTTTAAATTACTTGTTGAAGTTTAGTAAGAAACCAATGGATTGTTTCGAATAAAATTTAATTTCATAATTTCAGCCGAAAGAAGTCCACTGCTGGACATAGACCTCCCCCAAGCACCTCCACTTCGACCGGTTCTGTGCTTCTCGCATTCAACGGGTTCCTGCGGCCTTCACAAGGTCGTCGGACCACCTTGTGGGAGGCCTTCCAGCGCTACGTCTTCCGGTATCGGCCATCTGTTCTGCGAGCAATGTGCCCTGCCCACTGCCACTTAAGTTTGGCAATTCTTCGGGCTATGTCGGTTACCTTGGTTCTCCTGCAGATCTCCTCATTCCTGATTCGATCACGCAGGGAAACTCCAAGCATAGCCCTCTCCATTGCCCTTTAGGTGACTTTTAGCCTTCTTATAAGGACCATTGTGAGCGACCATGTTTCAGTGCCATAAGTCATCACTGGCAACACGCACTGGTCAAAGACTTTCGTCTTGAGACACTGCGGTATGTGGGACGAGAAGATATTGCGTAGCTTCCCGAAAGCTGCCCAGCCGAATTTAGTTAATAGAAATAAACCGTTAAAAAATATCGCGTGTTTTTTTGAAGTCCTGTAACTGAAACCCCTGCATAGCCCAGGTTTTAGGTAGTCGGGTACAGGATTTCGGAAAAAAGCTGCAATGTCCCAACTCCCAAGTGTCCTTTACATAAGGGCTAGAAGGTGAACTTGCAACCGTATGCAAGAAACAAAGTGTCCATGAAATTTCTTGCCTGTCCTTCATAGGACCTTACTACTCTTTGGAATGAGCAACTAGCTTCATCTTCATCTGTCTGACCTTGATCTTGAATCCTTAACAGTTCAAAAGTGCCTGTAAATAGTTTAATTGAAATAAATGCAATCGGGTCATATTAGGTACGAAAGAAGGTTTTTCTTTGTACATGGTTTAAATTTAAACCATAGGTTCTCAGCGTAGGTGATAATGCCCCCTCGTGGGCGTTTGAGACTTTAAGGGGGCAGTAGAAGACTCAGAAAGAATTAAGGGGCTTACATGACCTAAAGCGCGGTCACTGTCGGACTGCATAGAAAAGAAAGAGAAGCGCGATGACACAACCCTGGCAGTTTATTGCAAAATATGAAGGAATTATTTAATTACAAAAAATCTATTGTTTGGACTAAAAAACGAAAACACTAATAAAGTATGTTGCTTGTAGAATAATCTGACATAAAAACAGAATGATTGTATATTAGTATGGTTTTACTGTAAAAATAAAGTTTTTAGAGGTATCTTCATGATTTTTTTCTATCGTATCGTAAATTAGTTGTACCTATTATGTTTTCAACACACTATACCTAGCATATATCCTGAAGAATATCATATATTTTTCTGATTTTGTTTACTGTAGTTGATCATATACCTACGTTTATGTCCTGTAAGCCCCTTAAGTGTAATATATCCTATCTTACGACTATATAATATTACACATTTAAATATAATCCTGGCAAAAGCTGTTTCAGATTCGCGACAGAATACCTACATTATGTAAATACAAATCCTACTTTTCTTTTTATTAAACGTAACTAAATATGTAGGTATAGTTCAAGTAATTAATATCAATTAGGTTTTACTCTAGTTCAAGTTAGTAAACAGTGCAAACAACTCCGAGAAAAGCATTGTTAATATCTTCAAGCTTAAATATTCTTTTTATATTACTGAACTAGCTGCGTCCGCGGTTTCACCCGCGTAAATGTCGATCCCGTTGGAATATCGGGATAAAAAGTAGCCTATATGTTAATCCAGGGTGTCAGCTACCTCCATACAAAATTTTATCAAAATTGGTCCAGCTGTTTGAGCGTGAAGAAGTAACAAACATATAAACACACCCCCACACATATACATACACACACCCCCACACACTCACCCCCTCACAAACTTTCGCCTTTATAATATTAGTGTGATGGGCCCGTTCTTGACCTCGATCGCGCCTGATGGAAAGCGATGGATGAGGTTTATGATGGAACGAGCGTGCCCAGAAGATGCCTAAGGCACTGGAACTCCCACGCCGCCACGAAACACAGCAGGCTGCTTGACGCCGGACTCCGGTGGGATCCCGGTCGCAAACTAGGCGGGCGTTAGCCCTACCACCGCAAGGGAAGAATTGGCCAGTCAAATAAGGTGTTAGGTGCCACTGTCCAGGATTCGCCGAGCACGCGCTTCAGTTGAGTAACTGGCGGAACAAACTGCGCTACACGAGGAGGCTTCTTCATGCATCCCTAAAACTATGTGAACAGGTGATCTGAGGTATACTTATTGTACTCCCATACTTTTCCAGAAACAAGAATATCTCTCCTATATCTGTTTCTGTCTTGGGATTAGAAACTCCTTTTTGGAAGACCAAAACGAGAAAGGCCGTGATTCAATTGATGACTAAAATTACATTATCGTACCTGGAAGTATTCTCTTCGTTTTCCGAGACACGGAGGGTTCTTGGTGTGAAAATATGGTCACCCATCCACGGACCAACCGCGGCAAGCGTAGCTTAACCTCCACCTGATGCTAGGGATCGACACTATTTCCAGCTAACTTCACACTATTTTCAGCTCGGCTGCATTCTAAAGCGTCAGCTTTTTCTTTTTAAATAAGAATCTTACTGTACCTACCTATGAACTCTATTTTTCAATTAAAATGCAAATATCGAAATGATTGGAACATCAATTTAGTTGCACTTATTTATTAATACACTCATGGAAACACAAGATTTTAGAATTACGCACCATCTTCGAGCGATTTCATCATTATTTAGGTAGGTAATCACTTGCGCACAGTAGTGGCCCAGAGGCAACGGATCCGACTTCCGAGATGTAGGTTCGAACCCAGACAGGAGCTTAAACTTTGTGTACATAATTTCATCATCAATGCTCTCAAAACTGTGAAGGAAAACATCGTGAGGAAACCGGCATGTCCTACAACCAACACATGTGACATCTACCAACCCACACTGGGCCCGCGTGGTAGATTACAGCCCACTCCCTCTCGAAGAGAGGAGACCTGTGTCTCAGCAGTAGGAACATTATAGGTTGATTATGCTAGGTCAGTATCGTGTTGATAAGCGGCAAGGATACTATTCCTCGTTAGTTCAATATCCCGGAGGCTGTTTTTTAGAAAAGGTCAAAAAGGGAATCAAATTGAACCATTACCTCACGTATCAAAGCTATTCTGTCAACCACCAGACTACTAAACAATGTAGGTATAACTCAATGTCAAACCTTTTAATTCCACAAGTCAATGTCAAACCTTTTAACTCCAATTAAACATCATACATAAAATTCGTAAACACTGACATTTACTTTTCTCCTTATATCTTACTAGTTGCGCCTCGCGGTTTTACCTGCATAAGTCTCGATCCCGTGAGAATATCGAGATAAAAAGCATCCTATATCCTAAACCAGGTCATAGTCTACCCATGTTCTAAACTTTATCGAAATCCGTTCAGCCGTTTTACCGTCAAAGCGTAACAAACAAACATACAAAAAATCAATTCTTTATAAGTTTAGATATTATATCTTCATCTTAGCTCGACTCAATAATTATCTTATTGCACATGGTGAATTCGAGGCTTCGTCTAAAAATCAACATTTTTTCACGACGAGTTGCCTGCTCCTACTGAAGATATAATACTACGAGACTGCATCTCTCTGCTTCGTATGCATTGCGGCTTTTGTTCAGGAGTTGAGGTAATGTCGTAGTGTATACGCAGCAGTGTATGTCGTACATTTGCAGACGTTTTGATAAGTTGTGTCTTGGGTACGAGGTAACGCTGAACGTTACAAAGTGCGAGCCTTTTGTCTAGATTAGGGTGTTGTTCCGCTGTTGCGTTTAGTCGTAAGTATTTTTGACGTGACAACGTCTTAAATTAGGTTGCGGCTGGGAGTCACTTATGAAAAAGTGTAACGCTCGGTAACGTTACGTTCTTATTTTAAATTAGGTTGCGGCTGGGAGTCACTTATTTTACTCTTATTTTCATTTAATTCCTTGTTCCTATTGTGCAATTTAATTATATTCATATCAATAAATATTCTACCGAGAAAAAGACGTTGTCACGTAAAATCTTCGCCCGTAAAACCGACTTTACAGGCAACCATTTTTTTTTAATTTAATTTTTAGCCAGTAAACTTCTTTTCTAATAGAGAAAAGATGTAGATTACTCAGTAACAACAGTTATACAGACACAGTATAATTCTTGAACGTACTTCGTATTTTGTTTTATGGTACTTAATTTTTTTTTTTAAATCGTTTCTCTAACGGCTGATTTTTCCAACGCCAGTTAATTTTACCGGAGGAATAATTTTGAATTTTTGACAATTCTTCCATACAATAACTGTCAGACGTCAATTTTATTCCACGAATAAAAATTATCCGTCGATTGAAAAATCAGCCCTTAGATAGCTTTCAGAATAGTAACTAAGAAATGTTTCCATAAGGTCACTCACTCCGCTAATAATTCTAACTTATTAATTATTTATGTATCTGAGCACACTTTTCTACCGACTTAACTGAACGAAAATGGGTAAGTATGTCTAGTTACTTTACTTAAGTAATAAAACAAAATTTTATATTAAACCAACATTCCATCCACTATCAATCACACACAACACTTACGACAAAACATCCACGCTGAAAAAAACCCTAAATCGGTCTGTCCTACGCCTTAGCGAGAGCCCTCACTAACCCGAGGGCGGGCGGCGCGCGCACCCGGCCGCCATTTCTATCTGCAGTCGTACGTCGCGCGGCCTCCTCGCGCCATGCAATAGCCGAGCACATTACATAAGCCCAGTCCACAAACAATCATCAACATCAGTGATCAGTGTTAAATAACTAAAATAACATTACAACTTAGAATATAACAAGTGTTAGTGTTATTTTTAAGTTGTGCAAACGGACGCTCAAGTTTATATCAGGTACGGTTTTCACTATATACGTTTTCGTACTCACGCTACGGTTCAAGTATATAGCTTTATATTTACTATGTATTTTTTTTATGTTTTTAAGGCTTTTAGTTGTTATTTTTGCGGGTTTTAGTGTTATTTTTGTGTTAGTGTTGTTTTTGTTAAGTTCTCGTAGTTCAATGTTTGGTTTATCGATTATTCTCTAAAACGGTGTTAGTTTTACCGCTTTTATGTTGTTTTGATCACACGTTATTACATTTTGATATTTATACTGAACATTTTCATGTTCATTCATTTATTTTGTGTAAAATTTGTTTGAATACGAATTTATTGAATGAAAATCAGTGTTTGTTGAGGTTAGGTTATTAATTTCTTTAAGAAAAACCAGTATATTTCCTATCTTAAAGTAGTTAAAGTACTGAAATATGTTAAAGAAAGTCTTCTAATATTTCCCCCAATCAGTTTCAAGTCACCATGCTCTCTAGGAGGTATTGACCCCGCGGTTTTTCGATAGCTTACCAAGATTATATCGTGTTCTTGTTTCGTCATATTTTTTTTTACTTTTAGTTGTTATAACATATTTAATATTTCGTGTGTATTTTATAAAATAAAATTATATGTTTTTTTGTATAATTACTGTATTTCTAGATTTTATTTAGGTACCTACTTACCTACCCATATTTGTAATTAGTAAGATAACTTTGTTTGATAAAATTGGCGTTTATAACCACTATAGAAAACTTTTTATCGATTCATTGGTACCGATTCTAAGTTACTCTAAAAATAAAGTTAAAGAAAGAAATTAAAAAGCTAGTCACAAAGCAGGAGCAGCGAACAGAGGTGTAAGTAATAATAATAATAATATTCCACAACTATCACACAACGCCGTCTAGTCTCAAGTTAAGCAGAGCTTGTGTTATGAGTACTAGACAACTGATAAACATACTTATATATTTCTAAATACATACATATATAGATAAATTACGAACAGCCGCACGAGTCGATCGAAGGTTAAGCTACGCATGCCGCGGTCGGTACGTGGATGGGTGACCATCCATAACATATCGAGACTCCTCTGAGCGTCGGAAAGCACGTTAAGCCGTTGCTTTCGGCTGTTTTTTGTCCATTTTTGACAGAACTTAAAAGCCTCTTTCGGGCTTTTGGCTGAAACATACGATTTAACGAGTCTTACCAAGGGATAAGCCCCTTGGTAAGACTATCGTATTACCCAGTAACTGGGTTGAAGAGGTCAGATAGGCAGTCGCTCCATGTAAAAAAATGGTATTCAGCTGCATCCGGTTAGACTGGAAGCCGACCCAAACATAGTTGGGAAAACGCTAAGCAGATTGATTTCTTAAAAGCAGTAGTAAAAACGCTGTACGAGAACCCGTGGTCAGTAATGATGGCTATTATAGGCTCTACGAACATGCAAATAAGATCTACCTCATGTAAAAATATGATAAGCGAGTTTTTGTACCATTTAGGGATGCCCCAGAACGGAGAGCAGTTTTTCTAGGACGACGTCTTTGTCATTTATAGCTAGGGACGATAATACCAACTACCTCCATGATTGATCCTAGATTGGTCAAAGCATAGCCTACATACAGTACTTAATTTAAGCGAACGCAGTAGAGTGCCCACTGTAAGTACAGACGCCAGCATATCAAGCTACTATTCATCTGTCAAATTTCTTTAATGGATTTTCAACTCTATCGCTAAAGCATGAGGTTCAAAGTTGATTGTGAAAATTTGACAGTTTCGGATAGCTTAATGTGCTGGCGTCTGTACCTGAGTGGACACTTAGCCTTTGTCATCCAGTGTAGGTTGGTACCTATTCTGCCCTGTTAATTTAACACAGCTGGATAAAAACCTGTCTAGATTTCAAAGTCGTTGACCGGAAAGCTGCCCGGTTGAGAAGATTAGAATGATCGTCGTTTACGATGTCCTATTAAGGGGCTTACAGGACCTAAACGCAAAAAACGCAAGTTCTAGAAACAATAAAAGTATATGATCGACTACAGTAACTGCAGTAGTGTCTTGCGATCTGTATTTTAGTTTTAGTTTTTTGCCACCGACTTCCGAAATTAAAGTTATTTCATAATTTTGAGTTCATTTCTTTTTGAAGTCGGTTTAATTTTTTTAAATTACTTTTTATTTGGTAATTTTTAGTTGTTGCACTAGAATTTGACCAAGGTTTTGGATGTTTTCGCTTTGACACTACATCCGTAGCTCGTATCAATAAGCCAGGCCGTCACACTTTCACGTCTTAGTCTATATCTTGAAAATTACTGAATCGATTTTGATGAAACTTGCACTGTTCCCTAAGTTGAAGTAAATGTAAGCCAATAAAAAAAGAATGGTCACGATCCGATTAATAGTTACGGAGTTGTGAATATAATGTTATCGAATTGATAACCTCCTTTTTTTTGAAGTCGGTAAAAATCAGGAAAATATATGATATTCTTCAGGATATATGCTAGGTAGATCGTGTGTTGAAAGCATAATGCAACTAATTTAATACTATAGAAAAAAATCATGAAGATACCTCTAAAAACTTTCTTTTTACAATAAAAACCATACTAACTAATATACATACAATGATTATGATTTTTTGTCAGATTATTTTACAAGCAACATACTAAAACACTAGTGTTTTAATCTTTTAGTCCAAACAATAGTTTTTTTGTAAATAGCTAATTGCTTCATATTTTGCAATAAATTACCAGGGTTATGCGCTTCTCTTTCTTTTCTATGCAGTCCAACGAAGACTGCGCTTAGGTCATGTAGTCGCTAATATTACAGCTGATAAAATTCTTATCAATCAATCTAGATCGTTCCGCCATCTTTACAGCCTACTTCGAAAATACAGACTACAGAGGTGCAATTCTCGTAATTTTAAGAACGTTCACAGTCTGATCTCAGTCTGTCAAAAATACCTCAAAATTCCTTACATTTTTGTCATTGATTGTCGCTGAGATGAAATTGCGACTAGATTTTGGACGTTTTTGATTACGGGAATTGACCTTCAGTATGGATCTGATGACCATTCGTCACATTAGCTATTTCGTCGCTATCCTTATTAGGTCACATTCACTAATTCGTTACCTTGTGCATCTGGTTAGTATTCTTAACTCGTTTCATGCTGTATTTTTACAGACCTTTTCTGCCTTGCTTCCTTGGTCTGAGTAGGTTTTATGATACGTGAGGGGTACCCAATTAATGCAGGCGCCTGTACCTTTATAAAGCAATTATCTGGAATTCGGCTGGGGTAATAAGATAGGTCGAAACAGTCCGCTAGGGGTTACACCGACGGCGTTGACATTAATAGGGCTAGTAATTGTGTTCGGGTTTTGGGTCATAGGGCTCAAGCTGACAGTATATTTTTGGTTGCCCTCAAATGGATTACATTATCAGATAAAGATACTGTAACGTGCCATTTTAAGAGAGCAATGGTGGCCCAGTGGTGACGGCCGTGACTTACCGAGTTGTAGGTCGTAGGTTCGAATCGAACCCAGACCGGCGCTTTACTTCGTGTATATTAACTTCATCACCACTGCTCTCGAAACGATGAAGGAAAACATCGTGAGGACAACGGGATGTCCTAGAATAAAAAATTGGAAGACATGTGCCATCCGCCAACCCGCAGTGGGCCCGCGTGGTGGATTGCGGCCCACTCCCTGTCCCAGCGGTGGCAACATTAAAAACTGATTATGATGCACGAATTGAGGAGTGACGGAACAAAAGCTGTTATTAATTAGGACATTGATTTATTTTTTTCGCTTCTCGTATTTGGAATACACATTCAGTAACAAACCGCTTCAAAAACCAGTAATTCCTACTGAAAAAAAAAAAATAAAATTTGATGGTTTGATCAAAATCCAACAAATATACATCACGTTGAAACACTATGCAACAAGGTTTTTATCATTTTCTGAAAAAAAAAAAAAATACAAAATGGATTTAACGGTTTTAGATTAGTTACTCCTCAATTGTAAACTGTCTTGAAATGGTCATAATATGTAGTTTTGCGGTTTCCTCGATTGCTTGCGGTGTCTGGGTATACATAAGTAGGTATAATTACGTTGAATATCTACATATTTCGTGCCCGATTCTGAAAATGTCTAGAGCTAATTTGCCCTGAATTTGGTAAGAAAAAAAAAACGAAAAAAGCGCAATTTTTTTTAAGATTGAATTGTTATTCAACTTTACCTGCTCTTTACGGAGAAAAAACCGCGGATCTTAATCTCGTTATTAATTGCCTTTTAAACTCATGGCGAGCGATAGTGGGTATTAAAGCCACAGTTTTGCAGCGAGGTGTATGAAGACAATGAAGTGTCAGTCACCGAGAACGCCCGACTGTTGTATTGAACCCGTGGTGTATACTTTACTTACCAACAATGTCTGCCTGTTCGGGGTTATTTTCCATCTATAGCCTGGCTGAAGTCTAGGAAATTCGATCTGACGTGTATTACCTGTATAGATTCTATAGTATGTGATAGCCTATTTTGGGGTCAGGTTATAGAGGTATGAGGAACAGGGTGTAAAGTTCACTCATACTCTATAGAAAAGGGAGGATCCTCCGACCAGACGGGTGTTGTATCTGGCGGGCAACTGCCCGATGATTCATGTCGGGCCGTTGTATCTATGCTAGTTGCGCGGTAAACTCTGCTTGCGAGATGCGGGATGTTGCGTGACGTTAGTATGACGCGTTGTTCGCATGTGGCATTGTAGATACCGCTACAAGGTGTTCTGTTATTTCTACCGACTTCGTAACTTTAGCATCTCAGAAATTCAGCACTTCGGTTTACCCGCGATTATAATATCGTGAAAAACGATAGGTAAAGGGATTTTTTAATACGTTCGACCGCAGCATCGTATTTTTGCACTTATAATGCATACTAATATTATAAATTCGAAAGTAATTCTGTCTGTCTCTGTCTGTCTTGATGTTACCTTTTCACGCCTAAACCTCTGAACGGATTTCGATAAAATTTGGCAGAGATATAGATTGCATCCCGGGGAAGGACATAGGCTACTTTTTGTCTCGGTAGCACGTTCCCGTGGGATAATTTCCGACATCCACGCGGGCGAAGCCGCGGGAAGAGGCATAGGACATAGGATAGTTTTTATCCCGATATTCCCACGGGATCGACACTCATGCGGGTGAAATCGCGGAGCGCTGCTAGTAACATCATAAACCTCCCGAAATCCCTTAGCTTTTTTCTTTCTTCACAGAAAAGAAGGCATTGTAAAACGTAATTTAGGAGGCAAACGGATGCAAGTGAAAGGCGATAGAACACACTCTTGTATGGCTTTATAAAGGGGGAGGGGGGATAAGCGGGGATCAGAAGGGGCAATAGCATGTAACTCGTGTTACTGACTTACTTATTCACGGTTATTTACCTTACAGGGTATTGAGGGGCTTGTGGCTAAGTAATAAACGGGCGCATAGGTCGATCGATCAGGTTATGGGGCTTATAGGACTTAAACATAAAAAAACGCAAGTTTTAGAAACAATAAAAGTATATGATCGACTACAGTAAATAAAATCAGAGAAATATATGTTATTCTTCAGGATATACGCTAGGTAGATAGTGTGTTGAAAACATAATACAACTAATTTGATACGATAGAAAGAAATCATGAAGATACCTCTAAAAACTTTCTTTTTACAATAAAAACCATACTATTTTTATTTTCGTCAGATTATTCTACAAGCATCATACTAAAGCACTAGTGTTTTAATTTTTTATTCCAAAACAGCGTTACCAGCGTTGTGTCATCGCGCTTCTCTTTCTTTTCTATGCAGTCCGACAAATACCGCGCTTTAGGTCATGTAGTCGCCTTATGCTACGCTTGCCACGGTCGGTCCATAGATGGGTGGCCATGGGTCCATGGCAACAGGTCGAAGAGTTTGTTGGGCAATTGTCATACGAGCATAGTGGTCTAACCATTGTAGTGGAAAAACTGCATAACGCGAATGCAACAGAACAATATGAAGTTAATTTAAATATCATTATAATTGCTTTGAATTGGTTACAAGGTAATATAAATTTATATACAAACATCAGAATTAATTTCAGACAACGTTTATCAAGCGCCGAACTTAGTTAAAAAAAATATGACATTGACTGACGTGTAAAAGTGTTTGTACAAACCTACTTACAGAGCCAAATCATTTATCATTTAAGCGTTAAAACGGAAAAGTATAAAATAAAAAAATAAGTTTTAAAAAACTGTAACCTGACTACGTAAAAAAAGGGATCTAAAAAGTATGAAACAAGAAAATATTTCAGACAGAAATCAAGACATAGGCACAAAAATGGTCAAGGTAAAGCTGTGGTCGCATGCCATTATAATTTAGTGGGTGATCCTGGCACCCATAGGTATGCGACTAAGGCTTTACCTTGACCATTTGGGCGAAGTTATGGGCATTTCCTACTCCGTATGACCTACAGACATAAGATTAGTCCGGAGCCCGAACTAAGAATGAATGACATCACGTTTGACAGTTGTAACCTAAGTAGTCTGTGCCCGTTCGAAAAACCAAATTTAAAAAAAACAAAGGATATCATTCAAATGTCGAACATTTTATACCCACAAATTAAAGTGCCCAGGCCGAAAAAGAGTACTATTTTCTTACAGGAAATAACATCTTGAGCATTTGACATTTGACATCTTGAACAAAAATATGTTTTTTGGCAATTCAATCTCAAATAGCAACCGTTAATTAATAATTGTAATTGTAGACTTTCGATGTAATAGTAAAAAATGCTCGAGGAGACATTTCTTATAAGAAAACGGTACTTTTTTTATTCTGACTTTAATCTAAGGAGACATTTCTCATAAGAAAACGGTACTTTTTTATTCTGACTTTAATCTATGTCCTTTAAGGGCCCCTTTTCCCGAAACTTTAGGCATTTTACGCGCTGAGTCGGCTTGCGCCCGCGTTGCACAGGAGCCGTCGCGGTATGAACTCCGGTGACCTATGGCGGCGGACGAGCACGCCACAGTACAAATATTACAGTAGTTTACAAATTTTTATTTTTTTTCGTTCACAGGACAAAACCGTTGGATTTGTTTTGTGACTACCTTCTAATCAGTAAAAATAAATGTAAAATGTTTTTATCAAGTCTGGTTTTTTTATAACACTCACAAGAAGTTTTGGCGTAGTCTGGTTACGTAGTGATCAATTAATTGTCTTAAACTCAAAAAGGAAACATTTAATGAAATTCTATTTTTACCGACTTCACAAAAAGTAGGAGGTACTATGTTCGGGTGATTGTATGTTTTTTTTTTTTGTATGTTTGTTCATCGAATACTCCGCCAATTGTCGACGGATTTTCAAAATTCTTTTTTTGTTCGAAAGTAGATAGTTCTGAGGTGGTCCCATTGTCACCAAGTTAGGATCTGATGATGGGATCTTATAGAAATCGAGGGCAACCCTCAAATTTTATAGGCTCACTTATTGTTTTTCGCATATTTTATGAAGTATCTTGTGTATTTGTGTATGGTTGTCACCATCTCAGGTAGCTGGGCTGATGATGGAAGCTACAACTCCTTAACAGTAAGAAGTTACTCGACCAGGCAAGGACTGTTTTAGTAAATTGTTTTGATGTTCGATAGGGCATTTGCCACATTTGGTCTCATGATCATCAAGTCATGACCTGATGCTGCAGTCAGGATAGTCTGCAGAGTACCTAACTTCTCGACAAGTAACAGCAGATATATCGTGTTTAGGCTCATTGAAAAGGGCTCGATGTGTGGATAAACGTACTGTTACTGAGAAACACCGAAGACCTGATGCTGAAGCCAGGAGCATCAGAAAAAGTACAAACCTTGAAATTACAGCACCGTACTCGTATTTGGGCTCATTTTAAACAGGACTAATTTTAAGTTCAATGCAATGTTGACATAAGTCTGGCCTGATGCTGCAGCCAGGATTATCAGCATCTAGTCTAAAAACTAATAAAAGGAGAACTCCTCAACAATTAACGTCCCTGCATCGAGAAAAGGAATATTTTATAAAAAGGCGATGGGCAAGTTGACATTATTCTATTGTAACTTAGATAAATTATAAATAGACCCACTAAAAAGCGAGAAATAAAAACTTTTTAACAAAAAAAAAACTTCTCTTCGGTGGCAAAAACTAAAATACTGATCCCTAAGACACCGACTTCCGAAATTAAAGTTATTTTTCAGTTTGTAGTGTTTTTTGTTGAAAATGTTTTTCAGACAGAGCAAATTAGATCATAACATTTTTTGTTTTATTTACAAGAAAAATATGTAGTAAAAAAAACAGATCGGTTACAGAAGCTATAAAAATGGATGCACTACTTTATTTAACTTCAACTTTCGGTAGCAAATTTTAATAAAAAGGGTTTTTCAAGTAGTAGATGAAAAGTACTAACAAATTCGGTAGCAAGAAATAAAAAATACGTGCAATTTAGATTGTCAATTTTGTGGCAAGACCTAACAAATCACGAAACTAGCTGTTATTTTTGCCTAACTAAATATGTAGCCTTTAAAAACCAGAACAAGTGGTGTTACATACAATATAATGATGACCCATGGGTCAAAGAGTGTGGTACTTAAGATAGAAACACGTTTGTATGATACAACTACATACAGAAAGCATGGCTAATAGAAATCTCTATTCCTAGACAGCTCATTTCGCCGAAAACTTTGTTGATAGAAAACATTGTTCGTAGATATCTCGGTTCATAAGAAGCACTTTTGACAGAGATCTCTGTTCATAGATAGCATTTCTTGTCGGAAACTTTGTTCATAGAAACCACTGTTTCACCTTGGTTCACAGAAAGCACCTTTGGTTCACGGAAACCAATTAGATCATTATTTTTTAAGTAAGCTGTATTCCTATTCACTCGCTCTTGCATCCTATGTCGACGGAGCCCCGCTTGGCGGGGCTCCTATTTCTGTGTAAAGGGTTTAAAGTAACCAAACCGAACCTCGGGGTGCCCTTCGCTCGCTCTTGCATCCTATGTTGCGCTTTTTTAACCAAGGGAAACAGTGGTTTCTATGAACAAAGTTTACGGCAAGAAGTGCTATCTATGAACAGAGATCTCTGTCAACAGTCCTTCCTATGAACCGTGATATCTACGGACAATGTTGTCTATCAACAAAGTTTTCGGCGAAACGTGCTGTCTAGGAATAGAGATTTCTATTAGCTGTGCTATCTGTATGTAGTCGTATCGTACAAGCGTGTTTCTATCTTAGGTTCCACACCGTGGGTCAAATCCTATGCTACATTCGAAAAGAATGCCTTACCCGATGTTGCCTAGTAGTTTCAGTCAATAAAACGAAGCAAAACCCACAGAATTGGAGACAGAACCTAAGACCCCATTTCGAGCCAGATGTATGATTTTGATTTCGAAGGATCTGAATTGAAGGATGGCAAAGTCAAAGTCAAGATTTCTGGTATAAAAAAAAGTTAGCAGATTACTGTTGGTCTAATTTAAGAGATACTGATACAAATCTGAATTAAAACAGAGTAAAATTTGCAATATGTAATACTTTCACTAAATGGTAATCTTAAAATTAACAAAAAAAAAAGTAAAAATTTTGAAAACTAGACGATCTAAATTTTTTCCACTTCAGAATCTCATTAAGCATTTTATCCTCTATGCAAACACATGGTTTTCATCTCATGAACAAAAACGCTGTAAACTAGTGTTATTGGCGTTGGCGACAGACACATAAATTCATAAGATTTAACGTGGGAGATAAAAAATTAAATTAAAAATTTAAAAAACCCCCGACAAAAATAAAATTAAGGAATCCCTACAAAAAGCACGAAATAAAAAAATCACACACACACACACGTTAAACTTAGAACACCCCGTCGTTTTTGCGTCGGGGGTTAAAAATTAGATAGGAAGCATTGTATATTGTTTCTTAAGTTCGTGGTTCTCTTTGTGCTCTTTTTGAAGGTTTCACTTCTACCACGTGTGAATTGCACACATGTTTTTTTTCATACACTTTCAAATGTCCACGCGAACGAAGTCGCGGGCAACAGCTAGTAAATAAATAAATATCGTTGGCTTGTGTCGTGGACACCAGGTAGTTGATATAATAAATATATACTTTTTTGTAAATACATAGGTAGGTACCTACTTCTTATGTACAAACATCCATGACTCAGAAACAAAATAATGTCCATGCTCATCACACAAACATTTGCCCCTACCGAGATTCGAACCCGGACCCTAAGATCGTAAGGCGGCCTCACTACCGCTGCGCCATTCGGATCGTCAGTTTATGTAAAAATATGTAAAGGTGAATGTTTCCATTAAAAATATTAAAGATTTAAAACTCTAGTCATACTGACTTCGCTAGTCTGTGTAGAGAAACACAAGTTTTCTTCACTTCAGATGCCCTTTTATTCTTAATTTTGTTTTTTTATTTGCCATTTTAATTACTTCTAATACAACACGTTTTTACTCAGGTAAGTAGGCACTATTACGCGCGCGAAGACGATAATGTGGTTGCGAGCAAAAATTGCATAGGTCCTCCCTCGATGACGTCCGGCAGGACACTGGCGCGGTGCGCGCGAGTCGTTTTTCACGCATTTATTTTATATGGAAAAAAATAAGTGCCGTATTAAAAATCTATCCAATAATATCCCTGTTAAACCTGATTAGTAAATGAAATGTAAAATTTTCATAAAAATTGCGTTCCCCCAAGTCTCATACAACTTAAAATCCTTTCAAAATCGACTTTACTTCTGATTTTTTTTTTGTCGAGCAAAATGTTAAATATTGTGTTTTTAACCAAAAAAGTCACTAGATTAAACATGTATCTGTACTATATATTTTTTTGCGAATTTAAATATGGTGATTTCTATGAAAACAACTCGATCTAGAAACGTAAATTTCGGAAAAGGGGCCCTTAAATCTGTCCCTAATTTTGACAGATCAATGTTCAGACGGGCTGACGGGGCTGTATCTCTGTTGACGGAATAGACTATATTATAGGGCAGACTCTTGTCTTACACGCAGGCGTTACCCCAGTTTCAGGTCCGTGAGGCACACTTCCTGCTAATTTCTTACATCGGACTAGGTACATTTTTTTGTTTGATCTTTATTTTTGTTTTTATCAGATGTATGTAACGTGTATTGTGTGTCCTTTAGTCTGTGCTAATTAAATGTATTTTCTTTCTTCTTCTTCTTTCTTAGTTAATTTCCTGTCAGGATTGTGAGCGTCGTAATTAATGAGACACCTAGGTGTAGCGCCTGTTGATTTCTTATTCGCTAAGGATAAAGGAAAACTTTTTATTGACGATTTGTTAGTCCACCAGTCGCTAGATGGGTTGGCAACATTGAACTAAGAACTTTCACAGTCTGATCTCAGTCTCAGTCTGTCAAAAATTCCCTTACATTTTCGACAAGTTTTTGACATTTATTGTAGCGGAGACGCGATTGCGACTAGATTTTTTTTAGATGTCAAGGACTAATCATTCAGAAATGTTTTAAAACCTTTCAGACATTATTAAACCAATTCTGGCACCTAAGGCAGTAGTTTGTCGTGTCTGTTTGACCGCTTACATCTTGACTACATACTGGATTTTGACGCAGTTTACACCATAATTTAGAGAATTTATTACGGAAAGTTTATATGTATAATGCATTCATAGTAAACTGACATATAATAAAGACTGATGTCTCTCTACGTTTTGCCAAGTCGTTAAATTCGTGCGAAGCAGGGGCGAGTCGCTAGTATATAAATAAACCACATCCCAGTATCTCTATCTACTAGGACCGCAGACGTCATTCGCCTCCGCCCTACCTCTTTCCGAAGCAAAGGAGCGAACCGTAAAATCCCATGTAATTTAAATGAAGCCAGAATTGGACGCGAAAGATGTCACGACGCGGGGTGCCGCCGCGAAGCCTAAAATAAACCTTCGGAATATATTAACTGCGCTAGACTGTTACGTAGTCACTAGTCTGACTAACTGAGACTTTGTTAACCGTAATAAACCAACAGTTTCAGGATTAAATTTAATAACTGTTGGAAAATCGTGGCTATTGACAGATGTCATTTGTGTTGACAGGGGCAATTCCCGTATTTTTAAGAACGTTCACAGTCAACTAAAAAAACTTGTCTTAAATGTGTGTAAATTGATTGTATTTTTGACATATTGAGACAGATCAGACAGTGAGCATTCTTAAAATTACGGGAAAATTGCCCCTCTGATCTCAGTCGCAATCTGTCAAAAATACAATTGATTTACAAACATTTTTGACAAGTTTTTGACATTGCCTGTCGCTGAGATGAGGTTGCGACTTGAATTTGAACCTTTTTTAAGTACGAGAATTGGCTTTCTGTTTTTACTTATGGATTTTTCTTTGGTGATGTAAAACAGTAAAAACCTCTAAAGCGAGAAGATAATTTTCGCCTCTGATTAAGTGGCTCGGTGTCAAATGTCTCGGTGAGAAGGTACAAGATACAATGACAGCACAAGAAATTATTTATTTTCAGGAAAGTTAATGGTACACTTTCATTCGGGTATCCCACAACATCAATCTTTTCCAAACTGTTCAAGGTCACCCTCACTATTGTGATCTAGGTATTTTATCCTAAGGTAGTGTGCTAGGTACTTTAGTGGGTCTTTAATATTTTAAGGACTTAAAGTAGCACACTTCTAGGTATCTACTTAAAAAGTTTAATAAATAAATCTTAATTTTGATAAACTGCGGTAACTTTTGTTGAAGCACTAACACTTATGCCTGTTTTCACCAACACTAGATGCTATCTAAATGTAATGCCTAAACAAAAGCGCAGTGTTGGATTTTCAACACTAGACTCACGGCCGAGAGTTGAAAATCCAAAGTGTCTATTTAGGTGTCGCTTAGTGTTACGAAACCGAGCATAACACTTCGTAAACTACCATTAAAAGTAAGCCTAAAATACTTATAGCAATAAATAAAGTAGGCTAGACTGCTCCAGTCGGGGTTTAATAGCTAATGTAGAGTTTAGGTACAAATTACGAAGTTTTGTACAAATGGTGCATTGTAGATTTTGTGGGGCAGATACTTGAGTCTGAACTATGCTAAAAATAATGCTATATTTTAGTGTTTGAAAAAAGAAAGAGACTAAGGGGCCCGTAGCTAAGAAATAACAGCCGCATGGGGCAACGCTTGCCGCGGTTGCTCCGTGGATACTGATCATCTTTTCATACCGAGACTCCACGGTGCCTCTGAAAACACGTTCAGCCATTGGCCCCGGCTGTCATTCCTGGATTTTTAACAGTCGTTACGGGTAGTCAGAACTCCGAAAGTCTGACAAAAATGAGTAGTTAACACACTATCAATCTCAATAACTTTGAAGGATATTTCTAATCCATTGCTTCATATCTTCGAAAAATGTGTCTGCTCAACAACGTAAATAACGCAATGAATGTTGTTGAACTGTCAAAAGGAAAGCCATTGCTGCTGATAGTGTTAAGCAATTACACCACAGGTTTGAATGCTTGGGAATTTGACAGTTAACGCAACCGTAATAAAGGATCATTTCTTTTAGTATGGTAACATAAAAAAACAGTCTTTTTCCCCTCGGGTAATAATGTCGTCGGGCCAATCGCTCAACACGCGACAACGACTATCTATCATCATTTAATACAATTATAGATACTAGAAGATTACCTACGGAGTTCACTGATCCTTGTCTACGTAATAGAGCCATAGTAGAACCTACTCTGCCGGTCGATTCGGCAGAGTAGGTTTTCGAGTCGGACGAATTGACACTGTTGACAGCTCACTCCACGCTCACTTCACCTAAGTTTTCACGGAGAGATTTTTACAGAATAGCACCACTGTTTTACTGTTTCGATTGAACAAGGCGTCGCGGTAGAGAGACGTCGTTGAAAGGTTTTCGATGAAACAAAATTCGATGATACGGCTTTCGCACTCAAGTAGGAATTCCGATACAATCATCAACAGTCAGCTGTTTAACAGAACCATTAAAACAACTATGTTGGGGTCGGCTTCCAGTCTAACCGGATGCAGCTGAGTTCTAGTATTTTGAAAAGATTAGGGATAGCGTTCAGTCGGAATAGCGTGATTCGGGATAGCGTTCATTTGGGATAGAGTGATTCGGGATAGCGTTCATTCGGGATAGAGTGATTCGAGATAGCGTTCATTCGGGATAGAGTGATTCGGGATAGCGTTCATTCGGGATAGTGATTCGGGATAGCGTTCATTCGGGATAGAGTGATTCTGGATAGCGTTCATTCGGGATAGAGTGATTCGGGATAGCGTCCATTCGGGATAGAGTGATTCGGGATAGCGTTCATTCGGGATAGAGTGATTCGGGATAGCGTTCATTCGGGATAGAGTGATTCGGGATAGCGTTCATTCGGGATAGAGTGATTCAGGATAGCGTTCATTCGGGATAGAGTGATTCGGGATAGCGTTCATTCGGGATAGAGTGATTCGGGATAGCGTTCATTCGGGATAGAGTGATTCGAGATAGCGTTCATTCGGGATAGAGTGATTCGGGATAGCGTTCATTCGGGATAGAGTGATTCGGGATAGAGTGATTCGGGATAGCGTTCATTCGGGTTAGAGTGATTCGGGATAGCGTTCATTCAGGATAAATTGATTCGAGATTTCGAGTTTCGGCCTAACGTATAAGATTCGATATAATAATATGTCAAAATAATCCCAACCTTATATAGGTACAGTTCGCTTCACAAATAAGGTCCCCCCCTTGGTATTGACATCAAACCTATTTAAGTTTTTCGTAATGTAACGTAAGTGGCGTGTTGGTCTAATGGTTAACACTGCGGCTTGGCGATGCGGTGGTCACGAGTTCAAATCCGCGGATGAGAAGATTTCTTTTTCCTTTATTTTATTTATTTACCCTTTTTTTTAGTTTCTTTATTAGGTGATTTTCGTTAATTATTATTTAAGAAACCAAATGGAGGTTTGTAATAAAAGCTAGGCATTTTGATAAACAATATTCATTTATTTTTCTAATTACATTTCTAGGACTTCATGGAATCCACTTCCAGGTTGAGTATACAGTTTTCTATCTGTGTTAAATTGGGGTTATTTACTTAGAATATTAACTAAACACAAAATAGATACCCTGGATGAGGTTTAGAACGTTTAACATTAGATAAAGGTTCGTTTATATATATATTTATAGAAACATAACGACAATAATATTTATTTATTTAAAGTTGTGAAAACAGTTTTTTTTTTATATTTACTTATCGGAAAAAAACCTTTAAAAAAAAAGAAATTTTGTCTTTGTGTCTGTGAATTACAGAGGAAGAATCAACATGCTAAACTATAATAGTATAGCAATATACATCTTTCTCTTTTATCACATTTTCTAATAACCCTTATTTAACACAACATTAGAAAAATATGTGAGGTCAGATGGTGCATCGTTAATACATTACAAGACTACTTGTAAACCAGATTATCTGGATTGATAATAATTATAAAGGTTGTTTGTTTTTGATTAACTACGAGATAATGATCCCACAAATTTTGGGTATTATTAATACTTGCTCATATATGTTCCAACGCAATTTTATCCGATACGTTACACAATCAATCTGCCGAGTAAATTGCCTTATAATAACGGAGAGGATGTCACAGTCTATCACTTCTTGAAGTTTTGAAGGGTGCCACTAAATGAGCTTTCACAATATTACGTTGTCGCTCCATTTGTATTTTCTCTGGCCTTGGCGATCACATTTCACATCACCCGTCGCTTGATACCTTTGTATCCATCTACGAACTGTTTTTCTCTGCAATGAAAATAATAATATTAGAAATACATAAAAACATCCAACTAGTAAGTAATAATGCAACATTATTGCAACAATAAATAGGTAATATGTGGAAGTATAACATAAATCTTACCGTTATGCCCATAACTCGTGCTATTTTCTTTATGCTTTGTTCCTGTTCCCAGATAACAACAATTTTAGCCTTCAAAAAAGTTGTTAATCAAACCATACCATCGGTTAATAGAATCAACTGGTCAAAAACTTAATAAATTTGATAATATTACGACGAAGATAACTACACACAAGCGAATCGGCACGAAAACGAAACCATTTAAAAAATAATTATACCCTCAATCACAGTTTACTAAATAAAGCGAAGAAGTATTCTAAATTCAACCTTAACTCGCAGTTCATACAGCAGTTAAGTTTCTGAAGTAAAATGACGGTAGTGCAACAATCGGAATCAACACATTATATTCAACCAAACAAGAAATCTATGCTAATTTCAACCTTATCTTTTAGTTAATTGAGGAGTTAATGCGTATTGCATTTTGTAAAACTAAGGTATTAAATATAAAACGAAAGTTGAAATTTAAACCTTATTATCTAGAAGATTAGACCGTTAATAACCTTGTTCGTTATAAGGAGTAATACTATTCCAATTTTCGTTAAGGTTGACAACTGAGCCAATAGCCTAGTAGTATAAGACACGGTCTCGATGATCGGCTGGCGCCTGGTGATGCGGGTTCGTATCTTAATCGCACGCAAAGTGTCTTTTTGTAAGTTATTCTTGGTATACGGTTCGGCCAGAAGGAAGCCGAAAAAATACCTTAAAGAATTATTAAAAACTTGAATGAAACTTGCAAATAATATCTGATTCGGACCGTTGGATGCGCTCGGGCAGAGATGGGTGCGGCGGCGGAGGAGGGAGCTGCTCAAGGCTCACGTGACGCGCCAGCGCCGCCGCGCCGCCGCCCGCCGCGTCGCTCGAGCGACGAGCGACGGCGGGCCTGAGCGTGCTCGGGCGATAGTCTTTAAGTCTTGGGGGGGTTCCATTTCTCTGACGCTGACTGTACTAACCTAAGTTATTCCTCTGATGGATGCATCGTCTTTACATCAATCAACTCAGCCTATCGCAGTCCACTGCTGGACATAGGCCTCCCCAGACTGCGCCACAACACCCTGTCCTTACCTGTCTTGTCGTCTTCACATATAATTATATAATTAATGTTTACAAAATATTGTAAAACATTTTAAAAGACTAACTGTGGAGTCTCTTTCCCATTCTTCTCCATACGAAACGACCTTTTGGAAGGGGCGATTAGAATCAATTGTATTTTTTGTAAATTTCTACGTTCAAACGTGCGTTTCATGTGCCTATTTGTAATAAATGATTTAACTTTGATGGTTAAATAATTGAATTGGAAGGACTCACAAAAAGTTTGTTTTAAGTACAAATCGCCGATTCTAAAGCGGGTCTTGATTTCCCTCGACACTTGACTGCTAGCCTATAATTTCAAAGTGCCGCTAGGTCTTAAAATTTAAATGTATCGCAACTTTATTGCTAGTGTAGGTGTAAATCAGTACTGAGACATTAACTCAATATGATACTTGATGCCTCAGACCAAATAAAAAGTCAAGACTGCGAACAATAAGCGTCAGCTCACACAGAGACGCGACGCGACGCGCAGTTTTCAAGATAGAAATACAATTACAGACCTTATCTACTACACGGAAAGGTACACGATTCAGTGAGCTACGCAGCGCTGCGTAGCTCGACGTTGTGAACCCTGCATTGTGAACCCTGCATTTTGTACCTTTTAGTGTAGTAGATAAGGTCTGTAATTGTATTTCTATTTTGAAAACTGCGCGTCGCGTCGCGTCTCGGTGTGAACTGACCCTAAGTATAATAAGTACAGTGAAGCATGCAAAAACTACACCTCCGCTCAGTGCATCTATGCTCACATGCACACATTTACAATCAAACTACACCTCACTATGTGCACACATGTTTACGAAACCGGCCTCACTTTACTGTTGACAGCCCTCTGTCTTGGTTTTTTATTTGGTCTGAGCTTGATGCAATCTGCTGCTCTCACTTTTGGCTATATAGCTGACATACCATGCAGTGGAATTTCCTATCGGTTTTTCTCTATAGGAAACAAAAAATGGAGTCGTGAGTGACCGTTCTAACTTTTCTGTGCTCATGTAGCATAATCAGCCTATAATGTTCCCACTGCTGGGACACAGGCTTCCTCTTTTCGAGAGGGAGTGGAGTGTAATCTATCACGGGGTCCTAGTGCGGGTTGGTAGATATCTGTCTTCGAATTTTTTGGTTCTAGGACATGTTTTCAACGTTTCCTCACTATGTTTCCTTCACCGTTTTGAGAGCAGTGGTGATGAAATTATTTACACAAAGCAAAGCGCCTGGGTTCAAAACCGCGACCTGCAAACTCGTAAGCCGCGGCTGTTACCACTGGGCCACCACTGTTCATTCTTTCTCGCTCGCAGGTTTATGTGAAATAAAATATTTTGAATTTCTATACTCCGTGGCTTTTTCGGTGGATGTGACTAACAAATTACTATTTTTTGAAAAACCTTTACTTGATAAGACTCGTTTTTGACCACTATATCCAATGGTGCACACGAATGCAAGAACTGGGTTGTGGAGGTCAGATATCAGGCATCCGGTTAGACTGGAAGCCGACCCTAACATAATTGAAAAAAGGCTAGGCAGATGATGATGACGATGATCTACTATAAAACATACTCGAAGGAGTTTAGTATGCCTACAATAACGTCTGCCTAATAAAGTACAGTGATCTAGAAAAGCCTATACGTGCACATACTACTTACGCTAGTGGCAAGTCTTAAGTTTTAATAGCAGTAACTTGGTGCCTAAGTTTCATTCAAGCTTATGTAGCCGGCATGAATTCATTAGCAACGTTTCGAGTTAGGAACTTAGTCGCATTTCACTTGTTTGTGTACTACGTCCTTCTCTGAAAGATGGAAGACGCTCCTTCCAGTGGCAACTAAGTTTTCTTTAAGAATTTGTTGAGGGTCAATTATAAAACTAGGTCACAAAACCTTAGTTCCTGTTTGCGTTACCCGAAGGTAGGTAGAAGTGTAAGAAGAAGAAGAACGAGAAGAAGTGTAGAATGCTCGGTATAAAAGAATAATAATAAACAAAAACTAAACATTTTGCTTACCAATAGCGTTTTTTGTTGCCAAACTGGGCATATAAACAGGATCGTAAGCTAATTTTACCTGTGATAGCTACTTCCATATGAGAGGGTCAACTATGCAAGGCTTCATTATTGTTAAAGATACAAGACTCTTAATTTTAACCAATAACGGTCCGTAAATTATAGAAAACGGCCATTAGACACTCAGTAAGCCAGTTTTAAACAGGAAATAACTTAAACATGTTTAAGTCCCAAATAATACAGCTGCTACTAAGAATTGTAGAAGTCAGGACGACTTCTAAAATTCTTCATTCTTCCTTCCATTTCGCTAAAGAAACCTCATGTGAGAACGGAACATAAAGGGCTAAGGAAGGAACATGGGTGGTTTTAGTCAGTAAGAGTCTGATACTCCCTTCAGCTTCACCCAGAGCGGGAGGGGTCATTTAATGATTTCCCATCCGAAAAAAAACGCGCTGAAATGTTATTTAAAATGATGTGTAAGACGAATATAGTAATTCTAATGCTCATTCTTCCGTCATAATCTATACTAATATTACAAAGAGGTAAAGTTTGTGAGGTAGGTATAGGGGTAATCTCTGGAGCTACTGAATCGATTTTGAAAATTCTTTTACCAATAGGAAGCCACTTTATTTTATTAGTACTTTTCTTTTTTAATTTTTAGGTTATTTTTTCATTGTGAATGTGAAGACGATGTGGGTCATTTTACATATATATATTTTTTTATTATTCTCTCTGTTCTGTTAGTTTTTTTTTCATGGTCTGGCAGTTTGAGTAATTTATGTGGCCTACCCAAATGTCCTTTCTTTGGTATTGTTCGTCGAATCGTTGAGCTCCTTAAGTCTTGAGTTGAGCTGCACGATTTTTGACAAATACGTGCACTGACTGGACAGGTCCTCTCAATCTGTGTGGTTCTTTCCTCAAAAGACCACCTCAGACATCGATCTATATGGTCTTCATATAACCTGACCAAGATTATGTCTGGACTTTAAAAGAGACTGTGACCTCTGAGTTTGTTTCGGCCTTTCTTCTCAGAGTAGTCAGATAGGAAACGCCGACTTCATCTAGTTTAAAAAAAAAACATGATTGACGTGTAAAAGTGTTTGTACAAACCTACTTACAAAAAATAAAATCATTTCATCATTTCATTTCACATTATTTGTGAGTGTCTTAATATATTATTATTTATATAAATGAATATCTTAGAAGATATCAGAGATCTAAAAAGCGGGGGCGGAGTGGCTGGCGGGGCGGTACGAAGGTCAGCTAGTATTACTATAAAGCTTTTCTAAAAAGGACTTATTCACTTTTAGACATATTGCGTAGGACGTAACTTAGCCCTTAAAGGTCAGGATTGCTTTGAAGAGTACTCGTATGACAAAGTTTTTCGTAACGACAATGCAACGTGGGAAGAATGTGAGAGTCCATAATAAAAGTTAGTAAACTTAACAATACGAGTGTGAACCTACAAGTTTGTAAGTGTTATAGAAATTAGGTGAAGTTCAGATGGGTTCTATTTACGTAAGTCTTGTAATAAAACCATGAAGGTTTGATTATCACTGCGTAGTTATAACAAGCTTATGTCACACTTCAAATTCGTTTTTGGGTTACACGTAGGACAGGTCATGTGGACGTGACCTATGAAAAAGTGACGCTTGACAAGGTATGGGCTTTCAGCCACTCTATATTCATATTCGATCAAGAAAATAACTTAAAAAAAAATGGAACAATGGCAAAGGAAAGTTTGTCTAACCGTTTCCCAACTATGTTAGGGTCGGCTTCCAGTCAAACCAGATGCAGCTGAATACTAAGTAGTATTTTACATGGAGCGACTGCCTATCTGACTTCCACAACCCAGTTCCCGGGTAATACTATACCCCTTGGTACGACTGGTTGTCAGATTTTCGGGCATCTGAAAACCCGTAACGACTGTCAAAGATCCACGAATGACAGCCGGGAACAACGGCTTAATGTGCTTTCCGAGGCACGGAGAGTCCTTTCCACAAACACAATTTAACTATTGACCGATTACAATGGGCCCCGAAAGTAGGTATGTCTTTTCATTCTACCAAAGAGCATCGACTACGAAGGACAACCAACTTGTCAATTGCACAGCAACCAATGACCGAGGTCAATCGATTGCAATAGAAATAAAGTTCATATCTAGATCTAATTTATAACCTTCATTGCATCGATCTGAAAAATCGATAAGTTACTTTTTAGTTGACATTTCAACGCCATCAAAATTTTACCGACTGTAGACCGTCTTAATAGGCCACAGTAGCAAGCACTGCGAGCTGGTGAACAATATTCTAAAGTATTAAGAATCATTCTCTTTTTTTTTCTCATTCTTTATTTAGGGCCGGCGCAACATGTCTTTTAGGGTTCCGTACCCAAAGGGTAAAAACGGGACCCTATTACTAAGACTCCACTGTCCGTCTGTCTATCTGTCTGTCACCAGGCTGTATCTCATGAACCGTGATAGCTACACAGTCGAAAATTTCCAAAAAGGAGATGTATTTCTATTGCCGTTATAACAACAAATACTAAAAACAGAATAAAATAAATATTTATGGGGGCTACCATACAACAAACGTGTTTTTTTCTGCGTGTTTGCCTCGTGGTACGAAACCCTTCGTGTGCGAGTCCAACTCGCACTTGGACAGTTTTTTGTTTCCATACTTCTCTATTAGTTGTCATCTTGGTAATCATCCTCTATTTAGCCATTTATCTATCTATCCATATCATCTTACACACAGTACATCCTTGTAGGTAATTAAACTAGTAAGAAATACAGACATTTTAAGAAACCCGTTTTAATAATTTCCATGCCACGCAAAACACCTTTTAAATAAACTTAAGTGAAATAAAAATATAAACAAGTTATCGTGAACTTGTAGAACGATTCGTCCTTGAGTGAAAGGTCGCGACGCTTTCATTGGCCAATCCAAGGGCGCGGTAGTAGTGCCGTGCCTAAATATGTACACCTGTACTCTAGTTAGTATAGGTAGAATAGTGTGACGTATACGGACGGGGTCACATTAGGTTAGCTCTAGTGGCTAGACGTTTCGTTATTAATATCTTAAGTAGAGCATCTGCCGTTCTGGGGCTGTGTCAAAGCCATATTATCAGTCTGTTTCGTTGCGAAAATGGAATTATGCTATTAGGCCTTCTCGGTTCAATCTCTCTTATAATACAGTAAGATTTCAATGTTACTATTGGCGCCGATTCCCTTGTTCACACACTAAATTAAATTTAAGTTCAGTGCATCTTTTTCTTTCTTTTTTATTAAGAAAAGGACAGAAGATAAATATTAGCTTAGTCCTGTCAAATTAGTCAGCGCCTGGCGTAAATTGACGTATTTTTAGTAGTCAATTTTTTAATCTCGTCTAAAGTTGTCTATGGAGTATCTTAATTTGACAGGACTAAACTAATATTTATCTTCTGTCCTTCTCTTAATGAAATAGAAAGAAAAAGATGCATGAACTTAAATTTAGTTTAGTTTGTGAACAACAGAATCGGCGCCATTGTCTTGTAGTTAGGTCCGTTTATTGCACTAAAGTAAGATTTAAATGTTATTTATTCTTACAAAGGTCTAGATGAATTATGGATGCTAAAAAAAATTTCAAAATTTTTGGAATAAGCCCATGGACTATTTGTAGAAATTCAATCTAATGTGTGATCACACATTAGGTAGATCTTCTAGAAAAGAGGGTAGCTCCTAAAATGTTTTTTCGCTTGTACGTTCTGAGGGGCCCGTGGCTAAATAATAACAGCCGCACAGGTCGATCGATCGGGTTAAGCTACGCTTGCCGCCGTCGGTCTGTGGATGGGTGACCGTCTTTACATGCCGTGACCCCTCCGTGGCTCGGAAAGCACGTTAAGCCGTTGGTCCCGGCTGTCATTCGTGGATCTTTGACAATCGTTACGGGTAGTCAGAAGTTCGAAAGTCTGACAACCAGTCTTGAGGTCAGATAGGCAGTCGCTCCATGTAAAATACTGGTATTCAGCTGCATCCGGTTAGACTGGAAGCCGACCCCAACATAGTTGGGAAAAGGCTAGGCGGATGATGATCGCTTGTACGATCAGATGCTCGTGTCCGTTATCTGTTGAATTAATAATACTTGTCAGATTCTACGACACCCATCACTAAAAAAAAAAACGATTTTTGTCCCAATAACCGTATTTTTGTCTCAATAACCGTGTTTCCCTGTTGTCTTCACAGGCCCTGGTCTACTTAAGTAAAAAATAACTCAATAAACCAGGTTCCGTTCAAGGAGCTCACAAATCTATTCCTCATTTGTTTCCAGCAGGTTGCGTGGGAGTATAAGCAGATGTTGCGAAATTGTGATACAAAGGCAACATAAACTTGTTGGTTTACGCCGAGAACAACGGGTGTAATCATTCGGAATTATCTTGGTTTCGTGACATGATATCTATTTGAATATCACATTACAGTAGGTACTACAGAATATAGTTTTTGTTTTAGTCTTTATTTTTATACTACTAGACATATACTAGAGCAGTGGTGACCCAGTGGTATCGGCCGCAACTTTGATTTGTGAGGAAACTGGCATGTCCTACATCCAAAAATTCAAAGACATGTGACATCTACCAACCCGCACTGGGCCCGCGTGGTGGATTATAGCCCACTCCCTCTCACGGAGAGAGGCCTGTGTCCCAGCAGTGGGAATATTATAGGCTGATTATGCTTAAATACTAGCCACAAAGGCCTCCTCTCGTACAAAGAAGGCACGACCATTGATCACGACGCTTGCTCAAGATGAGTTGCTGTTTCTGCACTGAAAAAAAAAAATTCTATGACTTGCTGACTTTATGCAGTAAGAAGAAATGTTTGTAAAACAGACAAAACAGTAAGTTTTAACTATCGAACATACTATTTACTGAAAAAAAGAAAAAAAACACCATTACTGCAATTTAAGAAAATTTCAATGGTTTGAACGATATCACCAAATGAATAGAACAGTTAATTTTGTGACCTTTTAGCAACTTAAAACGTTAAAGTTTAGGTATTGTCATGACGGTAACATTTTGCCTCAAGCTTTAACACGGATCAGTAAAAAATACTGTTTTGAACGTTAGGCTCATATGGAATCGGGTCGCGGATTGTTCGAAAGAGATACCGTGGCCCCTGGCACAGGCAACTGAAGGAACACGGGTGGGTTTTAGTCAGTAAGAGTCTGACACTCCCTTCCGCTCCGCCCAGAGCTGGAGCGGTCATTTGATGATTTCCCATCCAAAAAAAAAAGGCTCTTATGGAATTGTTTAAAGCAGTTCAGATCAATGTTTTTTCATTTGTATTTACTGCTTATTTCTCAGTTCTTTAATGTAGTATAATTTTAAAGTATTAGGTCAGTTTTAATTTTTACTATGGGTACGTTAAGATTACATTGTTTTTTTGCAACATCATCATCGCTAGAGCTGAAGAAAACCTTTTATTTGACTTTTTGACTGCCCCAGAAAGGTATTGTGTACATAGACTTGTCCATTTAGCTTCGGCTCCGTTTGTGGACATAGTCAATAAACTATATTATAAACGATATTTAAAAACAACAGCCTTGCTTTTCACATCATGTGTCCGACTATCTCTCTGACAGACCAAAAAACCGTTTTCCATTGTAACAAAGCCGATTATTTCCCACTAAATATTCTTTGACAGTCATTGATTTATCGTTTGGAACTCAGCGGATACAGGACACCGTTTAGGCATTATTCCGTGAATTCCGGAGCGCCACGGAATTTGCAGCATCGCCGGAATCCGCGATTGCGGCGTGCGACTGCAATTGTGCATTGAGGGCGGAATTCGCAATAATGTCTGTTGTACTTGTGTTACTTGTTCTTATGTGTTGCCTTGGTATCGGTATCCTTGGCTCTAACATAAAAAATAGTATCGTGGTCGTTATACTTTAGACAACATTGTATATACATACATAACCTCACGCCTTCTTCCCATGAGGATAGGCAGAAATTACAGAACGCCACCTGCTATATAATACTTATATATATTATACTCCTTTTGCCTTATTTACGTTCATACATCGTCAATGATAAATGAGTAATTAAAATATATATGAATGGAGGCAGCGGTGATGCTCGCCACACACCACCATCAGTTGTTTCCACGACGAAAAGCGAGCGGCGGAATGTCGCTTAGCTACGTTGAATGTGCAGGGAGATAAGTGGCGAATTGTAATACCATTATGTATTGTAGTGTAGTTAGAAGCTATTTGGTACACAAATAACTTGTAACTGCTGTGAGTATGATGAGCAGTCAATTCTTTTACATCACTCTCCTAAAGTAATACGCATAAAAAGTTATTATTGCGCACACAATATAAATTAATATTGGTAGTGGGAAGATAAATTTGCCTGTAGAAAATTGCTTGGTGAACTGTAAATACTTCGATAAAGTTGGCCTGGCCATAACGTTACTCTAACCTTTTTAATTATTCGGTTCTATATCTGACTGAAGGTCAGGTACTGTCAAAAATCTGTCGAAATGTCATGTCATGTCATGAATGGGTTCCGACATTATCAACTCGAGATCTTTCCTTGAGATAGCTAATGATAGAGGCTTAGACCTGCAAGGAACATCTTGGGCATCAAGGGCATACTGTTGTGCTTTAGTAGATTACTAGCTTCTGCCCGTGACTTCGTTCGCGATTTGTTTTAACATAATAGTAGATTGTTTGCCAAGGGAGCAAACAACTATTTTGAAGGCGAGGGACTCAAAGTACATCACTCGCAGTGTTACCAACCCATAACAAAATTTGCCCCCAAGATTTTTTAAAAATCCCCCTAAAAAAACCCTAAGTATAGGTTCACATAAGGTAAATTTCTTTGATGCAGTGCCCAACTCCCTAAGTCGTTCGTGACTCACAAAATAAAACGCATATGTACATAGTTTGTAAAAAAAAAGACTAGGTACCTAAATACCTATTGCTAAACTACTAGGTAACTAAATTGTAATATTGTTGATCAGTTCCAGAACGGCGTCATCATCATCGCCAGCGATGCTACTGTTCAAGGTCGATGTATTTTTGAAATCATACATTCGTACGCTAAAGGCTTTTAACATACATATTTGCCGTAGGTTCAAACTTAACGCAGGACCCGTATTCTCTGATCAGGTAAAATCTTATTATCATTATGCTCTGAAGCATATTCAGGGATAAACGATTCCTAAGTATTTTTAAATAATGGCATAAATAGAAAAGGCACGCTCCATGGAGGCGTTGGATACGGGCAGCGTCAATAACGCCACAGCTAACTTTTAGCAAGCCCCTAAAAATAACCCCAAATAAAATCTGTCCCTAAAAATACCCCATTCAAGACTTCTTCCCCCTAAATTTAGGGGGAAAACCCCAAAGTTGGCACCACTGATCACTCGAGCTTAAAATAGTGTTGCCCCCGAGGTGGACACTCTACTTTTTATCACTCTATGAAAAAATAAGTAAGTGCTACTTATGAATAAGAATAGTATCTACGTTTATTTTTTTACATACAATAACTTGTGGAAGGCTTAAGTATAAATTTTTTATAAACTTAGTAAAATCATAATTTAAGTAAACAATTACGAACGAAGTCAGAATGCTTTCCGCGCGTTTTTTATTTTTTCACAAACTTTTTTTTAGCTCGCGAGTTTTACTTTATTTTACAGCCTGTTACTTGTTCATACAATGTTCGTGATTGATCTCTTTGGTGATTGAAACTTTTACTAACAATATCCACACTCAAAATGCAAATCACTTTTAGTCCTTAGGGATTAAGGAGCTATTTTAGTCCCTGTTTACGAAGAATACACTAGCTCTTTTTGAATAGATGTGATAAAAAATATTTCCTATATCTGTGCACCGTTACTTCATTTTCGGTTAGCGTTCTTTCCGCCATTTTTCCTCGGCTCCAAAGGTTCGTAGCGTGGTAACCTTTCTCAAGAATTACGCTGACAAATGCAAAAATATTTTTTCAAGCCAGAGATTAAACACGACAAGTTCCAAAACATTTATTTATGAACTTTTGATCATCATCGATCGCAGAAAGAAAGATAAGAAAACCGGTTAAAAGCGACCCTATCTTAACCTTACATAAGAACATTTTTTCCGCTGACGCTATAGCCATATCTAAAGATGTCAGGTCCTTAGTTACGTCACAAAAAAGAAAACCTTCAGGTATCTAGTTACTTGTTCAAATAGCACGAGGTACGTGACCAATTAGTCTTGTTACGACTTTTAATAACGTTCCGAGTCTTTGTCAGCCCTGTCTGTGTCTAGATCAGAATTTGTATTCATTGTAGTGCACCTGGACTAGTTGCGATGGTGGGAATTACGCTAGCTCTAGGACTATTTGTGGGATTTTCGGGATTCGTTGTGCCGTTGTTTGTTGATTGCGATGTGACGGTCGGTGGTCATGAATTGATGTATCTGTGTGGAAGGTGCTGACGCCAGCACATCATGCTACCCGAAACTGTCAAATTTTCCCAATCAACTTTGAACCTTATGCTTTAGCGATAAAGTTAAAAATCTATTAAATAAATTTGACAAATTGTAGTAGCTTGATGTGCTGGCGTCTGTACACACAGTAAAATTAATCTAGATATGACCTATTAGTATTGAGTACAAAGGTACAATAGTGTGTGAGAACAAGAAGAGAAGAATTTGGTTTGTGACGTCTTTAACTAAAATATTAAAAATACCTACATATATCCATACGAATATCCATATATTATATCCATATCACACTAATATTATAAAGTCGAAAGTTTGTGAGTGTGTGTGTGGGGGTGTGTTTATATGTTTGTTACTTCTTCACGCTCAAACGGCAGCACCAATTTAGATAAAATTTGGTATGGAGGTAGCTGACACCCTGGATTAACATATAGGCTACTTTATAACCCGATATTCCCACGGGATCGACATTTACGCGGGTAAAACCGCGGGGCGCAGCTAGTATATTATAAATGCGAAAGTGTGTCTGTCTGTCTGTTACCTCTTCTCGCTTAAACCGCTGGATCGATTTGGATGAAATTTAGTATAGACATAGTTTGAGTTCCGGGAAAGGTATGTCCTTTCCCGGGAAAGGACATAGGATAGTTTCTGTCCCGATATTCTCACGGGATCGACACTTATGCGGGTGAAACCGCGGGGCAGAAGCTAGTATAGTATATTTCAAGTATCTGACGATTCGTCTGTAAATTAAAATCAAAATGCTATGGGCTTTTTATTTGTCTAACTAACTTTCCATCTCAGCAAACATTACAGGGGTTGTTAACTTTTAATCAATAACAAAACTTCCGTTTCTTTGAGAGCCCCCAGAATTCTCGGTTTCAGAAATTAGACTTCACTAAAATACAAGTAGGTACTCGTACAACCCACAATTACCCAGGACACATAGGACCTCTAAAATCTGAGACAAGCCAGACCGTTCCCGAACATTTTCCCCGCACTATTGTTACACAAAGTTAGTCCCCAGAGCTTATCCTGGCCTAAATTGTCGCTCATTATTTCCGACCATGTGCCGAAAATCCTTATATTTTTGTTATTATTAAGGCGGGGGATATTATTAAGGATTATCATGTAATGAACAAAAATGCATCAGCTTTTATGTTGTTAGAAGCAGCAGATTATGAGAAAGGTTTTACCGTGAACTTTCATCTTTGTCATCATCAGGGGCTCCTGGCTAAATAATAACAGCCGGTCGGTCGAAGGTTAATTAATCAACCTGAACCATTATGTGGTTCATGGTACAGAGAATGGGTTAATTAACTCTGAAAGCACGTTCAGCCATTGGTCCCGACTGTCATTCGTAGATTTTTGACAGCCGTTACGGCTAGTCAGAAACCCGAAAGTTTGTCAACCAGTCATACCAAGTGGTATCGTGCTACCCAGTAACTGGTTTGTGGAGGTCATATACTGATATTCGGCTGCACCCGGTTAGACTAGGAGCCGACCCCAACATAGTAATAGACTAGGCAGATGACATGATGCCAGCAAGGTGGTGAAATGCTTACTGCCCATGGTCCGGCAAACGTAGGTACCTACTCGTAGGTACAATTTTGTATCGCCAGAAGTAGGTAGGCACTATTTTAATTTGCCTTTCCTCAAAAGACCATCTCAGACATCGATCTACATGGTCTTCTTATGATCTGACCAAGATTATGTCTGGACTTTAAAAGAGACTCTGACCTCTGAGTTTGTTTTGGTCTTTCTTCTGAGTGAGATAGGAAACGCTGACCTCCGACTGGTTTTTAAAATATGATTGACGTGGAAAAGTATTTGTGCAAACCTACTTACAAAAATAAAATCATTTATCATAAGTATAGGTTCCTCTGCATGTCCCTTTGCATAAGCGTGTTGTTTTAACTAAAACACAGCCTCAATTTTGAAGTTGGCTAAACATATTGAAATACAGCGCCGCGTGATAGACTTAGAAGTACGACGAAATTACAAACGTGTACTGAAACTTTAAAGAAGAAAATTCTCTTGTAAAAAGTTTATGAGCATGAAATGAAGAGATGTCTTAGTGTGCCCTATATGGAATGCTAATTAAATTATCATAGAACACGTTACAAACCTGATTGGAACGAAATTGCCTCGTATAAGCTTCTTATTCGCTTGCAAATTTTGTAACCTGTCGCGTGGAACCTTGTTCTAGAAACATTTAGGGATTTTGTCAGAATACCTATTTAATTTTAGGATTCAGCTGGATTTTAATTCGACTCTTTTCAAACTCAAACTCAAAGCATTTATTTCAATTAAACCTTGTACAGGCACTTTTGAATTGTCAAAATTTATTTTTGCCAGACAAAAGGCTCCTACAAACAGGTGCGACACGCGATAAAATCGCGCGCGCAACGAAGGCACCGCTGAAAGCAATGGATTAGCAATATCCTTTAAAATGATTTAGATTAAGATTGAGTGTGTTACGCAATTAGGGTACCGCTGCCGGTCTCGAAGCCAGCGGGCAGATCGCGCGGCGGTAGAACGGCGTAGTGTTGTATTATAAGAAATTAGTGTCTTTTTTCGCGAACGAAATGTCTAAACAGCGACGACATCTTTTTGATACAACATTATTAAACGTCGCGTCGGTCGTTAAAAAGCAAAAATTAAATGCACAACACTACGTCAATGCAGACGCGCGGGCCCCGCTAGACTGGTGCGCACCGCTCGTACGCCGCTCCCAGCTGCCTTCGAGGTCCATATAAATCTATGCATTGAAACGCGCGGCTGCCCGCGCCCGCGCCGCAGCCGCCGCGCCGCGCCCGCTTACTTCGTGTCCGCAGCCTAAATGTCAGAAGTGGGTGTCCGACTGTGGCAGGGCAAGTACTTATATATTTGACCTTGCACAAAGTTCCCAAACCATGCCCAAATCACTTCTTAATTAGAAACCCATTACAACCACCAAAGCATTCCCTGTCGGGGTGAATACGTGGACTTATACAAGGTGACGTAAATCACGCATGGTCATAGACCACTCAGATACAATCTAGACGTAATAATGGTCGTTTGCCATAATATAGGGGGCGCCACGCTCGTTACGACCTGATACGACTGAATAATTTAGTTGTTTGGACGTTTGGCTAGCTCGAGGTAATAAGATTCGAATGTTTCGGTGTGTTTTGGTAGTTAAATCGAACTGTAGTTTGTCTTACCTGAGGGCAATAGCCTCTTGTCATTTAGAGAAGAATCGTGTATTGACCTCGGCCCTTTTTCGTTGCGTATTGGTGATTTCAAGTTCACCTTAACACGAGCATAATGAAATTCGAAAAGTCACCTTGGTACTACTTGGTAAGGTTTTACTTGACACACTTTTATTGAGCCTACCTGTCAAAAGATTCTAAGAAGAATTTAAGTCGAAAACCCATAAAATGCATTAAAGTTTTAATGGATAGACTAGTGGAGATCTAATTACAGTAATAAATATGAAGTACCGAGTAAGTCTTTTCAAGTCGATAGCAAAAGCAAAAATACTTTATTAGGATGTTATTTTTGGCCCGCTCTTGACCTCGATCGCGCCTGATGGAAAGCGATGGATGAGGTCTATGATGGAACGAGCGTTCCCAGAAGATGCCTAAGGCACTGGAATTCCCACGCATGCACACAGCAGGCTGCTTGACACCGGACTCCGGTGGGAGGGTGGTCGTGGCCCATCGGAGTCCGCCCTACCACCGCAAGGGAAGAATTGGCTAGTCAAATAAGGTATTGGGTGTGACTGTCCAGGATGCGCCGAGTGCTCGGTTCAGTTGAGTAACTGGCGGAAAAAACTGCGCTACACGAGGAGGCTTCTTCATGCATCCCAAAATGTTAGATGATTTGGGCGCAGTCGGAGGCCACGCCAATCGTGGCATCAGCGGCGCTTTTCGCTCCTCAAAAGTACAGGTGTGTGGACACTTTGAATACTCGAACATGTGGGATATGGTTTGGTCAAGAACACCGCGTTCATCAAGTATCAAAGTCAAAGCAGAATGATTTCCCCGTTTGTAGGTATAACTAAAAAATTAAAAAATAAAAATAAAAACAATAAAAACTTTTGGGTTTGTCTTTCAGTTGAAACAAAACCATGGATCATTCTTAGGATTGAATAAACGTAGGTATTTACAACCCTCTAGAATTGAAAGCAAAAGTAGCAAAGGAAAATAAACTGTAATGCAATATTACAAATGTGTGAAAATCGCTTGTGTAATTCTCGCTCAAAAGGTTTACTCATTGAAATAAAACCAACTTGTTAGATTATTTCACATTTTATTTTTTAAAGCTCCAAGCGTTTTTCTTTCTGTGATCATTACTGCTCAAAAGGGCTTTAAATGTACTTGTAATTTCCAATAAAACATATTATGTTTGGTTTTCATAAATTTGAATGAAACAAAGCCTTAGCGACAAAACAGGCCACAAATAAAACCATAGGAATTGCAAATTATCCAGTATGTGAATTTAATGAAGACACAAAAGCACTTTTATTTTATAGGTATTTTGTAAATGTAATATTAATTAACAAGGAATTTCTTTTATTCATGTTTAGTGATTTAGATAAATAAGATACATACGTCATGAAATTTAAATTTTACATTACTTCAAAACAGAGCTAAAAGCTAACTCACGAATAATTTAAAGTATAACGGACATCCACCAGCTAGCGAAGTAAACCGACACCCATACAACTGTACCAACGTTACATTTTTTAATTAACACAAATTCCAGATTACAGATTAACTTCAAACTTACAATGAAAGCATAATATGATTCAAATTTTAACAACGGCCTTCCCAATCATGTCCCCTCGGAGCATAGCGATGAACGTACCTGGTAGTTCTTCAAAGCCATTTGTAACAGACTCCTTCACTTTAATGGAACCTGTTTCGATCCATTCCCTGAGCTGCTGTAAGGCGACTTTCTGTGCCTGCCAGTCCCATTGTGTAAAACTGAACGGTGTCACTTGTACAAACGGGTTGGCTCTCGAAGTCCAGCTCAGCTCGGGATTCCCGTACAAACTTATGGCACCACAAACAGCAACGCGGCCATTATCTTTCATGCACTCCATGATAGCCATAGACAAAGTCCCTCCAACATTGTCGAAGTAGCAATCGATCCCATTCGATACAGAAAATATAGCCTTCTTGACATCCTTCACCGTTTTGTAGTTGAACGCGCAGTTGAACCCCAATTCTTCTGTCAGCATGCGAACTTTTCTATCGGAGCCAGCAAATCCGATGACGAACCCGCCCTTCAATTTAGCTATTTGGCCGGCTATGGAGCCGACAGCCCCCGCCGCGCTCGATACGCACACTACCTCACCAGATCTCGGCTTGCATACTTCCAAGATGCCAAGGTAGGCTGTAATGCCGGGCATTCCTAAAGCTCCTACCGCCAGAGATAGGGGTAAGTCCCCAACTTGTGGGTTGTACGGTTTAATGCCAAATATGTGGTCCGGCTCGCCGTTCAGGAGTACGTGGTCGCGCCATCCGGAATGTGAGACTACGGTCATTGCAACCGGGTATTCGGGGTTTTTGCTCTCTATAACTTTGCCTACTTGAAAGCCGAATTGTTCGTAAGGCGCGATGCGCTTGTTCGCGAAGAACCTCATGTAAGGATCGGTGCTGATGTACTCGGCTTTAACTAGGAACTGACCATTTCTCAAATATGGTGGATACTGCTCATTCCATAATTCAAAGTCTCCAACTTCCGGAAGAAAACCTTTGAATGGTTTTTTGACAACGTATTTAAACATTTCCATTTTTTTAAACACTTTATAAAAAGGCATGATGTTGTTGCTTACTTCGCTATCCTGAAAACGCTTAGGTATATAGTTATTTATACTTTTATAGTCATGGATTCCAAATACATTAGTATTACATTTAATTTAGCAACATTAATTTGAAAAGTAAACTGACGTCTCGCCACTGACAGCGCTGAGAGCATACTGACAACTTGTAGCTGTCAGCTGTCACTCCATTTGCAATGACAGCACGTTTCGTTAATGCATTGGAAAAGCGTACGAATATCATTCATCTAAGTAGGTACTTTAATGTACTGTGAATATTATTTGGTAGGTAGATGTACAGAGAATCTTGATAATAATAAATTGTCAGTTTGATTGTTCGTGCTAGATATACAAAAATATTTATAACTAGCTCCACCCCGCGGTTACACCTGTATAAGTCCCGATCTCGTGGGAATATCGGGATGAAAAGTAACCTATGTCCTAATGCAGGTCATGGTATATTATCCATGTGCCAAACTATCCAAAAAAGTTTTAGCGTGAAAGCGTAAGAAACAAACATACAAAATATCTAAACTTTCCCCTTTATAATTGTTTCTTTTCACTTTTTTAACTTTAATCTATAATTTACTAAATCTTACCTGTCTTTATAACTTACTTATTTTCTTTCTTTCTTTATCTTAAGGCGACTACATGACCTAAAGCGCGGTCTTTGTCGGACTGCATAGAAAAGAAAGAGAAGCGCGATGACGCAACGCTGGTAATTTATTACAAAATATGAAGCAATTATCTATTTCCAAAAAATCTATTGTTTGGACTAAAAAATTAAAACACTAGTGTTTTAGTATGTTGCTTGTAGAATAATCTGACAAAAAATCATAATGATTGTATGTATATTAGTATGATTTTTAGTGTAAAAAAGTTTTTAGGGGAATCTTCATGATTTTTTTCTATCGTATCAAATTAGTTGTATTATGTTTTCAACATACTAGGAGTATCTAGCATGTATCCTGAAGAATATCATATATTTTTTTGATTTTTACCGACTTCAAAAAAAAGGAGGTTATCAATTCGATACGTATGTATGTAATATTATTGGAATTGCATTATATTCACATATGACAATCTACTAAGGCTTCCAAACAAATATACAAAATTTCATAGACGTATGTATGTATGTATGTATGTATGTTTGTCCACGCATTTCTCCGCAACTATTAATCGGATCGTGACCATTTTTTTGTATTAGCTTACATTTACTTCAACCTAGGGAACAGTGTAAGTTTCATCAAAATCGGTTTAGTAATTTTCAAGATATGGACTAATACGTGTAAGTGTGACGGCCTGGCGTATTGATACGAGCTACGGGTGTAGTGTCAAAGGGAAAACATCTCAAAACCTTGGTAAAATTCTAGTGCAAAAACTAAAAATTACGAAATAAAAAGTAATTTAAAAAAATTAAACCGACTTCAAAAAGAAATCAACTCAAAATGATTGAATGATTTCTTTTTGAAGTCGGTTTAATTTTTTTAAATTACTTTTTTGTTTACTGGAGTCGATTATAATACTCTTATTGTTTCTAAAACTTGTGATTTTGGCGTTTAGATCCTGTAAGCCCCTTAATAAGGTAAGATGTATTTTATAAAACAATTTTCAAACAAAACGTGCAGAAAACACCAAGAACAAAAAAATTCATGTCAATCTTTCAATCGTCCCTCGTCAGTATTCACGTAATGGATTCGTCCACCCTACGATATGAGTATAACATTTTATAACAAGCAAATTGTGTCTACACGGAAATAAAGTGTTACGCCGACAAGGGCGCAAGTGTATCAAAGCACGTAGTGACTTGAGCCCTTGTCGAATGATGGGTGTGAATGGGCTGGCCCATCCGTGCCGGTTACTTCCAACTCGTTGCCCAGGATATACGTAACTATAATTCAGTCAGCAGGTGGTGGAAATTGATAAGTTTCTACGATTTTTGTACGTTATCCCACCGTTCGTGGTGGTAAATTTTACGATTTTGGCGTCGTGTTATTACTGTTTGGAGCTTAAAGGATTACGCACGCTGTTTCAGGTGTTAATCATAAAATGCTTGTTTGACCGGGTTTTCTATAGTTTCGGAAAGGTGTCGAATACAATGTATTTTGGTAGGACTACAGTTTTTTGCCCAAGACTGGACGTCGACTCGCAACAATTGTCATCATTATGAGATCTTGAATGATATTTCCCGGGCCCAATTCCAAACTTAGTAACCCTACCACTTTGTCAGGTAATTTTATTATAGGATTTAGAACAGCAACAATGTGTTTGTGACGATTAACATGGCTCGCCTTCAAAAGGTCATAAAAGACTAGCAGAATGGAAATAAAAGTCTTGCAAAAACTGGGCGATTCTTCAAAGGTAATTTCTCCTTTATAATAATCTTAAGAGTGAACAGTTTAACAAGTGAGTTGTTAGCGTAGAATAAAGCTCAAAGAAAACTTAATAAACTATGATTTTTTTTTTATAAAAATATTTACAATATAAGTTAGTAAAACGGAGAGAAGAGCCTGAGAGTTCTTTATGAGAAAGTTTATTCGCCCAAGCTCTAGAAGTATCCCTTTTTCTGATAACAAGCAGCATTGTGTTCGAAGGTGGACCCTTCATTTTAAACAGTCTCGGGCCATGAGATATTTCAATTTGGTTTCATAAGGGGCTTACACGACCTAAACCCAAAAAACGCAAGTTTTAGAAATAATAAAAGTATAATGATCAACTACAGTAAACAAATTTAGAAAAATATATGATATTCTTCAGGATGTATGCTAGGTAAATAGTGTGTTGAAAACATAATACAACTAATTTGATATGATAGAAAAAAATCATGAAGATACCTCTAAAAACTTTCTTTTTACAATAAAAACCATAATAATATAGCTACAATCATTATGATTTATTTTTGTCAGATTATTCTCCAAGCAACATATTAAAGCACTAGATAGTGTTTTAATTTTTTAATCCAAATATAGATTTTTTGTAAATAGATAATTTCTTTATATTTTGCAATAAATTACCATCGTTGTGTCATCGCGTTTCTCTTTCTATTCGATGCAGTCCGACAAAGACTGCGCTTTAGGTCATGTAGTCGCCTTAAACCGGCAATGTTGCGGGAATCCAAGTGGTCATCTGTCAGGTTCTCCTCCTTCTTCTCCGTGTCGATAGCACGACAGTTTATGATATTTTGTTCGGCCCAAAGCTTCGTCACTTCCAAGACGTCGTTTGTGGCAACGCAGAGGTCATAAGAGATGCAACGTAGTTTTCGACACAGCCTGCATCTTCCAGGCTGCCAGGCTGTACCCTTATTTACCTTGACCCATAAAGACAGGGTATCAGGGTATCTCTCTAGTACCTACAACATTATCCTTAGAACAACAAACATTACCAAGCCACCAATGACCCCAAAGATACAATAAGTAACCACGACATGTTTGAGCCCAAAGAAACTCAAAACTATATCTCAACTAACTTCCTATGCTATAGCCCTATTCACACGATGTAACTTTCTTGAATGTTGAGGCATACAATAAAATTAAAGCCACAAATGACTTGAAAAGTTGCATAATGTAAACAGTGTTTAGACGATCCAATTTTAAATGTTCATTCAAGTTACGGTATGCCACAGTCAAATAAATCGCATAATGTAAATCAGGCTTTATAGTACTCACTAACTATTAATCAAAAAACTATGTACATAGTTACCTATGTAGTAAGCTGACCCACATTTGCAACCCCAACAGTATTATATAGAGACGCTGTTACATAAATCATACCGGTTATAATATTAAGGGATAAAAAGAGCTCCCCTATAGGATACACGTCGCCTCGGACTTGTAAAGTAATCTATATCCTATGTTAGTGGTCCTTAGGCCTCGCCTCCCAAGGCTGTCGAATTGAAAACTATTGGAAGCTCCAGGGAATGGAATGAAATAGTAGTTGTTTGTTTAAAGGCTACTTGATAAATTGCAGTGTTGATAGAATTACGAAGCAAGTCTTTGTGTAAATTAAGAAAGATATTATCCTTGATGAGCTGCTGGTAAAAGAAAAAGAAAATAAGGTTATTTGACCCAGGTTAAGTAAGGCATAGAATACCCTTACGATTGGCCCGTGGCTAAATAATAACAGCTGGTCTTTTGATCAGGTTAAGCTACGCTTGCCGCGGTTGGTCTGTGGATGGATGACTATCTTTACATACCGAGACTCCTCCGTGCCTCGGAAAGCACGTTAAGCCGTTGGTCCCGGCTGTCATTCGTGGATCTTTGACAGTCGTTACGTGTAGTCAGAAGCCCGAAAGTCTGACAACCAGTCTTACCAAGTGAAAAATAATGAGATGGATGGGATGGGGGGAATCATAATGGACAGTTAACTGTCAAGTTAATCGTATCAAATCCCATTGGTGAAGGATTTTTCAGTTATTTTTTTTGTCTGTGCTAAAATACCAATCAATCCAATCCAAACCAAAGCCTAGTTAAAAGAGTGCGCAAACTAATATATGTTTTTAAAAAATTGCGATCATTAGCAGATTCAAAATTAATCACGCAAGTTTATTTGTCCTATGTCCTATGTCAATCTATAATTCAATACTGTATCACTTCTTGGGGTGGCGCACCAAAAACTAACTTGCTTCCTCTTGAAAGAGCTCAGAGAGCAATTTTAAAGGTAGCAAACTTCCATCCCTTCTTTTTTCCCACAGATCTCCTATATAAATCCTGCAATGTACTAACGGTTCGCCAGCTTTTCATCATGCACTTAGTATTAAAACAGCACACCATGCTTGCCTACAATGCCGACAACATTAACAAGAGACGGAATGATTTAGTATGCATATCTAATGTTACCTCAAAACATGTCTTTGTAGAAAGATTTTTTACTTTCCTAGGCCCATTCCTGTACAATAGATTAAATAGGAAACTAAGTATTTATAAACTAAATTACTATAGCTGTAAACAAATTATACTTAAATATTTATTAACCATCGACTATGCACAGACAGAAGACCTACTTATTGTTTGCAAATAGAACTGCTAACATGCTATTTTACTTTTATTTACCTATGTTTTTAATTTAGTTTTTTACGTTATACTGATTGTTAATTTATTACATTAAGTACTTATAAGCACTTTCTAGCCTGAAACACAGGTTCAACCTAGTTCAGGCAAATTTGCAACTGTGCGCTATCTTATTTTAACTGTTAAGCTATTCATTGTAAATGTATCCCTTTTTATAAATAAACGATTATTATTATTATTATTATAATCCCAATCTCTTTGATTATATCTACGTATTGCAGCGAAAAAAAGATAAACACGCACTGTCTTCGCCATATTATGATTCATAATGTGATGGTAGCAGTGTTTGTGATAAATAAATAAATAGGTAAATAAATAAATAATGTTATCCTTTTATGATTCTGCCAACGTGGCCTTTTTAAGCCCCCTGAATTCATTAACACAGCCAAAAACAGTATCACCACAACCTTATTTCATCCTTCACACCGTTCTATTCCTACAAAAGATCCTCCTCACCACTCATCGCTATCTCGACGCGTCGGTAAGAAAACTGTGTACAAGTATATAAAACGTTTGATTTATCCCCGCGTGTGGGGGACGTTTACTGCGCGGCCACTTGTGTGGAGTTCCGTCGACTCTGCCGAGAAGGAGGCTTGTCTACTATTTTAGAAAAAAAATGTTTAAGATGTAAGTAGGGTTTAGTTTCTTTATAGCTAGAGGGGTTTACTTATACCGCTGTTAAACCCGTGATGGTTTGTTTAATTGTTCAACAATGATCTGTAACTTTTTGTTTTTGACTAATAAACAATAAAAAAAAAACTTACTCAACCATTTTGTGCATTGATCAGAAAAGGAGATTGCTCATGTTTTAGTTGCTAGAGGCCCACCTTCCAGGGGTTTCACTACATGCTCCATTAATACAAATGTTAAGAGAAATTGCGGTCAGAGACTTTTTGAAAAAGCCTAAGTAAAAAGTCAAAATTCGAGGTTTGGCTCTCGCCTATTTTCTCCTCCAATTACGTAATGGACACATAATAGTACATTATGATACATGTGTGCTATGTTGATCATTATGCACGAGGCGATATTATCGCGCGAGCCGCAGGCGAGAGCGATAAGAAAGCCGAGTGTATATTGATTAATGCACACGCGTTTCATACGACGTTTTTCAACACACTTGCGAGGAAAAAAAACAGACTTGTATTGTTAAATATTAACTTGTATGGAAAATGGCGCGCTAGTTTTGTTTTCCCGCGCGCCGTGCTAGCCAGCACTAGCTATGCGCGCGCAACATTGACTCATTTTAAATATATTAATCTATGGCACAGACAAAACCGATACAGCCTATAGAAAAAATATAATAAACACAAACCTGAAAATTGCAAAAAACCTAAGAATTTCGCGGTCTACCACTGCGCATTCACCTTAAATTGTCTGTGGTCCCCTGTGAGTTCATTTTGCGACCAAGGACAATACAGACTATTTAAAAAAAAATTGAAATATAGCCCGCGGATTTTTTCTTTCGGCATGAAGTCTCTTTGGGCGCTTTCCGAATTGGCTATAATCGCTCACATCACAGCGCTCACATCATCTCCATGGACGTAATATTACGTCCATGCATCATCTCACATGCGTTCCGATTTAGATATTACTATTATGACTGCTGAGAGCTGGCAACAATTCGGAACACTCGTGAACGCGCTCACATGACAGTGCTTACACAATGTTTAAAAGATATTATTACAGTATTTCTTTGTATAAACACCACATTTCTTCTTCAGTTCTTCTTCTTTGGTTAGGTGGCGACTGTCAGCCAGAAGCACAATTTCAAAAATGCCACGTTAGTTTAATTTAAAGATGATGCAACTCAAAACAAAACACACACTGACACAACCTCATACACACACTGTAATTTTTGACAGCGCTCACGGTGATATTATTCTAGGGCATGGTCGGCATTATCGCAAGATAGCGAATGTCATGACGTCATCTATGACGATTCACGGGACATCGTTATCGTTATCGCGCTCACGCTAATTCGGTTATTTCCCAATTCGGAACACATCGATTTTTTCCCAATTCGGAACGCAGGGTTTGATGAGATTAAAAAAGCGCGCGTCTCCGACTAGTAAATAGTTATCTGTGGTATTACAGAACATGTGGATTAAAGTAAAGAAAAAGCACGCGTTCGTAATACACTCCATTATGGACCTTAAAGCGGTTCAATAAGAGCCACTTTACGAGCAAGTGTGTTGAAAAAGATATTACATAAATAGAATAAGAAGGATATATACTGTGAACGGAAAGCAGCATTCTGGGTGTTAAAAGACAGGATAGAATTCGGAACACCACGCTGCGGTCCAAAACGGGCATACTGGATGTAGGAAAGAAGGCTGCCAGGCTCAAATAGTAGTAGATGGGTGGGTCACATCAGCCGCATGCACGTTGACCGCTAGGCAAAAATCTCCACACAATGTGTGCCTGAAGATGGACGGCGCCGCCGAGGCCGGTCCAGAAAGAGATGGCGAGATGACCTGGACGCGTGTGAGCACTAAGAAAGAATTAAAAAGAAACATCTCCTAAAGATTTTAAATAGGGAATGAAACTTTGTATGAAAAATTTACATTTATGCCGATGGGAAGTCCTGTCGGGTGTACAACTTGTTTCAGTATAATTTCAATTTTATTTGACAAGCGAGTTTTATAGCATATGCTACGCTATGTTATAGACGGGCGGCGCTCAAATAAAGTTGCATAGCGTAGCGTATGCTATAGATTCTAAGCATTCTATTTTACAATTTGGCGGTATAAATTAAAGGAACGGTGCCCTTTGAATGGAGTACAATGCAATATTCACTAGATTAATTTAGTTTATAAAACAAATACCTACTCACCAATTAACATGTTTGGCCAATGGAGTGTTTTAATACTAGGCAGCATTATTATGTGTGCATCATATGAACCTGAATGGCGTTCATAGAATATTAACTATCTCCTTTGTGTAAATTATGTTCAGTTCAAAGAATATGGTTCAAGTATTTGCGTAGGCTATAATAATATTTGCAGCTACACTTTTAATTATTACCCAAACAATTAATTAAAACGTGACTACAGAAAACTCAAAAGAAAATGAAAATGGCAAGCTCAACAAATCGAAAAGTTTTGCACAAGAGCACGTCAAATCAGTCGTCGGGCGGGAAAATCGTCTGGGGCCGAAAAAAACCGGTAAAAACCGGCTCTGGAACCGGTAAAATCCGGGGTCGGTGCCAACTTTCCGCTCCAGCGGGATGACTGGGCGCTTCCCGCACGGAATGACCCTCTCACTCAAGAAGTTTTGGACGAGGCATAAATGAATAATGCCTTTTTTGGCGCTTGGATTTTTTAGGGATGAAGGTTTTTAGCAAAACGTTTATATTTGCAGTAAAAGATGAAAGTAAAAATTTATGTGTGACCTTTAATTTAAAAAGTTTTTTAGGCTTCATTACAAGCATTTTCGTCTTCATCTTCCAAATGTATTCTTCCATATTATCCGCATTATTATTGTAGCCTTTAAAATATGATTTCGATAACCTCTCACAAGCACTTGTTAAAAGCTAATATTCTATCTTCCTCATCTAAATATAATCCCCAAGGATGCACCATCTGCTCGTTAAATCTTAAAATTTTTCCGGAACAAAACTCCAAACAAACGAGCGAAGTTTCCCGCTCATTATTTGTCCATTACGATGCCTTCTCCAAACATTCCTGCATCACATTTCCGTCGGCCTACTTTCAGCGGCAACTGCAGCTCTTTTGTGAAACCAAGTGCCTTTTACCTGCACAAGATAGTGTATCTTAGAGTCACATTTATTTTCTAGCGTACCGGGCTTATGTTTTGTTATTGTAAGGAACATTTTCTATTCTGTGGTGTCGTGGTGGTGGAGTTTATATGCGTGATGGGATTACAAAATCAAAATCAAAATATTTTATTTCACATAAGCCTACATGGGCACTTATGAAACGTCAGAAGCTAGGTGCACGGTTCCAATTGGTCATTTCCAATGTTGGAGCTGTTGTTTTTTTTTTAAATTTCTTGTGTTCCGTATCTTAAAATATATTCTGGGGCTTCATTGGGATGTTAGTGTTTATAAAGTTGCGATTTTCAAAAAAATAATTTGTAATAAAATAATTTAAAAAACTATAAGTACATCATATTTTGTCGCTTGTCGATGAACTTTGATGACTTTTTTAAAGGAAATTCAACACGAGCACCTACAGCTCTTACAATGTGAATTTATACAGGTTGACTTGTAATTTGAAGTATTCCTTCCAGGTTGCAACAAATAAGCATACCTTAAAAAAAATCAGACATTACAGTCCATAGATTGTTTAGTAATAATTTAGTAACAATTTGTGCTTATCTGCGATGTTAGTAGTAGTGTTAGTAGATAATTCTGAGTTTTACCATCTTAAACCTAAAACCACCTCCACCAGGTGCCTCTGGATGCGGCAGTCTGGTTTCGCAGCAATCATTTTCAGGATACCATCCCGACTGTTACGTAAACGTTGTAGGAAGGATGCTCCTATGCGACAGCTCATAGGATTCGCGAAAATTCATATTTTTGTATTTTTTGTATTTTTTAAAGTCTCCCAGAATTTGTCACTAAATATAACTTTTCTTTAAACTATCAAATTGAATGGCCTTCATTGCTATTCCATTGGGTCTACTTTAGCACACCTTTCGATGTTACCAAATTTTCTGAAACATCAAACCGTTAAAAGCTATTGGAAGAAGTTTATTAACCATTTTTAAAAATCATTAAAAAAACGGGTAGGTGCTGCAAAACCATTGTGAGAGAAAATAAATAAACTTATTATTATTTATCATCACTACGGAATTGAAATCGCATTATGTAAGTTAATAAAGCACCTCAATGTTACCTGCTATCCTTCGTGCAACCATGACCGGCTAGTTTAGAGTCCAGATTATCCCCCTTGTGATGATAGCCAGGGGTTGGTTACGAGGACCCTTTATATCCCATGGGACTCATAAAGGTGACTAAGGGATAATGTTACAGGGATGGTACAGTCAGCATCCCTTCCTGAACGAATGTATCATACTCTGCCAAAAAAGAGTAGCGTGATGACGAAGCATTTGCATGTTTAAGCTTGTTTCCTCAACTGCGGATAAGTTCCGGATTACTTATCTAGTAGATAAAATCAACCCACATTCTCGTACTTGAATTGCAGGCCCTCTAAAGTTTAGGTTATAACGACAAAAATAAACTTTTATACTTAAACAAGCCTCTACCCGCGACTTCGTCCGCGTGTAATTTCGGCCTCCAACCTACCACGTCATATCCACGTAGCTTGTTTTCTGACTTTTTTCTTTTTTCTCGGCTCCTAAGGGTCGTAGTGTGATGTTAAATAACCTCAAGAAAACCAACCTTTCTCAAGAATTGGGCTATCAAATCCAAAAAAAAATATTTTTTCCAATCCGACTGGGATTGGAAAAAAAATTTTTTTAGTAGTTCCAGAGATTAGTGCGTTCAAACAAACAAACACTTCAGCTTTATTATTAGTATCATCATCATCATCATTTCAGCCAAAAGACGTCCACTGCTGGACATAGGCCTCCCCCAAGCACTTCCACTTCGACCGGTTCTGTGCTTCTCGCATCCAACGGGTTCCTGCGGCCTTCACAAGGTCGTCGGAATTAGTATAAAGATGTATAATGAAAACCTTAGAACCTATAGTTGCTATTAACTTATTATTACGTGCGTCATTAGGAACTAATCGATGGTGACATCATTCATCAAAATTGATCGACATTTATTTGACGTTATTAGAGAATTTGTAAAGTCATACTTATCCGTTCAATGAAACTTGGTCGCTGTGACTTAATACAAAAAGGTCAATTCTCGTAATTAAAAACGTTTAAAATCTAGTCGCAATGTCAACTCAGCGACAGTCAATGTCAAAAATGTAGTGAAATTAGAGGTTTTTTTGACAGATTTATGCTACGTTCACACGCGCGCGTTCAACTCGACATTCAACGTGCACATTCACATTCACGAGCGTGTAAACGGTACGCCCGAGCCCGTGAACGCGCCTGTGAACGTGAATGCCGCGAACCGGGCGTGCTGACTGACACGACGGCGGCGTGCGTGTGAACAGCTTGAATTTTCGCCAACCTGCAGCGCAGCAACCGCGCAGCCCGCCAGGCAGCCCGCCGGGCTGCACGGCGTGCATGTGAACATAGCATTAGACTGAGATCAGGCCGTGAATGTTCGTAAAATTACGAGAATTACCAACCTAAATTAGCAACCTGACAAAACACATCTCCTTAATCTTCCTTCTCTTTGTTACAGCCGCAAGAAATGAAACGCAGAAGGAGCCGTAGCTCGGGCGTGTTGTGACGTGTGGAGCAGCCATGCCGTCAGACGTCGCCACGATGCGCTACATCCTGTTCTGCCTCCTCTCACTATCCTTCAACAGAAACTTCGCGTTCGTACTCGACAAACAGAACCCGTACTCGCAATTCCGCAAATGGAACGCCGGACTGAATGGCACACTCGAATTAGAATTCAAAACTGACCAGCCGAACGGTCTACTTTTGTATACGGATGACGGCGGCACTTATGATTTTTTCGAACTGAAGCTGGTTAATGGAGCGTTGCGACTGAGGTATAACTTGGGAGGAGGAGCGCAGATTATCACTGTTGGCAGCAACCTCAATGATGGACATTGGCATAAAGTTCAGGTGAGCCGATTCAACGACCTGTTTTGTTGTTGTTGTTTATATTCCTTAGCCCTTAAATACAAAAAGAAACTCGTATTTAAATGTAAAAAAAACTTGACTGGAAGGGACCTATATCCAGAGATTAGTGAGGAAAAAAAAGAAGGTCTTTGCTTTGTAGTGTGGCGACCAAAGAATATCATATCCAGCACTATGATGGGATATATACTTAATTGAAATTGTTTTCTTAAACCCACTCCCACACCACGGGTAACACAAAAGAACACAAGTATCACCGCAAAACAAAGGCAGTAAATTCATCTGTGTACCCAATAATGACGTCACGCAGACATCACTAATCTCCCTCTGTGGATACCCGATGTAAGACACGGTAATTAATTATAGTTCTGGAGATGTGAACACATTTCGACACGAATGCGAGCGAACATCGATCAACGAACTTATATTATTTTTGATCTTTGTGGTAGCGGATGCGACATTGCATGGGTTTGGACTTTCAAGTTAGGTGGGCCGACGATCTATGCAAGGTTTATCATCGTCGTAATTATCCTGTCCTTATCCCAATCTATTTGGGGACGGTGGAACATGGCTTTTTCTTCTATACTTTTCGTCGTTATCTCGGTAGTCACCTCCTTTCTAACCATATCATCTTTCACACAGTCAATCCAACGATTCTGTGGTTGTGGATATTAATATCTATTAGTATAAGTAATATAAACAAAGTCACTTGAATGTTCAATGTGAAATGCAGCTTACGTAGTAACTAGCATATCGCCTGAGATGAAGTTACCAAATTTCGAAATAGGGTAGTAAGTTGTATTTATTGTTTACCTTGATTTTGTTTTTACTACGATGTAGCATTACATGTAGCATTAAGTACAAACCTTAGTGGTTTAAAAATGCTATTCTGCTGAAAAAAAGTAATTAATTTATAAATAGTAAATAAAAAAATAAAAAAAACTTTTCGTGTCTGTGTGACCGCTTAGATCTTCTAAACTACAGTATTAATTTTGAAGCAGTTTTCACCATCATTTAGAGCATTTATTTGGGAAGGTTTATGTGTATGATATATGTATATTTAACTTAGCTATAGTGTAGAAATCTCTATGTTTTGACATGTCGCCATTGCACCCGTGCAAAGCAGGTGTGAGTCGCTAGTAGTCGATAATTGAGTGAAATAGACTTCAATAGACTGATGATGGCCTTTAGCAAAAATAGGTAGTGCGTTCATGACTTTATATTTTGCATAATCGGAAAAACAACAAGTGAAACTCGGCAATACCAAGAAGCAATGACGCACCTACGTGACAAGTGCCACAAACTTTGTCGCATCCCTCTATACAAAATTTTAGGACACCCGCGACACTTGTCTACACTTTCCAGCGTACTTAGCCTTATTAGAGACTACTTTAGACTTGTTCATTCCATAATTAATTGCCCTCTTTTCCCGTCAGGTGGCGCGTCGCGACGAGCACACGTCATTACAAGTGGATGGCATCACGCAAAGTAAGACGTCGCGCGGCAAAGAGTTCGCCTTCGGAAAGTTCAATTCAAACTCCGATGTATTCGTCGGAGGGATCCCGCCATCGTGAGTCATTTCTTTTTTTTTTTTACGTTCGGTATTTGAATTTGAATGGTGTTCTTGTTTTTGTGTCGGGGAAAAAGGATTGAAGGGCCAGTTGCGGAATTGGGTTTATGAGAAGTGGTCCTGAGGTCTGGGTTGTTTATAATGTTTATGAAGTGAATACTTCTTTAGGCGCACTTTGCGCTTTTTCTGATCAGTGGACAAAACTGTACCCTCACGCTCGGATCGGTGACGATGAATCGCATATACTCGGCGCTTAATCGCGTATACTCGGCTCCAGTTGAATTTTTTTTTCAGGACGTCTTTTCTTATCTCGTACCTTCTTGCAGGTGCCGTATTATGACGTTTCAATGCCATCATGTGGCATCGGTCATGTATAGCTCCATCTCTTCTAGTGAGAGAGAGATGGAGCTAAATATATACCCGTTCACCATCCTTTTTAAGGACTGGAACCATAATACTTTATAACACGGCCTTTGGATGCCAAAGTTAACAAATAAGCATAGGTTTACTTACGAATTTTAAACTAAAATATCATAAATAACCTTCACACAATAGGTTTATAACCCTGAACACTCCACACATGACGTTAACACACCAGAAAATCTAGATAACACAATAGGTGCTTAATCAGCACAAATTAAATTAGTGTTTCGTTGTACATGATAAAAGCGATGAACTACAATTTATCATAGCTAATTAATTGTTGCTGCCTATGATTTCAAAACGTTATTGTACTCGTATTGTTAGTTACCAATTTATTTGGTAGCGAATACTCATTTATTTTGTGTTGCGTGCGGACTGAAGCACTAAGTGATAAAGGTGTTATTAAAATAGCTTAAGTTGATAAAACGAGACTATGGGGTGACAAATTGCCGGGTAAGCTGAAGTTTGTTGGGTATCTTAGTAACTTTAGCGTAGGATGCATAATTAGCCTATAATGTTCCCGTTGCTGGGACACGGCCCTTAAATTCTTTTTGAGAGAGGAAGTTGGCAATATTCCACCATGCGGGCCCAGTGTGGGTTGGTGGATGTCACATGTCTTCGAATTTTCGGTTCTCGGACATGCCGGTTTCCTCACGATGTTTTCCTTCACCGTTTTAGGAGCAGTGGTGATGAAATTGTTACACAAAGTAAAGCGCCTCACTGGGTTCGGACCACACGACCTACAGCTCGTGAGGCGCGGCCGTTACCTCTGGGCCACCACTGCTCCGCTACCTTTGTGCTCACAACAGCAGTTCCTTTGAAGGAACTACTGAGAATTTTTGGATCAGTAGTTCCTTTGCAAAAGCTAAAGGAACTACTGAGACTAGATAGTTCCTTTGAAGAAAACAAACTATATAATGCTGCTCGCTACCGTAGGATATGTCCGTAAAGTTGATTGATATAGTTGCCTAAGTGTTTTTTTTGTTCATTCAGCTAAAGGTTTTCGCAATAGAAAGGCAAATTTATATATTTTAAGTTCGAAAAAAAATGGTTTAAGCAGTTTTTTTCTTGAGCGTTAAATCAAAGTATTATCACACTAATATTATAAAGGCGAAAGTTTGTAAGTGTGTTTATATGTTTGTTACTTCTTCACGCTCAAACGGCTGGACCAATATTGATAAAATTTTGTATGGAGGTAGCTGACACCCTGGATTAACATATAGGCTACTTTTATCCCGATATTCCCACGGGATCAACACTTATGCGGGTGAAACCGCGGGGCGCAGCTAGTTATGAAAAAGATAATAAAAACTGATGCGACACCTATGTAACTCCCACAGTAATCCACACTGAACCACAGCATACAACAATATTATAGCCAAACCACCACATAATTGCCAGTACACCAACCGCAACATATTAAAACCAATTACTCTACCAAGGGAGCGATTACCTTTATTTATTTCAGCTTACTTCTAATGAGACACTTTAATTAAACAAAGTTAAACAGTTCAATCTTAACCGATGGTTAAGTTAGCAGCGAATTGAGAGATTGCAATGAGTTAACGTGGGTTTAGCGATGTAGTTAGGTATGTATGTTTTGTGTGGATTGTGGTAATGTTAGGGAAACAGAAGAACGGGAAATTAAGACGTCGTTATGTTAAACGTTTGTTTGACGGTTAAGAAATCGTCAGTGAATAGCAATTAAAATTTAGATTTGGATGGTATTGGCGCCGATTCCCTTGTTCACAAACTAAACTAAATTTAAGTTCAGTGCATCTTTTTCTTTCTATTTCATTAAGAAAAGAACAGAAGATACATATTAGTTTAGTCCTGTCAAATTAATATACTCCATAGACAAGTTTAGACGAGATAAAAAAATTGGCTACTAAAAATACGCCAATTTACGTCAGGCGCTGACTAATTTGACAGGACTAAACTAATATTTATCTTCTGTCCTTTCCCTAATGAATAGATAGAAAAAGATGCACTGAACTTAAATTTACTTTAGTTTGTGAACAAAGGAATCGGCGCCATTTTCTACTTTAATCTATACTAATATCTTCTTCTATACAAATAAATAAATCAAATTGAAGTGTGTGTTTATAATGTTATAAGTATAAACATACACGGAACAATAAAAAAAAAACAATTTTTAAAATTTTTGTCTGTCTGTTGGCTTCGGCTAATTACAACGACTCGACCGATTTTAATGAAATCTGTTATGACAATAATTTAAAACCTACTTTTTGTCGACGTACCACGTGGAAGAAGCTAGTAATTAAATAAAACAGGCAGATGTTTTAGCAAGTATCGACGACTCACGAAGAACGGACGAAGCTACAGTGACGATTTTGTATTATTAACCCACGAACGAACTTGATATGAGCTCAAAGGGCCAAGGGACTGACTTTGAACGTAACATAGTTTGTCAAGGACTATAGGAGCATACAGTATGTTCTATGTTATGGGTTTGGTTTCCGCACTTAGTCCTTCAATGGGCCATTGTGCGTGGGCCATGGCGGCCGTCGGTGGTTATTCCAACCAGCCCACCTCCCTCCAGAAGCTGATTAAGTCTCCTGGTCTATTGAGAACATCTGTGTACGATCTGGGTGTCCCGAGAGTGTCTGACCTTATCTGGGTGACGCCTCTGCACTCAAAGAGCACATGCGCAATGGTTTCATCAGCCTCTATGCAAGCCCTGCACAGGGGACTGTCTGTTATGCCTAATGTGTAAAAGTGTTTATTTAGTGAGCAGTGTCCCGTGATGGTCCCAGTCACCAGGCGCAGGCCTTTCCTGTCCAGTCGTAATAAGCGCCGGGTTAGCCTGCCATCCAATGACGTCATACAGTAATGTAGTCGACACACAAATATAAAGGAGCCCATTATATCAATAACCACAAGTTACTAATCAACAAAGTAGCATTCAGACGAACCATTACTGTAATCGCGCCTCTCAACGTTCACAGATTTGCCGATCGAACCTCGTATTTTTACGATACGATCTTTTTCACTAAACAACCTCAGCGACCAATCTTAAACCCTGAATTTTATGCGCTAAAGTTGGAATTTGAATGCACATTTTGGAAATATGTGAGCCCATTCAAATTCTCGCTTTAAATTTTATGTGTTAAGGTTTATATTGCAACAGATATTTTAGAGCAAATGCATTGGGGGTGGCGGGTGGCTGTTCAGTTAATTGGTGTGTCGAAAACCGTTAGTATATTCCGATTCGTAGAGTCCTCTGTGAATCATTGAAATTTATTCTTGGGTGAATTTCTAAATGGTGTTCTGAACTAAGTTCATTGCTTTTACATTACGCTAGAATATTGAACAGAAAATACGAATCACTTTATAATGACATGTAACTGAAATACTCGGTCCTTGTAACAGAAAACGAAGATTTTCCTCGCCAATTTTCCGCCTTTTCATTAAAAAGGGTTTTTCTTATTGTAATACCAAATTATACTTCAAAAAAGAGCTAATTTTTCCTTAAGGAAACTGCTAACAGTTCAAGAATACTACGCGACGCTAAGGACCAAGGAGGCTATTCGTCTTACGAGTCGTAGTTTTATGCACTAACGGTTGGTAAGGTGAGCACCAGGTGCTTTAACGACGGTTGTAATTGAAAACAAGCGCTCCGTTGAGTGGTCGTTAGTTAAGAGATTAAATGCATCTACGCGGTATAATCCTTTACAGCATCACTTTTTACGATGCGCGGTAAGTGGCAAGTAGATAAGAGCAGTTCATAAAATTAGGATGCAGGATCAAAACAATGTTTACATAGACAGTGAACAAAAACTCGATTTTAAACATACTGATCTATGCGTCATGTTCGTGAACGGGCGCCGTCAGTTGGGGCTGGTCATCACTTTACTGCCTCGGCTTATTTTTAATTATTTTATTTTTGGTTTGTTGTTTTGTTACTATAATTTGCTGTACTCTGGACGCTTTTAACGCATACCCAAAGGGTAAAGACGGAACTCTATTACTAAGACTTCGCTGTCTGTCCGTCTGTCTGTCACCAGGCTGTATCTCAAGAACTACATGACCTAAAGCGCGGTCACTGTCGGACTGCATAGAAAAGAAAGAGAAGCGCGTGACACAACGCTGGTTATTTATTGCAAAATATGAAGCAATCATCTATTTACAAAAATCTATTGTTTGGACTAAATAATTAAAACAGTAGTACTTTAGTATGTTGCTTGTAGAATAATCTGACAAAAAATCTGAATGATTGTATGTATATTAGTATGGTTTTTATTCTGAAGAGGACTGAAGAGGTATCTATCTTCATGTTTTTTTTTCTATCGTATCAAATTAGTTGTATTATGTTTTCAACACATTATCTACCTAGCATATATCCTGAAGAATATCATATATTTTTCTGATTTTGTTTACTGTAGTCGATCATATACTTTTAGTCATTATAAAACTTTCGGTTTTTGCGTTTAGGTCTTGTAGTCCCCTTAAATAACAATTAACTCAGGCCCCTAAAATAACAATAATAATCCCTTTCTGAACACCCACTCTTTGTCCACGCTCAACTTTTTATTGTTACTGGTCAAGTAATCCCAACAGCTTACACTTAATTCAACAATAGTTTTACCGATTTTACCTAATCATACTTTTAGAACCAGTCGTAAGACGTATTTTATTAGTATTCGACGCGTCTAGCCTTTTGTTAGGCCTTAGCGAAGGACCTATAAGGCTCGGAGACGTGTCCTGACTATAGATAGGGTTAGGTCTCTGCTATTGTGTTGGTACGGGAATATTTTTTGTGAAGGTTATATTTGACCCGTTTGGACCCGCATTGTTAGTAATTTGATGGATATTCGGCTTGTTTTCTTTAGGTTTTGTGGGGCAGGTAGAGAAATATATTTTGTATTTATTTTATATTTGTTGGTTATTTTCATAATGTACTTATTTTTTACGATTATCGGCAATTTGAAATACAGTTTCCAATTCATTCAACATGGACCTTTTTATGTCCGTTAAGATACCATTACTAAACGGGATCTTGTCAGAAAATAAATAAAGACAAATAAAAGAGAATTTGCCAGTGTAAATTGATGTCAAAATTGCTTAACTAATTCTCTCAAAAAAGAGATTTTTCCATAATTTATTCTCATTTTACTAACGAAGGTTAATAAAGAAGCATAAATAAATGAATATTGACAAAATAAAAGACTGCATCAAATTAATTAGTTTCATTGATATCGAGGGTCGCAGGATCTCATTTAGTAAATTGAAATCGAAGTCCTCGAAGGACCTACCTGTGACATTCAGACTAATTATTCTAGCTCTAGCATATTATATATTCAAAACTAGCAATCTACAAAACATTAAGAGAAAATGAAGGACTTTTAATCATTATTTTTATTAAATTTGCTTTTGTTTCTTTCGTCTAGGGATTTGGCAAAATGATACCACAGATGTTTTACTATTTTTTTAAAGACAAATTCTCAATATAATTTACGTAATTTTTCTTAAAAAACATAGTAAATAATTTTCAGTTCAGTGATCTGTTTTTATTTAATGGCTTTACACTCAGGCAGTGAGGTTATTAAACTAAAAAAAACAAGTCATAAAGTAGGTTTCAAAACGGTGAAGAAAAACATCGTGAGGAAACCGGCATGTCCTAGAACCAAAAATTCGAAGACATGTGACATCTACCAACCCGCACTGGGCCCGCGTGGTGGATTACAGCCCACTCCCTCCTGTGTCCCAGCAGTGGGAAACATTAAAGGCTGATTAAGCATTATGTATAAAGAAGGTTAAAGATAATATATTAATTTATAGTCACAAACTTAGTTTTAATGTAACCACACGCGAATAGGAAACGATCGTTAAATGAGGAGCAATTAATATGACATTAAGAACATAAAAGAAGAACAATTACCGAACTTTGTTTAACATATTAATTCAGGGACATCGCTCTGAAAACTAAAAGGATTACCCGTTGGCGTGTATTAACATTGTTTCGATGGAAATAATAAAATAAAACGCTTCATTTCGATTCATTTGTAAATATGTATTTAATTGAAAGTATTAATCAATTCGTGAAAAGAGAATATTTTAAATGATTGGTGTTTGTTTCATGCTATTTTATTTTAAAGTTGAAACGTAGTTTTGTTTTTGTGATATAGATATTATTTGAAGTCTACGGTATAAGCGCCAAGCGAATTGCACTTTTGCAGAACCTGCATGATGTTTTCACACGCATCATAATCATTTGTAAGAATTCTGAATTACTACTACTTACAGAAATTCGGTTTGCTTCGAGAAACAGACCGCAATATACTGATTCTATTAATTGAATCCAAAACTGTCTCAATAAGATTAATACGACTGATAGGCAACTAATTCTTTAGGATTTAAATGCAAGAAGAAGTTATTTACAGGACAGCAAATTATTCAATTCTTTCGGTACCAAAAACATAAACTAAATATGGTTTAGGTTATATTTTTGGTAGGAAAGGAATAAAACAATTTTTTTTTGAAAATAATTTTATAAAGTAATGGTAGGTAATTTGTTAAATTATTTAAAAAAAAAACATTGTCAAACTGCAGCATGCGTAACATGACCACTTCTTTACAAAACTGTCTACAATCTGTAATTTTATCTATTTTTCCGAAGACAAAACCCGTTTCTATGATGGGCATAACACTCTTACAATTTAAATCAACGAAAGTTGAATCAATACCGCTGCTCTTCGAACTTGTGCCACACGTCAAAGCGTTGCGTGCACACAATACAGTACAACAAAGCATTGTGTCAGCGACAAACTTACCGCTACAAGTTAATAGCTGCGGCGGGCGCTTTACTGTTGTAGTCATAATGCTTGTGCGCTTTTTATGAACACTTTTATAATAATTATGAACGATTTGTTTGACGGTTCAAAGAGAAATGTAGGTTGATATTATTAGCATAAAGTGGTGCACTTTGTTATTGTTGGTAACTGTAGGTCGCATATTCCGTTAACCTGTCAAACTGAGCTAAACTTTTTAGTTTTAGTAACAGAGTGAGATTGTTACAATTTTTTTTCTTATTTATTTACTAGTTCTTGGCCGCGGCCTCGCCCGCGTCTTGGTCGGGTATTAAGCTAGGAGAACGTACTACCGGGATAAAAGGTTTGCTATGTGTTAATCCAGGTTATAATCTATCATCATAATCAGTATGTTTATGTACGGACAAAGAGGTAACTTAACAAGCGTATAACTTTGTGATTTTTCATGATACTGTTTTGAAATTTTGTACATAGATTCTTTACATAAGAATACTAGACCGGGTTTCGCATACCCTAAAAAGAATGTTGTATACATGACCCCATCATATGATAAAACAGATATTCTTTCTCCTCTTAAATTCAGACCTAAATTATAAATGCCCGTGTTCTTCAATAAAGGCAAAAAGTTACATTATTCACGTAGCCTAGATCTCAGAATATCACACTCAAATTTCCAGCACAAAATATGTACGGCGGACTATCACAAACTATTTGGTGCCAACAATAGCTCGCAACACTTTCCGACGGAAGGTCGTGGGTTCGAGTCTGACCCATTTGGTCTATTGTAACCCACTTTGAAAATACTTTGAGAGGGTAAAAGCTGAAATAGTTACATTATGTGTTAAAGTGCTGAGTCAAAAGGCGTTTATATTTGTAAATTAAATTGGTATCAGGGTAACATCTACTATCACAAATCGATCAGTAGTTTAGGTTATTAGGGTCAAAACATTTTATGGTGGCGTGTTGAAAGGACTTTCGTAATGATTCTTAGGTATCGTTATTGTATGGCTTTATTTGAATAGTATATCAGGTTTTTGTAAATGGCTTACTAACCTTTATATTTTTATGAAGATTATTGGTGATTTTACATGTGAATTTTGTACTTAATTTAATTACAAAATTCTCAGTTGCAACTGAACAACTGAGAATTTTGTAATTAAATTAAACAATTCAGACAGAGATCGCACCATACCCATACTAATACGAGTATTATAAATTCGAAAGTAACTCTGTCTGTATGTTACCTTTTCACGCCTAAACCACTGAACGGATTTCGATAAAATTTGGCACAGAGATAGACTGTATCCCGGGAAAGGACATAGGATAGTTTTTATCGACATACCTCGCGGGCGGAAGCTAGTAATATTATAAGTGTGTGTCTGTTTGTCTGTTACCTTTTCACGCTTAAACAACTGAACCGATTTAGATGAAATTTGGTATAAAGATAGTTTGAGTCCCAGGAAAGGATATAGGATAGTTTTTATCCGATTCCCAAGGGATAGACACTTATGCGGGTGAAATCGTGGGGCGCTGCTAGTTATTTCACAAATTTAAAAAAGTCACCAGCTACATATAAGCCTATCCTTTTACTATCGCAACAAAACATCAACCAAAATAAAAGATAAAACATTCCACAAAAATACACCACCGTCTATACGCGTAGCAACCGTCGTAGCATACATAACTATGCCGTAGCAGTCTACGCCGTAGCAGTCTACGCCGTAGCCGTCTACGCCGTAGCTATTGGGGTTATTGCTTCCGAATTGTGACGCTAGCTATGTGGGTTGGCACATAATATTGGTACGTTATATCCGCCAATGTTAGGTACGAAAGTACCTTATTTATATAGCTGACTTTGATTTTCAAATGGTATTTCGTATTGCAGGGTCATAATCGTAAATGATTTTGCCTGGATTCTGTATAGGCTATGAAGTTACGTGCTCTAGTTTTATTAACTCATTGAGAAGTATTTGAATAAATTGAAGAAATATTTCTTAGAATAATAAATAAAGTGGAGGATATGCTCAAAAAAGCCAACCAAGTGAACAATAAAAAATAAAAAAGTCAAACTCAAATCATTTATTTCAATTAGCCGGTTGACGGACACTATTCGAGGCACAATATAAGTTTTATTGATCATACACATCGGGCGTTTAGTGTCCCGTTGTGCGTTAAACTAATTGGCACTTTTGACTTGTCAAGGAGTTGGCCATTCAAAAGGATGAAGCTAGTAGCCCATTCCGAAGCGTAGCAGTGTCCTATAGAGAAGAACGGACATGAAACTCCATCGACATTCTTTTACATCAAAATATTGGTTACATCATTCAAGTTGAAACTAAACATATGAAAACGATGTAGAAAAACAAGCACGTTAAAACCGTCAGTAGTAATCAATTCAAAAATTAAAATAAGCTGTGGTAGGCGTAGATGACCAAATGACGGCACCCGTTTACCAACATGATGTATTGATCAGCATCATTCAGCTCAACCATTGTGAAATGAGCTAAATGGTTGAGAAAACTATCTGTTCTTCTATAATTACAATATGAAACACCAACGAACGTATAGACACACATAAATCTAAATGGTAACATGTTAGCAGCGACAATAGTTAGTAACACCTGTCGAGTTCGGCATAAATTGTCGGCTTAACGGAGACACATTGACGTCAAACGATGCCGCGATCGCCGTCGTTTATACGCTGTATTTCATCGATAGTACTTGTGGTACTCACTTGTTCTTCTTTTTGAATCAATGGTACATCTGTACTGGCTGACAGGAACATCGACGTGCCACGGGTTGCCATGGATTTGGTACATGATTATAGACCGCCTTAATAACTTCTCCCGCTCTAGGCGGAGCGGGAGGGCATGTCAGACTTTAACCATAAAGGTCATAGCACACATATCAAACCGGAAAGGGATCGTTCCGAAATTAATAAGGAGGTATTAAGATTGTATAGTTTAATTTACTCAATTGTTTGGTCTTTCCTTTACTCTTTTATTTTATTTCTATTTTAGTTTATTATCAAAACAGACATTTTTTATGTAGCTTAATATATCTTTCTAAGTTCAGAGTTCAGAGTTCATTTATTTGTCAGAAACATGAGTATGCACACAAAGCATGCAAGATGTTAAGTACATTACAGAAAGGATCACAGTCATGTTTTACCTTTACGGCGTACAAATCATTATCAATCATTATTATTATTTTCATTCATTTTATTTTCATTTCATTATTTTAGTTAAGTCACAAAATAAATTTCTGAACGCACTAAAAAATTTGACAACAAACAAGTATGTAATTTCTTGCCTTTGTGGTGTGCTGACCGTACTGATGAGCAGCACGACACAGATAATGATAATAGCCGTTTTTTTTTTTTTTTTTGCGGATGGGAAATCATCAAATGACCCCTCCCGCTCTGGGTGGAGCGGAAGGGAGTGTCAGACTCTTACTGACTAAAACCCACCCGTGTTCCTTCCTTAGCCCTTTATGTTCCGGGCCAGCGGTAACCCTTTCGGACAACCCCGCTGACCCGGGGACAATCCCGCTGACCCGGATAATAGCCGTATTGGCTGAACTTTGTCACATTATTTAATTCTGAGGCGGTATCAAGTTCGCCGGGTTAGCTAGTTCTGTGTATTTATATCATACTGTTTAGTCCCAGTAGGTGGCCACGTTTATTCTCACAGGTACTCACTACCTGTGTTTCCTTGCTTGCTTGCGGGAACAGTGAAGTATTTTTAGCGGTTCAAAATGATGAAAGTCATTTATTTATCTAAATATTTATTCATGTTCAGTATTGTTTTCGGCAATAAATAGGCACTTACTGTCCGTTTTAAAACACTTAAAAATTACCTTTTGTCTTTTGCAGTTTTGTTGGAAAACACACCAAAACGTAAGAATAAAATGACACTTACTAAAACCCAATTTCCTTGCAAAATACAAAACGATATTTCCAACTTCCAACACCATTTCGCTACAAGAACTAGTAAGCTGTATTAAAACTACAAAAGAAAGTGCAGAGAAAGGATACTGCGACCTCGATTGACTAGCAACTGGGCCAAGGAGTATTACTGATGAGGCCATATCGAGATCAGTCCCCTTCTGCGGCGAGTTTATACAACGTATCATTTGGTCCTTGTATCCGCCAGAGCATGTTTTGGGTCGAGTTCATTTGTATAGAATAGGTGGTGTTGTCTCTATTGATTATTACGATTTGAGACAAAGCTTTTTTGAAATGTAATTACAAATAATACGGTATGTGAGTGTAAGTTTTGTATGAAAACAGTTTGTTTTAGATAGAAAGATATACCATACTTTATTGTACCTACACCAAAATTGTAACAAAGCTCATTCAGCTTTTATTTTTGCACAACAAAAATGTTTTTTTAAAATTTATACTCAATTTTCTACGAATTCTCAAAACATTTATTTCAATACCGTAAATAATACATCATCAGCCTTCAACAGTCCACTGCTGGACACAGGCCTCTACAATTGTACGCCATACAGCTCGATTCTCTGCTGTTGAGTTCTTGTATTTCTGTGGACTGTATTCTCGCTGGTCTTGATAAGTACAGGTTATTACAATGAAACAACGCACGTTGGTTAGCTAGCGGAAGACCCTGTTCATGACTTTTATTTTTACACAGACTAAAAATAGTAATCTAGTGTTGCCAGACATCGGCAACTTTCATTTAGCTTCTACAACACACCTACTCGTAATATTTACGAATATCATCTAACTCTGTACGGCTCTAATTTTAATTCTTTGTTTAGGCTTGAATAAATGATATAACAATATATTGTAACCACATCATTTTGATTCAAAAGAATGTCCGTGGAGTTTCTTGCCCGTTCTTCTCCATAGGTCCCTAGAAACCATAGGTACAGTCAACAGCAAAAGTAGATGATCAAAATCAGAAATTCAATACTAATGAACGGAGTTCGCGTCAGAACTGTGTGGCGTCAAAGTGATTGAGTATGTGATTGTAAATTATACCAAACATTTACTACTAGTACAGCTGCCATATATTCGTGATCAGTTTTGACTCTTATTGAATTTCTAATTTTTGATCATCTACTTTTGCTGTTGACTATACCATTCCAAGCGTAGTCGCTTTGGAATGGGCAACTTGTTTCATCTTCCTGGCCTGGACTGGCCGACCCCCTTTTTTTTGTGGATGGGAAATCATCAAATGACCCCTCCCGCTCTGGGTGGAGCGGAAGGGAGTGTCAGACTCTTACTGACTAAAACCCACCCATGTTCCTTCCTTAGCCCCTTATGTTCCGGGCCAGCGGTAAACCCTTTCAGACATTCCCGCTGACCCGGCAGGCTTCAGCCCTATGGGGCCCCTCCTCGATGCTGACATCTCTTAGAGGCGCGCGTGGAACACGTAGGTACGCGCCGTCGCCGCCGCTGCCGATCGCCTCTACAAGGACACGGCGGTGCTCCGCCCAAGCGGGGCAGACCTCCACCGTGTCCTCTGGACGATCCTGGCAATGGTGACACCCGGGCGGCTTCCTGGCCGACCGCTTGATAATGTGCCTGTAATTGGTGTCTGAAATAAATGCTTTGAGTTTGAATGGTAACGAGTGTTATCTAACGACGTGAATTATCCATAAGCTCTTCGGGTCATTCTAGTTTTCGGAGCAGGAATCTTTAGAAACCGCTTGATCTTGAACTACTTCCTCAACTCCAGTAGTTACGCTACGCTTCTGAGGAGACAACAGATTTCGCAAATCTTGAAACTTTAACAATTTCAAATCGAAGTCCGAAGTAAAAGTGGGTCAACATTGTGTTGCAAGTTTGTATTTAACTGCAGTTCTAGCGACCGTTGTCCTTCTTAGAATAGTGACAACTCATCATCATCTGCCTCGCCTTTTCCCAACTATGTTGGGGTCGGCTTCCAGTCTAACCGAATGCAGCTGAATACCAGTATTTTACATGGAGCGACTGCCTATCTGACCTCCACAACCCAGTTACTGGGTAATACGATACCCCTTGGTGAGACTGGTTGTCAGACTTTCGGGTTTCTGAATACCCGTAACGACTGTCAAAGATCTACGAATGACAGCCGGGACCAACGGTTTAACGTACTTTCTTAAGGCACGGAGGGGCACGTTATCCACAGACTAACCACGGCAAGCGTAGCTTAACCTGATCGATCGACCTGTGCTGCTGTTGTTATTTAGTCACGGGCCCCTCAGAGTAGTGACAACTGTAAACAAATAAAAAAGTTTTTTTTGTTCGTTAGCCTATATTGTGTCCCACTGCTGGGAAAAAGGCCCCATTTATCCATCTAAACCTCCCTGTCTTGTGCGATCACTGGCCATGTTGGCCCTGCAAATCATATTAGATCGTCACGCCACCTTCGCCTTGGTCTACCTCGACGGCGATGTCCTCCCTCAGGCGTCCAGTGAGTGACGATCTTTGTCAATCTCTCCGGGTGCATTCGCGCGACGTGTCCGGTCCACACTCACTTCATCCTGGCTGTTTAAAAAAAAATCATCATATACCTACCTAGTGTCTTCTGTAGATTGTTAATTTGTTTATAAACACTTTGAAGCTAAAGAGATAAGAGAAGATTTATGGATAAGAAATAACCACAATTTACTCAAATAACATTTTCTCATAATACGCTATGGATGATACTGAATAATGAATGTTACATAAACTTCTTCCTGTAGCTACAAAGTTACTAATCGATGTAACAACATTGTTAACATTTCCATAAAGAGTTTTTCATGTAACATAATATGCTCAAAAGTTTTTTATTCAATACAAAATGTAACTTATACATATTGTTTTTTTTATTGTTTATTAATTAAGGAACAAGACAAAATATATATATTTTTTTTACCATTTAACACAAGAAAAAAACAGAACAGAAAAGTAGGTACAAAGGTGATGTTTATTTCTAAGAAAATCTCTTCCAGCATACCTGCGACAGAACAATCGATAGGGAGAATGATGTAGACAGCGTTTGAAAGAGTAAAGGAGACAAATGAAATACATAAAATCTTGTGATTTTATGTATTTTATTTGTCTCCTTTATTTAAAACAATTCACTTAATAAAACTAAACAAATGTTCAAAATAAAAAAATCAAAATCAAAATATTTTATTTCACATAAGCCTACATGGGCACTTATGAAACGTCAGAAGCTAGGTGCACGGTTCCAATTGGTCGTTTCCTATGGAGAAGAACCGGCAAGAAACTCCACGGTTACTCTTTTTAAAAATAATCGGCTTTTACAATATTTTCAAATTACAGTAGGTATGGGAGGATAGCGTAGGCCTGTCAACAAGTATCAGGTACTTGATAAGATAAAAAATGGTCTACAGATCTAAAGTCTACAAGGCCTACAAAGTCCTCACATTTACAAAATAAGAATCTATAAAAAGGATAAAATAAAAAATAAGAACCTAATAAAACCTAGTGATATGATTCCCATTACAACCACTAATAAAGAGATGAAAAATTTGAATTGTGTTATGAGAATATACTTACATACATACATACTTTTTAAATAAATATCACTAGAATGTTAATAAATATGACATAATTAAAATAATAAATAAAGGGTAGTATTTAAACGAGTGACTGTAAATTAAAGTTTTAAGTGACAAAAATAATTAATTTACGTTATAGTATTAAAGTGAGCGACTGACTGCGAGTGACAACTTACAAACATTAATTTGAGTTACTTGAAATACAAAATGAGAAGCTTCATAATATTTGAGCGACCAAAAATTTCTTTTATATTTGGCAAATGATTTATTTATACTGAGCGGCATTTTATCTTAAATATCGTTAAATAATACATTTTCTAAACCAGTCACAAAGTCATCATGACGGTATTTTCGCTCTTGCATCCTATGTCGACGGTGCCCCGCTTCGCGGGGCCTATTCCTGTGAAAAGGGTTTAAAGTAACCTAACCAAACCTAACCTCGGGGTGCCCTTTGCTTAAAATGAACTTTTTAGTAGTTCGTCATGTAAAACCTCAATTGGAAAAATCGTATTTCTAGTCGCTCACTTAGTAATTTAGTCGCACGGCTAGAATTTTAATATCTGAAATGGATAATCACAACCCACTTTTTGTAAGCTCGTTCTGGATTTTATTATTAATCAATATTCGTCGTTGGTTTAGTTAGTTTAGTTAGTTAGTAGTTGTAGACAGAAAAGTTGAAAGGAAATCGTTTGTCTTGGTATGGGCATGTGATGAGAAGGGACGAAACGCATGTGACTAAAAGAGTGATGGATATACATGTTGATGGATGGAGAGGGAGAGGAAGGCCGAAGAAAAGATGGATGGATTGTGTGAGGAATGATATGAAAGAGAAGGGAGTGAATGATAGCGTGACGGTTGCCAGGGGCGAATGGAAGAAGAAAACGTGTTGCGCCGACCCCAAGTAAACATGGGATAAGGGCAGGAAGATGATGATTCGTCGTTGGTTTAGTTAATTTTTAATTCATCATCAGTCGCTAAGTCTTTTTTTTCGATCGTTTTATAATTCCGCATAAATAAATACATACACAACTATGATGAAGTGGAAAGATAGTGTTCTTTACCCTTCTTTTAAAATCTGCAACCGTTTGGCAATCCCTAATATCAGGCGGTAGATATAAACAGAAACATCACAAATAACCTAAACCTACACAACCGGACAGACCTAAATAGGTCTGTCCGGTTGTTGACACACAATTGATTCAAACTTCGCTCTATGGCGTGCTGAGTATCAGATACTCAGCGAACCGAAATCAGGTGTTTCATACAAAACGATTGCGAGCAAAATGTATGGAATAGCAGATATTTTATTGTTTTATTGAACCTTACATAAAATTGCATGAAAAGTCCAACATTAGACAAATCTCACTTTGACCTTGCTCGAAGGATATCATTTGATCCGTTGCCCTCGCAGTTCAACCAGCAATAGATATTGATTCAAACTTCTCACTGGCGTTGCGATGGCGGGCTGAGCTTGCTCATCAGTTACACTGAGCAAGATTTATTCTCTCTAATCTTTATGTTATATGAGGGCGAACAAAATGTCTCTCTTTTATCTCAAGAATAATGAGGTATTTAGTTATTTGTTGTAGTTGCTGGTGTGAATGACATACTTTTGTGTTTATCTCAATCCTAACTATAGTAATATAAATGCGAAAGTTAATTTGTTTGTTACCTTTTCACGCCAAAAGGACTGAACCGATCATCCTGAAATTTTGCATATAAGTTGTCAGATATACAAGTCGGCGCAACACGTTTTCTTCTTCCACTCTCCCCTATCAACCGTCACGCTATCATTCACTCCCTTCTCTTTCATATCATTCCCCACACAATCCATCCATCTTTCCTTCGGCCTTCCTCTCCCTCTCCATTCATCAACATGTATGTTCATCACTCTTTTAGTCACATGCGTTTCGTCCCTTCTCATCACATGCCATACCAAGCCAAACGATTTAAAAGTTGTTACAAATGAATTGAATTTTATTGGAATGATTAGTTATAAAAATAAAAATCCATTACTATAAAATTCATTTGTCTTGTATTCACACACATGAATACAAGATAAATGAATGAAACGAATGAATCATTTATAGCCAGAATTGCGTACAAATAAATAGGAAACGGTCCTTGATCGTAAATAATCGTGCTCCTACCTATTACAACAAATGCGAGGTAATTTCCTACGCGATTTGTGGAACATTATGAAGACAATGTGACAGGGAAACAGCTGTAGAATTAGTTCGGTTTCCCAACGGACTTGGGTGTAAAGGGCGTAAATCATAGTTTTGGACCCAAATTGGCCTTGAGACTTCGGACGCGCTGGCCAATGTTTGTGGCGCATTATTTAGAATATATGAATAGGGAAATTGTGTAAAGTCTTAACTTCTAATTTATATAAAAGAGCCATTTAGTGTTCATCATAATGTTACACCCACGGATATACCATTTATAACTCAAAAACGGCTGCACCAATTTTTATGATCTTTGATTTGTTGGATTTATTTCGAATAGTTTTGCTCAAAAATTGCTGCTCCATATTATATTTTGATCACTAAGTATACTATATAAGTGGCCAGTATTAGATCCTGACGATATTGAGTTCTTTATTTTAGCAAGGCAGCTGTATTCAAATGATGATGAACCCTTACTATCTGCCAGTTAGTATCGTGGTCGCAAGCGGGTTCGATTCCTAAGTCGGGCAAAGTGTTATTGGGTTTTTCAATTAGGAATTTCTCAGAAGCAGCCCGGAGTTTGGAAGTTGGCGGTGTGATACCCCCTCGGAGGTACGGGGTCCTGCGCCTGATCCCTCTCCGGTCGTGTCGGATGGCTGTCCCATCAGAAGACGAGAGTGCCAGAAGAGAGAGTGCACCTGTGTCTGTGCACACACTTGTGCACTGTATATCTCCCGCACCAAAGGCTAGTTTCCGTTGAGACTAGCCGCGATGGCCGAGAATTCATTGTAATTGTTACTGGCATAACAGTTACATAGTAAGTTAACAGTTACTGACAGTTACAAAATTGTTACAAAATTCTCGAATGACATTTTGAAATAGAACAGCTGTATCCGATTATCTACTAATTCAGCGCCCGTAATGCGTGTATCAATGAAAGCCGACGCGTATAAACCAAACGTCAGAGTATAATCGTGCATTGAGATTCGGTTATACGCAGTTTTGATTTGAGCGAGCGTTCAGAATACAAAATTGGAATAGATCAGCTACAGCCTATAGTTAAAGTGCGTAGTGCTGCACACCCCCACCCTATTTCAAGTTAAACAAATATCAACTTTATTTCAATGTCAAATAAGTTGATTTCAGAGTGACTAGCACTATTGAAAAAATTGTAAAAACGTTTGAAGTTGTAGCGTAAACTGAACTTTATTGTGTAGGAATTAAAGGTATTTTTCCATTAATTCATATTTGTTTAAATTATTGGCAAATAAATCGCGAACGCAGGATAATTATGTATGTATCATATTATAATTATGTCGAAATTAAAAGTTATTACCTACAGCAACTCCTTACACTCACACAAATATAAAACAGATAATATAAACTATGGATTGGGAAACGTACGCAATATCTGGATACATATACTTACGTATATAGTCTATATATATAAAATGATAAACTGACTGATTGTTGATATATCAACGCACAGTCTAAACCGCTGGTCCTAGAGACATGAAATTTGGAGGGTGTGTTCTTTGTGAAGAGTAGGTATCCACTAAGAAAGGGTTTTTCGAAATTCCACCCCTAAGAGGGTGAAATTTGACGCGGACGAAGTCGCGGGCAGAAGCTAGTAATCTATAAAATAGCTTAGTTACGCCTTATAAAACAATATTTACAACATTAATAAAAAGTTAAAACAAACTGATAAAATATCCTAACAGTTTAAAACTAACCTTTAAAAAGAAATGGGTCAGTTAGTCAAAAATATTAACTGACCTGTAACAATTGACGATGGCACTAAAATCCAAGAGAATCAAAATAAATATGAAACAATAATATTACATTGTAGGCTGACAAGCTGACTGAAGACTGCCTGCTACTCTTAGCATGAGGTCCTGGATTCGATTCCCACGCCAGTCAAAGTGTTATTGGGTTTTTCCCATAGTAATTTCTCAGTAAGTTTCAGTTTCTCAAAGTAAGTTCTCATCAAAGAGTCTGGATTTGTGGGCTTATTCCGTTTATCCACCCGAGAACTTACTATGAGAAACTGAAACTTACTTATAATCACGCGCGACACAAAGGCACCGTGCCTTGCAATCCTTGCGCGACTTGTGGTGCCTTTGTGTCGCGCGCGATTTTATCGCGTGTCGCGCCTGTTTGAAGGAGCCTTAATGGAGAAGTATGGAAGCGAAAAGACGTTGCGCTGACATCAAATTAACTTGCGATAACGGCAGGAGACTGTTGATGATGGTATTACATTCGTCGAACTTTCTCTTTTACTGTTCAATACTACATTCTCCTCTTACCTTACGTACCCAGTTTCTATGATTCATAGCACAAGTCTAAAATGTCTTCACTGTAAAAACTTAATATGAAATATGATGGCAGAATTTTAGACAATAACAGTCGAACGCCAACAGCCAACATTGGTGCCAAACTTTCTCCTATAAACAATGGTCTCCCCGAGTTTGGCGCATTGTTGGACATGATTTGTGGGTAAGAGAAGAGTCTGTGTGATTTGTTTTTGAGTTTAGTCATGCAACCACGAAGCAGTAAATTTCGTCGAATCATAGATAGGACAAACAAACTGAAATCTATTGAAATGGAATTTTCAAACACTGGATAGTTGGTTAGTAGTAAAATATCTTTATCTCGGGAACGCGTGAAGGTATCGTGCTGAAATGATGATGAGGAGACATAGGTTTGTTGCGCCGATCCCAAATAAATTGAGAATGATGATGAGTTGAGTATAGTGTTACTAATTAGATAAGCAGTCGCTCCATGAAAAGTACTGGTATTGAGCTGCACCCGGTGGTCACTGGAAGCCAACAACAACATGGTTGGGAAAATGTTTGGGTAAAGGCTAGGCAGATGATGATGATAGTTGGATTATTTAAATATCGGCGATTCCTACAAGGCGAAGTTGAAATAGTAATTTTTACTAATTATCTTATAACACGAAGGAGGTGTACACTATTAACGCCTTTATGACTTTTTGTTTTTATATAGTTTGTCATTTATTTTGTTACCTAGTGTAAATCGTTAGTTGTATCAGAATTTGCTAATGTACAGACGCCAGCACATCAAGCTACTACAATCTGTCAAATTTCTTTAAAAGATTTTCAACTTTAATACTAAAGGATAAGGTTCAAAGTCGATTGGGAAAATTTGACAGTTTTGGATACATTGATGTGCGCATCTGCACGTATGCATTACCAGGTAATAAATAAATAAAATTGTTTATTGTGTCTCAAACGGTTACATTTACAAATGTGAATGAAACAGCCCCTGTAAGTAACACACTAATATTATAAAGGCGAAACTTTGTGTGTGTTTGTTTATATGTTTGTTACTTCTTCACGCTCAAAGGGTTGAACCAATTTTGATAAAATTTTGTATGGAGGTAGCTGACACACTGGATTAACATATAGGCTACTTTTTGTCCCGATATTCCCACGGGATCGACATTTACGCGGGTGAAACCGTGAGGTGCAGCTAGTTTATAATACTTCTTGTATTGCGGTTGTTTAAGTAAAGTTGATAGTAAATTATCCTATACCACAAGCAACATCACTTCTTAAAAATAATGCTATACGCAGTCAAGTAGCCTTGAAGAACACCCAGCTATAACAATCACACGCCTTGGCGGACTCGCACGGCCAACATTGGCATCAATTCAGTCCTCGAACAAAGCTCACTCGCGGATTTCGACGCATTGTTACTCCATGATTTGTGGTCGGAAGGCTGTATGATTTGTTGTACGTTATGCCTTAACATCAAACAATAAACCCTTCTAAATCAATTTACTAGTTGTTGGGACCAACAACGAAGTTGGTCCTTTTGAAAGTATATATTATTTAGATTGCGTCCGAGTGGTCGGATTCAGGGACCGTTTTGATGAATGGTTTCTTTGTTTTGTAGTTTGGTTGGTAAGTTAAACATGCCGATGGCCCTGCCTGCTGAAAAGTGGTTGTAATTACTATATAATACATTTTCAACAACAAGAACTAAGCAAAGCAAGGACAGACAAAGCTCAAAAATCTAATTCATTATCTGCCTAACCTTTTCCCAACTATGTTGGGGTCGGCTTCCAGTGTAACCGGATGCAGCTGGATACCAATACATATAAAAAAAAAACTAAATATTCTTGTGATTTTAACAGCATCCATATTTTTCAAGCTGGAATACTTAATGCTGTTGGCTAGATAGGCAGCCCAGGCGAAGCCTTTCTCAAGCTACTACTTAATACTACAATTTCAGGGAAAATAATTTAAAGCATGAGATTGTCCCAAATAATAATTATTTAATTCTCCAGTGTTGCTCGTTCAAGGTCGTATTTATCACCATTGGTGTTGCCACGAGACATTAAAGAAAATTGGTAGCCGCGGAACAAAAGACAAGGTCTTCCTTTCTCACTGAAATTCAGTGCATTGTTGTTTTCGTGATTTGTGGGAGAAAAACAGATTTTATATTATATTGGGGTACAGACACCGTAGAAAAGGGTTCCGTTGTTGTTTGGCATATTTTTAGAACAAATAAAAGTGGCAGAAGATGGGTTGTTGACCCATTTTGGAGCGGCGTTTCATGGCTTGAATTTCTTGTGCTTAGGGCTTGTAAACATTATGCAATATTTTTTCAAAGACAGCTGCCTAATCCCATGGAGGTAACCAGAAACGTACTCTTGACTACAAAATAACAAAACACGACTACTGAAAAGAATGAAACTAGAAAGTACCTTCCCGTGGTCGCATGCCGCTGTACTAACATACTTATAAGTAAGCTTTGATAGCATGCGACCACGGGAAGGTACTTTCTTGTTTCATCCTTTTCAGTAGTCGGGTTTTAGTTTTTAAATTTATTTTTTGTTTAATTATTTAGGGGTTTATTTCAGTAATATTTCTGAAATATGCCTATCATTTCATACCCAACAAGGCACCATCCCACAATATTTATTTTTAAATTCATTACTTTATGTCCTGTAGAGGGCGTCATATTGAATTTAGAAAATATCAATCAAAAGGCTTACATTATATTATGAACTTGAATGTCGCGGGCTACCTTGGCGCATCCCCTTAATTAAGGGGATTACAGGAACTAAACGCAAAAAACGCAATTTTTAGAAACCATAAAAGTGTATGATCGACGACAGTAAACAAAATCAAAAAAAATATATGATATTCTTCAGGATATATGCTAGGTAGGCAGTGTGTTGAAAACATATTACAACTAATTTGATACGATAGAAAAATATTATGAAGATACCTCTAAAAACTTTCTTGTTACAACAAAAACCATACTAATAAACATACAATCATTCAGATTTTTTGTCAGATTATTCAACAAGCAACATACTAAAACACTAGTGTTTTAATTTTTTCGTCTAAACAATAGATTTTTTGTACTTAAATAATTGCTTCATATTTTGCAATAAATTACCAGAGTTATGTCATCGTGCTTCTCTTTCTTTTCTATGCAGTCCGACAGTGACCGCCCTTCAGGTCATGTAAGCCCCTTAATAGTATCTTTACTTCAACAACAAAAATCACAAAAACATTTCATACATCACCACACAAAAGACAAGGTTTCCTTCAATTTGAGGGCATTGTGGCCCATGATTTGTGACCACAGGCCTGTATGATTTGTTAGATCAGTAATGACGGGCTCCTGTAACGAGCGGTTATCAACATGATTGGTCCTTAGACATTATGTGCTTGTCATTTCGTTTTATTGCGAGCTGTGATTGGTCCTTGTGTTGCGTGTTTCGTTTGTGATTGGTCCTTGGTTCCGTTTTGGTGTTTTATTTGTTCTCTGATTTGTTCTCTGATTTGTGTCTTTGTTTTTCTCTGATTTGTGTCTTTGTTTTTTCCTTGTAAGATATTTATTTGTAATAATGTTGTAGAGCAGTGGTGGCCAAGTGGTAACGGCCGTGACTTGCGAGGTGTAGGTCGTAGGTTCGAACCCAGGCAGGTGCTTTACTTTGTGTAAATTATTTCATCACCATTGGTCTCAAAACGGTGAAGGAAAAAAAAACATCGTGAGGAAACCGGCATGTCTTAGAACCAAAAATTCGAAGACATGTGACATCTGCCAACCCGCACTGGGCCCGCGTGGTGGATTACGGTCCATTTCCTCTCACCGAGAGGAGGCCTGTGTCCCAGCAGTGGGAACATTATAGGCTGATTATGTTATGTAAGTGTTATGTAATGTTATGTGGTAAAATGTGAAGAATTTTCAGCAGTGCAATAGTGACACTGATATTGTGATGGTGCAGTGTTAATGAGTCGCCTCTCATGCACGAGGTTGTGAGTTCAATTCATATGAACTTTCTAAGTTTTTCTTGGACATCACGGACATCGATGAAGGATAAACATTGTGCGGAAACCTAAACTTATAGTTAACTAGCTGCACCCCGCGGTTTCACCTGCATAGGTGTCGATCCCGTGGGAATGTCGGGATAAAAATATGTATGTTAATATATCCTATATGTTAATCCAGGGTGTCAGCTACCTTCATACAAAATTTTATCAAAATTGGTTCAGCCGTTTGAGCGTGAAGAAGTAATAAACACACACTCACAAACTTTCGCCTTTATAATATTAGTGTGATTTTTAAGTCTGAAATCGCCAATTTACTTTTAGCAAGCTTGGTGATCAATGCCTCCTCTGTATGAGAATTTAAGGAGCTTTTGCCTGCAGTGTGACAATATTAGGCTGGAATTATAACTATTAATATTGACACTAGAAACGTAGTTTATTTGAATTTCATGATTTGGGTCATATTAGCTGATTGATGATTCTTTAGCGACTACATTCAGAAAAGACGTAAGAGTGATTGCTGACAAAATCCATTTAGAAAGTATATACGTTCAAATACATTAGGAAGGGATTGTGGTTGATGTACAAAACAGAATACTTAATCATCGTTGGCTTTGTAAAGCAGACATCAGATATTTTGAAAACCCTTTGTGTATTTTTTTTCCGTTTTTCCTGTATATTTCTACCGTTTAATATAATATTCGTTTCATCTCCATATATCACTTGCCCGACATCGATCTTGGTGGAAAATATTTGACTTAATTTTCTGCTGCAAGTTGAAGGGTCCAGTAATAAAGATGGATTAGGGAGCTTAAAATAATAAGAGATCTCGCCTTGGGCAGAGTATATTCTTTGAGAGCTTTTTCCTCTCTTTTCCTCAATTTATTCTTTCTTCGATATCTCTACGTTACATATTTCTGCGGTTGACTTTTAATTTTCCTAAAACTACATTGTATATTGTTCTATCATTAGATGTGACCAATTCGTAGCTACTATTCTTTTCCCTTGTAATCTTTTCTTTTCTACGAACTCATTTTTTTTTGGTTTTTCATATGTTTGTACATCATACTAGTACCATAAATAAGCCGTGAGCCTTGGCCATAAAATATAACTGTGAGAACATTGCTTTATTTTACACCAAAAAATGTATAAAGTAAAGGCACAATTTTTATCTACTATTATTTTACCGTGCAACCTTTTCTTTTCTGCGACCTCAATTTTTTTCATATGGACCTACCATATGAAAAAAATAAAACCTACCTATGTGTATTTTTTTTCTAGCTACGCTATCACTAAAATGAAAATAATCGCGTACATACACACAATAAAGCACTTTAAGTATCAAAACCGGTCTGTGTCCTCACGTACCCCACATTATTCAGCCCCTCCACCATATGGTGCCCAGATTTAGTGGCAACCTCACTTAGGGGATGTTTATCGAGTAATTTTATGAATTTTATACGCGAACAACCATTTCAATTTATATCTTTATTGGAAAGGTTGCGCTGTTTTTGTTGTCAATTGTGAATATTTGATTGGATTGCGTATTTGGGTTTGTAATTTTCTCGTTTTCATATTTTGTGTGTTTTCTTTGGTCAAGAGCTTTTCTCCTTGACCTACTTTGTAGTTATTATGTTCAGATGGGTGTTCACGGATGGCTCAGATATCAAGTGCGTATGCGGCACCTCCCATACATACAATGGCCCACCTTTAATCCTGCGCCGTGTGCCCAGTAACCTGTGCACTTGATGACCTTATGACTGCGTCAAGTTCGCGAAGTTAGTATAATACAGTGAAGTTAGTATAATACAGTGAAGTTTTCAGAAAATAATTGGCCACCTCCTTACAAGGGTAATTGTATAAAACTACTAATTGATTACGATATGAGTAAGTTTGTATGTTTTTACTTTCCGACTATTGAATCACGGAGACTTTGGCTAGGTCTTATTTGTACACATTATTTATTAAAGTAAGTAGTAGCTACCTATCTATAACGAGACATCTAACATTTAACTCATTACGATAACACGTTATTGTGTAACTACTGTTGCCCACAACACAACATTATCGAACAATACTTAGAACTTGTAATATTCGTAATCGAAACCACTTTAAGTAAGAGTGTTCCTCGATATTCGAAGCTCGAAGTTAGCCACACGTGGCCTTGAGGGATGTGTGAAGCGAGCGTAGTGTTCAGAATTTTATGCGTTCCCGACGATTTCAACTTCTATTTTTATTGGTTTCTGATGGCAGCTACGATATTTTACGGTTGTAAATGTGAATTTTTGGAAGTGGATGACTAGTGGCGTATAGGAGGTTCGTTCACTGATAATGTTCTTATGACGCATTTTGCTGAAGTTAAGGGTTGTAATTGCGTCATTGATATTGAAATTACATTTCGGAAGAGATTTAGGAAGTAATTTTAATACAATACTACTTTCGTGAGAATCAGTTTATGATTCCTCAATTTTAAGATTCGCATAACATATATATACTCAGGCCGTCTTCACATAGGGGTAGGCAGACACTACAAAACGCCACCTGCTACGATCCTTATGATATTCTAAACATGTTCTTAAGCAAAATATTTTTTTTTATGTTATAAGTGTACGGGTTTTTTACCATACAAATACCATAAATAAGCCGCGAGGCTTGGTCATAAAGTATTACAGTGAGAGCATTGCTTTATTTTACACTAAAAACTTTCTAAAGGCACTTTGGGGTCCTGTTTGGGGTCGGGCATATTTTAAAACACCAATGCACGTAAAACTACCGGCCTTGGCATTTTAAAGTACCACTAAATGTTCAGGTTTGTGCCTAGTTTAGGTAGTGTTTATTTGTATAAATTTATATATCATATATTTTTCTGATTTTGTTTACTGTAGTCGACCATATACTTTTAGGCATTATAAAACTTGCGTTTTTTGCGCTTAGGTCCTGTAGTCCCCTTAACGCAGATTTTGTTGAATGACGTTTTTTTTTTGCTTATCATAAATTTCATACGCGCTGTCACAACCAACTCATAACTCATAAAATAATACACTGACTGCTGGTTATATTACCATCCGTATTTATTATCTGCTCGTTTGTGTAAACGATTAAATTAAAATGTTATTTTAAAATGCAAATCACCCGTACATATCAATTAGGCTGGCTTTTATTGTGACGTAGCTAACAAAATAGAGTACACACCAACAGGAACTCAATTAAATCACAATCAAATAGCCTGAGTAAGTTTTAAATAACCTTTAATCCAACCAATTTGCGTTCCTCTATTTAAATTTATACGCCGGCAACATTTAAACCGTTAGAATTTTTTACACCGTTCAACGTATCTAATTTATTCGACGTTAGATAAAACAACCATTGCCACAGGTCCAAACATTAAAAATACATTTTAAAATATTTTTTAGCTGTGGCAACGTCACAACATTTACAGTCGTGGAGGACAAACATCATAAATCTCTGAAGCGGGCCACTTACATTTTAATTTAAAAAAAGGTATATTTTTCCCGGTCCTATCTCTGTTTTGACGTGAAACTGGTACAAATGTAGGTACTGGCCGTTAAACTCGGGGGTAGTCGATTATACTGTTGGGAGATTCCGAGTGAGATCTGGTGAACGAGTAGTCGATTCCGTCTGCCATTACTGAAAGTAGAACTAATTATGAAGTTAAGGTTGTTTTGTATTTTGAAATGACCTAGTGGCGAAGTAGGGAAATTGTTTTATTTTACCTACTAAAGCTCTTTGGGTTAGTTCCACAAAGCAGCTGGAATCTATTTCGATGCGGATCTAAAGACCAATTTCTTATCTTAGCAATCGTTTCATTCGACACCACTTTGCGACACCTGCTTGCGGTAGGATTAAAGTGGTAGAAATCGCCACGTAACGAAAAAGCGTTATGCTATCTCCATGCGACTTTCTCTGCCTCTGTCTCGAGGGTGCTAAAGCCGATAGTGAGGTCAAAATAAAAATCCAAGGCTGCGATTTTTTTTTAAATTTTCGTCATGGGTGACGTTTTCATGGTTTTCTAGGGTGCTGAAGCCAATGTAGTGAGGTCAAAATGAAAATACAAGATGGTGGTAACTTCATGACAGCTTCTAAAAACTTATACTGAGCGACTCTGTGTTAAAAACGTATAAGTATTAAATTCACACTCTCTCTATATGTCTCTCCCTATTATATACGAGTGTGTGCGTGCGAGTACCGTGTAAGGAGCTTCGTTCCTGACAGGGGTCTCCCGACCGCGCACATTTTTTTTATCATTAGTGACACTTTGTGACCTACTAATAACTCTTAGGTAATTCATTCATCAGCCTTAAGTTAAATACCAATTCTTTACAAAAAAAAAACATGACAACCTTGAAAATCACCAACACATATACATCTTGTATACACCATAGGCACAGTAAACCCAACTGTGTACACGCTTTTCTCACACATTATCATTCACTCAAACGGTTCATGTATCATTCACTCCCAATATCGGCCCAAATCCACGACTATTGCTTCAAAGAACGAGCCATTACGTATTGTGCCATATCGTTGGTTCACGAGAATACAGTCTTTTTGCAAAGAGGTCAATGGAACATTTAGTCTGGAGGTTAAGGGTCAGAACACACCGCGACGCGACGCGGCGCGCTGTTTTTAAGATAGAAATACAATTATAAACGTTATCGACTACACTAAAAGGTACACAATTCAGTGTCTACTACGTCGAGCGCCGCGCGACCCACCTCACTGAATCGTGTACCTTTTTGTGTAGTAGATAAGGTCTGTAATTGTATTGCTATCTTGAAAACTGCGCGCCGCGTCCCGTCGCGGTGTGTTCTGACCCTTAGGGTCAACTTGAGTATCTAATCTAGATTTTTTTAGGTAAATGAGACCAACTTTTACCCTATTTAGTCGGCAGTTTATTATCTCTTTTGTAGTACATAAAAGGCAACTGAGAGATAATTTGATTGTACCAACTGCTAATTGAACCAACTGCGAATTGGAATTTTTTTTGAACATTGGACTTTGTTGGATTTGCGCCATATGGCTATAAATAAATTTAGAAACCAAAGATTATACCTACCAATTTTTAAGCTCCTAGCTCAACATTTTTAATTATTATGTATTAATTAAGTATGTATTAACTACTGGATTTTAAGATTACGAAATAATTGTATTGTTGTTATACATTGATTTTATTTAATTTTACCAAAACTGTATTTTCTAATATAAACTAGTAACATGTGGAAACCTAGTGAATTGTACATTTACTTATAGCATACGGTATTTCTAGATATGATATACTATGTACGAATGTTGTTTGTAGCTCAGTATAATGTCAGATGACAACACAAGGTATACCACCTGATCGGGATTGTCCGGGAGGGTTACCGCTGGCGCGGAACATATCTAAAGGGCTAAGGAAGGAACACGGGTGGGTTTTAGTCACTAAAGAGTCTGATACTCCCTTCCGCTCCGCCCCAGAGCGGGAGTTTGATGATTTCCCACCCAAAAAAAAAGGTATAAGTACCACCTGACGCTGATTTTTAGCTGCAACCCACAAGTACCATACGCTAGAATAACAAACATATAGGGAAGTGTGTGTCTGTTATAATAAACTAAGAAAATTAATTAAATGTTACAATATAAATAAGGTCATACAAAAAGAAATAAAATATTGTGACATACATGTGTGTGTACCTACATAATTCTATCATTATTTAGTATCCCGGATAGTATGGCAGTATTTTATGAGTGCTCCCATTAGCGGACCTTGGGTGGCCCATGTGCAGCAGATGATGTTAATGGGTTACAATATACTTTCATTTTCTTTTAGCATGTCCGACGTTGTGGGTCGGCAAAAGCCCGAAAGTTTGACAACCAGTCCTACCAAGGGGTTTCGAGTTACCCACTTGTGGAAGTCAGATAGGCAGTCGATCCATGTAAAATACTGGTATCAAGCTGCATCCGGTTAGACTGAAAGCTGATCCCAAGAAAGTTGGGAAAGGGCTAGGCAGATGATGACCCATGTTGAATAAGGAATGCCTACATTAAATACAGTCTCAATGTAAATCCTAAAGATCCAATCTATCCAAGAATTAAGATGAATAAACATGAATATGTACGTCTTAGTCCTTCTACATGAATAAACACGGCTTCCTTCAAATTATATATTGTATATACATGTAAATTGTACATACATACAGACAGATGGCAACTATGGCGTCCCAGTGACCTCGATATATCTCAATTCAGCAAATCTGGAATGTCTCCAGTATATTAATGCCGAGTAACATAACCTACATCCCTTAAGCGAATTATGGTCTTACCTATTTACCACTATTACAGCGGAGCCAGGATTTGATTTTGGGCAAGGTTTGGATTGGCCCTGAGTTTGAAACAAGCCCGTAACACTATTGATGTGGTCCTAATTTGTTGACGTACATTTGACTTCGCTTCGGATGGATATTATTACCAAATGAACGTTATTGTTGTAGGTACAGTCAACAGCAAAAGTAGATGATCAAAATCAGAAATTCAATAGCAGTCAAAACTGATCACGAATGTATGGCAGCTGTACTAGTAGTAAATGTTTGGTATAATTTACAATCACATACTTTGAATCACTTCGACGCCACACAGTTCTGACGCGAACTCCGTTCATTAGTATTGAATTTCTGATTTTGATCATCTACTTTTGCTGTTGACTGTACCTGTCACTTAAGGGGGAAGTTTTTATAATCCGCAAAAGTGTCGATCACGCTGGAATATTGGAATAAAAACTATCCTATGTCTTTCCCCGGGATGCAATCTATCTCTCTGCCAAATTTTATCGAAATCTGTCCAGTGGTTTAGGCGTGAAAAGGTAACATACCGACAAACAGACAGAGTTACTTTCGAATTTATAATATTAGTATGGATAATACTGTAAATACATACGTGTTACGGTCGCGAATCATATTTTGTACAACACACAACCTGATAATGACCTGCAAATTGCAAAAAACTTAAGCAAATTTGAATTCACGGGCTGCCCTGACGCTTTCCCCTTAAATGAGACATTTTGTTTGATGGTTAATCCCTGTATTATGCCTGGCACGGCCCTTATTCACTATGACAACGTAAGGCTGCTTTTCCACCAGAGATGAGTAGCGAGATGCGTAGCGAGGGATGTGTGTAAAACTAACCAACACCAACGCGAACATTCTTTGTGTTGATCGCAGTGAAACACCCTCCTACGTAAAAGTATTTATGAAATGGCTCCAATTATTTATAATAATATTCCACGACAGATAAAAGGTAGCGAAACGGCCAAGCCTCATATTTTGACTAAGGTGTAGAGTTTGTCAAGTTAGGGCGTGTAGAGTTAGAAGCTTGGCTCTACATGAGATCTGATAACTTTTTGGCAGTGCGAGCCATATGTGGTCTCGTCTTGGCAACATTTTACATGAAAATGTTTTTGGTGGGTCCTATTGTAATGAAACCTACATTTACGATTTGACCCTAACTTAGTTCAAGCTATAAAAATGAAGCGATGTTATTGGTTGGTTTCACACACATCCCTCGCTGCCACGGATATCGATCCTCACTCATCTCTAGTGGAAAGGCAGCCTAATGATTCCTTACTTCGAAACCATGTCAATTCCTTAGCTAATCACGACATCTGCTAATAACGTATTCTCTATGACACCATGAACGAAACCGCGCGAACGGAACGCGAAGTTGGTTTGGTTTGAACTGTCAGAATACCACGTCTGACAATCGTACGTGGTTTGCACGTGGTAAGATTACGCGCGGAATAATAATTACCATACAGAATTAAAACATCGTGAGGAACCGGCATGTCATAGAAGCAAAAATTTTAAGACATGTGACATCTGCCAACCCGCACTGGGCCCGCATGGTGGATTATATACGGCCCGCTCCCTGTCACTGAGAGGAGGCCTGTGTCCCAGCAGTGGGAACATTATAGGCTTAATATGTTATGTTATATTATACAGATTTGGGGCCCTGGTCAGCAAAACCCCGTGTATTGAACACATTGTAGATTTTCACTGCTCACTTAAATGTCTCACCGATGGTGGCGCGTGTGTTGGATCATTCGGTTCCCTACAAAATGGTTGAGCTGGATGGTGCTGATCCACGCGTCATGTTCGTGAACGGGCGCCGTCGGTTGAGACTGGTCATCTCTTAACTGCCAAGGCTTATTTTTAATCTTATGTCTTGAATTGTTTCTTCATTTCTGTCTTTTTTACATTGTTCTCACATATAGAAGCAACAAGAATAATGTACCCAGGATTTTGTAATATCTTGATTTAAAAGAGTGTCCATGGAGTTTCTTGCCCGTTCTTCTCCATAGAGATCTACGCTTTGGAATGGGCAACTAGCTTCAACTTTCTGACTAACTGACAGACTATTTAATTTTGACAATTCGAAAGTGCCTGTACAAGGTTTAATTGAAATAAATGATTTGAGTTTGAGTTTTTTTCTTTCATTTTTCGTTCACGCTCAAATGAATTTGTAAAATGAATGCTCGTTTCAAATAAAGAGTTTTAAACAGAATCCAGGCTACGAGCTACAACAAACCGTCCTAGTAACAACGAAATATGATATTTTTCAAACAACCGCTTTGTTACAGTTTCTCTTACAACAAATTTAAATTATTTAAATTTATTACTAGCTTCCGGCTAACTTAGATTACTCCACGGGATTCTAAACTTTACAATAAAGTTATAAGGTGTAATATTACGTGGAATAGTGTACATTTTCGTGACGATGTTAATGGAAATCTAAATGTGGATTGTGGTACATATTCAGGTAGTTTGGTGGTATCGATTTTGTGACAAACTAATTTGTGGGAGCTTATTAGTCTCATAATGATTATGGGGGAAGCTTACATGAAATTGGTCCTTACGTTCACCTTCTTGGAATATGTCATGTAATTAGGAACAAGTGTTTGTAATTGCTGTAATGAATAATAATAGCCTCGCACCATTTTTTAATATTTCCTTCCGTTTTAATGTTTTTTTTTCCTTTATTGCCAGGCATATTAAGATAGCCCACTGCTTTTCGAAGAGAGGAGGCCTGTGTCCCAGCAGTGGGAACATTGTAGGCTGATTATTCAATACTTATGTCCTAGAACCATAAATTCGAAGACATGTGACATCTACCAACCCGCACTGGGCTCGCGTGGTAGATTACAGCCCACTCCCTCTCACAGAGAGGAGGCCTGTGTCCCAGCAGTGGGAACATTGTAGGCTGATATTGCTATGCTAATGCTTAAAGGGACGTAACAGTTAAAAGCTGTCAAATTATTATATAATATATAATTAGAGATTATTCATATATAATTATGTTACGTACACTTTGTTGATTCAAAATTAAGCGTAATTAGGCGGAATATTCTGAGGACTTCGCTTGAGATAATGTAGAAGTTATGGTATAACCAAATTTACTAGATATTATTATCTTCCATCTGTTTCTTGTTCCTCGCTACCCTTAGTTAAGTTTAGTAAAGTTACTCGAGATAACTTGAGTAGAAGGTCACAGATATATCTACTTGTTCTTATTTTCATAATGACAAGAAAATGAAGAGGTATATTTACTGGCCGAGTTTTTTTACGGTCTGGACAAAACAGGGTAAGGTAAACGGAGCAGAAGCCTATGGCACAGAACTTCTTTTTTTTCCACAAAAAATAAAATGTTAAATCTCCGGCCGATGGCTTCAATCCAAAGAGAATACCTATAACCTTTAATCAAAGGATTGAATGTCGCTAAGAATTTATTGATAATTTCCGCGCGTAGAGAACCCGCTTTTAAGTTGAATTTTGATATTGTTTATCGATTTATTCGTGTTTTATTTTCAAAAAAAAATGTGCTTTAAGATTCTATTCGTTTTTTGTCCAAACGGTAAAAAAGTCAGCCCGTATATACCTCCATAGACTAAAAAAATATTCCAAAGTTGTCAGTAACATTACATTATTAAGGGCCCGTTGTTTCAAACGGTTGGTTAACGTAACATACGTACGTCAAATAATAACGAGTACGTAATCGTAATTATTTGACGTAAGTCAAGGCCATAATTTTGTACCTAATTGTAATTTGGAAACAACGCTTTTATGGTTTGACGATAGTTAGTGCCATTTTTGACGTAGGTATACTCGTGCGTCAAGTGAACGTGAAACAACCCGCCCTAAATTGTTGATGTTACAATTTTGTGTGTGTGTGCTATATTTTTGTCAACAAAGTTACAAAAGTATTTCAGTACAATGGCATTTCACCAACATTTTTGAACAATTGAACGTTCAGGAAACACGCCGAAAACAATCACCGATCAGCCGTGACCCTCGACACTGAAAAAAGAAATACAAAATGATTAATCTGTCACTTTAAGCGCGATAATCGAAACGCGAACACCAGCCGTACAGAATTAAACTTTATCAAAACGAATTAAGGTTTAAATCGGTTCAGGTGACATTTGTAAGTGATTTATGCTGTGCGTGAAATGCGAACAGTAATTGGCTGTATTAACTCTTTTGGATTGCTTAATTTAAATATATTTCGATGATGGGGTATAAAAAGCCTGAAATTGCTGATAAGGGGAGGTGTTGTAAATTGCATCCATCCACGCTAATCTAGCAGAGGGCAACCAAATCTGTATTAATTGTGATTCATTTATTAACTTAAACAAGATTAGCGCCAGCCAGTAACAAACGCGAAACGGCGGCGCGGAGTAAAACACTGGCTTATTAGTGGATTCGCACGAATTTACTCGCCCAAAAAGTGTGAATCGTCACTTTTAAATAGTAATAATATTATTTTTTCGATATGCGACTCGCACGAGGTTAGGGCATAATGTTATTGGGTTTTCCCATCAGGAATTTCTCAGTTGCAGTCTGGATTTGTGCCCAGTAGATGGCAACTAGGCTCGCCCCCATCTTCTGTAATATAAAAATGAATCGCTGAATGTGTTGCTAAGCGCAAATCTCGAGAACAGCTGAACCGATTTCGCTAATTCTTTTTTAGAATATTCCTTGAAGTACGAGGATGATTCTTACCCAGAGAAAAATTTAATATATCTATGGGAGTAGGGCCTACCCTATTCCCATCCCCTCCCATTCCCAACCCTACTCCTAAGTAGGGTAGGAGTAGTGTAGGAGTAGTGTAGGAGTAGGTTAGGAGTAGGGTAGGAGTAGGGTAGGAGTAGGATAGGAGTAGTGTAGGAGTAGGTTAGGAGTAGGGTAGGAGTAGTGTAGGAGTAGGTTAGGAGTAGGGTAGGAGTAGGGTAGGAGTAGGTAGGAGTAGGTTAAAAGTAGGGTAGGAGTAGGGTAGGAGTAGTGTAGGAGTAGAGTAGGAGTAGGGTAGGAGTAGGGTAGGAGTAGTGTAGGAGTAGGGTAGGAGTAGGGTAGGGGTAGGGTAGGGTAAGGGGTAGGACACCACGCTAACGAAGTAGCGCCGGGCAGCTAGAAATAATTTATATGGCAAAACAACGTTTGCCGGGTCAGCTAGTTGATATATAAAATCAATGCTCGCCCCCTATTAAATGGGATTTAAACATAACTGGCGAAATGGGGAAATGGGATGTACTATAGATAGAAATCCAAAACAAAATTATAGCTCATTACAACATCACTATTCACAATAGTAACTCACACAAACTTATCAAATGATTACGAAACAAATCTCATGTGGTTGCGTGACCCGTCATGGCTGCGTCCGCCATGTTGGAGCAGGGGTCGCGTGCTGCCGATTTTATTGACACACGAAGCTTGCTGATCCGCCGAAGCTATATAGACGGTTATCAATCAATTTATTATTAGTTTGATCTATATTCTACATGTTAGGGCTAATTTTAGGGGTTGTGGACTAGTTTGTGAAAGTAATTTTGTTTAGAAGGTTAAAAGAGGGGTGGGGGGGGGGGAGGAAACAGGACGGTAATAAAAGTGTCATAATCTGTCAAAGCTTCTCGATATTAAGTTGCCTTCTTAAGTTAGTTGTAATTTTACCACTTCAGCTTTTACACACCACATTATGATTTAAAACATCCGAATTGAGAACCTCCTCCTATTTTTAAGTCTGTTAAAAAATCTCGTGATACAAATGTTTGAACTGCTATAAAGGTTTTATTGACTAATTCTACTACCTTTTACTTCTCATAAAAAATATCAAATAATCCCTTAAGTACCTGATTATTTTTAGGGTTTCGTACCTCAAAAGGAAAAAAACGGATCCCTTAAAGGATCACTTTGTTGCCCGTTTGTCTGTCAAGACCCTTTATTTCGGGAACGCGTAAAGATATCGAGTTGAAATTGAAACCATATACTCAAATCTACAGTCCCTTGAAGCTGTGAAAAAATCAAACTTCTAAGTTAACGTACGGCCGTTTATGCAGCAAAAAACGTATATTTCGACACTCTCAATGAAATCAAAACTTATAGGGTACCTTCCTTTGACTAGAATCATGAAATTTGGCAAGAAGCAATTTCATGTAGCACAAGTAGAGGAAAAAATCCGAAAACCGTAAATTTGTAGTTACATACCTACAAATTTGTACGAAACCCTCGGTGCGCGAATCCGACTCGAACCTGACCGATTTAAAAAAAAAAAAATCGTAATGAGGCATCACAGTTGAAGTGGAATAATGTCAACTAACTTTTAGAGGCCACTGTATCTATTCTTCTACATTTTAATGCCTTGGAAACTGTCTCAAATGACTTCGCCGTATCGAACCATTAAATTGGACACAGCCAGTAAGCAGGATGATCAATTCTCGTTCCATCTCTGTTTGAAAGAGGCCTTTGCTTTGTAGCTATCATCAGTTCATTTAAGTAGCTACCCGAAACTGTCAAATTTTCCTAATCAACTTTGAACCATAAGCTTTAGCGATAAAGTTGAAAATCTATTAAAGCAATTTGACAGATTGTAGTAACTTGATGTGCTGGGGTCTGTACTTCAGCTAGATCTACAGACTACTAATCCTAGATTAAAATAAAAGCGTTTTCTTGGTAAACGTACTGTAATACCTCGTACATAACTAACAAGTTTCAGCGACCTATGACCTTGAACTGGGGCGTTTCGTAACAGAGCGCTAAAGTATTCAATAAAATTGCAAACGATATGCTACCTCGCTGCAAGGTTACAAACACACACGGTATAAGTATAAAGATTTAAAAGGATCTCGGTTTATTTGTGGATCTAATTTTAGTCTTCTCTTTTTCACAGTTAATTGTAAAAGTTTCTTTCGTAAGATATTGTCTGTGTGGCTGTCAGTGACAATGGCTGACTTCTTTATTTAGGTAAGGGCTTGTTTTTTTCTCTACATACTCGTAACTCACTTATCGATTGATTAACATTCCGGTATAAACCGTCAAATGAGATGTGTAACAGTTGTCAAACTTTTACGATACTGTTGTCTCGTAACGTTTCTTTTGACGCAAAAACGTGTCACATTTATTTGCTTAGTTTCTGGGTTTATTGTTACGACAAATCACAAAGATGGCGGCAAATGTTGAGAAGTTTTAAGAGCTTGCTTAGTATAATGTGGATGAATCGAGGTGTTGAAAAAAGTTACATTAATAAAAAGGAATGGTTTTCACGATAATGCTGTTGTTGTCTTGTATGTTGAGAAGTCCGTGTTGCAGTAGTTAACGGAAAGTCAGGAAGTATAGTTTACTTTTTACTTTAGGTAAAACTTATTCAAAAGAGAACTTATGAAGTTATTTTCTGAAATTTTTTACTATTAAGTATGTTAAATATTTTTTAAATGATAGTTTCTAATCTTTTTGTGTTATATTTTAATTTTGTTATGCTTTTTTTACTTTCTTGATTGGTTATTTCAAGTGGTTATAAGTAGGTAATTTTGCACGCCAATGGTGGCAAAACATGTTGAAACTCACAGATTCACTTTTACATCCACATTTGCAGTTATACCTATGTATAATGTTACACATGTTTACAAATAAATATATCTTTATCTTTAAAACGTTAAAATCTTTATGAAAATATGTTTTTGGAGGGTAGGTAATGATATAAGAGTGGGATCATGTGATGTCGTCATCGGAAAATATAGGCTCTTACAAACAGGCGCGACACGCGAGGCGAATCGCGCGCGACTCAAAGGCACCGCTCGTTGCGCACAAATCGTTCAGTTACAATGCTAAAGATATGTAATATAGTTACATTTTAACTTTGTAGGCCTTTGTAGACTTAAAGTTTCTACTGATTTCCCTAACGTGAAGAATAGAAACTCGATGCGGTCGACAAAAGAATTTACAGTCTCTTTTATTTGTGAAAAACCAATGTACTTGGTCGCTACTCACCTTTATGGACAATGGACGATCTTAAAAGTAGGAAAAATGTCAGCCCATCCCTCCCATCCCCATCCTAGGACAATGTTGGCTTAGAAAATTGACATTTCAATTAAGGTAGTTGTTTTTAGTTAGATAATGGTACCTACCGATTCTGTTGTTCACAAACTAAACTAAATTTAAGTTCATTGCATCTTTTTCTTTCTATTTCATTAAGAAAAGGACAGGATATAAATTTTAGATTAGTACTGTTAAATTAATAACCTGCCTGACGTAAATTGACGTCATTTTAGTAGGCAAATTTTAAATCACGAATATATAATTGACAGGACTAAACTAAAATGTATCGTCTGTTTTTTTCTTAGTGAAATAGAAAGAAAAAGATGCACTGAACTTAAATTTAGTTTAGTTTGTGAACAAGGGAATTGGCACCAATAACATAGGTACTAATTCTTCATAAAACTGCCGCGGTCGTCGCATCGCTAAAATCACTTAGATAAACCGAAATGAGAATACTATCCAATTTAGCACAAGTTTGCAGGACTCCTTCGCTGTCGAACGTCTCTGTAGATATATTCCTAAGTATAAACTGTATGGTTCTGTAGATATGTTCCTATATACGTTCCTTTGGGTATGTCCGTATATATGCGATGTGTGGCGTTGCGCCGGATACGAGTTTGCACAGCAAACATCTGAGCTGTGTATATTTAATTCTGAAATGAGATTTAAAACTAACTAGTACACTTTAGGAAGTAGGTAGGTCCTTAATATAATTACTAGATGGAAATTTCGTTCCATAGTTGCTGATTTGTGGTAAGTTTCTCTTTAGAATTACTTTCGATAGGCTCATATCATAGATAAGTAAGTTTTATTTTTTTAATAAACGGCGTCTCGCAGATCAACCTGGAGGTTGTCGGCTGGTTAACCAAGCTATCATGTAAATGCCTTAATAAATTAAGGCCTCCAGCCAGGGCATAAAACGACTAAGATAAACTCGCCAAGATATTGCTATCCCCATTAGCATAACAACCATCCTAATTTACCCTCCCCACATTCTTACCCTAGCCTCTCTCACCTCCCAACATAGCCTTAAACTAAAACGAAAGCCTTTTTCAATCTAGCACAAGTTTGCAGCTCTCCTTCGTATAAACTCGTACATCCTATGCGATGTGTGCGTAGCTAGGATATGAGTTGGCATGACAAACATTGCCCTCAGACGTTCTTAGGCTCTCCACAAGAGCAAGACTGTCTACAATATTTGTCTTGAAAGCTTTACGTTTTCGGTTCAAAATAATTCTTGTGATTAAAGTCCTTCTAAGGGTAAATATTGGTTATTTTTATTGTCAACCAGACACGATATTAAAAATCACCATACTTAAATCATATTGTGAGTCACTAATGCACTCTTATTGTGTAACACACAATCAACTCAATCTGAATAATTTTTGAAGGATATTACTAATCCATTGCTTCTTAAGTTCGAAAAATGTATCTGCTCAACAACGTAAATAACGCAATGAATATCGTTGAACTGTCATGTCAGCTGGACTCTGATTTATTTTTAACATCTGTTAAGACTTCTAGTTTACAAAATTATTAAAAGGCTGGCGAAAGCTGTGAGTAAACGTATCTAGCAGCTAAAGAAAACGACAACTACTGGAAGTTGTTTTGCTAAAAAAGTCGCTTATTTAATCGATGAGGCCGCCCCATTGTATGTTTTGTAGTGTTAAGTGTAGTTTTAAGCGGCACATAAAAAAAAAAACCAAACAACATAAAAAAAAATTGTGGCACTCCGGGAGTGCCGAAAGAAGTGAAAACTTGAACAATTGCGTGTGTATTTTTTGAATCGTCTTATAAACAAAACACGCGCGGTGTCGGTTACGGTAACAGTGTCGCGAGTTCAATGGTTTTTTCACATCTCAAAAAATGCCACACGCGCAAGAAGTTTTCACTTCAATAACAACGGACAAATGGAACAAACGTTGGCAAATTGAAGTATATAAATTTTACTGGTCCTTAGAGCCATAAATTTTAAACTAACACCTCAGAACACACTAAAATCTAATCTAATCTAACTAGCCTGTACTGTCCCACTGTTGGGCAACGGCTTCCCTCTCCCTTTTCCACACAACTCTGTCTTTTGCGAGTCGAGAGCCATCGAACTAATTACAACAACTCCAAAGTTTCAAAAACTTTACTTTTCCTTTCACCAAAACCGATCAATCTTACTTAAGACCTACAGACCAAAAAAACAAAACACAGTCGCACTCCCAGCCGCGAGTGTACAGTCAACCTTCCTACGTTTTCAACTCAAACTGAACGGTGTCGCTTCCCATGAGAGTGATATCGTATACCTACATACAATATAACGGCTAGATGCAGGCGACATGATTAAATTCTATACGCAAACATTGGCGAAACTTGGAAATTATCTTGTATGTTAGACTAGTTGCTTCAGGCTTTCGAAGATTAGTTTAGAATTGTGTGATTTTAGTGTTTAGTGATTCTAAAGTTTACTTATTTGATTAAATAACAGTGAGTATATTGCTGTCGGTGACGATTTAGAATTGACAAAGTTCACGTGTTTATCTACAGCGTACCTTTTGGCGGCATAATCTGAGGTGTATATATATACAGGAATAAAATATATAATAATAGGTACAGGAATAAAATTTTACCTGTGTGCAAAATGTAACCATGAATTCAGCATAATTGTATGATTCTACACTTTACCGCGCGTACAAATTTTTCGTCGGTTATAAAAAACAAATTAGTTGTTCAATTAAAAATTTGTTGTTTTATTAAAAAGGGTTCAAACCGGGTGCGGTGACTTCACACAGATGAAAATAAGGAGTCGTTTTTCCTCAATACTAACATACACGTACCTATCCGGTACAATAGGAATTACGAACTTATGTATTTCAATAAACCCTGTACTTATTTTTGTTGCTGACGATCCTTCAGGAATAAAAACAAAAGAAAAAGCGGATCAAACCGGAATGAGAAAGTTTATAGCGGATAAGACAGAGATTAAAGCAGAAGAAGAACTAGCAGGGGATCGAGGAGAGGGGGGGAGGTTCAGGGCATCAGAGCGGAATAACTCGTCAAAACCACGTAGGTATTGCACTTTTCTATGAAACGACATAAGATTTTTTTGATAACCGACCTTAAATTTTACGCTATGGGTTCTAGAATCATATCCTGAATTTATGGTTCAAGTTTGCGCACTGGTTATATTTTTCATTGACAGCTCTTTTTATCTCAGGTCTCTTTCTTACTTCATATGGGAGATAAAGAAAGCAACTGTTAAGGTTAAGTTTAGTTGGTTCACAACAGAACCAGTTGTCAAGTAGAATAATTGGTAGGTAATTCTTTATGCAAGATATTGCTCTTTCTTTAGAGCTGTTTCTGTAAGACTTTATTCGAGAAGGACCATACCTATTAGGTCTAAGTATGATTGCTGGCACTACTGCGGTTAGACCTTATTGGTTCATGTGATTAAGGACCATTCTCGATCATACTTCAGCGTCCGTCTCTCCAATCGTACTCGAGAGGTGTCCAACACGATGTATTGGACATGACAATTACATACCTACCTTTATGTGAAATACTATGTATTCCTCAGGTAGGAATACATACATAACTATTACTACATATGGTAAAACAAAGCGAACAGAAGCGGCTGGGCTTGGGGAAGGCCTACGTCGAGCAGTGGACGTGTTTCGGCTGAAATGAATTAATAAAACAAAGTCGCCCCGAATGTCTGAACGCGCCTACTGAACCGATCTTCATAACGTTTTTAAGGTCACCAATCATGGACGGAGTGATTCATGAGCAAGCTTTAGGAGTATAATTCATTAAGGTTTTGTGTAAATTTGCCGAAATATGGCGTTGATTTTTGAAGATTTCGGAAAAAATCAGTCTGATTGCTGGAGCTTTAACGAATAGTGACGTGAGTGAAGTGAGAAATGCGCTAATTTCTGGAAATAGCAGTCTGATTTAAAAACATATTTTTTTGCATTTTATAGCCCATTAATTCGTGAGGTTAAAGGTTACCATCACGCTACTATCCTAAAGAGAGGAGCAAAATGAAAAAAATTAGAAAGACCGTTAAGCCAAAACCATGTACAGACACCGCCAGCACATCAAGCTACTACAATCTGTCAAATGTCTTTAATAGATTTTCAACTTTATCGCTAAAGCATAAGGTTCAATGTTGATGGGAAAATCTGTACCTAAATGGGTCGGGTCGTGGGAACATGAAATTTCTCGCGGACGAAGTCGCGGGCAGAAGCTAGTTGGCATATATGCTACGTATTCCTGCCTTGTCACGCATAGAAAGAAAAGAAAAATACGTTTATTTTCGGCAAATATGACGCATCGAAAAAACATGAACACAAAAAAAAAAACAAAATAATAATTTTGGAGAAAACTTGCGTCACATCCACGCAAAACGGCCATCGCTCAGCATAATGCTAAGACCCTATACGAGACAGAGCCCCAGCGCTGGGTAATAAGTATGAACTAATTAAGAAGAGCTCAATCAGAGTCCTCAAGACGCTTACGCTTCACAACTTTCTAGTGTTTGAGCAAGGACGCCAAGGGGAGCAACAAACCTAATCTGCATTCGCGATTTACTTGCCAAAAATGTAAACAAATATGAGTTTATGGAAAAATAACTTTAAATCATCATACACAATAAAGTTCAGTTCACGCTACAGCTTCAATCATTTTTATAACTTTTCCAATAGCTAGTCCGAGTCACTCTGAAATCACCAAAATTAACATTAAAATAAAGTTGATATATGTTTAACATGAAATAATATTATTTTGAACCATAAGTTTGAAAAGACTTTGTAAGCAACACGTCTGTGTTTGTTTTACCAACAAAATGTAAAAGGACTATTGTAAAGAAATAAACATTTTTGTATTTTTTTTTTTGTATTTCAAATAGGCACCATTAAAGGCACTTTTGAACGCCAAAAATCACAACAAAATAGAAATGATTCTGGTCGCCCATTCCAAAAGGTAGTTTTCGTATGGAGACGAATGTGCAAGAAACTCCACCGTTACTCTTTTAAAATGTTTTACAAGGTCTTGTATACATAATATAATTATATGTGAAGACGATGCACCTAGAATAAAATTAGTCTACCACAAAAGGTAAAAATAATTAAAAATGAAGCAATGACAGGTATCTGCGAACGCACTCACGAAACGAGAGAAATGGTTTTGTTGGCAGCATTTAAAAATAATGGAAACTCGTCCACGTTCCCTTGTTCCAGTGGCCCATATCGTACGTTTCCTCGGTTTGCGATCAATATACGCGATTGTTGCGGTTATCTGCTCCTCTTTAATCGTTCCAGTTACTGTGGAGCTGGATGTGGCTGTGACACAATTTTTATTGAGAATAATAGCTTTCGAAGAAACAGCAGTAAACGAATTGGTACGTTGGTAAAGACGTGCAGCGCTTTAAGCGGAGTTATTTACTGGGTGCGATTATATTGTGTGGTTATTTTCTTACTTTTTTTTAAATTCACTTCTACACTTATTATTTTAATTTGTATGTTTGTTTCTGACGGTTTCACGCTAAAGCGGCTGAACGGATTTGCATGAAATTTGGCACATGGGTAGACCATGACCTGGATTAGGAAATTTATACGGGTGAATCCGCGGGGTACCTACGGCTAGTTTTTCATGACACGTCTTTTTTGGAAAATTCGTGGCATAAATGGTAAAAGATTTTATTTTTTCTATTAAAAAATCCTTAGCAATACTTCATGACTTATATTTAAAGGTAGTTTTAAGAAGTGTAAAAACTATAGCTAGTTTTAACTTTACCACTGTTCTATTTAAAATATAATCGCTTAGTATAACATTTATCGTCTCATAATCAAATGAGACATGCCAGCAGCATCCATTACTTAAATCGCAGTATTGACATCCACAGACTTTGGTTTCATTACCAAGAAAAAATTAGTTCATCGTGAATCATACATAATACCAAGAAACCTCACCTACTAACTCTACATTAACGTTATGGGAATCCCTAAAAGTATAACCAAAATTCTGAAGAAAATACTAATATGTACGCTACGAAAATGGCAGCACTGTAGAAATATGAGTACTGTTGTGTGTTATTATGATACCACAAGAGTCGTCGCGTGTCTAGACAGAGGACAAACAAAAGCTGGTGGAATCTTAGACGAGTGGATACAATACGCATGACTCACTCTTAGCATAATGGAGAGGGAACAGAGGAGTTACTCGTGTACAATGAACAGCGGGAGCAAACGCAAGTCTAATATTAACAAGAGTTTTTTTTCAAAGTGTCTAGTTTTTCTTTAGAAGTATGAAGATAAAGAGTAGATCTCTACTCGTTGAAGCTTGATTCAATTAATCTAACTTTTATTGAATACTAGCGGCCCGCCCCGGCTTCGCACGGGTAGATATTGGTATTTAACAAAAATAAGATTTAAAGATTTTTCGGCGTTACTATTTCATATTTTAACATGGAAAAGTAGTTATTGTGACGTAACTGTAATAGTTAGACATATGGAATAGTGGATGGAATATTTTTGTAGATACTGATGTCCTCTATAAAACTGTAGTACATCACTTTGCTCTATTGTCAATAGTTTCCGCAGCGAACGCGATATCTCTCCGTCGCAGTATATGATATTCTCTATACATGATAATAGCAGAACATTATATTCGCAAATCATCATGTTCTCAAAACATCACATTCTTTAAAAACCATATTCGCCATGATATCATATTCGCAATTTATGATATTTTTTGTCTAAATGTAACATCGGGAACAAAATACTTAATCAGTTTTTTTCTAATCGTTTCAAGATACACAATAAGTACCTATTTATTCTCTTTTGATCACGAGATATTCGATTACGCTCTTTCAGAGAAACTAATGCTTATCCACGCGTTTATTTTTGAAGTGAAAACTTTATGCGCGTTGGGCATTTTTTCAGATAGGAAAAAACCATTGAACTCGCGCCACTGTTACCGTAAGCAACACCGAGCGTGTTTATAAGACGATTAAAAAAATACCGTGTTCGGCTGTCCTCGGGATGTACTCGGGTTTTAATGTATATCCGATTATGTCAGTGACTGGTGGCAAAGTATTCTGTTTGTGTTTTGTTTTCACTCCCGAAGTGCCAGTGTTTTTTTTTATATCTTAAAGTCACCTACAGAAGCACCAATAAGATCTACTATTAACTTTGTTCAATTACTTCCTTCTTCAGCTATATTCTGTTTGCTTGTTGACCTTCTGTCTTCCCACTTCTGTTTGAAGCCACTTCAATTCGGCGACCAAGGATTACGACGCGGCTTCACAAAAAACACAATGTATCTTTTCTTCAAGTGTAAGTAAGTACGGTTGGCAATAGGTCGATAAGCCTGCTTACTGATAAGTACAGTGTTGTTGTTAACATTCGCCTTGGGACTTTTTGTTTTATTTATGGAGTACTAGCAGCGCCCCGCGGTTTCACCCGCATAATTGTCGATTCCGTGAGAATATAGGGATAAAAACTACCCTATGTACTTCCCCGGGATGCAATCTATCTCTCTGCCAAATTTTATCGAAATCCGTTCAGTGGTTTAGGCGTGAAAAGGTAACATACAGATAGACAGAGTTACTTTCGAATTTATATTATTAGTTTATTGACTTCAGCAGGTAATCTTTGCATGATGTTATTTTCAAAGTAAAATTAATTTCGGAAAATCAACAACACTACATTTAAAATTAAGTGTTCCATGAAACTGCCCGAATTAATAAGAGTTTATAAGAATTAATAAGAAGAAAATTACAGAAAGTTACAAATATTTTTTTTTACAAAAATTCGTCATAGTTATGATTAATCTTTGTACCTTGGGTTAAAAAAAAAAACAATATATGGAAAGAGATAAAGGTACTATTACACAATACTATTACAATACCTCTATTATCTGGGGGCCTAAAAAGGCCACTTTGGCAGAATCATAAAAGGATAAAATTCTCCTTCCATACACTGTAAATTGAAAATATTGTAAAAGCCAATTATTATTCAAACATTATCCGTTTAGTTTCTTGCCGGCTCTTTTCCATAGGATAGGTATGACCAATTGGGGCCGTTCACCTAACTTCTGACGTTTCAGAGGTGCTGATGTAGGTCTAAGGGCAGTTTTTTCCATCGCCAGATGACTTTTATCCGAGGAATAAAATTGACGTTTGACAGTTTTTGTATGAAATAACTGTAAAAATTTCAAAATTATTCCTCGAATAAAATCGTCAGACGATTGAAAAATCAGCCCTAAGTGAAATAATAGGTATATTTTGATTTTTGCGAGCAATTCTTTTTTTTTTGGCAAAGACCAAGGGCGTTCCGTTATGTCCGTGAGTAAACAAGCTCTTTTTGACTCTTGTGTACTTATTTACATTTTTAACCGACTTCCAAAAGGAGGAGGTTATATGTTCGACTTTATGTATGTTTTTTTATATTGTTAAGGCGATACTTCCTTCATTCTTTCTTTCTGTCTACTTGAAAAGGATGATTCTGTGATGATTTGACACCAGTAGCAACAAAGTATTAATTTCAGTCCGTAAAGTCTTGCTGAACGTTTTCCCGGGTGGTGTTCACTTGAAGAGATTTTCATTTCTACGTATACAAATTAGGTATCATCAGTTTATTTTATTAACCTACCAAATTATCCGAAAAAACTACAGCTGCTTACAAGACAAACTATTCCCAAAATATTCAAACGAAAACTATATTTTTTCAAACGAATATAATCGCAGCACGCGCCGTACGTCTGTGGGCCGCCATTTTTCTTAGCCAGCGTTGCCCAAAGTTCACCGCATTAATATTAATGTCCGCTACATATTTATGGTTCCGCTCCGTGTTTTTATTTAATTCAATTATGGAACGGTTTAGCTGAGACAGCTTTTAAGGACGTTTTTCCGCGTTTTAGTTTCGTCCTTCACGTATTCGAACACATTTCAGCTGTCCTGTGTCTTACAAATGGTAAATAGTTTTTACAAGAATTAGGGAATGGAATATCGATGGCTTACATGATACATATAATAGAAAACAATACTCTTTACATTATTATGTACAGTCACGGGCATAAGTAGGTATGTAATTATGTATCCACTTGGCTATATTCAAAGGCGATTTTCTCCTTTATTTTTGAATGAAATTTTATATTAGTAGGAGCATAGTATTTTCGAACCCATAGGTATATGTAAAATGTGGTATTTCAACGTTGCATTCGTTATTTCGTGAAAAAATCGCAATTTAAAGTTGCCAAGTGTTGACATATTAGTGCTCGTGACTGACACCATATGAATTACAGATATAAAGGTGCATGGGCAAGAGAGCATACCCAGATACAAAGTTAATTGTAGCATTTGGATCATGTTGATCTTTATTGTCCTCATAGAGTAGTTTCATTCATCCTAAGACATGTCATTTCGGAATTTTCCTGCAGAAAAAAGATATGTGAGGAAATTAAATCGATTGCATAAAGGGAAATATTTAACTTATCCTCTCAAAACTTGTTGACGGGGCCCAAAAAAATAATCATTATTCTTTAGTTAGACATTTTATGTAGCGTGACAAATGTGTCACCCTATGTAAAATGTAAAAAAAGATCGCACATTGCTGCGGTCTTAAAGTTAAAAGCGATGTTTTAAAGACAACCTACAACTCACACATATTAACAAATATTAAGATTTAAATAGTACCTAAATTGACTTCAGCAGATAATTTTGGCATAAATTTATTTTCAAAGTAAAATTAATATCGAGAAATCAACATCACTGTTCTTTTAATTAAGTTTTCCACGAAATAGCCGCAGGTAATTGACCCGCTGAATTATAAATTATTGGAAAGAAAAAAATGTGTATGAAAAGTAATTCGAAACGAAAGTTTATTAACTTTTTTTGTATTTAAACCGAATTCATATAAAAACAAACTGCTCAAACACAAGTATTGATTCATAGTCGTGTTTGAGCAGTTTTTAAGAATAATAGACAAAAAAAATAAGAAGAAAAAGAGTTCGCGAGCTATTACAGAAGACTATTACAATGATAGAAAACAACACTAAAACAAATGACGTAAGCAGTGACGTCACCATGTAGGTTAATGGTCCATTCACAGTGACACATTAACTCAGGACAACAAGTTAGTACTTTTTACAACCGCGTCGATGCCAAGGGATGGCAATTAAAAGTTTGTACATAAACACGGATGTGCCTACCCGGCTAGAAACGAATTCATGAATACATATGAATTTATTTTAACTGTTTACAAGCACATACATACCGATAGTAAAACTTAATAACCTCCGTTTTTTATTCTGGTAAGTATACTGGACAGCCAGGAGTATGTGACACCCAGCTAAATTGCAACTTAGAGATCTAATTTTAAGACCAATTTGAGAATAGTGTGGGTTTCAGAATACGTCGTGTTGTTAGAACATAAAATAACAATCAATACATATTAGTGCTCAAACTCAAAGCATTTATTTCAAATAAACGAATTACAGGTACTTAAACTGTCAAGGATTCGGTCAGTAGAAAGATAGAGCTAGTTGCCCATTCCAAAGCGTAGTAGGTACCTATGGAGAAGAACGGGCAACAAACTCCACGGACACTCTTTTAAATCATACAATTTGTTACAAAATATTGTTTATATTACATCATTCATGTTGAAATTATACATGTGAGAACTATGTAGAAAGACGTGCACGTTAAAAGCGTCCATAGTAAAAAAGATAAAAACTAAAAAGAAAACAATTTAGAAATTAAGATAAATTAAAATAAGTCGTGGCAGCTCACAGATGACCAGTCTCTACGAACGGCGCCCGTTCACGAACATGATGTATGGATCAGCACCATTCAGCTCAACCATTTTGAAGGGAACTTAATAATCCAACACACGCCACCAACAGCAAGATATTTGAGTGTACATGTCATACTCTCAGCCGCTAGGCCACATTCAAGTCAATGAAAGACGTACCCAGTAAATGGTAGCTTTGTAGTATATGTACCTAGTACTCACACATGTGCTATGCAATTATATAATTACCTAAGAGATTGAAGTTATAATATTTTTTCATAATGCCCGCGTCGCACTTCACATCAGGTCCTAAGGTGGAATTAATTAATTTCACCACTGGTACACAAATCGAACATCGCAGTTCGTATCAGTACAAGGACTCATCACCTGGAGGTAATCCCAGTCACCTTTAACAACACACACGTGTAAACCTTGACCTACTCTCCATCAAAATAATCGCGTGGTTCCCCCCCAATTAAAATACCCTAAACACTGCCCAGTCAATCGGCTCAATTAAATTATTAAACGAACAAAATTTATAGAACCAAACTTATTGACATAACCAGAGCTCGGTTTATATTGTTCGCTAAACTGATGTGATATGGAATTTGTTCACTGTCATTCCTATTGAACGATTTGAAAATCCAATATGGCGGATGACATTTGAATTCTGTGAATTTGAATCGCAGATTTTCTATTGTCGACTTCTGTTTGATATTGTGCGACATTTTAGATTAATTTGTGTTTGGATTTAACGTGAGAGGAATTGAGACTAATACATGTAAATCATGACTTAGTTTCGTAATATTAGTTTTATGATTACGGAATCGTTAGGAGGATAATAACACTTTGACAGCCATAGTTACAATTTGTAATATTATGCCATACATTACAAAATGTATGTAATGTATGGAGAGGCTTGTGGCTAAGTAATAACAGCCGCACGGATCGATTGATCAGGTTAAGCTACGTTTGCCGCGGTTCCTCCGTGGACGGGTGACCATCTTTACATATCAAGGCCTCTCCGTGCCTCGGAAAGCACGTTAAGCTGTTGGTCCCGCCGGTCATTCGTGTCGGTCAATCCGTCTAAGTATATTGAGTCTGCAGTGTTTGTATTCCAAATAAAGTTATTTCAAGATTGATGTTATGCAAAGTTTTATTTTCTCGTTACGAGACGTGAGAATTTCTTTTTGATTTTTAGATTCGCATGCATGTTCAGAATAATTGAGGGGCCCGTGGCTATATAATAACAGCCGCACAGGTCGATCGATCAGGTTAAGCTACGCTTGCCGCGGTTGGTCTGTGGATGAGTGACCATCTTTACATACCGTGACCCCTCCGTGCCTCGGAAAGCACGTTTAAGCCGTTGGTCCCGGCTGTCATTCGTGGATCTTTGACAGTCGTTACGGGTTGTCAGAAGGCCGAAAGTCTGACAACCAGTCTTACCAAGGGGTATCGTATTACCTAGTAATTGGGTTGTAGTGGTCAGATAGGAGTCGCTCCATGTAAAATACTGGTATTCAGCTGCATCCGGTTAGACTGGAAGCCGACCCCAACATAGTTGAGAAAAGGCTAGGCAGATGATGACATTACATAATGTATGGGGGCCATACATTAGTCTAGTGGTCGCAAGCGTTACTGCTGAGCATGAGGTCCTAGGTTCGACGCCCGGGTCAGGCAAGGTGCTATTGCGTTTTTCAATCTTGAATTTCTCAGTAGCAACCTGGAGTCTGGAGTTGATGGGTCCCCCTTATTACATGGGACTTAACCATAACTGGCCAAATGTGGGTGTACTTTAGGTACACCTGTGCTTAACCCACTGGGGAATACAGGCGTTATTTTATATGCCATATTCCCATCAAATTGGGTCTAATTGCTTTATGCTTTTAAAGATGCCACACGTAGAGCCCCCGATTTACCGAAGAGCGTCTAATTAGCGTTTCGTACCAAAATGGTGAAAAGGAACCCTTATGGTGCGACTGTCTCTCTGTTCGTCTGTCACAGCTGGATATCTCGAGAACTACTAATGCTATAAATTTGAAATTTGGAACAGTTTTTGATGACGTTTGCCCAATTAATTAATTGATTCGTTTTAATTCGAAGTGGGGCTACTAGGGCATGTGAGGTAACATATGAAAGAGCCCTGTTTGCACATTCTCAAAAATTTTTTTTTGGCCTCATAGTTTTCGACTTTTGCTAAAAATTTAAAAAAAAATACCGCCCATAATCTCTGAAGTTTGCATAGAGAAAAATCTGAAATTATTCTATGAGATAGAAGTTTATGTAAAGATTACAATAAAAATTAAAACGATGTCTCTAAATAGCACACTTTGGATGGCGGTGACCTAAAACTGCAATGCTACACCGCAGTGTTAAAATTCTCTGACGAATATAGGCCTCGCCGATGAAAATTTAAAAACACATGATGGTACGGAACCCTCGGTGCGCGAGACCGACTCACTCTTATCCTCTTGTCTCTTCTTCACTTGTTTTTTTTTGTGAGGGCCACGCTAATTTAACCGGAAAAACCCAACATTAACATTACGGCGCGAAAAAAATTCGTTTGCTTAGGACTAAAGTTTGGCCAAATGTTTGTTCAAACATTGTGTGTGTAAGATACTACATTTAATACGACATGTTTGGTAACAAGCTGGCTGAAATGTTACCCTTTTATGTTGGTCCTTAGGGACTTACTTTATGATAATATCAGTCTGAAACTATCCCACTAAAGTCCTCTTCTGAAACGGAAAGGGACGTGCTTGGATAATCACGTTTGTTTATTGCGTGTGGTCGAGCTTGACAATTAAGTTTAGCGGGGTAATTGCGTAACACACCAACAATGCCTTTTATTTTGACAGGTCAACAAATTTCATTGCGTTATCTACGTTTTCGATTCGCTTCTGCCCGCGGCTTCGTCCTCGAGGATGTCGGAAATTCGTGGGATTCATTTTTTTGCCTTATAACATCAGCTATCTGCCATTGAAAGTACCGTCATAATCGGTCTAGCCGTTTCGGAGATTACCCGGAACAAACGATAGACAGACAAAAATTTTAATTTGTATAAGTACCGTATATACCTACATTAATTCATATGCATTTAATAAATTTTGTATGGAAGTAGCTGACACCCTGGATTAACATATAGGTAGGCTACTTTTTATCCTGATATTCCCACGGGATCGACATTTACGCGGGTGAAATCGTGGGGCAAAGCTAGTTAAAATTAAATTTAATATATTTCATGCCATGGGTGTGTATACTCATGTTTTGGATAAATCTTCTCTCTCTCTTCTTCTCTATTCTTATTATATCTTCTATTTCGTCACAATATCATCGTCAAAATATAAAATATACCTGCCATCTGTCCGTCCTTTTCTTTACATCATTTTAGAACAATGTAACAGTAACTTTAAAAAGTTCAACTTAGAACTATTTCGATCTCATGCAATGTTACATAAGCAAGTTTGTCAGAAACTTTTACATTATATGGATCCCCTAACTAGCTTCAATTTGCTCTAACTTAAAGCAGAATATCGTAGGTACTAGGTACCTAAAATAAGTTACCAAATGATGTGTGATATAGTAAAGAAATATTAATAATAATAAAGAAATATAATTATCATCATCTGCCTAGCCATCTCCCAACTATGTTGGGGGTCGGCTTCCAGTCTAACCGGATGCAGCTGAACACCAGTATTTTACATGGAGCGGCTGCCTATCTGACCTCCACAACCCAGTAACTGGGTAATACGATACCCCTTGGTGAGACTGGTTGGCAGACTTTCGGGCTACTGACGACCCGTAACGACCGTTAAAGATCTTGATCGCACTAAAATGTAACACGAATTAACTTTTTGTAGATACTTATTTTTAATATCGTGTGTGCATGACTGTATTTACTGTAGGTATTTATTTATTTTGACCCCTTAAATACAATGTGTCTAATACGTATTTCTGGAGTTGTCAATTTGCCCATGAATAAATTAACTTCGTTCGAATTCCATAAAGAAAAAAAAAAAATATTAAAAAGTGTTGATTCGCCCGTATCCGACGAGATAATTCGTGTGAATCAACCAACAAGCCGCTGGCTTAGTCTATCATCTGAGTCTTTATAATAAAGTACAGACAGACTTCAGCACATCAAGCTACCGGAAACTGTCAAATTTTCCCAATCAACTTTGAACCTTATGTTTTAGCGATAAAGTTGAAAATCTATTAAATAAATTTGACAGATTGTAGTAGCTTGATGTGCTGGCGTCTGTACAAACATATCGTGTCGTCAGTTAGAAACACACTGTTGCTTACCAGCATAATCAATAATCTATTAAACGTGTCACCAAGCCCATTTTCCGAGCATAAAAGTTAATCGAACACAAACTAATTAGTTAATACAAAATCAACATACCATTTAAAAGTCGCATGAAGCCGCAGTAAAAGTAGTATTTTTTCAGAAAATTACTGTAATAAAAGTGGGATACAGACGCCGTAGGAATTTTAATTGAGTTCCCCGTTTTTGGTGCGTGGCCCAAGTTACAAGAGGATCGAGGGTAGTTCTATTGTTCGAATTGAATGAAAAATTCTCGTCAAATGTAGAAAGAGAAAGCATAGACAAAGGTTCGTGGCATTACGTCGCCTCTTTATGTGCCAGGCGCCCCACATTGCTTTTACTTTTTTAACTGGCAACGTGTGGCGGGATTTACATTTAAAAATAAAAATGGTCTGAGAATTCCAGAGTTGCGTGTTTCATTACTGTTGGTACGAGTTCTGTAAGACATTCCGGTCACCAAAAACGTTTTTAAAAGTGTTTGAATGCAATATTTCAAGGTCATAAGATAGCATCGGAGAAAACTTTAGAATTCAAAAAAAAAAAAAACATTACACGTAGTTTAATTATTCAGTTAAATTCCATGACTTTTATTTCTAAAATAACAAGTTAAGTGCTTAGCCGTTTTACTGCCAACTGTAATTATTGTCTAATTGCTATGATTTTCTTGTATAAACATTGCCAGTATAAAATTAAAAACAGCATGCCGAGTGCATGCTGTTTTTAATTTGTTTGTAATTACAATAGCAAACAACAGTTATTTCTGCATGTTAAATAAAGTACTGCTTGGTAATGGCGAAAGTATGAATAAACAATTTCGATTAGGTCAGTGGTCCTTCGATACTAAAAAAATACTTTAATACCGCATTAGCTTATCACTTAAAACGAATCAAAGTGAAGCTCCTGAAAGAAGATGCTCTCCACAAAATATGTCATCATTAATACCAAATTCCGTTGTTTTCTCTTTAATCCTGACCAAAATAGGCTGGAAACATTTTCAGGCGAACAGGAATGTCTTAACAGCTGGCAGGTGGTAATCTAGATTTCTAGGGCACAGTAAATTGCTCGGAAGAGTAAGAGGCTGCAATTTAAGCTAAATAATCTTTATGTCTGATCTGCCACCTATTTAGAATAAGAATGGGCCCTCATTGTGGCTGGTAGCTGCATTTTCTTGTTGTTTAGGACATGTTGCGAAAACCATTTGCTTTTAGCTTCTCTGCCACTTCGCCTTAACTAAATAGGGAAAGAAAGAACGAAAGAAAATAGTTTCGAGAAACTTTCAAACTTCCAAAGAAATAAGGGAACAAAATCGTATTTTTCTAAATGAATCTGCTGTCCATATGCCAATATGGTAATTGTCAGTCGGACGTTTGCAAGAGTCAAAAAAACTAGTAAGAAAATTGAAACAACACAATTTATTCATATCAAAACTTGTACTCAACAAAACAATGATATAATAATAATAAAACTGCGTACCTATCCAACCGACACAAACCCGGTGCCACATCTGTGTTCCCTCCATTTTCTTGTCCCGCATTCCTATTTTCTGTTTTAAGAGTTTTTTATGGGGGATAAAATGGAAAACTGCTGACTATTTGACATATGGCGGGCGAGTACTGTGACAAATGGTCCTGACATTGTTCTGAGGCCCGTTGCATTGTTGAGCCGACAAATAGTATGCCCGGGCTATTTTGTTATTTATCTCTGTTAGGATAAGGGGACCTTGTTTCTGTAGCTTTGTATTTGCATGTATTATTTTGGAGCTTGGTAAAAGAGGGGTCCTTGGCTAAATAATAACAACCGCACAGGTCGATCGATCAGGTTAAGGTACGCTTGCCGCGGTTGGCCTGTAGATGGGTGATCATCTTTACATAACGACACCCCTCAGTGCCTCGGAAAGCACGTTAAGCCGTTGGTCCCAGCTGTCATTCGTGGATTTTTGACAGTCGTTACGGTAAGTCAGAAGCCCGAAAGTCTGACTACCAGTCTTACCAAGGGGTATCGTATTACCTAGTAACTGGGTTGTGGAGGTCAGATGGACAGTCGCTCATGTAAAATACTGGTATTCAGCTGCATCCGGTTCGACTGGAAGCCGACCTCAACATAGTTGGGAAAAGGCTAGGCAGATGATGATTTTGGAGCTCTGAAAAGTTTAGAGAAATAGCAAGTGATCCGAAAATTCAATACGGTATTCAAACGACATGAAAGAAGTTTTTTTAATACCACGCCTTTATGCCCTGAGGGGTTAGGCAGTGATGTATCTATAGTAGAGAGTACAGACGCCAGCACATCAACCTACCCGAAACTGTAAAATTTTCCCAATCAAATGGCGCCTGTTATGCTTCAGTTCCACGTAATAGAGGGCGATCCTATTGCCATCAACTGGACACAAATCCGCGCTCCTGGCTGCTACTCAGAAATTCCAAAAAAAAAAAGAAAGCAAAAGAAAAGTTTTTTATATATCTAAGTACCTACTTACATCAATTCACATAGCCCCTCGTCAGTTAGGCATGTACGGTAACAATAGGTAACTCTTAGTAAATATTGCATCTTAAGATTTTTCATGCAATAAATATTGGTCCCTCTGTGTCTCTTGTCAGGGTCTGTAATACAACCAAAATAGATATCATGAATAATTTAGGTATGAACAACTTTTGCTATGGGACCAAACCTGAAATCGCGAAAACAAAATCAGCTGTTCCCTACATGTTCGCATAACTCGTCAAAATGTAGGGAACAGCTGATTTTTTTTCGCGATTGCAGCTTTCATCATCAGAGAACATTAATAACGTTTCAATTAGTTGATTGTGGGCAATCTAGGAAATTGGACGAGAAAGCCACAAAGAGATTGTTGGTCATTCATTACATATTTAATATTAATTTGGTTATTTTTGGTCTTTCGCTCCGGGAATGTATTCTAAGTATACTTAAAGTAATATGAATCGATGTCATTAGTGACGTCTTATGTAAAAGCTTTGTGAAAAGCATAAAGACTAAAATTAAAAGTAGAATTTTATGTATTTATGAAGGAAAAGTTTAGCGGTAAATAAATCTCCGAAGCGTTGATTTAACTTTTTAGTAATGTCTTTTTTATCAATCTATTCAATTTTCAAAAGATTTGGTGCGTGATTTTTAATTATAATCATGTTTCAAATGTTGCAAAGCGGTTGACACTAAATGAACGTGATTTTTCAATCCCACCAGCTTCATATAAATTACGAAAATGAATTTTGCCTTAAAAATAGGGTTGACAATGAAACCCTCTCACGCGTTATTATTTACACAACACCGGCGCAATCCGCTTTGCGGCGGTAAATCCCGGTAAAAACTAGTTCCGCGCGGTAAAAACTAGTTTTCAAGTGTTAACTACACTTCTGCGTGACCCAGTTATAACCGGTTCCGTGTTTGGCTCGTTACTGAGGACGGAATCCGACTGCAGTCACGTTCCTGCTGTCTGTTTGTCTTTCTGCATCATTATGCGATGACAATTAATTTGTAGCTTTTTAAAATAACAGCGAGAACTTGGAGGAGAGATAAAAAGTGTAGTCAGTTGTTTTTTTGGTGTTGCTGTTTTTTGAACAACATTTCTTCTCTTTCATGCTTCGAGATATAAACTTTTCCTCTTCGTGTGTGGTCCCTAAAAGCAGAGGGTTTAAGTTTTCGGGTTTCGGCCGAAGTAACGGGCATTTCCAAACTGTATCTCTTATGGTCATAAGATTTATAGTTCAGAGTCTGAACTAAGATTGGATGTCAACACTATTAGACAGATGTCCCTACGCTCAATGTGTTTTTGGCCATCCGAAAAATTTAATTTGACACTTGAGTTGACGAAACGAAAAACACTATCGGACGGGCCCATAACTTTGTTGACGGACTTAGAGGGTAGACCCCTGGAACAATGATTAAGCTTTTCTTGGCCGCCAGAAGTAAAAACAAAACACAAACAGAATACTTTGCCATCACTCATTGACATATCGGATATATACATTAAAACCGAGTACATCCCGAGGACAGCCGAACACATCCGAACCAGGTATGTATCTAATCGTCTTATAAACAAAACACGCGCGGTTTCGCTTACGGTAACAGTGGCGCGATTTCAATGGTTTTTTCCCATCTCAAAAAATGCCCAACGCGCCTAAAGACGAAGTTTTCACTTCAAAATAAAAAGAAAAAGTATTTATTTTGACTAATACAGGAAGATCACAAACTAAACTAAACACAAATAATACCAGCCTGTAACTGTCCCACCGCTGGGCATGTCATTGTCACTGTCTCATTCAGTGTCCTACAACCGATTAACCGATTAATCGGTTAACTAGGGCTGTCGCCCTAGTTGCACAAGATGTTGAATCTAAACGTTGACCATTCAAGTCAAACACAAACCTCTTTTTACTTTTTCTCTAAACATATTTTACTTTTGAAAAGTATTTTCATTTCAGCATCTCCAGCATAATAATTCCAGTTTACAACAGACTGTTGACTTAAAACCTATCTCCCTGTACGGGAGAATTTAATAGTGAAGCAGTGCGAACAAAATAAAGTGTTAGTCGCGGGTGTAGTAGTAATATATCAAGAGAAATCTTCTTTATCCGACCTCGGACGGGGATGGGTAGTGGGTATGCATGAGAAGTAGTGGTAGGATTGGATGGGAAGTGGATGGAGATTTTTCGGGATTGAAAATGAAGTTGGGTTTGGTATGAATGTGATTTCCAGTACGATCAATGTCAACGGTTAAGGGAACAATTTACGTTACATACGTTTCCCGGAACCTTTAGAGTTCGTCTTGAACAGTCGTACGAGGTTTTGATAAAGTAAACTACTTAATATTATAATAGGGGTAAAATTGAGGGGGTTTGTAGAAGGTAATTTTTGGAACTACTGATCCGATTACAATTTTTTTCCACTAGGTACACTATTGCCAAGTTCCATAGGATATGTTTTTCGGTAAAACACGTCGTCGAAGTCGCAAGCAGAAGCTCGAAAATCGTTATTGAACTTACTATGTCATTTTATTGGCAAAATACTAATTCTATTGGTAATGATACCAAGTGAACTATCACTGCTGCAACTTATTTATACAAATTAGTACTTCATTTATTTAAAGAAATAAAATAAAGCACCAGGGCCCTATATATAAACGTTTCAAACGGAACCAATAGTGAAAAGCAAGCACACTTTTGCCACCATTTTTTATCAAAAGTCATTTCAGGGTTGCCACAACTCAAAAGCATAAAATGTTTAAATATGACGAAGTTGCAAGTCAACCCACAAATAATATTAGTTAAATAGTCGATTATTGTGTATGCTAACACAATGAAAATGACTAAATGAATGTGATCACTACCTACTGATCCTCCTGACGTCCATGTCATGAAATACCTTCTCACAATCTCCGTATACAGAAACCTTACAACTGTAAATAACTGGGAAACAGAATTCTATAAAATGAGCACCTCCAAGGCTCCGACGTTCCCTGAAAGCCTGGCTACAAGGCTGTGACCCGAATCTGAGCTATTTTCTTAGGATAAAGAATATAAAATAATGCACAGCACTAGTGGATAATGTGACGTAATGCGCAAAGTTTATGCTGAAATTCTTTTAGCCCGTCCCCACCTAAGGCGCGGCCAACTAGTTCCGCGCGGACTCTATTAATCGTTTTTTTTTTATTGCTGTGTGGGTCAGCTCTTGACGTCCATCACGCCATATAGAAAGCGATGAATGAGGTCTATGATAGAACGAGCGTGCCCAGAATATGCCTGTTCACTCTTGCTATGAAGGCAGATGTTTGTGAAGAGTAGTCTTTATAGCATAGAACGCGTTTTTAAAGACTATAACATCACCAGGCAAGATCCTTTCCTTTTAATAGAGAAGCAACGAGCATTGCTAACACTTTATCACTGGATGTTACAGATTTTCTTAGTCAAAGTCAAAGTCAAAGATCTTTATTGTGAGGCAGTGGTTACAAAGTTGTTATTGAGTTTTGGTGTGCGTTTGCACTGCTCCACCATGTTAGGCATACAATAGTTTGAAAACAATTTTTTATAACCTAAGTTTATGTGATTATAATAAATTATATTGATTATATTCATTCAATTTTGGTTCTGAAGTTTCTCTAGGTGTGTTCCTTCACCGTAAGTTACTGGTGTCCTCGATTTTACAACTTAGATATGATATCATTACAGTCAACAAAACAGTAACTATTGGAAATCCATTAGTTTTTATTGTTCCCAATGGTGCGTTCGTTCCGACTAGCTAGCTAGACTGTTTAGTTAGTAAATGGACGTAAAATAGAAAGTCTAGACGAGCTTTTAGTCTAGACTTATTGTCATGAAGATATATTATCTAGACTACATTCATCAGTCGTATACAAAAGACGTATTTCCAGGTCGGGCTAAGTAAGACTCATGGTACAGACGCCAGCACATCAAGTTACTACAATCTGTCAGATTTCTTTAATAGATTTTCGACTTTATTGCTAAAACATAAGGTTCAAGGTTGATTGGGAAAATCTGACAGTTTCGGGTAGGTTGACCTGCTGGCGTCCGTACTAGAAAGTACAGTGGGGTTTTAGTCGGTGGGAGTCCGACATAAACCTCCGTTATTCCTAGACGGAGGGTATCCAAGAGGATATCCAAAAGAAAAAAAAACAAAACTGGCCAAGTGCGAGACGGACACGCACACGAAGGGTTCCGTACCACAAGGCAAAAACGCCGAAAAAAACATCATTGGTTACAAACTTCCAACCTTAACTATAATTGAATATCATTAAGGCCGTAAGTTGACCGGCCGCCGTTTAGTTAAACGGCTAGGCGGTTAACGAATGACAGCCGGGACAAACGACTTAACGTGCTTTCCGAGGCACGGAGCTTGGTAGGTATATGAAGATGGTCACCCATTCACGGACCAACCGCGGCAAGCGTAGCTTAACCTGATCGATCGACCTGTGCGGCTGTTATTACTTAGCATAAGCCATCTCTATCAGGTTGTATTTATAAAGTTAAGATTTTGCGAGATACCTTAGTGAATCCCCCTTAAAATATTTCACAATAACCGATTGTTAACAGTGTTCACAAAGTTCCGGAACGTTTCAAACTTGTGTCTGGGTTTGGTCCAAACTAATCTATAGATCGAACTTAGCCTGTAAAGCCTGTGGAGCTTGTAAGTTGAAACTTGTAAGACATTTAGCATTAAGTATTCATTGCTCTGTTGGAACTTAGTTATGAGTTGAGGAGTCTAATCTAGTGGGTGATGGAGACGGTTCGTTGGCTTTTAGAGCTTCGAACGGGTACCTACTATTAATTGTTTTAGTCTCGTTTTGTTGTTTGCCATCAATGAAGATACGGACTCGTCTGAACGTAGTTCGAAACTTCGAAGTGAACCCCACACCGCATTAGTAAATTTTTTTGGACGAGCAAAAACACATTGGGAGTTTGGGAGTAGGGGCAACTGTCAAATCATGGCGTCATTCATTCTTAGGTCTGACCCCAAACTAATCTTATGTCCGTAGGAACGCAGTAGGAATTGTCTGTAAGTTCGGCCCAAAACTACGAATTTCGTGCTTAGCGAGTAGACCTTCAGGCTGTCAACAAAAGTCAGAACTTTTGTTGACAGCCTGAAGGTCTACACATAATTTTTTTGACAGTGACAGTTGTGACAGATCACTACTGTCACTGTCAAAAAAATAATGTCTAAGTCTGTCTAAGCATAGCACAGACTAAGAAGAGAAGTACAAGCATAGAAATAGCAATTAAATGTAAGAGATTAAAATATGATTGAATGTGATTTGCAAATGATACTGTGTTTGAGTTCACAGCGTGCGTGGGTGTGGAATTCAAATAACAATTGTTAATGAAAAAAAAACGCAGATGTTGAAGCATCATTATTACGGCAATATCATGGCGATAATGTTACTTTCAATGCGACAATTTTTTCATAATGGGCGATCCAAAAACCAAGTTCCATATTACGTATTTCATGTATGAACGTAAACGAATCAAAAGGAGTATGTAAAGAAAGAAAGGAAATACATTTATTTAGCACAGACTAAAAGACACATTACACCAGATAATCACCAGATGTAAGGATAGTAGCAGGTGGCGTTTTGTAGTATCTGCCTACCCCTACGAGAAGAGGGCGTGAGTTATAATTATATCTATGTACTAGCAGCGCCCCGTGGTTTCACCCGCATATATTTTTTTTGGTCGATCCCGTGCGTATATCGGGATAAAATGTCCTTCCCCGGGATGCAATCTATCTCTCTGCCAAATATCGAAATCCGTTCAGTGGTTTAGGCGTGAAAAGGTAACATACATACAGACAGACAGACAGACAGTCAGAGTTTCTTTCGAATTTATAATATTAGTATGGATTTACAAAAGTATTGACAGTCCAATTTCGATATATTAAATAATTAATTCTCAGTATAAATCTAAAAGCCTTCTCAGATTCTCCGCAGAACAATAACATTGCATTGCCCCAACTTCAATCCGTCTAAGTATATTGAGTCTGCAGTGTTTGTATTCCAAATAAAGTTATTTCAAGATTGATGTTATGCAAAGTTTTATTTTCTCGTTACGAGACGTGAGAATTTCTTTGTGATTTTTAGATTCGCATGCATGTTCAGAATAATTGAGGGGCCCGTGGCTATATAATAACAGCCGCACAGGTCGATCGATCAGGTTAAGCTACGCTTGCCGCGGTTGGTCTGTGGATGGGTGACCATCTTTACATACCGTGACCCCTCCGTGCCTCGGAAAGCACGTTTAAGCCGTTGGTCCCGGCTGTCATTCGTGGATCTTTGACAGTCGTTACGGGTAGTCAGAAGCCTGAAAGTCTGACAACCAGTCTTACTAAGGGGTACTTCTGTGTAAACAATGTTCGTTGTTTTTCCCTCGGTCTCATTCAATATGTAAATACAGCGAGTCAGGACTGGTGACGCGGGAGCAAGCGACGTACTCGTACAGTTGTCCGTGTGAGATGCAGCTCGTCCTGAGGTCGACACCCGTAGCCTTCAGTGTCTGACCCTGTGACTTATTTATTGTCATTGCGAAGCACACGCTCACAGGAAACTGCACGCGCTTGAATTGAAAGGGGTAATTGTGGCCGGGTGTCACTATTGCCAGGATCGCCCAGAAGACACGATGGAGCACACGGTGGAGGTCTGCCCCGCTTGGGCGGAGCACCGCCGTGTCCTCGTAGAGGCGATCGGCAGCGGCGGCGACCTCTCGCGCCCGGCCCTGGTGCAAGCCATGCTCCGGGGCGAGAGGGAGTGGGAGGCAGTCACCTCCTTCTGCGAAGCAGTCATGCTAGCGAAGGAGGTGGCGGGACGGCTCAGGGAGAGAGCCTCCCGTCCCAGCCGCCGCGGGAGACGCTCCGGGCGTCGGGAGCCGCGCGACGACTCCCGGCCACCGTAGGCGCGGGCCTGCGGGCGGAGAGTAATGGGTAGCTCACCGTCCGATCAGGAACAGGCCCGTGCCGGACGGCGCGTACGTGTTCCACGCGCGCCTCAAAGAGATGTCAGCATCGAGGAGGGGCCCCATAGGGCCGAAGCCTGCCGGGTCAGCGGGATTGTCCGAAAGGGTTACCGCTGGCCCGGAACATAAAGGGCTAAGGAAGGAACACGGGTAGTCAGTAAGAGTCTGACACTCCCTTCCGCTCCACCCAGAGCGGGAGGGGGGTCATTTGATGATTTCCCATCCGGAAAAAAAAAAAAAAGGGGTATCGTATTACCCAGTAACTGGGTTGTGGAGGTTAGATAGCCATTCGCTCCATGTAAAATACTGGTATTCAGCTGCATCCGGTTAGACTGGCAGCCGACCCCAACATAGTTGGGAAAAGGCTAGGCAGATAATGATGCATGTTCAGAATAATGTATTTGCACCAAGAGACGAAACAGGTGATTTAATTTCGCCATTTCTTTTCTTATGTACCTAATATGTAGATAACATTATGAATCATAATGGACAGTTAACTTTTTAATCGTATCAAATCCCATTGGTGAAGGATTTTTCAGTAATTTTTTTTTCTCTGCTAAAATACGAATTAATCCAATCCAAATCCAATCCCAATCTCTTTGATTAAACTTACGTAGTGCAGCAAAAAAAAAAACACGGTCTGCCTTCACCATATTATGATTCATAATGTCATCCTTTTATGATTCTGCCAAAGTGGCCTATTTAGGACCCCTGGTAATGGCTTCAATACCTAATCCGAAAATTATTTTGGACTATATTGCATTGAGTTTAGTTTTGAACTAGCTATGCCCGCGACTTTGTTCACGTGCATGTCGGAAAACAAATTGGATTTCATGGGGTTTTTTTTGCGTGGAACTGTGATTCTTATTCTTAAATAAAAGTAAACTATTCCTTATAACTTATAATGCGTATGAAGTTTCATTAAAATCGGTTCGTTCATTTCGAACAAGGGCTTGAAAGTTTGTATGAAATGCCGTACGTCGTTTATATACACTCTTAAATTCGAATGACATCTCCGATTTCTTGTTCCCCACTTTCGTCCATTTGCACATTATTTATCCGTGCTCCGCCTTCATCGTCATGAAAATTATGATCATCCTAAAAACAGCTTTAATATTATTTCTTTTTATTACTTTGGTGTTCCCGTGAAAATTATCTCCCAAACTTTTGAAGTCGTTACAAAATTCTGAAGCAAAACTCCATTGGGACGGGAATTTTTAAAAAGCAATAATTCTGCCGTCTTTTCCTAGGATGTTAAAGTAATTAAATTTGTTGGTGTTAAGTTCGTTTTCTTTGCAATTAGTTGCTCTGTACTCGGAGTACACGAGTACAAGGTAATTGTGATATAGCTGCTGCAGTTATTATATGCACTAGCTTTTTTCTTAATTAGGATTATGGAGACTGGAAGCTTCTAGTAAAGATCGTGAGTGCATTGTGTGGTTTGGATTGTTAAAGACTTGTTGGTGAAGACAATGGAAGAAAGATGAAGCTATGCAACCTCTTTAAGGATTGCAATCACACTTAGGTTCCGGGCTACTTCATCATCAGCTTAAAGCAGTCCACGCTGGACATAGGCCTCCCCAATTGCACGAAATATCGGGCAGCCGCAAAGTGTTGAAATGATAATACTGTTAACGAAAAGCTATTTTTTCAATTTTTTACCTTTCCTTACGGGGATTACATGACCTAAATGCAAAAAACGCAAGTTTTAGATACAATAAAAGTATATGATTGACTACAGTAAACAAAATCAGAAAAATATATGATATTCTTCAGGATATAAGCTAGGTAGATAGTGTATTGACAACATAATACAACTAATTTGACACGATGGAAAAAAATCATGAAGATACCTCTAAAAACTTTCTTTTTACAATAAAAACCATACTAATATAAATACAATCATTCTGATTTATTGTCAGATTATAATTATTCTACAAACAACATACTAAAACACGAGTGTTTTACTTTTTTAGTCAAAACAATAGATTTTTTGTAATTAAATCATTGCTTCATATTTTGCAATAAATTACCAGCGTTGTGTCATCGCGCTTCTCTTTCTTTTTTATGCAGTCTGACAGTGACCACGCTTTAGGTCATGTAAGCCCCTTAATCCGTAAGTTTCGAGTAGAAAGTTCATAAAATCTTTTCCAATGTAAACAACACCCGAAACGAGGTGTCCCGAAATTCCCGGTACTAAAATAGAATACACAAATTCGAGAGCAACGTAGTCGTAAGGTATCCCGAACCGCACTTGGACTCTCTTCTTTTCTCCCTTCTATTTTTCCTTGCGATTATTCTCGAAACAAAGCAACAGTAAATAGAATAAAAGCAAGCTTCTAGCGGCCATGTCACCCTGAAATATCGTTCTACGGTGCGCTGTAACAGAAAAGGACGCGAGATAAATTGTTGTTAGCTATCCTTGTCTACCCTTGACGAATGTTCTTTAAAAATGGGGTTTTATTAAAAATATTTTAAACGTATACGTCACTGCTCCGGGACGTGTGAGCGGGATAAGTTTTATTATATTTTGTTTCTAGGTTATTTCGCACGTCTTTTAGTTACGGCTCGAGATAAATCCAATTACTTTAAAGCTAAGGAAGAGGAAAGAAAAATAGAATATGGTTGTGTTTTTTTATGTTTTATACGTACACTGGTGGTTTTACAATCAATTTGGAGAATTGGTCTTTTGTTCCGTATTGGGTTTTAGTTTGTGGTTCTTTGCAACTGGAACTTTATTCTCGTAACTTGTGACTTTTATGTGTAAAGGATGATTTCCACCAAACGCATGCATAAACGCAGTACCTACATTTTGGTTCTCGATAATGATCATTCGAAATTGAGTAATTCGTCATGCAAGCTTCCAATGTTCCGTACATCGCAATGATGAACATTCCGAATGAAGTAATTCGTTATAGCAAACTTTCAAAGTTCCGTACCTACTTTGCGATGATGAACATTCTCAATTAAGTAATTCGTTATAGCAAACTTTCGAAGTTCCGTACTTCGCGATGATGAACATTCTCAATGAAGTAATTCGTTATAGTAAACTTTCGAAGATCCTTACTTCGCGATGATGAACATTCTAAATTAAGTATCAAATTCGTCATAGCGTAGGTACCTACCTTCGAACTCACGTAATTCGTACTTGTAAACTTTCTGAATACAGTACATCGATATTTCGAACTTCGAAATTCAGTATGACAGTCCGTGTACATTGCCAAGCCGCGCACAGCAGCTTGACCGCGGGCGTCTTCCGCGACACGCGATCGTAGCCGAAAGTATGCTGCGACGCGCGTACGGCTCCGTTCGCCTGTCGTCGTTTCTGATCGAATCCTTTCGGCTGTCGTTCAAGTTTTTCTTTTCCACTTCTGTGTTTTATGATTATTTTCTTCTTCTTCTAATGCAATAGCCAACAATACTACGTCAACTTCATCCATTTTCAAAAATTAGAACACGTCAACACGGTAGGAATGAAACTATTTGACTAGGCGCAGAAACAGGTACGTTCGCAAGCGACGTACGGAGCCGATCGTATGCGTCGACATCCTGCCGGACGCGAACAGCTGTCGCCGCATCCGTTCGTATCCTTTCCGATTCGATGCGATACGAGCCGTTTATAACGTCACGCTAGTAATCCCAGAAGGGTTAAGTAGAGGTGTGCCTATAGTACACCCACATTTCACCGATTATGTTAAAGTCCCATGTAATAGGGAGCTATTGCAATCAACCGGGCACAAATCCAGACTCCGGGCTGCTACTGAGAAATTCCAGATGGAAAAACTCAATCACACTTTGCCCGACTTGGGATTCGAACCCAGAACCTCATGCTCAGCAGTAGCGCTCACGACCACTGGACCAACGAGGCAGTTATTATTTTAGTCATATTTTTATTCACCCGCATAAGTGTCGATCCCGTGGGAATATCGGGATAAAAAGTATCCTATGTGTTAATCCAGGGTGTCAGCTACCTCTATACCAAATTTTATCAAAATTGGTCCAGCCGTTTGGACGTGAAGAAGTAACAAACATACAAACACACTCACAGACTTTCGCCCTTATAATATTAGTGTGATAACTACAAGTTATTTATACCTTTCGTTTCCTTTGTTCTAGTTACAACTCAAAACTGACGACCCTAGCGCTTCCCTCAGTGATATTCGAGCCTAAATTCCGAGGATCGGTGCGAAATTTGGTGTACTCTGACCTACCTGGACAGCCACCTCGGAGACAGGAGTTGAGGCATTCGAGAGATTTAAAGGTAAGTTTAGTGAGTAAGAATTACCGTTGTTACTGATTGAGTAGTAATTTTAGTACTATCTGATATTTTCAACCGGAATAAAGTCATATTGTTGTAATTTATTGTTTGTAGTTGTATTGTTGTTGTGTAAAGGAATTACATCGTGTAAGTACTGTAGCCCTCTACGGATGCTTCGTAAGGTGATAGGATAAAGGATAACAATATTTATGGGATTATAAAAGAAGAAGACACAGAACTGACTGAAGTGACAGTGGGCTGGTAATTTTACCTCCCAGTTAATTAACTAGAAGCTTTAATAAACTAACAATTATAATTAGCAACAACACAGTTTCCTTGCAAAAAGTTCGACAGTGTCTTTAAACAAAGTTACGAACATAAAACTTTGTTTGCGCCATTTTAACATTACTATTCAGCGTTTTCCTCGGCGAAAAATCAAAGTTCAAATAAAAAACTTAGTAGGTTAAAACAATCACAAGTCTCCCCAGAGTCGACAATAGGAAACTTATGAATAAATTCACTTGTGAAGTCATTGTTTTATGCTAATCTTATTTACTTTGAGGTCCGGACTAAATCAGACGAGTTTAACAGACACACCCACTCGTTCTTCTTAAGTTTTCACGCCCGTAGATCGTAAAAGGTATAGGCAGAATCTCATGTTAGGTGGATAAAATTCTATGTAGTTGCGACGAGCTGATGGTATTTGTATGGGGGATTTTAATGTAGCAGGTCGGTACTAGCTTTTAGACAAAGCCGTTTGGGTAGTGAACTTAAGTATTCAATCAAAAGATAACAGCTTTTTAATGTGTGTTGTTCTACATAACGGAGGCACAAAATACAGATAGTACAGAAGGCAATCACATGTATGTACTTCACTTTTCATACCTACGCTCGGCGGTCGCGCTAGGGTTGTCAACTTTGGCTTATGCACAAAAAACCATCGTGGTAGTGGCACTCGTATCTAGTTGTTTGATTTATTGTTGAGCTTATTCTACAATATTAAAACAAAACAATAAACATAGTATTACAATACAAAAAGTTTACTTTTTGATGCCCTATGATCATTTTGCTTATTTTTTTTTCTCATATAAATGTACATATTATTATTATTTTAAATAGGTATTAGCATAAATTATGTAAATATCATTTGATCGTTATATTAAATAAACAAAAGTTTACTGAACAAAAACATATCAAATTTTACATTTGTCAATTTTCACTATCGAAAATCCCTAATAACTTCAAAACGGATTACCCTATTTACACAATTTATTTTGCCCTATCCGTTTTAGACCTAAACTTATCAAATGACACTAAAAACAACACAATATCTACACAAACAAAAAATCATGTTTTCAACTTACTTAATAGTTGGTGGCGTGAATTTACCTTAAAAAAAAGTTACTTCGTTTATTCTGATTCAAAATAGGAACCAAACTATTATATAAATCGAGCTTTTTTTTACCCGGGTATAAATCGAGCTTAGATAGGCATTTTTTGTTGCTCTATTTTTGCACTTCACAGACGCGTGTCTCAAGCGGATGGCACTCGCACTCGCACTACTCCCAACCCATCCGAGATAACGTGTCCGTAAGCGGTGTCTATGTGTGCGTTGCTCGAGCCCACTTTGTATGTAGATTGCCTTCTGTACTATGTGTATTTTGTGACGGAGCTGTTTTGTAAAACAACTAGCGGCTTTGTAAAACAGCGGTTTCTTCATTTCATCTGCGACATATATAATATACCAAAAGCTTCTTTGTCTAAAAACATTATGGGCATTTCATCAAAGATTGCCGCGTTATACATTACCTACAGATAATGTTCAAATACTCCGCGCTCTTTCAACAAAATCATAAACATCGCAATTTGCAAGCCATTGTCGTTGCTTCAGGGCACGAACCCATGGGAATTTGTACTTTAAATCGGTTGGAAAACGGTTGATTTTCTCGGTCTTATAAGTAGGTTTTGCCAAGTTGGATTTAACAAAGAAATTCCATTGAGCGTTGGTTTAACCTTAGTCATGGTTTTGTTGTGTGTGGTACAAGTGCAAAACGCTCTTATAATTCTTATTTACCAACAGCTTCTATGTATAATATAACTTAAGTACGTGACGATAGCCTCGACTTACTCATTCACCAATTACAGGTCAGTCAAATCATAGAAATAGCTGGATACCACTTAATAACAATAAGGCTCTAGAATTTGGAAATTATAGCAAAATACTCCTAAAAGTTAAGATTAATAACAAAAATTAATTATAATACGAACTTTATTATAATTATTTTTTTGAAAAAATGCCTAACAAAATAATAATAAAATCAACCAATATGATATCTTGAATTCTTGCCAAGAAGCTTTATAAACCACGAAAATTTCGACGACTGCGTCTGTCAACGGAAGCTCCAATTCGTTACGATATATAGCCAATATACACGCTGTAAGTGAATTCAGCGTACAACGTTTGTCGGTTATTAAAAAAAACAGCTGTATCATTGAACAGGCTTCGGGATGCTTTCCCCAGTCCGTCCTTTTCTTCCCTGTTTTAAATTCTCCGCCACTTGCACTCGCCCATCGCTGTGAGTGCGACAAGGACAACGCATCGCTCCCGCCATCTGACGACGTGAAGAAAAACGTTAGTTCGAACTTAACGAGAAGACCGGCCGGCAACAAAACTGCGCCCGCGATGGAAAAACACAAAAATATCGCGAAATACGACTGCTAGTGTGGTGATCTTCTGGCTCCCAGAATCCCGTGAGTACCTGACCTCTTCCAATTTACATCCTTTAGCCTGTTTCTGAGTAGGAGACTTCAAAAGCGTCCTTGGCTATACGCGATACTCAATCAATCATACAAAAGTGCAATACCTATACGGACAAAATGTATGGAACAGCTGATTTTTTCAACACTGGGTGGGTCTTCACGTCTTGTAATGAATTGCAAACTTTAAACTAATCAACAACACCAAACAATTGCATGTCGGTACCAAATTATCTGCTAAACACCTTGCAACATTATAGCCGTGTTTACTAGCAAAATAGTTTATACGCATTAATGTAACACCGCGATAGTATCAGAATTAATTCCAACAGGCAACTGATTGCTATAGGTACGCTAATGCACAGAGCTCTCCATGTGCTTAAACCGCTTTAACGAACGATCCCGCTGGGGTAATGCCATAATCACCAGCTGCCAGCAATAGAGATCGCAATACGATGTTACGTATACTAATACATAATTATTAACCCCAGTAATTCCATCAACTAGTATACTATACTGGTTGCAGTGGCGTGCCTAGGGGTCAAAATTAGGGCAAGCCAACAGATTTTCAAGGTATAAAAAAAACGCCCAACTGAGGGATTGGCTGATTTTCTTGTTGTTAATGGTTGTTAGTAGTACTAACATCATTATTATAATTTTGGTAAGAAAACCTTTAAAATACGAAGACCAGGTACTACTTATTTCAAGCATCAGTACGTAATTGTCATAAACGCCATCTATATTAATGAATGCGTAAAATAAATGAACCACAGCGCTTGGCCGGACCTTTTTTCATTTTGCTTGTCACTTGCAAAATTTGTTCAATCAAAATGCACTAGATGGCCTCCAAATTTTACTATCGATTTATTGTTATTTTCTCGTACGCATTATTTTATGAATTAGGTACTTACATTTTAAAGTCAATTGATAATTTTAACATAGGTTTTTCATATCATATTCATACCTAATAAACGATCGAATGAGTAGGTACCTATTTTATTTATTCTGTCTTCTTGACTGACAAAAATACTTGTTTTTATTTCCGAGAAGTAACTACCGACAGTCCGACAGTAATTTAAGATTGGCTACGGTGAAGTAGAGTTATTTATTGGCAGAAAATTGCAGAAAACTCAATGTATTTACGTAGGTACCTTTTCGATGACAGATTCCGAACACAATGATAAAAGAACACTATATTCATTAACCATTTACAAAATCATAGGGAATGACATCACCAATCACCACAATCAATATTTTTTTCAAATAATAAAACTAATTCTCAAAGTATTCAAAACTTCAAAACAATAACAATTTGTTTGAGTCGCGTCGTGTCATCGACTCATCGCGCCCGCCACACGTGCTTTCGCAACTAACTTTACGCAGGTCAACGCAACGCGCGGAATCGCGGATAGTGCATTTGCGCGAACTTCATGCCTCTCAAAAGCCTGGCTTTTCATTTCATAGAACTCTGTGTCTATGTACTTACCAATATATCAACAAATGTAAACGTTTCTATAGCAATTTGTATGCGAAAACTGCGAGACAGAGAAAGGAAAGGAAAGCCAGGTAAAAGCCAGACTAAGTGTGAGCGAGATGGCGCATTTGAACGCATTGTATAGCGTTTAGAGCCGAATTCCGAATTTGGCGCGAACCTAGCCCAAAGTTAGCGCTAGTTCGGATTTCGAAATGGTATTCCTATGTCATGAATGTTTGAGTTCGAGTTAATTGACTGGAATTTTTTGAATACCTATATTTTTAATTGATTTTGTTGTTGTGAATTATGATTTTATTAGGGCAAGCCGGGCTTCTCTGCTTCTATGAAGGTACCGCCACTGACTGGTTGATGGAATTACTGGGGTGGTTTCCAATAATTGACTGTAAATCTCTATAGCTACCAGTGGCGAAGGTTCCATAAAACTCGATTCCTACCGGCTTCCCTTTGAAAAATGGCACGGTCAGTATTCTATAGACAAATAGTATAATCATATTAAAGACTGGCTGACCCGGCAAACGTTGTTTTGCCATATAAATTATTTCTAGCTGCCCGGCGCTACTTCGTTCGCGTGGTGTCCTACCCCTTACCCTACCCTACCCCTACCCTACTCCTACACTACTCCTACCCTACTCCTAACCTACTCCTACCCTACTCCCATAAGTAAATAAAAGTATTAAATAACCTAATTACTAAGTATTAAATAATAATCTAAATCCGTCTAAAACCGAATAAAAAAAACCGGATAAAAAGTGAAAATGTTCTCTACTAACTTTTTAGACCTTTGTATCCTGCTTATGCGTATGAAGTTTCATTAAAATCGGTTCATTAATTTCGAAAAATAAAGCTTGAAAGTTTGTATGAAATGCCGTACGGCGTAAACGCTCATAAGGAAACACTTTAAACGCTAGCTCTTATGATTAGAAAAAAAAAAATGTTTTTTTTTTATTTTGTTTTTTAAATAAAATGTTAGTATATCTCTTATGATTAGACCACACTTAAATCGCGGAACCTCCCTCCCGCCCAGAATAAATTAAACACGACAGCTCTATCGCTTCATTTTTGTCTACGAGACTATGGAGCCACTCCACCATACTATTAAATTTATTATTTATCAGACAATATTCTTAGTTTACTGTGGCCGATAGATTTGTAGAACTGTCTAGAGAAATATAGGTTGGCAATTTTCCGATCAATAAATATGATTATTATAATGACTATAAATAAATATAGAATATAGAGAATAGTCGATAGATTTGTAGAACTGTCTAGAGAAATATAGGTTGGCAATTTTCCGATCAATAAATATGATTATGATAATGACTATAAATATAATGATTATTATAGTGGGGTCCAAAACACACGCCGCATAGTTCCAAATGTTTGAATGTTTTTATTGATTAATTCAATCTATGACTTATCATAAAAACTGAGGACAATCTGATTATTTTTAATCATAATGTGGCATAACAGCTGAAGTGGAAAAATGACAACTAAATGGAGGCCACTGTACAGACGCCAGCAAATCAAGCTACCCGAAACTGTCAAATTTTCCCAATCAACTTTGAACCTTATGCTTCAGCGATAAAGTTAAAAATCTATTAAAGAAATTTGACAGATTGAAGTAGCTTGATGTGCTGACGTCTGTACACTCGCCCCTTCTTCCCATGGCGGCAGGCAGAAACTACACAGCGCCATCTGCTATGCTCCTTACATAGTCCTTTTGCCTCGTTTACGTTCATACATCTGGTCATACACGCACGCTGGGTCCGAGTACTACACTTTTTGTGAATGTAAAATTAAAGTGTTGTAACATGGCAAGAGGCAGAAGAAAGATTGGGCGATTAATCAAATGAAATTGGTACCGTCAGAAAAAATTAACGCAGGGGGCGTTGATATTTTTCGTCGGTTATTAAAGAACCTAATACAGCTATGACTTCCGGAGCCGAAACGTGGGCACTCACGGTACGGCTGGTTCATAAATTCAAGGTCGCTCAGTGAGCTATGGAACGGGCTAAGCTTGGAGTCTCTCGATCGAATCCGCAACGAGGCGATCCGGCAGAGAACCAAAATTGTCGACATAGTTCACAGAATAAGCAAGCTGAAGTGGCAATGGGCCGGCCATATTAGCCGTAGAACCGATGACCGTTGGGGTAGACGTGTTTTTGAGTGGAGACCGCAAATCGGTAAACGTAAGATAAACTCATGGTGCCGTAACTAGGGCGGTGCCAGCGGTGCCCAGGCACAGGGCGCAGACCCTGGAGGGGCGCAGAAATGACCAGACCAGTGCCACATTCACCAGTCCTTTAATTTTTTTGACAGTAGAACACATTGCCAAGTAGCCTTGAATCTTTACTATCTGTACTGATCAGTATTTGGTGTCATTTGTGTCTTGTCTAATTGTGAATTTTGACAAATATTTTTAAATAAACGTTTTTTCACCTAATTTATAAACGCAATTTATTTGAACTTCTCAAAACTTTACCAAGCACTTAAAATTAAGTTTACAAAAACTTAGTTGTTGGATGATAGATTTATTTTTATAGACAATCCATTTTATTGTCAGAACCGGTAATGATTAGAAAATATTTCAAGGGCGCGGTTATAGCAGTTCGCACCGGGCGCATAAAAGGCTAATTACGGCACTGCTGAGTCATGGAAGCGCAGTAGAAAACTGCGCTTCCATGAGTTTTCTTATAATATAGATACTCACCTACAGTTTGACATTTAGCCACCACTCCCCAATAAATCAAGCCGCAGTATAATGACATAGATATAAGATATAATCTGCCCTGTTCATGCCCTTGAGCTAGTTCCATCATTTGCTTGGCCGCCCACTATAATCGCCTCTCGCCTCCGCTCCAGACTAATTGCGGAAAAGCAGTATTTTTACGTATTTCGGAAACTTTTTCAGGGCTGAAATCTGAGTGTTACTGTACCTAGTATTTTGTAAGTAAGTACGAATATTTCAAATTCTGTCTAATAAAAAAAGATTTTGTCATGCAAAAGTAACGCTAACGAGTTACCCTTTGTTGCCCTTGTTACTACCGGTTGTAATCCGTTAATTTTGATTACCCTTCCTACTACTCCATCATAATCGATTTTTGTTTGTTTGTTTACTTTGGATACATGGAATTAGTATGAACGAGCACTATATTTTGGATAAGAATGGAGACCATGGAATTAGTATGTACTATTTGGAGACGAAATGCACAGATAAAAAATCGATTCGCTAAAAATATCCTTTTGCAACATAGTAAAAAAAAACATTAAAGTGGTTTATGTAAACCACAATATTTTAACGCAATAATTAATTAATGTATTATCAAAAGCTCCTCTTAATCTAGACCAATAATTAAAATGATAATACCGTTCGTCTACCATATTTACAGCCAAAGGCAACAAATGAAAAAAGGTATAGGTAACAAATGAAATACTGTTTCCAAAATAAACCACACAAGGGTGATTTTTGTTTTTTGTTTCTACTGTCCCACTGCTGGGCAAAGGCCTTCCCCAAGTCCTTCCAGGAACTCTTTTCCTGTCGACCCAGAAAGCGGTGGCGAGATGACCTGGACGCCTACCGCGAGGGTTGGTTTGAGGTCGAATTTTTGACAGATTGACATATTTCTGGCAAACAATATATAAAACGTAAATATCAAGCTTGTTTTCCTCGAACATTCTTAAAATTACGAGAAATTGCTCCTTTGATTAGATCAAACTACTATAGAACACACTGACCAGCAAGAGCTTATTTCAATCCCCAGGGATGGGGGGGGGGGGTTGGTGGCGGGGGGTTCAGGGGATCAGACCGACTGGAATAAATTGCACCATTAACATAAACCCACTGAAAACAAAAGAACAACTAAACTTCAAAAAAAGAACGGGGCCAGGGGGCTTACTATCACCTTTTATAAAAACGTTCAATTTCCATTCAGTTCAAAAGCAGGCCTACTTCTGCTCTGCTAATAATCGTACTAGGAGAGTATTAAAAGTGAACGACTATTGCACGAATTTCACCGAAGTTGAATGGTAATGCTTGTCTGTGGCCTGCTGTAACGCCATTGTCTTTTTAATAGGCATCGTTCAAAAACTTAAATCTCCTATTACCGGTTTTTTGAAAATAATAGAAACATGATTTTCTTAGGTATATACATATTCTAACTATGATTATGTATAACAAATTACCTTGATACCATATCTAAAAGCACTATAGAGCTCAATTTCACGTTCAAAACAACTTTGTAACTTTGAAAGATTGAATGTGATTTTGAACGTGTGTGGTTACGTCGTGCAACAATTTAAAAAAAAAATGTATTTTTGCGCGCCAAATAAATAATAATTATTGGTTTGTATGTTTGTATTGTCTTCACAATGTCGTAAGTTTGTTTACATGATGAAAATATCATAATGGTGTACTTAATTTACGCATTTTTAATTGGATTGGAATGTCGCTCAGATTTTATAACAATTAATGTGGTGAATTTTATTTCTAGTAAAACACGAACAAGTCGTGTTATTATGACCCAACTGCTTCGCCGGGAGTTCTTAAATAATCCTAGAGAAATAAATGCAGTTAGGTATAACAAATCCTTCCAAGCATGGGAACATAGCAAAATAATGTGGAAAATGGTTGCAGAGAGAAGATAGTATTTTTGGGCCCGCTATAGTGTAACCTCTATTAATTAATACCTAAAAAAAATAACCTTAATATCATTTTAAATTGTCGATTTTTGAAATAAAGTTTAACCTGGATCACGAAATCGCAATAAAAAGAAAATGTTTTGATAAATGCACTCAATTGATTCAATTCCCGTTATGGTCGTCAGTGTAATAAATACGTGTATTGAAGCGTATATTTTAACTATTTTAAATAAAAATATATTATATTCCTATTATATTTATACAGATCGAGGTGGTAACCAAATCTATTTTTAGAAAAACCATTGCCGCTGCAGCAGGTCCTCCTGTGTTTAATCCCATTTTTTTAAGTTTACACTCTCGAGTTTAGTAAAAACATCGTGAAACGGATTGCAGTTTTTGGTTTCTTGTCAGTTTGACTCTAGTGTTGTACTCAGTTATTAACGGTTGCTACATATTAGTACTTAATCTGTGATTAACGGTCAGGCACTCGATTGTCCCGATTATGTAGTTCGAAAACTCAATTCAAGTTGAATCTAAGGTAGGTACGGACGCCAGCACATCAAGTTACTACAATCTGTCAGATTTCTTTAATAGATTTTCGACTTTATTGCTAAAGCATAAGGTTCAAGGTTGATTGGGAAAATCTGACAGTTTCGGGTAGGTTGACCTGCTGGCGTCTGTACTAGAGGTAACCTCCCTCCAGTACCTACCTTAAAGCAAGATCCAGAAAAAAAGGTTACTTGCTCTGTGATCCAGAATAAAGCAACCGTTCTTTATTGGTACATACATTTGATTTAAGTCAGTAACATTCAACTAAGATCGGCTTTGTAAAGAGTGTTTCTCCTACTCACATTCCACTGTCAATGAGAAAATCAATGACGATACGACGACGATTTTAATGACAAATTACACGTTATCAACTTCTCCCCAGCGAAAGCACTAGGAAGTGGTGAAGGGCGGGCGTTTTGGGCGACTTTCTTTTGTAATTTTGACATTCAAAAAGTGATGATTCTCAGCTTAGTTTGAATACTTTATCTAATCGCGACTACATCAAGTGGCACATCGAGAGAAAATGGACTCGATCCTTTATTTAGAGTAATGAGTTACATATTATAATCAAGCTGCAGCACTATCTATCTGACACTGTCAAAAAGACAAGTGTCAAGAAGTGTCCAAAAACATTTCATTCATATAATATACAGCATCATATTGTAGTCTTTGATTTAGTCAGTTTCTTTCGAATTGCATGAAATTGATATTTCTGTTTTCCTGTGTGTAATTGAAGGGTTATCTTCACGACGGTACAGCATTTACTCCAGAAGGATGTTGTGTTAATAATAATTGTTCAGTAAGATTTCAACGCAATGTGCGAAGACATTGTTGGCGTTGGCTGTTGTGCTTGGTGCACATGTAGACATGGTATCAAGATGAGAAGTGGAGCGACCTGCATAATTTTAGATGAAATACTATTTACTTATAAGTCGTCCGACGTTGAAATTGTTATCCTACATATTAGTAATAAAAATATTTTGTTAATTATGTGATTTTTGATTTCATGAACCGTTTTATACACCTTTAAATTGTTTAATCCTACTATTTATTACTGAAAAGTGCACTATTTTACTAAATTATAAAACCGAGGCCAAACTACTCACTAAACAATAGCTGTTTTAGTGTGCTCTATGATAAGATCGTATTTCTCAGTAGGTATTCCCGTTCGACAAGTTGAACTATTCTTTATTACCACTGTAATGTAGACATCCTAGGGAACAAATAAACCTGCAGCTTGTGACACTGAAGTAAAATTGTGCATTGAGTGGCGTGGGTCATCTTGCAGCTTCGCCCTCGATGCGGCTGGCTATAGTCCTGCGGAGGCGCGATGCCAGTCAGTCAGTGAATACAGCATTCGCAACAGGGTCGGTTTTAAGCAACCAGTAATAATCAATAATGTCTCATTTAGAGCTGTATCCACTAACTTAGCGTGGGCTGATCGGCTCCATACTGGACAGGCCTGCGGAAAAACAAAGCGCCATTCCAGTTGTTCGCACGACTTGAGCAGATACCTCCCATCTGGTGGATGTTAGGCGACAGAGTAAGTGATTTCTGGGATGCACTTTCTGTTTGACATTTTCGCAGTTTCTCCGGGAGGGACCTATCCAAAGTGATGCCAAGATACTTTGGGTGAGTACTGTAGCCAATGTAGGTGATTGGAACCTCTTGCCATGAGATATTTAATGTTCGTCCCGCTTTTCTGTTACGAACGTGGAATGCGCATGACTGCGTTTTAGAGGGATTTGGTTTCAGGGCGTTGCTGAGATGGCGGTGGAAAGGTTGTTTTCAATCTCCTCAAAGTGAGTGGCTTGGCAAGAGGTCTGCGTACAGAAAGAGGGTTGTGTTTGAGCTCACCGGTTGATCATTAGTGTAGATGTTAAAGAGCAGAGGGGCCAGTACATTGATTACACTAGGCATTGCTACGTGTGGTCACTATTATTTTATTTTTAGTAGGTACTAGGTCAAATAAGAAAAATATTGATTCATAAATTCCCTTTATTCATTTCAAAAGGGTTATTTATTTTCCTAGTGCGACGCCGCGCCGTCGTCGGTCGGTTTCTTTTTTCTATTCGATATTTACTCTCCAAATATTTCGTGCTCGTCACACATCTACAAAAGAATTAGAGAAATAATAAAAGTAAGTGTTGTATGGGCACTGAATTACAAAACAAAGTTGAAAAAGCTCGTCTAATAGTAACTTATTCAAGATGGTTATAATTTGACGTTACAAACGTTCAGCAGTCGTTTTACTGTTGTCAATTAGCACGCCATAGTATAAAATTCTATACAAAAAACAAGGTGAACAGTTTTTGTAAACGTCAGCGTAGCAGGCCTGTTGCAGGCCTGCTAATAAGACCGCATAGTACAAAAAAGCAATGCAGTTCAACTTCTGCCCTGCTTTAAGAGGTGATAGTAAGCCCCCAGAAATCAACCCTCCAAAGGTCGCCGTACAAATTATTCACAGTAAAGTTTTTAGCTGTACAATATTGTCTCTGTTAACCCTCAGATTTAATCTGTCTATATAGCCGAGGTTGGCGGGGTCAGGCGATGGAAGTCGGCACCTCGGGGTCTTGTGTTACGTGTCAACAAAAGGTTATTGTTATAAATAGATGAATGTCAATCGATGTTGTTGAGGTCTCGTGAATGGGAATGTGAATTCTAAATGAAAATTACTTAGTTGAGAACTTGGCTTTCTTTTGAACGAATTACTTCTTTAAAATCAATCTGTTTAGCCTTTTCACAACTATGTTGGGGGCGGCTTCGGATGCAGCTGAATACCAGTATTTTACTTGGATTGACTGCCTATCTGACCATATGAGTTACTGGGTAATAACCCAGTAACCGGGTTGTGGAAATCATGTGGTTGTGGGCTTCTGACTACCCGTAACCACTGAAAGTAACGAAAAATTATTTCTAGAGATACGTACAGACGCCAGCACATCAAGCTACCCGAGACGGTCAAATTTTCCCAATCAACTTTGAAGCTTATGCTTTAGCGATAAAGTTGAAAATCAATTAAAGAAATTTGACAGATTGTAGTAGCTTGATGTGCTGGAGTCTGTACAGTGGCTTCCAATAGTTAGTTGACATTTTCCACTACTGAATAAGGGCTGATTTTTCCAACGCTAAATAACTTTATCGGAGGAATAATTTTGAATTTTTGACAGTTCTTCCATACAAAAACTGTCAGATGTCAATTTTATTCCACGAATAAAAATTATCGGTCGATTGAAAAATCAGTCTTTAGTCAATAAAAACTTTATAGCAGTTCAACCTTATGGATCACCATAATATTAAATCATAATATGGTGTGTCACAGCTGAAGTGGAAAACTAGTGGAAAACTGTCAACTAACTTTTAGAGGCCACTGCAAGTACCTATTGGTTTCATAATTTTACTAGCTGCGCCCCACGGTTTCACCCGCATAAGTGTCGATCCCGTAAGAATATCGGCATAAAAAAAAAGGCTACTCCTTTATGTTAATTCAGGGTGTCAGCTACCTCCACACAAAATTTTATCAAAATTGGTCCAGCCGTGAAGAAGTAACAAACATAAACACAACACTCACAAACTTTCGCCTTTATAATATTAGCGTGATAACAGCGAAGACAACAAAACTCGTATTTCTGAACGAAGCTCTTCCGGTGACCTTTGCAATTAATTGTCAAAAGAGACATTGTGGTAATTACCAAACTGAGCGGATTGTTTACATCAGTTTGTTAGCATCAGCTGTGATCATCTGAAGGCTAAGTCTCGTAATTTAAAACGTTCAATTCTAGTCGCAGTCTCATCTTAGCGACAAACAAATGTAGGGAAATTAGAGGTACTTTTGACAGATTGAGAATGAGGTCAGACTGTGAACGTTCTTAAAATTACGAGAATTGCACTTCTAATCAGGGAACGCTGCCCATCCTTCTGACGTAATCTTTTAATGGCATCAATGGGAAAGAGCTCCTATTTAACCACTTTTCTTTGTATAAACGTATCTACACACAACAATTCTTTATCTTCTTCTCACAGAATTGGCCCAGAATTTTGCTACGGAGTTGCACCTTCAGTAGCGTCCATCAGTTAATGTAACGTACAGACAGCAAGATACTCTGGACAAGTGTCCCATTGTTTGAATTCTACAACTGAAGGAGAGAGTCATACACGGTGGAGGTCTGCCCCGCTTGGGTGGAGCACCGCCGTGTCTTCGTAGAGGCGATCGGCAGCGGCGGCGACCTCTCGCGCCCGGCTCTGGTGCAAGCCATGCTCCGGGGCGAGAGGGAGTGGGAGGCAGTCACCTCCTTCTGCGAAGCAGTCATGCTAGCAAAGGAGGTGGCGGGACGGTTCAGAGAGAGAGCCTCCCGTCCCAGCCGCCGCAGGAGACGCTCCGGGCGTCGGGAGCCGCGTGACGACTTCCGGCCACCGTAGGCGCGGGCCTGCGGGCGGAGAGTAATGGGTAGCTCACCGTCCGATCAGGACCAGGCCCGTGCCGAACGGCGCGTACGTGTTCCACGCGCGCCTCAAAGAGATGTCAGCAGCAGAGAAGGGGCCCCTTAGGGCCGAAGCCTGCCGGGTTAGCGGGATTGTCCGAAAGGGTTACCGCTGGCCCGGAACATAAAGGGCTAAGGAAGGAACATGGGTGGGTTTTAGTCAGTAAAAGTCTGAAAGAAAAAGAAAGTCTCCCTTCCATTACAATCAATTACTGCCCAAGAACTACTTCACAGAGCATGCACAATCACATGCACCTAATATAATCTAACTAGCTTCTGCCCGCGACTTCGACCGCGTGGATTTTTTTGTCCCCCGGACCCACCCCATCGCATCGCATCATCTGCCCGCGCTAACACTTCGTTTTTGCTTAGCATTTGTTCTGACTTTTTTATTTTTGCTCGGCTCCTAAGGTCCTAGTCTATAGCCTTCCTCAAGAATGAGGCTATCAAATGCAAAAAGATTTTTTTGAAATCCGACTGGTAGGTCCAGAAATTAGCATATTCAAATAAGGTCTTCAGCTTTGTTATTAGTATTACATTACACTAATAGTAAAAAGGCGAAAGTTTGTGAGTGTCGGGGTGTGTTTATATGTTTGTTACTTCTTCACGCTCAAACGGTTCCACCAATTCTAATAAAATTTGGTATGGAGGTAGCTGACACCCTGTATTAACATATAGGCTACTTTTTATCCCGATATTCCCACGGGATCGAAACTTATGCGGGTGAAACCGCGGGGCGCAGCTTAGTACATAGATGTATTAGATGACCATGTGATGTCAAGACATGCACATACAAAAGCTCATATCGCTTCACCTTTATAACCCTCACAAGATTGCAATTTAAAACCTGTTCCACGCTATAATCTAATACTTGAACTATCGTCAAAGCGTACTCCGGATGTCATTAAGCTATCTACGAAACGTGCATAGACAGGAACGTAAAGAAGTGTTTCAATAATGCATAGCACTTTGTCTATGCCATGTCGTTTAGCGATAAGCGATGTCTAAGTGCGGATATTTTGTATGAACGTGATATGGATACTAGAGTAACCGTGGTCGTTTGAGGCAGTGCTCACGTCTTTATGTTTTCAGTGTGGTTTTTGAGAGCTTAGCTTTGAAAATGGCGGATGATGTTGATGATCTGTTTAGAGATTTTATAGGTAGCCGTTGGTCTCATGGTAGCAAGTGCGACTGCTGTGTGTGGGGTCCTGGGTTTGATTCTCAGATCGGGCAAAGTGTTATTGGGTTTTTCCATTTATTAGTAACAGCCCGGAGTTTGGAAGTTGGTGGTGTGATACCCCCGTGCCTCGGAAAGCACGTTAAGCCGTTGGTCCTGTGCCTGATCTCTCTCCGGTCGTGTCGGATTACGTACGGTGCCATCGGACGATGAGAGTAAGGGAAGAGAGAGTGCACCTGTGTCTGCGCTGCGCACACTCTTGTGCGCTGTAATCTCCCGCGCCGAAGGCTGGTCGCCGTTGAGACTGACCACTATGGCCGAAATACGCTCTAGAGGACTATTATTAGATTTTTTAGAAGTGATGACTTGTAATTGGCTGTCAGTCTCACACGCTATTTTTTATTTTGTTGGTTTTAGCTGTAAGTCATCCATAATAAATAAATAATTAGCTTCTGCCCGCAACTTCGTCCGCGTGAAATTTCATCCTCCTACCATTCACCCTCTTAGGGGTGGAAGTTCATAAAAACCCTTTCTTAGTGGATACCTACTCTTCACAAAGAGCACACCCTCCAAATTTCATGTCTCTACGACCAGCGGTTTAGGCTGTGCGTTGATATATCAGTCAGTCAGGACTTTTCATTTTATATAAAGAAGAAGATAGCTGAACTGTTCAAAAATCGCAATACAGTTTAGAAATTACTGTACAGTCGGTGGCCAACATTATCTAACCCACTTCTAGTGGGTCAGAAAATGTTGGTCACCGACTGTACTTGCGTGAAATTGCAAGGTTTGGTTTCCATTTTTCAGCTTTGTAAATCGAGTTGATTTCATACACTGTAGGCTGTATTGATTAAAAAAAAAGCACGTTGTTGACAGCTAATTTAATAAATGCCAAACCCTGTCCTCCATTTCTGGGAATTCATCATATCAATCCCATTAATTATAAAACGCTATTAAATATGAAACAAAATTTCCACTCACTCTTTCAGCCGAAAAATATTAAAATCAAGCGCTGAAAAGGTTGTATCATTAAAATATCCAATATTTTCCTTGTCAACGCTCATATCGGCTTTTCGTCTAGCGTGTTCAACATAAAGGGCAGGGTAATTCAATAACTTGAAAGCAAATGAGATACGCAAGCCGTTGGGTAAATCCACACATCTAAAAACATAAGATGGTTAACGAGAAGTCAGGGTGATGTAGGTTGGCGGAACCCTCCCTTAAATCTAGAGTAACTGGTTATTTCTTTGTTTTCTTCACGCAAACCTCTCTGGGAGGGAAGATTGAAAGCTATTGTTCATGTTATGAATTCTAGTTTTGGGAAATGTGCTTTTAGGTTAGGTGAAATGGTAAGGAGTTAAAATAATGTAAATTGGTTCGATAAATGGGTTGGTGCGTCATTCACTAGTCTTGGGAAAGAATGAGATATAGGTCAACTAAAACTAAGCTATAAAGCTAAATAAATTTCAGCAAAAACAGCAAAGTAAGAGTGAACAGGCATCTTCTGGGCACGCTTGTTCCATCATTACTTCATCCATCGCGTTCCATCAGGCGTGATCGAGATCAAGAGCAGGCCCATTCTGCAATCACATTATTAATATTATAAAGGCGAAAGTTTGTGAGGGGGTGTGTGTGTGTGTTTATATGTTTGTTACTTCTTCACGCTCAAACGGCTGGACCTATTTTGATAAAATTTTGTATGGAGATAGCTGACACCCTGGATTAACATATAGGCTACTTTTTATCCCGATATTCCCACGGGATCGACACTTATGCAGGTGAAACCGCGGGGAGCAGCTATAGTAATAATAAGGAAAAAGTTCGATTTACGGTCAAAGTACAGTATTAATAAAAAGCGTCTTTCATCACTTCTATGACGAGTTTCTTATTTAATACCATCGTAAAATGTCCCTTACTTAACACGTCTTTCCTACAAACCATTATTTAACTGCACTTTAAGAATTTTATGAACAAAACAATTTTTATAGTCACTCGTCTCAGAGCAAGTTAAAATAAAATGCCTTATTGTACAAGAACGTACTACATTATCAAGAAAATTGAATTTATCTTCAAAAGCATTAGAATAATGTATAAAGTGACAGTGCATGCTGAAATATTCCTTTTGTAGTCAGAATTTAAATGTGAAAATGTGACTCGACACGATAAATAGAAGTCAATGCGTTTTTTCACCCCGACCTCCCCTCGACCGTTACGTTCAAATATTTGACACTTGTTCATGTAAATGTCTTTGCAACTTTGATATTATTTTCCGTGAAATCGATGCTCGATGCGATACATAATTTGAGTTTGTGTTAAACTTTTTTGATTTTATTGTTGACTAGCAGCCCTTGTGGTAGTCAACTATACTACAAAACTCTATAGCACTCAGCAATAGTGTAGCTTTCTGACAGTGAAACAACTTTCGAAATCGGATCAGTATTTCCAGAGATTACCTCAAACTGACCAAATTAAACTTGAATACCTGTTGATGTGTCAGATTACAATGAACTGAGACAAATATTCACCAACATACAGGCTTGCCTAGTTTGGGGCCAATGTAAAATCTTTGTAATCTTTTAAGCAATAAAGTTTTATTTTTTTATTTTTTATTTTTTAACATCAAGAAAGACTCAGCTTCAAGAAAAACTCACAAATATATCACGGAAAGAAGAACTCGACTTACAGAAATATTTACTAGACCATTCACGATTAAAAGACCAAGATGTGTTGTGTGATCACAAATATATCACTACCAATTACTTCAGTTCTATCAAGAACACCTTTTTATACTATCAATGAAGATAATTACGTACTACCTAACCTAACTAACTTACTACACAAATAAATATAAAAACATAGGACACTTAGGCGTCGAAGTACTCGTCCGCATCGCTGTCATCCGGAAACGTGCCCAGAAGACTGGCAGCATTGCCACGTTGAATGGCAATGCTAATTCTTTGGCCAAAGAACGATCCAGCCCTCTGGTCACGTGAAGTGTCGACCAGCCGGCGAGAAATTTCCTTAAAAAGGAAATATAAAATTATGTAATTGGAGAGGCATAGCATAATTAGCCTATGGTGTTCCCACTGCTGGAACTCCAAGGATCCCACCTAAATTGGATGTACATCATCATCATCATCATCATCATCAGCCTATAGCAGTCCACTGCTGGACATAGGCCTCCCCTAATGAGCGCCATAGCGCCCTGTCTTCAGCTTGACGCATCCAGCATCTGCCTGCAGTCTTTCGCAGATCGTCATCCCACCTGGCCGGAGGGCGTCCCACACTACGTTTGCCGAGTCGTGGTCTCCACTCAAGAACTCGTTTACCCCAGCGGTTGTCGGTTCTTCGCGAGATATGGCCGGCCCACTGCCACTTCAGCTTGCTAATTCAATGATGATAATTTTACGTTAAGTTTAAAAAAACTGCAAAAAATCGTCATTGAAATCTTCGGAATCGTTGCTGGAAAGAGACTGCATGTGCTTCACGACAGTTTGTGAATTCTTTCTCGTAACGACCGACATTTTTCATCTGCAATGGCTTGGAATCTTACTTATCGGATATTCAGAATTCAGCAAAAAGTCGGCAAGGTTGATAGACTATTTCCTAATATTCCCACTGCTGAGGCACAGGCCTCCTCTCTGTGAGAGGGAGCGGCCCGTAATCCACCACGCAGGCCCAGTGCGGGTTGGTAGATGCACATGTCTTAGCAGCAGGTGTATTATCACCTGCTTTAACCTTTGTACCTATTATTTGTTTTAAGCAGTTTCAGGAACACAGTTGTGCTTAAAGTTTGGTTAGAACATTTTATCTCGCTAACTGACTTATGTTCCGTTCCCCCCCCTCGCGAAAGAAGCTATTTTAGTATAGCTCGTGCTGCTACTAGACAATGAGACAGCATTCACTAATAAATATTTGATAACTTAAAAAAAAAAGAAAACATACCATTACGCTTGTAATCCTTGAAGGATCGGGCAGAGGTGTACCTATAGTACACCCACATTTCACCAGTTATGTTTTAGTCCCATGTAAGAGACGGCGAGCCTATTGCCTTCAACTGGGCATACATCCAGACTCCAAGCAGTTACTGTGAAATTCCTGACGAAAAACCTCAATAACACTTTGCCCGACCTGGGACTCGAACCCAGGACCTCAAGCTTAGCAGTAGCGCTTGCGATCACTAGACCAACGAGGCAGCATTCACTAATAAATAATGGGTCTTAATTTTACACCAAAAATAAGAAAACTCCAATAAAATCTTCCATAATTACCCTCATATTAACAGAATCTACTTCCCACCAGAACTTTTGCTGTAAAAAATAAAATAAAAATCTCAGTCAACATCAATCAATTCACAAAGAGCCCGGAAGCTGAGCTCAGAAATCGCGAGTCACTCTTAAACGTTGACAATGCAAACGATCGCTGCTTTACATAGCCTGAGTGACTTCATAATTTTTTAACAAGCAGCAATGGATAATTGGACTTTTTATACTGTCGTTTGTGTATTAATCATTTTTGATGTTGTTAGAAAGTGAATAGAGGGAGAGGATGTTAATTGAAGCGTTTGTAAAGAACTTTCGAGTTCTTTACAAAATAACTTTTTTAATAATCACATTTCCATGTGATTATTTAAAAAGTTATTTTGTACGTATTAAACGCACATACAGGGACATAATTCGACAAGTTACCATAAACATTAAGGGCGATTTTCACCAAACTTTTATACCTAGAATAAATTATATTGACAGTTTTTCCTGAATAGAACTGTCAGACGTCAATTTTATTCCACGAAAAAAACATTTCTAACTTTGGTATAATCAGCAATAAATTAAAAAATACAATAAAATATCCTAACTTTAAATAAACCTGAGAGAGCAGCAAAGTGGTAATGGCCGCGACTTACGAGTTGTAGGTCGCAGGTTCGAACCCAGACAGGCGCTTTACTTTGTGTAAATTATTAAATCACCACTGCTCTCAAAACGGTGAAGGAAAACATCGTGAGGAAACCGGCATGTCTTAGAACCAAAAATTCGAAGACATGTGACATCTGCCAACCCGCACTGGGCCCGCGTGGTGGATTACGGCCCACTCCCTCTCACCGAGAGGAGGCCTGTGTCCCAGCAGTGGGAACATATAGGCTGATTATGTGTGTGATGAAGTAAAGAAAAAGAAGACGATAACAAACCAAATCAAAGCCACTTACTTCCAAAACTGTTTGACACACAACACAAAACATAACTTTCTCTTCAAACAGAAAACTCTTGCAAATATATCTACATATATTCCTAAAGGAAGAACATCGGATGTTATCAAAGCCAATAACGTCAAGCTTTATAGAGTCATATTGGAAATTGTAATGGCGTACAGGAAATAACAAGCTGGCTCTTTGCCTATACTAGCGAAAAAGTCAGTGCAGTCTATACTAGGTAGTAGTTCCTAGAACTAAGTTGATTGAGGTAATGAATATGTCATGGACCAAGTGATTATTAGGACATTATAAAAAATGCCCAGGCAGTTTGAAATATGCCCTATATGAGAGGGCAGTTTGATAACAACTATGGAAATAATCAAATCGACCGGGCATTTTTTATAATGCCAGTCACCTGGGGCAGAACAATTAAAACCAGGTTTTATTACTAAAGATAAAAATGCATTTATTTGTTTAAACATGTGTACATGTGTACTGTAATTTTTATTTCAAACGTAGAATCAATATTAAAAATCCAATAACATCTTTCCATTCATAGACACTCTGCTGGCGATAGGTGACGTAGGATGCAAGAGCGAGCGAAGGGCACCCCGAGGTTTGGTTTGGTTAGGTTACTTTAAACCCTTTACACAGAAATAGAAGCCAAGCGGGGCTCCGTGGGAGAGAGCCTCCCGCCCCAGCCGCCGCGGGAGACGCTCCGGGCGTCGGGAGCCGCGCGACGAGTCCCGGCCACCGTAGGCGCGGGCCTGCGGGCGGAGAGTAATGGGTAGCTCACCGTCCGATCAGGACCAGGCCCGTGCCGGACGGCGCGTACGTGTTCCATGCGCGCCTCAAAGAGATGTCAGCATCGAGGAGGGGCCCCATAGGGCCGAAGCCTGCCGGGTCAGCGGGATTGTCCGAAAGGGTTACCGCTGGCCCGGAACATAAAGGGCTAAGGAAGGAACACGGGTGGGTTTTAGTCAGTAAGAGTCTGACACTCCCTTCCGCTCCACCCAGAGCGGGAGTCATTTGATGATTTCCCAACCGCAAAAAAAAAAAAAAAGCGGGCCTCCGTCGACATAGGATGCAAGAGTGAGCGAATGAGAATACAAATACCTTTAGTTACGATTACTTGCAATGTACTTGTGTATTATTAGATTGCCCAATGACCACACGGCAATATTTATAATGTCGAGGCAATAGGCCTAAGTAGCTTGTCATTATTCATAACGCGCGGGCATTATAAAAAATGCCCCTAATTATTACTTGGTCTATAACATATATATTTCGTTTGAACCGTTTTATTTGCTACGTTACGTTTTTCGTTTTGTGTTCCTGCCACCCTGTATTGAATTCATATCTACTATTCGTTTATGAATATAGGTGCGTTTGAAGACCCGAGGTATGGCCGGAAAAATTATCTGTACGTAGCTACCTATTAGAAATATTATGGTCAGGGCGTGAATCAAACTGGCGATCAAAGTCAAAGAAGACCACGGTTTAAGCATAATTATACTTCGCCAACAATGCCTCCAAAAACAAAAACCAAAAAAACGTTTCGTACCTAGTTACTTCTACGTGAAATTTTTCTATAAACTTGTACTAATGAACGACTAAAACAATTAACGCCAGAACAATCTTATCTCAACTCAAAATCAGCCTACAAACAGAACTAGGCCAAAAATTCAACACTAGTCTTTCAGAAAACCTAAAGAAGTTAGACCACGTCCAAAAATAGGCTTTAAGGTCAGCTCGTTCCGATCCTGATCTCCAAACTGGTCACTGGGACGCCTAAAATTATCAACTTTGTGACCACGAGCGAGAGTCTAATTTCCTGTTCATAAGTTCAGGTAGTTATTACTTTTTGTTTATAAATTATTTTACTTTGTAACACCATTTTCGTTCAGCGATTTGGATCGGCTAATTTGGAGTGCAGCGGAAATTATATGGCATTAGAATAGCTGTGATTTAGCGATGGCTGTAATGGTTACATCTATACCTATTAGCTGGTAGAGCTTACATCCTAAATGGAGATGGAGTATTTTGAAACAGGAATTTGGTAGGTTGATAATGATAATGGCGTTGTTAAATATCTCACTTGAATAGTAAATCAAATTACTGAAACTATCGGTCTAGCCTTTTCCTAACTATGTTGGGGTCGACTTCCAGTGTAACCAGATGCAGCTGAATCCCAGTATTTTACATGTACCGACTGCCTATTTGCCGCCACAACCCAATTACTAGGTAATACGATATCCTTTGGTAAGACTTTCGGGCTTCAGACTACCGTAACGGGTGTTAAAGATCTATGAATGTTAGCCACGACCCTTGCGAGGCACGGAGGACTCTCGGTGTGTAATGGATGGACCCATCCACGGACCGATCGTAAACGATATAGTTTTAAATATCCTTTAGAACAGAAGTCGTAAAAATTTTGCTTACGGAAGTCCGGCCGGTCAGAGCTCAATTTATGACACCATCAGACTAAAGTTAATGACAGCAATTAAAAACAATTTTTAACACAAAACAGAGACAAGATCTTGATTTCTTATTTACTTTTAAATATTCCGGTCCTAATTAATGATATAAGCAAGGATATGCTACTACAGTACGAGTACATTAATTAAAGACGAACTTATAACAGCCAAACTTTCACAGGAAACTCCATGTACTCCCTCGAAAACGTCTCAAATAGATATTATAACAGTTTAAAAGGAAGATGAGGATGTAGCGTCGTTGGAAAGTTTATGTGACGTTCGTGACATGTCTTTTAAAAAGGTCTTAGGTCTCTAGAGTCATACCTGGTTTGTACGAATATCTTTAAAAGCTGCGTATTTTTTGAGATGGTTACGAAAGCATAAAGCGATATGTTAGAAATTTATTACATTTTGCCTCAGTTACCCGGAGACCGAAGAAACGATGGATGGACTGTGTGAAATATGATATGACTAGCTTCTGCCCGCGACTTCGTCCGCGTGAAATTTCACCCTCCCCCATTCACCCTCTTAGGGGTGGAATTTCGAAAAACCCTTTCTTAGTGGATACCTACTCTTCACAACGAACACAACCTCCGAATTTCATGTCTCTAGGACCAGCGGTTTAGGCTGTGCGTTGATAATATTCCACAACTATCACACAACGCCGTCTAGTCTCAAGCTAAGCAGAGCTTGTGTTATGAGTACTAGACAACTGATAAACATACTTATATATTTCTAAATACATACATATATAGATAAATTACACCCAGACACAGAACAAATGATCATGCTCATCACACAAACATTTGTCCTGGGTGGGAATCGAACCCACGACCTCCGGCATAGCAGTCATAGTCACTGACCACTAGACCAACAGGCCAGTCAGGACTTTGAATTTTATATTTATAGATTAGAAAAAGAGAGTGGGTACCGAGATGACGACTAATAGAGAAGTATGGAAGAAAAAGAAATGTTGGGCCGACCCTAAAAAAATGGGATAAGGCAGGAGAATGGTGATGAGTTACCCAATAAGATAGGCCGTAGGAGGGGTCCGTGGCTAAATAATAACAGCCGCACAGGTCGATCGATCAGGTTAAGTTAAGCTTGCCGCAGTTGGTCTGTGGATGGGTGACCATCTTTACATACCGAGACCCCTCCGTGCCTCTGAAAGCACGTTAAGCCGTTGGTCCCGCGTGCCATTCGTGGATCTTTGACAGTCGTTACGGGTAGTCAGAAACCCGAAAGTCTGACAACCAGTCTTACCAAGGGGTATCGTATTACCCAGTAACTGGGTTGTGGATGTCAGATAGGCAGTCGCTCCATGTAAAATACTGGTATTTAGCTGAATCCGGTTAGATATAATTTATTCTCTTTCTTTGTTGATGCATTTGGAGGAATAAAATAATAATATTTAATACATATTTTGTTTTTTTTTCCGAGGAATATTTTTGGCGCGTTTCAAAGTTGGTGCGTTTTGAGGAATATCCCATACTTATTGCCTTTGATTTTAAAATACCTACGAATACGTATAAGAAAGCTTAAGCAAGACAAAGCTTATATCATTTCTCAAAATGCTCAGACGAATTTTGTACGGATGAAGAAAATTCAGCAAGAGAAATTTTTCAGACGGTAGGATTAATTTATTTGAGGAGAGCTGGGACCTTTGGACCGGCTCAACGTCGTCTGAGGGGAGGGGCAGAAAAATGAGTATGCATTTATGTGCATTAAGTATGAGTACATGCATTGGGGAGGTAGAGGATAAATGGACATGATACAGTTTAGGAATTTTGCTACGCAAAATATTTTTGTATTTTATTTTACTTTGTGAAAGATAATGGGTCTGACCTTTTCCAGTAATAATGCGGTTTTTGAAGTTAATGTATCTGCTTAAAACAAAATGATACACATTTTTAAATCTAAAAGTACCAGACGCTTTTTTCCTTAACACAATAGCTTCGTAAATGTTACTGTCCCGATTGAAACGCTTTAACAACGACTAAACTAAAAAAAACACGTCAATATTAAGACTTACAAATATTCCACACCTTTCAATACCAGCTAATCTTACCCCGCAACTATAAAAAGCGCTAGATATCGGCTAGAGCGCGTAAATGGTACATCATTAAAAAACCATTACGTGATGCATGCCCGATGGCTTTTTAATCTGAAGCGCTGCAGCGCTGAAAGGTGGCGTGACGTGCTCACAACTAGACGAGAGATTTATCTGAAGGTGCTTCAAAATGGCCGGGATTTTTTAGCTGCGTTGCGCGGGGTTAAGGTTGGTTGAGGTTCGGTTTTATTTTAGTTTTAGTAGTGTGCTATAATGAGGGGCCCGTGGCTAAATAATAACAGCCGCACAGGTCGATCGATCAGGTTAAGCTACGCTTGCCGCGGTTGGTCTGTGGATGGGTGACCATCTTTACATACTGTGACCCCTCCGTGCCTCGGAAAGCACGTTAAGCCGTTGGTCCCGGCGGTCATTCGTGGATCTTTGACAGTCGTTACGGGTAGTCAGAAGCCCGAAAGTCTGACAACCAGTCTTACGAAGGGGTATCCTATTACCCAGTACCTGGGTTGTGGAGGTCAGATAGGCAGTCGCTCCATGAAAAATTATGGTATTCTGCTGCATACGGTTAGACTGGAAGCTGACGCCAACATAATTGGGAAAAAGGCTAGGCAGATGATGATTTGTGCTATTATAGTCTGTCATTTACCATGTGTGATTTATTTTTCAAGATATTTTCGATAGATTATATCGACCTTAGCGTCGAAATCTACTCATTGTAGGTATGTAAAAAATATATTTTCAAGATATTTTCGATAGATTATATCGACCTTAGCGTCGAAATGTACTCATTGTAGGTCTGTATGTAAAAAATATATTGAAACTGTTGAAATCTTTTCCCTACCTAGATTACATGAGTACTATAATATTCAAAAGCAATGTCTATAGAATTTCTTGCTAACACCTTCAATATGGCAACGAATGGTGAGCCTGTTAAGGTAGATACCTACTTGATAAACTCAAGTTTCCGCAAAAAAAATCAGTTATTACAAAATCGCATGAACAGAGAGTTTTCATCAAGAATTACTTAGAATCCCTCAGAAGATATACCTACCAACATAATGTATTTACAGACCTGTCATTTACAGAATTTATACGGTATTCATTTTTACCAGTATTTTGTCATTTTGTCGAAACAGGGATGAGCTGAGACACGTGTATATCTCTATGACTAAGTAACACAGAGATAAAATCATGTCTGTGATACCTGAATACCTGTATTAACTAAGCTATGAAAGTACCTAAGTACAAGTAATTTATGTGTAATGCTACGTTCACACGCGCGCGTTCAACTCGACATTCAACGTGCACATTCACATTCACGAGCGTGTAAACGATACGCCCGAGCCCGTAAACGCGCCTGTGAACGTGAATGCCGCGAACCGGGCGTGCTGACTGACACGACGGCGTGCGTGTGAACAGCTTGAATGTTCGCCGACCTGGGGCGGGCTGCATGCCGCGCAGCCCGCCAGGCAGCCCGCCGGGCTGCACGGCGTGCATGTGAACATAGCTTAAAAGAAATACTGGTAAAATTATATTTTTATTAACAATCAAGTTTAGTTTAAGTAATATAAATAAAAGAAGAATTACTGGGAATAGTATGTTTTCTTGTAATATTCAGTATTCTTTTTGTGTGAAAGCTTTGATATAGGAATATTAGATTAGACTTTAATTAACTCGTAGGTAGTACCGTAATGAGCTGTTAGTTGGGTGATTACAATGATATTATTAAGGAAAGATATGCTACGTTCATACTGAGCGACGACGTTCTGCATTGTTGCGTTGTTATTACAAAGACTTACAACCTCAACTGCGATAGACAAATACGGAACGTGTGACACAGAAAGAGATAGCAACAATGAAATTGCAACGATTGTCTGAATTTGTCTGCAACAATTTGCGCGCGCTAGTGCTATTTACCTCTTTAATATAATATCATTGGATGATTACTAGCCTGTATCCGTGACTTCGTCCGCGTGAATTTTCTTCTTCCCCGACCCACTTTTTCGCTCAGCGTTCTTTATGACTCGACTAGCTGCGCCCCGCGGTTTTACCCGCATAAGTTTCGATCCCGTGAGAATATCGGGAAAAAAGTAGGTCAGCTACCTCCATACAAAATTTTATCAAAATGGATCCAACCGTTTGAGCGTGAAGAAGTAAGTAGCAAACATATAAACACACACACTCACAAACTTTCGCCTTTATAATATTAGTGTGATTATATGAACCATAATTTTGCGTTGTGGATAGGTGAAAAAAGCGAAACAAACAATCGTACAAAAAACAACCAAATCTTTTCTCTTTATTATATTAGTCTAGATTTAATTCCCTTCAGTAATTATAATATAATTAGTCTATAATATCACGAGTTATTACATACTTATTTTGTAATTATTTTTCCCCCAAATAATTTAACAGTGGAACATTAAACTCACCACAGTAAACTGCCGTCTGTCTGTCATAAAAAAATAACGATTAATAATTTATGACATTTCTAATCTTCCTTTTTACGGCTACAGGTAAAGCCATCAACACATTAAAATAATGCGACTCAGAAATGAAACGCAAAAATTATATCGTTAACGGACCGACCGCGACGGTAAGTGTAAAAAATTAATTGTTTCATTAATCTACAGAGAAATGATGATAAATTATTATTATTGCATTTTTTGACGTGTGGTAGGATGGGGAGAAATGGTCTCGGAGTTTTATATTGATAGTATTTGGAGAGCTGTTACTTAGATGGTAACGAAAAAAGGTTAGAAATATCTGCTACATAGGTATCTATCATAAAGTGTTCACACTATAGCTTTGAAGCAATACAATTGTAGAAAAGAGGGTTAAATGAGTTTGATTAACACAAATACTGAGGAATAAAACTATTAGGTATACAGTCATAACATTGAGTATGCTTAAAAAAGAAATAAAAATTTGCGTAAAGGAGGAAAGCTTAAGCTATCCTAAAGCGGGTCGTTTTTGGCTTAAAATATAAGAATGAAAAACAAGGTACACAAAATCCACCCACTAAAATGTAGATGCGAGTATGTACGAAAAAAGGATCACTGATCCGACCAAAATTATGTATTGTAAGTCCCCAAACTATCGAAAACTTTCAGTCCTCCGGACGGTGGCCGAATATTGATGGGGGAGGCGGCGCCCAAAAGGACACAAGACAACTTTATTGAAGGCAGACATATTTTGAAGTTTGAGTAGACAGCAGCCCATTACCATGATAATATGAACAACTTTGTTTAATGTAATTCGTTGTCATTTTTTGTCTGATATCCTGTTTTTGTTCGCTGGATTTGAGCAATCGGCTTGACATGTTGTAAAGTTCTGTTATGCGTATTTTTTATACTCAATTTAAATACAAATGTTGTTTTACAATATCTGCAAATTGCTAGAAACAAAATATAAAAATCGAGCGACTGGTTAGCAAACAGATTGCTAAGGATGTAGGTATGTACGAATGTAACGAAGCGACAGGATAAGGGTGTATTCATGTAGAACATTGGCAAATGGCGCCGATACCTATGCCAGTGCTTCTTGGCGCTGATAATTTTTAATATACTTTTTCATAATCAGCGCGAACTGTCGCCGACTAATTCAGATAGGAACTGGTCGGCGCTTATCGGTGACGTTTCGCGCTGATTGACAACCAGCGCTGGATATGCTATGAGAGCAGTGGTGGCCCAGTGGTAACGGCCGCGACTTACTAGTTGTAGGTCGTATGTTCGAACCCAGACAGGCGCTTTACTTTGAGTAAATTATTTCATTATCGCTGCTCTCAAAACGGTGAAGGAAAACAACGTGAGGAAATCTGCATGTCCTGGAAACAAAAATTCTAAGACATGTGACATCTACTAACCCGCACTGGGCCTGCGTGGGGGATTACGGCCCAGTCCCTCTCACCGAGAGGAGGCCTGTGTCCCAGCAGTGGGAACATTATAGGCGCCGGTTATCAGCGTTCTACATGAATACACTCATGAGTAAGGATCCTAGCACGTGGCGTTCTATGGTTTCTGCCTACCCCCCTGGAACGAAGGCTTGAATTCATGTAGGTATGTTTTACTAAGTATGATGGATTATAAATTATTTAAGTTACGCCCTCAAAGTAAGCTAAATATGGTTATTTTACGACTATTACAAGAAGTGTAGGTGTTTCAATTTGAGTAAATTACTAGCAGACGTACCTCATGTCTGCTGGTAATTTATCACAATCACACTAATATTGTAAGGCGAAAGTTTGTAGGTGTGTGTGTGTGTGTGTTTATATGTTTGTTGCTTCTTCACGCTCAAACGGCTGGACCAATTTTGATAAAATTTGGTATGGAGGTAGCGGGCACCCTGGATTAACTTAGAGGCTACTTTTTATTCCGATATTCCCATGGGATCGAAACTTATGCGGGAGAAACCGCGGGCGCAGCTAGTGAGATCTAATTCTAAAATCTGAGGGGCAATTCTCGTAATTTTTAAGAACGTTCACAGTCTGATCTCACCCTCAATCTGTCAAAAATACCTCTAATTTTTCTGACAAGTTTTTGACATTGATTGTCGCTGAGATGAGACTACGACTAGATTTTGAACGTTTTTAATTACGGGAATTGGCCTTCAGATCTCTGTCTGGCCCGAAATATACATTTGTAGCTCTGTGGGAGGCAAATAATTACTTATCATTTGCCAGACGTTCAATATTATCTTGTTAAAGAAAATATAACATACCTACATCACGTCTTTATAATATACATGACATTTTTCTAGAGAACGATATTATTATCCACTAGCAGCGCCCCGCGGTTTCACCCGCATAAGTTTGAATCCCGTGGGAATATCTGGATAAAAACTATCTTATGTTCTTTCCCGGGACTCAAACTATCTCTAGATCAAATTTCATCTAAATCGGTTCAGCGGTTTAAGCGTGAAGAGGTCATTCGTGGATCATTGATAGTCGTTACGGGTCGTCAGAAGCCCGAAAGTCTGACAACCAGTCTTACCAAGGGGTTTCGTATTACACAGTAACTGGATTGTGGAGGTCAGATAGGCAGTCGCTCCATGTAAAATACTGGTACACAGTTGCATCCGGTTAGACTGGAAACCGACCCCAACATAGTTGGGAAAAAAGCAGAAAAAAAGGCAGATGATGAATACGTGCGAATTTGACCTTTATTTACGGTCGGACTGTAAATAAGGGGCGAACCTATTGCCATCAACCGGGAACAAACCCAGACTCCGGGATGCTACCGAGAAATTCCTGATATGATACAACATCATCCATTGTCACCTTACTTTGAATTGGTGTAATAAGTGAGCACATAGACGTCACTCTAGATAATTTTAAACCAATTAATTAATTAATTACGTCGATACCTGCAATCCCACATCCCAGTTAATGTCACACTTGACTCGAGACTCGTAACGGAATAGGGGTGGCATGTGAATGGAATTAATATTATTTTGTTGATCAATGTTTCAATGTAATTAATCTTTATTGCAATCCATAATGTACACATATAGGTGATAAGTATAAAGTCGGATTTACATTACAGTAGAGATCGACCGGTATAGATGTATATGAGCTAGGTGTCTATGGGTCAATTTATTTTTTTAATCTTTGTTTTTTTTTCACCTTTTTTGATGTTTTTTAATACCTGTATTGTGTCCTTTGTTGCACTGAATAAACGTTTTATCTATCTATCTACTGTGTTGTGTTGTGTCATGACGCAGAATACACCAATTAAACGATTCTGCACAGGACTACCTACGTCAAATCACAACCGAGTTTTGATTGGCTAAAACTGCGTCAGAAAGCGACACAACACAGTAGGTACCTAATGTAAATCTGGCTTTAATCAATAAAAACAATTATGGACACTGTTGGGCACACCAAAATTTTAAATAAGTAGGAGAGAGGAAGAGAGCTTTTATGATTTCCTTATTACTAAATAATTGATAGTGTGGCAATTGTTGGTGGTATACAAGTAATTTCAATCATTCAGTGACAAGATCGCAGTAAGAAGTTTTAACATGAACTATACGCGACGGGGCATCAAATAACAACTTAACACTTAGCGGGACACTTAACGCCTCTCGACGTAATAACAATAAAACTTCTATTGTGTCTCGGTCAGTGTCCCGCAAAGTGTTAAGATAGTGTTTATGACTTTAATGTTGTCTTTTCTCTGTAATGCGAATAATTTCTTCTCGTCCAGTCCAAATGATTTCCATGTCACAAACGTTGCACCACCCCAAGCTTACACACCTTACACACCAAATAACAAACCCAGAAACCATAATCGCATTCATTCTCGCATCAGAATGTAAACGCGAACAGTTCACTCAATTTCCCGCGCTCAACATAAACGTCTCTCAACCCTATGACACGACGCCACTCGACGGTGATTGCGGCGGCCATGTTGCTACGTCACGCCGTGACAGCCCGCGAGCGAATATTAAAGCGTGTTGATAGTGGAATAAACGTGTGTGACGTAACACCCCAACCTCCCCTCGCTTACTTAATTGAGGCTTATTTTAAGGGATACTGTGACGGCTAAATCTAGAAATTTGCGACATTTTTTTAGCTCTTAAATTGGGTCCTTCTGACTTTTCGCTTTGAATTTTCCTCCATTTTACGGAACACAGGTTTTTACTTCGGAGTTTACCTACGTAATTTTTGGTGACAGTGACGTTTCTGACATTCGCGCGACGGCGACGGGCCGTTGATTGTGGGTTATTTTGGAGAGAGAAGAGAAATGTGGTATGGGTATGTAACGAGTTTTATGGGGAAACATTTTAAATGACCTACTTTTGTACTTCGATTCCGGTTTTGGCGTTAAATAATTGAATAATACAATTATAATAATTATTATATAGGGTCCCATTAAAATAGATGGACAAACTTTTAGAAATCATTCAGACCACCAAAATAAGGACGATGGTAAAAAAATATATAAGAAAAAACACATAGATACTTACAAGAAAAATATTCATCTAACGAAAATACACTAATGTGCAATTTATTATTTTAGGTCAAAATAAAATCACTTTAATCTGTTTATTTTTTTCTTGGATATCTTTAGTTAGACGTATACTCCATTTATAATAGCATTAGAAAAAAGAGGCTCGCAGAAGCAGGAGTACGAAACCTTTTATTTTCAAGTTAAGTTCAAACGATTTTAATAAATAATGTATGTGCTTTTTTGTAAGTAACAATGTATGGCATACAATAAAGCATATTCCATCCATCTACTCGTCACAATGCTTGGATAGGTACATAAAATGAAACAATTTTTAGTAACAATCAGTTTATTAAAAACAACTTTATCACAATGGCATGTCCTTATTATGTTTTTAACAAATCAAATAAATACGACACAAAACGCTACTTGACTGATGGTGACAAGTCATAATTTTAACTATGATAATTTAGAATGCCAGAGGATTAACAAAAATACACTTTCGCAAGCTAAATACCAACTATAAAAACATTTTCCAGAGACATAGAAGTGCGAGATGAGATTTATTGCTATTAAAGAAGAGAAAAAGTTTTGCCACCTTAATGATATAATGGAGATGATAGATGTTCCATTCCCAATTATTCATCATCCTCTGATGATGATGATGAAGAAGTTTCACCAACGTTAATAATAAATCTTTCTACAACATTATCCAAAACCTTTCCTCTTCTTTAATTGTATGAGCAATGCAAGATTGCCATTTCTCTGCAGTTATGTTTATGAGTGCTTGCCGCTTCACTTCTTCTAATTTAAAACTTTTATTGTTTTGGGCTACATACCCCTTCATTTGAGCCCAAACTAATTCTATTGGGTTGAGTTCGCAGTGGTAAGGGGGGAGGCGCAATACTAATATATTTTTTTCTTTAGCCAGTTTGCTGTGGCTCATCCACAGCAAACTTTTGGTACAAATGTTTTATTTGTTTAACTTTTTCTAATGAAGTGGCCCTAAAGTCTTTTTCCTCAAAAGGAATATTTTTGTTTTTTAGCCACTCTTGAATATCTGCCTTTCGTGTGGCTGTAGTTGGCAGCTTCTCCACTTTCCTCGAATGATATGGCGCATTATCCATAACAATAACAGCACCATTCTCAATTTTTGACAATATTAATTTGAACCACTTTTCAAAATTGTGTGCATCCATTTCAGAATGGTACTCTCCATCACCCTTTTTGGCTTCAAATATTAATTCACCGTTCATTAAAAACCCTTCTGTAGATCCTGTGAAATGAAATAAAAGCAAATCAATAATTGTGCACCGGTGGCATAGATTACTTGACTGCTGGAAATAGATCTCAACCTTTAAATAGCAACCGAAATTGACTGCATCATTACTGTCCTTGAACAGGTAAATCTACTACCATAAACCCAGAATCTACCCATAAACATCTTTCTCCGAGGGGAGGCATTAAATTAAGACTTAATGTCAGTGACAACGGAGAGATTATTTTATTCATGATTTGTTATGTAACACTGGTAAAGTAATTAAAAAAAAAAATACATATAAATCAAGTTTTACCAATATGGCCAATGATAAGCCGCCTTCCTTTTCCAGTTAGCTTGCAGAATCTTGTCCAACGTTGGTAACTCATTATCAAAGAAAAAAGAATTATTTTTTCTTGGTATTCCACTTAACGTAATATCATCATAATCATCAGATTTTGAGTATTTCCGTTGGCGAGGAGGTGGCGATTGCAGGCGACCTTCTGTATTGTACTCTTTGAGTACATTATAGACTGTTGCACGAGATATGCCTATAAATTAAGATTAGTAATGTATGTTATTACCTTACAATGCATGTTACTTTCAAATACATTTATTTTTTAAGGTAATCATTTTATGATCCTTACCCGCAATTTCTGCAGTTTTGTTAATTAACTGCGTTCTATAAACAGGAGTACCTTCGGGACCCCTTAACATCTTCATAAATATTTATCACTATTCATTTTTCTGTAGAACGAAGCGGTATTTGCTTTATTCTATTTTTCTTAGGAGACAATAATTTTAACATCGTGATCTACTTTGGGGCCTCGTTTTTTTCGCTGCTGACACTGATCAGCGCTACTAGCAGCGCTTGCAAGCCACTCGGGCCTACACCGGGATCGTCCGTGCCCATAGTTCAACAAAACGTACCGCTTTGTACGAACAACACAAAACTAACACTAATAACGATAACAAAACAATAACAACAGAAAAACAGTAACAAATAACAACTAAACCACGAAAATTCAGCAATAACAAGTATCCACAAGTGAGTGAATGACAATTTGACAACTGCAGATTATTTACGTAATTTGACGTATGGACGGATGATATCATAAACCGACAAAATAAAAAAACACGTGCTGCCACCACTTAGAAGGGAATATGTAACATTTTAGATTTGGTAGAGTTATAGTGACATGAAAAACGTTCCGGGTCCTGTCCTCCCCTGCTTCTTTTAGATTTTAAACCTTGACACGACAATATTTTATGTAAAAACTAAATAATATTAAATGAAAGCCTTGTAATTTCAGAAGGTAGATAGGTTAAATAAGTACAAATAAGTGTGACATCTGTTACTTAAATTTATTATATTTAACTCCACATCAATCTTGACTGTAATAATATTTGTTGTACTTTTATTACAAAGTGTGCCCCTAAAAGAGTCTTTTTTTACTTCTGTCTAATGCTATTGTAAATGGAGTTACTGAGCGCTGTGTTAAAATTTGTCCATCTATTTTAGAGGCTCCCTGTATGACTATCAATTTAATATTTTCCAGTTAATTGGCAATTTGTTGAATTGGAAGTTGAGTAACATAAATAATAACTTTCGTAATTCCACTTTTAGTAAAGACAGATCCTGCAAAATATTGTTTTATATCTTTTCCAGGAACCAAAAATTACACACTGGCTTTTTCTGTAACTTTACTGGTCTGGCGGGGTAATTGCGTAACACACTATTAATAGCAATGGCTTTCATTTTAACAGTTCAACAACATTAATTGCGTTATTTACGTTGTTCAACAGACAAATTTTGGAACATATGAAGCAATGGATTAGCAATATTCTACAAAAAATTTCAGATTAAGATTAATAGTATGTTACACAATTAAAGTACAGGGCCCCATGGTTCCGAGTTAGATAAAAGCTTACAAAATAATATTAAAGAAAAAATAACTGTTTCAGTCAATCAGTCGTCCTGTAACTAAGCTAGTGATCACTAACCTATTTACTAAATGAACGAATGAATGAATGATATCTTTATTTGCTAGAATATAGGAGAGGTAGATGTTATATAGTTTGTTTGTTACACTATATGCATGAATGGTGTCACAATATTGCTATAATACAAGGCTAATTTACATACATTATGTATTTTGTAACTTAATTATAGAATCTAAAACTGCAGCGAACTCTCGAATAACGGAACTTTATTTATTGGGTTTCATAGTTAGATTGTATTTTAGTTCGAATTTTGCAGAAGTTGGATTTGAATTTTAATTGCCTTCATTATGCAAGCGTTTGCCATTTTTATTTTGTAACAAAATTAATTCACAATTTTATTAACGTGGTTGTGGAGTTGGTATTTGCTAGATTTTTTTTTTGTATATCCAATAGTTATTACTTAGCACTATTGATCGAAACTTGAAAACCCAAAAAAAAAAAAAACGAAAATTCAATAACTTGACAGAATCTGACGCATAACCTCGCTTTAAGAAATCAAATTTCTAGAAAAAGCTATTAGAAAAAAGCAACAATTCACTCGAAAATTCATAAAAGTTGTGAAATATTAAAATATCGCATTTTGTAAAGCCGGTTAGATATTAATATTATGTTTTTAATCTTCCCTTGACCCGCTCGTGCTATTAATCGACCCTTATTCAAAATTAACATTAAATATGAAAATAAATCGACTTTATTACGAAAAAATCTAAAAAAAACTCACTTATGAGCGTGTCAAACTATGTAATACCGTGTGACATAACGCCCCGGCCTCCTCGTGAGGGTAATTGAGGCTTATTTTAAGGGGATGAAATATGTTAGCGCAATTTCAGCACTGCGACAGAATTCTAATATTAGGTAGATTATTTTGGTTCCTTTATAGTCAGACTGAATTTTAGTATGAAATAAAATAAACTAGAAGATGTAGCAGTGTTCATAATCTCAGATAATGTACAGTCAACAAAACAGATAAGTATACAAGTTCGTCGGATATAGTTGAAGTTTACTAAGAAACCGATGGATGTTCTCGAATAAAATTTAATTTAATTAATAGAAAACAAACAGCTCATTTATTAAATTAAATTTCAGTCCAGAACATCCATCGGTTTCTTAGTAAACTTCAACTATATCCGATGAACCTGTATGTTTATCTCTTTTGTTGACTGTACATTCCATCGCCACTTAATTAGTTATCGACTTTAGCGAAATGTGTTTTAAGTTGATTTTTGAGAAACTTATAAGTTACAAATGTTAACAAAAAGGTCCCATTACCTGAGTCATTGCAATGGAATTTGAACTTTGTTAAGTATGACAATCAGTTTGATGTTCCCTAGCTTGAAAACTATCTCAATTAAAGATAACATAATAATTTTGAAATTTTGACAGTTATTTCATACAAAACCTGTCAAACGTTAATTTTATTCCTCGGATAAAATATCTGGCGATGAAAAAATCAGCCCTTAGTCGTTTATTTTATATAAGGAAACGTTTTTTTATTGATGTGTATATTATAGGTAAATCATTTATTTGCTTATAATGTAGGTGTAATTTTTATATTATTAGTACCGATACATTTTACGTTACGGCATGCAACATTTTTAAATAATAGAATTTATATTTAAAAAAGTGAACTAAATTAACCTACATACTTTTGACAAAAGCAATTCGAATGGAGCCAAAATTAAAAAAAAAAACGCTGATTCAGATGTTTCAAATATAATTAGAAACATCTTCGTCAAAATATAGACTAGACCAAATTCGGTTGAACTAAAACTTTCACTTTAATAAAAAAAAATCGACCCCAATCCCAACTTATGGGAAAGTTTCCCAAAAAATATCGTTCGGAAATCGGGGAACATTCCTGGCAGCAATAAGCGTCGAATATTCGGCACCGGATTTAATATCGGCCATCACTCCGGAGTGTCAGGAGCAAGGAATATAAAGTAAGTACGTGTAGAAGTACAGTCGGTGAAACAGATAAGTATGCAGGCAACTACTGCGACTTCAAATGGGTGCCCAGTTAAGTAATCCAGTTTTTTGATACAGTTCGTCCAAACGTGTAAGACTTTTAGACGAACTACGAATGATCTCCTGTGATACCTACTTTATGTTGTAACACCTTATAACTCGAATAAGCTTAATTTGATTTGAAAATTGTGAAATTGTTTTAAATGTCATTTCTCACGCAATAACTATTTTGCTTGCGAAGTGCCAATATGCCTAATTTTTGCTTGCATATCGGCTTGTAAAATCATCCCGACCGAATTTCATTTCGGCCATGGTGGCCAATCTCAGCCGGAAAGGAGATTAGCCAAGTACGCAGGAGGTATTATAGTGCACAACACAAGTGCTCAAACACACCTCTGTGTTTTCGCACAGGAAAAGAACAGAGAGTGCACCTGCGCTCTCTGTTCCTTTACTCTCATAGTCCGATGGGACGGCAATCCAAAAAGACCGGGAAGAGAACAGGCCCAGTACCAACGGCTTTTAGTGCTATCCGATGCACGGGGGTTTCACACCACCAGCTTCCAAATTTCGGGCTACTCCTGAGAAATTCCTAATGGAAAAACCTAATAACGCTTTGCCCGAATCGGGAATCGAACCAAGAACCCCACGCTCAGAAGTCGCACTTGCAACCGCGAGAGCAACGGGGCAGTTGTATGGCTTTTAACAGTCCCACTGCACGTGACAAACCTCTTCTTGTACAGAGAAGTCACCAGAATCGCCAACCCCTACCGTTGGCAATTTTGAACCATTTTAAGTCCAAGTTACTGTCATTAGTTAGATGTCTAAAAAGATTTGGGATGTCAATTTTACTGTCAAGAGACCTTTCACTTCCGAGTCATTTCGACAAACTTGCCTGTATACCAAACTCGTTTGTCATATGTACCAACAGTAGAATACGGAACATTTCAAGGAAATTCCATTCGGGAAAAGTTACGATTTTGACAAATATGGTATATTTACATGCCCGCATAGGGGTAGTCAAAGGCTTCGCTTTCAAATAACTTGTGAGCAGTATGTAGAGTTAAATCGTGGATGAGTTTCTGGGCAGGCTGGCCGTCCTCTGGGCACGTTTCCGGATGAGAGCGATGCGGACGAGTACTTCGACGCCTAAGAGCGGTTCTACACTACATCGATCCGAATCTGAACTAAAGATCCGACTTCAATCCGAATTGGGAATGTTCTAAATTCGGACGGATAGAGTTCGGATCTAGTGCGCAACTCCTCATACAAATAGTACTATGGTAAATTCGGACCGGCATTTCTCGGATCGGATGTATGTACTTAGTGCAGAACTGCTTTAAGAGTTCTTTTATTTGTATAGTTAGTTATTTGATTTAGTACCTAGTGTAAATAGTTAGTTACATACAATAAAATCAGCCACAAGTAGTGTATTTTAAATCGGATTTAGATAGAAAGCATGTAATTGGGGCACAATAAGTCAAAATTTAATTTCCGCTGTATATTTCCTATATGAAAGGAATCTTGTCTTTTATCATAGATTTTAATTTAAAGTGGGTGTTGCTATACATCGAGCTTATCCGATTTTTTCTTCAGTCGTATTTTTTTTTAAACTAGTATAGTAATATTTGTAGGTAATATTACAGCTCTCAAAACGGTAAAGGAATCGTGAGGCATGTCCCAGAACCAAAAAGTCGAAGACATGTGACATCTACCAACCCACACTGGACCCGCGTGGTGGATTATTTAATTTATTTATTAAAACTTTATGCACAAGTAAAAGAAATACTGTACAAAGGCGGACTTAATGCCTGAGGCATTTTCTACCAGTCAACCTTAGGGTGGTGCAGAGACAAAACATGGCAGGTGCAACATACGGGATAAATAGCTAGGAAATGACGATGGATTATCTTCCACTTCCTCTCACAGAGAGGAGGCCTGTGTCCCAGGAGTGGGAACGTGATAGGCTGATGATGAATATGGTTATTTTTAAACATTCTAAAACAATAAACATTTTAGCAAACGAGTGGAAATTCAGGGTAACATATACCATACAGAGAATTATATGAAAGCTAACGCCAGTAACATGACTAATTAAGCGTGTTACACACCGACATAACTTCTGACAGGGAATATCATGTGAAACGTGGCTTAGTTACGCAGGTATTATGTTTTTAGTACGTTATGTACAGACGCTGCCCGAAACTGTAAAATTTTCCCAATCAACTTTGAACCTTATCCGTTGGCGATAAAGTTGAAAATCTATTAAAGAAATTTGACAGATTGTAGTAGCTTGGTGTGCTGGCGTCTGTACAATGTAACAAAGTATTATATTACACTAGCCTGCCCCTGCTTCGCGAGGTTTTACGACTTGACAAAATATCGAGATTTCTTTAATATCCTTTTTATTTATAAACGATGCTTAAAGTTATGGTTAAGTATTGATTAAAGTTAGGTATTGATTAGCGACTGTTTAACTATACATTTGTAACGTTTAAACGTCTCTTAACTTTAAGGGGCTTACAGGACCTAAACGCAAAAAACGCAAGTTTTAGAAACAATAAAAGTATATGATCGACTACAGTAAACAAAATCAGAAAAATATATGATATTCTTCAGGATATATGCTATAAGTGTTGAAAACATATTACAACTAATTTGATACGATAGAAAAAATCATGAAGATACCTCTAAAATCTTTCTTTTTACAATAAAAACCATATTAATATACAAATACAATCATTCTGATTTTTTGTCAGATTATTCTACAAGCAACATACTAAAACACTAATGTTTTAATTTTTTCAGTCCAAACAATAGACTTTTTGTAATTAAATGATTGCTTCATATTTTGCAATAAATTACCAGCGTTGTGCGCTTCTCTTTATTTTCTATAGAGTCCGACAGTGACCGCGCTTTAGGTCATGTAAGCCCCTTAAGCAACGTTTATAAATAAACCCCTTAATGTAAATGTAATATTAATGTATTATACAAATAAACGTTCCGGAATAAATTCTCTAAATTTTGTCAAAACCGCATCAAATCTGTTGCGTAGTTTAGAAGAACAATGCGGTCATACAGATAGACACGAAAATAGATAGAGCATCTGCCTATCCTTTTGGGGAATAAAAGCATGATGTTATGCAATGATATTATAAGTGTAAAAAGGTGATAATGAACGTTCCGGAATAAATTCTCTAAATTTTGTCAAAACCGCATCAAATCTGTTGCGTAGTTTAGAAGAACAATGCGGTCAAACAGATAGACACGAAAATAGATAGAGCATCTGCCTATCCTTTTGGGGAATAAAAGCATGATGTTATGCAATGATATTATAAGTGTAAAAAGGTGATGTTATGTTGATATGACATGATGTGAAAAGCTGTAATCAATCATTCTGTCCATCAATCAACCTTCCCTATTGCTTTCGACTGGCAACAAGTCTCTTTCAAGTTTCTACACATTTGTGGCGGCATCTACGACGACACATGCGAACTACGCATCCCACTGACGACACGCAAAATCCTGCATCACGCAAGTAGAGTTTACCGCGCAAATCCATAATAATATTATATTTCGAAAGTAACTCTGTCTGTCTGTGTGTTACCTTTTCACGCCTAAACCACTAAACGGATGTCAATAAAATTTGGCAGAGAGATAGATTGCATCCCGAGGAAGGACATAGGATAGTTTTTATCGACATACCTCGCGGGAGAAGCCGCAGGCGGAAGCTAGTAGCATATATACAACGTCCAGTCATTAATCATCCGGCAGTTGCCCATCAGATACGACACCCGTCTGGTCGGAGGATCCTCCCTTTTCTATAGAGGATGAGTGAACTTTACGCCCTCTTCCTCATACCCCTATAATATACATTCATAATATTACCTCATTATTCCAGAATAAAAAAAAAAAATCCAATTAATTAATTAAAAATACCTAAAATATAAAATTTCAAGAGTAAAGCCTACGTAACTCAATATTGCCCTTAATTACCCACATACTCCACATACTTGTACCCAAAACATATTATTTAATTACGTACGAAATAACAGAAGATGTTCCTGAAATAATTTTTCCCGAATCCTAATATGAATCAAGGATCCCAGGCATCCCAAAATAACATTCCTGAGCGTATCACATATCACAAAGACTCAAAATATTGTACGGAAAACTGTTTGAAAGGAAAATATTGTTCTATCGTAAAATATGTAGCAATTAACGATTAATGAAAATGCGGGTAGTTCGCAAAAAGGTTCGCTGATACCGCGTGTGTGGTACACATACAGAGTGTGGCAGAAATGTGTGGTCATATTTAGGTATGTGGTACAGATCATCAAACTAAACAACTTTATTTATTTATTTATCAGGAACAATTTATAATGTGTTTGATACATTACATACATCATAATTAATAAAATTAATATAAATTCTAAAAATGAACATGCAGCAATAATAATAAAAAAAAACATATGTAAGTATAAAAATCAATAAAAATAAATAGCATTTTTTTTTATAGATAATTGGAATATTAATATTAAATTACAGTTCGTCCATTGAGTACAAGTTTTTATCTAACAGAAATGCTTTGAGCTTAGCCTTAAAAGAGCTAGTGGTTAATAAAATCTTCAAATCCGCTGGCAGTCTATTAAATATTTGTACAGCTTGGTAGTGAGGGCTATGCTTGACAATGTTAAAATTAGGTACAACTTTATTTTTAAAGTCCTTTCTACGAGTGTTTTTCCTGGCTATTCTTTCTTCCCCAGACTCGTATTCATGATATATTTGTTTTAAATTAACTAACGACACAATTATTATAAGCTGGGCAATGTTAGAATATTTAAACCCTGAAAATGAAATCGACAGCTTTCTTCATTCATCATGAAATGCAGCTGTTCCAAACATTTGGGTCGAGTAGGTATTGAGGTTTTGTATGGGAGACAGCTGATTGTTATTTTTTCGTGATAACGATGTTGGTCAAATGGAGAAAGTGGTTGAGTTTGATGGTCTGTAACCACACACACACACATAATATGACCTCACATTTGTGAAACACGCTGTATGGACAGTTTTGTGTATGTACGAGCCTGCTATTTTATTAAGTAGGAACCTACCTATGTCAACAATATATTTCCGACTAAGCGGTTTTGTTGCTGAAATAGTACCTACCTTTGGATTCGGGTCGGATCATTTCTGTGTATCACGTTTAGTCTGGAGGCCTAAAAAGGCTACTTTGGCAGAATCACAAAAAAATAACATTATGAATCATAATTGACAGTTAACTGTTAAGTTTATCGTATCAAATCCCATTGGTGAAGGATTTTTTTTGTCTGTGCTAAAATACCAATCAATCCAACCCCAATCTCTTTGATTATACCTACGTAGTACAGCGAAAACAGAAAAACACGGACTGTCTTCGCCATATTATGATTCATAATGTTATCCTTTTATGATTCTGCCAAAGTGGCCTTTTTGGCCTCCTGGTTTGAGTACCTATGTTATTGTTGGAACATTAGCATCGGTGCTCGAACCATACAGAGAGAGAGAACATACAAAATAATAGAAAATAGAAAGATTACGGCAGTAGCGGGTAGCATTACATATGTTTGTTTCCTTCAGAGGAACTGCTAAAGGCACTACCTAGTCTCTGTAGTTCCTTTAGCATTTGCAAAGGAACTACTGATCCAAAAAATCACAGTAGTTCCTTCAAAGGAACTGTTAAAGGAACTAGTGAGCACTAAGGATTTTTATTAGTAAAAAATCTGGCAAACATGTCGCGTAAAACATTTTTAACTGGAAAAATCTAAGCTCGTTGAAGTCTGGAATATCAAATTATTAACTTTATAAGCCGTGTGTTCAATGCGATTATCCATCGACATAAATTACGAAAATATATAAATAGAGTATGACAGTTAGTAGGTATGGAAGATACTAACTTTTCATCCTCCATTTAACTCTTTTATGGGATGAATTTTCAAAAACCCTTCCCTAGTACTCGCCTTCATTAAACACTTGTGCGAAATTTCATGCTACGCTGTATCTCAGTGGATGTATGAATTTAGATTTTTATTAAAGATCTGGCAAAGATCTCACCAAATATATTTATACAAAAAAAAATCAAAGCTCCTTGAAGTCTGGAATATTAATTTATAAACCCTACCAATATAGCAGCAAACCGTCCGACATTTTCATTCATAAAACCAAAAGCATATTCCATTCTACGTGGGTGTAGCACCCCTGTCTACGTACGGCCCACACACCGCCTACGCAGGGATGTCCGTACTCCTGTCATACGTAATTGGCGATCCGATATGAATGAATACGGTGAATGCTTTCAATGATTATAAATTCTCTGATGTTTTTCAATTAATTTTTATTTTATTTAAACGTGAGTAAGGTTGTGTTCGGTTATGTTGGAGTAATTAAAAAGTAAATTGCGTAGATGCGTTTACTGTGTAGCTATAACAATAAATAAATACACAAATAGCCCCTCAATTTAAAACAGATTGAGGCAGTTGACAATTGAGAACAGTTTTATTGCCTTTATTTAGTTTTATTTTTAGTTTTCTGCCTTTTCTAGTCCTCAAACTTCAGTTGGTCCGATAGAGGTTTTTGTTCCTTTTAAGAAACAGGATCGATTGACATCAAAACATGGCCCATTTTCTTTCCGACTGTGAGTTTTTTATAAAAATTTCGGAATAAGGAACAACATTTCTCAAAAAATAATGGACAGTCTCCTAAGACTGTTTAGTTGCTATAACGGTTACGATAGCCTGCTGCTGCCCCATCTTTCATCCACCTTTCTATTCAGCCAAGTTTATAATTATAATAATCAGACATGTACACGTTATTGTCGTTTAAATATTTTGAAATGTTGATTTTCATGTAGGTATTATAGCATATTCCAGGACTATTTTGCGACGACGACTATTGTTTCAGTTTCAACTACTGTTTGTTTGACAAATATCATATTATGCATTGTTCCCTCGGTAAACGCGTGTGGGTGGACATCCCTGAATGTATTCCGATCGGCCCACTCAACATCAACGCCAGGGGTGTGCTGAAATACATCATAATTTTTTATCGCAGCAGCTGTGAGAAGTGCTGCTTCATTTAGAAAGTTATGTGACTCTTTTATGTTTGCTTGAAAATCATCATCATCGTCGGCTTCCAGTCTAACTGGATGCAGCTGAATACCAGTTTTTACATGGAGCGACTGCCTATCTGACCTCCACAACCCAGTTGCTGGGTAATACTATACCCCTAGGTAAGACTGGTTGTCTTCTGACTGTCTTATGTCTGCCTGAGAATGACGTCCTATTATTATTTCATTTCTTTCTTTGCAATCACACTTTTTTTTATTCGTTGTAAAGTGAAACTGCACCTTAATTGCGAAACATAATCAATTTCAATCACAATCCGAGAGTTTTGAAGGATATTTATAATCCATTGCTTCATAGGTTTAATAAATTCGTCTGCTCAACGTAACTGAACTGTCGATATGAAAGAAAATGCGATCAATTGTCAATTTATGTGTGTTACGCGTGTGCTACGTCGAGTCTTCTCGTCATCTATACCGCAATGCTTGAAAACGAAAGTTTTCAATCAGTGCGTCCTACCCGTCATGACCTACGGGGCTGAAACGTGGACACTCACGATACGGCTGGTCCACCAGTTCAAAGTCGCTCAGCGAGCTATGGAAAGAGCTATGCTCGGAGTCTCTCTGAAGGATAGGATCCGTAACGAATGCATCCGACAGAGAACGAAAGTTATCGACATAGCTCAAAGAATTAGCAAGCTGAAGTGGCAGTGGGCCGGCCATATCTCGCGAAGAACCGACAACCGCTGGGGTAAACGAGTTCTTGAGTGGAGACCGCGACTCGGCAAACGTAGTGTGGGACGCTCTCCGGCCAGGTGGGATGACGATCTGCGAAAGACTGCAGGCAGATGCTGGATGCGTCAAGCTGAAGACAGGGCGCTATGGCGCTCATTAGGGGAGGCCTATGTCCAGCAGTGGACTGCTATAGGCTGATGATGATGATGATGATGATGATGTGTGTTACGCAACTACCCTGCTAATTCGACAGCTTCAGAAACACTTTTACAATGAATTACCAACTAGTTATTTCACGGCGCGGCCGAAAATGACCTCGTTAGACCCAGCCTATAACTAAGTAGGTATCCGTCCTGTAAGACCCCCAAAGACGCGTACAAAGGCTAGTAAGTACTGCAATATATTGCCAAAATAACCCCCTTCGATGTCAGAAGTGTCGGCTATCAAAGCGTTTCCTGGGACCAGTGCGTGGGACGGTAGGAAGGGACACAGGTACAGAAGTTCAACTCTGTGTAACGAGCGACAACGCACGCACACTAAGACAGGATTCACGAACCTACAGCGAGTGCGTGCGCACTTCGCGACTGGCTTACAACCGAGATCACCGTACGTCGGCGTGTATGTGCCAGCGTAAACTGCATCTTGTCGCTGCGACTAGACGCAGAGCTGTCGTATGCGTCTGCGAGTGGTTACGACTACTCGCGATGTGCAGAAATCCAACATTTTCTTTGAATATTCGACGCGATTCACAATACAAACACGCGTGCACCTTCATCAACAGTCATTGACGCTGTCGCATGCGACTGTCATCAGTTGTGCGTGTGCATTGTGCGTTTAGACGCTGCGACCAGTATCGAGAGCGTGGGACTTCCCAAACCTGTTGTTGCGACTATGCAACTCGACGTTAAGTGTGCGGATCTTTGAACAAAATACGTGAAATTTGTTGGCCAAATCCGGCTTGTCTGTGTATCTTAGTTTCATCTGTTTTCACTTATATGGAGCCAATCTTCTGTATATTTTTAATTTGTGGCAGAATGGTGAAACGGAACGTGAATATGGGCTGCATTGTAAGCGGTGGAGATATGGCTCAATGCGTGGTCAGGTATCACGTTAATGTCTTTGATTACGGAGTTATTTGATCAAAGCTGTTTAAGTTAAGGTATAGCACACGTATCAAACCGGAGTGGGATCGGCACCGTATCAACTCGAGCCGTTCAGTATTCTGTATGAAACTCCCTACTGTAACGCACACTAATCGGAATCGTAACGTAATCGCCTCGCCTCGTCGACGCCGTGGTCCCCGCGCTTACGGCTCGTCGTCCCCGCGCTTCGTCTCTCCGTACCCGAGCTTACGTCTCCTCGTCCACCATCGCCATTCATCATTTATGCTTTAGACCTGAAATTATGAATTTAGTAACTGGGTTCCCGGTTACTGGGTTGTGGAGGTCAGATAGGCAGTCGCTCCATGTATAATACCATCTGAATACCAGTCAGATGCAATCGGTTAGACTGGAAACCGACTCCAACATAGTTGGGAAAAGGCTAGAGAGATGACGATGATCTGATATGATAAAATATTTGATACATAAGGTATTTAACATTGCGTTTGTTTATGTATAGGCAGGTTACGTATAAAATTTAACCTTCTAATACAGAAATTTCTGAAAACTGAATAATTTCATATCTAACAATAACAAAAATTCTTCGTCTTTTATGGAAATGAGATCATTTCGTTGACCTTTTCGACCCTTTGATCTACCGCCCCTAACGTTACAAGTGTGTGGGCGGACTTAATGTGACCTTTCGAGTTTTAAATAAAACTGTTATTGTTTCACAGATTTTACCCCTTCTCTTATTGTTCTTAGTAACGGTAAAATAAATTAAACAGAGATCTGAGCCTAAAAGGTAATTTAAATTGTCCCTAAAATGTCCACGTAGAAAATGTTTCCTGAGTGCTGTGTATGTACTTAATTTAACTTTTCGAGATTAAAAATGAAACGTAGTCTGGTTTTCGTCCTACGCAGAATGTTAATCAGAGTCTGACCGAAAGTAGGCGTATTGCGGTAGCATCTCTAACCCTTAATAAAGTTATAATTTTTGTGGTTTTATTAATTCAATATTGACTTTAACTATTGTTTGGTAGACGTCCTTCTAATACTCACGTTTGCGGTCCCTTGAAGCTGTGAAAAAATCAAACTTCTAAGTTAACGTAAAAAATAGATAAGTACAGCCGTTTATGCCGCAAAAAACGTATATTTCGACACTCTCGAGGGAATCAAAATGTAGGTATGGGATACTTCCCGTTGACCTAGAATCATGAAATTTGGCAAGAAGCAAGGCCTTAAAGCACAAGTAAAGGAAAAAAATCCGAAAACGGTGTTGTAAAAAAAAAAAAGGTGTTATACTACACATGTGTTTACATACCTACAAATCTCGCTCTTGGGCGTTTTTTTTGGTTCTTAAGTAACTTTTAGACCTTTGTATCCTGCTTATGCGTAAAATCGGTTCATTCGTTTCGAAAAACAAGGGTCTGAAAATTTGTATGAAATGCCGTACGTCGTAAACGTTCTTAAAGGACCAGATTGGCTAGAGGAGTTCCAGCAAAACCACACCTTTATCATTTAACTTGAAAACGAACAACATTAATATCACATAACGTTGTGGGGAACCATTCATATGAAAAATGAACTGTTTGATTAAGCGAGTTACGACATTTTGTATTCGCATCACGTACATTGCCTGCCGTGTGAGAAATGAAAGAACCTTTCACGTACCTACGCGACGAGGAATAACGTATAATGTCATTTCATCTTAACTTCGGATAATATTAATGTAAGTCCTGTAACATTGGCATATTATTATTCAAACTAATGCCTATTATTCGTATGATAAGAGCGGTGGTTCTTCAGAAACTTACGAGTCCAAATGTCTTTTCTACTACGCTTGGTCCCAAATTAATCTGGGTTCGGATACCTAAGAAACCATCGGAGACCGTATTCTCATACCAAATTGTATTGTCTCTCCGCCGGTTATACACAGTGATGATTCACTCATAATAATAATACTCATAATCAGCCTCTAATGTTCCCACTGCTGGGACACAGGCCTCCTCTCGGTGAGAGGGAGTGGGCCGTAATCCACCATGCGGGCCCATTGCGGGTTGGTAGATGTCACATGTCTTCGAATTTATGGTTCTAGGACATGTCGGTTTCCTCACGATGTTTTCCTTCACCGTTTTGAGAGCAGTGGTGATGAAATAATTTCTTCAAAGTAATGCGTCTGTCTGGGTTCGAACCTACAACTCGTAAGTCGCGGCCGTTACCACTTGGCCACCACTGCTCTCTCACACCAGTGATGATTCAGTTACTTGCAACCCTAAAAGGTTCCAAGATCATTTAAAAGCAACCGCAAACCGGAAGGCGTAGCACTGAACTTTTTATTACTAGACATTTTTAATATTATCTAAAAAGTTGTTTTATATAATTCTAATTTGACATTATGACATATCTCTACAATAATTATCTCACTGAAGCATTTATTTTAACATACATTTTTTATTACCTAATTATTTTTTACTGTTGACATTTTTAAATTATTATTTTTTGCTGAATTCACTTTAAATTAATTATTACTCATTCATATGTGTACGCCGTCATCGGCAAAACAAAGTGTACAGATATTTTAATAACAACAGCTGTTTTTACACCACCTATGTTTTACAAAATAATAAAACTTTGACTTTGGAAAGCCTCCCACAAAGTGGACCGATGACCTAGTAAAGGACCTAGGAATCCACTGGCTGCGATAAACACAGAACCGCAGGGTAATTGCGTAACACACTATCAGTAGCAATGGGTTTCATTTTGACAGTTCAACACCATTCATTGCGTTATTTACGATGTTGAGCAGACACATTTTTCGAACATAAGGAGCAATGGATTAGCAATAAGCTTCAAAATTATTCAAATTGAGAGGAATAGTGTGTTACACAATTAGGGTGCAGGTCTATGTGCCTATCTTCAACAGTGGAAGTGTTTTGGCTGAAATGATGATGATGAAGACGAATCTCCCCAGCTTCCCTATTAAATCTATAACCGGATAAGGGTATTTTTAATATTCTAAGTCTAGATTAATTAACTGTTTACGTTTTTATAAATAGACTAGCAGCGCCTCGCGGTTTCATCCGCATAAGTGTCGATCCCGTAGGAACATCGGGATGAAAACTATCCTATGTCCTTCCCTGGGATGCAATTTTTTTATTTATTTTTTATTTATCATTTATACAAAATAATACAGGATTATTAATATTAAATAGCAACCGAAAACCACATTTATTTCTTTGCCAAATTTTATCGAAATCCGCGTAACGTTACGTCACAACTATGGTCGGACTTTTAATTAGCTGCAGTAAAATGGCAGCTTATGTGTTACCATTTTTTAACGAATTTGAAATAGTGGTGTGACAAAAGAATCGATTCATTCAAGTATCTAACATTCAGTTCAAAATCGATTCATTAGTGATATTTTAAAAACTTTTTTACAAAAAAGAAAAAAGGCTTCCAAAACAAAAACACTACAAAGTGAAACATAACTTCGGAATAAACTTCTTTCGAACAAAAAAAGAAATTGAAAATTTTTTTTTGGTCAATTTCGAATGTCTAAATTAAAACGAATTTTCATTGCGTTTTCTCATCACATCACTACTAGATATAGTGTGGCAACATTTCTTAACGACATGACATTAGGAAGTGTCATTTTACTGCAGCTAATTAAAAGTCGGACCATAGACAAACCATCCATTTCTACACCCCTATTCAATGTTTACAACCGAAAAAACAAACAGGCCATTTCCATTACGTCAAGTAAATAGAAAAAAATATAGCAAATGTATTTACTGTACCAAGTAACTCCCACGCAACTGCCATTCGAGGAAATTGCCGTCAATTTCTAGGAAAATACTGTTTTGCGTGATATTTCGGTGAAGTACAATAATAAAACCGATTCTTGTAAATTAACTGGTAGAATAGCAAGATTTATGTAACAATTCAGCTCTGTGGCGCAGGCCAGGCAACTAGTTCATCTTTCTGACTGGCCGACCCCTTGATAATTCAAAAGTGCCTGTAATTGGTTTATTTTAAATAAATGCTTTGAGTTTAAATTGAGGACTACTCCCGCGCGGGACGCAGGCGAGCGTCGATTGCGACTATTCGAACCAGTTTAAACACTTCCAGAGAAAATTGGGGCCAACATCCCACGCCGAATTTGCTACTACTAAGTAGGGAATAATTTGTGGACTTGCTCGTCCGTGGTAGTACCTACTACTATCTTTCCACGGACAAGCAGGCAGCGGTTTGAACGCATACATAAGTCAATTAAATGGTGTTAGGTATGTTGAGGGAGGCAAGTGAAACTACGGGCTGCTGTTAGCACACTGTTTTATTTGCTACAAGTAGGCGGTCGGCCGGCGCGCGCGCGCACACACACATAAACATGCGCGCACGCATACATAACATTTCCTCCCCTTATTACACTTATATCTAAACAATAACAATGAGTTGTGATGTGTCTACACTAATACATAACTTAAAAATAAGACTTATAATCGACGCGAGGAATGTTTCTTAAAAGCCTATTCGCACATCTTGATACCGGAGCCCCGGGCTCAATGGTTGCGGGGGGTGAAGATGGCGTGTTTGATACAACACTTCCCTCTCCCACAGGCTCTTGAGCTCGGTTTATTGACGTATTGGTACTGCCTATGTCGTCAAGGTCATAGGTTTGTTGTTTTTGTTGATTATTCCCTTTACACGTTGTCAACTGGTTTACATGTTTTTTTACTTCGGTCGCCGTATTTGTGTCTTGAACGACGTACAATACTTTCCCTATTTTCTTTTTAATAATTCCCTTGCACCAATCAAATTTGTTGTTGTTTTTAAATTTTTTATACAATACTTGGTCACCTGGTTTGTACACTTGTTTGTTTTTGCCCCCGTATGACTTAATCTGCGAGCACTGTTGACGTGTTACATTATCAGTGGGGTTTGTGAGCGAGGCCGACGTTATTTGTGGGTCAAATAGATCTAACCGTGATCTCAGCTTTCGCCCATAAACTAGCTCAGCAGGCGAAAAACCTGTGACGGAATGAACCGAGTTTCTGTAATCAAAAAGGTACTTTAAAACTTTTAACTTTTGCTTTGCCTTATGTTGTGTCGAGATAATACTAGTTTTTATGCCTTTTTTTACGATTTTGACAAAGCTCTCTGCCTGTCCGTTACTTGCTGGGTTATAGGCCGGTGATGTCAAATGAGTGATGCCATTTAGCGTGCAAAAATTCCTAAACTCGAAAGACGTGAATGCGGTACCGTTGTCACTGACTATTGTGTGGGGTAGACCGTACTTTGACATGAAATCGTATAAATGTTCCACGACGCTTGCTGAAGTGGTCGACGTGCTGACGTCATACACTTCTACCCACTTGCTGTATGCGTCCACCACTATCAGAAATGTTTGATTATTAAACGGACCGAGGAAGTCGATGTGTATTCTATGAAATGGTACTGGTGGGTACTGCCATGGAGCGAGAGGCGCTCGCCCTGGGGACGGCCGCAGTTGTTGACATACCTTACAGGAATGAATCATTGTTTCCAACGCTGCATCTACACCCGGAAACCAAAACCGAGACCTGGCTTCTGCCTTAGTTTTCACAATACCCAAATGTGAGCTATGTAATTCCTGCAACACTTTAGTACGTAACGTTTCGGGAAGAACTACCTTATAACCCCTCATAAGACAACCTTTTTCGTAAGACAACTGTGTTTTACATAAATAATAAGGTTTAATATGCAAGTCTGATACTAATTTCCCCGGCCATCCATTCTGTACGTAATCAATTACCCTCTTTAGAGTAACATCTTTAGCGGTTTGTTCGCGTAACTCGTCCAAGGTCACCGGCATATTGCCTTCGATAACAAAGTTGACGTACGACGCGCGGTCTATAGCAAGCGCGGCGGCGGCGGCGGCGTGCGTGTCGTCCTCTTCCTCCGCCTTTGACCTTTCAGTCTCACCGCGTATACTCGCCCGTGATAAATAATCTGCGCTATTGTCGGCACTGCGAACATATTCAATGGTATAATTATATGCACTTAAAAACATTGCGTACCTTTGCAACCTGTTAGCCGTTACCTCCGGTATTCCCTTATACGGACCAAATATTGATATTAGTGGTTTATGGTCTGTACGTAATACGAAAGGTTCTGATCGCCCATACAAGTATTGGTGATAACGCTTTACCCCAAATATTATTGAAGTCGCCTCTTTCTGAATCTGCGAGTATCGTTTTTCTGCAGAATTCAGTGTGCGTGACGCGAACGAAATTGGTCGTTCTAAGCCGTCACCATCTACTTGTGACAGAACTGCACCTAGACCGTATGGCGAAGCATCTACTGTCAATATTATTTTTGATTTACTATTGTAATGTGTTAGTACTCGTTCGGACGTTAAATATTTTTTAATTTTACTGAACGCGTTTTCGTGGTCTGTGGTCCAATTCCACTTAACTCCTTTTCTTAATAAGTCGTACAATGGGCAAAGTATACTCGATGTTTGTGGTACAAAATTCCTGTAGTAGTTCACTAATCCTAAAAATGACTGCAAGGTATTAACATTGGTCGGCACCGGGGCGTCAACAATTGCCTTTATTTTCAATGGATCTTTCTTCAGGCCGTTTTTATTGATGACGTACCCTAAATAATTTATTTCATCTTTGAAAAAATCACATTTATCTTTCTGCAGTGTCAACCCTGCATCCTGCAGCCGCTTTAATACTGTGTGTAGTTTTTTCATATGTGCATCAGCTGACTCTGCAGTGATTAGTATATCGTCAAGCAGACACAATACCCCATCTAATCCGGACAGCAAAGTTTCCATGGCGCGCTGAAAGATAGATGGCGCACTCGACAACCCGAACACCAGACGCGTATAATTAAACAGCCCGCGATGCGTGTTTATACATGTCATGTTTTGTGACTCTTCGTCGAGTTCAAATTGGTTGTAGGCCATTGATAAATCTAGCTTTGAAAACTGCTGACCGCCATGTAATTTGGAAAACAATTCATGGATGGTGGGTAAGGGATATTGTTCGATAACCAATAACTTGTTAATTGTTACGGAATAGTCCGCGCATAGTCTAACTGAACCATTACGCTTAAGTACGGGCACAATTGGTGACGCATAGTCCGAGTGTTGAACTGGTTTTATTATACCTAAGCTCATTAGTCGTTCTATCTCCTCATCTACTTTCTCGCGTAGTGCAAATGCGACAGGGCGCGCTTTAAAGAAAACCGGTTTCGCATCACTTTTTAACCTTAGTTTAATTTGATAATTTTTAAAAGTGCCTAACTTATTCGAAAACACTTCTGGGAATCGAAACTGCAATTGCTCGCCTACACTTTGGCTACCGTTAACGAAGTTGACCGAAGTTAATTTCAACTTAAATTTTGAAATAAAATCTCTGCCGAGCAGCGGTGGGCCGCCGCTACGTATTACATAAACATCGAGTATGTGTGTGCTCTGCATGTATGTTACGGGCAGTCGCACATACCCTACACACCCCATTATGTTTCCTGTGTAACTATAAAATCTTTTCCGAGATGATAGCACGGGCATGTCGACAAATAAAGTTTTATAAGTACCTTCCGATATTACCGAAACAGCTGATCCACTATCAATTTGAAATTGAATGCTTTTGTCATTAATTGTAACCGTTTCTGTCATAGGTTCCCCTTGTGCTGAACATATGTTAAAAAGCGACTTACCATCGTCGTCCTCGCTCACATCCCCTGTGGACACGTAATTTACTTTGTTATTACACATCCTACGCAGATGTCCTACAACGTTACACTTTTGACACTTGTACTTCGCGAATCGACATTCTGTCGACTTGTGATTGCGACGACCGCACACCGAACACTTATCACTCATGGCACTGATGGATTTAGCACTATTTTGTCCTTTACCGATCTTGTACACTTGAACCTGGTCCGCTGGAACAGCCGGCGTGGCGGCGGCGGCGCCTGCATGCGCGCACCGCACGCTCTCTGCGACCTCCACCGCCTTTGCCAAGGTCAAGCTTCCCAAGTCCTGGGCAAACAACTTCTCTCGTTCTGGACCCGCTACCATGCCCATCACGAAGCGATCTCGTAATGCTTCCTCCACATTGCTGAACTCACAATGTGCGGTGAGTCCCCGCAGCCTTGCCGCCCATTGCGTGTGTGACTCGCCTGGTTGCTGCGAAGCCGAGTAGAACTTATGTCGCTCACTGAACCCGCATCTTTTCGGGGTGAAGTGATCATCCAACAGCTTGATGAGTCCTTCATAAGGCACCACCTGTACGTCTTTCGGCAACGCCAAATCCGCTGCCAGTTTGTAGGTACCGTCATGGAGTGCGCTGAGCAGAATCGCTCGCCTTTTTGTACCTGTCGCGTCACTTTTAGCGTCGATATCATTTGCGACGAACCACTGCGTGATCCGACCTTTGTATGTTTTCCACTCGTGTACATTGTGATCAAAAGTGGACAATACACCAAACGACGCCATTTTGGGTAAACTCGTCGCCACTGTTAGGTATGTTGAGGGAGGCAAGTGAAACTACGGGCTGCTGTTAGCACACTGTTTTATTTGCTACAAGTAGGCGGTCGGCCGGCGCGCGCGCGCACACACACATAAACATGCGCGCACGCATACATAACAAATGGCAACGCATCTGTAATGTCGCCGTTATCCTACTAATATCGGGATAAAAAACAGCCTTTAAATTAATCCAGGGTGTCAGCTACCTCCATACAAAATTTTATCAAAATTGGTCCAGCCGTTTGAGCGTGAAGAAGTAACAAACATATAAACACACACTCACAAACTTTCGCCTTTATAATATTAGTATGATGTGAAAGTTTGGGAAGATGTTTGGATGTTTGTTACTCAACCACGCGTAAACTGTTGAACAGATTTGGATAAAAATTGGCACAAAGATAGCCCATTTCCTGGATTAACACACAGGATACTTTTTATCCCGATATTCCCACGGGACCGAAACTTACGCGGGTGAAACCGCGGGGCGCTGCTAGTTACAATTAAATGTCTGCATGTTTTTCTTTCAATTACATAAAAAACTTCAGCCATATTTCTCAATCCCGTCCAGCTACAAACTAATTCAGCAATTTCCTAACAAAACTCCGAAGTACGTGTAAAAACTTAAAATATTCGGTTTTCTTTTCAGCAATTAAAATCCAGCCGTGTTTCAGGCCATTCGTGTTTCGAGAAAGTACTTAGTCGGTCAAAAAATCTTTCCTAACACGGAAGTCATGTGGCTACATTTACTTTGTGTAATTTTAATTACTTGGCAACATTATATGTGGTTTTGGCACGACTTTTGCTAAGGGTATGAGAATTTTTTATGGTTTTTTTGAGGAAGATAGTTCAAGGAATAAAATATATTATGTAATTGGGTGTAGATAACTTCTGTTGATTCAATTTGCGTTTCCTTCATTTATCGTTTTCCTTATTGCTTAACTCCTCGTTTGTTAGGCTAGCTTAGGGACTCAGTTCGTCAACAATAGGAAAAGTAATTGGGTCTCATTAGTAACAGTTGAGCTCATAAATAGGCACTGCGTATCGTCAATCGTCGCTCGCACGACTAAAAGTCCTATCTCATTAGGGTTCCGTACCAAAATAGTAAAAACGGAACCCTTATGTGAGATTAATTCTGTCTGTCTGTCTGTCTGTCTGTCATAGCTGGATATCTCAAGAACTACTAATGCTATCAACTTGAAATTTGGAATAGTTTCAGATGACGTTTGCCCAACTATTTTGCAAATAAGAAAGAAGTAAAAATATATGTATATTTTTTGCAACAGGGACTGAAAGGGGGTCTGAAAAATTCGAAGTGGGGCTACTGGGGCATGTGGGGTATCATATGAAAGAGCGCAGATTCTCAATATTTTTCTTTTTTTTAGGCCGCATAGTTTTCGACTTTTGATGAAAAATGTAAAAAAAATACCGCCCCCCCCTTATCTCCGAAATTTGCAACGAGAAAAATCTGAAATTATTCTATGTAATAGAAGTTTATGTAAAGATTACAGGAAAAATAAAACGAAGTCTCCAAATAGCCCACTTTTTCAGAAATCATCAACAAAAGTGACATTAGTTCCACTATCGGTCAAGAGATGGCGCTGACATAAAACTGCAATATTCTACACCGCAGTGCTCAGGATTAAAATTCTCTGATGAATATAGGCCTCGCCGATGAAAATTGAAAAACATAATGATGGTACGGAACCCTCGGTACACGAGTCCGACTCTTGCCCGGTTTTTTTCTCATTTATTAGCTGATTTGAATTAGGACAATTACATTTCTCTATTTGTGATGCTTTACATGTTATTTGGATCTCAAAATACCATTTTGAAAGGCAACAAAACGTAAAGAATCACGAATAACAAATGTAGTTGTCTTAACTCAAATCAGTTAAAAAATGAGATAGGACTTTTAGTCATGCGAGCGACGATATAACGTTACGCTTTGTTTCCCAAAAGGGTTGAACAGAGGTATACCTATAGTATATCCACAGTTATGTTTAAATCCCATGTAATATTGTTCATATTGTCCATGTTCTGAGGTGGTCCCATTGTCACCAAGTTAGGATCTGATGATGGGATCATAGAGAAATTGAGGGCAACCCTCAAATTTTATAGGCTTACTTATTGTTTTTCACATATTTTATGAAGTATCTTGTGTATTTGTGTATGGTTGTCACCATCTCAGGTAGCTGGGCTGATGATGGAAGGTACAACTCCTTAACAGTAAGAAGTTACTCGAACAGGCAAGGACTGTTTTAGTAAATTGTTTTGATGTTTGATAGGGCATTTGCCACATTTGGTCTCATGATCATCAAGTCATGACCTGATGCTACCTAACTCCTCGACAACTAACAGCAGATATATCGTGTTTAAGCTCATTGAAAAGGGCTCGATGTGTGGATAAACGTACTGTAACTGAGGAACACCGAAGACCTGATGCTGAAGCCAGGAGCATCAGAAAAAGTACAAACCTTGAAATTACAGCACCGACCGTAGTCGTGTTTGGGCTCATTTTAAACAGGACTAATTTTAAGTACAATGCAATGTTCACATAAGTCTGGCCTGATGCTGCAGCCAGGATTATCAGCATCTAATCTAAAAACTAATAAAAGGAGAACTCCTCAACTGTTAACGTCCCTGCATCGAGAAAAGGAATATTTTATAAAAAGGCGATGGGCAAGTTGACATTAGGCTATTGTAACTTAGATAAATTATAAACAGACCCACTAAAAAGCGAGAAATAAAAACTTTTTAACAAAAAAAAAAAAACCGACTTCCAAAAAAAACACTACAAACTGAAAAATAACTTCAATTTCGGAAGTCGGTGGCAAAAACTAAAATATTGATCCCTAAGACACCGACTTCCGAAATTAAAGTTATTTTTCAGTTTGAAGTGTTTTTTTTGGAAGTCGTTTTTTTTTTTGTTATAAGTACCTATTGAAAATTGAAATTTTAAATATTTACCTTTAAAAGACATCAATCCTTTTATGTACTTAGTTCTGCTGGTATTAATGGTATCTATCAATAATTTTTGGCATCAATATTAAAAGTACCAAATTAAAAAATTTCTTCTTTTTACCCGCGTTTTAGAAACTGTTTTCTTGCACATGTAAACACTTACTACGCCTACATAATATTCACAAAACAAATATGTACTATTATATTTTCATAATAACTTAGAAAACAACTATATTTTACTTTATTAGAATAAACACATATTGCGTTCAACACTGCGTGTACTGAAAAATGGAATTTCAGCTTTACCTTCTCATTTTCAGAGTATAATTTCCAATAGCACGTGACTTTTTCAAGCACATACATATTTCAAAGAACTTTCAACTTTAATAAGTTGCTATCAAGGTAGAATTCGAAGTGACGTTGGATATTTTTTTCGCTAAGTTGATTTCGTGATCGTATGTTATGATTTATGCAAGAGGTCGATAGGTGAATGCCTTGTAAAGGGCATTTGTTTTAGAAATATCGTTTTTAATATCTTTGAGCTTGCATTGTAGCTGAGTTGTCTATATTACGAACATCTAGCGTATTGATATCTAGAAGTTTAACCTTACAGCATAATCAGCCTAAAATGTTCCCACTGCTGGGACACAAGCCTCCTCTCGGTGAGAGGGAATCGCGGGCCCAGTGGGGGTTGGTACGTTGGTAGATGTTACATGTCTTCGATTTTTCTTGGTTCTAAGACATGCCAATGAAATTTAATGATGATAGTTAATTAAGAAAAAGATGTTGGAAAATCCAAAAATGCAAGACTCATAATGCTCATTTGAAGATCATATAAAAAACCATAGATATAGATATTATATTACTTAGTTTTTTATTAATTATAATTAAACTACTTTGAGTAAAAGAGCCATTTTCAATAGGGTTCTTATTGAAAATGGCTCTTCCTACGGGTGAAAGGAATCTATTAAAAAAAAATTAGGTCCTCAAATCATTGATTTTTTCGCACTTGATTGACGGGAATTTGTTTTGAAATATTTTGAAGTTTTTTTTCGTTTCTACTGCATTCAATCAATTTGTGAAAAGTACAACATTAATGTCCATTACAATTATCTATACAATGGTATATAGATTAAGAAGGTTCTGTGTACTAGCAGGAGTCAATAGTTAAACAGTTGCAGAAAGGAGGCAAAAAAAAAATAGATCTTACAACACTCTCTAAGTAATGCTTCGTCGTGCAATATTTATAAGATAAGATAAGATAATTTATATTATAATATAATAATATTAATTTAGTATGATAATTTATATATTTTTTTTTTATTTTTAGGAATGAATCTTAAAACTACTTATATGATTTTTTTCCTAAGATTTTTACTTAACTTTACGACAAAAGATATACCTAACATAACAATAAACACATTACATCACGCCTGTAATTCCCGAAATGTTAGGCAGAAGTTTACCTGTGTAGGACACCCAAATTTCGTCAGTTTTACGCGAGCATATTGCTATCAACCGGCCACTAGAATGTACTGATTAAAAATAAACGATAATTATTAAGCTACATTGAAGATGTAACTAGATTTGATCACCACACACACTTGCAGATTTTATTAGTTACATGAATAGTTACTTAAAGCACAGTCTGGCCACCTCACCGTAGTTACATAGTTCTTAAACTATTCCCACAAAATGACGCTCCCCACTTACAACTTTGTCTTCAATTTGCCTGGATTTAAACTTAAATTCCATCTCCCCAATACACGAATCCGCAATCTCTATTACCGCTTTACTTAGTAAACTTTAGATCTTTTACACAGGTTTAGGTATTCCGAGTAATCTGGATTTCTGGATGTTCGAATAACTTCTTATTCGAGTTCCCAGATACGATGAAATCCCTAAGACTCGCACTCGACCGTTGCTAGTTCGTTCAGTGAACCTAAAAGGAATGTTGTTCCGATTTAGTTCCTTTCAACGATAGTTGATAATTGAATTCGTTCCTTGTTCATCATGAATGAATGTAGTGGTGATTGAATGGGATTGAGGAATGAATGATTGGTTGTAAAGTGCGGTAGTGGGAACAGTTATTTTTTGGTCTCGTGTTAATTTATCAATTAATCTTTGACGAGCTGTGCCACTCGCGAGTTCATTTTTCGGAATGAAAACTAAGCTGATCTTTCCTATAAGAAAATATTTTTATAAAAGTTTTGGCATTATAACGTGTAAAATAAATAGTAAAATTGAATTTTGCTTTACATTTTGTCATTGAATTCAATATAATTGTTTTTGTGTTTTCTGATTAAAATTCTGTAAATCTAATTTTGTTTCCAATTTACCGAGCTTACCAATTAGAATAGCGCTGTGACTAAAAAGGTTAGTCCACTGTATATTTCTCGGCTTTCAGTATTTATTTCGGGTATAAAAGGTATCTCAAAGGACACAAAAAATCCTGAGTTGCGGGTAACGTTATTTCAGTCAAATTTCAGAATTGTTCGAGATCAAGATTCTGAAATAAAAACATATTATATACTAGCTGCCGCCCCGCGGCTTCGCCCGCATGGGTCTCCATCCCGTGGGAATATCGGGATGAAAAGTACCTATCCTTTGTCCTAATACAAAAAATCAAATCTTTTCTCTTTATAATATTAGTTTTGATGACGGAGTTTTCTCAAGTTCTTGTCCAGTGGCTACCATAAGTACCTTTGTGTTGCAAGGTCATGGGTTCTATTCTGGACGCTTGAAATTAATGTTATAATTCTAACATACAAATTACATAATCGTAGCCTTTGCTAACACGAGCTTTTAGTGCAGTTAGTGGCTTGAACCACGCGATGTTAGGTTGAAAAAAAGTTAAGTCTAGTTCTGAATGATGCCTAATGCTGGTTACGAAAACATGGCTAGCTCTAGGTTTTTTTTCTTTTGTTAAAAAAAAACAAAAATGCACGACTGATAGTATAAAAAACCATAGATATTATATTATTTGGTTTTTTATTAATTATAATTAAACTCCTTTGAATAAAAGAGCTATTTTCAATAGGGTTCTTCCAATGGGTAAAACGAAACTATTTAAAAAAAAATTACTCAATTAATTGATTTTTTCGCAAGCTGCAATGTTTTCAGTTTTCACACTTGATTGACTCACCCGCATAAATTTCGATCCCGTGGGAATATCGGGTTAAAAAGTATATGTTAATCCAGGGTATGAGCTACCTCCATACAAAATATTATCAAAATTGGTCCAGCCGTTTGAGCGTGAAGAAGTAACAAACATATAAACACATACACACCCCCACAAACTTTCGCCTTTATAATATTAGTGTGATTATAATTGTAAGCAAAATCGCGGGAAACACGCAAAGTAAGCTTCACGAAACCAATTTGTATTGTCTCTGGTTAACTAACTGGTGTTTTAAGAAAACCGCTTGTAAATTGGGTTCACCTCTAACGAGCAGTTTATCTAGTAATAATTGGGTTTAGATCTAGACTTAGCTTAGGTCTAGACGCGAGATCTTAATATACTGGGATAAACTAGTACTGTCGTTAGTGTGCGGCTACGAAATTAGCGATAATTGTAGGTTATCTAAATCCTTCCTTAGTGCTCATATTCTTTATACAATGGGTAACTGAATTGATGCACATTAAGAATTGTTTGTATTAATGTACAGTCAAATCAAACCAAAATGGACGATGTATTTACCTGCTACGCTAGACCCTTACACGTGTGTGACTGTGTGCGTGCGTAGATTTATAATAGGTATGATCACAAATAATTTCTCCCGCAATCAGTATAACTAATTTAATAAATAAGCATATATACATTAAGGCATTAAGTCCGCCTTTGTACCTCTTTGTGCGAAAAGTTTAAATAAATAAATAAACAATGTTTTATACAAAATACCAACAAAAAATTCAGTGTATGTATTATGATTATGATATACCTAATATTCTAATTGGGGTGTTTGGTGGTTTGCGTTAATTTTGGGACGTGTCGTATAAAGGCTCCTGCAAACAGGCGCGACACGCGATATAATCGCGCGCGACACAAAGGCACCGCTCGTTGCGCGACTTGCGGTGCCTTTGCGTCGCGTGTCGTGTCGCGCCTGTTTGAACTAGTGCAGACCCAACGGTTTAGGCCGTGTGTTGTCTGTCAGTGAGGGAATAAATGACTGAATTTAAGATCAACACATGTTATTCTTTGCAGTTCATTTCCTTACACGTTGTTGAATTTTCTTATTTAGGTGCTCTTTCATAACTTTCGCTTCCTAGTTTTAAAAATGAAGATCAGGAGACACAACTAATTATCTAATAAATATCTGTCTCGTTATCGTAATAATGACATTACGATTACATAATGCGTTAAATTCTTCGTCTATTTTATTACTCTAGCAAAAAAAAAAAACAACATCGAGAACTCTAACTTGTATCCACGCTAATGTTACGGCCTGTTTTATATCCAGCCCAGTTAATCTTGCGAACTGGCTAGACGCTAAGTTAAATCTGATAATAGGCAGACAAAAGCACTAACTAGTTTCCTGCGGTTTTGCTCAGAAGGCGGTACTGGACTAATTCTGCATGCTCAATTTTGGGCTTGAGTGAGTCGCGGGCAGAAGCTAGTACACAAATAAAACGCACATTACTTACTAAAGCCAAAAGTATATAATACATGTGAATCCTACGTCGTTTCAATTTGCCGACAGCGACCAAAATGGAGTTTCCTAAACAAACTTTCAGCTGAAATATAAATTAGACAATAACAATGTGCAGACCAAAGATACGTTTTACTGTCCACACGTTCAGCGAAAACCCAGCACACATTCAGCACGAACCTTTAAATAATTATCACGATTAAACCGAGTTAATTACTTCCTTTATGACCGAACATACAAGTGACGGTACGGAATTATAATAAGTAAGCTTAAAGAGGTAATATTCAGCATAATCAACTACCTACCCTAAAGCTGTGGGCACACTGAATATGAATTGCGAATTGGCGAGCTAGCATGGCGTCAGCGGATCAGCAAGGCTATTCAGAAAGCTTAGCTTGAGCGTGGCGAGACGAGAGAGTGCTTCATTACTCAAACCATTCGTTCCACCCGCTGATGATCTCACCTGGACATAGCAATTCATTGTAGGTGTACCAAGGAAAGACACACGATTGCTTTGATATGTCGGATATAAATTTCGCTTACACTCATCAGCAACTCGCGCCCAGTGTGACTAAGTACTTGGCCAGACTGGCAGCGCGGGCGGGCGCGGCGCGGCGTACTCAAACATAAGAACTTCATTGGAGTGTCCATTGACTTAGTATATAGTTATCTGTGGTCCATAGTGGGCACGCGGCGAGTGACGCGGGCTGCTCGGCACGGGGAGCGCGCGGGCAACTCACGCCATAGCTCGTTCATACAAGTGGCCGCAGTGGGTGCGCGGGCGGCCCGCGTGGAGACCGGGGTTCTCAAACTAGTTCGATTCGACCTTTTTCTAGTAAGAATAAGTCTTCTTCATCCATATCATATTTTGACAAACACTGAACACGACAAAACGCGTTCCCGCACTCGCGCCGCTCCCCGCCCAGCGCTGCCAGTCTGGCCAAGCACTTAAGCATAAAACTGTTTAAAAGGACCTATAATGTTGAATTTATAATACCTATGCCGCATCTCTAATTTTGTTACAATGTTCAGCGCCAGTCTTTTTGGTTATTAACTAAGTCTTCCTACCTTCATAATATACTTGAATTAAGTATTTGTTTTGAGCGGTGGTGGCCCAGTTGTAACGGCCCCAACTTACGAGTTGTAGGTCGTAGGTTCGAACCCAGAAAGGCGCTTTACTTTGTGTAAATAATTTTGACACCATCATCATCATCTGCCTAGCCTTTTCCCAACTATGTTGGGGTCGGCTTTCAGTCTAACCGGATGCAGCTGAATACCAGTATTTTACATGGAGCGACTGCCTATCTGACCTCCACAACCCAGTTACTGGGTAATACGATACCCCTTGGTAAGACTGGTTGTCAAATAATTTCGACACCATTGCTCTCAAAACGGTGAAGAAAAACATCGTTCGTGAGGAAACTGTTCTAGAACCAAAAACTCGAAGACATGTTGTGACATCTACCAACTCACACTGGGCCCGCGTGGTGGATAGCAGTCCACTCCCTCTCAAAGAGAGGAGGCCTGTGTCCCAGCAGTGGAACGTTATAGGCTAATTATGAAGTATTTGTTTGAAAACCCAACGGTTTATCTTTTGAAACTCTTCTTCAATTTTATTTATCGCCTGGCAGCCTATATTACCAAGGAAGGGCCCGTGGCTAAGTAATAACAGCCGCACAGGTCGATCGATCAGGTAAACCTACGTTTGCCGCGGTTGGTCTGTGGATGGGTGACCATCTTTACATACTGTGACCCCTCCGTGCCTCGGAAACCACGTTAAGCCGTTGGTCCCGGCTGTCATTCGTGGATCTTTGACAGTCGTTACGGGTAGTCAGAAGCCCGAAAGTCTGACAACCAGTCTTACGAAGGGGTATCCTATTACCCAGTACCTGGGTTGTGGAGGTCAGATAGGCAGTCGCTCCATGAAAAATTATGGTATTCTGCTGCATACGGTTAGACTGGAAGCCGACCCCAACATAGTTGGGAAAAGAGTGGTCTTGGTATATGAAGATGGTTACCCATCCACGGACAAATGTGTTGACCCGAGTGGTTGTTAATACTTAGCCGCAAGCCCCTCCGAGTGATACGCGTAAATAGATAGAATTTATGTTATTGTACATCAATGAATGTATTTTTAGAGCATATTATTATTATACATACAATAGCTGTGTTATCGTAAAGGTACGGTTTGGTATGACGAAACTTAATAATAAAAGTAGAAAGATATTTCTGGAAATAAATAAGCCTTCGCTAAATAGCCTTCATAAATATTTTTTCTCTGAGGTTAAGAAACTTTGTGCTGAAACGGTTATAACTTTGTAAAGTACTTTAATTAACCGCTGACAAATAAGTTTTTGTTTGTTCCTCTCGACTTTTGAGGCTAAAAGGCTAAAGTTTGTTTGTCTCTATCGTCATAGCTATGTCATTGGTACTATGACAACGTGGGTACTGTAATAGTCTGACCGCATGCAGTCTGTCCCAGCCACATATGAAGGTCGTCGGTCCATCTAGCTGGGGACGTCCCACGCCATGGTTGCCGATACGCCTGTAGCACCCCAGAGCCTGAACTTATACCCGGTTAAAGGCTCCTACAAACAGGCGCGACACGCGATATAATCGCGCGCGACACAAAGGTACCGCTCGTTGCGCGACTTGCGGTGCCTTTGTGTCGAGCGCGATTTTATCGCACCTGTTTGAAGGAGCCTTAATGGCAGTAGGCTCATCCTCCATTACATGTGGTTACTAACATAACCAGCATAAAAGATTGTTCTCTCCACCTCTGCCTATCCACCTAGGGATTACTAACAGGCGTGATGATAAAATAAAGTTATCTCTTGTTCCAGACTTCCCGGATAAGCAACGCGAGTGGAGACGCGTGTGAACGACGCGACCCCTGTCAACATGGCGGGGTCTGCATCAGCACTGACGATGGACCGATCTGCGAGTGTCGGGATGGAGACTACGAAGGGGCGTTTTGTGAGAGAGGTAAGTGAAATTTGTCTTCGGGTGTTTTAAGGAAGTGTGCCTTAATTTAACAGGTCTTGTGGAATCCCATAAAGAGACTACGGAGTGTTTTTTTTTAACTGGGACTGCTTTGGGAAACTAAATGCACTATGCATTTAGTTTAGATAAGTCTAGTTTAGATACGTCCAGTTTTTTTTAATTTATTTCTATACAATGAAATTATCCATATATGAACCAGAGTCGAAAAAAAAAACAAGTACTTAGACAACTATGAGCAGTGGTGGCCAAGTGGTGACGGCCGCGACTTACGAGTTGTAGGTCGTAGGTTCGAACCCAGACCGGCGCTTTACTTTGTGTAAATTATTTCATCACCACTGCTCTCAAAACGGTGAAGGAAAACATCGTGAGGAAACCGGCATGTCCTAGAACCAAAAAATTCGAAGTCATGTGACATCCACCAACCCGCACTGGGCCCGCGTGGTGGATTACGGCCCACTCCCTCTCATTGAGAGGAGGCCTGTGTGAGGAGGCCTGTGTCCCAGCAGTGGGAACATTATAGGCTAATTATGGAAGACCCTGAAAGCGTGACAAGCTAAAGTAAATGCATGCACGAGTATGGTACTGAATGTAAGCTTCTGCAAAGTTTTGTGATAGTAACTCATACGACATCTCCGTAGTTTTAAGCTAGCCACTTAGCTTTTGCATATATTCCTGAATTAAAGTAAACGACTCAAATCCCAGTTCAACAAACCATAAACATTAGCAGCACATGCCAGAACTTCATCATCTCACAAACTGAACAATCGCGTGATAATATTCCCTCACGTCTTCAACCACGTTTAGTAAAACACGTCTTGGTTAAATATAACTGTGGCGTTAAACTAACCTCGGTTTGAACCTTAGCTAATGTTCCATTAGTTGAAATGTCAGCTCTTACAGCTCCTGAGCGAGTGAACGAAAGAGAACTAAATGCTGTGTTGGCACGCGAGGATCCGAAAATTCAGCTTTTTAGCTCAAATGTTAAAACTAGAATGTAGAGTTTTGATTTTGAGAATACTAGGCGATTTTGTTCTATAGTAAATGACTCTGAATTGACTTTGCTAAAGGAAGTCTTTAAAATAATGGTATTGGTCGACTTAGGATATTATTAATGACTAGCTGCGTCCCGCGGTTTTACCCGGTTAAGTGTCGATTCCGTGGGAATATCGGGATAAAAAGTAGCCTATATGTTAATCCAGGGTGTCAGCTATTTCCATAATTTTTTATAATCAAAATTGGTCCAGCTGTTTGAGCGTGAAGAAGTAACAAACATATAAACACACACACACTCACAAACTTTCGCCTTTATAATATTAGTGTGATATAAATGAGGTCCTCCTTCCTTCAATTAATTATTGTTTAAGCATGTCACTCCTTGAAAACCTTTAAGACTCATTGGGTCTTTTAACTTTCGTAGTATTTTTAATCAGCATCTCTTAGATGTTGCAGCGCTCAATAGGCGACCCTAGTGGTCCTTCGGCATAAACAAGTAGGCATATCTACAGCAAACTGTAACCATGAACTCAGCACATGATTCCAGACTCCTTAGAGTACAAATTTTACGTCGGTTTGCAAAAAAAAAAAACAGTTTCATAGAAAAGTGACGACCCCCCCTACGAGGTCAAAATGGATGGAACAGCATTTTTTTTATAACAGTGCAACAATTTCAACGGCTTTAGAATAATGTGCTGATGAATTATTCCGATCTGACACCTTGCTTTGTCCCCTTAGAATAGAATTTAATATAATTAATAAGTAGGTATATTAAATTCTATGGGGGACAAACAAGAATAAAAAGTTAAAGATAGGAGTGAATAAAGTTCGAACTGTCATGTCCAGTCGTTGCTAACAGGGGGACAGATCAAACTTTTTTTTTTCGATCTGTCTTCCAAAGGGGACAAAGCAGGGTGACAGATCGAAATAACTCCAAGAAGGAATGGCAAGTTTAGTGACCTGGAAATATAGGTAAATTGCGTTTCTGTTTCTGCGTGGTCATCAAAAATAAGGTTATAGTAAACCGTCTTACGTAAAATGTTAATCCAAAAATAGCTGATAGCAAAAAGGGGTTCGGTTTCAATATTTTGTTTTTCTGCTATGCCGGAGGTCGTGGGTTCGATTCCCACCCAGGACAAATGTTTGTGTGATGAGCATGATCATTTGTTCTGTGTCTGGGTGTAATTTATCTATTTAAGTATGTATTTAGAAATATATAAGTATGTTTATCAGTTGTCTAGTACTCATAACACAAGCTCTGCTTAGCTTGAGACTAGACGGCGTTGTGTGATAGTTGTGGAATATTATTATTATTTCTTTGAAGCAATTATTTTTGGTTCGTGAAAGCTTCTTTTGGAGCGACCTAGTTTAGTTTCTAGGATTTTTGATAGTTTTTTCTCTTTAAAATTGCCTATAATCTCAACGCCCACTGCTTGAAAATATTCTAACCTTTCAGAGAGGAACTGCTGAAGTCATCACGCTATTATTATTAATTGCAGTTTGAATATTATTGACAGATATAAACGTTTTAATTTTAGTAACTGAATATGATAAATCCTCGCACATCTACGTGAAAAGAACTGTGCGAGGTGCACAGAAAAAGGCTGTTAAAGTAAATTATTGTGTACCTAACTTGTCTTGTTTACTTACAAATTACCAACACCTTTTTATTTTATTTTTGTGTGTACTAATAGCAATCTTCTATGTAACAATTTTATGCTATGTGTCTAAAATAAACATAAATTACAAACATTTTTTTATTACTTTTTCGAACCGCCCTCAATTAAACTATCACACTAATCACTCTAATATTTTAAAGGCAACAGTTTGTGAGTGTGTGTCTGTGTGTGTTTATATGTTTGTTACTTCTTCACGCTCAAACGGCTGGACCAATTTTAATAAAATTTGGTTTGGAGGTAGCTGACACCCTGGATTAACATATAGGCTACTTTTTATCCCGATATTCCCATGGGATCGACATTTACGCAAGTGAAACCGCGTAGCGCTGCTAGTCAACTATAATGGAGCTTTAATATTAACATCATACATTACCTTTCCCCGCATAAAGTGCAAAGGGCAGCGGCTGTCAAACTTTTTGCCGTCGACACGTGTTACAAGTAGTTTCGTTACGCCGGAGCTAAAGTTGGTATGGTTCGTGTAGGGGTGTCGACTATGTAGTTTCCTATTAACGATTTTGTTATAGGTAAATGCAAATGTCTAAACAATGGTTTATTGAGATCACACATGTTAAAAGTTATTGTGTCAGCAGCAATGTTTAAGTAATTCTCGTTTTCTAAAAAGTGGGCATAGTTTAGACCTGTGAAACCACTAGGAACTGCTTAAATGAGTGGTCATTAATTTAAAGGAGCTTTAATATTAAGATTAAGTAGCTGTTATAGGCAATCTAAACAGCAATTTCGGTTCGAGGTTTGTCTTCTTTCTTATGTAAATATAGCTTGATGCTTATGTACCTATGTGCCAGGTATTAAACCATTACAATGAGACGTATGCAAATTTCCCTTTATCAACATCTTCAATATTCACAGCAATCCTAAAGGTGCGCCCACAGTGCATTTTTTTGTATGTCAGATGCCACATGCGTGGCTATTCGAAGCATATGCCTCGCACTGTCTGGACGCATCTTTAACCATACGGCAACATAGTACCGCAGTTTCGAATAATAAATGGAACGAAGGAATGGTTATAGGTACTCCATATCAAAGGGCAGAGGCTGTCAAAGTTTTTGCCACCGACACATGTACGGAACTAGTTCTGAAGTTGGCACAATCCAAGCAGGGCTGTCAAACTTCGGAACATATCGGTCGATTAATTATCTAAGTGAGCTGAATCGCTGCGTTGTGGTTTAGTTATTATACAGGTAATAGATAGGGTTAGCTGTTATTGATTAGGGCTGATTTTATTAGCAAACTTTGTGTTGTATTTTTTTAATTTGAATGAAATACGCCAAAAAATAATATAACAAAAACTTGCAAAGGGCGAGTCGGACTCGCACACGAAGGGTTCCGTACCACAAAGAAAAAAAAACGGCGAAAAAAACACGTTTGTTGTATGGGAGCCCCCCTTAAATATTAATTTTATTTTTATTTTATTATTTATTTATAAAGTAAAAATACAACTGAGTATTTTGTGAATATTTTAAGTGCCTACCTGTTACCTGTGCGCGTTTGTTATAAATAGGGCAAAAAAATCGCGTTTGTTGTATGGGAGCCCCCCTTAAATATTTATTTTATTTTGTTTTTAGTATGTTTTGTTATAGCGGCAACAGAAATACATAATTTGTGAAAATTTCAACTGTCTAGCTACCGCGGTTCTTGAGATACAGCCTGGTGACAGACAGACGGACGGACGGACAGCGAAGTCTTAGTAATAGGGTTCCGTTTTACCCTTTGGGTACGGAACCCTAAAAATGGAGTGGCGTATGCCACTCATGATCATAATTATCAGTCTGTTACGTTCCCACTTCTGTGACATAAGCCCCCTCTTTGTAAAAGGAACCGGGTCGTTGTTCATCACGCGGGCTCAGTGCGAGTTGGTGGATTACACATATCTTTTAAGTTGTATGTTCTAGGACATCCAGTGTCCTCACGATGTTTTTTCCCCATTTTGAGAGCAGCGGTGATGAAATAATTTACACAAAATAAAGTGCCTGCCTGGGTTCCAACATAATGACCTACGAAACTGAAAATCCGATCATAAGAAAATAATAGTTAACAAAGTGCTATTTAAAGCTTTCAGTAACATTCTCTACAATAATCATGATTTATTTCTCATTCTTATTAATTGCCAAATGTATGTACAAACACTAGTGTTTAAGGGGCTTACAACCTAAACACAAAAAAACGCAAGTTTTAGAAACAATAAAAGTGACAGTAGTTGACAAAATGTAAACAAAATAAAAAAAATATATGATATTCTTTAGGATACATGCTAGGTAGATAGTGTATTGAAAACATAATACAACAAATTTTATACGATAGAAAAAAATCACGAAGATACCTCTAAAAACTTTCTTTTTACAATAAAAACCATACTAATATACATACAATCATTGTTTTTTTGTCAGATTATTCTACAAGCAACATACTAAAATATTAGTATTTTAGTTTTTTAGTCCAAACAATAGATTTTTTGTAATTAAATAATTGCTTCATATTTTGCAATAAATTACCGGCGTTGTGTCATCGCGCTTCTCTTTCTATTCTATGCAGTCCGACAGTGACCGCGCCTTAGGTCATGTAAACCCCTTAAGTTGTTTATGTAATTAATAAAAAAAAAATGTATTTTCTGTATAATATGCTAACTACAAGTATTTTCAACGTTTTATTAAAACACCACTTCGTGGCAGCCCTACTGTAAGAGCGGAAATGATGTCGAAAGTAGTTGGCTACAAAGTGTTTTGCCTTTATTGTGTATCGGCGGACATGTTGTACTACGAATACTAAATTATGTGTAGTGTTTGTACTTGATGTTACATTACATGTAAAGGTCAGCTCTGTCTATTGTATTGTGGGTTATTTTATGAGGCATTGTGGGTTATTTTACGGTTATTTTCTTGCAAGGAAGTGAACCATGATAATTAGGTTCTTATTTGTAACTTCCTTGTTGGTCTAGTGGTCGCAAGCACTGTTGCTGAGCATGAGGTCCTTGGCTCTATTCCCGCGTCGGGCAAAGTGTTAATGGGTTTTTCCATCTGGACTTTGTCAGTAGCAGTCCTATAGAGGCATGAAGGACATGGTGTAAAATTCACTCATCCTCCATAGAAAAAGGAGGATCTTCCGACCAGACGGTGTCGTGTCTAGTGGGCAACTGCCCAACGATTGATTTGTCGGTACATTATTTATAATTATGTTAGTTGCGCGGTAAACTCTGCTTGTGCGATGCAGGATTTTGCGTGACGTCAGTATGATGTTCGCATGTGGCGGTGTAGATGCCGGGTGCAGGCCGACCACGTCTGGATTTGTACCTAGTTGATGACAATTTTCTCGTCCGCTATTACAGTGGACTTAAACATAACTGATATTATGTGTATACTATAAAGATCTACCTAATCTTTCGGGGAAAACATGCGTGATGTTATGTTATGTACAGACGCCAGCACATCAAGCTACTACAATCTGTCCAATTTCTTTAATAGATTTTCAACTTTATCGCTAAAACATAAGGTTCAAAGTTGATAGGGAAAATTTGATAGTTTCGGGTTGCTTGTTGTGCTAGCGTCTGTACTAGCTGACCCCGTCGAACATCGTACCGCCTCAGAATCAAAAATGAATTAGCTTCAATATTTCTTGTTTCATGAATTTTTCCAATGTTTTAATATGTATTCTGCTATTCTGCACGAACAAATCCAACAAATTCGACGGAGACAAATCCAACAAATCAAAGATCATAAAAATTGGACCTGCCGTTCTTGTGTTATAAATGGTGTAACTAACCCGACTTTGTTTTATTTATATAGATGTATGTATAGATTATTATATAACTTATGTATTATAAGCACGAAAGTCTTTGACCAGTGCGTGTTGCCACTGATGACTTATGGCACTTAAACGTGGTCGCCCACAATGGGCCTTATAAGAAGGCTAAAAGTCACCCAAAGGGCAATGGAGAGGGCTATGCTTGGAGTTTCCCTGCGTGATCTAATCAGAAATGAAAAAATCTGCAGGAGAACCAAGGTAACCGACATAGCTCGAAGAATTGCCAAACTTAAGTGGCAGTGGGCAGGGCACATTGCTCGCAGAACAGATGGCCAAAGGGGCCGAAAGGTTCTGGAGTGGCGACCGCGTACCGGAAGACGTAGGGTTGGAAGGCCTCCCACAAGGTAGTCCGACGACCTTGTGAAGGCCGCAGGAACCCGTTGGATGCGAGAAGCACAGAACCGGATGAAGTGGAGGTGGTTGGGGGAGGCCTACCTATGTCCAGCAGTGGACATCTTTCGGCTGAAATGATGATGATACACACACAGCACACAACACACACACACACACACACACCCCTACACACAGCACACAGAACACACACACACACACAGAAGCCTCGAAGTTTTGACATGTCGCCATTGAACCCGTGCGAAGCAAGTTTTTAATAAAATTACTTAAGGTGCTACCTCGAAAATCTAAAATCCTCGAAAACCTACTAAGCGAGCGAAAGTGATGCAATTACTGTTGAAACGCAAAAGAAGAGTGATAGCTATAATGTGCGTGCGCTCGGAATAAAACGACGTTTGTGCCAAAACGAATTTACTCCTTTTTTAACAAAATAAATAAATTAAATTTAAAACTACTTTGAGTAAACTTTGATATGATAATTATCTATGTTTAAAAGTAAATTCCATTGAATAACTCTTAAGCGTTACGCCGTAATGTCGAAAAAAGTAAAAAAAGAGATGCAATTTTTTTGTATCGAGAAAAATTCATTGAATCGTGTATTACTTTTACATGATACCAGACCAAAGAGTCACAAAACATATACCAAAACATATACCAAAATGTTAAATCCCTATTCCACATACTTAACAAGTTACACGAAATGAAAAACTAAATTTTTTTCAACATATCACCTTAATTAGCCAAGTTAACTACTAAGTTGGCAGCCCTGCTATGGGCGGAAATGACATCGCCAACTACGACCGGCAACAAAGTGCCCTCCGTTTATTATGTACATACTTGCGGCGACGTTGTTCAGATACAGTGGTTGTACTGCTACAATTAACTTTTAATTGGTCTGTTTTACATTATATACTAGCTGAACCGGCGAACTTCGTACTGTCTCAGTATGAATGTTTGAGAAAAAGAATTACCTCCAAAAATTTTTTCCCTGAAATTTTCCCATGTTTTAATAGTTATTCTGCTATTCGGGTCGTAGACAAATCCAAAGAATCATCGTCATCTGCCTAGCCTTTTCCCAACTATGTTGGGGTCGGCTTAAATATAAAAGCGTTTTTCTTTTTTTTTCAATTATCAAATAACTTCACCAGACTTTTACTGACTAAAACCCACCCCTGTTCCTTCAGTTGCCTGTGCCAGGGGCCACAGTATATCTTTCGAAGAACCCGCGACCTTGGCAGGCATCGGCCCTTGCGAACCCTGTCAGTTATTGCTGACATCTCTTTGAGGCGCGCGTGGAACACATCGCGCCGTCGACCCAGGCTTGGTGCTTACCGGACTGCGAGCTGCCCATTGCTTGCCATAATACCATTTATTTATTTATTTATTTATTGCACAATGTACACATACATAGTTATAGGCTAGGCTTAAACTAGTCAGTACATGACCCTGTTAGGGCGCAGCAAGATTACTTAAAAACTAATAATATTGTAATGAGTAGGTTAGTAGTATTAGTAGTAGTATTTAGTATTAGTATTAGTAGTATTAGTAGTATTCAAATTCTTTATTTCAGACTATATAATTATTAAGTATTATTATTATTAAGAATTTATAAATTAAGATATTATTATTAAGTATTATTAACGTGGCAATGCTATACCATATAAATATATAAATGCCATACCAGCCTGACCCCTGGATTTTGGAATGAAGTTCTTTAACGCGACTTGCGGTAGGAGTAAATTGGTAGAAATGATCACGTAAAAGCACCCCATGCGACTTTATCTCTCTCCTTGTGTGAAAGAGATAGTTTTCGAGGTGAGGTCAACATGAAAATCCAACATGGTGGCTGTAAAAATTTTATAAAATTTCATCTTAGGAGTCGTTTTCATGGTTTTTGAGGGTGGTAATTTTGAGAGTGCTATGCGATAGTGAGGTCAAAATGAAAATCCAAGATGGTAGCAAATTCATGAGAGCTTATAAAAACTTGTACTATATAGACTTTGTATTCAAAACGCGTATTAAATTCACACTTTTTCTCCCTCTCTCTGACTATTTCTATTATATCGTCGCTTTGGTGGTGCAGAATCAAGCTACAAGTTTGTTCAAAATGAAATAAATACGCGTGTGTGCGTGCGTATGGCGTTGGCGAATTCGTTCTCCGACCGCACACGTATAATAAATATTGTTTGACCTAAGTATTTCCTATAATCTGAGCATAACATAACCATTTATAGTTGTATCGATTTCTTCAACCTTCTACTTATTAAGTACAACTGAAGACAAAGGCTCATAATTCTTTAATAGGCGATTTAAAACTAAATCTAAAAGTATTTTTATGTTGCACGACATAGAACGAAGTAATTGTCAGATGCCCGAAAGTCTGACAACCAGTCTTATATTATGGGTATTGTTATCCTGTAACTGGGTTGTGGAGGTCAGATAAGTAGTCCTTCCATGTGAAATACTGGTATTCAGCTGCATCCGGTTAGACTGGAAGCCGACCTAGGTACGCAAACTGCCTTTGTTTATTTTAGTTCAAAAAGTTACATAACGTAAGTTTTTTGGTAAAAACGCATAGGTACTGCTTCTTAGACATTACAGAAAGTAGCCGAAATCATTAAAATGTGGCATATAAAGATACTTATTAAGCGAACTAGCTTAAACAGTTCAGTTTCAGTTAACATAAGTTTACAGCATTATCGGTCCAAATACAAGTCAGATTGACGATACAATGAACTAAAATTTTCTTTCGCACGGGCCAATACAATTTACACCTAACTTCTATTTACCTCCCTCCACCGCACACTTCGTTTTCCTGCCAAGTTCCCCGCTGCAAGGAAACAATTTACGTAAGAAATCGCGTGAACTCCTTACTTCCAATTGTTTTGAGGGGCAGTAATTAAGTTCTGCATGCCATGCACGCTGCACATGTCTGCACTCTGCAGGTTATGTTTGAGAGTTTTATGTAGGGAAAAGTTTTGTGAGATTGATTAGAGAGTTATAATCAGCCTATAACGTTCCCACTGCTGGGAAGCAGTGGGAAAGTTATAGGCTGATTGTGAACTGCGTTACACACTAACAGTAGCAATGGCTTTCATTTTGACAGTTCAACAACATTAATTGCATTATTTACGTTGTTAAAAAAACATTTCGAACTTATGAAGCAATGGATTAGCAATAACCTTCTAAAAGATTGTAGTTCTGTTCCAAAATGAGCTTTAGTCGGTTTTAACTAGTCTTGTTCCTGATAAAATGGCAACGCTGTGTGAATTAAAATGCTATTAAACCGGTAAGGCAGCCATAATGACAAAACAATATAAAAAAGAACTTTATGAATATTAAATTAAAGTCTAAATTTAATGCATAAAAAGCAGCCCCCTCCAAGAGTTATGACGAGGAGTTTTACGACGAATAAGCAGCTCACTATTAAACATTGAAGGTTTAAAAATATTCGCCGTGTTACAAAATATGGATATGGAGTGAGATATTTTTGGGTCACTCCCGTCTGGTAACGCTCCCGTTTGGTAACGGTACATATCATTGTTTTTTTTTTTATAATAATAATAATAAATTTATTTCAGTAAAATTTTACAGCTTCTACAATTAATCTTACATAGGGGTCTCCTTTTAAGTATGAGAAATACCTGTGCTAGGAGGCCCCGCTCTTCTAAAACTAGTACAATAGTATGTAGGAATAGAATAGAATAGAAATACTCTTTATTATGTACACCAAATAAATTACAGACATAAAAATAGAAACTGTACATAGGGTGACACAATGGGCGGCTTACATGGAATTTTACAATTTGGTAACTTATTATTATTAACTTACTAATATAAGAAAAAAAGGTAAAAACAAACAAAACACAATTAACTTAAAACATGTGCGTGTATGAGTGTGAGTGGGTGTGGGTGGGTGTGTGTTGTGTTGGTGTATGTAAAGAGTGTGTCAGTGTATATAAAGGTATGTATGTGTATGCGTCACTTATCACCAGAATATCACACGATAGTTTGTAAAAGGGTTTCGATATCATCATAGCTTTTACTTTTTAGCCAATCCATCAAAGATTTTTTACAATCCCGATAAGTCATGGGGAAAATATTTAAAAGTTTATTTCATTTGTTATATATGGAAGCCGACTGCCTGATGTACTGTCTTTTTGCGTATGTCGATTTAACTGAGACTTCTGGTGCAACAAGATATTTTCTTGTTTTTTTGTCGAGGCTGGGATCATAAGGGAGAGAAGGGAGAGTTTTATGGAGTTTTAAAACAGCATGTAGGACATACAATTTCCTGACTGTGAGAAGACCGCTTAGCGAATAAAGGTTTTCAGTAGGGAATCTATATGGTTTGAAATACATGACCTTCAAGAGAGATCTTTGTGCTCGCTCCAATTCTAGAAATTTAATTTTTGTAGCTCCGCCCCAAACTGGTATACAGTACACTAACACTGACTGGGCTAGTGAAACATAAATTTGGTTTAAGAGAGTCTTGGAGGTAACATGTCTTAAAGTTTTGAAGATCCAAATGAGCTTTCCAGTCCGAGCCTTGGTTATGTTTGCAGATATTACGTACCTGATCACAACTTAAAGTACAGTCAGAATAAAATGCAGAAAATTACTAATCAAATTATTCAAGGGGCTTAGTCTGCTGGATGGACAAGTTACTGTGGGTCATTTTCTAGAAATGGTTCGTTACAACGTGTTAAATTAAACAGTTTCTTACACAGTACACATATAACTGTAACATTAATAGTACACATATAACTGGAGTTCTTGGATGAAAAACATTTTAATTGTTTTAATGAATTCAATATTAAAATTTAATTTTTTTCAATGGCAAACAACTTTTACATAGCATGTACGTTCCAATTTAGTTAAAAGAGTTATCTATTAAATTTTAGGTGAATAAAGTTTACTTAAAAAATATAGACTGAACTTTTAATTATAAATGTAGCTACAACTAGTGATTAAAGTTTACGAATAGTAGGTATAGTTAATGCACCTAGGTGAATTGACCCATTGCTAAAGAGTTTAGAATAAGTGTCGTAGAATTAAAAATAGTTTTTCAACAAATACGGTCTTCAGGGCTGCTTAAGTTTACTTTTTTCAAATTTCAAAATCCATTTAGTATAATGTCCATTTTAAATGCTACTAAAGCATACACTACAAACATCTTAAATTACTTATTTCATTTCAAACAAATATAATATTCCTTAAAAATTATACTTAACATACTGACTATACCTGGTGCATGCGATACACCGCTATAGGTAAGTATATGTAGCGTTACCAAACGGGGGCGTTACCAAAAGGGAGTGACCCGTATTTGAGGCACAGTACCTTCAGTCTGATTTCCCTGAGGGGTAGAACATTTTATTTGGTGGCTTACTAAGGTGAAATACGTGTAATAATGTTACGTATTTCCAAAATTTCTTTGGCATTTTATGTGCCAGCAGAAAATAGGACCCGAACCTTGTTGCACTTACGCATAATCAGTAGCAAAGAAGTAGGACTCATAGACTTTATGATTTTGCACAATTTGTATCAGAAAGAGTACTATAGAGACCATCATCTGCCTAGTCTGTTTCCAAATGTGTTGGGGCAGGCTTCCAGTGTAACTGGATGCAGCTAAATACCAGTATTTTACATGGAGTGACTGCCTATCTGACCTCCACAACCCAATTACTGGGTAATACCAATACGATACCTCTAGGTAAGACTGGTTGTCAGAATTTCTGGCTTCTGATGACCCGTAACGACTGTCAAAGTTCCACGAACGACAGCCAGGCCAACGGCTTAACGTGCTTTCCGACGCACGGAGGGGTCTTGTTATGTAAAGTTGGACACCCATCCACGGACCAACCGCGGCAAGCGTAGGTTCACCTGATCGATCGAAGCGTACGGCTGTTATAACTTATCCACAAGCCCTTCAAAAGAGAACTCTAGAGTCTAATACCTAATTACGTTATTTTTATTTTTTACTTTTGTGCTATGGCCACGATTAATGATTACTGACTGGTGTCTTAAGGCTTCTGCAATGCAGATGGGCTTATCACCGTCCAACCAATTGATTAATAGCGCATCGCCCCTGGAGCCCTTGTCTTAATTTATTTAGAGTCGAACCAGTAGCAATTTTTTTCTTTGCCTTTATTTTACCGATAGCTATGTATGTTATGTTTTCTTTGACTGTTTCTCTTTATGTTGTCATTCACAGTTCTACTTTTTTTTTTTTACTTTTCCCCACACTAGGAATTTCTCCTGTATTGTGCGTGCGTTTACAAACATTTAAAACTCACATACACCAACAGCCAGACCCGGAACAACTACTTGTAGGTCATAAAAATATTTCAGCAGTCAATCGCTTAACCACTGCGCCAATCGTGCTGTCAACTATAGACTTGGTATATGCTCATTCCTTCGCACCATATGTCGGACAACCTCTTTGTACTCAAACAAAAAAAAAAGAAAAAAATACAGTGTCTGTCTTTCTTCTCAAGCCTGCTGTCAACGAGGCGCTGCTTTCAAACTCCTTCTTACATCATAATCAGCCTATAACGTTCCCACTGCTGGGACACAAGCCTCCTCTCTGTGAGAGGGAGTGGGCCGTAATCCACCACGCGGGCCCAGTGCGGGTTGGCAGATGTCACAAATGTCTTCGAATTTTTGGTTCTAGGACATGCCGGTTTCCTCACGATGTTTTCCTTCACCGTTTTGAGAGCAGTGGTGATGAAATAATTTACACAAAGTAAAGCGCCTGTCTGGGTTCGAACCTGCGACCCACAACTCGTAAGTCGCGGCCATTACCACTTGGCCACCACTGCTCCCTTACCTCCTGCCTTCTTACATGCTCATTCCCTATTCTGTCCACCACACAACTGTTCAATGCAGCAGTCTCTCCTAAACTAAGTATAGACAGCCAGTGGTAGGGGCATCGACGAACACCCACAAAGTTAAATCTCTCGGCTCTGATAGCACAAGTTTCCGAATCCTAAAGTATGGCGAGAATATTTGGGTGAATTTTTCGAATCCCCCGTAAGTCTTAAAACTTTGTTTTATGTGTCAAACTGTTCAAGATCCGGGGATTCCGAAGTAATTATGGGTTCATTTGAAAATTGTGAATTATGGTCTCGGTTTGTTTTGTTGTCTTGGAGTATTATTATAAGATGCTTTTTTAGAATTTTTGCTCTTTAGAAATTAATAGTTATTGATCAAGGCTTGTTTACATTCGTGGAACCCATTTTAAGAAGTTTTTGGGAAATTCAATTTTCTAACGGCCTATTTCTGGAAAATTTGCCACTCGATTATTACAATAAGCAAAAGAGGCAAAATTTCTAGGAATTATAATAATTTATTATCAATAGACTGATCGAGTTAGAAACACCACGCTGCGCTCCATAACTCTAGTAGCGGATGTTGGAGAAAAAACAGCCAGGCTAAAGTGGGAGTGGGCCGGACACGTCTCACGAATGCACCAGGAGAGATGGGCAAAGATCGTCACTCACTGGACGCCTGAGGCAGGACATCGCCGTCGAGGTAGACCAAGGCGAAGGTGGCGTGACGATCTAATAACATTCGCAGGGCCAACATGGCCAGAGATCGCACAAGATAGGGAGGTTTGGAAGGAAAAAGGGGAGGCCTTTGCCCAGCAGTGGGACACAAACTAGGCTAACAAAAAAAAAACAATAGACTTGGGTTCTGCAAGACCCGTGGCTTGAAGCATTACTTTAATCTTTTTTCCCAGTAAAAAGGAGGTATATATCAGAAACCCGCACTTAGACTCAAATATAAGCGTATCATTATTCAGGCTTAAAATTTTATTTCCTTACTTTGAGGCTTGATGGACTGTTTTACAGGAAGCTATAAAAATATTTTTATTGCTCAAGATAAAACGCTAAACGTGTTTTTATTCAAGCACTTTGTATAAAGGAACAATGGACTTCGAACCAAATTTATTATTAAAAAAGAATTCCTGAAAAACGAAGTGCCTGTAAAAATTATTCTTAGTGCTAACACAATGGTCCTTCGACAAAAATGGGCTAACACGGAATTTTATTTCACTAACATACTTTATTTTCTTTGTGGCTTATTGATAGTCCGTTGGCAGGATTCAATCAAAAGGAAAGTTATCGATAGCATTTCAACAAAGTTCGTAAAATATCCTTTCGAGAAAAATGCTAGAATATAAATTCGGAACTACACACAACTCACACACTTCGACCACAAAATTTCCTCTTCAGTTCGCACAGTATATCTCCTCGTTAGGGCACAAAGTTAAAATTTTATAGCATATAATGTATGCATTGGTTACGCTCATAGATAGCTTTATCATGTTTCACGGACGATTTGCCGGATCAAGCGCGCAGTTGCGGGTTAACTCTGTCGCGTTATTCTAAAAAGAGCTATTTTATGCGTGGGGATTTTTTCTCGTTTTTTGTTTAGAATTAAACGATTTGTCGGTAAATGTGTGATAATGGTTTTTCCTCGTATTTATTAGGGCGGTTTTCGGGCAATTTATTTCTGGTTCTCTTTGATTTGTTTTTGTTTCGTGCTAATCATTAGTGTTATGAAATTGTTACGAAAAAAATTGTCTCTGACCAGTTCAAACAGTGGGATATAATCCCTTAAAACAATGTTTTTATTAGCAGTATTCCTACATATTCCCTTACCGTTAATAAACGTGTTATTGTGTATGTGTTTTCCTTGTTATTAATTTGCTGCTTGGTCGTGTCGGAGCTTAACCCAATTATCTGGTGATGTCAGCCATAAGCTCTCATATCGTTGTATGCATACATTTTCATGATTATAATTAATCATAATTTTGTCAATCAATGTATTTTGTGTATTTTGTTTACGTTGATTTTTTTATACGAAGTATTTATAATTTCAATGTCACATAAAGAGCAGTGGTGGCCCACTGGTAACGCCCACGACTTACGAGTAGGTCGTAGGTTCGAGCCCAGTTAGGCGCTTTACTTTATGTAAATTGCTACTGCTCTCAAAACTATGAAGGACTACATCGTGAAGAAACGGGCATGTCCTAGAACCAAATAATCGAAAGCATGTGACATCTGCCAACCCGCACTAGCCCTCATGGTGGATTGCGGCCTAAGTATTACCTCTCACAGAGAGGAGGCCTGTGTCCCAGCAGTGGGAACATTACAGTCTGATTATGTTACGCATATGCTACAAAGCGTATTTTGTCTTATAGAACTGTAATTGATAGTCTGAAAGAAAATACTGTCAATGCTGAAAGTCAGTCGCTGGTTTGATTGATTGACGTAATGTCAAAAGAACTCTGTCATCTCTCTCTGATGATATGGGTAAATACCAAAACTACAGTCAGTTCACAGACAGTTATGTTACCTCTGACAGCATCAACCTTATCGTGACGATATTAAAGATCACAATAATTCTAAAAGACTTGTCAATGGCAGCAACCAAACAGCGACCTTATTAGGATGAGAATAAAGATCACTGTGATTTTAACAGTGATGCAAAATCAGAGGCAGGTACTGTGAACGGACTGTAATCTTAAGTTGAGTGACAATTTACGATCTGTTGCCTTTTCTTTCATTCGTTTCATTCTTAGAATCTTGGAATAAAACCCGGACTCGGGTACCAAATCGAACGTATAAAAACCAATCACCTAAAACCAGCGTACTTTAACACATTCCCAACAATGCTTCCTACTCCGAACTCATCACTATATTGCAGCCAATCGATTTCAAGATGTATAGCCGTTTTCAATATTCCACTTGTTCGTTCAAACACGAGGTGGTCCTAGTGTATAATCCCTCGGGAATTTAACATATCCGAGAGGGAAGTTGTGGGATATAAGGGGAACTTACGGGAACTAGGGGAACTTACGGGAACTAGGGGAAGTAAGCACTGGCAGTTATTTGACGTGGAACTGTGTGCGCAAGTTGTAGTAGCTATGTGTGATATGTTATATATGTCGTTTTGTTAAGGATGTCGGGTATGTATGTCATGTATATTTTGGTTTGATGAAAATATGTGGTGGTTAAAGAATTTATTGTGGTGGTATTTCGATTTTGATAAGTATTGAAATATAGAATGTTTCCAGTGTTTGTGTAACACAGTTTTGGCCAACAAATATCAACTTGATTGTGTTTTGAAGTGACGGAGATTTGTGTTTGGCAACGCGAAGGAAGAACTAACGGGAGGTAGATATGCAAAGTGCGCAAATGGTATAAATTATACCAGACGTCCGACTGTCATCATCATGGAAACATCATTTATCTTTTTTGGTACCAACATAACATTGACGCAGTTAAAAAATATATATTTTAAGCTTTACTTTTCACTTTTAGACCGAAACAAAAAGAACTAGGTACAAAAACAGTTTCAGACTTCATTAAAGACTTAAATAACTTAACTTCCTAAGTTCCAGTTATTTTGTTCGCTATCTCGACCAAAACTTAAATCAAGCTAAAGCTGTGGCTAATGAAAAATCCATTTTAGATTTTACTTTTTATTCTACTTCCCGAGAGACGTAAAGGGAACTGATTCCCGTTTGTTATCTTGGATATCCCTAGGATAAGGCAGAGGAAATTCTTCTTACTTACCTTTATGCACTTTTCCCTGAGGTGGCTGTATTTTTAAGCGGCATCGATGGTTTATGCGACTGTTAGATTTTGGGGACTGCACTTCTTTGCAGTGATCTAAGAGTGAGCTTAAGTAGTCGTTTCATGTAAAATAGTGGTATAGTGCATTCGGTTAGACTTGAAGCCGACACAACATACACTCACCCATGGAGACTGGAAGCAATTGGAAGAGCTAGAGAGGGCAACACTTATGAGTGATTATAGCCAACGTTATAGCCTTTCCTAAGCATTTATTAAAAAAAAAGTTAACTACAAACATGGTTCTGTCATGTATTTTTTGGTAAATTTTTGTCATTTGATAGTTTGTTTTTCGACGTTTGCAATTTTAAATTAACGATTAATAAGCAAAATCCAAATTAATAAATTTAATTGTCAAAATTTTAATGATTTTATTTTGTTTCTCAAGTTTCTGTAGATATCATGCATAACAACCAATTACTATAACGATTGTTATAGACAGAAACTATTCCATGTTAAAGTGGCAACTGCGTGAAAACAAATTCTGAGCAATGAATAAAGTCCTCGGGATTCGGCCATGACAACGTGACAACAATTTTACGTCACCAAGTTTAGATGGAAGTTTTATTCACACACGCAAAAAAATTTTGCATCCGGTTTTCACATACATTTTTCAATACCAAAAGCCTTTTACAGGCTTTACGAATATTAGTTTTCATTCAAACCACGCGGTTTTTACTTTTCAAAAATATCGTCCATCTAAAAGTTGACAAATCCACTTAGCGCGAGCCAATCACGTACCGAGGCCGTAGTAGGCCGACATCCCCCGACGTCCTCCGATGTCTCTCGAGCGTCCTCATACGAGGTCAGTCTTGTCCAGAGCGTTTCCGGGGTCCGTCATCGTTCCCATTTCCTGTGACACGCGTCGTCCGCCATTATTCCAGCCGACGTGCGACGGAAATCGCCGAGCGCACCCGAAGGCGATCGTTCGGAAATTTGAATTGGGAACTATCTGAGTAACAGTTGTGTAGGGTTGTCAGGTTTGACATTAATGTATGTTACGACATGTTATAATGTTTTGTCGTTAGGTAGTAAAGTAACAAGAAACATAATTTGGTGCTTTGGTGCTGGTGTGAGAGGCTTTAATGTTTATGCCAGTTACAAGTATCGATCTATGTATTTTCTAATAGTTATTACATTGAGCGTTTTTTTTTATTGGTAAATTACCCTGCACCCTAATTGCGTAACACACTATTCCTCTCAATTTGAATAATTTTGAAGCATATTGCTAATCCATTGCTCCATATGTTCGAAAATGTGTCTGCTCAACAGCGTAAATAACGTAATGAATGTCGTTGAACTGTCAAAATGAAACCCATTGCTACTGATAGTGTGTTACGCAATTACCCTGCTGGTCTTAACCTCGATCACGCCTGAAGGAAAGCGATGGATGAGGTCTATGATGGAACAAGCGTGCCCAGAAGATGCCTGTTCACTCTTTCTTTGAAGGCGGACGGGTTAAATATGGAAGGGAACAAGGCGTATCTGAAGAAGAACAATTATACATGCAACTTCTACTTCCCACTGTAATCGTCCCAAATCCTAGAACAGCTAAATATTTTATCAAATCCTCTCACTACACTTGACAGCCCTATTGTGCATGTGCCAAATTGGGTAGCAAAGGGTGCTATGCAGATTTACGGATCCTCATAGTGTGGCGGTGCGATATTGAGGTCTCGTCGCATTCCCTGATGAATTTGAATATTAGATCGGTTACCTAACCATTTGTGAGGTTATAACGCGTTGGTAGATTAGTGGATGGAGCGATGGGTCGATTATTATGGCCTGAAGTGTATTGTGGTAGTTGACAGTCAAGGGTGCGCCAGGCGGCCCGGGTTACACGAGGCCAGTTCTTGAAGTTTGCAAGCTGGTAAGCAAGTGATATCCTGGCTTGGCACATGCTAGAGCGATTAACATGAAGCTAGAAAATTTGAGGATTAGATACTAGCTTTGCCAGTCACACGAAGCTAGCACAAAAGCGAGGATAGTAAAATCAGTGGTGAGAGGCCCGTGGCTAAATAATAACAGCCGCACAGGCTGATCGATCAGGTTAAGCTACGCTTGCCACGGTAGGTCTGTGGATGGGTGACCATCTTTACTTAACGATACCCCTCGGAAAGCACGCTAAACCGTTAGACCCGGCTATTTTTCGTGGATCTTTGACAGTCGTTACGGGTAGTCAGAAGCCCGAAAGTCTGATAACCAGTCTTGCCAAGGGGTATCGAGGGTTGTGGAGGTCAGATAGGCAGTCGCTCCATGTGAAATACTGGTATCTAGCTGCATCCGGTTAGACTGGAAGCCGACCACAACATAGTTGGGAAAAGGTTAGGCAGATGATGTGTAAAATCAGTTGTGGGGGACACTACTAGTCCAAAAATAGAACACCATCCTATTAAACTATCACACTAGCTTACTATCTTTATCACTAGTTTACTAGCTTAAAAACGAAGATAGTTCTGTATAAACGAGGTCAGAGTGACTAGCTTCACTTTGAATTTGACAGTGATGCAAAATCAGTGGTAAATGTAAAAGGAGTGTGACTAACAAGTACGTCTCAAGTATTTATTCAAACTTTACAGTACATGCTGGCTACCAAGAATTTCATCCACCATAACAGTTAGATACACCAGGTTTCAGTTAAACTTGTTATCCGAACATAGGACTGAAAAATCCGATCAACTATTCCATTTCGACAATCAAATCGAAGTGTTAACGTTACGGACGGCCACTCTCGTAGTGAGTATAGTAACAATTAAAAAGTTCTCTCCGTAGTACAATATTGGAAACAATCCGCTCACGTCACCGCTCCGAAAAATCCATTTTCAATTAATTGTAGAACGTACAGTGGGCCTAGCATGAACGCACGGAGCAAACGTAACGTAAAATTTAACAATTTTTAAATTAATAAAAATGCTTTTTTCGCAAAGGATATTTACTTAGTTTTAGGACTTTCTTCATATCTATGCGTGACACTTACTGCTGTGGCTTGTGGCTAAATAATAACAGACGTACGAGACCCCTCAGTGCCTCGGAAAGCACGAGCAGTAGGTCCAAGCTGTTTTTCGTAGAACTTTGACAGTCGTTACGTAGTCAGAAAGCCGAAAGTCTGACAACCAGTCTAGCAAAGGGGTATCGTGTTACCCAGTTACTGGGTTGTGGAGGTCAGATAGGCAGTCGCTCCATGTAAAATACTGGTATCCAGCTGCATCTGGTTAGACTGGAAGCCGACCTCAACATAGTTGGGATAAGGCTAGGCAGATTGATTAGGTGATACTTAGTGTGCTTGTAACCAAAATGTGGGTAGTTATCGATTCAAAAATCGTTCGAATTTACGTTACTTACATACGTTAATTCAACAACAAAACACTCTAAGGCGATTATCACACTGCCACGCATCACGCAGCGGTGTGCGGGAAACGGAGCCAAATTCCACGCGCGTGAGTGCGTTTTTATTGAATTTGTATGTAAAAAATCACGCGCGTGAGTGCGTTATCTGCGACACGCTGCGTGATGCGGTGCAGTGTGCCAATCGCCTAATCGTTCAAAAACGCTAAAGCCCCTGCTTTCTAAGAACTTGTAGGTGCTCAACGTGATACCGGAGCCTGACTAAGTAATAAAGGGTTTCTTGGTAAACGATAGTTCAGTGGATAATTTCACCTTCATCGAAGTCGAATTAAAGGACTTTCAAAGTACAATTCTGCCTATCGCGTGCTAGTTTTACACCGGAGGATAGTGATCTCTATAAACCAATAAAAAAAACCCAGTACAATATGGGACACATTTCGCGCGTTCCAAAATTGAATTTTCAATTAATCGGAGTCCGCATGGGACTGTGAAGTCGGGCGTAAATTTAGTACACTCATCTGCACGCCCATGGTTAAATTTTTGACATTGACTGCGCTCTGGCTGTGAGCCGGTTTTCATGTGAGCATGTTAGTTGACTAGCGTGCACCTACTGCTCTTTGAACTTTACTACGCATCATCTGCCTTTTTTTTTAATCGTGGAGAAATGCTCATGCTTTCTGCATTACCACGGGGAGATAGTGCAGTTATGTGGGACTCTAACCCACTAAAACTCCACGGTGTCCTCCTCCCGCTCCTGCCGCTTACGGCGGGAACACGGGCACGCGTTAGCACTCATCCGTGAACCCGCCGCGGCTGTCCGTCACCGGACCCTCCTCTGGGGAGTCCTCCCCATCACGGTCATCATCTGCCTAGCCCAACTTGTATGTTGGGGTCGGCTTCCAGTCTCACCCGTTGCAGCTGAATACCAATATTTTACATGAAGCGACAGGCTATTTGACCTTCACAACCCAGCTACTGGGTAATACGATACCCCTTGGCAAGACTGGTTGTCAGACTTTCGGGCTTCTGAAGACCCGTAACGACTGCCAAAGAACCACGAATGACAGCCGGGACCGGCTGAACGTGCTTTCCGAGGCATGGCTGGGTCTTGATATGTAAAGATGGTCACCTATCCATAAACCAACCGCGGCAAGTGTAGCTTAACCTGATCGATCGCCCCGTGCGGCTGTTATTACTTAGCCACAAGCCACTCCTGCCTCCATAAGCTGCTCTTTGAATTTTACTATTATATTGGTTGAATATCAGGTCGTGTGTAATCAGGTTTAGTGTGACCTAATAAAAATAAATTACGCTGCAGTTACGCGGAACTGTTATAGTTACGTAATTCCAGAAAAATATAGCCAGTGTTTATAAGAGCGTGTTAAAGGAAGTGGAATCATACAGTAGGGGAGAACAGGGTAATTGGAGCCTACTAAGGGAAAAATTTCATAACAACCACATTTGTTAACATTCTTAAGATGTTTATTTAGGAACTCTTACATTCATTATTAGAGTATATTTTAAACACAGTTATAATCAATTACAGCCTTGTATTAAGGTACAATAACGATTAAAAAAAAAACAGTCGCTCCCATTACCCGACACATGCGGGTAATGAGAGCCCGCTTAACGCCCATATGGGAAATGGGAGCCATAATTTACTCTTTCCCGAAAATTTAACTAGACATACTTTAAAATATGTGATCTTACTAATTAATACAAAGAACTATTTGTAAGACAAATAAAAAAATCAACTTAGTAAAGAAAAAAAATTAAGATAATATAAATATGCTAGGCTACCATTACCCGCCGACTACCATTTTGAAAAGTAATAGCATAAATATGTAATTCTATTTTCAATCTCAATTTAACCAATTGGGCTTGTTGGTGCATGAATCTGGGGATATAATAAGCATAAACATAATAAAATAAGAACATAACTTCATGCTTATCTCGGCGCTGGCAATCAGCAATTTTTTATAAGCGTGGAGCGAAAAACACATAATCGTCCCTCGTGACTTAATGCATGGCACTAACGGCTCGTGTTCGTCTGGCGAAGTTTTTCGATGGTTGACAAAAGCGGCCGAGTGTGTACGATCGCGTAAATGTACCTACTTTCCGTTCAATCACCATGGCTCCCACTACCCGTTGGCTCTCATTACCCTGTTCTCCTCTATAAGATTTGAAATAAGCGTGTGTGAGTTTACGAGCCAGGAAATACCTATATATCGTGTACAAGCTCACACTATATGCAGAAAACACACACACAGTATATGTTGGGTATGCTTCATATGATAAATATTAATTTATAGTGCCAAATGAATACACAGTCACGTGAGCGAAGCCGCGGGCACAGCTAGTGATTAATATGAGTAAAGTGTCAAAGAAAAAGTAGAACAGTGAACTTATGTTAATCACTAAGTACTTTCAACGATTTATTTAAAACACACGGATTTACACGGATTTTATAGCGAAATTCTCGGAACTTTGCATTCCGAGAATTTCGCTATAAAATCCGTGTAGATTCATTTCAATTTACATTTCATTTCAATTTTCCATATTTATCAACCGCAGCTAATAATATCGAGAGGTCCGAGACGACGAACGAAGCTTACAAATCAAATTCCCCAAATAACTCCAGACTTAAATCCAAAAATAGGTCAATCCATTCTATCTCTAAAAGCTCTTAGAAAACCACATCACAAGTTGAGAAAGAATCAATAAAATAGATACAGAAATAGAGACTTGAACACTCAAGTTTGAACGTCTTGGTTCGTACAGATGTTGCATTTCAAGAACGCGTGTCAATCATTCCAATTTATATCTTGTTGCAATGACATAAGAGTCACATGACGTACAGTCGTGAAGGGGATTGGAGAGCCGTTTTCTGCTCGCTGGAAGTAACGTTGTCCAAGTTTATAGACTGACTGGTTGAGAGCGTGTTGATTTTGTTACATTGAGAAAGAATCTGCATTGTATATATTTTAAAAGATGCCAACATGCAAAACAAATAAATAAATAATACTTTAAAAAATAAACTTTTATTTACATCTGCAAATAAACTAATAAAAGAAACAAGTAGTTTCACAGTCAAGACAGACGCAATATTATTACTTAGGTTGAAAACGCATAGGTATTCAAATCCTTTGGTGGTGAAGGTGCCCATGGGTGTTTATAATTACCTTATTTTAGCATCGGAAGTAGGTTAGATTGCTGACCTACATAAAAATAATCTAGGTAAAACTTATTTTGAAGAGGTTAATTTGTTGCGCAATAACATTGCAGTTTATACATATACATAATTATAGTAATGGCTAGCAGTATATTCCATATACAAGAGAGGCTTGATTAATAGAACATGTATTATTACAGCTGAGTGTTCAAATACAACAGCGCGCTGGACAGTAATTAAAATAAGTAAAGGCATTGTCCAAAAAAAAAATTCTGAAAACAATTCCCTGAATTTTTTCCCAACCACCTCATTCAAACTTTGTCAAAAATATCTTTATTTCCGGAACACATTTTTGCTCCGCTCGTTGTGTCATTGTGTCAAGTTTTAAAGAGTCAATCGAGGGAAATTGGTTTTTGGCAAAGTTCCACAAACAGGTTTCCGGAATTACACAGCAGATAGGTCTATTGTGCATTTTTACATGAACAAGGTGGGAGAAAGAAAAACAAGTACTAAAGATTAACTTTAGAGGTACTCTTGAGAAAGTTAGTTAGTATGTAGTTGTTTGAGCTCCTCAAGTTCTGAGTTGAGCTGCACGATTTTTGACAAATGCGTGCACTGATTGGACAGGTCCGCTCAATCTGTGTGGTTCTTTCCTCAAAAGACCATTTCAGACACCAATCTACATGGTCTTCACACGATCTGACCAAGATTTTGTCTGGACTTTAAAAGAGACTGTGACTTCTGAGTTTGTTTCGGCCTTTCTTCTCAGAATAGTCAGTTAGGAAACGCCGACCTCATCTAGTTTAAAAAAAAAATATGATTGACGTGTAAAAGTGTTTGTACAAACCTACTTACAGAAATAAAAATCATTTATCATTTATCATTTATGTGGTTCAGAGTTAAAGTTGCGCTAAACTGGTTTTTAATAAGTAACCAAAAATAGTGAATGTTTAGCATCTGATTAAGATAACAAAATTACTATCATCCTTGTCCGTCACAATTTCAAAGTCTAACATTTATAATAATCATGCTCATATCTCCTGTTAGTCCAAGTCTTGATTTGTATCTGGGGAATAGCCCTGTCACTTCGCTCAAGCTAACCGGAAGATACGTCCGCTTGTCCAACTTTGCGAGCAGATGGTGAATGCGATCGTTGTGGGAGGTTTCCTGTGATATGGGATGTTAGTTGGCATTTAGTTGTATATTGCAAAAGTTGGCTGGAATAATCCAACTATTCTATACCATTTTCTTTATTTGTAACATAAAATATTGAACAAACAAGACATTCTACAATAATACTTGATTTTAAGTGACCCCAATATAGGCCCTTTAGGAACTAAGCACCCGACTGTTCTAACACCCGATGTTAGAAAATGTTACTTCTAGTCTCTTTTCTCACCAATAACGTGATATTTGTATACAAAGAATCTTTTATGTTTGTCTACAGCTCCGGTCAGTCGGTCAAAGGCTATAGCCATAACAGTAAACTTTTACGACCGCTGCAAAGATAAGAAGCGAACATGTTATACTTTTATCAGCACATACGTGGTAACAATGTGTTTCTTTTGTCATTGTTTTGTGTTTTCTTTATCTTCTATACATATAATAAATTTGTAGAAAAGTGGTGTCTGTACAATGGAAATATATAAAAAAAAAGTAGCAGGGGTTGTTATTATATCGATGCCGAACCCGAAATTGTAATTATTTTTTTTTTGTCTGTTTGTCTGTTTGTCTGTTTGTCTGTTTGTTTGTGCACGCTAATATCAGAAACGGCTTATTCGATTTAGATGCGGTTTTCACTAATATATTGTAGTAGGCTTCACTTAACATTTAGTGTTTATTTCATGTCAATCGGTTCATAAATAAAAAAGTTATGTCAATTTAAAGAATCACGGCGAACATTTGTTAAGGTATTCATCAGAGTACGTACACGCCTCGGGCCTGCGCGTCCGATCTTCGGAACTACTGGACGGATTTGAATGATTTTTTTTTTGTTGTATAGTTATTATGGCTGGACAACATTCAGGCTATAATGTTTCTTGGAAACTTGAACACCTGATGCAAAACCGAAACAGACCAGCTTAACTATAAGAGATACAAAAATGGTACCATAGCAAAAATTGTTCCACGAGATGAGGATTTTCTGCTGAGAGAATAAATTTGAAGATCTGGAACACCTGACGGGGAACTCCAAGAGCCCAGCTACACCATAACACATATAGGAATGACGTCTTAGTAAAAGTTATTCGGTCTGATGGGCATTTCCTGTTGACTTATAAAAATCGAAGATCAGAAACATCTGATGTGGAAATCTAAGCTATCACTAATTTCACCTCCACGCGGTGAAGGCGGTAACAGTTTAGGACTGATTTTCGATGACGATGGTATATCATTGAAAATTTGACTCTACTGGCCAAAACTCCCATTTATTTTTTTTAACGTGAAGAAATGCTCATGCATTCTGCACTACCACGGGGAGATAGTGCAGTTATGTGGGACTCTAACCCACTAAAACTCCACTGTGTCCTCCTCTGCCGCTTACGGCGGGAACATGGGCACGCGTTAGCACTCATCCGTGAACCCGCCGCGGCTGTCCGTCACCGGACCCTCCGCTGGGGAGTACTCCCCATCACCGGCGCACCAGAACACATAACACGCCGTGACCACCCCAGGGACCAAACCAGCACATGGGCCAGACGATCCCGTGTCTGGGCACCCTTGGTAGGGGAGCAGTCACTTAGATTTTAATTGATCAGGTATCTTCTTCATAATAAAACTATAACCATGCCTAGAAAGAGGTCAAATCTTTCCCAATGTTCCAAAGGAGCTAAAAGATTGAGGATCATAAGATCCCAAGAATCTACCGAAGAGCGTCAGGAGAGACTTGATGCTGTTTGAGAACATCAGGCTGCAACTCGCTCCGTGGAAACCTCTTCGGATCGCGAAGCACGCCTGCGTTCTCAGCGTATTTACGCATCTACATCCAGATCTCTAGAGACCAGTGAAGAATATGATGCGCGACTGACCGCTGATACGGTGAGATTATCATACATTGTTCCGAACACGCACACAACAAAATATTCATAATCAGAAAGTGAGAAAGAAAGAATTGCTGGAGTACGGCACGAAGAGACAGATTAAGAAGAGCGCAACGAACGTTTGAATTCTGATCGACTTCGACATTCTCTGAACAGAATGTCGATATCATCTGAAGAATCGGATGTGTCCCAAGATATAGCCGTAGGGCATGGCGACCTTCCTTGGGTTGATAAGGAACGGAGTGCATTTACGTATACTCCTATGATTGACTACGCCACATATTCCGCCATCGGAGGTATGGGTAAAAATTTTACTTTTTGTGAAGCTGTTAAATAGCAAAAAGAAACAAACGGTATGTGTTGCTCAGGTGGGAAAGTACATATTGAAATATTACAAAATTCTCCAGAAATATTAAGATCACTGCTAATCGGTGACCATCACAGTCAAAACATTTCTTGGACAATATACGTTCGTACAATAATGCCTTTCAAATGACATCTTTTGTTGCGAAACAGATTTCAGAAGGCCCATTTATGCCAACATTCAAAGTGCAAGGCCAAGTTTACCACTCTATTGGTTCATTATTGCCTGAAAATGACGTCTCGAATCGTCTCGCGCATCCCGTTGTTATCCAGTCCCCGGGTTCTTAGAATTCGACATCAGACGTTTCAGATCTTCGATTTTGACTACCCCGTTGTCGCTGGCATAACCAACAGGATCCGCGTACGAAGTCGCGGGCAGAAGCTAGTACATATAATAAATTTGTAGAAAAGTGGTGTCTGTACAATGGAAATATATAAAAAAAAAGTAGCAGGGGTTGTTATTATATCGATGCCGAACCCGAAATTGTAATTATTTTTTTTTTGTCTGTTTGTCTGTTTGTCTGTTTGTTTGTGCACGCTAATATCAGAAACGGCTTATTCGATTTAGATGCGGTTTTCACTAATATATTGTAGTAGGCTTCACTTAACATTTAGTGTTTATTTCATGTCAATCGGTTCATAAATAAAAAAGTTATGTCAATTTAAAGAATCACGGCGAACATTTGTTAAGGTATTCATCAGAGTACGTACACGCCTCGGGCCTGCGCGTCCGATCTTCGGAACTACTGGACGGATTTGAATGATTTTTTTTTTGTTGTATAGTTATTATGGCTGGACAACATTCAGGCTATAATGTTTCTTGGAAACTTGAACACCTGATGCAAAACCGAAACAGACCAGCTTAACTATAAGAGATACAAAAATGGTACCATAGCAAAAATTGTTCCACGAGATGAGGATTTTCTGCTGAGAGAATAAATTTGAAGATCTGGAACACCTGACGGGGAACTCCAAGAGCCCAGCTACACCATAACACATATAGGAATGACGTCTTAGTAAAAGTTATTCGGTCTGATGGGCATTTCCTGTTGACTTATAAAAATCGAAGATCAGAAACATCTGATGTGGAAATCTAAGCTATCACTAATTTCACCTCCACGCGGTGAAGGCGGTAACAGTTTAGGACTGATTTTCGATGACGATGGTATATCATTGAAAATTTGACTCTACTGGCCAAAACTCCCATTTATTTTTTTTAACGTGAAGAAATGCTCATGCATTCTGCACTACCACGGGGAGATAGTGCAGTTATGTGGGACTCTAACCCACTAAAACTCCACTGTGTCCTCCTCTGCCGCTTACGGCGGGAACATGGGCACGCGTTAGCACTCATCCGTGAACCCGCCGCGGCTGTCCGTCACCGGACCCTCCGCTGGGGAGTACTCCCCATCACCGGCGCACCAGAACACATAACACGCCGTGACCACCCCAGGGACCAAACCAGCACATGGGCCAGACGATCCCGTGTCTGGGCACCCTTGGTAGGGGAGCAGTCACTTAGATTTTAATTGATCAGGTATCTTCTTCATAATAAAACTATAACCATGCCTAGAAAGAGGTCAAATCTTTCCCAATGTTCCAAAGGAGCTAAAAGATTGAGGATCATAAGATCCCAAGAATCTACCGAAGAGCGTCAGGAGAGACTTGATGCTGTTTGAGAACATCAGGCTGCAACTCGCTCCGTGGAAACCTCTTCGGATCGCGAAGCACGCCTGCGTTCTCAGCGTATTTACGCATCTACATCCAGATCTCTAGAGACCAGTGAAGAATATGATGCGCGACTGACCGCTGATACGGTGAGATTATCATACATTGTTCCGAACACGCACACAACAAAATATTCATAATCAGAAAGTGAGAAAGAAAGAATTGCTGGAGTACGGCACGAAGAGACAGATTAAGAAGAGCGCAACGAACGTTTGAATTCTGATCGACTTCGACATTCTCTGAACAGAATGTCGATATCATCTGAAGAATCGGATGTGTCCCAAGATATAGCCGTAGGGCATGGCGACCTTCCTTGGGTTGATAAGGAACGGAGTGCATTTACGTATACTCCTATGATTGACTACGCCACATATTCCGCCATCGGAGGTATGGGTAAAAATTTTACTTTTTGTGAAGCTGTTAAATAGCAAAAAGAAACAAACGGTATGTGTTGCTCAGGTGGGAAAGTACATATTGAAATATTACAAAATTCTCCAGAAATATTAAGATCACTGCTAATCGGTGACCATCACAGTCAAAACATTTCTTGGACAATATACGTTCGTACAATAATGCCTTTCAAATGACATCTTTTGTTGCGAAACAGATTTCAGAAGGCCCATTTATGCCAACATTCAAAGTGCAAGGCCAAGTTTACCACTCTATTGGTTCATTATTGCCTGAAAATGACGTCTCGAATCGTCTCGCGCATCCCGTTGTTATCCAGTCCCCGGGTTCTTAGAATTCGACATCAGACGTTTCAGATCTTCGATTTTGACTACCCCGTTGTCGCTGGCATAACCAACAGGATCCGCGTACGAAGTCGCGGGCAGAAGCTAGTACATATAATAAATTTGTAGAAAAGTGGTGTCTGTACAATGGAAATATATAAAAAAAAAGTAGCAGGGGTTGTTATTATATCGATGCCGAACCCGAAATTGTAATTAATTTTTTTTTTGTCTGTTTGTCTGTTTGTCTGTTTGTCGGTTTGTCTGTTTGTTTGTGCACGCTAATATCAGAAACGGCTTATTCGATTTAGATGCGGTTTTCACTAATATATTGTAGTAGGCTTCACTTAACATTTAGTGTTTATTTCATGTCAATCGGTTCATAAATAAAAAAGTTATGTCAATTTAAAGAATCACGGCGAACATTTGTTAAGGGAATTATCAGAGTACGTACACGCCTCGGGCCTGCGCGTCCGATCTTCGGAACTACTGGACGGATTTGAATGATTTTTTTTTATTGTATAGTTATTATATGGCTGGACAACATTCAGGCTATAATTTATCTTGGAAACTTGAACACCTGATGCAGAACCGAAACAGACCAGCTTAACTATAAGAGATACAAAAATGGTACCATAGCAAAAATTGTTCCACGTGATGAGGATTTTCTGCTGAGAGAATAAATTTGAAGATCTGGAACACCTGATGGGGAACTCCAAGAGCCCAGCTACACCATAACACATATAGGAATGACGTCTTAGTAAAAGTTATTCGGTCTGATGGGCATTTCCTGTTGACTTATAAAAATCGAAGATCAGAAACATCTGATGTGGAAATCAAAGCTATCACTAATTTCACCTCCACGCGGTGAAGGCGGTAACAGTTTAGGACTGATTTTCGATGACGATGGTATATCATTGAAAATTTGACTCTACTGGCCAAAACTCCCATTAATTTTTTTTAACGTGAAGAAATGCTCATGCATTCTGCACTACCACGGGGAGATAGTGCAGTTATGTGGGACTCTAACCCACTAAAACTCCACTGTGTCCTCCTCTGCCGCTTACGGCGGGAACATGGGCACGCGTTAGCACTCATCCGTGAACCCGCCGCGGCTGTCCGTCACCGGACCCTCCTCCGGGGAGTACTCCCCATCACCGGCGCACCAGAACACATAGCACGCCGTGACCACCCCAGGGACCAAACCAGCACATGGGCGCCAGACGATCCCGTGCCTGGGCACCCTTGGTAGGGGAGCAGTCACTTAGCTTCATAATAAAACTATAACCATGCCTAGAAAGAGGTCAAATCTTTCCCAATGTTCCAAAGGAGCTAAAAGATTGAGGATCATAAGATCCCAAGAATCTACCGAAGAGCGTCAGGAGAGACTTGATGCTGTTTGAGAACATCAGGCTGCAACTCGCTCCGTGGAAACCTCTTCGGATCGCGAAGCACGCCTGCGTTCTCAGCGTATTTACGCTGCATCCAGGTCTCTAGAGACCAGTGCAGAATATGATGCGCGACTGACCGCTGATACGGTGAGATTATCATACATTGTTCCGAACACGCACACAACAAAATATTCATAATCAGAAAGTGAGAAAGAAAGAATTGCTGGAGTACGGCATGAAGAGACAGATTAAGAAGAGCGCAACGAACGTTTGAATTCTGATCGACTTCGACATTCTCTGAACAGAATGTCGATATCATCTGAAGAATCGGATGTGTCTCAAGATATAGCCGTAGGGCATGGCGACCTTCCTTGGGTTGATATGGAACAGAGTGCATTTACGTATACTCCTATGATTGACTACGCCACATATTCCGCCATCGGAGGTATGGTTGAAAATTGTACTTTTTGTGAAGCTGTTAAATAGCAAAAAGAAACAAACGGTATGTGTTGCTCAGGTGGGAAAGTACATATTGAAATATTACAAAATCCTCCAGAAATATTAAGATCACTGCTAATCGGTGACCATCACAGTCAAAACATTTCTTGGACAATATACGTTCGTACAATAATGCCTTTCAAATGACATCTTTTGTTGCGAAACAGATTTCAGAAGGCCCATTTATGCCAACATTCAAAGTGCAAGGCCAAGTTTACCACCCTATTGGTTCATTATTGCCTGAAAATGACGTCTCGAATCGTCTCGCGCATCCCGTTGTTATCCAGTCCCCGGGTTCTTAGAATTCGACATCAGACGTTTCAGATCTTCGATTTTGACGACCCCGTTGTCGCTGGCATAAGCAACAGGATCCGCGTACGAAGTCGCGGGCAGAAGCTAGTTTAGAATAAATGTTTGCAGAAATTCTGTGGGTATTTAAAATGTGAAAGAGAAAGAAGATAAGATCTTACACTACACAAGAACAACAAACAAGTACAAAAGTATTTTGCGGATGAAAATTATTAATTCTTGCAGGATGAATATTCAGGGCGTTAAACCCTATTGACTATGTCTGTAGTTAAATTATTCTACAAACGCGGAAAGAAAATGGGACAGACGTTACAAGAAACTTTGTCGTAAAGTGCAATTCGAAAAAGTAGTATTCAAATTCGAAGGCGACCTAGTAACTTCAAGCCACGTTCACACATTCAGTGGGAGCAGCTTTGAATTTCGTTCAGTCCGTTTAAGAAAATACTGCGAAGTCAACTTCCAACAATCTCGTATAATAGATTCTGCAGCTGACAAAGAGACCTATCTTGAAAACATCGCGACCCATTTACTGGAACGAGAATCTAAAATCGGGCTCGTTTTCAGTTTGGTAATAGGCTATTTAGCACCGCTCGGAACGGGAAAACCAGTAACGGTGGCAGAAAATATAATGCGCCCTAATACCACAAATCCTTCGCGTTTAATTAACGTAATAATTTTCAAAAGCAATTCGAATACAATCGAAAGCTATGGAAGAACAGTAACTCCATTTTATGATACCTTCTGGTATTAGCATGCAGATTGTTACCGCTGTTCCGGTATGGAGCGGTTTGATGTGGTTCTAACTGCTTCACGCTGGATCCTAGTAATCCATGTTGCGTTATATCTATGCGTAGAATCTAGAAATGATTTTGGTCATAATGTTCGGTATATTTAACGATGTTAGATACAAGTTTTTTGCGTGTGTTGGACTATGAAATGGTTTGACTCAAATCGTTCTGAAAATAGACTACTCATGCTATACAACCTTCGAAGGAAACGTAAATTTCTTTTATGTGTGTCTATATTTTTAATAGCGTCATCATTTTTATGTTAACCTCAAACTGATTCCTAGCATGGAATCTTTTATCGACTTCTCGATATTTACTAGTAAGCACAAAAAAAAACATGATTGCACTAGTTACAATAAGCAAGTATTCTAGCTTCTCAGAATGTGGTATATTTATTAACATTGTATTATTTGCGTAGGATGCTTAGCTTAAGAGATTTGTACTCTCTTAGCTATGCGGATTACCCTAATTATAATCCCTGACGAATACACCAGTACTACAAGTACTAGTAAGTACTCTAGTTACTTAATAAAGGGGTGTTTCACTAAGTGACAAATACTACCTCAAGCTGAACCATAATTGGTACCTACAAGATGCCAACATGACGATACCTACTTATTTATTCATTCATTAAATTCAATTCCTAAAGACCACAGGAAAGTCCCGTTTGGCAGCTGACAACCTCAAAGATTGACCTGCGAAATGCCATACTTACATAAAAAATTAAACTTTAAACAATGATAACCATGGATAGTAGATTGGCTTTTTTGCAAAACGTTTAAAAGCTACAGATTACTTTTTACATTAGTAACAAAGAAAAGAACCAAAGAAAAAGTTTATTTAAAACGAGAAAGATTTTTCTTCCGTCATTTTCTTTTACTGTGTATCCTTTTTACGAATTCAAAAATGTAAACAAACAAAATTCTTCATACCAAAAATCACGCTCTAGTTACCATACTTAGAAACAATTTCCAGATGAAAACACATGAATAATTCCAACATGCCTAATACGCTTTCATCAAACTTCGGTGTATAATGAAAGGCAAAGGAATTAAAGACCAAAATACGTGGTCCTAAGTTATGAACAACGTAAGGCTTTTACATGAGCTAATTATGAAACTTATACCTACAATGATTTCTAGATCTGTGTTTAAATGTTTGTTAGTTCTATATTGACTAAGATTATCTCTGCGTTTAAAGTAAGACGTATTATTTACTTTAATACTTTACCTTATTTAATTATTTTAAGTCTTCACAGTAGCTTGAACTTCATTTTGTGAAATGAGTATAGTTTTATTTGGCATACTTCTTCGTCTATGGATGGACCTAGTTTTATGTAAGTTATTGCGTGTTATATCATCTCCTACTAAACCATAAATAAGTAAACCCGTACCTTGTTTTATAAAAACGATAATATTAAACAACTTAGCCTGGCCAGAGCTTTTAGGCAGCCTTAAATTTCATAATATTCTAAATATATGGCGCTCGTAATTTTTCCTTGCAACAGTTTTTAACCGGAAAATAAACGAAGACGGGCAGGCTTAATCAAGTATAAATAAAGGATTATAAGGGATGAAAGGGGTAAAAAAGGATAGTTCTAAAAATATGCTCAGGCTTGTAATCACTTCAAAAGATTTTGTATCTATTCCAGTGGTTTTGCATAAAACAAAAACATGGAAGCTAACTGACAATTGAGTTAATGTACGGTCCTTTTTTGTTTATCGTAAAGATGAGGGTAAACATGACACAGAAAGTCAGTTCCGGAAAAGATAGGCTTTACAAATCGTATCGGATTGGAAGAGTTACTTTGAAAGAACAAAATCAAACTGGTTGCTAATTTAACTGCATAATTTATTTATTTTTTGACATTCATTACATTCTGTAATTATTTTTCTTTAACTCACACCCTGACATTGACCCTGACAACTTGAATATTTTATTTATTTTTTTGTTTATTATTTTAAATGAAAATCATTTACTTTTATCATGTTTGTAAATATGTGAGCACCATGTATCTATCAGATAATTAATTAATTTATATATCATGGTTTCATTTTTAGTTCTTTTACCTATTGTGGTATAGTAATTTTATTGTAGGTGCATCGTCTTCACATATTATTATTATATAATGAATGTGTGCAAAATATTGTAAAACTTTTAAAAAAAGAGTAACGGTGGAGTTTCTTGCCCGTTCTTCTCCATACGAAAACTACCCTTTCGAATGGGCGACTAGAATCAATTCTATTTTATTTATCGTAATTTTTGACGTTCAAAAGTGCCTTTAATGTGCCTATTTGAAATAAATGCTTTGACTTTGACTTTGACTTTGAAAGAATATGCGTATGATCTTTATGATACTGCGGCAATAAATTCTATGTCAACAAACAGAAGGGTAAATGTTGTTTAAAATGGTACCTATTCAGTTTCAAAAGTTCCATTAAAGTAGGGTACCGAAATTAGAATAAGCCGCGTCGAATAAAATTTGCATACAGTGCGGGTCGCGTTCTACGTCCAAAATTGAGTTTCCTATGCCTATCCTAAAACCAATATGGCTTCCATCCACCTTTCCCAAACGTAACCTCCCTACCATGACGCGACAAACGACGACACCAGAGAACCGCCGAAACGTTTATAACCATACCTATCGCTTACAACATCAGCATGGCATAATATGAATCTGTATCAACATTATCGTCAATGTATAACAACATTGCGCGTTCCCCGTTTCTGCATAACACACAGTTGTAGAAGTTACGGCCCCATTTCAGGGATTGTTTTGTTTCTTGTGCAAATTTTCTTTGTTTGCGAAAATAGCTGTAATGTGTGTATTTAGTGGTTTAATAAAGAACCTTATTGTTAATGTTATAAGTTGTGGGGTATAATGAAGGTTGTATTACATAAAAGGCCGTTTCGAAAATTTCACTGAACCGACATTTCTCGGTTTGCGCATGTTTTGATATTAATATCTTCAAAATGTTTCTAATAGAAACATGATAAAATAATTAAATCCGGCTTTGAAATAATTTATCTTAAAAACCGCTATGTCTGTTATCTGAGATGAAAAAATAATTGAATAATCTACAACTACATAGAAAAGATAGAGAAATAATTTTCTTAGCTCTGCTTTTAATTCAATCTGAAATGTAAATTACCTGATGTAGTTTTCATCCTGTTGAGGCGATTAAGTTATTACACGAAGTAACGTTTTATGAAAATATTTTAGTTGGTTAATTACAGGCACTCGTTATTGCTATAATTTGGTTACTAAGTTTATCATGTAGACCGTATCAAATTACATAATTATGTTTAATGATTTATTTTTTATGAATAAGCTATATGTAGGAACCTAAAATTAGTACTTATTACAATCGTCACCTTAAAATAATTATTTTTGAAGAAATACACCAACATACTTTAGATATAGATACAGTATCTACAATTTTCGACGTATAACGCACTCGTGATACGAATACATCAGCTCTAATGGATAATGCATGTAAATCGATCAACACTCGAAGCCATCTACAATATTGAACGTTCCTTGCGCCCATATTTTTTAAGGAATGATGGAATTCCGTTTGATGGCCTCTTTCGTATGTCACCTCGAAAACATGCAAATACTTTCACAAACTTTAAACGCCTTTTTAAGGAAAAAACGCGTCAATGTCATATTTGGGGCTGAAATGGAAATTTTTCCCGTTTCCTTGACAAGGTAATTTTAATTTAATATTTATGGTTCTTCTTATCGAGATAAATTATGTTTTTTTTTAAAGGAAATTGGAATTTAGGTTGTTTGGGATGTTCTCGGAACGAAGAATACTTTCTGTTTTGCAATGGTTAGGGGATAAGTCAATTTGAAATACGGATTTATGGTGACCAGATAATTAGAAGACAACACTTACAAACTGAAAAAGAATTGAATGTCACAGAACTTACATTAGGCACTGATATAAAGTGGCTGTTGTTTATTTTAAAATGACAAAATGCATATTTGTTATCAAGTTCGGCAGTAAAAAATGAGCAGTAAACTAAATAAAAATTATTCATAAAAAATATTTAAATAGGTAATTTGATAAATAATTAAGCAGTAAAATGACTGCCCGTTCAGGGCAGTTACGTGTGGGCAATTAACAAATGGAAATTAGTCGGTATGAAATCTAATTTGGAAGTATCGCGGTTGGTCGGGGCCCTGGCTTAGTTTCTGCGACCTGGCTTAGTAAGAACTGCTTGTCCACCTGTAGCAAACAATAAATGAATTTGAATTTGACCAATTAGGCTCGCGCGTGGTGGTTGGTCACAGTTCCAACCTAACCTGTGAACTGCCGAACTATTTATATAACTGCCCATTCCAACATTTTTACTGGCCATTCATTTGTCACTACTTGAGTATTTTTTTGTACTGACATTGTAGGATGAAATAACCGACCAATCTTCACTGTTCATGATATCATCTAATTGTACTTTTGTGTGCTGTGCTGTCTTTTGTGTGCGCCAAATAAATGGTTTATCTATCTATCTACTAATTTACAACCGCCGATAGGTTAAATTACTGCCCGTTATTTTTTTCAACTGATTATCTATATATAATAACCTCCCATAATATATTTAAATTGAGGATTTGGGCCCGGCTTTTGCTCAGCAGTGAGACAGTGTAGGCTAAGTAAAAAATTTTTTTAAATAACTGTTGTTAACATGATCACTTCATAATATTACCTAAATGACAATGTGATGTCTCTAATTTTTGCGGGTATAAAAACTTCAGGTTACAAAACATAACGTCTAATTAATATGTTGCAAAGCGTAATTGAGTTTTCCAAAACGTATTTGACTCAGTTACACTCATGTTATACGGTCGTTACAACGCATTGCCAACATAAAACTAGTTACAAGTACACAAATCCATGAATAGTACTCCGGGGCGGAATTGTGAAGGTTTCCTGGAAACGTCGAGAGTTGTAGAGGATAGTTAGTAGGGTGTGCCTCAGGGTACGTCGTTAGGACCCCTATTATTGAGCCACGAATTAGAATCCTTTCTATTAACCTAACTAGTTTAATGTGAGTTGGAATTTATGGGTTCACGGGTAATCTAAGTTATTTATTATGGGTAAATGCTCCTCTATCTTACGTTACTTTGTTATTGTTTTACGCCATATAATGTTAAGCTTGAAGTTAACGTTGGTGCATACTGACAGCTTGTTTTGAACAAGGATAATAATCTATTGTTCTCAGGCGACTCCAACAACGTGCACGGAATAATAAGCAGTAGATACAATTTCCTTTTATAACCAACATTTATTAAGATTATGAATTTCGTTATACTTGTGCTAATATAATATTCAGGTGCACAAAGTTGAATGGCAAAATATATTTTACAAATATATCAACAGGTAACAATTTATCTTTCCGAAAAATCTACCAGAAATACCGTAACTTACCGAAGTTGTTTAGACTCACGATATTTTATGCGATTCAGGATATCAACAAGCTATTTTTTCGTAATGAAACTTTACAGAACTTGTATAAAACAGAAGTTACTTATCGTATTTTCGAAGGAGTGAAACCTTAAAGTTTGTTCCGGTTTAAGGCCGATGGTTCGGTAACTTTTGTCCGTTGTTTTGTCAAATTTAAGACGACCAACTTGTTGTGTTAGAGTTCGTAAACTGATATTATTTTAAGGTAAATGAATTAGTTCAGGAAATAGTAGAGTATTTTGACATAATATTTATTAATTGAGTCCCGAGGTTGATTTTGTAATTTAGTCTAAGTGTCCATTGGCTAATGAGATTGTGCTTGTGATTGTGCTTTTGTGATCGCGATTAGCAATAAGACCGCACATTGTGTCACCCTATGTACAGTTTCTATTTTTATGTCTGTAATTTATTTGGTGTACATAATAAAGAGTATTTCTATTCTATTCAATTCTATTCTTAACAGCATTGATTCTTAGACAAAAAATATAATTGGGCTATAATTAATAAATAATTGGGGTACCTTGTTTGGTCCTATAGGACCAAACAAGGTGGACAACAAAGGATTAGGATTTTTTTTTCAAAATATTATAAGTTAAAGATGAACGAAAAGAAAGATTAATTGTCTTATTACCACAGGAACACGTGAATATAAAAAGATAACTTATAATAATATGAATAGTAAAACAAAACAAAAGCTATAATTACAAGCATTCAGAAACAGAAATAGTTGCACGTCGTGACTGACTAGAAGTCTCCCACTCATCATCATGCTGTGCTACGTATGGGGAATTTAAAGCATAGCGCTGATTTTCAGTGGTCACTAAAACAGACGATAATCATAAACTTACTAACGATTATCTCAGTTAACTGTAGGAACATGTAATAAAACGCATATATTCACAAAGCTACACTAAGCTTAGTCATAACCTGAATAGCTGAGAACTCAAGCAAATAACATTCATATGTCTAAAGCCAGCACCGCTGTGTTCCTTATATTATGTGTCTGTGCAAACATCTTTGTACTATGAACAATCTAGTTTATTAAAACGCTACCATTATATTCAGGAACGTTTGGTCTCTCTGTAACCAAAGTTAATGGAACTTCTCTGATTTACAAATTCATGGTGTTTTCAACTTTGTAACTTTCTGTCTCCCTCCTGTGATTTGGGTTGTGAAAAATCAAAACTTTCTTCAATGAACTTACATTGAAGAAAGTTTTGGTAACAATCCTTGATGTTTTCGAACGTTTTCTGTAGAATGAATTATTTATAGGTTATTGGTTAGTTTGATAGTTATTGTCTAGCTTTTTTGTCGTACCTAAGTATTTTTGTATTTTGTAGATGTCATGCGAATTGATATTATCTGTAAAAATGTTCTTGCTTTAGCAATTTATGCTTAAGAACTAGATTAATATCAACTAGTTCAAAGGAAATATTCATCTTTACTGAGAAATAATTTTAGTTTTGAACAGTATGCACATGAATTAATGTAATTTTTAAAAGCATATAGCTTTCAATACATCTTGTTAAAGGCTTTTAAAAACTACTGCTACCTTCAATGATTTCCATTTCAAACATTAAATTCCACGATTTAATGTCCATCCCATTAAGTTCAAGCGTCGTGGTTAGCATTGTTTAAATTTTTACACCACTCCATAGGACCCAAGAGGGTAGTTGTAACTAATCTGACGTCACAACTTCCCAGTTCAGTCTGTTTCGTAACGAGCAGAATTTTACGTTCATTTTTATTCCTGGAACTTGCTACGGTTATGATTTCTTTGGAAGTATGATACAGTCAACAGCAAAAGTAGATGATCAAAATCAGAAATTCAATATTAGTGAACGAAGTTCGCGTCAGAACTGTGTGGCGTCGAAGTGATTCAAAAGTATGTGATTGTAAATTATACCAAACATTAACTACTAGTTCAGCTGCCATATATTCGTGATCAGTTTTGACTCCAAAAGTTATAAACTCAATTCGCATCAGAACTAAGAAGTGAAAATAAATTTCAAAACTAGTGGACAGTTAAAATCAAAAATTAAATGATGAAACTGAGGCCACGTAATCATGAGGCAAATAATTCATCCATACTTATTTTTTAATTATCCCAGTTATTTAATTTGTTATGTTTTACGGAAAAACGGCACGAAGCACGGAGCAGAGGACAAAAATAAAAAATAATATAAAAAAATATTGCTATTATTATTAATTAGTAAGATTATTGAAAATTTATTGATTACTAAATAATTCATACCTACATTCAATTTATAAATGTTCAAGAAATATAATTTTCTTACGTTTTTAACGGAAATCTGCTTTAGTATACTAATTTTGAACCCTGGGAAGGGTAGGTATATAATATTCAGAATCAAAATGCATAGTGCTGATGATGCCTTCACCATGGAGCTCCAGTTCTCCTGGTTCTTACTAGGAAAACTCCTCAACGATTCCTTGCATCGGGAAAAGCAATATGTTGTAAAAGGTGATGAGCAGTTGTCATTGGGCTATTGTAACTTAGATAAATTACAAACTGACCCACTAAAAAGTGAAAAATAAAAACTTTTTTACAAAAAAAAAACAACAACCGACTTCTAAAAAAAAAACACTACAAAGTGAAAAATAACTTAATTATTTTTCACTTTGTAGTGTTTTTTTTGGAAGATGGTTGTTTTTTTTTTATAAAAAAGTTTTTACTAATGAATATATGCCAAATTTCATCCAATTGAACCCCTAAAAAATTAGGGGTTCAATTGGATGAAATTTGGCATATATTAAATATGCAAATTTTTATTCAATTCAGCTGTTTTTCATTTGTTATGTTTTACGGAAAAACGGCACGAAGCAAGGAGCAGAGGACAAAAATAAAAAAATTATATGAATAAATATTGCTATTATTATTAATTAATAATATTATTGAAAATTTATTGATTACTAAATAATTCATACATTCAAATATTATAAATGTTCAAGAAATATAATTTTCTTACGTTTTTAACGGAAATCTGCTTTAGTATACTAATTTTGAACCCTGGGAAGGGTAGGTATATAATATTCAGGATTATATTAAAACTATTATAATCTATTAGTTCTTGGCTATAATAAATCAATGTAATAGATAACAGACGCACTTAACGCTAACAGTGCGACAAAAGCGCAACAAGTCACTAAAAGTTGGTAATGCCCTAAAGATAAAAATATCAATCTACCTTCCGGTTTTAATATATTGTAGCCGACTGGGCAAAAGCAATCATTGAGTTATGATTTTGAATCGCATCAGCTACTTTTGAACATTGACATAAATTCACTAACATGCAAAGATAATAATATTTATTGAATTATCGTTTTGTGTCACATCAGCTACTTTTGAACACTGACAAAAATTCACTAACATGCAAAGATAATAATATTTATCGAATTATCGTTTTGTGTCACATCAGCTACTTTTGAACATTGACAAAAATTCACTAACATGCCAAGATAATAATATTTATTGAATTATCGTTTTGTGTCACATCAGCTACTTTTGAACATTGACATAAATTCACTAACATGCCAAGATAATAATATTTATTGAATTATCGTTTTGTGTCACATCAGCTACTTTTGAACATTGACAAAAATTCACTAACATGCAAAGATAATAATATTTATTGAATTATCGTTTGGTGTCACATCAGCTACTTTTGAACATTGACATAAATTCACTAACATGCCAAGATAATAATATTTATTGAATTATCGTTTTGTATCACATCAGCTACTTTTAAACATTTGACAGTAGTTACAAAAAAAAAACAATTAAAATAGTAAAGTTTTTCAATTAAGTATATGATTTTTAACCGACTTTTGAAAAAGGAGGAGGTTATCAATTCGGATGTTTATATATATAGGGTGACTGGTAATTAGTGGCCGATACTTAAACATAATGATGAGTAAAATCACGTGTTTAAGTATCGGTCACTAATTACCAGTCACCCTATATATATATTTTATTATAGACGGATTTGCAAAATTCTTTTTTTGTTTGAAAGGGTATACGCTCGATGTGGTCCCATTGTCACCGAGTCAGAATCTGATGAAGGGACCTCATAGAAATCGATGGAAACCCTCAAATTTTATAGGCACACCTATAGTGATTTGGGTATTTTTTATAGTAATTCGTGCATTCGCTCTCGGAAAGACAAAGACCACAGATGGGCATCGGATCTACTCAATTATACCTAAGTATTTCACGGATTGCAATTCGATTACTTTAATATGGTTGCTAAGTAATTTATGCTCGTCAAAATGCATAGTAGTGATGATGCCTTCACCATGGAGCTCCTGTTCTCCTGGTTCTTACTAGGAAAACTCCTTAACAATTCGCTGCATCGGGAAAAGCAATATGTTGTAAAAGGTGATGAGCAGTTGTCATTAGGCTATTGTAACTTAGATAAATTATAAATTGACCCACTAAAAAGTGAAAAATAAAAACTTTTTTAAAAAAACAACAACAACCGACTTCCAAAAAAAAACACTACAAAGTGAAAAATAACTTTAATTTTGGAAGTCGGTGGCAAAAAACTTCCAAAAAAAAACACTACAAAGTGAAAAATAACTTTATTATTTTTCACTTTGTAGTGTTTTTTTGGAAGTCGGTTGTTTTTTTTTTATAAAAAAGTTTTTATTAATGAACATAATTATGCTTTTTTTAGGGGTTCAATTGGATGAAATTTGGCATATATTAAATATGCAAATTTTTATCCAATTCAGCTGTTTTTCCGTAAAACATAACAAATTAAATTACTGGGTTAATTAAAAAATAAGTATGGATGAATTATTTGCCTCATGATTACGTGGCCTCAGTTTCATCATTTAATTTTTGATTTTAACTGTCCACTAGTTTTGAAATTTATTTTCACTTCTTAGTTCTGATGCGAATTGAGTTTATAACTTTTGGAGTCAAAACTGATCACGAATATATGGCAGCTGAACTAGTAGTTAATGTTTGGTATAATTTACAATCACATACTTTTGAATCACTTCGACGCCACACAGTTCTGACGCGAACTTCGTTCACTAATATTGAATTTCTGATTTTGATCATCTACTTTTGCTGTTGACTGTACAAGTTTTTATTGATGTCTTAGCAGTTTCAGGCGTTGGAATTTTAGTAGGTAGTCTTTTTTATTTTTAGGTCACGTTCTTCTTCTTTATAGGTATTGATCGTTACGTTGTCTTCGTAAAAAAATATTAAAAGGCTTACTTGAACGACATCTTTAAAACATTAGTTGTTTTATTGAATAACAATTTGTCATTCTAATTCCCACAGAGTGAATTCTTTTTTAATATGTTTACGAAAATATCTGACGTTATTTTCTCGACTTTCTTCATGGCTTCCTAGAAGATGAATTTGCGTTTTAGCTACTCCTTTAAATTTATGCGAGACCATTTTAAACATGGCTAAGCTAGCACACACTCAATAGAATACAAGTAATTCATGCTAAATTATCGCGTTAAACCTGAACAATCAAACCATCAACTGTTGACGCTTCTGCCAGCAGTTTGCCACTACCAGTAGTTGCCTCAATTAGCTCTTCTATCTCATATTGTATCTCCGCTTTACTTCCGTGTAAATCTCAAGATTACTCGTCGGCATCAACCCTCTCAGTTATATTACGTTATTATGCTTCTCTATCGCCAGGTGTTTCAAGCTACGCACTGCTAACCGTTAGTGAATTGGCTTCATGGGCTTTAAACTGCTATGTTATGATTATGATTTTCTATTTGTGTTTTTTTTTTTTAGTTTTTGTGATTATAGGATGTGGTGTTCCATGTTTCTTTTAAATGCATAAGTATATTCTCAACAGTAACTTAAGATAGTTGGTGTTCTGTAGCTCCTGCTTACATCCATGAGGAAAAGGTGTGAATGTATGTGTATACTTCGGCAAGCTTCTAGTTTTTATTAGCCCACTTCAGGAAAGCCGTAGGTATAGCTACAATATCTTGAAGAAACTACAAAAATTGTGCACAGCTTTCAATACTATTCCAATAAAATCAGCAGCTTTTCTCAAACAACTAATGAAGCCATAAAAAGAGCTGCAAAAATAAAAGAATCTGCCAGCTAGAAACTTTCAGCGATTAATCAATTTCCAAGAGTACAGGTGCCGCCAAGTTTTGGCTTCGATTAAAACTGCATAAAGCCATAACTAGGCAAGACTGTTTCATTATTAGTTCAACAGCAGTATGAAACTACGGCGCTACTGGCGTTCTTTTATGAGCTTATTTTATTAAAGAACTTGCGCTAGTATACTGGACTATATATTTTACTCGTAACTATGTTTTTTTGGGTTGGAAGCTTTTTGGAAAACACCGCGTTGGTCCTTATGTCCTCCCATCTTTACGTGGCGGTAATCATTATTCCTTTATTTATTAAGGTCCTCCCATAAAGAAGTGGGTTTTCGGACCCGACTCCTAGTTCAGATCTCTGCAGGTTGATCTTCGGAAAGAAACGGTTACGTGTTTTACCTGTTTCTTTACGTGTGAGCGCATAAGTTAATATTGGACTATTTCAACCGCACCGACCGGTACTGACTTGTCTTTACCGGGATACTGCTTCTTTACGCAATCACCCTTAGACAGTTCAACATTGAGTAGACTATTACTTAAGAGGAAATGCGGTCGGAGAGACTTTTTAAAAAGCCAAAGTCATAAGTCATAATTCGAGGTTTGGCTCTCGCCTATTTCCGCCTCCAATATTGGACCAATTTAAAAGATATTTCATAAACTGAATAAAAAGAAAATATACTGTGCCCTTATGTTATTCTTTTTTCATTAACAGTTGTCAAATTTGTACACACACACACGGTCTAGTGCTTATAAAAATAATGTATCATCAAAAAGGAAAATATAGGGACATACAAGTAGTTAATATTTATTATTCTGTAAAAAAATCATTGCTTTATAGAAAGAAAACAGGCGAGAGCGTTTCTATGGAGAAAAGACCAACCGCGTTTCCTCTTAAGTCTGTGGCCCATTACTTGAACGAAATAATTCTATCGGTGAGTTCTGGACAATTTTCCAACTTCATTATCATCATTTCAGCCAGGATTCACCCACAGCTGGGCGCAGGCCTCGTTTCCTTTTTGTCATACTTGCCGGTTTCGTGCATCCCTCATCCAGCCGGTCGATTCTGTAAAAATTTCACCGTGAAAACTTAGGTGAAGTGAGTTTATTTTTGCTAGGAATTCACACTATTGACAGCTCACTCCACGCTCACTTCACCTAAGTTTTCACGGTGAGATTTTTACAGAATAGCACCGCAGGTCTTTCCCACGTTTTTGTTTAGTGATATCATATTTTCCAACTTATTACATATAATCTAAAACGTTTGTTTTGGCATTAAATATGAACTTATGTTGAATCTTAGTTTCGATCTCACGATGGAATATCAACAGTGTCCGATGGTATCATAAGATGGATGACCGGGAAAATATGATACTCAAATTGCCCCTTGTATCGCTAACGATGTGTAAATAGCAACGAGAACTTATAAAGTCATTATAATTCTGTCATAAATCTATAGCCTTATAAAGTTGAGCCCCTGAAATTGAACTTTGATCTTACTGTTAAATTAATTCTGTAGTTTTGTTTTTAAAATTGGGTAAGCAAACGTAACTTCGTTAGTTATTCGGTTTCTCTTCTAAAACTGCACAACCTCTAACTATAATTCGGCCGTCGAGAGAATGCATTCTTGGCACCTGTCATTTTCATACAAACGAATACGTGTTTTGCCAATTTGATCTTAATTGTCTACTAGAATTGTCGCACTGACAGGTGTCAGGAACGCAATGTCTCGACGGCTGGACTATAGTTAGAGGTTGTGCAGTTTTAGAAGAGAAACCGAATATCTAACGAAGTTACGTTTACTTACCTAATTTTAATAACCGGCCGGACTATAGGCTAAACTGTTTCTTCAGTAACTTCAGATCTTTTATAGGCTTTATCGATAGAGAAGTTATTATTTAGTGAATAATAATAATAATAATAATAAATCGTTTATTTAGGAACAATAACAGATAAAATCATAATAATAGTTAAACGATGATAACTGCAAAAGTTAATAACTGTGGCGCAGCTATCAACGCCCGGCTCCTAGTGAGAGGGTTGTTCGTTCCAGATAAGAAACATATATTTTTTTTTAAACTATTTCTACGTATTTAAAATAAAAAGATAAAAGGAAAAAAAAAAAAAAAACAAAGACAATAAAATTACGGGATAAGTGTAGAGTAGTGTGGGGGTGTGTATGTGTGTGTGAGGGAGTGTGTGTATGTGTGGGGGGGTGAGTTTGTATGTCTGTAGCGTGTATGAGTGTGAATGTGTTACACTTCCACAAGTTTTTCTGTTGCATCATAAATAAGCGATTTTAGCCAGGTATCGAGCCTTTTCTTGCATTTATTTTTGGTAAAAGAATAGATGTTGATCGTTTTGTTAATTCTATTGTATAATTTTGAGCTTATGTAGGTACAATGACGACGTGCTGCTACATTTTTACAAGGTTTTATATCGCACACTCGATCCGAACGGCGTCTACTGTTACATCTGGCTGGTTCATAAGGAAGCTGGGTATGTTTACGTAACACTACTTGAGAAACAAATAGTTGTCTGACTGTTAGGACTTGGCAGAGAGAATACAGGGAGACTGTAGGAAAGCGTATAGGTTTCCTCGCAAGGACTTTCAGGACTGCTCTTTGAGCTCTCTCAATGCGTAACATAGAAGTCTTATGAGCGCCACCCCACACTGTCAAGCAATATCCCATTACTGACTGAGCCAGTGTAAAATATACATTAATTAAGGTCCTGAAGTCTGCCGCAGATCTAAGTTTCTTAAAGATATATAAAAGCTTCCTCAGGCGTGTCACGATTGAGTCAATTTGTTGATGCCATTTAAGGTGATTATCAAGTACAACACCAAGATATTTAATAGTTGGAGTACCTACTATTTGAGGGCAGGCACAGATAGTGTCTGAACTAGGGTTTGCACAGGTATGGGCTTGGAGAGTAAAAGGAGTCTGGGGTTGACCTGACTTATTTAAAGAAAAAGTAATGAACTTGGTTTTATCGATGTTTAAAGTTAACAGATTTGTAGATAGCCATTTCATGACAATACTTAGGACTAGCTCAGCATTTCTACAAGTTTCACTCCAGTTGCGGCCATGAATTATTAGAGCTGTGTCGTCTAGAGATGGGTCGTCGACGCATTTTGCGTTAACGAAACTAGACCGTCCATTTTTGTTCATCGACTAGTCCATCAACTAGTTGAATTCGTCGACTAGTTTATGCGTCGACTTGGTTATGCAGACGATTTGCAACGAAGTCTACTACGGTGATGGCGATGATTTTATATGTTTGAGCGATAATGTTATTTCTAAGGACGAATGAATTTGTGTTACTTGCCTAAGTTTTTGAGTCGATAGTCGCATTCGCATTCAGTTTAGTCGTTGACTGCTGTTGAGACGTCTACGGATTCGACTAGTCCATGGATTGTTGGTGAATCGTCGATTCGTTCACAGTACGTCGACGGTCGAATTAACTAGTTCGTTCATTCAACGCTCATCACTAGTGTCGTCTGCATAAGTTACTATTTTGCAGTTAGGGAGAGATAGCCGACACAGCTCATTCACATAAATAAGAAAGAGACTCGGGCCAACCACGCTGCCCTGAGGCACACCAAAGGTGAGCATCTCCCTTCCACTTACATGAAGCTTTAGTTATGAATAAAGGACTAAAATAACTGTAGTAGAAACTCTGATAAAGAATCATTCAACCTTGCTTATCGGTAGAAATACGCTAGCTAGCTTTTTCCAGTATTATCTGGGCCTACGAGAAAAAAATATACTCCAGCCTCCTTAATGGTAAGACTAAAGTTTTCTCATGAAATTACTGTAGTATAACATCTAGGGTACGAGGGCCGTTATTGCCTTTGCGAAGGACAGCCCCGCGAGAATATGGCAAAATACATTGAACATTGAATATATTATTATTTTATACGCATTTGTTTGTCTGTATCTTGTGAGCTGCAAAATTCCAGAGTTGGAAATGTGATCATGATTATGCAAAAAGTCAAACAAGTGTGACATTAGTATTAATCATAGCCGCTAAATATTTCGTTTGTTTTACGCACGACTTTCAGGACACAATCCAAATCAGAGTTATAACAGACTGCTAATGTTTAAAAATAAATCATTTTAGTAACATATTTAAAATCACAACCGTTAAACCAACAATTCTAACGTGTACCGAGTTGAAGCACACTCTCTAAAACACACAAACTAAACCAATTAATTAATCAAACCTTTCTTCATTGTATCAGCGTGTATTTTCACTGAAATTAATTACATCCCAATACAATTCAGTTATTTATCATCTAGTGCGAGTGTTTTGAATTAATCATCGTTCGCTTGCACATCGCGAGGTAATTTATGAACTCCATCCATTGCATTAAACGCGTATAATAATAAAGGTTCAATTTGGAAATGAAATATGTTGTTTATTTTGTTAGCAACTTTTTGTTGAATTTGTGCGCCATCATCAATGCATGTGTCATTTGTGTTAATAGCAATCGAGAGACTTTTGTTTTGATGCTAATTGTTTATTTTAACGTTATGTTTTTTCATTATGTTTCCATAAAATAATTTGATATCATTCTCATTGATAAGGTGCTTAACATTACCAACGGCAGTTTGCACTTGGTCCAGGATAGCATTGTTGATTTTGTGTAAGGCAAGATTACTTTTACCATATTTTCCGGATAATTTTGCAATCTCAAATCTGGTGTCACTAAAAACTTTTGGTTATCATCAGATGATCGCTTCGTGTGACAGTTTCATCTATCTATCCATCACCTGTAATAGTACACATACCTCCACTTTTATTTCAATGAGTTGAGTTGCACGATTACTGACAAATGCACGGGCTGGTCAGGTCAGTAGACCAAGGAGGTTTCTTTCTTTCAGACACCAGTCTACATGGTCTTCACATGATCTGACGAAGATTATGTCTGGACTTTAAAAGAGACTGTGACTGAGTTTGTTTCGGCCTTTCTTCTCAGAGTAGTCAGATAGGAAACGCCGACCTCATCTAGTTTTTGAAATATGATTGACGCGTAAAAGTCTTTGTCAAACCTAGGTACTTACAGAAATAAAATCATTTATCATTATTGTTTTCTATTAATTCCTTGTATGTGCTGCAATAGTGTACCATATAAATAAATCCATCATCAAAGTTTTAGTTTTCTACAATACGAGTAATATCATTTCCAGCTACATAGTTTTAGTTTAAAATTTTATTGTAGTAGGTCAACGAGTATCCAAAACTTATTATGTTTCTAATTAAAATGGTTTGGTGTATTGGGCAGCTGCATGATTAGTTCTATGAGCAATTTCTGATGCGGTTTTCGATACTGATAATAATGTCCTTTCGTAATAGACTATATAAATATATATACGAGTATATAGGTTGTGGGTTCAAATCTAGGCAAGTACCAATTTGACTTTTTCAATTTAGACATACTTTCTGAGTTTATCATATTATATATTACCACGGGATCGAAACTTACGCGGGTGAAACCGCGGGGCGCTGCTAGTAATAAAATATTTTTTGGTGAAAACGGTATTGTAAACTGAACAACAGGAAATATTCTTAATAAGCTTGAATAATAAAATGGTAAAAAGTTACCTAGTAGTATTAACAGTTTTTCTTGCTCTAAGCGAACATAAATTACCTTAAGGGTATATTATACTTAAATAATATTGTTATAAAATTCTTTTGTCTAGGGTAAGTCCGGGGGAGATGGCCCTACTAACATTAAGGTCCTATAGCCAGGAAACCAAGTACAATAAAACAACAATTTTAATCACAAACAAAGCAATATGTATATTTCTTATAAAATCCTAATGGAATACAGTCTTTGAATCAACATAACATAGAAAAACTTTAAGTATAAAAAAAAATACGATTGGCCATCTCACCCAGAGTGTCCGGGACTGATGGCCACAGGGCTCGGGGGGAGATGGCCAATACTTTTTTTGCCCTTTCCTTTACCCGTCCTGTCTCTAACGACGGTTAGGGAAAGAAAAAGAGAAGTCCTTTTCTTTATTTCCGCAGTTTGAGCACATGTCTTCAAACTCTGTGCAGTTTTCGTGCACCCACAGCTTGCAAATATTACATTGCAACTAATCTTCGACTAGTTGTGTCTTATTAATTGTTCTCGCCGCAGCCTCGGCAGTTGTCCACTTTATTTTCGTCTACTTCACTTCCAGAGGAATCGTGATAATCTACTGGTATTTCTTTGCAACTGCTGTTTGAGATTTGACGGTATTATGGGATTAAGGTCATCTATCCCAAATGCCATATCAATTTCAAAAAGTATGATGCAGTCTCCAACGATCGTTTTTAGGTTAGAATACTAAAAAAGTTATTAACTTCACAATAAAACGTCAAAAACAAGCGAAATTGAAGAAACTTTTTTGTGACCTCATAATATGTTAACCCCTTATTTTAGATCATGCACCTGTAATAAAAACAATATGGAATTTACTTACTTTTTCAATGTTTTTTTGCAAAAAAGCATGCAGCAACTTGTTGCCGATCACACAACGAAGCGAACTAAATTACTACTTACGCCATTTGTTGTTTGTAACTCGCATTACTTTCTACTGGTCATCTCTCCCGTACGGCCATCTCCCACGGACTTACCCTATTTACTTCATTAGATTCAATATTTTTCTGTTATTAGTAGGTATATGCCCTTTGGCGATAATTAAATCCTAAGATAAATAAGTTTGTTTTTTGTTAAAGCCCAATATTGAATAAAATACAGTATTTAATTAGTGATCAAGATAAGAAATAGGTACATTTATATCTGTTTTGGGCTTTACAAAATAAAAATATTGGTCCATAATTCTTAAGATCCCAAGACCATACCCATACCAGGACCATAGATACAACACGTAAAAATTTTTTCTCCTGGGAAAATCAACCAACCCCAATTTATAGCTAGTGGAATAAAAAGGTCCGCGTAATCTAATCGAATAAGTTTTAAATAGTATCCTTATAAATGATGATGCTGGACATCAAAGGACCATACCCATACCAGGACCACAAGTACAACATGTTCAAATTTTTCCTCGTGGGAAAATCAACCAACCCCAATTTATAGCTAGTGGAATGAAAAGGTCCGCGTAGTCTAATCGAATAAGTTTTAAATAGTATCCTTATAAATGATGATGCTGGACATCAAAGGACCATACCCATACCAGGACCACAAGTACAACATGTTCAAATTTTTCCTCGTGGGAAAATCAACCAACCCCAATTTATAGCTAGTGGAATGAAAAGGTCCGCGTAGTCTAATCGAATAAGTTTGAAATGGTATCCTTAAAAACAATGATACTGGACAACAAGAGTTGAAAAAAATTGTTGACAACATTCTTTTACTTTTAGGAAATTGTCTCTGTGAAAGCCGTATCGTCTAATTTATAAAACTTATCTATTACAATATACAGGGTGTTACAAAACTACCCGTAAAGCCGAAAGGAGGTTAAATGGGGCCTTATAACGAGTCCATTCACAATATTTAAGAACCGTAGTAACGCTGTATAACATACCCCAAAAAAATAAAAACATTATTATTTTCACTGATGTGCAAACCCTATTTCAGTAAAATCAAAGAGTAAACTACGCAGAATGTACCTACATTTCTACTTAATTCGCGGAACGACAAAATTCGAAACAGTTGTAGGATATCGATTAGAAGATTTGAAATTGATAACATATTTTTTTTTCCAACTTGACATTTTTTGAAGCCAGTACTTGAGTTTAATGACATCCTTGTATTGAGGTAGCAAACATTTATGAATGAAAAATAGAAAAACTATTAAAATAGACAATTATTAGGTAAAATAGGTACGTAGGCCTTTCTGTTAAATAATCTGGTTCCCTGACATGACAGCTTACTAGGGTTGACAAAATGTTCGACTTTCATAATTAATTATATTTTTTACGGGGTATTTTGTAACACGTTGTACATAGATATGTGTCCAATATTATCGCTAACAGTACCTTTCTTTCCAGACAAGGCACCATCTGAAGCAACATTTCGCGGCGCAGAGTTCCTATCGTACGACCTGACGCAGACTGGCGGCGAGCCTATAGTCAGCACACAAGACGCCATCTCACTGTACTTCAAGACGCGACAGCCTAATGGACTTCTCTTTTACACTGGTAAGCTTTTCTTTGCCTTTGTAGGAACTATGAGTAGCGTAAAAGCCTTCGTTTTGTCTAAAATACCTGCATACGTACCATACTTCCTAAAGTGTTTGTGATTGTATTTCCTTTCTTGGAATTTACTCTGGACCCTAATTGCGTAACACACTATTACTCTCAATTTGAAGCATATTTCTGATCCATTGCTCCATAAGTTCGAAAAATGTGTCGTCTCAACAACGCAAATAACGCAATGAATGTTGTTGAACTGTCAAAATGAAACCCATTGCTACTAATAGTGTGTTACGCAATTACCCTGCTGTTTTAGAATGGTTATAAATTCTCAAAGGCTGGAATTAATTTTAAAAAGATGTCTACAGATCGCCATGAATGATGTAACCAGAACATTGTAACATTAAAACCCTCTTTTAAATAAAAACATGGCATTTTTACAAAAACATGGCATGTTTTAATTTAAAAGAGTGTCCATGAGGTTATTGCCCGTTCTTCTCCATAGAAACTAGCCATGGAATAGGCAACTAGCTTAATTTTTCCGACTGACCGACTCCTTGATCATTCAAAGTGCTACAGGCACTTTGGTTTATAAAATAAATAAGAATTTAAGTTCTAATAAACTAAGCGAGCCAAGTATAGTTACTATATCCCGTAACTTCCTTTTAATGCACTAACATTCTCTTAGCTAAGAATAAAGGTAAAGTAAATTCATGAAGATAATTTTATTTAACGAAGTCTTTTGCGTACAGGTCATGAAGCTGATTACCTCAACCTCGCTGTTCGAGATGGTGGCGTCTCCCTTACTATGGGTCTTGGCAATGGGAAGCAGGAGATGCATATCAAACCTTCTAAGACCAGATTCGATGATCATCAGTGGCATAAGTTGACGGTGCATCGGAGGATACAAGAGGTAAGAACTTTCTGGGAACTGAAAAACCTTTTGTATGAAATATCTAAGTCAAACTCGAAAATCCAATAGTCGAACGCGTTATTAAATTCCACCCCGAAGTTGAATCAAAACGTTGAAGGAAAACATCGTGAGGAAACCGGCATGGCCTACTCTAAGACATGTGACATCTACCAACCAGCACTGGGCTGGCGTGGTGGATTACGGCCCACTTCCCTTTCACAGAGAGAAAGCCTGTGTCGCAGGAATGGGGTCATTATAGGCTGATTACCTAAGATTGAATGTCACTTGTACGTCAAACATCAACAAGGTATATTTTGTCTATGTTTGAATCTAAGTGAAATTTATTTTTCTTTGAATTGTTGTCAAAAGTGGTAAAACATGTCTTTTTTAATTTTTAAATAGTCGTAAGAAAGTTGGAAGAGGATAGATGTTAGGGAAAATAATTTACAACGCAAGCACAATATATTAAAATGGTTATATCTTCTTGTACATAATTTCACATAAAACATAATAGCTCATTTAACCATCTATGATCAACGACCGTCTGTTGTACCCTTTCTTATTATATGGCCCCATGTTCTCAGATTTAATCAGCCGAATATAAAGCGCTTTCATCGCTGTACAAATATTTTATGACCTCAGGCCCGTATTGCAAGCTGTATACCTTGAACTCAGCTCGAAAGCATTCGACTTATGGCATATTGGCGTGTTTGAACCGAGATCCATCCATCATTGGAGCCATTACTTCAAAAAACCGAATCGATTCGTATCCAAGTAATTTGATTATTAAAGTCAGAACGAGTTTTTGTTGAAAGGCGTATTTTTCCAAGTGTTTTGGAATTCTGAACGTAATTAGAATGGGGATCGATCTTGGTACCCGTGGCCTTTGTAATTGAAGCAATTTTGTGGCGATAAATTCGGTCGGTAGTGGAATGGGGTGTATGTTTCCTGTATGCTCGGGTCGGCGTTTGGTGGAGTGTTTGAACGATGACCGTTTCACTAGAGCGTAATTAATTTTGAACAATATTAACCTGGAAATGTTCCTTGAAAGATTTTCTTGTTGTTTTTGCTTTCGTCCTACTTTTCTACGGGACACATGATTGATGCTCTCTTATTACTTTGGTCTAGTTTGAAATAGTTCTTTATAGCTTTCGTGTTTATTTCTAAAGTTGATATTCACAACATTTTGAGAACCTTGTTTTGTAGTATTTTCTTATGCAGAAAGTACGAGTACCAACGACCTGTGGAAAGAGTAGATGCAATTAATATTTTCGAAAGCTTTGAATTCGTATTACTCTTTTTTCATTCCAAACAAGTTTTATTTCAAAGTGTCTTAATATTATTATTTATTATAAGCCTGCAAAGGCCTCCCTTCCCTCTTTCCTCTTTTAACGTATCTTACTTCAACAATTTCAACATCAATGAATGTTTGTCCAATTTTAAATATTAATGAACATTGCAGCATTCGTCGACGTTGCATTTTATTTCTGTTTCGGTTTTTAATTTTTTAACGTCGAGCCTGCCATGATTACGTGTGCTCCGAGCGGCCGGAACGTCGGAAAAACAAAATTGAACAATAAATGTGGAGTAATTTAATCGCTAGTTGGTTTTATTTCTGCACTCAATGCTGATGAGACGCAACGAAACGAATTTTTAAAGTTTTGCTTGCTAATGAAGAATGAAAGTTGAATCATCAAAGTGGAGCATTATTAATTACCTACTCAAATATGACGTCATGTCTGTCATAAGTATTCTGAACTTTCATATTATGTTCCCGTCCTTCGATCTTGCTTTTAGCAGCTTTGACAATGTGCCAACATAGAAGCGCATGATCAACCAACATTGTTGCATAATTTGTGACTTCGATAACTTTCAGTGAACCAATTTTCCGCGAAATTATGGTGTTGTTATCGCAAGGGAAGCTAATGACATCCACTTGATTAATATAGTATTATAGTTTTATTCTAAAAGGAACAACTTCTTCTTTCCCTTCCAACTCAAATCAACCCTACTACATCACACCGACGCCATTCAAGTGAACTAACCATTCAGAACGAGGCACAAACCGCTAGTAAATAGTTTATTTCAGTACTGCGTGCGGGGCCTCCATCCCTAGCTATTCCGTTATCGTTAATTATGTATTTATGTGGGGCTTTCTCATTCTTTGAGAATATTGGGGGCTTATCGAAACTGCCTATAGTTGGGCTAGTGGCCTGGATTTGATGCGTAGATTTATGGTCTTCAAGCGTTGTGATAGTTTAGGTTTTTGTCCGATTTGTAACGTCAGAGTTCATTTCTTTGGATCTTTTAGGTCTATCTTGAGTTAGATATTATTTAGGTCCAGTTTGGGATATAAAGTTGGCACTGCGTTCTCAAAAATTAGGCATTATGATAACTTTGTTTTTGATTAACGACAAATTTTGTGCGATATATCCTTTTCTTACGGATATCTTTTGACGCGGAACGTTGCTTCGCATACTAATGACGCTTATTATTGTTTCAGATCACGCCGTTTACGAGTTTCTGCAGAGTAAGTAATATTAACTAATACTGTTGCCAAATCTTCCTTAAAACTTCCGGTATCTTTGTTTTCAACAATGTGACTGTTTCTTACTCCGTGTATATTTTCAAGGTACCTATTTCTTAGAAAATAACTTGACATAGTTATTTTCTAAGAATTAGGTACCTTAATAAAGTCAATGCGGAATAAATAAATTGGCTGTTTGTAATAATTGCTCCATTTTCTTGTTTTGAGTTTTCTCGTAAATAAATCATATTATTTTATTGACAATTTGCATAAGTAATAATACCATGAGAACTGTACCACGAATTATATAATTGCTGCAGGACTTCGTTGGAATTTGAATTCTGTAGAAGTCATTTCGCAACAGACAGCAATTTGTTTCTGTTCTAGAAAACTCATTGTGGAAATATTAATTTTACTAATGAGGAAAGCTATTTCAGTTTTATGTTGACATTAATTTGGTTATAATAAACGGAGTAAAGCGTTGTTTATTAAATATCAAGCCTTCATATTTTGGAGGCCTAGGACGCCAAAGAGGTAGGTAACCTTATTTATTTATTTTTTTGTTGTCGGTGGGAAACCTTCAAAAGGCACCCGACCTCCGGGGAGGGAGTTCGGGGAGTGTGGGATTTTTACCTCACTAATACCACCCCGGTGATCACCATCAGCACACAGGGGTGGTCACGGTTCCTCTTAAAATACCAATTCCGGAACCCCCCCGTGCAACGCCTGTAAGGCACATCCGTGGGGCGACTGTAAAGGGGCCTCCCTGAGCTTCGCTATGCACGGCAGCACGTGATCACTGTGCCACCGTCTTCCCTGGGGTCACTTGGTGGGCGGACAGAGTCCCCATTTTGTGCGCCCGCAACCCCTAAGGTCCACCTACCTTATTTCAAAACTTATTAAACTTGCAAAGATATGAATGAAATAACCCGTGTTTACAATAAGTGAGAGTATAATTAGTTTTTTCATCTAACTCTGTTAGTCAGAATTTTCCAAAAAGTTTAATATCTAGATTCTATGTAGGTACTGTTTGATGTTTAGTTTAATTATCTCTTTTCTGCCTTTCACATACATCATCTACCGAGGAGAGAAGAGCTGCGATTACTAGAGAGAATCCTGTTGATTTGAACGACGCAACGTAGTGAACGCGTAACACAGGCCTATGTCCAGCAGTGGACGTCTTTCGGCTGAAATGAATGATGAGTGAATGCGTAATATAGTTTTTGATTTACCACTTTACTCTAACTTTGAACTTTGTTTTATTCGATGCAGATGTACCACCAGTATTTTACATTAAGCGACTGCCTATCTGACCTACCCAACCCAGTAACGGGGTCACAGTTTTTAATAAAGGATAAAAATTGCACAGGTGCACCAACCTGATTTTATCCCCTCAAAAGACAGATCTAGAAAATCAAATAAAACTTTCATGGATTTAAAAGTCAGACGGCAAAAGTTAAAAATAGTTCCTGAATTAAAACTTCCCTGGAAAAGAGTCGCTCAGTAATGGGGGCGCCACTGTCAATGAAGGGGAGTTGACAATGGTCCGCACCACAATGGTTTGCAGCTGAAATAGAAATTAATGTGTGACTGTTTATACTGAGCCTCATTATGAAACAGGTTTCTATACCAATTTGCATTAGGAAGTGGATATCATCCAAATATAGTATCATAAAATTAATATAATTTGCCCAGTTAATTTATTATCTGTTTATTCAGTTATGATTTGTGATGTTAACGCGAATTATGGTATTTAATTTGGATCTCTAATTAAGGATGAAATTAATTATGTTATTACGTAATTTGTCCGGAGTCGTTAAGAAATATTTTGGTAAATAATTTATTTAGTCATTTTGGTCTGAGGTTGAACGTAATAGTCCTAGATACAACCTCTATACTAAGTGGAGATAATACCAGTATTTTACATGGAGCGACTGCCTAACTGACCTCCACAACCCAGTCACTGGGTAATACGATACCCCTTGGTAAGACTGGTTGTCAGACTTTCGGGCTTCTGACTACCCGTAACAACTGTCAAAGATCCACGAATGACAGCCGGGACCAACGGCTTAACGTGCTTTCCGAGGCATGGAGGGGTCACGGTATGTAAAGACGGTCACCCATCCACAGACCAACCGCGGCAAGCGTAGCTTAACCTGATCGATCGACCTGTGCGGCTGTCATTATTTAGCCACGGGCCCCTTGGAGACAACAATACAACAGTAAATAAAAAACTGATAATACTAATGTATATGAGTAGGTATTTTGGAAATATCAAAGAAAATCCAAGATTTAAATTAAAAAAGTGATTTTTCCAAGTAGCTAAATAGAAGTGATGAGCCGACTAGCCGATTAGCTCTAATGACCTAACCGTTGGATATATTTGACTGAATTTTTGTACGCAGACTGGGGCACTTTATACACGCAGGTATTGACGTCTCCACCATGTAATGCTATTCTGTAAAAACTTAAGTGAAGTGATCTTAAAGTGAGCTGTCAATCCCTAACATCACGTGCAATGACAGCTCACTTTAAACTCACTTCACCTAAGTTATCACGGTGATCTTTTTACAGAATAGCACCGCTGTATACATAATTTCCACTTTTCGATAAAATAATTAAATTTAATTAACATGAAAGTCAAGTCTTACGATAATTATTTATCTTTTAGAACGACACGATGCTTAATTACAATTCCATCTCTCGATTTTCCATTATCTCGGGGCAATTTCAAAACATTGTTCGATTAACAAAATGGAGTGCCGATCGATGCTTCAATTATTCAACGAGTAAGTAATGACTCCGTGACTTTCTAGATTGTTTGGTAATTTTGATTCCGATTATTTGAATATTGATCATATTTGGCTGTCTCTATTGTTTTTATGATAATGAGTGCGAGTCGACCTTGATAAAAGTGAGCTAGAAATTAAATACAAAGGCGTTATATAATTTAAAGTCTCGCAAATATTGAGAGTGATTTAGTAGTTACTAAAGATGAAATTGGCACTGGAGCGTGGAGATTGACACTAACAAAGAGAGAGCAGTGGACTAACTCAGGTTGTGGATAATGATAAAGATTATAAAAATAGTATTTAAATGTAAACAGCGACTATTTTTACAGCAAAATTAGTCAATCGAAAATTTCTGTAAGAATAACTAAGATCAAACACTGGAGGACCAAAAACTTTTGCTACTGATGTTAGCGGAGCTACTTTATTTAAAAGTGGCTCTCTTTGGTTCATTCTCATGTTTATACATTCAGTGACTCAACTATAGGCGGATATAAATCAAGACATCTTTAATCACAGACAAAACAATTATTCACCAAGACCACACTAACACCGAACAAAACTACAAACAAATGAATATTTATCGGCGTATTTTTAAAACCCAATAAAGCAGCAGCTGGTGACGTTATGAATAAACTGGTCCAATTAGTGAGGTGTTTAATTACCAGTTTCTTTGTCTTATGCAAAACAATGGGACTTCTTTTAACGGTGGACGCCTGGACGGCGGTATTTTATCATGAATCAGACGTAATTGAAGTTGTGGGAATGTTAATTTTAATTGACCTTGGAGATTTATTTAGGCTTATGGATATTTATTTATCTTACATATAGGGTGGCAGGTACAGACGCTAGCACATCAAGTTACTACAATCTGTTAAATTTCTCTAATAGACTTTCAACTTTATCGCTAAAGCTTGTTCAAAATTGATTGGGAAAATTTGACAGTTTCGGGTAGCTTGATGTGCTGTCGACTCGCAATCGGTAACCATGAATTCAGTACATAAGTCTAGACCTGGCGTAGAAATTTATCGTCGGTTATCAAAAATATCTGCTATGTGCCTACGCGTTCAAAATGTATGGAACATCAAATATATTTTTTTATAAACGACGTAACATTTCTACGCAGGGATTCAGTCGTGTACTTAATCCATGTAACAGGTTGCCCTTCGATGTGCCACCCTGTATAGTAGATTAATTATGTAATTGGTTTAATTAAAATTGTTGTTTCTGGCATGAAATCTCGAGAGAGAACTAAAACAGGTGGGATAGATTCCAACATAGATTTAGCAAAGAGTGAAGTGGAGAAAAAAGATAAGAAAGACTGAAAAATCCATATAAAATTACAAGCCCGGAAGAGGGAGAAGTAAATAGCGTAGACTATGCTAAAAAGAGCAGAAAATCACAGAAGATGCAAACAATATAGAAGCAAATCAAGACAGTGTACTAGACACCAAAGACAACACAACAGCACATACTGAAAATAAAGTACACCTAGACATGATTGAATTGACAAATCTGCAGAGTAATTGGTAGTCGATATAACCGTCACGTTTGTAAAGCATACGCCAGGTGACGTCGTTCCCAAGGCTGTTACACCATTTGAATTTATTATTGGACGCTCGTCACCGATCATCAAGATTTTAAAGGGGACATTTTGAAATGGGTGAATTGAAATGTTGACGGGGTTGATTGATCGCGTTTTATCAGATCTTTTGTAGGGAAGGTTTATGGTTATAGGTTCTTTGTTATTAGGTTCGGTGTTTATAAGTTATCATTTATTGCTTCAATCCATCAATTATTAAATAATACTTTACGATCTCTTGGAAACTGTAAAAGTGTAATACTACATGAAGCCAATTGTTGCCTTCAAAGTCAAGATCAAGCAGATAAAAAAAAAACTGCCCGGACTTGAAACTCAAAACTAATATTACAACAATATAATAAGAGAATTCAGGTTAAAATAATAATGTACCAAAAACGATCTTCTAAAACAAATATATGAGTCACTGAAAACTAGCAATTCAATCTCATTTATGAACTTATCGAGCTTCTTACTACTGTTGCTACTCCAATTTATTATAGTGTATATTTTCTTGAGATCGAGTACAAACTAAGGAAAGATAAGGTTACTGGGATGATACAAACGATGAACATTAAAATGGGGGTAGCTTGACTATTATCACAGTATAAAAAGATATATAGACTGTGCTATTATATATTGAAAAGGCAATCAATTGTAAAAACAAATGAATTTATTAATCAGAAAGTTTGCCTGATTGAAAATGTCAAAAGCAGGTTTTATCAAAGGTCCTGTACACGTTGGTGAAAAGGCTTGCATCCCTTAGTTCCAGGGTTTTCCTTTATGCTCTAATATATGTCGCGGCTATTTTTTGCTTGATTCAGCGCATCTGCTGCGGTACTTCCGCGTGAAATTGCGCGGAATCGGTACCTGTAAAATGACGATATGTCTAAAGTTTTGTATTGGAGCTGTACATATGGCTATTTTGACAGACGCCTTTAAAAGGTTTCCAAAACTTAGAATAGTAAGTAGGTTATTTTCACAGATAAAATAAGATGGTAAGTTTTTGGATACGAAAACTTTTCGGCTGTTATCTCAAGATTATGCAATTACTTGTAAAGATAACTTTTAAGTTACCAACAAGTTTATCTCAATCGAGTAAAATATAAAAGTTTACGCAGATATTTCTGAAAACTTAGTTACTGGACTTGTTAGTTTCTCCCGATATAATATCTTTTGTGCCAGACTATCGAATAAACCGATCGGAGAGCTTCCACTCACTAGAAATATGAGAAAAGCGAAACAATTCTTTATAAGGTTTAATGGAAAATGATGATCCGATAGTTGGGGAAGTTGCTTGTTCTTTTATAAGAATTGTCGGATTTATTTCCAAGATATCCGATTGAAATAAACGATAAGGTTATGTGGAGACGGTGGAAAAATAAGCTTGGTTCTAAAATATAGGCAATATACAATTATACATATATAACAACTTTCTTAGAAAAATTGAAAATTATCTATTGAAAGATATTGTATGAATCTAATTAGTAATGGAGCTTTAATGGAAAGTCCTACATTTGGAAAAAAATTAGAGACTACATGTGATGCAGAAGAATGAGGAAAATGTCGTGTCTAAAGTTTTGAGCATGAATGTTGATGGCCATCAAACATTCAAGCTCAAAACTTTTCACAAGTGAGTAGGAGTAAGAGTAGAGAAAGACGAAAGAGACGATGGAGGGACTGGATGAAAGATGATGTGACTAGAAAGGGGGTGACTACCGAGATGACGACTAATAGAGAAGTATGGCAGAAGACATGCTGTGCCGAGAAAAAATGGGATATGGCTAAGTGCACTTCGATGAAAGAGACTGTATAAGCCAACACGAAGAAGTACCTAGAAGTTTGTATTAGATTAAAGTTATAAATCCAGGCCTATATTTTAGATTCTTATCACACTCAGACCTTGATAGACTTTCGTATTCCCCGAAGGTGTCTTAACTATAAGTTAATTATCATCAGTAATTACAAAATCAGATTATTTTATGTTTGCCTATCCTAGGCTTTATGCTTAAATTTTCCTTTGACAGAGATTTAAATAAGTTAATGATAATTTCTGGAATAGATTTTGTATAAATCCATACTAATATTATAAATGCGAAAGTACATCTGTTACCTCTTCACGCTTCAACCGCTGAACTGATTTAGATGAAATTTGGTATTGAGATAGTTTGAGACCCGGGAAAGGATATAGAATAGTTTTTATCTCGATATTCCCACGAAATCGACACTTATGCGGGTGAAACCGCGGGGCACTGCTGGTACTTTTTATAGCCTGAATGTGATGAAGTTGGTGGTTTTTTAGTGATGGCTTTTGTGAATCCACAAAAAACAGAAAGAAATAAGAAAGTTAATTGATAATAATGATACCTGACATAATGTGAATTCTACTAAGTACAGATATTCAACACTGTGAAGACCCTTTATCTATCTATACATATAATAAAACAGTAGAAAAACTGTGTCTGTACATTGAAAATATTAAAAAAAAAAAAATTGGGGGGGGGGGTTTAGAAACAGTAATAGGGTACGAATCCGAAAAAAAAATTCTGTCTGTTTGTCTGTTTGTTTGTACACGCTAATCTTTGGAACTACTGGAAGGATTTGAATGATTTTTGTTTTGTTGTATAGGTATTATGTCTGGGCAACATATAGGCTATATTTTATCTTGGAAACTTGAACACCTGATGCAGAACCGCAACAGACCAGCTAAACTATAAGAGATACAAAAATGGTACCATAGCAAAAATTGTTCCACGTGATGAGCATTTTCTGCCGAGAGAATAAATTTGAAGATCTCGAACACCTGATGTGGAACTCCAAGAGCCCAGCTACACCATAACATATATAGGAATGACGTCTTAGCAAAAGTTGTTCGGTCTGATGGGCATTTCCTGTTGACTTATAAAAAAACTGGCCAACACGAAGGGTTCCGTACCACAAAGCAAAAACGCCGAAAAAAACACGTTTTTTTGTACGGGAGCCCCCCTTAAATATTTATTTTATTTTGTTTTTAGTATTAGTTGTTATAGCGGCAACAGAAATACACCATCTGTGAAAATTTCAACTGTCTAGCTACCGCGGTTCTTGAGATACAGCCTGGCGACAGACAGACGGCAAAAACGCCGAAAAAAACACGTTTTTTTGTATGGGAGCCCCCTTAAATATTTGTTTTATTTTGTTTTTAGTATTTGTTGTTATAGCGGCAACAGAAATACACCATTTGTGAAAATTTCAACTGTCTAGCTACCGCGGTTCTTGAGATACAGCCTGGTGAAAGACAGGCGGCAAAAACGCCGAAAAAAACACGTTTGTTGTATGGGAGCCCCCCTTAAATATTTATTTTGTTTTTAGTATTTGTTGTTATAGCGGCAACAGAAATACATCATCTGTGAAAATTTCAACTGTGTAGCTACCGCGGTTCTTGAGATACAGCCTGGCGACAGAAAGACGGCAAAAACGCCGAAAAAAACACGTTTTTTTGTACGGGAGCCCCCCTTAAATATTTATTTTATTTTGTTTTTAGTAATTGTTGTTATAGCGGCAACAGAAATACACCATCTGTGAAAATTTCAACTGTCTAGCTACCGCGGTTCTTGAGATACAGCCTGGCGACAGACAGACGGCAAAAACGCCGAAAAAACCACGTTTTTTTGTATGGGAGCCCCCTTAAATATTTATTTTATTTTGTTTTTAGTATTTGTATTTATAGCGGCAACAGAAATACATCATCTGTGAAAATTTTAACTGTCTAGCTACCGCGGTTCTTGAGATACAGCCTGGCGACAGACAGCCGGCAAAAACGCCGAAAAAAACACGTTTTTTTTGTACGGGAGCCCCCCTTAAATATTTTTTTTTTTTTTTTTAGTAATTGTTGTTATAGCGGCAACAGAAATACACCATCTGTGAAAATTTCAACTGTCTAGCTACCGCGGTTCTTGAGATACAGCCTGGCGACAGACAGACGGCAAAAACGCCGAAAAAAACACGTTTTTTTGTATGGGAGCCCGCCCCCCTTAAATATTTATTTTATTTTGTTTTTAGTATTTGTTGTTATAGCGGCAACAGAAATACATCATCTGTGAAAATTTCAACTGTCTAGCTACCGCGGTTCTTGAGATACAGCCTGGTGACAGACAGACGGACGGACGGACGGACGGACAGCGAAGTCTTAGTAATAGGGTTCCGTTTTTACCCTTTGGGTACGGAACCCTAAAAATCGAAGATCAGAAACATCTGATGTGGAAATCAAAACTATCACTAATTTCACCCCCACGCGGTGAAGGCGGTAACAGTTTAGGACTGATTTTCGATGACGATGGTATATCATTGAAAATTTGACTCTACTGGCCAAAACTCTCATTTTTTTTTTAACGTGATTAAATGCTCATGCGTTCTGCACTACCACGGGGAGATAGTACAGTTATGTGGGACTCTAACCCACTAAAACTCCACGGTGTCCTCCTCTGCCGCTTACGGCGGGAATATGGGCACGCGTTAGCACTCATCCGTGAACCCGCCGCGGCTGTCCGTCACCGGACCCTCCTCTGGGGAGTACTCCCCATCACCGGCGCACCAGAACACATAGCACGCCGTGACGACCCCAGGGACCAAACCAGCACATGGGCGCCAGACGACCCCGTGTCTGGGCACCCTTGGTAGGGGAGCAGTCAATTAGATTTTAATTGATCAGGTATCTTCTTCACAATAAAACTATAACCATGCCTAGAAAAAGGTCAAAGCTTTTCCAATGTTCCAAAGGAGCTAAAAGATTGCGGATCATAAGATCCCAAGAATCTACCGAAGAGCGTCAGAGAGACTTGATGCTGTTCGAGAACATCAGGCTGCAACTCGCTCCGTGGAAACCTCTTCGGATCGCGAAGCACGCCTGCATTCTCAGCGTATTTACGCATCTACATCCAGGTCTCTAGAGACCAGTGAAGAATATGATGCGCGACTGACCGCTGATCGTGAACGTCATGCATTGTCTCGCGAGTCGGAGACGTTCACGGATAGAGAATTGCGCTTGAGTTCCAAGCGTATCTACGCATCGACTTTTAGGTCTCCAGAGACAAGTCGGGAACGTGATGTGCGACTGACCGCTGATCGTAAATGTCACGCATTATCTCGCGAGTCGGAGACGTTCACAGATAGAGAATTGCGCTTGAGTTCTCAGCATATCTACGCATCTGCTTCTAGGTCTCTAGAGACAAGTGCGGAACGTGATGCGCGACTGTCCGCTGATCGTGAGCGACATGCATTGTCTCGCGAATCGGAAACGTTTACCGATACAGAATCACGCTTGAGTTCTCAGCGTATTCGCACATCTACTAACAGGTCTTTTGAAACAAGTGATGAACTTGAGATTATCATACATTATCCCGAACACGCACACAACAAAATACTCATAATCAGTTAGAAAGTGAGAAAGAAAGAATTGCTGGAGTACGGCATGAAGAGACAGATTAAGAAGAGCGCAACGAACGTTAGAATTCTGATCGACTTCGACATTCTCTGAACAGAATGTCGATATCATCTGAAGAATCGGATGTGTCTCAAGATATAGCCGTAGGGCATGGCGACCTTCCATGGGTTGATAAGGAACGGAGTGCATTTACGTATACTCCTATGATTGACTACGCCACATATTCCGCCATCGAGGTATGGTTCAAAATTGTACTTTTTGTGAAGCTGTTAAATGGCAAAAAGAAACAAACGGTATGTGTTGCTCAGGTGGGAGTACATATTAAAATATTACAAAATCCTCCAGAAATATTAAGATCACTGCTAATCGGTGACCATCCACAGTCAAAACATTTCTTGGATAACATACGTTCGTACAATAATGCCTTTCAAATGACATCTTTTGGTGCAGAACAGATTTCAGAAGGCCCATTTATGCCAACATTCAAAGTGCAAGGCCAAGTTTACCACCTTATTGGTTCATTATTGCCTGAAAATGACGTCTCGAATCATCTCACGCATCCCGTTGTTTTTCAGTCCCTGGGCTCTTAGAATTCGACATCAGACGTTTCAGATCTCCGATTTTGACGACCCCGTTGTCGCTGGCATAAGCAACAGGATCCGCGTACGAAGTCGCGGGCAGAAGCTAGTTCATTCAATAATAAAAACCATTATTATTTCCTTTTCTACCTGTCTTTTAATAAATAATTGCAACGACGCTTACTGAAGTGTATAAATGCACGTAGTTCCATTTTAATACCTTTACAACATCAACATAAGGTTCTAATTCCAACGTTCCAAACAGCTTCTTGAAAAGCGATGAAGCGACAGCAAACAAAAAATAGCATTCTATTTACACAGCCAGGCTTTTCAGCCGGTCATGGTCAAAAGCTTCCACTATATAGGTACCGTCTATACGTTTGTCGTTCGTGACGTCATCGCTTAACCTAACGATAGGGACATCTGGCGACTGGTAAAGTGTTTATCCAATATGTTTTATGAGTAATAATAAGTGAAAGGCAACTTTCGTTACAGCGTCTGCGGTTCGATATGAAAAAAGTTTGTTTTTACATTTATTAAGAAACTTCCAGTGGTTGTGCGTTGCTGCGAGGTGCGTAGTGTTAATGAAGTCTTTCTTTTTTATTAGGGTTATAAATTGGGGTGTAAGATTCATTGTTTAGAGTACATCGAACAAGGCAACGATTTTCCATTTTATGTTAGGATCATCAATACTGTAGAAACTTTTCGTTTGAATTTTTATTGCTGCAAGTCATAATATTATTATTAGATACTGATCTTTGATCACACTAACTATAGACTGACTTTCCAACTACTTGTTGAGCTTCTAGTCTAGCTGGCCGATGAAAACCAAGACCCTATCGACTGATGAAAAGTGAAAAGTAATTAACCGTTTTTTCATTTCTCCTGAGGTCCTAGACAAAGTGATATTCTATCAGATAAATGATTTTATTTTTGTAAGTAGGTTTGCACAAACACGTCAATCATATATTTTTTTAAACTAGATGAGGTCGACGTTTCCTATCTGACTGCTCTGAGAAGAAAGGCCGAAACAAACTTAGAGGTCACAGTCTCTTTTAAAATCCAGACCATTATATGAAGACCGTGTAGATCCAGGTCTGAGATGGTCTTTTGAGGAAAGAACCACACAGATTGATAGGACCTGTCCAGTCAGTGCACGCATTTGTCAGAAATCGTGCAGCTCAACTCAAAACTTAAGGAGCTCAACGATTCGACGAACAATACCAAAGAAAGTACATTTGGGTAGGCCACATAAATTACTCAAACTGCCAGACCATGAAAAAAACTAACAGAACAGAGAGAATAATAAAAAAAAAATGAATGAAATCACCCACATTGTCTTCACATTCACAATAATTAAAATAATATAATACTTTACAAAGTAAGCTAGATTGGTCTACCGAAAATCTAATGTAAATTATTCTGTTAAAAGTCGTAGAAATACGAAACATTTTGAAAGTGATTGCCCCTTTTGTAAGCCCTCTGTTGTCTACTGGGTAATCGTTTACCTAAAAGACCTTAGATAGTGAAACTGACCAAAAAGTGGACAATTTAACTTTTTCTTACGAAGAAAAAAAAAATATAAAAAGTTTTCTTTAGAGAAGTTGGCGTATTTATGATTATACTACTGAACTGTTACAATGACAATTTCTTCCAGACTCTTCTACATCTTCTTCTCCTTGTTCCCAGGTATCAGCTGTTGTAGATGATGTCTACTCAGATCACTCTCACGTCGCTGGCTCCTTCACCATGCTGGCGTCTTCCCGGGCTCATGTTGGAGGCTCGCTCAACGCCCGGGCTTTACCTGGAGCGAGGGTTCATACCAACTTTATTGGATGTTTAAAGAAGGTGAGTTTGAGATACCAAAAACTTATTCGTTTTTCTTTTCTTTATTGTAATGCTGAAATTGATACGAACATTGTCAATGCGCTATAATTCTTGTCTCTATGTTTATTACATATTATGTGAAGAAAGAAATTAAATAAAGATATACAATAATACAACGTGCCGCTACAATGGCCATAAGGCGATAATTTATCACACGTGTAAGGCCTACTGGCGCTTTACTCGTATGTTGTCATAAAACTTATAACAACAAAATCATTCGTAATTTGAAAACTACCGCCTGCGCCGCTCGCACATAGGGCTCTCTATCTTTCCTTCAATTCGCCTACTCTTTGCACGTTATTATTTTTAATTTAATTGATGCGATGTTACGATCCATGGTATGATCTGCGCTACAGTTCTTTAAGTACAGGTTGCTCTAAGATGCTATTTTAGAAAATTGTAAATAAATAATAACGTTCAATGAAATTAAAATATGTATATTCATAAAACGAAAACGCAAAACTGTATACGTGTTTTAAATTATTGCCGTCATTAAAGCGGCATGCTGTATTATTATATACATCTACATATATAAAATTGAAACTCCTGACTGACTGATATATCAACGCACAGCCTAAACCTCTGGTCCTAGAGACATGAAATTTGGAGGGTGTGTTCTTTGTGAAGAGTAGGTATCCACTAAGAAAGGGTTTTTCGAAATTCCACCCCTAAGAGGGTGAATGGGGGAGAGTAGAAAATTCACACGGACGAAGTCGCGGGCTGAAGCTAGTATTATATTATTTCTGATGCTATAGGAAAGACGCGCGGATAGAAAAACTCAGAACAACATAATTTGATTTTTGGTGCAAATAGCCGTTGAAAATACGTAGGATTAATTTTCAGAACTGTGTTATCCTGTCACGCAAGTCATCATTGTTATTTCTCTAAAGTCAGATTTTTGTAATTTTTTTTTTAAATCTAAACCTAACCCGAGAGCAGTGATGGCCCAGTGGTTACGGCCGCGACTTACGAGTTGTAGGTCATAGGTTCGAACCCAGACAGGCGTTATTTTATGGAAATTATTTCATCACCACTGCTCATAAAACGGTGAAGGAAAACATCGTGAGGAAACCGGCATGTCCCAGAACCAAAATTCGAAGACATGTGACATCTACCAACTCACACTGGGCCTGCGTGGTGGATTACGGCCCACTTCCTCTCACAGAGAGGAGGCCCGTGTCCTAGCAGTGGGAATATTATAGACTGATTATGTAAATGTAAGGGTCAGTTCACACCGAGACGCGACGCGACGCGCAGTTTTCAAGATAGAAATACAATTACAGACCTTATCTACTACACAAAAAGGTACACGATTCAGTGAGCTACGCCGCGCGGCGGCGGCGCCGCGCTGCGTAGCTCGACGTAGTAAGTAGACACTGAATTGTGTACCATTTAGTGTAGTAGATAAAGTCTGTAACTGTATTTCTATCTAGAAAACTGCGCGTCGCGTCGCGTCTCGGTGTGAACTGACCCTCACCATGACAAAATCAACAGCAGTGTCCATATCTAAACAGGACCAAGGACAACGCTGCAGAAATGCATTCATTGCCTATTCAATATTCAGCTTAAAGTGGTAAACACAAAGGCTTGCTATTTTTAAAGAAAACTTCGCATGAAAGTTTACATTTATAATACGTGGTTTTTGCTCTAAAATCGTGATACTTTTTTGCTGAGAACAGCTGGTTTTTCAAGTCTCGGTGTGATAGCAGTTTTACAATAGAATCTCTACTCTTTTCTACCTCAAGTTTATTTTTATCTACCTCTAAAAAGTTTTTGTTTATGTAAGTAAGCCTTTTTAGACACATTTAAGATGTGATTGGGCCACTTATTCTCCAATTACCATAATAAGAGACGAGTGTTGTAGGTACTGTTCTTGGTTACGGGATTTCTGGGGTGGTAGTTCTAATCCACAACATGCCGTACAAGCCAGGACAAGCCATATTTTTACTAAATTCTTCTTACCAGGTGGAATTCTCAGCGGACACTCTCCGTCTGAACCTCATCGACCTGGCCCGCACTGGCAGTAAGCTGATCACGGTCACCGGCCGTCTAGAGTATGCCTGTACTGCCACCGATTCTGCTGACCCCGTGACTTTCACTACTAGGGACGCGCATTTGGTAAGTGAATATACTGTAGAAGATTTCGTATAAGAGGAGCTCTTCGGTTGAATGATCTCCTGGTACTCGGCTGGGCTGAACACCGTCACAAGTTGACTGGAGTATGCTTGCATTGCTACAGGTTCTGCTGATCCCGTCACCTTCACCAATAGGTATATTTGATATAATCATTCTCTTCTGTTTACTAATCTCCTCGCAGCGTAACTCGGAAACTTTGCTTGAAGAAGAACTTTTTAAAATAGATACTACAATTGCTTTTCTCCTACCGAGACAAAGGAAAAACATGAATCAAGATATTAATCAATTATTGTTTTTACAAATGAAACATTATTTTGAAAAAACGAGAATAACACATTCTAATACATGTCTAAAACGTTGAAGATTGTTTCTGTTAAAATAAAAATAAGTTATTAAAAATATGAATTAAACAATCTAACTGGAACGTAATTAAACCCTAACTGCATATCACAAATTTTAAAGGATAATCCATTGCTTCATTATGTTCCAAAAATTGTCTGCTCAACATGTAAATAACGCAATGAATGTTGTTAAACTGTCAAAATGAAAGCCATTCCTACGTTTCATTTTTCACGCAATTACCCCCCAGGACCGTAATTTTTGATTAAAGAACAAAAAATTACTTTTATCCTAAGCATCAGCATAAACCATAAACTTAGCGACCTCATTAGGACACTCATTAACCTCTTTTGTTCCCGAGACAATCCAGGTTATCAGTACCAACTAATCACAGTAACAAAGACTAGGTAATACCAGCATTAACTAATCTAGCCATAATTACATCTAAGGGCGGCGGCGTATATTATGAAAATGAAGCAAAAGAAGCTATGAAAAGAAATCCATCTCAGAGTTTGACTTGGTCTGTAGTGTGCGTAAGTACCTGCGTCCTGGATAGCAAGTTACTCTTTTTTTAAACAGGATAAATTCATTAAAACGAAAAAGTATCTAAAAATGTTCATGAGTGTACCTTTCTGATATATTACCAGATGTTTCATAATCGTACAGACGCCAGCACAGCAAGCTACTACAATCTGTCAAATTTCTTTAATAGATTTTCAACTTTATCGCTAAATCATAAGGTTCAAAGTTGATTGGGAAAATTAGACAGTTTCGGATAGCTTGATGTGCTGGAGTCTGTACATATGCAATTCCTGTGGTGTTCGTGTTCACAAGAAAAATACACATTCAAATTAACTTATCCGAATTATTGTTGGCTATTGCTACTGTATTTAACACAGACCGACAAACAAACATCACACAGTCCCACTGTTATCCCACTTACAGCTAAAAACAAACATTTGCCACTCAAAACCAATATGGCGGCTAAAACCAATATGGCGCCCAAAACCCATATTTGCGTCCACAATTACCAAAACAAACCGTAACTGAACATTTTAATCAGCCAATACAACTTTCCGTTAATAAACAGAGTCCAAGTACTCAATTCGTTACTAAACCGTCCGTTCGTCGCAAAAACTAAGTAGCAATTAAAAACAATGGCAGCTCGGAAAAATCGTGCAGAAACCCGGAGCGTTTAAGATGACCATTGGACGTTCGAGAGCACTTTAGAAAGCGGACTCTTGAATTTGGTCGAGTGTTACCGGCAATCTGATTAGATCGAAGTGGCGGTTATTTGATTTGAGTTAGGGATGGGTTAGACTGTATTGATTGAATGGAACGTTTGGGCCAAAGGCCGTTAAGTTTGTTCGGATTTCGAAACGGAATGATTTATGATTTTCGGTGACAGGTTTGGTACGTTTATGAGAAGTAATTATGGGAAATGTGTAGCTAATGACGGGCAGGCATTCTATGTATTTTGGGTAGATGTTTTAGCTTTATGCCCTTAAAATGTAGGATTAACTGATGGATAACATTAAATTGATTCGTGTGATATTATATTCATCCATTACATATCGAGGTGCTTGCCTCGGAAAGCACGTTAAGTCGTTTGTCCCGGCTGTCATTCATAGATTTTTGGCAGTGGTTACGGGTAGTAAGAAGCCCAAAAAGTCTGACGACTGACTTGTAACACGAATGACCCTCGGTAAGACTTCCGAGGGTCATTTGTGTTACCCAGTAACTGGGTTGTGGAGGTCAGATCAGCAGTCGCTCTGTTAAATATGGTATTCAGCTGCATCAGGTTAGACTGAAAGCTTAACATAACATCGTTTGAAAAAGGCTTGTTAGATAGATATGATTCGTGTGATTTTGAATACTGCCTACATAATATTCCTACTGAGTCAATATTGATTTTAGTTGAGTACGTTAAACGTAGACAAGGTTTATTGAACTTTTTGAATTGAGTGGCCTGGCTTTTACGCTTCAGGCATTATCATTGTTATGAATGTGAAAACATGCTTTCAGCTGCGATCAATCATTTGTAATATATAAAATCTTTTTTGTCAAATGTAAAGGATTGTTAATAATTTATACAGAAATGGAATACAACAACAATTACATTCTATAAAGCTAATACTCATGCTGATTTTCAACCTTTATAAAGCCATCAAATTGCCACCCTGTAAAAGTTATTGCCACCACAAACCAACACAAACAATTTGTACTTACTTTCAACTTAATCAATGTCACCAAGGCTAACTTTGTTTCCACTTAATACGCCTGAAACCACCTAATGTGTCTATAGGAGTTCTTGGTAAATGACATAACGTATTCAGTGTTTTCCAAGTAAGTTGTTAAAAGACGATAAAGTGACCTTTTACAAGTACCAACATGGAACGTTTGGTGCTTGTATTCAGTGTGCACATGACCTTAATCAGTTTCAAGTTCAGTGTTTTAATGTAATGTTGGAGGGGTGGCACTGTTTTATTCCACTGAACGATTGCATTTGTTGTTGATTTTATTTTTACTAAGAATCTGATAAAATAAATGTGCTAGGTTTATTCTTATTGCAAGGTCAAGCTGTACCTACAGTCAGTAATGGACGGGCTTTCTTATTAGAAAGAAGATAAGATGCTTCATACATTTTTGATATCATCGCCCAGTTTGACCACAAAAAGAAATAATAATCAGCCGCCCCGTACGTACGGGTCGATAAGGTCCCATTAAAATAGATGGACAAACTTTCAGAAATCATTCAGACCGCCAAAATTAGGACGGTGGTAAAAATTTATATAAGAAAAACGCATAGATACTTATAAGAAAAATAATCAGCTAACGAAAATACACTAATGTGAAATTTCTCGCCGGCTGGTCGACACTTCACGTGACCAGAGGGCTGGGTCGTTCTTTGGCCAAAGAATAAGCATTGCCATTCAACGTGGCAATGCTGCCAGTCTTCTGGGCACGTTTTCGGATGACAGCGATGCGGACGAGTACTTCGACGCCTAAGTGTCCTTTGTTTATTTGTAAGTTAGTTTTAATAAGCTGATAAATAAAACCATTTTACCTAAAGCACTGCAGACCACTATCTTTAACGAAGGTGTAACACTGACATTTCCCTCCATTCAAAAGCATTTAATTTACCGCCAAAGTCCTTCTTATCCCTATCTTAATATATTTTCACACAATATATCGGTAGTTTTATTCAGCGCTGAATCTCTCCCAGGCGTCTCCACGATATATTCCAGCCTCTAAGTGGAGCCACTGGACAGATAAAATGTCTAAGGTTCACTCAAACTCAAAGCATTTATTTCAATTTTACCATGTACAGGCACTTTTGAATTGTCAAAATTAAATAGTCGGTCAGTTCGTCAGAAAGTTGAAGCTAGTTGCTCATTCCAAAACGTAGATCTCTATGGAGAAGAACGGGCAAGAAACTCCATGGGCACTTTTAAATCAAGATATTACAAAATCACGCGCCACCATCAGTGAGACATTTAAGTGAGCATGACACGTTCTCAACTGCCATGCTCTTCCAAGTCAACATCAAAAACTCATAATAAACAGATACTTTTACAAAATTTTAAAAATACACTCCAAGCAACTGTAACTGTAGCCTGTACAGTCAACAGCAAAAGTAGATGATCAAAATCAGAAATTCAATAGGAGTCAAAACTGATCACGAATATATGGTAGCTGTACTAGTAGTAAATGTTTGGTATAATTTACAATCACGTACTTTTGAATCACTTCGACGCCACACAGTTCTGACGCGAACTCCGTTCATTAGTATTGAATTTCTTATTTTGATCATCTACTTTTGCTGTTGACTGTACCTACAGATTACGAGTTTTAAAATGGCAATTGTAGGTCTTGAAACCGCTGTCTTTTAAAATAATGCCATTGTAGGTAGTATGTACCTAATATTTTACTTTAGAAAAGTCGACTTAATATTTTTGCTCAAAAGAATAAAGGCAGACGCTTGGAACTTGTGAACTTGGTTTTTTAACCTTTAAGATTCTGAGCCAGATTCCTAAGGAAGACTTCTTGAATATGGTTATCTTGATCAACTAGCAGCAACTAGCTTCATCTTTCTGGCTGACCGATCTCTTGACAATGTTTCGATTTTTGAATTTTTGATCGGAATAATTACTGAAAAAGGCAATTGGGTCTTCCCAAACTAGCACCGAAATCACTATTTGAATACATCATCATCTGCCTAGCCTTTTCCCAACTATGTTGCGGTCGGCTTCCAGTCTAACCGGATGCAGCTGAATACTATTTAACATGGAGCGACTGCCTATCTGACCTTCGCAATTCAGTTATTGGGTAATACGATACCTCTTGGTAAGACTGGTTATCAGACTTCCGGGCTTCTGACTACCTGTAACGACTGTCAAAGATCCACGAATGACAGCTGGGACCAACAGTTTAACGTGCTTTCCGAGGCACGGAGGGGTCACGGTATGTAAAGATGGTCACTCATCCACAGACCAATCGCAATGACTATTTGAAGAATGAGTATAAAACATATTATGATCCTGTTACTGCATTGGTTTTCTGAACTAAAATCTTTTTGTGCGATAACATACTGAAGGAAATACCGTTTTCCTGAGTAGCCCGATACTCGCCATTAAAGTAAATTATTATAACCCAAGTGGGTAGTTAGCCGAGTCTCGCAGAGAACTAGCTTTAGCCTAGCTTACCTTCTAAACGTTATCGTTGAGGTAAATAGCTCCACGATTTGTCCAAGAATTTATGCTTGTACTAAGACGGATGACTTCACAAATGGGTTGGAAGCAGGTCTTAGTGCCAATTTCACCAATGAATGAACGCGATCAGCACATCTAAACTGCGTTTAAGATGACTTTGACTGAAAAGGCTCGTGGCTAAGTTATAACAGCCGCACGGATCGATCGATATTAAGCTGCGCTTGCCGCGGTCAGTGGGTAGATGGGTGACCATCTTTACGTACCGAGACCCCTTCATGCCTCGGAAAGCACGTTAAGTCGTTGGTCCCGGCTTTCATTCTTGGATCTTTGACAGTCGTTATCGTTAGAAGGCTGAAAGTCTGACAACCAGACTTACCAAGGGGTATCGTGTAACTGGGTTCTGGAGGTCAGATAGGCAGTCGCTTCATGTGAAATACTGGTATTCAGCTGCATCCGGTTAGACTGGAAGTCGACCTCAACATAGTTTGGAAAAGGCTAGGCAGATGATGATGATGTGACTCAAAATAGTCTGTAAAGATACGTGTAAAAAGACGGTGGACCGGACGATGTTCTTATTTGGTAAAGGAAAAATTGCCAAGGTCATCCGATTTAGGCCAGCATTTCGGTCATCAGATAAGACAGGCTCTGGTCATGTACAGAAAGCGTCACTATGTCCTAACCCCTCAAGTTTTAAAATGTTACACTGCTACAACATTGAATTCCTTACGAATAATCTAAAGAATACTTCAAAAAGAGTCCATTGTGTTGACTCGGATTCGAACCATCGCATCACCGAACGTCGTCATACTCATACCATGCCCTGGTAACTTAGAACATATTTTTTTTATTTCGAAAAGTGCCATCTATCTCTAATACATAGAACTTTTTATTGCAGTGTTACCACTTTTTTTTGCTTGAAATATTTGGTACTTTAAACTTATTGTTAATTTTGCTATTTTTCTTTAATTAGTCCAGTTGCACAAAAATGTATGCATTTACAACCGAGTATAATTGTTTTTTAAAATATTTGATTATAATAATATTAATAATATTCCACAACTATCACACAACGCCGTCTAGTCTCAAGCTAAGCAGAGCTTGTGTTATGAGTACTAGACAACTGATAAACATACTTATATATTTCTAAATACATACATATATAGATAAATTACACCCAGACACAGAACAAATGATCATGCTCATCACACAAACATTTGTCCTGGGTGGGAATCGAACCCACGACCTCCGGCATAGCAGTCATAGTCACTGACCACTAGACCAACAGGCCAGCCAAATTTGTATTAATGTTGTATTAATTGTGATATTTTTACGATGATAGAATCTTAAGGGTAGTTTAGTAATACAAAACGCTAGCAACACTGAGTCTAAACGTCATAAGAAATTTTTCACCGGTGTGTTTGCATGCTCGTGCACATTTTTCTTGTAATTTTTGGTGTTTTTGTGTTATTACGTTGAGTTGAGCTATAATAGATCCTCCATATATTCCAGAAATACCGAAATTCCAGGAGCTATAATAGATCCTCCGTATATTCCAGAAATACCGAAATTCCAGCATAGACTGTACTATATATAGGTATATACTTACTTAAAAAGTGTTTTGATCTATGTATATTTTTATGAATGTTTCATAGAAATATGCATAGGTCAATACACTGTTTAAGTATCTATTGAGCGAAATTATAAAAACGCAATTCATACGTAATTACGTAGGTACCTATACATATCGACGTATACGCACCTACCTGCGTGCCGTCCAGATGGCGCTGATCGCTAACAAAAACCGAAAACGTCAGTTGCCAGTCTATCTCAGTTTATATATATTAGTCTATGACTCATACCGGCAGTTTGACGAACTAGCCAGCGAGCCCATACGAATTGCGATGAAATTGTTATCTACTATCGGCTGAGTCATTATATCTTTAGGTCCCTGTCTAATCGAAAGATGTTATAATTTGAGGGTATCCATTAATTTTACTTACTTACGTTGTCTTTATAAAATTAATCCATACCTTCAAGTTAGAACTTTGTATACATTCACTTAAAACGGCGAAGAGTAAACGACTACTATTTATCAATTATTTTTTTAAATGATTTCTGATTTTATGAGAACTAAAATAGTTGTTCTGTTTGTTGTAAAATAAGATCATAGTTTTGTTAAATAATAGCAATAATAAATATTAATAAATGATTAATAAAGTATTTTATTTTTTTTGATTTTTTAATTCTTTATAAATAATTACTACTTAAAACAAAATAGAAAAATATATCAAAATAATATAATGAACAAAAAGAACATTTCGTGCCTATATAGGATTTGAACTTCCAATCTTATGCACGGTAAGCGGTCTTGATACCTCCAGTCTATTTAGACGATGAATAAGTTGTCGTAAATGTTAACCCTATTATTGTTGCTTGTCGTCGCAAAAGTATTGTTTTATTGAAAAAAACAATAATAAAAACAGAATTAAAAAAAATACTTACTTAAACTTATTTATTCACTAAGACAATACATTATTTAAAATAAAATGTTTTTGCAAAATACAAAAACCAACTTGGGCCTATCACGGATTTGAACGCACATGTCTTTTGGTGGGGTAACTACTTAATGGAGCTGTGTGTACCTACTAGTTTAACACCCTGTTTCTGAATTCAGAATTTAAAGTTGAGAGCTTGACAAACTCTGCTTTAGCATTACTAAAGGTGATTCCTTCAATGAAGTGCGCATAAGCATAAACCTAAGCCTGTGATTTGCCCACTGCTCGGACACAGAACCTCTCTCTTCGAGAAGGATGATAAAAGGCTGTAATCTACCACTGATCTGTGCGGGTTGGTAGATGACACATATCTTCGAATTTGTCGTTCTAGTACCAGCAATTTTCCTCACGCTGTTTTCTTTCACCATTTTGAAAGCAGTGGTGATGAAATTATTTTGGATTCGAACTTACGACCTACAACTCGTAAGTCGGAGTTGCCACCACTGCTCTCATGAAGTAAGCAAAATTCAAAATGTCTGACGTTTTTGCAAAGTAATGTTGAATTTTATGGGCTTTCATGCTAAAACAAAGTATGACAAGTCAACTTTAAATTCTCTATACAGAAACCGAGTGTAAAACCAAAAAGTACCCAATAAGAAAGAAGACGTTTATGGGAGCACTTCACGACTTTCTAAATAAAGATATTATAATGACTAGCTAAAAAATAACGCAAACCAAAGCTATATGCAAGTCGACACATTTCCCGCTCAACTCCGCCTTCGTCTCGCTTTCGCTGAACCAACCCTTACGCTTCAGTTGTTGGGGTTAATGGATATAACTGATTTTAATGTAAAGATAAGGGCGCGAGGGAAATGTGAGTGCCATTGAGAACGGACCGGGGACTTGGTTGGTGCTTATGTTTCGATTTTTGGTTGGTACGCGGCTCTTAACGACTTATATGAGGTGTGTATTCGATCCCTAGGTTGCTGTTAAGGAGGGAATTGTAGAGATAAGACCATGAAAAATAATATTTCGGGGAACCTTTTGGTATATTTTTGTTTGACGGTACCCAAGATAAAGAAAGACAGTGAGAAATGACCGAACGATAAAATGATAAAATATGATGAAGACATGGCTATAGACAATCCATACTAATATTATAAATGTAAAAGTGTGTCTGTCCGTCTGTTACCTCTTCATGCTTAAACCGCTGAATCTGTATAGATATCTATAGTTTGAGTCCCGGAAAAGGTCATAGGACAGTTTTTATCCCGATATTCCAACGGTATCGACACTTATGCAGGTGAAACCGCGGGGCCCTGCTAGTTAAGAATAATAACAGAATTCTCTTGTCTAATCACAACATAATTTCACTAAGCCATGTTTATGAAAAAGTGCAGTTAATAAAACAAAGCATTAGAGGATTAGAAAAATCAAAAGCAACATACACTTCTTTCTGTAACTCGACAACACACGTACCATCAAAACCAAGTAGCTACACTTAATCCTCATAGACTTTCACCAAAGCTTGCTTTTAACGGATTACGTAATGAGTAATAAAATTACATGCAATTTCAGTTACCTACATAAAATATTTTACGAAGCTTGCAGATTTAATGAATGTGTACAGGAACAGGGCATTGTACAAACGATTTTTTGGAGAAAATAATTGTGAATGTACTTGCTTTTTCCATGCTTCAATTTGGCAGTCCGTTCTGTGTCGGCTTATATAATTTCGTGCAATTTGTAAGTCTACTCTCATCAGACTGCAAGCAATGTAGCAATATCATGTGGTTCTGATAATACTTTTCCAATATTCTCGCATGACATAAGTTTTTTCGGGACTATATTCGAAGTTACTGGAGCGATAACATATTGATATAAGAGCAATATTAAATCGTTTGCTCGAATAGAATTTGTAGACAGTCAGCTACCTACTCCAGTTAATCGAGTAGTTTCTTTTATCAATACAAAATAATGAAAAATAAAAACCATTACTTTTTAGGTCAAGAGAATAGAAAATTGATCAAATACCCAACTTACAAAAGCCGTTAATTTTAGGCCTTTCACATTTGTGAAAGCCAATTTTATCGCATTTAGGATCTTCAATGTTCACCTCTACGACCTACGACCTTGATAACCCTCGTGTGTATTCGTATTTGTTCGTGAACCTTCGTCATTAGTTGTCCTAGCTTGTGTATACAGTTCGCAGTATTGTTGTTTGTTCGAAGGTTCCTAGAACACTATTTGTAAAACATTGTTTTTCATATTCGTGGAATGAAGTGATTATTGTCTATTGATTGTGTGTTTTCTGCGTAAAATGATATAATGAATTATTGTAAAAGAAAGAACTTTTATGGTTCATCAAGAATATAATACTCTTTATTATGTATGTACATCACCATCATCATTTCAGCCGAAAGACGTCCACTACTGGACATAAACCTCCCCCAAGCACCTCCACTTCGACCGGTTATTTTGCTTCTCGCATCCTACGGGTTCCTGCGGCTTTCACAAGGTCGTTGGACCACCTTTTGGGATGCCTTCCAACGCTACGTCTTCCGGTACGCGGTCGTCACTCCAGAACCTTTCGGCCCCATCGGCCATCTGTTCTGCGAGCAATGTGCCCTGCCTTTTGCCACTTAAGTTTGGCAATTCTTCGGGCTATGTCGGTTACCTTGGTTCTCCTGCGGATCTCCCCATTACTGATTCGATTACGCAGTGAAACTCCAAGCCCTCTCCATTGCCCTTTGGGTGACTTTTAACCTTCTTATAAGGCCCATTGTTAACTTAACCTGCTACTGTCAAACCAGGACACTTGAGGGAGCTCATTCTGAACTGGTTTGTACCATATTCCTTTGTCTACTGACTTACTGTTAATATGTTGTTCCCAGTTATTAAAACTTTTTTTTGAATTTTGAAACATATTCTACGTAATCTTAAAACAATCTAGATTTACTCTTACTACTACAGCAATAATATTCTTCTCTTTGAGGTCGCTAGCCTCATTGACCTTTCATCAAGAGATCATTTAACAACAATTGCATTCTCATCATCACAATCATCAATATCCTTTTCGATGTAAGTTTCTCTATAATTTTCGACACTTGTACTAAACACAATTATTAGTTCCGCAGTCCAAATTCTAGCTCCAATGAACATATTAGCTGTTACTGCAGTTGGCATTCTGTTGTCATTAACTTTATTGTTCTCTAGCGGCGCATTATTTAACTAACCCAACTGTTACAGAGTCATAACCATATTGATTTTATAAGCATACTTGAGTACCTAGTTTTGATGGTACAGTCAGCACATTAGTGCTAACACTTGCACTTCGAAATTCGTCCTTACCGCTACGACTTAACCCTTCGCATGTCGCGTGTACAGGGTATGTACAGATAACAATAGAATTTTTATTGTGTCTGCTAATTGGACATGCGACGGGAAGAAAACGCGGTCATGTGGTCGGTGGCTTTAATTCCATACTATGTATTCCTCTGTTTTCTGATACATGTCCCTATGTTTTGGACTAATTAGAAGATTATCCAAATCCTCCATCAAACGCCGGATTCTCAGCTTACTAAATAGTCCCAGTTTAGTCATACGTACAAGTAAATAGACATATATCACACACGTTTGCAGCACCTATTTCACACAGAAACACGCACACAAAATAAAATAGTATAATAGAATTTCTTATTTTTCTATGTACTTAACGTAATTGGCGTAATGTTTAGATTAATAATCTACAAAAGCCCTCAGTGAAAAATATTTTTTTTTTCTAAAATGACGACCACGTGACCGCGTTTCCTCTGAAAGGTCAGCGTAAAATTGATGAAACAATGTTTATTTGTATACACGACTGTAATAATGTTGAGTAATGTTTGATAAATGGGTTTATTATGATGATGATGGAATTCATGTGTTTCGTACAATTTATTTAAATACAGTCCACGTGTAGGTTTATTGTACCTAATAAACTTGAGTAACAAACAATCATAAACGATATAATTGGACACAAATACACACTCATTTTCCAGGCACAGGTACAACCAATATCCACTAATTTCCGAACCCACCCGTGTTAAAGCTATACATTTATTGATTGTACCCACAGTTTCAGTGGCTCTCAATAATTCATAAACTAATGTATGAATGATGTTCAGAACTGATATGTTATTGATTCCAATTGTAGTGAGATTGAAGCTTGATTGTTTGTTGAATTTTGAATGGCATGTTTTGCGCTTTTAAAAATATTACTGAACACTAATATAATGAACGCGCCTCTTTTTGTGAACCTCAATAAATTCCTATTTTGGGTGCTAAAAATACTTAATAGCCAATTAACTGCGATATAGCGCTCGCTTGGCTAGCGCACGGTTGGGGTGCTTTGCTTATTTACTGCGACCAATTCGGTTCGCGAGTGGTTGGACACAGTTCTAAAGTTACCCAAATCGTTTGGTCGGGATACCTACCTTGGCTAGTTAGCTAGCTTAGTTACTACGACAAAAAAAGGCTTAAATGTTTAAAAAAAGTGTGAAACATTAGAAGCCAAAAAACTTTTTAGAGGTCCAGGTAAAAAAATCCTATTTTAAATTACATTTGGGGTGACATATGATATGTCGCGTTGAGATGGTTATAGTTAAGTAAAGTGAAGCTTTTTGTAGGATCAATTTAATCTTTAATTGATTCGCGGAGTGATTGTTTAACACGCTAACAGTAGCAATGGCTTTCATGTTGACAGTTCAATACCATTCATTGCGTTATTTACGTCGTGAGCAGGTAAATTTTTCGAACATATGAAACAATGGATTATCAATATCTAATCAAAATTATTCAGATTGTGATAGAAAGTGACGCAATTATGGTGCTGATTCCCAAATAAAGTTTAAGAGCCTATACTACCTCAGCTAAAATTCACTCTTTATCTCACTCGCACGATACTGCTCGCGGACTGTGTGAGAGCGAGACAGAGTACGGTGCTGGGCGGAAGGCAGCGCCAATAGTTTAGGTATTTGCTTTTTACGGTGAAAATAAAGGTAATTCAAAAAAACTAACTAACATAAGACCTGCTTTATAGTTAGTTCAGTTAGTATGCAAAGTTTCATCATCTAATTTGAAGTATTTTTTGAATACCAGCGGTTTATTGTTCGGTACTACATACTTTGGATTTTTTTTTCTATCGAGAAAATTTTATGGAATCGTGTTTTCGTCTAACATAGTACTTCACACTAATCCTCAACTTTAGCGTATATTTATTACAAAATTAATGCCGCGGTATTTTCGACATAACGGAGGATCATGCTAAGCCATTTGAGGTAGTATAGGCTCTTAAAAGAGGATATTGAAAACGGTCATGCAACTGTTGAAGATGTTAAATGAATGAAATATTACTCTTTCTACCACATAAACCAAACCAATGAAACCTAAGATACTAAGGCAATATTTTTACAATTATGTAAAATCAATTCGTTTTATTATTTAGTGGGACAAGAAATAGGCTAACAAAAAAAAAAATTGTTAATTCATCACTAGCGAGTAACACTAGCGATAAAATCTTAGCAGAAAAGAATGAATTGAAACATATAGTGCGCCAAACAATAAGTGGCTCTGACGCTAACAACAATAGGGGTCCTGATTGCTGATAATGTTAAATATTTTCTCTTCAAAAGCTCGGAGAATTTAAGGCTTTCGCTGAATAGCGTGCATAACTTTGAACGTTCCTTAATCAAGGCCTAAGTAACCCTGAATATATTTTTGTACTCAGTGTCTAATATTGCTAAGTGTTTTTTCAATCAGGGCCGGAAACTTTTGTGTAATATTTTCAGGATTTTCCTTTATCAATAAATAAATAAGTAAACCTCTAAGCTGGCCATTATTGTTGGTCCTTAGATACAGATGAACGATTTTTTATGTCGATCATTATTTTTGTATTCAACCATTGCTATTTCAAAGGTCCTCCTTGAGTGACTTTGAACTTATTTAAAAAGCGAAAAGTACCTAAGAATTACGATTAAAGTTAAATAAATTTTGTTATTGTAGAAAAGTAATTTCATTTCTATTTATGTAAGAGTCAACATAGAAAATTAGAATTACGTCACCAAATTAATTTCTGATTCACAGATTCTACCAAAATGGGAAGCGGTGAAGACTGGAACGATATCATTCAAGTTCCGTACAAACGAACCAAATGGGCTCGTGCTCTTCAATATGGGCGCCAAGCCACCAAGGGTAGGTTGCACGGTAAGGGGTGAAGCTTTTGGGGTTAGACCAATCACTTAAGAGATAACCATCATCATCATTGAAGAGTCAATCACTGTCATGATCATTGAGGATGCTTTGTGGGGTATCGCATTTATTTTCTTTTGGTCCTAACTTAGCTGTTTCCGATTCAATTGTGAGAAGTGTGGTGAAATTGGTTTAGATGTGCTTAGATTATTATGGTTGGTCTCTAATGTTTTCTGAACAGGCTGCTTGGGCTAATTTCAAATCATTATCATCGATATGTCCTTTAAATTCACTGTTCCCATCACTTTTGAATAGACAAAAATTATTTTAATTTCATTAAATTTTTGATTATTTACTTCTCTGTTAGTTTTCTGTAACATTTGATTGAAGTAGTTTACAATGTCGACATCAAATGAACGCTCAAAGATTAGATTTCTGATATTATTTACATCCAATAACTGACTTGCGAAACCCCACGAACCTCCATGGATACGCAAATCTCTAAATTTAATAATAGCGGCCAAATTTCACGAAGGAGAATTAAGAAGTCCCTTTTATTAAATCATATTATGTAATATGTACCGACTTATAAAAAAAAATTTGATTAATTCTGTTGAACTCTTTAATTTAATGAAATCATCGTTATCCATTGAGGTGCTGCATGGTAGGACCAAGTTGAAGAGTTAAAGAGAAACTAAGAACACAGACTTAGGGGAATTTGTGTATGGTACCTTATAAAGTTTCACCCACTTTGATGATGTGAATTTTTTATGTTTATCTGTCTGTAACCTGGTACGCACCGTAGAATCCAAAGCACAAATTGACTCCCCAGCACAACACAAAATGCTTTTAAGAGTAACACGTTGAACGAAACAAAACTGTTTTTATTTTCCAATTGGTGTTTGAATTTTCAGTTTCATATTGTTGATGCTAGGCTAATTCTTGGGACCAACTAACGTACAGACTTCTGTAGAAAGGGCTTTATTAATACCTACACAAATTCGCACCATTTTCGTCCTTAGAATCACTTTTGATTTAAATATATTTTCTGCTACAATAAAGATGATCTTGACTAGATACAATTTGAATTAATTTCGCTTGTCTTCGTAACTCAATATTTTCAATAACTCCCACATTGAATATAAACTAACTTACTGCGGGATAGTTGGTACAAATCTAGTAGAATTTGCATGTCTGGTCCCGAATGTTAGTATTCAAATAGTTCGCGACTGGTTTGCATGTATTACGTGCTGTCAGACGTAACCGTTTTTTTATTTAGCTTTTAGTATTAGGTACGCTTTTATTGATTTCTGCTGTACCAACGATATTCAGTATTCGATAAGGATTAGTCTACCTTTTTATGTATTTGGGTTTCGTATCTGATCTATGTATACCCTTTTATTCGATACAATTTTATTTCAGCTTTTCTGCCAAAAGGTCTAACTAAATTTTTACCTTACTGCTTGCATATCTATATATTTATTCAATTATACTATGTAGTTTATAATATCATTATAGTAGTCTTAGATACACTTTACTTATAATTATTATATTAAACAATTATATCTAAGTATTATATAATTATGATTGCTATTGTCTTGCTTGGTAAAACAGGATAATAAATTCTAAAAAAATCTTGTTTTATCATTTTTATATTGCAATCGCTCTGGTATGATCCACTACAGCAGCGATGGATGTTGTCTGTGAACAGAACTTCCACCACTTTAGATGTTGTGCGATCAGGCCGAGATTAAAAAATGTTACATATCACGCACTTTATCTAAGTATTATACCTGTCTAACTACAAGTGCAAGACAGAGATGAGAACATATCTAAGCCTAAGCACTATAAGTAAGTTTAACAATATTGGTCTCAGTGTTGTGGAGTTCCAACGAATCCTTCAACAAATTTTTTGCAAATTCCTCATCAGTGTCACCATCGAATTTCAGGCCGATCTGTTCGCCGTTGAAATCCTCAACGGTTACATATACGTGCACATAGACCTGGGTTCTGGTGGAGTCAGGGTCAGGGCATCCAGGAGAAGAGTTGACGACTCCCACTGGCATGACTTCCTGCTCAGGAGGAGTGGCAGAGATGGAAGGGTGACGGTCGATGGAGCTAATGCTGAGTTTAAGACACCTGGTAATTTAATTATTCTTGTTTCAAGTGAGCTAGTTTACAATGACTTACCTGGTTTCTATATCTTTCTGAAGGTTGATGGTAAAAACCATCAGGCTCGTAGTGACTGAGCAGAAGTAATGTGCCAAGGCCACTAGGCCTAGGCCTAAGCACATTACTTTGTGTAATTTATTTCATCACCACTGCTCTCAAAACGGTGAAGGAAAACATCTTAAGGAATCCGGCCGGTCCTAAAACCTAAAATACGAAGACATGTGACATCCACCAACCCACACTGGGCCCGCGTCGTGGGTTATGCCCTCTTACAGAGAGGAGGCCTATTTCCCAGCAGTAGGAACGTTATAGGCTGATGATGCTATGCTTATGCTCCTAATGTTAGCAATGTTGGGCCTAGATGTAGTCATAACAAACTCATTTCAGTTTTTATTACTATTTGTTCTATTCTCCGTATCATAGACAATGTTCAGTGCAATGCAATGCTATGCAATGTACAGTGTGTTCAGTATATTTACGATGACATATTATATTATGTACGCGTAATTTTGAACAGCGATCAAACGAGTTATTCCATAGTGACCCACCATAAACTTAATTACGTGCTCCTATCTACGCTCACCTATGTCAAAGGTGATTACGGTTTTATCTCACATGAATGGCTTCTACTTACTCGTAATTGCCATCGAATGGATTTAATTAATGTATGTCATGACAATTAATATGCACGATAAAGCATTGCTAATTAATTTCACATATATTTTGGAGATAATCGAAGCCATAAGTCTAGATTGAATAATTTATGATGATATTATTATGTATATGATTCTAAATACAATTGTTTATTCATGTAGGTAATTATATTATTAATGTCCTCAAATGTCGCCATTGTTGACGTATTATCTGCAAATGCATTTGACATTAGCGAAATTGAAAAGCTGAAAACATAATCAGCCTATAACGTTTCCTATGTTGGTACTGAGGCCTCTTTTCTGTGAGGGGGAATGGACCTGAGTCCACCACGTAAGCACACTTGCGGTTGGTTGTGTTTAGCCGTGCCCTATCCAATATGCACTTCGCTATTCTAATGAAAATCATTCATTAATATTGCAGGAGAATCAAACCAGTTGGAACTGGATGGACCACTGTTCGTCGGAGGTCTTGGTTCGGAGTACTCAGCATCAAGAACGCCACCTGCTTTGTGGACGGCAGCATTGAGGCAAGGGTTTGTGGGTTGCATCCGTGATCTAGTGCTGAATGGAAAACCTCAGGATCTAACTGCGTTTGCACGGCAGCAGGACTCTGGTAAGTTAAAATACCAGTAGTAGTTTAGCTGGAGTTTGTTTCTTTGGCTTCTCAAAAGAGGCTAAGAAGGCCCAGTTGAAATAATTAAAAGCTTTTAATTGTATTAGTTGAAACAATTTGAAATCTAAAATAAAATTTCAAAGTATTTCAAATAATATAATGTTATGTTTTTAAGTAACCGAACAAAACAACATGTACTTACAGCGCTTACCTTGCAACAGAAGATGCATCTTTCTTTGTTTTTCTAGCATGGACTGTCCCACTCCTGGGCAAAGGCCTCCCTCCACTCCTTCCATCTTTCGCGAGTCCGCGCGCCCTCCTTCCAATTTGGATGGAACCTTTCCAGCTCGTCGTCGTCTGTAATTTATTTGGTGTACATAATAAAGAGTATTCTATTCTATTCTATTCTCGTCCCGCCACTTCCTACGTGGTCTGCCGCGACCCCGCCTCAATGTCTCAGGGGCACCAATTCTGCGCTATTTGGGCCCACAGTTTGTCCGGCATGCGGCAGACTTGTCCTGCCCAGTCCCATTTAAGTTGAGCAGCCTTTTGAGCCCCATTAGCTATCTTTGTTTTGGAGCGCAGTATTGCGTTTCGAACGCGACCCGTTAATTTAGTTATTGAAGATATGCGTATGCGAAGATGCATATTTAAGAATAAAAAAAATAGACGTAAATCACAATGGTGTTTACAGCAGTACCTACCTATAAACGTAGGTACTAACGGGAAGTAAATATCCATACATTATACATTTCAATCCTTCATCTTTATTTCTGCATATTAGGCACTAAGCGTATAAATTCATCACAAATCACCATGTACGTTATCCATGTACGTTTTGTTCTTTCCAGCGTCAGTCCGACCGGCATGCCATGTGCTGATGAAGCAGTGCGTCAGTTCGCCGTGTCAGCATGGTGCCCCTTGCTCCGAAGGTTGGAACCGACCGCTTTGTGACTGCTCCATGACTAGTTATGGAGGCCCTACGTGTGGAAGAGGTCAGTATTCACTTTTTTTTGTCTCTGGGCTTTAGATGTTTTTGGTCATAATTATTATCTTAGCAGTAGGTAGTTCGCAACAATGCTGACCGTGGGAATCCAGCAACCGTTGGAAAGTTTTCTTCGATATAAGTTGTGTGTGATTTAAGTCTTATCTGTGTTTTAAAATTACACAACAAAAAAGATAACTCCAAATAATAAAGGAACTTTATAATATTGTTTAAACATGGGATGTCAAATGACCTTCAACCTCATATTTAGTTCAACTTTTCTATTTTGATAAACTGAAAGAAATAAAATACATTTATTCAACACATATTTACACCCGGTTTCTGGAACGAAAATCAACAGATTTTTTTATACTTACTGTCGAGCGCTCGTTACCTGCTATGATTGGTCGGTCGTTGCATTATCAACAACCAATCGGATCACTCAATCAACCAAATCGAAACCAATTCGAATATAATGTGACATCTATCAACCTGCACTGGGCCCGTGTGGTGGATTACAGCCCACTCCCTCTCGAAGAGAAGTGTCCCAGCAGTGGGAAATTGTAGGCTGGTTATGTATGTAAATCGGATCACTTGACTTGCATTTAACGTCGATAAAGTGCATTCCAGAAACCGGGTGTAAAAGACTCACAACATATTTTATAAAAAATAAAAACTCACATCATCATTGTATTCTTGTTTATTTTTCCAGAAACGGCAACAATTTACCTAAACGGCAGCCAGCACCTCACAGCAGCATTAGGGCCTGAACACATAACACAAACTGAGGAGCTGTTACTTCGGTTCCGCACTAACAGAGCTGGTCTTTTGCTCCGGACGGCTTCAGAACATTCCGCTGATAGGATCGAGTTGGCGGTGGCAGCTGGGAGAGTAAGAGCCAGTGTCAGACTTGGGGATAGAGAAAAGGTAACTGCATGTTTTATATTTATTATTGAGGTCAGGAAACAAAGAGAGAAACAATGTTTTAATGTCACAGAAACACGTGCATATGAAAGTGATAAGTTACGGCCCGTAACACCGGTCAGTACCCACCTTATGACTACGTTGACTTCTGACACACAGGCTTATTTTCACAAAAGCAAAAACAAATGAACAATAACAAATGTTTTTTGATAGCGACACAACTCGTAATTCTATTAATGAAATGTTTTTAAAATGCATCGAAGGAAGTTTAATGAGATACGAAATTAAGGAATCGTGAAAATTAAAAGGTATTTTCTCTCGTTTCCAGAATCTTTTGGCAGGCACAAACGTAGCGGACGACACATGGCATACAGTAAGGTTTTCCCGCCGCGCCTCCAACCTAAAGCTCCAAGTGGATGGAGCGCAGCCCGTGCGCGGTATGTTATGTACGTATGCACGGGCACCACCCGCACACCTTTTGTTTTGACCCCTAATTAGACGAAAATAAGGTTGGTTTTGCTTTGGCTGCGTTGGTGGAGTTTTGTGAAGAAAAGGAAAAAATTGCTGAACACACACATACTTATACTAATACAGCGTCTTCACACATTTAATTTAGATTTTAAAGAGAAGCTTAATGTGGAAAAAGTACAACATGAAGTAAATATTTTTACTTACAAAATAATACAGTAGCTACTTAATAATAGAATTTTCGAAAGTTCCACTAGATTTGAGAGACATACTACGTTACTCATAGCTCTAACTTTATGGTTGCTTCGCCAAGTACCATTGCGTACAATACAAGTATAATTACAATTTGCGTTCTCGCTCAGTTTTAAATTAATAATAAGGTAATTTTGTGTCGATATATTAAAAATGTCAAGTAAATATTCAATTTGACCAACACCATAAGTTTCCATGAACAAGAATGTACCATAATCAGAGAAACATGACATTCCACATACAATGAAAATGAAAATAAAAGATCTGTTAACGTATATATTAAAAGTGCTAACGCAGTCAAACCAAATATAGAACTTAAGACAAAATTTGAATTACCTTGTTATACTAATTCAAGCAAATTCAAATTTGACACTTTTCGACCTCTTCTGGAAAGTGTATATCTGTTAGACGTCCTATTAGAGTGTAGTTAGCTGCTTTGTTTCCGTTGTTTGATAGCTGGCACTGTGTATCACCTTTCTGTTGTTTGCTATTGTTTCTTACTTCATTTATATTCATTTCTTCTTGTAGTGTCCTTTGTGTATGTGCTGAAGTAGTTATAGAGCTGATAAATGCTGCTCAGATTTAACATCATCCAAATTAATCTTGGACTTTTTATATTCATATTCAACAATGTTTACTTTCATAATCTAGTTTTTTTGGTCCTTTAAGTCGAAAAAGACATGAAATATTTGAGCAGCTTTTATTAAAAAAAACGTGTAAGAAAAAAAATACGTTTCAAAATTGTTAATTAATGATTAACTTGTTGGGTACATTATGTTATAAAATATTCTTATGATGAAAGTGTTTTATGACGTAAAATATCCTGAATTATAATTAATTGAAAATGTATGCAGTAAATAAAGAAAATCAATACGTGTTGTGGCAACTGAATGATTATAAAAAGTAGTAAGACAATGCTGATAAATTCTGCTAGTTTATTTGCTCTAGATGATCTATTTGTCACTATGAGAGAACTCTTTACAATGTTATCGCTATGCATCTTCTAGCAATTGATTAACTGTCTCCATTAACATCTGTCTAAGCTTGTCTATCACGTAACAGCAGATCTAAATGTAAATAACTTCAAAATGGCTGCTAATAAAAGTATATGAAAGTTTACTTTGCTAATTTATTTTTCGTTTACAGTCAATGTTGTGGTTAGGTGTATTGCATTGTTCCTATTAATAAGTCTATTTGATACTAAAACATAAGTTGGTTTTACAGCTGAGACGATTTTAGGAAAAGCGTCTACGTTAGAAATATCAACGTTACATTTAGGGGGATTATTCCACCCTGAAGAAGAAATCCAGATGACCTCGACTTTACCGAACTTTGTTGGCTACCTGCAGAAGTTTGTTTTCAACGGAATTAGATACATTGACATGGCGAAGACACTCGGAGTTGGCACCAATGAAGAGACCAACAATATCTACGACACATCTAATTTAATCTTTACTGGGAAGTTCGTAAAACCTGACTCACTAAATGTTTATAAATCTGTTACTTTTAAATCTAAGCACACATACGTTGGGTTGCCGCTATTGAAGGCGTATGCGAACACCTACTTGGACTTTTACTTCCGTACCACGGAAATGGACGGATTGCTCTTTTACAATGGAGGAAAGAAACAGGATTTCATAGCGGTAGAGTTGGTGAATGGCCATATACACTGCGTGTTCAACCTGGGCGATGGAGTCGTAACTATGAAGGATAAGCTGAAGAATTTCTTAAATGACAATCGATGGCATACAGTGTCTGTTAGAAGACCGACACCTAAGATTCATACGCTACAGGTTGATGATGATTTAGAAATGCATACTACAAGTAAGTAGACGATCATGGCCGTAATTATAATAGAGAATACAGACCTATATTTTTCATTCTTGAGTAAATGGCCCAAATAAACCCAAGAAAAAGCATTGAGGTAGAAAAAAGGCCTTTAGGGAACAACATTTATTGGAAAAATGGCTTTCTTTAAAAATCTTTTAGAAATTACAGACAGTCATGTTATTTGTTTTTCCAGGTTCAAACCTCATGCTGGAACTAGACAGCGTGCTATATGTGGGAGGAGTGCCGAAGGATATGTTCACTGCGTTACCTGTAGGAGTGCTATCGAGGCAAGGGTTTGAAGGATGTATGTCAAGTTTAGACCTTCCTGGCGAGTCACCGTCGTTGATGGAAGATGCTGTTGTTCCTAGCTCGTCATTAGGTTCGGGATGTGAAGGTAAGATTCAGAATAAATTCACTGACGTTTTGATTATAAGCTCTTTATATATAGGTATTACTCTGCGTAGCAGGGCTGCCCTGCTATGGCAGGCCAGTAAGCAATGTGAGACTACTCCTAAAACCTTAGTAAGCTAGAATTACTCCACGGGAATCAGAAATGAAGAGATCCACAGGAGAACCAAGGTAACCGGCATAGTCCGAAGAATTGCCAAACTTAAGTGGCAGTGGGCAGGGCACATTGCTCGCAGAACCGGTGGCCGATGGGGGCGAAAGGTTCTGGAGTGGCGACCGCGTACCGGAAGACGTAGCGTTGGAAGGCCTCCCACAAGGTGGTCCGACGATCTTATGAAGGTCGCAGGAACTCGTTAGATACGAGAAGCATAACACCGGTCGAAGTGGAGGTGCTTGGGGGAGGCCTATGTCCAGCAGTGGCCGTCTTTCGGCTGAAATTATGATGATTATGATGACTCCACGGGAAATTTAAAATATGAAAAATTACCTCATAGCTTTATTTGCAGGTCCAACGAAGTGTACGCATAATGCGTGCGCGAACAAAGGAGTTTGTGTGCAGCAATGGAACACCTACGTCTGTGATTGTGACTTGACGTCGTTTACTGGGCCTACTTGTTACGATGGTAAGCGATAAGATAAAATTTTATAAAATCTACTTCGAGATTGTGTTATAAAATCATGCAGAGACATAACTCAAAGTTTCCTTCATCCTGTTAAGGCTACCTTGGTACGTCTTTGGTAATTCTTAAACTACAAAAAGCACCCGTAGATGCTGATGCTGTTACTGGCAAATAGAATCCATTGATACGCGATTCTCTGTTCCAATTGCAGTGAGATTGTTTTCTCTCATTTTTTTCATTCCGACGTGTTATTCCACTTTCTCGTCCATAACTAAAAGCACACAACAAACCTTCTACTGTTATATATTCTCAATTTGCAAATTACTTTATTTCAGAATCAGTAGCATACGAGTTCGGACCAGGCCGAGGGATTATAACCTACACGTTCCCAACTGACTCTGTGGCGGACACAGAGACAGACAAGGTAGCTCTAGGCTTTGTCACCAGCAAAGCTGATGCTGTACTGCTAAGGATCGAGTCTTCGAACACACAGGATTATATGCAGATGGAGATTGTGAGTACTGAGGAGGGTTTTGATGTTAGGGGAATATTGAGTCAGGTTGCGGGTCAACATCTCCAAATGGTATTGGCTAGTTTCACTCAATAAGGCTGTTGTAAAACCAGTACATATATTGGCTAAGCTATTATCATAATAATAAAAAACATGATGTTAATAATTTCCAGGATATTTAATGACCAGATTTGACCATTTCTTGCATTTAAAATCTAATTTCGTTCCAAAGTATCTTCTAATGTTTCTCTGTAGTAGTACTTCCACATTATCATAGAAAGTCGTCATTTGAAAGATTTTATTTATAGACATTTCGTCGTTTTCAATCCTCAGATCCGTGGAAACCTGTTCATGGTGTACAACGTAGGAGGAGGTGATCACCCACTAGGTGACGAGACCGCGCGGGTCGACGACGGCGCCTACCACGTGGCCAGGTTCACCAGGAATGGCAGCAGAGCCTCGCTGCAGCTGGATAACTATGCTGTTATTATTAGGCATCCTCAAGGTATATTGTTTAAACTGCTGTTCTAAATATAATAAGATTAGGGCTAGGGTCTGGGGTCGCCTCACGTCTCAAAGTCCCGGGACCCGGTTTTTGAAATTGTATTGTAATAATGTTATTTTTAAAACGTCATAATAAACTTTATTAGCTTTCCGCACTCAGTCATTAAAAGTGCCATCTATTAGCCTAACGAATAAATACTACCTAGTATTTACACTGACCTCTATTTGTATTATAGAGGCCAGTGAGTATTTACAATTCAAAGTCAAATGGAACATTAATTTAAAAAATCGAAGGAGATGTAGATACCCAAAATTCATGCAAAAAATCAAGAGCAATATTAAAAAAGGAGTTCCAGTTGTTTGGGGCAACTTGGAAATGTACTGAAAACTATTATAGAAAGCTTTAAACACAAAAAAACTGAAGCAATTATCTTTAAAGTTTTACTAAAATTGATTTTTTCACACATCTAGCTTAAAATTAACTCAATTTTATTTTGAGAAGTTTTGAAATCCCTGGCCGACTGTCGAGATTTCTCAAATCTTAAATAATATTCATTAGATTTTGTTAAAATAATAATTATACAAAGTGTTGATTTGCATCCTCGTCAAATTTCAGGAGGTTGACATAAAAGACATTTTAGTACTTTAGTATTTAGTAAAGTAAAAGGCGTTTGTTTGTGTGTGAAAGCGTGGTTATAGGGCTAGTAACAGACGGGCCGCGTTTAAATACGGCTGGTTCACACTTACGGATTTCCGTAAATAAGAAAAAAAAAACCTACTCATTTTATTGTTGATTTGGGTCGAGAATCATTAGCATAATTACGTCCTTGAATTTGACTAGGATGCAAATCAACACCTTGTATATTGTCATGACTAAGAAACGAAGTTTTACTTCACGGCGCAGTTGTTAGGCATGCTACAGTCTGAGCCACTCAAGGAGCACTTCGTGTCATGGATTCGATTACCGGACGTAGCGAATTCATGTGGCCTGTAGATAATCTGTTTTTCGGCGGGTTTGGCTTATCATTTAAGTTTGCAAACGCAGCTAGGATATATAGCAGGCTAGGGTTATGCAAAATTAAAAACTTCTTTACTTACCTTCAATGTTCCGATTTATTTCTTTAAACGTTGTTGATACTTTGTTTGCAACTTATGATTCATACTTTTTCAGGAGGCCAGCAGTCAACGATCTTCAACGGCATGTCCACGATCGCAGTGGGCGGCGGCGCGGGCGGCGCGCGCACGTTCAGCGGCGTGCTGGCCGGGCTCGTGGTGGACGGCGTGCGCGTGCTGGACCTGGCGGCCGCCGCCGAGCCCGCCGCCGCCGTGCGCGGGGACGCGAGGCGGGCGCACGCGCCGCTCGACAGGGACATTAATAGGATGCAACAGGTGCGGAGTCGCTCTGAAACTAGTAGGGTTTCTAGAAACGGTTCTCAAGCGAAGAAACGAAAGTGCGATAGTCTGACGACAACTTCTAAGTCGTAAAAAGCACCCAAGAGCTTAGGCTCTCTTTGTCTAGACAAAATAACATTCTATCAATGATAACGATGGTGAAAAATACAAAAATGTATTCGATTGACGTAAGCTACCGACAAGCTTGTCTATCCTGCTGAAAGTCATTGTAAAAATAAGAAACTCACTTTAAAAGCGACTGCCACTTGTCAGGGCCTTCTGGACGGGACACGTACGGATCAATAAAAACAAACAAAATTATGGAACCCTATACCCAGAAGTAAATGTTTCTGGCTGAAATTGTGATCAGTAGGATAATATTGAAACATAAACTTGAGTATATACTGCACACTGCAGCCATAGATAGAGAGACCAGTTAATCTACTCTTCAATTATATCCAAATGATGACCTTGACCGCCACAGTCATGTATGATGTCTAACCAAAATGTGCCCAGCACGCCACGGTTCGACTACATGACAGACTTCGACGCCGAGGGCATGTTTTTGATTTTTTGACGTGTGGCGGTCAAAATGTATCGAATAGAAATTTTTAAGGTCCTTTTTTCATAGTTAAAGATCTCGCCGAATGTGTTTTGTCGCAACAACAAAAGATGTCACTTGCCTGATATTTATAAAAAAAAACTTTATACTTACTATATATTTTGACCATTCCAGACGCCACCTTCAGGGTACGGTGGTCCTGGAGTACTAGACGAGCTGGTATACTCCGGGGCAGGGTCAGGGTGTAGAGATGATGATGAAGATGCCTGCGTGTTACCAGACGCAGGGTCCGGAGATGATCTCATCACTCCGGTGTATGTGCCATCTACGAGACGACCTCCGTCGAGGTTACACAAGGTATGATGAAAATGTTTGATGTTTATGTCCTAAATTGTTTTTTTTTTTTTTTGCTGCGTCATAATTATGTGCCGCAAATATACGTATTTTTTTTCTTTCTTTAAGTTATTTAAGTTGTCCGTAAATTCAAATTACAACTGTCATTCTTTGTCAATCGTATGAAATGGCTATAATGCGGCAAATCAACGTAGTGTCAATCTGCTCAACAATCAATTAGTACCCCAACAATATATTTAATAGAAAAAAAAAATTCTGACTTAATTTTAACAAATACTACTTTGTTCTTGATTTTATCCCGGGTCCGTGTTACACGAATATAGGGTTATCAATTGCCTTGAAACAAATAAAAAAGTTAAGAGCATTTGTGATGAAATTAAATACACAAAGTAAAGTGCCTGCCTGGGTTCGAATTCAGGACCTACGACTCGTTAGTCGGGGCCGATATCACTGGTCCACCACTACTGCGGCATGTCTTAGAAGCAAAAAATTCGGAAACATGTGAAATCCACTCTGCCCGCGTGGCGGACTATGGCCCACTGTGCACGGCTAAAATGCCGAATATAGTGAAAGCCATAGAGATCTTAAGAACTTAGCAATGGGAACATAGTAGGCTGATTATGCATATGCTTATGCATATACCTGATTCAACTTCTATGTAAGACTGTACTAATCACGATCATGTACAGGGTGACGCAAGTGGCAAGCTGATGAAACCGTGTGACGACGAAGACTGTATCGAAGGATCTGGCTCTAACGAGAACGAAATCACTGAACCTGACCATCCCCTGACCACGTAAGTGTCTCATACAAAAATAAACCTATACAAATTAATGCAATTCTTCAGAGATTCTGGAGATGGACGATGATGTGTTATGCGTATCCATACTAATAGCGTAACACACTGTCAATCACAATCTGAATCATTTTGAATGATATTGCCAATCCATTGCTTCATATGTTCGAAAACGTTGTCTGCTCAACAATGTAAATAACGCAATAAATGTTGTTGAACTGTCAAAATGAAAGCCATGGCTACTGTTAGTGTGTTACGCAATTACCCAGCAGTTGAAACGATAGAGGCTCTTTTTTTTTAGTCATCAAATACCCCTTCCCGCTCTGGGTGGAGCGGAAGGGAGTGTCAGACTCTTACTGACTAAAACCCACCCGTGTTCTTTCCTTAGCCCTTTTTATAGGTTCAGTTCTCCTGTCGTGATGATGACTTTACTGAAAATCCTTTTAGCTCAATTATTTTCCTTCCTTGTTAAGAAAACATACTATTTACAAATAATAAGTAAGCTACGCTTGCCGCATTCGGTTCGTGGTGTTATGACCATTTTTACATACCGAGACCCCCGTGCCTCAAAAATCACGTTAAGTAGTTGGTCCCGGCTGTCACTCCTGGGTCCTTGACAGTCGTTACGGGTCGTCAGTCTGACAACCAGTTTTACCAAGGTTAACGTAATAGCTAGTAAGTGGGTTCTTGAGGTCAGATAGGCAGTCGCTCCATGTGAAATACTGGTATTTAGCTGTTAGACTTGAAGCCGACCGCAACATAGTTGGGAAAGGCTCGGCAGCTGATGACCATTGACAATTCTAAAAATATAATGTTTAATTCCAGGTCTGGAGCTAGCAGTACCCACAGCATGACGTCACCAACAGTCATCATCGTATCCACTGAGCACGTGGACAAGACTCTTGAAGGTTCCACCGACGGCTCCACGGGTTCTAGTGAGACTACTAAGAGTAGCACAGCTGGGCAGCCGACGTTGCCAGACCATGACAATATGCATGCGGGAACTGTTGATACTGCTACACCACCTGAGAGAAGAACCACGCCTACTGATGGTAAAACTATCATTTTGTTACATTTCGGTCAATATGGAGGTTAGCTGGACTTTATTGTTTTTCTATACATATTCAACTTTTCGTTAACACCAAACCGACAATACGTTATTACGAGCTAATAAGCCTTTAGCGAGGTTGCTCTCAATCGGCTGCCAACTTTACGTTTGGTGACAGCCGTAATGTTTATAAAATATTTCTTTATCTGTCCGGCCTATTTGTCTTGTCTGGAAGGTAACATCACAGTGGGCCCTATCAGAATACCAGTGGTGCAACACTTATTTTTGTCTGAATGTCGCAGCATCATGCTGAGATAGGGGGCTTTGTTAGTTTAATTTGTGATATTCCTGAGCGAGTCCCAATAAATACTTTCTCTTTCTTTCAATGTGGCTAAGTCTGAGGCCGCGTCCTAACCAAAAACGACCGTCAAGCGAGTACGCAACCGTCGCACTGTGTTATATGAATATGCCGCACTCGAGTGATTCATACAAAAGATGGCGTCGATCGCGTAATCACGCGACAATCGCTTTTGGTGACGACGCGGGGTTATGCTCAAGCAGGGAAAAACCAGAGTTAAAAATTTGTACCATAAACATATTAAACATGTTAAAAATCAATATGCTCTTTATTGTTCTATCGAGGACCATCACACGAGTAAGATTTTTGCCACTGCTTGTATCCAACCCTAGCAGCTACCCATCTTTTATTGAATCTTGGCTTTTGACTTCCAATTACTCATCGTAGGTAGTTTCTTTCCAGTAAAATTTAAGGTTCTTTAGTATTGTTGCGCGCCACAATTAATGCCTGTTACATGGTGACATTAGTTACCACTAGCGCCATCTAGTATCGAGTAGCAGAACTAGTCGAGTCACGATCGTTCTAGAAAATTCGATACTAGAACTTAGTAGAACTTTCTCGAACTATCGACACCTAGTCGGTCGGGGCCGGTTTGTACTCGAACATTCTAGATGTTTCTACAATGGAAGGTTCTCGAACTATCTGCGGCACTATATAAGGTCGGGATGCGTGACGACCGACACAGTCTCCCCTGAAGCTACAGGGAGCCGACGTCGCGTGGTCGCCCCGGGTCAAATACCTGGGGGTCACCATCGACCGTCGGCTCACGATGGGGACACACGTCCGCTCGGTCGCCGCACGGGGTAGGGTAGCCCGCAACCTGCTCAAACCAGTGCTCTCGTCCCGCCTCCCGGCGCGCGTCAAGTTGGGTGTGTACAAGTTGTACGTGCGCCCAATCTTGACGTACGCCGCTCCGGCATGGTTCGCCCTCACTAGCGAGACGAACCGCAAGCTGCTCCGCGCGCAACAGAGCCTCGCGCTGCGGACAATAGTCGACGCCCCTCGCTATGTGAGGAACGACGTCATCCAGAGGGACCTCGGGATTGAGAGCCTGGATGAGTTTGTGCGGCGCCTCGCGAAAGGAATGTTCGCGCGTGCCGACGCGTCTGCTTGGCCCCATGTCAAGGACATCGCGCCCTGGCACGCGCGCCCCCCTGACGCGAGACCCTTGCCCCGCGACCTGGCAGCGGACGACGACCCCATCGCACCGGATTGACGCCTCGAGTGGGCCGCACCCAGGTTACACGCGGCCCACTCGATTCAATAGCACTCCACCCAACACAACATACACTCGTTGCGTAGCGTGTGCTAGGTTAATATAGGCACGTTACGTAACGAACTGCAGCCACTCACTACTATACAGACGCCATACTCACACGTGAGCGCGCAGTGCGGGCTGCGATCACGTAGACACTGGGCGGTGTTACACAAAACAATACCGCTCACACACACACGACTGCCCTTTAGCCCGGACCGTAACCGGCTAGCTCTGGAAGCGGGGCGGGCGGGGGCAACACACCTATATTCTGTAAGAGCGTCGAGTCGGCACCTCTGTCGCTGGTCGTCTCTCGCCGGGCCTCCCTCAGGTAACTGGGGGTCTCACCTGGCGGGGACTGACCGCCGAGGTGTCGTGAAGAAAGCGGCGCTGTGGGACAGCGTCGCGGCGCGCCTACAGAAACACTACATGCAATCACTCACATGGGCACGCGTTCTTAAAACGCGTGCTCAACAGTTGCCATAGGCCCAAGTGGGCAAGCTAGTGAGAGGCCCGTATTTGCGGGCCGCCGTATGGCTTCCGCTGCCGGGGGGCGAAGCCCTGACGCCGCTCGCCACGCCCCCTAACGGGGGCGTCGCGACTTCCAACTAGACCGACACAGTTTGGATACAGCGATACTAGCGAAAACATCCAAGCGATCTTCAAGTGCGAATTAAGAGTGATCAGTAGTGTGATTGTGTTCTTTTAATTAGTGTGTTTGAGTTGTAATTAGTGTTGTTGATTAAATTGTTATTTTTGGTTATTAAATCGGCAGTTTTTATTGTCACGAACCCGAAGCTCGTAACAGTATGATAATTTATATACCGTTTATTTTCTGCAGATCATTCCCACACACGAACAAGTTACCACTTCACACCAACGCTAACTGGTAGGCACGTACCAGACGAGCCAACTCACACCACTGAAGAAGACACCAACCATATACAAGAATATGAAGACCGGCGCGAGAACGAGATAGAAGCACGAACGCCTACGTATGAGACCGAGAGTGAGCAAGACAGAATGCCAGGCAGAGTTCATCCCGAATATAATGGGTATGACGTCACGCCTAAGTGGTACCACCCGAAAACGACGGATAATAGGGTTGTGCCGCCTGAATCAGAGTTCTTCGCGACTATTGTTGGTAAGTTCAAAAATTTATTGAAAAAAGGGTAAATTTAATATATAGTAATTAACTTTGTATTCAACCACAAAATCGTAAAATATTCTAATAGTACAGGAGCAGAACGAAAAGGTCAAAACAATTTTCAAACACACCTGTATTACCGTTGTCCCCCAATCCATTAGTTGGCATTTGCCACCTTTTCTAACTGTCATTTTCATTTCAAACTAGCTGACCCGTCAGACGTTGTTCTGTCCGTTATCAAGCTGATTCCATGGACTTATTGTTACTTGTATTATAATACGTCCATGACTGATTCAGTCTGGCGTGCTTAGGGTCGAATTTAATGCCAAAGATTGCCTGTCTAAACTATACCTTTGCTGCTCTAACTTTCACATAGTGTAAAGAAAAGAACAGGAAAGGCATATAACATCATTTGTTAAACATCTAACAATATTCGCGCCGGAATGGTTGTTTCTTTGGGGGTTTTTATTCCTATAAGAGACTAGGGACCCCATAGGTCATTTATCGTCATCATTCTCCTGCCCGTATCCCAACTTATTTGGTATTTCCCTTGGGTGATCAAAGGCTGAAATGATGCTATGAATACATTTTAATTAAGGAAACAAAAATATTCTACATTTCAGGTATAGTGGCGTCGGTGTTGATAGCAATAATATTGATTGTGATCATAGTGCTCAAGTACATCGTGTTCAAGTTCGACCCCTCGTATAAGGTGACAGAGGATAAAAACTATCAGCAAGGGGCCAGTGCGGCGCTATTGGGCAACCAGGTGATGTTTCATGTTTCAATTCGGTCTTACTTAAACGCGCAGAAGCAATGGTGGCACGAGTCATGTTAAGCCCGAACAGGGTTCTGAAAATGATAGCTGGCAGAGTGCGTTGTCCATATATTTGCTGCTGTTAGTTATATGCATTTGGCCTTTGAGCCTTAGACCATAAGACTAATATTTTGGATGTTTATTTCCTAGGCCCATTCGAGTTATCAAAGCGGAGCATCAAGCGCTCCAACGGGAGGTGCGGTACGGAACCTGCAACCCCTTCCTCTCAACAGAAACGGTACCGCGCCCTCCGCACCCCTCGGGCCCATACCAACACAGCCCGTCAAACGAGACGGCATCAAAGAGTGGTACGTTTAAACCCAAGTGCGAAAGAGACGACTATAGTTTTGTGTGTGTTGGACATATCAAGAACATAGTGAGTGGTTGTTAGACGCTTCGAATCGAACCTCGCCAGAACATTGGGCGCTAATGCTTTAAGATGATAAGACATAATGACTGATATGCAAGTGTTTTTAGTATTTTGTAAATATTAATTAATAATGTTTATAAATGGGTCACTTGTGTACGGATGCGATTGTTGACTTGTGCGTACTAGATTTGTCGCAATAAGATCATTTAACCCTTCCTAAAACTTATAAGAAATCATCAATGTTAAATTAAAAAGAGAAGTTGAAAATGAGTTCTTTAGAAACTGTCACAATCTAGTATGCAAAAGGTCGTGATAGAAAAACCTAGAGAATATGGAATTGCATTTTACTATTGTATAGTTAGTTTCATTTGTTTTTGTTACTGATGTTTTACTGTTAACCTTAGCTTTTCTGACCTGTACATTGCTATAATTCATGTATTTGCGACTTAACTTTTCTATCTACATTGCCTTTAATAGTTTAAATTAAACTAAGACTAATGTATATTGGTTGTAGACATTAAATTGTTGGTGTATCATGATTGGATCAATTAAAATTGATATTTTTCATGCAACTTTATCGTATTATCATTTTTACAAACCATGGAAGTTGCAAAAATAGGTAAAACTCCATGTAAGAAACCGTCATATACTTATCAGGAAACTTCGTTATATTGAATTACATAATTATCCAATTTTGATATACAATCAAACCTTGTTAATGATCTATAACTATGTAAGACATAAGATGAAAATGCTATATTTGGAGCTGCCATCACGAAATTGAAGCATATCGTTCAATTGAAGACTACAGTACTTTTACGATTCTCAATAATCTTTCCTATATATATTAGATGTTATACAATATTTTTAAATAGGCAGGGCGAGGCGAGTAGTATAGAAAAAGGAATCATAATCATCAGAGTATAAGATCTAAGTTCGCTTGGAGTTAGAAATGAAAACAGGTATATTATTGTAGGACGCGTAAACAAGTATGAGCTTGTAGATTTGGTATGGAATATAGATGTTCTGAGTTTTAACATATCCTCCATATAGTATTCTGTATTTCTACTGGGACACTTTCATTGTTTGATCACCGGTGCAACTCTTGGTTAGTCAAAAGTTGGTTGTATTTTTAAAGGATTTGTTAAGATCGTGTCCCGCAATATTGTCAAGAGTTTCGTTTGTGATCCAATACCTTAATTCCCTCTCCTTAAAGATTTATTTGCTCAACTTGTTCCCGATTTCTTTGATCTCAGGCCTAATTGACTTATAGTGGGAAAGTTAATTAAATAATAAATATTCAGTCAATTTATCCTCAAATTAATGCCAGTAAAATGTATAAGAATGAAAAATACATGAAATGGGATGTTGAAATATGATATTTCGTGAAGAAAGTATGCAATGAAGTACCTATGAAAAGGAAATGGTTCTTAAGCAAGCGTTCGATACACTTAAGCAAGGGTTTGTGATAGTCGGATATCTACCATGCTCATTTATATTAACATAATAAGTCATCAAAATTCATAAAATATTTACCAAAAGCTTTGTGCGCATAAAAAAGCTACGCGATATAAAAAACATACACATAAGTATTGGCGTGCCACAAGGACCTGATATTTGCCCGCTAATGTCTTTTGGTGTATGATCCTAAACAAAGCTTACATTATTTTCATCTTCACGATTGAACATAATGTCAATGGGCAGTTAATAAAGTTAGATATTAAAAAAACTGTTAACTACAATAAAGTCTATTTAATTGGCAATGTCTCTTCAGTAATCTTAAGCTGCCTTCACTGACATCTATTTTATAGCGTCAGGCAATTTTCTGGGTACCCTCCTGAAAATATTGCAAGCAATTTCCTCTTCGAACCATAACTTATAAAAAAGCTGCTTATATTTTTACATTATAGTGTGTATTTGTACATCCACCGTCCCGATTTCCTCTTTCCGATTAATAAAAACTTGAATTAGCTTTAAAATAAGACGAAAAAATAACATATTTATATAGATTGTTATAAAGCACAGGTTTTAGGTATTCGAAGTTGCATTTAATGTGATGTTTGAGTGTATGGAATAAAGATATGCTATTGAATCTGGCGTCTGAAACACTTGTATCTAAATCATTGCATGTCACCATTATTTTCTTGCTAGAAGAAAAATAGGGTAGAAAAACCATATCAAGAAAAAGCCAATTTTTTAAAAGTTTACTTTGTACAATTTCCTCTAATCGGTAAACTTTTATTACCGAATAAGCTATCGATTACTTTCCGTCATTACTCGGACGTCAAGACTCTTGCAGACAGGCGAGACACGACTCTAGTAGAACAATTTCTATGAAAACTTCATGAAATGTTCTACAAGAATCGCGTCGCGTCTGCGGGAGCCTTCAATCAATCGCTTATTTTTATTCTGTACACCGAAACACAGCATTTGTTGTAAATAGTTATTCAATATAATACTTTAAACATAAGCGGTACTGTACGGTGTATGTCACACTCGTTTTACGGCACAAAATGTTAGTAAAAAAACAATTTGTTTATCTGTCAATTTTAGTCGTAATGTTTAGTGTGTTAATCATTTATACCGTGATGTAATTATATTGTAATGATTGTAGAGTTTTCTATAGACACAATGTGGAATGGAGGCAAAAATAAATGATGAATAATACCTGAAAAGATAAAGATAGAATAAAAAAATATGAAACACGAAAATTACATAATTGAAGATATAAACGAAAGTGATAATATAGTTGATGTTGTGGAAACAAGATATGAATTCGCACAAAACCAACAAACACATTTTGCGGTTAATCCCGATGAAATATTCAGTCAATTTATAAGTCGGGCAGGAAATAACTTACGAAATATGTGATTAATAAACAATGCCTGTCGTGATATTGATAATGCGAATAAAATCAGGTAAGTAGGTATTTCATAGTTGTGTCTGTAGGGAATAATTAATGTGAAAATAATTTTGTTCGTTACACCATGTTTAACTGATGTTGTTACTCACGATTCCGGTCGGACCAATTTTAGTTTCAATGTAAAAGCGACAGTTTTTAAAAATAATAATATATTATGTAAATTACATGGCAACGTTGTTTTATTCAATCCCTGTTTGAAGTAATCCACCGATATCTCTACCGCCTCAGGAGTTGCGTTAAAGGCAAAAAATGAATAGGCTGTCCTTTCCATAAAACGTTTCCTAAAGTTTAGTTTATCTCTTGACAGTAGGTACAGTTTTGCTTTTTGGTGTAGTGGCTGAAATTTTGCTTTTGCACTCTTGGTGAATGAGCGCTAGACCGAAAAAAGTATAAAATTTCAGTGTAGTGCAAAAAAGTGCTGAGTGCAATAACTTCGTTCGAAAGTCAAAGTCAAAGTCAAAGTCATTTATTTCGGAACAATATACATTGTGTAGAAATTTTGTGAAATAAAACAGTACCATTTAAATAATAACAAACGAAAAAAAAAAAAACATGTAAAGATAATAAAAATAACACATTCAAGACGATAATAATCCACATTCATTTTAAAATATTAGGTGAGGTTAAGTTCCGTAGTCAAGTCGATGGTCGGCAGCGAAGAGTCGTGGGACGCGGTGGTTTCCTTCTGCAAAACAGTCGTCTCACAGAAGGAGGCTGCGAAAAGGGAGAAGGAGATCTCGTCCACGCACACGGCCAGCAGCAGGCACGGAAGGAACGTCCGTCGCCCCCACACATCAGGACCCGAGGTGGTGGCGCGTAGTGTTCCAAGCCCAGCCCTCTTAGGCTCGGCGCAAACGGGCCACCGACCACAGCCACCGATGGCTGTCGCGCGCTACCGCCACATTTGTAACAGTGTCAGAAGCGAGCGACAGCCACCGGTGTTTGGAAACCGCCACATTTTATAACCCTCTAACGCTCTCTGATGCGCAGTCTTACGATGGACTCCGACACGGACAGTTTGCTCGCGCTTGATAATACGCAGACTATGTAGACAACGTGGTCGCCGCCTAATGGGTACATCCAATTTTAACTGGCGCGGGGAGTGGAGCAGTGCGACAGTGGCGGGTGGTTGCACCGAGCCTTCGAGCCACCGAGACGTCGTGGGAAACACTTCACTCCCCCCCTGACCCGAGGAGCCCACCAGTCGCAATCTCATCTCAGCGACAATCAATTTTAAAAACTTGTCAAAAATGTAGGAAATTTACAGGTATTTTTGATAGATTGAGACTGAGATCAGACTGTGAACGTTCTTAAAATTACGAGAATTGCCCCTCAGATCATAAACCTTAGGCTTAGACAGAACGTGGAAGCAAGCGAAAACAGGTGTTTTTCTTTTTTCGTAGTACCTGACGGGCTGCTTGGGACACAGAACTGACGCACACAAGACGTTCTTTAATTCTGGTACTTTCCAACGAGTAAAGATTAGATAGATTTCTTTCATCATTTCAGCCGAAAGACGTCCTCTGCTGGACATAGGCCTCGGGACCAAGCACCTCCACTTCGACCGGTTCTGTGCTTCTCACTTCCAACGGGTTCCTGCGGCCTTCACAAGGTCGTCGGACCACCTTGTGGGAGGCCTTCCAACGCTACGTCTTCCGGTACGCGGTCGCCACTCTAGAACTTTCAGCCCCATCGGCCATCTGTTCTGCGAGCAATGTGCCCTGCCCTCTGCCACTTAAGTGAGATTAGAGTTGGGTAGATTTCTTTACTGAAGTCAAAACCAAGCGCATAGAAATAAAAGCATTTATCTTAATATTGTAATCAGATTCGAACTCCAGAAAACTTCCGTCGCGTCGTAAGTTCGGTCACAAATCTTGAACTGCGCACAAAGTTAAGCCAAAAGGGGGCGAAGATCTGAACGATACGCACATACATTATTAACGATTATGAAAGTAATAGACGGACCTTGAACCTGAATTGATTCTTGTTTGTATGTACACCCGAAAAGTAATAACTTAAGTTAAAATAGGGTACAGATGGGGAAAAATAAGCATAGTTTATAAGTTTACATTGTTACTAACAAATATGGAAGTCATTCTGAAATAAATGTGTATTATTATTATTTCTTTCTTTTTATATTTCTCGGGTCCTTGGGGTCCCGGACATTTGGAAGGCGTACGAGGGGCCAAAGCCAACTCGCAGAGGCCCGTTAATTTTTTAATGAAATGAGGCATCGACCGACGATTATCCCTGGTCGCACTATGCAAGTGCACCCAAGGACAACCCCCGGTTGGTGGTTGGTGGTTATGGTGGTGGTCAGGATATGGAGGGTTTGGTTGGTTAAAGTGAACGGGTTATTTAGGACTATGGAAAGTGAAACATGTCCTGAGGTGCTTATGAGGAGTGGAGAGGTATTCCACGGCTATCAGGACAATCTCGGAAGTACGATCAAGATCCCTACCAGTGTCTTAAAATACTGGAATACTTCCTTCCTCCTTCCTTTTCTTTGCTCTTGCGAATCTCCACTCAAGCCGGCCAATAAAGGCAAGCATTAGTTGGGAGCTCTGTACGGCAGGTGGTGCGATTCCTGCAAACGGCTAGAGTTTATTGAGTGGAGGTTTTAAGCAGCCCGATATTATCCAAAACGTCTCATTCAGGGTAGTGTTTACCTGCTTGGTGTGAGTGGACCGGGTGCCACACTGGACACACAAATTCGCCAGGACATACCAGTTGTGCGTAGGATATCGGGTGCTGCTCTCCAGTTAGCAGAAATTAGGCGACATAACAGATTGTTACGTGTCCCGACCCGACCTTCTGCTTCGTTTTGTAGCAGTGTTGCTTATACGTAAGTGCCCTATGTAACCTTAGTGCCCCGCCACGTGATGTTACGGGCCCGTTTTGAGTGTCTGTTGGAATGCGCATTGTTCTGTCTTGGACGGGTTCGGCCAAGCATTGCTGTCGTAGTATTTTGCTAGTAAGTCGAGTGCCAGTGACAACTTATCTTCTACGCCAGTGAAAGTCGCCGATTGAACCACCAGACCTAAGTCGTCCGCGTATAGAAAGCGCTCAGTGTGTTGGTTGGCTGGTCGTTTGTGTAGATGTTAAAAAGCGCCAACACACTGCCCTGAGGTATACCGTTCTTTTGCCTTCACCATCTACTTTTACCAGACTAAAAACAAACCTGGAAGCGGCAGTTGAGTAGAAGTTCGCTTAAAATGTTTACGAAACCCTGATCGTTAGTTATAACCGCTTCGGTGAGAGCGTCCCCGATTCTGCCTCGTGTGCACATCCGCTTTTTGACCCAGTCCTGAACTAGACCCGGAAAAAATTGTGACAGCAAGCACGTTCCACGCCTCAGTATTTTATTTTTCGTAATTTTGTCTATGGGAGTATTGCTTGCGTTCCATGTTCTTTAGTCGAGTTACTAAATAGAGTACATCTGTGCCAAAAACCGTGTGTGCGTAGCATTATTACGAAATTAGTTATCTGTAGTTGATCAAACAAATGACTTGACTGGAGCAGGATTTGCCTGGTCTAAAACCAGCCTGCACAGGGCTGTTGGCTCAATGTCTAATTTATTATTTATTTCTATTTTCTATTTTTTCTTTAATTTTTTATTTTCTTTTTGTTTAAATTCTGTTATGTTTTGGTATACTACTTTTACCATGTTATAATTTGTCATGGAAGAGCGTGGCCTCCTAGTACAGGTATATCTTTACTTAAAAGGAGGTCCCTACGTAAGATTTACTGTAAAAGTTGTTCTTGTTACTGCAATAAACATTTTTTTTTTTTTTTTGTCAGCTGTGAGGCGGTTTAGCAGTAGTCTTTCGAATAACTTATATGTGTGGCATAACAGGGATATAGGTCGGTAGCTTTTGGGATCATCCGAGGGTATACCAGGTTTCAGCAATTCTACAATTTTGGTCTTTCTCCAAAGTTTGGGAATTTTCGCGGTGGCTAGACATATGTTGTAAATTTCCAGCAGCCACGACACAGCTACAGACCTCAGGTTTTTTATTTGTTCCACCGTTAGGTCATCAACAACGGCAGACTTCCTATTTTTTATTGCCATTGGCCAGGATGATAAAAGTTGCGTGTGAAAGGCTTACTGATTTCGGTGGAATTGGCTGGAACATCAGCTTTCTTAATTAATTAGGTATTAGTTGTTATCTACGTACAGTCACTAAAAGAGATAAGTAACCAGGCTCGTCGGATATAGTTGAAGTTCAGTAAGAAACCGATGGATGTTTTTGAATGAAATTTAACGTGATAAATGAACTGTTTGTTTCCTATTAATTAAGTTAAATGTTATTCAAATATCCATCGGTTTCTTACTAAGCTTCAACTATATCCGACGACCCTGGTTACTTGTCTCCTTTGATGACCGTACCTACATACTGTTTTATTTTTGGAACTTTCTGGACTTCAAAAGGTTAAAACATATGTTTTAGGTATAAATAATAATATATTTAATGTATTAATCATTCGACTATTACTCAAAATCACTCGAATGGATTTTGATGCCCTTCTGCATAATTGATGACACCTTTATACCATTTCATTTGGCATTAGTCTGAACCGTGGCCGCTTTTGGACCACATTCTTTCGTCTTTCATCGAAATTCATCCATCAGTTGAGACGTGAAAGCTAACAGGACACAGTTACAGACAAAGTTACTTCTGCTTTTATAATTTTAAAGTTTAACATAGGTAAGTACGGATGTCATAATAATATCGGAATCTATCTACATCATAATAATAAAGGTAAATCGAACGATACATTGAAGTAGGTAATCACATGGCAATATGACGATTAAACAAAATATGAAGATTGTTCTGAACTTCGATATTTTTGTAAAAGCCTCGCGTGCTGAGGTCAGGTATAAAATATTTATTGTAATGGCAGTGCTATTTCGTATAATGTCACATATTATGGAAACCTTTATTATAAATCAATACGTACTATGTATAAGCAGGAATCTGCAACCATTTTTGACTTGTAAGATATTTTTCGTATCGCAAGGGTTGGTTCTGGTCAGCGGGATTGTCCGAAAGGGTTACCGCTGGCCCGGAACATAAAGGGCTAAGGAAGGAACACGGGTGGGTTTTAGTCAGTAAGAGTCTGACACTCCCTTCCGCTCCACCCAGAGCGGGTAGGGTGATATCTAATCCGCAAAAAAAAAAAAAAAAAGTGTTCGTTCTCGGTTCAAGGCGTTGTCAAAGAGTTTCTAGATGGATTTTGGAGAGGTTTATGCCCAGCAGTGGGACATTAAGCCTAAAGAAAAAAAACTAAAATTCTCTATGAATTTGTCTAATAAAGAAACTCAAAGAGTCCGTTATTATTCATCGCAATAACTATACTTATACATCGAAGTCTAAAGCATTATGATGTGTAGGAAAATGGAAGCAACCCCCAAAATATAAAATAACAGGAACTTCAAAATTAATTTCATAGTTATCAAGATCTTTTGAGAAACCGTTATTTACATTGTTCTTTAAATAACATGTAGGTATTAGATATGAGAACGTTGCTACGATTGAAGAATAGCCTTTTGTTTAAAATAATCTGAAATACTTCTTAACAAAAGAGTAACTCGGAACAAAAGAAACAGTCGTTAAATAAGACCATCTTAATTAAGACTAGATTGTTTAAGTTGTAAGAATATAATAGTAAAATGATAACAAAAGATTAAAAGAAAACGTACACAGTTGTATACCTCTGAGCTTTAAAGTTCATAGTTTTTACCCCACAATGAATCAGTTCAACATTAGTGCAGCCTTCGCGAACATTAGCGGCCGTCCAAGATGTTCTCCGTTCTTCCTGCACTTTTATTTTTCATACATTTTACTTCAACCATGAGTGAAAACCCACTACTAATGACAACTGGAAATTCTGGACAAATTACAAAAACAGCTGAATGCGTTTTAAAACTCTCCGCTAAATATTTCGTTGAGAAAAAAGCTCTAAGTGGCAGCATCGTGATAATCAACATCAACTCTTATACGTCCACTACACAAGGACTATTATTGCAAACTGTACACAGCGGTATCAAATATTCTATTATGGTAAAAGATTCTTTTTACCCGCATGCAAACGCTTCACATTTCCCTGAGAAAGCGAAAAATTATATGTTGATTTTGGAAGAGAAATCTGAACTGGAGAGAAATATACTGCAATTGAACAAATTGCCAACTTGGAATCCTCTTGCTAAAGCTATAGTATTTTATCAGTTGAAATATAACGACACCGCAGAGGAGACGGCTATGGAATTCATTAACGAACTTCGACATTACAAGTTGTTTAGAACAATCGTGTTTATTTATGACGAATATAATGATGTGGTTATATCTTACACTTGGAGACCGTACAGCGACACTAATTGTGGCGGGAAATGTGACTCTGTATACATATTAGACCGGTGTACAAATAACACAATTTATGAGTTTCAAAAACAGCACGAAATGTTCCCTTCAGACATGAAAGGCTGTCCTTTGGTGGCTTATGCCGTCATAGCTGAGCCATACGTAATGCCTTCAGTAAGAAAGCTTACTAATACATCGTTTCAAGACGCCTACGAGTTCGCAAAGGGCGGAGAAATAAACCTCGTGAAAATTATAAGCCAATTCACAAACATGTCGTTAATAACTAGAACATCAGAGATTCAAGAAAACTGGGGCGAAGTCTACCAAAATGGAACTGCTACAGGAGCTTTTGAGGTGCTGAGGAATGAGTCAGCCGACCTGGTTATAGGAAATGTTGAAGTGACGAGGATACTTCGAAAGTGGTTTCATCCAACAGTGAACTATTTACAAGATGAAATGACGTTCTGCTTACCGAAAGCTGGTCAAGCGCCTACCTGGGACAATCTCGTCATCATATTCCAATGGACTACATGGGTCGCTACATTCTGCAGCCTTGTGATAATGGGACTGATGTTCCACGTCTTCTACTATAGAGAGCACAGTAAAGCGACAAGATGGCCGACAAATTCCTTGCTGATGACGTTCAGCATGCTCCTAGGCTGGGGTGCCACCTTCAAACCGAAAAGCGCCACGTTCCGGATTCTAATTTTCGCTTGGCTCTGTTTCAGTATAAACATGGGGATATCATACGAATCGTTTCTCAGAAGTTTCCTAATGCACCCGCGATTTGAAAAGCAGATAAGTACTGAGGCGGATCTTATACTGTCTGGAATTCCGCTGGGAGGTAGAGAGATTTATCGGTCTTATTTTGAGACTAATAACGCGAGTTCGTTTTATTTATATCGCAAGTACAATTCGACTACATTTTCGGAGGGTGTAAGACGGGCAGCTTTGCAGAGAAACTTTGCCGTCGTTTCGTCGAGGCGTCAAGCCGTCTACCAAGACCAGAAATTGGGTAAAGGGGCGCCATTAATTTACTGTTTTCCTGAAAGTAATAACATGTATAAGTATGGGGTTGCTATTCTCACGAGGCGTTGGTTCCCTATGCTTGAGAGGTTTAACAATATTATACGTAGTGTGTCGGAGAATGGTTTGATTGATAAATGGATGAATGAGCTTCTGATCCATTCTGGTAGTTCTGAAGATACGAGTACCATAGTGCCTCTAAGCATTCAGAATTTACTAGGCGCCTTCATGTTCATAGGTTTCATGTATGCAGCTAGTATTGTTATTTTCTTAGGAGAAGTAGCTATTGGTGTTATCCAAAAAAGAAAACTAGGTAGACATAGAAAGGTAGTATTTAAGCGTTCACGTTAACCTTTTTATTTAACATCAAAGAACGACTTTGTAATTATTGGAAAACATACAAATATACACACATGCATACAACACACCAAAATTGCACATCAAAATACGGGTTATTCTACAGATCCCCATTGAGAATCCCCATTGAAGTCTCATATTATGTAGAGCTAGTAGATAATGTAAATGGTTTAAAATATAAAAAAACAAACAAACAAATAAACCATGAAGTTTTTATTTCTTATGGAAGTTAGGGACTCATTGATATTTTGTTGATTATGAATATTCAATCATCTAAATAATGCCGGTTTGTATTTACTAATGCGTGGTTGTAAAATATATTTCTACTATAATTTCTGTAGGCATTGGCTTCATAGTACTTATCTATTAAAATACTTTAGAATCAAGCCTTTTAACTAATGAGCCTAGTACCCCGGGTGCCAGATGGCAAGTTAAAAGCGTCTACGAGAATGGTTCATGCTGGTTAATCAGCCCCTCGAGCTCAGCCGGTGAACATGTTGTTTGATGTTTTATACAGCAAAAAAAGAGAATTTCTCATGGTCGCGTATTTGTTCAAAAAGTTGCGTTCGTTTAGCAATACAAAGTATATATATACCTATATTTAATTTTCATAAACCATATAATTAATTTTATATTACTGAGTTATCGTGATTATTGTTTTGAGGAAATACACCAAAGGTCAAACAGTCAGCCGCAGAAAAATGAGTAGTACCTACATGGAATTTATATTTACCTACTTTAGCTTACGCATTTGTCATGCCATTCACACGAATGTGTAAACGTTGTACTTATTATATTCAATTCATCATCTACAGCATCCTCCTGTCCCTATTCCAATTTATACAGCGTCAGCGCCAGTCAGTACAGCATCTTATTTTTTTTAGGGTTCCGTACCAAAATGGTAAAAATGGAACCCTTATGGTGAGACTAAGTCTGTCTGTCTGTCACAGCTGGATATCTCAAGAACTACTAACGCTATCAACTTGTTTGGAATAGTTTTAGATGACATTTGCCCAACTATTTTGCAAATAAGAAAGAAATCTAAATATATGGATATTTTTTGCAACAGGGACTGAAAGGAGGTCTGAAAATTCGAATTGGGGTTACTGGGGCATGTGGGGTATCACATGAAAGAGCGCAGTTTGCACATTCTCAAACATTTTTTCTTTTTTTTTTTGCCATATTTTTTTTTAATGAAAAATTTAATAAAAAAATACCGTTCTCTGCAAACTTCGAAGATAAGGGGGGTTATCTCCGAAGTTTGCAAAGAGAAAAATCTGAAATTATTCTATGTGATAGAAGTTTATTTAAAGATTACAGGAAAAATAAAAAGGAGTCTCTAAATACACACTTTTTCAGAAATCATCAACAAAAATTACATTAGTTCCACCATCGGTCAAAAGATGGCGCTGACATAAAACTGCAATATTCTACACCGCAGTGCACAGTGTTAAAATTCTCTGATGAATATAGGCCTCGCCGATGAAAATTTAAAAACTTATGATGGTATGCAACCCTCGGTGCGCTAGTCCAACTCGCTCTTGTTTCTGAATGGGCCCGCTCTTGACCTCCATCCTCCATCACGCCTGGTCGAAAGCGATGGATGAGGTCTATGATAGAACGAGCGTGCCCAGAAGATGCCTCAGGCACTGGAACTCCCACAAACGACGAATTCGACGAAACACAGCAGGTTGCTTGACGCCGGACTCCGGTGGGGGGGTGGTCGCAAACCAGGCGGGCGTTAGCTCTACCACCGCAAGGGAAGAATTTTCCAGTCAAATAAGGTGTTGGGTGTGACTGTCCAGGATGCGCCGAGCGCTCGGTTCAGTTGAGTAACTGGCGGAACAAACTGCGCTACACGAGGATTCTTCTTCCAGGTAGTTTACGTATTAGGTGAGTACCTATACACTAGAGCATTTACATGTAACGTTCTTACGAATGGTACAATGCAGGCAAAAGCTCAGTTTCCAAAAACTTTTCCATGTATTGTAACGTTCGACGAGCATTTGACCTGTAACATTTCTTTCTACCTTGCGTTAAACAAGTGGGAGTCGGACTCGCGCACCGAGGGTTCTGTACTTTGTATGTAAATAGTTTATAAGGGGTGTTTTTTTATGTACCTACAAATTTACGGTTTTCAGATTTTTTCCTTTACTTGTGCTACATGATCTTGCTTCTTGCCAAATTTCATGATTCTAGGTCAACGGGAAGTACCCTATAAATTTTGATTCCCTTGAGCGTGTGAAATATACGTTTTTTGCGGCATAAACTGCCGTATCTTTTTTTACGTTATGTGTTTTATTTTTTCACAGCTTCAAGAGACCTGAGTATATGGTTTTAATTTCAACTCGATACTTCCACGCGTTCCCGAGATAAACGGTATTGACAGACAGACTGACGGACGGACAACAAAGTTATCCTATAAGGGTTCCGTTTTTTCCTTTTGAGGTACGGTAACTAACGGAAACTACTAAATGGCGAATGCTCGATGTTCTGTTACAAGTAAATGCTCTAGTCTATGCTCACCTTACTACGTATATTATCTCAAATCCTCCAAAGTGACATTTAATCTTCTAAACACTGACACAGTTTCATAACGTCACGGCTGCCATTATTATTTCGTCAATTAGGGAATGTGATCGTCAGTGCAAACCGCATCCGTGACGTCACATGTCAACGCTAATTCCGAACATTTCTCTCATAGCACTACCAACATACCTACACATTTTGCACTCAATAATTATCTGTATAACACTTAAGAGCATTCATTTAAGGTTGTAATTCCAACGGCAAACGTTTCTAGAGTTGTTAAATGAAAACCTGACATTGTTTGGTGCTAAATTGAGTGTTAGTAAGTAGTAATAAAGTGGTTGTTTTAGTTAAGCGTTTAATTTACTTGAAATAAGTTTATAATTTACCCAAATGTGGAACTTAAGTATGAGTTGTAGGTTTAAAGTTCGAACCCTGACAGGCACTTTACTTGTGTATTTAATTTCATCACCACTGCTCTCAAAATGGTGAATGAGGAAACCAGTATGTGCTAGAACCATAAACTCGAAGACATATTATGACATCCACCAACCCGCACTGGGACCGCGTGAAGGATTACAGCCCCAATCCCCCTCGAAGAGAGGAGGCCTGTGTCCCAGCAGTGGGAACATTATAGCCTGAGTAATGAGTATGAAATGACTGATGATATGATGTATGAGTTTCTGAGTAATGTGGGAAAACTTTTCGAACAGGATCCCGCCGTTTTGCCGAAAAGATTTTGCAAAAATTTCACTACCCAAACAAATTATTGCAACCTTGTTTTACATCAATGATGCAATGTTTGGAATGATTTTAGTACCTACGCACATTTGGTAAAATTTTTACTAGGCCGAATATTATCAAGGATAATTTCATTTAGGCATTTGATCTTTAATCAAATGATTTATTATTACAGCAAACAATCTTTAGACAATAAACATTTAGTCAAATGATTTGATAAGAAACAAATGTATATAGACAAAATATTTTTTTTTTTGGAATCACGGTTTTACTTACATAATCACTTTTTTAATTACATTGCAAGGTTGCGGTCGGCGACGTAAGATGCAAGAGCGAGCGAAGGGCACCCCGAGGTTCGGTTTTGTTAGGTTACTTTAAACCCTTTTCACAGAAATAAGAGCCCAGCGAAGCAGGGCTCCGTCGACATTGGATGCAAGAGCGAGCGAATGAGAATACAAATACCTTTACCTCACATCATATTAAACAGGGCCAATTGAAATCATAAGCAGACATAACAGACAGAGAAATATTACGACGACGCGCGACGGTACTAAATATTTGACTTATTTTATTTTGCGTTAAATATGCTATACCAACTGAAATATTTGACTAAATTAAAATTGGTAAAAGTACTATTTGGTAAGCAAGTTATTGTTTAAACAATCACTTGCCAAACATTAGATTTTTTGAGAAAAGTTTTGCTAAAAGTAATGATTTGGCAAATGAAATTATGCGAAAAATGGTTTGGGAAGTGATATTTTGGCAATTTCTTTTCGATGAAACAAGGGAGACCCTTTTCGAACATATGGAACGATGGATTAGCAATATCCTTCAAAATTATTCACATTATGATTGATGGTACAACGACGCGCTGACGCAATTAGGATCAATCATCATCTGCCTAGCCTTTTCCCAACTATGTTGGGGTCGGCTTCCAGTCTATCCGGATGCAGCTGAATACCAGTATTTTATATGGAGCGACTGCCTATCTGACCTACACAACCCTGTTACTGGGTAATACGATACCCCTTGGTAAAACTGGTTGTCAGACTTTCGGGCTTCTGACTACCCGTAACGACTGTCAAAGTTCCACGAATGACAGCCGGGACCAACGGCTTAACGTGCTTTCCGAGGCACGGAGGAGTCACGGTATGTAAAGATGGTCACCCATCCACAAACCAACCAAGTAGAATCAATATGAGTCACGAGCACCAATAAATTATGTCAACACTTGACAACTTTAAATTGCCATTTATTCACGAAATAACGAATGCAACGTTGAAATACGACACTTTACATATACCTATGGATTCGAAAATACTATGTTCCATACCATAATCAGCCTATAATGTTCCCAATGCTGGGACACTAGCCAAAAAAATAAAAAATAAAGGAGTAAATCGACTTTGAATAAAGCCACGTGTATACTTTAGTGTGTACTTTTGCTGGTGACTGTACATTAAGAAAATAAAACTTGATGTTATTTTAACGAGAGCCACGTGTACCCCACTTCCTGCTCTGTTTATCCCGCAAGGGAAAACAAGCTTGAATATATCTCATAAGCGAACTCCTCAATGCACCATTTATGCCAGTATCAGTTAATGTCATGGATATAATACTCATTTCATATTATATCGTGTATATTGTATCATTAGAGCGATTTAAAGCGCCACTGGTATATTGACGCTTTGGGAAGGTTGCGGATAAACTATGAATTTGGCTGTTTTAAATAAAAAGCCAAGGTAACCGACATAGCCCGAAGAATTGCCAAACTTAAGCAGTGGGCAGGGCACATTGCTCGCAGAACAGATGGCCGATGGGTCGAAAGGTTCTGGAGTGGCGACCGCGTACCGGAAGACGTAGCGTTAGAAGGCCTCCTGATCGACCGATGACCTGGTGAAGGCCACTGGAATCCGCAGGATGCGATAAGCACAGAACCGGTCGAAGTAGCGGTGCTTGAGTGAGGCCTATGTCCATCAGTGGATGTTTTCGGCTGAAATGATGAATGATGAAATAAAAACAAAATTGACTCAAAATCCGAAATCGTTATTGAAACTAAACCTACTTACCTTAGTTCCGAATTTAAACTTTTTAAACTTTATAATTACAGAAGGCAGCCCCGAAAATATTAACTTGGAAGTTACTTAATTTAAAACTGACAGTTCCTGAACACCTTGTTATTTTTCTTTGAAAACCATTTCACTACTGGCGGTTGTTTGTCAGGTCAGCTCTGTACTTGACCTCGTAGGAGTTATCAAGGGTTAAAACCGTTTCAATTATTTCTCAATATTTTCTCGGCTGGCTATATTTTTTTCTTTCATCTTCCAATGCGTCTCTTGTTCGTGATTCCATTCCTTCAGACAATCAGGAGCATCAGTGTTTTATCAGGGGATTAAATATCATTTGCTACTATGTTCTGTTATGTTTCTTTATCACACTAATATTGGCGAAATTTTGTGAGTGTGGGAGTGTGTTTGTGTGTTTATATGTTTGTTACTTCTTCACGCTCAAACGGCTGGACCAATTTTGATAAAATTTAGTATAGAGGTAGCTGATACCCTAGATTAACATATAGGCTACTTTTTATCCCGATATTCCCACGGGATCGACATTTACGCTTGTGAAACCGCGGGGCGCAGCTAGTATAGTATAAAAGTGTACTTAAACATATGCCCCACAAAACCGTTATTCACAAGTGTTTCGAAACCAAATAGAATAATCGCCGTCATTTGTTTGATCAACTAAAGATAACTAATTTCGTAATAATGCTACGCACACACGGTTTTTGGCACAGATGTACTCTATTTAGTAACTCGACTAAAGAACATGGAACGCAAGCAATACTCCCATAGACAAAATTACGAAAAATTAAATACTGAGGCGTGGAACGTGCTTGCTGTCACAATTTTTTCCGGGTCTAGATCAGGACTGGGTCAAAAAGCGGATGTGCACACGAGGCAGAATCGGGGACGTTCTCATCCAAACGGATAATAAGTTAATTAATATTTCAGATTTCACTGTCTATCACTATCCCGTATTCAAGGTTTTTTAGACATTCGAGTTCAGTAGTCATCACTATAATTTTGCCAACAGAGAGGCTTAGAATAAGAGGTCTTTTAAAAAGTCTAAATCAACCCTTTACCAACAACATAAACATATTTACGAAGCCCTATAGACTTAAAGTGAAGCAAGATATGTCCCTATTAGGGTTACAAAATATAACGCCCATTCTCTGTAATGGTCCCGTAGGGAAATGCGCAATATTCGAACTGAAAACGAATTTCAGACACGTCGCCCGTTTAGACGTAATTCTTAGTTGTCTACGTGTTATATTGGGAGTACTGAAGTTACATAATATAGGGTGAAATATTAAGGTAAATTGTATTATGTAATGTTTACCCATTCGTTATGTTATTTGCTTTTTAGGGTTCCGTAATCAAGACACCTAATGTCTGGACTTTTAAAGAGACTGTGACCTCTGAGTTTGTTTCGGGCTTTCTTATCAGAGTAGTCAGGTAGGAAAGGGCCTCATCTAGTTTAAAAAATATGATTGATGTGTAAAAGTGTTTGTACAAACCTACTTCAAGAAATAGAATCATTTATCAAATGTAAAAAAAGATGAAGAAAAGAAACGATTGATAGACTGTGTGAAAGATGATAAGGCTAGAAAGGGAATGACTACCGAAGTACCGAGATGACGTCTAGTAGATAAATTAAATAAATTAGGTTATGGACAAGAGAATGATGATGAGTCAAATGGCAAATACGGAACCGTTACCTATGATTTCGTCACGTCCGCGTCCGTCTGTCCATCCGACCGGATGATCAATAGCCATTTAGTACTATTATGTCCCTTAATTTTGAAAACCCCTTTCTGATATTTGCCGGTATGTAGAATAATTTTACGGGTAGTCGAAAGTCTGACAACCAGTTTTACCAAGGGGTACCGTGTTTCCTAGTAACCGGTCAGATAGGCAGTCACTCCATTTAAAATAATAAAGGTCATAGCACACGTATCAAACCGGAAAGGGATCGCCACCGTATCAACTCGAGCCGTTAAGTGTTCTTTGTATGAAACTCCCTATTGCAACGCACACTAATCGGAATCGTAACCTAATCGCCTCGCATCGGGACAAGCTCACGAACCACGGTGCGGTGCGTTACGTCTCTTCGTCCACCCTTGCCCCTCTCACCTCTCCGGCCTGCCTGCTGCACCATCTACCAGCGGTCGGCGAGCCGTAAGCGCGGCGTCACCTAGCCTTAGCCGAGTCGACGTATCGAAGCTTCTAATCCGTTCTGGTTACGTGCTTTCGTTAGGTTGACGCCTGTTTGACGGCGAGGCGAAAGGCGATACGGTGCCGATCCCTTTCCGATTTGATACGTGTGCTTTACGAAAAATACCTTTAACCTGCAATATGAAAAGTCTAGGTGGATGAAAATAATGTTTGTATTGTGTGTTTTTTTCTTTTTATAATATTATCTTAATCTAAGCTTTCAATATCCTCAAAATAAATGGAGGACATTGTACTCATCATTATGAACAACTTTTAATGTGGGACCAAACCTGAAATCGCGAAAAAAAATCAGCTGTTCCCTACATTTTGACGAAGAAGATGAATCTTAATATAACTTTAAATTTTTATGCGTAGAACGTAAGCCCTCGAGGCAATTCTGTGACGGAAAATGACGAGCCATTGAACACGTTGTAAATAAACAGGCTTCAATATTGTAGGTAGGTAACCAATAAGGAAATTAATAAACCTTCATAAAGTACTTCTAATAAAATATACTGAAAATAAATACGTGCTGAATTTAAAGCAACCTATTTCTTTATTACCGAACATGTTTTTAAAATAAATGTTTAAATGGTAAACGCTTTATACTTAAAGGTAAAATCTCTGTAATCTTTTCAGCTATAAAGTTTTTGGATCGAAGTTCTATAACAGAGCTTGCGGTAGGAATAAACTTGAAGAAATCGTCACGTAAAGAAAAAGCGTTATGCTCCATGCGACTTTTTTACACAAAGTCAAAGCATTTATTCCAAACTAGCTGTGCCCGCGACTTCGTTCGCGTGGATGTCGGAACACAATAATGTGTCGCTTAGGAAAGGTGTAAAAGGAAAAATCTTCCGATCTTGTCTGGTAACGCTTCCCTTGCCTGGGGTTCTCAACCATAGCCCTTTCGACTGCACAGCAGTCACTGCGTCTTCAGGGTTCATAATGACAATGCGACGAAGTTTTCTTAGAGAGTTTTCGTAAGGAGACACATAATAGAAAGAGACAGATAGAGATAGTTTTTATGGTTTTCGAGGGTGCTGATGCCAATAGTGAGGAGAAAATGAAAATCCAACATGGTGCCTGCGAAAATTTTAAAATTTTCATCATGGGTGTCGTTTTTAGTTAGTGTGTTACGCAAAAAACGCAAGCGTGGCCTTTGTTTGCCACAACTACCATGAAACGTCTCTACTTTGTACCGAACATTAATTACGCCCATGTACTACAGGATATGATAGGCAAGGGATAGGAGGATAGTGACGTAGGTTGCACACACACAAACACACACACACAAGGAATGAAGATAAGTTCCCACTAATGATGAGCCACACACCACGCCACTTAGTTGACAACTGTATGTCAGGGCAGGTGGCACCATGGTCTAGTTAAAACGGTGATTAAAATTGTACATGGATAAAAAGATCAGATTTATTAAAAGTGCGCAGTGCTGCACACTCCTATTTCAAGTTAAACAAAAATATCTACTTTATTTCAATGACGTTTAAGTTGATTTCAGAGTGGCTAGTAGGTACCTACTATTGATAAAGTTATAAAAATGTTTGAAGTTGTAGCGTAAACTGAACTCTATTGTGTAGGAATTAAAGTTATTTTTCCATTAATTCATATTTGTTTGCATTTTTGGCAAATAAATCGCTAATGCAGGATAGGTTTAAACTACGACTGTTGAAAGGAAAAGTCTTCGATCAAAAAGTTGTACGCTCAACCGCACGTCCGTGGCAACACTTGTACGACAAAAACGGCAGTCAATGCTACGATATGAAGGCGTTGTTACTGTCAAATGGTCATCATCCACGTTCAGTTGACTATTCTGTTATAGATTAATTAACAAAGAGAATTCACAGATGACGATGCCGAAAGACATTCGACACAATTATGGACGGATAGCACTTCTAGCAATCATGTTGATTGGCTTTTCTTTTTACGACTGTAAGTGATACAGTGAACTTGGAGAATAACAAAGAAACAACGAAGGTAATAAAAACTCCTCTTCACATAATACTCAACGTATTTATCACCAAAGCTGGTCGTTTAAATCTCTAAAACCATCTTCATGCACTCCGTTAGTTAACCCTTAACCTCCGTTCCCATCTAATCCAGCTAACGCCAGTTAACCAACAGTGCCACCTAGCTTTCTGTAACAATTCATCTCGGCGTACGTTTGAAACTGACAAGTGCCTCCGAAGCCATTTGTTATAGCTAACCAACGATATATTCACGACTTTTTACGGACGGAGTCGAGCAGCGCCGAATGACATAATTTATGAGAGCATTAAAGTACGTTATGTCATTTTTATGTTTGTCTTTGTGGTTTTTTTTTGTGAATTTGGAATTAAAATTGCTGATGATAAAATGATAAGTGATCTTTACAACGTGTAAAGTTGTCTTAATCATAAGATCTACTTACAGAAATGAACATCATTTCATAATGATTTATGAGAGTGTACCTTGTGTTTAATAATAATAAAAATGATTCCCAAGTTACAAAATCAAAATATTTTATTTCACATAAACCTACATGGGCACTTGTGAAACGTCAGAAGCTAGGTGCACGGTTCCAATTGGTCGTTTCCTATGGAGAAGAACCGGCAAGAAACTCCACGGTTACTCTTTTTAAAAATAATTGGCTTTTACAATGTTTCGACTTTTCACTGAAAGTCCACTATGGCTATATTTTTAGCAGTTCATATATCGTGATTATTTTGATAATAAACTTCATCAAAATCCCGGATAAAACGGTAATTGCAGTAAAACTATGGATTCCATATTTCTTGAATACGTTGAATGAATGAATCAATATCTTTATTACAGATATCATATCTCTTGATATCTTTATTATTCTTTTTTTTATCTTTATTTCATTTTCTTTATTTGATAGCTTTATTTTTGTTACAGTTATAACGTAGGTACCCAAGAATATCTATCTATGTACCTAAAACTACATTCTTACAAATACATAAATTTTAATTCTAACGTGTTAGTAGGTTTGAATCTTACAAAGGACCAGTTTCTAGAAATCCTAGAAACTGGACCAAAAACTCGAAACATCAATTTTGAAGATTGCAAATCCAATTTCACCTATCGACAGTACTGACGATCGATCAGACATCAAACGTCCAGTCATCAAACTTCACGATGTCACAAGTGTCACGACTACTCACTCCTTCAAGTTCAAACTATGACGTCAAACACTTCAATCAAACCATCCTCTATACTTCTGTCAGAAATACGGAGTCTAAAGCAGGACGTCCCAGCATAGTTGGCAGTCTAAAATTAAAAACAGCACATGCGGTATACCGACTAAGTAAAGAAACGTCAGTCAAAGACCACCTACCGTGTGACACTTGGGCTCAGCCATTCATCTTTATTCACTGAAAACCACCTTAACCAATGCGATTTCCACTATCTCTATGTACGTCACAACAGGGTTGAGTTTTGCGTGTGTTTGGAAAAGGTAACTTTGTGCCAAGGAGACGAGTAATTTATAGAGGGAAACAGTGCTCCGTAGCGAGCTTGTGTTGTCTGCTCATCCACCTTTTGTAAAAGGGATGAAGGTTTGTATATTTAGTGCGATTGTGTCTGAAATGCAGTGGTATCGTTTGATTTGCGGTTCTCTTGATTAATTTGCTTGAAGCGAAATCTATTTGAGTAATTATTTACTATGCTGTGTGAATTTCTGGAATAGTTTGAGGGGACTTAATATAATTAGTTTGTCATCTTGTTGTTTGTTTGAATGGGAAGGGAATGGGTAGGCTTGGGAGTTATTGGTTTACACAGTATTCTATCTGTGATGCGAAGCATATTGAATTTCCTTTCTTTGATATAGATATTTATACGGTCATATCGAATGTTTACCGACTTGGAGTTTCGTTACTGCCGGTCGATTCTGTAAAATCTCACCGTGAAAACTAAGGTGAAGTGAGTTGGTTTTTGCTAGGAATTGCCACTATTGACAGCTCACTCCATGCTCACTTCACCTAAGTTTTCACGGTGAGATGGTTGAAGAATCGCACTGCTGAAGGTGTTATTCAGGGTGTTTAGAAACTGACTGCAAAGCTTTAATGGAGTGATAGTTGACACCATTTAGAGCATTTTTTACCATACATGTCTTAGACGAAACACGTTTTTTTTTATATTCTTAACATACATTATTATTACTTACAAACTTATAGTCAAAAATAACATACCAACTTTAACTGGGAAAAAATCGTCGAATGACAGCCGGGACCAACAGCTTTACGTGCTTTCTGAGGCACGGAGGGGTCTCGACATGAAATGGTCACCCATCCGAGAAATGTCCGTGGCAAACGTAGGTTCAATTTTGACTGACCCGTCTGGCTGTTATTATGTAGCCACGAGCCCCTACTACAGTGTGATATGTGTTGACTGCCCTGTTGGTCTCGTGGTTGCAAGCGCGACTGCTGAGCGTGGGGTCCTGGGTTCGATTCCCGGGTCGGACAATGTGATAATGGGTTTTCCATTAGGAATTTCTTGGTAACAGTCCGGAGTTTGGAAGTTGGCGGTTTAATACCCCCGTGCCTCGGAAAGCACGCAAAGCCGTTGGTCCTGCGCCTGATCTCTCCCCGGTCGTGTCGGATTGCCGTCCCATCGGACTATGAGAGTAAAGGAACAGAGAGTGCACCTGTGTTTAGAGGATTATATCCAAGATAAGAATGTTTGGAAACATGCTGGTCCTGCTCCATAGGACAATCTAAAAGTCTAGACAAAATCAAACTTGTTCCTAATTTAATTTATATATATATTTTTAATTATGACATCTTATTCTAATTCAATTTTACAATCTGCGACTGCAGTGGCTCACACACTTGTTAAAGTTCAACTACTTTTGCATTTTTTCATTTTTCTTTTTTTTTCTATCACTTATTTGATTTACCTGTCATTGCTTAATTTTTAATTCTTTTTACCTTTTGTGGTAGACTAATTTTATTATGGGTGCATCGTGTTCACATATAAATTTTATTATGTATACAAGACCTTGTAAAACATTTTTAAAAGAGTAACGGTGGAGTTTCTTGCCCATTCTTCTCCATACGAAAATTACCTTTTCGAATGGGCGACTAGAATCATTTCTATTTAGTTTTTTTTTGACGTTCAAAAGTGCCTTTAATGTGCCTATTTGAAATAAATGATTTGACTTTGACTTTGACTTTGCGCACACATTTGTGCACTATAATATCTCCTACGTACCTGCGTATCTAATCTCCATTGAGATTGGCCACCGTGACCGAAAACCGTCGGGGAGGCTATTAAATACAGTGTGATATTAGAGAGATATCATAAAAAGCGTCGATGACACGCTAATCGTCATAAATATGGCGAGCACTCGGGAACGCGTGTATTATTCAGGAGGAGACATTAACATAAATTGAGCTGCGCTTAGGCGCGGCACACACTGCCGCAATATAGGACGGTAGTTAGGACATGGGTTTTAGGAGGTGTTGTGGGAGTTAGGTGCTGTTGTTTAGCTAATGGGACTTAATGGAGTTAAGAGCGAACTTCATTCTGCTTAAGCAGGATGCAAAGGTCTAAAAAGTGACTTAAGAACATTTTCTAAACATCTTATTTAAAAAAAGATAGCTGGAAATCTCTGTTTCTATGGAAAATTGAAAATCGGTCTAATTTGGCTGTAACACTATTTTCCGAAAATGTTCCTAAGTAACTTTTTAGACCTTTGTGCGTACGAAGTTTCATTGCGGGACTGACAGAGCGCAACAGCCGATGCTACAGGTACAGGCAGCGGTATTGGTCAAACTATAGCTGACCATAGTTTAGCAACATTGATCCTCAATATCAACTAAAGACAACACTGTTGCTGCCTCCAACTAAGATGCATCAACCCACATCACTGCCCAACAGCCCAGTAAAAGATAAAACCGCACCATTTTATCTCTTCGACCAAATTCCCCGCACTAAAACCCCGATATTCACTAACAATAAAAAGTGCAGATAACCAGCAGAGAGCACACTAACCCCGGTCTACACATATCCTTATGCAATATTCCGTTTCAAAATTTTACACTTTGCAACGGTTTTGCGCTGTAAAATTTTACTGGCGCGGCGGCGCGGGAACCCGATGTTTTACCCGTTGCGGGAACAACTTTTATATTATTCTCGGGCTGATGTAGTAAATATCGGTGGAATTTAGCGTTTGACGCGTAAATGTTATCTTTTATTAATTTTATGAAGAGTCTGTAAGGTGGAATGAAATTTGGATTGGTTTAATTTGGTTTATTTTTTATTAGAAACTAGCTGCGTCCCGCGGTTTCACCCGCATAAGTTACGATCCCGTAGGAATATCGCGATAAAAAGTATCCTATATGTTAATCCAGGGTGTCAGCTACCTCCATACCAAATTTTATCAAAATTGGTCCAGCCGTTTGAGCGTGAAGAAGTAACAAACATATAAACACACCCCAACACACCCCCACATACACACACTCACAAATTTTCGCCTTTATAATATTAGTGTGATTATTTAAAGATGGTGTAGATGGCTACACCATCTTTAAATAATCACACTAATATTTTTTAATTTAATTTGGTCAGTCCATACTGACCAAATTAAATCCGCAGTGGGTGATCCCTTGTATGAGTGCACAAAAAATACCAGGAAACGGAGTAGGTGGTGGGAAATCGTGAGGTGAATCACATCAGCCCCTAGACAAGAAAGTAGGTACATGAAGACCACGACCACTCTGCCAAGAGTGCTACGAAGAAGAAGAAGAAGATGTCCTGTAAAATCATCATCTTCCTGCCCTTATCTCATGTTACTTGGGGTCGGCGCAACACGTTTTCTTCTTCCATTCTCCCCTGTCAACCGTCACGCTATCATTCACTTTTGGGGAGGCCTGCATCCAATTGCGTAACAAAATTTCACAATCGGAAGGATTTCGAAAGAAATTCCTAATCCAAATTGCTTCAAAATATTTGACGGAATAACTCTTGAAAACTTCGTCTGCTCGAAAACGTAAATAATGCAATGAATGTTGTCGAATTGTCAAAATGAAGGGAATCGTAATTACCTCGATGTTCTTCAACAATTGACAGACATTATAAACAATGTCAGGAAAATAATGAAAATTTTATTATTTTATGACAAACAACAACATTGCGCAAGTGATTTGGCACTAAAACAAAATAACATCACAAGAAAGGCAGCAGTGGTTTTATTTGGATTACTATCAATTGCTTGTCTTTGAATTGTCAAATAATTAACTATTAGTTGACCCAGTTGACCATTAGTTACTATTTTTAACAATTTGACATAAAACCGGCCCTTAGTCATTTCATTCCCCTCCATTATTTCCCATCTGTAAAATTATACCCATTGATAAAAAAGTAGATTATTTGGTAGGTCTGGAATATTATTATAATGATGAATATAAAGTTAATGTTAAAAATAAGTACAACACACGTAGGGTTAGAGAGAACAAACGGGTTCAACCACAGATAACAAACTATTATGGTAAGAGAACATCTAAGTATTTGGTACCTAAAGTGTTTAACAAAATAGATTTATTAAGAGAAAAAGTAAAAATTAGCAAAGGATCACTTAAAACGAAATTGAAAAACATTATGTTAGCAAACATAACTGAACAAACTTAGCTGAATAAAGTCTATTCAAACTTATGTTTCAAATTAATATTATTTCAAGTTAAACAAATATCAACTGTATGTAAATGGTAATTAAGTTAATATTAGACTGACTAGCACTATTGAAAAAGTATAAAAAAGTTTGAAGTTGTAGTGCAAATTGAACTTTAATGTGTAGGGTTTAAAGTTTAAATTTGTTTTTCCTTAAACTCAGATTTTTTTACAGGTTTGGCAAATAAATAGCGAATGCAGATCACATTGTATAAATTAAATTAGTCTAGCACTATTGAAAAGGTTATAAAGACGTTTGAAGTTGTTAGTGTAAACTGAACTATACTGTGTAGGGTTTAGAGTTATTTTTCCATAAACTCATATTTGTTTACATTTTTGGCAAATAAATTGTGAATACAAATTACATTGTATAAAAATAAGGCTGATATAATTCTGTTATACTAATATGAAACCATATTAGTATAACAGAATTATAAGTTTATGTAGTAGTAGGTAGTTATTTAATAAGGTGGTGCATTGTTATGTGAAAGAGCGCCTCTCGCCATCAAACGTAAAAGTTTGGCGAGTTTAGATTTAAGTTACACCTCTGTATTTTGAATAACATTAAATAAATTATTATTAAAAAAAAAAAAAAACATTAAATTTGAACCCAATTATTATTATTATTATAAGCCTGTGTTGTCCCATTGCAGGGCAAAGGCATCCCTTCCCTCCTTTAAGAAGGAGTCCAGCTCATCCCGCCATCTCTGTCTGGGTCTATCACGCAATCGCATTGGAACCTTGGGTTCAAATTCTGCAGGAAACGACTACAGGAAAAATACAAACACCTTACCATTTGAATGACACCATAATTCTCTTTTTTTTTGGTGCACGATTGAAATCGTCATGGACTTCCTCCATCGTGGGGGTGCCATGCCGGGACTCCTACCAGCTAAAACCACCGCGGTATTCCACCTCTAACTATGGGGGTAACTATGGGGTGCGGGATTCGCATAAGCATTCAGCCTTAATAAATTCAAATCTTTCATTAAACTTAAGTTGTGCCAGAAAGCCTTTTATACCGTTAAAGATTATATTGAGGACAAAAAGGCTTGGGATTGAGCTGCTTCCAATTTCTGCATTTTGAATGATTTTTTTCTTTTTTATAAACACATTGACATTGATGTTTTTTTTTTTTATACAATTACATTTGCTTACTTTGTAAAGTATAATATATTATTTTTTCATTGTGAATGTGAAGACGATGTGGGTCATTTTACATAATTATATATTTTTTTTATTATTCTCTCTGTTCTGTTAGTTTTTTTTTTTCATGGTCTGGCAGTTTGAGTAATTTATGTGGCCTACCCAAATGTCCTTTCTTTGGTATTGTTCGTCGAATCGTTGAGCTCCTTAAGTCTTGAGTTGAGCTGCACGATTTTTGACAAATGCGTGCACTGACTGGACAGGTCCTCTCAATCTGTGTGGTTCTTTCCTCAAAAGACCACCTCAGACATCGATCTACATGGTCTTCATATAACCTGACCAAGATTATGTCTGGACTTTAAAAGAGACTGTGACCTCTGAGTTTGTTTCGGCCTTTCTTCTCAGAGTAGTCAGATAGGAAACGCCGACTTCATCTAGATTAAAAAAAAACATGATTGACGTGTAAAAGTGTTTGTACAAACCTACTTACAAAAAATAAAATCATTTAATTTCATTTCATCATATCCCAATTTGTCTTATTCTTCCATACTTTTGCATTTCATCATCTCGGTAATCACTATTTAAACAACAACCAACACAAATTCACCAACTCAATACGATCTAACCAAACATCAAATACCAGCACGATTTCACCCCGTACGTAATCTCCCCCGTCTTAATACCGGGCTAGTTTCGGCAGGTACTCTGGTACTAAGTGTTCCCCTAAATTGCACACAACGTCACTACTTAGTGGCATTAGGTACCAGATGGTAGCATGTTAAGTAATTTCCGATAACTTAGTAACTGGTTTACGGCTGACTCGACTAAGTAAGGTTTGGGGCTACTTGGCTTGTGGGAACTTCATGTTAAAAGGGTACAGTCAGTTAGAGCAATTACCCACCTTTGCATGAATGGTTGAGATTTTTTAGAATACGAATCAATATAATATTATAATTCTTTTATATTTTATTTATTTGAGCAAAGTAAATAAAAGTGCAAATGTAAATGCCTATGGCATTAAGTCCGCCTCTGTACATTTATGTGCTTGAAGTATTAAATAAATAAATAAATAAACTTTTTTCCAAAAAAAAAAACAACCGACTTAAAAAAAAAACTACAAAGTGAAAAAGTTTTTTTTGAAGTCGGTTGTTATTTTTTGTAAAAACTTTTCACTTTTTAGTTGTACCTACCCCACACAAATTCATATAACACTACTTACTACGTGAATATCAGTAACAGGAAGCTATTAAAACACTAATTCAAAAAATACCCAGGCAAAGTTCATCAAATGTTTATGGGACCAGCCGTGAAGCATACCTTATCCATTAATAAATAAAAAATGAGGGGATTTTTAGATTAGAGGTACCCCAGTCCCCAATAACAACTTTGACAGAAATGAGGGTTTACCGTGGTATACTGAACACATCTGCGACTCTGCGTACCCCTTTAGAGGGTAGGTACAGGCGTGATGTGTACGTTGTGAGACTTATGCGATAGAAGCAAATGCGGTTGATTTGCTGGCATTTATGGAAGAGTTCCGCTGGCTGTCTCCGAAAGTCATCATCAGATCTTTACAAAATTTAAATGGGACCATTTCGAAATAAATTTCTTTCGAACAAAAAAGAATTTTGCAAATCTGTCTATATATGACGGAGTTATACCCGAACATACATAAAAAAACATCCGAATAGAACCTCCTCCTTTTTGGAAATCGGTTACAAAATCTCAACCATTTATGCAAAGGTGGGTCAGCTAATTGCTTTAACTAGTCAGAGATCTAACTCAAAATAAGTGCAAAAAGAGGTTTTTTCGTATTTTTTTTATCGAGAATTTTTTATCTAATCATGTTTTCGCTTCAACAGATTTAAAGATTATAAGTGTAAGTTTAATGTGGTGTGTAAGTGTAAGTTTAATGTGGTAAGTTTAGTGTGGGTGGGTGTGATGTGTGTTTAATAGGTCAGGAGAATGATGATGAAGTCCAAGTTTAATGTGTCCAAATAGCAAACTCTTATGTCTTATAGATACCGATATCCAGATCGCTCAATATCACCAAAACAGCATCATATGGACTCTTAATTTACGTCTTTCAGTTTGTATGATCCGCGTTGGTTCTTTTCTGCACATTTCTGCATCAACCACACACAGAATAGGTAGAGCCAGGGAATTAATTGTTTACCAAATTGATAAGGTACCAACTTAAATTGTTTCTATTGGCAATTGCCTGTATTCGAAATTTCGAACCCACAACCTCGTGCACGAGGCGAGACCTTAATCACTGGGCCATTATGACGTGTCTCACATGCAATAACTTGATTTTTATAAAAATCGTGCTAAGAGAATATTAGTAGGAGTTTTATTTAGCCTACTTCTAAGCGCACCTCAGTGCCGGATTAGCCCATGCAAATTAAACAATTGCTTATGGCATCACGTCTCGGGGGGCACCATGAGGCAGAAACAGCACCGAAACAGTATTTGCTAGCACTTGAATGGCAAGGCTGTTTATCAGCAAGATATTACAAGACCCAAAAGTCACTCTAGAGATATGCGCCCATCTTTACAAATCGCTCGTCGATGTTTTGGAAAAATACGAGGCGACTAGTGGATAGGAGGGCCTACAGGCGTGGATTGCTTAGGTTGATTTATCTAAAAAAGCTTCGGAGCAAAGTTTTCGATCTGTAAGACCAACATATCGACATGAATTATGCCTAAGAAGATCAAAAACCGCCCATATGCACAAAAGCATACTTTGCATGGCTCTGAAAACTGATAAGCTACCAAATGGCATAAAATATTTAAACTTGACTCAATTTAAACGCAGCCTAAATACATTTTTAATAGACAAATGCTACTATACCATTGACGAATTTCTTGCTGACAAAGGAGATTGTTCGCCGTCCATACATCGTTTGCCTAAGAACCGGCAGTAACGTGAATATACTTTCTGTGTTCTAAATAATGCATATATTCGATTGAAACTAAATAAAAATCACGGACACTTCTGAGAATTGTAAAAAAGCCAAAATACTTTCGGATTTTGAGATTATAATAAATTAACGTTCATTACATTACAGTCGTCGTTCTTAGGCCGCATTCCGAATTAGCTATAATAAACGTGTTACATGCTCTGTGGATATAATCGCTCACAGCACTCACAGCATCTCATAAGCGTTAGAATAGAATAGAATACTTAGTTCTTTATTTGCACAGAAAGTAGGTACAAGTTACAGATGTTAAGTTTAATAAAATTATCCTGTACTAACTACCTTAACTAAGGCATGCAAATAAATAGTTTTAGCTAATTATATTACCTTGTCTTACTTCTTTCCGATTTAGATATTACGACTTAGAGTAAGAAAGCTATAGAGCATCGGGTAGCGTGGCCACACATGAGACAAAAAACTAACTTAACTAACATTGGCTACTTGCTACAGCTGTCTTGAAAAAACTGGCACGCACTGAGAGACGGAAATAGTATAGCTTTATCCTTTTCTGTTACTTATAATAACTCAATACTATATTCTTTTCTTGTGGAAATGAAATGGAGCTACCCGCCGTCTATACTTTTCTTTGTCTAAGTATTACGATTATGACAGCTGAGAGCTATTCAAGAATTCGGAACGCTCGTGAACGCGCTCACAGTGCTTACTTAATGTCAAAACGATATTATTACAGTATTTCTTTGTGTAAACACCACATTTCTTCTTCTTTTGGTTAGATGGCGACTGTCAGTCAGAAGCACAATTTCGAAAATGCCACGTTAGTTTAATTTAAAGATATGATGCAACTCAAAACAAAACACACTCTGACACATCTACACACACACACTCTGTCAATTTTGACAGCGCTCACGGTGATATTATTAAAAGGCATGGTCGGCGTCGCAAGATGGCGCATGTCATGACGTCATCTATGACGATTCACGGGACATCGTTATCGCGCTCACGCTAATTCGGTACGGGTTTAAGCACGCTCAAATCGATTATTTCCCAACTCGGAACGCAGAGACCGACTGTCATTACTATCAATTGTCAAAGTGTCATCTATCAAATCATCGACTGTCAGTGTCGATGTAGCTCGTTTTACACACCGCTTTCAAGCTCTTTATACTGTTTTTAACTAAAAAGATTATTCATAGATCAAGCGCTGAGGGTGTTGAGTTTTGTAATTACACTCCGCTGCGCGCAAAGACTTGGCTGAATGAGCTAAAATACCCTTGCCTGTTCAAAACGTCAAATTGATACAAAAAATAATGACGCCGGGGAATAAGACCCAACTGAATTACTTTTTAAAATGTTTTCTTAATTATGAAGTGTCCGTTAGATTGTAATAATTGTAATGTAAATTATAATAAAAACTAGTAATTATTTTAAAGGTTTCATACGTGCCGATTCATAGGCCATTTTTTACAATGTCCTTTCTTGTGCATGATCCTCTATTTATGATGTAGGTACCTAATATTCCTACCTATCAGACTTTTAATTATATTAGAATTGTATCATACTTATATAATGTTTTAATTAATTTCTAATATTGTCAAATTAATTGTATTTTTGAGTTTCCATAAAATATTTGTAAGACCAAAAATCGCAGTAATAAATATTTTGACTTTGACTTTTGACTTTGGCATCAAGTAGTCTTCATCCGGCACTGGTGCACCTCTGCCTTACTCCAAGGATGGATACCTACAGCCGTGAAAATGTGAGTTGGATCTTATCAAGTGCGTGATTAAATCATGCACAGATAATAATTGACAAGTGATCAATTAGAATTTTAAGAATTTGAGATAATTTTCGCCAATTATGTTTTAGCCCCATGTAATAGGGGGCGAGCGTATTGTCATCAACCGGGCACATATCTAGACTCCGGGCTGGTACTGAAAATCCCAGATGGAAAAACTCAGGAACATTTTGCCCGACCCGGGAATCGAACCCAGGACGCGTGCTCAACAGTAGCGCTTGCGTCCACCAGAACAACGAAACATTCTATTAATTATTAGACAATTACCAAAGTAATTTACAACAAATTCAATTACTTAGGTTAGATGTGTGAAATGTTATTAAAATAATACGGCTTTTGATTGCTTAGTTTTAGCCATTAAGGCGAAAGCGCCAGGGTAGCCCGCGAAATTCATTTTTTTTTAGGTTTTTTGCAATTTGCTGGTCAGTATTAAGTTGTACGTTAATTAAAATATGATTCGCGGTCGTAACAAATACGTATTTACAGAATTATAATCATTAAAGTCATCAACACAACTCTCTAAGACCATGTAATCCCCAAATGTCAAGATTTCATGAAATAGTCATTCTTGGGGATTACATGGTCTTAGAGAGTTGTGTTGATGACTTTAATGATTATAATTCTGTAAATACATATTTGTTACGACCGCGAATCATATTTTAATCATAGTATAACTTAATACTGACCAGCAAATTGCAAAAAACGTAAGAAAATTTGAATTTCGCGGGCCACCTTAGAGCTTCCCCCTTAACCTAATAAAGCAGCAGGAAACTAAAAATTAACAAAACACAATCTTAATAATATTATCTTTCTACTTGCTATACTACAATTCGTTGCGATAACTGTTTTACTATTATACCTGTCAACAGTGATGTAAACATCAAAAAACGGCATTGAAGAACGAACGTTATAAACGGCGCATTAAAACTCGTTTTCGCAAACAAGAAACACGCGGCATGACGACACGGAGACGGTTGTCAACGCACTGCATTGAAGAATGGACGTTATTTGCCGACTGATGAAGTTCGTTATAGCACGCTCGTCAGCGCACGATGACGACAGCGCAGCGGCAGCTGAGGGCGACGCGAAAACGCCCGTCGGCCCGTATACGCGCGAGCTGACAACAACGCTTAGATGTAACGACCTGCCCCGCGCTTGCCTTTCACTCCCCCGCGACGCCCGTTTCCTTCGTACGCCGTCAGTTTGTTATCACATCGCGACCAAATACGCGCGTTTCGAAATGAACTATATTAAGAATTATTGTGTTAGGCGGTTAATTACTGAAATAGAAGCACGCCCAATATTATGGGATAGTAGGATTAAGGAATATAGCGAAAGGGCGTTGAAACGAGAAGCTTGGGATGAATTGTGTGCTTCATTTGTACCTAACTACTATGAGTCATCCGATGCGAGAAGAAATGGCATAGGTAGGTGTCTAAATGTTTTTATCTAACTACTCACTAGCTGTACGCACGATGACATATCAAGCTATACATTTCCAGTTTAAGCTGACTTCTCATTGTACGAAAAGCCTATACTTACAATGTTTGTTAATTTATACTATCATTATGTTTTTAAGTTTTCACCGGCGAGCTACTTACTAGATCTCGTTCAAACCAATTTTCGGTTAAATTTTATTCGGTAATGTACAGTCAACAAAGGAGTTAAGTATACAGGAGCGTCGGATATTGTTGAAGTTTACTAAGAAACCGATGGATATTCTCGAATAAAATTTTAGTTTATTAATAGAAAACAAACAGCTCATTTATTAAATTAAATTTCAGTCCAGAACATCCATCGGTTTCTTAGTAAACTTCAACTATATCCGACGCTCCTGTATACTTAACTCCTATGTTGACTGCACATCATATATTTTTTTAGTTTTATCTTATTTTAGAAGTTACAGGACACACACACACACACATTTTACCACTTTGGAAGTGTCTCTCGCGCAAACTATTCAGTTTAGAAAAAAATTATATTAGAAACCTCAATATCATTTTTGAAGACCTATCCATAGATACCCCACACGTATGGGTTTGATGAAAAAAAATATTTGAGTTTTAGTTCTAAGTATGGGGAACCCCTAAAATTTATTGTATTTTTTTCTATTTTTGTGTGAAAATCTTAATGCGGTTCACAGAACACATCTACTTACCAAGTTTCAACAGTATATGTAATTAGGTAGTTCTTATAGTTTCGGAAAAAAGTGGCTGTGACATACGGACGGACAGACAGACGTGACGAATCCATAAGGGTTCCGTTTTTTGCCATTTGGCTACGGAACCCTAAAAAGGATCACAAACGTTAAAAAACTAAATTTATAACATTAAATTGTATTTTCATAAAAATAATTCGTAATCTCAGTTCCGTCGTATCACGTGAGTCTCACAAAAACAACTTGTTTTTTTTTATCGCCAAAACTGTACGACTAGCTGCCGCATGCCGGCCGGCCGCGTTGGCGGTCCGCACATAATAGACTGTATAATCTATGGTCCGCACCGGAATGTATCGGGCGCGTGGCGCGTGCGCGGCTGCGCGCACTCGACGGAATTCAAAATTTTTAATGTACCTATATGTTACTGTAAAAGCCCGAACTGCGGTAAATCTTAGGATTTACCGGTATATCCTAAGATTTAGCATGTCGCACCGGTAAAAATCCGAATTGTTCTATAATAATGGCACTGATATAAAGAGGCAGTTGTAAATAGCGGTTTTGGTACGTTCGCTCTTGTATCCTATGTCGACGGAGCCCCGCTTCGCGGGGCCCCTATTTCTGTGTAAAGGGTTTAAAGTAACCTAACCAAACCGAATCTCGGGGTGCCCTTCGCTCGCTCTTGTATTCTATGTCGACGGAGCCCCCGCTTACCGCTCATTCAGTTATTGGACTGCTCAATTATTTTTAGAATTGACATTGTAATGTTTTTCAACTGATCATAATAACATCTCGAATATTTAAATAACAGCTCAAAAAATTAGTTCCCTATAATAATCATCAATTTCTGACTTTTACCGGTGTTTGCGGTAAAACCTAAGATTTACCGACTGAATCGGCCGGTAAAAGTTTGAAATTAAAGATTATTATAGAACAATTCGGACTTTTACCGGTGAGACTTGGTAAATCTTCGGATTTACCGGTAAATCCTAAGATTTACCGCAGTTCGGGCTTTTACAGTAACATATACAGTCATAGCCAAACGTTAGGTAGTACCTAGTTTGACTTTCACAGCGCCATTATTACTTAGCACTAAAGCTTAGGGGCTGCCTCCACGAGCGAGAGAATCGCGGCGATATTATCGTCGTGCCATGTATTTCTATACACTCTCTTAGAACGTGTCTCCACACGGCGATTTCATCGCCGCGGAAATTTGATGGCGCGGCGAGACTATCGCCGCGATTCTCTCGCTCGTGGAGGCAGATACACATGCCTGTAACTTGCACAAAAGTATGCAAGTAGCTGCTTGCATGCCGTGTGCCATAACAACTTCTGATTGGTGAATACCATACTGGTACCTACGCCAGCTACTTGCATACTTTTTTGCAAGTTACAGGCATATGTATTCCGGGCTTTAGAGTGGTTTTCGTAGTTCATTCAAGTATTATTAACATTTCCAAGCTGTGCCTATGATGGAATTTCTTTCAAGGTGCATGGTTTCATGGTTTAGTTATTGGTATATGGTAATAAATAAGTAGTACATGTTTACTATCATGTACCACCCACTTGGAGATATTTGGAGAAAAAAAAAATCAAATGTAAGCGGTAGCACCATCATTTTATTATGAACCAAAGAAATCCATAAAGCCGCGATCATACCAAACATATTGTCATCCGCCGACCGACTGTGAGCGAGCGTTATACAGTTTACTATACTCTTCCATACATATTCAACTTTTCGTTCATACTGAATAAACAATACGCTATTATAAACGAGCTAGCTAATCCGCTATTATGCTACGGCTACACTCTCGCGATAACGCGAACTATAGGTACTGCGCGCTCTCTGTTGTACAGCGAGACGTTAAGCAGTGTGCGAGAGAGAGCGCGCGAAGTGTTGCTCGCGTTATCGCGATCATGTAGCCAAAACATAAGTGAGTCCTCTAACAACTGACTATACGTTTAGTGTGACGCGGCCTTACTTGCACAAGTTTCCCGCCAATATTTCAGATTGTGTAAACTTGAATTTTAGGTTTATGAATAACGCACTATAGTGAAATTATTTTTTATTTTTCAGTCGCAACCATGCAGAGAAAATGGAAGAGCGTTAGAGATGCGTTCTTACGAGAACTGAAGAAGAGTGGAAAACCCTTAGCCGGAATCAATTTACCAAAACCGTACGCATATTACGACAACTTATTGTTCCTGAAACCTGTTTATGACGTAAGACCAAGAAAAGACGATGAAGATCCCATTTTCAATATTGAAAATGTGACTGTTGAGTACGATGATAAAGATGACAGCGATAATGACAATAATTCTAGAAGTTCAGCTATTTTTACCGAAAATAAAACACTTTCTGCTCAACCGAAAAGAAAACAAACAAAACGAACAGAAGAAAGAGAAGAAAGTGTGTTTAACATGCTAGCAGAGCATATCAAAAATAAAAGAAAGAAAGATGGCAGCGATGACCCAGACAGACAGTTCTTACTGTCATTGCTGCCTGACTTACAAAGTATGGATCCGAACGTAAAATTCGATTTGAAATATGAAATTATGACTGTGGTAAAAAGATATAAAGAGGAGAATTTGAAGTTTGTTGCTGCATATCACCAAGAGTAGGTTTTTTGAAGTGAAAACTTCTTTACACGCGTTGGGCATTTTTTGAGATGGGGAAAAACCGTTGAACTCGCGCCAGTTACCGTAAGCGACACCGCGCGTGTTTTGTTTTTAAGACGATTAAAGAAATACCCGCTTCGGATGTGTTCGGTTGTGCTCGGGATGTACTCGGTTTTAATGTATATCCGATATGTAAGGGAGTGCTGTCAAAGTATTCTGTTTGTGTTTTGTTTTGACTTCTGTCGGCACTCCCGGAGTGCCACTGTTTTTTTTTTCTTTTATCAATGACCAGCTGATGATCCAGCTGTATCTCATTTAAAATATTTCTTTTCGTTTTATTATTTAAAACTGCAATGAATATTATTGTATATAGGTACACTACACAGACGAATAAAGGCAATTATTATTAAAGTATGATTTTTAGTAACCTAATCCAAGCTTGCGATCACCTTAACATCTGGTATGTATTTCCCGAAGGGGTAAGCAGAAGTGTATTTATAAAGGGAGTTTGGAAGCTGGATAAAGGTAGCCCGCGAAATTCAAAATTTCTTACGTTTTTTGCAATTTGCTGGTCAGTATTAAGTTGTACTATGATTAAAATATGATTCGCGGTCGTAACAAATATGTATTTACAGAATTATAATAATTATAGTCATCAACACAACTCTCTTAGACCAAGTAATCCCCAAGAATTACTATTTCACGAAATCTTGACATTTGGGGATTATACTAACTTAACAAGTTGTATTACTGATTGAGTAAGGGATAGTTGACACCATTAGAGCATTTTGAGCCATACATATCTTAGACGAAGTATTTATTTTTTATTTTCCAGTTTATGTTGGCATGTTATTTTTGACTAAATGTTTGCACAAATCCGAATGGACGAGGGCTGCAAACTCCTACAAAGGGATATTGATGACATTGAGTGGAGCATTGCGAACAAACTATTTTCTAATACAAGCAAGTGCTACGTCATGACATACGGTAGAGGGTTGCGGCCAATTAATTATGACTATAGTTTGGGTAGTGACGTAATTACTCGTGTCACCAACATAAAGGATTAGGGACTGACTTTCGACCGCTGTCTGACTTTTAGGGATCACGTTTCTACCCTTGCGAAGGAATCTTTCAGGTTCTTGGGATTTGTTTTGCGAAATGCTCGTGACTTTCGCAATCCAAATGTTGTTAGGCTGTTGTACGCCTCTCTGGTTCGAAGTAAATTCGAGTCCAGGGCCTTTGTTTGGCACCTATAACGCGACCCAAACACTGATGCTGGAAAAGGTATAGAAAACTTTCCTTAGTTCAGGTGCCTCTTCCAAAGGTTACCTATACCATTTCTTTCCCTACATGTACAGACGCCAGCACATCAAGGTACTACAATCTGTCAAATTTCTTTAATAGATTTTCAACTTTATCGCTAAAGCATAAGGTTCAAAGTTGATTGAGAAAATTTGACAGTTTCTGGTAGCTTGATGTGCTGGCGTTTGTACCCTACCAACTATCTTTTACGGACGTTGGACTTTAACCCATTGGAGGTGAGTAGAGGCCTTGATCAACTCACTGTAGCATGTAAGACCTCACGGGGACGTGTCGACTGTCCGGAACTCCATGGTCTTTTCTGCTGACTATTTGTCCCCGTCAAATACATCGGACACCGTCAGAGCCGTCGGCACAATCTATTTGCGCAACTGCCAGCCAAAACTGCAGCCAGAGCCGAGTCTTCAATCTGTCGTACTCGAAAGGTGCCGAAAGCCCTTCTGGTTGCCAACCCTGAATTTGATGTGTTTGCGGATGAATGCATTAAAATTATGCGTATATATCTGGTGTTCTGTGAAAGAAAGTATGCAAGGGAGTCCACTGTTCCATGTTAGTTTTAAATTATTATATTATTGTCAACTAAATTATTATATTATTGTCAACGTAACTATTGTCTCTATGTTAATGTAATTGGTGTTGTACCGTTTTAATCACACTAATATTATAATGGCGAATGTTTGTGAGTGTGTGTGTTTATGTTTGTTACTTCTTCACGTACAAACGGCTGGACCAATTTTGATTAAATTTTGTATGGAGGTAGCGGACACCCTGGATTAGCAAAAAGGCTACTTTTTATCCCGATATTCCAACGGGCTCGACCCTTATGCGGGTGAAACCGCGGGGCGCAGCTAATAAATCTCGTAGGTCAACCAGGAGGTTGTCAGTTAACTAACCGGTGTATCCTGTGCCTTGATAAATTAAGGACCCCAGCCAAGGCATAAAACTTTTATACTAAGCGACTACACCCTAAAGGTACTCCCTGGTACAGACCACGGCTTTGGGGGTCGCTGGGGGAAGCATAATTATTTCACTTATTAATAACACTTTTAGTCCAAGCTGGGGATCAAGCCCGGGATCTCATGTCCAAGGAGTCGCGCTTGTCCCCACTCGACCAACAACCCAGATATAATATTATGATATCTATCTTCCAGCTACTCTTTCACACAACAAAACTAATAGAGTTCCCCATCAAAGGCCAGCCATGTCCCAAGTCGATGTGTCTGGGAGAGTATCACAATAAGTATGTAATAGGAAGCTTCGTGTGTGGGTGGCATAGCAACGACTTAGGAAAGTGCAGCGTCACAAAGGCACTCAGTCCCTACTAGTACGTCGAGTGGGAAATTTTATTTTTGTGTGACGTCTATAGTCTGTGGTGTGGGGCAGAGGCTGGAGCGGGTGAGATCGCGAATTGGGACTATATTCAAGTGGAAGATGTGGTAAGTTTGAATGCACGAAATCCGGAGTTTCTTTAATGACTTGAAATCATTCAAGTTCATTGGAAAGTAATGTTCGTAAATATAAGATTTCCATAAATAGATCCGGATGCTATGCGCCTTCTATAAATAGAATGTTGGATAACGACTAAGTTATGGCATCACTATTTCGTGCTCTATAGGAATGTGTAAACAAATTTACCGACATTGTCGGATTTGACAAGGAATAGCAGAACTGGGTGTTGTGGCACAATTTGGGAGATTCCTTTGTCAAGCAGCGAACTGCAACAGGCAGAGTTGATTAATGTAGAACTACGAAGCCAATTCCAAAGTTTCGATTCTTGAAGAGAAGACCTTTCATTCATTGATCTTCCAACCACATAAACGATTCGGCTATTATCTACTAGTTTAGTTTCAACAACTTCTTTACAAGAAGATTAATAATAATGTAGGTAAGTGGACTAAAATCAGCATCCCAATTGGGTCACACACTCACAAGTCACAACCTATTAAACCATGATCCTATAATTTCAGGAATTTAACAATGTATTGAGCAGACGAATTTTAAACATTTGGAGCAATGGATTAACAAAATGAAGTATTGTCAAAATGAAGGGGCTAGGATGCAGCCGGTCGATTCTGTAAAAATCTCAAAACTTAGGTGAAGTGAGTTCGTTTTTGCTAGGAATTGACACTATTGAGAGCTCACTCCACGCTCACTTCACCTAAGTTTTCACAGTGACATTTTTACAGAATAGCACCGCTGAAGTGTAAGTAAACGAATCACAAAACTTATAACTTGGACCAAACCCAAAGCACAACTTTAATTTTATAGATCAAAAGTCAGACGCGGTGTCTTGCTTTTAGACATACAACAATATGCTTCTCATGACGCATGCGCGACATAGACGAAACATTTTGTTGGAAATATGGACTGACGTCAAAATGTGAGTCAAAGTCTAGGCACATTGACTTATATATTAGGCAGGATTTTTAAATCATTTGTTTTCATTTCAGCGTATTAAAATGGAGGAAATACTCCTTCTTGATGGCTATGACAGTTATCCATAATCTATATTAATAAAAAGAAAAGTCCTGACTGACTGATTGACTGACTCATCAACGCCCAGCCCAAACCCTTGGACCTAGAGAGCTGAAATTTTGCACAGAGGTTCCCTTTATAATGTATACAAGGAATAAGGGAGGATTTTTCGAAATTCAACCCCTAAGAGGGTGAATGGGGGGAGGGTGAAATTTCACGCGGACGAAGTCGCGGGCAAAAGCTAGTAATATTATATTTTGAAAGTAACTCTGTCAATATTATAATTTGAAAGTAACTCCGTCTCCCGCGTCAAAACACTGTCTGTCTGACTGCTACCTCTTCACGCTTAAACCGCTGAACCGATTTAGATGAAATTTGGTACAGAGATAGTTTGAGCCCCGGAAAAGGACATAGTATAGTTTTTATCCCGATATTCCCACGATATCGACACTTATGCGGGTGAAACCGCGGGCCATGCTAGTACTAAATAAAACCAAGGACACTTAGGCGTCAAAATACTATAAGTAAATGCATGGCTACTCTTAATTTATTTTCAATAAAATTCATAGCATAATATTGCTGAACGGGACTATCGATAAATTACTTTTCTTCTTCTTAGTGTGTCGATAGCAATCTAAATGGACTCGGCCCAGAATTCGGCTACTTGTTTGTCACCATCACCAGCGTCCATCGATTCCTGTAACGTGCAGCTGACTAACTAATTGAATCAAAGTACAGTCACGAGCATAAGTATGTATACACTTGGCTATAATCAAAGACGATTTTCTCCTTTAGTTTTGAATGAAATTTTATGTTATAACGAACGAAGTATTTACGAACCCTTAGGTTTGTGTAAAGTGTCGTATTTCAACGTTGCATTCGTTATTTCACGAAAAAATCGACATTGAAAGTTGCCAAGTGTTGACATATTAGTGCTCGTGACTGTACCTAGTACTTGGTATTGTACTTTAAACTCAAATAAACTTTGACTTTGTCTCAGACTTATCAGATTATAAAGTTGCCTAATATATCACTTGAGGACGACGTAATAAATAGTTCTCGTGACAGACACCTACTATTTGTTATAAGTCTCATTTTAAGCTTAGGACTTGGTTCACCGCTTTCTGATATAGTTTTAGCAGACAGACACTTTATAAAGGTGTAAAAAATTTAACCCGACAAACTTTAAGAGGTGATTTAAACCATCGATCAAAAAAATCTGCTGTTTCTTACAATTTGGTCAAGTAGGTATTGAACTTTTGTATATTTTTTTTCGTAATTTCAGAGTTGGTTCCACAGTGCAGTTGTTAATGTTTTACCAATAACCCTGTATAGTACAGATATGTATGGAAGTGTGTGTGTATAAAGCGGTTCTTGTTGTTCTTTTAATTCAAGCAACCCCTAATCCTTATCACCAAACGTCATAACATAAATGTTGAAGTGCAGATAAAAGTTGCAACCACTTCTGAGGGCCGGCTCCACTGTCATGCCAAGCGATTACGTTTCATAGTCCTCATAACACCATACGTGGTTAGAGACACGTGCACGACCTAATTATTATTTAACCATCGTCAGATGTCTTTAACGGCAGACGAGTAAGGCATGACCGCCATTAGGTAGGGCGGCCATGCTGTCGATGTTGGTTGGGATTTTGCTGAATTATTGTTGGGGGACAGGAGAGCAGTGGTGGCCCAGTGGTAACAACCGCGACTCACGAGTTGTAGGTCGTAGGTTCGAACCCAGACAGGTGCTTTACTTTGTGTAAATTATTCCGTCACCACTGCTCTCAAAACGGTGAAGGAAAACATCGTGAAACCGGCATGTTCTAGAATCAAAAATTCGAAGACATATGACATTTACCAACCCGCACTGGACCTGCGTGGTGGATTACAGCCCACTCCCTCTCACTGAGAGGAGGCCTGTGTCCCAGCAGTGGGAACGTTAGAGGCTAATTATGTATGTTATGTAGGTAATTGTTGCCATGACGGTGAAGGAAAACATCGTGAGGAAACAGGCATGTCCTAGAACAAAACATTCGAAGACATATGACATCTACCAACCCGCACTGGACCCGCGTGGTGGATCGGCCCACTCCCTCTCACTGAGAGGAGGCTTGTGTTCTAGTAGTGGGAATTTTAGGCAAATTATGTATGTATCCTATGTAATTGTTGCTATCGCGGGTAGAATCTGGATAAGGCTGGCCCAAGAGCGTAGGATTATCACAAGAATGGAGAGCCTATGCCCAGAAATGAGTGATGTCGGATGTAGATGATGACGATGAATTGCATCGGTGGATATCAGACCCACATTAATATTATATTATTGTTCACAGTATGCCTATCTGTAAGCCTACCTACCCTTTTACTTGTGCGAGCGCTTGCCGCAGAAACCGGTTGGCCTACCTCACCCCGGACGCCGCGCACCGCGCCGCCTCCGCAGCCCGCTCTGGCTCACTGTCATGTCCAATTGTCCAGTCAGCCAGAAGCCCTCGATGCGAACATGCGAACCCTCGTTGCTTTGGCTCGCTACCGCATATTTCCTATTAGCTCGCGTATTCCTTATTTTTGTATCGCTATCTTAACTATCTTCTTATTGTATCCTTTCTTGCTAAAAGTCATTTCGTTTCTTTCGTTTCGCTATTAATCCTTACCGCAATATAGGTACTTTTCTTTAATCGTTGTCGTGCGTCTCATTTACACACGCCTTTAAGCTTCCAAAGATGCGATAGATAATGTGATTTAAATAGAACTCAGTTTATTAAGATTAGAGAAAATTATTAACTGAAAAGATTGATTGGGTTATGTGGAAGGAAACTATGATAAATACAAACATCAATAATTTACACATAAATCTTCTCTTTTAAAATGATCTTTACGTTCGTTACAGTAGTTTCGTTTCTAATAAAGGCATTTGGCACTTAATTTTAATAAAAAGTTTTTGTTTGTTGACTCTATAAAAATTTACGTAGACACAAACCCAGTCAGAAACTCCCCCAAAAAATCCCAAAACTACCAAAACTATATCCCGGCTCACCAACTCCACATGGCAACACTACTATTAACCCGCTCCATGCCTGTCGCATGCTTAAATACTAATGTTACTGTTATAACCCTACGTATTCGTAACCCCTGGAGCCGCCATGTTTGTATAAATTACTTAGCTGGACCCACCCGATATGATCTGGGATGACCACAGACGACAAATAGTTAAGTACAATAGTAAAAGGGGAAATTAAAACTAATTTGCCAGTTAATGCAGCTGGATTATGGTCTAGATTTGGGCATGAAGAAAGGAGGATTGTATGGCTGGAAATGGGAGATGCAGTTCGTTTTAGAGGAGGTAAGGATGATAGCGCTGGAGTTAATGAAGATATAAAAGACGACACTTAAAACCTAGGAAGTAATTTAAGTATAATTAAATAATATGAACGTAAACGGAGCAAAAGGAAGGAGTAAGGGTTGTAGCAGGTGGCGGCGTTCGGTAGTTTCTGTCTGACCCCATTTGAAGAAGGCGTTATGAATACGTATGTGTTTGTGTAAATAATAGATTATACTGTTGACGATTGATTTGTCTAAGGTGGCTAAACGATGATGCAATAAATCTGACAGAATTGAATAGAACTCAATATGTTCCATTACCGTTTTACAAAATACGCCCCCAAAGATTGTTAGACGCTATTCAGTATGTCTTGAGCCAAATTAAAGAAATTATAACACAACATACCTACACACATACATATCACACAACATAACTATACATACAGGATGTAAGGGTAAACAGTGGCAATTTTCAAAGGACGGATAGATAACCTTAAATAAAAAAATATTACAAAAGTTTTAAATGTATAAGTCGCAATTTTTTTGCGAATTTTACAGTTTTCTAATTCCGAAATTTTACGCGAAGTGACCGCACCCTACGATAACGCACGAAGCGCGCGCCCGCCGCCACGATCGCGTACGCGGCGCACGCACACATGTACACGCCATTCGATAACTTCCATTCACCGATGCACAAAAAATCACCCTTATTACGTAGGGGCTGGGCTGGCGGTACTGACTCTTTTTTTATGATGTTGTCGAAACAATGAGAAACACAATGGACGCACAGTGCGAATTAGCGAACTTTACTACATCTTAATTTCTAAGTTAGGTATTTTCGGCGTAGTTATTTAAAAAGAGAATCACGTTATTTACAAGTAATTTAGTTAGGTTGTCCCTTTCAACACTGCACTGATTTTGATTTAAATTTTAAATGATGATTAAATACCTACTTACTAAGAAAATCAATAATAACTTACATTAGTCTTAAAATCTGTTCAAAATGTGAACCGTTTACGGCTAAACATGTCTCCGCACGTCTTCTTAAGTTATTTTGCACTCGATTAAGTACAACACTCTCACTCTTTACGTCATTGAAAGCACTTTTAATGCGTCTTTTCAATTCGCGTCTGGTATTAAACTCCGTGGCATACACACGGCGTTTTAAATCGCCCCATAAACTGAGCGAGGAGGCCATGCGACAGGTTCTCCGCGACCAATCCATCGCCCGTTGACCCGGGTACAATACCTGGTACAGGTCCTGAGCAGCAAGTAAACTATCACCGGCTATAGCTTTTTTTTTTTTTTTTTTTTTTTTTTTTTTTTTTTTTTTTTTTGCGGATGGGAAATCATCAAATGACCCCTCCCGCTCTGGGTGGAGCGGAAGGGAGTGTCAGACTCTTACTGACTAAAACCCACCCGTGTTCCTTCCTTAGCCCTTTATGTTCCGGGCCAGCGGTAACCCTTTCGGACAATCCCGCTGACCCGGCAGGCTTCGGCCCTATGGGGCCCCTCCTCGATGCTGACATCTCTTTGAGGCGCGCGTGGAACACGTACGCGCCGTCCGGCACGGGCCTGGTCCTGATCGGACGGTGAGCTACCCATTACTCTCCGCCCGCAGGCCCGCGCCTACGGTGGCCGGGAGTCGTCGCGCGGCTCCCGACGCCCGGAGCGTCTCCCGCGGCGGCTGGGACGGGAGGCTCTCTCCCTGAGCCGTCCCGCCACCTCCTTCGCTAGCATGACTGCTTCGCAGAAGGAGGTGACTGCCTCCCACTCCCTCTCGCCCCGGACCATGGCTTGCACCAGGGCCGGGCGCGAGAGGTCGCCGCCGCTGCCGATCGCCTCTACGAGGACACGGCGGTGCTCCGCCCAAGCGGGGCAGACCTCCACCGTGTGCTCCACCGTGTCCTCTGGGCGATCCTGGCAATGGTGAACCGGCTATAGCTTAGAGTCTAACCATTTCGGTAAGTAGTTCGTTCGAGAACGCGGCCATTGTCGGTAACTAATATCGCGTCGATACACGTGATGCGCGAGAGTAGTCTGTACGCAAACGGCACACGTACACTCTCTAGCGCGACTGAGCGCAGACTGACGTTGCGCGCGCGCCGCCGGCGCGGCCGGTACATGCGGGGCAGAGGCCTAACAGTAATGTGACTATGATTTTTTATTTTTCGGGATATTAGAAGCAAAACTTAGAAAAAAAAAAAAAAAAAAAAAAAAAAAAAAAAAAAAAAAAAAAAGGTCATATTTTTTCAACGGTTTTAGAATCTACTCATGATACTTATGCACCTCCTTAAATATTGCCACTGTTCACACTAACAGCCTGTATACTTGCTATTTATATTATACATATGTTAATGACTTACCGGAATGCATTGAACAACCATTGACCCTATTTGCAGATGACAGTACCGTGACAATACCCTTGAAAGTGTAGATACATACGAAAGTGACATTAATATTTCTCTAAAATCAATTATAAAATGGCTAGACGATAATAACTTATGAATAAATATAAGCAAAACAAAGATAATGCATTTTAACCAACGCATGCCAGATAAGAGTAATCTGAATGTGCAATATAATAATGACACAGTAAGTACTCAATTTCTAGGGCTAGAAATATAGACGCACTCCTGACAGCATACTACGGTCTGGTCGAATGCCACCTACGTTACGGTGTTATCTTTTGGGGCAACTCCACCGAAAGAGAAACTACATTCAAAGCACAGAAAAGATGTATACGATCCTTTTTAAAACTGCAAACTACTGATAGCTGCGTACCATATTTTATACCGCGTTATTCGCATGTGGCGTTGTAGATACTGCTACAACCTTCCTCAAGAACCATTGCGGACCCACCATACCCTTGGTGGTATGGTGGGTCTAAAACTATACCACTGAGAAAATAGTGTTGTGGTAAACTAGTTTATTACAAATCAAAATATGTCACATACTTAAGTACTCCTATTACGCAGTTCGCCATTTCACAGGGCTATCAAATGCAAAAATAATCTTTCAAATTTGACGGGTAGTTCGAGAGATTTGCGCGTTCAAACAAACTTATAAACAAACTCTTCAGCTTTATTATTAGTATATTAAACGAGTACATTATATACACAAATAAAATCATTCTCATCGTCTGAAAACTTTTCCAAGTGTAATACGTCTAACGTCTCGACTTTCAAATATGGATTATTTTTGTCTCGTATTATAGCTGACAATACCTAGATGTATACTGCTGGATATACCTAGATGTATACAAGGTCAAAAGAAATCAGCTAGCGAAACTCTATGAAACGTCTGTTGAGAAAATGAAGATTAACTTTGTTTTGGGGTAGTGTGTTATTTGAAGTACCTACTTATGTGTTTAGAAAATCCGTTTTTTTTTTGTTTTATCGTGTTAAGATATCAGTACCCCTTACAGGTGGGCAGGGTACATTGCTCGCAGAACAGATGGCCGATGGGGCCGAAATGTTCTTGAGTAGCGACCGGGTACCGGAAGATGTAGCGTTGGAAGGCCTCCCACAAGGTGGACCGATGATCTTGTGAAGGCTGCAGGAATCCACTGGATGCACAGAACTGGTTGCAGTGGCGATGCTTGAGGCCTATGTGCAGCAGTGGACGTCTTTAAAATAATGATGATGATGACCCATCTGCTGGCTGAGTTTTCCTAGCTAATTTAATTTGATCCTGTATAAAATTCAGTCATTAAGGTGGTTTAAATACGATGGAAATAATATTGGCCAATCCATTGGCAATTTAGTTTGCCAACACTATCTCTGCAGGTAATTTTGGTTAAAGAGAAGTAATCCCTGAACTCTACAGTCGTTTGGGTAATTACTAGTCCTAGAACTACTAATGGATTTAGGGTCACAGCCAGATATACGATTGTAACGTGATCACTGTAATTTAGAATTACCGAAATGTGGGAGAGATGAAGCTGTGAATTACATTAGATTGGAACAATCGAGAACAAAATAGATTTTGAAATTTCACGTTCACCGTTTTAGCCAGACCTACATAGGCCAGACTTGAGGTCTTGAATTTGATTAGAGATGACACTCCTTTTGCATAAAGGTTAAACTATTTGTTCTAATAAGGTTATTTAGGGTGATATAGAATCTTCACTCGAGTGAAGGTTCATTTTCGTTTCATTCCACGTTCACAAAACACAGACAACATTGTCTAAGAATGAAAGTTTATCTTCTCCTTTCACTTAGAAGTTTTCGGTACACTAATAAATACATTTATCACTTTTGATTCATTTTGTAGGACTTCGAGTGAAACACACCCGAATGAAAAAATGAACTAAAAGTGAATCGTCTGCTATGGCTTTAGCATTTTTAAATCAAAATATTTTATTTCACATAAACCTACATGGGCACTTAGGAAACGTCGTTTCCTATGGAGAAGAGCCGGCAAGAAACTCCAACAACTAACTCCACGGTTACTCTTTTTAAAAATAATTGGCTTTTACAATGTATTCAAATTACAATAGGTATGGGAGGACTATTTCGGAATAAACGTCTTTCGAACAAAAAAATAATTTTGCAAATATATGACGGTCTTATACCCGAACATACATAAAAAACATCCGAATTGATAACGTCCTGCTTTTTAGAAGTCTGTTAAAAAATCTCAACCATTTATGCAAAGGTGGGTCAGCTAATTGCTATAACTAGTCGCTTAATTCGGTTAATTTACGCCTTTCAGTTTGTATGATCCGCGTTGGTTCTTTACTGCACATTTCTGCACCAACCACATACTGAATAGGTACCTACAGTCAGGGAAATTAATTGTTTACCAAATCGACAAGGTACCAACTTAAATGGTTTCTATTGGTACTTCCCTTATTCGAAATTTCGAAACCACAACCTCGTGCATGAGGCGTGACCTTTGTCACTGAAGAATCAACTTAGAAATACCTTAGAATACATTTCACTAAGGGCTGATTTTTTAATCGACAGATAATTTTTATTCATATTATATTATGGTAGAACTGTCAAAAATTCAAAATTTTCCTCCGATTAATTATCTGGCGATGGAGAAATCTGCCCTCACGGATAATAATTGACAAGACGTGATCAAGTAGAATTTTAAGAATTTGAGATAATTTTCACCAGTTAGGTATGTTTAAGTCCCATGTAATAAGGGGCGAGCCTATTATCATCAACCGGGAACAAATCCAGACTCCGGGCTGGTACTGAAAATCCCAGATGGAAAAACTCAGGAACTGATCGCGACGATAGGTCGTGGTGGAGTAAAATGAACGATAGCGGAAGTATAATGTATAATGAAAAAGAATATAAAATACAACGGTCGGTTAAAAAAATATGTAAACATGATTATTAGGTATGAAAATGCGCAGCCGTGTATAAAGGAGATCCACAGCTGACTGTCGATGTCGTGGCGGTGTGGCGCGGGGCCCGCGCTCGGCCGTCGTCGGCCGGCTGACTCCCCGCTGTCCCCGCACCCCTCGTTCACTGCCGCGCCAGCGCGCGGCGATGTTGAGTGGAGCGTGAGCCGTCTCAACAGGAACATTTTGCCCGACCCGGGAATCGAACCCAGGACGCGTGCTCAGCAGTAGCGCTTGCGTCCACCAGAACAACGAAACATTCTATTAATTATTAGACAATTAACAAAGTAATTTACAACAAATTCAATTAGGTTAGATGTGTGAAATGTTATTAAAATAATACGGTTTTTGATTGCTTAGTTTTAGCCAAAATTAACAAAACACAATCATAATAATATAATCTTTCTACTTGCTATACCTATAATTCGCAGCGATAACTGTTTTACTATATACCTGTCAACAGTGATGTAAACGTCAAAAAACGGCATTGAAGAACGAACGTTATAAACGGCGCATTAAAACTCGTTTTCGCAAACAAGAAACACGCGGCATGACGACACGGAGACGGTTGTCAACGCTCTGCATTGAAGAATGGACGTTATTTACCGCGTGATGAAGTTCGTTATAGCACGCTCGTCAGCGCACGATGACGACAGCAGCTGAGGGCGACGCGAAAACGCCCGTATACGCGCGAGCTGACAACAACGCTTGGATGTATCGACCTGCCCCGCGCTTGCCTTTCACTCCCCGCGACGCCCGTTTCCTTCGTACACCGTCAGTTTGTTATCACATCGCGACCAAATACGCGCGTTTCGAAATGAACTATTCTATGAGCTATACTACGAATTATTGTGTTAGGCGGTTAATTACTGAAATAGAAGCACGCCCAATAATATGGGATAGTAGGATTAAGGAATATAGCGATAGGGCGTTGAAACGAGAAGCTTGGGATGAATTGTGTGCTTCATTTGTACCTAACTACTATGAGTCATCCGATGCGGAAAGAAATGGCATAGGTAGGTGTCTATATGTTTTTATTTACTCACTAGCTGTACGCACGATGACTCAAGCTGTATATTTCCAGTTTAAGCTGACTTCTCATTGTACGAAAAGCCTAATACAATGCAGGATCAGGTACCTACAACTGGAAATGTATTTAGCTTGATATTTATATGTCGTCGTGTGTACCGACTTCCCCGCGATATGAATAGAGGGTGTTTTTAACCGACTTCAAAAAAGGAGGAGGTTCTCAATTCAACGGTATGTTAATTTTTTTTTTGTGTGATTGTTACGCGATTACTCCGCCAATTGTGGACCGATTTTCAAAATTCTTTTTTTGTTTGAAAGGGTATGGTCTCGAGGTGGTTCCATGGTCACCAACTCGGAATCTGATGAGGGAATCCCATGGAAATCGAGGGAAACCCTCAAATTTTATAGGCACGCCTATAGCGATTTGGGTATTTTTTATAGTAACTCGTGCATTTGCTTTCGGAAAGCCCCATTGGGTGAAGTGGAACTGATGATGAAGACCACAGATGGCCATCGGAACTACTCAACAATAAGCATTTCACGGGTTACGATTCCATTAGGTACTTTAATGTGGTTGCTAAGCAATTTATGCTCGTCACAATGCTTATGGTGAAGTGGAGCTGAGGGTGACTTCTCAGCTCCAGTTCTCCTGGTTCTTACTAGGAGAACTCCTCAACAATTAACGTCCCTGCATCGGGATTAGCAATATTTTGTAAAAGCTATTGTAAATTAGATATAAATGACAAACTGACCCACTAAAAAGTGAAAAATAAAAACTTTTTTATATATCTATGCTTTTTTACAAAAAAAAACAACCGACTTCCAAAAAAACACTACAAAGTGAAAAATAACTTTAATTTCGGAAGTCGGTGGCAAAACACTAAAATACAGATCCAAAGACACCGACTTCCGAAATTAAATTAATTTTTACTTTGTAGTGTTTTTTGGAAGGCGGTTGTTTTTTTTTTTAAGTGAAAACTTATAAAGGCGCGTTGGGCATTTTTTGAGATGGGAAAAAACCATTGAACTCGCGCCACTGTTAAGTACCGTAAGCGACACCGCGCGTTTTGTTTATATGACGATTAAAAAAATACCCGCTTCGGATGTGTTCGGCTGTCCTCGGGATGTACTCGGTTTTAATGTGTATATCCGTTATGTCAAAGTTTTTTTTTTTTTTTTTAAACTTTGCCCCACACTAGGAATTTCTCCTGTATTGTGGGTGCGTTTACAAACATTTAAATTCACATACACGAACAGCCAGACCCGGAACAACTACTTGTAAGTAGGTCATACAAATATTTGTTCCGTGCGGGAATCGAACCCGCGACACGCAGCGCAGCAGTCAATCGCTTAACCACTGCGCCAACCGTGCCGTCGAAAAGTATTCTGTTTGTGTTTTGTTTTCACTTCTATCGGCACTCCCGGAGTGCCACTGTTTTTTTTTGTGGTGTGGTGTGTCATGGCGCTAAAAACTGGTGACGTCATAGTTTTTGCATTTACTATTGGCACAGAATAAATAATAGTAGGTACTTAGTCTATTGGCAGATTCATTTACTATTTCTCTTGTATTGTGTCGAGAGAGAAACGAAACACAATCATTGTTATAGTTTGTGTTTAATAATTCTGAAGGAACATATTATTAGTAGGTAATTTTACTTAAGTATCTTATCTTTTATCTTTTATACTTTTTTACCCGACTGCGGCGAAGCCCAAAAGGAGGGTTATGTGTTTGACCTGTATGTATGTATGTATGTATGTATGTATGTATGTATGTATGTATGTCCGATTCTTTGTTCCCTCGTAACTTCTAAACGAATGAACGGATTTGAATAAATTATACGTCTTTAGATTTGTCTTGGTAGCGCGAGTGTCACTGGCTACATTAAAATCAAAAACAAAGTAAAATGGCGGATTTAGGGTGCCATATTGTGGAGTTCGAAATTTTTTTTTCTTCTAATACCATCGAGTGAAATATCAAAATTAAGGGTTTTAAAAGGTGATTACAAAAATATATACAACTTATATGGTTAAAAGTAATTCGAAGTGACAAATCGTAAAAAACACGCTAGATAAAATAATTATTTCTTGTTCCCTGTTGAGTGACTTTACGGGTAGCTATTAATTAATACATAAGTAAATCGTCTGCGAAATCTTTCAAATTTGTAAACTAAAAAGCTGGAAATAAAAAACAAGTAATTAAAAAAACTAAAAAACCCGACTGCGATAAAAAAAATTAGTTTAAAAAAAACTGAAAAGCTAAAAACAAGGCCATTTTAAATTAAATAAAAGTTGGAAGCAGGCGGGACCCATTTGAGTTTGAAAATATAATAAAAAAGTGGTATGGGTCCCGCCTGCTTCCAACTTTTATTTAATTTAAAATGGCCTTGTTTTTAGCTTTTCAGTTTTTTTTAAACTAATTTTTTTTATCGCAGTCGGGTTTTTTAGTTTTTTTAATTACTTGTTTTTTTTTACTTATCGCCCTGTACCCATCACGTACATTATAAGATTATCATAAATAGATTTATACCTACTTTATGCACTAATTGAAAAAACAAACAACATTGAACTGACCGATTGATTTACAATTTTACATAAATTAGATCGTTCCCTACTTTATAGATCACTAGCTGACCCGGCAAACGTTATTTTGCCATATAAATTATTTCTAGCTGCCCGGCGCTACTTCGTTCGCGTGGTGCCCTACTCCTACCCTAGTCCTACACTACTCTTACCATACTCCTACCCTACTCCTACCCTACCCTACTCCTACACTACTCCTACACTACTCCTACCCTACTCCTACACTAATCCTACCCTACTCCTACACTACTCCTACACTACTCCTAGCCTACTCCTACACTACTCCTACCCTATTCCTACACTACTCCTACCCTACTCCTACACTACTTCTACCCTACTCCTACACTACTTCTACCCTACTCCTACACTACTCCTACCCTCCTCCTATCCTACTCCTACCCTACTCCTACCCTACTCCTACCCTACTCCTACCCTACTCCTACACCTTATAAAAAAAAAACTGAGGGTTCCGTACTATCTATGTTTTTAAATTTTCACCGGCGAGCTACTAACTAGATCTCGTTCAATCCAATTTTCGGTGGAAGTTTACATGGTAATGCATCATATATTTTTTTTAGTTTTATACAGGGGGGGGACACACATTTTACCATTTTGGAAGTGTCTCTCGCGCAAACTATTCAGTTTAGAAAAAAATGATATTAGAAACCACAATATCATTTTTGAAGACCTATCCATAGATAACCCACACGTATGGGTATGATGAAAAAAAAAATGAGTTTCAGTTCTAAGTATGGGGAACCCCCAAAATGTATTGTTTTTATCTATTTTTGTGTGAAAATCTTATTGCGGTTTACAGAATACATCTACTTACCAAGTTTCAACAGTATAGTTTCGGAAAAAAGTGGCTGTGACATACGGACGGACAGAGACATGACGAATCCATAAGGGTTCCGTTTTTTGCCATTTGGCTACGGAACCCAAAAAGGATCACAAACGTTAAAAAACTAAATTAATAACATTAAATTGTATTTTCATAAAAATAATTAGTAATCTCCGTTCCGTCGTATCACGTGAGTCTCACAAAAACAACTTGTTTTTTTTTATCGCCAAAACTGTACGACTAGCTGCCGCATGCCGGCCGGCCGCGTTGGCGGTCCGCACCGGAATGTATCGGGCATATAAAAAGTACTCTGTGGTACCGGACCGGGCGCGTGCGCGGAATTCTAATTTTTTTTAATGTATACAGTCATAGCCAACCGTTAGGTAGTACCTAGTTTGACTTTCACAGCGCCATTATTACTTAGCACTAAAGCTTAGTATACACATGCCTGTAACTTGCCCAAAGTATGCAAGTAGCTTGCATGTCACTATGGTATTCTTCAATCAGATTGCATGACGTGTGCCATAATAACTTCTGACTGGTGAATACCATACTGGTATGCCAGCTGCTTGCATACATTTGTGCAAGTTACAGGCATGTATATTCCGGGCTTTAGAGTGGTTTTCGTAGTTCATTCAAGTATTATTAACATTTCCAAGCTGTGCCTATGATGGAATTTCTTTCACGGTGCATGGTTTCATGGTTTAGTAATTGGTATATGGTAATAAATAAGTAGTACATGTTTATCATTACGTACCATCCACTTGGAGATATTTGGAAATATTTGGAGAAAAAAAAATCAAATGTAAGCGGTAGCACCATAATTTTATTATGAACCAAAGAATTACATAAAGCCGCGATCATACCAAACATATTGTCTTCCGCCGACTGTAAGCGAGCGTTATACAGTTTACTAGTTTTCCATACATATTCAACTTTTGGTTCACACTGAACCAACAATACGCTATTATAAACGAGCTAGCTAATCCGCTATTATGCTACGGCTACACTCTCGCGATAACGCGAACTATAGGTACTGCGCGCTCTCTGTTGTACACGAGAGAGAGCGCGCGAAGTGTTGCTCGCGTTATCGCGATCATGTAGCCAAAACATAAGTGAGTCCTCTAACAACTGACTATACGTTTAGTGTGACGCGGCCTTACTTGCACATGTTTCCCGCCAATATTTCAGATTGTGTAAACTTGAATTTTAGGTTTATGAATAACGCACTATAATGAAATTATTTTTTATTTTTCAGTCGCAACCATGCAGAGAAAATGGAAGAGCGTTAGAGATTCGTTCTTACGAGAACTGAAGAAGAGTGGAACATATTACAACAACTTAATGTTCCTGAAACCTGTTTGTGACGTAAGATCAAGAAAAGATGATGAAAATCCCATTTTCAATATTGAAACTGTAACTGTTGAGTACGATGCTAAAGATGACAGCGATAATGACAATAATTCTAGAAGTTCAGCTACTTTTACCGAAAATAAAACACTTTCTGCTCAACCGAAAAGAAAACGAACAGAAGAAAGAAAAGAAAGAGATGAAAGAAATGAAAGAGATGAAAGAAAAGAAAGAGAAGAAAGTGTGTTTAACATGCTAGCAGAGCATATCAAAAATAAAAGAAAGAAAGATGGCCGCGATGACCCAGACAGACAGTTCTTACTGTCATTGCTGCCTGAGTTACAAAGTATGGATCCGAACATAAAATTCAATTTGAAATATGAAATTATGACTGTGGTAAAAAGATATAAAGAGGAGAATTTGAAGTAGACCGACCAAGAGTAGGTTTTTTGAAGTGAAAACTTCTTTAGGCGCGTTGGGAATTTTTTGAGATGGGAAAAAACCGTTGAACTCGCGCCAGTTACCGTAAGCGACACCGCGCGTGTTTTGTTTATGAGACTTAAAAAACTACCCACTTCGGATGTGTTCGGTCATAGTAAAAACATATATGGTTCGGTTGTCCTCGGGATGTACTCGGTTTTAATGTATATCCGATATGTCAGTGAGTGATGGCAAAGTATTCTGTTTGTGTTTTGTTTTCACTTCTGTCACGCACTCCCGGAGTGGCACTGTTTAATCTTTCTTTCCTTTATCAACGACAAACCCTTCAGCTGTCTGTATCTCATTTAAAATATTTCTTTTCTACAATGAATATTATTGTATAAAGCAGACGAATAAAGGCAATTATTCTTAAAGTATGATTTTTAGTAACCTAATCCAAATTTGCGATCACAATAACATCTGGTATGTATTTCCCGAAGGGGTAAGCAGAAGTGTATTTATATAGGGTGTTTGGAAGCTGGATAAATAAAGCCTTAAGGGATAGTTGACACCATTAGAGCATTTTGAGCCATACCTACCTACATATATCTTAGACGAAGTATTTTTTTTCCAGTTTAAGTTGGTATGTTATTTTTGACTAAATGTTTGCACAAATCCGAATGGACGAGGACTGCAAACTCCTACAAAGGGATATTGATGCCATCTATAAGTGGAGCATTGCGAACAAACTATTTTTAACCGACTTCAAAAAAAGGAGGAGGTTCTCAATTCGGTTGTATTTTTTTTTATGTTTGTTACCTCAGTACGCCGTCATTTATAAACCGATTTGGAAAATTCTTTTTTTACTTAAAAGGATATACTTCCAGATAGGTCCCATTTTTATCAAAATCCAGTTCTGATGATGGGATCCACGAGGAATTGAGGGAACTCTTCAAATATTATAGGGACACCTATAGCGATTTGGGTATTTTTTACAGTAACTCATGCATTTGCTCTCGGAAACCACCATTGGTGAAGTGGAACTGATGAAGAAGACCACAGATGGCCAACGTAACTACTTAATAATAAGTATTTCACGGGTTGCAATTCGATTACTTTAAAATGGTTGCTAAGCAATTTATGCTCGTCACAATGCGAATGGTGAAATGGAGCTGATGGTGGAATACTAGGAGAAGTCCTCAACAATTAACGTCCCTGCATCGGGAAAAGCAATATTTTGTAAAAGGCGTTGGGCAAGTTGACATTAGGCTATTGTAACTTAGACACATTATAAACAGACCCACTTAAAAGCGAGAAATAAAAACTTTTTAACAAAAAAAAAAAACGACTTCCAAAAAAACACTACAAAGTGAAAAATAACTTTAATTTCGGAAGTCGGTGGCAAAAACTAAAATAGGTACAGATCCAAAGACACCGACTTCGGAAATTAAAGTTATTTTTGACTTTGTAGTGTTTTTTGGAAGTCGGTTGTTTTTATTTTTGAAGTGAAAACTTATAAAGGCGCGTTGGGCATTTTTTGAGATGGGGAAAAAACCATTGAACTCGCGCCACTGTTAAGTACCGTAAGTGACACCGCGCGTGTTTTGTTTATATGACGATTAAAAAAATACCCGCTTCGGATGTGTTCGGCTGTCCTCGGGATAAGATAAGATAAGATAAGATTCATTTATTTGCAAAAACATGTGTAGATAATATACATGGTATAATGTTTATTATAGGTGTTACAGGTTATTCTTTGGCACAACATGTTTGACCATGGCTGGTGTACAAATTAGGTCGGAAGACCATAAAATTTCAAAAAACAAAAAAAATAAAATAAAAAAAAAAGTTAAATACAAAGCTAAATAATCTAAAAAAAAAAATTACAATTAACATTAATATTAAATTATAAATAAAAAAAACAATTAGTAAATATTCATGCGATTCAAAATAAATATAATAGATTCAGTCAGTATATCAGAGCGATTTGTCATTTAAAAATTAATTAATATCATAGTAGGCTTTTTCTGTCAGTATTTTTTTAAAGGTTTTCTTAAACTGGTCTGTATTTAGTTTTTTGACACCGATAGGGATATTGTTATAAATTATTGGTGCTCTGCATACAACGCTTTTATACAGTAGTGCTGTCTTAGCTGGCTGAACACGAAGTTTACTATTATTCCGGCGATTTCGTATTACAAGATCCGATATTCGAGGAAACAAATGGGGGTTATTTCTTACAAATAAGACGATTTCTAAAATATAAAGTGACGGCAGTGTGAGGATTTTATGCTTTATAAAAAATGGCTTACAGCTCACAGTACTTTGGATACCGAACATAGCACGTATGCATCGCTTTTGCATTTTAAATGCCATATCTTTATTTGATGAGTTGCCCCAGAAGATAATGCCATATCTTAGGACAGATTCAACAAGTCCATAATAAGCCGATAGTAACACATTAGTGTTGATAGATGGAGCAAGTTGGTACAAAGCATATGCTTGACTGCTGATTTTTTTACATAATGCGTCAATGTGTTCTTTCCAGTTTAGTTTACTGTCTATAATTAAGCCGAGAAAACGGACATTAGATACTTCATTTATAGTGTAGTTATCATGAATCAAATTATTTAATGGATTAAGTATGCAATCTTTGTCCAAAGTGCATTATATTTGTTTTAGATAAATTTATTTTTAAATTATTATTATCAAGCCAAGAAATTATAGATGTCAGTGAATTATTAATGTCAGATTTATAATTATTAATGTCCTTACATGCAATTGAAACTGTACTGTCATCAGCAAATAATGTCATTGGTTCTATCTTCGATCAATAATAGTACTAGATGCCCGATAAGCGCTTCAAAAACGGCCCGAAAAATACGAGCACGAATACTTTTGTGCTCTTATTTCAAATTGGTATGGTCCAATCATAGCCAATGTTAAGACGTCAAAATGCCTCAGTGCGCGTTCAAAAGTTGTGTAAATAACCAAAGTAACACCAAGATTTTGGAAGGTATATCTTTTTTTCGGTAAGTTTTTAGCATTAAATGGTTTTCATAAAATAGTAACACAATTAAATAGTAAATATAAATCAATTAGCAAATATTATGAATGTTTGGCCAATGTTTGCGACAACGCGCCAACTATTCTAACAAACATTGAAGCATTGAAATGTAATTCCAAGAACTACGTCTAGTTCCAAATTCGAGTAAGTACGAAATCGTCAACAAAATGTTTTTAACCTTATTGCTTAGAAGTTAAGTTTCATTTTAGAATAAATATTGACTTTATTTTCAAGTGACATTTTAAATTTATTGCTTCGATGACAGAAGGACTTAAAAATTAATCATTTGCAAACGTAATTAAACTTTATGTTAGTGTGTTAAGGTTTATAATAATCTGAAGTTGTTAATATTATTAAACTTTTTTCTATAGTTCGTAGTAAGAAATATAAATGTTTATGTGTGTGCAAACGTGGCCACTTTAGCGACTTATTTTTGTTCCTAATCATTCATCTAGTACTATTATTGATCGAAGTGCGTTATAGATAATTATTATCGACCACAGCGCCTATTTAAAAGCAAAGCTAAAATTCGAAGTGAAAATTATAAGCAGCGATGGCAGGTTCGCACGAGTGGGTGGCTGTTATTGTGTGTGCATGAAGTGGAGAAGGTTCGAACCTCAGTGCGCGCTTCCGACTCTTTTTGTTCTTTTCGTTTTTGTGTCAGAGTTCAATTTATTTATTGAGTTTCGTTAATACTATGACAATAGGGTATATAGGGTAAATAAAGTATATTACTTATGCAATTTAATGAAAAAAAAACACTATTTTTCATAGGAACATTTATTGATGTTAATAACACCTTTAAAACATAAACATACTTATTGAAAACTTTGAAATACTTACATAAAATATCTAATTTGTTCATAAATCATTTTTGGTTGATACTAAAATGGGATATTTTTGGTTTATTGAGGTTACAGCTTAATTTGTTCATTTTCTCAAGGAAAAGAAGATTGAAACTAAACCTCAATTTTACAATCATTCACTTATTACTATTATATTATGGCCAGTGTATCCCCTGAATTCCCGTTGTCCCGCGTCGGTATAAATGCCAACTCACCCGGCCCTTGAGCACTAATTCACCCCCACATATTCACACTAATTCTTCCTGACTCCGTATTATTTATAATATTACTGTCAGACCAACTCTGCGCCACAAATGAAGTCTTCCTTTTTGACACGATTTAAAAGTCTTCTCGTCAGTAAATACAGTCGTCTCCCAATCAAAGTCTAAATATTCGCGAGCAAAACGCAACCGTTCCTCCCTATGCCTTTGCGGTTTTTTCGCTGGTGTTCGATGATGAAGGCCTTCGGCATGGATTGCACGGCGAACAGTGCGCAATGACGTATCAAATTCTTCGGCAAATCGTCTTGTAGGTATGAAACCATTCGTTTCATATTCACCAACCATAAAGCGTCGCTGAGACTGGTTAATAAGTGGCGGCCTACCACTTCTTACACGGCTCTTTAGAATTCCCTCTTCCTCAAATCTCCTCACCCAACGTCTCACAGTATCTCTCTAAAAAAAGGAAATCCTTATTACACATTTTGAAGCGTCACTTATGAGAACAAATAAAATCAATAACAACAAAATAACTTACACAAAATCCGGTTTCATTGGATATTTCAGATATATATTAAACCCATTGTTATGCAAGGCTACAATGAAAAAAAAAAAAAAAAAAAAAAAAAAAAAAAACTATAAACGCTCGTAACTAAGTTCACCAACCAACAACGTCATACCATTATAACTAAAGTCAGAAAATTAATTTTGTTTCAAATCTACCCTCAACTTTTATGTGATTAGTTTAAAATATTCGCTGTCTTTTTCTCATTACCATAATTAGAAAAAGACTGCGTGCCGCGATAGGCCTATGATGATGATCATATACCGCGCTTTTTCTGTTTCGTACGTGATGAAAGAGTGCAATATACGGGTGTGTATGTGTGTGTGAAATGCCTAAATAGAAGAAAGTCGTAAGTGCGACGAGTTACGATGTGATAGTTTTGTAATGCTGGCAGTGGACTTCTGACCGGTACTGTACCTACTTTTTTTACGTATCGCCCTGTACCCATCACGTAAATTATAAGATTATCATAAATAGATTTATACCTACTTTATGCACTAATTGAAAAAACAAACAACAATGAACTGACCGACTGATTTACAATTTTACATAAATTTTATCGTTCCCTACTTTATAGATCACTAGCTGACCCGGCAAACGTTGGTTTGCCATATAAATTATTTCCAGCTGCCCGGCGCGCGGCGCTACTTCGTTCGCGTGGTGCCCTACTCCTACTACCCTATTCCTACACTACTCCTACCCTACTCCTACACTACTCCTAACCTACTCCTACACTACTCCTACCCTACTCCTACCCTACTCCTACACCTTATAAAAATAAACTAACTCGCGCACTGAGGGTTCCGTACTATCTATGTTTTTAAATTTTCACCGGCGAGCTACTTACTAGATCTCGTTCAATCCAATTTTCGGTGGAAGTTTACATGGGACACACATTTTACCACTTTGGAAGTGTCTCTCGCGCAAACTATTCAGTTTAGAAAAAAATGATATTAGAAACCACAATATCATTTTTGAAGACCTATCCATAGATACCCCACACGTATGGGCATGATGAAACAAAATTTTAATTTCAGTTCTAAGTATGGGGAACCCCCAAAATGTATTGTTTTTATCTATTTTTGTGTGAAAATCTTATTGCGGTTTACAGAATACATCTACTTACCAAGTTTCAACAGTATAGTTCTCATAGTTTTGGAAAAACGTGGCTGTGACATACGGACGGACAGAGACATGACGAATCTATAAGGGTTCCGTTTTTTGCCATTTGGCTACGGAACCCTAAAAAGGATCACAAACGTTAAAAAACTAAATTAATAAAAATGGTATTTTCATAAAAATAATTCGTAATCTCCGTTCCGTCGTAACACGGGAGTCCCCCAAAAATTTTTTTTTTTTTATCGCCAAAACTGTACGACTAGCTGCCGCATGCGCCGGCCGGCCGCGTTGGCGGTCCGCAGCGGACTGCGGAATGTATCGGTATCGGGCGCGTGCGCGGCTGCGCGCACTCGACGGAATTCTAAATTTTTAATGTATACAGTCATAGCCAACCGTTAGGTAGTACCTAGTTTGACTTTCACAGCGTCATTATTACTTAGCACTAAAGCTTAGTATACACATGCCTGTAACTTGCACAAAAGTATGCAAGTAGCTTGCATGTCACTATGGTATTCATCAATCAGATTGCATGACGTGTGCCATAATAACTTCTGATTGGTGAATACCATACTGGTATGCCAGCTGCTTGCATACGTTTGTGAAAGTTACAGGCATGTATATTCCGGGCTTTAGAGTGGTTTTCGTAGTTCATTCAAGTATTATTAACATTTCCAAGCTGTGCCTATGATGGAATTTCTTTCACGGTGCATGGTTTAGTTATTGGTATATGGTAATAAATAAGTAGTACCTACATGTTTATCATTACGTACCATCCACTTGGAGATATTTGGAGAAAAAAAAATCAAATGTAAGCGGTAGCACCATAATTTTATTGTGAACCAAAGAATTACATAAAGCCGCGATCATACCAAACATATTGTCTTCCGCCGACTGTAAGCGAGCGTTATACAGTTTACTAGTTTTCCATACATATTCAACTTTTGGTTCACACTGAACCAACAATACGCTATTATAAACGAGCTAGCTAATCCGCTATTATGCTACGGCTACACTCTCGCGATAACGCGAACTATAGGTACTGCGCGCTCTCTGTTGTACACGAGAGAGAGCGCGCGAAGTGTTGCTCGCGTTATCGCGATCATGTAGCCAAAACATAAGTGAGTCCTCTAACAACTGACTATACGTTTAGTGTGACGCGGCCTTACTTGCACAAGTTTCCCGCCAATATTTCAGATTGTGTAAACTTGAATTTTAGGTTTATGAATAACGCACTATAATGAAATTATTTTTTATTTTTCAGTCGCAACCATGCAGAGAAAATGGAAGAGCGTTAGAGATGCGTTCTTACGAGAATTGAAGAAGAGTGGAAATCCCTTACCCGGAATCAAATTCACAAAACCGTACGCATATTACAAGAACTTAATGTTCCTGAAACCTGTTTGTGACGTAAGATCAAGAAAAGATGATGAAAATCCCATTTTCAATATTGAAACTGTAACTGTTGAGTACGATGCTAAAGATGACAGCGATAATGACAATAATTCTAGAAGTTCAGCTACTTTTACCGAAAATAAAACACTTTCTGCTCAACCGAAAAGAAAACGAACAGAAGAAAGAGAAGAAAGAGATGAAAGAAATGAAAGAGAAGAAAGAGAAGAAAGAGATGAAAGAGAAGAAAGTGTGTTTAACATGCTAGCCGAGCATATCAAAAATAAAAGAAAGAAAGATGGCCGCGATGACCCAGACAGACAGTTCTTACTGTCATTGCTGCCTGACTTACAAAGTATGGATCCGAACATAAAATTCGATTTGAAATATGAAATTATGACTGTGGTAAAAAGATATAAAGAGGAGAATTTGAAGTTTGTTGCTGCATATCACCAAGAGTAGGTTTTTTGAAGTGAAAACTTCTTTAGGCGCGTTGGAAATTTTTTGAGATGGGAAAAAACTGTTGAACTCGCGCCAGTTACCGTAAGCGACACCGCGCGTGTTTTGTTTATGAGACTTAAAAAACTGCCCACTTCAGATGTGTTCGGTCATAGCAAAAACATATATGGTTCGGTTGTCCTCGGGATGTACTCGGTTTTAATGTATATCCGATATGTCAGTGAGTGATGGCAAATTATTCTGTTTGTGTTTTGTTTTCACTTCTGTCACGCACTCCCGGAGTGGCACTGTTTAATCTTTCTTTCCTTTATCAACGACAAACCCTCCAGCTGTATCTCGTTTAAAATATTTCTTTTCTACAATGAATATTATTGTATAAAGCAGACGAATAAAGGCAATTATTCTTAAAGTATGATTTTTAGTAACCTAATCCAAATTTGCGATCACAATAACATCTGGTATGTATTTCCCGAAGGGGTAAGCAGAAGTGTATTTATATAGGGTGTTTGGAAGCTGGATAAATAAAGCCTTATGGGAAATAGTTGACATCATTAGAGCATTTTGAGCCATACCTACATATCTTAGACGAAGTATTTATTTTTTTCCAGTTTAAGTTGGTATGTTATTTTTGACTAAATGTTTGCACAAATCCGAATGGACGAGGGCTGCAAACTCCTACAAAGGGATATTGATGCCATCTATGAGTGGAGCATTGCCAACAAACTATTTTCTAATACAAGCAAGTGCTACGTCATGACATACGGTAGAGGGTTGCGGCCAATTAATTATGACTATAGTTTGGGTAGTGACGTAATTACTCGTGTCACCAACATAAAGGATTTGGGACTGACTTTCGACCGCTGTCTGACTTTTAGGGATCACGTTTCTACCCTTGCGTAGGAATCTTTCAGGCTCTTGGGATTTGTTTTGCGAAATGCTCGTGACTTTCGCAATCCAAATGTTGTTAGGCTGTTGTACGCCTCTCTGGTTCGAAGTAAATTCGAGTCCAGGGCCTTTGTTTGGCACCCTTACAAGTATAACGCGACCCAAGCACTGATGCTGGAAAAGATATAGAAAACTTACCTTAGTTCAGATGCCTCTTCCAAAGGTTATATCATTTCTTTCCCTACATGTACAGATGCCAGCACATCAAGCTACAATCTGTCAAATTTCTTTAATAGATTTTCAACTTTATCGCTAAAGCATAAGGTTCAAAGTTGATTGGGAAAATTTGACAGTTTCTGGTAGCTTGATGTGCTGGCGTTTGTACCCTACCAACTATCTTTTACGGACGTTGGACTATAACCCATTGGAGGTGAGTAGAGGCCTTGATCAACTCACTGTAGCATGTAAGACCTCACGGGGACGTGTCGACTGTCCGGAACTCCATGGTCTTTTCTGCTGATTATTTGTCCCCGTCAAATACATCGGATACCGTCAGAGCCAATCACAATCTGTTTGCGCAACTGCCAGCCAAAACTGTAGCCAGAGCCGAGTCCCCAGTCTGTCGTACTCTAATGCCCTTCTGGCTGCCAACCCTGAATGTAATGTGTTTGCGGATGAATGGATCAAAATTATGCGTATATATCTGGTGTTCTGTGAGAGAAAGTATGCAAGGGAGTCCACTGTTCCATGTTAGTTTTAAATTACATATACTATATTGTCAACGTAATTATTGTCTCTACGTTAATTAATGAAATTGGTGTTGTACCGTTTTAATTAGCTATAAATAAACCTCGTAGTTCAACCAGGAGGTTGTCAGTTACCTAACCGGGCTATCCGGTGCCTTAATAAATTAAGGACCCCAGCCAAGGCATAAAACTTATAAACTAAGCGACTACACCCTAAAGGTACCCCATGGTAGACTACGGCTCTGGGGGTCGCTGGGGGAAGTCATAATTCCACTTACTAATAACACTTTTAGTCCAAGCTGGAGATCAAGCCCAGAATCTCATGTCCAAGGAGTCGCGCTTGTCCCCACTTGGTCGAGTGGGGACAAGCGCGACTCCTTGACAACCCAGATATAATATCATGATATCTATCTTCCAGCTACTCTTTCACACAACAAAACTAATAGAGTTCCCCATCAAAGGCCAGCCCTGTCCCAAGTCGATGTGTCTGGGAGAGTATCACAATAAGTATGTAATAGGAAGCTTCGTGTGTGGGTGGCATAGCAATGACTTAGGAAAGTGCAGCGTCACAAAGGCACTCAGTCCCTACTAGTACGTCGAGTGGGAAATTTTATTTTTGTGTGACGTCTTTAGGCTGTGGTGTGGGGCAGAGGCTGAAGTGGGTGAGATCACGAATTGGGGCTATTGTCAAATGGAAGATGTGGTAAGTTTGAATGCACGGAATTCGGAGTTGCTTCAATGACTTGAAATCATTCAAGTTTTTACTAAGACCCCCGTCTTAGTAAAAACTTGAATGTTTTCAATTTTTAAAATTTTCAAGTAATGTTCGTAAATATAAGATTTCCATATACAGATCCGGATGTTGTGCGTTTTCTATAAATATAATGTTGGATAGTGACTAAGTTATGGCATCTCTATTTCGTGCTCTATAAGAATGTGAAACTGCTACGGCCGGTGTCACAGCACTCTCGATGGGGCTGGGATCCGGTGGTGGCGGGGCGGGGCTGAGCGACGAGTCCGGAGGTGGTAGGCGTGCGCGGCGAGCTGCTAATTTCGTCAACATTTTTTCATATCAATATTCTCATTTTCGTGTTTTTATATCGGGGGTGACATGACAGATGTCACCTCCGGTTCGGCAGTTTTTGATGTATGTTTTTAGATAGGTAATTCATTGTATTTTTAAAATAATTTTTTGTTAATTCAATTTTGGTTTCACATTCAACATAAAAATTTGTAAATATGACTATGGTACTGCTTCTAAAAATTAAAAATCTGAAAAATATACAGAGATGACAAGATTGACGTGTTGACGCTGTTATTATTATTAGCTGTTATTATTATTATTTTTATATTTTAACATATCTCGGGACCATGGGGTCCCGGTCCTTTGGAAGGCGTACGAGGGGCCGAAGCCAACTCGCAGAGGCCCGTTAGAGATTTTCAATGAAATGAGGCACCAACCGACGATTATCCCTGTTCGCACTATAGGTACAAGTGCACCCAAGGATAACCCCCGGTTGGTGTAGGACTATTGTAAAATAAGGAAACAAAAATATTGGATTATGGGTTTTGGTGGCTAAAGTGAACTGGTTATCTAAGACTATGGAAAAACTATAGCCCCTGCCTGACCGATGTTCTCTATAAATTACACAGATTAAATGGCAGGGGGTGACTTGCACACTCAATAATGGGCCCCCGAAAACGGTCGCTAGCACATAGTGTCGTAGCGGCAAGGGGGCAACATGTCCTGAGGTGCTTATGAGGAGTGGAGAGGTATTCCACGGCTATCAGGACAATCCCGGAAGTACGGTCAAGATCCCTACCAGCATCTTACTGGAATACTTCCTTCCTCCGAGCACGTTTGCTCTTGCGAATCTCCACTCAAGCCAGCCAATAAAGGCAAGAATGAGATGGGAGCTCTGTTCCTCGTCAGCCGGCCAATAGAGGCAAGCCAGAGGTGAGGAACAAGACTTCTCCCTGGAGATAGGGTCCGTGGGGTCGCTACTACCCAACAGCTCGCCACATGCTGCCCTGCGGATTTCTGTATCTCTCTTGGTCTGGCTCCTAACTCTAGACCTGTTCCGGCAAAGTAAACCCTTCCGGCACAGGCCTAGAGTTCTGAGCGCGCAAGCCCCACCACGACGTCAACGTAGAGATACGGCGGTGGGGTTATTATTATTATCTCCTTTATTCAAATAAATTCTTATAAATTATATTTTTAAATATTAGTATAAAGAAATATAAAAACATTTAAAAATATAAAAAATAGTAGCCCACCGGTATCGGGAACAGGGTCCAAGCTACCGGCGGTCAGGGCTCCAGAGAGAGGAACCTCCTAACTATTCGGGCCGTGTCCAGAAGTACCGCTTTCTGGATCAAGCCCTTGATCCAGCTGCCCAACGAGAGCCTCCTCAGGTGTTGGTCGAGGCTCTTGGCTATTAGACCATTGGCTGTCACGACTATCGGCACAATGATCGCTGAGTCCACATCCCACATGTCGACAACCTCGTGAGCCAAGTCAAGATACTTGATTTGTTTATCTTTCTCGGCTTTCACGAGGTTCCCATCATGCGGGACGGTTATGTCAACAATCATTGCGCGCCGCTCTGATCGATCCACCACCACTATATCAGGCTTATTGGCAACAATAGTCCTGTCAGTGATGATGGATCGATCCCAATATAATGTGATATTACCATTTTCGAGAACTGAGTCGGGCACATACCTGTAGTACGGCACCTCCGATTCCACAAGGTTGTATTTCAGAGCAAGTTGCTGATGGATTATCCTGGCTACAAGGTTGTGTCTATGCAAGTACTCTTCGTTAGCTAGACGAGAACACCCGGAGATAATATGTCTGATTGATTCTCCCGGCCGGTGGCATGCCCGACAGATGTCAACCGTGCCGTCTTTCACAATAAATCTCCGGTAATTGTTCGTCATCATAACTTCGTCCATAATTGCACAGACAAAACCTTCGGTTTCCCCAAAGAGGTCACCGAAACGCAGCCAGGCTACGGACGCTAGTAGATCAACATCGGGCCCATGTAGGGCCCGGAAAAAGCGTCCGTGAAGCTCCTTACTCTGCCATACCTCCATGCGATCATTAGTGTCAAGCACTACTGGCTTGCGCCAGTTCTCTTTAGCCAAGGAGAGCGGGGTGAGGCCCTTGTCCACGGCGACTACATCTCGATGCATCCCCACGTCGGTTTCTAGAAAATATTCCCTGAGACTGCATATCTCGCGATTGTGGAGGGTCTTAGCGTTTAAAAACCCTCGACCTCCACACTTTCGCGGGATATACAGCCTCATTACCGATGACCGTGGGTGATGCATTCGATTTGCAGTCAGCAACGTACGGACCCTCCTATCCAAGGCGTCGAGTTCGGTCTGAGTCCATTTGAGTATGCCAAAAGAGTACATCAAAACCGGCATGACCCAACCGTTGAAGGCGCGCACCTTGTTTCCGCCTGATAGAAGACTATTAAGTACTTTTTTCAGGCGGCCAAAGAAGCGCTCCTTCAACGATTGCTTCATGTCAGTAACATTGATGCCTAACGCTTCCGACATACCCAAATACTTATAGGTTTCGGATGCGGAGAGGGTTCTAAGGTTTGTGGAATCCGAGAGTTGGGTTCCCACGGATTCAACAATCTCCCCTCGCTTTACATGCATGACCGCACATTTGTCCACACCAAATTCCATCCTGATGGCGCTACTGAAAGTTTGAGTTACTTTCAGTAGCTCCATCAGTTGCAAATTGTTGGGGGCAAAGAGTTTTAGGTCATCCATGTAGAGGAGGTGCGATATAACCTGACCACCTCTCCTCAGCCGATAGCCTAGACCTGAATCCTCCAGCAGCGTGCTTAGAGGATTCAAGGCTAAGCAGAACCAAAGCGGACTCAAACTATCACCCTGAAATATGCCTCGCTCGATCCTTATCGGTTCGCTATTCCTCTGAATATTTCGACATCCTGGATATCGAAGGACCGTCCTCCATTGCCCCATACACGACATCAGGAAGGTGCGCAGAGTTGCATCTACTTTGTACAACTCCAACACCCTCATGAGCCATGTATGTGGCACCGAGTCATAGGCCTTCTTATAATCTATCCAGCATGTCGACAGATCCTTTCGGGAACGACGAACCTGTTGGCTAATGGCCATATCAATGAGGAGTAGCTCCTTAGTACCCCGGGACCCGTTCTTACATCCATTTTGAGAGACAGACATGATGGAGTTGGTGTCTATATGTTTGTTAATTTTAGTTCTCAAAATGGATGTAAGAACTTTATAGACCGTCGGTAAACAAGTGATCGGTCTATAATTTTTGGGATCCGCGGTACTACCTGATTTATGGAGCAGGTGGGTTATTCCTGTCGTTAGGAACTGGGGCAGCGACCCTGACTCTAAGGCTGACTGGAACTGGGATGCCAAGCAGGCGTGCGACCCTTGGAACCATTTTATCCAAAAGTTGTGCAGCCCGTCCGGCCCTGGAGATTTCCAGTTAGGCAACGGTCGGACTGCACGAGCAACATCTTGGGGGCTGATGGTAAGTACCCCCATTTCTGGTATTAGATCGCACGCTCGCTCAATCTTCCCAGTCCAATCACCCTCGGTGTGACTGACAGGCACCGACCAGATGTTTCGCCAGAACGAGCACATGGCGTCATCATCCGGTAGGCACGTGTCAGTAACACCTTGGTCCGGTCGCTCCCAAGCCCTATAAACCCACCTTTCATCACTCTGGAATGTGCGATTCTGAGTGTATCGCTCCACTCGCCGCCTGTACCGACGAATACGGTTCGCCCATGCATACACTTTCTGCTTCAGAAAGTCGATGCGCTCCGTGACACAAGACATATAGTCTTGAGGACTGATATCAGTCCCCAAGAATGCCCGTCTCACAAAGCGCATCACTCTAGGGCGAGTATTGCCCTCCCTGAAGCAGATTAGTTTGCCAATGAGCGCTCTGGCCCCACCAATACGGCGTTCAATTCTGCACTGCCAAGCTGGTACGGCTGGTTTCGGTCGTGTAGCTCTAGAGTCATTGGCAAATTTGACGTGAGCTACACGACATGCCGCTGCAGCCGCGCAGTACAGAATCGAATGAGCATCGGTGAGGTCTTCGCAGCCATCAAAATAGTTTGACAACTGCGAATCCAGAACCGCCACCAGCGCGGTTATTATTATTATTATTACGATGTTTCTGATATAGTTACAGGAAGATTTTTTTTATCACCATTCAAATCAGCTATTTCATACAAAAGTTCAATAAGTACCAACCTACTTGACCAAAATGTATGAAACAGCTGATTTTTTTTTCGTGATTTCAGAGTTGGTCTTATAGTGAAAGTTGTTCATATTCATGGGTAGAACACCATGTAAAAATTTGGATGGTGATAAAAAAATCTTCCTGAATGCTGTATAAGGACAAGGACACCTCAGCCTATTTTATTGGAACAGGATAATCATCATCTGCCTAGCCTTTTCCCAACTATGTTGGGGTCGGCTTCCAGTCTAACCGGATGCAGCTGAATACCAGTATTTTATATGGAGCGACTGCCTATCTGACCTCCACAACCCAATTACTGGGTAATACGATACCCCTTGATAAAACTGGTTGAAGACTTTCGGGCTTCTGACTACCCGTAACGACTGGAACAGGATATTCAGCTATATTTTAGTCCAAACCCAGTTTCACCTAAGCCTTAGGTACATCTAGATTAAGTTTAGTCAAATTGTCTACAAGTTTCAAAGCTAAATGAAATAATTTACTATTCAATTACACCATAAACCAGACACCATGAATAAGGGTCACGTCTTTATATAATGCTGGAATTAAAGCGTAAATCCTTAGTCGTAAATCTGGCCTTAATCTATCAGATTAAGATGGCAACTATTTAAGTATGTTGGGTTTTGAAGCAACGGTAAGGAGGCTTTTGAGAAAATCTTCTCCGTTCTTCACAATCAGTTTATCCAAAATATAAAGAAGAATATGAATGCGGTAGGCGGAGGACAGGGTGTTGTGGTTGCAGCCTGGGAGACGCCTATGTCCAGCAGTGGACTGCGATAGGCTGAGTTGATTGATAAAGAAAAGGAATCAGCAGGCTGTTAATTTCCGTAACATTTATCCCAGGAGAAAAATGTACCTATAAAAAAGTTATATAATATAAAACTTTGGTAGTTAAAAAGATTATAGAGATTTTACATTCGCCCCAAACTAGGCAAGTCTTTATCTTGAGCGCCAATATGGAGGGTTTGTCATATTGATAATCCTCACACTTTTAAATTACCGATTCAAACTCAAAAACTCAAACTCAAAACATTTATTTCAATTAAACCTTGTACAGGCACTTTTGAATTGTCAAAATTAAATAGTCTGTCAGTTAGTCAGAAAGTTGAAGCTAGTTGCCAATTCCAAAACGTAAATCTCTATGGAGAAGAACGGGCAAGAAACTCCATGGACACTCTTTTATTTAAATCAAGATATTACAAAATCCTGGCTACATTAGTCTTGTTGCTTCTATAAGTGATTTCCACTGTTATTGCATAGCCCAAGTCTGGGCTGATCTCGTATTTATATGTCATGTCACACAACGTCAGACAGATTTAGTAACAAGACTGAACATTAAAGTCTAAGATAAATCACAAATCACAAACTGCCTTTGAGATACTTAGACCAAGATAGCAAAGAACCACACAATACAATACTGAAAATCACATCATCATCTGCCTAGCCTTTTCCCAACTATGTTGGGGTCGGCTTTCAGTCTGACCAGATGCAGCTGAAAACCAGTATTTTACATGGAGCGACTGCCTATTTGACCCCCACAGCCCAGTTACTGGGTAATACGATAGCCCTTGGTAAGACTGGTTGACAAAACTGAAAATAAATGAAAAAAGCGGCTAAGTGCGAGTCGGACTCGCACACAAAGAGTTTCATACCAAAAAGCAAAAAACGCCGAAAAACAACACGTCTCTTGTATGCAGACCCTCTTTAGTGGATATAAATAATTAGTAGAGTTGACAATTTTGAACTGATACTGATAAAGTTTATAACCTACTAAATTTTTCAATATCACTAAAAATTAGACTCAAACATCAGCTCTTAAAAGGACATTTAATTTTAACTTCATACAGGGAACAGTTGGGAGTGTGAACGAGGCATGTGGCGCTCCTGCCAGTGTTACCAACTTTGCGAGACAAAAAGTTGGTGGAAAAAAGTGTGGCGCGGACAGCAACGTAAAACTCGCCCTGATGGTCAGTGGGGAACAAATGGTTGGTGGTGCAGATGTGGCGTTAGGTAGAATAAGTTTGGAAACACTTTTCGATATTGTGAAGTTTTTAAATTTAATAGGCAATCATTAACGCACCAGAGACCAACATGACAAACTTTGGACGGACCAAGGAGAATGCAGGCAGGCCAGGGAAGCACTTCCCACATTGGATGGCCGCCTCACGAAACAGGTTCTCCGTCTAACTAAACAAAAGCTGCGTATAGTTACAGCAGCTTTAACTGACCACGGGTCATTTAATAAACACCTCTTTGTCATAGGAGTAACAAACAGTCCGCTGTGCAGGGCCTGCATGGAGGACGACGAGACAGCGGCACGTGCTCCTAAAGTGGTGGTCGCCACGTACAGGGCAAAGTACTTCGGTAACCCAGGTACCCTACGTGAGACGGTCAGTAACATCAAGGCGTTGCTGACCTTCCTTGAGGAGCTGGGGTGCATCGAATAATCGATTTTCCCACCCGTACGCAACTCCATAGTTGCGGACACAAGCCCGGTAATAGGTATACCTAGGCAATAATTATGATGATGATAACTGTTAGATAAGACACGCACGTGAGGATGTGTTTTTAAAACTAGGCACAGGATTCATAATAACAACATTCTAAGCATTCTAAGATGATGCCAAAACTTCATCCAAACTTGGAGTTTCTTGCCCATTCTACTCCATACAAAACTACTTTTTGGAAGGGTCAACTAGAATCAATTCTATTATATTGTAAATGTTAACATTCAAAAGTGCCTGTTATGTGCATATTTGGAATAAATGCTTTAACTTTGAAACTCACTTACTGTGCGAGAATTTTAAGGAATATGCTGGAAGAATAAACTGGATCCTCAATACAAGCGAATATAATTTTAAATTGGTGTTAAGAATATGGGGTTTCAAAGGCAAATGAAGTGTCAAAGGGACATACACATATTACAATTAATAAGTACGTTAAAGCTAACTAGACGAATTGCTGCTATGGGATATTGATCAGGCGTTTCAACATTAATAGGGCGCCTTGAGAGCGACCGGTGTCCAGCAGTAGATTGAAGTAGGCTGATGATGATCCAACACTTACTTGATGGCTTAAAAGGCAGATGCACGAGGTTTATGGAACCTCACAGATTCTCCAACAAAATAGGCACGAAACATTCCCTGTCTCCACAACCCGAGACACCCTAATCTTTGCCCCAAGCGTTCAGCTTATGCATGGCTGTAAAATTTAACGGTTCACAATAAAGTACTGGAACTAAGTCCGAACGCGCACTGTGGGTAATAACTTGACGAGCATGTGCGCCCGCGCTTACAGTAAAGTCAACCGTCCACTGATATGTAGGATGTGCACGTAGAGGTTTGCCACGGGCTGCGCGGTTCATTTGTTTGCAACGCACGAATGCATGGGCCGCAGTGGACGCTCCCGCCTATATGGTCATATAAAGCGGAGCTAAGTACACGTGTGCGTATCATAGCCGTGGGTTGCTGTGGAGCAGTGCCTTAAGTATATGACCAGCTATAGGATTTTAGTGGTGTCCTTTTTATTCCTACTTTTACATTTAATACATTTCGGCGTAAGGGTTTCTTTCATTGGTCCGTGTTTGCAGTTTAGCTTTTTCTTGTTGAGTTTATGGTATATGATGTGTCGGTGATTGGGTTTTTTGTGACGAAAGATGAGGTTTTACGATGTTTTGAAATTGGGGATAAATTTGAGAAAGCATTTCTGATGTGAACTGATATAGTCTTGCTAACATCGCCATGAGAATGAGAGTCATTCATTTAAATATTATGGTGAATTGGTACAATCAATAAGATATTGATCAATTCACCACGATATTTTATACTAGATGATAATTCAGATGTTTCAATTTTCACTATTCCTTTTTTAATTCAAAACTCGATACTCAGCTATCTTTTTGCAAACTATTATTTTGTGATCTATTAATCGTGCTCGGGACTTAGTTCACATGCATATTGGATTTCATGGGTTTTAATTTTTTTGAGCGGAACCATAATTATTTATCTAAAATAAAAGTGGCCTAAGTTACATCACATCAACCCCGTCAAAATCGATCCAGCCGTTTTGGAGATTAGCCGGAACAAACAGACAGACAGCAATATATTATATAAATATATATTTTTAAAGTACCGTATATAGGTACCTTTGTATGCATTTAGTAAAAATTGTTATTTTGACATTACAAACGGACACTTTAATGTTATTTATTTGTATTGAATGTTTCTTTGAAGGTATACTATATATATTATCAAAACAAGTTCCTTTCCTTTGATGTTTGATGATGCTTCCCCGTTTATTTAAATCCATAAGTCTAGACAGGCCAAACCAATACAGCTACAGCTAAATGGATTAATATACCTCCCCTTTTTCAATTGACATTGCAAGGCAAATAGGGAGCAGATAGTCAATCAATTTCGCAAACATTCAGTACGTATTGAGCAATAGCTACAGCTCTGATAAAAGGGGAAAGGGTTAGACACCAGACAAACAGACAGACATGATACATTTATAGGTAATGTCGAACTATTTGCCTGAAGGATCATTTTTGACAGTTATATTGTTTTGATGTTTGCTCCATCCAAAGGTTGTCTTTAAAAGATCGCTTTAGCGATAAGACCGCCCATTGTGTCACCCTTTGTACAGTTTCTATAATTATGTTTGTAATTTATATGGTGTACATAATAAAGAGTATTCTATTCTATTCTTATATTGCTGGTTATACAGGTTAATGGAGGAACACCAAAGGAAAGACCGTTCTAAGGATTTCAACGTTTATTAATCCTTATATTTTTATAATCAGTTTCAAAAGTATAAAAGTAAAGGGTAAATAAACCCTGCTTAGGTCAAATTGTTACTAATGGGTTTAGTAACACATTCATTTGTATTTAGACGGTTTACAATATATATCGCACCAACTTTTACAATTATTGTTTGAATAACATTAAATTGTAATTAAAAAACAACATCGACAATTGGGGTTATAAAATTAACCTCAATTGAAAAACCAATTTACTGTGTGATTTAAAATTAGAATCGGGAGAAGTATTCAAATATCAAATCAAAGCACTCATTTGTACGTGGCGCTAAACATTGATATCCACATATCGCACAAACAGCGATTAATTAAAAAAAAAACACTTTTTTCAGGAAAGTTGAAAACTGATTACTTTGTCCATATGCACTGCAGGAGTTTGCTGTATTGATCAATACTTTTTAAGTTGAGTAATGGAACTATTTTTGAATCTGTTTTGTTGGTCGCTAGGTAGTGAGTTAGGGAATTCGATGGTATGCATACCTCAAAAATTGAGATTTTAGAGTTAGCTCTCTTTAGATCTAGGTGTGCGATATACGATTTTTTAACCATATGTTTACATTTTCAGAAACTTTTGGAACAGACTTCGAGTATCTACGAGATGTATTTGAGACACAGATAGTAGTCTACAGATAATGTAGTTTTTGAAAAAGATAAATCTGATCCTAATTTAATTTGATTTACATAGATCGTAAGTACCACCAGTGTGCTCTCCGAAACAAACGGTATGCCTTACCGTTTGTTTCGTCAGTACATACAGTACTTTAGTTTGTTAATTAATTAGGAGTAAGCTATTAAATTGTTGTTAGTAGTTTCGTGGAAGCAGATTATTTGACATTTAATTTTGATCGCTCTGAGCTGTTAAACGCTTAATTATTTAGTCGTATTTGGTGAAGGTTAAGAACAGCAATTAATCTTGGCTAACAATTTTGGTTTTGATTGTTAAGTTTGAACAATGAAAACTACTTTTTTGTTCTGTTCATGATGCCTTTCGGTATCACGCACCTAATCAGGGTTTTTGGCATCCGAAGCGAGGACGAAGCATGAAAATTAAAACTAAATTTTCGCATACTTCGCCCCGTTCTTGGTGCCACAAGCATCATACTATTACCCATAGGGATAACTTGTGTGTTTTGGGCACATATTCAGCTTTTACTGTTCCCACTGCTGAGACACAGGCCTCCTCTGTGTGAGGCAGAATCCACCACGCGGGTTGATGGATAACACATGTCTGCGAATTTTTGGTTCTAGGGCATGCCGGTTTCCTCAAGGTTTTTTTCTTCACCGGTTTGAGAGCAGTGGTGATGATATTAAATTGTTATGGTTAACACAAAGTGTTATGGGCATGACACCGGGAAATCCTGACCACATCTCACAGTATTATCAAACTACAACCGAACTCACACTAACCCTCCAATATTTCAAAATTTATTTTCAAAGTTGAGCATATGACACGCGAAGAATGCTCAAATATAGCAGCTGAAGCGCGGATATGAAGCATTTTACACCGCGATCCTGCTTGATTAATCCTTGTTCGTAGTAAGTGAACTTCTAATATAAATTTTCTGAATAGTTTCCTCTTTATTCGGCCTTCCCATGGCGAAGGTTAGGTGTCATTCAAACTCAAACTCAAACTCAAAGCATTTATTTCAATTAAACCAATTACAGGCACTTTTGAATTGTCAAGGGGTCGGTCAGTCAGAAAGATGAAGCTAGATTGCCCATTCCAAAGCGTAGGTACCTATGGAGAAGAACGGGCAAGAAACTCCATTGAAGACAGTCGTCTGTAGTGATACGGTGAGTGAGGATTTACTAATCTAGTGAAATTTTGGTGAATGGAGTGGGTGGCTTGTGCAAAAGAATGCCATGATTTAACTAAGTACTATGACTTGTTTGTGTGTCAGGCAAACATTTAAATCGTTAGATCCACCATACCGCGTCAAAAAATGATCTCGTTTCTGTTTCGTTTTATAATGAACTTTGAATAGTAGTGACTCACTCACTCATATTGGTAAACGTATCTAAAGTTACCATGTGAGATGTGCGAGCTTATTCTTTTACGGTGAGGACTTCTAACTAATTCTTTGGTGTTGGTTTTAGTTTACCATAGTGGTGCATCAAAACAACAACAAAATTATTTAATTATTTATGGTGTGGTAAAATATGTTAATTTACAATCATATCAAGCAACTACATCCAGTTGGACTGGAAGCCGTTTCTAACATTGTTCAATCAATCAATCTATTAGTTTACTTGTGAAACTTAAGTGTTTACATAATTTTGTCATAATTAAGACATACAAAATAAGTGTCATATGTGTTAGGTGTCATTAGTTAGAAACAGGTTTTTAAGGTTTAGTGTGCGCTGACAAATACACTGAACACCAGCGGAAGATTGGATTCAGTGTAATCAGCACATAGGGGTGGTCCTGGTTCTTCTTAAAAGACCAATTCCGGAACCCCCCGTGCAACGCCTGTAAGGCACATCCCTGGGGTCAACCTACGACCTACAACTCGTAAGTCGCGGCGGTGACCACTGGGCCACCACTAACCCTTCCGAAGGTTTATAATGATTACGGGAGTTGGTCTCCTGTCCACACACACAGACAGTGTACGGAATCGCCGTGCCGCAGCGAGTAGAATCGGCCAGTATTCATAATATTTGTGCTTGCGCAATTAACGCTGAGCGCATACTCAGCTGTCACAGGCATTGTTAGAATTCTCATGGGTCATCAGTTTCTGTGAGTGACGCTCTTGGTTTGTATGGAAAGTGATGAAAATACAGTCCTCGGTGACTCAAAAGTGCGATTTTGACGAAAAGCTGAATATAAAAAAGCTGTTTATAAAAAAAAGCTGAATATAAAAAAAATATTGAAGACAATCTGTAGGTACAGTCACGAGCATAAGTATGTATACACTTGGCTTTATTCAAAGCCGATTTTCTCCTTTATTCTTGAATGAAAATTTATATTATTACGAACATAATATTTTTGAACCCATAGGTTTATGTAAAGTGTCGTCTTTCAACGTTGCATTCGTAGTTTCGTGAAAAAATCGCAATTGAAAGTTGCCAAGTGTTGACATATTATTGCTGGTGACTGTACAGGGTCAAATTAGCTAGTCAAACTCAACAGATGTTATGGGAATCGATATCTCATCATCATCTGCCTAGCCTTTTCCCAACTATGTTGGGGTCGGCTTCCAGTCTAACCGGATGCAGCTGAATACCAGTATTTTACATGGAGCGACTGCCTATCTGAGCTCCACAATCCAGTTACTGGGTAATTACGATACCACTTGGTAAGGCTGGTTGTCAGACTTTCGGGCTTCTGACTACCCGTAACGACTGTCAAAGATCCACGAATGCTGTCATTAACAAAACAACACAAACAGCTTAAGTGCTTTCCGATTCACGGAATCGATATCAAAACAGGATAAAACAAAAAAAAAAGATGATTTATTTTTGGGGTCAACGACCGTATGAAGTGTATTTCCTCGGAATATCAGTTCAAAAATCAGTTTTTAAAATATAATAAATTAATGTAGCTTTTCCCATCTGTGTGATCTGTTTTCTTCTAAACTACGCCACTGATTTTGATGCGGTTTTGATGATCACATAGAGAATTTATTCCGGATAATTTATGTGTAAAATACTTCGAATATAATTTTATATTAGATAAAATAAATAAATCTCAATGTTAAGTCAAGTCGTTATAAAATCCGTGCGAAGCATGGGTAGGTGTACCTACTAGTTAAATAATAAATAAAAAACCGTAACAAACTGAATGTGAATCATCAAAATTAGAGACACAACGCGAGCAAAACAAAGCTGAATCTGCGTTCACTGTAGCCCCGACCAACACGCCCCTATTTTGAAGACTACAATAAGGGTGTATTCACAGCACGCAGAGCGGCCGCGAGCTGTGGACGTTAATAATATTCAAACATGGTTAGTGTAACACAGCCCTAATTTGGGGACTAGAAATAACAATGGTGTTAGATGAAAATCTTAATTTGGGTTGTAGATTTGGGTTTAGATTTAATTTAAGGTTTTTTTTTCAGACATAACATTGTATTTCTAGACCACGAGCTCTTGAAGATTGACAAGTATTGTGTTTATAAATAAAATCTCCTATTACTGCGTTTCAATAAGGTTAAGTATTTGCTCTCTGCAACATAACAGAGGGGCAATTCTGGTAATTTCAAGAACGTTCACAGTCTGATCTCGGTCTCAATCTGGCAAAATACCTCTAATTTCCCTAAATTTTTGACAAGTTTTTGACATTTGTATGTCGCCGAAATGATATTGCGACTAGAGTTTGAACATACAGGACAATCAATTACAGGAGTTGGTCTTCAGTTTAAGGACGAATTACATGACATGAAACAGTTCTTGAACGTGGTTTAGATGTGCTGATCACGTTGAGATTAATTGGTGAAATTCGCTCTTAGGGCGGGTTGTTTCACGTGCACTTGACGCACACGTATACGTCAAAAATGGCGCTAACTACCGTCAAAGCAAAAAAAACCTAGTTTCAAATGACAATTACAGAATTATAGCCTTGACTTACGTCAAATAATAACAAGTACGTAATCGTTACTATTTGACGTCGGAATGTAACGTTAACCAACCGTTTGAAAGAACCAATCCTTACACTCATACACTTAAAACGCGATGTTCAATTAATTCTAAAACGAAACTCCAGTACTAAGATAGTTATTTCCTAAGTGCTCAGAGAAATGAAAACTTCCCCTAGGAATGACTAGGAAAGTAATTTAAACAACCAGCATTTTTTTTTCTCTATGGCCCCTCAGCCAGTATCCGCATGACAAGTCCCAATGAAAATTGAAAAATGTTCAATATCAGTATCCCCCTGAACTCTAGGTACTATGTCGTCGAGGTCCTATTACCTAAGGGGGGTGACTCGATTGTCTATCTGTATCATTTCCTGCGTGTTGATTGCGTGTTAGGGACCCGTTCATGTCCTAATTGGAGGGTTTTGAGTCGATAAGGAGCGTCATATATTTAAATATTGGTGTTTTTGGATTTTTTTCGCGTTCGTGTTAGTAGAGAAAAAAAAACACATTATCACACTAATATTATAAAGGCGAAAGTTTGTGAGTGTGTGTGTGGTTATATGTTTGTTACTTCTTCACGCTCAAACGGCTGGACCAATTTCGATAAAATTTTGTATAGAGGTAGCTGACACCCTGGATTAACATATAGTTTTTATCCCGATATTATATATTTTGACATTTACGCGGGTGAAACCGCGAGGCGCAGCTAGTATTATTATAAAATACTAGCTTCTGCTCGCGACTTCGTCCGTATGAAATTTCATCCTCCCCCCATTCACCCTCTTAGGGGTGGAATTTTTGCTCACCGCCCGATCAGGACCAGGCCCATGCCGGACGGCGCGTACGTGTTCCACGCGCGCCTCAAAGACATGATCAGCATCATGTGAAGGGGCCCGTTAGGGCCGAAGCCTGCCGGGTCAGCGGGATTGTCCGAAAGGGTTACCGCTGGCCCGGAACAAGTGGAACGAGCGAACATAAAGGGCTAACGAAGGAACAGAGGTGGGTTTTAATCAGTAAGAGTCTGACACTCCCTTCCGCTCCACCCAGAGCGAGAGGGGTCATTTGATGATATCCCACCCTCAAAAAAATAAAATAAAAAAGGTAGCTCCTAAGAGCGGTACCTACGCACGCACCATAAGAAAATGCCGTTTTTATTTTGATCTTCAAACATTCAGTCTCGGTTCGTAAACTTTGGGCAATGTAATAAAAAATATGCTCACTTGTTTTGAATAATATTCTCAACATGTTGTGCAAAACCTGGAACTAGATCACATATATCACCTTTGTACCTATTTTTCTGTTCTGTTTTACTTGTCTGTTTATATGTGTGTCCTACATAAATGGTTAAATAAAAAAAAATATATATATATAATTATGTGAGACTCCAGATTTTGAACAATTTAGTATAATCTATCTGCCTGTGACATGCATTAATTTGGCATATACAAAACGGCGACAGTACAGTCAATAAAAGAAAAAAAAAAAAAAAAAATGAAAAAAAAAATGAAATTAAATTTGATAAAAGACCTGTTTGTTTTCTAATAACAAAATTAAATTTTATTCGAGAACATCCATCGGTTTCATAATAAACTTCAACTATATCCGACGATCCTGCATACTTATCTCTTTTGTTGACTGTACATAAACGGACTGCGCTGTATGTATAATGATAATGACGAATCATACAATCTACTTGTGACATATATATATAGATGGCCATGATCGACACATGGTCATAAACCACACCATAAAAATATTATATCCAATACTCTATAAAATGGTCTTCAGTCCAAATTAAAATTGATTAAACCTCCATCTGCTTCAAGTCATAAAACATGCAAAATCATTAATTCTATTTACAGCATTTTCTGTATTTGCACATGTTATGTGCCACTAAACGTTTATTCATTTCAAGAACTTAATTTATCTTCTAAACAATACTGTGATTACAGTCCAATAAAGTTAAATTTTGTTGTTTTCAATACAGAAAAAAATTAGCCAGTGCGCAAACTGTAGCCATGAATTTTGCATATGTTTCTAGATCCCTTAGCGTAGAAATTTATAGAAGATTATAAAAAAAAAAAAAGTTTTTTCACTTTTCTTTGAAACAACAGATCTTCTTTTAATAACCGCCGAAACATTTCTACGCATATTTTTTTTTTCTATTCTACGGTCTAGAATCATGTGCTGAATTTATGGTTAGAGTTTGCGCACTGGTTATTTCTTTTTATCTGTATACCTTTGTATCGGAATATTGCTGGAAATGTGAATGTTTAGTCATTTCCATTAAATAATAAGTTTTATTTCGCTAACAAAAAACGAATTCCGAGAAATCTTCAAATTATAATACCAAGCAGCAACAATGGCATCCTTGCCCGCTGTCATTGTCCTTAAATTAAAGCCATATTTTCGGCAATCAAAAATAACCCTTTCCCACTACTCTTACGCACTGACAAAAGGACAATATTTTGTAACACCCATAAACGACACATGGCGGCATCATGTCAGAAATTCAATCGTAACTCATTCTAGGAAACCGTGCACTAAAAATTATATTAACCGTAAACTTAGGGACGGTTCACACTAAATGTAACGCTTCTTCAAAGTCAGCCGCCACAGTCAACAGTCGGTGGGTGGCTGACGTTATTAACCGACTGCGCGACTGGAAAGACAGGGATATATTTTTGGTGTATGTTTGTATGTGGGATAAACCCTCGAACCATACAGCAGTAGGTACATGAGGTCTACATTGGCTCGTTTAGGTCGTGCCATGGTTATTGGCTAATTTTATTAAAAAAAATATATTATTTATATACAGACAGTAAAATAAATAGGTCTATGACAGCATTATAATTTGAGTACAAAGGTAGGTACTGCTTACTTCTTAAGAAATTTTGATTTTATACCATTCAAAAATACATTTTAGAAGTCGCGTCGATAAGCATGTCTTGAATGTTTTTTACCTATTTTTTTTATTATTTAGTTACGTATCAAAATACAGAGCTTGAAGAGACAATTCCAAGAAAATAGCACACTAAAAGGGAGAAAATTTAAAAGAAAATTTCGCTTGCACAACATATTCCTTCAAGTTACGCTTACACTCGTCAGGCAGATGACTATACGTGTAGTGTGAACCGCCCCTAACAGTTAACTTTCAGTTAAAAATAAGCCGTCTTTCCCACAATGTTTTGTCATGGTCCAAATATTTTTATAGATGTGACGCATTCTGATTTGTTGAACGTATGTGACTTGCTCTTGATTGTTGAAGCTATTGAGATGGAAGATGGATGACGGCTCGAGATTTGACGTTGATTTGAAACTAGGGTTAGTTTGGTGAGGTTAAATGAGCTTGCGTTTTGTCACAGTATAAAGATATACAGTATTTCGACTTCATACAAACGGACGAAACGCGAGCTATACCTACGCGCCTCGACCTCGGAGTGCGCTCGGGATGCAGACAGTCGTGACTGTGCCGCAGTGACGAACGGACTGTGTGTTGTTTTTTTTAACAATCCGCGCGATTTTTTCACTAAAAATAAATTGAAGTACATATTTAATATGACGAGTAGGCTATATTGTGCTGTTTTTGGTTGCATGAATTCGTCAATAACGCATCCAGAGATAATTTTTTTTAAATTACCTGGAAACTCTGAAAGGTAAGACTATAAAATAATTTTACTTACTAGTAGGTAGGTACATAATGTGTGTCTTTTTAATAGATAAGTATTTCCTTTTATCTCCCGAAAAAAAAGATGTCTGGATTAATAAATAAAGTGAATAGAGTAAAGGAAAGTGATAGACACGAGTGAAATATGTAGGTAGTTATAGGCGGTTCATGAATCATTATACGGTAGGTACGCTTGTGTTAAAACCTCGGGGCATGTGTGTTTTGTTTTTTAGTTTGTATAATTCAAAGTAAAGACGTGGTTTTTATATTAATATTTATGTACACACAGTAAAATACAATAACAAAACTAAATGGAAACACGAAGTAGGCAAATGTAATTAAAATGCTGGAGGCGGGCAGCCCTATCGCATGTTTACGTACCGCGCGGCTGTAGGCATTTATTTCAAGGTTACGGCCGAGTTACAATACTGTATGATCTTTATACTGTGGTTTTGTCCTCTTGTGACTCAGGTGTGTAATGATTTCTTGAAGAAACTTAAAGTACTTAAACCTAGATCTGAGTGGAAATAAGTTGATAAAGAAGAATGAGGTCTTTAATCTTCTTTCGAAGCCCGAGCTAATAATAATTGAATGTAAGAATAATATAGTAGCAGAGTAGAATTTTAGCAGTTTTGCATTGTATACGAGTGAGTTGGATGCGGGAGGCCCAAGACCGGGTCTCCCCCATAGCAAGTCAAAGTGGCTAGACACCGGGAGGACCTGTACTCAGCATTGGGTGGTTAAAGGTTGGGTTTAAAGATTCTTTATTTATTCTAAAAGAACATACATTGTTCACTTAGCGAATAAATACATAATTAAGGTAAGGTAAGGTAGTCCAGTAGCTAATAGTTTTTTTTTTTTTTTTTTTTGTAGGTTGGTTTGATGTCGCATTTTGTGTGTACGGCTAGCATAGGTCGTTAACTTAATAGTTTTGTGTTGTTAGTGACGTGCTGCTTGAGTTTAGATTTGAATATGTTGAAAGAAGATGTGCCCCTATTAACTGCCGGTAGATTATTATAAATTTGTGCACCTTCGTATTTTATGTTTTTCCTGCCATATTGCGTCCGCGGAGGGTGCGTCTGTATTTGATTAGGGTTTCGTTGGCTGTATTTGGATGTTTTTATTTTTTGTATTTGGAGGTTGAAGAAGAGAGAGAAATGAAAGTGCAATGCAATTTTTTTGCAAATTTCCAACTTCAGGACACATCGAACATTTATTTAACAATACTTTTAAACCATAAGCAGACTAAGTTAGCATTAAAAAATATTGCATCCCGGCTGTCTTTAACAATCAACTCAAAGACGACGAAGTACTTTAAATTCAATATTCCAGAGCTGACAATACAGCTATCATAAAATCACACAGCGCTGGATCATGTGGTATTGAGCGTAGTACGACAGTAGGGGGAGGTTCAATGGAAACCTATTCGCAGACAAGTGCATCGCAACACCTGAGGCGTGCGATTATAGACCAGGAGCCGGGGTGCTAAAGATCCTAGTGTTAGAGTCGTCTTTATCGATAAAGTTGAGGTTTTTAGGGGCTGGTTCTGTTGTTGGGGTGATATTGAAATATAATGTATTGGTAAGGTACGAAATGGATTATTTTCTTCTCTAAATTTTAAATGGTGTTTTGAATATTTTGATTGATGTTAAACCTATTTTAATAAGGATTAAAGATGCAAATCCGTTTCCGTACACGCTATGTTAGCCAAGCTACAACTACAACACTGCCTAAGGTCTGTTTGTAATGTTTTCGCATCTGGCGTTGGAAGACTGTGTAGGCGTTACGCCAGGTGCGAATGGTACAGTCGGATGCACTAGCGATTTTTTTGCCACTAACGTGAGATCGACTGTACCTGAAACCATTTTAATATTTCAAATTCCAGTTCTAACATATGCAACACACAGTCCAACTGTAAACAAATCCATGGGACGCAAACAAAACAAACTTACCGCCGCAGCCACACACGCAATTGAAGCAAGCTTTGCGAACTCCACATTTTAGCCGGACCAATGTTTTTCACGGCGGCACCGATCGCCGGTAATCCTCCTGTTGCCTTCACAGCTCTCACGTGTAATCTGATCGTGACTTGTATAAAACAATTTGTTTAGAACCGGTTTCCAATTTGCCTTGGCATGATAGGTTTTTTAAACGGATTTTGTAACCCCGGATTAGGTTTATAGATTGAAATTTAATCTGTAATAGATATCTGTGTTGATGGGATTCGGTTATTGTGTTTTGTTTTATTGTGTCGGAGGATTTTTTTTTATGAAAAGTTGTGTGACTTTCCCCTTCATTCATAAACGTTGCTTAATAGTAGTGATTATTAACGCCTGTTTAATCATACATTTTTGACGTTCAAACGTCACTTAACTTTAATCATCGTTTATAAATAAACCCCATCGTGTCTTAAGCAACGAAGTGTGATAATGTTCCTGTTTTGTAAATAGTAAACGTACATAGGTACCTACCTACACTATTTTATGCATAGTTTCTAAAAAAAATGTCATAATATTTAGTGTTAAATCTCATGTTAAAGATACTTAACTTACATTTTTCTAAATTGACAATTATTTTTTTAATTATTTAAACTCTATTTAAAAGTTGCATATAAAAAGGAGGGGAAATAATCATAGGACATCAAAAAATTCGTCCACATCGCTGTCAATAGGAAAAGTGCCCAAAATTGTTAATTAGGTTTTTAGCAAACTGAGTTAACAACAAAAGCTATGATGAAGAATCAATTCTTTTGAGATTTGCCAAATTGCAACACAATACCAGAACATTCTTTGTTTTTCTTCCTTTCTTTTCTTATTAACTTTTTTTACCCAAATTTCTTCTTCAAGACTACACAAAATACAGCCAATATACACTACCTCCATACATACATAAAATCTGTTTTATCTAAACCATGTCTACACCGTGCTATAATAATAAAGCTCCCTAGCTCCTGAACATGTCACGGTACGTTTGACGTGTCATCGAGCGATTGTAGACGCGCCTCGCTCCGTGCCGTTTACCTTATATTTTTATATAATACAAATCTTATGGCGTATCTTGATGGTTGGGATTCGATATCGGGTTTATGGGAACTATTTTGCATGGTAGTGAGTGTTGGTTTATTTTTTTTAAATATAATAATCTTTCAAAACAAAGCCTGGATTTGAGCCTGGTTAGTGTCAATAGACTCGTTACATGAGACTAAAAAATAACTGTGGAAAGTGAGTGTACTTACTATAATAATATATAGGTACAGATACACTTCTGCCGTCTTCTGTTGTCTTTAAACGTTTACACACAAGGGATGCGTCGCGAGCGTAACGTCGACGCAGTGACAGTCGTCAACGGGTGTCGACAACGTGTCGACATGCGTTGACGCGAAGTATTCCCGGTTGAACATTGAGCACCAAAGGTATTCCAATTTGAGCGGTGCGGCAGCTTCTAGTGATGGAGTGTATAATAAAACATATATTATTATTATTCTATTTCGCGTTGCGATGGTATTGGTGTCGAACGGCATGTTGTCGACGGCAGCAGCCGACACGCGTCGAAGCGTGTCGCTCGTGTCTATGCACACACACATTCAAGCAAACACCAATAAAAGACCAATTTCATTGATGAACGTTCTTAATGAAATAGCAAAAACATGAATATATTGTAAGCAATCAAAATCTTAACGTACTCAACCATGATACTCAAACAAATTGAAATTTCATTCGACTCTCAAGTAATCTCAAAGAAAAATAACCTGAAAATATAATATAACAACCAATCCAATTCAATTTCGCAAGAAATGAGTTTTGATTGGTTTATTTGAACGTCTGTTAAGTATGGAGCCGAAGTCTTGCAGTTTCGAGAAAATTAATATCGTCAGTTATTTTAGTGAGGGCACTTGTGTGTGTCTGGGTAGGTACATGTGTATGTGAGGGTAGCAACACCAAGTAGGAAAATTTTGCCTACATGTGTCTTGTATGTACGTGAAACAGGGATTTTCTAAGAAACGCTATTTTGGTTGTAAATTGCTAATGAATGTTTGAAGGGCTATGTTACAATAGCTGTATGGTTTTGATTTAACATTAGTTCCAAGACAGTCTTGCCTAGGTCATTAGTAAGGTTGTGTTCATTAGATTTTGGCCTATTTTTTGGCTTGACTCAAAATGCGATACCAGACGGTATATTCCCGTATTTTTAAGAGATCTCGCATTCTAATCTCGGTCCTGTTTCAATCTGTCAAAAATACCTCTAATTTTCCAAAATTTTTGATAAGTTTTTGACTTTGTCGCGCAATTAAAAATGTTACGAATCGAGTCACAATCTCACCTAGATTGTGACTCGATTCGTAACATTTTTAATTACGTTAATTGGTACCTTCTGATTCAATTGTTCGTCATTAAATTTGTTAAAGCGAAGTCAGATTACAACTTTGTTGTTTTTTGTTCTACATAGGTAGGTATATAATCAAACATTTTAAAAGAGTGATGAATGAGTTTCTTGCCCATTCTTCTCCATACAAAACTACCTTTTGGAAGGGGCAACTAGTTTCAATTTTATCGTTCGAAAATGCTTTTTATGTGCCTATTTGAAATTATAATTTGACTTTGACTCATGTAAATGATAAATTTAGACATTAAAACAATTCCAGAAAATTTTGCCCAATAAAAGACCGAACGCATTCAGAAACATTAGCCAAATACGATACCCAGTCATATCGCAACAATCCTAATTTCCTACTTCCTCATCTGCCTACAGCATGTTATACACACGTATCGCCTCAGATTGCTGTGTTAAGGAAGTTGGCGAGAACATTGTGATTAAATTCCTTGCGGTTAGCAAAATAACCGGCAGTTTTACTGTCTTGTCTTGTTTTGTTTCGAGTAGACATGGTTCGTCAATTGGGTGAAAGTAATTTTTAGTTTAAAAGTTTTAGCTGAGTCGTGGTGTTTGATTACAAGGAAGTCCGTGTACCTACCCTTATGTAAGACTTAAATATATGTAGGTTACTGGTACATACTTTGTCAGTATCATATTATGGTAAGCGGATGTTCAGAAATTTACTTAATTTTAATTTACAGGTGTCCAGTTTTAACTGACTTTGGCTTGTATAAAGCTTTTCGTACAATCAGAAGTCGGCTTATAGAGGCTATGTATAGCTTGATATGTAATCGTGTGTACATACATTAATTAACCAGATTATTAACTTTTTTGGATCTCTGAAGAACAGCATTCAGCTGCGAGAAATGAAAACGATGGATGGAGGTTTTGCCAAGTAGTGGTTCGGCCATTGAGACACCATGGAACATATCAAACAATAAAAACGTGTGCGGTCGGGGAATCCTGGTCAGGAACGAAGTTCCTTACACGATAATCGCACGCATACACAGTCGTATATAATAGAAAGAGACAGAGATAATTTAATACGCGTTATTAATGTAGAGCCAATGAGTATAAGTTTTTAAGAACTCTCATAAAGATGTCGGCCATCTTGGATTTTCATCACCATGAAAACGACACCCATGACGAAAATTGTTAGTCTCCGCAGCCGCCATCGTGGATTTTTATTTTGACCTCACTATTGGCTTCAGCACCCTCAAAAACTGTATACAGACAAAGACAGAGAGAGAGAGAAAGTCGCATGAAGAGAGCATGATGCTTTTTCGTTACGTCTCGATTTCTACCAATTTACTCCTACCACCAGCCGCGTTAAAAAACTTCGTTTCAAAAAAGCCCGCCAGACTAAATTAAATCACATAAATAAACTGTCGAATCAACTAAATAAAATGACAAACGGTAGAATTGCCATAACCACCACGCTTACCAGTGGTTGGTTAACTAAATTAAATGGTAAAGAGCAAGTTCTTATAATTACATAGCAAACAAACCGAGCTTTCACACCAAGAATTTCGCGGAAAACCAGACAGAGCAGAGTAATTAAATAACATTGAAATACTCGTATGTGTGTAACAGCGTAGCACGAATGTATGAGAGATCAAAGGGCAAATTTTAATGAAGCCTGAACCGCTTTATCTCAATATCTAAGCGATAAATTGTTCACCATCTATCGATATGTTTTACTGGCGTGATTTGTCCTTTGACCTTTATTTTTCTTTTGTGATAAATTGCTTTAGAGATTGTTCCATAAATCAATAATTTATCACGGCTAGCCTTGTTATGAAGGCAGTTTTAATCTATGCAAAAAAAAAAGAAAAAGTAAATTAGTCTCGTTTCGTGTGTCGGTGTGAACGCGTTGTTTTTCGGAAATACGCAACGGCTTTTGATGCGGTTTTCATATTCATTGGGAAAATTACTTCTGGAAGGTTTATTATGCCATAATTTTTCTGGCCTTATCCCAATTGTCTGGGGTCGGTGCAACATCTCTTTTCCAATCCATACTTCTCTATTGAACAAGAAGTTTTACGTGGACGAAGTCGCGGGCAGAAGCTAGTCTCTATAAGTACTAGCAGTGCCCCGCAGTTTCACCCGCATAAATATCAATCCCGTGGGAATATTAGGTTAAGTATCCTATGTGTTATTCTGATGTATAAGCTATATTACTGTAAAGTTTCATCAACATCCGTTCAGTAGTTCTTGCGAGAAAGAGTAACAAACATCCATCCATCCATCCTCAGAAACTTTCGCATTTATAATATTATAATAACTAACATAAACATAACTATAACTTGTACTAGCTCGCTACAAAACCGCCTAATTATTCCATTCGACGGATGCAATCCTACACATTATGATAGCACTACATGAAATTTGCCCCGCTCGAGCCATAGCTCAATATTCATGAACAGCGCGGTCGACGATCAATTTTCATCTTCCGATTTACATGTATCGACGTAATTAAATACGAATCGACGATCAGATCATCGACTGGCAGTCGATTAATTGCTCGATTGTGAGGGTTAGTTTCGATTTATGGCCAGTTTGTGGGGTGATTTTTTTTTGTTTTAGTTGATGCCTTGTACTGAAGCTAAATGTTTCAATCAATGATTGATTTTCAATAGCTTGTATTGAGTATAACGTATAACGGTGTTGAGGTTTTTACTTGTCAATAAAACGAAAAAAAAAAAACAGTGGCACTCCGGGAGTGCCGACAGAAGTGAAAACAAAACACAAACAGAATACTTTGCCATCACTCTTATCGGATATATATTAAAACCGAGTACATCCCGAGGACAGCCGAACACATCCGAAGCGGGTTTTTTTTAATCGTCTTAGAAACAAAACACGCGTGGTATTGCTTACGGTAACAGTGGAGCGAGTTCAATGGTTTTTTCCCATCTCAAAAAATGCCCATCGAGCCTAAAGAAGTTTTTACTTAAAAAAAGGAAATGTATATCAACCGCTCATAAGTGATAGTTATAATAGTCGCTCAGACCAAATTTCGGCCATGGCGACCAATCTCAATGGAGACTTGCCAACGGAGCGGGAGATATTATAGTGCACTAGTGTGTGCCCAGACACAAGTGCACAGTCTGTTCCCTCACTCACATAGTCCCATGGGACGGCAATCCGACAAGTCCGGAGAGATTTCAGGTGCAGGACCAACGGCCCAACGTGCTTTCCGAGGTACGGGTGCTACTGAGAAATTCCTTCTGGAAAAACCCCATCACTTTCATCCGACCGGGGAATTGAACCCAGGATCCCTCGCTCAGCAGTTGCAGAGACCAACGGGGCAATCAAGCCAGTGGTATTACTTGAGTTACGAAAACCGCTACTTACTATGACGTCATAGATCCCCCCTACATCATCATCATCATCATTTGCTTAGCCTTTTCCCAACTATGTTGGGGTTGGCTTCCAGTCTAACCGGATGCAGCTGAATACCAGTATTTTACATGAAGCAACTGCCTTCCTGACCTCCACAACCCAGTTCCTGGGTATCCCCCCTAGATCCAACCCACTAAATAAGTTTTTCATTGAACGAATCACAATAGATAGTACAACGTTACGTAGGATAATAAAAAAGACATTCGTTATCTTGTGTCACTTCACGATCATGAAGTAAAACCACACAATTAGGGGCAATCAAAGTGTTATTAACTGTTAATTACTTGGGCTGAGAACTGTCACTATGATTGGTGGCACTTAACCCGATACAAACTATAATTTTATTGTGATTGGGACTTTAACACGGAACGACATTGTTGAAAATGGAAACTGTTTCTTGGTATCTCATAATTACTTGAATGAATCCGTAAAAGTCAATAATGATGTGAAACTCCATCATCGTCTGTTGTTGTTGTTTGACATTGCATGAAATAATCTTTTCACCATTAGGAGCGAGGTTGGAGCCGTCTTGCTTTGGACCAAGTATTTGCAATTATGAGTACTTGAGTACGGAATTTGTTATATAACAGTCATCATCTACCTAACCTTTTCCCAAATATATTGGGGTCAGCTTCCCGTCGAACCAGATGCAACTGAAGACCAATTTGTATAATCTTAGAACGACCATCTATCTGATCACCACCACCCAGACTGGAAACATCCCTTGGTTAAACTGGTTCTTAGACGTTTATAATTCAAATTGTAATGCTGTGTTCTAAATCGTTGTCAATTAACGTTTCTACCGGTCGATTCTGTAAAAATCTCACCGTGAAAACATAGGTGAAGTGAGTTATCATTCTACCTAATTCAAGGAATTGACACTATTGACAGCTCACTTCAAGCTTACTTCACCGTAGTCTTCACGTTGTGATTGTTACAGAATAGCTCAGCTGAAATTGAATTGAATTTTTTTTATATTGATATTTTTAGTTTATATAAAAAAGTTAAAATTGAGTACCGACCCCTTCTTTTCTGACTCCAAAAGTATTTTGATCGTGTCGTGTCGTGAGGTCTAAATGTCCCTCTATTACATAGTAATTGCTATTTCCCATAGTTTTTGCCATCGTCAGTTTCCAAGAGGTTTTTGTGCAACCATTCTAACACTATCGCTAAATTGATTGTAAATAATGATAGATAGGCACCAGTTTCTACTGCTACGCCAGCTTTAAATAATATTGGATACATAATTTTATTCGAATATTCTGGGCTCTGATTACGGAATAAAACATTATTGCAGTGGTTTATGATATAGCTTTTCAATCTAGTTAAAATAATTTTATAAATGGCTTTGACTATAGAATTTGGTCAGATTTTGTAACAAAATTCTGGCAATAATATGATGTGTAGATCCACACATCATCGGTTTGGTGGACATTATTGGAACTTATCATAGATCCATTTTTAAACACCTACTATTGTGACGTCATTCACTATAGTCGGACTTTTAATTAGCTGCAGTAAAATGACAGCTTATGTGTTACTTAAATTACTGAAATTGTCGTCTATTTGTTTTTTCACGCCCATCAACCAAATCTTGTTTTTCTAGTACAGAATAGTGTCACAAACGAAACTTATTTGACATGTATAAGTATATCTCTAAACTCAGTCCGAAATGAGTTATTAAGAAGTGTAATTTTACTGCAGCTAATTAAAAGTCGGACTATAGTTAACAATTTCTATAGCAAATGACTGTTCAAAATCCGCGCATCACGAAGCTAAAGTAGGTACTCAAGGAGTGGACTAAACATTTTTGGCAAACGAATATCACTTGTCAAAACCTCCCTGAATTTATTGCCATACTCAAGCCGAGTATTCTGTAAGATCAGCGCTGCAGCGCTTCCTACATTAAATGGGACCTGCAAAGAAAAACTTAGACGTACAAATGTCTCAGTTGCAAATAGAATTGAATAATTGAATTTATAGTAGTTCCAGAATTTCATATGGCAACTCTGGCCTGGCAAGATTCCAGGTATCGTGAGTCCAACTTTGTAATTGAAAGTTTCCCGCGCTCGTGCGAAATGTGAACTGTTTCGGACATGATATATCATTGTTTCATAAAATTAGGATGATTCATTATTGTTAAAATTCCATAGATTTATTGGAGTTTTCTTGGCTTTTCGCTCTAAATTGACAGGGGTGGGTAATATATTGTAATTGTTAGAACTATCGATTTCAATGTTAGTGTTGTTAATCCAGATGTTTTATTTCTTTTGGCTAATGGTCACTTAATAATTATAACATAGTATTATAATCAATTATGTGTGTTTGGATCTCTGAATTAAAAGAAAAGACGACCTAACCGTGGAGTTTCTTGCCGGCTCTTCTCGATAGGAAACAACCAATTGGAACCATGTACCTCGCTTATGACGTTTCATAAGTGCCCATGTAAGTTTATTAATTAATTAATTCAATTAAAAATCTTGTAAATATTTTAAAAGTGGTATCACGATTTTATGGTTGACCTTATATTCCGTTATTTACGTTATTCGACAAGTTTTTGACGTTTGTTTGTAGCCGAGATGAGACTGCGACTAGATTTTGAACGTTTTAAATTACGAGAATTGGCCTTCTGGTCGAATCAAAGAATTCCAAAAATTTAAAACTTAGCAATTTTACAGTACTTCTTTTTTTTTGTCTTTTTTCTCTTGTAAGACTATCAACATCAAATCTGGGACAGTCATTGCCAAGTGCAATACTACTACCCACTCCAACCATCTTATCAGTCCCTTCGTTCCAATTACCAACAATCCCACGCCCCGCAGGTGGTACCTGTCATCCCAGAGGACTTACGCTAATAACTCCAAGCCAATGTTTGCCAAACATGCCAAATGCTGCAATATTACAAACACTCCAACATTTCAGCGAATTGTCAATTAGTATAGATTTATCAACCGCTATTGAGGTTTTAAAGACCGTTTGAGATTATTTTTGGTCTGTTATTGTAAATATAGAGTAATAAATATATTTTGTGTAAACTTACCTTTATGTTTATGGGGGGGGGGGAGATGGTACGAGGGATTTATTGAAGGACAAGGTATGGGACTTGTTGCTATTGACGTGTTTGTTGCCTAGTGAACTAATGGGATATATAAAAATATCAGTGTTAGCAGATATAACAGTATTCTCGGCGTTGATGGGCTGCTTATTATTATTATGATTTATGTAAATTACTTTTTAATACAGTTGCTCAAAAAGTGGTGTATTGCAGGGACATATAGCGTTCGGGATGTACATACTAGTGCTTTTTTATTACCTTTCCCGAACTCGTGCGTTTCTCTTTCCCAACTGTCAAAATAATGTCTATTAAAAAGAAAAACCAACCATGAAGTTTTTACTAAAGAGTTTTTGTGATTCATACAAATACGTATATTTCTAAAAAGAAGCTACAAATTTATTTTAATATCAGATTTAATGATTTAATGGCATGAGTTAGGATAAGTTTCATTTCATTTCATCTCATTAAATTTCATTTTCATTTCATATGAATAAAAAAAAATATACTGAAGACTAAGCTGTATGGATAGTTCCCTTTGCCTACCAAAATGGGTGAAGAAAAAAAAACTCTGCTTATATTCTACGGTTGGCGCCATTTTCTTTGCGAGTTTAGTTGTTTGTTGCACAAAATGAGTAATTCCGACCCAATTTTTTTTAAATTAACACCACCGGAACTCAGTATAATTGCACAAAATGCTTCGGAGAACATTTTACCGGAAAAGTCAAAAAGTCGTTACTTATCTACATACGACGAATTTATTATTTTATTAAATTAAATTGCTTCATTTTTTCGCAACTGTATTAAAAATAGTCGTTCAGTACACCTGCGGAACCGTCATTGCAACTTGTTCAGACTGTCAACCCTCGCCTTCGGCTGCGCCTCGGCTCGGGTAGACATTTGTCGGAACTCTTTGCAATGACAGCCTTTCCGCACTTGTAATGAAATATACTATTTCAAACATTTATAACTGTCATTAACTCATTAATCTTATTTAATGATACTCAATTTAAAGAACTTCGAAATCCAAAACGTGAATCCTTTTCTCTGCTACGTAGACTTGGTGATGGTTTCTTAGAAGGAGCAGTGGAGACTTCGTCGGTCCGAACCCAAGCAGGTTCTTTACTTTGTGTAAATAATTTCATCACCACTGCGTGGTTACAACAAAACCCAAAGAGAGGAGGCCTGTGTCCCAGCAGTGGGAAAATTATAGGGTGATTATGTATGAATTTCACAAAGGTTAGTAACAGTGCTAGTTCCATAACCTACATAACACAAATTCGCCATACTTAGTGCAGAAGCTACCTAGATTTAAATGGAAATACATTTATAAACGTCGTAGAAATTAATTAAATAATTCTAGTAACATGTTCCATGGAAATACATGCCTTAATTGGTGAAATAGGTCATTCTGCTTGGTTTAATATTTTAGTAATAGATTGTCTAATGTTTGTACTAATATATCTATGAATATTGATGGAGATGTAGAATAATAATAATAATACTAACTATGTTTGCACTTAATCCTACTTCCTACTAATAGATACTAATCCTATTAATATTATAAACGTGAAAGTTTATGAGGATGGATGGATGGATGTATTTATGTATTTTCACCTTCGATCAATAATAGTACTAGATGAATGATTAGGAACAAAAATAAGTCGCTAAAGCGGCCACGTTTGCACACAGATAAACATTTATATTTCTTACTACGAACTATAGAAAAAAGTTTAATAATATTAACAACTTCAGATTACTATAAACCTTAACACTCTAACATAAAGTTTATTTACGATTGCAAATGATTAATATTTAAGTCCTTCTGTCATCGAAGCAATAAATTTAAAATGTCACTTGAAAATAAAAAGTCATTTTTATAATAAGTACAAAAATATTTATTCTAAAATGAAACTTAACGTCTAAGCAATAAGGTTAAAAACATTTTGTTGACAATTTCGTACTTACTCGAATTTGGAACTAGACGTAGTTCTTGGAATTACATTTCAATGCTTCAATGTTTGTCAGAATAGTTGGCGCGTTATCGCAAACATTGGCCAAACAATAATAATATTTGCTTATTGATTTATATTTACTATTTAATTGTGTTACTATTTTATGAAAAACATTTAATGATAAAAACTTACCGAAAAAAAGATATTTCTTCCAAAATCTTGGTGTTACGGTGGTTATTTACACAACTTTTGAACGCGCACTGAGGCATTTTGACGTCTTAACATTGGCTATGATTGGACCATACTAATTTGAAATAAGAGCACAAAAGTATTCGTGCTCGTATTTTTCGGGCCGTTTTTGAAGCGGTTATCGGGCATCTAGTACTATTATTGATCGAAGATTTTCACACAAAGATAGTATACAACAAAGATTAGCACATAGGGTACTTATTTTATCCCGATATTCCCAGAGGATCGAAATTTATGCGAGTGAAACCGCGGGGCGCTGCTAGTAATTACTTAATAATATCTTCATGATATTGTCTAAAGACATCACACAGTGTAAATCAGACTTTGGCGTACCATAGTGGAAGAGACAATAAAAGTAATTTGTTGCTTTTATTGTATTGTATGCCACAGATAAGAAATTTCCATCGTGCAAATGAAGCTTAACAAATATTAAGAGAAAATGTCATCATTTTGCAACTGGATTATATTTCCATTTGAAATTGGTTCTTATAAGCCAATTTCTTCGATGATTCCACAGTATGTTTTATATTTCGAATATTTAAACTGTTTTTCCGTAGATCAATCTCAGCCAACACTCTTGGTTGATTTTCTCTCTAAGTTACCTACCCCACTAAACATTCCTGTAAACCAACATCAAAAGACGTTCTAAACCCATCACCAAGGATCGATCCTCCCTAATCCGGAATGCTAATCTGTCCTGACGTGCATCTACACTTTCTTATTTCCACATTCAATACCACAGCATATCTACTGGTTACAGTGGTTCCATACAGGACAGGACAAAATAACAAATCAAAATTAGGTATGTCCCCAAGCTGCAATATGACTGGTGGGGACATAAGCTTCATTGCCTTCCCCCGGCAGTTTGCGAAAGTGTTCAGGTTGACCAATTCAACCAATCCATCAATTCAGCCTATTGCAAGATATGCGCCTCTACCAAGATGCACCACGACACCCGGTTCTCCGCTTCCCTTATCCAATCTGCGTACCCGCCTTTGATGTTGACTGACTCCTTATTCTCCGACTTGAACCACTTCAATTCACCCACCAGCAGGCCTCACTTCGTTTGTACCAATCTCCACACGCTGCCAGCCTCAACCAGGTTCTCCTGCCCTTATACCAATATTTTTGGGATTTCTTACCTATCTCTTTTAGTCGTCATTTCTATTGATGTTGACTGACTGACTGTAAGGAGATAATATAGGTAGTCTGTGACAATACTTAGGCACAAAGACAGCAGATGCTCATCTAAGCACTAAGCATCCAAGGTCGCATGGTCGGACACGCGGCAATGCTAACAATAGAGTCGACTGTCGCACGTTTTCCAACATTCTTGCTATAAATAGAGTAAGAATATTTTGACTAAGAGTAAGTGAGTAGAGGTGATGTGTAGGCATTGTGTAATGAATCAATGAACGATGGGTTTTTGAGCGTCTGTGGATAACTAACTATACTTTTGGTTTGTTAGGTTAGTAAGATGAAAAACCGTGACATAGTTAGCCAGATACATTGTTAAATTAACTCAAATTCAAAGCATTTATTTCAATTAAAACATTTATAGGCACTTTTGAAATGTCAAAAAGTCGGTCAGTCAGAAAATATGAAGTTAGCTGCCCATTCCAAAGCGTAGGAGGTACCTATGGAGAAGAACGGTCTAGAAACTGCATGGACACTCTTTTATATTATATTTTACAAAATTATTTGTTAGATCATTAATGTTGAATTTATAATTATACATTACAAAGGAAATTGAGTTTTACAATGCAAAGATAGTCTTACAATCTTCAGCAGCTCCAACAGTATTTTGAAGTCTTGATCAATTAGTTTTGGTTGTGGAGCAGGACCAGCATATAACTAACTTAGTACTTTACTATCAGTTGCACCGTGTGATATGTGAAAAAAAATGAAGTTCCGTCATTACACTTCATAACGTACCGTCGCATCTACTCCATAATCTATGCCTCGACAGCACAAAACCGTTCACAAATCAGTCTCCATGTATCGACAAAGAAATGCCTTTTAACCGTTATTTATATCGTTATTTGTGTAGTTATTTATAACGTTATTTCTGTTTCAGATGTTCCTGTGTTTACAGTCCGTGAAACGATTAGATGTTTTATTTATACAAGATTATTGGGTTTCGTTGGAACTGTTATGGTGGTATAATTGAAGCTTCGAGCTTCTGTGGTGGCTGGAATGTGTTGGATTCGATTGATTTATTTATAGGTTTTATTCCTTTTGGTGTTGAGATGAAAGTATTCGTTGCGGCCGTGAACTTGCTGCTACCGAATTATACAGTAACTCGCTGAAGCTAAACTTTGTATGAAATGTTCACGTCTATTTGGACTACTGCTTGAATAATATAACCTTAAAATAAAAAGTAGGTGGTCATTAACGAAATGATAGCGTTTACTAAACTTGGTGAAATTTTGTTCATGAGCTATTATTAGGAGGTGCAGTATGTTTAGCTCGTACAGTCAACAGCAAAAGTAGATGATCAAAATCAGAAATTCAATAGGAGTCAAAACTGATCACAAATATATGGCAGCTGTACTAGTAGTAAATGTTTGGTATAATTTACAATCACATACTTTTGAATCACTTCGACGCCACACAGTTCTGACGCGAACTCCGTTCATTAGTATTGAATTTCTGATTTTGATCATCTACTTTTGCTGTTGACTGTACACAAGACATGTTATTTTTACCATAAACAAGTATATTATTACTTTCTGTTACACCCGTCTAATTATACGAATCATTTTAGTCCTTTTTTATCACTTAAGATGTCGACTTTGAAAAAAGGAACGTGTTTTATATTGCCAAATATATCATTGGTTTTTTATAGTTCTTTTAAAACAGAAGTTACATGCGAATGATTTATGAAAATGGGTCTAAGCTTAGAAGCCAAGCGTTCAGCCACTGCGTCATTTATGGCCCTTTTTCACTAACACTCGGTGACACGTAAATTAGGGTCTAAATAAAAACGCGCTGTTGGATATTCAACTTTCATCGTTTAGGAGACCGTTGAAAATCTAACAGCACGTTTCTATGGTCTAGCCTTAGTGAAATTGGGCTTCAGGTTCCCAAATTTACTGTTAAATATATTTCACAGAGTATCACACTTACTTTTTACAGTTTCTCTCAAAGCATTAAAACTTATTTTAGTATTAATAACATTCGAAACTTTCCTCATAAAGGATTAAGTGTTGGGGCTTATATTTCAGACGGAACTTTATAGTAGCGTTAAAATTAATTTAGTAAGCATATCAGACTTTAATGTTGTCATCTCCCTGAAGCTGCGTACGCCCTAGTAAAACACATAGTAGACCATGCCTATTTATATGACAGTAACTAGCTGCGCCCCGCGGTTTTACCCGCGTAAATGTCGATCCCGTGGGAATATCGGGATAAAAAGTAGCCTATATTTTAATCCAGGGTGTCAGCTACCTCCATACCAAATTTTAGCAAAATTGGTCCCGCCGTTTGAGCGTAAAGAAGTAACAAACATATAAACACACCCCCACACACCCCCCACACACACACTCACAAACTTTCGCTTTTATAATATTAGTGTGATAAGAGGGAACTAGTAAAAGCCCTTGTAGCTATCACGGGTATACAAGATACACCATACGTTTAGTTGACGGCTCCAGAAATGTATGGAGACGAATTTTTTTTTTTCAATATCAGAATGGGTCTTAGAGTAAAACAAGTCCATAATGATGAATATAATGAAACCTTTTCTGGTTTACAATTATTTCAATTTGATGGATGGAACCTGGAGGAGGCTGGTACAGGAGCGTGGGGATATGCGAAATGAAAGAGAGGCCTATTAGTGCAACTAGCTAGAGATGCAGCAGTGGGCTTCAAACATACAGCCTTTTAAAATTCCATACAGTCGGTAAAAAACCTCCAAACCCAAAGAAACTCCAGTAGTGGGTGAAGTTGGGCTGTGGATCATGATCAAAGAGATAATGATGAAAGAAAATAATAATATATTAATAATAATATAATAATAATATATTGACTGCCCATTGTATTTGAATGGTGGTCAAATATGACTATTGTTTTTATTACACTGGAACTCTTTAGAGCCAGTTAGAAGCTGGAAAAATCTGACTGGAGGACGATGTCAAGGCAGTCGAAAAAACTGAATATGGATGAAGAAAAGCATTTTGATGAAAGAAAAACATAGTATCCCAGTACTAGCTATTGTGTATTTTTTTACTATGTTATTTTTATCTCTCTACATAGGTACTGCACCGTTTTGACGGCATCACGTCAACGCCGGCTGTCGCTGAAAACCTTGGGCTCTGTCTCGCATAGGGTCGTAGCATTATGCTGAGCGATGGCCGTTTTGCGTGGATGTGACGCACATTTTCCCCTATGTGCACGCCATCGTGTGACCAATATTATAATTCGCGTGAGACTACGTGTGGGCACACCATTACGACGTGTGGGCACACCATTACGACGGCAGCGAAGGTGCGGTGCGCGGGCAACATCGCCGCCCGCGACGAAGCGCCGCGCCGCTACACTAGTGCACATCCGGTCGCGCAAGCGACCACTACTAAATTGTACTGACGCGCATAAATGTACGCAATAATAATAGTACATTATGATACATGTGTGCTAAGTTGATCATTAAGCACGAGGCGATATTATCGCGCGAGCCGCAGGCGAGAGCGATAAGAAATCCGAGTGTATATTGATTAATGCACACGCGTTTCATACGACGTTTTTCAACACACTTGCGAGGAAAAAAAACAGACTTGTATTGTTAAATATTAACTTGTATGGAAAATGGCGCGCTGGTTTTGTTTTCCCGCGCGCCGTGCTAGCCAGCACTAGCGATGCGCGCGCAACATTGACTCATTTTAAATATATTAATCTATGGCACAGACAAAACCGCTAAACAGCCTATAGAAAAAATATAATAAACACAAACCTGAAAATTGCAAAAAACCTAAGAATTTCGCAGTCTACCACTGCGCATTCACCTTAAATTGTCTGTGGTCCCCTGCGAGTTCATTTTGCGACCAAGGACAATACAGATTATTTAAAAAAAAAAATGAAATATAGCCCGCGGATTTTTTCTTTCGGCATGAAGTCTCTTTGGGCGCTTTCCGAATTAGCTATAATCGCTCACATCGCAGCGCTCACATCATCTCCATGGACGTAATATTACGTCCATGCATCATCTCACATGCGTTCCGATTTAGATATTACTATTATGACTGCTGAGAGCTGGCAACAATTCGGAACACTCGTGAACGCGCTCACATGACAGTGCTTACACAATGTAAAAAAGATATTATTACAGTATTTCTTTGTATAAACACCACATTTCTTCTTCAGTTCTTCTTCTTTGGTTAGGTGGCGACTGTCAGCCAGAAGCACAATTTCAAAAATGCCACGTTAGTTTAATTTAAAGATGATGCAACTCAAAACAAAACACACTGACACAACTTCATACACACACTGTCATTTTTGACAGCGCTCACGGTGATATTATTCTAGGGCATGGTCGGCATTATCGCAAGATGGCGAATGTCATGACGTCATCTATGACGATTCACGGGACATCGTTATCGTTATCGCGCTCACGCTAATTCGGTTATTTCCCAATTCGGAACACATCGATTATTTCCCAATTCGGAACGCAGGGTTTGATGAGATTAAAAAAGCGCGCGTCTCCGACTAGTAAATAGTTATCTGTGGTATTACAGAACATGTGGATTAAAGTAAAGAAAAAGCACGCGTTCGTAATACACTCCATTATGGACCTAAAAGCGGTTCAATAAGAGCCACTTTACGAGCAAGTGTGTTGAAAAATAGTTGATTCAATAAGAAGGAGTTTTCATGTTACGCTCCCCTTCACCCTACCTTCGTCATCTTTCTTTTCATCATGTTTACCGCAAATAAACGAATTTTCTTTATTTCCATATTATCCTTTTCTTACTGAAGCACAGTTAAAATAATGGCAGTAACATCACCATGGCTTCAATCAAACGGATTGAATCAATTACGTTGCTAAGGCGGCGGGCAAACGAGCGAATCGCATGTCGACAAATATGGACGTGGCCTAATCCTCGTTCGGGGTTCATTTCGGAACATAATTATTAAGTCAATTACAGTAGTTACACAAGACTCGGTTGAAATTCATTAGAACATTGTGTCTCACCCTTTTAAAATTTGGGTCAGGAGACCGCAGCAGGGTATCTAATTGAATTTTATTTTCTTCCGGTTTTTGAGGTATTTTTCCGGCTGTATGGAATTTTAAAAGGCTGTATGTTTGAAGCCCACTGCTGGACCTGTATCTAGTTGTACAGTCAGCGTCAGAGAAATGGAACCCCCCCAAGACTTAAAGACTATCGCCCGAGCACGCTCGGGCCCGCCATCGCTCGTCGCTCGAGCGACGCGGCGGGCGGCGGCGCGGCGGCGCTGGCGCGTCACGTGAGCCTTGAGCAGCTCCCTCCCCCGCCGCCGCACCCATCTCTGCCCGAGCGCATCCAACGGTCCACCTCAGATATTATTTGCAAGTTTCATTCAAGTTTTTAATAATTCTTTAAGGTATTTTTTCGGCTTCCTTCTGGCCGAACCGTATACCAAGAATAACTTACAAAAAGACACTTTGCGTGCGATTAAGATACGAACCCGCATCACCAGGCGCCAGCCGATCATCGAGACCGTGTCTTATACTACTAGGCTATTGGCTCAGTTGTCAACCTCAACGAAAATTGGAATAGTATTACTCCATAAAACGAACAAGGTTATTAACGGTCTAATCTTCTAGATAATAAGGTTTAAATTTCAACTTTCGTTTTATATTTAATACCTTAGTTTTACAAAATGCAATACGCATTAACTCCTCAATTAACTAAAAGATAAGGTTGAAATTAGCTTGTTTGGTTGAATATAATGTGTTGATTCCGATTGAAATGATGAAATGATGAAATGATTTTATTTTTTGTAAGTAGGTTTGTACAAACACTTTTACACGTCAGTCATGTTTTTTATAACTAGATGAAGTCGGCGTTTCCTATCTGACTACTCTGAGAAGAAAGGCCGAAACAAACTCAGAGGTCACAGTCTCTTTTAAAGTCCAGACATAATCTTGGTCAGGTTATATGAAGACCATGTAGATCGATGTCTGAGGTGGTCTTTTGAGGAAAGAACCACACAGATTGAGAGGACCTGTCCAGTCAGTGCACGCATTTGTCAAAAATCGTGCAGCTCAACTCAAGACTTAAGGAGCTCAACGATTCGACGAACAATACCAAAGAAAGGACATTTGGGTAGGCCACATAAATTACTCAAACTGCCAGACCATGAGAAAAAAAAAAACAGAACAGAGAGAATAATAAAAAAAAAAAAAAAATATAAGTATGTAAAATGATCCACATCGTCTTCACATTCACAATGAAAAAATAATATAATACTTTACAAAGTAAGCAAATGTCATTGTTAAAAAAAAAAAAATATTCATCAATGTCAATGTGTATATAAAAAAGAAAAAAATCATTCAAAATGCAGAAATTGGAAGCAGCTCAATCCCAAGCCTTTTTGTCCTCAATATAATCTTTAACGGTATAAAAGGCTTTCTGGCACAACTTACGTTTAATGAAAGATTTGAATTTATTAAGGCTTAGATCTTGAACGTGGCTTGGTAGTTTATTGTAAAAGCGTATACATTGGCATCTGAACGAGCCACCTATTTTCTTGAGCCTGGTTGTAGGTACAACATATTTGTGTTTGTTTCTAGTAGATTTTTGCACTACCGTCATTTTACTTCAGAAACTTAACTGCTGTATGAACTGCGAGTTAAGGTTGAATTTAGAATACTTCTTCGCTTTATTTAGTAAACTGTGATTGAGGGTATAATTATTTTTTAAATGGTTTCGTTTTCGTGCCGATTCGCTTGTGTGTAATTATCTTCGTCGTAATATTATCAAATTTATTAAGTTTTTGACCAGTTGATTCTATTAACCGATGGTATGGTTTGATTAACAACTTTTTTGAAGGCTAAAATTGTTGTTATCTGGGAACAGGAACAAAGCATAAAGAAAATAGCACGAGTTATGGGCATAACGGTAAGATTTATGTTATACTTCCACATATTACCTATATTTTATTGTTGCAATAATGTTGCATTATTACTTACTAGTTGGATGTTTTTATGTATTTCTAATATTATTATTTTCATTGCAGAGAAAAACAGTTCGTAGATGGATACAAAGGTATCAAGCGACGGGTGATGTGAAATGTGATCGCCAAGGCCAGAGAAAATACAAATGGAGCGACAACGTAATATTGTGAAAGTTCATTTAGTGGCACCCTTCAAAACTTCAAGAAGTGATAGACTGTGACATCCTCTCCGTTATTATAAGGCAATTTACTCGGCAGATTGATTGTGTAACGTATCTGATAAAATTGCGTTGGAACATATATGAGCAAGTGTTATTAATTCCCAATATTTGTGGGATCCTGATCTCGTAGTTAATCAAAAACAAACAACCTTTATAATTATTATCAATCCAGATAATCTGGTTTACAAGTAGTCTTGTAATGTATTAACGATGCACCATCTGACCTCACATATTTTTCTAATGTTGTGTTAAATAAGGGTTATTAGAAAATGTGATAAAAGAGAAAGATGTATATTGCTATACTATTATAGTTTAGCATGTTGATTCTTCCTCTGTAATTCACAGACACAAAAGACAAAATTTCTTTTTTTTTAAAGGTCTTTTCCAATTTCTCTTTTGTGTTTAGTCAATATTCTAAGTAAATAACCCCAATTTAACACAGATAGAAAACTGTATACTCAACCTGGAAGTGGATTCCATGAAGTCCTAGAAATGTAATTAGAAAAATAAATGAATATTGTTTATCAAAATGCCTAGCTTTTATTACAAACCTCCATTTGATTTCTTAAATAATAATTAACGAAAATCACCTAATAAAGAAACTAAAAAAAGGGTAAATAAATAAATAAATAAAATAAAGGAAAAAGAAATCTTCTCATCCGCGGATTTGAACTCGTGACCACCGCATCGCCAAGCCGCAGTGTTAACCATTAGACCAACACGCCACTTACGTTACATTACGAAAAACTTAAATAGGTTTGATGTCAATACCAAGGGGGGTACCTTATTTGTGAAGCGAACTGTACTAATCGGAGGTGGAATGAGCGTGCCCTGAAGATGCATAGGGCACTGGAACTCCCACGTATCGACGAAACACGGCAGGCTGCTTGACGCCGGACTCCGGTGGGAGGGTGGACGCAAACCAGGCGGGCGTCAGCCCTATTTCTTTGGTTTTCTTTGGTGGTTGGTCCATGGATGGCTGACCACCTATACATACCGAGACCCCTCCGTGCCTCAGAAAGCATGTTAAACCGTTGGTCCCGGCTGTCATTCGTGGATCTTTGACAGTCGTTACGGGTAGTCAGAAGCCCGAAAGTCTGAGAACCAGTCGTACCAGGGCGTATCGTATTACCCAGTAAGTAACTGGGTAGTGGATGTCAGATAGGCAGTCGCTCCATGTAAAGTACTGGTATTTGCATCCGGTTAGACTGGAAGCCAACCCCAATATGGTTGGAAAAAGGCTAGGCCGATGATGATGACATTACATTAGTATTACCTACATTAATTTCTAAAATAATTCGGAATAACAGAGTAATTTCGATCTTTCAATATGTGTAATGGCTGTATCAAGTAGTTATTTGACCTTATTCAAAGTTTTACTAGAATAAAACTTTCCGACCTTCCTCATCAAATAGCCCAAATCTGTAACGTAGACTTTGCCTCGATAGAGGTTTCAGGGTCACCTAGAATTAGGAATGTTCCTATAAGGGGTGATTCTAAACCGACAGCTTATTTTTTTTTACCTTTGAAATGACAGCTTTTTCAATAGTATTCGTACAGTCAAAGTCAAAGATCTTTGTTGTGAGACAGTGGTTACAAAGTTGTTATTAACCTATAATGTTCCCACTGCTGGGACACCGGCCGTAGTTCACCACGAGAGCGCAGTGGGGGTTGGTGGATGTCACATGATTCTAGGACATGCCGTCTTTTAAATACTGACTCATCATCTGCCTTGCCTTTTCCCAACTATGTCGGGGTCGGTTTCCAGTCTAACCGGATGCAGCTGAATACCATTATTTTTACATGGAGTGACTGCCTATCTGACCTCCACAACCCAGTTACTTGGCAATACGATACCCCTTAGTAAGACTGGTTGTCAGACTTTCGAACTTCTGACTACCCGTAACGACTGTCAAAGATCCACGAATGACAGCCGGGACCAACGGCGTAACGTGCTTTCCGAGGCACGAAGGTGTATGTAAAGACAAGAAAAAGAAGAAAGATCCATCCACAGACCAACCGCAGCAAGCGTAGCTTAACCTGATAGATCGACCTGTGCGGCTGTTATTATTTAGCCACGGGCCCCTCCCTCTCCTTTCTCCTCTCTCCTTTTAAATACCGGTTAACTATGAAAAAGTAAATGTAGTTTTTCTTTTGTATCTTGATGTAACAACAAGGGAAAAAAATAAATTTCACTATGACATTCAATATTATAATGTAGAAGCAGGTCGTGTAATTTAACCTAGTTACTTTAGAGTAGTCTGTAAAAAGATTTTCTTTGACAATATAAAATCAAGCCCTTTTTAATGAATCTCTCTCAGTATAAGCTGCCTTTAAGTGTAGTGTTACGTACCTTCTAAGAAGATTGCTTTATGTAAGGGTAAAATTAATAATAGAATTCAAATTACATAAATAATATATCGTCGCTCGCATGACTAAAAGTCTTGTCTCATTTTTTGGCAGATTTTTGTTGGGAGAACTACATTGTTCTATTCGTGATTCTTTACGTTTTGTTGCCTTTCAAAATAGTAATATTTTGAGATCCAAATAACATAGAGGTACGACGGTTAGTGAAAAATGTAAAGAATCAATAATAGAGGAATGTAGTTGTCCTAACTCGGATCAGCTAAAGGTGATCATCTTTACATACCAAGACCCCTCCGTGCACGGAAAGCCGTCAGTCCCGGCGGTCATTCCAGACACCTGTCGGCTGTCATCTTTGACAGTCGTTACGGCTCGTCAGAAGCCCGAAAGTCTGACAACCAGTCTTACCAAAGGGTAACCCAGTAGCTACTGGGTTACCCTTTACATTGAGCGACTGCCTATCTTACCTCCACAACCCAGCTGGGTTGTGGAGGTAAGATAGGCAGTCGCTCAATGTAAAATACTGGTATCCAGCTGCATCCGGTTAGACTGGAAGCCGACCCCAACATGGAGCAGTAGGTACAGTCAACAGCAAAAGTAGGTGATCAAAATCAGAAGTTCAATACTAATGAACGGAGTTCGCGTCAGAACTGTGTGGCGTCGAAGTACTACTACTTAGAATACTTACTACGTATAATACTTTTGAATCACTTCGACGCCACACAGTTCTGACGCGAACTCCAAACTCCGTTCATTAGTATTGAATTTCTGACTTTGATCATCTACTTTTGCTGTTGACTGTACAATCAAGGCACATTGATAAGGTATATAATATTCATTCACAAAATATTTTAAGAAAAACCTTTACGTGGTAAAGAAACCATAGCAACGAAAAAAAAATATCTAAGTGTTTTTTTACGTAATTATTATTATTTAAAAATTGCTTGAGACTTTTTGCATAAACCCTTTACTATGTTTCAATGAAAGTAAATAATACGTAGAAACTAGCGTAAAGGATGTGAAAAAATAAGAAGGAGCCACTATTTATTGTGTCAAGTAATTTTTAATTATTGTTTTTTTTTTCGTTTCTGGCTTCTTTAGCACCTATAGGTGTATCTTTTAAAATATTCGTGTATGAATAGATACACCTTATACAACGTGTAATGTTAAATGCGCAAAACCTCTTAAGAGGTCTGTACATATAAACTTATTGACAGTTTACCGAGATTTTAATCTCCGCCATTTTTTGTCCACGTAAAACCTTCAACATCAAAATCCCCCTGTACATCGGTATTGTCCGTCCATCTCGTAAACAGGCACCCTTTATTGACACGATAGTTTACAGCATCTACACATGATTCCAACAGTTTTATGTTAGCCATGTGTTATTTGATTAGCTATCCGTTTATTTGGGTATTGCTTGCATCGATTCAGCAATGAATGTATGGTTTGTTTGATCCGAATATATTAGTTGCCTTCGATGTAAGCAATTCTGGTTTCAGAGATTTTGTGTTGATACAAATGTTGTGTTTGTTCGGATTTGGGTCCGGCAGTTGGGACCAGGAAATCCTGAAGAGCGTCGTCGGATCATGATTGTAATGGATTATGAGGAAGACACCAACACGCACTGGGCTCGCGTGGTGGATTACGGCCCACTCCCTCTCAGAGAGAAGGTCTGTGGCCCAGCATAGGGAACATTAGGGCTGATTATATTTGAGGAAGACACTGCAAGACTTTGGCTTATAGTATGTTGTTAAATTCTCATTCCTTTAGATTCCACTAGTTGTTTAGCCAGTGTCTTTAGATTCCACTAGCTGTTAAGCCGTCTTTATCTGCGTTTAATTTGTATTTTATCATTTTCTAATACAAATATATCATCATCATCATTTCAGCCGAAAGACGTCCACTGCTGGACATAGGTCTCCCCAAGCACCTCCACTTCAACCGGTTCTGTGCTTTTTGCATCCAACGGGTTCCTGCGGCCTTCACAAGGTCGTCGGTCCACCTTGTGGGCCTTCCAACCAACGCTACGTCTATACAAAATAAATAATACAAATATATAAATATTAACAAATACTACTAGTAGCATACAAACTCATGATTAATTAGCATTGGTTTCCTGTACAAAATCGAAGTCAAATAATTTATTTCAAATAGGCACATTAACGGCACTTTTGAACGTCAAAAATTACAACTAAATAGAATTGATTCTAGTCGCCCATTCCAAAAGGTAGTTTTCGTATGGAGAAGAAGATGTACATACCAATGACGCAGCAATTGATTCCTTTATCAACCATCCGAGCTCGTGGCGCGAGCTCGGATTAGCCCTTCCTTAGCCCAGACAACTCGGCTGGTATGCAGACAGTCAAAACAAGCAAAAGTACTTAGTGAGTCACACAATGATTGCAGTGTTGTTATAAATGCATCAATCTAACATCAAATTTAAACCACTTCATTCATATTCATTTTCCTACGTTATTAAGGGCGTGTGTATAATACTCGATTTTTTTCGATTTGTTTTTCCGAGTGCTTCGTTTTGGTCTAGTGGTCGTAAGGGCTACTGCTCGGAATGAGGTCCTGGATTTGATTGCGTAGATCTCTATGGAGAAGAACGGGCAAGAAACTCCATGGACACTCTTTTAAATCAAGATATTACAAAATCCTGGGTACATTAGTCTTGTTGCTTCTCTATGTGAGAACAATGTAAAAAAAATGGCCAAGTGCGAGTCGGACTCGCACACGAAGGGTTCCGTACCACAAGGCAAAAACACCGAAAAAAAAACGTTTGTTGTATGGGAGCCCCCCCTTAAATATTTATTTTATTTTGTTTTTAGTATTTGTTGTTATAGCGGCAACAGAAATACATAATCTGTGAAAATTTCGACTGTCTAGCTACCGCGGTTCTTGAGATACAGCCTGGTGACAGACAGACGGACGGACGGACGGACGGATGGACGGACGGACAGCGAATTCTTAGTAATAGGGTTCCGTTTTTACCCTTTGGGTACGGAACCCTAAAAAGACACAAATGAAGAAACAATTCAAAATATAAGATTAAAAATAAGCCTATGACCAGTCTCAACCGAGGGCGCCCGTTCACGAACATGACGCCTGGATCAGCACCATCCAGCTCAACCATTTTCGTAGGGAAGAACTGGATGAGACTTGTCGACTAGGCAAGCAGGGCACAAAAAGAGGAGGCCAATGATGATGAAGAAGAAGCCATGACTAGAACGGCCAAACCAGACATAGCGTGCTTCACGGGTGAGCTCTGGTTCTACCCGCACTTGCCTCGTATAGTTTCGTAAGCAACCCAACCAAAGGCAAAGGACATCTAAGCGCGCCTCAACTATCAACGTCATTAATATCGCTTGCAGCACAATTAGCGACGGATATCATGTTTACCGCACCCAGTTGATCCAGTTGCTTTAATAAACGTTACGACATTTTAATAAAAGCGAATTAATCAAGTACTGCGGTGTAACAGATCTTATAGTCTGTGTGAGACTGCATAGTCTGTTTTATGAGTGGTTCGAGTCGGTAATCTGTGGATTAGCCAGTTTTGATTCTATGTATGTTGATAGTGTTTTGTTTTTCTTTTCTCTGCTCATGGGGGATTTACACTAGGTGGATTTTCGTCGTAGCGACTAGCCCACTTACCAAAATTCCTCACAAGCCCAATCACCACCCCATTTACACAGGTCGATAAAAATAGCAGGTAACTATTTCATTTTCTTCCTCCTGAGAAAATAAGTTTTTTAAAGCGGTATTATTTACCGTTCTGTTGATAGCGACGTGCTTCTCACAAAATATAGGTACAGTTATTCCGAGTTATTCCGGTCTGATCCCCTGAACCGGCCCTCTACCCCGTCCTCCTCGATCCCCTGCTTGTTCGTCTTCTGTTTTAATATCTGTCTTATCCACTATAAACTTTCTCATTCCGGTTTGATCCGCTTTAATAAAAAAAATATGCTGTCAGAATGTTTTTAACAATTCGCAATATTTCAACATTCAGATAACTACGTTGTCCCCTACAAACTATCCGCTGACAAACACACGAAGCACAAAAACTCCACTGACATAATCGAAAAAAAACTCCACCTCCTACATTTTGTTTAGATTCCAACGAAACAACATGGGGCCAAAATAAAAAAACGAATTTCAAAAGACAATTTCGTGTCCATTCACGGAGCATGTTCCCTCGAATCACGACTAACTAGTTGTCAAAGGCATCGCACGTGCCGGTCCGGCTTTTTCTGGACATTTCCAGCCGTTTCCACGAACTTATTGGCCGGTTCCGGTGTTTTTCGGAAGGTCCGGAACGTTTTTGAGCGGCGCCGCGTGAAATTGGGGGTGGAATCGGTAGCGTTTAGATGATAGATGCGTTCTGAATGAACAATAATATGAGATTGTTTAATTGGTGTTTCGCACTTGTGTATAACACGAGAGATGAATTAAGGATGGTTAACTCTGATATCGTAAACATAACCTAAACCTAACCTAAAAGAGAGAAGGAGAGAAGACTTTGCTGCAAAAAAAATAGCCTACGACCTATTTCTCAGACCTACCAAATATGTAACACGAAAAATTTCATAAAAATCGGTCAAGCCGTTTCGGAGGAGTTCGATAAGAGTCAGGTCACACCGAGACGCGACGCGACGCGCAGTTTTCAAGATAGAAATACAATTACAGACCTTATCTACTACACAAAAAGGTACACGATTCAGTGAGCTAAGCCGCGCGGCGCTACGCGGCGTAGCTCGACGTAGTAAACCCTGCATTGTGTACCTTTTTGTGAAGTAGATAAGGTCTGTAATTGTATTTCTATTTTGAAAACTGCGCGTCGCGTCGCGTCTCAGTGTGAACTGACCCTAACAAACACTGTGACACGAGATTTTTATATATTAGAAAGATATTTCCTCTGTACGTGTGAATGTCATTAAACTCCCTCCTAAACGGCTGGATCGATTTTGATGAATTTTTTCTGTGTTTGATTGGGGTCCCTGGATAGTTTAGATTCACAATTTTTTTTTGACCCGGACCCTGTCCTGAAATTGGACCCGGTAGATGGCGTTGCGTTCCGACAGGACAACGTCAGTCAGGACCGCTAGTCTATTATCTATAAGTTACAGTAAATCAAAATAAACTTAGATGGAAAAGTCGACTGACTAGGTATACCTACATTTCTCCTTCATAATAAACTTAAAATTCATGGAAATTCATTTTAACGATCGACCGCAATCTTAAGTCAGGTTTTAAAGCACATCTAAAATTCAAAAGTTATAGAAATTGTTAATGAAAATTACTGTCACCCAAAATGCTGACTTTAACCGTTAAGACACACTTCAAATTAAAATTCCTATTAGTGCTGTCGGGTTTTGGAATATTCATTTCTGGTTTCTGGAATTGTCTTTTTGGCCTAGTTATAATGATGTTGTTATAATTATTCCCCAACTCGTCTTGTTTGCGGTTTTGTCGATGGGTAAGTAGGTTGAGGTTTTAAGAGGAAGCACATTTTGAAATGGAAACTTTTTAATACTGGCAGTTAGGTAGTGGCTTGTGGCTAAGTACGAGTAATAACAGCCGCACGGGTCGATCGATCAGGTTAAGCTACGCTTGCCGCAGTTGGTCCGTGGGTGGGTGACCATCTATACATACTGAGACCCCTCCGTGCCTCGAAAAGCACGTTAGGCCATTGTTCCCAGCTGTCATTCGTGGAACTTTGACAGTCGTCGTCACGGTTCGTCAGACACCCGAAAGTCTGACATCCAGTCTTACCAAGGGGTATCGTATTACCCAGTAACTGGGTTGTGGACGTCAGATAGGCAGTCGCTCCATGTAAAATATGGTATTTAGCTGCATCCGGTTAGACTGGAAGCCGACCCCAACATAGTTGGGAAAAGGCTAGGCAGATGATGAGTTAGGTCTAGACTTCTGAAATAACGCCGTTCATCACTATGTTTGCCATAACATTTTTTGTTGTTGTACAATGCCTTGGTTTTACGAAATTAAATGTTTATTTTCGTAAGTAGAGTCTTCTAAGAAACTTTTACACGTCAATATTTTAAAACTAGATGGCGACGGCATTTCCTAGCTGACTGATCTCTGTGAAGAAATGCCCTGACAAACTCAGAAGTCGGGGTCTGTTTTAAAGTCCAAACATGTGTTAGAAGTAAGGGTAATCATATATTCTTACACCGTTATTATTCGGATCTATATACGTATTACTTACGCTTATTATTTTATTTATGTCTAATTTAGGAACGTTCATTAGAATACATTGAAAAGTATGCAATTAGACTACAATTAAAAAGCAAAGTAAAAATATGTTTAAAGAATTAAAGGAATAGACTAAAATTGTAAGAATCATATTTGGATAATTATTTTTTATTTATTTATATTGTTTATGATTAAGAAGTACTGATAACTGATTGTATAAATAGGAACAAGTTGACAGAGGGAGGGATTCGGGGGTAGACCGTCGAATTGGACGGACGTAGCTTGATAAGTGTATCCACTGTGAAAAAAATATAAGCAACTATCTACTTACATAACATTTTGTTTGATTTGCCACCCTGATTCTTATACATGTTATTAGTATTTTATATGAGTCTAACAATGCAAGGCTATGTCTAGAAAGGCCTATTGAAGAAAGAACCAGTGCACCTTTCAGTTGACCTGTCCCAAGACTTTCAACAGACAGCATGCACTCCTACCTTGTCCGCGTGAACAAAATAAACGTATTTGATTGGTAATCAGATCGACGGTCTTATGAAAACTGGCTACCACAATCTCCTTAGATAAAGTAACACTTCAACGAAACAAAACGGTGAAGGAAGACATCGTGAGGAAACCGGCATGTCGTAGAACCAGAAATTCGAAGACATGTGACACCTTCCAACCCGCACTGGGCCCGCGTGGTAGTTACTCCCATCTCATCGAGCGGAGGCCTGTGTCCCCTCAGGCAGTGGGAACATTAGGTATCTTAGGCTGATTATATAAATGTGAGCTGTGACCCAGCAGTGGGAACATTATATTGATTATATAAATGTAACGGAGAAGGTATGTGTGCTTCGTTATTATCAGCCATATTTTAATTAATGTGGGCTTACTGTGGGTAGTGTTGGTTATTGCGCAATAGAAAAACATAATCTGATTTGAACTACAAAAGTTCAAATCAGATTATTATTTCACTAACAAATTAATCACACCAGCGAATCACATACATAACACAACCAGATACGGAACGCGGGACAGTTTCTGAGCACTTGTTGTTCGTACGATGTCCAATGTCCAAGATAGCTCCACATCGTTCTGTCGAGCTCTCGTCGACTCCCACGAACTCAGGCTAGACTCTGTCAAGCGCCACCAGATGGCGCTGGTGTCCCGATCATCAAACTAATGACGTATTTCTGACATATGTATATTTCAGATTACGATAATAGGGTCTAAAATTGTAATTTTTCGTGTCAATTTTTGTAAAGAAAAGCTCAGTAGGTACCGGGTTGCTCAACCAAGCCGCGTTGCATACTCCACATTTCACATTATACCATGATTTATGTGTTATGTTGGACACGGATGTTTGTTTGTTGGTGGTCCACTGGTCCACGAGGATGGCGTAAATCTAAATTATCTTTTTTATGTCATAATAGTTGTGGGCATCTAATTTGGTAGGATTCCGAATTAGGTTACGATTTACGATCTGGAATGTGATAGTTCAGGGTGGTTTGCGCAATTCTGACAATTGTGTTGTAGAAGTGTAGACATTTAATAGCGATTTGGTAATTATAATACAGGGTGTTAGGAAGCTGAGTGCAAAGCTTTAAGGGAGTGATAGTTGACACCATTTACAGCATTTTGAGCCATACATGTCTTAGACGAAATATGTTTTTAACTGCATACTTTTAGCCAAAAATAATATACCTACCAACTTTAACTGTAACTGTTTAAGACATGTAGGATGGCCCAAAATGCTCTACTAAATGGTGTCATCTATCACCCCTTAGGCTTTGCATCTAACTTCCAAACACCCTATATAAATAGCTTCTGCCCTCGCTTCGTGAAGAAAGGTTGTCAGACTTTCGTGCTTCTGACTACTCGTAAGGACTGTCAAAGATCTACAAATGACAGCGGTGCTTTTTGAGGCACGGATCTCGATACGTAATGGATGTTCACCCATCCATGGACAGGCCTCGGCAAGCGTAGCTTACCTTCAATCGACCCGTGCGGTAGTTATTATTTAGCCACGAGCTCAAATGAGACAAGAAGGGTAAAAATTTAATATTTATTAAATTACTTTTAGTCTTTCAGAAGCCCCTTTGTTGGTGATCCTAAACAAACGAAAATTATGCAAACATGGCGGCCATCTTGGCTTACTGTCAGTCGAGATTGTGTCTACAAAGTTAAAATACAACTTAAAATTTTTCATATTATTAATTATGTAATACTAACAGCGCCCCGCGGTTTCACCCGTATAAGTGTCGATCCCGTGGGAATATCCGGATAAAAGCTATCCTATGTCCTTCCCCGGGATGCAGTCTATCTCTCTGCCAAATTTTATCGAAATCTGTTCAGTGGTTTAGGCGTGAAAAGGAAACATACAGACAGACAGACAGAGTTACTTTCGAATTTATAATATTAGTATGGATTCGCAAATCTAGGTAGGTATTTGAGAATTTTATGTGAGCCTTTTCATGGACGAAATATGTTTTTAACTGCAAACTTTTAGCCAAAAATAATATACCTACCAACTTTAACTGTAACTGTTTAAGACATGTAGGATGGCCCAAAATGCTCTACTAAATGGTGTCATCTATCACCCCTTAGGCTTTGCATCTAACTTCCAAACACCCTATATAAATAGCTTCTGCCCTCGCTTCGTGAAGAAAGGTTGTCAGACTTTCGTGCTTCTGACTACTCGTAAGGACTGTCAAAGATCTACAAATGACAGCGGTGCTTTTTGAGGCACGGATCTCGATACGTAATGGATGTTCACCCATCCATGGACAGGCCTCGGCAAGCGTAGCTTACCTTCAATCGACCCGTGCGGTAGTTATTATTTAGCCACGAGCTCAAATGAGACAAGAAGGGTAAAAATTTAATATTTATTAAATTACTTTTAGTCTTTCAGAAGCCCCTTTGTTGGTGATCCTAAACAAACGAAAATTATGCAAACATGGCGGCCATCTTGGCTTACTGTCAGTCGAGATTGTGTCTACAAAGTTAAAATACAACTTAAAAATTTTCATATTATTAATTATGTAATACTAACAGCGCCCCGCGGTTTCACCCGTATAAGTGTCGATCCCGTGGGAATATCCGGATAAAAACTATCCTATGTCCTTCCCCGGGATGCAGTCTATCTCTCTGCCAAATTTTATCGAAATCTGTTCAGTGGTTTAGGCGTGAAAAGGAAACATACAGACAGACAGACAGAGTTACTTTCGAATTTATAATATTAGTATGGATTCGCAAATCTAGGTAGGTATTTGAGAATTTTATGTGAGCCTTTTCATGTCGTACTGTATGGGTCTGAATGCTGGGCCGTGAAGAAGACGGATGAAAAAAGATTGCATGCAGCGGAAATGAGAATGTTGAGATGGATGTGTGGAGTGACGAGAATGGATAAAGTAAGAAATGAGTATATAAGAGGAAGTCTGAAAGTGGCGCCAGTGACAGAAAAGTTGAAAGGAAATCGTTTGTCTTGGTATGGGCATGTGATGAGAAGGGACGAAACGCATGTGACTAAAAGAGTGATGGATATGGGTAATTCTTCAGGGACAAAATTTTCGATGTCTGTGGGTATATTTCTGTAACCAACTAAAAAAACGGCATGTAATATTTTTTTTTGTACAGTTTAGCTTTAACCCTTACTGGGACAAATGATTTTTTTTTAATAATTGCTGTCTAGGTACAAAATAAAAATATTTGAAGGTCGTTCTTCTGATTCATATAGCGCGTCCGTTTGCCATTTTCCGGAACAAAATGGTCGATGTCGCATTTTCCCTTTGATACATCAATATAAATTATAATTATATCGAAAGGAAATTAATGGTCCTCTTACAAAAAAAATGTGTATTAGTTATAACTACGTTAGTCTGTTTATAAATAATTAAAAAAGAAGTGTCCGGCGTATAATACTGATTAATGTGGCGTAAGCTGCGCTTGACCGTACTTGGTCGGGTAATAATAATGAGAGTCTGGCTTCCAGCGCGGGGGGAAGCCAGTCGTGCAACGGACGACCTAGAAGGTGGACGTGCGGCTGGTTGGCTTAGATCCGGTGTTACGAAGGAAAATACCTGATTCATCTGTGTTTGGTTCAGGTGGCATCCTGATTACAATGCCTACTTTATAAAATTTATTTTATTGTTTTAAAACTTCAATCTGTGTTTCGTGTGATGCTTTTGGGTTATAGATTCGTGTAGAAAAATGAAAATAATGAAGTCTGTATGTACGATGAGTTATGCATGATTGTAGGCAAAATCCTGATTCATCTGTGCCTGATTCGTATGGTGAAAACCCCATATGAATAATAAAATAAATTAGTTTTTCCCCTCTCCAGCACGATAGGAGCGCTTTTGTTGCATAATTCTCCTTGTCCAATTTTTGACCGTGTACAAGTCAGTAGTTTTAATCTTATTTATTATTATTTACTTAGCTATAACCTTTTGAATAATAAAAAAATGACAGGAGTATAATCTTGTTCTAAATATGATACTTTTGATATGTCTTAGTCCTATTTAAGAATTAATAATTATTGTTTAGAATTTACATTCATAACTAACGGTATATTTATTACTTTTTCTTTCTGTTTCTGATTAATATGTAACACATTCTGATTCATCTGGGCACAAAATTAATATCTTGAAAACTACTTTATAAAAACGAGTCCCTCATTCAAATATATGTTATTTGGTATACCTATTTTCATATGAACATGTGTTACAGAGCTGAAAGTGAAATTAAATTTTGGCCATATGGATCAGTCAAAGAATCAAATTTCGAAGAACTACCCATATACATGTTGATGGATGGAGAGGGAGAGGAAGGCCGAAGAAAAGATGGATGGATTGTGTGAGGAATGATATGAAAGAGAAGGGAGTGAATGATAGCGTGACGGTTGACAGGGGAGAATGGAAGAAGAAAACGTGTTGCGCCGACCCCAAGTAAACATGGGATAAGGGCAGGAAGATGATGATGTGAGCCTTTTCATGGAGAGTACATTGTTCCCGCAGCAGGCGCGACGTGATTCTGGTAGAACAAAGGACATTGCCCAAAATCAAAACCGCTTTAAAGCAATAGAGTATGGCCATAAAAATATACCTACTCATAAAATATAAAATATTTTTTAAACTTCACTTCAGTTGATCGAAATTTAGGTGGGGTTAATATTTTGTATTTAAGTAGTTATTCATTCGATTTTATTGCATACTTTTCTAAATGCAGTATTTTAGTAAAAGCAGTGTTGCCAATTTTAAGAACCAGACAGAAGATAAATTTAAAAAAAAAATTGTTTCCGATTTAGTCATGATCTGGCAACTGCGGTCAGTAGAGAAATGGGCATTTTCCTTTCACAAAATTTTCATAGAAATTGTTCCACTAGTGTCGCGGCGCACTGACGCGTCACGTCTGTCTGTGGGAGCCTTTATAGTTTGGAAAGACGAAACGACACATCCAGATGAACCCTGTCTAACATTTGTCTGCACAACACATGCATATAATGTAGCTATAATATCCTGCATACTCAACTCTTTTGTAAAATCTACTATATATGTAAAATTTACCCCGAATTTTCACATACAAACGGATCTGAAATGCCCGTAATAATAAACAGAGCCATACCAGCCTTGATTCATAGAATTGCAGCATTTACGCAGCATTCACGCTGCGTTCCCGCAACGCTGTCGTCTCGCTGATTTACGATCGCCGAATCGCAGGAAGTAACAGATCGGCACCTTTAATACCAAATGTTCTTTGTTTGATAAAAGGAAATCAAATTGATGTTACTGATTTTGGACTGGAATTTCTGTTGAAGTTTAGATACAATGCAGGGCATATGCAGGGTAACAAAATAATTTAGTTGTTCAAGCATTTCATTTTAATTTCAATTCTGTGACCTTTATAAATTGTACCTATTAGGTTGTTTATTTTGGCATTTGTTAATTGATTTTAATTTTAATTGTGTGACCTTTATAAGTTGTACCGACTCATTCGTTTATTTTAATTGCATTGACATTCCATTCTATTCTGATCTATTCTATTGCAGTATTGTGAAATTTTATTTTATTCTATGTAGTATAATAATAGTAATCGTTTATTTAACCAGATCAAGAATCCAATTTGTTAGTAATTACATACACATCTTAAACACTAGTGTTAGTACTTAAATTTGGATTGATTAGGCATTTTTTTTTTTTTTTTTTTTTAATAAATTAGTAGGTATAGGTTTTGCCTGAATTAAAATTAATTTTATTTTCTTTAATTTATTGCCATACAACGTGGCAACAGCATTTGGGAGCGTTTCCTGTTGACAGCGATGCGGATGAATTTTTTGATGTCCTCCTTTTTCATATAATATAAGGTATAATATTATCATGTACAAATACGACAGTGTAAAGTTGCTCAATAATCGTAGAAGATTTCCTTGTAGTCCGTTTATTTTTGCGAGTCCTAAAATGACCCCCAAAAGAAAAGACAAAGAGGAAGTTGCCACCACTTTTCTAAACCAGGGGAGGTTTACCCCCTTACTATTAAACGTATTCATTCATTCATTCATTCATTTCAGCCAAAAGACGTCCACTGCTGGACATAGGCCTCCCCCAAGCACTTCCACTTCGACCGGTTCTGTGCTTCTCGCATCCAACGGGTTCCTGCGGCCTTCACAAGGTCGTCGGTCCACCTTGTGGGAGGCCTTCCAACGCTACGTCTTCCGGTACGTGGTCGCCACACATTAAACGTATTACCATAACCATAATCAGCCTATAATGTTCCCACTGCTGGGACACAGGCCTCCTCTCGGTGAGAGGGAGTGGGCCGCCTTAAACGTATTATTTCAGATGAATAGTTACACATAGATTTCTCTCTTTCAGTCGTCAGTCATTTGACTTTCGAAAGAAGACAAAGCGTTGTGTAACTGTCGCAGCCAACTGGTTAAGGGCCCCTTTTCCCGAAACTTTAGGCATTTTACGCGCTGAGTCGGCTTGCGCCCGCGTTGCACAGGAGCCGTCGCGGTATGAACTCCGGTGACCTATGGCGGCGGACGAGCACGCCACAGTACAAATAAATCAGTAGTACAAATATTACACTAGTTTACAAATTTTTATTTTTTTTCGTTCACAGGACAAAACCGTTGGATTTGTTTTGTGACTACCTTCTAATCAGTAAAAATAAATGTCAAATGTTTTTATCAAGTCTGGTTTTTTTATAACACTCACAAGAAGTTTTGGCTTAATCTGGTTACGTAGTGATCAATTAATTGTCTTAAACTCAAAAAGGAAACATTTAATGAAATTCTATTTTTACCGACTTCACAAAAAGGAGGAGGTACTATGTTCGGGTGATTGTATGTTTTTTTTTTTTTTGTATGTTTGTTCATCGAATACTCCGCCAATAGTCGACGGATTTTCAAAATTCTTTTTTTGTTCGAAAGTAGATAGTTCTGAGGTGGTCCCATTGTCACCAAGTTAGGATCTGATGATGGGATCTTATAGAAATCGAGGGCAACCCTCAAATTTTATAGGCTCACTTATTGTTTTTCGCATATTTTATGAAGTATCTTGTGTATTTGTGTATGGTTGTCACCATCTCAGGTAGCTGGGCTGATGATGGAAGCTACAACTCCTTAACAGTAAGAAGTTACTTGACCAGGCAAGGACTGTTTTAGTAAATTGTTTTGATGTTTGATATGGCATTTGCCACATTTGGTACCTAACTTCTCGACAAGTAACAGCAGATATATCGTGTTTAGGCTCATTGAAAAGGGCTCGATGTGTGGATAAACGTACTGTTACTGAGAAACAGCGAAGACCTGATGCTGAAGCCAGGAGCATCAGAAAAAGTACAAACCTTGAAATTACAGCACCGTACTCGTATTTGGGCTCATTTTAAACAGGACTAATTTTAAGTTCAATGCAATGTTGACATAAGTCTGGCCTGATGCTGCAGCCAGGATTATCAGCATCTAGTCTAAAAACTAATAAAAGGAGAACTCCTCAACAATTAACGTCCCTGCATCGAGAAAAGGAATATTTTATAAAAAGGCGATGGGCAAGTTGACATTATTCTATTGTAACTTAGATAAATTATAAATAGGTGCTAAAAAGCGAGAAATAAAAACTTTTTAACAAAAAAAAAACCGACTTCCAAAAAAAACACTACAAACTGAAAAATAACTTTAATTTCGGAAGTCGGTGGCAAAAACTAAAATACTGATCCCTAAGACACCGACTTCCGAAATTAAAGTTATTTTTCAGTTTGTAGTGTTTTTTGTTGAAAATGTTTTTCAGACAGTGCAAATTAGATCATAACATTTTTTGTTTTATTTACAAGAAAAATATGTAGTAAAAAAAACAGATCGGTTACAGAAGCTATAAAAATGGATGCACTACTTTATTTAACTTCAACTTTCGGTAGCAACTTTTAATAAAAAGGGAGCAAGTAGCAAGTAGAGGAGGAGGAGGGGGGGGGGAGTAGTATTTAGATTGTCAATTTTGTGGCAAGACCTAACAAATCACGAAACTAGCTGTTATTTTTGCCTAACTAAATATGTAGCCTTTAAAAACCAGAACAAGTGGTGTTACATACAATATAATGATGACCCATGGGTCAAAGAGTGTGGTACTTAAGATAGAAACACGTTTGTTTGATACAACTACATACAGAAAGCATGGCTAATAGAAATCTCTATTCCTAGACAGCTCGTTTCGCCGAAAACTTTGTTGATAGAAAACATTGTTCGTAGATATCTCGGTTCATAAGAAGCACTTTTGACAGAGATCTCTGTTCATAGATAGCATTTCTTGTCGGAAACTTTGTTCATAGAAACCACTGTTTCACCTTGGTTCACAGAAAGCACCTTTGGTTCACGGAAACAAATTAGATCATTATTTTTTAAGTAAGCTGTATTCCTATTCACTCGCTCTTGCATCCTATGTCGACGGAGCCCCGCTTGGCGGGGCTCCTATTTCTGTGTAAAGGGTTTAAAGTAACCAAACCGAACCTCGGGGTGCCCTTCGCTCGCTCTTGCATCCTATGTTGCGCTTTTTTAACCAAGGGAAACAGTGGTTTCTATGAACAAAGTTTACGGCAAGAAGTGCTATCTATGAACAGAGATCTCTGTCAACAGTCCTTCCTATGAACCGTTATATCTACGGACAATGTTGTCTATCAACAAAGTTTTCGGCGAAACGTGCTGTCTAGGAATAGAGATTTCTATTAGCTGTGCTATCTGTATGTAGTCGTATCGTACAAGCGTGTTTCTATCTTAGGTTCCACACCGTGGGTCAAATCCTATGCTACATTCGAAAAGAATGCCTTACCCGATGTTGCCTAGTAGTTTCAGTCAATAAAACGAAGCAAAACCCACAGAATTGGAGACAGAACCTAAGACCCCATTTCGAGCCAGATGTAGGTATGATTTTGATTTCGAAGGATCTGAATTGAAGGATGGCAAAGTCAAAGTCAAGATTTCTGGTATAAAAAAAAGTTTGCAGATTACTGTTGGTCTAATTTAAGAGATCATACTGATACAAATCTGAATTAAAACAGAGTAAAATTTGCAATATGTAATACTTTCACTAAATGGTAATCTTAAAATTAACAAAAAAAAAGTAAACATTTTGAAAACTAGACGATCTAAATTTTTTCCACTTCAGAATCTCATTAAGCATTTTATCCTCTATGCAAATTGCAAACACATGGTTTTCATCTCATGAACAAAAACGCTGTAAAATAGTGTTATTGGCGTTGGCGACAGACACTAAAATTCATAAGATTTAACGTGGGAGATAAAAAATTAAATTAAAAATTTTAAAAACCCCCGACAAAAATAAAATTAAGGAATCCCTACAAAAAGCACGAAATAAAAAAATCACACACACACACACGTTAAACTTAGAACACCCCGTCGTTTTTGCGTCGGGGGTTAAAAATTAGATAGGAAGCATTGTATAGTGTTTCTTAAGTTCGTGGTTCTCTTTGTGCTCTTTTTGAAGGTTTCACTTCTACCACGTGTGAATTGCACACATGTTTTTTTTCATACACCACGCGAACGAAGTCGCGGGCAACAGCTAGTAAATAAATAAATATCGTTGGCTTGTGTCGTGGACACCAGGTAGTTGATATAATAAATATATACTTTTTTTGTAAATACATAGGTACCTACTTCTTATGAACAAACATCCATGACTCAGAAACAAAATAATGTCCATGCTCATCACACAAACATTTGCCCCTACCGAGATTCGAACCCGGACCCTAAGATCGTAAGGCGGCCTCACTACCGCTGCGCCATTCGGATCGTCAGTTTATGTAAAAATATGTAAAGGTGAATGTTTCCATTAAAAATATTAAAGATTTAAAACTCTAGTCATACTGACTTCGCTAGTCTGTGTAGAGAACCACAAGTTTTCTTCACTTCAGATGCCCTTTTTTTCTTAATTTTGTTTTTTTTATTTGCCATTTTAATTACTTCTAATACAACACGTTTTTACTCAGGTAAGTAGGCACTATTACGCGCGCGAAGACGATAATGTGGTTGCGAGCAAAAATTGCGTAGGTCCTCCCTCGATGACGTCCGGCAGGACACTGGCGCGGTGCGCGCGACTCCGCGCGAGTCGTTTTTCACGCATTTATTTTATATGGAAAAAAATAAGTGCCATATTAAAAATCTATCCAATAATATCCCTGTTAAACCTGATTAGTAAATGAAATGTAAAATTTTCATAAAAATTGCGTTCCCCCAAGTCTCATACAACTTAAAATCCTTTCAAAATCGACTTTACTTCTGATTTTTTTTTTGTCGAGCAAAATGTTAAATATTGTGTTTTTAACCAAAAAAGTCACTAGATTAAACATGTATCTGTACTATATATTTTTTTGCGAATTTAAATATGGTGATTTCTATGAAAACAACTCGATCTAGAAACGTAAATTTCGGAAAAGGGGCCCTTAAATTAGCCGTTTAGTTAACCGCCTGGCCTTTGGAAGTGGTGCTCGCCTCGCTTCGCTCTCTTTGCTCGCACGCGATTGATCACAGTTCTAACCTAACGTAACCCAGTCGGGGTGCCCTGGCTTAGTTACTGCGACCAATTCGGCTCTCGTGTGATTGGTTACAATTTCAACCTAAACTATACCATTGAATATCATTCAGGCCGTTAGTTGAACGGCCGCCGTTTAATTAAAAGGCTAGGCGGTTAACTAAACGGCTAATTAAACCAGTTGGCTGCGACATAAATATACAGACGCTATAAGTACAACGTTCATTAGTAAGGGGGCTAGGGTATAGTCACACAGATCAGGAAAGCATGAGAAGAGAAGAAGGAAAGAGAAAGAAGGGTAGAGGCCTCTAATCATTACTGGGTCGAACGAGACTACCAGTGATGACGATGATGATGACAATGACGATGACGAAGATGATGATGATGACGATGATGATAAATTTAAACAGCGTGCCAGGGACATCGACGCGCAACTTATTATATCTGGACCCCCTGAGTTTTTTGTTGAAATTTTTGTTGGTTATTTAAAAAAAAAAATATTGCTCCATACGTTTTGACCACGTATTGTATTTTTTTGTGTTTAGGATTTCGTACCTCAAAAGGAATTACGGAACCCTTATAAGATCACTACGTTGTCCGTCTGTCTGTCAGTCAGTCAAGACCCTTTTTCTCAGGAAAGCGTTGAGTTGCCACCCTGAATACATATTCAATACTCTACCTCCCCTCTATAGAACCGAAAAATGGCGTAAAAGAAGTAATTATTTTGCTTCCTAATTAAAAAGGAGGTGTCAAAAGTCATTTCGTTATTTTAAAAAACATACAATTCAATATCAAAAGCGTGCCGAAACAAAAATTATGCGCAGCTCCAAAGAAACTTCATAAAAACCACTAGTATTTAACAAAACAATAAGGCATTATATCATTAGAAAACTTCAACACAAACCAATTAAAAACCAACCTTACCTTCCAGAAATAAAGTCCATATACGTTCACCCAGGAAATGAATCATGATTAAAGAAAAACCAACCTAACGTTGCGGTCAGGTAATTTAATTTTCCGCAAGAAATGAAGCGAGTGGCGATTTAACCGAGAGCAAAAATAAATTTGTTACGTCAAGAAAAAGCTTCAGTGACGGAAAATAAAGAGATGTTGCTGGAAATTACAAAAGAAAACCGCAAAAATCGAAACAATAGGTATGAAACAAAGGACCGTGTGACGAATTGTGTAGTTCAGTATGGCCGGCGAAATGAGAGTGGAATAAAAAATTAAGGGATAATTCCATCTTATTAGTGTAATGATAGCGATGAGGCCGTAAAACTACCCTACACGAAGTTACGACATAGTTAATAACTTCGCGTTTGTTTATCTGTGGTCGCGTTTATTGGTCTAATAAATAAGATATCACACAGAACCTTCTTTCGTATATCTATGCACAGAACATTAATATGATTGTATACAGTAAAAATCAATTCAAAGTCTTTCTTTCTGTCGGTTTTAAAAGCAATTCAATTGAAAAGCAATTTAATATACGCGCCGCACCACGTCGTAGGTACAATTTTGTTGAAACTTAGATGACATCCGTGTGTCACTAACGGGATGCAGCAGAATACCAGTGTCAGGTATTGTAAGTACCTGGCATAGGTATGCTGAGCTGGACTCCCATTTGGTGCGACCATGAGACACACACCGCCCAGTAGTGATCGACCGTTAAAGATGTATATGAGCTAGGTATCTATGGGTTAATTTATCTTTTTTTTTCTCTCCTTTTTTGATGTCTTTAATACCTGTATTGTGTCTTTTGTTGCACTGAATAAACGTTTTATCTATATGTATATCTATCTATTAAAATAGCATCGAAGCAAAGGCATCAAATATTTAAAAATTGCAAAACTCACATAGTTGTATTTTACTCATAAGTTTTATACTATTAATTCCACCAATGGATGGCTTGATGGGTAATGTGGAACGCCCCCCCGCTAGATGGACAGAGCCCTCAAAAAGGTGGCTGGGAGAGACATTATGCTTATTAATATGCTCGTTTATTCTGTGAACTATCGTTTTCAAAATTATCTCTCACGAATATCAATGAAAACAATAAAGAAATTAATAAAAAATTTGCTACTTACCTGAAACACCACCTTAAAAACTCTTGTAACCACGCTTCTAGTATTCCGCGAGACAATCCGCCCGTCCATTTTCTTAGAATTAATTACATCAGTGTAGATGTAATGTGTGTGTATGATAATTAGTCGTTTGTTAGAACCACAGCCGCAACACATACACAGTGTAATGTGCGCTCGTTTTCTTAAGTAACTGAGGTTATACGGAATTCTATTCGGATGTACTGAGCTGAGAAATATTATTTTTGGTTTAGTTTCATGATGATTAACCGTTTGAATGCCGTTATTACAGAAACAATTTAAAAGCCATTGTGTCTCGCGTGGATCCACGTTCGAAGGGTAAGGCTTATATTGAGTAGATAATACAATTAGTTAATATTTATCATTGAAACCAGACAAAACTTGAAAATACTACGTTATTTATTTCAATATTTATCTACAGAATTTACCAAAGCAAAAGGGGTATGTAAGGATCGGTGGCGTTCTGTAGTTTCTGCCTACCCCCTTGAGAAGAAGGCGAGAGTATACAGTGTTATTGGTAATACATTAACAACCTCTTAAGAGGTCATTGTACAGACTCTCCAGCACATCAAGCTACTACAATCTGTCAAATTTCTTTAATAGATTTTTGACTTTATCGCTAAAGCATAAGGTTCACAGTTAATTGGGAAAATTTGACAGTTTCAGGTAGCTGGATGTGCTGGCGTCTGTACTCATCATTATGAACAACTTTTACTTTACTTTTTTTAAATCAGCTGTTTCCTACACTATGTAGGGAACAACAGCAGATTTTTTTTCGAGAGTTCATGTTTTTTTTTTTTTTTATTATTAAATGGGCCCGCTCGTGATCACGTTTGGTCCCATAGTAAAAGTTGTTCATAATGATGAGTACAATGACCTCTTAAGAGGTTGTTAATATTAATGATTTACCAATAACCCTGTATGTATAGTATGTGTATGTAAGAAATACCTCATCTAGCTGTCAAAGAGCTTATTTATTGCAATATTTATTATTTTTAACCGACTTTAAAAAAGGAGGAGGTTTCTCAATTCTTCATAATATTTTTATCCTGCTCAATGTTAAGTTTTTTGTAGAGTAGGTACATATAATATGAACGGTTATGGTGTCACAATCCATGCATTTCTGATTAATAATTATTATTGTAAAAATATTTTTTATAAATGTTATTAATGTTCTTTCTAACAACTAGTAGATTTGTTTAGTAATATGTGGATAACGTTGTGGGTAGTGTATTTGTTACTTCTATTATTAAGTTTTAACCTATGTTTACTTATTATTACACTACTGTCTGTTGTCCCTAAATAAATAAATAAATGAAAAAACCACAACATAACCAGCAAAATATGAACTTTAAAAAAATAATGAAAGAAAACCAAAATCTATGCAACCAAAAAATTTGTTCTGCATTCACAACTACGCACTCGTGTGTCCACACTGTATGATAATCTGAAACAAGGTCCTGAGATTAATGTCATACCACCTACGCGCGCGAGACAATTGTGTGCAGACTACCGAATTGATAAAGCTAAATAAACACTGTATATTTCATTTTTTTTTTAGAGATCCATACTATAATTTGAAACTAAGAGAATAAAAACTGGCCAGGTGCCGAAGGGTTCAGTACAACAAGGCAAAAACGCCGAATAAAACACGTTTGTTGCATGGGAGCCCCCTTAAATATATATTTTATTTTGTTTTTAGTAGTTGTTGTTAGAGCGGCAATAGAAATACATAATTTGTGAAAATTTCAACTGTCTAGCTATCGCGGTTCCTGGTGATAGACAGACGGACGGACAGACAGCGAAGTCTTAGTAATAGGGTGGTCCCCTTTTTACCCTTTGGATACGGAACCCTAAAAAACGAAATCATAATCAGCGTATAATGTTCTCACTGCTGGGACACAGGTCTCCTCTCTTCAAGAGGGAGCAGGCATCTTCCACGCGGGCCCAGAGTCTTCGAATTTTTGGTTCAAGGACATGCCGGTTTCCTCACAATGTTTCTCTTCACCGTTTTGAGAGCAGTGGTGTTGAAATTATTTACACAAAGTAATGCGCCTGCCTGGGTTTGGGCCCACGACCGACAAAAATTATTTCGATGAATATCGTCAAAATCGAAATAATGTAATTAGGTGCATGTTCGCATAATTCTATTTATAGAACTTTGTTCCAAAAACTGATAATTGAAAATCATTGTTCCGAATTTTCCGGGAAAATTGATAATGATTCTGAGTATTTTTTCCACAATACTGCGTTTAAATGTCAGCTGGTTAATTCACAATACTAGCTGAGCCCCGCGGTATCACCCGCGTAAATGTCGATTCCGTGGGAATATCGGGATAAAAAGTAGCCTATTTGTTAATCCAGGGTGTCAGCTACCTACACACAATTTTATCAAAATTGGTCCAACCGTTGGAGCGTGAAGAAGTAACAAACATATAAACACACACACATCCCCACACACACACACCCCCCCACACCCCCAATCACACACACACACACTCACAAACTTTCGCCTTTATAATATTAGTGTGATTGTTATAATTAAATTAAAAGCAGCTAGGCATGCAGGTGGCTGTATATTCGCTGGCAAATAGTAACTTCTATGAAAGTGTTGGAAACGCTGCCTATGTATCAAGTGAGTTCAATATCGGCCGGATCAGCCCCGTGTGAACACACCAATTTAACTTTGGCCAGTATTCATTTTCCATTCACTCATCGTTGAATGTAAAGTTCTAAAGCGTTACTTTTGATTGCAGTAGGTATTATGTTCTGTGAAGGAATCTAGTTCCTCAAAAAAATGTTATTCTAAAGTGTTTCTTTTAAGCATCGTTGTCGATAATCAAGAATAACATAAAAATGATGTACGAAACAACCAAACGATTACAAAAATTGGCATTTTGATAAAACAAATTAATATTAAAATGTTTTATAACAGTGCCTGTTGGTTTCAAATCTACATGCAACGTACGGAACCAAGCAACATTCTATTTCATCTGACACGCGGCCATTTTATCTTTTTAGTATGTTAAAATATTCGGGGAATGGTTCCAGTAGTATTTTTTGGTGGAACAATCCCTAAACGTTGTAAAGATTTTACGTTTTAAATGTTTTTGTGGATAAAAAATAATTTATTTCCCTTTCATTTTCTATTTGTTTTGGCTCCCTGCTGGGTGATTTCTGTCTTCTATGTCAGGGCCTTTAAAAACAGTTGAACCTTGATAGTCGCGTTGAGGCAAAAAATTCGGTGGCCTTGTTAATTTAACTATGATTTTTGACATTGTTTGTATTGTCACATAATTTAGCTACTAATACTTAGTTCTGTGGGATTTAATGCGAAGTAATATAAAAATGTACCCATCTCAGTATATTTTCACAAACGAACACAACACAACAAAATAAAAACACGCTTCCTAATAAAAAATCTACAGAATCAGCAAATAAATTACGACCCATTCGAAAAATATCGCCACTCAGCCGTATCCACAAAATCTTACATTTATATAACATCGTGAATATTCCTCCTTATCCATCGTAAAGTGGGGACATCATTGTTTATTATGAATCGCTGGCCATTAGAGGAATTGCGTAGATTTCGCGAATGGGTCCTGTCCTGCTGACGCAGCATTTATGGTCATCCTAATAAAGAGTAAGTGTGCGACCCTATGTCTGGGACGGCCGTTTAATGATTCCTTCTGGCTGATTTTATATCTGCGGTTTTTGTACTTGCGTTTGTGGCAAGTTATATCTACCGGGTGAAATTAAATAAGCTAACGAAACTCCACAGACGAGATGGGTTGGTATTGATCAATTTAATTTTTGTTATATGAAGTCTTGCCGCATATGGATACTACACGAAATATTTATTGAAAACTAGCTGCGCCCCGCAGTTTCACCCTCGTACATTGCGATCCCGTGCGATCCGTCAATAGCGCGACAAAATTGACGATCAAACTAAGTATGTAAAATTAAGAAAACTTATTCTAGACAGATAGACATGGACAGGTAGACCTGTGCGCACAGACGTCCATGTCGCTAATTAATTTATTAAATTACTAGCTGCGCCCGTGGAAATATCGGGATAAAAAGTAGCCTATATGTTAATCCAGGGTGGCAGCTACCTCCATACAAAATTTTATCAAAATTGGTCAAGCCGTTTGAGCGTGAAGAAGTAACAAACATGTAAACACACACACACACTCACAAACTTTCGCCTTTATGATATTAGTGTGATGTTATGAATCACTGATTGATTGATTGACATGCTATTATTCCATTTGATTTTTTATAATGCTGTTACCAAAATCTTTTTTTACGAAATCTTTCATACACTTCACTAGAATCGTAGACTAATTTAAAAGCACAAACCTTACTACTAGCATCTTCTCCTTACTCTTTAAAGGTACAGAAGCCAGCACATCAAGCTACCAGAAACTGTCAAATTTTCCCAATCAACTTTGAACCCTATGCTTTAGCGATACAGTTGAAAATCTATTAAAGAACTTTGACAGATTGTAGTAGCTTGATGTGCTGGCGTCTGTATATCGACATAATTATGCCTAGTCATTTTAGCAGGGCGTCGCATCGATGGTTGCGTCGTATCTTCTGAAGACATATTATGTCACATGTATCATGTGTGATACACACACACATGATACATGTGACATAATATGTCTGTATGTGACATGTAATGTCGTAATTATGTATGTTGTGTCGTGTTTTGTTGTGAGTTGTGTGTGTGTGTGTTATTATGTGTGTGTGTGTGTGTAGTGTGTGTGTGTGGGGGGTGTGTGTATGTGTTATGTTGTGTTTATGTTGTGTGTATTGTGTATTACGTTGTTGTGTATTATGTTGTGTGTGTTATTTATATGGTGTAGATACATAATAAAGAGTATTCTATTCTATGTCACGGGAGCCGCTTCGTTCCACATCCATTATATTCCGGCTGATGATCTTGAAGCTGGTGAATCACTTTTATGAGACCACTCCTGGTAAAGGCTTTATCAAAAATGATTTATAATTTATTTAATACAATATTGTTTCGATAAAAAAAAAATGGATTACGTAGATGTTGAAACTGAAACTACAGCCTTAAAATAAAATTAAAAGGTTTAACTTTACATTTTCAATCATATTTAATAAACAAAATAACTCAATATACAGGGAGCTCAACATAAATTCGACATAAAGTTTTTTTTTTTTAATAAATTTATAATGAGACCTTTTTTTCTAACTAAATACAGACGTAAGAATTATTTAGCGCTAAAAAAGTATCAAAAAGATTTTTTTCACAAAATACTGCTTAATTATGTTAAAAAGGCGTCCCTGAAATTCAGAATGGCCTAGTTTAAGTCGCAGACAACCATTTATATTCAGTTTTAATGTTGTAACTGAAAAAATAATACAAGAAGCTTCGACTTCTCTTAGAGTTACCTACTACATTATTAAAATGTGTTTGTTCAAGTTTAAATTATTGTTTTCTTGTAAAACTTCGTGTCACACAGATTAGCTGACTTTGAAGTTCAGTTTGTTGTTGGTTTATTGTTTGTTTCAATGTAAATGTCTACGGTAATGCGGTTTCTGTGTTTTCTTTTTCAAATCTCTTTTTAAGAGGTTTTTTTTTTTAAACACGGAGTCCGTAGTTTCGCCCAAAGGTGCGGGCGTTTCCCACTCCATATCACTTCCGAACATGCCGGTCGATTCTGCAAAAATCTCAGCGTGAAAACATAAGTGAAGTGAGTTTGTTTTCGCTAGGAATTGACACTATTGACAGCTCACTCCACGCTCACTTCACCTAAGTTTTCACGGTGAGATTTTTACAGAATAGCACCGCAGATTCCATACATTTTGATCGCATAGATATCGCATGGAATCTGTGTATCTATTTTAGTGTATTGTATACATAATATTTGCACCAACAACAGCCCCATTTTATGTCCAGGAAAATCACTGTCCATTCCAAGGTTGCCTGGAAGAGATCGCAGAAAGCGATAAGACCGCCCATTGTATATTTTGTAACGTTTGATGTATTTTTTATGTTATGTATTTTGTGGTGTACAATAAAGTATACATAAATAAATAAATATGAAAAAGTATTTTTTTATTTTGATAACCGACGAAAAATTCCAACCCAGGTGGGTTCAGAATGGATTCTGCATCCATGGTTACTGTTTGCGAGTCCTTGTCCCTGCCGTCTGCACCCAGGGTAAGAAACCGATGGATGTTCTCGAATAAAATTTTATTTTATTAATAGACGAGCTCATTTATCAAAATAAATTTCAATCGAAAACATCCATCGGTTTCTTACAAACTTAAACTATATCAGATGGTCCTGCACACTTATCTCTTTTTTTGACTATACACATGGTATAGCGCCTGTCTGGGTTCGAACCTACGACCTACAAGTCGGGGCTATAGCCACTGAGCCACCACTGCTCTCTAACGACGTTAGGTTCAAAGTTTATTAATCTAAGTTAAGCTCTATTTACAAAGCACTAAGATACTATGTGTTCTATGATAAACATTTGTACGCTTATTTATAGCAATATTAATGTTTCGTAGCATTAATATTGCTTATTAAGTTAATACAGTCATTAACTTAGGATTGTAATTAAGCTCAGTCTGGATAAATATGTTTATATTTGACAGTTTAAGAGAGATTGAATTTTAATTTATGAAAAAACGGACCCTATTAAAGGTCCTACACACTATAAATAAATATTTGACTGATTTATTTAAAAAAAGATGTGTTACTTGAGAATACTGAGATAACTATCACGAGTGGTTAATGTTTATCGTATTTAATTTAATCGTATTACCCAGTAACTGGGTTGTAAAGCTCGGGCAGGTACCTAGTCGCTCAATTAAAAATACTGGTATTCAACTACAGCCGGTTAGACTGGAAGCCGAACCTAACATAGAACTGGGAAATGGCCAGGCAGATTACGCAAGCTATTGACAAAATATATTAAATACAATTTTATTTTTATTTCAAGTTTCTGCCTGCCTAGACATAAACACAGCTTTAGATCTACAAAATCAATTAAGTATTTGATACTAACTGTTTGCAAAAAAGTTCTAAGTAAGTAGGTATGTAATTTTCCAAGTATACCTACAATAGTATTTACTTACGCATAAGCAACATTGCTCGTTCACCTAGAATAATCGATTAATCGCCTTTACGACACTAACTCGATTTGGATTACGTAAACATCGATTATTATAATAATGTTATGTATGTTGTTATGCCAACATGTTTACATATTTACAAGAAATTATGGCTACGTACGCCTACCAACTACTTCGATTAACTAAAGGTGTTCAAATTATAAATGTTTAAAATCTAGTCGCAATCTCATCTCAGTGACAATCAATGTCAAAAACTTGTCAGAAATGTAATGAAAAGAATTGCTGCTCTATGATATTCTAATATGAAACTTTTTTTGTAGGTCATTCTAAATTAATAGAAACGGGATGATTTTCTCACATAAATAAATAAATGCCAACATAATAATATCTTCAAGGTATTGAAGCGATTAAACGCCAACATCCCTAAACGATAATCGCTATTGGACACAGCTGGAAATCGCCAGAGCGATTTATTTATAGCGTAAAGGCGACTCACGCGCCATCGTAAATTAGTATATCTTTGGTAGAGCGCGCGCGCGCGCGTCTCGCCGTTTTCAAAATAAGCATTCGAAATATGAATCGGATTCCGTTAATCGATGTACGAAATGCAAATTGGATTTCGTTAGAATTCAATTGTCATTTGAATTGGGGTTCGAATTTTAAACGTTCCGTTTTCGTGAGTTTTTGAATTTGTGTTCGTGCTGTGTTTCGTAAAGTGGATTGTGTTTTTATGAGGTAAATATATTATCTTATTATTTTTTCCATTAGTTCCTTATACTTCATAGTAATATTTACAAATGTTTTACATAGAAAAGTCACTCCCTTGTCACGACTGTTACCGGTATTTTCTTATCGAAAACCAATTTTCACACCGTAGAAAACTCAAGTCTATTTAAAAAATACCGTGGAAAAACCTGTATTTTAATACACTGTTAAAACAGCACTAAAATACATTGTTTGCCGTAAGAACATTACATTTTAACGCCAAATAACTGTTACACTTTACACATAATAAGCCTTCAGTTGCTTTTGAAGTCAAAATATTACAATAGTCTATTGTGTATAGTGAAACAAGTTATAATAACTAGTAGTAATGAATAACTAACAATAATGATACAATGAATGCCTAGTACTGAAATCTATTGTGAACTAATGAAATGCGCGACATTTGTAAAGATAATATACACTCAATACCTACATCATTTTGATCGTAGTCATAATATCATTTACTTCAATAATTCATTTATTACATCTTTGATTGAAAATAATATACTTGCATGTAGACGTAAAAAAAAAAGTATTTATTGCAACTCGTACAGGACGATCACAAACTAAACTAAATTAAACACAGTAAAAGAAAAATCCATATTAAATAAAAACAAGTTCCAAAGTCCTTGAGGCCAAAAAAGACGACCCACTGACCCAAAAGGCTCCTATCTCAGCATGATGCTGCGAATAAAAAAACAAAAAAAAGTACGTAAGTAAGTACTGGCAAAATAAAGAAGAAAGGAAGATAATATCTTCCTTATATTTATTTGATCGAACACCCTAATTGCCTAACACACTATCAATCACAATCAGAATCATTTTGAAGGATATTGGCGCCGATTCTGTTGTGTCACAAACTAAACTAAATTTAAGTTCAGGCATCTTTTATTTCTATTTCATTAAGAAAAGGACAGCAGATAAATATTAGTTTAGTCCTGTCAAATTAGTCGGCGCCTGACGTAACTTGACGTATGTTTAATAGGCATTTTTTTAATCTCGTCTAAATAGTCTATGGAGTATCTTAATTTGACAGGACTAAACTAATATTTATCTTCTGTCCTTTTCATAATGAAATAGAAAGAAAAAGATGCTTGAACTTAAATTTAGTTTAGTTTGTGAACAACAGAATCGGCGCCATTGCTAATCCATTATTTCTTAAGTTTGAAAAATTTGTCTGCTCAACAACGTAAATAACGTAGTGAATGTGAGTGAAATCCATTGCTACTGTTAGTGTGTTACCTACGCAATTACCCCGCAGATTAAGGCACACAATATTCACGCAAAAAAATAAATAGAAAAACTTTGAAAAGTATCAAAACAGCCTTTTAACCACGGCAGGAACTGTTCTTTCGTGCCGATACAAGCTATGAAGAATTAGCAAAAGAATAAATCAAATAATTTTTTTAATTTCAGACCAAATATCCATGTGTTAGTATCAGCTTAGCCTAATTGTTAGTAAATAATAATCACACTAATATTATAAAGGCGAAAGTTTGTAACTGTGTGTGTGTGGGGGTGTGTGTGCGTGTTTATATGTTTGTTACTTCTTCACGCTCAAACGGCTGGACCAATTTTGATAAAATTTTGTATGGAGGTAGCTGACACCCTGGATTAACATATAGGCTACTTTTTATCCCGATATTTCCACGGCATCGACATTTACGCGGGTGAAAACGCGGGGCGCAGCTAGTAATGTAATAAATTAATTAGCGACATGGACGTCTGTGCGCACAGGTCTTCAAAAGAGTATGCTGAGTTACAGTTTGCCGTTGTACGGTCCGTTCTGGTTTCTGTAATTTAAAATCTAGTCGCAATATCATCTCATCTACGATCGATGTTAAAAACGTAGAAAATTTTGAGGTGTTTTTGGCAAATTGAGACTGATAATAGAATCCGAACGCTCTTAAAAATACGGAAACTGATCCCCTGTTATTTTACCAATAAAAATTTATTTCTTTCAAGGCAACGGCTACTAGTGCTATTTGTAACAAAAAATACTATCTACTATAGTTGCCTCTGTTCTGACACTCCTAGCCAAAGGCCTCCCTCCACTCCTTCCAACTTTTGCGAACCCACGCGTCTTCCTTCTAGTTTTGACGGAAACTATCCAGCTCGTCCCACAATCTTCCACGAGGTCTGCCGCAACCCCCCGCCTCACCTTAGGGCAGTTCTGTGCTTAATAAAGAAAATCTATTTATTTTTCATATTATTATGTAAGGTTAAACAAAACAAATACTTATTAATTCATCCACCGAATCAGCACATCTATCTACTCCATGATAGTTTATTTTTATTGTCGAACGATACCTACTATTTTTGTGACCTGAAAAATGAAAGTTTTTCACTAAAGACACACTCGTCTACACCTATTTAGGTATGCTGTATTCGTCTGTAGAAATAAAAGTAATGTTATGGATTATTTCGCATTTTATTCATTTAATAAAATGTGAAAATACATTGAGAAAAATATTCTTCGAGCGAATGAAGGTTTATTTTCATAAAATGTTCGTATTTTTGCGAATAAAATGCAAACCGTAAAAACTATAAGCTTTTGTTTTAGAGAAATCCCCGTTTTTAATAGGCATTAGGTACGGCTGAAAACGTTAATACTTAGTAAAAATAATATTTAACGCTAAATTTTTGCGTTTTCAGCCACTATACAGAATTCTTCTTCCAATGAAGTAAGTGTACTTCTACTTTTGTCACATTGACTTTTACGACATCAGTAGCATAATCGAAACTAATAAAGAGAAAATATTTGATTTTTTGTATGGTTGTTATTACGCTTTCACGCTAAAACGGCTGAATGGATTTAGATGCACATGGGTAGACTATGACTTGGATTTGGACATTGTATAACTATATGCCTACCGGATCGAGATTTATGCTGGAAAAAAGTCGGTCAGTAAGGATAGCTGGCTAAAAAGAAGCTGAAAGAGATGGAAAGCTAAAAAGAATCGGCTCTCTTCTCTAGTAACAATAAGCCTATTTCGCAAATATTCAAAAAATTCTTTTGGCACGGTCTCGTTCCGAATCTATCTATCTATAAATACTGTGCCTGTTACAGAAGAGGATGTGTCGAATTGAACAGGTGAGTCCCCTCCGCCGGTCGTGCGACCCGAAGACCCGTAGTGCCATTACTCTGTAAATCGCACACGCAAATTGATCCTGGCCTAAATCATGGGCTTCAATGGATGTATCTTCATGCTGGTTGATAATGGAGGGTCGGTAGGAGTACTACCTATAAGATGGTAGGTATTGGCGATTAGCAAGGAAAGTTAGCATTGTAAAACAAGGCAGCAAGGTAGGTAACGAGGATAGTTTACACTTTACTCCTAATGTAGGTATTGGGTCTTTAGAGGATCGCTTTTAAGGGGGTTACAGGACCTTAACGCAAAAAAACGCAAGTTTTAGAAACAATAAAAGTAGGTATATGATCTTGTACAGTAAACAAAATCAGAAAAATATATGATATACTTTAGGATATATGCTAGGTAGATAGTGTGTTGAAAACATAATACAACTAATTTGATACGATGTAAAAATATCATAAAAATACCTCTAAAAACTTTCTTTTTTTACAATAAAAACCATATTAATATACATACAATCATTATGATTTTTTGTTAGATTATTATACAAGCAACATACTAAAGCATTAGTGTTTTAATTTGTTCGTCCAAACAATAGATTTTTTGTAAATACATACCTAATTGCTTCATATTTTTGCAATAAATTACCAGCGTAGTGTCATCGCGCTTCTCTTTCTTTTCTATGCAGTCCGACAGTGACCGCGCTTTACGTAAGCTTTAATTTCTTTGTGAAGAAATGGACCAAACCAATAAAAATTATCAATACATTGAAATTTGCCATTTTTTCTTACTTCTGACTCCTGACTTCTGAGAAGAGTGTTTTGTTAGCTCGGTGAGTGTGATTTCTTATTGTTCCTTGGATAGAACTTTGATTTTATACATTAAAATGTTATTGTTCGTAGAGCAGTGGTGGCCCAGTAGCAACAAGTGACTTACGAGTCGCAGGTCGTAGGTTCGAACTTAGACAGGTGCATTGCTTTGTGTAAATTATTTCATTACCACTGCTGGGGTAAAATTGGGTTAGGTTATGTTGTCTCCCTCTAACAGAGAGGAAGCCTGTGTCCCAGCAGTGGGAACATTATAGATAGATTGTGCTTATTTTAAGAAGTTCCTAGGTTAGAACATTGATGATGGAACAATCCCAGGGATGTGCCTTACAGGCGTTGCACGGCGGGGTTCCCGAATTGGCCTTTTAACCGGGTCTTTGAACCGGGACCACCCCTATTTGCTGATGGTGATCACCGGGGTGGGTTTAGTGAGGTAAAAATCCCACACTCCCCGACCTCCCTCTTCGGAGGTCGGGTGCCTTTAGAAGGTTTCCCCCACAACAAAAAAAAAAAAACAAAAGGTTAGAACATTGATTTTGTTACAATGTTATTGTTATGACTTTGCTTCACACATTGAAGGACACTAAACGTGAAGTTTTATTGTTATTACGTCGAGGGGCGTTAAGTGTCAGTAAAGAGTTAAAATGGCCTAGATTAAAAACAAAACCAATCTTCATAGTCGAGTAAAAATAAAGCTAATGCATTCAGTGTCATTCTCTAAAGTCCTGGAAAAATAACAAAGCTAATATTAGCAGCAAAATAAAGATACATGGCAGTAACAAGTACTAACATACTTCAGACCGATTTCTATAGGCGGGATCGTCGCTTAGGGCCACTAGACTAGCGTAGCGATACTTGAAACACGTTCCGTATCGCGCTGTGAAGCATCCTTGTATTAACGGACACTTTCGGTTACATTTTGTCGCAGGATTTTTTAAAGGTTTTTTACCGACTTCAAAAAAAAGGAGGTTATCAATTCGATACGTATGTATGTAATATTATTGGAATTGCATTATATTCACATATGATGATCTATTAGGGCTTCCAAACAAATATACAAAATTTCATAGACGTATGTATGTATGTATGTATGTATGTATGTATGTATGTATGTATGTTTGTCCACGCATATCTCCGGAACTATTAATCGGATCGTGACCATTTTTTTTTTATAGGCTTACATTTTCTTCAACTTAGGGAACAGTGCAAGTTTCATCAAGATCGAGTCAGTAATTTTCAAGATATGGACTAATACGTGTAAGTGTGACGGCCTGGCTTATTGATAAGAGCTACGGGTGTAGTGTCAAAGGGAAAACATCTCAAAACCTTGGTCAAATACTAGTGCAAAAACTAAAAATTACGAAATAAAAAGTAATTTAAAAAAATTAAACCGACTTCAAAAAGAAATTAACTCAAAATTATGAAATAACTTTAATTTCGGAAGTCGGTGGCATAAAACTAAAATACAGATCCCAAGACACCGACTTCCGAAATTAAAGTTATTTCATAATTTTGAGTTAATTTCTTTTTGAAGTCGGTTTAATTTTTTTAAATTACTTTTTATGTGAATTGAGGAATGAAAAAATGTTGATGATTTGGTTTGACATATCAACTCAAACTCAAGGCATTTGTTTCAATTAAACCATTTGCAGGCAGTTTTAAATTGTCAGAGTCGGTCATTTAGTCAGAAAGTTGAAGCTAGTTGCCCGTTCCAAAACGTAGATCTCTATGGAGAAGAACGGGAAATAAACTCGAAGGACACTCTTTTAAATCAAGATATTACATTAAAAAAACCCATTGAATAAATAATTTTATCCTTTTTTGAAGTATGAAAAGTAAAACGCCAGCTATGGATATATTCCGCATTTTACTAGGAGTTTAACAAAATAAAGCAATTTTTCATTGAAAATGATATGAGCATTATTTTTATTAAAAATCTCTGTATTTAATGAAAACAATGCACATATTATTTTTAGTAAAAAAATATGGCAGAAAAAATATTTTCAGGATTTATTTCTATTCTCACATATCCAACTCTGTTATTAATTGAATCTTTGTTGGTGGTCTGAAACAGTTGACGGACAATCTGTCACTAATTACAAACGAGTGTGAGACATAAACATGACATGTTATGTCTTCCATACATCCACAATGTAATGATCCATGTTGAACATAGTTTATTGCTTATTGATGAACTAATTTCTTGGACTGCCTCGTTGGTCTAGTGGTCGGATCTGCGACTGCTGAGAGTGAGGTCCTGGGGTCGGTTTCCAGGTTGGGCAAAGTGTTATTGAGTTTTTTTTTTTAAATATTCAGATGGCTGGAGTCTGAATTTGTGCCTGGTTGATTGCAACAGGATCTCCCCCGATTACATGGGACTTAAGGGACTACATGACCTAAAGTTGTTGTATTTAAGGGGACTACATGACCTAAAGTTGTTGTAAAGGTGTTTGCCGCAAATAAACGTATTTTCTTTCTTTTTTTCTAAAGTGCGGTCACTGTCGGACTGCATAGAAAAGAAAGACAACACGCTGGTATTTTTACCGACTTCACAAAAAGGAGGAGGTACTATGTTCGGGTGTTTGTATGTTTTTTTTGTATGTTTGTTCATCGAATACTCCGCCAATTGTCGACGGATTTTCAAAATTCTTTTTTTGTTCGAAAGTAGATAGTTCTGAGGTGGTCCCATTGTCACCAAGTTAGGATCTGATGATGGGATCTTAGTGAAATCGAGGGCAACCCTCAAATTTTATAGGCTCACTTATTGTTTTTACCGACTTCAAAAAAAAAAGGAGGTTATCAATTCGATACGTATGTATGTAATATTATTGGAATTGCATTATATTCACATATGATGATCTATTAGGGCTTCCAAACAAATATACAAAATTTCATAGACGTATGTATGTATGTATGTATGTATGTATGTATGTATGTATGTATGTTTGTCCACGCATATCTCCGGAACTATTAATCGGATCGTGACCATTTTTTTTTTATTGGCTTACATTTTCTTCAACTTAGGGAACAGTGAAAGTTTCATCAAGATCGATTCAGTAATTTTCAAGATATGGACTAATACGTGTAAGTGTGACGGCCTGGCTTATTGATAAGAGCTACGGGTGTAGTGTCAAAGGGAAAACATCTCAAAACCTTGGTCAAATACTAGTGCAAAAACTAAAAATTACGAAATAAAAAGTAATTTAAAAAAATTAAACCGACTTCAAAAAGAAATTAACTCAAAATTATGAAATAACTTTAATTTCGGAAGTCGGTGGCATAAAACTAAAATACAGATCCCAAGACACCGACTTCCGAAATTAAAGTTATTTCATAATTTTGAGTTAATTTCTTTTTGAAGTCGGTTTAATTTTTTTAAATTACTTTTTATTCGCATATTTTATGAAGTATCTTGTGTATTTGTGTATGGTTGTCACCATCTCAGGTAGCTGAGCTGATGATGGAAGGTACAACTCCTTAACAGTAAGAAGTTACTCGAACAGGCAATGACTGTTTTAGTAAATTGTTTTGATGTTTGATAGGGCATTTGCCACATTTGGTCTCATGATCATCAAGTCATGACCTGATGCTACCTAACTCCTCGACAATTAACAGCAGATATATCGTGTTTAGGCTCATTGAAAAGGGCTCGATGTGTGGATAAACGTACTGTTACTGAGGAACACCGAAGACCTGATGCTGAAGCCAGGAGCATCAGAAAAAGTACAAACCTTGAAATTACAGCACCGTAGTCGTGTTTGGGCTCATTTTAAACAGGACTAATTTTAAGTTCAATGCAATGTTGACATAAGTCTGGCCTGATGCTGCAGCCAGGATTATCAGCATCTAATCTAAAAACTAATAAAAGGAGAACTCCTCAACAATTAACGTCCCTGCATCGAGAATAGGAATATTTTATAAAAAGGCGATGGGCAAGTTGACATTAGGCTATTGTAACTTAGATAAATTATAAACAGACCCACTAAAAAGCGAGAAATAAAAACTTTTTAACAAAAAAAAAACCGACTTCCAAAAAAAACACTACAAACTAAAAAATAACTTTAATTTCGGAAGTCGGTGGCAAAAACTAAAATACTGATCCCTAAGACACCGACTTCCGAAATTAAAGTTATTTTTTAGTTTGTAGTGTTTTTTTTTGGAAGTCGGTTTTTTTATTGCAAAATATGAAGCAATAATCTATTTACAAAAATCTATTGTTTGGACTAAAAAATTAAAACACTACCTAGTACTTTAGTATGTTGCTTGTAGAATAATCTGACAGAAAATCAGAATTATTGTATGTATATTAAGTATGGTTTTGATTGTAAAAAGAAAGTTTTTAGAGGTATCTTCATGTTTTTTTTTATATCTTATCAAATTAGTTATAGTGTGTTTTCAACACACTATCTAACTAGAATATATCCTGAAGAATATCATATATTTTTCTGATTTTATTTACTGTAGTCGATCATATGCTTTTAGGCATAATAAAACTTGCGTTTTTTTGCGTTTAGGTCCTGTAGTCCCCTGAAACAGAACTGGCGAAATGTGGGTGTGCTCCAGGTACACCTCTGTCTTACCCTTCGGAGAGTTGATGTCATGTTATATAATTTCATGGATGTATTGATGTGCGGATTGAATGATTGGCATTATAATAATAAAGTCCAACGGCAGAACTAAATGATTTTGAAGCTGTATTACGAGTACTTTTTCTTTAAGTCTTCCGCAGACAGGCGTAACGCGAACTTTATGAAGTTTCCATAGAAATTGTTCTACTAGAATTGTGTCGCGTCGCGCCTGTCTGCTGCAATGGGAGCTTTTTGGCAGAGGGTGTAATTGACATAGACATAAAACAAATTACATTTTAATCTAGTCTAAATAGCCAGGGTTGTCCTACTGCAGGGCAAAGGCACCCCTCTCTCTTTTCCACATAATTTAATCTTTTGCTAGTGTTTATCTGACCTTTCGATAAGAGTCGAGCTTGACCCGCCGTCCAAAACTACATTAGTTGAAAAAAAAAACAAATAATGTAACGAAAAATTAATCCTGTCTCCATGTCAAATACAGTGAAACTTCATAGAAAACCTTTTACTTTCCCAAAAATAAAGCCAACTTTCAAAACACCTTTTCCACAACGCCAGCTTGCATATTGGACTCCTAAGTTTAATTTTACACACAAGCAAAAAAACTCTCACTAATGGAACAAAATACTCTAATATAAATCCCTCTTACATTTAAACCTAAACAGGGTTTTAAAACAGAACAATATTGTCCGCACAAAGACGGATTTGTCACGTTTTAAGACAAATCTAAAAACACTGGGGCACGGAGTAGATAGTTACAGAAGGCCAGCTCGATTAAACGAGTTTAAACGCACGCACACAAGGTAAGCTAAAGCTCTGAAATAAAGGGGTTCGCAGTAGAAAACTAAATACATTAATTAAACACATATTTATTTCCTTTCCCACAATATTTGTAAAAAGGTCGTGTCCTTGCTCACTAAGATATTAAATTTAAATTAAACCAAGTTACGCTGATACTATCGACTTGTATACAGCTCGGCGTCTCGGTTCGAGACCGGCTGTCAGTTGTCTCCCGTAAAGAATGTCATAATTAATGAAAAATCGATTGAGTGACGTCAAAGCTCTAGTCGATTATATAAATAGGGTTATCGGATAGAAGCTAGCGATAGACACCCGCCTACATACAGCGAGTACAAGCGCACTCGTAACTGGCATTTGTTTGAGATCTCCGAACGCATGCGTCTTTGTAGGTACTCGTATGCGTGCGGCGGTTTTCGCTCGTTATATCCAGCCGGCCCTCTGTACCTATCTATTCTGTGCCGGGAGCCTTTTTTTCTTGGAGTCGGCTAATGGAACGAATTAAGGCGAATTTTTAGAGAAACGTTTTATTATGTCACATTATGTTTGAAAACGTTTTGATGGTCGAGAAATGACTGGAACGGGGGTTTTTTTTTGTGGTGTTTGAGGGTAGTAGACTTTTTCAATAATCAAACGTAATTTTCTCGGAACCCCTAACGAAAAGCCAATATGTCTTATTAATTTTTAATTATTTAGCTTTTTCTGTCGATCTTTCACGCTTTGAAGTGAAAACATAATTTGTTAGCAAAAGTATTTACCTACAAAAGAACATTTTATTATTTTAAGCGTGGTTGTGCCAGAAAAGCTTGTATATTTTGTGTGTCGTGATTATTTAACATTTTAAAAGAACTGAACTGTAAAAGCTTATGATTTTTGGAATAAAACAACGGAACTATAATTTCATATCGTTGTCATATTTATGTCAAAGGTAATTTAGATTCGAACAAGTAAAAAAAAATTATTTAAGGGAAAGTTGGGTAGAATCGGGACGTTAAAGGAAATATTTAAAAAACACAAGTTTGAAAGAATATCAATAAACTTTAGCATAATCAGCCTATAATGTTCCCACTGCTGGGACACGGGACTCTTCTCTGTGAGAGGTATTGGAGCGTAATTTGTCCACGCGGGCCCAGTGCGGGTTGGTAGATGTCAAATGTCTTCAAATTTATGGTTCTAGGACATGCCAGTTTCCTCACGATGTTTTCCTTCACCGTTTTGAGAGCAGTGGTAATGAAATAATTTACACAAAGTAAAGCGCCTGCCTAGGGTCGAACCTACGACCTACAACTCATAAGTCGCAACCGTTATCACTGGGCTACCATATGAACTTTAATAGGCTGTATTTCGTTCGTTTTATATATGAAAGACACTAAACTTCATTGTCCCAGTTTTACCCATTACCCGGTTTTGGACTAATCTTACCTACGCGTCGACTTGACAACCTCCTCCTTTTTCGTCGGTTAAAAATACAGGTCATTAAATAATTATTAAAGTTTATCAGGAATAATTTACGTATAACTTAACAACTTATACGATTATAACTGCAAAATTTAAATACTGTGGCGCGGCTATCAAAGTTCCATACAAAATACATAGAAGACATTTGTTCCAGAATTCCACATCTGTAGTTACAGCCAACTAGTATCAATATAATACATTTAGGGCTTACTTTTCCATCGCCAGATAAATTCGAGGAATAAAATTGACGTTTGACAGTTTCTGTATGAAATAACTGTCAAAATGTCAAAATTATTCCTCGAATAAAGTTATCTGTATGTCAAAAAAAATTCAAAATGTAGGGAAATTAGAGGTATTTTTGACAGATTGAGACTGAGATCAGACTGTGAATGTTCTTAAAATATCGAGAATTGCCCCTCAGATGATTGAAAAATCAGCCCTTATACTAGCAAGTGTTCACTTGTTTGGATTCATCCCACCAAAAGTGCGGGCGAGTGACTGCCAAAAATATAATTCAACGGAAACCATAATGTTCAATTAGAATAATTTATGTCGGTTTCCCGTAATAAAAATGTTTAATATTTTTGTACAACGGAATTTTGTGGTGTGTGGTGTATTTACCATGCTGTATAATTCAAAGACATGTGGCATCCATCAACTGTGGGCCCGCGTGGTGGATAACGGTCCACTCCCTCTCACCGAGAGGAGGCCTGTGTCCCAGCAGTGGGAACATTAGAAGCTGATTACACATGCTATAATGTGTAGTAAAGGTTGGTTACCGTTTGAGATACGGCTTCTTTATCCTTTCGGCATCGGCAGCAAATAAGACTTAGATTTGTAGAAAAACATTGATTCTACTCATAGAAATGTAAAAAAACATATATCTATGATTTTAACTATGGCTTCGATTAGGTTTCTTACTCATTCAAATACGCATTGTTTTATTTCACTTAAATGTAATTATAGAGGTATGAGGAACAGGGTGTAAAGTTCACTCATACTCTATAAAAAAGGTATCCTCCGACCAGACGGGTGATGTATCTGGCGGGCAACTGCCCATTGATTCATGTCGAGCTGAGTTTACCGCGCATCTAGCATAGATACAATCTATGCTAGTTGCGCGGTAAACTCTGCTTGCGAGAGGCAGGACTTTACATGACGTCAGTTTGACGCGTTGTTCGCATGTGGCGTTGTAGATACCGCTACATACTTACACGGGCTTGTTAAAAGTCAAAAGCTAGGTGCACGACTCCAGTTCGTCGTTTCCTCATAGTAGAACCGGCGAGCAACTCTACGGCAAAGGCTACAGTAAGAACTCCTAAGGAAAGCCAACACCAAAACCAACCAGCACCATAATTGCGTAACGCACGATCATTCGGCATCTGAATAATTTTGAAGCAAATTGCTAATCCATTGCTTCATAAGTTCGAAAAATTTCTCTGCTCAACACGTAAATAACGCAATTAATGTTGTTGAACTGTCAAAACGAAAACGATTCCGATCGATAATGTGTTACGCAATTGCCCCGCCGCACTGGGCCCGCGTGGTGGATTACAGCCCACTCTCACCGAGAAGAGGCCTGTGTCCCAGCAGTGGGAACATCATAGGCTGATTATACACACTTACAGACACCTGACCGAACTGGGGATCTAACCTAAGACCAGCAGATATACTTGCGAACACTAGACCAACAAAGCGGTAAAAAATCGTAATTTCTATCTTAAAACACTCTTCGTTTGTTATTTTTATCAACAATACGATTCGAGTATCATGCCCAAAAGCACGTACGTGGATTAAATTATCCGTTAGCAAAATATAAGACGTTATCCGTGCGTCTAATGTGTGGGATGCTGAGATAATATCTCCATTCTCCATGTTTTAGGGCACGAGCACTACCTATTTTTAAATTATGTCAGAATTTTAGTAGGTGTACATGGGTGGTGGTGGTGTAGTATGGATGTCGAAGTCGTGAAACAGATCCAACTGACCGAAGACTCCTGTGAGAGTTCTGTTTGACGGCAATTTTTTTCATCACCGTTTTCCATTTACTCTAGAAGCAACTAGAGCCGTCGATACAGATCGACGGCAGCAGTCGCATCTGCCGTTGATGCGTGCCACTCGTGTGTCGCGCAAAGGTCTTTCCTATGTACAGACGCCAGCACATCAAGCTACCCGAAACTGTCAAATTTTCTCAATCAACTTTGAACCTTAAAAAAAAAAAGCTTTAGCGATAAAGTTGAAAATCTAGTAAAGAAATTTGACAGATTGTAGTAGCTTGATGTGCTGGCGTCTATACTAGCTTAGTCTACATACACACGAGCGACATGCGTCAACGGCATGATGCAACGACACGACGGCGCTTAAATACATGAACGGCATGTTGTCGCCTTTGCCGTTGATGCGGGCCGCTCGTATGTATCCACGCTCCATAAAAACCACCGTTTCGTGTGTGTGGGTAATTTTTGTGTAGGTACACTGAGCTAAGCCAATCACGGCACGGCGTTACTAATCACACTAATATTATAAAGGCGAAAGTTTGTGAGTGTGTGTTTATATGTTTGTTACTTCTTCACGCTCAAACGGCTGGACCAATTTCGCAGTGGCCACATCTTTCCTAGGCTTGCCTTGACAACCATGCCCGTTTTCAAGCACCAACCTTACTGCAAAAAACCTAAGCCCATCTGTGTTGCTGTGAGCAGCAGAGCACCTAGAAATAACGTCATCGGAAATTGTGGGTAGTACAAGTACAACTGTAGTAGCATTTACATGCCCACGGCAACACAAACGTAACGTTTTTTTATTGGCCTTGACATGGGCACAGACTGAACTAAATGATTGGCATGTTTATGTTGGAAGTCTGTGTCGTGCCAGACTTAAAGGATAGCACCACCCCATACTTCCCGTGGGTGTCGTAAAAGGAGACTAAGGGTCATACTCGTACCGGAAAATGGGCAGCAGCGTTCTCTATGCATTTCACCGCCATACTGCGATCGCCAACTTGCCTGCCAAGCGTGGCGATTATGGCAACCTCCCCCCTTTGGGGGAGGCCTATGTCCAGCAGTGGACGACTTTATCATGTTGAAAAGAAAGATACGGAAGCAAATGAGCTGTCACAGTGAGTGAAACTGAATTATGCTGTCCATTCTTTGCCACGAGTATACCATAAGGCCGAATGTAACTTTTTTTTAATTTTCCTGTAATGTCCCACCGCAGGGCAAAGGCCTCACTACGCTCTTTCCAGCTCTCTCTGTCCAGAACTGCCAAGGACCAATCTATATAAAAGGAGTCCAGCTCATCCCGCCATCTCCGTCTGAGCCAGCCGCGATACCCACTGGGTCTTAAGTTTAGCATATTGATCATCTGACCTGCGGCAGAGGTGTCCAGCACAATTCCATATAAGTCACCAAAAAGGTCTTTTTGTCAGTGCAAAATTTAATACTTTCAACCTGAGTAAACTTTTAATTTACTGGGACTTGTTGTCAAAAGTGGTAAAGTGAATTACGAGGTCGATTAATACACTCAAACCTCAATGCATACCTAATTTTGACAGTCTGTCTTTCTCCGCATGTTGTCAAATAAAGTTGTCAACTTTAATTTCGTCTGAACATACAACAAACGACCTCTGACTTATTTTATCATAACCCCTACCCCTACAATACAATACAGCACAATACCAATAAAACTTCAATCAGCAGGACACTAGGCGGGCGCACACTATTGACTGCACATTTATCATACGGTTACCGTGGTATCCGCTTGTGTGTACCGGGCTTATTGTTATTAATCGTTCCGGATAACTCAATCGTTTTGTGTTGACTTTTATGTGTGGGGAACTAATATTTTAGAGGTATGTCGAACTGAAATGTTTTTTTTTTCTATCTAAATTCTTTTGTTTTTCTTTCTGTTGTAGTGTTGGCAGTGGAATGAGTTCCAAAATATCGTTTTCGAAAGGCCGGAAGTTTTAAAAGAGTTCATTAAAAGCACTTCCACGCGATACCATACTTAAGTTAAATCTTGGGCAGCCTGGGCATCATTATCACAGTCACACAAATCCGTGTGTGTCTTTCCTCAAAATACCATTTTAGACATCAATCTACATGGTCATCACATGATCTGATCATGATAGTACCTGAACTTTATAAGAGACTGTGAACTCTGAGTTTGTTTCAGCCTTTCTTCTCAGAGTAAACATGGCAGATAGAAAACGCCGACCACATCTAGTTTCTATTAAGATTGACGTGTAAAAGATTCGTAATAACATAGGTACTTACAAAAATAAAATCATTTACCATTATTTCCAACAGCTCACTTAATATTCCGAAGGACTGGTCCTCAAATTCAAAGTACATATAAACAGAAGTTGATATACATATAGGTGTAAGGTTTAGTCTTGTTCCCAATGCTAAAGAATGTATGTTGCTGATTAGTACAAACATGATACAAACAAATAAACAGGCAGATCTCATACCAACGCGATGAGGTGTAAGATAATCCTTTGATGGTGCAACGTCTATTAGAAGTAATTGATAGGAGTGCAGTCACATGCACAATGCAGCTAATTGAACAATGCGAAACATTCATAAAAAATAAAAGAAAAAATGGTTGCCTGTAAAGTCGGTTTTACGGGCGAAGATTTTACGTGACAACGACCGATCATCCGATCATAGTTGAGTGGGAGAGAGACGCAAGGCATTCGGCGGGCCTCTCTCTCGTTCGGTGACTCATCGTAACGTTACCGAGCGTTACACTTTTTCATAAGTGACTCCCAGTCGCAACCTAATTTAAGACGTTGTCACGTCAAAATTGTTTATGGATGATTACTTCATTTGTCATGGGTGATAGATGGAGTAGTGGAGGCCCAGTTACAGGGACTTGAAAACGAAATGAATTTCGTTCCGTTACCACTAATTATATCGTATAACGTTCCAAAATTTGTAACGATACTAAAACCTAAAAATATCAATAACGTTACAAAAGAAAACGTTACAGAATATACTCGTAATTTTCGTAGAACTATATTATAAGTAACGTTATAGGAATCAGTAACATAAAGCTTATCCGCTTGTAATAACGTTACAGGAGAAACGTTACAGATTCATTTGTAACGTTATTCTTCATACTTTTGACGTGACAACGTCTTAAATTAGGTTGCGGCTGGGAGTCACTTATGAAAAAGTGTAACGCTCGGTAACGTTACGTTCTTATTTTAAATTAGGTTGCGGCTGGGAGTCACTTATGAAAAAGTGTAACGCTCGGTAACGTTACGTTCTTATTTTCATTTAATTCCTTGTTCCTATTGTGCAATTTAATTATATTCATATCAATAAATATTCTACCGAGAAAAAGACGTTGTCACGTAAAATCTTCGCCCGTAAAACCGACTTTACAGGCAACCATTTTTTTCGTCTTTGGTAGATCTCATACCAACGGTCAGGGTCGGGGAAGCAAGAACTTTTATGAAAAAGACTACTTCGAGAAAGAAGAATTGTAAATCTACGGCTAACAAACGCTAAATTAAAAGTTACAGTAAAGAGAGCAATCCCTTATCAAAGTCTAGGCAATCACATTATTTAACCCTGTAATCATCGCAATAAATACTTTTTCTTTCCTTTCTTACTAATCATATCCTCGAAATCTCCAAGGACTGCACATTCCTCTTTCATGAAACCATACTCAGTATTAGCAGTATTAGTACAATTGCCAGTGTCTCCAACTGCAGTGCATCGCGTGCGAACCGCCCGTGCTAATTGAAGGCCAGATCTGTTTGTTTAGTAGATGCTCTCTAGCATGCAGACCTCGCTTTGTCACGAACGCTTCTTAGTGAGATTGAGCTATTTGTAATGGTGTACGGTGAGATGTTTTACGGCGATGTGAGAAATAATAGGAAATGCAGAAGATGAGAATCAATTTAAATGGAGATAGTTTTGTAAAGAGTGTCCATGGAGTTTCTTGCCCGTTCTTCTCCATAGGTACCTGCACCTTGGAATGGGCAATTAGCTTCATATTTTCTGACTGACCGACTTCTTGACAATTCAAAAGTGCCTGTAAATGGTTTAATTGAAATAAATGCTTTGAGTTTGAGTTTATTTAAATAAAAATTAAATGTTGTTCGTTGGTAGGTGCATCACTTGAGAACTATAACTGGGTGGACTATTGCAAAGATTAGAGAAAATACAAGTCGTGTATTTTCTTTAATCTTTGCAATAGTCTGTTTAAAGATTTTAGGGAGAGTAAACTTGGAAACTTGTGGGTGTACTATCCAAACGATATGACAGGTTTGGTCCTGTAGTAACAAATGAAGAGAAATACGTATTCTTCCGGAATGACAATTTTTTTTTGTTTAACACTCAACAACACTCTTAACAGAAAGTGTTTTTTCGGTTTTTTAATTAGGCAGGACGTTTGTCAGGTCAGCTAGTAAAAAATAAACAATAATACTGATGACACTTCATTATCTACCAACGTGTTTATAATAAGGTACCTAGATCGTAACATTTACCTAATGGTACTGACTGAAAATGATGAAATACTTCGCGGACAAACATAATAAAACTAAACATGATTTTGATCACGTAGCTGTAGGTATAAACTTTACATTCATGCACTATCACCTTTGTTGTTTAATAATTAATTACTTACACACGTATTAACTCTGAAAGGGATCGTCATCGTATCAACTCGAGCCATTCAGGATTCTTTGTATGAAACTCCCTACTGCAACGCGCACTAATCGGAATCGTAACGTAATCGCCTCGCCTCAGGACAAGGGCACCGCGGTGCAGTGCGTGGTCAACTTGCAGTTCCCGCGCTTACGAGCTTACGACTCTTCGTCCACCCTTTCTGCTCTCAACCCTCCCGCGGCCTGCCTGCAGCACCATCAACCAGCGGCTGTCGAACCTTAAGGGTTGGTTACGTGCTTAAGTTAGGTTGACGCTAGTTTGACGCCGAGGCGAAAGGCGATACGGTGATGATCTCTTTCAGAGTTGATTTGTGTGCTATGACCTTAATGCGTACATCTTTTAGCAACAGGCATTACAAACTCGAAGATAACATTGTTATCTCAAACAAAAAAACAAAATGCACTGCTACTGCGTCATTCAGGTCGCCAAAACACACTTTCCACTGTTTTTTCAAAACACATACTTCAAAACTCCATATAGAACATTTTCTAAAGAATAACAACAATACGGACATACCTATGTTTAAACGCGATTACCATCCCACAGCGGAGCGCTTCGCGCTTGACCTATTTTCAACTACAATCGTTAACTGGGTAACTATTTACATTATAAAAGAATTCTTTAGTATAACACTTACATTCTGAAGTAGGTGGAAACCGGCGATGTGTCTATTCATCCTCATATTTTGCTGCGAGTTTCTGTCAATCAATTTTTGGGACAGTTCTGATGGAAATGGGGCAACTTTTTGTTCAAATTTTTGCTGAACTGTTGGACTGAAGTTCTGTCACTGTCATGTAGGACTGACAGGAGTATGAGCTGTTGTCATGTATTTCCTAATCGGCGCTTTGAAGAAATCTTTCGAACTTTCTTTTGTGTGGATGAGGCAATTGAAAACCAATTTTATAAAAGAAAATTAACTGCGTCAGTTTCCAGGCATCCGCTATCGAAACGATCAGATATTCAAGAAAGAAGCACTATTTGTTTTCAGGGTTCCGTACCCAAAGGGTAAAAACGGGACCCTATTACTAAGACTCCACTGTCCGTCTGTCTGTCTGTCACCAGGCTGTATTTCATGAACTGTGATAGCTAGACAGTTGAAATTTTCACAGATGATGTATTTCTGTTGCCGCTCTAACAATAAATACTAAAAACAGAATAAAATAAATATTTAAGGGGTGCTCCCATACAACAAACGTGTTTTTTCGACGCTTTTGCCTTGTGGTACAGAAAAATTGACGTTTGATAGCTTTTGTATGAAATAACTGTCAAAATTTGAAAATTATATCAGATGTTTGAAAAATCAGCCCATTGACATTCTGCTTATCGGCCAATGATTAATTAGGTATCACAGCACTAACGAAATTGTTCTGTCCTGAAAGGCTCTGAAATAAATCAGTGATTGCGAAAAAAAATAAGTATACATGTTTGTACTTGTTTTTATCAAAAATACAATCACTCTCATCACATGGCTTCTCTTCAAGAAAAACGAGATCTCTCAACAAAGAGATAATTTTATTACGGCCTTGAAAAGTTAACCCGATTACCGGTTTATTACTTTTTCATTCAATAAACCGTAAATTATGTTTACACATTATACTTTACGAGTCTCTATGGAGCCAAGTGGACTAATTAAATTATTTATAGGTCTCTGTGAGGTAATTAAGTTTAGGGGTAATTATTAACAATTGAACACAATTTCGTAGCACGTGGCTTATTACGTCATAGGCTGTTTTCCTAACTCAATATAACTCATAATAGTCAAGCTTTAGACACGTTGACATACTCGTATCAAGCTATACTGCCGCCGTAAGTAAAAGGGGCGCATCTGAAGAAAGGGAATAGAGAAAAATTAGCCTTAATGGAGGCGCCTTTCTTGTTTAGTAAGGTTTATTTTTCTTTAAATTTTTGGCCGATATTCGTCATTTTCGCTTACTGCGGCAGTATAAATTTCCAGTATAAGCTGACCTCGCCTTGAATAGGCTTATCGGACAATGAGAGGTCAGCTTATACTGGGAACTTATGGCCTGATATTATGTCGTCGTGCGTACTAGTACGCCTTGTTAGCTTACAATCGGTAATTTCGTCATCCTCCTGCCCGTATCCTAATGTAGGTATTTGGGGTCGGTGCAACGTACTATTGTCTTCTTCCTTATATCTGTACTAGCAGCGCCCCGCGGTTTCACCCGCATAAGTGTCGATCCCGTGGGAATATCGGGATAAAAACCATCCGATGTCCTTCCCCGAAATGCAATCTATCTCTCTGCCAAATTTTATCGAAATCCGTTCAATGGTTTAGGCGTGAAAAAGTAACATACAGACAGACAGACAAAGTTAGGTACTTTCGAATTTATGATATTAGTATGGATTCGTAGACATTTCTAGTGATTACTAAGAGGAAGTCACACGCTTTCTGTACTAACATTATATTATTTCTATAGATATACATTATTATATGAACAGCCGCACAGGTCGATCGATCAGGTTAAGCTATACTTCCCGCGGTTCGTCTGTGGATGGGTGACCATCTTTACATATCGAGACCCCTCCGTGGCTCGGAAAGCACGTTAAGCCGTTGGTCCTGGTTGTCATTCGTGGATATTTGACTGTCGTTATGGATAGTCAGAAGTCCGAAAGTCTGACAACCAGTCTTATCAAGGGGTATCGTATTACCCAGTAACTGGGTTGTGGAGGTCAGATAGGCAGTCGATCCATGTAAAATACTGGTTTTCTGCTGCATCCGGTTAGACTGGAAGCCGACCCCAACATAGTTGGGAAAAGGCTAGGCAGATGATGATACATTGTGATATTATATCCATATCATATATTTTACAATCCGTACCCCTAGAATAAAATTACTGTACCACAATTAGGTAAAATAATTATAAATGAACCAATGATAAATAAATAAATTATGTGATAGATACATGCTGCTCACATATTTACAAACATTGTCAAAGTATAAGATTTTTATGAAATTTTCAACAAGTTACAAGTCAATGAGTTTAAGTAATCACCAATCACGGAATATAAAACAATGTGCTATAAATAATACATTTCACAATTAAATTAGCAACGCCTAAATATGCTTTTGTTCTTGATATCTATACAGTTACTTAGTTAGTCTTTTAATTTAGTACCTATTCTAAATAGTTAGTATCTATTAAATAGAAATTAATTTAAGATATCTTACTAAATTTTAATAATTAAATGGTAATAAATAATCAATTAGCAACCAGTTTGTTTTTATCTAGACTCTAGATTGTCATAAGGAGCAGGACCAGCATGTTTCCAAGCATGCTTATCTTGGATATAATCCTCTAATTTGTAATAATTATGCTTGTTTACAACGAGTACTTTTGTATTTTATTATATTTTACAAAACTTAACTTACCTATAGAACTACTAAATAAAAAAACAGCTGACTTAATAAACGGGTACGTTTCGATCAACACATACAGTATTCAATACGAAATTATAACAAAAATTACTATGCATAAACACGTGAAATAGACTGAATTCTATTTTTACTGCTTCCTCGTTTTTCTCAAACACTATCATGGGCTGAGACATTTCCTGAGGGAAAACATTGAGAAAGATACACAAATATCAATCCAAAAACGGTTTTCTAAATCAAGATATTCCTGGCGACAGAGGGCACAGTCGCTGTCCAAACAGATTCTTGCACGGCATCGAAACTAAAATAAACGAAAAGGAAAAAATAGACGAACACATAAAATGTACGTCAAACGTATTATAAACAAGTAATAATTAAGGGATATATTTAACGCCACTTCTAAGTTTGTCGTCAAGTTAAAAAAAGATCACCAATAAATCTCTGCAACCTGTATTCTTTTAAGACTTTGCATTCGGAGCAAGTGAAAAAGAACTTTATGTGCAAAGTAGTAGGGTGTATTTTGGGGATAGAAAATTCTTTGCTACTCATTACCCTAACGTTTGATGTAAAGTTCTTTGATCTAAGTGACATATTGTAAACTGTAGATGATTTGAGACGAGCGGGAGCACTTTCTGTGGCTAAAGATGATGTCGTACGCATTGTTCGAAATACTTTCTACTAATTATAGAAACTTTAAAGTCAAAAAGATTAATGTTGTGGGGATTGACAAGGGTTGCTATGCGAGGGGAGTACATAAATGTGGTTATGATTGACGTGGCTATAAATAAAATATTTGATAATGATAGATGTGGTGGTGTCAAAATGAAACATGACTCCATAGTTGCAATGTTTCCGGGTGAATTGAAATGCAGTGACATTAATTTGAAACAAAGATAAAAGTTGCTTCAGTAAAAATAATGGTTTTGTCCTAAATTGGAGAGATTGTGAAGACAAAAGAATGCTACGTCATGATGATGGTTTGTAAGATGAAGTCTTCACAACTATAAGTACAGTAATTTAATCATTATTAAATTTAAGTAAGACAAATCAATATTATTTATTTCGTTGATATAGATTTCTGTCCAACTCACTTGATTGTTTATCAAAAATCTACCAACATAATTTTTAACGAATCCCTAACGTAGAAGGGTCTTACCACAAAAACTTAAACACTTGTTCAACGTGTGTCTTATGTCAGTGTTACGTCAAAGTCCATATAAATATAATCATGTTTAAAAGGTGTTTAGCCTAAACAACTGATAAACACTGTTTTGTGGTAGTAAGGTTAAGGTTTAGAAAACGATGATGACTAGTTGACCAATGAAATTCACATAAAACAACCCACATACAAAATTCCAAACCCACAAAATGTACGGGCAATATTTTAATTTCTGCCTCTCGTCGTTCACCGCGGTACAGTCACAGCAGGATATTAATAGTCAACTTTATTTCAAAAATCAACCCATCAATTAATTTAATTAACATCATACGGCCATAAAAGCAGCATTTAAAGAGGGGAATATACATACACCATTTCCTTTTTAAAGTCAAGTCCTTTCATATTTTTTTTTTGTTTTCAACATGGCATATACCCGAGAATGATTTTAAAAGTTGATAGAATCGGGACAACTGTGATGTGGAGTATTTACTGGGGATCTTTAAACAAAAGTAAAGTAATATTAAGAGTTATTGATGCTTCTACTTTTGAAGGGTACTGTCATGATTGGAATTATGTTGACTGTAGATGATCACGTTTCATCAAAAATGCATTAGTACCTCATGATATTTGTTTATCTACAGACGTTCTGAGTAGTATTATGGAATGGTGAGCATTGTTCTTTGATGGGAAACCTCTAAAAGGAACTACTTAACCTACAAACCAATTACTATCATCTAAAGTTCTATAAAAAGCATCTGATCCTTTACATTTTTCTTTAACCAACAACTTATGCTTTACTGTTATTCAATCAGCGCTCTATTTATCTGAAAGCATCTGCTTTCAAAGGGGTACACTTCCACTCTTCCAGTTATTTATACAATGTCATTTTAAACATCTATTGAGATTCTCAGAATCGTCTGTGGTTAGATTTAAATAAATTTCTGTCTCGTTGGCGCCACAGCAATTAGTATCAGCTATGTGAATCATGGTAAACGCTTTGTACTTCGGAAACTTTGTGCCTTTGAGTTTTCATTTGAAATTAAGTGGAGCTAAAAATATGGGTTATGAATTTAGTGAGTTATTTTATTCAAGCATTCTCTCTTTAGTGTTTCCGAAACTGTAGTCAGTTTCGGAAATATGAAACCTGTTTCTGAAATAGACAAAGTGTGAGAGATAATTATATTATAAAGTTATTGTTGTATCCAATTTTAATATACATGACAATAACCTTCCTTCAAAAAGTACAGCCATGTTACGTTTCTTAGATATTCAATAATCCCGAATCCATCAATATGAAACAGAAAATAACATAAAACATCAAAATCATCTTCCAGCATTCCTTCAAAACGTTACCCAAGGTCTTAGCGATTTGCTATTACTACAAAATCAATGAGCATACATAAATCCTACAGTTCCAGTAAATCAAACCATCGAACGAATCTAGATTCGAAGATTTAGATTCCCCTGCGTTAAAGAGCCAACTGAATTGATTGGCAAGGGCCATCACAACTATCCTAACAGTCGGATAATGGTTCTCGTTTGTTGAATCAACATTTGCTTGATACGAATTGAGATTACTAATAATGTTTTGTCTAGCCATCTATATGTTATTCTAGTGTTATGTTGGTTAGTGTGTTTCGTGAATTATTTGAAGGACTTTGAAGTGCTTTTAAGACGGTTTTTTTGCGGTGTTATTTTTGTAGATAGGTTTTCCAATGATTGATTGATTTATTTATTGGTTTATAAAATGCGAATGCCAAGACTTCATTTCTTTTATCTATTATAAATTAAACTGTTGATTGGTGTCATAACTTTTAGCTGTAGCAAAAGTTTAAAAAAATGTGTAGACAATTTTTTGTGTGCCGTGTGTACTCATAAGTAGGCAAGTAGGTAAGTATAAGTAAATAAGGTATTTATATTAAAATAAAACCTGAAATCAAGACACAGTTACTGTTGTAAACAAGGAAGTCTATAAAAAACCCAATCCTCTAAAAGAGAAGGTCTAAAAACCTCAAGGCAGAATATCTCCCGAACAATCAAAGAGTACAAATGTAAAAATAAATGAACATTAACGGCCACATCCGCATTTAGTGTCTGTTCCCAACAATCTTATCGGCAATGGTTACAAAATGCCCTCGACATGCGATGTCGTCGCGTCGATGCCATCTATCGGAGCGGCCACATCATGAGGGTACCTTGACGGGACAATTTGTTGCTATTCAATCGTCATTGGAGATAATTTTGTAGAGGGTATAATATGATGTGTGTGAATTTTAACTTTTGTTGAACGATGATCTGATGAATGGGGCTTGGGGTGTGAATGTCACGAATGATAATGAAGATGTCGTTGTGGTTAGGGGGAAATTGGACAAGCGCTTTAATGCGCCAATCAACTAGTGAGCGATCCATAATATTATGATGCATTTTGAATGAAAATCCATCTCCAGCTGCTTTAACAACTTAGCTTTTAGAAGACTTAGAAGTGTACCTATGCCCTGAGATGCTTTAGTAGAATCTAAAGAAAAAACATAAATAGTAGGAAAATAAACTGCATTTTATTTCCAGAGCATTATTAGGAATTCTGAAATTTCTCATATTACCATTTTTCATATCGCGCGTATCTATTTATATCTAGACGATACTCAGTTTCCACTTAAAACGTCAGCGCACCGGTTTATTTGCTCGTATTTGTAAACCAAATATCATATCCTGCAGGAAATGTAAACAGTTGCAGAAATATACGAACGCAAATATTATAGAAAAGAAAGAAGAAAAGAAATACGCTCACCGAAACATTTTTACATGTCACCTAAGTGTACCTAATAGAAATTAGTTACAAATAAATAAAATTGAGTTAGGTTATGTTGTCTCCCTCTCACAGAGACGAAGCCTTTGTCCCAGCAGTGGGACCATTATAGGCTAATTAACTTAATTAAGCAGGTTATGTTTTATTTGCGGAAATTTTTCGTAGTCATTAATTTTTTATAATCGTCGAGCAGCCTTGTGAAGGCCGCAAGAATCCGCTGGATGTCAGAAGCACAGAACCGGTAGAAGTGAAGGTGGTTGGGGGAGGCTTATGTGCAGCAGTGGACGTCTTTCAGCTGAAATGATGATGATGAACCGTCGGTAGAAGTTTCGTAATTATAACATTGTTGATCATAAAAGTCTCATTTAATAAAAAAGCTGACGGAAAATCCATTTTCTACTTTATCTTTTATGATTTTATATACGGTTACGTATAAAAATTCTCCATCTCTACAAACGGACAAAATTCCAAACCATTTTGTTCGAGTATTTATACCCGACAGAAGTATTGTTTTTTGAAAAAACATCGGTTCGAACGTTCGGATGCGGCGCTGCCATATGATATTTTTATATGGTCACCGTTTTGCAGACGTTGCTAACTCTTTGTGATGGCCGGGGAACGTTTTTCTAGTGTTTTTATGAATATTTCACTTCCAGGAGTTTAATTTTGATGGATTTTGTGGCTTAGGTATTTATGGAAAACTAAAAATGGTATATGACAGGTTTTAGTTTGGAGATAAAATGTCAGTCAAAGTTAAAAACCACTATGTGTCCACTAAGAGGCCAGAAATATATATTTTTACCGTCTTCAAAAAAAAGGAGGTTGTATAGGCCTTTATTTTTATCGGTGCTTTAAAAATATAGTATATTTCATTACAAGTGCGGAAAGGCTGTCATTGCAAAGAGTTCCGACAAATGTCTACCCGAGCCGAGGCGCAGCCGAAGGCGAGGGTTGACAGTCGGAACAAGTTGCAATGACGGTTCCGCAGGTGTACTGAACGACTATTTTTAATACAGTTGCGAAAAAATGAAGCAATTTAATAAAATAATAAAAACACATAGGTATTGCTTTTTTCTCTTCTCTCCACGCAAAAAAATTGTCGTATGTGGTTAAGTAACGACTTTTTGACTTTGTAAAATGTTCTCCGAAGCATTTTGTGCAATTAAACTGAGTTCCGGTGGTGTTAATTCAAAAAAAAAATAGGGTCGAAATTACTCATTTTGTGCAACAAACAACTAAACTCGCAAAGAAAATTTCTGGAAAATGGCGCCAACCGTAGAATATAAGCAGAGTTTTTTTTTCTTCACCCATTTTGGAAGGCAAAGGGAACTATCCATACAGCTTAGTCTTCACTATATTGTTTTTATTGATATGAAATGAAAATGAAATTTAATGAGATGAAATGAAATGAAACCTAACCTAACTCATTCAATTAAATCATTAAATCTGATATTGAAATAAATTAGTAGCTTCTTTTTAGAAATATACGTATTTGTATGAATCACAAAAACTTCATGGTTGGTTTTTCTTTTTAATAGACATTATTTTGACAGTTGGGAAAGAGACACGCACGAGTTCGGGAAAGGTAAAAAAAAAGCACTAGTATGTAATAGCCCACATCCCGAACGCTATACGTCCCTGCAATACACCACTTTTTGAGCAACTGTATTAAAAAGTCCATTAAACATTTGCTTTATAAATATTTTTTAAATAAATATCAAGACCGTCGAAAATTATTTTAAGTTTTTAATAGATTCTTTTATAATTTGTAAATGTGAGGACTTTGTAAGTCTTGTAGAGTTTAGATCTGTAGACCATTTTTTATTTTATTAAGTTCCTGGTACTTGTTAACAGGCTTACGACGCTGTCCTCCCATACCTAATATTACTGTAATTTGAAAACATTGTAAAAGCCAAATTATTTTTAAAAGAGTAACAGTGGAGTTTCTTGCCGGCTCTTCTCCATAGGAAACGACCAATTGGACCCGTGCACCTAGCTTCAGACCTTTCATAAGTGCCCAATTAGTTTTATGTAAAATTAAGCTACGTTTTCCTAGAAAAGCGGTGGCCGCTACATAGCGTCCGAATGATGTCACTGAAACGTCATTTATGAAAGTAGGTTTGTGTGTTTTCCTAAAGAGCGTTTTTTTACTCTGTAAAGTATAACCCCGCTGCCGTAATTTTTATGACAGACGTCAATGTGTGGCAGTCAATGATCTTCTAGGAAACTGTAGCTTTAGCGGAGGCTGAGGTGGAGGTGCAGAACTTGTCTTTGCTTAGTTTTGGAGCCAATTTTTTTTCTTAGATCTCCATCCTATCAACTCGCCGATCCAACATAGCCGATCGCAGTTCACTGCTGAACATAGGCCTCTTCCAGGCTGCGCCACAACATCCTGTCCTCCGGATTCCGCACCTCAACCTCTCCCAGTCACCTTCTTTAGGTCGTCGGTCCTACTGCTGGGGGGCGTCCCATACTACGTTTACGCTATAAGATCTCCACTACAACTCCGTTAAAAAATTGCGGAGGCGGAGGTAGAATTTCTTGTTAAAGTTCCGCATTTGCGGATGCGGGGGCGAGTTGTAACCCCAATTATTGGTGGTACTTTTTGCGCAGTGGTTCAGCGTTTTGTTTCTATGCTGTATATCAATACAGGCAGGGTCAAGTCTTTTACATGTGCAATTCCTTTCTGAAAACGCACCCATATTCAACAGCAATCCTAGTGCGAAAAACCTTGGTTAAAATGCCATAATCTCAGCAGGAAATGGTGCGCGGTAAACGAATGGTCTTCTCATACACACAGAGCAATAAAACTCTAGTATTCGCTTATTTTCTGTGTGCCATTACAGAATTAGCTCTGTCGGCCGAACAGTGTCAATAAACGAGGACCTCGGTCGCAAATCCACAATGTTCACGCCCTGCCTAGCCCAATGACGTTAGCTGTCGTAATTATATTGTCGTGCATACGCTCAGAGCGCAAACAATTGCCGCTCGCCGGAAAATTAGGTGCGCGAATTACTTTGAAAGTTTAATTTAGGGAACCTGTTAGTTGTATAGTGTAAAAGGGGTAATGTAATCAAATGTGAGGGCAGTAATTACGTCGTGTTTTTGGATAGTGTTGTGAGCAAAGAAGAATGGCAGTTTTGGTGTCACTTAATTTAAGAAGCGTTCATGAATTAAAGTATGTACATTATGAGAAACAGGTAGGTACCTCAGGGCTTTACTTTGTATGGGTTCGATTTTTATTATTCTGCACAAAGAAAAAAAAAGAAAAGGTAAATATTGACCTTTACATTTTTGACAGCATATATTTTTAATTTTATCTAGATAGATAAAATTAAAAATATATGCTGTGAAAAAGGTCAATCCGTTTGAGAGTATTTTTACGAATGTACGCGAGGTCTAAGTGTGACACCCAGATTACATGGAGTCCTGTAATTCTTCTTTTTTTAGTATTTTGTCAAACTTACTTAAATGGCGTAGCACGAATCATTTTAACTTTTTGTAAAATTTTGGTTAGTATAAAGGCTGAATATTTGAATTGAATATCTGCATAGTCTTTTCATCCAATATGTTCTAGGAATGTCGGATTTTTGACGGTTATTCGTGAAAAAAAGCAACCCAAATTTTTCGAAAATTGCTGCGTTTCACTTTTCCTCTCCACGATAAACTCATAAATAACAAACGTATTTATTATTAAATATTCAATACTTTCAGGAAATCCTCAGAACGGAAATAAGATTATTCTCGGCTTTCAGAAAATGCTTTCAAAATAATATAAGTATCTACTACCTTTTGGTAAAATACGAATTTCTGGGAGCACATCAACGTCACGTTTCGACATTAATTTCGTATTGAAAAGAGCATCCGAAAATAAATAAAACCTACCCACATTTTTTCCCAAAATATTTTTGAACGCATAAAATATAAAAGTATTTATTTTTACCACGCCCGCTCAAAAACCATCACATATCCTGAATACTACTAATTGAATCAGTTAATTAAGAATTTCAAGGTAAAGGAAGCATGGTATCCGCGGGGAGGTGAAGCGGGAGAGGGAGAAGGGGGAATTATTATTAGGAAGCAGCGGAAGTATGACGCGTGTGACTAATATAACTTGATCCCTCACCTCGGTGAGATGTGACGACATTTTTGCTGTGTGAGTGTTTTCATTTTAGGTTTTTAGTCATTTTGGTAACTGGGTTTGGGTCAATGATGACTATTATGGTAGATAATGTTTTTTCGTATATAATAATATTAACTTTTAATTATACAAATTTAATTCTCTTAAAATATTAACATACATTTACTTACTTAATTATATTTAGCCAGCCTTTTGGGCACTTTTCCTGTTGACAACGATGCGGACGAATTTCCTCAAACTTTTTCGATTTTTCTTTTACATAATTATACTTACTTATTACTAACTGAATGATTAGTAAAATTCTTTGAGAGAGTGATCCTTTTGAGAGAACAAAAAAGCAGGTAAAATAAGTTCAAAATCTGAAGATTACAAACATTATATTCTTTGTAATTTCAATAAATCATTACCTACTGTAATATAACATTTATCATATTATTTCATAAAATACGAAAATCCTTATTTGAATATACACTGTATAATAAACTCAAACTCAAAGCATTTATTTCAATTAAACCAATTACAGGCACTTTTGAATTGTCAAGGGGTCGGTCAGTCAGAAAGATGAAGCTAGTTGCCCATTCCAAAGCGTAGGTAACTATGGAGAAGAACAAAAAATAAATGTAAAAAATAAATTAAAAAAAACACAACCCTGCCGTTCGAAAGATACATAATTTAAACTAATTAATATTGAAACCACCCTTAATAAAACAAATTATAATTTCACCATAAAATTCTTTGAACAAAAGCCATACCATACCAGTAAATTACACGCCAGGCTCCTATGGGGAGGACCCCAATAAATTGGTGGAGGCGTCGAATAACTCAAACTTTTGTTGCGTGAATAAGGAGCAAGGTACTTGTAAGTTAATCATGTCAAATTACAACAACTTGGCGATGAGATACGGACAGATTTGTATGGTAAACGGGGAAGGGAGGTCGTGAAAGAATTACAGTTCTGGAACCATGCTTCAACAATTTGTCACTCACATCAGAAGTCTACGGGTTTGTATGAAAGTGCGCGCATGTAGCGACGCGAAAGAGACAGCACTTTCATAAAAACCCGTTGACTTGAAGTGATAAAGATTATGATGAGATAAATTAACCCTGTCACATTAAAGTTGATATCTAGTTAATATAACATACTAAATTACTAACTAATAATATTAACAATAGTATTTTAAGCTGAAAAACTGTTACAAACAATTTACGGATCTTATAGTTGTCCGAAATAAAATGATTATTATAATTATATTAACCCCCAGAGCGAGTGCGATGCATCTGATCAGGCCATTCCTCACTTGCTGGAGTGACCCAATTGCCCGTACCCCTGCACCTTAGATGATCTAAAGAATGCCACTGATGCCGCAATCAATGTGGAAACCTATTAGGCTCAAACTATATAAAAAAAAACAACGAAGAAGAGTACTATCGACACGAAAAGAAGAAGAAAATACACGAATTCACGAAAGGAATTTCCTAGAACAAACACTTTGGTGGTTATATTGTTTATACAAGATATGTTGAAACAAATCCGCACCAATCATTAAAACACTTCATTCACAGAAATACCAAATGACTTAACGTTAATTACATAACATTTGGAACATAATAAAACCGACCCAATTCCCATTGAATACACCAAACTGAACAGATGTTGAACACCCACTATTTTTAATAAACCCACTACTAATATTAGACCAAACTGTATATAAACAATAAACATGGACTAATAAGAAGAGTTTAATTTATTAAAAAATAATATTATTTTGTTTCAGATTCAGTTCCGGTCGCAAAACAAAAAAAATTAAATGAAAATTGGAACCGATCCAAATTTAAAATTTGAAGATAGTAGGTGAAAAATAGAAATGTATCCGATGGTGAAATAAAAGTGTATTGGGTGATATTAGTGACATCAATGTGTCGTTTTGATGATTTGATCGTGGTTGGTGATTCAGTGTTGGTGATAAGGACGCCTGACGGTGATCATGGCAAAAGATATGAACTTGTGTGTGTTGGTGATGTTGATTGTGTTACAGACATTGATAGACACGAGTTTGGAGATCATAGATTCACGTGAGTACAATCTCTCATTATTGTTTTAGCACCATTTTTTTATTTTGATGATGAAGAAAACGTGTTGTGCTGACTCTGTAGCGGCATCTACACCGCCACATGCGAACTACGCATTACACTGACGTCACGCAAAATCCTGCATCGCGCAAGCAGAGTTTAACGCGGAAGTAGTATAATATATAACATCCCGACATCAATCGGTCGGCGGTTGTCCACCAGACGCAAAACCCGTCTGGTCAGAGGGTCCTCCCTTTTCTATGGAGGATGAGTGAACTATACACCCTGTTCCTCATACCTCTATACAATAGTAACATGGGACAAGAGCAGGAAGATGATGATGGAAATTTAGTTAGGACACATTTTTCAAATGATAAAAGTGTTTTAATGATCATAATACTGATGGTTTCATATAAAAATATTAAACTTGAGTAGACCTACTTTATTGTTGACTTTAGACTCTAAATAATTACTTCGTGACCATTAACCTGACGCAGTAATCAAACCCACATCACAAATTCAAAAAATATTTTCGCCTGTATCTCCTGGTTCATCGTCCAGTCATTGTTTGAGTATCACTCAAAATATTTCGTTCTATATTTACGTTTCCTGCGGAAATACTCCTGCTGATGGATTCCCACCATTACGTCCAACTTCAGCGCAATGTGGAATCCGTGTTTGCCAGTTGTAAATCAAATACATCCGAGATTAAAGTTAGGTTGATTGATATAAAAATTTCGTATTTGTAACACTATTTGTTGTTTTGTTTACATTTAATAACCCGTGTGGTTTCCTATTGAAATTAGGGCGACTCTTATCATGTACTACTACATTGCAATCTATGGTTTTAATGTAACATACCATCACATCTTTAGGATACCCCGAAGGGTTAGGCAGATCTGTATCTATATCTATATCTATATCCTACATCTACATTTCGCCAGTTATGTTTAAGCCACAATTTAGAGATGGCTTATGCTAAGTAATAACAGCTGCACGGGTCGATCGATCAGTTTAAGCTATGCTTGCCGCGGTTGGTCCATGGATGAGTGACCGTCTTTACATACCAAGACCCCTCCGTGTCTCGGAAAGCATGTTAAGCCGTTGGTCCCAGCTGTCATTCGTGGATCTTTGACACTCGTTACTTGGTCGTCAGTAGCCCGAAAGTCAGACAACCAGTCTTACCAAGGGGTTTCGTATTACCCAGTGACTGGGTTGTGGAGGTCAGATAGGCAGTCGCTTCATGTAAAATACTGGTACTCAGCTGCATCCGGTTAGACTGGAAGCTGACCTCCAACTTTGTTGGGAAAAGGCTTATAAGCAGAAGATGTTTAAGCCACCATTTTTGTTTAGTTCTGTTTGTTTTCATGTAACATGGGGCGAGCCTATTGCCATCAACCGGTCACATATTCCAACTGTGGGCTCGGTTTTATTTTTCTTTCTTCTTTTACCTTGCTCAACCCGGGTATCGGACCCAACACCTCATGCTCAGCCGTAGCGCTTGCAACCACTAAACCAACGAGGCAATCTACGGTTTTATTAATCAGGAATGCTGTTATATCCATCACTGCTATAATTTAAACATCATCAACATTTTACCTGGGATTACCAAAGTCAAGTAAATTATGCATTTTATGAACCGAAGGAATGATTGAAAAATAAACTGGAAAACGGTCGTTATCGCAATGATTAAATTTAGTTTTACGCAGAAAATAGTTGAGTTTATTTATTTTACAGAAATAGAAGTTTCTGAGTTTGTAAATATTTCAAGAATGACGATGATACATCGGTTTAATTCAGAGGTACAGAATTTAAAATTAAATCTTGTAATTTTGAGCTTTACGACTACACTTATTTATGTGGTTGAGTAATATTGCTATTTACATTATACTAAATCACACAATTTCTCGGCATTTAAAAACAACTGTCTATTTTGTAGGCGTCATCAAACGAAGACTTATAAAATATCCGACGCTAGAAATGACAAATTTTAATATGTCGTCGAGGAAGTGAGAAATATTTTAGATAAAATTATAGGTAGGTACTCTAGTAAAATATTCTAGACGTAAACACGTCTAGATTTTTAATAAAAGCTCTGTGACGTGTGTAATACTCTAGGAACAGCTTTATATTACCATTTGTCACGTTTCACATAATTTACCAGTATGTTGAGTACGAAATAAATCTTACTTTTTCTCTGTGATGGCAGGATTTTTAAGCTATGAATAATTTCTTCCACGTCTTTTCTATCTCATATTCATATAAAGAACTCAAATGTGAGTTCATTTTAGTTTCCCTTCACTATAATTTTTATGGAGCGACAAGTTTGAGTAAGAAATCGTGTTTTTAAGCTCAAATGTATAGTGGAACAAGGAGATTGGTATAAGCATAAGCAATCAGCCTATAACGTTCCTACTGTTTATTTATTTATTTATTCATTACACACATACAATTGTTTTAACAGGTAATACCCAAGCTAACAGAAGTAGTCATAGATTGCTAATTGTCCAGTCCCAACAATATAAGCACAAGTTACACAGTGGACAATATATCCAGTGTGACCCTCTGGAATTCTGCCAAAGAACAAGAAAATATGTCCAAACGCCGAGAGACACTATTTAGAATTCCTAATGCACGAATCACAGGTGCAAACTTCAATAAGTTTGTACGGGTTGCCGGAACTTTAAAAAGTTCCTGCCTCGGTCCCAACCGTAACCTCCTGTCTGGAACGGGCAATCCCAACGATCCTAATGTTTGTGGATTATTCAGTATCCCACGAAAAACCTTAAAAACATATGTTACAAGAGCGAGGTTGCGCCTTACCTCCAACTTATAATACCCAACCAATTGTTCCAATTGTTGGGACACAGGCCTCTCTCTTTGAGAAGGAGTGGGCTGTAATCCACCATGTGGGCCCAGTGCGGGTTGGTGAGGAGATTGGAATTTTGGATATAGGTGGTTTCCTTGCAAACTACTTTTTAACAATGTTTTAGTGTGCTTTGTAAAAAGTTATTACAAATGAATAAATGAATATTGGCAATGTTGGAAACATACATATTTTTGCCTGAATACCAAAGTATTTGTTCGACTGTACTACCGACTATTAACGTTATAACGATATTGATACCGCTGTGTGGGCATTGGTATTATGATTATGCGTCAGCGCCACTCAACTCGACGTGTAGTAATGATATATTTCCATCGAAAGGTCACGCGCGTAAATAGTACTAAGCGCAACCTAGAAATAGTCGACAAGTTATGACTACCGCATAGAAGGTAAGTATAGAAGATACACTTCCTGAAGTAGCAGGAATTACTAGTATAGACAGGGAATTACTGAAGAACTCAGACAAATATTAAAGGTACAAATAAATATTTGGAAATTGAAGACAAAAAATTGATTGAAACCAGGCAGGAACAGGAATGGTTGAACGAAGACCAACAATCCCGAGTTAAATAATGAGAAGGTTACAATAGTGATAAAGATGATATCATAAATAATTTGGAAATGCTAACAGAAACGGCAACAGCTCTTATTTCGACTCTGTCCGAGATAAATAAACATGACTTATCAAGTGCTATCAAAACCAAATCAAAATCTTTTATTTCACATAAACCTACATGGGCACTTATGTAACGTCAGAAGCTAGGTGCACGGTTCCTATGGAGAAGAGCCGGCAAGAAACTCCACGGTTACTCTTTTTAAAAATAATTGGATTTTACAATGTTTGCAAATTACAATAGCTATGGGAGGACAGCGTAGGCCTGTCAACAAGTACCAGGTACTTGATAAAATAAAAAATGGTCTACAGATCTAAAGTCTACAAGGCCTACAAAGTCCTCACATTTACAAAATAAGAACCTATCAAAAGGATTTAAATAAAATATAAAAACCTACTTCTTATATTATGCTTTTTTGAGGACACGTTTGATGTGGGTTTTGAATTTTCCATCGCTAAGTTCTGTAACTTGGCAACTTGTTATAAAAACGGATGCTGTTTACAAGAAATGACTTGCCAGTTTTAGTTAATTTAAATTTAGGTATCACAATTTCATTTTTACTACGTGTATCTAAATTATGGAAATCGCTCCTTATTTTTAAAAGTCCTAAGTTTTTGCGAGCATACAAAATACTTACTAAAATGCAAAGAGAATATGACAGAGATACGGTTTAGCCACATAATGTGCTAAGTAAGGTGCCTCTGCCTTAAAATCATTGCCTTCTGAGTTTTCTTGCTTAGTTTCTCTAAATCAATAGTAAACACGCATTGAACTTTCGTCGTCTATTTTAGTTTCATAGAAAGTGTCGCTGTCGACCTGATTCTCTTTATTCTGGCTGACGTCCAAACAGAGAGGGATATTTTGCAGCAGCGGTTTTGTCATACTAAGCCTTGTCAATAAAACGAGTATAAATATTACCGATTCTATCTTGGTTAAAATTTAGACGACAATTTTTATGTTTATTTTCTTTTTCGTCGTTTGAGTTCAGCATCCTCATTCCAGCAATCGAAATATCTAATACTAGCTTCTGTCCATGACTTCGTCCTTGTGAAATTTCTTGTTCCCCCACCCCGTCGCATCGCATCGCCTGCCCGCGCTATTACTTCGTTTTTGCTGAGCATTCTTTCTGACTTTTTTCTTTTTGGTCGGGTTTTTGGGGTCGTAGCGATGTAAAGTGGCCTATTAACCTTCCTCAAATATTAGACTTTCAAATGCAATAGATTGTTTCAAATCCGTTTGGTAGTTCTAGAAATTAGCGCCTTCAAACAAGAAACAAACTCTTCAGCTTTATTATTAGTATAGATTTAAACGGAAAAACTTATCATCATCATCATCATCTGCCTAGCCTTTTCCCAACTATGTTAGGGTCGGCTTCCAGTCTAACCGGATGCAGCTGAATACCAGTATTTTATATGGAGCGACTGCCTATCTGACCTCCACAACCCAGTTACTGGGTAATACGAAACCACTTGGTAAGACTGGTTGTCAGACTTTAGGGCTTCTGCCTACCCGTAACGACTGTCAAAGATCCACAAATGACAGAATCTGAAAAACTTATAATAATGTTAACCTATTCAAATTTATACAATTTCCAAGTATGACATTTTCAAATCTTATCTGCTACATCACAATATTATATTAACAAAGGTACATGAACCAAAAATACAAAGCACACACGAGCTTATCACTGGCATTCACTGCTGAATTAATTTAAATACTAAACGGAGTCTTTAATCTGGCAATAAAACTCAGATAACTGCTAGCTAACCCTTCGTTAAAGTACTGGGAATTAACGCTAAGGTCAAAAAGATCAGTTGAGTTTAGCAATTAACTCGACAAAGAAGCTAATATACTTTGTATTTCTCTTTTTCCCATACCTTAGTATCTAGTTCATTTAAAATCTTCAATAGTCATAATTGCTATGAAGCAAAGTTTTAATAGTTAAAAGACTAGCATAAAGTCTATGTTTTTTTGTATCAAACTCAAACAAGAAGCATTTATTTCAGACTAGCAGCGCCCCGCAATTTCACCCACATAAGAGTAGATTCCGTGGGAATATCGGCATAAAAACTATCCTATGTTCTTCCCCGGGATGCAATCTATCTCTCTGCCAAATTTTATCGAAATCCGTTCAGTGGTTTAGGCGTGAAAAGGTAACATACAGACAGACAGACAGACTTTCGAATTTATAATATTAGTATGGATAAACGAGTTGCAGGCGCGCTTGAATTGTCAAGGGGTTGTCAGACAGAAAGATGAAGCTAGATGCATTCCAAAGTGTCATAAGTTCCTATGGAGAAGAACATCTTGACCTGTAAATTAATATCTTGATCGGAAGTACCTACTACGTAGTGATGGCGTACAGCTTGGTGTCTACCTAAAACTTTGCTTCATAACTGACAAATACGTGCACTGACTGGACAGGTCCACTCAATCTATGTGGTTCTTTTCTCAAAAGACAATCTAAGACATGGTCTTCACATGATCTGACCAAGATTATGTCTGGACTTTAAAGAGACTGACCTCTGAGTTTATCTCGGCCTTTCTTCTTAGAGTAGTCAGATAGGAACCTCATCTAGCTTTAAAATATTATTGACGTGTAAAAGTGTATTTGCAAACCAACTTACAGAAATAAAATTATTTATAATTTATCAATGCGGTCACAGAAAAAAGGAATACATTTTTAGTTGGAAAAGGCAAAACTGTTTACGTAATATCACACACTAACAAAACATAGCTATAGATTTTATTAGTATTAAAATGGTAGCGACTAACTCTCATAAATTATTTACCCATTTATATACCACTCACAGAACATACGATTAAACCAAAGATCCACACGAAGCCACAATACCATTTAAATTCAACCAAATCACCAATAAAGCTAAGTAAATCTATACAGCAATAAAAGAAATCACATAAACCCTGCAACACACTCCCTGCAATCTGACCGCGGTAAGCCAAACGTTGTATTTCACTAGCAGGATTATGCAGTGCACTCCCGACTTTATCTCAAACATTAAAATACTTTATAGACACTTAGTCACTGGCTACGTTTATTGGACCCCCGGCTTTAGCGTGAATTATGTTAGCGTTATTTGGATTTGAGTATTGGAATAATTGATTTTTTGTGCGGCATCGCTCGGGGAATTTGCTGGGGATTTGATTTTCGTGGGACTGAAATGAAGTACGGTTTATTGGGGACTTGTTTTTCAATATTTTGTTGGATATTTCGTTTTAAATTATAAGTGTTATAGAAACACCGCCCGACTGCCCCATTGGCCACCTCAGCAGAATCATAAAAGGATAACATTATTATTATTAGCGAAGACAGTCCGTGTTTTTTTTTCGCTGCTTTACGTTGGTATATTCAAAGAGATTGGGATTGGATTTGGATTGGATGGATTGGTATTTTAGCACAGACAAAAAAAAAGTAACTGAAAAATCTTTCACCAATGGGATTTGATACGATTAACTTAACAGTTAACTGTCCATTATGATCCATAATGTTATCTTTCTATGATTCTGCCAAAGTGGCCTTTTTAGGGCCTCAGCTCTTAGTGTAATAACCTACATACACCTCTAAATAGTATCAACAAAATTCCGATTCCTGCGTGAATTCCTTTGATAAATTAAGTATAAATGTTAACGGATGAAGGGGGAGAGCAAGGCCAAAGTATATATGGATGGATTGTGTGAGGAATGATATGAAAGAGAAGGGAGTGAATGATAGCGTGACCGTTGACAGGGGAGAATAGAATAAGAACACGTGTTACGCCGACCCCAAGTTACATGGGACAAGGTCAGGAAGATGATGGTTCAATTTCAGAATTGGCCAATATTATCAACAAAGATACGTCTACAAAGAAGTAGAGCTGATTCGATTCTACAAGTCAATATTGTTTAAATAATACATAAATTTATTTTTGTAAGTAGATTGTACAGACACATTTACACGTCAATCATTTATTTTGAAAACTAGATGAGTTCGTCGTTTCCTATTTGACTACTCTGAGAAGAAAGGCCGAAACAAACTCGAAAGTCACAGTCTTTAAAAGTTCAGACATCATCTTGGTCAGATCATGTGAAGATCATGTAGAATGATGTCTGAAATGGTCTTTTGAGGAAAGAACCACACGGATTGAGTGGATCTGTCCAATCAGGGCACACAGTTGTCAGTAACCGTGCAGCTCAACTAAAACTTAAGGCGCTCAACGATTCGACGAATAAAGTAAGATTACACATAAACACTTCATTCACCCGTAGTATGTCGGAACGTAGATCCACGCGAGACACAATGGCTTTTTAATTGTTTCTGTAATTACGACATTCAACCGGTTAAAGAAGAATTGTCACACACGTCTAAAGTAAATCTTAGTACTTATCTCTCAAAGGAATGCGAACTTGATAATATTTACATAATCTATAGTTAAGACATCGCAACATTATACGAGTACACACATTAATTTTGTCTTTAAGCTTTATTTTCACTTAATTGCTGTTTATCTAAACCTTGCTGGATTACGTTAAGTCCTTCATTCAGATAAGCCTACTTGCGAGCAAACAGCATATTCTAAAACGGTTATTTAAATAAGTTTATTTTGATTAAATTCTCTATTATGTTAAGTTAGTAAATATTTTGTATTCATTATATTCTTTTGACATCATTTTTTAGACAATTTTCTTCAAGTTATTTTTGAAAAGAATAACTTCTTTCTGTATGAAAACATTTTTTTATCAAAATATTGTGTTCCCCGGGAAAAGAGGAAGGATTTGGAGAAGCACTGTTTTTAGTTTAGCTGTCCAGTATAGGCTTAACTAAAAAAAAATCAGCTGAGCTCAACTTCTGTGACAAACCATTTCTTTTTGTAATTCCAACGCACATACGTTACAAAACATACATCAATTAAATGTTGCCAACATATTTACTACAGCCTAAAATAATCTAGAATTCGAACACTCCTTGGCAGAAACTGGATCTATTTCGGAACGAATGGAGACAGGTGTTAGAATATCTAAATATACTAGGACATGTTTAGCCACAGCGGAGTTCAAAACCCCTGGTAATTACTGGCGACACATTGCCAATAGCTAATAATTTGACAGCTAAACAAGCCATGTGTATGAGTTGAAATGTTTAGAGAATTTCATTGTTGATGGAATGAGAGGAAAGACATATTTCGTGAAGTTTCAAGGTTTCATCCAGAGCTGAACTTACAGAGGTTATTACCAACTGATGTAATATTTCCGTATTAAGAATGCCAGTATACTTTGTGTTACGAATTGGAGCAGTTTGGCTAATTTCAAATATTTCGTATATTTATTCAGCAATGTTTTGCTTGGCTGCTTCTTCAAATGTATCTATGCGGACTCAATGAGACGTACTGTTTTCTTTGGATGTAACTGAAAGTCGATGAATAATTGTTTATTGGTTCCTTAGTAAAGAGTTAGAATGTAATGTAAAAACACTGTAATAATCTTTGAGAAAAAGACTGCGCCGTCATCTACCCTGGTCGCGACGTGATGGAACCGGCGAGAGATGCCGTGCGGTGTCCCGCAGGGATCGGTTCTGGGGCCGTTGCTGTGAGACATCGGTTACGACTGGGTGCTGCGGGCCGACCTCCCTGATGGCGTCAGCGTGGTTTGCTACGCTGACTGAGCCCAGAGCGGGAGGGGTATTTGGTGATGTCCCATCCGCAAAAAAAAAAATCTATATTAAAAAAAACCGTCATATTTTGCTATTGAAGTAATTAATTTATCAAATGCAAACTTCATTTACATACAGGAAAAAGAATAAGTAGCAGTATCTTGCTATTCGCATTACCGTGAAAAATTGTGTAACAGATTAATAATGTGCGAACAAAATTATAATCATCCAAACATACATACAGTAGGTATGCCAAAAAAATGAAACATGTCATATCACTCTAATTTTAACCCAAATTACTTTCAACGAAACGAGCGTATTTATTTTTATACCTTCAAAAATATTCTTTCTCAAAAAAAGAGGAACAAAAATATCTAGGCAGCTTTTACTTCAGCTTCATATATCTACATCAAGCGTGGACATTGAAATCTGGTGCGTGAAGTCATCTGACAGACGTCACGTTTCAACCTAGCATGAACCCGTTGATTTGATTCAGAAAAAACTTTTTTGGAACTAATTGCTTGGAATATTTTCGTCTTTCCTTTTGTTTCCACTTTATACAGTTTGGTTTACTTTAGCCATACTAATATTATAAATGCGAAAGTGTGTCTGTCTGTCTGTATGTTACCTCTCACGCTTAAACCGCTGAACCGATTTAGATGAAAGGTATATACATAGTTTGAGTCCCCAAGAAAGCGGGTGAAACCGCAGGGCGCAGCTAGTAATATAAAAAGTAAGTCAAGTCAGGATGTGAAGCCAGAATTCGAAGCTGTATCCTCTAAAGATGATCGTAGTAAGAAAGAAAGGAATAAGAAAATAAATTTAGGTTAATATAGGTGTCGATTTTAAAAGTTTATTTATTTTTATTCCAGTGAGTCAGAATTGGAACAACGCGAGTCTTAATGTTGACGAAACCACCTCTGTTGTCATTCTTTCATTAATATTCATCATACTGACGAAACTAACTGGGTTTTGGAAGACAGATAGGCAATAGTTCCAAATAAAATACGGTATTCTGCCCCCAGACTTTAACCCAACCCGAAGATAGTTTGGTAAAAAGTGTCGAAATTAAGTCTCAATTTGAATTCTGTGTCTACTTTAACATCCATCATATTCACTCCTTTTCCTATTAAGATATTCCCTTTCTCATGAAAATCAGTATCTACCGCAGTCCCAACCAGCTGATGGTTGTCAAAAATTACACAAACAATAACAAAAGCTAACTTCACCACGTGGATACGCGTCTATATTCGTGTTGGCTCCAAGCCAATGTCCTAAGCGCTTCCTTCTGCATGGAGACAGTTATATCTCGGCTACGTCTTTGCCTTTTAATTATGATTTCTTATCTTTGTGTGAGATTGTTGTGAGAAGAATCTTGGTTGGAAATAGTTGGTTTTGGATGCTTATCTAATACGAGGAATATGTTGAAATAGTTTGAATGTTTTTGCTGTGTAGATTTCTTGCTTTATGTGATTTGTTTAATAGGTGGAATATTATAATCACAAGGGAGAGAAAGTGTTTTCTGAAATTCTCTATACATGGTAGAATAAACATATGTTTAAAGAATTCCCACATCAAACAATATACTTAAGATACTTTTTAATTGGTTTTTAAAACAAAGAGACGGCGACCACACCTAGACGTGCATTCCGTCTCTTGGTTTTTCTTAGGTTCAAACAGATTTTAGATCAGTTTTAGTTGGATTATAAAACAAAGATGGAACCACTACATCTTCATAGTTATGAATTACGTATCTTGGTATAATGTTGTGTATTAATACAGTAGAGTATGATACTACATGCCTATGGAATCCATCCAGTCCTCAAGTCACGTCTAGTTAAGAGAGTGTCTTTAATTCCTTGGTGTGACTTTTACGACACGTAGTGACTACTTGTGACTTCATGCCACACAGCTACTAAATTCTATCTCTTCCTTTTACTGCCAGATGGGTTAAGCAGGACCCAATAATAGAAATACACTACCAATTAATTTTAATACATTATGTGACCACACACAAACACTAAACTTTATCTATTTGTGCCCAACAATCGCCCATAATTTTAGAGTAGTAACACAGGATTTGAGATTAAAAGAAATTTACGATTTCTTCACGATCATTAATAGATAGTATTTAACAGTTAGAAATACAGTCGGTCGTCCACTGCTGCCGTAGGATATGTTCGGAGAGGTTTGCCATATTAGCTGCGTGATTAATTTTTTTTCCCGCTACGCATTTGTGGCAGAATCAGCCTACATTTTTATACAGTGGGCCTAGAACGATTTTATTTATATCTATGGGTGATACTTTAACTTCTTCGTGTCGCTGGCACGGCTCTTTTTCAGATCTTGCTGGCCCAAAACTTCGCCACTTCCACGTCGTCGTTGGTGGCAGCGCAGAAGTCACTTTGACTGCATATTTTGGTATACAGAGGGCAAGATACTAACTGGTGATATTAATTGGGGTTGTCGCCAAAATTTTATGAGTTAGTTGTATTTTCGATAATTTCAGCCGAAAGACGTGCACTGCTAGACATAGGCCTCCCAAGCGCCTCCACTTCGACCGATTCTGTGTTACTCGCATCCGACGGGTTCCTGCGGCTTTCACAAGGTCGTCATTCCATCTTTGGGAGGCCTTTCAATGCTACGTCTTCCGGAATGCGGTCGCCACGCCCCATCGGCCACTTCGATTCATAAGTTGTTCGAATTTACGTTACATCTACGTTGCGGATTGCTGCATGGGCCTCAGAACGAAGCTAAGAAGGGCTCGTACGTAGCTTAGCCGTGGGCTGCTTTGTAGCGGCGCCTTAACTCTGTGTTCTTTTACAACAGTTCTATTTTGATAAACTACTGTCTTTGTTACTTGTCTTGAAGTAGTAAAAACTATTTGCTGCTGCTTTTGATAGCCTTTTTAGTACCTGTTTATGCTTTGGGTTAGGATAAAGGGATTGTCATTGGATGTTACCGAGATTTTCTTGGTGAATTTGATTATTTTATTACTTAACTAGCTGATTCCCTCGACTATAAGTCTGCGTGTATTTTGTATTTCATTATCTATATATTATTATATAAAACAAAGTCGGGTTAATTACACCATTTATAACTAAAGAACGGCTGAACCGATTTTTATGATGTCTTATTTGTTGGATTTGTCTTCGCCCAAAATAGCAGAATAATTATTAAAATATGGGGAAAAATAACAAAAAAAATCTGAGGCGGTACGAAGTTTGCCGGGTCAGCTAGTCTTTAATAAAATAAATTAATCCAGTAAGAAAAATATAAAATATTAATACTATATCCTTTTTCAGGCCCCAGGCTACCTATCTGTCAAATTTCATAGCAATCTGTCTAACGGTGGTGTGTAATGGTTCAATGCTTTTAGGTGTGAAAAAGTCACAGACTTACAGAGTTACTTCCGCATTTAAAATATTCGCATTCTGCCGCGAGCAGAAGCTAGTTATAAACATGACGTTCTTTCAATCAGCACTGCCCAATATGATATATCACACGATTACTTAATCAAACCGTTGAAATGGCAGCTGGAATTTTGATGAAATTAAGTTTGGACAAAAAATACAGTTCGTACAGAAGGCAATGTACATACAAAGTGCGCTCGAGCAACGCACACATAGACACCGCTCACGGACACGTTATCTCGGACGGGTTGGGAGTAGCGCGAGCGCGGGTGCCATCCGCTTGAGACACGCGTCTGTGAAATGCAACAATGGAGCAACAAAAAATACCCATCTAAGCTCGATTCATATAATAGTTTCCTATTTTGAATCAGTATAAACGAAGTAACTTTTTTGTAAGGTAAATTCACGCCACCAACTATTACGTAAGTTGAAAATATGATTTTTTGTTTGTGTAGATATTGTGTTGTTTTTAGTGTCATTTGGTAGGTTTAAGTCTAAAATGGAAAGGTTAATCCGTTTTGAAGTTATTAGGGATTTTCGATAGTGAAAATTGACAAATGTAAAATTTTATATGTTTTTGTTCTGTAAACTTTTTGTATTGCAATACTATGTTTATTGTTTTGTTTTAATATTGTAGAATAAGCTCAACAATAAATCAAACAACTAGATACGAGTGCCACTACCACGATAGTTTTTTGTGCATAAGCCAAAGTTGACAACTCTAGCGCGACCGCCGAGCGTAGGTATGAAAAGTGAAGTACATACATGTGATTGCCTTCTGTACTATCTGTATTTTGTAGTTTTGAGGACCTTCAATTAACATTATCTTACATTCTAACAAGATTACAGTTACTCCTATTTTAATTTATTATTCACCCATCATAATCAGCCTATAATGTACCCATTGCTGGGACACAGGCTTCCTGTCTTCAAATGGGAGTGGGCTGTAATCGACCAAGCGGGCCCAGTGCGGGTTGGTAGATGTCACATGTCTTCGAATTTTTGCCGGTTTCCTCACGATGTTTTCCTTTACCGTTTTGAGAGCGGTGGTGATGTAATTATTTACACAAAGTAAAGCGTAAAGCGCCTGTCTGGGTTCAAACTCACGACCTATAACTCGTAAGTCAGGGCCGTTACCACGGGGCCACGGGCCACCACTGCTTATTATTCCACCCAAAGTTGCCGAAATGAAACCAGGAAACCACCAAATGATTACTTAATTTAAAGTCCATTTCCTTTTAAAGCTAATTCTAACCAGTTAGAAAGAAAAAAAAAGTATTTTCTATCTTCTTTTGTACGTGGCGCTTAGGGCAGGGGCTAAATCTGGTTGATCTCTGGCTTCGCGCCAAAGCATGCCGATCCCTAAATATGCTATGTCGCCATGCTATTCTGCATTTAGGACACTTTTGATGGGGGAGCGCGGTAAAAATAGAATTGTGATGAATTTTTCTGCTATTAAAATTGAGATGTAGGTGTTTCAAATGGGTGTACTTCCTCTCATTACTGTGGTGTTAGCGTTTCATTTTAATTATAGGAATAATTTATTCCTGTTGCCGCAGTTTGTGCCAAAAACATTAAATAAAAACATTGTGGTCAAATCATAAAAAAATCTCTCTAAATGATGAAGATAAACATCGTGAGGAAACAACAAACGGCATGTCCTTAACCAAAAATTCGAAGACATTTGTGGTATCCTACCAATCCGCACTGGGCCCGTGTTGTGTTAATTTTGTTTTATCATATTTAGATATCTATAGGCACAGGATGCCCCCGCCAAGACGAGCCAAGCGAAGCGCAAGGGCACTACCTTCCTTTTCTCGAAGCACTTCGTCGTATTTTTGAACATTCTTAACTTGAGTTTGGATTATACCAGATAAACAAAATTTTCGGGATATGATGTCAGTGGTTGACTTATTAAACCTGTAAAGTTTCAATTGCATAGCTTTTATACTTTAGATTTTATTGATATCTAAAATACCCCGATTTCGTCACTGACTTCAAGTCAAAATATGTGGCTTGGCCGTTTCGCTACCATCACATGGGCGTAAGGTGAAAAATTTATTCACTGTTCATTACTTACAATAGTTCTTGTAGTAACGAAAGGGCCAAGCCTCATATTTTGACTAAGGTGTAGAGTTTGTCAAGTTAGGGCGTGTAGAGTTAGAAGCTTGGCTCTACATGAGATCTGATAACTTTTTGGCAGTGCGAGCCATAATGTGGTCTCGTCTTGGCAACATTTTACATGAAAATGTTTTTGGTGGGTATCTATTTTGTGAACTGATAATTCAAGTAACTATGTACACTATCGGCATTCGTTGACCCCGTAGATAGGTACTTGAAATTATGAGTTTAGAAAATAAGCTTATTTTTAGTGCTATTACTAAGCCTCCGCTGTACGTCTGTTCGTCTGACTGTTAGCGGGCTGTGTCTCATGAACAGTAATAGGTAGACGGATGGTATTTTCACAGAGTGTGTATTTCTATTGTCGCTTTAACAACAAATAATAAAATCCCTTTAACTTTTAATAACTTGAAATACTTTTAATAACCAAATCCAAAAAGTGTTTTTTTTCCGGCGTTTTTGCCTTATGGTACTTGCGAGCTCGACTCGCACTTGACCGGCTTTTGGATACCTATGTCGTGTTTAGAATTAGATATCGATGATACCCATACCCATCACGTCTGGTTATCATCATCATCATCATTTCAGCCGAAAGACGTCCACTGCTGGACAGGCCTCCCCCAAGCACCTCCACTTCGACCGGTTCTCGCTTCTCGCTTCATCCAACGGGTTCCTGCGGCCTTCACAAGGTCGTCGGACTACCTTGTGGGAGGCCTTCCAACGCTTGTCTTCCGATACGCGGTCGCCACTCCAGAACCTTTCGGCCCCATCGGCCATCTGTTCTGCGAGCAATGTGCTCTGCCCACGTCTGGATATACTCTCTTTGATTTGTGCTGAACTCTTCTTCGTTTTGATGACTTCAATTAGAATACTCAGTTAATTAATTTAATGACAATTTTTATCATTAATTTAATACCTAACTTAAAAGTCTGTAGCATTTGCATAATCAGCCTATAATGTTTCCACAGCTGGAGTACAGGCCTCCTCTCTGTGAGAGGAAGTGGGCCATGATCCGGCACGTGGGCCCAGAGCGGATTGGTGGATGTCACGTCTTCGAATTTTTGGTTCTTCTTTTCTTCTTTCTTTCTTCTTCTTTCTTTATTTCTTCTTTCTTCCTTCACCGTTTTCAGAGCATTGGTGATGAAATTAAATACACAAAGTAAAGTGCCAGCCAGGGTTCGGACTCACCTCACCATCTACAACTTTTAAGCCGGTACCACTGCTCAGAAAGTAATAAGAAAAAGTATTTATTGCGACTCGTACAGGAAGATCACAAACTAAACTAAACACAGTAAAATAAAAATCCAAGTTATATAAAAAAAAGTAACAAAACAATTGGTAAATCTTAAAGAAACAGTCTCATTCCAATAGCAAGCCTTCCAAAGAATCCTATAAATAAAGGGACAAGTTTTGAACATGGTGGAAAGTTTATCTCACGAACCAAACCCAACCAAGATTATGATGAACTTAACGTTAAAGGCAACAAATAGGTGTCGTCAAATAAGTATCGCGAGGATCGTCATGTGAATAGAACATTTTGTGGTGTACGTGATCGAAATTGTGATTTTTCTCATTTTGACGGGCCCGCCATTTTGCGGAACCGCTCTGAGGGCCCTTGTTGTGACTGTAAGATGTTGATAGTATTAGCTTTTATGTTGTGGATTTTTTTGCTGTAATATGTAGGCCATTGTAGGTAGGATGTCATTTTCGGTTCGTGTAAGGAAAAATTTTGGTATTTTGTTAGGATGTCTTCCTTTGCTGGTGATTATATATCGTTCTGATGTATTTTGGCTGGTATGATGCTTTGCTAGTCAGTAGTAATATTAATACTACTGACTAGCAAAGCATCATACCATCATCATTAATATACTAGATAATACATAGTTTTTATATTATTACACTAACGCTCTATGAATTCTTTGTTCCGAAATAATTATTATTATTTACGACATAACTTTGACAGCCTTTTTTTTTTTTTTTTTTTTTTTTTTTTTTTTTTTTTTTTTTTTGCGGATGGGAAATCATCAAATGACCCCTCCCGCTCTGGGTGGAGCGGAAGGGAGTGTCAGACTCTTACTGACTAAAACCCACCCGTGTTCCTTCCTTAGCCCTTTATGTTCCGGGCCAGCGGTAACCCTTTCGGACAATCCCGCTGGCCTTCGGACGATCCCGCTGGCCAACTTTGACAGCCTTGTTCCACGAACTGCTCAGTATATATACCTTTTTGTAGATATATCTGAATTAAGGATAATAATATCCTTAATTCAGTTCAAATATTCTAATGAGATTCTATCATTACTCTATCATCATCATTTCAGCCGAAAGACGTCCACTGCTGGACATAGGCCTCCCCCAAGCACTTCCACTTTACTTTCCATTACTCTATATTAAATTACTATTATTAATCATATTTGATTCAAAAACATTTATCCTTTTCCTACATGCTTTGACAAAGAAACAAATACGCAGATCAGAAACTCAACATACAACACTTCTCCAACACGAGAACGCCACATTTGCAACAATTGCTGCAATATCCAGCTCATGCAAATTCATGGGAGAATGCATATGTAATGCAGACGACAATATTTATACATACTGTTACATACGTTAATTTCTCTGTTGGATCAAGATGTCGGATATTTGACGTCTCATTTGGAAGGTTTGTTGTAGTGTTTATTAAGGTTGAGTGTTGTATTATTTGTGTTGACTTAGACTATAATTATAAGACTAGCTGCGCCCCGCTGTTTTACCTGTATAAATTTCGATCCCGTGGAAATATCGGGATAAAAAGTTACCGATATGTTGATCCCTGAGCCGGATTCCCATGACCTCCCCATCAAGGCGATGAGGGAACACCGCTGAGTTTTAGTGGATATACTGCCACCCTGGCAGGGAGTCCCACATACTCCGTCTCTTCCCCCGACGAGCGGAGATGCGTAACGTCAATTATCAGAGAAAAAAAAAAAAAAGGGTGTCAGCTAGCTCCATACCAAATTTTATCAAAATTGGTATAGCCGTTTGAGCGTGAAGAAGTATCAAACATATAAAACACACACACACTTACAAACTTTCGCCTTTATAATATTAGTGTGATGAGACTTAAGACTGCAGTACCATCAGTTAACTGCTAGCTTTTTATTTAAAAATAACGCCTTTACATGATCTTTCATAGACATTATTTTTTAGTTGAAGTAAAAAAATAATATAGGTATAAACAAAATTAAAACTATCGATGTTCTTTTTTTTTCTTTTTTCGAGACCTAGAGATATTCTCTATAGCTCTACTTACCATCATCACCTTGGTAGATCCTTTCCCCAACTATGTTGGGGTCGTCTTCCCATCTAACTGGATGCAGCTGAATGCCAGAACTTTACATGGAGCGACTCTATCTAATATCAAAGTTGGTTTTAAAAAGATTTGAAAACATAACAGCTACATCTGCCACCTCATTCTTCCTCATATTATTACAACTCAAACACAATTCGTTGTCGTCTTCCTCCCCGCCGTTTGCCACAGCATCCGTGTAGCACAAACGTGTATCGTAATGGCGGCGGTCGCACCGCATACATAAAACATAGGCCCTTTGCCGCATCGCGCAGCTATGATCTAATAACGTGGTGCGTCGTGCTGGGCGGTTACATTGTTGCGGACGGTACGACATTTTTGATCCTTTAAGGGGCTTAAATGACCTAAAGCGCGGTCACTCTCGGACTGCATAGAAAAGAAAGAGAAGCGCGATGACACAACGCTGGTAATTTATTGCAAAATATGAAGGAATTATCTATTTACAAAAAATGTATTGTTTAGATTTAAAAATTAAAACACTAGTATTTTAGTATGTTACTTGTAGAAAAATCTGACAAAAAATCAGAATGATTTGTATGTAAATAAGTGTGGTTTTTATTGTAAAAAGAAAGTTTTTAGAGGTATATGATTTTTTTCTATCGTAGATATTGAATTATGTTTTCAACACACTATCTTCCTAGCATATATGCTGAAGAATATCATATATTTTTCTGATTTTGTATACTGTATCTAGTCGATCATATACTTTTATTGTTTCTAAAGCTTGCGTTTTTTGTGTTTAGGTCCTGTAAGCCCCTTAAAACTCAGCAATAAAATTGTACTCGAACTTGTGAAAGTATTCAAATACTTTCACAAGTTCGAGTACAATTTTATCTTTGTCCTCTAATACTTCGGACACGTCTCGAGGCGTGAGGATGAATCTATAGAGCGCCTTGATGTTCTGCGTAGAGTGGAGGGCACTAGACCTTGCGGAAGCTGGCCCGTGAGATGGACTGACCAAATTAAATTCGCAGTGGGCGATTCCTTGTATGAGACCACAAAAAATATTTAAAAAAATCGTGAGGGGAATCACATCAGCCTCTAGACAGGAAACTACATGAGGACTACGACCGCTCTGACAAGCGTGCTACGAAGAAGAAGATTATGCACTGAAAGAAATAAGCAGTAAATAAAAAACATTAATCTGAACTGCTTTCAACAGTTCCGTAAGAGCCTAACGTTCAAAACAGTATGTTTTACTGTATTTATTTGGGGTCGGGGCAACATGTCTTTTTCTTCCATACTTCTCTATTAGTCGTGTCGTGTCGTGTATTTGTGTGTTGTGTTCTGTCGTGTTGTCGGTGGTTTTCCTTTTTATTTGTTGTTTTTTAGGTAATTAGTGTGTTCAATCATTAAAAGTTAATGTTTTGTCTTTTACTGTTTTACAAACATTTAATTTTCTTCTTACTGTATAAAGTCAGTAAGTCCTAATGAAATCAATATAATGTGTTCTAATAAGAAATTATTTTTTCAGTGTGTTGGTCGTTATTAGTAGCTAGGATTTATTACCGTGCTGGGGGTTCGAATTGTTTTATGCGGTTCGGCATTTTTGAACCTGTGTAAGGTAACTGCTTATCTCGGCCTTGTATATTAACTTGAACACTATTATCAATATATTGGTCATAGTGCATATTTTAATGAGGTATCTATGATCTAATATAGTGATGCGTACTGCTGTAGGAGCTTTTTTATACTGTAGAAGGCTTCTGCTGAATAAGGAAGGAAACATTTTTATCTGTTGATGATAGTTGCTTATTGTAATTAGTAGATAGACACGCAGAGAGTGGAATCACCAAATACGGGGAGTGAACATACTGTTATTATGTAACATGATACTGCAAGCGTTCGTCTCTTTGTTTAATTAATGAAGGCCTTTCTTGCTGGTGTCTATCTCCATGCTCCCTTGTCTCATTTAAATCCGACCCGTCAATTTCCAGACTAAGAAGTACCTCATCATCTGCCTAGCCTTTTCCCAACTATGTTGGGGTCGGCTTCCAGTCTAACCGGATGCAGCTAAATACCAGTATTTTACATGGAGCGACTGCCTATCTGACTTTCACAACCCAGTTACTGGGTAATACGATACCCTGGTTGTCAGATCTGACGACCCGTAACGACCCAAGGAAAGCAGGATCATGAAGGATGAGGATGTGAAGCTATTTATTAATATTAAGATCTTAATGTACCACATACTCAGAAATGAAATAAATAATTATTATTTTATGAAATTTTTAGAATCACCATCACGTTGCACACTTAATATTATTATTCCTGTCGTGTTGGATTAACCCTTCGTTTGTAAGATAAGATAAGATAAGACATTTATTTGTTGTGTTGCGGCCTTTTCGCGCGTTTACGCGCAGATCTGGAGGTACTCGCGCGATTACGCCGCGTCTAAGCCGCGTCTGATTAAAACGACGATATCTCTGAAGTTGCGATAGCTAGCTCTCTATGAGTTGTCATTGGAATCGTTATTAAATTAGCTAACAGATCATGGATTAGCCTTGTAATGTAAAAAATAATATCTATAATCCTCGTTGAGCAATGGACACACGCACTGTAACTCAATTGCTAGTGTTCTCTTTTGATGTAACGCCGTCTTTTAGACGCGGCCCTTACACGCTCGCTAATACGCCACCTTCTAAATATATCCAATTTGTTCTACCTTGGGGTGAGCAGAGAAAGGTGTTGTGATTTCTGGGGATTTTACAAGATTATGAAGCTTTCATTTGAGGCCAGTCTCTGTCAGTCAGTTTAAAAAGACGAGGGTGAAAATCGGATGCTTTATTCTTTGTTTTTTTTTTCGTTTGTTATAAAGAATAATCTTTGCGTGGTGGAAAGATTGGTCAATTAGCGACTTTGTTTGAGCTAAGTATCCACAGCCTTTACAGGTATCGAAAATAGCTCTCTGTCAATTCTCTAGTTTTATTTTTCTTATTGTTAATATTTTGTTATTGATTCTGTCATTAACAGGCCGTGTATGTGTACACATGGACATGGAAGAGGGAGGTCTTCTACAGGTATCTCCATACTTAAAAGAAGGACTCTAAAATAAATGTATTTATTAAAATCTGTTGATTACGAAATAAATAAACTTATTATTATTGTCGAAGCTTGTACATTTGGGGCACCACACAACACACCAAAATAGTAAACATTTGACGTAGTAGGCGTTTGAATCACAATTAAATCTGAAAACATTACTAAAGCATGCGCCATTAGATTTGATAAAGATAATATTGATGACATCATCATGATGACCAAACAACATCTGGGGAATGATGTAAGTGGAGGAAGGAATGTGTCAGTAAATAATAATTATACGATGTGATGTTTGGTCAGAAATTGAATAACGCCTAAAGCCTGACTGAAGTTAGAAAAAAATGTGAATGTGTGTTTAAGAAGGCAGTCACTTATCCATTGTGCATTGGTTAGGACACAATCGAAGCTACATTATACGATAACTAGCTGTTGCTCACGACTTTTTCTGTGATCCAGGATAAAAGTAGTCTATGTCCTTTTCCAGGTCATGGTTTACCCATTTGCCAAATTTTGTCCAAATGCATTCAGCTGCCATGACAAACAAACCTTCAAAAAATCAAATCCTTTTCTCTTTATAAAAAAAATCTGCTGTTCCCTACATTTTGACGAGTTATACGAACATAAATGTAGGGAACAGCTGCTTTTTTTTTGCGATTTCATGTTTGGTCCCATAGTAAAAGTTGTTCATAATGATGAGTACAATGACCTCTTAAGAGGTTATTAATGCTTTACCAATAACCCTGTATAGGTATTCAGTTTTTTGTGCTCATAGACCTAAAAATAGCTCAAGTTTCTTTCTATCCTTCCAAAGAACGTTTCTAGTTCACATGTGACACTTCCGCTCCCGCCTCCACTCTACCGATGAGCCGTACTTCAACAGACCATCAATCTTCATAGCTGCTAATGAGTGGTTCCCTAAGGACTCGGACATACGAACTATGCTGGGTGGATTCATTTAGTCTCTGGTGGTGGAATGTACTATCGTCAAATTAATTTTAATGGAGGTATTTGATTGAAAGTACTCTATAAGTAACTACCGAGGTATACAGGATTATTGGTAAAACATTAACAACCTCTTAAGAGGTCATTGTACTCATCATTATGAACAACTTTTACTATGGGACCAAACGTGAAACCGCGAAAAAACAATCAGCTGTTCCCTACATTTATGTTCGTATAACTCGTTAAAATGTAGGGAACAGCTGATTGTTTTTTCGCGGTTTCACGTTTGGTCCCATAGTAAAAGTTGTTCATATATATTAGGATAGATATATATATTAGGATGAAATTTTGCACGCATATGTCCGACCTCGCTTAACACATAGGGTAGTTTTAATCGCGGTAGTATGTTCCCGTGGGATATCTTTCAACATCCACGCGGCGGAACCGCGGACAATTTTAATAATTTACAAAACCCACAGGTGAGAATGGGCCCTTTTCCGACAAAACGTTAAACATTTATGCTGTCGGAATCCAAAACGAGATAGTTTTTTTGACCCGTATTGTAACGTCTATTAACCGTATTATCCCTAAAAATAGTAGGTAACCAATTTATCATTTAAGGTGTCACTAGTCGATATTTTTTCCATACGAATTTCGGGAGGGTATCCCTCCACTGTTTGTCATTGTATGTACATCAAAAATTAAACATGATATCGTTTTTTCTTATTATGTATTGTGTCATGAGCCAACAAATATTCGTTTTTCTTGCAAATTTTAACAAAGCTCAATTATCGAAGTGTTCAATAAAATTTATTTTTAATTGATGAAGGGTAACATGAAACTTTTTTATTGCGCACATTTATGCGCGTGAGTATAATTTGTAGTGGTCGCTTGCGCGACCGGATGTGCTCTAATGTTGCGGCGCGGCGCTCAGTCGCGGGCGGCGATGTTGCCCGCGCACCGCACCGTGCCGTGGTAATGGTGTGCCCACACGTCGTCGCACGCGAATTATAATATTGGTGTTTGGTGCACACGATGGCGTGCACAATTGATTTTTGCACTGGTTTTTTCATAAAACTTTTCCAAAGGACTTTCGTATTTTTTTGACGAGCGTTTTAGTTCGAAACGGTGTTTGTTTGCGTGCGAACTAGACGTTGTACGTGTAAACTAGCGACTAACTGCTCATCACTGATACTAGCTCTGTCGGACACGGTGCCAGATGAGTTCGAACTCGCGACTAGTTCCACCTTAAAATAGTCAATGTTTTTAACAAAGTTTGGCAAGAATAATGAAATCGTAATTAAAATAAAATGTTTTGATAATGCACTGATATTGATAGTGGCCAGTCGGTTAAGTGTGCAATCGCCCTAACGTTGATCATGAACCTACCTATATAATTATTACTCACATGCTTATGTAGATACGGACGGGAATTAGGGCTAAGCGATTAATTGTTATGTTATTATTAAAATGGTCTTACTATTGTCGCAATTGGCGTCTCGCTGGGCTCTTATTGGCAAATGCTGGGAACTGGGAACTGTTTATTAATTGACCTTATTACTTAGAGCTGATGTTTTTGCTATGTTGTCACAGTAGGAGGATGCGTGTTATGATTGGTATTTACAAAAAAAACATTTCTGTAAATTGGTGATTGTAGTTTGTATGGCTAGCATGACATCGACATCGACATCCAAGCGGTTATTTATTTATTTATTCATTCAATTGGTCTTACGAGCTAACAGATTTGACATCCAAAACGCTCATACGATAAATTTTCTTACGATTCAATTATGGCTTAATATATTACACTTACACATGCTCGTCACATTATACAATAGATTTTATAAAATAGCAATAATATCTAATTAATAGTAAAAATAAATTACAACGATGAATTAATACGTAGAATAAAATGTCAGTTTAGTGTCAATTAAAAAAAAATATATATAATAAATAGTACTTAGTAATGATAATAATAATGTCAGTTTAATAGTAATTAATTCAATTCAATTCAGTTATTATTAGGTTATCATGTATTCAGTACATCAGAAATTTTTCGTGGGCTATTAAAAAAAAACTATTTCATACATTCTGACCGGGTATTTGGCACTTTTCTATAAAACAGCAGATTTTATTTGTTTTGGATATCTGACGAAAACTTTCTAGGCTGCGCTGCCTCCCCCTCCCTCTCGCTCCGGACCATGGCTTGCACCAGGGCCGGACGCGAGAGGTCGCCGCCGCTGCCGATCGCCTCTACAAGGACACGGAGCGGTGCTCCGCCCAAGGTACCACTCTTAGGAGCTACCTTACGCGCTGTTAGGAGCAGTACCTATTTAGCTTCTTATCCTAAAAATACTTCCTCTCCAGTACTCAAACTGAACTAACCAGTAACTTGACATTTTCATAATAATATTCTCAGAATCACTTACCATCCAAGGCATCACAGGTCCATTTGAGTTTCCCCGTAGACATGTAACTCGAGCCTTATTCTATGTCTTGTAGAACCAAAATAGTTATTCTAAGAAGTAAATTAGGTTTCTGACTCAGAAAGCAATTCGTCATGTTGATTTTTATGACAGTAATTGCTGCTGCATGGTGTTTCATCAAAAAGATCCTGATTGGATATTGTGTGTGTTAATGTGTTTACATATAATAAGTACCATAAAATATTGCATTTCATTGGACCGATGTGTTCATTATTTATACTTTAGTTAGATAAGTAATTTTAAAAATAGATTAATATTTAATTTTTGTAAGTACAACTTCATATGGATATACTATACAATTCAATGGACCGATTCAAAAACGTCAAACATCTCTTTGCTTATTAATTACGAATTAATGTATTATTTCTATAAATATTCCCTAATATTCAATAGATACACTCGAAATGAGTGGTTAATACAGTGGCAGTGTTATCCAGGCTTAAATTACCTAACTTTCGTGGATAAGGCGGTGTCAGAGTGAGTGACTTCAAAAGTGATTAAGGACCACAATAAGTTTAAACACCTTAAAATCAGGTTGGTTATAAATTACTATATACAATAAGTCGATAGTACTCCATAAAGCACGGCACTCCGCCCCACAACAACAACAAAAATAACATCATAATTAACGGTTGTAAATTCAAAGACAGAATTTTTCAACCTAAACAAAGAACAGATGACTCATTTGCCCAATCACCAATTAGCTCACTAATTTGACAGCAACATCTTCGTCCAGAAACTTAACTTGCTATACTTGAATACCGGTCTTTTGAGATTGCGTTCCATTGACCACAGATAGCATAAGACTACACATTAATAAAAAATGGAGGAATGTAACAATATTACTTACCGTAAAATTCACCGAACCAGTTCATTAAATGACATCACCAAAGATAGTTCAGCTCTTTTTGATGCGACTATGATGAGTTTACCTAACACATCCTTAAACTCAAGTCAAACTGACCTGAATGATAAAATAAAAAAATTGTCTGATGATTTGTTAATAGCGCACCAAGAAATTGAGAATCTAAACTCTGAAAACTTTCGACTAAAATCAGACCTACAAAAATATCTGAAAGTCATAGATACCTACAAAAGTTTAAGTATCACGAATAACAAAAATGGTACACCACAAACTGGTCAGAAACGCAAGCAAAAACAAAGAACCAGCACAACGCCAGCTTCAAATAGCAAACACATGTTTACATCCCCACCTGCACATACAGTGAATGAAACTACCGACACACAGAATATAACAAAACATTTTACAACTACCCCTCGATGTGAACAGACAAACAACATTATAGATAATATCCAAACAGAGCCAACTAGATCGTGTACTGAAAATGACATGCCACACAAAAACATTTCAACACAACGAGCAGAGTCGGCAAATAAGACTGCACACATAATATCTCAGAAGGACAAACCAGTGCACAACAAATCGAAATTATGCATCATAAGTAGCAACAACGTGAATAATGTATTGTCACTAGCCGAAAACACGTTTGCAGAGGCACAAATATGTCACTATCTTCTGCCTAACAGAGGAATTAAAAATCTGTTTAGTAACATCACTATGAAATTAGCTGACTACTCAGGAGACGACTACTGCATCATTTTTGTTGGAGACGAAGATTTTGGACAAACTAACAACTATCTTGACTTAACTATTTATATTAGACAGATGTTAATGACTGTGCAACACACTAATGTTATAATATGCCTACCGACCTATAAAAATGACCCTTCTACTATTATGTATAATTCACGAATTGAAACTTTTAACAACTTATTATATCTTGACATTTATACTCATAACTATGCTATACTGTTTGACACTAATCTAGATTTGACATTTGATCGTTCCATGTTTAAGCATAATGGAACAATTAACTATTACGGCATGGTGAATATATTTAATAATTTAAAATATTATGTTATACTTAAAGGTAATCAAGAATACAATGACAGTGATTCCCTAAATTTTTTTCGAGAATGAACATGCTAAACAATACACAAATATCAATATTTTTCATCAAAATCTATGTGGGGTTAACAATAAAAAGGAAGACCTTGAAATATATGTAAGCGAATCATCAAACACACTTGAGTTCATATGTATATCTGAACATTTTCTGAACGATACTCTCGCAAAACAGTTTAATTTTAATAATTACAAAATGGGGTCTTATAACACGAGACTCAAAAAGAATAGGGGAGGCTCAATGATTTTAACACTTAACGATAGAAACGTTGATGAACTTCAAGTGTGTAAGCAATTATATAAAACCGATTATTTCGAAGTATGTGGAGTCAAAGATATTGAGACAAATTTGTGTGTTATTTGCTGTTATAGGACTCCTACAAACAGTAATTTTGATAACTTCATGGATAGCCTTGAAAAACTGTTACAGCATTTCCTCAATAAACTATGTGTAATTTGTGGAGATTTCAATATTAATGTCTTAAAAGATGACGTGAGACACAATTCTTTTTTATCGTTATTGACATGCTATAATTTCCGCTATTTAATCAATTCCCCTACCTTCAAAAGAAATAATTCTGAATCAAGTATAGATAATATTTTGACTAACCTTCCTGACAGTGTCGTAGACTACACTAATGTGGATCACAATGGGTTGTCAGACGGACACGCGGGTCTTTTTTGTACACTTAGTCTGGAAAAGGTTGAGTATAAGAAGCGGACAAATTACCTTCGTCTTTGGAAAAGAAAATATAATAACGAGAAAATAGGTGAGTTTAGGAACAATGTATTAGAGGCTAACTGGAACACAGGTATTAACACATTTATCAGTAAATTCAGGGAATTACACTCTTCCATCTTTAAAAAACACAAAGTGAGGGTTAACGTTAATAGAAGTAATGGTTCCAAATGGATAACTAACGGAATTAAAATAGCTAGTAAAGTAAAACGTTTCCTAAACACATTGGATAAGACGCAATGCGACAATTCAGTTGTTGAATATCGTAACAAGTATATTAGAACGTATAGGAAAGTGTTAAGTTGTGCAAAAAGGAACAGTGTCAGAAAACAAATAGAAAAGGCATCTGATTCTAGTAGGATGATTTGGAAAATAGTCAATCGACAGCGCAATGCTACGAAGAACCTAGACAGTGACCAAATTATCCTAAAGATAGACAACACAATTATTAATAATGCTGTAGATGTAGCTAACATTTTTTCAACAAGGTTCGACAACAATGTCCGCCTTAAAGCGTGTGATCACAAATTGGCAATTACATATCTGACTGAAAGTGTCAGCAAAGTTGAGTCTAACATGAGTTTTGAGGCAGTCACACCCCTTGAAATTTTCAACATAGTTAAAAAGATGGTCAATAAATCGTCTACAGGCTATGATGAAATTCCCCTGACTATCATTAAAGATAATATTGACATATTGGCAACTCCACTAGCATCACTTTATAATAACTGTATTGAGGAAGGCATATTCCCTGATCAGTTTAAAATTGCACGAGTAATTCCAATTTTTAAGAAGGGTTCAAAAACGGATCCAGGCAACTACAGGCCGATTTCTCTATTGCCGGTTCTATCAAAGATTTTTGAAAAGATTATGAAGGATAGGCTTATGAAACACTTACGAATGCATAGCATCTTAAATGGACAACAATTTGGCTATCAAAAATCATTAGGAACCGCCGATGCTGTTGAGGCATTAGTTGATGAGGTTATTTGCCATCTTAATGACAAACATAAGGTGGCGGGTGTATTTCTGGACCTTAGTTCTGCCTTCGACACGGTGGACCATGAAATTTTGCTGGCCAAGTTGGAACATTATGGTATAAGGGATAACGTTCTGAAGCTATTTCGATCCTATTTGCATAATAGACGTCAATTTGTAGAGATAAAGACGGTAGTGGATGAGGAACAAAAAATATTTAGCTCCAATTTAACGACAGTATTTCGAGGTGTCCCTCAGGGATCTGTCCTGGGCCCAATTTTCTTCATCCTTTTCCTTAACGATTTAATTGAGTACATAAAAAAACGTTTTACAGACACTAGGCTCGTTATCTTTGCAGATGACACTAATGCAATAGTGTCTGCAAATAACTTAAATAATTTAGAATGCAAAATTAATAACTTATTAAAAGCTTTTGAACACTGGTTTGCCACTAACAATCTTAAGCTCAATGTAAACAAAACGAAGTGTGTACTATTCAAGTCGAACGTTCGGAACAACGCTAGTCTTGAGGTTTTGTCATGTGGCAACAAGGTTGAAGTGGTTGACTATGTCAAATTCCTAGGTGTTCACATTGATGCAATGCTAAGCTGGAAGGTTGAGACATCGTCTGTAACGATGTCTATTAGCTCAGCATGCTATGCAATCAGAAGCCTGAGAGAAGAACTGACCTTGGCCCAGCTTAGGATGGTTTACTTTGCCTTGGTTGAGTCTAGGTTTAGATACAGTATTGAGTTTTGGGGCAATAGCTATAAGTACAATATCAACTCGGCATTTGTAATTCAAAAAAGAGCCCTAAGGACAATGCTCCGCCTAAAACAGACGGATTCGTGCAGAGACCATTTTATAAGACTCAATATTTTGACAGTGCCATGTCTTTATATACTGGTGCTGCTAACCAGTTTTGTTAAGAACTTGCATAAATCTGAAACTGATGACCAACGACAAGTTAGAGTTAACACACGCAGGAAAGATTTTCCTAACACAATCCAACCGAAAATAAACGTGGTTCATCACAGTCCTAGGTACCAATCAGTATTTCTATACAACAAGCTTCCCTTAGAATTTAAAAGCATAAATAGCGCTAACTTATTTAAAAACAGATTGAAGACATATTTATTGAGGAAGGGCTATTACAGCGTCGATGAGTACCTAGATGATAAGCGACAACCGTTCTAGATTGGAATTCATTTTAAATGATAATTATGTTGACTATTCTTGTTTTAAATTTTTTATGTTTTATTTTTGTATTACTCATAGATTTGACATATTATCTCTAGTATAATTATAAATTTTATATTTGACATTTTATTTTACAATTAGATGACATATTATTACGGACCTTTTGTATGACAATTTGTTTTTATTTATAGTTGACATTCTATTTTTATTATTTGATAATTAGATGACATATTATTAATCTTTTTACAATATTTTATTTTTTATTTTATTACAATATTCTTCAAAAATTTGATGTCATAAATCACTGATCTTGATCTTTTTATACTAATTTGATTTAAGTTTTCCTTTTTATTTGACTACTTGTTTTATTGTAAGTATTATTAATTATTTTATTTTAAAATGAATGTGGATTATTATCGTCTTGAATGTGTTATTTTTATTATCTTTACATGTTTTTTTTTTTTTCGTTTGTTATTATTTAAATGGTACTGTTTTATTTCACAAAATTTCTACACAATGTATATTGTTCCGAAATAAATGACTTTGACTTTGACTTTGACTTTATGCATGCGGAGTTTTCCTTTAAGTGATTGTTGCACTATTGCATACATACATTCGCATGTTACCTTCAGCATAGAACAGTGTAAATAATTGTTGGTGAACCAAAATAAATAAATAAAAGGAGAATAGTCATTAATCTATTTATTAATCTTTGGAGACTTAAAAAACTGCATGACAAAAAAATCCTATACAGGGTTATTGGAAAAACATTAACAACCTCTCAAGAGATCATTGTACTCATCATTGTGAACATTTTTTACAATGGGACCAAACCTAAAATCGCGAAAAAAAAGATCAGATGTTCCCTACATTTATATTCGTATAACTCGTCAAAATGTAGGAAACAGCTAATTTTTTTTTAAGAATTATAAGAATAATTAATAATTATTTTTATTTCGGAACAAAGAATCCATGGAGTGTTAGTAACAACTTATTATCTAGTGTTAATACCAATCACCCTCCGCACAAACTGCTTTACAATAATAATTGGAGAGCGGAAACTCCGTTACAGTTCTTAGGATGCTGTGGCGACTGTTTCTCATTATACCAGTAAGTCTAATGGAAAACATTTATTACACTGCTTGTCCTGAGGATGGCACCCTGCAACCCATGTGATTTAGAAGCAAGGATTTAGAAGGAAATACATAACCCATTGCTTCATAATTATGTTTGTAAAATTACTCCGCTCCACGGTCAGCAATAGCACTGTTTGCGTTTTTAGCAAAACCAACGGACAAACATTAAAAGATCACATTAAAATCTTCCATATATGTATGTGTAAAAGACTGACATTACAAAACAGCTTATGACGGTCAATCTCCCACTTGACCGTTTTTGAGAATGACTGTGTACATTTTTTACTTGGTCATTTTGATGAGCTTCATAATTGGGATGTTGAATTCGTTGTAATCCTTCATGGGGCCTGTCTGTTTTAATTATAGATTCAAACGAGTTTTTTTTGGCGTGTTGTTATTTTTGTACAGGGAATATGAACGGTAGGTATAACTAAGACGCATTTAAATTAGGAAGAAATTAGAGAACTTTGAATGACTATTTACACGTTTCAATTTCGTCGCTTTATCTACATTGGAAGGTGTAAGGCCAATTTTACAAAAAAAATTACGTTTTACAGCCTCCACTTTTTTCTTTCGTATGTCCCGGTCCGGAGCGTCCCTCACCCAGGTGTTTCCCGCGACATTCACGATATCATCCACCCAACGCGCTTTTGTAATAAAATAAAATTTAAAAAATATATTGAAAATAAAATTAAAAAATACTAATTTAAAGTACTATACACAGCTTACAGCTATACAGAGCTTTGTTGACAGCACACACACTAGCCACCAATATTTAATACTGCCAACACTCCTGGAGCAAAGAGAAAAATGGGCAGCATATTCTACTAATAGCGTCCCGAAAACCTGCCCGCGCCAATATCCACAACTCCTAGATTTTTATAGTTCCAATAACACCTCGTTATTCAAGTGGGAATCACGAAATTGGAATGGAAAATGGCGTCACAATATGGCGTCGTGCTCATCCACTCATAGTGTCGCAATTTCCTCCCGCGCAGATGACGGGGTCTGTGTCAAATGTCTTATTTTATGAACTGACTGCGACGTATGCCGTTTGCATTAAATTATATGGCGTAATGAGTTTTTTAGTACACGCTGTTGAAGATGGAGTAAAAAAATCTATGGTGGGAGTTTAAATTGGGGTGGGAACTTGGTGTGAGAAATACTTCTCATTTTCAAAAGACAACTGCTTGTGGGAATAGTTTTGAAGTAGATTATAAAAGATTCTTGCAGACCATCGGACAGTGGACACTTTTGGTTCCGCTGTTTTGACAAATAAGTTATCAGGGTATAGATATAATACTATACTATTATTAGGCTCTACAGTCTACAGAGGATATAGGATTGCAAGTAGAAAAATAAGTGAGTGCTATAATAATAAGTGTTGCTATAATGGAGCTTGGTAAAAGGTGGTAGTGCCTGTAATTTGATTTTCGTTGACAATTTCCTTAAGCTCCACCCTACCTACGAGGAAATATGAATGCTTTAATTGTATTGTGGGTTTCCTCAAAACAAGAACAAAAGCTCTCGAAATAAAGGATTTCCATTTCTCTTCATTGTTTTAAGGCCCCAGTCTCAATTTTTTCCTCAATTGCGTAAAACCAGCAAAATTTAAAAGACATCCCTTATGTTCTATAAATATTCTTCAATTTCCCTCACCGTTGTGACGCAAGCTGTAAAGTATAAAGTTACTCTTTGTTTTTCTTGTCGCGTTAGTCTGATGGTAAATGGTGGGTAAGTAGGTACATTACTTAGACCCGTGTCTTGTTACTTCACGTCTATTTATTGGAAATTGATATTTTTAGAAGGCTATGAAAAATTGTTGTTGATAGATTATATCAATAAGTTTTTGTGGTGACGAAGGTGTGTCTATTATGTCAATAAATATAGCGCTATGGTCAATTGACCTTTTATATTTCATAGGCTCGTTTTTGGCCATCAGTCTATCTCTCTCATTTATGGCTAATCGAGGATGTGGTCGGCATTATCGCTGGTTTTAATAAATTTAGCCTATCGCAGCCTACTGCTTGGCTCAAGTGGCCTGTCCCAAGAGGTGCCACCACACCCGGTTGGGTACACCCAAATCATCATCTGCCTAGGCTTTTCCCAACTATATTGGGGTCGGCTTCCAGTCTAACCGAATGCAGCTGAATACCAGTATTTTACATTGGGTACACCCAAATATTCCGAAATATTTTATTCCGAATTTCGATGTTCCGATTTGCCATAGTCCGAATTTCATAATACGTACCTAAGAATATAATGTCTATTATAAGAAATCACGAAATTTATTTTACCGAAAGTCATAAATGCGATTTGTTTGTTTTCCGATTTTCTTAAGTTCGAAGAATCAAATGCTCGATGGGTTCTCGGTCCGAAAAGCGACATTTCGATGTTCAATACTCCGAATTATCTTTCCTTCTTTCGCTATATTATACTTACGTTACCGTTACCGCACCCGAACTCAACGAACGCAATAGACGACTTGGGATGCAAGAGCGAGCGAAGGGCACCCCGAGGTTAGGTTTGGTTAGGTTACTTTAAACCCTTTACACAGAAATAAGGGCCCGTCGACATAGACTGCAAGAGCGAGCGAATGACAATACAAATACCTTTACCGTGCATCGAAGTCAAGTAGTATCGCAGTGAAGATCTATCGCAGACTCAGCAGTGGAACAGTGTAGGTTAAGTAAACAAAAAAGATGGTTTTCATTGTAGATTGTATCTTTCCCGTATCCATTAGTTGGTCTAATGTTAGCATTTCCTTCATAAATGTACGTGTATTTAAGTTAATGCGTCTTGCGTGCTCCTCAGGTAATTGAATGTCAGTCACGGTGATGGACTATTGAGTTAAATTTGCATTAATAGAAGCCGTTCATGTCAGGCTGATAATAATTATGTAAAATGGTGGTTTGAAGAATGGTATTCTTTCTAATAATATTTCGTTTTATTCGCTACTAGCTTCACTTCACCTTTCTAGGTTTGAAGCTGCACTGTTGCATTATTTAGTTCAGCTAATAAAGAGGATGGGGACGTCAATAAGATAATACATTAAATGTTGTACATCTAATGTCATTCCCAGTTAACAAAAAAAAAAATCGAACAAATACATTTATTTAGATTGTTTTTTAAATATTTTGTTAATTTTGCTGTTCAAAATACTCCACTACGCAATAGTAATGCCAATTTTTTGTTGCCAATAATAGTTTTTTTTTTCATAAATCCAACGCAACGAAATGGAAAAGTGATTTTTTTCAAACAAACTAAATACGAGTAGTACTGATGGGCCGACTATTGCTAATACGAGTATTAATACTTGTTTATATTTTGAATATTTTGTTTTCCAATCTTTGACTAACTATTTATTTATAGTGACTAAACTAATGGATATATTTGATTGAATTTTTGTACGCATATTGGAAACGTCATTAGATATACTCGTACGCAGTTTAATGTTTTATCATGTTGTCGATACGTCCACTTAGTGACACACGTCGTGACACACGTCCACTTTGTGTATAACCAAAAACTTTCCATACAGTTACCTACTTAATACTCAAACATTTTTCGAAGCTGCCCTTACGTTTGCTGATATCTTATGCATAACGTCACACAAGGTCTGGGTTCACATTGAGAGTGTTGCAATATCTCAGTACTGCGAATTGTTGACTTTTATCTCAATTGCTGACAGCTTCTGGGTAGGTCTCATGCTGTTTATCTTAGTGTTGATAAGGTGACTGTTTGTCACCGTGATTGATTCTAGAGCTTTCTTGTTTGACGTGGACTAGGAATCGATGCTGCGATATGAAAGTGATAGTCTTTACTTGTTTTCGATGACGAGTTTATGGTGTTTGGGGATTTATATAACGCACACAGACGGCTTTCACACTGCTGCGGCGCCGCATCGCTTCGCTGATGATCCGCATGCGTGGGAGCGCCAACTCAAACTCAAACCATTTATTTCAATTAAACCATTTACAGGCACTTTTGAATTGTCAAGAAGTCGGTCAGTCAGAAAATATGAAGCTAGTTGCCCATTCCAAAGCGAAGGTACCTATGGAGAAGAAAACACCATCCTGAACATGATCAGCCACAAGCTGGACAGCCCCTTTCTGGGGCACTGGGTTCAAGTACAAGTGCGTGTGCCCGTGGCCCCAGAGGGCGGCAATTTTTTTTTTGTTTAGTTAACATAGTTTATAAGTTGTACTACTAACAATATAATTATGTATAGGTATTAAAAAAAATATAGGCAAAATATGTATGAATTTAAAAAAAAATATTTTATTTATTTATAACAAAACATAAAATAAACTCACGCTTGAATTTCCTCGTAGGGTTAGGCAAGCTACTACAGTCTGTCACTTTAATAGATTTTCAACTTTATCGCTAAAGCATAAGGGTCAATGTTGATTGGGAAAATTTGACAATTTCGGGTAGCTTGATGTGCTTGCGTCTGTACATCCACATTTCATCAGTTATGTTTAAGTCCCATGTAATAGGGGACAAGCTTATTGCCATCAACCGGGTATCGAGACTCCGGGCTGCTATTAAGAAATTCAAGATAGAAAAACCTAAAAACACTTTGCCCAACCCGGAAATCGAGGCCAGATCCTCATGCTCAGGAGTAAGCGCTTGCGAGCAATATACCAATTAGACAATCATTATCTTTATCGTTGTCGTGATGCTTACTTGTTGTTGAATTCAAGATATTTGTTCGGTCCTTCGCCCATCAAATCGATTCATTAATGTCGATGTTTATTCTATATCGGTACCTAAAAATATTTTTCTCAAAAATGCTTTGAAATTTGGGCATTATTTTGACAACCTTCTTCAATTATTTTGATAAATCGAGCAGCGGCCGGCAAAAGTTGTATGAAAATCCATATCTGTCGTGGTTTAGCGGCCAAATAAATTATTACATAGTAAACTGTATTACAATGTAAACTGTATATCTCTCGTGTAATTTAAAAATGGAACGATCTTTTACTCCGAAACATGGCAACCTAGGAGGTAGCTTATCAAAGGTTTTCTTTCAATTTCGAACTGGCTTGCAAATAGAAAGCTGTTTATTGAAAAAAAAAACAAATGAACACTTTAACGCGCGAAAACTATTGTTGTTCGTCATTGATTTTGAAAAGTAATTGTATTTGATAAAATGAGTCCAAGTGAAGACAATGAGTGTGATGAACTTACTTTAACGCCACCTCAAATTTAAGAGGAGCCGTAATAGAAAACTTGTTACCGCCAAAATCGAAAGAAAACAATTTTCAAATAGTAATTTCTGCCTAGGTACTACTTAGTTTTAAGTTCCGCGCATTATATGAGAAAAGTACTATACAAGCCTTGGCCACAACTAGGCATTGATGGACTTACGTATGTCTGCCTCGGTTTCGCCTCGGCCCACATTTAAACGTTCGTCCATTGATGCCTCTTGCTGGCTGCTGCAGTAATGTACTATAAAAGCCGTCAACAACTTGGTACCTATTACTACCTATTGCCTTTGCATGCTTATAAGGCATAAAATCAATCTGTCTAGACTTTATCCAACTATGTCAGGGTCGGCTTCCAGCCTAACCGGGTGCAACTGAATACCAGAGTTCGACATGGAGCGACTGCCTATCTGACCTTCACCCAATTACTAGGTACTACGATACCCCTTGGTAAGACTGGTCCTATGGCATAAATGGTTATTTAATTCTTTGGAGACTTACCATAAAAAATTGGCGGAATATTTACTAGTCGTATAAAGTAAAAAACAACCAATATGAGAGTCCTTCAAATATAAGAACAATTTAAGATTATTTTATTTTATTATACAACATTATTTTTAGGCGAAACCCGAAACACTTGTCTAGTATTTTTATGTAAAGAATCTATGTACGAAATTTCAAAACTGTATCATTCAAAATCACAAAGTTATAAACTTGATATGTTACCTATTTGTCCGTACGTCCGTACAAAAACATGCTCACCCGCGCCGCTCCCACCGCGCTCATTGATAATAGTACCTAGGTACCTATCCGTTCGGCGCGGAGATTGGATAACCTACTTAGTGTCGCTCGGTGTTCAACTTTTAACCTTTTTTAAATATTTTTGGGACAAAATATAACATGGGGTAAAAATGATTGGAATCGATTCAGTTACTTATTCTGAACAAACTATATATATTCAGGTTTCGTTTATACTAAAAATAACGTTGTATACATATAAAAACAATATAAGATAAGATTCTCACAAGTGTGCAGTTTTATAAGCTTCAGTATCACTTGGTTGCCGCTTGCATAAAAAATGCCTTCTCGTACAACTTTATCGGAACGTTGACAGCTGCATCGCGAATGCATCTTTTAATACTAACGTTAGATGGGAAAGTACTTTGATATACTTCAAGATAAAAAGTATGGGTGGTCTTACTGAATCGACCTGTCCACCCATATACCACCAGAACGCACAAAGACTTAGTGCAACTAAGTGATCTAGGTACTAACATAGTTATTAAGTATTATTTACTAACAAAATTGTTACTATATTAAGTATACTTATGTTAAGGTATGTATCTATGGGTCTTTGTTACCTGAAAATACATATTTTTTGTTATATACAGCAAATTGTACAATAATGCTCAGTATAAAATTATCCGCGACAATTTTAGACTTTACCTCATACGTCCTTCTACACCCTTTTAGGGGCAGATTAAAGTAGATATGTCCTATCTTAAGGTTCTATATAAAGTCTTCAAATTCTTGTTTCAATATCTACATTACAAAAATCTATTAAACTCAAAATCCAACCGTAAATTCTCTCATAAATACAATTACCTCGTGTTAAATGCCATTTTCATATTATTTTGTACTGTAATTAGGAAATGATACGCAAAATGGTTTTGAAAACGACCCTGTTTCCATTACAATTTATCGTGTTTTGTACCGGTTGTTTACCATAAACATTATTACCTTTATCTAAGACATTTATTATTTTCAGGACCAATTTTTTTCATTTTAAAATTGATTCTCAAACAAGCAAATTCGAATAACGAAATATTAATATAACGAATATAATTCGAATAATAAATTTAAGAAATATCAAATATTATGTTATTAAATTATTTTTTTTAAAATAAATATTTACATTTTTGTAAACTAAGTTGCCAACACAGAATAGATACTGTACCTAACTTTAATTAAACCGCTTCAGTGGCGAGAAAAACTGTAAATCCGAAAACAAACTACAAAAGGTAAAAAGAAAACCACCTCACTCCTTTTTTCCTTGACAAAAACAAAAACATTCCCCTTTAAAACAACCCGAAACAATCTAACCAGAATAAATACGATAACTATAGGAACAGCGAGAACAGCGGGGATTGTACCAGCTGCTCTTGCTAGCTGTCGGGCGGAAATTACGGAACTAGTGCATTCCGCACCTACACCCGTCTTGGAGTTAAGTCATGTGTTACTTCAGTACTTTAGTAACTGCATGCATTTGGGCTACTGAGGAGGAACGGCACTCTGTTCTTCCGTATTGTTGAATGCGGGAACTTTGAAAACTCGAAGGTATATGCCTAGTTGTCTGTAGAGACCAGCCGAAAAGCCGTTTTTCAACCGAGAAAAAAACTTTTTGGCGGTGTTCGGAAAAATTTAGGTCCGGCAAATCAATTCTAGAAATAAAATAACAATACTTATGTTATTTTTTGCTTTCCTTTTCGGACTCTAGTTGTCAGGTAGTTTTTATTAACTTTGCAAAAAGTCCAGTAGATTTATGGCTCGGTTACAGAATTGATGTCTATTGGGTTAGACGTGCTATTGGCGTTCGTGGTGCGCGTGCCGAATTGCTATTTGCCCGTCGTCATGGAAGAAGACTTCTGGCCGCAGGACGTGGTGTTCCGTCGCTTCCGCGGACAAGTACCACAGAACTGCTCAAGAGTTAGCTAGTGAAGTACTGTTTTATAATAAGAGCTTTGAAGTCAAAAGAAGTTAAAGAAGTTTAATGTATATTTGCAGATTTTGTTCATAAGATTAAGGAATGATTACAACATAATATCCTGTTAGCATACCAATCATAATATCAACTCTGTAATCAAGCATGAAACATCTAATTTCTGTACATAATAAAACATAGTTCACTTGAAACAATTGAACCGATAACTAGTAAGTTAATACAGTGCTAAGTTAGACAACGGTTCGGTATTGGATTATAGCACCAACTGAATAGTGATGTTCAAGCGGCAGGCTTTAGGGGTGCGGATAGACGAGAATGAAACTGGCGTAGCTTGCGGCGCTGAACATAGATAAGTCGCCAAGCTGCCTTTGTTTTTTCATAAGAATTATTGTAAGGTCAGGTGCGCAGAGCAGGGGTGGACAAGTCGCAACAACGGCTGCAAATTACGAGTTGTAGGTCGTAGGTTCGAACACCGACAGGCGCTTTACTTTGTGTAAATTGTTTCAACACCACTGCTCCCAAAACGGTGAAGGAAAACATCGTGAGGATACTGGCATGTTCTATAACCAAAAATGCGAAGACATGTGACATCTGTCACCCCACACTGGGTCCCCGTGGTTACAGACCAATTCCTCTCACCGAGAGGACGCCTGTGTTCCAGCAGTGGGAAAAATATAGTCTGCTTTATGCTTATGCAAGTGCGTAGTAATCGCAACCGGCGCGGCGTGCGTGTATGAAAGTAAACGAAGCAAAAGGAATATTTGAGGATCGTTACAGGAGAATGATGAAGATGGGAAGAAGGCGTGTGTTTATTTATGTACGTAATTCTTTTGCAGTAAAATAATTTGACTTGTTCAAGAAACGAACGTAATGCGGCTTTGTTTTTGCGTCGCTTCAATTGAATCGCTGAAACGACTGCAGCATTCGGTTTTTTTACATTCTGATTGGCATAACAGTCGAATTAAAATAACCCACAGTTTACAAATACAAATAATATTATAATTAGATACAAGTTTCTGGACTCATTTTGAGCAACGCAAGTTACGATACGTTTCGCTAGTGTGTCTCGACCCTAGACATCCTCCACTCATTACCCGACTGCGCGACGCAAAGGAGTGGTAATGTGTTCATCAGCCTATGTATGTATGTATGTTTGTATGTGCCTTTGAAGCACTATACAGACCAAACGCCTGGGCCGATTTTTATGATTCACACGTCAATCGATTCCTCTTAGTCCGGCAAGTGTCACTAAAGACATGACGTTAGTGAAAATTCAATATGGCGACAACTATCTAATGTATGTCTTAAAAAATTTTTTTTTTCTCAAAACCTATCGAGTGGGGTATCAAAATAAAGGGCTTTAAAAGATGATTACAAAAATATAAACAACTTATATGGTTAAAAGTAATTCGAAGTGACAAATCGTAAAAAACACGTACCAAGAACTAAATCGTCAGCGAAATCTTTCACATTTGTAAACTAAAAAGCTGGAAATAAAAAAAGTCATTAAAAAAAATAAAAAACCCGACTGCGGTAAAAAAAGAACTGAAAAGCTAAAAACAAGCCCATTTTAAATTAAATAAAAGTTGGAAGCAGGCGGGACCCATTTAAATTTGAAAATATAATAAAAATGGTATGGGTCCCGCCTGCTTCCAATTTTAATTTAATTTAAAATGGGCTTGTTTTTAGCTTTTCAGTTCTTTTTTTACCGCAGTCGGGTTTTTTATTTTTTTTAATAACTTTTTTTTTAGAGTGCAGAATTATTTATTTATTTATTGCACAATGTACACATACATAGTTATAGGCTAGGCTTAAACTAGTCAGTACATGACCCTGTTAGGGCGCAGCAAGATTATTTAAAAACTAATTACGCTAGTCTTCGCTCATCTAGCCCCACCCTTACAGTGACGTTCCAGCAACATAATAGTGACGTTCTAGCAATTTCCGTCGCCAGCCGTTTCACGCTTCGCATACGTTTTATTAAGCGTTTCCTAAAATTTTAGAAGCGCAGCATATTGGCAGAGTCAAACTTAAGACGTTAATTATTTTAGACTAGACACTGATAGAGGTGGATGAATTAAGATAATAATGTACAATACGAAGGTGGTAAGATACAGGTAAGATTTTAGCTTTCTTAAGGCGATAAACGAACTATGAAGGTTGATTATGCAATGTGTTGCTAGGAAAAATGGTAGTTTGAAAATGCTCGAGGTTTTTGTGCAGACGCTACCCGAAACTGTAAAATTTTCCCTATGAACTTTGAACCTTTTGCTTTAGCGATAAAGTTGAAAATCTATTAAAGAATTTTGACATATTGTAGTAGCTTGATGTACTGGATTCTGTACCTTTCTTGCTAAAAGCTATTCGTGTTTATAGCACACCTGTAAATCTCACCTTTTAACGGTAGGTACTTTGTTCTTCCGTATTGTTGAATGTTCCTTTGATAACTCAAAGGTATATTTAGCGTGGTTGCCAGTCCTTTCGATTTTCGTTTTCTGGTTTCGGCAATTTAGGAGTAATAATATTCATTTTCGGCTATTTTAAATTTTGGAAGCAAAATAGTTTCGGCAGAGTTCGAAAAAATTTGTTCCGGCAATCTCTAAAATTAATTTTATTCTAACAAATACTTGTTTTAGAGAAAATTCAACGTAACGAGATATTATTATTTTAAATTCCTTTCTAAAAGCTATATATAGTATTTATAGGACACTTGAAATCTCAGCTTTCAAGCATCTGTATATAAATTATTAGGTAAGCGTTTGCGAAAGTATTCTTACCAAGAGTTGATTAGAAGACACAAACAGTGTTGAAACACTAACGTACTTATTTTTATTTGATATTTGATGTACCCACGGTTTTGTTACTAGATTGAGTAATTATGCTGTACTTTGGAAGAGCGGAGTCTCCTAACACAGGCATTGTTTGCTTAAAAGGAGGCTCCAAACACTAAACCCTTTTCGTAAACTGAACCATAAATAAAACTTTTATTTTATTTATTTTTATTTACAAAATGTTCAACATTATGTTGTTAGCGTAAAACCGTAAGCAAACTGTGAACACAAAGACACCCTAGAAAGCTAACCCATCATAACAACTACCCCGAAAAGTGACCCTAACAAGCATTTACCGAAACAAAAATATGGCTGTATGCGTGCCATATTCAGCAGCAAATGTGATACAAACAATGAGGGTAGTTTCTTTCAGGCAGCGCCCCAGTTGTGAGTAAAAATGAACGTTGCTGCAACACAGTTGGATGCAAATTGAATGCGCAAGTTGGAAGTGCTCTGAACAATCGTATCGGACGCCGGCCGTAGAGTCGGGGAGGGGTAGACTGGGTTATATTGGGGTTGAAATATTATTTCCACTTAAAAAAAAATGGTCTGTAGTGAAGCGTGAAACGATTGGGAACAGTGGTAGCCCGGTGGTAACGGCACTGACTTACGAGTTTGAAGGTCGTGGATTCGAACCCAAAAAGGCGCTTTACGTTTTGTAAAAAATTCATCACCACTGCTATCAAAACGGTGAAGGGAACATCGTGAGGAAACCGGCATGTCCTAGAACCAAAAATCCGAAGACATGTGACATCTACCAACCATACTCCACACATCCCTTTCCTGGGGAAAGACTTCAATCCGGTTACTTTAATGACTTCCAGTTATGACAACCCAGAACTCATGTGCACCATTGCTTGTGCTTGAGCTTTTCGCTAAAAAACAATATAAAAAATGCGTCAAAAAAAATTACCATGTCGAAGCATGTGTTCTACATGATCGTAATTGTTTTTTTTTTTTTTTTTTCGAGGTATTTAATTCAGATTACACCAAACGGGACTAAAATAATGTTTTAAAGGATTTAAAAGTCTTTACGAAGACGTCGGCATTAAGTATCCTCAAATTACTTCGAAATAGTAACTAAGGTTAACTACCTTCCCTTTAATTAATTATTTAGCATTAAACTTAATCCGTTAAGCAGGAAGCTAGAGTACGCAGTCATGCGCGTTAGCCAATCCGACGGCTCCGTCCAGGCTATTAGCCAATTCGTGGCGTGCGTCATGGTGTGTCGGATTAGCTGCCGTAGAGGCTCATTACAACGCACATATATTACACGCACGTGTGTGCGTGCGTTCAAGCGCCGACGCACTGTATGTTGAAAGTTGCGAATTATCAAACTTAGGTACCGGTTTTTACTGTGGTCTACTTAATCAAAGTAGTTTGACATACGACTTTGTTGCCTGTCTGAACCTATCTAGATTCTAGAGGAATAAAAATATAATTCATCAAATTAATGTGTGTTACACAAAAATCTTTGATAATATACACAGGTTTCCCGAAAGTGAAATCTGTTTTTTTTAAGACACTGGAAATCTTACTTACTCATTTATTTACTCATACCTTCAACATTTAATTCGTGGTTTTTGTGGAAGAGATCCTTACCACAATTTTGCCAATATCACATAAGTTTATAACTTAATTATACTGTGATACACCGGTCATCACACGCAGTAGTTGGAAGAGAAACTAAAAAAAAAAAAAAAAAAATAATAGAAAGATACCATCATCAATGAAAGTTATAATTTCTTTGCAACGACTTTTTAAATAGAAACCAATTGACACATTTTCTCAAAAACAACACAACAAGCAGAAAATAAAAACGTGCTTAACGTGCTTTCCGAGACCCCTCCGTGCCTCGGAAAGCACGTTAAGCCGTTGGTCCCGGCTGTCATTCGTGGATCTATGATAGTCCTTACGGGTAGTCAGAAGCCCGAAAGTCTGACAACCAGTCTTACAAAGGGGTATCGTATTAACCAGTAACTGGGTTGTGGAGGTCAGATAGGCAGTCGCTCCATGTAAAATACTAGTATTCAGTTGCATCGAGTTAGACTGGAAGCCGACCCCAACATAGTTGAGAAAAGGCCAGGCAGATGATGAAGCAGAAAATAAAAAGCACCTAAAACCTCATTACAATGCAAATAAAGTCCCATCTAAACCCTCGTAAGTCTGGAACATCGTGAACAAAGATATCGACTGTCTACTAACTTTGAATGGTATCTCAGTAAATGAACAGTCTCATTCACAAATATCTACGTATTGTTTGGAACCGTCCTGAATTAGTTATTGTCTTCACTTATTATGTGCTTGAACTCGACATTTATCAAAGTATTCTTGCAACCTTATAGGTGTCTTTAAACGGTTTTATTTAGCGTGTCCTACCTACCTTACCTTTAGTTTTGATGACAATTCTTACAATTTAATTTAATCAGTATCATTGTAAATCCAAGATGGCTGCCGCTACAAAATGGCGGATTACATATTTTTTCACAACCCCCTCAATATGGGTATCAAATGAAAGGGCTTGACTAGTAGAAATAGAAAACGTGGTGTCGGTAAAAATTTGGCCTGTTGATATGGAAGGACCATAGGTGAGATAAAAGAACATAACGCCTGTAATCCCCTGAAGGGTTAGGCAGAGTTGGACCTCTTGTACAGTCAACAGCAAAAGTAGATGATCAAAATCAGAAATTCAATACTAATGAACGGAGTTCGCGTCAGAACTGTGTGGCGTCGAAGTACTACTACTTAGAATACTTACTACGTAGAATACTTTTGAATCACTTCGACGCCACACAGTTCTGAGGCGAACTCCGTTCATTAGTATTGAATTTCTGCCTTTGATCATCTACTTTTGCTGTTGACTATACAGACGCCAACACATCAAGCTACCCGAAACTGACAATTTTTTTCAATCAACCTTGAATCTTATGCCGTAGCGATAAAGTTGAAAATCTATCAAAGAAATTTGACAGATTGTAGTAGCTTGATGTGCTGGCGTCTATACACCTTTTGTCAGTTATAGGTCGGGCAATCGGGTATAAATTTAGATTCCGGGCTGCTACTGCGAAGTTCCTGACAGAAATAATACTTTGCGACCACTAGACCAGCGAAGCAGTGTCGTAAGATTCTGTTATTTTAATAAAAAGTTTGGTAGCCTTTGTCATTCCCATACATTTTTTCCTTTCCATCATTCGCTTTCACTGATGGAATGACACTTTCTCTAGGCTCTCTTAGTATAGTATTAGGCTCAAATCGTAGTTTCAGTTTTCGTGACAATGGATACATTGTAGACAGCAACCTTTGTCTACGAAATGTTGGTGTTATCTATAACTTCACCCAAATCCTTTATTCTATTGTCATCATCGTTCTACTATCCTTATCCTAATTTATTATAAATATATTATCCTAATTTATTTCTTTTCATACTTCTCTATTAGTCGTCATCTCGATAGTCACCCCTATTCTAGCAATATCATCTTTCAAACAGTCCATCCATCGTTTTTCTTTCATCATCATCATTTCAGCCGAAAGACGTCCAGTGCTGGACATAGGCCTCCCCCAAGTACCTCCACTTCGACCGGTTCTGTGCGGTCGCCACTCCAGAACTTTTCGGCCCCATCGGCCATCTGGTCTGCGAGCAATGTACCCTGCCCACTGCCTTTAGTTTGGCAATTCTTCGGGCTATGTCGGTTACCTTGGTTCCCCTGCGTTCTTTACTCTTTCTATAACATAGTTCATGTATGTCTAATAGTAAAATTTTAATTAAAGCCATGGGAAATTTCCTTATAGTAAAACGTGTTGCCATGGTAAACACGTACTCAATCATCTAGAGGACTAACTAGCGAGCTAATGAGATAAAGCACACAGACGGACGGGCGGTGATGTATTAATTTTGCACGCCTGACAATGTTCGCGAATGCTTGGCTGGGTTGCATAGGGCTGGTTGGTTAGAAAGTTTAGAGGATACAATTACCGTGTTTGTTGTTGTTTAAAATATATTAAATTGTAGTTGTAAAAGCCAGTTTGTTTCGTGTGAGAATTGAAGCTAGTTTTCACGAGCTTGTAATCAGAGATTTACTCATAGTTTGATTGTTTCTATTTATTCAGGGCATTGTCATCATATCTCTTTATTGCAATAATATTAACCACAGACTCAAGGAATATTTGTAAACACTATGCCGAATAGAAGAGGCGAAATCAAAAATATTCTTTCCAATAGATGAAAAAATATATTGATCGAGAAAAATAATTGATTCATTCTGACTATAATAATTATTTAATTGTAGCTGTACTGTGGTGCGTAGTACTCGCAACCGGTGTGCGTGAATGACTAGATATACAAAGTTTGTAAGGATCTTAGCATGTTCTGTAGTTTCATACATACATATGCGTATATGCATACGCACGCATATGCGCATATGTGTATGCGTTATACGTATATGAACAATTACTGCAGACATCAATCCACGCACGCAGTTAAGTCTTCCAGTACCTACAAATTATTGGTCTAAATACTAGAATAGTAAAAGCTAATAACATCGTTAATTTTAACAGCATTGCTCCCGACAGCCCTGCAGCTTCCTGCCGAATAGCGCCATATGCTTTGTTCGGTCAGTGAGATTTCCACTGAGATACTATCATTAGCCGTCGGTAATTGCGAAATAGGCGGACGCAGCGGAATTGTGCAAGAGAAGATTTTGAATTTCTAGGGAAACTGGTAATGTTAGTTCTGTAATTGCTTGTGGAAATCGGGAAGAGGAAGGGTAGTGTTTATGGGGCGATAGTTATTTCTAACACATATTAATGTAACAAGAAATATTTCTAAGACTAGGACGGTAGCCAACTTTTTTTTTTCAACTCAGACTTTCGCAGACCATCGCTGGTCATAGGCTTCTCCAAAACTGCGCCACAACCCTCTGTGCACCGTTTTCCGCATCCAGTCCGTCCCAGCCACCTTTTTAAGGTCGTCAGTTTATCCAGCTGGGGGTGTCCCCCACTACGGTTGCCAATACACGGTCTCCACTCCAGGACACATCTGCTTCACCGGCCCGCGACAAACACGGCCAGGTCACTGCCACTTCAGCTTGCTTACTCTGCAAGCTATTTCGTATTACGATTTGCTAATAATAGAAATCGAGATTAATACGGTATTATCTAAATAATCACAACTTCCTGGACCAATAAAAGAAGCAAACCTTCTCAATGACAATAAATCCAAATCTACCACAAAAATCTATATAAAATAACACAAAAGCAGATCATGCTTGGTGTGACGTCAAACACCAAGCATGAACTGCAACATTTCACAAATCCCGATTCAAAACCCAAAGGCATTACTGTGACAACAGCTAGAATCCTCAAATCCTCACCTCAAATATTTTGATATTTGGCTGATATCATTCAGAAAGCTCCCATATTCGTTAGCCGGGCCGGATCGATGGAACTCATGCATATTCATGTCACGGAGACAATTAGCCCGCTCCATAGTTTTGAACCGGACCGAACCGTCAATTATATTTCGCAATCTGTACGACGGTTTTTGCGAAGAGCACTGATTTGAATAGGTAACATCATGGTCAGAATATTTTACGCCGAGTAATAGTTAGGACGAAGTGTTTTGGGTCTTCTTTAATTTATTAGTTTTTTGAGGTTGGAAGTTGGACGAAAAAATGTTTTAATTGAATTTGATGGGAACGTGGATAAGGTTCCGAATATGGACAAGTTGAAAATCCATTTGAAGTTACTTATAATGTTTTGAAAAGTTACACCCTATGTTTAAGTAAAAAAGAGGTTAAGTAGGAGAGCTTTTTGACAAGAAAGTCTTCGTAATAAAGATAACGAGTTCTTCATAAAATAGAAATGAAAATGAAAACGTTAATCTTAGGATTGTAGAAGATAATATTGAAGAAGAAGCAAACGTTAGTAATAATGTTGTGGTAAAAGAATCCATATTACACAAAATAAATTAAAAAATAATAACACTATGATAAACTTATTACTTGTCGTATAATAATGACTTTGAGGTTTACAGTACCTATTAGGTTACAGTAAACAGACACACTCAGTACAAAAATATATATAAAACTTAACATTCTCAACAATTTAGGACGATAATTATTATGTTAAGCAAATAAATTTGAAAATACAAACTGTATAGAGGGCATAGCTAAGGGCTCCCTAGACCGACCATTAAAATTCGGCCTAACACCTGATCTCACCAATATTCCCCATTATTATTAGCAACAAGAGTTAAAACATTTACGTAAACCTGAGCTTCACATGTTAATACCTCCTGCTTATATTTTCAAAGGATACTAAGGGTCTGGTTTAATGGCGTTGGAATCATCAATAACTAGGCATCGTAACTTTTGTTTTATGACTTCAACATTTTCATTAGCTCTCGTAAAATTAAGGTTATATTATCACTTAAAACTATTATAGTGTTAAATGAATATGTGCTTCTAAGTTACAATGTTTTTGGCAGTAAAATAATCACAATTTTGGTAATTAAATAATCTGACTGCCTCGTTTAAATAGTGGTAGCAAGCGCTACAGCTGACCATGAGGGTTCGACTCCCAGGTTGGGCAAAGTGTTATGAGGTTTTTCATCAGGAATTTCTTCGCAGCAGTCTGGATTTCTTCCCGGTTGGTGACAATAGGCTTACCCCACCATACCTGGTAAAATGTGGGTTGACTATGTACACCCCTGTCTAATCATTCGGGGGAACCAGGCATGATTTTATGTTATGTTAAAATTATCCTAGTGTTATTTAAAGAATATGTGCTTCTGTATTACAATGTTTGGCCTTCGAAATTGTGCACTATTTACATGTCTTACTGCAGTTGAATCCGAAATATCATCTGAACGGGGCGAGCGTCAACTCTAGACTATCGTTCGTTGACATAAAATTTGCATTAAGAAAATATGGGCGTCCCTAATTGGATAGCAGGAGCGAAAGATTCACAGTTAGAAATAGAAATTTTAACTTAATTCATAAATATTTGTTATGACGCTAGTTTATATTTTAGGCAAATTATAATGAAGAGGCGACGAATTTCCGTAGAAATATTTATTAGATAAAGTTCGAAGGTACTGAAGACAAAGGCAATAATAATATAAACATGACCCTCCCAACATTTTAAATTAAAATAACAAACCACCTAGAAATTAATTCCAAAAACACCTGAAGCCAGGTACCCTATCAGAGTTAATCCTTAAAATCGTACCCTTTGAAAATCCTAAACTTTGATTTCTCTCCAAACGATTCCAGGGATTACTCGCCCAGGTCGTATGTAAATCGTTCCGGGATTCCGGACACAATAAATGTGCGGAACGAAGCCCGCTTGATCCGTCCACTGCCGGACAAATGGAACCAGAATGGAAAACTTTAATTTCCATGGAATATGGAGCGAGACTTTAAAAGATTATGGGGACATAGAGGTTTGTTGATGCTGATGAATACATTTTACGTAATACTATAATTATGTAGAAGATTCTATTGCAGATATAGAAGTCTCATAGAAGAAGTTTATAGACACGTTTAAAGAGAAGAATAATGAAAACGTAGCTAAGACACGCATACAAAACAATACTGCGTTTAACAAACAACGCAAAAACAGTTTCACACGCTATTGACAACAATAAAGATAACCTCACCGTTTTCCGTGTCAAATTACTTAAAGTACAAACCCTTATTGACATAGGGCATAAAGTCAACTATAATGTGCATATGTAAAATGTTTCTACAATGAATCAGACAGTAGAACTGTCGTCGTACGGAATTACGTCTGTCATTACATTCCCCGCTAACGATCAGCTCGATTAAGATTTAATTGCTCGCTACTTTAACACGAGTGCGTACAGTTGGTGTGATTGCGAAATGAATGAGATGATTTTTAGTCGGTGGTTGGTGACTGTATTTTACATATTATTTGAATATTTTTTGTTACAAAAATGGTTGTGTTTTGTAAGATGTAGAAATGATGAGCTGTGAGTTTTCAAGATAACTTTTAATGAACCTGTGTTGCAAAATTGCGGTTCAAGCACTAGGGCACTTTATTAGTTTAATTAGGTAATGTAGAATTATAATGTTATATCTGAGCGTGAATTTAGTCGGCTAAATTCAGGCTCAAACGGAGTGTTTAATATGAAATAGATTTTTGGAACTGAACTTAATTACATATTATAAATTGATCAATGTTATGTGTTTGTGCCTTCTGGCAAATAAATACCCTCTTTTCTCCTCGTGGTTGTTGATAATATGGAACCTACATGAATGATCTTATATCATCGCATACAAGGTTATTTCTTTGATATTTTCAAGATGAAAGATTACATTTGAGCAGTGAAGTGTGATACTTTTTCAAATATATTTAAATATCTTTAGATGAATGCATTAAACATGATTTATTCATACGCATGAAAGAAACGCCTTAGTATGTAAATCATAAATAAAAATCGAGTTTTCATCAATCAAATATTGTGGAAAATCATAAACGATTTGTATTCGAATCAAACGGGAATAATTTTGTCCGCTTAGCTAAATATGAGTTGGTCTTCAAAAGAGAAATTACTGTTGGAAAAATTATTAATTTCTTTGATGATTTTCTGAGATGTTAATGAGGCGGACAATGTTTATTACATGGAACTGTGTATTTGAATAAAAACAGTTGATTGTAAAGAATGTTTCATTGCTCGTTGCTATATAGTTATATATATAGCAACGAGCATAATTAATTTAGTAATAAATTGAATTATAATTTAAATCTCTTCTAATTTAGATCTTCGAACTTATTTTACTAATGTGTTGTGGTAAAAATCTTTCATACATAGTTGTCAAGTTTAAGGTGACAGAGTCCCTTGAGAATAAATTATTTACTATGATTTTTTGTCCTCAGACCTAATTTTATTGATGACTTCATACAACTCTATAACTTAAATGTAACTCATCTACATTACAATTCCCAACTCTATCTCCACGGTGTAAAGGTTCCAAATCCATTATGACAATTGGACAGAGGCCAAAGTGGCTATAACACTAATATTATAGGCCGTAGATCGGTCAAACGAGTGTAATGTCGTATGTACTGGTGGAGGGGTGAGGCAGAAGCGGTGGTAAACATTATTACCTATTAGTGATGTGTTTTAAGGGATAGGCTTATAGCGGGAAGTTTTTTTTTTAATTATCGAATAGGCCCGCTCTTGACCTCGATCACGCCTGATGGAAAGCGATGGATGAGGTATATGATGGAACGAGCGTGCCCAGAAGATGCCTAAGGCACTGGAACTCCCACGCATCGACGAAACACCGCAGGCTGCTTGTGGCCTCCAGTGGGAGCGGTCGTAAACCAGGCGCTACCACCGCAAGGGAAGAATTGGCCAGTCAAATAAGGTGTTGGCTGTGACCGCCCAAGATGCGTCGAGCGCTCGGTTCAGTTGAGTAACTAGCGGAACAAACTGCGCTACACGAGGAGGCTTCTTCATGCATCCCAAGAATTAATAGTTAGGTAGCTCACGTCTGCAAGGACGTAAAAATATCTAATCGCGGCAGGATTTTATCGCGCACTGGATTTTCAACTCTCGGTGTTGAGACGAGCGTTGAAAATCCAACAAAGCGCATATCAGTGCGTCAAAAAACACACGGTTGGATTTTCAACTTTCGGCGCTAAGCATTGCAATGAAAATCCAGTGCGCGAAAAAATCACCGCAGGAAAACGCACCTATCTACCTGGGTTTATAGTTACTGGAGAAAGTTCAATTGGAATAGTGACAATGTTGCCCCTTTAAAAAGTAATGCTTAAATCAGGTGGCCTAAAAAGGCCACTTTGGCAGAATCACAAAAGGATAACATTATGAATCAAAATATGGCAAAGACATTCCTTGTGTTTCTTTTTTTACTGCACTACGTAGGTATAATCAAAGAGATTGGGATTGGATTTGGATTGGATTGATTGGTATTTTAGCACAGACAAAAAAAAATAACTGAAAAATCCTTCACCAATGGTATTTGATACGATTAACTTAACAGTTAACTGTCCATTATGATTCATAATGTTATCCTTTTATTATTCTGCCAAAGTGACCTTTTTAGGTTCCCAGGTGAGAATTTTAACTTTATAACTACAATGTTTTGGTTAATAGCTAGATCAATAAATAGGCAGTAATTGTGAACTGTTCACAGGGCTTTGTGGGACATGTTTGTGGTTTGGTGTTAATTTTAATTCTAATCTCTGTTACCTACAGAATCTAAACAAATAAAAGGTTTTGAAAAAATTACAGCGATCGGAATACCAGACCAAAATGACATAAAGTGTTTTATTTACTAAATGAGGAGTAACGGAACAAAAGCCGTTATTAGGCAGGGTATGTTTTTTTTTCGTTTCTAAAGTAGTCCTAATACTAACAAACCGCTTGAAAAATCAGTAATTCCTACTGAAAAAAAATGTTAAAAGTCGATAGTTTGATCAAAATCCAACAAATACCTACATCACGTTGAAACACTACGCTATAAGGTTTCTATAATTTTCTGAAAAAAAAAAACAAAATACAAAATGGATTTAACGGTTTTTGATTAGTTATTCCTCGGTAAGCTTCTGACTTGTACCACCCACATTAGCCGCTCGCTCCAATTTGTGTTAGGGCTTATTAATGTGTGGAGACAAGCGAAAAACTCCCCGTCAGCTGTACACCACTATTTACTGAAACGTCGCCGTTTTTCATCTCCACCAGCTTAATATCGCCGCTTTTGTTCTTCTAAAATATTTATAGCGAGCGATTTTTGGAAGTACGTTCTTTCTTAGGAAAAATACTGTGTTCTAGAAAAATTGAGCGGAGGGAAATTGAGATGTAGGCAAAAAAAAATAAGGTACAGTGGCGTAGTTGAGTAATTGGAGTGATGGCTCGATTTGACAGGCAGGAAAGGCTCTTTACATGTAGTAGTCATGTGCTGAGTGTGCATGTGAGTAACGTGATAGGCAGATGAACGTATGCCATGTTGAGGTGTACCTGCCAGTCATCACAGCCCGCAAAGCGATTTTCAGTAGACTGATGATTGCAACCATGTGACTGTATAGGAGAATATAATAAACAAGATGTGATTGAAATAAATGAAAACGGAAAGGAAGAAGGCAATTGGCACATTTTGAATTTTATGTAATAAAGTACAGAAAAAAGGACACTCGCGCACAGAAGTGATTATAAAACGTGTACTTTTTGAAGTGAAAATTTCTTTAGGCGCGTTGGGTAATTTTTGAGATGGGAAAAAACCATTGAACTCGAGCCGCTGTTACCGTAAGCGACACCGCGCGTGTTTTGTTTATAAGACGATTAAAAAAAACCTGCTTCGGATGCGTTCGGCTGTCCTCGGGATCTAATCGGTTTTAATGTATATACGATATGTATATGTCAGTGAGTGATGGCAAAGTATTCTGTTTGTGTTTTGTTTTCACTTCTGTCGCACTCCAGGAGTGCCACTGTTTTTAACCGACTTCCAAAAAGGAGGAGGTTATTTTTTTTAAGTTCATGCGAATCGACTAATAAGCCAAAGCTATAAAGATATCGTTTTTGTTCAAATATATTAAAAGTGTGAGGAGAAATATTGCGCAAAAAAGGGCTACTTCATATTTTGTGGGGCGTTCAAAAGTTTTCAGAAAGTTTAGAAAAATAAATTTGCGGTACAGTCAATATTTTCTCAACTTGGTACCTTTTTATTCATCCTCAGGAAATTTGTGTAAAGTGGTAGTTCTGTTCACGAAGTTGGTTACGAGTTACGATGACCATGATTCGGTTGATTCCTCAACCAATTCCTGACCTAAACTATTTTCTTCTTATTACTATTAAAAGTCTCGATCAACACTATAATGCAACTATGAAACTTGCAACCTGGTCAGCCCTGGGTAAAGCGAAGGAGGCAGCGACGGAGTACAACGTGAGGCATTGTCACAAGTCTTCGAATTTTGGTTCTAGGACATGCTGGTGTCCTCACGACGTTTTTCTTCACCGTTTTGCAGTAGTGCAAAAAGCAGTAGTGATAAAATAATTTACACAAAGTAAAGCGCATCTCAGAGTGTCCGTGGAGTTTCTTGCCCGTTATTCTCCATAGGTACCTACTACGCTTTGGAATGGGCCACTAGCTTCATCTTTCAGACTGACCGACCCCTTGACAATTCAAAAGTGCCTGTAATTGATTTATCCTACCATAATATTATAAATGTGAAAGTTTGTGAAGATGTTTGGATGTTCGTTACTCAATAACGCGTAAACCGTTGTATAGATTTGGATAAAAATTGGCACATAGATAGAACATTTCCTGGATTAACACTTAGGATAGTTTTTATCTCGATATTCCCACGGGATCGAAACTTATGCGGGTCAAATCACGGGGCGCAGCTAGTTTGAAATAATATACTTTGAGTTTGACTTTGGTTTTGTTCGAACCTACGACCTACAACTCGTAAGTCGCAGCCGTTACCACTGGGCCAACACTGCTCCAAACACTACTTAACATTGACAAATAAACAATTTGTTCTTGAATGTAAGCGTCTTGCTTATTTGATACGTTTGATACAGGAAAGCTCTGAATAGGGAGGCAAGTGCGTCTGCCTATTCAGCCACTCATGCAAAGACCTTACTGCCACTTTAAATCCCCCGTAAAGCCAATAAAACTGGCCAAGTGCGTGTCGGACTCGCACACGAAGGATTCCGTACCACAAGGCAAAAACGCCGAAAAAAACACGTTTGTTGTATGATGTTCCCTTAAATATTTATCTTATTCTGTTTTTAGTACCTCTTTGTTGTTTTAGCGGCAACAGAAATACATGTCATCACCTGTGAAAATTTCAACTGTCTAGCTAACACAATTCATGAGATACAGCCTGGTGACAGACAGACAGACTGAGAGTGGAGTCTTAGTAATAGGGTTCCGTTGGCACCCTTTGGGTACGGAACCCTAAAAACAGCTATTTCAATATAATACGTACCTGCTATGCTAAGTCACACGAGTGTCACAGCATTGCAACTCGTCTTTTAAGCAGTGACGTAGGTACTATGACAAAGTGTACGAAGGCGACGAATACGTGGATCTAGGGTGACCAAGATTCGATTATGGTAAAAGACATTTTTGGGACGATATTTCTGGTACCACTACTCGTGGGTACACTACACTGTACAAAGGAATCAAAGTATGTACCTACAAATAGTTTGATAATATTGATGATGTTTACTATTTAACCTCTCAAACATCCATTAACACCAAGTGTAAGAGAATGTGCTCGAAACGACAACGGTACACCGAGTGTACACAACTATTGTCATTGTGGAAACAATGACATCACTGCGTCCTTTCAACTACACCGACACGTGGGGTGCGTCGACAGGTGGGCGGGCAAACGTGTGAGAGGTTAACCAGTCCTGCAGGGTCAGCGGGATTGTCCGAAAGGGTTACCGCTGGCCCGGAACATAAAGGGCTAAGGAAGGAACACGGGTGGGTTTTAGTCAGTAAGAGTCTGACACTCCCTTCCGCTCCACCCAGAGCGGGAGGGGTCATTTGATGATTTCTCATCCACAAAGAAAAAAAGTGGTTAACCAGTCAAAGCAAAATAATAATGTAGAAATTGCGGCAGTGGATATCATAATAATAATCTGATCACAAATACCATCAAGTATGTACTAATTAACACCCTAAATATTATAAATTAATAACTTAACCCAAGCGCACAAAACAAAATCCCTCTTCGAATAACACCAAAATCCCAATAACGAGCATAAATCCACCGAAATACTCAAAATATTTATAGACCCCTCCGTAATATTATTCATGGACAGTCTACACTGAAAGAGAATGGAGATCAAAGGCCCCGAAACGTGTGAATCGAGTTAGTGGCGGGTGCCCCTCATCCCCACCGTGGATCAAGGAGGATAGGAGGATAGGAGGCTGGATACACAAAAGATCGAGCCATCATTAAACACGAGCTTTCCTGTACTAATGTGACGGACAATACTGAACGGCTCTTTACCCCCCTCGCCCCCTTTCCCGATGATTTCCTTTGGAAAAAATCTTTTATCTTTTGAATGTGATTCGGAATATAATGAGGACATCGTTTGAGGCGTTGATCGTTGGAGATGTGACGGTGATAGGGTGTACTGTTAAGATGTAAACATAAATAATGGAGACGGTCAATTTTGAGATATGAATAATTTTAATATTTGAATTCATTGAGGAAACACATTTTTCGTATCGGCTCCAGCGGTGCGCTGAGGACGCTTGTGCACACATTATCAGCCTATCACATTCCCACTGCTGGGACAAATGTCTCCTCTCTGTGAGAGGGAGTGGGCTTTAATTCACAACGCCGGCTCAGTGCGGGTACCCGGTAGATGTCTATATGTATATCTTCGAATTTTTGGTTTTGTGACGATGATTTTCTTTACCTTTTTGAGAGCACTGGTAATGAAATAAATTGCACAAAGTTAACCACCTGCCTGGATTCGAACCCTCGACCTACTCTTTCTCACGCGTAAGTCGGGGCCGTTAACACTGGGCTGCCACTGAGCTTGAGCACTACTCATAATTTTTCCGGATAATCAAGTGGAATTTGCTTGGTAATCGAACCACCCCAGACCGTTCAATTCCGTGTAGTGTAACCTAACGCTATGAACACATTCAAGATTTGCCAGTCTACAGTTTGGTAGTGAGGCTAAGCTTAGGGTGTGAAAGACGTACTTAAGTATCGTCACTCATGGAGGCTCTTTTGTACACCCTTTTCATGCAGCCGCGCTAATATCTGAGATAACCGTTCCGCTTGCTAAGTTTGCTGATTATTACCGCATTTGTGTGGCGATTTTTATCTTTACTAGTCTGATAAGAAGTTCGTGAAAGACCTCACAAAGCTGGATTTTGGTTAAGGGAATAGCTTCATTATGCCTAAACATCCTACACCATAATTACTTACTTTTATCATTTTTTAAGATAATGAATTTGTTGACTTTATGATCTCTCATTCTCTCTGTATAGCTGTGTTTAATAGTATACCCTCTATATTGACATTACCGTCACTTACGAACTACATCTGACGTCACACAAAGCCTACATCGCGCAATTAAAGTTCTCCGAGAAATTATCAATTATACAACACCCCTGCACTTTCCATAAGGCACTTTCCACTCTGTTCTTTATATCTCTCAACTTCTTTATTATTGTTACCAAGATACACAGGCATCATGCCTAATTTGGGACTATCGTCACAAAAATATTTAGCATATTATTCTTTTTGGAAAATTTTTTCTATATTATTCTTCTTCTTACCAATTTTGCCATTCAGAACTTAGTAATAAAGTATGGTTTCTTTTCTTTCAGATGTGATACAAGTGTGGTCAGCGCCAGGTGGTATGACGCGGCTACCTTGCGATCTGGCAGCCCCCGTCAGCGAAGTCGCCTTGATGTTCTGGTTCAAAGAGGGGGACAGGATGCCTATTTACACGTAAGCCTATTTAATATCTTGTATTCTTTATTTTTTTATATTCAAGAGGAACAACAAACAGCTACAATATAAAACATAGAAACCAAAATAACACAAAACAATAACATAGACAATATTGAAGCCCACAACGCTGTTCACAGATTAACGATAGGATACAATACAGTGAAGGTAAACAACCAGCTAGCTTTTCGGCTAGGGAAACTTTTTTGTTTTAACTTAACTTAATAAATTAACTTACGTGTTAACATAGTGTAGTATAATGTAAAGATTAAACAATGTAATATATATTATATAAGTATACTACATTGTATGTACATTATAATTATAATACTCAAGAGTGTAGTAGTCATATGTTGTAGTCATATGAATGGCTTGCACATATCATATCGGGTCTGGTGGATTAAAAAAAAAAAAAGATTTGGAAATAATAATCCACTTTGTGTGACATGAAAGTTTTGGAACTTGAATTATAGTACTGTAAAATAATGGTTTGTGGAGAAAGAATTCTCGAGAAAAACAGAGACTCTTTGTATTCTACCTATTCTAGGTCTCTCTCAAAATTGGATACATAATTCATCATCTGCCTAGCCATTTCCCAATTATGTTGGTGTCGGCTTCCATAAGTTGAATACCAGTATTTTATATGGAGCGACTGCCTATCTGACCTCCACAACCCAGTTACTGGGTAATACGATACCCCTAACAAACCCCCCCCACCCCTATATAATTATTTAGGTATAATTATGTCTGCACTAGCAGTGCCAAAAATTTTGCACGGAGTCAGTTATAAACCTTTCTACGTTCATTTCACAAAAACACAGCAAAATAAGCAAAATTCCACCATAATTTATTATCATCAACTTTCTCACGAATAGTTCCCACTTCCCAGATCGCATGTTATCAGTTCGGTCAAGTTTGATTCATTAAAATTGGGTTCCGAAGTTCCGATAGAAGTCGGAATAGGTCAAACTTTTAACGATGTGCTACCAATGCTGCCATGTGACGGGCCCCGGGGCCCCTGCACTCATTGACGAGATAAATTCTGGAATTTCTTTTGAAGCTCAATTACATTTTTCTTTTGTTTCTTTGTCTTTGAAGTTGGTTGTGTAGGGTTGTTACTGTTTTTGAGAGGTATGTCGAAGTTCCGTATGAAACAATGTTATACATGGTTTTGGACCATTGATATTTTTGACATTATTAGCTTTAAGAAATATTATTTGAACCGTTTTTTTATTTTTATTTCTTAGGATAAAAATATACAGGGTGTTCCTGGAAGTATGGATCACACACAACACGAACACTACCTTTTGTAAGGGGCGACTAGAATCAATTCTATTTTATTTACCGTCATTTTGACGTTCAGAAGAGCCTTTAATGTGCTTATTTGAAATAAATGATTTGACTTTTGACCCCAAACCTGTCACACCACAAACTTCCCACTAACCCAGTAACTGACGTCATAACTCTAATTACCGATATCCAAATAGCTTCACCAGCTATCCATTCCAACCATTCACATGAACATCTCGGCTATCTGGCGACAAGATCGTATTATAGCTTAGCTCCGTACAGCTTGTATCGGCCATTGTGGACGCCTGATTAAGCCATTCAGATTGGACAATGGGCTTATTAAATAATGTCGAACGGAGACTAGGAGGCGGTAATTCATGCGTTTGAGTTGATTGATTACGGTTGGGTGTTGATTGGCTTTTAAAATTAGATGATGATTAGGTTAAGTGCGTCGAGGAAGTTAAGGCTTGTGAATTATGCTTGATAACTAGCTTCTGCCGGGAGTTCCAGGAGTGCCGACAGGAGTGAAAACTTGAAAAAGCGTAGTAATTTTATAAATATATTTGAAGGTCAATCTTCCCAAAGATAATGTACCGCGCGTTGATGTCTTTATAATGGACAAAACTTAAAACAGAGGTGTCGGTTACGGTATCAGTGTCGCGAGTTCAATGGATTTTTCCCATCTCAAAAATAGTCCAACGCGCCTAGAAGTATTCACTTCAATAAAACAAAAACAGCTCAAACGTACAGTGATAATCCCATGACGATTCAGCAGACCATAATCCTATGGTATTTCGTCCCGTTTATATTCCGTGGCGTCTCATTTGTCTAATGGAATAAAGCCTCCACGTTGATTGGAGTTCTCTGCCTGTGCTGTTTTTGTACGTAGCGCTGTATTCTGTTAGTTTTCTTGTCAACATGCTTGCGTGAATCGTGTTTTGTTTTTTTTTTTTGAAAAATGAATACGATGGATGAAGGTTTTTTTTTTTCTTTTGCTTTGTTATTGACATTCTGTTGTGTCGTTTTTGAGTATGGAGGAAGGAAGCTTTTTAATTTTCCTTTGATATCAGCCACAGAGAAGCCGGAAAGAGTAACACACTGTATCTGAATGAAGGTTTAATGTTGAGAAGTATTACTTGAAAAGTTCTAAACTTAAAATTATCAATTCAGAAATCGAATGTTTTTTTTTTTATTTGTATTGTGTCCCACTTTTGTCTTGTGCGAACTCTGGCTATGTTGACCCTGCAAACTTTATTAGATCGTCACACCACCTTCGCCGTGGTCGACTTCGACGGCGATGTCCTCTCTCTGTAAGTAAAAAATCAAGTTAATCGGACGTCTTGAAATTGGTGTTTACGTTGAAAGATTCCCTTACAACGCTATATACGCCAAGCGATTCTGTAAAGATCTCACCGTGAGAACTTAGGGGAAGTGAGCTGTCAATAGTGTCAATTCCTACAGCATCAGGTGAATGACAACTCACTTCACTATGCGTAACCAGCTACCAGTTATTTGGTACCGTTCCAATCGTTACATGGCGACTGCAGAAATAACTTTTTTGTTGTGTTTGTTTATTTTGTAAAGTTCCTTACTACAAAACTGTGGCTAGTCAACATTCGAAAATTTCTAGATGAAGTCATGGAATAAAAACCGGCCAAGTGCGAGTCGGACTCGCACACGAAGGGTTCCGTACCACAAGGCATAAAACGCCGAAAAAAACGTTTCTTTTATACCCCTTTAAATTTTAACTTTATTTTATTTTTATTATTCGTTGTTATAGCGTCAACAGAAATACATCATCTGTGAAAATTTCAACTGTTTTACCCTTTGGGTACCGAACCCTAAAAATGTTAAGCACCATTTACTGTTGACCTTTGTTATTTAAGACTACGTATTTCCAGCATGAGAAATAACCAACAAAAAATTAAAATAAACGTGTGGGGTTGGGGGACCCCCTGGTAGGAACGAAGTTCAAAATGAAAATACCCCATGATGAAAAAAAAAAAAAAACAGCGGCCATCTTGTATTTTTATTTTGACGTCACTGTTGGCTTCAGCACCCTTGAAAACCATGACAACTATTTCTCTCTCTTTCTATAACATATTCAAAAAAGTCGCATGGAGGGGGCATAACGCTTTTTCGTTACGTGATGATTTCTATCAGTTTTCTCCTACCGCAAGGCCCCGTAAAAGAACTTCGTTCCAAAAATATATAATGAAAATAACAGTTCGAAAAAGAGACGTGCGCCCGTGAAAAAAATATGTTGGAAAATTGCTTAAAGCTTTCGCTCCTCGACCGTACCTCTGAAAAAATCTCTTCCTGCCTAACTTCGTAAGGGTCAAAGCCCCATCATATACCATTATAATCACATTCTGGTGCTGATCTGAAAATAAAAGAAAACCCTTATCTTAACGTAGGAGTCGTAAAAATCGAACGTAGGGTGACTTTACGAGGGATCATGGACGGGGACAGTCTAGCACATCGTTATTTCTTAATGTGATCCCTGACGTGCTAACCAGCTGGGGTCTAAAGAGTTTATGTGACGTATGTGAATTCTAAAATAAAATAAAAAAATCATATAAGAGCGTTTACGCCGAACGTCATTTCATACAAACTTTCAAGCCCTTCTTTGCCGAAATGAATGAACCGATTTTAATGAAACTTCATACGCTTAAGCAGGATACAAAGGTCTAAAAAGTTAGCAGAGAACATTTTCGAAAAATAGTGTTACAGCCAAATTAGACCGATTTAAAACTTTTCATGGAAACAGAAATTTCCAGTTATCTTTTTTTAAATAAGACATTTCGAAAATGTTCTCTTGAAAATGGCTTGAAAGTTTGTATGAAATGCCGTTCGGCGTAAACGCTCTTAAGCCTCTCTTGACGACTCTTTGTCGCGCAAGGAATAACTTTATACGTCACATAACATCACGCCTGTAACGGTTAGGTATGGGTGTACCTATTATATACCCACATGTTGCCAGTTAAGTAATAAGGGGCGAGTGAATTCATATTTTATTAATATATACGTGTACGCTATCACAAAATTCTGTATCCAGTGTAATATTTTTTAACTGTCGTGCAAAGACAGTAGTAGGTATTGCACGACAGTTAAAAAAATTAGGTATTCCACTCAGAGCACTGATTTCAACAGCACTGGACCGAAGCGCACCTGAGCACTTCCACTATATAACCGCATTGAAACAATTTTTTTTTAACGTGCGGTCGGTGGAACAGTTTATCAATATTATTTTCAGTCCCCGAACGACACCTTGCATAAATTGCAAAATAAGCGATTCCCTTTTTACTCTCAATAAAAAATCAAAAACCATTTATCCCAGTAAACTGATTTACGCGCAATGAATATTAATGTTCCGACAATTATCGACGTGCAGCGTCAACCAGGCATCACTCAATAAGGGACAATTATACGTCCAAATTGTTATTACTTTTCCATATTATTACGTCCGCAATTTCTCTATTGGACGTTATTGATATGGATACGTCAATGAGGCGTGTAATTTCGTGTTTATCGTGTACTTTTGCGCACGTTATTACGTGTGGTAGGTATTTGCGATGTGGGTCAGTGATCTTTGTATAATGTACCTACGTCATTTTTGTTAACTTTATTTTTTACCAAAAAGTTAATATGAATAGTAAAAAGTTGTAAAAGGCATGTCACTGTCAGGTGTTGTAAAAAATAACCAAAAAAATGTCTAAAATATTTGGTAACCGACAGCTGCAATTCATTTTTTTAAATAAAAAACAAAACAAAAACTTTTTAGTCTAATAACAATATTACTTTTGGCATGACAATCAGGAATTGGTCTTTTAAGAGGAACCGGGACCACTGTGCTGATGGTGATCACCGGGGTGGTTTTAGTGAGGTTAAAATTCCACAATCCCGGACCTCCCTCCCCGGAGGTCGAGTGCTTTTGAAGGTTCACCCCCCCCCCCCCAAAAAAAAGGTAAACAGGTAGCATAATAAGCATAATCAACCTTGTAAAGTCCAGTGCGGGTTGGTAGACGTCACATGTCTTCGAATCCTAGGACATGCCGGTTTCCTCACGATGTTTTCCTTCACCGTTTTCAGAGCAGTGGTGATGAAATTATTTACACAAAGTAAAGCACCGGCCAGCGCCCAGACGGAGATGGCGGGATGAGCTGGACTCCTTTTGTAAAGATTGTTCCTCACGGTGTTTTTCTTCACCGTTAGAGAGCATACACACATGCACATTTAAGACTGCAAATGATGTCAATCCTCGGAACCGACGAGATCCATATAAATTGGTGTTAAATGATTTGCCTAGACTGTCTAAATACAATCGTAACTGCTTGGCAATGTGTGTGTGCATTTATAATAAAATACCTAGGCATTTCAAAGCATTAAATACAAAATTATTTAAAATTAAATTTCATAAGTGGTTACTCGAGTGTAGTTTTTATAATATAAAAGAATTTATAGATAAAAAATGTTGATGTTTGTTAAAAAAAAAAAAACGGTTGTTGTTGTTTAATTTAATTTATTTATTCAGTTTCGGACAACTAAACAGTCCATCTTAACTTGTTTTTAAAATTTTGCATGCTATGTTTTATCCTAGCTAAACGTGCTTGTTCCTCAATTTGTACCTATTTAAGACCCTTGTATACCATGTTTTACGCAAATAAATATTCTATTCTATTCTATTCTATTCATAGCATTTTGGTAGCCAGGTATTTTTGTATTTTTTAATTAAATACAAAAAAAAAAACAACCCAAAACCAAACAAACATCTAAACCTTGGCAATATTAATCATTTTAACACAAAATACCGATACGTTTGGGTGACAGTTGGAATCTGCTTGATTGATTAAAGCGCCGGCTGAAGTTCGACAGCGCTGAATATACTGGTGTACTGGTGTCACGGGTCACGAGATAACGCATGTCGACACGAGATGGGTGGAGGTCTGGTGACGCGTTCCTATATTTTGCTGATCGTTTCTGTCATGTAAGCGACATAACGACTTCCTTTTTAGGGTTCCGTAGCCAAATTGCAAAAACGGAACCCTTATGGATTCATCATGTCTGTCTGTCTGTCCATCGAGACGCAATACACAGCTGTCAAAATCCACTCAAGAGTACTGTTTACTCCACTTAGTTCCCCAAAATGAACACCCAATCTAAAAATCAATTGGCGCTAGCATCGAACTCAAGAGTACGAAACGTCACAATTACAATGTCGATCTATCGGAATTAAATTCAAGAGTAAGCACCCAGTTTAGTAGATAATAAGAGCTACCATTGGTTTCCAAGACCAGACCAGAAGAAGAACGTTAAAGGAAGCAAAAAGAGTATGTAAAGTAAACAGTCATCTTCAGGGCCTCTTAGACCAATCTTAGGCAATCTTAGACCTCAACCATCGCTTTCCATCAGGCGTGATCAGGGTCAAGAGCCGGACCAATCAGAAAAAAAAAAAGTAGCAGGAGGCGTTTTGCAATTTCTGCCTACCCCTGTGGGAAACGGCGTGAGTTTATGTATCTAAAGTCTATTCAAACGTTATTTCAAGTTAAACAAATATCAACCTAATTTTAATGGCAATTAAGTTGATTTCAGAGTGACTAGCACTAATTGAAAAGTTATAATATTTTTTGAAGTTGTAGCGTAAATTGAACTTTATTTTGTAGGATTTAAAGTTATTTTTCCATAAACTCATATGTGTTTACATTTTTGGCAAAAAGATCCCGAATGCAGATTATGTGGTTTCATTCGATTTTAATGCATCAACTAAAATAGAATTGGGATTATTATGGCTGTGACGGACTAATATTAATCGTAAAACATGTTCTATGTTGTTAACAGTCAACAAACTGAAGAACCCTTTTCATTTTCAATTATGATTATATTGTTTAGTACTTTTACTAAGGCGGTTAACACACGGCACCGCGCACCGACGGCGCCGCGGTGGGCGGTGGCGGGAAAGCGGATTTCGTAGCGGTGCCCCGTGCGGTAAGGCGGTTTCCGCGCCTGTCCGCGATGGATTTAACACGGTTTGCCCAGTTTGATCACTTTTTCATAATTTTTAAATTGCAACATGTCCTGCACCCACGATGATCCGCGCGGTTATGCGGCGCCCCGTGTATGAGGCGCCGCGCGGACGGCAGCGCGGAGGGGCGGTGGCGGTGAAAGCACCGCTCGACTGCGCGGCCAGGCGGTATACGTGTGTTAGGCATCTACGGATTTATTAGAGACCAATGCGACATGAGATCCGCTTCACCGCCTACCGCAGCGGTGCGCGGTGCCGTGTGTTAATCGCCTGAGTTTACGTAGTTGTGTGTGCAGCTTCACAATGATAAAAAGATACCTACTTCTCCTGTCCTACATGTCCTCTCCTGTCCCCTAGCAAAACGATGTAAACTATTTAATTGCCATTTGCAGTAGTAGGTATCTATATTACCTATTCAACGCAGCCTGTCCTAAGAACTCAATAGCTCCCTAAATCTATAAAGACTTAACAACAATATACCGGTTTCCATACAAACCGCTTTACAATTAATAACGTTTGCAGTCACAGAGAACAATACTCTCGTATACAAATCCATTGCGGTGACGTGTGGCGTGTGACATTATGATGTATCGACTTTGGCTTGACGTCGCGTCGAAGTCAAACGTGTGACGTATTCATTTGTTTCCATTTGCTCATCGACAGATGACTTGCCTCTATTCTGTGTTTGTAAGGGTGTGTGGTTTTGCAGAAGACATACACGCATTTTTTATGTACAGTCAACAAAACAGATAAGTATGCAGGATCGTCGGATATAGTTGAAGTTTAGTAAGAAACCGATGGATATTGTCGACGGAAATTTAATTTTAAATCAGCTTCATGTTTTCTATTAATAAAATTAAATTTTATTCGAGAACATCCATCGGTTTCTTAGTAAACTTCAACTATATCCGACGCTCCTGTATACTTATCTCCTTTGTTGACTGTACATCCATACTATGAAATAGGGATATATTTAAATAGGGATAATACATATTATGAAATAGGGATTTAACATTTTGATATATGTTTTTTGACTCTTTGGTCTAGTATCATGTAAAAGGAATACACGATTCAATGAATTTTTCTCTATACAAAAAAATTGCAATGTTATATCTATTTTTTTACTTTTTTCGAGATCACGGCGTAACGCTTAGGAGATAAACAATTGAATTTACTTTAAAACATAGAGGATTATCATATCAAATTTTGCTCTAAGTAGTTTTAAATTTAATTCATTTATTTTGTTAAAAAAGGAATAAATTAGTTTTGGCACATACGTCGTTTTATTCTATATCTCTTTTTATTTGCGTTTCAAAAGTAATTGCATCACTTTCGCTCGCTACAATTTATTTTCGAGGTAGCGCCTATGTGATTGTAAACCTATTTTAGTCCCAAAGAAGACCTTTCCAATTTCCAACCTTCAAATCTTACTTCTATCGACTTCATCATCATCATCATCATTTCAGCCGAAAGACGTCCACTGCTGGACATAGGCCTCCCCCAAGCACCTCCACTTCGACCGGTTCTGTGCTTCTCGCATCCGACGGGTGCCTGCGGCCTTCACAAGGTCGTCGGTCCACCTTGTGGGAGGCCTTCCAACGCTACATCTTCCGGTACGCGGTCACCACTCCGGAACCTTTCGGCCCCATCGGCCATCTGGTCTGCGAGCAATGTGCCCTGCCCACTGCCACTTAAGTTTGGCAATTCTTCGGGCTATGTCAGTTACCTTGGTTCTCCTGCGGATCTCCTCATTCCTGATTCGATCACGCAGGGAAACTCCAAGCGTAACCCTCTCCTATCTCGACTTAAAGTCCGCTAAATCCTCTTCAGGTCATCTAATTTACCCTAAACCCTCAATCATCGCACAGGATCGTTATCAACAACACATGTGCAAAGTTCGCCATATCCAGCATTCTCATCACGTACAGTCAACAAAGGAGTTAAGTATACAGGAGCGTCGGATATTGTTGAAGTTTACTAAGAAACCGTTGGATATTCTCGAATAAAATTTTAGTTTATTAATAGAAAACACACAGCTCATTTATTAAATTAAATTTCAGTCCAGAACATCCATCGGTTTCTTAGTAAACTTCAACTATAACCGACGCTCCTGTATACTTAACTCCTTTGTTGACTGTACATGGAAACATCGCAATTTTCATAACACTACTCGCGAGTAGGTTAAGCATAGTGGTTCTATTACATGTGGCCGAGGGATGGTTTTCTACCCTAATTGAATGGTTACGCGTTTGGTTTGGGTTGGGTTGTGAAATATGCATATCGTGCTCATTATTCAAGTTCAGCTATTGACGGCAATTTATCCAAGAAAAACATGAAGAACAGAATGCTATTGGCACAACGCGAAGAGATTTCAGAGTTTCTGATCAGTGAGTCATTTCTTACATTCTGAAGCAATCCGTTGCCAGTTGCATTACACGCATCGCTACAGATTTACGGCTTGTAGTAGGCAGTGCACTTACCTTTCGCAAATATTTTGACGCTTACATTCTAAGAAATACTTGCTTTTCTCCTTGCTTGGTATGCATGGAGGTTGTGTATATATAAAAGGTGCAAAAGCAATCTTCCTGACGAACTAAACCTTGGAATAAACCGAGACAAATCAAAAGCTCCATTAACACGGTGCAAGTTGTTGTATTGGGGGAGGCCTATGTCCAGCAGTGGACGTCTTTCGGCTGAAATGATGAAGTTGTTGTATTGCTCGTGGCATGCCATAAAAATGTAACATAATCAGCCTATAATGTTCCCACTGCTGGGACACAGGCCTCTCCAGAGGGAGTCGGATATCTATGGCTGTAATCTACTCCACGCAAGCCCAGTGCGGGTTGGTAGATGTCACAAGTCTTCAAATTTTTGGTTCTAGGTCATGCCAGTTTCCTCACGATGTTTTCCTTCACCGTTTTGAGAGCAGTGGTGATGAAATTAAATATACAAATTAAAGTGCGTGTCTGGGTTCGAACCTACGAACTACAATTCGTAAATTGCGGCCATTACCACTGGCCAGCACTGCTCACATTACACGGTGAAAATTTATTGCCTTTAAATTTTATATTGTTTAAGAACACTTTATAAGTAAGCTGCAAGTTTCCAGAATAGAATAAAATAAAATAATGAATATACAACTGACTGACACCATCTAAACACATGTAAGTACAGACGCCAGCACATCAAGCTACTACAGTCTGTCAAATTTCTTTAATAGATTTTCAACTTTATCGCTAAAGCATAAGGTTCAAAGTTGATTGGGAAAATTTGAACTTGTGAAGATCAATAAAATCTTGTGAAGATCAATAAAATCTTGTGAAGATCAATACAATCTTGTGAAGATCAATACAATCTTGTGAATGTCAATACAATCTTGTGAAGATCAATAAAATTCAATAAAATTTTAAACTGGCATTGGTGTGAACAGCCAAATTCTGCCAAAAAAATCTTGTGAAGACGTTCAATAAAATTGAATGAAATATTTAGCAGTACAAAGGGCATTACTTGAATCAATTATACAAAGACGTGCAACTAGGTGTTCAGACGAAGTAAAACTTGCATGCAATAATCGCCTTGCAATAATTTCCTTGGTGCAAACAGAAGTCGTATGCAACTATTGAATGGCAGAACTTGCATTCAATTATATCGTATGCCATTTTATGGGAATCGCACGCGTGTAAACACTTGCGTGCAATTCATGAATGTGAACGTTTAACGTTCCAGAAACTTTCTGTGTAAATAGGGCATACCTAACCCTTTCCCTGGATAGGGAGTTACAGTTAGGTATTGTAGTTCAGTTTAGCATAAACATCTACGTAGTCGGCAACCTCCATAGTTTTCTTAATGATGAGTATCCGCCATATCTCTTCACGGTATCCTGCGACAGCGACCCCGACTATTTCTCTTTCCTTCCTTCCGTCATCCGTTTTAAAAGAACAGTTTTAAACTGGCTTACTTACTAATAGCTTATGCGTTTAGATCTAAAAAATAAACCATTAAAGAACATGACGCTATCACATTACACACTAGACCAGTACTGACCCACTGTTCAATACACTTCACAAAATTACTAAACTTCATTCATGCCCATTTCCACGAAACACAAAGGTCATTTACCCTCACTATGAGGAACCAGGTGTCAAACAACTGGCTCGATCCAATTAATTACATCGAAGGTCAGAAGGAAGGAAAGTTTCCTACTTATTACTCCGAGATATATCCCTAAGGAGTTAAGATTATCCTGGATCGAGTTCGCTAAGTTGGACAACATCGTTAAGAATGGACAGTGTGTTTCTGAATGAGGATCTTGTTAACATGTTGTGGAGGGAAAGATGGCGACTAAGTTGGGTTTTTAGACAGATGTTTCGTAGTTTGAAGCGTGGCTGATAATGGTTTAGAATGTTTTGGTAAGTATCAAGTGTCTTTGATTTAGCTTTGTTATACTTTGTTTTTTTTTATTAAGCTTTTTTATGCTTTGTCTACATTTCAAATGCATAGTAATTAATGATAAGTGGAAGTGCGGAGGCTCCTAATACAAGCAATTCCTTGCTTAAAAGGATATCTCCAAAAATAATTGTATCTAAATGCCCATTGTAATTGAAGTAAACATTTTTGTTTTTTTTTTAGCTAGAAAGCCATGTGTTTATTTAATAACTTAGCTGCATCACTATCTCCAGGTATTTCTTCCGGCACCCGAATTGCGTAACAAACTATCTCTCACAATCTGAATCATTGTGAAGAATATTGCTAATCCATTGCTTCATATGTGAAAAATTTGGCTCAACAACGTAAATTACGCAATGGATGTTGTTCAACTGTCAAAATGAAATCCAACGCTACTGTTAGTGTGTTATGCAATAGGCTATTTGACAATGTAAAAAATAAGGTCATAATTATTGACACTCGTATAGATTATCGCTTTTAAAATCGATTTGCATTAATTTTACTACAAAACAATGTATTATTTATTAAAAAAATCCCGAAAAAACTTCATCTTTTTAAATCTGGCGCCACGAAATCGAAAACGGTCTGGATTGGCTGAACTTATGATGACGTCATGATATAGTCAATTTCTGTCTATCGTTGACAGAACAGATGACTTTTGTCTAGTATCTCGACCGTTTCAACGTTTGTTTAGGTGTATTTTGACGTCACGACGCCATATTGTTAAAGATAGCGTTTTGGCGGCTTATTTAAACAGTACATTTTTATTTACTATTTTCTAAAAGAAATACATTATGGAATTTGAAGTGATAGGTTTTTGTGGGCTCGTTAGACACCATTAAATAATCTGAGATGTTTATCAGAAACCAGTCAAATAGCCTATTACTTTGGTGGTCCTCCTAAACTCAAAAACTTCTTAGTCGAGTGCAGAAAGACAAGGGGGCCTAAACAAGTGACAGTCGCTTTCAAAGCATTTCGTATTTCTACAACGACTTTCACCAGTATTGCCATAAAGTTTTGGTAGCTTAATATTGTGTCAATCCAATACCTTTTTGCCTTTTTCATCATCATTATCGCTGATAGAATGTCACTTTGTTTAAACCCTAAGGACTGTTGCAAAACCGATTGATCACACGGTTAACTGAAATTACACAGAATATATTTTATTAGCTGCGCCCCGCGGTTTCACCCTCGTACATTGCGATCCCGTTTGAATATCGGGCCTATATGTTAATCCAGGGTGTCAGCTACCTCCATACCAAATTTTATGAAAATTGCTCCAGCCGTTTGAGCGTGAAGAAGTAACAAACATATAAACATCAAAAAATCATACAAAATCATTTGTGAAAAGTTCAATGATTTCAGTAATTTATTAAGTCAATGGAAAAAGTGATGTTACATACAATATCTAAATAGAAACTACATCCATTACTAACTTGAAACTACCAAAAAAACCTTTCTAAAAAAAAAAAATAACAAAATTCAACGAAACTTTCACATGAACAATAAAAAACACACCCGGAAAATATTTCGCGGAAAAAAATGAGAAAAAGAACCTCGAACTTAAGCTACGAAATAAAAATACAATATCGTGGTATGTTACACAGAATCCAGTGCCGCCCATGTATCGAGACTATGTGTGTTAATCTACTAAGTGCAGATTGTAAGGGAACTTCGAATGGTGGCTCCCAAACTAACACTGGAGTAACCTCGCAAAAAGTTTGATAGAAGAGAATACAATTTTGCGGATTGAAAATAAAGATTTCTGTGTTATGGAATATGGGAATCTGTGATGTACTTTTGATTGACTTTTCTATGTTGGAGTAAGATGGAATGTAGCAGATTGTACCTACCTATCTGTTATATTAAATGGACGTATACCATATTGGGCACCCGCTTATATGGCACCTGAGTGAATGCACCTGCCACACATTGGTACATTCACTCAGGTGCCATTTAAGCGAGTGCCCAATGTGGAATACGTCGTTAAATGATCACGATTGTGATGCCTCGTTGGTGTTGTGGTTGTAATATCGACTGCTGCGCGTGAGTTCGATTTCTAGGTCGGGCACGGTTTACTAGACACTTCTGCTAACCCCGTAATATGTTTGGGACGCCAAATGGATCTTTAAACATCTTATAAAGTATGGAAACCACATATAGCAATAAATTATACCTACTACATACTTGTCATACAAAAAAGGAAGGAAATCGGTCGCGAAAAAAAATCTGCTGTTCTCTACATTTTGACGAGTTAAGCGAACATAATGTATTTACTCACGACCGATTTCTTTAATTTTTTGTATATCGTCAGAAAAGGCGATAACAAGTATTGTGGTATGATTTATTGTATATATATATGTAGTTTCTATATTGTATATTCACCACATCAAAGGTGTACGTTTTATAAGATAAGCGTTGCTCGCGAAGGTCTGGAATTATTCCACTGGAACGTACTACAGGAATAAAAAGTATTCTATGGCCTAACCCAGGTCATGGTCAATTCCTAGGCCCATCTAAATCCGTGCAGCCGTTAAAGGCTACTTCAAACAGGTGCGACACGCGATAAAATCGCGCGCGACACAAAGGCACCGCAAGTCGCGCAACGAGCGGCGAGCGGTGCCTTTGTGTCGCGCGCGATTATATCGCGTGTCGCGCCTGTTTGTAGGAGCCTTAAGCAGGGAAATGTAACATACTGACAGACAGACAGCATTCACATTTATAAAATTAGTAGGTATGGATTCTTGGAAACAGCTGTTTTTACTCTTGAACTCGGATCACTTGATACGCTTTTAATTTATTATTTAGCACCACAAAACATTCTTAGACTTAATACAGACGTCTCGATTGTTTGTAAAATGAAAACTCAGAGCTTGCACTTCAGTCTAACATTCAGACTGATTAATCAAAGTAATAACAATAGTTGAAGACGTTTACAAATTGTTGTAACTAGACAAAATACTGACAGTTATCGATCCTGAAGGATAGCTAAGTGGGTTGGTAGACGACCGACAAAGTTTGTGCAAATGTGTGGGGCGGAGCCAATCTCCATTGGCACAAGAAAAACTTTTACTAAAAAAAAACGGCTTCCAAAAAAGACACTACAAAGTGAAAAATAACTTTAATTTCGGCAATAACTTTAAATGGCAAAAATACGTATTATTGAAGCTAACTCAAAAACTACCCAAGCAAAGTTATTACAATTTATATGGGACCACTCTTGAGGCATACCCTATCTATTAAAAAAAGAATTTTTGAAATCTAATTACAATTACCGGAGACATCGCGTAACAAACATACAAAAAAAAAACATACAGTCGCATTGAGAACCCCTCCTTTTTTGAAGTCGGTTAAAATGAGAGTCCTATGCTCAGCTCAGTAGTAGGTGAAGTCGGGCTGTGGGTGAAGTTCGGTTGGTATACTTGGTTTACATGTGTACCAAGGGCATTTGCTGTATTGGCCTTAAAAGATTAAAAAGTTCATGAGTTTTTCTTCTCCGTATATTGCCTTCATTTGTACGTTTCCTCGGTTCCTTATTAACTTTTAATTGTGAAATGACATTTATAAATAAACTTTAATCAGTGAACTAGGTAACCGTTAGATAGTTAATGGTGCCGATTCTGTTTTTCATAAACTAAACTAAATTTTAGTTCAATGCATCTTTTTCTTTCTATTTCGTTAAGGAAAGGAGACAAGATAAATCTTAGTTTAGTCCTGTCAAATTAATCAGCGCCTGACATAAATTGACGTAATTTTAGTAGGCAAGTTTATGATCACGTCTACACTTATATGGAGTAGTGTCAGGCGCTGAATAATTTGACAGGACTAAACTAAAATTTATCTTCTGTCCTTTTCTTAATGAAATAGAAAGAAAAAGATGCACTGAACTTAAATTTAGTTTAGTTTGTGAACAAGGAAATCGGCACAATTATTTTCTTTTTCTTTAATACCGTTATTGTCTGCAACCAGGTGGAGGAGCAGTGGCGGCCCAGCAGTGGTAACCGCCTCGATTTTCGAGTTGTAGGTCGTGTTTTACTGCGTGTAATTTATTTCATCACCGCTGCTCTCAAAACGGTGAAGGTTAAGCATCGTGAGGAAACCGGCATGTCCTAGAACCAAAAATTCGAAAACTTGTGACATCTCCCAACTCGCACTGGGCCCGCGTGGTGGATTACGGCCTGCTACCTCTCAAAGAGAGGAGGCCTGTGTCCCAGCAGTGGGAATATTATAGGATTTTCTTTTCCCTTAACAGACAGTGTCATTTGTATACCGAACTCGGCGCCTAATACCATTATTGTCTGCACCCAAGACATTTTGGAGGGGCACGTGGCTAAATAATAACAGCCGCACAGGTCGATCGATCAGGTTAAGCTACGCTTCCCGCGGTAGGTCTGTGGATGGGTGATACATACAGAGATCGTCATTCGTGGAACTTTGACAGTCGTTACGGGGAGTCAGAAGCCCGAAAGTCTGACAACCAGTCTTACCAAGGGGTATCGTATTACCCAGTAACTGGGTTGTGGAGGTCAGATAGGTAGTCGCTCCATGTAAAATAATGGTATTCAGCTGTATCCGGTTAGATTGGAAGCCGACCCCAACATAGTTGGGAAAAGGCTAGGCAGATGATGGCCCAAGACATTTTGGGGTCTCGTTTTGTCTGAAAATCAGACCTGAACCTGGCAAAAAGTCGATCAAAAGTCGTTCGACTGGCTCAGTTACTCACTGCACTCAATATTACTTAGTTATTAATGGTGTTAGAACAGATTTTAAGTGGTCCGCAACAAACCTCATTTATTAGAGCAGCAAAGATGATGGATTTTCAGTTCTTAATTATGATTTTGATCGAGTTGAGCAGCCATTTTGTTATGACGAACGTCACTTTGCTTCGGCTTGAATTGCGATTAGTACTTAGTAAGAGATTGGGTTCGTAATATTTTCTTGATTGGTGAGAGAGGGGTCCGTGGCTAAATAATATCAGCCGCACAGGTCGATCGACCAGGTTAAGCTACGCATGCCGCGGTTGGTCTGTGGATGGGGGACCATCTTTACATACCGAGATCCCTCCGTGCCTCGGAAAGCACGTTAAGCCGTTTGTCCCGGCTGTCATTCGTGGATCTTTGACAGTCGTTACAACAATCAGTGTTACCAAGGGGTATCGTATTACCCAGTAACTGGGTTGTGGAGGTCAGATAGGTAGTCGCTCCATGTAAAATAATGGTATTCAGCTGCATCCGGTTAGACTGGAAGCCGACCCCAACATAGTTGGGAAAAGGCTAGGCAGATGATGATGGTGAGAGAACACTTTGAGTATCTATAACGTGGGGGTCGATACACAGCATAAGTGTTTTATGACCTTGTAATATTAATTCCATAAGATCTTAATTTTTAAACACGAAAGATACCGAAGAAATATTTTGTTCTTTTTTGGTTAAGGCTTGTATTCATGCCAACGACCTTGTGCATTTGGGCGTCGCGTTGCCTAGCAACACGAGGCGCCCCGCACTGAATTCGTGGACGAGTGCGGGGATGATATAGACACGGACTTTAAACGATCGCATTTTTAATTTATTATATTAAAAAATATACATGTTTTTAAAAAGTAACAAAAACAAATCATTTTCGTTTGTATTGCAAAGCAGTAGATATTTTTTTATATTCTTTTGATAAAAAATGAAGGAGTAAAATGGTTTCATCTCAACGATTTGGAGGTGATTTGGTGGTTTTTTTTCTCAATAGGTGATATCGATAGAAAAATTATGGCTAAACCAAATTACGATTCATATCATGTAGATTACCAACTATTTTTTCAGATGTAATTTCTCTGTAAGTTCCGGAGAAAAGCTGCTTCATCTGCACGCTGTTTTTAAGCTTTTTTCCAAAGAGTAGCCTTAAGGTGAAAAATACCGTTTTTCATAATAAAAGTGGTCTTGATACTCCAACTAGCCATAGAATTGACAAGTTTTGATCCAAGAGACACAAAAAAAAACACCAATTTTTTTTTTTTTGTTATTGCCGAAAGGGTCTCTTGACCTCGATCACGCGGTTACGCCTGATGGAAAGTGATGGATGAGGTCTATGATGGAATGAGCATGCCCAGAAGATGCCTACGGCACTGGAACTCCCACTACCGTTACTATTATTGTTGTTGATAAAATATTTTTCTTTCTTTATTAAATACTTTTACTTTTTGCAGAAATCTAAGCTTAATTAATTAAGGAAAGTGTGCCAGCGCTTTATCGAAACCACATTGGGTTTAAAAAACACTTTAATAGGCCTGTCCTTTATTTTACACCTTCATAAAAAGCTGAGAGTAAGGGAGGGTGTGACTCTGAAAAAAGGGTGAGAAGCTTTAACAGAATAACATCATTAAAGAAACTCTAGCACTTTTACGTAAGCCGGGGTGTAAACCAGTGACATTTCGCGCCCCTGTTACCTCAAATAACAGGGTGTAACAAGGGCTTGTTAAAAATATTTTTTCTTTTGTAATTCATTTTTTTGGTATCTTTGTAAATATTTAGCTGTGGAAGTTACGGTGTAACTGAAAGATCAATAGATAACAAAGATACTTTATAATTATATAATATGACAAAATCAGCCTAAAATGACCCACTGCTGAAATACAGGCCTCCTCCCTGTAAGAGGGAGTGGGCTGTAATCCACCACGTGGGCCCAGTGCGGTTTGGTAACGAAAAACAACAGCTACTTTAAGGGCTTTAAATAACTTACAGAATCTGGGTGCGCTGTACACTTCCACCTACCCCTTTCTGTATCTGCTGCTACAATTTGAACGCAATGGTGGCTTTGTAGGTTCATAAGCACCTGAGATAAAGCACTTCAAACATTGGCCATGTTTCACAAAATTTTCAAAATGCTATCAATTAATCAACTCAGCCACACAGCAGTCCACTGTTGGACATAGACCTCTCCCAGGCTGCGCCACAACACCCTGTCCTCCGCCTTCCACATCCAGTCCGTCCCAGCTACCTTCTTTAGGTCGTCCGTCAAGCTGGAGGGCGTCCCATACTACGCTTGCCGATACTTAAGCGGTCTTCACTCCAGGACTCGTCAGCTCCACCGGCCATCGGTCCTTCGACAAACATGGCCAGCCCACTACCTGCAGTTTACTTACAACAAAACTAATTTGCAAAATGCTAACTACTTTATAACTTTTTTATATCCTGACTTTTCTCTTAGAATGAGTATTTTAACTGATATCCTGATCGGAAAACGGCTTACACTACAATTTTGAACTTTTTTGGAAAAAGTGCTTTATTTAAGTGAACATTTCTGGTTTTTCATGTACAGACGCCAGCACATCAAGCTACCCGAAACTGTCAAATTTTCCTAATCAACTTTGAACCTTATGTTTTAGCAATAAAGTTGAAAATCTATTAAAGAAATTTGACAGATTGTAGTAGCTTGAGCTTGCGTCGGTACCACGTAGTTAGCACTGGTCTTTCGAATCTGTAAACTTGGTTTTAGGTACACTATTGGTATCTATCCTAACAACATGCCAAAAATCGGTACAGTGCAATTTTTTGCAACCTAACTCGAGTCTACGTTGACTGGCGTAGTTATATCACTTTTGTAAGACACAATTGGAACTCACCCCTGTTATAACTTTGTGCAACCAACGTTCTCTTGCGCATAAACCAAATTATTTGGGGTCGGCGGAGCATGACTTCTTCTTCCATATTAGTCTTCATCTCAGTAGTCACCTCCTTCCTAACCGCATAGTCCATCCATCCATAATTTTTTTGGTCTTCATCCACCTATTATTATTATTAGCCTGTGATGTCCCTCTGCAGGGCAAAGGCCTCCCTACTCTCTTTCCACTTCTCTCTGTTCAAAGCTGCTAGGGACCAATTCTTGTTGAAGGAGTCCAGCTCATCCCGCCATATCAATCTGTGCCTGCCACGACGTCCCTTGCCATTAAGAGGAACCCATTGCTTGGGTCGTAAGTTTGGCCCATCTACTCATAAATAGTATTATTATCTCACGAAGCAACACGCGCTTTTCTTGTTGTTAACACAGTACAAACACGGTGAATGTGTGTGTAAGCGCAGAAGCTGTCGGTACCGTCCGAGACACTAGCGAAGTCGGAAGTGTGTGTGCGTGTGTGTGTTATGTGCTGACGCCATTCGTCTTCACGCACACATTCATAGCGTGTTACCTGGGACATCACTATTGCACTGTGGAGCGAAGTACAGACGCCAGCACATCAATGCATTCAGGCCCTGGGTGTTTGATGCGGTTGCCCCGGTACTACAGTGCATCAGGCATGTTTGCTGAAGCTCACGTGGACTGTTTCTACACGGTGATGCGGAAGCGGTGTGCATCCTTGGTCCGTAGGGTGCGGGGCAGCGCCAACAACATTCTGTCTATGATAGCAAGCAGGCTTGATTGTGCGTTTGTGAACCATTGCTGCAAGGTTTCGGCAGGGCCTGTCACCGTGCAGCAGTGATGTAACAATCTGTTTTCTGTTTTTGGTTTTGTATTTTGTCTTTGTAAGTGTATTACTAACATAGTTTGTAAGTATATTGTAACTTAGACTATGAGTCATGTTGCTCGAAATAAAATATTATTATTTGCGGGTGAAACCACGGGGTGCTGCTAGTTCACTCATATTTATAAAAAACTTACCTCACGTCATTATTCCTATTCCCATGACAACCGATAAGGGGATAATATCCACGACCAACTATCTTCAATCAGCTTTTCTAACACAGCCAATAACAATATCAATTTGCCAAGTAAAATATAAATAGGTTAATAAGTATATTGAATTGTAGATACTTCGTAAGTAGGCTTTGCGAACTAAATATTTATTGAAAAAGTTTCGTATAAATTATTGCTGAATTTGCAGTGTTTTCGAGAACAGGCTCGAGTAGGCTTATCTATTTGTGATATTACAGTTTGTTTAATAAATTCTGAACATGTTTTGAAATATGCTTTTAGTTTTTTTTTTTGACATAGCATTTTGAAAACATGACACCTCCAGTAAAAAAGATCGAAGCGAGTGTTAGGACTTACGATGGGAATATGGGGTCGTGATGTCGATTAGAGTGGGGACTCTGTCGGCCCACTGAGTCACCTCAGGAAAGACGGCGCACAGTGGTCATGTGCTGCCTTGTACACTTGCTCAGCTAGGTTTTGGGGAGACCCCTTTACAGTCTCCCCAGAGATGTGCCCTAACAGGCGTTGCACAGAGGGAGCTCCGGATTGGTCTTTTGAGAGGTAACGGTGCCCCCTTTCATAGTGCAGATGGTGACCACCGGGGTGGTTGTAGTGAGGTAAAAATCCCATCATCATCATCATCATCATTTCAGCCAAAAGACGTCCACTGCTGGACATAGGCCTCCCCCAAGCACTTCCACTTCGACCGGTTCTGTGCTTCTCGCATCCAACGGGTTCCTGCGGCCTTCACAAGGTCGTCGGTCCACCTTGTGGGAGGCCTTCCAACGCTACGTCTTCCGGTACGTGGTTCCCATATTCACTGGTTTTATCCCCAAAGACCAGGGGCCTTTTCAAGGTCTCCCCCCGAGAACAAAAATAATGGACTTACGATGAATTTATGCCCGGTTATTATAACAAAAACTAATCGTATTGCTTACTAATGGTAGCATTAATTTTTATTGTCAAACGCCATTATAGATTTGTAAGCTAATTTTACCCGTGATAGCTACTTCCATAGCGTCTATACAAAGCTATAAGGCATTTGCCCATTATCCATTATCCATTTGCATATTATTCCATTATTGGTGATCATCATCTGCCTGCCTTTTCCCAACTATGCTGGGGTCGGCTTTCAGTCTAACCGGATGCAGCTGAATACCAGTATTTTACATGGAGCGACTGCTTATCTGACCTCCACAACCCAGTTACTGGGTAATACGATACCCCTTGGTAAGACTGGTTGTCAGAATTTTTTTTGGCTTCTGACTACCCGTAACGACTGTCAAAGATCCACGAATGACAGCCGGGACCAACGACTTAACGTGCTTTCCGAGACACGGAGGGGTCTCGGTATGTAGAGATGGTCACCCATCCTTAGACTAACCGCGGCAAGCGTAGCTTAACCTGATCGATCGACCTGTGCGGCTGTTATTATTTAGCCACGGGCCCCTCGTGATATTATATTGATATTGATACATTATTGTGATATTATATTATATATTATATTGATACATTAACCCGGTCCGTAAATTATAATAATCAGCTATTAACCTACGTAGAGCTTTCATAAAGGTCTGGCCAAACTGAGGCGAATTCCGTGATTCATGCGGGAAGAAATTCGTTTGCACCGATTGTGTTAACTAACTTGTATCCCGTATCTCCAAACCCTTAGGTACTTAGTCCACGAAATAACAAGATCACTCTACTTATGACGTCACTATTCCAAATTATCTCTCCCGTGACGTGTTTTCTGCTGTACAGTGGACAGTACATCAGTGGTAATACTTTGATCTTGAGCTGTACAGAGTTTTGATAGAATAAGAGAATAGCTTATACTGGTTTTGCTTCCAATAACGAGCGGCCTACTGTACTTCGAAATAGCAGAAGCAAAGGATTACTTTTCTAAAGGCTACCAAAATACTCTAAAATTTTAATGCAAATGTTAAACGAAATGTAATAAATGATATTTCCGAAAGCACTGAACCTTCTCAGCGGTCCCGACAAGTAGTCTTTAACATTTAACTGGTGTATGGAAACTTGGCACGGGCCCAGTCAACTTCGGACCAATCAGTTCACATCCCAACTTGCTTGAAAAACGCGTAAATCTTGAGTAATGGTGCTTAACTAGTACTGCAATAGAATCGTGTGATGAAAGAGAAGTGAATATGATGTGTTTGTGTGTCTTCATTTTCTTCAATGTGTATTACTTTTGGCGGAATAGTGCTAGGTACCTATTACCTAGAATAATGAAGAATGCGAAGTAGAAACTTGTAGAAGGTATTCCCAATTATATATATTTAGTCCGACAGTGATTCAACAATTATTTATGTGGTTCAATTGAAATGTGCGATTTAAATCAGAACATGTGAGCACATGTGCGGGTATTTAAATGGTTAGGCAGATGCCTAACCTTTTCCAACTATGTTAAGTTCAGCTTCCAGTATAACCGGATGCAGCTGAGTTTTATTATATTTTACATGGAGCGACTGCCTCGGAAAGCCGTTGGTCCCGGCTGTCATTCGTCGATCCTTGACAGTCTTTACGGGTCGTCAGAAGCCCGAAAATCTGAGAACCAGTCTTACCAAGGGGAATCGTATTACCCAGTAACTGGGTTGTGGAGGTCAGATAGGCAGTCGCTCCATGTAAAATACGGGTATCAAGCTGCATCCGGTTAGACTGGAAGCCGACCACAACATAGTTGAGAAAAGGCTAGGCAGATGATGAGAATGTCTCCCCCTATGTCGAGTTCCCTTTATGTCGAGTCCCTTTACGTCGAGTCTAAGAGTGTATTGTTTTAGCAAAATATTGCTATTATAGGCTTTCTGACATGGAACGACTGCCTATCTGAAATACACAACTAAGTATAATGACGACATCCGAGCTGCTGAAACAAAAATTATATACTAGTTCGAGTGTTCTTGTGTGAGGAATGATATGAAAGAAAAGAGAGCGAATGATAGCGTGACGATTGACAGGGGAGAACGGAAGAAGAAAACATGTTCTGCTGACCCCAAGTAACATGGGACAAGGTCAGGAAGATGATGATACTATTTCTAGCTAGTAACATGAGACAATTTCTGATCATGTGCAAAGCTAAACGAAAAAAAAATCCTTTCCCGTTTCAAAAACCAGACTCTATTTGCCCAGAAAACACTACCAACACTGGAACTCAAGGAAATACATAATAAATATTCTAGGAGACGTAGATACGTCTGAGGGTTTCGCAGCAATTCCGCAAGTTACGGTGCATTAGTGGACGCTGCCGACTGAGTAATTACAAGCTCACTGCATATGCATGCCACAATGCATTGCGGCTTTTATTTATCTCCTAGCAGCTAGATCTGTCTTGTATTTTGTTTAAAACATTTTAGGGGTATCAAATTGTTGAGGCGCAGTGCTAGTAGAGGCTTTTGTGTTCAATGTAATAGGATCGCGATACTATTGTTGTAAAACGACGACGATAATATTGTTGGACGGCACGGTTGGCGCAGTGGTTAAGTGATTGACTGGTGCGCTGCGTGTCGCGGGTTCGATTCCTGCACGGAACAAATATTTGTATGATCTACGAGTAGTTGTTCCTGTTTGTGTATGTGAGTTTAAATGTTTGTGAAGGCAACAATACAGGAGGAATTCCTAGTGTGGGGCAACGTTTTATTTAAGAAAAAAAAAAAGTGTCGAGAGCTTTTTGCCTAAGCTTTGTAATGGGCAACTATTTATTTTTTTAACTATTTATGTACAAAATATATAAGCTTAAAGGAAGAAAACAACAGAAAAGAAAAATCAAATTACATAAAATTAAAAACAATTCACTTAATAAAATAAATAATATTAAATGATAATGAAATATGTAATACTATGTGAAATTAAATATGTAGAATAAAATGCTTTGGTTTTTATTTTATAAGCGTTTATATGATTAATTATTTTATTTCTGTGTGTAGGTTTGTACCGTAAAGTTTCACCAACTGACAGCTTATGTATACAATAGTATCATATCATAAGTATTATGTTACAATTCGCCTCGACACAATCGCCAATTACAGGTTAACCAGCATTCTGGAAAATAAGTGATATCACAGTAAATTAAAGAAATTATTGGTTGTAAAATTTAGGTTACATAGCAAAATCCATACTAATATTATAAATTCGAAAGTAACTCTACTGTCTGTCTCTATGTTACCTTTTCACGCCTAAACCACTGAACGGATTTCGATAAAATTTGGCAGAGAGATAGATTGCATACCGGGGAAGGACATAGGGTTCATCTTTCTGACTGACCGACCCCTTGACAATTCAAAAGTGCCTGTAATTGGTTTAATTGAAATGGGGAATTATAAAACGTGCGATTAAAAAAAAGCTTTGCGACTTGAGCGGTATGAATTTGAGTAAGCGAAAAATTAACTAAACTAACGACGAATATTGATTAATAATAAAATCCAGAACAAGCTTACAAAAAGTGGATTGTGATAAATCCATTTCATATATTAAAATTTTATCCGAGCGACTACATTACTAAGTGAGCGACTGGAAATACAGAGAGGGCAACTTCAATATTAAGATAGAGACGATTTTTCCAACACACACGACATAGGATGCAAGAGCGAGCGAAGGGCACCCCGAGGTTCGGTTGTGTTAGGTTACTTTAAACCCTTTACACAGAAATAGGGGCCCCGCGAAGCGGGGCTCCGTCGACATAGGATGCAAGAGCGAGCCAAGGGCACCCCGAAGTTCGGTTGTGTTAGGTTACTTTAAACCCTTTACACAGAAATAATGCCAAATATTGAAATAAATGCAGGACGTAACCTTGACACTCAAACAAATATTAAGTCGCTCAAATATTATGAAGCTGCTCATTTTGTATTTTAAGTAACTCAAATTAATGTTTGTAAGATACTATTCTGTTGATTTTTTGCCACTTACAGTCAGTCGCTCACTTAGTAATTATATAACCCAAATTAATTAATTTTGACACTTAAAATTGTAATTTACAGTCACTCGTCTAAATACTACCCAATTGAAATATATGCTTTGAGTTTGAGTTGAGTTTGAGTTTGATAGTTTTTATCCCGATATTCTCACGGGATCGCAACTTACACGGGTGAAACCGCGGGGCGCTGCTAATACTTCTACAACTTTAGAACCTAAAGGAATATAACCAAAACACAATTTAAGCAATTGCAATATAGGTATATTTTGTCATCGGGGGACAATTCAGTCATATTTTTTAAGCATTACACTTCAAGGAAAATGCCTCCCCAGGACCTTACTGCCGATTTATATAAGTGCAACTTCTTACCTTTGACCCTGGGTTCGGTTCCTAAGTCGAGTAGTGTTATTGGGTTCATCCAATGGGAATTTCTCAGCAGCATCTATGTGCCCGACAAATATTGGCAACACTCTCGCCTGACTGAAACAAAACGGATGAAATACACAACCACACACAGCTGCCTACCCATTCTGTGAACGCAGGCGTGATGTTATGTTTTCCTGTCCATGCATCCCGATTTCAAAACCAAACACGTCACACGACGGTTGAGATGAATATGGTACGTCGTTGCAAGATGCAGGTCGTGCCGATAGCATTTAAAATTCAGCTCAGACTTCCTTCAGTGAACTTTACGATCTTGAAGTCAACACTTTATTTTTAACGTTACTGGTTGATCCATAAACTGTTTTTGATGTGTTTTAGGATAGTTTATAAAATATTTTGCTACATAAAGATAATAATAATATAAAGTGTAAAAAAGTGGATAACATAAATCGTGCTGTTCAAAAGTCATCATCTGCCTACCTTTTCCCAACTATGTTGGGGTCGGCTTCCAGTCTAACCTGGCAGCTGAATGCCAGTATTTTACATGGAGCGACTGTCTATCTGACCTCCACAACCCAGTTACTGGGTAATACGATACCCCTTGGTAAGACTAGTTGTCAGACATTCGGGCTTCTGACTACCCGTAACGACTGTCAAAGATCCACGAATGACAGCCGGGACCAACGGCTTAACGTGCTTTCCGAGGCACGGAGGCGTCACGGTACGTAACGATGGTCACCCATCCACAGACCAACCGCGGCAAGCGTAGCTTAACCTGATCGATCGACCTGTGCGGCTGTTATTATTTAGCCACGGGCCCCTCGTGTCGTTCAAAAGTGTGTAAAAACATGTTTTTTCTTTACTAGCTTCTGCCCGCGACTTCGCCCGCGTGAAGTTTCTTGCTCACCTGACCAGCCCCGTCACATCGCATTGCCCGCGTTATGACTTCGTTTTCGCTGCGTTCTTTTTGACTTTTTTTCTATTTACTCGTCTTATTTAGCCCTAAACCCTAGAGTGATGTTAAATCGCCTATTATAGCCTTCCTCATGAATTGGGCTATCAAATGCAAATAGTTTTTTTTTTATCCGATTGGTAGTTCCAGAGATTGACGCGTTCAAACAAACAGTAGTAATACTTCTTAGTATAAATTATAAAGAACCAGATTCATTATTAATTCATTACTATCTAGCTTTTAATCAATTTTGAACTTACTTATTATTTAAAACCTAGAATAATATCGATTTGCACTTTCACAAGTCCGTTCCTCTTTTGACGTTCAAAAGTGCCTTTTAAGTGCCCATTTAAAATAAATGCTTTGACTTTGACTTTCGTGGAGTCTGTCAAAAAGTTAATAGTAGTAAGCGGACTCCTAAACTCCTAAACGTTGGTAATTGCAAGTTTCTGGTGACACTCGCTAAGATTGTGTTAAATAGTTATTAGATAAAGTTTACTCCACTCTAAATTACCTGCCCTAATATTGCAAATTAATTAATTAATTCATTAATTTTTAGACAAAGTCCATTCCATTACATTACCTACAAAAAACTGATACAAAAATCATAAATACATAAAAAAAATTATACTCAAACATTCAAATCAAATATAAAATACACACAAATGTCATTCAATAGCAACAAAATTAAAAAATACATACACATTTCATCCAAAACTAAAACTAATAAAATAAAACACAGCACAAAAATATTACTTAGCTAGCACTTTGACCGCGACTTCGCCCGCGTGGGTTTCGTACTTTCCTCAAAAAAAATTAACACCTTCTCCATCTCCCCTTGAAAGGTAGTTTTCGAAAATACGCAACGAAAGCTCTGAAGAGGAATATTTTTTCCCGTTTTTGCAACATTTTTCATTGATGCTTCGCTCATATCGGTCGTAGCGTGATTTTTTTATTTTTATTTATTTTTATTCAAGAGGAACAACAAACAGCTACAATATAAGACATAAAACCAAAATAACACAAAACAATAACATAGACAATATTGAAGCCCACAACGCTGTTCACAGATTAACGATAGGATACAATACAGTGAAAGTAATCGCTAGGGAAACTTTTTGATGTTTCATAGCCTGTAGCATTCCTCGATAAATGGACTATCCAACACAAAAATAATTTTTCAAATCAGTCCATTATTTTCGGAGCCTATTAAAAACAAACAAAAAAGCAAATCTTTCCTCTTTATAATTATTAGTGTAGCTTCTCAACAAGCAACAATGGCCGATCCCACGAGCTCTGACACCTATACAATAATTTTATTTTTATTTGGTAGCCACATGACACTGGTTCTAAGTTGGTGTACTTTCGTATTCCATACTTTTGAATTTTTCAGTTTAAATTCACACAGATATTTTTAACAAGATTTTATTTACGCTCGCCCTAGCAACTCTAACCGAACTAAATCTACATTATACAGATAACTGAATTTGAAATTTTGAATTAATCGCAGCATCATTCCGTGTCTCCCTCAGGGGGGAGGCAAAACCAAGAGGGGAAAGGGGAGGGGGGGGGGGGGGGCTCTAAATTAAATTTTGACACAGACTGAACGTGGGACCACTTAATTGCAATTTGCTTGACTTATTAGATGCTGAGATGGTGTAACTCAATTGTGATTCTGTAAGATTTAAGTTGGTTACTTTAAGTGAGATATTAAATACCGTTTATGTGTTATCTGTAGGTTAGATAAAGCTTGTATCTTTGTTTTTGAATCGCCAGAAGATTAAATGACAATTTTCGAAAAAGACTGTGATGGAGGAATAATGACTCCAATTTTCTTCGACGATTGTACTAACTAAACGTGTAACTGTCTTTTACAATTATTGACACGTACTGACAGAAAATGATGTTAGAGTTCTAGACGTCAACGTCGTCAACTATAGTCCGCGCGGAACTAGTTGGCCGCGCCTTAGGTGGAGACGGGGGTGAGAGCGGCGGGGTTACCTGGTGTTTGCAACGCACGTACTGAGTAATGACAAAGCGCCCCCGCCCCTCCGTCCCACCGCTCACATACCTAAGGCGCGGCCAATTAGTTCCGCGCGGACTATAGTTTACATCTCTTATTTTTTGTTTATTTATAGATGTATAATATTACTTTATTGTAAACCGAAAAAAACATAATAGAAAATATACACACACTGACACTTTCATCCTTCATCTCTTTCATGAATTATTAGAAGTTGGCTTAATTTCTTCCTGATAAAATCAAACCCGACTCAATACACAGAAATAAATCAGGTTACTACAGCCTACACAACTAAGTTTCCTTGAAGTTTCCTGCAAGTGTTTGGTATCTCTAGTAAGAAGGTATAATTATATATATATAGTCTGTGAGAAAATGAAAGGTGGTTGAAAGCGATACGCTACCATTCAAGCTAAAGGGTACAAATCCAAGACGCCATTTTCATTCCTTCCGCATTTTCAATACAAAAAGCTCTAAGTCATTTTATGAATTTCATCATCTGCCTAGACTTTTCCCAACTATATTGAGGTCTGCTTCCAGTCTCACCGAATGCAGCTCAATATCAGTATTTTACATGGAACGGCTGCCTATCCGAACTCCACGACCCAATTACTGGGTAATACGATACCCCTTACAGGGGCCCGCCTTGCCGCATTGCCGCGGTTGGTCTGTGGATGGGTGACCATCTTTACATACCGTGACGCCTCCGTGCCTCGGAAAGCACGTTAAGCCGTTGGTCCCGGCTGTCATTCGTGGATCTTTGACAGTCGTTACGGGAGTCAGAAGCCCGAAAGTCTGACAACCAGTCTTACCAAGGGGTATCGTATTACCCAGTAACTGGATTGTGAAGGTCAGATAAGCAGTCGCTTCATGTAAAATGCTGGTATTCAGCTGCATCCGGATAGACTGGAAGCCGACCCCAACATAGTTTGGAAAAGCCTAGGTAGAAGGTGATGACGATACCCCATAGTAAGACTGGTTGTCAGACTTTCGGGCTTATGACTACCCGTAACGACTTCTTCTACCCAGCTAAAGTACGTCTAGGATGTTGTGAAGAACTGGCATTTTGGGGGACTGTCTTATGTAATTTTGACGTCCAAAATGCATAAATGACTTTTGATTTTGACTGTCTATGTCTAAGATACACAAATGACAGCCGCGGCCAAAGGCTGAACGTGCTTTCCGAGGTACGGCGGAGTGTAATGGATGATCACCCATCCACGGACCGACCTCAACAAGCGTAGCTTAGCTTTCGATCGACCCGTGCGGCTGATGCTAACAAGCCAAGAGATGAATTTCATCATCATTCCAAAATACATAATTTTTGAACTCAAAAGTTACACAGGCGATTAATTACGAAACAAATTTGGCGGCTAACTTACAAGATCAGGTGGTCATTACAGCGCACTGGCATCGAACCTAGGCCCCGCCGCTGGCAACCGGCCAAATCTTACCACACGCTCTGCGTTTCAACGGATCAGCCGGGTTTGTGTCTATTATAGTAAGATATTTCTGTTATATATGGTTGTTTTCTTTCATGATAGCCTGGTACTTATTTAACTCTGTCTTGATTTAGTTAGTAAATCAATAAGATAAGGAAAATCATCTGAGTGGTTCTTTCCTCAAAAGACCATTTCAGACACCAATCTACATGGTCTTCACACGATCTGACCAAGATTTTGTCTGGACTTTAAAAGAGACTGTGGCCTCTGAGTTTGTTTCGGCTTTTCTTTTCAGAATAGTCAGATAGGAAACGCCGACCTCATCTAGTTTAAAAAAAATATGATTGACGTATAAAAGTGAAACAAACCTACTTACAGAAAATAAATCATTTATCATGATAATGAACCGGATATAGGGCTCCGTCCCGCTTGCCCTCAAGCCCCCAAGCCAGGCCCATGTCCAGCAGTGGATGTATTGAGGCTGAATTGAAGATGATGAATAAGGACAGGCGTTTTGGGGGACTTTCTTATGTCATTTTGACGTTAAAAAAATGCTGAATCTCAGCCTAGTTTGAATAAAAGACTTTTATGATAAATTGAGATGAGGCTATCTGTCTGCTTTGAGAAGAAAGGCCGAAACAAACTCAGAGGTCACAGTCTCTTTTAAAGTCTGGACATAATCTCAAATTCAAATAATTTATTGGTCTTCAAATAATAATTTTGGTTAGATAATTAGATTTTGATTTATGTGCATTTTTAACCAACGAAAAAACGGAGGAGGTTCTCAAGTCGACGCGTTTATATATTTTTTTAATTATGTCCACGCATATTTACGTATGCACCATTGCACCTAATAAACTTTATTAAAGCTACTGCCTGCTATTTTTCCAATACGAACATAAAAAATAAATACTTTTTAATCCAGTCTTCGAAATGCATAGACATGACGCGAAAAGGACGTACTTACGTACGTCCTTTTCGACCAAAAATGTAGTTAAATAAACGATCATACAAGTTTTGCAATGTGACGCCAAATAAAGGAAAACACCAAACTAAATTCATGAACACATTCTGTTCACAAACATCACACGGTATCAACCACTCGCTATCAAATTAAACCACTCAATCCCCTCTCGAATCAAAATATCAAATTGTAACCTCAGCACTAAAAATTCATAGAAACACACGTTCCGTCTAGACTTTCAAAGCGGCTAGACGAACATGTTTGTTGTACCTAATTTAAAATGTATTTTATGCATGTCTAAATCTTAGTTGCTTCGTTTGTCTTGCCTGCAGTGTGTACATTTACTTGGACGTTGGCCAAGTTGTCTCGAGCGGTCAAGGTATTAGCCGATACTGCGTTTTGGGGTGTAACGGTGTTGAGACGGCGTAAAATTGGGTCTGCAGCTGGTAATGAAGTAATATCGTGATAGTTTAAGCTGATTAAGTGTTTTCCTGAAAGTATCTAATAAGATTGTTACGTAACCGTTGAGTCTACGTTTCTGTTACGTGTGCTTACACATCTATGTAACAGTTACCTATACGCTCTCACAAAGTATACATAATAATGTATATTTTGTGTATGAAAGCGTTTACGGAAAAGCGACTCTACGCGCGTTTGCCTGAAACCCAGCGTTACTAGCCGCTAAGTATAAAAGTTACCTAACTGTTTTGCAGATAATATCCACCCCGACCCTTGCTCGAGCCAGCCCGCGCCGCTGAGCCTGTAGCTTTAAATTCGTCCCCATTAAATAATTCCGATCCAGCCTGTCCCTTGCTGTCCTCTCCCAGCGACGCCCTAAGCCGAGGTCCGAACCCCACGGGGGGTGCCCTTAGCGTGTAGTCGCTTAGTTTTTAAGTTTTTATGCCCTGGCTGGAGGCCCAATTTATTGTGGCATCCACAGGAAAGTCCGGTTGAGCAGTCGACAACCCCTATGGTTGAACTGCGAGATGCCATGTTTAAAAAAAAAAAAAAATTGCAGATAATACCTACATATATTTTCCTACCCAACTGAACATTGATAAAAACAAAAGACGATGCCTATTCGAAATCTGAAGGATAAATATCAAAAACACATTCCGAGAATCGCCACAAAAACATGCACTTACTTACGACCACAAAAACAGACCCAGCCAAAAAACAAAGATTCTTAATAACACTCCCCCTAATATAGGTTCCGTTGAGAAAACACTGGAGGTCAAGTTATTTATTCTACTTTGAAGGAAACACTCGGTGCTTGCCAGATCTAAGCAAATATTTCCTTCATCATAAGGACGCCTTCAGATGTCTGAGTGGTGGTGAAATGGTTCCCCTTTAGGTTTCTCTTTAGGTACAGTCAACAAAAGAGATAAGTATGCAGGATCGTCGGACATAGTTGAAGTTTAGGTACCTACTTAGAAACCGATGGATGTTGTCGACTGAAATTTAATTTGATAAATGAGCTGTTTGTTTTCTATTAATAAAATTTAATTTTATTCGAAAACATCCATCGGTTTCTTACTAAACTTCAACTATATCCGACGATCCTGCTTACTTATCTCTTTTGTTGACTGTACACTTGCAGCTGACTTTGAAACGTTTGTAGAGATATTCGTGTGTTATGTTCTTTAGGAAATCATTTCTGTTTTCGTCGGACAGCAAATAAGATAAACTAGTTCCTCTTAAGGGCTGTATTTCTTGTTTCTTACATAAATACCTAATGGCGAAAATAAATAGATGTTTAGTTTATGTTAGCGATCCGAATTTGCGTCGTTTGTCGCCGAGATGAGACTGCAAATAGATTTTGAACGTTTTAAATTCGAGATTTTTTCCAAAATTAAGTCCAACTCAAAGCGAAGGTGGCGTTACGATTTAATATCATTCGCAGGGCCAACATGGCCAGAGATCGCACAAGACAGGGAGGTTTGGAAGGAAAAAGGGGAGGCCTTTGCCCAGCAGTGGGACACAAAAGAGGCTAAAAAAAAAAGCCAGTCCCGTGTGAGCGGTCTCTACGCAAATATCCTCATCCAAATATTCCCCCACTGATTCGCTCGTTGCTGGACGTTTCCCAAGGTGGAAGCCGGATGGATTCTTTCAGTGTATTGGTTCCTTCCGATGACGTCAGCACTTGTTTTAAAATGTCACTCTTTAGCAGAGAGAGTATTGACCGGGAATACTGGATGATGCTGTGGTTCATGTCTTACGCAGCAGTTTTTTGGGTTCCGAACCCAAAGGGTGCCAGCGGGACCCTATTACTAAATTAAGAAAAAAAAAATCAAAAGTCATTTATTTATTTAAACTATAGACTGAAAATCAGCACTTTTTGAGCGTCAAAACTACATGAGACATTACCCCAAAACGCCCGCCCTTCACCACTTCCTAATGCTTTCGCTGGGGAGAAGAAGCCTAAGCTAAGCCTCCGCTGTCCATCTATCTGTCTGTCAGATGGCTGCATCTCATGAACCGTAATAGGTAGACAGTTTAAATTTCTATTGCCGCTATAACAACAAATATTAAAAATAAAATATTTATATATTATAAGTTTTCTCTATTTATGCACTGTGAACTACTTCTAGTAAAAGAGTAGAATGTTAGGTATTTAACACATTAAAAGACATTGTAAGTATATTCTCATAACACTTGTTTGGTTTTATTAAGAGAATTGTTTTATATTTTATCTCTCTATTTATTGTCCTATCGCAGGTATGCTGGAAGAGATTTCTTATGAAATAAGTATCACCTTTGTACCTATTTTTCTGTTCTGTTTTTTTCTTGTCTGTTTATGTGTGTACATAAATGGTAAAATAAATTAATAAATAAAATAAGGACACAACGAGACACAATAGAAATTTTATTGTTATTACGTCGAGGGGCGTTAAGTGTCCCCGCAAAGTGTTAATAACTATACCTAAAATATTGTTAATGTTTGTATTGTGCGCGTTGGCGTAGGTATATCCCACACGATTTTCAGCTGACTGGAATTTTACTCTTAATTTGCACATATTTTCTCCTTTGTTATAACCTACTAGCAGCTCCCTGCGGTTTCACCCGCATAAGTGTCGATCCCGTGGGATAAAAACTATCCTATCTAAGGACGAAAAAAAATTGGCAGAGAGATAGATTGCATTTCGGGGAAAGTCCTGGGATGCAATCTATCTCTTTGCCAAATTTTATCGAAATCCATTCAGTGGTTTAGGCGTGAAAAGGTAACATACAGACAGAGTAACTTTCGAATTTATAAAATTAGTATGGATGAACACTGTTCATATATAATTTTATAAAAAAACGTGGGTGCATGCGTGGGTAGTCCCTTTTGCGACTTAGTTTAAGTCTAAGGCTCAACTCACACCGAAAGAGCGACGAAGCGGCGAGCAGTTTCAGTGTCATATTATTTTAAGCTTTATTACTATAAAACATATCTAGTATCGCTTGAGAAACTTGAGTCGTCGGAGTGCTCGCGGCGCCGCGGGCGACCGCGCGACCTTTCAAGTTTCTCAAGCGATACTATGTTTTATAGTGATAAAGCTTAAAATTATATGACAATCAAACTGCTCGCCGATTCGCCGCTCTTTCGGTGTGTGTTGAGCCTAAGATAGAACTAACCTCCTCCTCCTTAGTCGTTCACTCTTGACAGAGTGGTCGTGGTTGATGATGCTGCATTTTCTTTGGCCAAAGTAGCCCTCGCGATGCTCCTCCACTTCTTCCGGTCTTCAGCGTCTCGGAAACTCTGGACTATGGAGGTTTGTGTTGAACTAACAGGTAGACAGATTTATTGCTAAGGATTTCGTTGTGTCACTCCTTCTTTCCAGCTATAACACTAGGAAGTGGTGAAGGGTGAGCATCCTTTGTAAAGGCTGCTGATTATCAGCCTTATTTGAATTAATAACATTTTGATTTTCAAAAGGAAAAGCCAAAGTTTTAATCAGGCAGAAATGTATTCAACCAACCGGTTCTTTATTTTTTTTATTGCTGAATGGGCCTGCTCTTGGTATCAATTACGCCTGATGGAAAGCGATAGATAAGGTCTATCTTGCAGACGGGTTAAATGTGGAAGGGAACACAGACGCTGGCAGAGCGTTCCACATTTTAGCTGTGCGCATAATAAAATGTTGAGGAGAAGAGCTGAGTACGACTGGTCGAGATATCAATCAAGTGCGAATGGTACCCTGAACTCTGCTTCCCCCACCGCGTGACGACTCCCGGCCACCGTAGGCGCGGGCCTGCGGGCGGAGAGTAATGAGTAGCTCACCGTCCGATCAGGACCAGGCCCGTGCCGTGAGGCGCGTACGTGTTCTACGCGCGCCTCAAAGAGATGTCAGCATCGAGGAGGGGCCCCCTTAGGGCCGAAGCCTGCTGGGTCAGCGGGATTTTCCGAAAGGGTTACTGCTGGCCCGGAACATAAAGGGCTAAGGAAGGAACACGAGTGGGTTTTAGTCAATAAGAGTCTGACACTCCCTTTCGCTCCACCCAGAGCGGAGGGGTCATTTGATGATTTCCGATCCGCAAAAAAAAAAACTGCTTCATTCTAACCACTACAATCTTTCTTTACAGAGTGGACTTCAGAAACGGCCCACCAGTTCACTGGGCAGTTGCTGGGGAGTTCGGAGCTCGCACTCACTTCGTCCTCAACGAGTCTGATCCATCATCAGCTCACTTGGTGGTTGAGAAGGTGGCTCGGCAGGATGAGGGGGTCTACAGGTGCAGGATAGACTATGTCGATGCTCCGACAAGAAATTATAGGGTCAATGTGACTGTTATAGGTTTGTATTCAGCTTATGTTTTTTGTGTGATGTCCTATACACATCTACAGCTCAGACACGTATAGGCACCGCAACGGATTGGTATCACCTCACTTCATTTTTGCTAGGTGATCCCGATCCGAGGTGATGTTGTTAGGATGCGTAGGTTTGTGTGCGCTGCACAGTATGGAATTTCATAGAAAAAACAAGTAATTAAAAAAACTAAAAAACCCGACTGCGGTAAAAAAAAATAGTTAAAAAAAAACTGAAAAGCTAAAAACAAGGTCATTTTAAATTAAATAAAAGTTGGAAGCAGGCGGGACCCATACCATTTTTTTATTATATTTTCAAACTCAAATGGGTCCCGCTAAACTAATTTTTTTTACCGCAGTCGGGTTTTTTAGTTTTTTTAATTACTTGTTTTTTATTTCCAGCTTCTTAGTTTACAAATTTGAAAGATTTTGCAGACGATTTACTTATGTATTAATTATTAGCTGACCCGTAAAGTCACTCAACAGGGAACAAGAAATAATTATTTTATTTAACGTGTTTTTTACGATTTGTCACTTCGAATTACTTTTAACCATATAAGTTGTATATATTTTTGTAATCACCGTTTAAAACCCTTAATTTTGATATTTCACTCGATGGTATTAGAAAAAAAAAAAATCGAACTCCACAATATGGCACCCTAAATCCGCCATTTTACTTTGTTTTTGTTTTAATGTAGCCAGTGACACTCGCGCTACCAAGACAAATCTAAAGACGTATAATTATCCAAATCCGTTCATTCGTTTAGAAGTTACGAGGGAACAAAGAAACGGACATACATACGTACATACATACAGGTCAAACACATAACCCTCCTTTTGGGCTTCGCCGCAGTCGGGTAAAAATTATACATGATTGTAGTTGAGTCGATGCTGATTCGGTGCAGTGCTTTTAAATGATAAATGATTTTATTTTTATAAGTACGTTTGTACAAACACTTTTACATGTCAATCATGTTTTTTTTAAACTAGATGAAGTCGGCGTTTCCTATCTGACTACTCTGAGAAGAAAGGCCGAAACAAACTCAGAGGTCACAGTCTCTTTTAAAGTCCACAGATAATCTTGGTCAGGTTATACGTATATGTGTATGGTTTGAGGAAAGAACCACACAGATTGAGAGGACCTGTCCAGTCAGTGCACGCATTTGTCAAAAAGCGTACAGTTCAACTCAAGATTTAAGGAGCTCAACGATTCGACTAAAAATACCAAAGAAAGGACATTTGGGTAGGCCACATAAATTACTCAAACTGCCAGACTATGAAAAAAAAAAAATTATGTGTGCGTTCAGTTTTAAGAACTCCGTCAAGAGAATGAAAAGGAGTTTTCAGGCATTGAACAAATTTAAAAACGTATTACAGTACAGAAAAAAAATCGGTTTGGTATATAGAAATATAGCTCTGATTAAAGTATTCAATACTGACTGACCCTTGCTCCAAAATTTGTGTTCAGGTATAGTGTGAATAAGGCCTATGAATGTCGAATAGAATGTATAGCAAATAGAATTCACTAACCCCTGTAACTTTCCCGAATGGTGTGTAACATACATTACCGTTAAAGGCTTACCCACTTACTGCGTAGAAACACGGTGGAATGTTCTACCCTCTTACCTTTTATCTAGAATTCCCTTTGCACTATGGGTATTAGTAGCTGAGAGATTGGCAGCTATGCTACATTTTGAGGGTTCGATTCCTGCAAGGAACACATATTTTTGTATGTCCCAGAGAAAGCTATTTTTTTTATATAACCATTTTGACAGTGTAGGTCTTGCATTTTTCTATAAAACAGCAGTTTTTTTTTTTTGATAACTGAAGAATAATTTCTACGCTAGGGGTTCTAGCCATGTGCTTAATTAATCAATTCATCACATGATTCTAGAGCCCTATTAGCGTAGAAATTTTTCACATCGTGTCAGACATGGTTTCAGTTAGATTGTCGATGTCCCTGACACTCTGTTTTATTTTTATATATTTTTTTTTATTTTTTTTTTGCAGTTCCCCCAGAAGCTCCTCGGATATACGACTACGAGGGGACAGAGATTCTGGGCTCTGTCGCTGGACCCTTCAGAGAGGGGCAGAATGTCCTCCTATCTTGTCAAGCGGCTGGAGGTGAGTTTAGTAAAGGTTTTGAGTAAAACACCTAGCTAAATAGTAGCTCAATCGATGAATTCTGTTAGTTTTATTGCTGCACTGTTTATATAATAATTATGTTCATAATTTCCACTGTTTTTTCACAAGTACAGATGGCATACATAGCATAATCAGGCTATAGGCTTTTAGTCTGTGCTAAATAAATATATTTTCTATCTTTCTTTTCTTTCTTTCTATAATATACCCACTAGGACTCAGGCCTCCTGTCGGTGGGGTGGATCATAATCGTAAGCACCAGTTTATATTAAATAAAGCACCATGTTATTTCAAAAACTTTAAAAGAAAAGAAGGAACGAGAAAGAGAAGAAATAAAGATTGTGATTGATAAAATTGTCAACAGGCTATATGGCATACATTTTAGGATATTGATAACTAGGGAGCGTAAGAGCACTTGCAGGGTGTGGGTGCCTAGTAATAAACGAATGAGAAAGTTCGAATATCGTGTTGAGTGGAGTACAATTGCTTGTGCATTACAAGTGCTTGGGGGAGGCCTATGTCCAGCAGTGGACGTGTTTCGGCTGAAATGATGAAGTGCAGCGGACAGTTTGTCCTAGGTAAACATACTCGTCCACGACTTCGAGTGTAGCGTCTCCAATCTTTATGAAAGTGGGTGTTACATGGGCATTTGACATGAAGAATTGCCAAACTTAAGTAGCAGTGGGCAGGGCACATTGCTCGCAGAGCAGATGGCCGATGGGGCTGAAAGGTTCTGGAGTGGCGACCGTCTACCGGAAGACATAGTTTTGGAAGGCCTTCCACAAGGTGGTCCGGCGACGACGTGAGGGCCGCAGGAACCCGTTGGATGCGAGAAGTACTGAACCGGTCGAAATGGAGGTGCTTGGGGGAGGCCTATGTCCAGCAGTGGACGTCTTTCGGCTGAAATGATGAAGTGCAGCGGTGGAAGAAGTGCACTTTAAAGTGACCACTATGATAATACATCATCATGTTTGTGATACATGCAGATACATTCTCATAATCCCTTTTTTTCACAGGGAAACCTCCACCAGACGTATCATGGTACAGGGGCGACGAGCGGCTAGCCTACACGAAGGAAGGCTCCGTTACTCAGTTGCACATGCCCAACTTATCCAGGGAGATGACTGGTACCAAGCTGCAGTGCAGGGTTGAACCCCCACTGCTGCAGCCACAGTCCAGAGAAGTTACTATAAGATTATACTGTAAGTATGTTCTGCGTTTTTCTGAAAATCTGCAACTTAGTTTTATTTTTAAGGAATTCATAGGAAGTCATAGTTTTATCCAGACATAATTGATCCTTGTGTTGGCCCCTTTCGATCAGAGTGATAAAAAAAAAGTTTTTTTTTCAGATTTTTGACTTTTTGATTTGGGCAAATTCGCTTCCATTACTAATATTTTTAGCTACTCTTCTACCACGTGGCATTGCGTTGCAACGTCCTTCGTGATGTAGGTCAAACAACTACAATGTTTTGCCTTCAAGAAAAGACAAAGTTGTCAGAAAATTTAATTGGCATAAGTACATGTGTATACCAATTAAATTTTATATTTTCAAACAAGATCATATTGACATAATTATCTAATGTAAAAAAACTAACAGACTTAAAATAAAAAATATTGATATGTACTCATTTGTATATCATCATTATCATCCTCTGCCTAGCCTTTTCCAAACTATGTTGGGATCGGCTTCCAGTCTAACATTTGTGTATCCATCTAAAAATATAAAATTCAAAGTCCTGACTGACTGATATATCAACGCACAGTCTAAACCGCTGGTCCTAGAGACATGAAATTTGGAGGGTGGGTTTTTGTGAAGAGTAGGTATCCAATAAGAAATGGTTTTCCGAAATTCCACCCCTAAGAGGGAATGGGGGGCGGGTGAAATTTTACGCGGACAAAAAGGGGAAAGAATCATAGAGCATCAAAAAATTCGACCGCATCGCTGTCAACAGAAAAAGTGCCCAAAAGACTGGCAGGTCTTGACCCAAAAATAGGTCAAATTAAATAATGATTAGAAAAAAATGGCAATGGTCTTTTAATTAAACATTGTAGAGTATTTCTTCAAACCTCCAAACCTCGACAGATGTAATCCATCCATCCATTCATTCTCTTATCCACAGTAAAACCTCAGTACATTCGAGTGACCGGCAGTGGCTCAACAAGAGCCGGCATGGACAAGTCTTTCGTGTGTACCACGCGGGGCTCGAAGCCGGCCCCGAACATTGAGTGGTTCATCAACTCACAGCTTGTGGATTCCACGTTGACACAGGTTAGTCAAAAAAAAAAAGCTTAAAAAACAGTTATATCTTGGCAAAAGTTATAACTGTTTTTTAAGCTTTTAGACTTTTGAAGTGAAAACTTCTAAGCGTGTTTTGTTTATAAGACGATTTAAAAAATACACACATATTTGTTCAAGTTTTATTGTACTATTTGCAAACAAAACAAAGCTTAGTTTTCATAGAGTTTCCTTTTACCACCCTCAAATGAGTTTTCAGTTTACTGCGTTTCTATGGCATACAATAAATTTATCTTCTCTTACAGGTGGAAGTAGATGGAGAAGTAACACAGAGTGTGCTAACTTGGCACGTGAGGCGGGAAGACAGCGGGAGGCAGCTGACCTGTCGCGTCTCCAACCCTTGGTTCCCAGCACATACGCTGGAAGACTCTGTCACGTTGGATGTTTTCTGTGAGTAGAAGAAAAATGTATAAAAATTCATTATCAACTGACGGAGAAGGCACAGCACGAGGAAAGGTGGAAGAATATGGGGGAGGCTTTTGCCCAGCAGTGGGACAGTACAGGCTAACGGAAAAAAAAACAGTGGCACTCCGGGAGTGTCGATAGAAGTGAAAAGAAAACACAAACTGAATAGGTACTTTGCCAAAGTGACGTTAATATATTTCTCTTTTTCTTGTGCGAATGAAAATGAAGCAGTCTACAGTTTACTCTGTCTACGGGATATACATTAAAACCGAGTACATCCCGAAGACAACCGAACACATCCGAAGCGGGTATTTTTTTAATCGTCTTATAAATTATTATTTATTTATTTTATTTAAATTATATTTTATTTAGGTTATTTAGAGCAGTGGTGGCCAAGTGGTGACGGCCGCGACTTACGAGTTGTAGGTCGTAGGTTCAAACCCAGACAGGCGCTTTACTTTGTGTAAATTATTGCATCACCACTGCTCTCAACACGGTGAAGGAAAACATCGCGAGGAAACCGGCATGTCCTAGAACCAAAAATTCGAAGACATGTGACATCTGCCAACCCGCACTAGGCCCGCGTGGTGGATTACGGCCCACTCCCTTTCACCGAGAGGAGGCCTGTGTCCCAGCAGTGGGAACATTGTAGGCTGATTATGACTGTACGAGCAAAATAACGTTGACGGATATATTATATTCCAATTTCCAAAAAAATTTTTGCAAGCGATTGCGCAAAAAAATCGCTGTTTTCACAAAAATCAAAACGCAATAAATCCTGTAACGGCCAATCCCGAACACGCGATTTACAAACACAATACAACTGCGGACAAAATAATTGACCCAGTAACAAAAACAAGTGAAAACCTACGGGCGATATATCAAATGCACACCACACACTAGATACGGGAGCGGTTGAGTTCCGGCGGTGTTTGCCGGCGGCCCGAGTCGTGTGCCAACAACTTTGTCCCCAAGTTTAAATATTATCGCGGGGTAGAGGCCTCGTGTTCTGTCGTGATACACGGAGTGTCGCAATACGGGTTTATTATGAAGTATTTATGCTATTGTTTATAAACATAGCTGGCTGGAACTGGAATACGAGCTGGTGTTAGCATAAATTAAATTGTGGAAGTAGCTATTTAGCATTTGATGAGTAATTACTGAATTCGGTGCTTCGAGGCTTTTGGTGATTGATTTTAGTATTTCACAATCGTGCTTCACTCCATTTTAGTTTGTATATTTCATTTTCCGCATGCAGAACCGGTCGAAGTGACGATACTTGGGGGAGGCCTATATCCAGCAGTGGACGTCTTTCGGCTGGAATGATGATGATTACATCCTTTTCATTTAATGCTTGTTTTTTTACTGTTTGTATTTCCTGTGTTTATCCCAAATAAAATATGTTTGTTTCTTTTTTTTACCGACTTCAAAAAAGGAGGAGGTTCTCAATTCGGATGTTTATATTTTTTTTTTCATAAAATACTATGTATTTTCCTAAACAGTTTCGCTTGTTATCTCCAACATTACTCTTGCCAAACGATAGTTAAGATAAACACATACCCTGCTTTCCGAAGCGTGGCTTATGTAATATGCATTAATTTAGCGGTCATTACATTCATTAGGCTAACACACCTAATTTAATCAAACCTAATGAGGTAAATGAAGCTATAAGCGGCCTTCTGTGAGTTGCAGTCATTCGTGCTTTGAGATAGTTATTGCATTATAAGATTAATTTGGGACAGATTATAAACTTACTGACATTCTGTATTTAATGTTAGTGTCAAGCAAGAGAATGGGTTGTCAAATCCGTTGTGGGTTGTTGTTGGTTGTAATTACAAAAAAAAAACTGTGATCAAATAATGACATTACCATAATCAACAGTCGGAAAGCAAGCCGTTGGTCCGGCTGTCATTCTTGGATCTTTGACGGTCGTTACCAGTCGTCAGATGCCCGAAACTCTGACAACTATTCTTACCAAGGGGTATCTTGTTACCCAGTAGGTAACTAGGTTGTGGAGGTCAGATGGGCAGTCGCTCCATGTAAAATACTGATATTTAGCTGAATCCGGTAAGTCTGAAAGCTGACCAAAACATAGTTGGCTAGGCAGGTTTATTGAATCACCAAACTTGGCAAAAGGATAGTCTAATACCAAGTTTGGTGTTTCATCATAAAAAAAATGTGTTTATTGCGTCATCTTAAATAACTTATTCTAGTCATCATCATCATCATCATCCACAGCTCGACTTCACCCACTGCTGGGCATAGGCCTCTATTTTCTTGTGCCTATCCTTCCACTCCTGTACCAGCCTTATCCAGGTTCTACCCGCAATGGTAACAATGTCATCCGGCGTCAAGTTTGGTGTTTTCGGCAATACTATTATTTTTTGTCACCTTTCTAGCTGCCAGATTTGAACGCTTATATTCTAATGCGACTCCGCTCACCCCTATGAGAAGAGCAGTTTAAATCTAAACGCTAAACTCAACGCCACTCAGTTTCCAACTATCATGACAACTCGCAAACAAAGTAAACAAAATCCACGCAGAGCAAAAACAAACTTTTCCTCTCCATTATATTTAAACAGAAATAGTGTGACAACGTACAAACTCATAACACTAAGTTAAACATACACGGGTTAATGCGATTACTTCAAAAACGTAAGTCCTCAACTTTCGTAGTCAAGTTTATCTCGTCAAGTTAAAGCATTATCGCTTATTGTCAAGCAGTGGGTGCGTACTCGCGGCCTCATGTGTAAAGTGTTGGCGCCAATGTTAGATCAAGTTTGTGTCTGAGGTAAATCAAATGAATAATTTGACACGATTAGAAAATAATTTTGTACCTAATGAATATAATCAACTGATATTATTGCCTGTTGTAGTTGCCTTGTGAAAACTGATAGGTATTTTTTTTAATTTTATGTCAGTGGCTAAAATAGGTTATAATCACACTAATACTATAAAGGCGAAAGTTTGTGAGTGTGTGTGTGTGTTTTTATAAAATTTTGTATGGAGATAACTGACACCCTGGATTATCATAAAGGCTACTTTTTATCCCGATATTCCCACGGGATCGACATTTACGCGGGTGTAACCATGGGGCGCAGCTAGTAGGCTACAAATGGGCCCTTTTTTAGCAAAGTTAGGCTATTGACCTAACTTGTTACTAGAATTTCTAATAAAGAAAATAAGAACAGTTTTAATGAATGAATATCTGTTAATAAAGTTTGCCATTTTCAATTTAAAACAAAGCTAGCTAAACAATGTACAACAAAATTCAATGCACCAAAGCTCAAGCTACTAATGAATGAAAGCAACAAAAGTGTGAATTTACAATAAACTTATAAACATAACCTCCAAAAACACCACACCAAAGCCAACCAAACACCAACACCAACATTTGCAATTGGCCACCAACACGTAAACATGGCACCAAAATTAGCAGTCGCCTTATTTAACTTTTAGAAGTTTGTTAGTCAACTTACACGAGTACCTACAGGGGATGTTAAATAATTTCGTTATGATATAAACACTTGAGTGAGAGCCCCAAGGATTACTGACGGACGGATTAACTTTCACAATGATAGAATAGGGTAATGTTTTATCTTTACGCCTACTTGTGAAGGGGTAAGCAGAAGAACATTTGAAGTTGGTCAAGTGTTGGTTTTGATGGCGTTGTTATCTTTTTATAAGGTTAACTAGGTGTTAAGAAGTTTTCTGTAATGATTATACTGTCTTATAAGGCACTCGAGAACAGGCTCCGACCGTGTGGCAATAAATATAGATGGAGTCATAATTTCAGCCGAAAGATGTCCACTGCTGAACATAGCCCAAGCATCTCCACTTCGACCGGTTCTGTGCTCCTCGCATCCAACGGGTTCCTGTGGCCTTCACAAGGTCATCGTCTTCCGGTACGCGGTCGCCACCTTTCGGCCCCATCGGCCATCTGTTCTGTGAGCAATGTGCCCTGCCCACTGCCACTTAAGTAAGGCAATTCTTCGGGCTATGTCGGTTACCTTCGTAGATGGATGGAGTATTGTGAAACTTCTATCCAGGGGCGGATTTACGAGGTCGCAATGAACCGATATTATATTTTTGGTTCTAGCTTTAGCATAGGCCCTTGGTCCTTAAGGACTCATTTCCTAAGGGACCATAATTTGGGAAAGATTATATGTATTCACCTGTATTGAGGTTCCCTCTTTAATACAACTTCAGACTAAAGCTTAAAAATTACCTAGGCACTAGCTTTTTTACTGGGCCTCCATAATTCGATCCCCATCCGTCGAATACTGCAAACTGATCAACGAGACAGTTACCCAATTCGTTAATCGAATTATTTTATTTATTAAACAATACAATTCCACACTTTACTTCCCATACAGGGGACCATTAAAAACAAGTTTTAATATCGCACGTGGGAAATTATAAATAAAATTCGTTACATACGAAAAACTTATTTAGTGCACGTACGAAATGCAGTACGTAATACGAGTTGCAAAACAAACAAACAACGTAATAATTGTACTGTTGCCCGCTCCCCAGGTTCGAGGTGGGGCAAAGAGTTCAGTGGGGCAGACGGGACATAACTTTGAAACCTTTTTTTGCTTTAGTTTCTGAAGTATTTTAGGGGCTGTGAATGTCGAGGCTTTCGGAAACTTATCTTCTTTAGCTCAGCCAAGATCAATGTTTTAAAGCCCTTATTCGATCTACCGTTAATGACCAGTAAGGTCGTGTCCTAGTTATAATTTTTGAGTCAGGAATTATGATTAAAACCCCTTTGACTATTGAAATCACGGTACGTGTTAGATGTTTGATGTTTAATAGAAATCTATACTAATAATAAAGCTGAAAAGATTGTTTGTTTGTATGTTTCTTTGAACGTGCTAATCTCTGGAACTACCAGTCAGATTTGAAAAAAGTCTTTTTGGATTTGATAGCCCCCAATTCTCGAGGAAGGCGAGGAGTGTTGTGGCGCAGCCTGGGAGAGGCCTATGTTCAGTAGTGGACTGCGATAGACTGCGTTGATTGATTCCTAATTGACCATACTCATATTGCATGGGAAGCCGTCACCTCCTTCTGCGAAGCAGTAATGCTCGCGAAGAAGGAGGCGGAGCGCGTGAGGGAGAGGCAATCTTTGCGCCCTCACGCCCCTAGTCTCCGTCGGGAATTCACAGCCGATTCCCAGCCACCGTAGGCGTGGGCTTGCGGACAGCGAGCAATGGGCAGCTCGCCGTCCGGTAAGGACCAGGCCCGGGTCGACGACGCGTTGTGTTCCACGCGCGCCTCAAGGAGATGTCAGCACTAACTGACGGGGTCCGCTAGGGCCGATGCCTGCCAGGGTCGCGGGTTGTTCGAAAGAGATATCTTGGCCTCTGGCACAGGCAACTGAAGGAACACGTGTGAGTTTTAGTCAGTAAAAGTCTGACACGCCGTCCCTCTCCGCCCAGAGCGAGAGAAGTTTTTTGATAATTTCCCACCCAAAAAAAAAGCATACTCAAATTAATATTATAATTACAAATGTAACTAATGACAAACGGACTTTTAGGGCACGTTTACCTGGCAAAAAAAAATACACTCTTATCTCTAATAAAATGTGGGTTGGTTCTTTGTTAAAATGTTTAAACATTTGAATATCATTGGTAAAAATAACATAAACTCAGGTTTTTTAAGGAAATTTAGAAACCTAAATAACGAAACGGCCAAGCCTCATATTTTGACTAAGGTGTAGAGTTTGTGAAATTAGGGCGTGTAGAGTTAGAAGCTTGGCTCTACATGAGATCTGATAACTTTTTGACAGTGCGAGCCATATGTGGTCTCGTCTTGGCAACACTTTACATGAAAATGTTTTTGGTGGGATCGTTTATCTCGAAACTATCAATGTGTGGGTTGGTTCCCTTTTGCATAAGTACGTCCAATTACAAAGGCGAATTTTAAGTCCCTTCTACCATTCTAGTCTTTGGCCAAGCATTATGTAGGTCCGACTTTGTCAGAGCATCCGTGCTCTGAATAAACAATTCAGTCACTGCCTGCCCCAATAGAAATATTCACTTATCTGCACGCTCTTTGTCCTTAGCGAAGCAGCAGAGCTCTAGGGTAACAATAGTCTGTTTGAGTCAGCGGTGGTCAATACTGCAGTACCAATGTGGTTTTAGATCCATCTTTGCAACTGAAACCTTTTAAGGCGAAAGCGTCAGCCCGCGAAATTGGTTTGTTCTTATTACGTTTTATTGCAATTCGCAGGTCTGTAGCAGGTTGTATGTTGATTTAAATATGATTTGCGGCCGTAACAAATATTTATTTATAGAATCATCACACTAATATTATAAAGGCGAAAGTTTGTGAGTGTGTGTGTGTGTGTGTTTTTATATGTTTGTTACTTCTTCACGCTCAAACGGCTGGACGAATTTTGATAAAATTTTGTATGGAGGTAGCTGACACCCTGGATTAACATATAGGCTACTTTTTTTCAGCTGCGCCCCGCGGTTTCACTCGCATAAGTTACGATTCCGTGGGTATATCGGGATAAATAGTTCTATGTGTTAATCCAGGAAATGGTCCATCTATGTGCCAATTTTCATCCTAATCTGTTCAACGGTTTACGCGTGATTGAGTAACAAACATCCAAACATCTTCACAAAGTTTTATATTTATAATATTACTAGGATAGTGTGATAAAAGTCCAAGAGTGGGCCGTAATCCACCAGGCGGGCCCAGTGCGGGTTGGTAGATGTCACATGTCTTCGAATTTTCGGCTCTAGGATACGCCGGTATCCTCACGATGTTTTCCTTCACCGTTTTGAAAGCAGTGGTGATGAAGTAATTTAGACAAAGTAAAGCGCCTGTCTGGGTTTGAACCTACGACCTACAACTCATAAGTCGCGGTCGTTACCACTGGGCCACCTCTGCTTCCCAAAAATCCTATTTACAAGAATGCTAATGAGATTTCCAGTAAAGTCTGCTTTAAAGCCAAACAGTCTTCGTTATTCAATAAATTAAATCTGCTTCTATTTAACGTTATTAACATCAAATTACAACTCGTTGAAACTATTAGGTCGAATAGCAAATCCTTGGAAGGTCTCACAGTTTTCAAACTTAGTGACAGCATTCATCAATCAGTCTTAAAACTTAGACTAGAATTTAAAAGGAAAATTCTTTTTAGGTAATGTTAGTAAAGAGATTCTGAACTAAAACGAATAAATAGTCTAAACGTGTTCCGACTCAAACCAAAATGTTCTAGTTCGTAATGATGACGTATCTTAAGAGTAAACTAGTCGCGAGCTCGAACTCACTGGTGGTCATGGCCAAAAAGCACGCTGTCTCACCTGGCGTCGTGTCCGACAGAGCTAGTATCAGTGATGAGCAGTTAGACGCTAGTCTACACGAACAATGTCTAGTTCTCACGCACAGAAACACCATTCCGAACTGACAGGCGCGTAAAAAAAATCGAAAAGTGCTTCGGAAAATCGAGTTTTATGAAAAAACCACAGCATAAATCAATAAATAAAGTTTATTTAACTCTTCGTTAACTGAGCTTTGTCGGTACGGACTTAGTTTTGAAGAATTTACAGTTCTTTTATTACTTATTCACACCCAAAGTTATGTTAAAAATAGCAAGAAAAAATGGTTGCCTGTAAAGTCGGTTTTACGGGCGAAGATTTTACGTGACAACGACCGATCATCCGATCATAGTTGAGTGGGAGAGAGACGCAAGGCATTCGGCGGGCCTCTCTCTCGTTCGGTGACTCATCGTAACGTTACCGAGCGTTACACTTTTTCATAAGTGACTCCCAGTCGCAACCTAATTTAAGACGTTGTCACGTCAAAACGAATCTTTAATGGCTCATAACTTTTTAATGGTTTTTATTTTACTATTCTGTATCCGTACAGACAACAATTATAATAAGACAAAACGATATCATGTTTAACTTTGGATGCACAATGTCAAACAGTGGAGTAATACTCTCCCGAAATTTGTATGGAAAACATATCGACTAGTGGCACCTTAAAATGCTTGCAAACCTTCCATTTTTACGCCATTTTGCATTGTTGAACCGGCAAAGAGTGATAGAACTGGGGGCCTAAAAAGGCCACTTTGGCAAAATCATAAAAAGATAACATTATGAATCATAATATGGCGAAGACAGTCCGTGTTTTCCTTTTTTTTCGCTGCACTACGTCGGTAGAATCTAAGAGATTGGGATTGGATTTGGATTGGATTGATTTGTATTTTAGCACAGACAAAAAAAAAATAACTGAAAATTCCTTCACCAATGGGATTTGATACGATTAACTTAACAGTTAACTGTAAATTATGATTGGTCGTGGGTTCGAACCCCTGGATTACTTTGTGCAAATAATTCCATCACCACTGCTCTCAAAACGGTGAAGGAAAACATCGTGAGGAAACCGGCATGTCCTAGAACCAAAAATGCGAAGACATGTGACAGCTACCAACCCGCAATGGGCCTGTGTGGTAGATTACGGCTCACTCCTTCAGAAGAGAGGAGGTCTGTGTCCCAGTAGTGGTAACATTATAGGCTGAATTATGCTGATATGCAAGCTACTTGCTTATTTTTGTGTGAGTTACAGGCATGTTATTACGTACTTTACTGAGATATAACGTTTGTTGCAGATCCTCCAGTGACCCAGATATCACTGGTAGAACCCAAGGAACCTCGTCTACTGCGGGAAGATGAGAACGCTGTTCTGCTCTGTTCAGCTGATGCGTCGCCACCTGCTGTCAATTTTACTTTTTATAAGGGACCTGAAGTAAGTACTTCTTTATCATCTGCCTGGCCTTTTCCCAACTATGTTGGGGTCGGCTTCCAGTCTAACAGGATGCAGCTGAATACCAGTATTTTACATTCACGGACTGCCTATCTGACCTCCACAATACAGTTACTTGGTAATACGACGACACGTAACGCCGGTAAAACCTTCAATATGTAAGTCTCTCTACTCTATGTCTATCTTTATACTTAGTTCTTCTACAATGTCTTGAATTATAGACGTAGTCTTAATAGGTAATAGCTACTACGGGCTGGTATCCGCAACTCCACGTCAATACGCGTATTTTGCGTACGGGTGGGAAAATCGATTATTCGATCCACCCCAGCTCCTCAAGGAAGGCCAGCAACGCCTTGATGTTACTGACCGTCTCACGTAGGGTACCTGGGTTACCGAAGTACTTTGCCCTGTACGTGGCGACCACCGGGCAGTTTAGAAGCACATGTGCCGCTGTCTCGTCGTCCTCCATGCAGGCCCTGCAAAACGGACTGTCTGTTACTCCTATGACAAAGAGGTGTTTATTGAATGACCCTAATAGTCTTAAAGAGTATCCAAGAAATCAGTAGTTATGACCTTAAAGTGTGAAAATTTTGATAAAACAAAAATGTAAGTGGTAATAATCAATCAATTAATTAAATAAAACATAAATAAAAATACACGATTATAGATTTTCCTAGCAATTTCAAAAACCCTTAATAAAAACCTTATGCAGGAGAAGATTCAGTGGCAAATTAAACTAATGGTGCTGCTCTGCAACAAAACCCTTACCCACTCTACAAAGGAGTAACAATTCATCCATTAAATAATCTAAACAATTTTAAACTCCAACATTATAAAAAAAATCAACAAAGTTAGCTGTAAATAGTAAGTTGGCATGTTCAAGTACCTAAGTCTTAGGTGGCGTGATTCAATAATGAGAATTTAATTGTTGGTTCATGAAAATTCAATTTGTTATTCTGGCAAATAATAACTTCATAATAACGTTTGGTTTTACTTTATACGTTGTCATAATTAGTTTTTGCTTTATATTTAGAATCTTGAAGCTTATCAAATTTTTCATTACGCTTTGAAGATTTTGCTTGTAATTGTTTAATTATATTTAGATTATTATATAAAAGCCCCTTTGTGTTTATGGTAAATGAAATAATTAATTATTGATTCTGGATTTACATCGTTCCGCTTTTATTTGATAAAGGAAGTTATTTCAAGAAAGGTTCCAAGTTAGATTAAAAGCTGTCAGGTCCAGTGATGTCCTTTATTTCGAATAGCACAGCATAATCAGCCTATTATGTTCCCATTGCTGGGACACAGGCCTCCTCTCAGTGAGAGGGAGTGGGCCGTAATCCACCACGTGGTTCCCGTGCGGGTGGATGTTACATGTCTTAGAGTTTTCAGCTCTAGGACATGCCAGTTTTCTCAAGCTGTTCTCCTTCACCGTTTTTAAAGCAGTGGTGATAATATAAATGACACAAAGTAAAGCGCCTGTCTGGGTTTGAACCCACGATCTATATAGGGTGATCAAAATAAATCAAATAAAACAAACGGTGTTGTATTATTACTAGATAATTTATCAGCACTACAAAAGTTCCATTGCGGCTCTGGGTACCAAATTTCAAGAGCAAATAAAATTTTTCCAAAAATTTCGAAGCGTTTCCAAAAATTATTTCTCACTTTAAAAGCATTTCAAATGACCTCCTTTATCTCCCTATTTCATTTGATCCACGACTTTTTGACCACCCTGTATACGGATGTCGGGGCCGATACCACTGGAAGACCACTGCTCGTTTATTTAACAGAGCCTGTCAAAACTGCTGCAATGGTCGCAAAGTGGAACGATCAATACCATCATCCATCAGAACGATCCATGATACTCTAACATCAAAGAAGAAACCTAGGCTAAGAAGAAATAAATGGTTGTCAAAAGTTTAGATATTGAAAACCGTAGCTCCTGCTGTAGTACTGCGACCAACAGTACTTACTTACCTCTGTTTTTCTTTGTCCAGGTCCACTTGATCAGGGACGATCCAATTGGAGGTCTTTCCATAGAGAACAACAGGCTGGTCATCAGAGGACTCAGAAGACATCACTCGACGGTGTACCGGTGTCGAGCTAGAAATTCTGAAGGCAGTGCGTTGAGTGATCCTCTTTCCTTGAATGTTCTATGTGAGTTGTTTTTTTTTAATTCCAAGATTTGTAAATCGTCAATAGAGTTTACAAAACTAAATCTGCTAAAAAAACCGGCCAAGTGTAAGTCAGACTCGCACGCAAAGGGTTCCGTACCATAAGGCGAAAAAAGATGTGATCTTGTATGGAGAACCCCCTTTAATATTTATTAACTTTATTTTATTTTTATTATTTACTAGCTGACCCGGCAAACGTTGTTTTGCCATATAAATTATTTCTAGCTGCCCGACGCTACTTCATTCGCGTGGTGTCCTACCCCTTACTCTACAACTACTCCTACCCTACTTCGACACTACTCCTACCCTACTCCTAACCTACTCCTAAACTAGTCCTACCATACCCCTATGTAAATAAAAGTATAAAAAAAGTATCCTATGTCCGGCTCCTGGTTCTCCACCAATTTTCAGCCAAATCGAGTCAGCCGTTCTTGAGTTATAAATAGTGTAACTAACACACGACTTTCTTTCGATTGTAGATTGTTATAGCGACACTAGAAATACACACCCTGTGAAAATTTAATGTTACCTACGTTTAACGGTTGAAGCTGGTCAAAAATTGGACAGCCATGACAATTTTGTAAAGTACTGTCCTGTTGCTAGTAACTTCGGTTTTTGATAATTCCTATAGCTGATTTTGATTACAATTTTAATCAATTGTATTTTTATTCTCATAGAATATAATATTACGTATATTTTCTAGATCATTATTGATTTTATTCTCAATCATAACCACTGTCATCTTCCTATCTAGCCCGACCAGAATGCGCAGCTGGCAATGTCATCCAGCAGTTAGCTGGTGCTCCTGGAGGAGAAGTCAGGGCGAGGTGCTCCGTGACTGCTCCAGCGAGTCGTGATGCTGGGCCTTTGAGGTTCTACTGGACCTATAATGGGACTAAAGATGTTTTGCCGGTAAGTAATTATACCTTAATAGCTGCGCCCCGCGGTTTCACCCGCGTAAATGTCGATCCCATGGGAATGTCGGGATAAAAAGTATCATATATGTTAATCCAGGGTGTCAGCTACCTCCATGCATAATTTTAATAAAATTGGTCCAGCACTTTGAGTGTGAAGAAGTAACAAACATATAAACACACACGCACACACTCAGTGCACGCATTTGTCAACAGTGTAACGGATCACTCAATAAAAGGGTGAAGTTATCCTTTGGTTTACTGATATCCCGATGCAGCTTGATAAAATTTACAATATTATTTGAGATCAATCCCACAGATACCAGCAGCAAACGTGACAGTGATGGGTTCCGCCAGCACAGTCGTCCACGGTCTTCATTCAGACATTGAAGAAGACCTTGGCTGGCTAGCATGTTGGGCTAGCAACGACGTGGGTAACCAGCGTGAGCCATGTCTGTTCAGGATCTTGCCTGCCGGTAATACTTTGACATTTTTGCAGTTTTAGTTAGTCCGGTTAGACTGGAAGCCGACCCCAACATAGTTGACGTTCAAAAGTGCCTTTAATGTGCCTATTTGAAATAAATGATTTGACTTTGTTGGGAAAAGCTAGATGATGATGATTTTTTGGCAGAATATGTGTGAATATTTTGTGACCAGTGATAAGGAGTAAATTCACGTCTAAGTGTGCATTCACACAAGCGGCACGCGACAATTATGGCAGAGGCAACTCCACCCGTCGATGTATCGGGACTGCCGTCGACGTGTCGGGGTTGCCGTCGACGTGTCGGGGTTGCCGTCGACGCGTCGGATTTGCCGTCGACGATTTAGGGCTGCCGTCGACAACGTGCCGCTCGTGTATTTGAGTATGGTGCTCAAATACTGGCGTTGCCACGTACTGCTCGTGTGTATGAACACTAATAGTGCTTATACACAACAGTTGGTTTAAAATTATTTTCCTTAATATATTTTTCGTATCACCATCATTCGCACCATGCATGACCGCGATACATCACATTTCATCTCCCCAGCGCTCCCCGAACCGCCAAGCAACTGCGAGATCGAAAACGAGCTCCTCCACTGCGACCCCGGACACGACGGAGGTCTACCTCAGCGGTTTCTTCTCGAAGCATTGGAGGTACGGCATCGCGCTGAAACCGCGAAAGAAGACAATGAGATCTCCACGATGAACGATCAGGTGAGCGCGGCGTGGCTGTGGTGCCGTGCTAACAAGACCTTCGCATACCTTTGTGTCTTCATCGTAAAGCCTTGTTTGCATGAGGAGAATTTCTAGACTGTCGAGATGCAAAAATGACAATGAAATACTCGTAGGCGAGTAGCGGTTATCGGCTTTTTGAGGTGCGAGTATCGTCCGGACGACATCACACTATGTTCCAATTCGGAGTCTCAGATAAATTACATTCATTGCCACTTACTAAAATGTCTACTTTAGCCCAATATGTAACCTGAGTTGATTTATAAAACTACTTCTTAAAGTTTTTTTTTACAATAGAATTTGAACGTTGTCATGATCACATTGATTTTGTGGTTCATAACTGAGATATAAAATTCAAGTTCAGTATTTTTTTAACTTCCTTCGATAATCGTCTTTTCAAGTCTCGACATTCTCAGCGTGTAAACAATGCTTTACGATTGCTCTTCTCACTGTTGCCCTATTGTTTGTTCAAGTCCTTTCTCTTCGAAGTCTTCTAAGTTCTTCTTGTAATCAATTTGATATAATCTTCAATTAATAGTTTCACAAGAATTTCACTACCCAATCTGTTATTTCTGCGTAAGACCACTTCAGAACGATTGCATGTCGTTCTGTTCCTAACCACTAGTTTCGCCTACCAGTCTTCAGACGTTTTTCATTGTTAATTATTGTCGTTTAAAAGCAGGTAATAGAAAAGTATATATAATAAAGATAGGTAAATACATAGATAGAATATCTACTCTTTATTATGTACACTAAGACCCGTGTTGAGCAAGCGTGGTGATCAATGCTCGTGCCTTCTCTGTTTGAGAAGAGGCCTTTGTCAAGCACTGGGACATAAAAAAAACAATGGCACTCCCGGAGTGCCGACATAAGTGAAAACAAAACACAAACAGAATAGTTTGCCATCACTCACTGACATATCGGATATACATCAAAACCGAGTACATCCCGAAATCAGCCGAACACATCCGAAGCGGGTATTTTTTTAATCGTATTACAAACAAAACACGCGCGGTGTCGCTGACGGTAACAGTAGCGCGAGTTCAATAGTTTTTTGCCATCTCAAAAAATGCCAAACGCGCATAAATAAGTCTTCACATCAATAGGTTGGTATTAAGTACACCATAAAAAAAATATAGATATAAATTAAGAAATTTTACAAGGGCGATCTTTTGTACAATGGGCTGTCCTACCGCTAGAATCTATAATTTAAAGATAAACTTTGGATACATTAAGGGAGAAGGAATGACAGAGTTAGTTCAGAAAACAGAAAACAAATGAATAATCCTCTCACGAATCACAATAATTATTTTTATTTGGTCTTTTAGGTTTGAATTGTTTATTCAGCTGTATTTATTTTATTCTAACTCCAAAAATACTGTAAAACGGTAACTTTTGCTCTGGTACAGTCAACAGCAAAAGTAGATTATCAAAGTCAGAAATTCAATACTAATGAACGGAGTTCGCGTCCGAACTGTGTGCCGTCGAAGTGATTTAAAAGTATTCTACGTAGTAAGTATTCTAAGTAGTAGTACTTCGACGCCCCACAGTTCTGACGCGAACGCCGTTCATTAGTATAGAATTTCTGATTTTGATCATCTACTTTTGCTGTTGACTGTACTATGAATTCTGTTTGAATGGTCTCAAAAATATGTAAAATCGACACCAAAAAATGCCTGTTACTGTCCCCTATAGATTTATGACGCGTTCAGTTAATTCTTGCTCCATTTTTGGTAGTTTTATTCGATCACTGGATATTTTTTGTTGGTTACCTATGCATGCAGATTTTTCTAACATTTTGTGTTAAGGGGATTACATGACCTAAAGCGCGGTCACTGTGCATTGAAAAGAAAGAGAAGCGCGACGACACAACGCTGGTAATTTATTGCAAAATATGAAGCAATTATTTAATTACAAAAAATCTATTGTTTGGACTAAAACATTAAAACTAAGTGTTTTAGTATTTTGCTTGTAGAATGATCTGACAAAACATCAGAATGATTGTATGTATATTAGTATAGTTTTTATTGTAAAAATAAAGTTTATAGAGGTATATTCATGATTCTTTTCTATCGTATCAAATTAGTTGTATTATGGTTTCAACACACGATCTACCTAGATATATCCTGAAGAATATCATATATTTTTCTGATTTTGTTTACTGTAGTCGATCATATAGTTTTATTGTTTCTAAAACTTGCGTTTTTTGTGTTTAAGTCCTGTAAGCCCCTTAATATTAGGTTTCCTAAAATGTGTTTGTTATTCTTGTAATCCTCTCACCATATTTTCATCTATGTATGTTTCCTTTATGTACCTATACTGATTTTTGTTGATTTTATACATTGAGTATTTAATATTGAATCGAATAGAACTTCTTTTTTTTTTTTTGCGGATGGGAAATCATCAAATGACCCCTCTCGCTCTGGGTCTTGGGATCTGTATTCTAGTTTAAGTTGTATGCCACAGACTTCCGAAATTAAAGTTATTTCATAATTTTGAGTTATTTCTTTTTGAAGTCGGTTTAATTTTTTTAAATTATTTTTATTTCGTAATTTTTAGTTTTTGCACTAGAATTTGACCAAGGTTTTGAGATGTTTTCCCTTTGACACTACACCCGTAGCTCGTATCAATAAGCCAGGCCGTCACACTTACACGTAATAGTCCATATCTTGAAAAATAACTGAATCGATCTTGAAGAAACTTGCACTGTTCCCTAAGTTGAAGTAAATGTAAGCCAATAAAAAAAAATCGTCACGATTCGATTAATAGTTCCGGAGATATGTGTGGACAAACATACATACATACATACATACGTCTACAAAATTTTGTATATTTGTTTGGAAGCCCTTAAAGATTGTCATATGTGAATATAATGCAATTCCAATAATATTACATACATACGTATCGAATTGATAACCTCCTTTTTTTTGAAGTCGGTAAAAATAGATAGGTACACAAATACATAAATAGGTTGTACACATACATACTATAATATATACTAACCCCCTTACCAATAAACGTCATATAGCGTCTGTATAGTTACACAACGCTTTGTCTTCTTCTTTCGAAAGTCAAATCACTGACGACTGAAAGAGAGAAATCGGTGTGTAACTATTCATCTAACATAATACGTTTATCAGTAAGGAGGTTATAATATATTTGTTTAGAAAATATCTCTGCAATTTCCGCTTCAATGCTTTTGTGTCTATTAAATACTTATATAAAACCTTTTGACAAAGGTTACTTCAATAAATGAAGCCCCTAAAAATTTAATGTAAGTGATTTCGTTTTTATGTAAGTAACTGTAATTAGATTGAATATCTTTTATGATATTTTTATTTTGACCTCTGATAACATTCAGCAAGTTATAAATCGTTTAGCATACCTAACATTAAAAATGTAAGGAAAATCTTATTTATTAATGTCATTATTTCGCTACATTGTTTATAATAAAATACCAAAATCTTTTTTCTCATCTCAGGGTGTCTCGGCTTTTGGATTGACGGAAGCTGTTTACCGTGTCAGGAACGACAAGCCGCAATTCGCTTTAGATGCTTTATCCCCTGGAAAGTATACATTGCTGGTCTACGCTGAGACGCCCAGAGGAAGGTCACAAAGACCTGCAGCATTGCACAGCGTACGAATACGTACTGCCGACGACATGGATAGACCTGGTAAGGAATTTTTTTTATATGTGCGTGTGAACTGAGGGACCATACTGCTATTTCGCAAAATAAAAATAGTAGGATTTAATAGTACTTAGTCATAAAACAATTGTAGAACAAATCTCTTAGGATCCTTAAAAAAAAACGCTTTTTTAAGGTTGCTCGGATTTTGTTAATGTTTGTTACTGTAAATCTAATGATACATAAATAATATTAAAAAAAAAAAGTCCTCCAGACCGTATTTCGGCCACGGCGGTCAATCTCAACGGAGACTAGCCTTCGGCGCGGGAGATATTATAGTGCACAAGTATGCGCGCAGACACAGGTGCACTCCCTCTTCCCTCACTCTCATAGTCCGATGGGACGGCAATCCGACACGACCGGAGAGAGATCAGGCGCAGGACCAACGGCTTAACGTGCTTTCCGAGGCACGGGGGTATCACACCGCCAACTTCCAAACTCCGGGCTGTTACTAAGAAATTCCTAATGGAAAAACTCAATAACACTTTGCCCGACCCGGGAATCGAACCCGGGACCCCACGCTCAGCAGTCGCGCTTGCGACCACGAGACCAACGGGGCAGTTAGTAGGGTGGGGTGGGGTATAGTAGGTATGTAGAAAAGTGGTATTTAGCTGTATCCGATTAGACTTGCAACGATGAATAAAATTGATAACACCTTAAGTCTAAACATTCAAAACTACTATTAACTATACAATCAACACAACTACACCACTACTACAACCCCCCCCAACCCTACTTCTTACTGTTTCAATTGGTTTCAATCACGGATATCTATGGTTTCAATTATACTATTATTTTTCTTTGTGTATGCTGTACCAGTACAGCGTCCTAATAATTGTTTGTGTCACTGAAAACCAGCGCCTGGGCTCTGTCTTGCATAGGAAATCAGAAATCAGAAATCAGAAATATTTTATTTGTGATACATAGGTAGGTACAGTGGTTGGACATGTTTTAGGTTAATGTGCGCTATGATCAGCCTATTAAAGGCATACAAAATTCAAAAAGAAATTAATTACAATTTTCACATGCAAATAAAGAGCTTACTCGTACTAAACTACAAATCAACCATATTATAATTGATTGTATTATTTGATTAAATTATTACTAATAGAGGAACAAAAGTCAAAATAATTTGTTAGGTAAATGTCAAAATAATTTGTTAGGTAAACGTCAAAATAATTTGTTAGGTAAACGTCAAAATAATTTGTTAGGTAAATGTCAAAATAATTTGTTAGGTAAATGTCAAAATAATTTGTTAGGTAAATGTCAAAAATAATTCACATTTAAATAATTATATAAGATTTGTGATTACAACATAGTCAAAGAAGCAAATTACATTACATTACAAAAATTACAAAACATGTCAAAATTTATCTGATAAAAAATCCGATACACTATAATAACATTTTTGACACAGCAAACTTCTCAGTTTTGGTTTAAATAAGTTAATATGTAGATTTTTTAGCTCTTTTGGCAATTTATTAAATAGAACTGTTGCCATGTGAAAGACACTTTTATACATCAAGGCAGTATTCGTTTTTGGAACGCACAGACGACTTACGTCCCTTTGGGTCCGATTGAAAGCTGTAGATGCTAAAGTAAATAAATGAGGATTTTGTTTAACGAAGACCGCTACTTCAAATATGTATAGTGACGGTAATGGAAGGATACTATGCTCTTTAAAAAAAGGCACACAGCTCTCCGTTGATTTTAAACCAAACATAGCCCGAATGCATCGTTTCTGTGCCTTAAAAACGAGATCTTTGTCGGTGGAATTCCCCCAAAAAATTATTCCATATCTGAGAACAGATGCCACTAGGCCATGATACGCAATTAAAAGGGCACTGGAGTTTATTTTGCTTGCAAGTGTATGTAAGGCATAGGCAGATTTACTAACTCGTTTGCATAGTTGTTGAATATGCAGTTTCCAGGTCATTTTGTCATCAATATATAAGCCTAAAAATTTACAATTGTCTACTTCCTCTATTGTTTGCATGTTAAAATTTACATTTATGTTATTTGGTGCTGGTAAACGTTGTCTAAAGTACATTAATTTAGTTTTGCTTAAGTTGGCTTTCAGATTATTAATATTAAGCCAATTCATAACAGAGCTCAATGTGTTATTTATGTCATCTTCAAAAGTATTTATGTCATTACATTTTATCGTTACTGTACTGTCATCCGCAAATAGAGCTATAGGATTATCAGTGGCATTGGGTAAGTCATTGATGTACAATATAAAAAGTGGTGGCCCCAAAACGGTTCCTTGAGGAACACCGTAGTTTAGTTGACGTTCACATGATCTAAAGGTTTCTTCTTTTTTTGTGAGGATATTCACTCTAGTCAATTCAGTGTATTGGCGACGGCCTTTGAGGTATGATTCAAATAAGTTCCGAACATTGCCTCTTATTCCATATTCATTAAGTTTGCCAACCAATATATCATGTTCAACATAATCAAAAGCCTGTGTCATATCCATAAAGATAGAGCAGACAGGTATTCTCTTGTCAACATTAACCATAACAAAGTCCAGAAAGTCATATATGGCCATATTTATAGATTTATTGTGTCTAAAACCTTTTTGTTCTTTTGCTAGAATATTGTTATTTTCTAAATAATTATTAAGTTCTTTATATATATAGTTTTCAAATATTTTAGAAATAACTGGAACTAAGGCAATAGGTCTATAGTTTTCTAGACATTCTCTATTATCTTTTTTGAAAATTGGTTTTATGATAGAAGTTTTTAATTTGTCAGGGTAGATTCCAGCTTCAATACAAAGATTTATCAGATAGGAAAGATGAGCAGAAATATTCATAGCTATATATTTCAAGACTTTAGTTGATATGCCATCATAACCCACACTATTCGTATTTTTTAAACTCCTGATAATCTGCAATACATCATTTGGCAAGCATGGTTTTAAAAACATAGACTTCTGCTTAGACGACATATAAAATTTATACTGCATGTTGAGTGAATCATCCTTAGGTACAATTTTATCAATGAAATAATTATTAAAAGCATTAGATATTTCACAAGGGTCAGTTATTGTTTTGTCATTTATTTTAATGCTAGTTATAGTATCACTTGGTAGATTTTGTTTAGGTTCGTTTATAATTTTCCATGCCGATCTACTTTTATTATCCGACGCATTAATTAAATGATTATTTTGAGCGCGCTGGGTTAATTTTATTACTTTTTTATATCTTTTTGAAAATTGTTTCAGTTTACTTTTATTTACCTGGCTGGGTTTTTTTCTGTATTGCCATAAAAGATCACGCTTCTTGATACTACAGGCCTTGATCCCTCGCGTTATCCAGTTAGCTTTACGATGTGTATTAATGGTGATATATTTAAATGGAAAGCAAAGGTCATAAAATAACTTGAACAAATCAATGAAAGCATTGTAGGCTATATTCGGATCAGAGGCTGAGTACATTTCAGAAAAAGACAATTTCTCTATACAAGTTCTAAACTTCTTAAGATTTTCCTCACAACAATCTCTGCGTTTAATTTTCCAACTTTTTATCAGGCACACCTTTTTGACCTGACACCTCAATATCTGAGCTGTGTGATCAGATAATGCAAAGTCAATCACTTCTGCTCTACACTTATTGTGGTAGTTGTGAGCAAAATTATCTATACACGTTTTGCTGATTTTTCTGGTAGGTTCGGTTATCTTAAGCCTTAAGTTATAATTAAGAAGTAAACATTCAAATTCAGATGTAATATTATTTTGTTTTAAAATATTAATATTAAAATCACCAGCTATCACAATATTATGCTTATTATAGGTTCTATTTACATACTTGAGCATCTTGTCTAATCTTTCGAAGAAATTACTCAGGTTACTAGCAACCGGAACCCTATACAAACAGATAATAATTACTTTGTAGTCTATTAGTTCAATGGCAGAGCATTCAAAAGTTGAGCACTCAGTGAATAACACCGACTTTGGAATTGCTTTCCAATGATGACCTTTCTTCACATAGATACACGACCCACCTCTGTTAGAATTACTTCTGCTAAAGTAGGCAGCTATGCAAAAATTGGGTATTACACATATATCTTCATGGCCCGACATCATAAAATGTTCAGTTAGACAAATAACATCAATATCAGTATTTCTATCCGATAATTCTTGTAAGCAGATTGTTAATGCATCCGACTTGCTCCTCAAACCTGCAATATTTTGGTGCAGTATGGCGATGTATTTATGACCGAAAAAGCTTTTGCGGAGTAGGTTTTGGGGTGTTGTTTTGGGTCGCAGCATAATGCTGAGCGATAGCCGTTTTGCGTGGATATGACGCATGTTTCCTCCAACCCTTTCTTTTTTGTGTTTATGTTCTTTATTGCGTCATGTTTACCGCAAATATACGTATTTTCTTTCTTTCCTTCTTTCCATTCACTTTGCCCTTAATTTATGACAAATAGCGCAAACGACGGCACGGTTGGCGCAGTGGTTAAGCGATTGACTGCTGCGCTGCGTGTCGCGGGTTCGATTCCCGCACGGAACAAATATTTGTATGGCCTACAAGTAGTTGTTCCGGGTCTGGCTGTTTGTGTATGTGAGTTTAAATGTTTGTAAACGCACCCACGATACAGGAGAAATTCCTAGTGTGGGGCAACGTTTTAAAAAAAAAAAACTAAAACATTTAACGTCTTCGCGATACATGAGTTAAATAGCATCGATTCATGCAAATGTTTTGACATCTTGCTACTGATTGATCTTCCAAGAATGCAGTTTATCTAGTGCTTACCTACGTTTGATACAGTTAACCGTAGCCAAATGGGGAAACCTTTCAACGTTCATTCCTGCCACATTCCAGCAATCGTTGCATCAATCACATCGGTTTTCCAAGATAGGCCGTCGTCGAAGCTATATGAGGTTCTTATGATTATTTGCACAATCATTAGAGGGAAGGGAGGCCTTTGCCCTGCAGTGGGACAACACAGGCTCATAATAATAATAATAGATTTAGCTCATTTGTTCAAAAACATTGCTTGTATCAGCGGTGCTATTCTGTAAAAATCTCACCGTGAAAACTAAGGTGAAGTGAGCTGTCAATAGTGTCAATCAACAATCAATCAACTCAGCCTATCGCAGTCCACTGCTGGACATTCACCTCTCCCAGACTGCGCCACAGGACCCTGTCCTCCGCCTTCCGCATCCAGTCTACCCCAGCCACCTTGATACGGGGACGGATGATCCAATAGTGTCAATTCCTAGCAAAAACAAACTCACTTCACCTAAGTTTTCACGGTGAGATTTTTACTGAATCAATCGGCTGTTTTCTAAGCCAACCGAATGCCATCATTTTTTAATCTCAAATGCTGAAAAGATGTTGCTTTCATGGTATTTTCTTGTTTATAAATTAAACCTGCGGGTAATTGCGTAACACACTAATCGTAGCCATAGCTTTCATACTCCACTTTGACACTCCAACAATATACATTGCGTTATTTACGTTAAAGAGCAGACCAACTTTTCGAACATACGAAGAAATAGATTAGCAATATCCTTCAAAATAACTCAGTGTGATTGATAGTATGTTACGCAATTAAGGTTCTGATCCTGACTCGCAAGACCTAGAGTAGGAACTTCGTAACGACTTTTCTGCCGTAATAAAATTAATGATTCCTAAAACATGGTCTTTATCACCAGGTTCTCTCCAAACGATACCAGTACCACCTCCCCAACCACCACCCTCAGATAATAGTGTTGCACTACTGGTAGGAGCTGCACTGTCTCTTGTTCTACTGACTATCATGACTACTCTGTGTGTCGCTATGATAGTCATGTGCAAGAAGAAGAGTAGACCGAGAGATCCGGAGCAGAGGTGAGATTTATTTTTAGTTAATAGCTATTGTGAAAAATCTACTCAGAAATGAGGAGATCCGCAGGAGAACCAAGATAACCGACATAGCCCTAAGAATTGCCAAACTTAAGTGGACAGGGCACATTGCTCGCAGAACAGATGGCCGATGATGCCAAAAGGTCCTGGAGTAGTGACCGCGTACCGGAAGACGTAGCGTTGGCAGGCCTCCCACAAGGTGGAGGACCGACGACCTTGTGAAGGCCGCAGGAACCTGTTGGATGCGAGAAGCACAGAACCGGTCGAAGTGAAGGTGCTTGGGGGATGCCTATGTCTAGCAGTGGACGCGCGTCTTTCGGCTGAAATGATGATAATGCCAAATGTCCAATGATTGTATCAGGGGGCCTCTCTAAGTCTGTCAGCGAAGATACGAGCCAAAAGTAGTTCGATTCTTCAAATTAACCCAAGTCCCGATTTATTAACTTTTTCAGACGGGCAAAAAAACGTCGGGAGTAAGGACAACTATGAAATCGTTGTGTAATATGTTCTTAGTTCGGGCCCCATACTAATCCTAGGTCGTAAGTGATACGGAGTAGGATTTCCCGTAACTTCGGTCTACGGACTTCGCGCTTAGAGAGTAGACAGACCCCCTGGAAAAAACGTATCATTTTCTGTTTATCCGAAACAAGGTAATTTTCTACGCCAGCGTGTCATCCGAATCCCTTGAGACGTATAAGGATGATTGAGTTACATTAAAAAAAACTTTTCGTGGAATAATGTCTATTTAGCCGGTGAATATAACTGGAGTGTTGTCTAAGTTTAAAATAAAAAATAAATTAGAATAACTTTATTTCAGACCTTGATCCATATGATGTTAGTACCTAATACACACTACTTATAAGCTATGTTAGTAACAAACGAAAAAAAAAAGGAAATATTAATTTATATATCTGTTGCACTCACCAGACGCACCGGGTACATGTACAAGTACCCAATGCGCCATAATGGTGCAGCACGGCTTATCACTAATGACCTTCAGAATGTCATTGCCGCTCCCACGCACTCTTACGTCACGTTTAAGAGAGGTGCTTTAAATATCCCATAACATTAACCATAGGTACGCAATACCCACCCTGGTTCTATAAAATTGAAATTACTGACGTCATTAAGAAGCCATTTAATTGCAGATCCAAAAGTAAATCGAGTTTGCAAACTCGAAATAGGAGAGAAAGAAAATACGTTACAGGATTGTTAATTTTTTTTTTTCCTTTTAGCACCATTCTACGAAGAAACGTAGGAGTATCCATGTATGGTGGTAGTTCCACCATCTCATCCAGTGTGGTGCCCACAGTGGTAGTAAGAGGCCACAGAGGATCCAGGGTCCTGGCTGCGAGGTGGTCAGGAGTCCTTGATGATGCTCCACTTGCTGTACTGGCTCTGGATACAAGGCCTCATGGTAAGCAAGGATACAGTTTTCATCTATGACCTTTATTATGTAAGATCAGGAAAATTAATTGTCAAGGAAATTGATTATCAATTTAAATGGTCCTTAGATTCAAATAAACACAACTGTCAGTGGCTTTAACACGTCAAATTGACATAAGTTGTTATATTGCTTAACAATTAATATTTCTGACTGTGTGTGTGTCTGTGTGCTCTGTGTGGGGGTGTGTGTGTCTGTGTGGGGGTGAGTCTGTGTGTGTGTGAACTTGTGTTTGTGCACTATCTTGCGCGATGGTAAGCGATGCTGCGGTCGACAATATGGTGCATGGTTACCTAGAAGTAACCTTTTCACTCGACACTTGAAGACTCCTATAGCTTTTGGCAGAATGGGGACGCCTATATAATAATCATCAGTAGGTGGAACAAGGCTGCCAATGATGATGATAGCTTTTGGAAAACATTTAGGGCTGATTTGTCGAACGCCAGATAATTTTATCCGTAGAATAATTTTGAATTTTTGACAATTCTTCCATACAAAACTGTCAGACGTCAATTTAATTCCACCAATCAAAATTATCTGTCGATTTAAAAATCAGCCCTTAGTCTATGAAATAAAACATAGATAGCTGATAAAACATAGGTACCTGAATCAAATCCCTGAGAACTCCTGTTAAGTACATCAATTAATAACAAGACCTTAAAATGCAAAGCTACTTAAACGTTAAATACATTGTAACCGAAACTTCATAAACAATTACGAACAAAATGTTAATTAAATTATTAAAATGATACGCTCTGTAATAGTTTATAAACTTTCTAATTCGATTAAAATTTAGATTGCGCTCCCCTCGGGACTTTCACGTTATTTGTGAATTATTTTCTAAAATAAGTGTCTTGAATTGAATAAGGTTTTTTATGAAAAAAATATGTAATATAACTACCAAAGCGTAGTTATTTAATAGCGCGTGGTAGTAAAAAAATACTCGTTTTACGAAATGAATATTTCTTTTTTGTATTGTTAATATTATCCTTTGATCTAAAAATAGGCTAGTAGTTGGTGTATGATAATATGCAAGCGTAATATTTAACATGAGTTACGTCAGTAACGGAAGAAGTAGCGTGGGAAGGGCTCCCACAAGGTGGCTTGTGAAGGCCGCAGGAACCCGTTGGATGCGAGAAGCACAAAACCGGTCGAAGTTGAGGAGCTTGGGGGAGGCCTATGTCCAGCAGTGGACGTCTTTCGGCTGAAATAATGACGTCAGTATCAGTATCTGGCTCTTGTGATACAGGACTTCCTAGTACAAGAGCCAGGGCTACACTGATGTTTGTGTTTTGAAGTGAAATAAACAAATTATTATTATTATTAGTATCGTACGACGATTTAAAAAAAAAAACATTTAGTAAATGGAACAGTGATGGCCTAGTACTGTTACAGTGGTAACACCCGCGACTTACGTGTCGTGTTCGAACACAGACAGGCACCTCACTATGTGTAATTATTTCATCACCTCTGCTCAAAAAAATGGGTACACTACGAAAATACGAAAAACTTTATTCCGAAAGTCACAAATACGAATTTCAAAATACCGATTTTCATAATTCCGAATGGTTTAAAATTCCTAATATCACACAACTCCGAATTATCACTCATGCTATTTTTATAATTCCAAAATTTTAATATTCCTAACGTTTATAATTACTATTCTGAAAATACCGGATTTCAATGAATAGACCGAAGAACAAAAAGTCCGACTTAATGATAATTCCGAACATCATAAATACGAATTCCGATTATTAAAATACCGATTAATTAGAATTCCGAAATACAAACGCCTTGTAAAACTGAATAGCAAGACAAATAAACACATATTTTTTATTTTGGTTTAAAGTAACCTAACCAAACCGAACCTCGGGGTGCCCTTCGCTCGCTCTTGCATCCTATGTCGACGGAGCCCCGCTTCGCGGGGCCCCTATTTCTGGGTAAAGGGTTTAAAGTAACCTAACCAAATCTAACCTCGGGGTGCCCTTCACTCGCTCTTGCATCCTATGTCGACGGAGCCCCGCTTCGCGGGGCCCCTATTTCTGGGTAAAGGGTTTAAAGTAACCTAACCAAACTGAACCTCGGGGTGCCCTTCGCTCACTCTTGCATCCTACGTCGCCTATCGACCGACCGCAACTATGCAACCGATGTCAATGATGATTTCCCATCCGCAAAAAAAAAACAAAAGGGTTTGTCCTATCGCGTGTAGGGAGAACTCGTTTGGCCTAGGCGAAACTAGTTCATCCTAAAATCGTTAAGAATAAGAAGTTACATTAAACGTAAATAAAGATTTTGAATTTATATACGTAACTGAATATTATACTAATTGAATCAGAATCCTAATTTTAGCAGGTTATTCGGGAAATTGAAAATCGGAATGTCGTGTTTCGGACCGAGAACCCATCGAGCATTTGATTCTTCGAACATATGAAAATCGGAAAACAAACAAATCGCATTTATAACTTTCGGTAAAATAAATTTCGTTATTTTTAATAATAGACATTATAATTCTTAGGTATTATGAAATTCGGACTTTTGAAAATCGGAACTTCGAAATTCGGAATAAAATATTTCGGAATATTTGGGTGTTCCCCAAAAAAATGTGAAAGAAAACGTCGCGGGGCATCTGGCATGTCCTAGAACTACAAAATTCGAAGACTTGTAACATCTACCAACCCGCACTGGGCTCGCATGGTGAATTATGGCCGACTCCCCTCTTTCATAGAGGAGGCCGGTGCTCCAACATTGAGAACTTTAGCTGATTATTATTTTATTATAAACAAGCTTCGGCCCGCGACTTCGTCCGCGACAAATTTGGCACCCAACCCACAGCGTCGCATCCTAACGACCATCTGCGCTATTACTTCGTTTTCTGGTATTTTTTCTTTTTGCTCTGTTTCTAAGTTTCGTAGCGTGATGTTAAATAGCCTCTAACCTTCCTCAAAAATCGGGCTATTAAATGCAAAAAGATTTTTTCAACTATGAATAGTGAGAGACACTTTCTTCTTTTTTTTTACAGGAGACTCAGATTCAAGTCGAAGTGAAGATGAAATACAGGAGACTGAACTTACGAGAAACGAATTAGAAACACACACTTAACAGTTTATAAAATAGTCTTTATGTTTTAAGGAATACGGTCTATATTGCGTGTTTTATAAAGGCTTTAGAAGTGTATACAGGATAACACGAACTATATACAGGGTGATGGGACAACGATGCGCAACCTGTTACCATGAATTCAGTACGTGATTCTGAACCCCGACGCGTTCAATTCAATTCATTTCATTTATTGCATCAAATATGGGCAGATGAAGTTGAAATTATAGTTATAGTCGGAAATTATAGTCGGTTATTAAACAAAAATTTGCTCTGCCATAGGTACAGACGCCAAGCACATCAAGCTACTACAATCTGTCAAACTTCATTGATAGATTTTCAACTTTATCGCTAAAGCTTAAGGTTCAAAGTTAATTGGGAAAATTTGACAGTTTCGGGTAGCTTGATGTGCTGGCGTCTGTACATTTTGACCGCATACATATACCGCATATGTATCGCATTTTTCTATGAAGCAGTAAATAATTTTTGATACCTGACGAAAAATGTCTCTTGCCAACCTGTATATTATTTAAAAAATAGGCTTCCTGGTATTTTCAAACAAAAAAATAAGCCTTATAAAACCATCAGAAGAGAAAATGAAAATCAAAATATAATTAATCATACCTAAATATTTATTGAATGAAAGCAACCCCTCGTGTTATGGTAAGGGTTCGAGAATAATGACTGAGATAGCACACATTATGATAAATCGTGAGAGATTTACTATCGTGAGGAAATTTACTGCATCATGCACTTGCAGGACTCACGTATGGCGATTTTTCATGAGCTCACTGTGGTCTTTCGGATATATTTTACGGACAAATTATAGTGGGATTTGAGTCCATTTGGGAATACCCACTTAAAGTTGGGAAGCTTGGCAAAGTTAAAGAGATTTCTATTTTGAATTAAAGGCGCAGTTTTATCATTTTGGAAATAATTTATTTTAATTGAATTGAAACGGAAATACAAAACGGTGAAGGAAAACATCGTGAGGAAACCGGCATGTTCTAGATCCAAAAAAATCAAAGACATGTGACATTCACCAACCCGTACTGGGCTCGCGTGGTGGATTATGGCACACTCCCTCTCACAGAGAGGAGGCCCGTGTCCCAGCAGTGGGAAACGTTATAGGCTGATTATTAAATTTATTGAGGCTTGTTTTAAACACTTAATATAAAATAAAAAAAGAATAATATAATAAATAGCAAGTACTGTCTTACATAATTCTCGTTCAAGACTTTTTCAGCTTCGAAATAAAAAGCGATCACTTGCCTTGCCAAGCTTAGCAGTACCGATCATCATAAAAGCCACAGAGTCGTATAAATGGCAAGAACTACTGGCTGTTTAGCATTGATATACTGGATGATTACTCGTATAATATGGAAAGCACTACTCTATTCCAAAGTGGATACTTACCAAGAATATTACTGACTAAGACAGCTGATCGTCAAAGTGTAACAGTCACGTTATAATATTATAACTAAAATCGCAGTACGTGAGCTCATATAGAATATGATACGCCATAATATATCTAGCATAATAAATCGCTCGCATTTATCACACTGAACAATGCCTTAGTAACGTGACGTAATTTTTGTGTCTTATTGAATTTCATATGAATGATTATCTTGTATTACACCTAATGTATAGTGTCACAGAATTATTTTAAAATTATGATTCAAAATGATATAATAATATGATTCGAGATTTATGAAAATTTTAGGTTCATAATTTGAAATGAGGGGATTCGGTTCTTGAAAAAGTTTGAATTCAAATTTGTGAAAATATTTTTTGGTGTCACAATTCGATATTATAATTTTATATAAGTTTTATAATTTATGAATTACATTTTCAAAAGAGACATATTAAATGTATAAATGCGATGTAGGTATGCATGACTCAGTATTATTTTCATAGTGATAAAATATTTACTTGGATTTTGTATATAAAATAATTTTATGTGTCTTTAATAGGATTGCGTAGAAATGTTTGTTTTCATGCTAATTTTATTGATATTGCTAGTAATTAATAAATAGAAGCTCTTTAAATTTCATCACAAACATTAAATAATACAATGTTTAGGTTTTTATAGAGCAATACATTATTAAAATCACGATTCTGAATTAACAAGAGATTATTATTATGTAAGTACAGTCACGAGCAAAATTATGTATACACTTGGCTTTATTCAAAGTCGATTTTCTCCTTTATTTTTCAATTAAATTTTATGTTAGTAGGAACATAGTATTTTCGAACCCATAGGTATATAGAACGTGTCGTATTTCAACGTTGCATTCGTTATTTCGTGATCGTAATTTAAAGTTGCCAAGTGTTGACATATTGGTGCTCGTGACTGTACCTAATCATTTGTTAATTCGCATTAAAATTGGGAACAAAAATATACTAGCAGATATCAAAACTGCTGATTATTTTATCGTAATTACGATATTAATCTGATGTAGAGAGTTGTTCAGTTTGAAGTACATATGATAAGTACCCTTAAATATGACCACACATTTCTAATACACGCTGTATTTATACCAACGTAATTTAAAGTTATTAAAAACTGACGAAATATCATTCATTGTACGAAAGAGCGTTAGAGTCTACCAAAAATTTAATATAACATTTAATATTAAATAATATGTGAAATAATTTAGCTGCCATATTTACATATACGGGTATTAAAATGTAGATATCTTAGTGAATTCTACCATAAATATTATATCGCATAATTTTATGTATTTAGTTGAAATAGTTTGGTAGTCACATCTCACCGATTTTATTAGTGTTTTGTTAAAAGTTTGGCATGTTTTGGCATTTACTGCATAATATTTATCAAGTGATAGAACCCTTTCTGAATTTACTAGCGACCAGCCCCTGTTTCATACGGTTTTTAGAACTTCGAGATTTCTTTATTACAATGTTAGTTTCATATCCCCTCAACGACCCCGCCGTGCCTCGGAAAGCACGTTAAACCGTTGGTCCCAGCTGTCATTCGTGGATCTTTGACAGTCGTTACGGGTCGCCAGAAGCCCGAAAATCTGACAACCAGTCTTACCAAGAGGTATTGTATTACCCAGTTACTGGGTTGTGGATGTCAGATGGGCAGTCACTCCATGTAAAATACTGGTATTCAGCTGCATCCGGTTAGACTGGAAGCCGACCCCAACGTAGTTGGGAAAAGGCTAGGCAGATGATGATGATGTTAGTTTCATATCAATGTATCTCATCTGGAATAAATTCCCTAACTGATGAGTTTATTCCATATGAGATACATAACGAGATGCGTAAACCGTATCAAAATCCGTTGCGTATTTTAGAAGAGCAATGCTGTCACACTGCAGACAGGAAAGGTGACGAAAAGTTTAATATATACCTAATATACCTAGAGATCAAGTTACAAATTATATTTTAATCGCACCTTTCCAACTTAATTGATTTCTTTGCTCTTCCTCTTATTCTTATAGCCTTCCACATTCATACTCGAAACTTTCCTCACTAACCTAACTATCTAAACGAAACTAAAAATTGAACTCGTAAAATACTAATTGTACAGTTAATAATTTATTCGTGACATCCCTAGTTTGAAACGACTAACAACGGACGCGGACGTTAACTACGAAATCGAAGTGTCGCAACTGTGAACCAGAGTATCAATTTGCTTAACAAATAAAGTAGCCGACTGAGCGATAACTGACACTCGATTGACTGTCTGTATCAAAGTGCGAGGGAGAAGACAGATCAGATACGTTGTATCCTACCTGTCTTCTCTCTCGCTCTTTAAATTAGGGCGTTAATAGACGTGCCGTGTATTTACGTAGTCAATCGCTGCTAGAACTGCTTCTGACTAGACTGAAAGTATTGCTGCCTTTTACTATTAGATAGATTTCTAAAGGGACGGATTCTATTTAGCCATCAAACCGTCTAAGAGGGATCCTGTATAAATTCTCTAGGTCTTTTGTCTGCAGTGTCATTACTTTAGTAGGTACTGTTGTATGTATACGATCATTACCTATTGCTAAAACATGAATGCTAAAACGTGCCATACTTTTCTTTGTAATTATTTTGTTTAGATCCTTTATTATGTAGATGTAAGATTACAGTTTATATTATAAGACCAAAGAATAATAACAAAGAATGTTTATGTTATTATCTGGAGACACAATAGTTTTGTCATTTGTTTTCCCAATTGTTTCCAAAATAATAGGTAATTTATTCGTTTTGGCATGGTTCAACTACCTTGTTACTATGTAACAATGATTATTTTGTTATCCATGATAAAAATTGATTGCCTAAAACTGACCGATAAAATTCACTAGACATCTGATAAGGTAATAAAATGCCAAACAATTCTGATTTAGTGTCTCCAGACTTAAAACTTTACCACAGAGCTTTGAAAAGATAGAGATGCCCATTGGTTTTTGGACATCTTATTTCAATATCTACTTAAAGGATAGTTAAAAGATATTTCAGGACGAAAATCGAATTAGTTTTACTGCTATGAATTAGGAACTAGGATTTCGATTATGGTTCGTGGACGGGGGGTGGGTTACATATTGAGACCCCTCCGTGCCTCGGAAAGCACGTTAAGCCGTTGGTCCCGGCTGCCATTCGTATAGTAGATCTTTGAGAGTCGCTACGGGTATTCAGAAGCCCAAAAGACTGACAACCAGTCTTACCAAGGGGTATCGTATCGTTACCCAGTAACTGGGTTGTGGAGGCCAGATACCCAGTCGCTCCATGTAAAATAATGGTATTAGGAAGCTGACCCAAACATAATTGGGTAAAGGCGAGGCAGATTGAGCTCTAGCACATTAAAATGGCATTTGTAGAGATCAAATCATTCATTTAGGCTGCACGGTGTTCGGATAAATAAGACTTCTCTAACTTTTTAAACGCTCTGTAAACTTACCGAATGAAAACAATATCAAATGTATACGTTTTAGTATTACATTGTACAGAAAATAAAGAAATATAAAGTTTATATTTTATCGTTTGCTTTTATTTTAAACCTGACATCGCTGGTAATATTATATGGAATCCATGTTTCATACAGTAAAGGAGTATTTAATTTGTCTGTTTATTGCAAAATATTGTTGGAGGTATATTTTTTCAGCTTTTTATTGATTTTTGACTATCATAACTGCTTGCCCATAACCTACAAGACCTGATGGAATGTACCTTAATTTCTTTAAATTGAATCATAGCAATGCTGCATTGTAGCAGAAAGAAGTGGAATACTTCTAGGTGGTGTAATAATTTCAAAACGTTTTCCTTCTTCGTGTCGCTGGCACGACAGTATTTCAGATCTTGTTGGGCAAAAAATTCGCCACTTCCATGTCGTCGTCGTTAGGAGCACCAAGGTCACTTTGACTGCATGTTTTGAGGCACAGAGGGCAGGATAGGAGGTGAAACATAGTTTGCGACATAGCTCCAAATCCACACCCCGCTCCTATTTCATCGAGGCCCACATTACCAGGTTGAATAGGCTCAAAAACTTAAGGAAGACAACGCTTTTAAATAAAGCATTTTTTATCCCACACAATTTTCTACAAACAGAGTCCCTTTAAAATTTGTCAAGGCATCTTCTGGGCACGCTCGTTCCATCATAGACCTCATCCATCGCTTTCCATCAGGCGTGATCGAGTTCAAGAGCGGGCCCATTTAGCAATAAAAAAAATCCCTTTCGCAAACAAATCCGCAAACAAAAGGCTAGTCTTCTCTTATTATTCAAGCAGCATCTGTAAAATGACATTACAAATCGTGGGGAGACATGTTCTCGGAACAATGATATCTATGCTTCTAAGCGGATTGTGAGGCGACGAACTCAAGTATTACAGAAATATACGAGATAATGGGTTCTTCGTCTTTTAAGAGAAAATTAGGAATTTATGGTATGACTGTTGACATTATGAAAGTATTTAAATCGGGGTGGTTCGGAGTTAGGATGACATTTCAAAGATTCTTTCTGCAAGTCGTTGTGGGCTTAAACCCGCCGATCCACAGCAGCCCACGGCTAAGCTACACACGTGTGCTTATCTTCGCTTTGTAAGAAAATAAAGGTGGGAGAGCGTCCACTGCGACCCACGCCTCGTAAGAATGCGTGGCTGGTAAACAACCACGAAACCCACGTGACCCACGCAGGTGACATGGAAAACATAGCCGTGCGCACATTCCTACGTAGCAGTGGACTGTCGACTTTAATTATGGTATATTTTAAAGGACGGAACGGGACGGGAACGGGCTGTGTTTGGAGTCTCTCTGAGGGATCGAATTCGCAACTAGGTGGTCTGACAGAGAACCAAAGTCGACATAGCTCACAGAATAAGCAAGCTGAAGTGGCAATGGGCCGGCCATATTACATATTAGTAGTAGAAGAAGTAGACTTTCGGGTAGTCAGAAGCCCGAAAGTCTAACAACCAGTCTTACCAAGGGGTATCGTATTACCCGGTAACTGGGTTGTGGAGGTCAGACAGGCAGTCGCTCTATGTAAAATACTGGTATTCAGCTGCATCCGGTTAGACTGGAAGTCGACCCCAACATAGTTGGGAAAAGGCTAGGCAAATTATATATTATTTTTATTATTGTGGTATGACCGATGACCACTGGGGTAGACGACGTGTTCTTGAGTGGAGACCGCGAATCGGCAAACGTAGAGACTTTTTGTAACATCCTCTGAACCTGTGTTATGCAAATAAATGATTTGATTTGATTTGATAGGATAGGACGCACTCAGGCTAGGTGGCGTGACGATCTTTGCAGGGTGGCTGGTAGCAGCTGGATGAGAGTTGCTGAGAATCAAGTTTAATGGCATACAAATTGAAGATGCCTTATCCAGTGGACTGCTGTAGGCTATTGATGAAGGTTTGAAATCACCAACACGCAGCAAGTGTAGTGATTAATGCTCAGACCCAGTAACACCTTGCTGACTGGCAAATATTTGTATAGGGCAGGACCTATTCTTAAGTTCGTGCTGGCACAAGAGCAGGAGATTGCAAGGCCTGTTTAGCGGTTTACAGGATAACCAAGAACAGTATTCGTAACAATATAAATATTATTATGATTAATCACACTATCACACTAATATTTTAAAGGCGAAAGTTTGTGAGGGGGTGTGTGTATGTGTTTATATGTTTGTTACTTCTTCACGCTCAAACGGCTAGACCCATTTTGATAAAATTTTGTATGGATGTAGCTGAACCCTAGATTAACATACAGGCTACTTTGTATCCCGATATTTCCACGGGTTCGACATTTACGGGGTGAAACCGCGGGGCGCAGCTAGTATATTAATATACATATTTTGATTTAAAAATGTGTCCGTGTAATGTCTTACCAGAGGGCCATTTCTCGTAATTTTAAGAACGTTCACAGTCTGATCTCAGTCTCAATCTGTCAGAAATACCTCTAGTTTCCCTACATTTTGACAAGTTTGTTGCTGAGATGAGACTGCGACTAGATTTTGAACGTTTTAAATTATGAGAATTGGCCTTCAGTTCTACTTCATAGGAACTTACTACGCTTTGGAAAGGGCAACTAGCTTCATCTTTCTAACTGCCCGACCCTTACAATTCAAAAATGGTTTAATTTAAATAAATGTTTTGAGTTGAGTTGAGATAACTTGTCAATGAAACAAGTTTTCCCGTTACCTACCTATACCCCTACTTATGCACCACATAAGTATGGGAGTATGTTCTTGGCAACCGCCCACAGTCGTAATATACTGATGTGGCTTGAAGATACTCGTACTAGGTTAGTCTAATGGTCGACAGAACCGTAAACCAGTAAAATGGTTATAGTCACTGATCGTTACTTTTATCGGGATGACTTATCGTATTTTAGAAATATAGTTCTCATGAGGCAATATTATAGTCAAGAAGTAAGTAGTGCATCACAAAAACAGACAAAAAAATGTAGATATGTTCAAAAAAAAAATTTTGACAACGTTTTTAATGACCTACTTCCATTGTGACCTTGTCCAGTTTTCATAACTATCCGTTATTTTGTACTTTGTAGCCTTTGCTACAAAACAAAAGATGAACAGATGGCCGATGGGGCCGAAAGGTTCTGGAGTGGCGACCACGTACCGGAAGACGTAGCGTTGGAAGGCCTCCCACAAGGTGGACCGACGACCTTGTGAAGGCCGCAGGAACCCGTTGGATGCGAGAAGCACAGAACCGGTCGAAGTGGAAGTGCTTGGGGGAGGCCTATGTCCAGCAGTGGACGTCTTTTGGCTGAAATGATGATGATTCAACTTGGAGGCAAAATACTAGGTTAGCGGATCGTTTCAATGAAATGAAATTCCAAAAATGCAAAATCCATTCGCCCACTCGTATAATTTCACACAATCGATCATTCTAATCGATTTGTTCTGTACGAATACACTGGCTGTTAGCGAAGTGCCAATATCAATTCCACCAAAAATAGTTAAGGTTCAACAACCGCTGAGGACGGCCATCTTGTAAAATTATCTCTATTCTTTTTGTCATTGGCTTGAACTTTTTTCCAGTATATATCATTCCATTTTCGCATTTAAAATGATAAAAACTTTATTTTCTTGGACATTTTAGTAATTTGTTGAAGAATCGGCGTGTGACCAGATTGTAAATGTGTTATGAATAAGTTAATAAAATTGTCACTTTATTTTCATTACCATTGGAGAAATTGATGTCCATTTTCCAAATCTATATCTTCTTCTATACATATAATAAATCTGTAGACGAGGCGTTTCTGTACATTGAAAATATTTCCAAAAACAGATGCCATTTCATAAATTTTTGGAATGTTTGTCTGTCTGTATGCTGCATGCTTGCTGCGTAAGGGTAGACCCGTTTTTATCAAACGGTTTTATTTAGCTTGCCCTGTTTTTTATTCATTTATTTGGGGCAAATTTAGTACTTCAAATTTTACGCCCTTCCTGTTGGCAGATTGATCTGATATTTGGTACACACCTTAAGTTTTGATGACAATACAATTTAATTTCATCAGTAAAGCAAACTGATCATTATATCAAATAAAATTATAGATCCAGTTATTATATCTTGTAAATATAAAACATTTTGTAATTATATCATAAATTACTCACCTAATAAAACACCCATCAATCTTTAAATCCAGATTGTACCCCAATATTTTATTAAGAAAATCGCCTGATCCCATGAGATTATACTTGGACTTAATTGGGTTCAGATCCAGAGAGTTCCTTTTAAAACATGCTGAAAACCTATATAAATCCTCGCTCTCTAATCCTCCTCTATTTGCAATTCCGCAGCATTGTACCTAAACATCCTATGTTTTCAAAAAAGGACTAATCCAGCTTATCCACCTACCCAAATTCACGTTCACGTCAATTTTTTTTTCATCAAACCCATACGTGTGGTATCTATGTCTTCAAAAATGATATTGAGGTTTCTAATATAATTTTTTTCTAAACTGAATAGTTTGCGCGAGAGACACTTCCAAAGTGGTAAAATGTGTGTCCCCCCCCTGTAACTTCTAAAATAAGAGAATGTTAAAACTGAAAAAAATATATGATGTACATTATCCATGTAAACTTCCACCGAAAATTGGTTTAAACGAGATCTAGTAAGTAGTTTTTTTTTAATACGTCATTAATTATAAACCGCAATTTACCTTTCATTCAATCAACTCAAACATAAAAAAAAAAAAAAAAAAATTCATAAACATAAACCGATGAAAATTTAAAAACATTATGATGGTACGGAACCCGCGGTGCGCGAGTCCGACTCGCTCTTGCCCGGTTTTTTTTACTTGGTAATCAAAAGAAAAGCGCGCGTCGCTTCGTCAGTAAAAAAATACTGTATCTAATTAGTTTCAATAACCTCGGTTAGTCTAGGAACCGTAAACCGGCAACAATATAGGAAAGGAACGTACCCACGTCTAAGTGTGCCTCGTAAAACGGAGTAACTGTTTGGAGCGCACTGGAATGTTATGTGGTCGAATACATTGTGTTTTAGATAGAAATCTATGATGTGTATTGAAATAGGGAAGATGTTATGTGCAGCTGTGAATTTTATAGAGCACCAGGGGGCCTAATAAGGTCAATTTGGCAGAATCATAAAAGGATAACATTATGAATTATAACAGTTAACTTTTAAGTTAACTGTTATAATTCATAAGGCCTTTTTAGGCCCCCCTGATAGGAATGTAGTAGGGTTCCTTGTAAGAACTACGGAACCCTAAAAAATACCAACTAACTAATAATTATAACTATCAAGTATAATAATAATATTTACGGTGCATTAATATACCCTGGAACCGCCCGAAGATAAGATCTGAAACTGTAAACTGAAAACCCTACTAAAATTAATAACACAATTGTCCTCATTAACCCTCTGCGTTGTATGTAACAGAATAGAATACTCTTATAACAGACCTCTATATAACTGGAGAACGCAACAATAAGAAGATTCGATTATGAAAAGTAATGCAGAAATAAAACTTAATAATTTAAAGATTAATAAAGATAAAGTAATTTTATTTGTCTGAACATACGTATACACACAAATTAAGCTTGCGGGATGTCACAATATTGATATTTCGTACATGTTTCATCCGTAAGGCATACAAATTTATAAAATTTACAAAAAATTACAAAATAAAGACTAAATTACTAAAGGCAGTTCAATCAAGGTACAAAATAGTCAGTAATAAAAATTGATGTGATTAAAATAAATTAATCATAAAATGTCACAAAATTTTTAATATTTAAAAAAAAAATAAAAAAAAATGTCAAAGCAATTTAATATTAAATAAGCTTTCCTTCATTTCTCATCACAATTCTTTCTTATTTATTTGAAACATACATGATAGTGGGTGCCAGTAAAACTTGCATTCAAATCAAAAACAAATCAAATAATTTATTTCTTTGCAAACATGGGTATAGTAATAGGGGTTTTTATAATAAAGTTCTCCATATTTTACCGTCACATGGGCATGCAAAGTTTTGTAATTCCAAGGAATTCAAAGCATGCACAACTTTTTGCAAAGATAAATTAATTACACTCATAAGGCAAGACCATAATTGCAACGAATGGTTAGCTTTTGCCATTTAACGATAGGCACTGCACTCTTTTGATAATTAGTTCAAAAAATATTTAAAGATGACTGTATTCAATGGTACGTAAATATTTTAGCATTTAAGAAAATGAGCCTTCGTTGTCTTTCCTACTTTTAAAACATAAACTGGGGGCAGATATATACGCAACGACTAAGTAGGAGCCGTAAAACTGAGCAATAGTTCGTTTAGATACGTCGATGGGACGGGGTGAGTCGCGGGAACAAGAAAAAATCGCGGGCAGAAGCTAGTATGTAATATTTACTTACTTAATAAAATTAATCAATCTATCTAAAACATACAACATATCACACAACAAAGCAATACTCAGCCACAACCCGAAAAACAGACAAAACACATAAAGACACACAAAAACTAATTTCATTCCTACATCTTTTGGCAGCCACTGTCGAGAAAAAAACAATATCTTTCTTTTATGCTTTCACGAAACTCCTCCGAACGGCAGTTAGCGCCGTATTTCTTAAACTTAAGAACCCCACGCAAGTCTAGATTGTCATAAGCCTTCACCCGTCACAGAATAGGCTTTGCTGTTAACATACAAAGTAACTATTCCCCCAGCAAAGATGAGACCGGTTTACGACTGAATAAACAATATTAATATAAGCATACATAAGCTTTGCCATTCTTAGCTCATAAAAAAGGGATATTTCCCTACTAAACCATTCCATAAACACAAAGTCTCAGCTTGATATTTTTGCTGTCAACGCCGCCCTTATTTCTCACCCCATTCAGTTCTGTTTCCTTTGTTTCGGGTGTAACTCTTAATTCTGCTATAAAAGTATAGCGCACTTTAGTTTATTGCAATCTAAAGTTAATAAGAGTGGGGTGGCTGCCTTTTTGGGGATTATATAATGGGCATTTTTAATCCCTGTGTAACAATGGAGGTAATCCTCTGAAGATGGCGGTACTTAAGGAAAGTATCGAATTAAGAATTTCCTGGTATATTACGCGTTTCAAGCCATTTTCATGATTTTTCATTTGAAGGTGATAACGTTTCAGTGAAATGTACGACGCAATATTTGGAAAGAAATAGGAATAAGAATTTCATACTCTATAAAAGTATATTTACAGGTTGGCAAAGGACGTGGACGCGCAATCTGTTACCAAGGATTCAGTACGTGATTCTATATTATAGAAGTATGAGGAACAGGGTGTAAAGTTCATTCATACTCTATAGAGTATGAGTGAGTAGAGTGTGAGTGAAGGGAGGATCCTCCGACCGGGTGTTCTGTCTGGAGGACAACTGCCCGATGATTCATATCGGGCCGTTGTATAATGCTAGTTGCGCGGTAAACTCCGCTTGCAAGATGCAGGATTTTGCGTGACGTCAGTATGACGCGTTGTTCGCATGTGGCGTTGTAGATACCACTACAATTCTGAACCTGATTCTGAACGACGAAAATTTTCAACGCAGGGGAGTTGAAATGTCAACGCAGTGTGGTTCAGAATCATGTACTAACTTACATGGTTACAGTTTACCGCCGTGTCTAAATCAAAGAAAGCATATAAGTTCAGTGTCCCACTAGATATAATAAATCGTAATAATATCCTTTAACGATAACTTATTTGAGAAAATAAAGAAAGTTTGTCTACATCCACTAACATTTGGTACATTTTGTAAAGCCGATTACAGACCCCAAAAACGAAAAAAAAACGTTGATAGGAATATTCATATTTCTAATTGTCTTCAACCTTTGCCACACAAAAACCGTACCTATACAAAAATTGAAACAGAACTATAAAATCGGTCTAAAGTCTCTAAAACGTGCTACGGAGTATCGTGTAGAGGAGTATAGGGTAGTTCTTCAGGAATCCTACCAAAGATTGGGTTTCGTTTTGCGTAATTGCCGCGATTTTCGCTCCGCACATGCCATCAAAATTATATTTAATGCACTTGTACAGTCACGAGCACTAATATGTCAACACTTGGTAACTTTCAATTGCGATTTTTTCGTGAAATAACGAATGCAACCTTGAAATACGATACTTTATTTTAACCTATGGGTTCGAAAATACTATGTTCGCAATAACATAAAATTTCATTCAAAATTAAAGGAGAAAATCGCCTTTGTATAAAGCCAAGTGTATACATACTTTTGCTCGTGACTGTACGTAGCAAATTGGAATCTAGCTCCTGCGTGTGGAATCCACACGAAAGTACCTACGTGCTTATACTGGAAAAGGTACAAAAAGCGTTCCTTAGGTTTATCTATAAGCGTAAACACGGCTATTACCCTTACCTCTATCCGACTAAATTTCTACTGGGATGCCTCGGATATAACTCGTTAGAGGTAAGGCGAGCAAAAGACCAGCTCACCATAGCCTGTAAGACGCTCCGTGGCACTATTGACGCGCCTGATTTACATGTTGTGCTGGCTCGCTTCTTTGTGCCAGATAACTACTGCCGCGGCAGAAAGCACAGGCTGTTTGCTGTGCCTCCATGTCGCACAGTTGCGCGTGCTAAGTCCCCAGTACCACGTACTGTGGCCGCACTTACTGATCTCTTGGACTCTAATCCAACAAACGATCTGTTTGCGGACGAATGGACGAAGATTTTGTCGGCATGTCAGGAGTACTGTGAGAGGGATGTATGAAAGTGTTGTTAACTTTTTACTTGTTTTTATATTCAATGTTTTATGTGTATGTGTAAATTGTCTTTAATTCCTGTAATTGGTTGTAAACCGTTTTAATTAAAGAATAAATAAATAAATTCAGGGACAAAATTTTCGATGTCTGTGGGTATATTTCTGTAACCAACTAACAAAACGGCATGTAATATTTTTGTTTGTATAGTTTAGCTTTATCCCTTACTGGGACAAATGATTTTTTTTTTAATAATTGCTGTCTAAGTACAAAATAAAAATATTTGGAGTTCGTTCTTCTGATTCATATAGCGCGTCCGTTTGCCATTTTCCGGAACAAAATGGTCGATGTCGCATTTTCCCTTTGATACATCAATATAAATTATAATTATATCGAAAGGAAATGAATTGTCCTCTTACAAAAAAAAAATGTGTATTAGTTATAACTACGTTAGTCTGTTTATAAATAAGTAAATAAGAAGTGTCCGGCGTATAATACTGATTAATGTGGCGTAAGCTGCGCTTGACCGTACTTGGTCGGGTAATAATAATGAGAGTCTGGCTTCCCGCGCGGGGGGAAGCCAGTCGCGCAACGGACGACCTGGAAGGTGGATGTGCGGCTGGTTGGCTTAGATCCCGGTGTTACGAAGGAAAATACCTGATTCATCTGTGTTTGGTTCAGGTGGCATCCTGATTACAATGCCTACTTTATAAAATTTATTTTATTGTTTTAAAACTTCAATCTGTGTTTCGTGTGATGCTTTTGGGTTATAGATTCGTGTAGAAAAATGAAAATAATGAAGTCTGTATGTATGATGAGTTATGCATGATTGTAGGCAAAATCCTGATTCATCTGTGCCTGATTCGTATGGTCAAAAGCCCAAATGAATAAAAAAAAAATTTGTTTTTCCCCTCTCCAGCACGAAAGGAGCGCTTTTGTTGCGTAGTTCTACTTGTCCAATTTTTTACCGTGTAAAAGTCAGTAGTTTTAGTCTTATTTATTATTATTTACTTAGCTATAACCTTTTGAATAATTAAAAAATGACAGGAGTATAATCTTGTTCTAAATATGACACTTTTGATATGTCTTAGTCCTATTTAAGATTTAATAATTATTGTTTAGAATTTACATTCATAACTAACGGTGTATATAATACTTTTTATTTCTGTTTCTGATTCATCTGTAACAAATTCTGATTCATCTGGGCACAAAATCAATATCTTGAAAACTACTTTATAAAAATGAGTCCCTCATTCAAATATATGTTATTTGGTATACCTATTTTCATATGCACATGTGTTAAAGAGCTAAAAGTGAAATTAAATTTTGGCCATATGGATCAGTCAAAGAATCAAATTTCGAAGAACTACCCTATAACGAACAGAGGAGTAACGTACAGGGGAGTTTAAATAAAAACATGGGCTCGAGAGCCTCCGCGGTTGTGGAAGTTTGGACGGAAGCCAAATTTCATCTTATAAGCTCATTTCACTTGATTACTTCGTTGCTGAACCAAAAGAGATATCATTTTAATGTCGTAATAGATGTTTTACTTGGTAACTGTAACGTGCAAGTTTTTGATGTAGGAATATTGATGAGGGAAACTTTGAAACTCCTTCTACGTTTTAGAATTTGCCAGCCAGGATTTAATATTAAACGAAATACGAGTTAATCTTGATTTAATGTTAATTCCATATTACCTAAGGCAGTCGAGCTGCCTATAAATTCTGTTCTGGACACCAGAGTAATTACATCTACTGGGTATATTTAAACATATTTTGGGCAATGCTCTCGTTGCCGTAAATTTGACTAACGGGTGTAAAAACACCCTAAATGAAACCGAGAGTCAATTGTTCTTCCCCCTATTATGTCCATATCAGACCGGAATAACTCGACCGTAGAGAGACGGCTTAACGGTTTCATCTTCTGGTTACGGAGATATTGAAGGTTTATGTTAAGTTCTAAATGTTCTCTCCCACAATTCTAATACCATTGCATGCACCCATAAGCACAATGTTTTATCATAATCAGCCTATAATCTTCCTTCTGCTGGGGCACAGGCCTCCTCTCTTTGAGAGGGAGCAGGCCGTAATCCACCACGCGGACCCGGTGCAGGTTGGTAGATTGAACAAACACATCGTGAGGAAGCCGGCACAATATTTTGCGTGCGTTTGATTGCGCACTACCGCAAACAGCGAAGTTTCACAACGAAAAATTCAAGTTGTTTCCCAGTAATTACTTTAGTACAAAGTTACTTAGTTTGATGTAAAGACGCCAGCACATCAAGCTACCCGAAACTGTCAAATTTTTCCAATCAACTTTGAACCTTATGCTTTAGTGATAAAGATGAAAACCTATTAAAGAAATTTGACAGATTGGTAGATTGATGTGCTGGCGTCTATACAGAATGCGTAGTCGTAGATGACGGCTTTGTGTTAGGTGTTATTAAAATCAAAAAGTCATTTATTAAAATGAGGCTGCAAATCAGCACTTTTCGAATGTCAAAATGACATAACACAGTTCCTAACAACGTTCGCCTTTCACCGCTTCCACAGACTAAGAAGAGAAGTTAATATATTCAAATAGGTACGTACCACAGTTGTCGGGTATTAATGCGGGTTGATTTTACATGGAGTGATTGCCTATCTGACCTCCACAACCCAGTTACTGGGTAATACGATACCCCTTGGTAAGACTGGTTGTCAGACTTTCGGGCTTCTGACGACTGTCAAAGATCCACGAATGACAGCCGGGACCAAGGCACGGAGGGGTCTTGGTCGAAGATGATCACCCATCCACGGACCAACCGCGGCAAGCAGCGGCGGTGGATAATAGTAGGTAAGTATGCAAAGTAATTAACATTACGAGACAGAACATTACATTTAATTATTTGCCTTATGTCAGCTAGCCATGCCAATATCAACAATTACAATAATTGCAGCCTGTATGTACGAATTGGTAAGACAAGAAGATATAGGTACTCGTACGTCAGAACATACGTAGATACATAATGCGTCTTAAACATGAAGAAGAACTCTGAAAAGCATGACGAAGAAGAGAGTCCTTTCCAACAAATATTTAATGGTCTAAAATTTGTAATGTAATTTGGAATTTGTATTGTAAAATTTGTTGTTAATATGTTGACATGCATGTAAACTCACTAGTACCTACATTTTATTGTACGCCCTAAGGGCAGGACATAGCTGTTCGCAAAACACAAAATTAACACCAGTTGTATTACCTATGTACACTTACCTATGATCCACAATAAAGATGAATTGAATAAAAAAAAATTGAGAAGTGTAAGTACTTACTAAAATATCGTTACACGTGGATACTCTTTTAATAATTAACTTTGTTTCAGGCGACAAATGAACATAAACTTACTTAGGTAGATATCAGTCTAACAATTATTTACTTTAATCCAAGAAAAATGTCCTCGAGTAAATATTACAAACACAACAAACAACACATAAAAAACTTTTCTGTGTCATTTATTAAAACACAGACAAAAAATGTTTACATTTTCACACATTACATGTATGTATATTATTTACACCTTAGAGTATTTCTGACTCCTAGTTAAGAAGTGGCGACCACAAAGAAGCCTCAATAATTCCTTTCTTCGTGTTTTTCACAAACATTATTTTATTACAACGCTTTTCTCTGACTGCCTATGTACTCCATTTTACTTTTTTTTTTAGCTAGACCACAAAAAGAATAACTGTAATCACAAACGAAAAGGCTGTGTTTAGTTGAGAAAAGGAAACGTTTCTATTCAAACCTTTGCGGAATCATTTGTATGGTATTACCTACTGGACGTCTAAGGCCAGATTCACATTTGGCGGTTTAACCGCTGCGGATCACAGGCGCTGTTTAAAAAGGCTTCATGAGTGCTGCGGGCAAAACGCACTGTTTAAAACGTCAAACATCATGAGTTTTTTTTTTTAGTGCAAAGCAAATTAAATGAATAAAGAACTTGTAAAATTTTATTTGCGATATCATATGTAATCAGTCTTGTAGGAAATGAAATTATTGGCCTGCTTATTTCTTTCGTGCATAGAACCTTTCATAGCCAAACTGACTTCTCAAATTTTCATCTACTTTATTATTTTAACTCGCGGTCTTAATAGTTTATTTATTTTCACCAATTCAATTCTTGGCCCTTTTTTGTTTCTTATTTATATTAATGACTTGCCTTACCTTTTAAAAGACAATCACGACGTCCGCGTCGTCGAATACTTCGTGGGCAGGGGGGGGTGGCGGGTAGGTATATTATTAATATAATCATAATTTAATAATTTTCTACCAAGCCTACGTCCATCAACAGTGTAGTTCACCCAAACTGAATCAGTTTATCAGTGCAAGAGGAAAGCGATAACGCTGGGAAGTGGGGGCAAAATATGAATTTCAGTTGGCCGCGTGCTTGACCTGTTTCCGTCCGTCACTCCGCAAGTACAGTCCGTTCACAGATTATTTTACCTCTGACAGCAGTAACCTAACAGCAGCCTTATTGTAACGAGATTAAAGATCACAATGATTTTGACAGACTTGTCAGTGGCAGCAACCCAACAGCAACGTTATTAGAATGAGAATAAAGATCACTGTGATTTGGACAGTGATGCAAATTCAAATGGAAAACTAACTGGAATCGAACTGTGGCGTCTCGGTGACTTCCAGCCAGAGTAAAAAGAGAGCGGTTTTTAAAAAGTCGTTCGCTATGTGTATGAAGCCTTACACGTTTATTTGTTACAAAACATGTTGAAACTAGCGTAGTAGGAAAATGTTTGCGTTCAAACGAATAAAATGTTAGATAATTGAAATCGTTTAGTTTTATTTGCATAAAACATAGTTACGTTACTTCAGAGGGGCAGTTCGCGTAATTTTAAGAACGTTCACAGTCTGATCTCAGTCTCAGTCTGTCAAAAATACCTCTAATTTCCCTACATTTTTGTTAAGATTGATTATCGCTGAGATGAGATTAGATTTTGAACGTTTTTACCGACTTCAAAAAAAAGGAGGTTATCAATTCGACACGTATGTAATATTATTGGAACTGCATTATATTCACATATCGCACCTTTAAAGTAAAACCGTTACTAAACGAAATTATAAAATTTTACAAGAGAGCCAATATTAGAAAAAAGTCACTGTTTTTTGTCAATAAAATTTTAATCTGAGTGCAGGGTTTTACCAATTAATTTTTTTTTTTTTAATTATTACCTTCATAATACAAACAAATATTCCAGTATTTACTTAAAACTAAAATATACGAAATAAAAAAGTAATTTAAAAAAACTAAATCGACTTCAAAAAGAAATTAACTCAAAATTATGAAATAACTTTAATTTCGGTGTCTTGGGATCTGTATTTTAGTTTTAGCATGACGATGTTTTGAGAGCAGTGGTGATGAAATAATTTACACAAAGTAAAGCGCCTGTCTGGGTTCCAACCTACGATCTACAACTCGTAAGTCGCGGCCGTTTCCACTGGGTTACCACTGCTCTCAGCACATTAGTCATTTACACTAAATTCCATTTCACTTAGTTCACAAAACTAAATTCTGAAAATTAAATCTAAATCAAACACCTAAATTAATGCTAAAGTGTGACCATTTCGAGTAAATTCAGCGTTCTTAACATCTAGTATCGAGTTACGATCTAAGTAACTACAGATTGCTCTGTTTCAACTGAAGCAGACTGATGAACATGAAACACACAAACTTAGTGTTTGAGAACTGCTAGATGTGGCAGTAAGCTGGTACTGATGGTACTGTTCTATTTATTTTGCCACTAATCCTTTTAGTAGAGGTTTGTTATGTTAACCAAGATTTCAACTGAGCCTTGAAATTGGGATATATCCTTGGACTCATCAAACTGCTACTAAAGTAAAATATAGATGTCAAGATCGTTCCACTTCGCTAGACGAGGCGTTAAACTGAAATAATACTACAGCCAAATTAAATTAATGAAATGGGAGACTAATCAGTAACAATAGGCGGACCGCTTAATTGAGATGTGCGGACGGCGGGAGCGGTGTGGTGACGTAATGCGAGAGCTCACTGATTCGTCAACTTGTGACAACTATTACCCTACCGCAGCGCACAGCTACCTCAGGCAACGTCTCAGTTAAGGGGCTTACAGGACCTAAACACAAAAAACGCAAGTTTTAGAAACAATAAAAGTATGTAATCGACTACAGTAAACAAAATCGGAAAAATATATGATATTCTTCAGGATATATGGTAGGTAGATAGTGTGTGGAAAACATAATACAACTAATTTGATATGATAGAAAACAATCATGAATATACCTCGAAAAATTTCTTTATACAATAAAAATCATATTATTATACATACAATCATTATCATTTTTTATCAAATTATTCTAAAAGCAACATACTAAAGCACTAGTGTTTTAATTTTTTAGTCCAAACAAAAGATCTTTTGTAAATAGATAATTGCTTCATATTTTGCAACAAATTACCAACGTTGTGTCATCGCGCTTCTCTTTCTTTTCTATGCAGACCGACAAAGACCGCGCTTTTGGTCATGTAGTCGCCTTAAGCGGTCGGCCTATAGCTTTTCCCAACGCCTTCGCTGAAATATGAACGCCTGCACCGATTATCAAAGCAGTCTGACACACAGTCGTATACTTGTCAAGAGTGTAAGGAGCGCTCTCTCGTGTCCTTTCTGTCATTTAGCTAACATTATCGGATACGGTTGTAACATTTATTTTTATTTGAACCACTGCTGACCAAAGGCCTCTCCTAAATCCTTACAGGCATCCTTTTCTAGAACCACCTCGATCCAACCCTTGCGGTATGCGTCTAGGACGTCTCGCCACCTCTTCCTGGGCCGGCCTCGACCCCCGGTTGTAACATAATCTTATTAAATTAATTAGTTCTCTAAAGTTAATTTCCCTTGTTATCATTTCATCATTCGCCCGCGGGGATGTCGAAAATTATCCCACGGAAACGTACTACCGGGATTAAAAGGATCCATTGTGTTAATCCAGGACTATGTGTCAAATTTCATCCAAATTCGTTCAGCCATTTTTGCGTGATTGGGTAACAAACTTTCACATCTCAATGCTAAAGGGATAGATGGAGTGACTCTGGATATGATAATGCTAACATTACCTACCACACTGCAAGCTATCACCACAATAGTAAATAAGTCGATAGATACCCATACTTTCCCTGACCTATGGAAGTGTGCTATTGTGCGTCCTCTACCCAAAATCAGTAACCCAAGTACGTTCAAAGATCTACGTCCTGTTAGCATTTTGCCTTGTTTATCTAAAGTACTAGAGAGGGTGGTCTATAACCAAATGCTGGAATATTTAGAAAAAAAACAATATGCTCCCCGATCTTCAGTCTGGTTTTAGGAAGGGCCGTGGGACGGCCACAGCTCTTTCTGACGTAGTAGGGAATATTCTAGAAGCAAGGGATAGGGGGGAGGGAACCATCCTTGCACTTCTTGATTTTTCGCGGGCTTTCGATGCAATAAACACTACTCTGTTACTTTCCAAGCTAGCCTGTTATGGTTTTACAACGGAAACAATAGAGTGGTTCGCTAGCTACTTGCAAAATAGGTTACAGCTCGTTGAAATCCAGAAGGAGGATGGATCAAAGCTGTCATCCCCTCCTCGCCAGGTGCCACGTGGTGTGCCTCAGGGATCAATTTTGGGGCCCCCATTGTATATCCTTTACAGCTCAGACATTATTAAGTCATTCCGTCACTGCATGTATCACATGTACGCAGATGATATACAGTTATATATAACATTTAAACCAGCTGATACATTGGAGGCAGTGGAGAAAATCAATGACGATCTTGAAAGAGTGGTAGTGTGGTCTGACGATAACTCACTGGTATTAAACCCGCTGAAATCTAAATTTATGGTTTTAGGAAGCAGGAAAATGATCAGTGCTATACTGTCAGCCAAGCCAGAAGTTGTTATCAGGGGGGAAAAGATAGATAGGGTAGAAATAGCATGCAATCTTGGATTAACCATGGATCCAGAACTACGTTTTGAAAAGCACATCAGTAACTGTATGAGGAATTGTTTTTATAGATTGAAACTCCTATATTCAATTAGAGACTACCTGAGTGTTGATCTTCGGAAACAATTAGTGGATAGCCTAATTTTATCAAGACATATCTATTGTGATACTGTTTATGGCCCATGCCTGTTAGCAAGAACAGAGAAGCTGATACAACGCATACAAAATGCATGTACACGGTTTTGTGTAAAGATACCTCGTAGAAGTCATGTCACACCTTTTATAAATGAAAATAATATTTTGAAAATGGCTGCTAGGAGAAGGTTACATATGGCTGGTTTACTTTTTGGAGTAGTCACTACACAAAAACCTCACTATCTGTTTGAGAAGTTATGTTGGAGACAGAGCAAATACGAACCACGTTTTTCTACCAAACCTCTTTGTACATCAACACACAGGACCGCAGCATTCAGGGGGAGTTTCAGGTATGCTGCCACGCACTGTTGGAATAACCTTCCTCAACCAGTAAGAGTCCTGAGAACAAAAAAGCATTTTTTGAGTATCTTAAAAAAAATATTTCATGCAGATACAGCAATCCACATGATTGTACATATATTTAATATAATAGCTGCTCTTTTTGTACTCACCTCAAGGGTTACGGCCTACGGGCAATGGATTTGGCTTTCCAGCGGTGTGAGTGGCCTCTCTGATTCCTCCCTGTTTAGGTCCGGTTTGTGTAATTGTAACGGGGGGAATGGTAGTCCTCAGTTATCTGGGGCGTGTTTGCTGTGTTTCTTTCTGAAGCTGGGTGTTGTTTGCAGACGACATCGACGCATGCATCGATGCATGGCTGTTATGCAAATGGCCGCCATCGCGATCCCAATTTTCCATGGTGCAGTCAAACTAAAAAAAATATGGTGTATCAATGCATAAGTAATTCTTTTACTTGTGTTGTATAAATGCTTAGCTCTTTACTTAATTGTGGAGTATCGAAGCTATAATTACTGAGATAGCTAGAAATAGGAAAACACACAACAATGTACAATGAGTTATTAAGTACTAGTAGTAACACTTTCGTTATTTGTATGGTTTTTTAGTTTATGTATTTTTTTAAATTATAAGAGTAGTGATTACATACAGATATATATTTTTTCTTTATTTTAGTTTATGAGTACACACTACATTCAGCTAGACTCACACTTATTTAGGAAAACTAGACTTACCCGATTTACGGCGGGACGTCATTCGAGAGGTAGTTGCTGAAAATCAGCGCTGTGTACGTTGGTTCGTCCGAAGTCACAGCATTTTGCTGAGCAACGACCTGTTCTTGCACAGATGCGACGCACGGCTTAATTGTCCTTATTATTGTTGATTGTTACAAAAGTACCTTAGTTAATTTTTTCCTCTCTGCAATTGGCATTTTGTTTTTGTTTTGATTGTTGTTGTTTTCACTTTGTTTTGTTGTCATAATTAGGCCAGTGACGCGGGCGCATCACCACAGAACACATATACTCCTATCGGATTGATTTGTGATTTGTATTGTCAAATGTCAATCTCAAATTGTCAATGTCAAGTAATAAAATAATGTGTGTTGTCTTCGGTCCCTGGCCCTGACATCAAGCAAAATTGTCAACATTTTTTTGTTTTTTAAGCTTGAGTACGAGGCATTTGATTACGTCGTGTGTGTATATTTATCTTTTATTTTTTTGTTTATTATTTTATTTTTTCTTTTTATATGCAATGTGCGTTTTGTTTGTGCAGAATAAACAGTTTTTCTTTCTTCTAACTAATATTATCCATACTAATATTATAAATTCGAAAGCAACTCTGTCTGTCCGTATGTTACCTTTTCAGGCCTAAACCACGAAATGGATTTCGATAAAATTTAGTAGAGAGATAGATTGAATCCCGGGGAAGGACATACGATAGTTTTTATCGACATACCTCACGGGCGAAGCCCGGGGGCGCAAGCTCATTATGTTAAAAAGAGAAAAGATTTGATTTTTTTAAGTTTATTTGTTACGCTTTCAGGCCGAAATAACTAAACAGATTTGGATGAAATTTGGCACATAGGGAGTTTTATCCCGATATTCCTTCGGGATCGGGATTTATGCGGGTGAAACCACGAGGCACAGATAGTTTATAATATTAGTAGAAAGCAGGATGTTTGCTAATAATCCCATGTCACATCCAGTAACATTCAAATCAAAGCTCCACAGCAGTACAAGCTTTGACCGCGGTTACCCGACGCCTGACGTTTTGCTCTGGCCGAATTGTGGAGAGTAGCGAATTTACTAGAAAACGGACTTCAACCGGTCTGATTGGGTCTTTGTCGGCCCTTCCTGGGATATTCGAATGCTTAATAAGCTAGTAAATAAGTAATTTTCAATTATAACTTTAGGTTTGTTCGGTCATTGTGGGAGCAAGTTTGGTTTGAAGTTTATCATTGTCATGACACATTATTAGTTCTGATTGATCTAGAGATATTTGATGGCAATTTGCCGTTAATGTTTTGTTGTACTACATTAAACTAATATTAATATTTCATTGAGAATGTCCGTAAATTGTCTCCTGTAGGGTGTTTAAAAGTGTGTGGTCGAGGGACCTCCATTAGGAACGAAGTTTCTTACGTGATACTCACTGCACACAAGAGAGAGAGAGAGAAAGGGAGAGAGAGAAAGGGAGAAAGAGAGAGAGAATTTAATACATGTTTTATAGTCCGCGCGGAACTAGGCCGCGCCTTGGGTGGGCACTGGGGTGAGGGAGGCGGGGTTGCCTATTGTTCGCAACCCACGTTCTGAGTCATGCCAAAACGCCCCCACCCCTCCGTCCTACCGCTCACATACCTAAGGCGCGGCCAACTAGTTTCACGCGGACTATAATCCATATATTATAATCATATACTAGCTGCGCCCCGCGGTTTCACCCGCATAAGTTTCGATCCCGTGGGAATATCGGGATAAAAAGTAACCTATATGTTAATCCAGGGTGTCAGCTACCTCCATACAAAATTTTATCAAAATTGGTCCAGCCGTTTGAGTGTGAAGAAGTAACAAACATATAAACACACCCCCACACACTCACACATACACTCACAAACTTTCGCCTTTATAATATTAGTGTGATGTGATTAGAAGCTATCACAAAGTTGTCAGTTTGCCTCGCTTCTGGCATTAGCACGCCAAAAACCATAAAAACGACACCAATGATGAAAAATTTGAAAATTTTTGCCTCCGCCTTCCTGTATTCTAATTTTGACCTCACTATTGGTTTCAGCACCCTCGAAAATTCTCTCTCTCTCTCTCTCTCTGTAAAGTCGCACGGAGAGACGATTTTTCGTTTAGTGCCATATTTCTACCAGTTTACTCCCACTGCAACGCGCGTTAAAGAACTTCGTTCCAATAATAAACATTGCTCACCATGTTTGCTCATTGAGTGAAGGCAACTACAGACCATTAACCCCAGCGGGGTAATTGCGTAACACACTAACAGTAGCAATGGCTATCATTTTGACAGTTCATCAGCATTCATTCCGTTATTTACGCTGTTGAGCAGACACATTTTTCGAACGTAGGAAGCAATGGATTAGCTATAATATCCTTCAAAGTTATTCAAATTAAGTTAGTGTGTTATTTTCTTTCACGGTTATGCTAATTTGTCAGATTAACTTTGAATCAAAACAAATTAAAATCATGGTATTAGTAGGTAAGTACTTCGTTAAAGTAGACAGAAATCTTCGGAGAGTTTCTAGAAAAAAGCAACTATTTATCCGTAAATACTCCACAATAGCCAAAAGGGAAACACTCATTCCGCCTTAAACAAACAAAAATCCCTCTAAATAATATTTCAATTTTGAAAACAGAGAAAATATATGGAAAAAAAATAAAACCATAGCAAATAAAAAACATTCATTACGAAACATGTCGACCAAACCAACGAGACGGATCCCAATTTTCTTGGGACGAAGTCGGGTTCAAAATAAATAAATAGAAGTCCAATCACGCTTAATGTAAACAAGGGTGCACTGTTGGAGATGGAACTCCTGTGATGCGAGAAATTATGAGGGCGTGGTGACATCAAAAAATATCAGGTAAACGAGAAGCTGGGATCGTATTTCTATTCGAAGGTAGATTTGTTTGTATAGCAACCTAGAGTGAAATACATAAAAAAAAAAACAATATTATTATTGTTTTTTTTTTTTATGCCATTGACAGCGATGCGGACGAATTTTTTGATGCCCAATGAACTCCTGTCTTTTTTTTTCTTTTTTTTATACACTTGTATATACTATAATATGTATATTTTAATGTTAAATTGTAAAATAAATAGTTTTAATCTGTTTTGTTTAAATCCTGATTTTATTCTAATTTCGATTTAATGATAAAATTTTACTTGCTTTCATTCTAATACTATTTTTAGTGCATAAATTAAAACTTAATTTTAAGTTATTTAGTTTAATCATCTTATGCTGAATAAAACTTGCGTAGTTGTAACCTAAATGGATGAAGTCACTGGCTCCTGAAATACAGGTACCCCAACCTAGCTCTGGAGCCAGGGACTAAAAATTTTTCTGTACTTAACTTGTTTTTAGGGCAATAAAGAAATTATTATTACATAAGAATAAGGCCCTTTGTACGCACACGTTTTTCTTGTCGAAAAACTACCGTCTCAACACACGGCGAATAAACCGTAGTTTTTCGCCAAGAAAATCCATACAGTCAGTCAGTGACAGTTCAACAATATACATTGCGTTGTTTAAGTTGTTGAGCAGACAGGTTTTACGAACATACGAATCATTGGATTAGCAATATCCTTCAAAATCAAACGGATTGTGATTGGCAGTGTGTTAGGCAATTAGGGTGCAGCATCATGAAAAACCTTTGAACATGATTAATTAATACACAAACAAGTACCTACATAAGCTGACAATTGGCCAGCCTGACTAATTTAGCGGTCTATCATTTTAGTCTAAATCCAAAAGTAATAGGTTCTAACTCACATTTGGTCTCGGTTTCGGCCAAAATAAACATTTGAACGGAACTTCAGAGCAAAACAAACGAATTAGTTTTATGGGCCGAGAATAAATTGACTAGCAGTTTTCTAAAGTTGTTGAAATAGAAAAATCGATGATGTAAAAGATTTACGCTGGAATATAAAGTTTATGTTTGTAAATTAGCTGAAGAAATAGCTGGAGGTTCTTGAGGCTAAGTAATAACAGATGCATGGGTATGCTATCTATGCTTGCCGCGGTTGGTCCGAGAATTACCATCTTTACCTATATCCGGAGATCCCTCCGTGCCTCGGAAAGCACGTTAAGCTGTTGGTCCCGGCTGTCATTCATGGATCTTTGAATCTCGTTGCGGGTTGTCAGAAGCCTGAAAGTCTGACAACCAGTCTTACCAAGGAGTATCGTGTTACCCAGTAACTAGGATGTTGAGGTCAGATAGACAGTCGCTCCATGTAAAATACGGGTATTCAGCTATAACCGGTTAGGCTGGAAGCCGACCCCACCATAGTTGGGAAAAGGTTAGGCAGATGATGATGATGTTTGTATTACATATACAGGGTTATTTGTAAAACACCAGCAACCTCTTAAGAGGTCATTGTACTCATCATTATGAACAACTTTTACTATGGGACCAAACCTGAAATCGCGAAAAAAAAATCAGCTGTTCCCTACATTTTGACGAGTTATACGAACATAAATGTAGGGAACAGCTGATTTTTTTTCGCGATTTCAGGTTTGGTCCCATAGTAAAAGTGGTTCATAATGACGAGTACAATGACCTCTTAAGAGGTTGCTGGTGTTTTACAAATAACCCTGTATAAACACAGGGCTCTATTCATGTTAATATTTTATTTGTTGTGATTTTACGGAATGACAGGCTTCTAAGTTGGGATGTAGTGAGGAACTGTGAAGTTGACGCTGTGTGTGATCGCCGCCCGTTCGATGTCCACCTCGCACAGGATGGATGAAAAGCAGCACATGAAGTAATCTGTTTTTGGCCTGGCGGTTCTACCGCAAAACCCAGTATAAAAAAATCTATTAGTAACAAAAACAGCAACAACATTGAAGACCATTTTGTCCCAATATATCTGCTTATAACATGCGGGGTAATTGAGTAACACACTAACAGTAGCAATGGCTTTCACTTTGACAGTTGCACAGCATTCATTGCGTTTTTTACGTCATTAAGCAGACACATTTTTTGAACATAATGAAGCAATGGATTAGCAATATCCCTCAAAATAATTCAGATTGTAATTAAAAGTGTGTTACGCAATTTCCCCCTGGACAGTCAGTCAAGCTAGCGTCCCTATTTAATATTTAGCCCGCGTTATGAAATTTCCTTGTACCGACAGCTCAGGCAAACATAATCTAAGAGACAATTTACGAGTAAATAAGCGTTTTGCAACTTCCTTCATCAGTGCATCCAGCCTCCTCCCCTGGGCACCGGCCGTTCAAACAAGCTGCAGCCCAGGCAGGTATTTAACATAGCTTTGTGGAGTCCCGCCAACTTTGCCCTTTACGATACTGTATCAGCCAAGCTTATCGCAAAGGTAATGAAGTTCCAAAACCGTGTATTTATAAGTTAGCTGCTTCAAAGAGATTTTAATGATAAATTTGTTTGTTGGTTGATACAGACGCCAGCACATCAAGCTACTACAATCTGTCAAATTTCTTTAATAGATTTTCAACATTATCGCTAAAGCTTATGGTTCAAAGTTGATTGGGAACATTTGACAGTTTCAGGTAGCTTGATGTGTCTGTACTAATGTCGTATGTGTTGGTTCACAGAGCGTTGCTCACAATGCTAAAGTTTTTGAAAGTTTGAAACGTGTTAATTACTTTAAATTCTAATTGCCAAATTGAATTGTTTTGTAGATAAAAGTGGAGTTATAGTTAGTGGGGTCCCGACAGACTTTATCCTGTCCGACCGCAGCGCCGCCTACCGGGTCCAAAAAATCGGTCCAGTCGTTTAGGAGTTCAGTGACATACATACACACGTGTAGAAGAATTTTATATATATATACAGGGTTATTGGTAAAAAAAAATCTGCTGTTCCCTACATTTTGACGAGTTGTACGAACGTAGGGAACAGCTGATTAATTCAAGTTTGGTCCCATAGTAAAAGTTGTTCTTAATGATGAGTACAACCTCTTAAGAGGTTGTTAATGTTTTACCAATAACCCTGTATATAAGGATGTATACAAATATTGTAAAACATTTAAAAATAACGATGGAGTTTCTTGCCCATTCTTCTCCATACGGAACTACCTTTCGGAAGGGGCAACTAGATTCAATTCTAATTTCTTGTAAATTGTGACGTTCAAAGTGTCTTTTATGTGCCTATTTGAAACCAATGATTTCACTTTGACATACAGGAATGATAAAAAAATGAATTTAAATACGGAAACCGCTCGAAAAAGTTATCTTCTGACCGATTTTTAAAAAAGAAAAGAAAAAAAGAAAAGAATCTTCTGACCGATGATCTGCTTGTTGACTTGACACATCGTAACAAAACCAGCTTCCACCTAAGAAAATCAAAACCCTCCCTTAAAACAATTGCACCACCCCCCTCCTCCCCATAAAGATCATACAATACCGATATTTCCACACTATTTACAAGAAGTGCACACGGTAATCATCGATCACACACGTTAAGACGTTGTCGGCCAGCCAAAGGGATCCATAGAGCGTATCCCATAAATAATACCATGACGCGACGTACCGTGAACCGACTGAAATATAGACGCAATAAAGACCACTATGTGAGCAGCAACATACTATGTTGCGAGTGGTTGAGTACTATCGGGCATCCTGTAAAATAACTATTGGAACTGAAAAAACTTCATCAACGTCGGGAATTCTTCAACGAAGTCGGGAATTTTGTGAAAATTTCCTGAAATTCCCGACTTTGAGAGCAGTGGTGGCCTAGTGGCATCAGCTCCGACTAACGAGTTGTAACTCGTGGGTACTGTGAAACTCCAGATGGGAGCTTCACAATATAATTAAAAACCTTTGACTTGGATAAAATATATTTACACTTTTTTTTTTGCGGATGGGAAAGCATCAAATGACCCCTCCCGCTCTGGGTGGAGCGGAAGGGAGTGTCAGACTCTTACTGACTAAAACCCACCCGTGTTCCTTCCTTAGCCTTATGTACCCGGTAGGCTTCGGTCCTTCAATTTATGCTGACATCTCTTTGAGGCGCGCGTGGAACACGTACGCGCCGTCCGGCATGGGCCTGGTCCTTACAACCACGACGACGATGACGACTTACAATATCATGTTATTTCTAGCACTCCCTCTACTAAACAAAAATACGTTATTATAATATTTGACACTTGCTTGAACGTTCGAATGGAACACACTGGCAATTATTATAACCAGCCTGTACTGCCAAAGCTAGGGCTGTATGATAGTCTCTTCAGTACCAACTCAGGCAGGCGCTTTACTTTGTGCAAATAATTACACCACCACTGCTCTCAAAACGGTGAAGGAAAACATCGTGAAGAAACCGGCATGTCCTAGAAACAAAAAGTCGAAGACCTGTGACATTTACCAACCCGCACTGGGCCCGCATGTCAGATTTAGCCCACTGCCTCTCGAAGAAAGGAGGCCTGTGTCCCAGTAGTGGGAATATTATGCTATGTATGCTAAATAATACTCAAGAAGATCAGAACAGTTTGAAAATTCATGCGTTTGATGAAGTAATGAAAACGCCTCATTTGTTTAAAGCTTGTGCATTCTAGCGACTTCTCCATTTTCATATGAAACAGTATTTCTTTGTATAAAGTACATTGGTTTATACGGTTATACATAATATAAATAAGGTCTATGATAGAATGAGTGTGCCCAGAAGATGCCTAAGGCACTGGAACTCATCGACGAGACACAGCAGGTTGCTTGACGCCGGACTCCGGTGGGAGGGTGGTCGCAAACCTGGCGGGCGTTGGCCCTACCACCTCAAGGGAAGAATTGGCCAGTCAAATAAGGTGTTGGGTGTGACTGTCCAGGATGCGCTGAGCGCTCGGTTCAGTTGAGTAACTGGCGGAACAAACTGCGCTACACGAGGAGGCTTCTTCATGCATCCCGAAAATTCTTATTAGTACTATGTCCAATTCATAGTACATAATCAGTTGTTCCTGACAATAGGAGGGCTGTATATACCTCCTGTACTACTTACTTACTACTGTATTCATTTTCAAGGTGAGTTTTCCACTTTATTTATAAAAGTTGCGGAAAATAAGTTAAGAAATGATTGGCGATTGTTTAGCTACACATTTTTGACATTTAAACGTCTCTGAACTCTATGCATCTTTTATAAATATACCCCATAATCATTAGACAGTTTTGTCGGTCTTTTTCTCCAATAACATAATGCCATCACTAATCTATTCACCAAACCTGGTGATAATACAATATCTTCCATGGCTCCGGCGAATGCTCACAAAATTCACCTCATAAACCGGAACTTTACGATCCAAATTATGATGAGTCTGTAAATTTAAAAGACGGGTAAACTCCACGCTCATCGTTCAAACTATTATCTACAGTTGCAATCCTCAACAAAGGAAAAGTAGGAAGATAAACTAGGTGGACTTAAAACTGTTCCAACCATCAAGTATTTATGGTTCGTCGTAAAAGTTTAAGTAAAGGGAAGGGCGCACTTAATAACAATCGGTTGCAGGCTGAAGCTGGCAACTGCTCGATACAATAGGCTTTCAAACCAATTTGTCGCTGTGTTTACATCAAGTGAATGACGATCGTGAACTTATATTGTTAGATAAATGAGAATTCTTTCATTTATTTTTTGACTTCAGGTGTAGAAGAAGTGGGTCTTTTTTTTTATTAATTGATAATTTTCAATTTGGGAGCAACTCTTAATTTGATGAAAAGTTATGCAGAGATCCTTGCTGACCCAAGAAAGTCATAATTAAAAAAAGTTCATAGAAAATTTATAAGTCAATGAAAAGTCCCAAAAATTTCTGTGACAGACGGACAAGAAAGTTATCTAAAAGGTTCCGTTTACTTTAAAGGAAAGTGCGAGGGAAGCCCGCGAAATAAAAAATTTCTTACGTTTTTTGCAATTTGCAGATCAGTGTCAGGTTGCATGTTCTACAAAATATGATTCACGACTGTAAAAAGTATGTATTTACAAAATTATAATCAGTAAATCAACAATACAACCCTCATAATAAGTTCTTATAACCCCTATTATTTTAAGAAATATCATTAAAACGTTTGCAGTTAAAGGACGGTACCCAAAATAGGTCTGGTGGAGAGCCTCTTAAAGAAAAATGGTTCTTTGCGAAAATATATCTTTTCCGTCGAATTCTCAGAAAATCTCAATGTTACATGTTCAAAATATTGCCTGCAACATTCTATATATCTCCAATAGATGGAATTGTTGTGTAAGGAAGACGCGATTGTGAATTATTGGGGGAAATATCGACGGGAATACACAGATAGGTGAAAGCATCTGGCCGTTGGGGTGCCTAACATAGATATTACGGGGGTGAAACGGTGGATAGCCCTCGTAAGGAAATGGGTCAGTAAATACTGATACATTTGCCAAACGTCGGACGAACCTAGAGGGTGTAATCGAGGGTAGTTTGTTGTTTTTTCTGATTGATTAAACTTTCATGAATGAGAATTGGATAGGACAGTTGTTTGGCTGCTACAGATGAGTGTTATTAAGGAAATTCTGCTTATTTCTTACTAGCTGTGCCCCGCGGTTTCACCCGCGTTAATTTGAGGAAAAAACCTACTAAAATATATTATATTCCATTACTTTATGAGTATTACTTAAGATTATTACTTACTATAGCAGCGCCCCGAGGTTTCACCCACATAAGTTTCGATTCCGTGGGAATATCGGAATAAAAAGTATCCTATGTGGTTAATCCAGGAAATGGTCTATCTATGTGCGAATTTTTATCGAAATCTGTTCAACGGTTTACGCGTGATTGAGTAACAAACATCTTCACAATCTTTCACATTTATAATATTAGTAGGATGGTATCTATTAATAAATTTATGGATTTCAAGTTACAAAGATTAAGATAGAGTTTGAAAAGGTTATAGGCGTAATTTAAAATACCCGAGGTGCGTCACAGTTTTTTTTTGTTTTTTTCTTCTAATTTTGCAATATTAGCCCAAATGGTGTTCTTCCAAAGCATGCACGGCATCATGCTGAATGCGATCCTCAAAGATGCCTAAATTCCTTTGTCAGTTGACAACCAGTCTTGTGAAAGAGTGTCGTGCTACCCAGTATTCTGGGTCATGGAGGTCTTAAAGGCAGTCACTCCATGTAAAGTACTAAAAAATCAGAACTTCCCTTACCTTTGACCACTTCCCCTTAACTTCTTCCAACAAGATACACAGCCAACAGAAGCTACTAACCAACGTGCGAAAGAGAAAGAAAGAAAGAGTGCAAAGCTGCGTACAGCATACGTGGTCCACCTAACGTCCTCTACACGGAGCTACTAAAATGTGGAGTAAGATGTTTTTAAGAACTATAAAACGGGTGCATAGTTAAGCTTTAAAATTAACTGATGGTAAATAAGGGGCTTGTGGCTGACTAACACGGGTCGGTCGATCAGGTTAAGCTACGCTTGCTGCGGTTGGTCCGCTGATGGGTGACCATCTTTACGTAACCTCCGTGCCTCGGTTGGTCCCGGCTGTCTTTCGAGGAACTTTGACAGTCGTTAGGGGTCGTCAGAAGCCCGAAAGTCTGACAACCAGTCTTACCAAGGGGTTGCGTATTACCAAGTAACTGGGTGGTGGAGGTCAGATAGGCAGCCGCTCCATGTAAAATACTGGTACTCAGCTGCATCCGGTTAGACTGGAAGTCGACCCCAACATAGTTGGGAAAAGGCAGGCAGATGATGGTAAATATGCTGCGAAGTCTATTTTATTTACAACACCTGCGGGATAATTGCGTAACACACTATCAGTAGCAATGGGTTTCATTTTGGCAGTTCAGCAACATTCATTGCGTTATTTATGTTGTAGAGCAAACAAATTTTTCAAACAATTATAGCATGAATTAGCAATATCCCTCAAAATGATTCAGATTGTGCTTACGCAATTGGGTGCTGTTACACCTATATTACAAAAAAAATTAACTCCTTTTGACTTCCTATTGTTAGAGACAGACATAAATTGTCGAAAGATGTTTCTAAACGATTAAATTGCATTAATGGGTCCAAAATACACCGAAAAAGCGTAGTCCGGAGCCAAATTAAATAGGATTTTTTTTTAATTTTTTGGTTCGCTTTTGTTTTGGTTCTTGATAGAATAGAATACTCTTTCTTTTATTTTCTCGTTTCTCTTACTATTTTTCAATTATATAGTGTCAGCATTTGCGATTTGATACAAATTAATGCTCCCCATGTGTTTACGCACACATGTATAAGATAAGTCCCGTGTAATACGGGGCGAACATATTACTCACTAACAGGGGGCCTAAAAAGGCCACTTTGGCAGAATCATAAAAGGATAGCATTATGAATCATAATATGGCGATGAAAATCCGTGTTTTTCTTTTTTTCGCTGCACTACGTAGGTATAATCAAAGAGGTTGGGATTGGATTTGGATTGGATTGATTGGTATTTTAGCACAGACAAAAAAAAACAACTGAAAAATCCTTCACCAATGGGATTTGATACGATTAACTTAACAGATGATTCATAATGTTATCCATTTATGATTCTGCCAAAGTGGCCTTTTTAAGCCCCCTCGTTTGCGTAAAGAAATACGTGAATTCGTTGAATAGATTTTTGTCAATGAATCTACGATCACCAGGTAACGGTAATAGGAATCTAAAAGCCACGCCCTTAGCTTTTCGCAGTATAATTTTATTGGCCATTTCTGGTGGTGTTTCCTACCTCCTCGTTGGATGCATTAGGCGTCCAGTTTACGAGCCGGCTCCGACACGGTGACCCGACGTGTGCGAGATCATTCGATACACGCTCCCCTCACGTTATAACTTGGCTTCAATTACGACTGCTGTTAGTTTATTTAGATAATATACTGACCCAACTTGACAGAATAAGGGTGAGAATGAGGGTGGTGTATCCATTGTATGAGGAAACTTTAGGAATGAGATTTGATTTTCTTCTAATTTTGTTGGTTACGCTTTCACGCTAAAACGTCTGAACGGATTTCAATGAAATTTGGTACATGGGTATACCATGACCTGGATTGGGACATAGAATACTTTTTATTTCGATATTCCCACAGGATCGAGATTTATTCGGATGAAACCTCGGGGCGCAGCTAGTTTGTAATAGTTTGTAAATAGAGGGAAATTATGTGTTAGGCAAATTGTAACCTTACGTCAATTTGCTGTGTTTTAGCTATTTTGCACAACGTTGTTGTTTCACACACGAATGTTAAAGAATTACAGCTGTGGCTAGAATATACATCAGGGGCAATTTTAGTGGAAGTCAATTTGCTTTACAATTAGGTTCTCTGACTTTCTTTCCGCCACATCTTGGGCAGGCAGTCTTGTGTCCATGTGTCTGAGTGGCCAGTATTTTACCACTGCATCATCTATTCCTGATGTCGTGTTGACACAAGAGAAAAATAGTTTTTAGTGTATTCTATAACATTTACGAGGGATAAAGTAGCTACCAGTTTTTTTTAAAGTCTTTCAAAATGTCCATTGAACATACGTAGAAATGGAGAAAACTTCGGCGCAAAATATGTTCGTACAAACACAACATCACTTAAAACCCTGCTGACCCACAAAAACTATGACGGTTAGATTTCATAAACAAATGAGTTACAATCCCTGAGGCCCATATGTTCGGACCATTTAGGTCTCCAGGGCTCCACCAAAGAGATAAATTGAAACTAAAACATTTAAACATAGCTGTAATAAATTTAAAAGCAAATTAGTTTTCGGGCCAGGCTGCCAGTATGCCAGTGTAATTTTATTACCGAAACAATATGGTTAATTATGAGAATGGTAAATAGCCAGTGTTTGTTTTATTGTGTAATTTAGTATTGTGGTAGGAAATAGGCATTTAAAAACATCCATTCTTAATATAATAAATTCGAAAGTAAGTCTGTCTGTATGTGACCTTTTCACGCCTAAACCACTGAACGGATTTCGATATAATTTGGCAGAATGATAGATTGCATCCCAGGGAACGACATAGGATAGTTTATATCCCGATATTCCCACGGGATCGACCTTTATGCGAGTAGAAACGTGGGGCGCTGCTAGTCCTAAATAATGGGTTTAATTATAGTCACGCAGATCATGCAATCTGTGAGGCTGTGTTTGCTTCAGTCACCCAGTAGATAAGCCATCTTCTTCTTTGTGCCGCTGGCACGACAGTTATAATTTTTTTTTTGGCCCAAAGCTTCACCACTTCCACAGTGTTATCGGTGGCGCAAAGGTCAGTTTGGCTGCATGTTTTGGGACACAAAGGGCAGGAGAGGGACATAGTTTGTCACACAACTCCACATCCGCACCCTGGTGCCGTTCCGTAACTATCTGCCAGCAAACATACCAAGCATAGCAACTTCAGAGCAGAGGTGGCCCAGTAGGCCAGTAATGGCCCCGACTCACGAGTAGGTTCGACTCATAGGTTCGAACCCAGACAGGCGCCTTCATCATTTCAGCAAAAAGACGTCCACTGCTGGACAGGCCTCCCCCAAGTACCTTCACTTCGACCGGTTTTGTGCTTCTCGCATCCAACGAGTTCCTGCGGCCTTCACAAAGTCGTCGGTCCACCTTGTGGGCGCCTTACTTTGTGTAAATTATTTAAGTAATCACCATTACTCTCAAAACGCCGAAGGAAAATATCGTGAGAAAACGGACAGATCCAGGCACTAAAAATTCGAAGACATTTGACATCTCCCAACCCACACTGGGCCCGCGTGGTGGATTTCAGCTTGTAGCGGTATCTACAACGCCACATGCGAACAATGCGTCATACTGACGTCTCGCAAAATCCTGCAACTCGCAAGCAGAGTTTACCACGCAACTAGCATATATGTATACAACGGCCCGACATGAATCATCGGGCACCGCCAGACACAACACCCGTCTGATCAGAGGATCCTTCCTCCCTTTCTTATAGATTATGAGTGAACTTTACACCCTGTTCCTCATACCTCTATAGGCCTACTCCCTCTTACAGAGTGAATGCCTGAATCCCATAAGTGGGAACATTATGGGTTGATTAAGCATAGCAACTTGTTTTCTAAGCCATCTTCATAAACCCAAACCCACATGTTACGCTTCAATCCCACAGCTGGGCCTATACACTGTACATATAAAAACCAAACGCGCCAGTCCCTCGGTACAGTCACGTACAATATTGCTTGCGTGACGTCATCTCACCTGATGCGACTCCTATTTTAATGTGGCTAAAATGTTAGGGATTTAATGTCAGAGATATTGTGGTTTTGGTGAACAGGATTATAAATGATTCGGTTTAAAGGACTTGGATTTACTCAATGTATTACTCGAATTGCTGTGCTTGCTACTATAAAATCTTTTTCTGGTTTAAATGGACAAACACAGTACGTTTCCAAAGCCTAGTGTTAACACAGCATATAAAAAACACATTATAGCATACTATTGAATCATCATAATCAGCCTATAATGTTCCCACTGCTGGGAAACAGGCCTCCTCTCGGTGACAGGGAGTGGGCCGTAATCCACCACGCGGGCTCAGTGCGGGTTGGCAGATGTCACATGTCTTTGAGTTTTTGGTTCTAGGACATGTCGGTTTCCTCACGATGTTTTCCTTCACTGTTTTGAGAGCAGTGGTGATGAAATAATTTATACAAAGTAAAGCGCCTGTCTGGGTTCGAACCTACGACCTACAACTCGTACGTCGTGGCCGTTACCACTTGGCCACCACTGCTCTCATATATTGAATGACATAACATGAATGACGTTTTATTCTGTTAATAATATGTACATATTATGAAATAAACTGAACTAAGTGATAAAGTTCAAGAAAAGAGAAAAAGTTCAACTAGCATTTCTTCCTATTTCTTTGGTGTGATCGTGGGAATGTAATGACGATTTTGATTCATAAAAATGCATAAAAATATTTTGATAAAAAACCATCATCATCTGCTTGGCCTTTTCCCAACTATGTTGGGGTCGGCTTCCAGTCTAACCGGATGCAGCTAAATACCAACATTTTACATGGAGCGACTGCCTATCTGACCTCCACAACCCAGTTACTGGGTAATACGATACCCCTTGGTAAGACTAGTTGTCAGACTTTAGGGCTTCTGACTACCCGTAACGACCGGCAAAGATCCACGAATGACAGCCGGGACCAACAGCTTAACGTGCTTTCCGAGACACGGAAAACAAAACCATCATTATTGCAAAATAAAAGGTTAAATAACCTCTGAGTTAACAGTCTTCGAATATCTAAAAAAATATCAAAGTCTTATAGGAATTAGAAATAATTATTATCATTTGAATGAACACGACGTGCCTTCATCAAAAGCAATAATTTGAATAATTAAAACTTTGCTCAGTGAATTTTGTTAGGCGCTTAATGATCTTTTCTAGACACCGCGATTCTTAATTCGATTTTATCAAAATGATCGTTACTTGGTTATTATTTTTTATGATTGACGACTGTTCTACCATTTAAATAAAAAGTACCATAAGCATGGTTTCACTAATCACTTATTTACGTTTGATTTGGTGTTTAAACAGCCAAAAAATAAATTATTAAAGGTACCAAGGTACCTATAGATATATTTTTTTAATAACTTAGAAGTTGTGCTTAGATTTAATGTTTCAAATCAAAATTTAAAACATTAAATCTACCTACAACTTCTTCGTTATTTTCTAACTCTCGCATAATTATTATGTCACTATAGACACATACTATTATTTTATACGTAGTGATGTATCTAAGGCACACCAAGTATCTATCACATAATTGATTTACCTGTCATTGCTTTATTTTTAATTCTTTTACCTTTTGTGGTAGACTAATTTTATTCTAGATGCATCGTCTTCACATATAATTCTATAATGAATAACCCCAAAACCTTGTAAAACATTTTAAAAGAGTTACAGCCCATTCACACATACATAGTCTCCGTATTTGCGGTACCCGTACCGTAAATACGGAGACCCGTACCCTACTGTGTTATATGTAAAGTCGCTCATACAACTGCATACGTCATCGATGAAAAAAAAACGTATCCGATAAAACGGACCAGTAAAACGGAGACCATGTGTGAACGGGCTGTAACGGTGGAGTTTCTTGCCCATTCTTCTCCATAAGAACACTACCTTTTGGAAGGGGCGACTAGAGTTAATTCTGTTTTATTGTAATTTTTGACGTTTAAAAGTGAAAAGTCACTTTTAAACGTCAAAAATTCAAAGTCAAAGTCAAATCATTTATTTCAAATAGGCACATTAAAGAATGTGCCTATTTGAAATAAATGATTTGACTTTGACTTTGATACCTTAAACAAAAAAAAATACGTATCCAAAAAAAAACGTACCTACATCTCTATCTGTGACACTATGGGCCCAATTAACGGGGACCACCTAAACAAACTGGGAATACACTGGCAACACTCATTAGCTAACATAACAAGGCCCTTCAATTTCATCACCGCTTGGATTTGAGGCCCCATTTCACAATTAATTAGTTCCCTGAACATAGTTTAAACATTGTACAAGTGGGTTACAGTAATTCAATTTCGGACAGAATTTTTAGCTAAAAATCTATACAAATATATTAAATTGAAGTGTCTGTTTGTAAGGTCAAAATAACAGCTCTTTACTAAATGCATAATTATGAAAGTAAATACAGTACCTACTATTACTACACAAAAATCTTTTTGTTTTAATTCTATTTGTTTGTTGCGGCTAATCTCCGAAACGACTGGACCGATTTTTACAAGACTTTCTCTGGCAGATAGCTGACATTATAAGGACAAATTTAGGATACTTTTATTTTAGAAGAAGAAAAAGTTTAAGGGTTCCGCGCAAAAAAAACCCATGAAATTCAATATGCACGCGAACGAAGAAGAAGAAGAGAAGTTAGTAATTAGAAGAACCCGAGAAAAATTCTTCACGTCATCATCCTGTAAGACGGCAATATTTCTCATCACAGTGACAGAAAGATGGACAGTCTCATCATCTGCCTGCCTTTTCCCAACAATGTTGAGGTCGACTTCCAGTCTAACCGGATGCAGCTGAATACCAGTGTTTTTTAGGGAGCGACTGCCTGTCTGACCTCCACAACTCAGTTACTGGGTAGTACGATACCCCTTGGTAAGACTGGTTGTCAGGTTTCGGGCTTCTGACTACCCGTAACGACTGTCAAAGATTCACGAATGACAGCCGAGACCAACGGCTTAACGTGCTCTCCAAGGCACGGAGGGGTCTCGGCATGTAAAGATGGTTACCCATCCACAGACCAACCGCGGCAAGGGTAGCTTAACCTGATCGATCTGTGCGGCTGTTATTATTTAGCCACGGGCCTCTCAAAAAGATGACAAATATCAAAGATGGACAGAGTCTGTGTTTCTGAAATTGGAGAATAAATAAGTTAATCAGCTAGCCTCAGCCTCCTACTTTCAATCACCATCTGAATCATTTATAAGGACATCACTAATCATTGCTTCATGTGTTCGAAAAATTTGTCTGCTCAACAACGTTAATAACCCAACTGAACTGTTGAACTGTCAAAATGAAAGCCATTGCTACTGATACGCAATGCGCGTGTGTTACGAAATTACCCCACTGATTTACTATAGGGGGGATTTTAATAAAACTATCAGCTATATTGTGCCCTGACTTAAGGCGGGGATACACATGCCAGTAAATCGGGAAAGTAGCTGGCATGAAAGTTCGGCATGTACGAGTAACTGGCACACTGCTGATACATTTGCAAGTAATATTGGCATGCAAGTTGTGTCCTTGCATGGCAGTATTACCATCGCGTCGCACAAAAGTATGCTTTGGCAAACCCCCGCGTCCTCCCTCAACAGGCATGCAAGTAAATCAAATGTTGTGCTAGCTACTTGTATGCCAGTTAGCGTATACACATGACAGTAGCTGGCACGTGCAAGGAGCTGGTATGCTAGTGTGCAAGCTACGGGCATGTGTATCCCCAACAGAAGGGCCTCGGCCTGACTAAGTTCGCCATGTGAGCGTACACACATACGGTGTGGCGCCGCGCCGCACCGTTACTACGACGCCGCAGAATGCGAAGAGTGTTGTAGTATGATGAGTACAATCTGGCCATTAAAAAAAAAACAAAAAAAAAAACAAACACAAAAGAAAAGAAAAACACAACCATAAACACTTTTAAGCATAGCGCAGTCACAATTTTTCTTCCGTCCCAACAAACAATAACTTCACAAAATATTTCTGTTGTACGTCCAAGATCTAAGTCAGAAAGAAACAATTTAAACTTCTACATCTACTATACACTGTCATAGTTTAAGTTTTCCTAATAAATTAGGTAGTACTTTATCCTAGTGTTGTTAGAACTTCCCAACTTGGTAAAGTCTAAAACAGGTGAACTGGAGTTATGCTTACCCATCTATTTGGAGGAGGAAGTTTTGGGATCTTTGGAGTTAGTTCAGACTCCTTATTTTGATGTTAGCCTAGTAATTAAGCGCTTGTTGAAGCAAATTATGGGATATTTGTAGGTGAAACAAATTGGGACTGTTAATAACTGAATCTATGGTTCTTTGCCCATGTCTTGTCTATGAAAACTATTGATTGCCACGTTGAATTAAGATATTTTGACGACTAAATGTTTGTTAAACATTATCATAATTTATTATATATAATATATAAATAATTTATATATAATTTATTTATTTATTACTCAGCTGCCACAGCTTGTTTTAATTATTATAATTTTGTCTCTGTATATCGTTCTCATAATACCTAAATTTTGTAACAATAATTTAAAAGAGTATTGGTGGAGTTCTTCCCCGTTATTCTCCTTACGAATCTAATGCGCTTTAGAATGGGTAAAGCTTATTATTTCTGACTGACCGGCTCCTTACATATTTGTTTAGGATCTCAAACAAAAGATATATAGGTATGTTACCGGTCAAACCCGATTTTAGGACGAACTAGTTTCGCCTAGGCTAAACTAGTTCTCCCTACACAGGTTGCATGGTTGCGGTCGGTCGATAGGCGAAGGGCACCTCGAGGTTAGGCCTAGGCGAAACTAGTTCATCCTAAAATCGGATTTGGCCGGTAACATTATACAATACACGACACATAAAAATAGGAAAAATCCTTCTTCACTTATAGGCAAAAAACCACAGCATGCACAATAAATCTAACAACTAAGCTAGCAAAATGTTCTCGGATTCCCAAGTTCAATCGAACCACCCCACATTGTTTTGAAAAAGTAAATACCTTTTTAAATGGTCGTGAATTCCATTTTTTAATAATGATTACACCAAAATGACCGTCATTTTGGTGTAATCAATATTAAAAAATGTACAGTATGGCTTTAAAACTACCAAAAAACTTTTTTGACATATTCATTATTTTGATATTTTTGGCCTAGAAATCTAAAGTGAAAATACACGATGGCTCGTTTTAGGAGTCTGGAAGTATAGAATGATTATTAACTAACTAGTTCTTGTTACTATAATTTGTTTATAATGTAATTAACAAACTATATCTTAAACACAACTCACTTTAATCTACCAAATTACTACGTCTCAATTCGCAAATTAATTTAACAGACATTTAATTAAAACATGTTTACTCAAACACAGTCAACAACTAAATTATCTTAAAACAATTATTGTTGAAATTGAACCTCAGGCCTGATTCATAGTGCAGACGCGGTAGCGGGCGATGCGGCGGGAGCAACTAGGTGTTTTTTTTTTGGGTGGGAAATTATCAAATAACTTCTCCCACTCTGGACGGATCGGGAGGGCGTGTCAGACTTTTACTAACTAAAACCCACCCGTGTTCCTTCAGTTGCCTGTGCCAGGGGCAACGGTATCTCTTTCGAACAACCCACGACCCTGGCAGGCATCGGCCCTAGCGGACCCCGTCAGTTAGTGCTGACATCTCTTTGAGGCGCATGTGGAACGCAACGCGCCGTCGACCCGGGCCTGGTCCTTACCGGACGGCGAGCTGCCCATTGTTCGCCGTCCAACTTGGTGGTTCAAGTAACATCCCAATTCCGGTGGTAATTCAGTCCATGCTCGGTAGCGTGTCTCCTCCTTTTACGAAAAGTAGGTAATAGTAAAAGAAACGCACCGGAAAGGAAGCAAGTACCTACAACGTCTCATCCCCACAGCGCTTGCAGCGTGCACTGGAGGGCATTCAACGATCTCCGATCGCTATAGGTTGGCTGCGGGCTACAGATTTGGGAAGTCTGTCACCTAAACACAGGCCTACATGGAGTACCGTGTTCCGCCCGAAATACGAATTCTCTCAGAAGGACTGCGGGACTGGTTGACGCGATCTTTATAACGACATTACTAAGAACGCATTAGGTTGGCCGAAGTAAGGAAAACCTGTTCAGGTGGAGATTCATAGACGACTCCGCCTTCAAATGTAAATATGGAGCTCTTCTACAAATGATGGGACACTTAATATCGTGTCCTGCGTGTCCTGTTACAGGAACTGATGGACGCTGGTGATGGCGCCAAACAAGTTGCCGAATTCTGGGCCGAGTCCAATTAGATTGCTGTCGACACGCTAAGAGGAACATTAGGAACTCATTTAATTATGGATTCTGTTTGATTTACATTAAACGCTCCCGCCTAAGCGCCGCGGAAGCCTCTCACTATGAACGAGCCTTATAATGTAATATTACGAAGATCAAAACCAATTTAGAACTACATATTATATAATAAATTAATTACATTCAGAATTAAACAAAATATTTACATAATTTAATATTATGTAATTTATTTTTAATGAAGGGATGAACGTTGCTACGGATTTCATTTAATCTCCATACAAGTTGCAGGATTTTATTAATTAATAGTCATTACTTATAAAGCTTAGCAAGGAACAAATCTATGTAAAATATTTTCAAAATTAATAATATGATTGTACTTTGTTTGGTAACAGTAAATGTAACCAATAACAAAAACAGTGCTGCTATCTTTTTTTATTATAAAATTGTAATCGTTAACTGAGAGAGCAATGGTGGCCCAGTGTAGGTTCGGACCCTGACAAGCTTATTTACTTTGTGTAAGTAAATCATTTCATCACCACTGTACCCAGAAAACATCGTGAAGAAACCTGTATGTCCTAGAACTAAAAATTCGAATACATAATTATGGCATCTACTAACCCACAATGGGCCCGAGTGGTGGATTACAGCTGAGTTCCTCTCACCAAGAAGAAGCCTGTGCCCCAGCAGTGGGAACATTATATGCTGATAATGCTATGTAACTGACTGAGTTTCTTCTTTCGACATCGTCGCCTGAGAAATACATGAAAAAAAGAGTTTCAATCGAGTCTGAAACTCGTAAGAAAACCATGCATGACAAGAAAGATTTGTATTCTAGTAACGTTAACAGAAACACTTAAACTGGTAATGACTAGTAGAATATCAGCAAAATTCTTAGTCTATTTATTTCGCGGCCAAACCTAATAAATACAACATAGACTGGAACTCACTAGCAGAACACAACGGTGTGTCAATCCTCTCAGTTTCACACAATTTCGAAAAGTCAACATCATATATATTCTTGTTACTATCACTATTCACCATTTGTATGAACCGATGACCCCATAAGATATCATTTTCTGTGTAACTCGTCCTGGCTTGCACCTGCTGCCCTGTAGATTCAATAACTCCTTCAAAAACCGCCAAAACCTCGAATTTTCCCATCAATAAATCTGCAGCAGAAATACTGTACAGAGGACTCTTTTCATCTATGACATGTATAACAGATACAGGCCATAAGAAGAATGTTGACTCACAACCGTCCATTTCAACATCCAACTCGGTTTGTACATAGTTCTCATCATAATCATCACCAAGTTTTAATACAAACACAGAAGCCTTGATGTTAAGTATCCTAGATTTTCTCATGTCTCCTACTCTGAATATCATGCACAGCTTCCCGTCTCTCATTGTGACTACTGCTTGTCTGCTAAATAAAATTGTCTGGGTCCTCCCTTTGGGTCTCGTGAGCTTCGCAAACAAGATCCCTACCATGAAAGCTTGGAAAATCGAGCAGACCATGCATTGTAAGCACATCGCCGTTATCGTCTGAGGGCATTCCAAAGTTATAGCTCTTTTACCATAAGCCACGGTAGTATGAACTTCAATACTGAACAGGAAAGTGGAGGTAAACCCATAAATGTTTGCGACACATGGTGTCCAGTCGGTTTCATTCTGATTTGGAGGAAGGTGGTCTTCAATCAGGTCTCCATGAGTCAATGCGATGATCCAGTATACGAAGCCAAAGAACAGCCAGTCTCCAGTGAAGGCTAAAAAGAAGTGGACAAGGGTCCACCTCCAACGTGCTTCGACCATGGTGACGAACCATCGTGAGAAGAATCCCTGGTGGTTGGTGTTCCCCTGGTCAATGTTAAAGTCTCCGTTCTTGAAGACGAATCTTTTAGTTTGATTGGTTGAACGGGAACGTTTCTTTTGAGTATGAAGTGGCCCTGTAAAAAAATAATTAAAGTTATATTTTTGAGAGCGTTAAAGAACACGAATTATTGTTGTGTATTAATATGTCACCGTTTAATTTATTATGAACAACGCTAGTGTATAGTCTGTCTCGCGAGATTATAATCTATCGAAAAATTGTAAACTGCTACAAATCGTTTAGAATTTAAAGCATTATTTTTCTATAGTTCTGCTGTTTCTATAGTTTATCTGTCCATGGCCAAACTGTGAATAGAACTTGCATGCAACGGATTGCATCTTGCACTAATACCAATAAATAGCCAAGAAACTGCGACCAACTTGGAAATAGTGTACACCAAGGTACCACTCGCTTCGCTCGCTCGGCTCGCGCGGTTTGGCACAGTTTTAAACTAACCTAACCGATTTGATGTATTTATTTATAATTATACTTGATTGTACACCACAAAAATACATTACAAAAAAATAATTAAACGCTACAAAACATACAATCGGCGGCGTTATCGCTTATGTTTAATAAGCTGTAAATTACTTGTCTTCTAAGATATACCTAATTATACATATTTATAACTTGGAACTAACTGTTACTAGGGTAATAAACTCCTGGTTCTAAAAATACTGCTTCAGTTATAAAATTTTCTTCAGTATCATCAAAAGGGTCACTGAAACATTTTAGATCTTCCCGCTCACTCATGACTGTTTAGACCTGAAACAAGAAACACCAATCTGAATTTGACAAACATGATAATTATAACATCACGCCTATTTGCCCGAAGGATTAAGTAGAGGGACCTAAAGTACACCATGTCTTTTAGTACACCATGTCCTTTAGTACACCATGTCCTTTAGTACAACATGTCCTTTAGTACACCATGTCCTTTAGTACACCATGTCCTTTAGTACACCATGTCCTTAAGTACACTATCGTTTTGCCAGTTATGTTTTACTCCCATGTAATAGGGGGCAAGCCTATTGCGATCAACCGGGCACAACACCTCTGGGCTGTTACTGAGAAATTCCTGTTTGAAAAACAGAACACTTTGCCCGACCTAGGAATCGAACCCAGGACCTCATACTCCAGCAGTAGGGCTTGCGACCACTAGTTCAGCCAGGTGAAATACAAATCTTTGTCAGACAAATAACTACAATCTACCCAAACCCATTGCTACTGATAGTGTGTTACGAAATTACCCCACTGGTCACCATACGAACGAATATGTTTCCATGAGTGGTTACTAATTTATTTTTAGATGAAACTCTTATCCTTTGCAAGGTTTTAGACAATACAACCAACTGTCACTGTTTCTAAAACAAGAGGACTTTATTATTATTTTTACTTTTCTGCGTTTCGTATCATCTTAGGGTCCTATCTCACTACGCCGTAGTCTCCACCATGGCGGCGCGACCATGGTCATACTGCCAAAAAATGTATGGTTGCTTGTGCAACCGATCGGACCCACTATAAACCCGTGCATATCCAATGATCACGTTGTTTTTTTGGTCACCTTTGCCCATTGTTAAGTGCCAAAATAAACACAATAGGGAGAAGTATATACAAGGATATGCCTTACCTCCTGTCAGGTAGTTTTGAAGTCAACTGGTGTGGTGGTCCAAAAACACAAGTAGCACACAATCACAGCATCAGCCTTGGAACAGCTCACAATGTCTATCATTCTTGCAAAGTCAACGCCTACTGATATGCTATCTTGAGATTTTCAACTGTAATTATTGTAGATACTTACTTCATCTAGTTTTGATAAGACGTTTTATTTGTTTATCTTCAAGACCAGTTTTCTTTGTGAGGTTAATAGAATCCATACTAATATTACAAATTTGAAAGTAACTCTGTCCGTCTGTCTGTCTGTATGTTACCTTTTCACGCCTAAACCACTGAACGGATTTCGATAAAATTTGGCAGAGAGATAGATTGCATCCCGGGAATGGACATAGGATAGTTTTTATCGACATACCTTGCGGACGAAGCCGCGGGCGGAAGCTAGTTTATAATAAACCAAAGGAGTATTCAGACTCGTGCACTCGATCAGTCCACTAGGTTTTTAGATTGGTTATTATTGTTTTCCTGGTGCTGCTGCTGAAGCTACGGAAAACCTCAAGTGGCGAAAGTGTAATAATTTTGTGGGTAATTATATTTTTGAGCCGTTTGAGGTTGAAACCCTCGAGCCGTCGGTTCCGAGTTCTCATGGCTTGTTCAACGAAATTTCCAAAGGGCTGGTTGACACTTCTCGTGACCCAATGGCTAGCTTTTACCTTGGCCAGAGGTTCAGCCTTGCCATACAACGTGGCAATGCCGCCAGTCTCTTGGGTACTTTATCAGTCGACGGCGATGCGGAGGAATTGTTTGACGCCATATTTAGTTTATTAATAGTTTGGCGTCCGCTGTTTTGGTCCCTGAGATGCGGACGTGTTGGATACATCCAACGACTCCACACCTCGGGGACGTGAGTCACCCTGGCTCTCTGCGTCGACTGACGCTTGATGACAGTTTTTGCGCGGGAAACAATACGTGGGGCAGACCGAACTAAGTTCGGTGAGGAATTCTCCGGCTGCGGACCAACCGGTACCCTCCTGGGGTAGCCTTTCTTTACAATACGCCTACATAAGTGCATAATGGCCCTGCCTGCTCCCCTGCGTCGCCTTAAATCAATAAATAATTTTACTTTTTTTTTTGTAAGAGGTGGAAGTCCTCTTTCTTATCCTATTTTTTTCCCTCCCTGACCTCCCTGCTCTGGCCCTTCTCAGCCTAAGCATGTACCACCCTTGTTTTACCACTGTGTCTTCTGCCCATCATATGGTCAAATGACACAGTGCTAAAGTCCCCGTCCAGAAGTAATTAACAGGCGAGACAACCGCCTGTTAACGTTAGCACCCCAAATACCTACCTAAGAAGTATTTGACGTCTAGAAATAGATGAATAAACAGGCTGATAGCTAATATTATAACCTTTTATACAGTATATTAATAGAATATTTAAACTAGCTACTTCAAAACGAGATAAGATTTCCATGACGTGTCATAATGATATTTGTTTTGACTTATGCCGAGATTTTGTAAGATATGTACCTAGTCAAAACAGTGCTAATTGTTAGGTAAGAGTTTAAATTACTGGTGTTACGTATTTTCGGTGGTGGTAAAATGATAAAGTTATTTGGTTAATTGAGCTAGCTGCGCAAAATTCGATAGACATAAATTGACGTGAGGTGTGGGAGAGCAGTGACTTACAAGTTTTAGGTCGCAGGTTCCAACCTAACTAGGTGCTTTATTTTGTGTAAATAATTTCATCACCACTGCTCTCAAAACAGCGAAGGAAAACATCGTGAGGAAACTGGCATGTCCTAGAATAAAAAATTCGAAGACATGTGACATTTACCAACCCGCACTGGGCCCGCGTGGTAGATTACAGCCCAGTTCCTCTCACAGAGAGGAGGCCTGTGTCTTAGCAGTGGGAACATTATAGGCTGATTTTTTATGTGTCTTATGGGTGATTTTTCAATAATCTGATAACTTTATTCGAGGAATAATTTTGAAATTTTGACCATTATTTCATACAATAAAAACTTTTTACAAAAAAAAACAACCGACTTCCAAGAAACACTATAAAGTGAAAAATAAGTTTAATTTCGGAAGTCGGTGTCTTTGGATTTGTATTTTAGTTTTTTGCCACCGACTTCCGAAATTAAAGTTATTTTTCACTTTATAGTGTTTTTTGGAAGTCAGTTGTTTTTTTTTTGTAAAAAGTTTTTATTTTTCACCTTTTAGTGGGTCAGTTTGTAATATAACAAAGTTACAATAGCCTAATGTCAACTGCTCATCACCTTTTACAAAATATTGCTTTTACCGATGCAGGGACGTTAATTGTTGAGTAGTTATATTTTAGTTTTAGTTTATTTTTAGGCACTATAATTGTATGGAAAATTTTCTACTCTTGGATTAATGTACACCTTTTGTAAACGTTTTTATTAAATAAATTATTATTATATTATTATATTATTATTATTATATTATAGTTCTCCTGGTTCTTACCAACTCCTACACAACCACTCACCATACGCATTGTGACGAGGATAAATCGTTTAGCAACCATATTAAAGTAATCGAATCGCAACCCGTGAAATATTTGTCATTGAGTAGTTCCGATGGCCATCTGTGGTCTTCATCATCAGCTCCACTTTACCAAATGATGATTTCCGAGAGCAAATGCTGAAGTTACTTTAAAAAATACCCAAAAAAAAATATCGTCGAATTGAGAACCTCCTCCTTTTTTATTCGTCGGTTAAAAACTGTCAAAAGTCCATTTTATTCCTAGAATAAAAAATATCTGGCGATGGAAAAATCAGCCCTTAAGTAAAGTGATGAAAGTCACATTATGTTTTTAACCGACGAAAAAAAAGGAGGAGGTTCTCAAGTGGTCATATAGGTAACCGAACCGATGGATGTTCTCGAATAAAATTTAATTTTATTAATAGAAAACAAACAGCTCATTTATCAAATTAAATTTCAGTCGACTACATCCATCGGTTTCATACTAAACTTCAACTATATCCGACGATCCTGCATACTTATCTCTTTTGTTGACTGTACATATATTTTTTTTATGTATGACAACGCTTACCTTTTTACAGAGTGGTCCGATTTTGGAAGATTATTTTATTTTACACATTATTAAACTCAACGAATGAAATTCGCTAGCTTGATATGAGTCTCTTTGTCGGAGCCGTGGGCACGTCATCTAACTGTGTAAAATAACTAGGTATTTGATTAAAATTGGCATCTAATTATTCTAATAATGTCTACGAAGAAATTTTTTCGAGTCGTGATTACCTACCTAAATCATGAACATTCATTTTATTACTTCAAATATATTGCAGACTTTCGTTGTCACGAATTCGTCAATAGGTAGTTATATTTTCTTTTGATCTAAATCCCAGGAAATAGATTAATCAGTTAAATTATTTAGTTTTCATAATTAATGAAGAATAATTGCTAAGTAATAAAAACCAACGTAGAATAAATTTAATCAGAATATATTTAAAAGTAGCTACTGAAGTTGTTATCCAAAACCAAACAAAGTTTTAGTGATGGCAAACACTTTCTATTTATTTTATTATTTTAATTACGAAAAGCAAATAACGAAGATTGTACGTGATCTGGAAATAACAAGTACTTACTTGAGTAGGTACATAACTACATAGATATGTATGTAGAAATAATATTAATTAACATGTACATATTTGCCATGGGCCAGTTTCACCTGAGAGTTATACTGATAAACTGCATTTTTTTCAATCTATCAGTCATCATCGTCATCATAATTTTTAACCGACTACAAAAAAGGAGGAGGTTCTCAATTCGACTGTATGTTTTTTTTTATATGTTTTATACACGATATCTTATAATATTATGTTTGTCTCTGCATCACCCAAAGGTTGACTGATAGAAAATGCCTATGGCATTAAGTCCGCCTCTGTACATTTATATGCTTGAAGTAGGTAAAAATTATATAAATAAATACCTCCGGGAATTGTAAATCGATTTCAAAAAATATTTTTTTTAATAGATAAATAGAATATGCCTCAGGAGTGGTCCCATATAAATTTTATTTAAAAAAAACATACAGTCGAATTAAGAACCTCCTCCTTTTTTGAACTCGGTTAATTCTGGACATAGACCTCCCAAGCGTCACCACATCGAAAGGTCCTGTGCTTCTCGCATAAACTAGATTCCCGTGGCCTTCATCAGGTCATTGGTCCACCTTGTGGGAGGCCTTTCAGCGCTACGCCCCCAGTATGCGGTTGTCACTTCAGAACCATTCGGCCCCATCGGTCAACCGCTCAACGAGCAATGTGTCCAACCCACCGTCACTTTAGTCAGGAAAAATATCAGTCTACCTCAAATCTTTATTCCTTCGTGCGTTTCAATTAACATCGTTAGCACACTATCGGTTTTCTTGACACAAATACCCGTGGAACTACACCCATTTATTAGATATAAACACTGCTAACATTATGAACTTATCGGCACACGACGGAGGGGATAAAAGGCTTCCCGCGTGATCGAACTCCCCCAACCCCCCTTCCCCCTATCGTATCGCGTAATTCATTACGACATTATCTAACACAAGAAATTGTTTGGAAAACATCAACGCTGTAGCCAGAAGCATAGGGTCGTAAGTCTAAATTTGCGTTGTTTGTGATGGTGTTTCATGAAAATATAATGAAGTAAGTAACCTTATATACCTAGATACATTCATAATCAGCCTATAATGTTCCCACTGCTGGGACACAGGCCTCCTCTCTGTGAGAGGGAGTGGGCTATAATCCACTACGCGGGCCCAGTGCGGGTTGGTAGATGTCACATGTCTTTGAATTTTTGGTTCTAGGACATGCCGGTTTCCTCTCCATGTTTTCCTTCACCGTTTTGAGAGCAGTGGTGATGAAATAATTTACACAAAGTAAAGCGCCTGTCTGGGTTCGAACGTACAACCTACAACTCGTAAGTCGCAGCCTTTGCCACTGGGCCACCACTGCTGCCACTAAGTAACTTTGTTCTGGTGATAATAAAGTAACTGAAATAATAATTATTGCGAGTAAAAGCAATTTAAGAGACTTAAAACTGTAGAGCATAACTTTTTGCCATTTTAATCATTACTAAAAACCTATCTTTCCAATTTTTGTTTTACAGTATTCCACTGTTTTATTACGAATCCACAGCACTAATAGTATCTTGTACCAATAAAAACAGTGGCTCTCCGGGAGTTTCGTCAGAAGTGAAAACAAAACACTTTTCACTCCTCACTTTGCCATCATTCACTGACATATCGGATATACATTATAACCGAGTACATCCCGAGGACAGGTATTTTATTATTCGTCTCATAAACAAAATACGCGTGGTATCGCTTACGGTAACAGAGGCGCGAGTTCAAGGGTTTTTTCCCTTCTCAAAAAATTACCAACGCGCCTAAAGAAGTTTTCACTTCAAAAACAGGCTGCCGAAGTATCTTCTACCGACACCAGCCAATCAAAAGTGAGACTTCTCGAAATTCGTCAAACAAGACTTATGACGGTTGCCCTCCGCATAACATCCGGCAAAGGTCGGGTGAAAAGGGATTCTGACAGATGACGAGCCATCCCTCCGCGGGGTGTTTGTCATTCTATTAGGAAAGAAAACATTTTCTAGCTCTACTCGAACCAATTTGGGGAACGGCGCGATTACTTGGGAAATTAAATAGGTTATGTTGAGACGGGTGAAAAAACGGCTAATGACAAAAATATACAGGGTGGCCGGAATATCGTCGCGCAATCTGAAGCGAAGCGTTGAAATTTTTCGTCGGTTATATAAAAAAAATCTGTTGTTTCTCAGAAAAGTGCTATTACTTACTCGGTCAAAATGTATAGGACAACTAGCTTTTTTTAAATAAACGAAGAATAATTTCAACCCCTGCGTTGAAATTATACGTGAGAAAGAAAGAAAATATGTTCATTTGCGGTTAACATGACGTATCAAAAAAAAACCGGACAAGAGCGAGGATTCCGTACCATCATATGTTGTTAAATTTTCTTCAGAGAATTTTAACATTGTGCACTGCGGTGTAGAATATTGCAGTTTTATGTCAGCGCCATCTCTTGACCGATAGTGGAACCAATGTAACTTTTATTGATGATTTCTGAAAAAGTGTACTATTTAGAGACTTCGTTTTATTTTTCCTGTAATCTTTACATAAACTTCTATCACATAGAATAATTTCAGATTTTTCTCTTTGCAAACTTCGGAGTTAAGGGGGGAACGGTGTTTTTTTTAAACATTTTTCATCAAAAGTAGCTAACTATGCGGCCTAAAAAGAAAACAAAAAATGTTTGAGAATGTGCAGACTGCGCTCTTTCATAATGATACCCCACGTGCCCTTGTACCCCACTTCGAATTTTTCAGACCCCTTATCAGTCAGTCCCTATTTAAAAAAATATACAAATATTTTTTTATTTTTTTCTTACTTGCAAAATAGTTGTTCAAACATCATCTAAAATTATTCTAAATTTCAAGTTGATAGCATTAGTAATTCTTGAGATATCCAGCTGTGACAGACAGACAGACAGACTGAATCTCACCATAAGGGTTCCGTTTTTACCATTTTGGTACGGAACCCTAAAAAGAAACAAAAACAAAATAACAATCGTCGTCGTTGTCTTACGTCGCGTCGTTTATTAAAAAAAACGTTCAGAATCATCTACTAAATCCATAGTTTCAGTTTGCGCGTCAAGATTCCCGTCTGCCACTGAGTCATTTCTAATTGAAAAACCTAATTACATTTTAAAATTTTAACCCAACCCAGGGATCGACCCCGGGAGCCCATGCCCTGCAGTTGCGCTTCCGAATATCGAGATAGTCATTGTATCTATTCGACGGACAAAGAATCACGGAAAGACATATACCTTATTTTCGTGTCATAAAAGTTTAACACGCGAGCAAAGTTCGTAGCTTGGTGCACTAAATGGGTATTATTCTCGTGTAGGCCCTCCCTTAATGCACCTCGTAATAACCTTCATCGTCATAACTCGATGCCATCTCCGAAAGGCCGGAAAATCATAAAAAAGCAAGACACTTAACGTTCCACTTATAAGTTAAACTAAAAACGTTATACAAAACAAAACATACAATCCACCAAACACCCAAACATAAAATGAAAAGGTTTCCCTAATATTAACATAAGAATTTCATCAGCGGGGCTCCTGTCCGTATTTTCCGAGTGTGTCCGAGGGTGTCCGTGTGTCCGAGAGTGTCTGAGCATCGCTCAATGTCCAGCTGGATCTCATATCCGGACAACCCGACCGTTTTCAGTAACGACTAACGCAAACTATTCAATGCTTCAGCGAAATGTTTTTATATGTATACTAAAACATTGTTGGGATGGGATATTAAGTTGTAGTTAGGTTTTTATTATTATTAATTTCAAGGTGTATGTTAAAATATAGGCAGTTTTTCAAACCGCTGTTAAAATTACTGCAAAAAATGGCTGTAACATGTTAAATCATAACCAGTTAAGCAGCAAATTGATAGAACTAAAAACCATAAAAATATATTATATTTAATTTTGTTCTATTTAATCAAAATAAAGTACTGTTCGTGGATAAGGATATGTGTGGTGTGAACTACGAGTATGAATGTGATTTAAGACAACGTTGCGGCTTAAAGGAGATGTAGTGACAAAAAATTAAAAGAGTATGCTGAGATGGTTTGGTCATATTGACAGGCAGAATGAAAGGTGACTAACAAAAGGTATTTATAACGCAGATGTCAATGGAAACACTCAGGTGCGTACCTAGGTATGGGTGCGGCCACGAGGAGGTGGGACCCGCTGAAGAACAGCGGGTCGAGGCCTTTCGGGGGAACGGCGAATGCTTATGCGAATCCCGCACCCCCCCGGTCATAGGCAGAGGTGGAGCATCGCGGTGGTTTTAGCCGGTAAGAGTTCGGCATGCCCCTCTGTGTCCCCCACGATGGAGGAAGTCCATGAGGATTTCCGCCGCGCACCAAAAAAAAAAGCTGATTCGTTGCGGGAGACGTTCTATAGTTTCTGCCTACCCCTATGAGGAAATGGCGTGAGTTTATTCATGTGTAAATATGTATGTAAAATTGAAGCTTGCTCAAACTTTTTGTTCAATCATTGTGCAATCTTCAATGCTAAAACGGTCAAATGCAATACGCAATAATTGATGATACTGCGCAATAGTATTGTAGATATAGGGGCCGCCTAAGATCTATTGACGCCAATCTGTCGTGTGTGGCTCCGTTTTAAGAATACGGCATCAGTACCCGCGTTGTAACTGTATATCGAATTGATATTTCTTATCAGCTAATTGGGAATGTCTAAAACAAATCGTATTTAATTAAAGTAATTACGTATAGATTTTAGAAACATGATTCTACATTTTACCGTTATAATTTTAATAGAATTTCTGAATTCATATTCAAATTCTCTCTCAGGTAATGAATGTGTCTTTAAAATTCATACGTGTTAACTTATTGCTTGGAATAGGTACTTCGTTCTATGGACTGATTTGTGGCCTACTTTAAAACAATATTAGGAAAATAAAAATAAACAGTTAAAAAGATGAATTTGTGTTGTTATCACATCTAAAACAAAAGAAGATTACCTAATTCGAACATCAAGAAATTCTAAAACTACCGTTCGTCAATTTTTTCAAAGAATTTCTTTCATCGAAAAATGAAAAGCATACTCATCCCGTTTGCTCTATACATCGCTGTAGCTAACACAGCCCATAAACATGCACCGTACTGTGCCTGTACATCGGTTTTTATGCCAGTATGTGGTTCTGATGGGGTGACGTACAGCAACGAAATGTGCATGAGGTGCGGGAATCCCGCTGTCACCATCGACAGATATGGGCCTTGTGATGATGAGGAGTACTCCTTGTTGGAAAAACTAGGTATGCTGCGGCCACAGAATTATTATTGATTGTTGTGATTTTCTATTAAAATTTTGTGACGTCAGATTGTTGTTTGTTTTTCTTAAGTAGTAGGTAGGTAGGTTTTTTGAAGTGAAAACTTCTTTAGGCGCATTTGGCGCATTGGGCATTTTTTGCGATGGAAAAAAAGCCATTGAACTCGCGCCACTGTTACCGTAAGCGACACCGCGCGTGTTTTGTTTACAAGACTATTCAAAAAATACCCGCTTCGGATGTGTTCGGCTGTCCTCGGGATGTACTCGGTTTTAATTTATACCCGTTATGTCAGTGAGTGATGGCAAAGTATTCTGTTTGTGTTTTGTTTTTTTTTCCAACCTCCAACCAAAAATCCTCCTCGAGAGAGTCCTTTGTTCATACTGATGAGCAAAGGACTCTCCCCCTCTATATCTCCCCTCCATAGCAATCTACTATTCCCTGCGTCCTGCTTTTTTTGGCCGATCACCCTAGAACTTGTCCAAGTGATAGTGCCAGATAGTGCAATCAATTAAAAAAAAAACACTTTTCAATCGTCTTAGTTTATTAACCTTTTTTGCAAATACAATTTTATTGTTTAATTTGCTTTTGAGGGATTTTCATTCATCAATTTTACAGTTACCAAGTTGTAAGGCATGGAATATAATTAGCAGGTTTCTTATATGTAGTATTTTCGTATTTATTGCGGTTTTCTCCTTTAAGATCAGCTTTATGTTAATTAATCTTAATTCTCCCCTACACCGAACTAGTTTGGACAGCTAAAAGATTAAAGAGTTAACCTTTTGTTTAAAACTTTACTCGAAATTAACTTTGAAGGTTGTATTTAAATAATTAAGTTTATCCCGTAAATTCTTTAAGGTTTCAAATATTTGATGTTAATTAAGATTCTAGGTAATATAATCATAATAAGTTAGAAGCAGGAATATAGGTACCTACTTATGGGGAGTACAGGACCTAAACGCAAAAAAAGCAAGTTTTAGAAGAAATAAAAGTATAAGATCGACTACAGTAAAAAAATCAGAATATAAGTTTATAAGTTTATTTTATTTTCTCTCACATCTCTAAAAGAATAACCTCCCTTTTTTTTTAAGTCGGTGATATTCTTCAGGATATATGCTAGGTAGGTAGTGTGTTGAAAACATAATACAACTAATTTGTTACGATAGAAAAAAATCATGAAGATACCTCTAAAAACTTTTTTTTACAATAAAAAGCATACTAATATACATGTATGTATATTAGTATGCTTTTTATTGTAAACTAAAAAAACATAATGATTGTATTACAATCATTATGTTTTTTTAGTTTAACAGGAATAGTGCCCATAATAATTATTGACATAATTGACACCAAAACCACGCAAGGCAAGACACAAAGCCGTGATGACCTGAACAGCACTGCTCTGTATCTTCAATGATGATAAAATTAATGATAACCCTTTTATGTCCATGATAAAATACATGCTACCAATATAGGCCATTGTGTACAAACCATTCACCACCAAATCTATTACTAAATGTATTTCAGTTGGTCCGATACAGTTTTTTGATCCGTATAAGAAACAGAATGAATTGGCATCATAAATTGTTTTTGTGAAAATTGCCCATTTTCTTGCTGACTGCATTTTTTTTTTCAAATTTTGTGAATGCAGATTAATGCAAAAAGTTAAGAACATTCTTCTAAGACATTTTCTTGTAGCGACAATGGTTAAGGTACATCCTTATGTCTTATGTCAGGATTGACTGCTTAGGTCCATAAAGATGTAGCGTGATGATAATCATTACTATCTAAGTAACGTCGGAGAAAAAATAAAGACACATGATTTAAAAATGGCACATGGCGGCGGCGCGTGCGTGAGTCGTTACCCAGAATGTTACCATTAATATATAATTTCTTGATAACTTTTTGTATTGTATATTTTATTTCTTATTTTGATTGTTGTTTTTGTTTATATCTAATCGCATGCTGCACTGGCTGACGTCATCACGTCAACGCCGGCTGTCGCCGAAAACCAGCGCTGGGCCTCTGTCTCGTATAGGGTCTTAGCCTTATGCTGAGTGATGGCCGTTTTGCGTAGATGTGACGCATACTTTCTCCCAAATTGTTATTTTGTTTTATTTTTTGTTTGCGTTTTTATTTTTATGCGTCATGTTTGCCGCAAATAACGTATTTTCTTTCTTTCTTCTAAAACACTAAGCAAAACTATTTAAACCCTCTTTAGCGAGTTATTCTGTTTTGATCCCCTGAACCCCCCCCTCCACACCCCCTCCTCGATCCGCTGCTAGTTCTTCTTCTCACCCTTAAACTAGAGATTCATTTTAACAAACAAAGCTCGACAGTTTTCCCTCCTATAATCTTGTAAAATTTAAATAAAACGCTTATAAAAAGTTGGAGTAATAAAAGTAATAAAACGGGAGAATTTCTCTAATAACTTATTCAATGCAAGTTCCTCGTTCAACGCATTCATGGCTATTATCCAACCTTAAAATTTCATCTTTCCTCTAGTAAAAGTGGCTGGGATCCCGTGAGAGCGAAGCGAAAGATAGGTGAAGCGAGAAATGTGATTGGTTAATGAACTTGAGGTTGTGGTTGGAGGGGCTTATGACTAAGTAATAAAGCCTCACGTGTCGATCGATCAGGTTAAGCTACGCTTGCCGCGGTTGGTCCGTGGATGGGTGACCATCTTCATATCAAGACCCTCTGTGCTTCGGAAAGCACGTCCCGGCTGTCATTCGTGGATCTTTGGCAGTCATTATGGGTCGTCTGTAGCCCGAAAGTCCCGAAAGACAACCAGTTTCACCAAGGGGTATCGTATTACCCAGTAACTGGGTTGTGGAGGTCAGATAGGCAGTCGCTTTATGTAACATACTGATATTCAGCTTTACTTTGTGTTTTTTTTCATAACCACTGCTCTCAAAACGGTGAAGGAAAACATCGTGAGGAAACTGGCATGTTCTAGAATCAAAAATTTGAAGTCATGTGACATCTACCAACCCGCACTGGGCCCGTGTGGTGAATAACAGCCAACTCCCTTTTGAAGAGAGGAGGCCTGTGTTCCAGCAGTGGGAACATTATAGGCTGATTATATATTTACAGGCACTTTTGAATGGTCCAAGAGTCGGTCAGTCAGTCCGAAAGTTGAAGCTGTTGCGCATTCCAAAACGTAGATCTTTTGGAATAAAATAAAGTACTTATCTATCTCTTACTTCAAACTTGCGTTGGACCGTTACCTTTATAACAGGACAGTGTCACACGTTTCTGTTTTCCATCTACAGACACAGTGTTTTGTTTTAATCTTATTATTGTGCTGTTTTGAAACAGCGCACGAGTTTGTTTTAAAATACTTGCAAGTGCAGATAATTATGTAGAACTAGCACTTTGCCCGCGACTTCGTCCGCGTGTATTTCGTACTTTCCTCTAAAAATTTTGGGTTTGGATAAGGAAGGACTGTCTCGCCACAGTTTCAGTCTTTCTTGTGATGGTTCACCAGTGAGTGGGACGACACACTTTAAAAAACTGTTTCGGCTTTTCAGCCTTTGTGGCACAGGCACAAGGATTTTGTCGTGCATAGGGTCGTGTGTCGGAGACCATTTTGGCTCTTTCGCTGAAGCCAGTGCTCTGCGAAACACTGGAGGCGCTATTCCTGCTAGTGGATACAGCATTTCCTACTATATTTCCCAGCAATCCACCCCTTAAACTTTATTACCCTTTTCCACCTTGGTAGGAGTCGAGTTTTGAAAAACCCTAAAACACATACCTACTTTTTTACCGAGTTTAGAGTTAATCCGACAGCGGGTTACATATTTTTCTAACTTATTAACTTTGTCACCCTCTAAATCCTCTGTGAGGGTATGTTTTTAAACTAAAAGTACATTATCTAATATATACTGAGCCAAATATTGCCAAGTTTCAAGTTTATTAACCAAATGAATAAGATTTTTCGTATAAACTGTATCCCCTCTTTTTATCCCTAAAGGGTTTTGAAAAATCGTCTGGGATGTTACTATAGTTTGACTTAAAGATTATTTATACCAAATTTTTCAATCAAATCTACTCCCCTATGAAATTGACTATCCCTCTTCACCCCGTTAGGGGTAGATTTTCTAAAAACTTTGAAATACTTTATTATTTATTTTGGACTCTGGACACGCTCGTTAAAATTCTTCCATACAAAATTTAAACACCCCCAATCTCCCTTTAGTTTTAAATTCATTAACCAAATGAATAAGATTTTCATATAAACTGTATCCTCGCTTCCCCGCCCCCACACAGAGGTGGAATTTCGAAAAATCGTTAAGGATGTGTTTATTACTTGACTCGAAGATTTATTGATACCAATTTTCGACTTAATCAAGCCACGCAGTAAAATCCTCCGCTGTAAAATTAACTACACCTTTTCACCCCGTTAGGGGTAGATTTTCGAAAAACCCTGATACACGTTATCCTTTATTTTTGGTCTTAAGTATAAATACCGAGTTTCGAGTTAATCGGACCGCGCGTTAAAATTCTTCCATACAAATTTTGACACCCCCCAATCCCCTTTTAGGGGGTAGTTTAGAAAAACAAAAAATGCCAAACTTCATAATTTACTTAGATAAGTATTCGTGCCAAGTTTCAAGTTTATTAACCAAATGAATAAGATTTTTCATATAAACTGTATCCTCGCTTTAACACAGGGGTGGAATTTCGAAAAATCGTTTAGGATGTGTTTATTACTTGACTCGAAGATTTATTGATACCAATTTTCGACTTAATCAAGCCACGCAATAAAATCCTCCCCTGTAAAATTAACTACACCTTTTCACCCCGTTAGGGGTAGATTTTCGAAAAACCCTGATACGTTGTATTTTTTATTTTTGGTCTTAAGTATAAATACTTACCGAGTTTCGAGTTAATCGGACCGCGAGTTAAAATTCTTCCATACAAATTTTAACACCCCCCAATCCCCTTCTAGGGGGTAGTTTAGAAAAACAAAAAGTGCCAATCTTCATAATTTACTTAGATAAGTATTCGTGCCAAGTTTCAAGTTTATTAACCAAATGAATAAGATTTTTCATATAAACTGTATCCCCGCTTTTCACCCCCACAGGGGTGGAATTTCGAAAAATCCTTTAGGGTGTGCTCATTACTTGACTCGAAGATTATTTGTACCAATTTTCGAGTTAATCAAGCCACGCAGTAAAATCACAGATTTTCGAAAAACCCTGATACATGTTATTCTTTATTTTTGGTCTTAAGTATAAATACTGAGTTTCGAGTTAATCGGACCGCGCGTTAAAATTCTTCCATACAAATTTTGACACCCCCCAATCCCCTTTTAGGGGGTAGTTTAGAAAAACAAAAAATGCCAAACTTCATAATTTACTTAGATAAGTATTCGTGCCAAGTTTCAAGTTTATTAACCAAATGAATAAGATTTTTCATATAAACTGTATCCTCGCTTCCCCCCCCCACCCCCACACAGGGGTGGAATTTCGAAAAATCGTTTAGGATGTGTTTATTACTTGACTCGAAGATTTATTGATACCAATTTTCGACTTAATCAAGCCACGCAATAAAATCCTCCCCTGTAAAATTAACTACACCTTTTCACCCCGTTAGGGGTAGATTTTCGAAAAACCCTGATACGTTGTATTTTTTATTTTTGGTCTTAAGTATAAATACTTACCGAGTTTCGAGTTAATCGGACCGCGCGTTAAAATTCTTCCATACAAATTTTAACACCCCCCAATCCCTTTCTAGGGGGTAGTTTAGAAAAACAAAAAGTGTCAATCTTCATAATTTACTTAGATAAGTATTCGTGCCAAGTTTCAAGTTTATTAACCAAATGAATAAGATTTTTCATATAAACTGTATCCCCGCTTTTCACCCCCACAGGGGTGGAATTTCGAAAAATCCTTTAGGGTGTGCTCATTACTTGACTCAAAGATTATTTGTACCAATTTTCGAGTTAATCAAGCCACGCAGTAAAATCCTCCCCTGTAAAATTAACTACCCCTTTTCACCCCGTTAGGGGTACATTTTTGGAAAACCATGATACACATTTTTCTCTATTATTGGTCTTAAGTATTAATACTGAGTTTCGAGATATTCGGACAGCCCGTTAAAATTCTTCCATACAAACTTTGACACCCCCCAATCCCCTTTTAGGGGGTAGTTAAGAAAAACAAAAAATTCCAAACTTAATAATTTACTTAGATAAGTATTTTTGCCAAGTTTCAAGTTTATTAACCAAATGAATAAGATTTTTCATATAAACTGTATCCCCGCTTTTCACCCCCACAGGGGTGGAATTTCGAAAAATCCTTTAGGGTGTGCTCATTACTTGACTCAAAGATTATTTGTACCAATTTTCGAGTTAATCAAGCCACGCAGTAAAATCCTCCCCTGTAAAATTAACTACCCCTTTTCACCCCGTTAGGGGTACATTTTTGGAAAACCATGATACACATTTTTCTCTATTATTGGTCTTAAGTATTAATACTGAGTTTCGAGATATTCGGACAGCCCGTTAAAATTCTTCCATACAAACTTTGACACCCCCCAATCCCCTTTTAGGGGGTAGTTAAGAAAAACAAAAAATGCCAAACTTAATAATTTACTTAGATAAGTATTTTTGCCAAGTTTCAAGTTTATTAACCAAATGAATAAGATTTTTCATATAAACTGTATCCCCGCTTTTCACCCCCACAGGGGTGGAATTTCGAAAAATCCTTTAGGGTGTGCTCATTACTTGACTCAAAGATTATTTGTACCAATTTTCGAGTTAATCAAGCCACGCAGTAAAATCCTCCCCTGTAAAATTAACTACCCCTTTTCACCCCGTTAGGGGTACATTTTTGGAAAACCATGATACACATTTTTCTCTATTATTGGTCTTAAGTATTAATACTGAGTTTCGAGATATTCGGACAGCCCGTTAAAATTCTTCCATACAAACTTTGACACCCCCCAATCCCCTTTTAGGGGGTAGTTAAGAAAAACAAAAAATGCCAAACTTAATAATTTACTTAGATAAGTATTTTTGCCAAGTTTCAAGTTTATTAACTCAAGGAATAAGATTTTTCATACAAACGAAATCCCCCCTTTTCACCCCCTTAAAGGTTGAATTTCCAAAAACCCCTTCTTAGTGCTCCCCTACATTATAAAAGGAAGCCGTGTGCAAAATTTCACATTCGTAGACCCAGTAGTTTCGGCTGTGCGTTGATATGTCAGTCAGTCAGTCAGTCAGTCAGTCATTCATTCATTCATTCAGTCAGTCAGTTTCTTCTTTTATATATATAGATAGGTGTGGTATGGTCTTCTTCTTTGACATACCTAGTTATTTTCTAGGATGGTCTTTGTTAGAAGCCTACTGAAAGTTGACAGTATATAGTGTGTATTAGGGATCCGTACCCAAATGATGCCAACGAGACCCTATTACTAAGCCTCCGCTGTGCGTCCGTCCGTCTGTCTGTCAGCGGACTGTATCTCAACCGTTATAGATAGACAGTTAACATTTTCAGTGTGTATTTTTATTATCGCTATCATCATATAATCAGCCTATAATGTTCTCACACCTAGGACACAGGCCTCCTCTCGGTTGGAGGGAGTGGGCCGTAATCCACCACGCGGGCCCGGGCAGATGTCACATGTCTTCGAATTTTTGGTTCTAGGACATGCCAGTTTAGTTTCCTCACGGTGTATTCCTTCACCGTTTTTAATTTACACAAAGTAAAGCGCTTGTCTGGGTTCGAACCTACGACCTAAAACTCGTAAGTCACCATTGCTCTATTATCGCTATAATAACTCATAATAAAAATTAAATAAATTTAGAAAAAATATATAGTGTTCAACATTTGGCCGGTTTTTTATATGTTTTCGATTCTGCACGGTAAATGGCACTTTTAGGTCATGAATAAAGTTTTGCACTACAATAAAAAACGAAGATAGAATTTGCTTTATTATGTATACCATTATAAATTACAGAAATAAATGTAGAAATTTTACATAATGGTGTAGGCATTTCTCTGAGACATTCACTGGTTTTTTTTGTGTAATAACGAAATATTTTTGCCGAAATCTATTTTTTTTTTGTATTCACCAAAAACAATACAAATTAAGCATGAATCATAAGATACATAATGAACTTCAAGTAATAACCGTTCACTTATTTAGCTTGATAGTGAAATTATAACGGCTATCAATTTTACCTACGTACCAACAGTTTTCATCGCATCTTAGTTGCATAACTTCGCTTTTAAGTTTTAGTTTAGTTTAAGTGTACAAACTTCTACGAATAATAACGCTTGCAAAAGTTAAAGTTACACTATATTAGGTTTTAAATTTTGCTTTGTAGAGGTATGAGGAACAGGATGTAAAGTTCACTCATACTCTATAGAAAAGGGAGGATCCTCCGACCAGACAGGTGTTGTGTCTGGCGGGCAACTGCTCGATGATTCATGTCGGGCCATTGTATCTATGCAAGTTGCGCGGTAAACTCTGAATTATTACAAAAAATAAAATACTGAGGCGTAGAACGTGCTTGCTGTCACATTTTTTCAATAGCCAGATCTGGCCGACGTCCGATTGATGAATTGCACACAATACCTACATAATCTCGGAGATTGTCACGTGAGTGGATAATCAGCCTATAATATTCCCACAGCTGGGACACATGCCCCCTTTAGGTGAGAGGGAGTACGCGGAAATCCACCACACGGGCCAGTGCGGAAGTCACATGTCTTCTAAGTTTCTTCACGATGTTTTTCTTCACCGTTTTGAGAGCAGTGATAAAACAATCTACACACAAAGTAAAGCGCTTGTCAGGGTTCGAACCTATAAGGCGGGAGGAAACGCCCGGGTGTCATCATTGTGTGGATCGCCCGGAGGACACGGTGGAGCATACGGTGGAGATCTGCCCAGCTTGGGCAGAGCACCGCCGTGTCCTCACGGCGGCGATCGGCGGCGGCGATCTCTCGCGTCCGGCCCTAGTCCGGGCCATGGTATGGAGCGAGAGTGCATGGGAGGCTATCGCCTCCTTCTGCGAAGCAGTAATGCTCGCGAAGGAGGAGGCGGAGCGCGTGAGGGAGAGGCAATCCTTGCGCCCTCACGCCCCCAGCCGCCGCAGGAGACGCCGCGGGCGTCGGGAGTCGATAGCCGATTCCCGGCCACCGTAGGCGCGGGCTTGCGGGCGGCGAGCAATGGGCAGCTCGCCGCCCGGTAAGGCCCAGGCCCGGGTCGACGGCGCGTTGTGTTGAGGAGATGATCAAGGAGATGTCAGCACCAACTGACGGGGTCCGCTAGGGCCCAAAAAAGGAATAATAAAACAGGATGAAAATTATTTAGTTTCTTCTAAATAATTTTCATCAGTAGGAGTCTATTTTTAATGATTTACCAGTCAACAAGGATGATATCTTATAAAAAGACGTAAGGAAACTATAATTTAGACAGCAATAAAAACTAAACCGTATGCTACTAATATAAATCTATTTGCACTATGAATATGAAATTCTAACACAAATCAACAAAATGCGCTTCCTGCAATCCCTGTAGACTAAAGTTACTGCAATAGACAATAATATTTCACCCCCTAGAACCCAACGCGCCACTACGGCACTCAAAAAGCGCGTGTCGAATTTCATTGTAGGAAGACCAATATTTTATTTAAAACCCCATATCAAAGGCTCACGGTACAGCGCCCCCTTGAATTATACACCGTTCTGCGTTTAATGGCTTTAATTTTCAAACTCTTGAAAAATATCTGTGCAAAGTTTCCACGTTAAGTGCGGCAAGAGATTCAAGTTGGACAAGTTAAGGAAATCTTTTGTCAAGTTCATGTGACGCCGCGGTAAGGATGAATTTTTAATGCGACGTCAATTTTCGGGGGGGGTGAAAAGTTTTTAATTTTTTTTTTAGGCGTGAAATTGGTTTCGAGATTTAAATTGTTTTTTATTAATAACTGAGGAGTAGTACTTTAAAAAACTGGCCAAATGCGAGTCGGACTCGCACACGAAGGGTTCCGTACCACAAGGCAAAAACACCGAAAAAAAAACACGTTTGTTGTATTGGGAGCCCCCCTTAAATATTTATTTTATTTAGTTTTTAGTATTTGTTATTATAGCGGCAACAGAAATACATAATTTGTGAAAATTTCAACTATCTAGCTATCGCGGTTCTTGAGATACAGCCTGGTGACCGACAGACGGACGGACGGACAGACAGCGAATTCTTAGTAATAGGGTCCCGTTTTTACCCTTTGGGTACGGAACCCTAAAAAGAGCAGAAATCTTGTCACAGTTAAAATTGTTAAATTTTGTAGCGATAACTATAATAGAGAGTAATAAAATACGACAAAAATTATTATCATGACTTGGAAATTATTATTTTTTTTATTCTGATAAACTCAGACCATTCATGCTGAGATACTGACTTAATGTTGTCAGTTGCCTACGTCTTGTATTTGTTTAAATAAAATTGACTGTCCTGAAAAGTTATATTGCGGACTCAACATACCACTGGATACCCCCTGGTGGTATGGTGGGTCTAAAACTATACCACTGAGAAAATGGTGTTGTGGACTACAAGAGCATGATGAGTTGAGATGAGATGATATTTTTATAAGCCTAACCCAATTCCCATCAAAGGAGCTGCCATCTAATCTCTTCACCAGCCTTGGTTGACTGGTAGAGAATGCCTGTTGTGTCAGTCTTTGTACCTTTATGTGCGAAAATATATATATATTATTATATATAATAAATTCCCCAAATTGACATAATGACTTTTTTTGTAAATTAACGTTCAAACAAATTCAAATCATATTTATTATTTTCCATACAGCCTCATTTACGAATTCCGGCCAATTTATTTCAACCCCTTGTTACACAATAAGCAGATTTCACCCCCATTCACCCCCAAAAGCGAAACAAGAACTCCATTGTAAAAGTACGGTTTCTTCGTATGCAAAACATTTTTGTAAGCGTTCAGGTGTGACGTTCCCACGTGGATGATTTTATGCCTCATCGGGTCACAGCCGCCTGGGATCGCAATATCGGAACTCGGAAGTTTTGCTTCCTTTGAAAAAGACTATAGATACGGACTTTACGATACAATATGTTAGTTGTGTATGTGAGCTTTGTTTGGCATTATTTAAAAATGTTTTTTTGGGAAACGTGTTCCAAGAAAGCAGTGGAATGAATAACACTGAACCTGGATATGTTTTAAATTAAAATATAAATGTTACTGAACGAAAAAGTGAATGAAACTTTTTGTAGGTTAAAAACATTATTTTTGTAATCTATTTTTTTTTATGTACACACAGTAAAATAGATATAGATTCGACATATTAATATTGAATACAAAGGTACTGCATAACAGACCTGCGAAAGGAGAAATGAAAAAGAAATGTACACAATACCTAGTGTACCTATGAGAACAAGAAGAGAAGAGTTTGATTTTGTGACGTCTTAAACTAAACAAAAAAAAAACTTAAATAAATATATATACATAATCAGCCTAGAATGTTCCCACTGCTGGGACATAGGCCTCTCTGTGAGAAGGGAATAACTATATAATGCTAAAATAAACACAAATATATAAATTCTCACAGTTAAGAAGACAGGTAATACTCGGTTTTACTCGATATATGAATGAATGCTAGGCGGAAGTTAGTTCCAGAATCTTAGAGCACGTACACACGAGCGACACGCGTCGATTACAGAGGCAACTGCAGCAGTCGACAACGTGTTGCTCGTCACGAGCGACTCGTGTATGTGAGTACGGTGTCGGTGCTCAAATACACGAGTTGCATGTTGCCGCCGATACGCGTCGACAGGTGCAGTTGCCTCTGTCGTCGACGCATGTCGCCCGTGTGTATACACACTTACAGCAAGAGCATGAGGATGGGATTTAACAAGGGATCTAATGTGTATTTTTAACCCCCGACGCAAAAACGACGGGGTGTTATAAGTTTGACGTGTCTGTGTGGGGGTGTGTGTGGGGGTGTGTGGGGGGGTGTGTGTGTGTGTCTGTCTGTGGCATCGTAGCTCCAGAAGGGGTGAACCGATTTTGATTTAGTTTTTTTTATTTGAAAGGTGTATTAGTCGGGAGTGTTCTTAGCTATGTTTGATGAAAATCGGTTCAAGATGGTCGCCGCTACAAAATGGCGGATAACATATTTTTTCACAATTCCCTCAATATGGGTATCAAATGAAAGGGCTTCAATAGTAGAATACTATACACTATAATAAATTTTGAATCCAAGATGGCCGCCACAACCAAGTGGTGAATTACATTTTTTTTTTCTCAACTCCCTCAATATGGGTATCAAATGAAAGGGCTAGACTAGTAGAATAATTTACACTATATTGAAAGGGAATGAGGAATATTAACTACATAACGAAATGAAAACTAAAAACTTGAAAAATATAATAAAACAAAAAAATCTGTTTAGTCTTAAAAATTATTCTTCAGCTATAAATTAATCAATATTGTTTGACGGGTAAAAAACCTGATTAAACATCAAATTACCTACCAGAATCTTAAAACGGAAGAAAATAAAAGAAATGAAATACAAAAATTAAGGAGTCCCTACAAAAAGCATGAAATAAAAAATTAAATTAAAAATTTAAAAAACCCCCGACAAGAATAAAATTAAGGAATCCCTACAAAAAGCATGAAATAAAAAAATAAATTTGAAAAAATCTTATGGAAGTCGGGGGACCTCAGAATAGAAGGTGTTCCACAGAACGGTCCCCCGACTTTTTAAAATTTATTTTTTTATTTCATGCTTTTTGTAGGGATTCCTTAATTTTATTTTTGTCGGGGGTTTTTAAAATTTTTAATTTATTTTTTTTGTATTATTTCATTATTTGTTCTGTCACAAAGGCTTCTCTAGATCATGTAGAAACGGAAACGGAAACAGCAAATATCCACCAAATGCAAAATAAAATCAAATGAAACCCATACAATCAGAAAAACAAAAAAATCTCCAAAAAAATCACCTTTTCTCTTCAAACATAGTTTCCAATACACGTTTTATCCTGCTCGTTCCAATTAGTAGGACACAGCACCCCGGGGTCTTACAGACTTATTTAGCTGAAGGTAAGTAATCCTATCGTGGCCCGATTCAATCGGTCTCAGAATCAATGGATGCAAATTGTTGGTCAGATGTCGCTAAGAAGATTAAGAGTTGTTGTAATTAGAACAGTACTGTAGTCTGTAATTAAAGGTTCTGTTCTAATTGGTTGGGTTGTGGCTGTTGCAATTTCTTGGAGAACAAAAGGAAAACGATGTTTTGGTTCTTTGTGGTTTGGTCTGGAGGTATTTGGACTATCAAATCAACTCAAAGTTGCAATGAATCTTAATTCTTTCTGAATTATTAGACTCACATAAATATCCTAATAATATAATGTTTGGACTTTAAAAGAGATGATGACCGATGACGGTGATGATGGTTTGGTTGGTTTGGTTTGATTTGGTTGGTGGTGATGGTTTGTTTCGGTAGTTCTTCTCAGGAATCAGTCAGCTAAAAAATGTCAGCGTCATCTAGTTTTTTAAATATTGACCAACAAAATATTGACGTGTAAAAGTGTCTTAAAAATTCATCATCATTTCATTTCATTTCAGATACCTAGAACCAAACCAAACGCTACCTAGTGGTACCATTTGGTTCATTTGCATAAGTTGTTTTAATATTTATAATTATCTTGATCCCAAGATTTAAATACAATCAGGAGAAATAATGGTTAATTAAATTAACGCCCTGCGTCAATTTACCGTGAGTCTTTTGTTACAACTGTCAAAGAATGAAGGTTTTGATTTGAAAACGGACACGGACAGTTTAAATTGGTATTTATTGTTCTCCCACAAGATGGACCGACGACCTTGTGAAGGCCGCAAGAACCCATTGGATGCGAGAAGCACAGAACCGGTCGAAGTGGAGGTGCTTGGGGGAGGCCTATGTGCAGCAGTGGACGTCGTTCAGCTGAAATGATGATGATTTAATTTGCTTAATAATTAATTCCTTACCTTTTCATCATGTCTAGTGCTTTCAAGCGGAATATGTATAACAAGTTATAATGAGGCTAAAACAAGAAGAGAAACTGCAGAGGCATTTTAGATCACGACTTATTTTTAACTTTCAGGATTGTTACGTGCTGAAATATGTTACTAGACGTTGTTTTGGCATCAATATTATCTACGTGCGGTTTCATGGAGATCGATGAGCAACCTGTTAAAATAGATTCAGTACATGATTCTTAAACTTACGGTGAAATTCCTCGTCGGTTATTAAAAAAAAATCTGTTCACGTAGGTATTGTAGGTACTTTTCTATGGATCAGCTGATTTTTTTTTATTGGTTATCGACTATACAGGGTTATTGCTAAAACATTAACAACCTCTTAAGAGATCATTGTACTCATCATTATGAACAACTTTTACTATGGGACCAAACCTGAAATCGCGAAAAAAATCAGCTGTTCCCTACGTTTATTTTCGTATAACTCGAAAAATGCAGGGAAAAAAAAAACAGCTGTTCCCTACATTTTTCACAGCTGATTTTTTTTCGCGATTTCAGGTTTGGTCCCATAGTAAAAGTTGTTCATAATGATGAGTACAATGACATCTTAAGAGGTTGTTAATGTTTTACCTATAACATTGTATATATGTATACCTATATTAGCCACACTGTAAATTTTCGTACATTCTAACTGTTCAGGATGTGCCAAATAAAAAATAGACCACGACAGAACAAAATTATGTTGTCTTTTAAACGTTTTCGTCAATTTCGATGCCTGATTAATAAGGGATAAGCTCCTGAAATATACCCTTTTTCAAGTTAAATCCCAATTAAGTACTGAATTGTATTAACCTTATTCGTTAACCCCTTACACGTGAATTGGCTAATGATTCCTATACCGATTTTCCTTTTAAGTAAATTACTGAGAAAACAAAAGGTCAATTTTAATGTTTCTTGTATGTAAATTTATTAGGGATATAGAGAAATGTAGGTAGTCACGGATTGAATAAATTACTGTGGAAATTATAAAAAACGGTTGGATGTCTAAAACAATGTCTAATCAAGCTTTATTATGACAGTAGTTTCATAAATCATATATTTTTTATATTCAGTTACATTTGAAATTATGATGATGATGATGATTTTATTTTTTGTAAGTTGGTTTGTACAAACACTTTTACACGTCAATCATGTTTTTTTTTTTTAAACTAGATGAAGTCGGCGTTTCCTATCTGACTACTCTGAGAAGAAAGGCCGAAACAAACTCAGAGGTCACAGTCTCTTTTAAAGTCCAGACATAATCTTGGTCAGGTTATATGAAGACCATATAGATCGATGTCTGAGGTGGTCTTTTGAGGAAAGAACCACACAGATTGAGAGGACCTGTCCAGTCAGTGCACGCATTTGTCAAAAATCGTGCAGCTCAACTCAACTCAAATTTAACAATAACTGAAAAGTTGTGTGGTGTTACGTGGTCATGTGCAGGATGAATACCACGTGAAGCGACTGTAGATAGGACGTCTTCAGGGAGATCAGAAGGCTAATTCTCGTAATTAAAAACGTTCATAATCTAGTCGCAATATCACCTCGGCGACATGCAAATGTCAAAAATTTAGGGAAATTAGAGGTATTTTTGACAGATTGAGACTGAGATCAGACTGTGAACGTTGTTAAAATTACGAGAATAATAAAAAAACAGTAGTAACGCCAGATTTGTATATACGCCAAACTATAATAATGAGTGGTAGTGTTGTAACACCTAACAAAGACGTCATGGTGTGTATGTGTTGCGGAGGACGAAGAAAAATATCATGAGGAAAGTTTTAAGTATGGAGGGCTATATGAGTAGGGGAAGACCAAAGAAACGATGAGTGTGCTGTGAGAAAGATGATATAGCTAGAAAGGGGGTGACTGGCACTGAGATGATGACTAGTAGAGAAGTATAGAAGAATAAAGGATGATTTCCACCAAACGGCTCGCATCGCATCGGATCGGAACGGATTTTACAATCTTTAAACGATATTAAATCGTGTATACAGTATTTAAAGTCTATATTACCAAGCCGCGCACAGCAGCTTGACCGCGAGCATCTTCCGCGACACGCGATCTTAGCCGAAAGTATGCTGCGACGCGCGATCGGCCCCGTTCGCCTGACGTCGTATCCGATCGAATCCTTTCGGTTGTCGTCCAAATTTTTCTTTTCCTCTTCTGTGTTTTATGATTATTTTCTTCTTCTTCTAATGCAATAGCCAACAATACTACTTCAACATCAACCATTTTCAAAAATTGAGCCACGTCAACACGGTAGGAATGAAACTGTTTGACTAGGCGTAGAAACGGATACGTTCGCAAGCGACGGTACGGAGCAGATCGTATGCGTCGACATGCTGCCAGACGCGATCGGCTGTCGACGCATCCATTCGTATCCTTTCCTATCCGAAGCCATGCGAGCCATTTTATAAAATCATCCTTTAACACAATATTCAAAATCCCAAATAAATTGGGTTAAGTTCAGGATTATGATGATGCATCTCACAAAGAAGAATAAATAACGAAAATATAATAACGAAGAATTAGCTGAAAAAAGTAAACATGCATACAATATAAAAGTTAGTCAGAACATATCCTTCCACCAGAATAACACAACAAAATACTACAAATTGAACCTTAGCCATTCCTACTTCAATATACAATGAAGGAAGTACATTACAGCCAGGCGATCGAACGTTACTAATCGAAAGAAAGCACTCGCCTTCACTCTCGTCAATACGATCGTTCCCGAGATATTCCGAATTATTCCGAACATGTTCTTTGTAAATTGGTATAGGTAATGCTGAATGGTGCACGTGTGATAGATGTTTTTCTAGTTCTCAGTTGGCTATGAGTAGATGCACTTTGAATGGAAGTTTATTTGTACATTTTATACATATTGTGGCTGATTTAAATAGGTACCCTAAAATGGATATTGATTTAATTGGCCTCTTCTCAATGAGACCTTTACCCTTACCCTGAACCAACATAGAAAAATACGAATTTTAACAAACGACTATTAAGTTTCCTAAAGATTTTCTGCATGTACTGGAAACGAAAAGGAAATTGAATATTTAAGTGAAAATAAACATATTGTGGTTCTAAGCAAATAAAAACCAGTCGTAAAATCCTCCTACGAACTCCAGCCGAAACATCAAGTTTTTGAAGCATTATTAAACTGTTTCAAGAAATATTCTAAGTGAAAATATAAGTTAACTGCTCAGTAGATGAAACTTAATAGTCCAGGTTTCACTGCGAATTCAATTAGAGCTCCGTTCAGGTGCGACTCGAGCCGGTTTGAACCACTCCTAGCCAGTGTAAGGTGGAAATATCCGGAAATATCCAGATATTTCTAGAAATTTCGCTCCACGTGCTGGTTAATTTCATTTGGTGCACAGAAAACTGTGTGAACGTTATTGCTCCAACCATTTTTGTTTATATTTTTAGAATTTATACTAATAAAATGTTGACCAAAAAAAACAAGGGTGGAGTTCCGCTATTTCGGAATGTTAGTTTAGTTTTCCTGTTGGATTGGGGTCGCAATTGTTATTTTTTACTAGTTTTTAGTGGACTGCGAGCACTTGTAATAAAACGGACTGCTCCAGTGTTATCTTTGGGGATATCCTCAAAAGACCATTTCAGACATCAATTTACATGGTCTTCACATGATCTGACCAAGGTTAAGTCTGGACTATAAAAGAGACTGTGACTGTGAGTTTGTTTCGGCCTTTCTTCTTAGAGTATCTAGTCAAATAGGAAACGCCGACCTCATCTACTTTTTAAAATATGATTGACGTGTGAAAGTGTTAAAAACGACATATGACCACGACCGAAAGACATCAGTCAGCCTAACAAGGTCCATGACATCCAAAATCAAATGAAAAGTCATTTATGAATCAGCACTTTTCGAACGACCAACGAACGATCTAACTCTTCATAACTCTTTATAGCTTTCTGTAGCTACAGACTTGGTACAAAAAACTTAGAATCCCGGACTATCCAACGCTGGGATAAAGGTCTTAACAGCAACACATGTTGACTCGGCGGGACAAGTTTACAAGTAGGTTCTAACCCGTCACGCAAATATGGCGGGACAGGGATGGGACACTGAGTGAAACATTAAAGTAGTTTGACATTCTCAAGCCCAATTTACTTGGGGTCGACGCAACATGTCATATTCTTCCATACTTCTCTATTAGTCATCTCGGTAGTCACCGCCTTTCTAACCAAATGCTCATTCACACAGTCCATCCATTGTTTCTTTGATCATACCCAACTCTTAAAGTTACAGGTGCCACTGTCTTCCCTTTATGTACTCATTGCTTAGTTTGTTATCATCATCATCATTTTCAGCAGAAAGAGTTCCACTGCTGGACATAGGCCTCCCCCAAGCACCTCCACTTCGACCGATCCAACGGGTTCCTGCGGCCTTCACAAGGTCGTCGGACCACCTTGTGGGACGCCTTCCAACGCTACGTCTTCCGGTACGCGGTCACCACTCCAGAACCTTTCGGCCCCATCAGCCATCTGTTCTGCGAGCAATGTGCCCTGCCCACTGCCACTTAAGTTTGGTATCAGTGCCAGTAAATAATGCTTTCAGATATTTGTAACAAATTCATAAATATATTCTTTTCAAGTGTAAAGGTTAAAACGGTTGTCAAAGGGTTTCCAAATTAATGTCATTATTTTGATTTTATAGAGCAGCAAAGATACTGATAAGTTTTATGAGCTAAGAACGGTCGTCAAACTCTGAACTGATTGATTCACATGCGGCACGAGTCGTCAAGATAAGCAGCTACAATATTAAATCCAGGATTCCTTAAATTAGGACATTCACGATCGACGTAAAACAAAGTAAGGTAAGGTATAAATTAGACTGATTGATTCATTGCCTCATGAGTTTTAACAAAGTCACGGCAATCATTATAGTTTATACTTTATTACATTGAGATAAGAGTTACATTGCAATGACATACTGCTTGGTTTACTTGACTTGGTTTTCCACCATTCACGTGAATGTCCTGCTTAAGATATTTTCATTCACCTTTAATCACTGATGCTTATGGTTAAAAACTAAAGTAAAGTAAAACTAAAACTGGCCCAGTGCGAGTCGGACTCCCACACGACGGGTTCCGTACCACAAGGCAAAAACGCCCGAAAAAACACGTTTGTTGTATGGGAGCCCCCCTTAAATATTTATTTTATTCTGTTTTTAGTATTTGTTGTTACAGCGGCAACAGAAATACATCATCTGTGAATCATCAATCAATTTTCAACTGTCTAGCTATCACGGTTCATGATATACAGCCTGGTGACAGACGGACAGACGGACAATGGAGTCTTAGTAATAGGGTCCCGTTTTTACCCTTTTGGTACGGAACCCTAAAAAGTACCTAAAGTAAATAAGAACATCAAATATGACAAAAAAATACTAGATTTATAGAAGTTGCAGATAAAGTGTCCATCACTACAGAATGTCAAACGAGAGTTTAATCGTGGGGCCGCGCATGAGTGATGTCGTGTCGTGTCGTGTGCAAGCGTGTTGCCCATGAACTTACTATGTTCTGTTCATTAATTTGAGGAGTCATTGCGTAATCCAACTAGTTTTTGAAATGTTGGACTCCTGGGGTTCTTTAGTTGCTGAAAAGCTAGCTGGCATTGCAAAGCAGCATTGGAAAGGGAGCAATGGTGGCTAAGTGGGAATGGCCGCGACCTACGAGTGGTACACTGCTCTCAAAACGGTGAAGGAAAACATCGTGAGGAAACCGCCACGTCCTAGAAACAAAAAATTCGAAGACACGAGAATTGTGACATTTATCAACCCGCACTGGGCCCGCGTGGTGGATTACGGCCCTCTCGCTCTCACAGAGAGGAGGACTGTGTTTCAGCAGTGGAAACGTTATAGGCTAATTATGTTAGCATTTCAAGAGAATTCTAAGCGATTCAATACTAGTAACAAAATTGCTCCTATAAAGTTCTGAATTATATTTAAAAAAGCCGCAAAGGGGTAATTTGATTAGTGAGGACCAGAGTCATTTTTGGCATACGCAATATTATGATAAGAGCCAGAAAATACGTATGAACGTAGATTCTTAATACCCGTATTCACAAACATTACTAGCATTGCATAGTGCGCGCGGACGCACAGGGTTCTAAAAATATATTCATAGACAATACTTGAGTATGAGTATGCGTCCCTTAATTTTTACGAACGGGCTGGTCTTACCCGAGGGCCACGAAATCCGACTCTCCAAGCGAATTTGCCTTGCGCTGCAAGCGTGAGCGTCGAGCGTCAAAAACAAATGTATAGTCTATTATCTACAAGGCCACAAAGTAGCGCTGCAAGCAGCAGCGAAATTTGCTATGAGCGAATTTGCACGAGCGTTGGATGATCCGACGGGCGTTTTTTATGAGCGTCGAAAACAATTGTATGAGAAAATTCCACAGTGTGCCCGAAACAGTCGCTCCACGCGCTCCGATAGAAGCGGTACCTGGCGGTAGCGGTCGCCGGCTGTACCTGATGCATTCCCCCACCGACGTACACGCTACAGGCGAATATTTGAAGTTCGTGGCCTTGCTTTTGACGCTTAGAAATAACGCTTGTAGCGAATTGACGCCTCAAGCGTGGCGTTATTTTCGTGGCCGAGGCATTACTCCGCATTGTATAGCAACTTTACTTAGACAAGTATTGTTTGTGAATATAAAACTTACTATCATTGGACTTGTTTGCCGGGAGATGGATAAATATTGTGTGTCGTGAATGTGTAAGATTTTGTGAGAAGATGGATGAAAGATATGTACCGTACTAGATAATTAGATATGTATAAATAATGTTTTTATTTTTTTGAAGTGAAAACTTGTTTAGGAGCGTTGGAATTTTTTTGAGATGGGAAAAACCATTAAACTCGCGCCACTGTTACCGTAAGCGACACCGCGCGTGTTATGTTTACAGGACGATTCAATAATACCCGCTTCGGATGTGTTCGGCTGTCCTTGGGATGTACTCGGTTTTTGGTTTTAATGTATATCCGTTAAGTCAGTGAGTGATGGCAAAGTATTATGTTTATGTTTTGTTTTCACTTTTGTCGGCACTCCCTGAGTGCCACTGTTTTTTTTGTCACTTGAATACATTTTGCTTATTTTACACATGTTATTGTGTTGTGTTTTGATTGTTAATTTTGTTATTTTCTTGTGTTTACATTTTTACCTAGCCTACTTGAGTATGTTTTTGTGTTACCTACATTTTAGTCTGTAAATTGCTCTGTACAACGTCTTGGGATTCAATTCTGTACCTAATGCTGTGCATGTAATACATACTACTATTATAAATTCGAAAGTAACTCCGTGTGTCTGTATGTTACGTTTTCACGCCTAAACCACTGAACTTCGATACAATTTGGCAGTGACATAGATTGCATCCCGGAGAAGGAAATATGATAGTTTTTATCGAAATACCTCGCGGGCGAAGCCGCGGGCGGAACCTAGTCTTAAATAAATAAATTGGGTAGTTGTAACCTGTAAAAACTTTCAAATGCACTCCAAATAAATGCAAATTACCATCGTTAATACTTAAAAAATGAGATTCAAAAGTGGGATCCAACGAAAATATATCGATTTGCGCAACTTATCGCTGCCGAAACCTGACCTAAATTTTTTCAGAAGGCAATTAAAAAAGTACTACAAAATACTTTACCGAATCTACAACTCAAACTACCAATTTGAACTTTTAAACTTCTAAAGAAGCCAAATAAAGAAATGACGATAATTTCGTGATTAAACAAAGAAGAGTTTAAACTTTCAATACGTGAGTTCTAGCGAAAACCGGCTATCCCGGAAAGGAAGTTCGCAATGCGGGTAGGTACCTACAAGAATAGACTAATTTGAGGTTGTTACTGTATCTAAGGAAAGCAGAAAACGGAATCAGTACTTATCGGTGAAGGAAAACATCGTGAGAAAACACCATAATTTGGAAGACATGTGACATCTATCAACCAGCACTGGGCCCGCGTGGTGGATTATGGCCCGCAGCCTCTCACAGAAAGAGGACACCTGTGCCCCAGCCGGGGGAACATTATAGAATGATTATGTTACTGCATCTAAAAGATTTTGAAAAAAAATAATTTCTTACAGTCTAAAGACACAAAGTTATAAAAATTACGAGTTAATGAATTGTGTTGCGTTAGTCGGGACGCGCTTATTTACGAAACGTCTGTGTTGCGTTAGTCGGGACGCGCTTATTTATGAAACGTCTGTGTTGCGTTAGTCGGGACGCGCTTATTTACGAAACGTCTGTGTTGCGTTAGTCGGGACGCGCTTATTTACGAAACGTCTGTGTTTGAACCTAATTAGTGAGTTTGCATGTTTTCAGCACTTTCATAGCGTTGTAAATGTGTAGACACCTTTAAAACTCTTTTGTTTTCTTTAGTGTCTTGAAAATGTGGTGAGCTGGATTTCATTAAATCATCTTGCTGATAAAAATATAATTTAAAAGAGGGACCATGGAGTTCCTTGCCCGTTCTTCTCCATAGGTAGGTACCTACGTTTTGGAATGGGCAACTAGCTTCATATTTTCTGACTGACCGACTTCTTGACAATTCAAAAGTGCCTGTAAATGGTTTAATTGAAATAAATGCTTTTAGTTTGAGTTTGAAAAGAAAGAGAAAAGTAGGAACAAACAAAGAAATAACAATAATCGCTTGGAAACATTTAAAACTAAACTCATGGGTAAATTACCACTTTTGTTCACTAATGATGACCCTAATCAACAATATAATGATTTTTTTAATATGTATTGCACACAATTTGATAACACATTTATTCCAAAAACATTATCGGTTAATAGTATTGCTTCCTTCAGTGACTGGGCCACCATTGGTATACATAAAAGTAGAAAACGACTTTATGAATTATATGAAGAACGGATTTGTATAAACACTGCTGAATTTAATTTATATGTTAAGAATTATTCTAAAATATTTAAAAAAGTTTGTAGTATTGCCAAGTCACGTTATTTGAGTTCAAAAATTAAAAATAGTAGTAACATTATTAAAACGACTTGGAATGTCATTAATAGCGAAACGGGAAGGTCATGCACCCGAAGTAGTGACTACAGCCTTGTTATTGATGACAATATAATTAAATCAGATTGTCAAGTCGCCGCGGCCTTTGAAAATTTCTTTGCAGAGATTCCCGTATCAACTACTAAATCTCTTAACTCATCACCCATTGCTGCAGAGTCTTTACTTAAAGAAAACGTTCCAGTTTGCGATTCTGAATTTCATTTCCAATATGTAACCTGTAAAGATATAATTAAAACTTTTCACACGTTAAATGTTAAAAAGACCGCAGATCTATGGGGTAATTCTGTGGATGTTGCTAAGTCGATTATAGACATTGTAGCACCTACTTTAGCTGTTATATTTAATAATTGTATTGACCGTGGTGAGTTTCCTGATCTTATGAAAAACAGTAAAATAATACCGTTGTTTAAATCGGGTAGTACATCAGACCCTACTAATTATAGACCTATTTCAGTACTACCTACCTTTAGTAAAATTTTTGAAAAACTTATTTTAAATCAATTGCAAAGATTTTTTAATAAAAATAAATTACTGCATAACAAACAGTTCGGATTTACAAGGGGTCGTTCGACTACCGATGCAGGAGTTGAACTTTTAGGACATATTTATAATGCATGGGAGGACAAATGCGATGCTTTGGGCATCTTTTGCGATTTGTCCAAGGCATTCGATTGTGTTCTTCATGAAACATTAATCAGGAAACTGCACCACTACGGAATCCGGAACGCCTCTCTGGATCTTCTTACTTCTTACTTAAGTGATAGGATTCAGAGAGTTGATGTTAACGGAAAAAGGTCACCCGGATCTGTAGTAAGAATGGGGGTCCCCCAGGGCTCAATTCTCGGCCCATTTTTATTTATTATTTATATAAATGACTTGCCTTACCTCATAAGGGATGAACATGATATAGTGTTGTTTGCAGATGACACTTCACTTTTATTTAAACTCAAACGTCAGCAGCTGGTTACTGACAATGTAAATAACGCCCTTGCAAAAGTAGTTAACTGGTTTAATGTCAATAACCTACTTCTTAACGGAAAAAAAACGAAATGTGTTAAGTTTACCATACCCCACGTTAGACAAGTAGAAACTAGTGTTCTCATTAAGGATGAAGAGTTGAAACCTGAAGATACCACAGTATTCCTAGGCATAACGTTGGATGCCAAGCTTCAATGGGGCCCCCATATAGATAAATTATCAAAAAAGCTTAGCTCTGCAGCATACGCCGTTAGGAAAATTCGTGATTTAACTAATTTAGAGACAGCCCGTTTAGTATACTTTAGTTATTTTCATAGTGTGATGTCGTACGGTATTCTGTTGTGGGGAAATGCCGCCGATATTCAGACAATTTTTATTTTACAAAAAAGGGCAATTCGTTCCATTTATAAATTAAGTCCCAGACACTCCCTCAGAGACAAATTTAAAGAGATTAATATAATGACTGTGCCTTCTCAGTACATTTATGATAATCTTTTGTATGCACATAAAAATATTAATCTGTTTAAAAAATACAGTGATATCCATAACATAAATACTAGGAACAAACACAAATTTGTTGTTCCTACAACAAGGCTCAAAAAAATAGGTGGCTCGTTTAGATGCCAATGTATACGTTTTTATAATAAACTTCCTAGCCACATTCAAGAACTAAGCCTTAATAAATTCAAATCTTTTATAAAGCGAAAACTATGTCAGAAAGCCTATTATACTGTAAAAGACTATATTGAGGACAAAAAGGCTTGGGATTGAGCTGCTCCAATAGGCTTAGAATGTTGTTTTTATTTTGCTATTTTACACTTTAATAATTTTCTTTTTTTTTTTAAGTATCTATTTACTTAAATAATGACATGTACATTTACTGTATAAAGTATTATATGATTTTAATTATTGTGAATGTGAGGACTATGTGGGTAATTTTTTTGTTTTTTCTCTCTTCGTTTTAATCATGATCTGGCAGTTTGAGTAGTTTATGCGGCCTACCCAAATGTCCTGTCTTTGGTATTGTTCGTCGAATCGTTGAGCTCCTTAAGTTCTGAGTTGAGCTGCACGGTTACTGACAAATGCGTGCACTGACTGGACAGGTCCGCTCAATCTGTGTGGTTCTTTCCTCAAAAGACCATTTCAGACACTAATCTACATGGTCCTCAAAGATTATGTCCGGATTTTCTATATACACATTGACATTGATGAATTTTATTTAGACAATGACATGAATATTTACTTTGTAAGTAATTTTTATTATTATTTTTTATTTAATTATTGTGAATGTGAGGACTATGTGGGTCATTTATTTTTTCCTTCTTAGTTTTAATCATGATCTGGCAGTTTGAGTAGTTTATGCGGCCTACCCAAATGTCTTTGGTATTGTTCGTCGAATCGTTGAGCTCCTCAAGTTCTGAGTTGAGCTGCACGATTTTTGACAAATGCGTGCACTGATTGGACAGGTCCGCTCAATCTGTGTGGTTCTTTCCTCAAAAGACCATTTCAGACACCAATCTACATGGTCTTCACACGATCTGACCAAGATTTTGTCTGGACTTTAAAAGAGACTGTGACTTCTGAGTTTGTTTCGGCCTTTCTTCTCAGAATAGTCAGTTAGGAAACGCCGACCTCATCTAGTTTAAAAAAAAAATATGATTGACGTGTAAAAGTGTTTGTACAAACCTACTTACAGAAATAAAAATCATTTATCATCATTTATCATTTATCAATAAATGCTTAAAATTAAAGCCAGCAAAGTTGTAGGTATATATTGCTATCTAGTAGAATGAGCGAGAACTAATGTATGTAGAGGTAGTCTATACATATAAAATTCAAAGTCCGGACTGAATGACTGATATATCAACGCACAGCCTAAACCGGTGGTCCTAGAAACATGAAATTTGGAGGGTGTGAATACACCCAACCACTCAGTGGAAATCTATACACTAAGAAAGGGTTTTTCGAAATTCCACCCCTGAGGGTGAATTGGGGGAAGGTGAAATTTCACGCGGACGAAGTCGCGAGCATAATATAATAGCTAGTGATACATAATAGTGGATATAGAAACGTTGATGGTAGCGCTGTGCTGTGGGTCCCTATAGCACAGCATCATGCTGAGTGGAAGCCTTCTTGTCACTGTCACGACGTTCAGCTGCCGACTATTTCAGTCCTGTGCTCGTGTTTTGTTTTTTTTTAACTTTTCTTTATTATTTGAGTTATTTTATATTAATGTATGCACGTGTTTCTGTGACAAAAAAACTTTTCTTTTAAGTTCCTATTTTTCTTTCTTTTTGATTAGTTGACCAAAGAATTTTATTTTTAAAGCTCACGGTCATCTGTATGTACAGATACCCTGAAAGGAATAGGTACCCCAAAAAATATACTATATTTATTCTAAATAACAATTTCCAACACTAAGTCCTTGTCAAGAATACCCTTACAGCATACCCTAACCTGCCTTAAGATCCGCGCCCACGCTATATCATCAGATACTACACACTTAGAGCATGTTTGCACCGATAAACGAATATGTGACGTATCACACTAAGGGATCGACTGGCCCAGTTGGAGATTCTTCGTCCCCTAAATAAATATTGGAAACTATGTTTGTGGAGAACCCGAGTGTCCGATGGCTTAGCTCTGTATTTTCCTCGACTTCGTAATTGGTGATTGGCTTGGCTTTTCATTTTCTTGGTGGAGTTTTAAACGTTGATGGTGGACTTTTATTTTCTTGGTGGAGTTTTAAACGTTGATGGTGGACTTTTATTTTCTTGGTGGAGTTTTAAACGTTGATGGTGGACTTTTATTTTTGACTCAGGACCTGTCATCATTTCCAAATATGAATAAGATTTGTATTGATTTTGAATACTAAAAATAAAATTTAAAGTGTGTGATTTGTCTCAAATGATTTTTTTATCAGTGTAATCGTGAAGTTCTCATGAAAAGTATCTCATTTGACAGTTACCGCTAAAGTACTGGTTTTTCAACGGAATGGAAACCTTTTGAGCATCGCCTAGTTTTGAAGTTAGTCCTCTTCGAACTTCGATACCTACCAGAAAGTTTTCTTCAAGAAATCTATAGGTATTGATATTATATTAATTTTGACGGCACGGTTGGCGCAGTGGTTAAGCGATTGACTGCTGCGCTGCGTGTCGCGGGTTCGATTCCCGCACGGAACCAATATTTGTATGATCTACAGGTAGTTGTTCCGGGTCTGGCTGTTTGTGTATGTGAGTTTAAATGTTTGTAAACGCACCCACAATACAGGAGAAATTCCTAGTGTGGGGCAATGTTAAAAAAAAAAAATATTGAGTATCTAACTAAATAGTTTGTTAATATTGTTGTTATAGATATTATACAAGTTTGTATCTGTGCAAGAATATAAGTACAAAAATATTTATACAGGAAAAGGCGAGTTCATTTCAGACCAGACAGACGGTGTCCTGTTAAAATTTCAATAGTTCATATAATAATCCCGTAGACAAAAGGACGTTCAGTTTTGCCCCGAATTATGACATTTTCCGGGAAGCTTTTCTAATATTCATTCCATAACAGCCTCGAATTATTACAACAAAAAATAACCAAGTCGACCTAGCCGTTCTCAAGTGATGAACCAACGAACAGCATTTAATTTTTACTATACAGGGTTACTGATAAAATACTAACAACTGTGCAGGATTGGATTACTAACATCATAAACAACATTTTTTGTTCTATGACTTTTTACAAAACATAGTGGATTTGTCAAAAAATTACCTTTTTTGGTAAATCCATTATGTTTTGTAGCGCTTTCTGTTGCTTCGCGTAGAGTTCGTAACAGAAAATCGAATATTTCAATTCGTTTAATTGAAATATTTTTATTTTAATATGAGATTCTGATGAACTAATAAAAGCCATAGAACAGAAGTTCTTGTTTGTGATGTTAGTAATATAGTCCTGAGAGGTGGTTAATGTTTTACCAGGTAACCCTGTAAAGATAGATACGGAAAGTTCAGATGTTAACAGGTAAACATCACACAATACTAAAGTGAATGTGTGGTGTTTTATTTTTAAAAGGGTAAATGCAGTGGTCAACTTTTTAATGTTTAGACAAAGTTCCTACTTGATGTCTATACTACTGAAGCCCGAAATAGCCGATAGAACATGTAGCGAAAATTAGGTCCTTATGTTTGTATTAAAACTTCCTAAATGACAGATTTATCTTGCAACAACAGAAGTAAGGGGACCATTACGGAAACTACTAAAATAAAACCATATTGTTTAATTGTTGTTTTTTTTTTAATCAAATTCTAATTCATCTTCCCTAACTTAACGACATCAACCGAAATCTAAAAAATCCCATCAAATTAAAGAATTGCTAAATCGCCATTGCGTTTCTTAAACTATCCACTTTACAATATGACTACTTCCCTCCCTCTTATGTCCTTACACTTAGACAGAGACAGCACCACCGTTCAATAATAAGGAGTTTCCGAGAAATTGCGAAGTGAAGTTTCCAAAATGGGATTTGTCTTTGAAGATCTTACAAAAGTGCTGACTGTACGTTTGTCATCAGATCATAAGAGGGTTGGAAGTTTCTTCTGCTGATCTGCATTTGGACATGTTAATGCTAATGAAGGCTCAGTTAATGGTAATAACGGAACTACTTCTGGTAGTATTTTTGCGGACATTTTGATTCTAGCAGGTGAATATTTCGAAGTTAGTGACAGAAGTGTAGAGATGATGGAAATTTAAAGAAATAAAGTAACATGTTTATTTGGGAGACACTCAGGAAATACAAATAGTAAATAAAAACTTCGACTTCCGAAATTAAAGTTATTTTTCACTTTGTAAGTGAAAAATAACTTTAATTTCGGAAGTCGGTGTCTTTGGATCTGTATTTTAGTTTTTTGCCACCGGCTTCCGAAATTAAAGTTATTTTTCACTTTGTAGTGTTTTTTGGAAGTCGGTTGTTTTTTTTTTGTGAAAAAGTTTTTATTTTTCACTTTTTAGTGGGTCAGTTTGTTATTTATCTAATTTACAATAGCTTTTTACAAAATATTGCTTTTCCCGATGCAGGGACGTTAATTGTTGAGGAGTTCTCCTAGTAAGAACCAGGAGAACTGGAGCTGAGAAGTCACCCTCAGCTCCACTTCACCTTGCCTTGCCTTCAAAAAGGCTCCCATCTCTGCATAATGCTACGATTTAAAAAAAATACCGCAACGCTGGTATTCTGATAGGGCCCGCTGTGATGCCACAGATACATCTACGGACATCTATAAATCCCACTATGGGATTAAAAAATAAGAAAACAAAATAAACAATACTAGCATCCGCCCGCGGCTTCGGCCGCGAGGTATGTCGATAACTAATCTATGTCCTTCCCCGGAATGCAATCTATCTCTCTGCCAAATTTTATCGAATTTCGTTCAGAGGTTTAGGCGTGAAAAGGTAACATACAGACAGACAGAGAGAGTTTCTAATTTATAATATTAATAGTATGGATAGACACACTGACTCGCTTAGTACATAATAAATTATTGTTTATTTTGATAAGACATTACTACATTAATTAACAAACATATTGCAAACTGCGTAACGCATTGAATGTTATGGTGACACTGCTCTCTATCCACACAACAATGTTTGCGTACAGTCGATGACCAACTTTGTCTGACCCACCTAACAGTGCCTGACCCACTGGAAGTGGGTTAGATAATGTTGGCCACCGATTGTACTATTGTATAGAATCAAATATTTATAACTGAACAGACAGGTGTGCTGCTTGGGAGTTTGTTGCGCTACATCTTCTTCTTAACTAAAGCACTAGGAATTGGTGAAGAACTGGCGTTTTAGTTATTTTGACGTTCTAATTCTCAAGTCTAGTTTGAATAAATGACATTAAAATTTTAATCACTCTAATACTATAAAGGCGAATGTTTGTGTGTGTGTTTATATGTTTGTTACTTCTTCACGCTCAAACGGCTGGACCAAATTTGATAAAATCTTGTATAGAGGTAGCTGACACCCTGGATTAACATATAGACTACTTTTTATCCCGATATTCCCATGGAATCGACACTTACGCGGGTGAAACCGCAGGGCGCAGCTAGTTATGGCCATAAAACAATTACAACTTGCACTTATTTAGGCAATTTAATCTTTACTTACTTGCCTTCCTTTCATTAGCGTATTTTCTCAGCCATTAACAAAGAAATACATTAAGTGTTTCGAGCTATAATGTATTTTAATAGGTAGAAGCTATACTGCTTCCTAGCATACCTACCGATAAAAACTCTAGGCAAGCAATTCGTTCCAGCTACCATACCAAATTTTAGCAAAATTGGTCCAGCCGTTTGAGCGTGAAGAAGTAACAAACACTAAACACACACACTCACAAACTTTCGCCTTTATAATATTAGTGTGATTCAGATTAAAGTGATGGTCCAGTGATAAGGGACTTACGAGACAAACTTTCGCCTTTATAATATTAGTGTGATTCAGATTAAAGTGATGGTCCAGTGATAAGGGACTTACGAGACAAACTTTCGCCTTTATAATATTAGTGTGATTCAGATTAAAGTGATGGTCCAGTGATAAGGGACTTACGAGTCAAACTTTCGCCTTTATAATATTAGTGTGATTCAGATTAAAGTGATGGTCCAGTGATAAGGGACTTACGAGACAAACTTTCGCCTTTATAATATTAGTGTGATTCAGATTAAAGTGATGGTCCAGTGATAAGGGACTTACGAGACAAACTTTCGCCTTTATAATATTAGTGTGATTCAGATTAAAGTGATGGTCCAGTGATAAGGGACTTACGAGACAAACTTTCGCCTTTATAATATTAGTGTGATTCAGATTAAAGTGATGGTCCAGTGATAAGGGACTTACGAGCCCAGGGTTCTGGGTCTGAGTTCTTAAACCCAGGCATGCGCTTTACTTTGTGTAAATAAAATCATCACCACCGCTCTCAAAATGGTGAAGGAAAACATCGTGAGGAAACCGACATGTCCCAGAACCAAAAATTCACACACAACATGTGACATCTACCAACCAGCACTGGGCCTGCGTGGTAAATTATAGCCCACTTCCTCTCGAATGGACGAGGCTGTGTCCCAGCAATGGGAATATTATAGGTTGACTATACTATTCAGATTCTATGCCGCCTACCACACCACACACCATTTGTCAGTCCACATATAAATTCCTTCAACACTTTCTAAATTCTCCAAACATTTTAGACTCCATCAAAAATCCTCTAAACAGACTGCAAACACAACATTTAAAAGTGGAACGCCATAATTATTTTATTTACGCGTTAAAAACGGACCAAGGCCAGTGTTTATTGTGCCACAAAAAAAGAAGAAAATATCATTCTCTCGACACGAAATAGATAGGTGCAGAAGGCCAGCTCCATAGAACAAGCTAAGGCAGTCACACACACACAAATATACACATAGATACGTACTTTCTTCGATCTCAAACCAATGGCAGTCGCGAGTGCGCTTGCAAATGCCAGTCGAAATATGTGCCGGTGCGTTTTCGCTTGACTTAAGGAGCTGACCTTCTGTACCATCTCTCTTGTGCTCTCGAGCTCCTGATAACCACCTCAGTAATTACAGAACGAGGAGCCTCGTAAAAGTTTAAATGAGTAACTGTCCCTTATTTAATTCAGTTATCTTTACATTTGCGTTTACGTTTATAAACGTCATTTGTAGGAAAGAGTTGTTATTTTAAGTAGAGACGAAGTGACGATGTTTGGGGAGTCATTGGAAGAATTTGCTAGAAAATAAATATATTTTTACAGCTAGTTTTTATGGCTGCCTCATCATCATCATCCTACAGCAGTCCACTGTTGGACATAGGCCTCTCCATTCAACTCGATTTTCGGCAACTCTCATCCAGCTGCTACCAGCCATTATGCGAAGATCGTCACTCCACCTGCCTTAGTGCGTCCTTACATTTGCCGATTCGCGGTCTCCACTCAAGAACACGTCTACCCCAACGATCATCGGTTCTACGGCTAATATGGCCGGTCCATTGCACTGAGTGCATTGGTTAATTAAGAAAATGTTCGCTCATTTTCGAAATATCTTATTTAAAAAAAGATAACTGGAATTCTCTGTTTCTATGGAAAATTTAAAATCGGTCTAATTTAGCTGTAACACTATTTTTCGAAAATGTTCTTAAGTAACTTTTTAGACCTTTGTATCCTGTTTATGCGTATGAAGTTTAATTAAAATCGGTTTATTCATTTCGAAAAACAAGGCCATGAAAGTTTTGTATGAAATGCCGTACGGCGTAAACGCTCTAAGCTGAAACTGCTAGCGGCTGTATTGGTGCGTCATCATTCTCATGGCCTCATCCTACTTTATACTATCCCTACGGTAGGTGCAGCCTGACTTATGTATTGTGTGTTTCAGTATAAAACAAATTTCAAATTTTTGAATGACTTTTGGACACGCATGACATAAGAAATAACTTTTCTTGCCCGTACACCCTTTGCCAAATCCGCCAGCGATTTTCAATTTGGGGAAAATGGTCGCAAGGTAGATAGACAGAAGTCCAGACTTTGGTGTATCTGTCTTCTGACCATTTTCGATGTTCACTGGCTAGAGTCTATTCTATTTGCCTAACGATGATAGAAATGTCAGAAATTATTGAACTGACATATGCTGCCAACAAGCTTATAACAAACCTGTTGAAAGTCTATGTAGATATACGAAATGCTTTACAAGCGAAAAACAAATTCCAGTTGCCATCAGGTCCAATACAGTATTGGACCTGAGGTCAACTGGATTTTTTTTATGGAGAATTCTGTATCGGGAGGTTAGCGTTTATCCACAAGAAAAGATTCTCCACCAAAATCGCCAGTCAGACATTAAAATTCGCCACACGTTTCCAGCTCAGCAAGATCATGAAGGATTTTTTATCTAGACACCCGTCAGACCAAAACACAGATGTTTTACTCACAAAGCTTTGAGCTGTGAATGTTTTAATTTCCGGTTCGTCTGTCGCTAAGATTAAGGAGATTCAGCTGGAAATACTTTATTAACTGCTCATCCCGGTTCGGTTTAGCGTGAATGTAGGTTTCCTTTTTATTTTGTGTGATGAATTTTAAAGTGACGTGCGGGTTTTTGGCCCTAGTTAAGGCTATTGTTTCATTTTTATCAATAAATGTTAAATTATTCGGTCTGTTTGTGTTTATGAAGAAACTCTCTTTTCCACTAACAGGTATTCCCGTTACTAGTACTGATTTTCAGAGCTTATATAAGAAAATGGTGCATGTTTCTACCGAATTCATATTAGCTTAGCATGAATGTCATATATGGCTACACCATAGCATTTATTTCAACGAAACCATTTACTTTTCAACTGTCGAAAAGTCGGTTAGTAAGTCAGAAAGTTATAACTTACCATAATAGAGTCAAATTCAGCGGATAAAACTGCAAGTGGTCGCCCGGCAGTGAAAACCTCGCAAAGAAAAATAAAGGTATTGTTTTGTTTTTATTTATTTGTTGTGTAAAAAACCTAGCTATGCATATTTAGATCAAACGTCCGAAGCTCTAAGATGCTTCTAATGCCTTCTGTTGATGATAATGAACCTCGGGGAAGTTCAATGTCAGCCATTTTTTTCAGACAGTTTTTATCTTTCCCTGTAAAATAACGTTTCATGCAATCACGAGGTTTTTACTGCACGGCATCAATACGAGGAACCTTATGGCCGTTTGTACACTGCCACGTCTACAGGATGACAACGAGAACGAGATGACTTAAAAAAATATTTCATGCAGATACAGCAATCCACATGATTGTACATATATTTAATATAATAGCTGCTCTTTTTGTACTCACCTCAAGGGTTACGGCCTACGGGCAATGGATTTGGCTTTCCAGCGGTGTGAGTGGCCTCTCTGATTCCTTCCTGTTTAGGTCCGGTTAGTGTGATTGTAACGGGGGGAATGGTAGTCCTCAGTTATCTGGGGCGTGTTTGCTGTGTGTCTTTCTGAAGCTGGGTGTTGTTTGCAGACGACATCGACGCATGCATCGATGCATGGCCGTTATGCAAATGGCTGCCATCGCGATCCCAATTTTCCATGGTGCAGTCAAACTAAAAAAAATATGGTGTATCAATGCATAAGTAATTCTTTACTTGTGTTGTGTAAATGCTTAGCTCTTTACTTAATTGTGGAATATCGAAGCTATAATTACTGAGATAGCTAGAAATAGGAAAACACACAACACTGTACAATGAGTTATTAAGTACTAGTAGTAACACTTTCGTTATTTGTATGGTTATTTAGTTTATGTAAATTTTTTAATTATAAGAGTAGTGATTACATACAGATATAATTATATATATTTTTTTCTTTATTTTAGTTTATGAGTACACACTACATTCAGCTAGACTCACACTTATCTAGGAAAACTAGACTTACCCGATTTACGGCGGGACGTCATTCGAGAGGTAGTTGCTGAAAATCAGCGCTGTGTACGTTGGTTCGTCCGAAGTCACAGCATTTTGCTGAGCAACGACCTGTTCTTGCACAGATGCGACGCACGGCTTAATTGTCCTTAATATTGTTGACTGTTACAAAAGCACTTAGTTAATTTTTTCCTCTCTGCAATTGGCATTTTGTTTTTGTTTTGATTGTTGTTGTTTTCACTTTGTTTTGCTGTCATAATTAGGCCAGGGACGCGGGCGCATCACCACAGAACACATATACTCCTATCGGATTGATTTGTGATTTGTATTGTCAAATGTCAATCTCAAATTGTCATGTCAATGTCAAGTAATAAAATAATGTGTGTTGTCTTTGGTCCCTGGCCCTGACATCAAGCAAAATTGTCAACATTTTTTGTACCTATATTTATCTTTTAATTTTTTTGTTTATTATTATTTTTTTTTTTTTTATATGTAATGTGCGTTTTGTTTGTGCAGAATAAACAGTTTTTCTTTCTTTCTTTTCTTTCTTCTTTCTTTCTTTCAGATGACGGTGTCGAAGTAGACATTTACTATGACCGCGTGTCCATTGCACGTCCTTCAACGGGACATCACGTTCGATTCGAATAATCTCGTTTCTCGTTCATGTCCCGTTGAAGGTGCCAGTGGACAAACGGCCTTACCTTGATTTATGAAAATAAACACACGTTACTACGCCACCATATTTTAGGATACACGAGTTTCAGTTAATTATCGGCCTTACTAACAGCGCCTAAAAATAACTAATAACTACCTACACTCAACTGTTTAGGGCAACGTTCTAAATCACACCATTAAAATTAAAAATGGGGACACAATTATATCCTCAATAAAATTGCCTTCTACCGACAATTTTCAGTAACAACCCCGTTGCCATGACAACGGCTAACAAGCACAAAATGTTTACACGGGGACTTAGCAAAAAACGGTCTGTTTGTGAAATTAATTAACCAGTCACAGCAAAATTTCAAATAATAATTAGTACCTACTTCTCAGAGTCGGGACACGGAATATATAGGACACAGAAGTTCGGCTCCGTTCAACGAGCGAGAATGCACACACTTGTTTGTATACAGCGAGTGCAAGTGCACTCGTTTGAGATGAAAGAACGGACGTGTCTACTGTCTATGTATGTGTGCGCCTGTTTTCGGCATTTGCATAAAGCCAGCCTGCTTTAGATTTACGCTCTCGTGCTTATCGTGTGCGACTTTGCTTATTCTTTCATCCGCGGCTCCTTAAAAGTTTGCTGATGTAGGTAGTTTGGTGATTAGATCTTGAGAATCAATAAACTAGTAAGTACATGATTCTAATTACGTGAAGCCCAAAAAAAAAATGCACAGTATTCAATACGCAAAATGAGGAAAAAATTAGAAGTGTTTTAAAAGTCCCCTGAAAACGATTAATCACTCTAACAATACCTCAAATTACAATTAAAATTACGAATAAAATGTTGATTTAGCATTCAGTCGCATAAAATATTCAAATTCTTAAAACAGTGGCTCGGAGATAAGGTTTTAATGTCACAAAATTGTAAAATTTCACCTTATCTTACTTTTAATGTGAAGGAAAAACAACGTTTAGGGGACCTCTGTTATAGGAAAATTAAATGCAGAAGGCCTACTTAATAGGCGGTAAACACACGTAGAAAATGCGCTCTAAGAAAATGAATAGCTAATGTTACTTTCAGTACACACTATCGCCTGTAAGGTTGTATAATGGTTTAAAATCTGCGCTGCCACATTGTTTGTTTGAAGTGAAAACTTCTGTAGGCGCGTTGGGCATTTTTTGAGATGGGAAAAAACCATTGAACTCGCGCCACTGTTACCGTAAGCGACACCGCGCGTGTTTTGTTTATAAGACGATTAAAAAAATACCCGCTTCGGATATGTTAGGCTGTCCTCGGGATGTTCTCGGTTTTAATGTATAATATCCGATATGTCAGTGAGCGATGGTAAAGTATTCTGTTTGTGTTTTGTTTTCATTTCTGTCTGCGCTCCCGGAGTGCCACTGTTTTTTATTTTTTTGTTATGCTACACTGTCCCACTACATGGCGAAGGCCTCCCCCAAATTCTTCCAGGAATTCTTTTATCGCACCACCTACAACCAGCCCTCGTGGTACTCGTCCAGGTCATCTCGCCATATCTCTGGGCCGGCTTCGGCGGCGATGTCCATCTTCTGCTACTTAATAGTTTTTATGTTTGCAGGTATACTCGAATATGTAGAATTTTAGTTATATTGCTAGCTATTTTGTTGACTCGCACATTTGATATTGCTATAACGGTTAGGTTATAAAATAAAAATTGTTTATTTGCACCTCAAATAAGTAACAATAAGTATATGGTTTACAACAAAAATAGGCCTAAGTTCTAGTACTAGTTCGTTTAGGGGTGTGTGTGAGTGTATGTTGGGGTGTGTTAGTGAGTGTGTTGGGGTGTGTTAGTAAGTGTGTTAGTGTGTGTGTATCGTGATTGTGTGTTTGTGTGAGTGCCAGAGAAATACAAGTAAAACAACAACAACATTATATTTTATACTAGCTTCTGCCCGCGACTTCGTCCGCGTGAAATTTCTCGTACCCTCGAGCCACTCCCGTCGCATCGTATCGCCTGCCCGTGTTATTACTTCGTTTTTGCTCATTGTTCTTTCTGACTTTTTATCTATTTGCTTGGCTCTTATGGGTTCTAGCGTGATGTTATAGCTTATAGCTTTCCTCAAGAATTGTGCTATCAAATAATTCAAAGAAACAAAGAAATTCTTAAGCTTTATTTTTAGAATAATTATGTTTACCTACACTAAATACCTATATTAAATCACATTGGCTCGTCCTTTGTTACAGTGGAATTATAAAAAAAAAACTATCTTAATTTGTTTGACTGCAGGGAATAATTATGATCATTGGTGATGACGGCGTGATGTTATGACAATGTCAAGGCGTTGCTGGCCTTCCTTGAGGAGCTGGGGTGGATCGAATAATCGTTTTTTCCACCCGTACGCAAAAAATTTCCGCCCGCAGAATTGCCAAACTTAAGTGGCAGTGAACAGGGCCCATTGCTCGCAGAACAGGTGGCCGATGGGGCCGAAAGGTTCTGGAGTGGCGACCACGTACCGGAAGACGTAGCGTTGGAAGGCCTCCCACAAGGTGGACCGACGACCTTGTGAAGGCCGCAGGAACCCGTTGGATGCGAGAAGCACAGAACCGGTCGAAGTGGAAGTGCTTGGGGGAGGCCTATGTCCAGCAGTGGACGTCTTTTGGCTGAAATGATGATGATGATGATGACGCAAAATACGCGCATTGACGTAGAGTTGTGGACACCAGCCCATATTACCTATTACCTCTGACAATGTCATCAAATCAAAGCAGTTTTTGATCGCAGTTTACCTTCTGTGCATTATCGATGAGTATGAATATGCAGGGAATGGATTCACAGTCGTTGTAACTAATTGAAATTATCATAAAAACTTTTTATTGTCTAGATAAAGGTGCGTCTGCGTCTAATTACTACTTTAATGGCACCTATCTTTTGTTAATTACATCCCAATTTGTCATTTTTGAACTTGAAAATGTGTTTTACTTTTATTTTAAGTAAATTGGGTTTTTATTGTTTGTATTAGAGTAATTACCATTATTTTCATAAGGTTTACTAGATAATAAGCGGTAATCTGTGTCTATTATAATTGGAGTAACTTTTAAGTGTATTACGTCTATTGGACATGCTTTAAGTACCCAAATTATGACGTCAATCACACACAGATAAAATTGAAAAGTTATGAATGATATCAGTCTGTAATTTTATTTGGCCTTCACCGACACAATTCAAATAGGAATACTGCTTGGAAGAAGAAATAAAATGGATAAATATCATTATTATTATAGAAAACTTACCTGAACTCCGAAACAAGGAGTTTCACAAACAACCAAAGATGGTTCCCAAAAGGTCAAATACCTTTGACCTTACCACTTACAGTTACCAAAATTTAAAGGTACAATTACCAAAAGGTGTACCTTACCATTTCACTTTGAACTTTGATCCATTGTCGAATGGTCCATTGTCGTTTACTTATCGATTACTGCCAGTTTTTAGAGACGTTGATAGATCGCCCCAGGCGGGCATTCTGCTTCCACCGTTTAAACCTATTCGTGGAGGTTTAAGTTATGAGCGAATGGGTTGGTTAACGTTTTGCGAAGTCGAAAGCCGTTTCTTCTTTAGTATGAGGTTAATTATTTTAACAGCAATTATGGTCAAATATTGCCACAAGCTATTTGTGTGTTTTGGCCGAAAAATGGTGGAATATTGATAGTAAATAGGCTTTAAATTCTCTCAAATGTACACTATAAAGAGCGTCGACATTTTGAGAATTCGAAGCGTTGTGAAATAGTATGCGATATATTTATTTGTTTATTTATTTATTTATAAAGGTACACCAACAGCTTCTGTCTACAAAATATCTATTAACAGTAGGTAACAGTTATGTGCTGAGCTGTGCAGCTGTGTGCCGTATGTGTGTGTGTTGTTTGCCAAGTAATTATAGTCTCTACCAAACAAACTATACAACGTGTAACGTTAAATGCGCAAAACATCTTAAGAGGTCATTGTACTCATCATTATGAACAACTTTTACTATGTTCCGGGCCAGCGGTAACCCTTTCGGACAATCCCGCTGACGGCATTGTTTAGTACTTTCACGAAGTGTTTTTAATGCTTGGTCCAACGCTACTACGCTCGTAGCAAAAGTGCTACGAGTGCTACGACACTTCGCGGCGTAGATACGCACGAAAAAGATAATAAAAAAGTAAGTGCCGAAAAAGTTTTAAAACAATACATTTTAGTCCTGATACTGATTGGTGAAATTATTGTTGAAACACTGGTATTCAGCTGCATCCTATTAGACTGGAAGCCGACCCTAATATCATTGAGAAAAGGCTAGGCAAATTGATTTTTTTGGTGATGTTCGTCAGAGAGTTCAGAAGGCCAATTCTCGTAATTTAAAACGTTCAAACTCTTATCGCAGTCTCATCTCAGCGACAAACAAATGTCAAAAACTTGTCGAAATGTTGGGAAATTAGAGGTACCTTTGACAGATTGAGACTGAGATCAGACTGTGAACGTTCTTAAGGTTACGTGAATTGCCCTTCTGTTGCGTAGTACTTGCAATTGGAGTATGAACGTAAAAGAAGTACCTAAGTATGTAAGAATCGTGTCAGGTGGCGTTTTGTAGTTTCTGCCTACCCCCTATGGAAAAAAGGCGTGAGTTTATGAATGAACTAGCTGCGCCCCGCGGTCTCATCCGCATTCGTCTCGATCCCGTGGGAATATCGGGATAAAAGTATCCTATTTCTTAATGCAGGTCATTCAGCTGCATCCGGTTAGACTGGAAGCTGACCCTAATATGGGCTAGGTTAGGCAGATGATGAAGTTTTTGATTGTCGATGAGATGAGATTACGACTAGATTTGGAACGTTTTTAATTACGGGAATTTGTCTCGCTTCCGCTTGTAAATTAACCACCATTACCTACTTTCATTTATTAAGTGTAAATATAGAGCTGAAACTTTTCTATTACTGGCGTTTGAGATTGGCCAGATATTTCGGCGTACAGGTCTTCAATCAACATTCTTTTTTCCAGGATTGCAGGAAAATATTTTTATATACAGGGTGACTTGTAATTTAATGTAGGTACTTCAGGTGTGGATAATGGATTGTAAGTGGGAAAAAAAACAACGGACAAACCTTAATAGTTTCTGAAATAAAGGTATTTTATATTGATGCATGTGGTGCACTTTTTGAACAATTAGGAGGTTCTTAATTTGACTTATTTTTTTTTTTGTAAGTAAACATGTTATGCGATATCTCCGGGAATTGAGGATCGACTTCGAATATTATTATTTTAATGGATAGCGTATGCCTCGGGGATTGTTCAATATAAATTTTATTAACTTTGCTTTGGGAAGTTTTTGAGTAATATTCAATAATACGTATTTTTTCCACTTCGTGTATATTGATGATGATAAAACAACTTCTTGCCTCTGACATTTATGTAACAAGTAGTGTTACTTAAACGAATTTATGTGAGGTAGGTACAACTAAATAATGAATAGTAAAAACTTTTATACAAAAAAAAAACAACGGTCTTTCAAAAACACTACAACGTGAAAAATAACTTTAATTTCGGAAGTAGGTGTCGTTGGTTCTGCATTTTCGATTTCTGCTACCGACTTTTTATTTAAAAAAGTTTTAATTTTATTAATTGTCACCTTTTTAAGACTTTTCAACTTTATCAAATTAGGTCAATGTTTCATTAAAATGTTTAGAAAATAGGTAGATCTGGTTGTTGAAATTCATTTATATTCATTCCAATGCTGAACAGGTTATTAGAGAAAACTGAGAGATATATAATTTTGAATGAATTTCCTCCTTTTTGTTAGCACTATCACGTTTACAAGAAAAAAAATAGCACAATAACTCATCCTGTACATAATGTCGCTTACTATTTCGTATACATTCAGACAAATTGTTCCTCATTGGACGAAAGTGTTTTCGTATTTTCTGATATTTCCTGGGCACTGTATAGTGTATACGTACAGAATTGATTGAATTTCTCTTAGAGATTGATCTAGATTAATGTTGAGATATTTTGTGGAACCCTGTGGTTCCTGGGAAAGGACTAGGAGCTGGCCACCGTTTGGGTGCTATGAAAGACCAGGAGCTGCGGGGCAATTGCATAACACATTATCAATCGGAATCGGTTTCATTTTGATAGTTCAACAACATTCATTGCGTTATTTACGTGTTGAGCAGGCAAATTTTTCGAACTTATGAAGCAATGGATTAGCAATTTGCTTCAAAATGGTTCAAATTCCGATTGATAGTGTGTTACGCAATTAGGGTGCTAGCCACAGTTTAGGTGCTATGAAAGACCAAGAGCTGGTCACCGCTTGGGTGCTTTGAAAGATCAGGAGCTGGCCACCGTTTAGGTGCTATGAAAGACCAGGAGCTGGTCACCGCTTGGGTGCTTTGAAAGATCAGGAGCTGGCCACCGTTTAGGTGCTATGAAAGACCAGGAGCCGGCCACCGCTTGGGTGCTATGAAAGATCAGGAGCTGGCCACCGTTTAGGTGCTATGAAAGACCAGGAGCTGGTCACCGCTTGGGTGCTTTGAAAGATCAGGAGCTGGCCACCGTTTAGGTGCTATGAAAGACCAGGAGCTGGTCACCGCTTGGGTGCTTTGAAAGATCAGGAGCTGGCCACCGTTTAGGTGCTATGAAAGACCAGGAGCTGGTCACCGCTTGGGTGCTTTGAAAGATCAGGAGCTGGCCACCGTTTAGGTGCTATGAAAGACCAGGAGCTGGTCACCGCTTGGGTGCTTTGAAAGATCAGGAGCTGGCCACCGTTTAGGTGCTATGAAAGACCAGGAGCTGGTCACCGCTTGGGTGCTTTGAAAGATCAGGAGCTGGCCACCGTTTAGGTGCTATGAAAGACCAGGAGCTGGTCACCGCTTGGGTGCTTTGAAAGATCAGGAACTGGCCACCATTTAGGTGCTATGAAAGACCAGGAGCCGGCCACCGCTTGGGTGCTATGAAAGACCAGAAGCCGGCCACCCTTTAGGTGCTATGAAAAACCAGGAGTTGGCCACCGCTTAGGTGCTATGAAAGACCAGGAGCTGGCCACTGCTTGGGTGCTATGAAAGACCAGGAATTGGCCACCGTTTGGGTGTTATGAAAGACCAGGAGCCGGCCACCGCTTAGGTGCTATGAATGACCAGCACCCGGCCACCGCTTGGGTGTTATGAAAGACCAGGAGCTGGCCACCGTTTAGGTGCTATGAAAGACCAGGAGCTGGCCACCGTTTGGGTGCTATGAAAGAGGGCTAAATCCTGAATAACAATAAAAGATAAGCATACAGCGTGGCGTTGACATGGACGCGCAACCTGTTATCATTCGGTCTAGAATAATCTGCTGAATTCATGGTTCATGGCATCACCTTCGACGCGCAAATTCTGCGCGTCGAAGGGGATGCCACCCTGTATAAAAGTTCCAGGGTGGATTTGGGGACGGCCTTTGCCCAGCAGTGGGACAGTAAAGATTAAAAAAAAAGTACATAAGTATCCGGCGAATTAAAAACCTCCTCGATTTTCGAGGGCGGTTAAAAATGGTTAAGTCCAGTTAAGTTAAGTTTAGATATTTTATGATGTGTTTATATTGCGACATTGAATTTTATTGAAATTCTTGTACCCACAGCCTATCCAATTAAAAACCACCAAACTACCATAACGGGGTAAAGCCGAAGATCATTAAAGAGGCTACGAATTGAATAGTATAATGAAATTAGCCTGCAATCATTATTACCAAACGGGTAAATTGTCTTAATTTAACTTGTGCCGTCGACCTCATAATTGTTTAACCAGTTTTGACTACAATATTTAGTAAAATGAAATTTATTTAGGCAGGGCAGACACTATGCGATACGCGACTACGACAGCTCGGTGACTAGACGAAACGATATTTTCAAAAATGTTGTTCAAAGAACAACAACGCGGTGAACGCCTGGAAAGCGGCTTGCCCGGATACAGATCGGCCCGTAAACCCATCTTCCCAGAGACAGTGGGATGAGCCGCTCTGCAGGTTGGTACGGAATAATCTTATTAATACGTCCACCAATTCTGCTGAGCGTGCCCGCCTGCTGGCTGTGGGTGAGTGGGAGTCGGGTCTCTGGCTTCAAGCACTCCCGTCACCCAACATAGGCACTATGCTGGGTGACACCACCTTCCGGCTCGCTACCTGTCTGCGTTTGGGCGCTCCTTGCGGGGCTCCGCATCGCTGTCAGTGCGGTGAAGCTGTCGACTGCCTCGGGCACCATGGCCTATCTTGTAGTAGGAGCGCAGGCCGGATAGCACGGCACGCCAGCATTAATGACATCATCCGCCGTGCTCTTGTCACCGCCGGGGTGCCAGCTGTTTTAGAACCCAACGGCCTGGCACGCGACGATGGGAAGAGACCAGACGGAATGACCATAATGCCCTGGAAGTTAGGCAGACCTTTGGTGTGGGATGCAACATGTGTCGACACCCTTGCGCCATCCCATCTTCCTAGCACGGTGGGCTGTGCTGGGGCGGCTGCTGCAGGTGCAGAAAACCTCAAACGGCGAAAATATTCCAACCTGATTGGGAGTTATATGTTCGAGCCGTTTGGGGTTGAAACACTAGGGCCATGGGGTCCGAGTGCCCACTTGGTTTTTCGAGATATCGCCAAGCGGTTAGTCGACTCTTCACGTGACCAGAGGGCTGGCCTATTTCTTGGCCAAAGAATTAGCATTGCCATACAACGTGGCAATGCTGCCAGCCTTTTGGGCACTGTTCCTGTTGACAGCGATGCGGACGAATTTTTTGATGCCCTATGATCATTTTGCTAATTTTTTTTTTCATATAAATGTACATATTATTATTATTTTAAATAGGTATTAGCATAAATTATGTAAATATTAAATAAATTTCTGTTCAAAGAAATAATAATATATGTTTTTTTGTATGTAAGTATATTTTTATATATTTTTACACTTGGGGTCAAGTTGCAGAGTTCCAACGACAGGTTAAGGGAGTTGCACACTCTCACTATTAGACGCATGGTGCTTTCCACATACCCGACGACAGTTACGGAGTTAGCGTCAGTCTTGCTGTGAATGCTGTTAAAGGTGCACGTGTGCTTATATTGCGCCTTCGCCTTTGTACAAACGCTGACACAAGATAACCATGCTTCTCGAATACTTAAAGAAAATGATCGCTTCCTGCGCGATGTCCATCGTAACAACTAGTCGCAGACGGAAACGGCAGCACTGCGTCTAGTCTCAGAGACAAAACGCATATGCAAACGACAAATAAGCGTCTTGTTGCAGTGACAAACGCAGTTTGCGCTGACACTTTAAGTTAAAATTATCACAAAGAGAAGTGTTATTTATACAACTAAGGTGGTAACAGAAATACGAGGTCGACATTACAAGATCGAATTTTAATGGCACGGTGGCGTGAGATTGCTCCGGTAGGAAAATTATTGTCAATTATTAGTTCTGTAAGGCCATAATTACCGTGACACCGTAAGTCGGTCATCGCCATTACTTTTTCCGTGATTGTTATTTCATATTACGTCGTTATATGGAACTCAATTTCTCGGAATTATTTAGTTAGCTTATCAAATGGTATGACCTTACATCAATCAAGGTTCAGCTGCGCTTGCAGCATCTGTGCCCGTTTTCACCAACACTAGCTGACACGTAAATTAATATCTAGATTTTAAGCACGATGTTGGATTTTCGACTCTCGGCAGTGAAATAGCATTTGTCATGGCATTAGTCATTAACTAGTCAGTGAGTGATACAAACTAGTCAACAACGTGATAACAGTGATAAAAAAGCTACCTGTCCATTTGAGCGGACAGTAAGTACATAAACGGCATGGATTATTTACGGTACCGCGTATAAACCACGCCGTAGAAAAAACTTGTCCGCCAACAAGCTTTCATAGTGATACATACAACACTGACGACCATACACGGCGAATAAACCGTAGTTTTTCACGGCAAGAAAAACGTGTTTAAACAATGGGCCTAAGGGCTCCTGTTTAGGCTGGAAGCCGACCACGACATAATTGGGAAAACGTTAGGCACATGAAGAGGAGTAGCTGCAGAAGGGCTGCTAAACTACGGAGAGCTAGTAATAAAACGTGACACGCTTCTGGTGACAGAAACATTCTGCTAGACTGATATAATACAGGTAGCATAATCAGCCTATAACGTTCCCACTGCTGGGACACAGGCCTCCTCTCTGTGAGAGGGAGTGGACCATAAACCCCCACGCGGGCCCAGTGCGGGTTGATGAATGACACATGTCTTCGAATTTTTGGTTCTAGGACATGCCGGTATCCGCACGATGTTTTTCTTCACCGTTTTGAGAGCAGTGGTGATGAAAATAATTTACACAAAGTAAAGCGCCTGTCTGGGTTCGAACTTACCACCTACAACTCGTAAGCCGCGGCCGTTACCACTGGACCACCAGTGCTCTCCAATATGGGTCTAAGAATAAAATTGTCATTAGCTTATTATAACCTAAAGCGCGGTCACTGTCGGACTGCTTAAAAAAGAAAGAGAAGCGCGATGACACAACGCTGGTAATTTATTGCAAAATATGAAGAAATTATCTATTTACAAAAAATCTATTGTTTCGACTAAAAAATTAAAACACTAGTGCTTTAGTATGTTGACAAAAAATCGAAATGATTGTATGTAAATTAGTATGGTTTTTATTGTTAAAATAAAGTTTTTAGAGGTATCTTCATGATTTTTTCTATTGTATCAAATTAGTTGTGTTATCATCATATTCATTATCATTTATTTTTCTGATTTTGTTTACTGAAGTAGTAGTCCCCTTAAATGGCCAAGCAGCCTTTTTTTGCGGATGGGAAATCAGCAAATGACCCCTCCCTCCTTATTGGTACTCTAACGACTTGTTCACTAATAACATATTATTTATAAGAACTTACTTATTATATCTATTAGTATGGTGAAGTTGTCACTTAAAGACGTATTAGCTTTTTTTTTAGGATGGGAAATCATCAAATGACCCCTCCCGCTCTGGGTAGAGCGGAAGGGAGTGCCTGACTCTTACTGACTAAAGCCACCCGTGTTCCTTCCTTAGCCCTTTATGTTCCGGGCCAGCGGTAACCCTTTCGGACAATCCCACTGACCCGGCAGGCTTCGGCCATATGGGGGCCCCTCCTCGATTCTGACATCTCTTTGAAGCGCGCGTGGAACACGTACGCGCCGTCCGGCACGGGCCTGGTCCTGATCTCGGTACTGCCCAAAGTTGTGCCAGATGTATAACGGTCAGCGATAAAACTCGCCGCCTCGTCGCCTTTGAAGGCTTTTTAATGAAGTCAGAATCACATAATAAATTATTGTAATCAGCTATTTAAAAATCATGAATAAACAGAAACAATACATCAAAATAAACAGAACGATTTACATTAAACTGATTTGTAATTAAAATGTTCTCAGTTTGATGGATCATCGCAAAATATTTGCCTCAGGCCAACACGTTTTGCAACAATATTCATGTGCTACCAATATTTTATTATTGCATTTTAAATAAGTAGGTAATCCTGTAATTATTATGGATTAATTTGTTGTTAATAATTTAATGTAATTATTAAAGTATGATTCTTTCAAGCGAATTACAATAATTACATTAATATCAATATATATTAAAACGGTTCAATTAAATAACTTTAAAATGTCATTAACCGGTAAATGTCAACCCACCAAAAACATTTTCATGTAAAATGTTGCCAAGACGAGACCACATATTATGGCTCGCACTGCCAAAAAGTTATCAGATCTCATGTAGAGCCAAGCTTCTAACTCTACACGCCTTAACTTCACATACTCTACACCTTAGTCAAAATATGAGGCTTGGCCGTTTCGTTACAACAAGAACTATTGTATAACAGAAAAGTAATGAACAGTGAATAAATTTTTCACCTTACGCCCATGTGATGGTAGCGAATTTAAATTTCGAGCTAAGTTCAAAATCTTCAAAATCGGATCGTGTACAAACTTGTACTACAACCAACTAGAACCATGTAAGTTCGGGCTACCTGCAATAGTCCCACACAGTAATACGGAAACCAACAATGTTTGTAATGTAAATAATGAAGGAAGGGATGGAAACTTGAGGGACTAGCGGCGAATTGGGAACAGGGAGGTACCTATTGAGTGGGAGTATTGAACTTTGAAAGGTTAGGTTTATAGTAACTATAGGATATAAATATATTTACACAACGTCTAATGGTTTTCTTCAAAGTAGTAATAATGTTTGTTTTAATACTAGCTTCTGCCCGCGAATTCATTTTCATGGAAGTCGTAAGACACTCATCATCATCTAGCCTTTTCCCAACTATGTTGGGGTCGGCTTCCAGTCTAACCAGATGCAGCTGAATACCAGTATTTTACATGGAGCGACTGCCTATCTGACCTCCACAACCCAGTTACTGGGTAATGCGATACCCCTTGGTAAGACTGGTTGAAGTCGTAAGACACTACAATGTCTATGTCTTGTTCCCCCCCCCACACCTCGTCGTATTGCATCGTCCGTCTGCGCTATTATTTTGTTTTCGCATTTTTTTACTTTTTCGTTCTTTTTTTTTGCTCGGCTCGTAAGGGTTATAGCATGATGCTAAATCACACTAATATTATAAAGACGAAAGTTTGTGAGTGTGTGGGGGTGTGTGTGTGTTTATATGTTTGTTACTCCTTCACGCTCAAACGGCTGGATCAATTTTTATAAAATATTGTATGGAGGTAGCTGACACCCTGGATTAACATTAGGCTACTTTTTATCCCGATATTCCCACGGGATCGACTTTTACGCGGGTGAAACTGCGGGGCGCAGCTAGTAACCTATAATCTCCTTCAATAGTTGGACTATCAAATGCCCAAAGGTTTTTTTGCAAATGCAAAAAAAAATTGTCCTGTCGCATGTTTTATACGTATCTTAGTTACGCAGGTAAACCTACTACGAGCCAAACAATACTGAAATTCACAAACTCTGTAACAAACTATTACGTATCGCTGCTGGAAGCCTATGTAAAAAAAAAAAAAACTAGCTTAATGAACCTGCCTCCAACCCTTTTGCCTGAGTACCCCTACGATTCAAATATAACTTTTTTTTTAATTGTTAAATGTCAATTTTTGCAACATAGTGTGGATATTCCACCAGCTACTAAGCGGTAACCTACTTCTATTTCATCTGCAGTATATCGTGGGTCACGTCGACTTAAGATGTGTCCTACGTGTCACTGCATCGCACCCGCCATCTTGAGAGAAATTAAATAGTCTCATGTGCCGGTAATTTCAGCGTTCAATGCTGTTATGGGGTACATTAAAATAGCCACTACGAGCGGCCGTAGTAAGACTATAGTATACTAGCTTCCGCCCGCGGCTTCGCCCGCGAGGTATGTCTATAAAAACTATCCTATATCCTTTCCCGGGATGCAATCTATCTCTCTGCCAAATTTTAGCGAAATCCGTTCAGTGGTTTAGGCGTGAAAGGGTAACATACAGACAGACAGACAGAGTTACTTTCGAATTTATAATATTAGTATGGATACAGTCAGGGACATTCATCGTTAAGCAAATTTTAAAATTTCTTATCCTACCTTTGTTTTTGTACGTCGTTTTCGGGTGACCACTGATAATGAGGGGCAAGCCTAATGCCATCAATCGGACACAAATCCAGCCTGCGGGCTAATACTAACGAATTTCTGATGGAAAAACCTAATAACACTTGTTCCCGTGTTTTTACGAACGATCCAGTCCAATCCATACAATTCAGCACCCAGAATCTTAATCATTTTGAAGGATATTGCTAACCCATTGCTTGATATGTTCGAAAAATTTGTCTGCTCATCTACTTAAATAACGCAATGAATGTTGTTGAACTGTCAAAATGAAAGCCATTCCTAGTGTATGTGTTGCGTAATCACCCCGCAGATTACCCAGTGACAATCAATGTGAAAAATCTAGATTTAGAACATTTTTAGTGAGTGCTGTTGAGTTATTTTTGTATTTAGCGTAACTGTAACTGTTTAGCGCAACCACAGATGGAAGCCAAATATTGAAATAACTCAATATCACATCAGACTGCGATCATTATCCGTGTTCCAAACCTATCGAATATAGAATTATCCCCTGAGGACCGTTTACCGTGCTGGGCGCGTAAATTATCATGACTTTGTAACGAAGAGCCGAAACACGTGCGAAGTAAACAAAGTAACATAGTTCAAAGAGTCCTAAAATATCTTGGGAAGTCTGTAGAGGCTTATTTTGGACGTTGATATGAAGTTATGGAATTTAAAAAATATTTTGTATTAATATTTTGACGTCAGTTAATAATTAATTGCAAATGTATGTAGGTGATAATAGAATTACCTAAAGAGGTATTAGGAACAGGTGAAGTTTACTCATACTCCATAAAAAGGGAGGATCCTCCGACCAGACGGTGTTGTGTCTGAAGAGTTTAAGTCGGGACGCTGTATAAATGCTATAGACGCGCGTAAAATCTGCTTGCGCGATGCAGGATTTTGTGTGACGTCAGTATACTGCGTAGTTCGTATGTGGCGATGTAGATCCGCCACAGAAGTATCAAATCAAATTAAAAATGTTTATTTGTTAGAATATGGTAAAGTATGTAGATGTTACAATATTGGTTCCAGCATATCCTGCCATACTTTGGCGTACAAATATTTCTATAAAAAAAGTTACAGCATAAGCATAAGCGAAAATGTTCTTAAGTAACTTTTTAGACCTTTGTATCCTGCATATGCGTATGAAGTTTCATTAAAATCGGTTCATTCATTTCGAAAAACAGGGGCATGAAATTTTGTATGAAATGCTTCTTCTTCTTCTTAGCGTGTCGATAGCAATCTAAATATACTCGGCCCAGAATTCGGCCACTTGTTTGGCGCCTCCACCAGCGTCCATCAGCTCCTGCAACGTGCAGCTGACAGGACACGCAGAACACGACATTAAGTGTCCCATCGTTTGTGGAACAGCACCACATTTACACTCCAAGGCGGAGTCGTCTATGAATCTCCACCTGAACAGGTTTTCCTTGCTTCGGCCAACCTGGGTCCGGAGTCTGTTTAAAGACTTCCATGTTACCCAAGGTAGCTGGGGTGCATGAAAAGAGCCTCCCCGAGCGACGTATCTACAGAACCACTATACGTCCGGCGCACCCTGGGCAATCAGCGAGTTATCCACGCTGATTGGCTAATCCTTTCACCACGATGGCAATCCAAAGTCCACTTATAAAACCGGCTCTGTGCGGAGTCTCGATTAACATCGAAGGGTTCTCACGAGACAAATCTGAAATTCTTTCTGATGTCTACCGCAAAACTCAATGCGACATTCTCTGCGTTCAAGAGACCCATCGAGATGAAACACAAAGCCGGCCACACATCCCTGGACTTACGCTTATCGCCGAGATCTGTCACCCAAAGCACGGTAACGCAGTGTTTGCTGCTCCCGGCGTAAGCATACTATCCACCAAGTGCTCAAACGAGAACGGCATAGAAATTATCACCGTTGATGTGGGCAACTGCACCATCACTTCCGTATGAAATGCTGTACGGCGTAAACGCTCATAGGTGAATGGTAACACTTTTAGACCTAGAGAAGATTATATGTACATAGGCCGCATATCAGCTTAAGCTGGTTTAGCGTAGTGCGGAATTTTGTCCCAGTGTGGTATCGGCCCCGACATACGGGTTAACGGTCATGAGTTCGATCTCAGGCGGGCACTTTGCTTTGTCTATTTAATTTCATCGCCAATGCTCTCAAAACGATGAAGGAAAATATTCGAAGACCAGAGACATCCACCAACCCACACTGGGCCCGCGTGGTGGACTAATGGCCCACTTTCTCGCACAGAGAGGACGCCAGCTTGTCCTGGTTTCTTTACCAGTGAGCTGCAGCCTACCGTAGGTACCACAAAAACAGGTGGCATATATAAGTCATATTGAACACATCATCGGCGGCGGCGTCACAGGAAAGGAAATCCAAAAAAACACCAAACCAAAACGCAGGAGCTTACAACGAAAACACAAAATGGCGCTGTAAAAATAAATTGTAAACATTCCTTACTAGGTCGAGAGGCGGCTTCGACAACCAGTAACTGACATGTCCACTCGATTGTACAAATATTGGGCAAACAAGACTGTTATAATAATGTTTGTCGCCAATGTTTGTTTTCATTGGTTGTAATGATGCAGTGTCCCTATGTTTGAGGACGAGGGCAAATGGTAGCTTGGGTACTTATTATTTTTTATGCTACATTTTAAAATGGAGAATATGAACGGGTGTAAAAAGATGCTTATCGAAACCGAGAGTCACTTGTAATTGCCTTTTTGGCCTCGCACAGGTCTACTTCTTTTTTGTTTTGTTTTGTTTTAATGTTCGTTTTTATTTTCTTACAAAAATATGTATTTCCTGTGCGTGTTCCAAATAAAATATTTTTCTTCTTCCTTCCGATTATGGTTGATTATTTTTTTGTATCAGACCATACCTACCCAGGTATGGGTACAAAAAACACACCTGGTTACGGCGATAGTTTATGGAAAAATAACTTTAAATCCTACTTAGTAAAGTTCAGTTTACGCTACAACTTCAAACATTTTTCTAACTTTTTCAATAGTGTTTTTCACTCTGAAATCAACTTAATTACCATTAAAATAAAATTGATATTTGTTTGACTTGAAATTATATTAATTTGAAACATATATTTGAATAGACTACTTACATATCTCTGCCTGCCCCTAAATGCCGGGTGTCCTGGGAATATAAGTGATGGCGCTAACTGTCATCATACCAAAAAAAGCGTTGGTTGGTTCAAATTACAATTACAAAATCATGGTCTTGACTTGCGTCAAATAATAACGAGTACGTAATCGTTATTATTTGACGTATCTACGTAAGTTACGTTAACCAACCGTTTGAAAAAACCGGCCCTAAAGTCAAAAGTCAAAGTCAAAGAATTTATTTCAAATAGGCACATAAAAGGCACTTTTGAATGTCAAAAATGACAATAAAATGGAATTGATTCTAGTCGCCCATTCCAAAAGGTAGTTTTCGTATGGAGAAGAAGTCTAAGTCTAGTCTAATATGAAGAATACCTAGGAGAGTATCCATCTAGCAAGCCGAATGTGTTGTTGTTCAAAAGTTTATATTTTTTCGTTGGAATAATAAATTAATATAGCCGAGATGATAGGATTTTTGACAGATTCGATGGATTACCAACCTAAAAGTTTGATAAAGGTACTATGAAAATTCGAAATTGTAATTGTGAGTTTGTTATACAAAACACTACCTTCTGCCCGCGACTTCGTCTACGTGATATTTCTTGCTCCCCCGACCCACCCCGTCGCATCGCATCGCCTACCCGCGCTATTTCTTCGATTTCAGTTAGCGCTCTTTGTGATTTTTTTTTCTTGACTCCTTATGGCCCTAGCGTAATATAAACCTATAGCCTTAGCCTTCCTCAAGAATTGGGCTATCAAATGGCAAAAATATTTTTTCAAATCCGACTGGTAGTTTCAGAGATAAGCGCGGTTAAACAAACAAACAACATACAAACTCTTTAGTATAGATTAGGTTGTTGCATTTGTCTAGCAGTGTGTCTAAACAGGTTGAAAAAAGGTTGACTATTTAAGGTAAAAAAACAGTTATTGCTGTAGAGAACCATAGATAGTGATTTGTCTGTCTTTACAATATTATTGTTGTTAAGAGATCAAAGGCAGAAAATCTTTCATGCTCATTAATTGTAAATATCAAGGCCATATTATTGATTAACCGACATGTCCGAGAGCCAAAAATTCGAAGACATGGACATCCACCAATCCGCACTGGACCCGCGCAGTGGATTACGGCCCACTCCCTCTCACAGAGAGAAGGCCTGTGTCCCAGTAGTGGGAACATTTTAGGCTGACTATGTAAGGCCATATTTATTATTATAGGTAAAAAAAAAACTTTAGCTGAAAATAATAGAATAGTTCTTTTTTCCTTTTTTTTTTAATTATAGCAGTTATTTCAAATCAACGTTCACTAAATATACTGCCATCATAAAGAAAAAGGGCACAACTAACATTTTTTTCCAAACTTGAGTAACAAAACTGGCATATGCGCCTTTTTTTTCTGATTCCAAATACCTATGTATACTAACTCAATTTTGAAAAAAAATTTAGTTGTGCCCTTTTTCTTTATGACGGCAGTATAAGGGAAAAGACTTCCTTAGCGTACCGTACGCATACCAAGCCACAACAGCGCTGTCACACTAATTTGACGTGCGGTAACGCGACTCTTGGGAATAATAGGACGTGAGCCCGTTCCAAACAATTATGATGGTAATTTTTATAGGAAAAAGAAAACAATTTGGATTTTTATTGTTCAGTATATTTTTTTCTTAAGCCAGCTTAGCTTATTTTCCTGTCTTGTTTTTTGTGTGTGTGGGTATGTTAGAAAATTACCTCCTTGTATTATTGTTTGTGTTAAAGCACCGAATATTATGGAGTTTTTGGAGTCATCATTTCGATTTCTGTCTTTTTTTTTCTATTTTTGTCTGTCTTTTTATAGAAATAATCAAATGACATCAAAAATTTCAACAGGAAAAGCGCCTAAAAGGCTGGCAGCATTGCCACGTGGTGTAGCAATGCTAATTCTTTGGCCGAAAAATAGGCCAGCCCTATTTCTTGCTTAATTAATCATATTGACACATCTCGTAAGTAAAACACATCAGAATAGATAAGTTCTTCTAGAACACACTATGGTTAAAATATAACAATATCATTTCACAACTGAGAGAGGAGCTTAAATAAAAAAATATTCTATAAGCACTGTATCCGGTAAGAAACCTTGAAAAAACACACGAAGCCACACGTCACGTAAAGAAAACATCTCAATCTTCCGCAAAATTAAGACCCCATAAACCACTTTACGGAAGTGCTACAAAAAACCCTCGTGTTTTTGTGCACGGTATAATTTACAGATGCTACCAAACGTGTCGAATGTTTAACTAAACACGGAGAAAAAAAAACAAAAAGCATCGGCACGTGGAGACTGAGCTTTAAGCGCAAGTTCTAGGCGCTTTTGTGTATGCGTGGAATGCATTTGTGTGCGTGCCGTTGCAGGTACGCTACGGACCTCAGTTCCCATCGGGCTGTGAACGACGCACGACGTCGCGACGCTCCCCGCTCTGAACGCGAACGAACGAAACGGTCGACGAAATACGTTTTCGCGACAAAAGAAAATTGCCGGAAAATTTTCTATTGGATTTTGACTTGTATCGAAACTGTGAACAGAGGATACTCTGGTGTGTTTAGTGGAGTTAGGATACTCAGTGGATTGAGTATCAACAGTTTATGTTGGTTTTATCGAATGAATGTACAGGTGTGAACTTGTGAATGGTTTGATTAAAATTATTGTGGGATTCGGAAGTTGATCGCAAGTAAGTTTTAAGTGATAGATTTTTATTTATTTACGAATTAAAAATATGCGTGATAGCTATAACCTAAGCAGGAATAACTACAATTTCAAATCAACTGTTCTTTATTGTGTGCTGTTTATAAAATTGCTTTATTTAAATAAAACATTTGTAATGAAGAAAATGACAGTGAAATGAATGAACGTGATTCGTTTAATTCAATTATTGTAATTCATTGATACGGTCCGATTCTGAATTAATGATAGCTGGAATAATATCATGAATTGGGACATTAATTTTAATGTTTCAATTAAAGTCACTATTGTATCGGGCAATCAATTTGTAATATATATGCCTAATTAAAAATCAATAGCGAATTAAAATTAACGCGGACATGTTTCGCGAATTGAAACCATGAACAAAAAACTAATTAATATGAATCTTAGGCATCATGCTGTATCAATCACAGTCAGCCATTTTTTTCGTATTTGTTCAATCTCGGTATTTAGTGTAATCTTTTTCGTTATCTACCAACATGTCAAAGTCAAAGTCAAAGTCAAAGTCAAATCATTTATTTCAAATAGGCACATTAAAGGCACTTTTGAACGTCAAAAAAAAAACTAAATAGAAATGATTCTAGTCGCCCATTCGAAAAGGTAGTTTTCGTATGGAGAAGAATGGGCAAGAAACTCCACCGTTACTCTTTTAAAAATGTTTTACAAGGTCTTGTATACATAATAAAATTTATATGTGAACACGATGCACCCATAATAAAATTAGTCTACCACAAAAGGTAAAAAGAATTAAAAATTAAGCAATGACAGGTAAATCAAATAAGTGATAGATACATGGTGCTCACATATTTACAAGTTATTTAAAAAAAAAAGAAAAATGAAAAAATGCAAAAGTAGTTGAACTTTAACAAGTGTGTGAGCCACTGTAGTCGCAGATTGTAAAATTGAATTAGATTAAGATGTCATAATTAAAAATATACATATAAATTAAATTAGGTCAGTCTAATACAAAACACATTTTTTACTCAAAACGATCAGCTAAACAGGCGTTTTCTTTTCGCCACTCATTTGTTTTCCTTTTTTTTGCTTAAAGTGACAACACACAAAAAAAACAAGAACCGCCACCTATTGTGTTTTTAATGATTCTTGCCGGAACATTCAAACGAATTGTCATTGAATGAAAAAAAAATATCCGCTGGTAAAGAATAGAGTTAATTATTGGGTAAAGCTTCAAGTTTTTTCCGTTTTAAAAGTCACGTAAATTATGTACGAATGTCATGTAAAATGTATCGGGCTTTTAGAAACTAGTAACAAACTGATTGGTGACGTAAAGACTAACAATTAGTACTATAAAATAATACGTTCAGTATCTATTTAGAAATAGCCGTACAAAAAAAATACTTAATTGCTCAAAGTTCAAATTTGATAAATACTTAATTGCTGTGTGTTAAAGCCACAATTTTGTAGTACGTAGTTATTAGTACGGCACAGATTCTATGTCTTTAAATAAAAATAAAACCACAGGGAACTAAGCTACTGAAACGTGGCCGTATAGGTACCTAATATTTATAGGTAGTCATTTATAAATTCTCTATCACGGCGAGAAAGCACAAAAACTTAATTGATACTTTATAAAATATCTGTTATATATTTTTATAACCTCATTGACCGCTTAAATTTATCTCTCATAAGAGTTGTTGATCAATCGTTTCAAGGCAAACCTTCTGTTAAGTTGTTAAGTAATAACCTAGGACTTTTCGTTCCTATCAATTTTCCTTTTTGTATGAGAAGACACGATTCGCTTCCTTTTTTGTTGAAGTCTTTTTCTTGTAACAAATGATTCAACATTTTGTCTTTCACTAGGTATTGTCTGGGGTGTCATTTAGGTTACGTGTGTGTTTTATCATTCAGCAGTTTAGACGTTTGCAGGCTCACAAGGTAAACTTAGCTTTAGAATATTTTCTTTAATTGTCAAAGTCTCTTTTTGGTCAAAGGATTATTATTCGTCGTAAAGTTCTTTTACGTTACTGAAAGCTGTGTTTTAGGCGTTCTTCTTCTTAGCGTGTCGATAGCAATCTAAATGTACTCGGTCCAGAATTCGGCTACTTGTTTGGCGCCTTCACCAGCGGCCATCAGGTTTAGGCGTTTACTTCGTAAGTGAATACCGGTTTTAACACTGGAGGTTAGATGCTTGCTGAGGTTAGTTAGCCTGGCATTTGCCAATGTAACTTTTTAGTCTATAAAACAAAGGAAAATTTTTAAAGAAAGTCTGCACCTACAATGATCTGAAATCACCTACTCTGTATGAGAAGACTTCTTGTTGTTCTTCAACTTGTTCTTCGTATCGACACTATCTTAAGAGATGAGTGCAAGCCCAGCGCAATTCTCATAATTTTAAGAACATTTACAGTCTGATGATTTTGACATTGATTGTCGATGAGATGAGACTGCGACTAGATTTTGAACGTTTTTAATTACAGGAATTGCCCTTCTGGTAAAAACAAATCGACAGTCAGTAAGATGGTAGAGGGGTTGTCTGTCAAGGAATACCCAAATGCATAAGATGTAAATATGGCAACTCGTGTTATGCCAGCAAATTCCAAACTAACATAGAGAACTTAGTTATAATTGAGACTCCGTTTACTCGGAAGGCGTTTCTGAATATTGTCGCTCTTATGTGTGGTACGGCGCGTGACAAAGCGTCGCCGTACGAAAGTGACAATAGACGAGCCTGCGTACTAAGCCGCTGATTGGTGTTCATGATTGTTGGAGCACTCGCACCGGGCACTACTGTAGAATGGAACTGGCATACCTATTTGTTTTAGAGAGGTTAACAGGAGTATTAGGTATCGTGCATTGTTTGTATGACAAAACAGTACTGAATAATTTATTACAAGTTCAATAGTGTATGTCTCTGTCTACTACCGAACAGTTCTAAATATAACTTTCATCACGCCTCATTTCTCGACGGGTTAGGCAGAGGTGACAGGCCGGTTCATTGTCTTATATAAAAACTAGCTACGCCCCGCGGTTTCACCCGCATAAGTCTCGATTCCATGGGAATATCGGGATAATAAGTATTGTATTGTTAATCCTGGTTATAAACTATCTGTGTGCCAAATTTTATCCAAATCCGTTCAGTAGTTTTTACGTGAAAGAGTAACAAACATTCAACCGTCCTTCCTCACAAACTTTCGCGTTTATAATATTATATAGTAGGATCTGTCAAAAAAAACAGAGAGGAGAAATTCCGGTAGTTTTAAGAACGTTTGCATTCAAATATCATTCTCAATCTTCGGTCAGTGGGTCGTCTTAGGGGCTTCTGAAAAATACCTCTAATTTTCCTAGATTTTTGACATCGACTGTCAATTGTCAATCCTTCAAGGAGTTGAAACTGTGGCAAAGCATTAATTAATTTTTTTTTTCAATCCCAATCTCGTTACTATACAAAGCCAATCATTATAATTCCCAACAAAGCTTTGGCCAGTTGGCCTTAATTAAAGTGTAGGTAATTTCTAGTCGTTTTTTGTGACGCATTCGGCATTGAACCATCATTATTTATGGTCACAGACCCCAATTTAGGCCAGTTCGGTCTAGACGCAACGTTTTTTCGTTCGAACTTCTTGATCCGTAAAATAATTTGTTTATAAGGGTAGAAGTCCAAGCGCTACCTGCCGGGTAATTGCGTAGGTAACACACTAACAGTAGGAATAGCTTTCATTTTGACAGTTCATTAACATTCATTGCGTTAATTACGTTGTTGAGCAGACAAATTTTTCGCACATATAAAGCAATGGATTAGCGATATCCTTCAAAATGATTCAGATTGCGCAATTAAGGAGCAGTCAGTGTAGGGTAGCAAATACATTATTTAGTAATTAAGCTAGAAAGATAAGCTCTTTGATTATTTGACTGAATCAAGGTGATTTTTGGATTTTCTATTTTTCTCTCTTTCTACCTACCTACCTATTCATTCTTTTATCTGGTTGGTATTTGGAGTCAGAGCTATCTTTGACCGTAGACTAGGTACCTATATTGTCAAGTTATTTGCTAATACGTATTTTTTATTTATGTCTAAGCTGTGTACGTCTTTAATAATAGAAATAATATGTAAGTTCTTATAAATAATATGTTATTAGTGAACAAGTCGTTGCAAGTCCCAATAATAAATAAATAAAATGTTAGCAAGTAATTTTTCTTGTGTGATGACACACCGCATCTCATCCTTGTGGCTGTATGTCATCGCTCAGCTTTAGCAGTCATCGTGAACAAGCTGACATTCCCTGGTGGGTTCAATTTTTCTTGTTATCTCTCTTCGAATTATTTATCACTCGGTCTTCAGATGGTAATTCATATTCTTTAAGGTGCGATAGCGATGCTTTAGTCAATCTACCTCTCCCAGTATTAACAATACCAACGCTAATGTTATGTCTTCACACCTGGCATTAGCAATCTCAGTTTGAACGTAATTCAGTTCGTGTTTTGACATTTTTTCCTTCAATTAACTAAGATTCCTTGACCGACTTACGACTTCAGATGTTAATTGCGAAATCTTTTGTTGCGAATATAATTTTAGCATTGGGGAAAATTGTGACAACTAGCAAGTTTCTTTGCAGAATAAAATAAGAGACACGAGTTCCTTTTGAGGATATTAAAGTCGTCTTAAGTTTGTTATTGTGTTTTGCGAATTCACTTTCGGTCGAGACGGGATAATGCATAATGTATCTTCTTTAGAAGTAATTATAATAAACAGTGACGTCCAACAGTTAGTTGACATTTTTCCACTTCTAGTGATCCAAATATTTAAACTGATATAACGTTTATATTGACTAATGTAACTGCCTTTGAGTTATCATAAAAATAATCAAGTCAATCAATAATCAAGGAGTACCTGATTATTTTTGAAGTGAAAACTTCTTTATGCGTGTTGGTAATTTTTTGAGATGGGAAAAAACCATTGAACTCGTGCCACTGTTACTGTAAGCGATACCGCGCGTGTTTTGTTTATAAAAAAATAAAAAAATACCCATGTGTTCGGCTGTCTTTGGGATGTACTCGGTTTTAATGTATGTTATATTTATTTATTTAATTAAAGTTTATGCACAAGTAAAAAAACTGTACAAAGGCGGACATATGTCAGTGAGTGATGGCAAAGTATTCTGTGTGTGTTTTGTTTTCACTTCTGACGGCACTCCCGGAGTGCCACTGTTTTTTTTTTTTAAATCATAATGCGGCATCACATCTAAAGTGGAAAAATAAAAAAGTAAAAATTTACTTCCAAGATTTTATTACTTTGTTACCTAACAATGTAATAAAATCTTGGAAGTCAATATTAACCTAGGCACTAGTAATTGATTGACTAATACTTTGTAGGAAAACTTTAAACTTTTTTTTTACTTTGTTCTTTCTAGGTAATAACTTAAAGGCTAGATATTTTCGTATAATATGCAAAAGTCTTCTTTTTAATAGAAATACTAGCACTCTTATCAGAGAGCGGTCTAACTATATGAGGACCACGAGGTCCCCATAATTATAGTTTCTTGGTCTAGAGGCTAATGTGATTCGCATCACTATTTTTCGCCACCTACTCCGATTTTTGGTATTCTTATACTTATGCATAAGTAGCTCATTAGAATTACTTTATTAATAAAAAAATAAAATTGAGCGCTAATTGTATTTTGCTTCTTAATAAAGGTGAATTTGCTGCCCACTCTTTTGGCATAAATTCTACTACACCCACGTGTGTCAAAGGTCAACTATTTGTACAGCAAAATAAATCAAGTTATTTCCCGATTGCAGTGGTGAACACTTGGCCTTATCACACTAATATTATAAAGGCGAAAGTTTGTGAGTGTGTGGGAGGGTGTGTATGTGTGTTTATATGTTTGTTACTTCTTCACGCTCAAACGGCTGGACCAATTTTGATACAATTTTGTATGGAGGTAGCAGCTGACACCCTGGATTAACATATAGACGATACTTTTTATCCCGTTATTCCCACGGGATCGATATTTACGCGGGTGGAACCGCGGGGCGCAGCTAGTTATTCCATAAATCGTCACCATCATCTTCCCTCTGCGATTATACCAATTTACAAAATCACACTTTAGGTATTTTAAAAAAAACATGTACAACATTACAGACAACCATCCAAACATTATATACAAGGTGCCCCTGGAAGTATGGATCAAATCGAATAGGGGCGTGGGCAAGGTCTTTTCCAAACTTTTGAACCTTGAGAATGTCGGTGAATTTATTTACGGTTCAAAAGTTATGAACAATTTTTGTTTGTTTTTTCAATCACTTCGCATAGTGCTCAAAGAAAAAAATCTATCTTAAAAAAATATATCAAGGCTATCAATTTATTTTTTTGGATAGCCCTAATTGTTTTTTTTTATGATTTTTTCTGTGCCCACGCCCCTATTCGATTTGATCCATACTTCCAGGGACACCCTGTATAATAAGACGAAGTCTGACAGCGGCACCGTTAACTGGAAAGTTATGCGGAAATCAGTTGTCAGGGTATGGGAATGTGATCCGGAGAAATGAGGAAAATTTCACGAGGAAAGTTTTGAGTATAACTGTCAATAGCTATAAGAGTAAAGGAGGGCCAAAGAAACGTTGGATGGACTGTGTAAAAGATGATATGGCTTGAAATGACAATGTCAGCAAATTAAGTTTGACATTTTTGACAAACTTAATGTGCTGACATTGAATTTTATGAAATGTTTTACTTTTATCATTAATTTAAATTTGACAATATTTTGTATGCCTTTCGGCGGAACATAGGATGGACCAAACAGTTTTTTAGAACATCATTGTATCCTGTGTTCACACAATTAATAAACGAATGAATAAAAGGGCCGACCACCGCGATGACAACTAATAGAAAAGTATGGAAGAAAAATACATTTTACAGCTGTCAAGAATCCAAGTTATTGTATAGTTAAAATACAGGATTCCAATGTAATTACAGGTACATGAGACATTTTAGCTTCGTTTCTTAGAAGGCAACGCCTCTCGGAATATCAAATGCCATAGGTAGTTGTGACCACTTAAGTACTAACCGGTGGACCAAGTACTTAATTTCCAGGTTAACATCAGCCTATAATGTTCCCACTGCTGGGACACAGACCTCCTTTCTGTGAGAGGGAGTGGGCCGTAATCCTCCGCGGGCCCTGTGCGAGTTAGAAGATATAACATGTCTTCGAATTTTTGGTTCTACGATATGCGGGTTTCCTCACGACGTTTTCTTTCACCGTTTTGAGAGCAGTGGCGATAAGATTATTTACACAAAGTAAAGCGCCTGTCTGGGTTCGACCTACAACTTGTAAGTCGCCATCGTTAGCACTGGTCCTCCACTGCTCTCTATTGTCAGGTTGCCACCCAATAAATGGCGAGTAAGTTGGCCTATGGAAAAATCCAGGCTTATAATAATAATAATTTTTTATTTATTTATCCATTTATTTCAGGCATCAAGGCCCATATAAACACATGCAATACAATATTAATATAACTTAAAAATACTATAAATACATACAACATTATATTAACACTAAAAACTAACGAACACAAAGTGTCGGCGTCGTGTTTCGCTGACTGGTGTCATGTAGCCGGCCACGAAACCGGCGGTACACAACACCTTTCGGCCAGAACTCTTCCTTGAGGAACTTCTCGAGATGATGTGTCGGAACACGCACCACGAACGACTTGAAGTTCGTGTTGTGACGCGACTCCAACTTCTCGACCCTCAAAGTCCAGTTGGTCTTGACACGCATGTACTCCACAATCTCCTCAACCTTTGTGGAGTGGTGCAGTCTGGACACGTACAGCTGCGTCGACGGGATTGCTGGTTGCAGCAGCATGTTGGGTCCTGCCTGCCCGGTGCCGCACTGGTTCTGACAAGGAGGCTTCTTCTGCTTCTTCTTCTTCTTCTTCTCCACCTTGATGAAACCATCCTTGTCGCACGTGTCCTTCTCTGGACCCTGCCTTTTCAAAACCTTGTTTGGTTTCGACCGGCTCCGTTTACCCCCTTTTGGCTTTTCCGCCAATTTTACCTGCAAGTTTTGCGACTCAGCAAGCTTGTTAGCGGCTACTATTGCTGCGTAGGCTCGTTTGGGGGTCGACGAACCTACACACATCGTTGTCTCCACCTGTGTCGAGGCATTATGTTCCTGCTTTCCTTAAACACAATCATTTACCAACCCTGCTAATTCAAAAGCGTCCCAAAAAGAGACAAGACAGAAAACAAACAAGGAATAATTTTAACCCCCCGTCTACCGCGTTTAGCACAGCCATAAAACCACCTGTCCTTCCCATTACGCTAAACGCAGAGACGTAAATAGTCATAAATTAACGCCCATGGGAACTCCTTACCCTTGAGTTGACACTGAACTTGAAATGCAAGACAAATATTTAAAGACAAGTGAAAGGGTTATGTTTGTGAAGATGTTGTTTTACAGGTAAGTACTTGTGAGATCGTGACCTTTGCGCCTTGGCGATGCACTGAACAGTTAGTTGAGAGCAAACATTGGTCACGGTTTTTTTGACTACTGAGTTAAGTGGACTGGAAATATTGGTATCTTTTTCTGATAAGCAAAATATGAAAGAGACAGATGCTCTTGCTCTCATAGTAGTCTATATCGTCGGCCGTAGGTTCAATTGAGGTAAGGGACAAAATACCCAAAATGAGTTGAGTATACAGTTAGGTTCAGAATTTTGCGCTCTTTCGAATGGTGTATATGAAAAAATTCTAGCTTAAAAAAAATGTCCCTTACCCTACTGATTTTTGGATTCAAATTTTGAATCAGCCCCATAACAACAATGTATCTGAAAAACTATGCAATATAGCAACTTGAAATGGTGTAATTACCGCCGCCAATCCACTTCACTTAGGGTAAGGGTCTTCCCAATCAACGAATTATTCTTCATACATTTTTTCAACAAGACCTTTACACAATTTTTTCATTATAGATTGGATCCAACGCAGAGATCAATATTTAATGTAAGGGACAGGACTACAAGATACTTGGTCAGTAAGGGACATTACTAACAAAATACGTTGGTGTAAGGGACGTCTATTTTCTTAAATAGCTAACTTATTTAAATAAAAGTTACACAGGTAGATAGAGCACTAAAATACAAGATTATGTGTGAAATCAGATCCGAAAAAGGGTGATAACAAAAAAAAGTTATAGGCGATTTAGTCCGAAAAAAAACTTTGTCGGCCTCTCCTGAAAAATTGTATTTTGTCCCTTACCTCAATTGAACCTACGGTCGACGATATGACATTTTGTCAAGTTAAGAGCCTATCAATAAAGGCTCTTAACTTGACAAAATGTCATATTTGATTGAGGCATGCGACGTAGTTATATTAATTCAACACTAGCTGCAGCCCGTGGTTTCACCCGCATAAGTCTTGATCCTGTAAGAATATCGGGATAAAAAAATCCTAACACAGGTCGTGGCCTACCCATGTGCCAAATTTTATCCAAATCCGTTAAGCCGTTTTAGCGTGAAAGCGTATCAAACAAACATATTATATAAAAAATATTTTCTCTATATTTATAATACTAGCAGCGCCCCTCGATTTCACCCGCGTAAGTTTCGATCCCGTGGGAATATCGGGATAAAAACTATCCTGTCCTTTCCCGGGACTCAAACTATATACCAAATTTCATCTGAATCAGTTCTTAAGCGTGAAGAGCTAACAGACAGACAGGCACACTTATGCATTTATAATATTAGTATGGATTAGTTTAGATTACTTATAATTATCAAAATCAGTGACTTGTAAAACGTCTTTAGGAGATATACTTTTATTGAACTTGTCATACTTTCATTCAAATCATTGAACAAAGTACTTAATTTTAAGAAGTCATTTCACACTTCGATTCCGTTCATACCTATACAAAGAAATATACCTATAGAAATACCTTATATACCATATACTTGTAGAAAGAAAAAAAAACTCTTCAAAAACAACGTCGTTTTTATCAAACCATGAACCTCACATAAGATTTTCAATTCATAACCCACATATTATGGAACAAAATGTGCGAAAAAAATACAACGGACCATGTACCCTATAATTTATTTATCGCACACAATACAGCTGGCTACTCACAACCTTCATAATCCATGGTACCTTCCTAATTATTTAGCAACAATCTTCCCTTCTCCGCGTTCCGTATAAAAACATAATTAGTACTCCTCGAAGGGTAATCTCCGGAGATTTATCATGAAATTAACGGACCCCCGAAATAATGGAAGCAGTGAAGCATTTGAAAATTTTTGTGTTTTACATTTTCGAGATTTTTCCGGGAGATTTAAATTTTCTGATTTTCGGAATTAAGTAGCTACAGTATTTAAAGCGCGATTAATTCGAGGGATTTGCACTGCAGTTGTTCTTATTTTCATTCCTGTGCAAAGGAGAATTTCCATTGATTTTAAGAGTGAAATTTATCATTGTCCTGTTGCGACGTAGATGCGTATTCTACAAAAACATACCAACGCCTGCTTACTGTGAATGATTTCAGACGTATTCAGTTTTCCTTAGAAATGTATGTAATACACAATAGGTAAGCCTTAGGAGTGGTCTTATCATTCTTTGTTATCCAGGAGAGACGCTATACCTACGTAAATATGCGTTGCATACGTACTTTAAATTGTACGTACAAGTTAGCCAGTAATATGATAGCACCTACACGTCAAAACCAACCTTTTACAGCACTCCAATATCACCCAGACACAACACTGCAATACTCCACGTAATTTCATATTACGAGCGACATTATACAGCCCTTTTTCATACAAATTCAACGGCATATTAAAAAAAATATATATAGGTAATAAGCTAGAAATGGTTCCTTTCATCTACATGTCTGGGGATAAGAAGGCTCCACTTGGGTACATCTTCAGAGCATTTGTACTTACATCACAATAGGTAATTGCTGAGGACGAATTTTTATGTATATTCGCAGATTTTTTAGGTGTAGCGTCGTGGGTTTTATGTATGTTACGGTTGTCACGTTGATCTTGTGAAGATGGTTTGGGCTGGAGAGAGAATGTGTAAGTTATAATAATACTGTATGCTTACTTTAACTAGAATATTTAAGGTGCCACTGGTCGATATTTTTTCCATACAAATTTCGGGAGAGTATTACTCCACTGTTTGACATTGTGCATCCAAAGTTAAACATGATATCGTTTTGACTTATTATTAATTTTTTCTGTACGGAAAAAGAATAGTAAAATAAAAACTATTAAAAAATTATGAGCCAACAAAGATTTGATTTTCCTTGCTATTTTTAACGTAACTTTGACTGTAAATAACTAATAAAATAACTTTAAAATCTTCAAAACAAAGTCGGTACCGACAAAGTTGACTTATCGAAGAGTTCAATAAACTTTATTTGCAATTGATTTATGTATTGGTTTTTTCATTAAACTCGATTTTCAAAAGCACTTTTTTTGACGCGCCTTTCAGTTCGGAACGGTGTTTCTGTGCGTGAGAATTAGACGCTGTGCGTGTAGACTAGCGTCTAACTGCTCATCACTGATACTAGCTCTGTCAGACACGAAGTCAGGTCAGATAGCGTGCTTTTTGGTCATGACCACCAGTGAGTTCGAGCTCGCGACTAGTTTTTACTTTTAACATAGTTATTTGCACAGTGGTCCCCAAACTAGGCAGACTTCTGGGGGCTGTATCTTAGGATCCTGAGTTGTATATCTAAAATTTTAATTCGAGACATGTCATGTTGGCATTAACTTTAATTATTATTAATTAGACCAGAAGGTTGGCCTATTTCTTGGCCAAAGAATTAGCATCGCCATACAACGAGGTAATGCTGCCAGCCTTTTGGGCACTATTCCTGTTTTTGGATGCCCTATGATTATTTTGCTTATTTTTTCATATAAATGTACATATTATTATTAATTTAAATATTAGCATAGATTATGTAAATATTATCATGTTATGGATTTGACTTAAATTAATTTGAAATTAATTCCAGGATGTTTGAAATTGTACACAATACTTAATTAAATAAGGGTAGTGAACTATCAAGATAAAATAAATAGAGCAAAATAAAATAATTAGTGTGAGTGTGTTTCTATTATACTTTGTAAATAATCATAGCTATAATCTAACCTGTAAGCTATAAAAGATTTCGACTAGGCAAGGATCGGATTCTGTAATCTGAATATATTTACTGTGCCAATAGCTTGTTAGTTGCTTTCAGTATACAGCAATAGACCTGTATGTTTAAAGCACCCAAAACTTCATGGATTGAACAATTCCTGCCAGTACCTATTACTTACTGAAACGTAAATCGATACTAATATTATAAATGCGAAAGTGTGTCTGTCTATCTGTTACCACTTCACGCTTAAACCGCTGAACCGATTTCGACGAAATTTGGTATAAGTAGAGATAGTTTGAGTCCCGGGAAAGGACATAGGCTAGTTCTCATCCCGATATTCCCACGAGATCGAAACTTACGCGGGTGAAACCGCGGGGCGCTGCTAGTTTGAAATAAATAAACATTGAGTACTGAAATTATACAGTCCAAAGTTACTACTCTGTAATATTGAAAATTGCATATTATTAAATTCTTATTTTTATCAGATATTTGACCTAACCCTTCCGACCTTGCCTAGGTTCATGTCTGAACGTTATGGCTAGGTAAGTTATAACTGCTACTTACCCAGCCGTAGTAGGCTATCGATCCGAATGACAACAGTTTACAGTTTACTGGGAATGTAACAATAAAACAGTGAAACATGTAATTGGTACATTATTATTATAATAGTCGGAGACTATACGACTGGGTTTTATACTCAATTTAGTTATCTATGTTATGTTATTAATGTAATGATAAATTATAGTTCTATAACTATCATATTTTATGTAAGTGTATTTTTATTGACAGTTGTAATGTTGGTAGGTACTTTCTTTTTTAACCGACTTCAAAAAAAGGAGGAGGTTTCTCAATTCGACCGTATATTTTTTTTTTTTTTTTTTTACTACACATCAAGTAATGATCTATGCATAAAAAATACAAATAAATTAAATTTAAGTCTGTTTGTTCCGGCTAATCTCCAAAACGGCTGTCGGTATAAGTACATTTATTATAAGCTAAAGTCGCTTTTCGTGTTTCTCTGTGTGATCGCGTAGATTTTCCTACACAATGGATTCTGATGCGGTTTTTATCATAATTTATTCCGAATGGTATAAGTGTATTAATCCTTTAATATTTAACTTAGGGCTGTTTTTCAATAGGCAGATAACTTTTATTCGTGGAATAATATTGACGTCTGACAGATTCTGTATGGATGAACTGTCAAAAATTCAAAATTATTCCTCACCTCAAGTCGCGCAACGAGCGGTGCCTTTGTGTCGCGCGCGATCATATCGCGTGTCGCGCCTGTTTGTAGGAGCCTTAAAATGTGAAAGGACTGCAGACTTGCTGTCAGACTAGACATTTTGTCTAGACTTTCTGACATCGGTCGCTGCGCCGTAATATCATATTTTGTCTTCAGATTTAAATAATTAATTAAAATTACAAATCCAAACACGCAAATCCATGTGACGATGATTCGACAAAAGTACCAAACTACTGTCAAACAGGTCTACTCATCATACTATTTTGATTTATGTAAAAAAAAAACGTTTTTCTGAGCAACCGGAAGATCAATCCGATAAATATTGACATTTATTATGTAGCCTAAAGGTCAAGTGTGGTGTTTATATATTTTAATTGCTCCATTCAAAGTATTAAGAAGAGTGTTATGGCCATTATGGTTTCTTAATATTTTGAATTATTTGACAAGTTGTCGTTATTTTCTGGTGTATTCCTTATCAGTATAATAGGTGATTTACAACAAGGCAGATTTTCGTGCTTCTGGTCGCTTACCAAATCGCCTCACAAGCCGAATCGCCACCCCATTTACACAGATCGATAAAAATCGCAGGTGACTTTGCATCAAAATGTCGACTTTCATGCGGCGGGCGACCGGCTACGATTGAGCATTTTCACGCTCGATTTTAGTCAAACGCCGCATATAACCTGTCGCCGCACGACTAAAGTCGAAACGTACTCTACTTTGGAATTCAAGATTTTGGTCACCTGCGGCCTAGCCAAATTGCCATTTAGACTAGACAGTGCGGCTATAGTAACATGTGTAAAGTCCGCATTATAAGACGATTGAACGACATTGTTACCAACGAGGGTTGGAGCCTGGGGACCTATATGAAGCTGGCACAGGAGCTTGAGGATTGGCACAAGCAAAAAGTACCTTAAGCTCAGCAGTGGGTGTATTTGGGCTGAGGATGATGATTGTAATATTTTTAGTTTGAACCCGTCCCTATGTTAGTTTGAACCCGTTCCTATTTTAGTTTGAAGCCGTCCCTATTTAAGTTTGAACCCGTCCCTATTTTAGTTTGAACCCATCCCTATTTTAGTTTGAACCCGTCCCTATTTTAGTTAGAACCCGTCCCTATTTTCGTTTGAATACGTCCCTATTTTACATGAAATTTCTCTCATATTCTGCCATTCGCGACATCCTTGCGGGGGAAGCTTGCTTAGGCAAAAGCTAGCCAGACTTATGATTATAATCTTTATCTTACCTTCACCAGTGTATTTATGTCAGAAACATTTGCCCTCTAACCTTTGAGGAAAGACCATCAAAAGTGTTATAATAACTGACCCTGATTTTGTTGTGTCTTGAATACAAATTCTTGTAAATCACGTAAACAACATGCTAATTTTCAAACTAGTTTATATTTAATTAAAGTATATTTTAAGTAAAACCAACAGATTATTCTTGCGTTATGAATAAACATTCGTCTTAAAAATAATATAGGCAGATGAATTTCACGCTTTGTCGGGTTTTTAATTGGTGACAAATCAGCCTCAGAGCTATCATACCTCACCGGGACGCCAAGGCGACGTCGCCTGGTCGCGCTGTTAACTAAATGGCTATAAAGTGGGTGGCTCACCTCTCGCCTAGCGTCCGCTTGGGTACGTAGTCAATCATACATTTTGTTAAAGTGCCCTAAAAATGGCACTTTGTAAATGCCACGATAAAAAAAAAAAACAGTGGCACTTCGGGAGTGCCGACAGAACTGAAAACAAAACACAAACAGAATACTTTGCCATCACTCACTGACATATCGGATTTAAAACCGAGTACATCCCGAGGACAGCCGAACACATCCGAAGTGGGTATTTTTTTAATCGTCTTATAAACAAAACACGCGCGGTATCGCTTAAGGTAACAGGTGGCGCGAGCTTAAAAAAAAACAGTGGCACTGCGGGAGCGCCGACAGAAGTGAAAACTTGAACAATTACGTGTGTATTTTTTTAATCGTCTTATAAAAAAAACACGGTGGCGGATACGGTAACAGTGTCGCGAGTTCAATGGGTTTTTCCCAATCTCAAAAAATGCCCAACGCGACTAAAGAGGTTTTCACTTAAAAAATGTGTCCGTGAACAACCTTCCATAGTGATCCATACAACACTGACGACCGTGCCTACACACGGCGAATAAACCGTAGTATTTTACGGCAAGAAAAACGTGTGTGTACAAAGGGCTTAAAGATCTACTAGGTACTTACCAAATATCCACTCGACAAATGTATTGTTGGAGATAAGTCACGTACCTAACTGATATATGGCAGGTGTAGGTATGTCTATTACACCTTCGATAATACATCATCGGTCACGCCCACCTGAAGACGTGCTGTTGTTAATCGCATTGAGTCTGCCATCGAAAACTGTGTTTACATAGAATTCAATCACACTAATATTATAAAGGCGAAAGTTTGTGGGTGTGTGTTTATATGTTTGTTACATTGTCATTTTGATTTTTTGTCAGATTATTCTACAAGCAACATACTAAAGCACTAGTGTTTTAATTTTTTAGTCGAAACAATAGATTTTGTTTTAAATAGATAATTTCTTCATATTTTGCAATAAATTACCAGCGTTGTGTCATCGCGCTTCTCTTTCTTTTCTATGCAGTCCGACAGTGACCGCGCTTTGGAGATAAGCTAATGACAATTTTTTTGTAATACCCTTAATGGAGAGCAGTGGTGGCCCAGTGGTCACGGACACGACTTACGAGTTGTAGGTCGCAGGTTCGAACCCAGACAGGCGCTTTACTTTGTGTAAATTATTTCATCACCACTGCTTTCAAAACGGTGAAGGAAAACATCGTGAGGAAACCGGCATGTCCTAGAACCAAAAATTCGAAGACATGTGACATCCACCAACCCGCACTGGGCCCGCGTGGTGGATTACGGCCCACTCCCTCTCATTGAGAGGAGGCCTGTGTCCCAGCAGTGGGAACATTATAGGCTGATTATGGTACTTCTTCACGCTCAAACGTGAGTAATGTATTCACAATACCTGAAACTGTATGTGATTTTTGTTTGTATACCTAATTATGTTCTAGTGAGTAAGTCGTTGAATGTCATATCAATAAATAAATGCCGAGGGAGCGGCAGCAGGGTGTAGATGTCGAGCTGTGTCACAAACTATGCTTACCTACTAGTCTGCCCTGTGGGCCCCAAAACTTGCAGCCAAAGTGACAGCCACCGATGACGCCGTGGAAGTGACAAAGTGGGCCAACAACATTTAAATAACTGTCGCGCCAGCAACATGAAGAAGAAGACGATCAAAATAATATAATTTTTTGTCGTCACACCAGATCAGAGATTGCTAAAAACGACAGTCGTTCAACGATGAAAATCGTCATGTCACGGTATTATAGAGGTATGAGGAAAAGGGTGTAAAGTTTACTCTATAGAAAAGGGAGGATCATCCGACCAGACGGATGTTGTGTCTGGCGGGCAACTGCCCGATGATTCATGTCGGGCCGTTGTATATATGCTAGTTGCGCGGTAAACTCTGATTGCGAGAGGCAGGATTTTGTGTGACGTCAGTATCACGCGTAGTTCGGATGTGGCGTTGTAGATACCGCTACAGTAGCAACAATGCTTAGGTTGAAAAACCCGATACAACTATTTAACAAACTTCTCACAATGACATGACATTTTGGTATTCCACTACCTATAAAAGCTCTTCATACTGCTTCATCTAAGAGACTGTAACCACTGAGTTTGTTTCGGCCTTTCTTCTCAGTGTAGTCAGACTGGAAACCACCTCATCTAGTTTTTAAAATATGATTGACGTGTACAAACTTACTTGCAGAAATAAAATAATTAATCATTTACCATCACACCGTATAGCGTTCCTCCTAATCTTTCAGCGGATGTATAAATATTTACCACGCCAAAACACGATCCAGTAAAGTAAATGTATGGGAATGAGCAGCTGATTGCCGTTCCGCTCGGCTTCAGTAATGACGTCCGCGGGCAATGGGCTTCAACCTATCACATTTGGCATATTAATTACACATAACACTGGAATAACAGGGATAAAATGTATCATTATTTAACTCCGTATTTGAGTGGGATGAGCAGCACTTGTTTTTGTTTGACCCTCAATAATGTTTGTCAAATGTCGTAAAAATAACACTGCACTAACCATTTCTATTTCTAGCCATAGTAGTAATAACCATTTCGTTATTGCCTTATTAGTACTAGCTTCTGTCCGCGTCTTCGTCCGCGTGAATGTTCTTGATCCCTGACCCACCCCGTCGCATCGCATCGCCTGCCCGCGCATTAATTCGTTTTCGCTTAGCGTTCTTTCTAATTTTTATTAGTTTTACTCGGCTCTTAAGGGTCCTAGCGTGATGTTAAATAGCCTATAGCATTCTTCAAGAATTGGGCTTTCAACACAACAATTGAATTTTTCTCTGCAAATTGCGCTATGGCCAAGAATAGAATCATGTCCTATCCGGAATAACTACTAACCGCTATATATTATACTAGCTTCTGCCCGCGACTTTGTCCGCGTGAAATTTCACCCTCCCCCATTCGCCCTCTTTGGGGTGGGATTTCGAAAAACCCTTTCTTAGTGGATACCTACTCTTCTTCTTCGCTCCAAATTTCGTGTCTCTAGAACCAGCGGTTTAGGCTCTGCGTTGATATATCAGTCAGTCAGGACTTTGATTTTTATCTAAAAAAACTCCGAATTACCGTCGCAATACTTTGCCTTTTTTTGTTTTTTTTTTTAAACTTTGCTTTTTCCCTTGCAAGATAATATAATAACTATAATTTGTTATTCATTATCAGTGCACTGATTACCACTTGTCCAATGAGGTAACCTTCCCTTTGGCTGCTTTGACCAACTTTATGCGCAATTACTTCAAAATATTTCATAACGATCTCATACAAAATGTCCAGCATATCCTGATCTACGACAAAAGAAAGAACTAAATTCCAAATTAGTGAAATCGCTGTTAGGTTTTGCAAGCAGCGCCATCTTGGTAGACCAAGTTACGGCGGCCATTTTGTGTCTTTGCTAATAAACTCATGGCTATGTGTGATTTGAACATCACGAGCTGTGATTGGCTATCACTTTTTTCTATATTCATCACTTTACTGACATGTTGAATTTCTTGGTGATGGATTCACTCAATGATTACTATGTGAAGTGCCTGGTGATTGTCAATACTTCAAAAAGATTTGATGGTTTTGACGTAAATCTGTCGGTTTTATTGCATTGTTGGTTGTTGTTAAGCAACTGCGAGTTTTGATATTAATAAAACCAGGTAGGTAAAGTGCCGAGTTTCTGTGACAAATAAACCTATTTTTCATTATTTCTTTCTTTCAAAGAAAGCAAACCAAGTTTTACTTTTTACTGTTACTTTGTAATTCATTATAAGAATTCTATTGTTTTTAATTTTCACTTAATTAGTTATTTTGTACCTATGTAATAGTGCCCAAGACACAGGCCGTGCCTAGTTTGGGACGAACGATACCTCCAAATGTAACTCTAATTAAGAAATAAACGATTTTATTATTTATTTCCGATCTATTTTGTAGAAATCTTTCCGTAAAAACTTAAGTGAAGTGAGCTGGAAGTAAGCTGTCATTCTATGCTAGGGTTTGCAGTTTTACAGCTCACTTCACCTTAGTGTTCACACCTTCGCGGTGAATTTTTACATAATAGAGAAAAAAAACTCCTTATCGTTGGCAGGTCAGCTACTCATAAATGCCCTAACGAAAATGATAGTCATTTACTTTTTCCAATGACTTGGCAAGTGTGCATGCGCATAAACATTATTTTTATTTTAAACACGGTAGCGTGTACGCAGACACAAATCTCAGATGTACAAACATCCGGAGCAAAGCAACTATCTGGTCATGCAAATATTTGTTCCGAGCGGGAATCGAACCCGCTACCGCTAATCGCTTCGCATCGTTAGTAAGTATAAACAAAATGGTTGATTGCTTCTTTGTTTAAGTGTTCGCAAGTACGACTACTGACAATCTACCTAGCCTTTTTCCAACTACGTTGGGGTCGGCTTCCAGTCTAACCGGATGCAGCTCACAGTACGAAGCACGACTACTGACGACGACGCGCGTCTTGAATTAGATTTAAAAGAATATTTTTTTTAGTAGCAGCCCAATGTCTGGCCGTTGATGATAATTATGTAGACTTGCCCGCTTTTAAAAATAATGATACCAGCCTTTTACTGTCCCACTGCTGGGCAAAAGTCCCTTCTAATACAGAGAAGGCACGAGCACTGATCACCAGGCTTGCTCAATACAGGTTTGCGATTTCAGACTTATTATTACAAGTCCAGGTTTCCTCACGATGTTTTCCTTCCTCATCACATGGAATTAAGGTGCCTCCAGTCGATATTTTTTCCATACAAATTTCGGGAGAATATTACTCCACTGTTTGACATTGTGCATCCAAAGTTAAACATGGTATCGTTTTGTCTTATTAATATTAATGTCTGTACGGAAACAGAATAGTAAAATAAAGAGCCATTAAAAAGTTATGAGCCAACAAAGATTTGTTTTTTTTTTGCTATTTATAACGTAACTATGGGTGTAAATCTATACATATAATAAAACAGTAGTCTATATATACATATAATAAAACAGTAGAAAAACTGTGTCTGTACATTGAAAATATTAAAAAAAAAAAAATTGGGGGGGGTTTAGAAACAGTAATAGGGTACGAATCCGAAAAAAAAATTCTGTCTGTTTGTCTGTTTGTTTGTACACGCTAATCTTTGGAACTACTGGAAGGATTTGAATGATTTTTGTTTTGTTGTATAGGTATTATGTCTGGGCAACATATAGGCTATAATTTATCTTGGAAACTTGAACACCTGATGCAGAACCGCAACAGACCAGCTAAACTATAAGAGATACAAAAATGGTACCATAGCAAAAATTGTTCCACGTGATGAGCATTTTCTGCCGAGAGAATAAATTTGAAGATCTCGAACACCTGATGTGGAACTCCAAGAGCCCAGCTACACCATAACATATATAGGAATGACGTCTTAGCAAAAGTTGTTCGGTCTGATGGGCATTTCCTGTTGACTTATAAAAAAACTGGCCAACACGAAGGGTTCCGTACCACAAAGCAAATACGCCGAAAAAAACACGTTTTTTTGTACGGGAGCCCCCCCTTAAATATTTATATTATTTTGTTTTTAGTATTTGTTGTTATAGCGGCAACAGAAATACACCATCTGTGAAAATTTCAACTGTCTAGCTACCGCGGTTCTTGAGATACAGCCTGACGACAGACAGACGGCAAAAACGCCGAAAAAAACACGTTTTTTTGTATGGGAGCCCCCTTAAATATTTGTTTTATTTTGTTTTTAGTATTTGTTGTTATAGCGGCAACAGAAATACACCATCTGTGAAAATTTCAACTGTGTAGCTACCGCGGTTCTTGAGATACAGCTTGGCGACAGAAAGACGGCAAAAACGCCGAAAAAAACACGTTTTTTTGTACGGGAGCCCCCCTTAAATATTTATTTTATTTTGTTTTTAGTAATTGTTGTTATAGCGGCAACAGAAATACACCATCTGTGAAAATTTCAACTGTCTAGCTACCGCGGTTCTTGAGATACAGCCTGGCGACAGAAAGACGGCAAAAACGCCGAAAAAAACACGTTTTTTTGTACGGGAGCCCCCCTTAAATATTTATTTTATTTTTAGTAATTGTTGTTATAGCGGCAACAGAAATACACCATCTGTGAAAGTTTCAACTGTCTAGCTACCGCGGTTCTTGAGATACAGCCTGGCGACAGACAGACGGCACCAACGCCGAAAAAACCACGATTTTTTGTATGGGAGCCCCCTTAAATATTTATTTTATTTTGTTTTTAGTATTTGTTGTTATAGCGGCAACAGAAATACATCATCTGTGAAAATTTCAACTGTCTAGCTACCGTGGTTCTTGAGATACACCCTGGTGACAGACAGACGGCAAAAACGCCGAAAAAAACACGTTTGTTGTATGGAAGCCCCCCTTAAATATTTATTTTATTTTGTTTTTAGTATTTGTATTTATAGCGGCAACAGAAATACATAATCTGTGAAAATTTCAACTGTCTAGCTACCGCGGTTCTTGAGATACAGCCTGGCGACAGACAGCCGGCAAAAACGCCGAAAAAAACACGTTTTTTGTACGGGAGCCCCCCTTAAATATTTATTTTATTTTGTTTTTAGTAATTGTTGTTATAGCGGCAACAGAAATACACCATCTGTGAAAATTTCAACTGTCTAGCTACCGCGGTTCTTGAGATACAGCCTGGCGACAGACAGACGGCAAAAACGCCGAAAAAAACACGTTTTTTGTATGGGAGCCCCCCTTAAATATTTATTTTATTTTGTTTTTAGTATTTGTTGTTATAGCGGCAACAGAAATACATCATCTGTGAAAATTTCAACTGTCTAGCTACCGCGGTTCTTGAGATACAGCCTGGTGACAGACAGACGGACGGACGGACGGACGGACAGCGAAGTCTTAGTAATAGGGTTCCGTTTTTACCCTTTGGGTACGGAACCCTAAAAATCGAAGATCAGAAACATCTGATGTGGAAATCAAAACTATCACTAATTTCACCCCCACGCGGTGAAGGCGGTAACAGTTTAGGACTGATTTTCGATGACGATGGTATATCATTGAAAATTTGACTCTACTGGCCAAAACTCCCATTTTTTTTTTAACGTGATTAAATGCTCATGCGTTCTGCACTACCACGGGGAGATAGTACAGTTATGTGGGACTCTAACCCACTAAAACTCCACGGTGTCCTCCTCTGCCGCTTACGGCGGGAATATGGGCACGCGTTAGCACTCATCCGTGAACCCGCCGCGGCTGTCCGTCACCGGACCCTCCTCTGGGGAGTACTCCCCATCACCGGCGCACCAGAACACATAGCACGCCGTGACGACCCCAGGGACCAAACCAGCACATGGGCGCCAGACGACCCCGTGTCTGGGCACCCTTGGTAGGGGAGCAGTCAATTAGATTTTAATTGATCAGGTATCTTCTTCACAATAAAACTATAACCATGCCTAGAAAAAGGTCAAAGCTTTTCCAATGTTCCAAAGGAGCTAAAAGATTGCGGATCATAAGATCCCAAGAATCTACCGAAGAGCGTCAGGAGAGACTTGATGCTGTTCGAGAACATCAGGCTGCAACTCGCTCCGTGGAAACCTCTTCGGATCGCGAAGCACGCCTGCATTCTCAGCGTATTTACGCATCTACATCCAGGTCTCTAGAGACCAGTGAAGAATATGATGCGCGACTGACCGCTGATCGTGAACGTCATGCATTGTCTCGCGAGTCGGAGACGTTCACGGATAGAGAATTGCGCTTGAGTTCCAAGCGTATCTACGCATCGACTTTTAGGTCTCCAGAGACAAGTCGGGAACGTGATGTGCGACTGACCGCTGATCGTAAATGTCACGCATTATCTCGCGAGTCGGAGACGTTCACAGATAGAGAATTGCGCTTGAGTTCTCAGCATATCTACGCATCTGCTTCTAGGTCTCTAGAGACAAGTGCGGAACGTGATGCGCGACTGTCCGCTGATCGTGAGCGACATGCATTGTCTCGCGAATCGGAAACGTTTACCGATACAGAATCACGCTTGAGTTCTCAGCGTATTCGCACATCTACTAACAGGTCTTTTGAAACAAGTGATGAACTTGAGGTTATCATACATTGTCCCGAACACGCACACAACAAAATACTCATAATCAGTTAGAAAGTGAGAAAGAAAGAATTGCTGGAGTACGGCATGAAGAGACAGATTAAGAAGAGCGCAACGAACGTTTGAATTCTGATCGACTTCGACATTCTCTGAACAGAATGTCGATATCATCTGAAGAATCGGATGTGTCTCAAGATATAGCCGTAGGGCATGGCGACCTTCCTTGGGTTGATAAGGAACGGAGTGCATTTACGTATACTCCTATGATTGACTACGCCACATATTCCGCCATCGGAGGTATGGTTCAAAATTGTACTTTTTGTGAAGCTGTTAAATGGCAAAAAGAAACAAACGGTATGTGTTGCTCAGGTGGGAAAGTACATATTAAAATATTACAAAATCCTCCAGAAATATTAAGATCACTGCTAATCGGTGACCATCCACAGTCAAAACATTTCTTGGATAACATACGTTCGTACAATAATGCCTTTCAAATGACATCTTTTGGTGCAGAACAGATTTCAGAAGGCCTATTTATGCCAACATTCAAAGTGCAAGGCCAAGTTTACCACCTTATTGGTTCATTATTGCCTGAAAATGACGTCTCGAATCGTCTCGCGCATCCCGTTGTTTTTCAGTCCCTGGGCTCTTAGAATTCGACATCAGACGTTTCAGATCTCCGATTTTGACGACCCCGTTGTCGCTGGCATAAGCAACAGGATCCGCGTACGAAGTCGCGGGCAGAAGCTAGTAAGTAATAAAAGAATTGTAAAATCTTCCATACAAAGCTCAGTTATCGAAGAGTTTAATAAACTTTATTTGTAATTGATTTAAGCAGTAGTATTTTCATAAAACTCGATTTATCGAAGCACTTTTCGATTTTTTTACAAGCCCATCAGTTCGGAACGGTATTTCTGTGCGTGAGAACTAGACGTTTTTTGTGTAGACTAGCGTCTAACTACTCGTCACTGATACTAGCTCTGTCAGAAACGAAGTCAGGTGACACAGCGTGCTTTTTAGCCATGACCACCAGTGAGTTCGAGCTTGCGACTAGATTACTCTTAAAACAACTGACGAAAAGTGGTTGTAGTTATGACACCTCTGTCCCTTGCATGCAGATTACGGGCGTGTAGTTAGGTTAAAATTGCTAAACAAACCATCTCATTACAGCTTATTATTTAAAACTTAAGCTAATCACGGCATCGATCAATCACCGCGATACCGTCGACCGATATTAATGAACACGAGAAGAAACTTTTTATTTTCCACCTAATTACTTTGTTCAACATTATGTTTCAACATAAACATGTTGGTAGAAAACTGTTTACTTTGTCGTCGAGTGTACATAGGCTCCGGGATGTAAGTGTGTTTGTCGTCGAGTGTAAATAATCTTCTTCGCGACAAAGTAAAAGTAAAGGGACTGCTTCGTTGGTCTAGTGGTCGCAAGAGTCGCAAGCGTTACTGCTGAGCAAGTGGTCCGGGGTTCGATTCCCGGGTCGGGCAAAGTGTTATTGGGTTTTTCCGTCTGGAATTTCACCGTAGCGTCTGTTGATGGCTATAGGCTCGCCTCATAATACACTTGCGTGCAAAAAAATTGACCCACCCCATGCTCTTCGATTTGAAACAATATAATTCAACAAGTTTTAGTAACAGACCTAACATATTGTAACCTAATATTGTATATTAAAACCTTCCTGAAAGTATGTACATTACATTCGTGACAGAATCATCAAAACTCATTAGTTTTTGAGAAAATGGCGAACTTACAAATATGGGTGTTGCTGTTGAATAAAGAACCTCCTTTTTATTGAAGTCCGTTAACAAAATCAAGTTCAATTTTGATTAAACAAACAGCAATAAACAAAATTTAACGTTTTTCAATTTCATTGACCTAAAAAGTCACACACTTTTTCCGAGTAAAGTGAGTGATGAGACATCTGAAGAATCGAGTCAATCTTGTCAAGAATATTGCTTGTAACAAAATAATTATAGTGTATGTTCAAATAATCTGTACTTTACTTACACACAATATAAAATAATAAATTATATTCATTACGATTTTTGAGATACCTATCGTTACTCAAATGGAGAGCATACTAATATTATAAAGGCGAAATGGTGTGAGTGTGTTTATATGTTTGTTACTTCTTCACCCTCAAACGGCTGGACCAATTTTGATAAAATTTTGTTATTAATAAACCTAACCTTAAACAACCTGGATAATAATAATTGACGTGTAAAAGTGTTTGTACAAACCTACTTACAGAAAATAAATCATTTATCATTATCATTTAACATACCTATACTTAGGCTACTTTTTATCCCGATATTCCCACGGGATCGACATTTACGTGGGTGAAACCGCGGGGCGCAGCTAGTAACTAATAATTCTAATAAATGTGGGTGTATTTATTACCTACATATCTGCTTATCCCATAGGGAAATTCAGGCGTGTTGTTTTGCTATGTTATGTATTAGTACCTAGGGAGAGCCTTGAGTTCCTCGTGGAAGAGATTATAATAGTAACTACTATAGGGCGAACCGCTTAACTGAGACGTTGCCTGAGGTAGCAGCGCGGTGCGGGAGGGGTGTGGTGACGTAATGCGAGAGCTCAGTGATTCGTCAACTTGTGACAACTATCACCCCTCCCGCACCGCGCAGCTACCTCAGGCAACATCTCAGTTAAGCGGTCGACCTATAAGTGTTTTACATTTTTCTTGTACCTAGTAGAATTACTGTGTTCTGGTTTGAAAGGAACGAGCGCTAAATTTGAGATAAATAGCCATTACTTATCTTACTCATCTGACGTCAGCACCGCATAGGCGCCCTGGGTACTTAGCTACTGTAACTCTTATACTCTAACTGCCCCGTTGGTCTCGTGGACGCAAGCGCGACTGCTGAGCGTGGGGTCCTTTGTTCGATTCCCGGGTCGGGAAAATCGTTATTGGGTTTTACAATTAGGCGTGTCTCTGTAACAGCCGGGAGTTGGTAGTGTGAAGCCCCCATGCCTCGGATAGCACTAAAAGCCTTTGGTCCTGCGCCTGATCTCTCCCCGGTCGCGTTGGACTACCGTCCCATCGGACTATGAGAGTCATGATGAGAGTGTAGCGGTATCTACAACGCCACATGAGAACAACGCGTCATACTACGTCACGTAAATCCTACATCGCGCAAGCAGAGTTTACCGCGCAATTAGCATAGATACAACGGCCCGACATGAATCATCGGGCAGTTGCCCGCCAGACATAACACCCGTCTGGTCGGAGGATCCTCCCTTTTCAATAGAGTATGAGTGAACTTTACACCCTGTTCCTCATACCTCTATACTGGTGACCCCAAACATGAACGTCAGCGCAGCCTTCGTGCCCCTACTCCAGCGTGACGTCATCATCATCACTCCCGCAAGCTTTAGAGCGGCGAGTCACCCAGCCAGCCAGCTTCCACGGCTTCAACGGGTATCCTGAGTCCTGACCACCAGCATGCAGCGACCGCGCATTCCTGGTCATCACCCTCAGCCTCATCAGCAACCTCGGCACAGCACACTGCACTTTCGGCCGGTCCACAAGCAGAGCTCTTGAAAAACGCTCTCCTGGTCGACGCCAGCAGTCAGCCTCCACCCGGCGCTGTGCCACATCCGACGCACTGGAGCATAACGCAGCGCCACCCCGACTCACTGGGGACATCTTCGCAGACAGTTCCGACTCACCGTGAACTATGCGGCAACCGGTTCCGACTCACTGGAACCTCAGCTGGCCTGGCAAGCATCGCAAGATACAAGACTCAGCCCACTATCGACCTCCGGTCTCCGGGGGGGAGTGATGTAGCGGTATCTACAACGCCACATGAGAATAACGCGTCATACTACGTCACGTAAATCCTACATCGCGCAAGCAGAGTTTACCGCGCAATTAGCATAGATACAACGGCCCGACATGAATCATCGGGCAGTTGCCCGCCAGACATAACACCCGTCTGGTCGGAGGATCCTCCCTTTTCAATAGAGTATGAGTGAACTTTACGCCCTGTTCCTCATACCTCTATAAGAGTAAAGAAACAGAGAGTGCACCTGAGTTCGCACACACTCGTGTATTATATGGGGGTATACACAAGGTTTTTTTTTTTGTTGGCATATTCTGTCTGACTGCTGGGCAAAGACCTCCCCCAAATCCTGGAACTCTTTTCATCATCATCATCGGTAATCCTGCATTCGGCTGATGTGAATAAAGGTTTAATCTCCCTCCGCTGTATGGGTGTATAAGTACTGAACACCGAGCGACAGTCATCAGAATTCTACAATTACTGATCTAAGTAGGTTTCTTTCCTTCTTTTTTAACCAGAATCCACTTCTCACGGCAATTCAATTCAAACTCCGCTACGAATAAGCTCCCATCCCATGTCTGTGCAAACAAACACTCTTCTATCCTATCATCATAAGATCCCATAACCCAACCGACCCATAAGCACAAAACCTACCCTTAATATTAAAATACACCCTTTCTCGCATGTTTGGCTTGAAAAAAGGCAAACTTACAGAATTACCGGAATCTATGTAAATATCGGCGTCGACCCTTCCCGACTTTTACCCCTTTTTTCAGAGATCCGCGAAGGTCTCTATTGGTTATTCGTCAAGGTCTTTTAAAATGGGAATAAATAGAGGGAGATAGATAAATAAGTATTCACTTTAGTATAGGGTAGGTTTCCTTAGACCTTTTGATTTGGAGCGCATCAATGAGACTTCTGAAGAAAGTCAAAGCTTTCATTTCAATTAAACCTTTTACCGCATTAAACATTTTGAATGGTCAGGGAGTTGGTCAAGTTAAACTAAGGCAATTCAATTATCCATTTAGTCGGCTCATGTTCTCAATGTCACCCTCGTTGTTCTACAAAATAAATAGAGAGTAGGTCATATCTAAGATCTTTACTCAATTAATTTAACAATCAAGTACTTACCTAATATAACTTAATAGTTAATTTTAATGTCGACGTAGCCGATAGAAGTAGCCCGTGACTAAATAATAACAGCCGCACAGGTCGATCGGTCAGGTTATGCTACGCTTGCCGCGGTTGGTCTGTGGATGGGTGACCATCTTTACATACCAAGACCCTCCGTGCCTCGGAAAGCACGTTAAGCTGTTGTTCCTGGCTGTCATTTGTAGATCTTTGAAAATCGTTACGGGTTGTCAGAAGCCCGAAAGTCTGACAACCAGTATTACCAAGGGGTATCGTATTACCCGGTAACTGGTTTGTGGAGGTCAGAGAGGCAGTAGCTTCATGTAAAATACTGGTATTCTAGTTGCATCCGGTTAGACTGGAAGCCGACCCCAACATAGTTGTGAAAAGGCAAAATTGATTGATTGATTTAATTTAGATGTAGTTTAAGACAAGATCAAATTACATATACCAACATGTCTTAACTTAAGGTGAATGGGTAGTGGTAGACCGCGAAATTCAAAATCTCTTGCGATTTTTGCAATTTGCAGGTCAGTGTCAGGTTGTATCTTGATCAAAATATAATTCGCGACAATAACAGGTACATATTTAGAGAATTATAATCATTAATACATCTTTGTAAGTTAGATTTTTACCATAAGCACTTTTCCATATGAGATTAGTGATTGATTCACATTAAGTCTAGCTTGTGACTCCAAAGCTCTCCGTTCTGCCCCAACCCGAGGATACTCACCAAAGTGATTGATTCACCTCTTTTTTGTGGATGGTAAATCATCAAATGACTCCTCCCGCTCTGGGTGGAGTGGAAGGGAGTGTCAAACTCTTACTGACTAAAACCCACCCGTGTTCCTTCCTTAGCCCTTTATGTTCCGGGCCAGCGGTAACCCTTTCGGACAATCCCGCTGACCCGGCAGACTTCGGCTCTAGGGGGGCCCCTCCTCGATGCTGACAATTCTTTGAGGCGCGCGTGGAAAACGTACGCGCCGTCCGGCACGGACCTGGTCCTGGTCGGACGGTGAGCTACCCATTACTCTCCGCCCGCAGGCCTACGGTGGCCGGGAGTCGTCCCGTGGCTCCCGACGCCCGGAGCGTCTTCCGCGGTGGCTGGGACGGGAGGCTCTCTCCCTCATCCGTCCCTCCACCTCCTACGCTAGCATGACTGCTTCGCAGAAGGAGGTGACTGCCTCCCACTCCCTCTCGCCCCAGACCATGGCTTGCACCAGGGCCGGACGCGAGAGGTCGCCGCCGCGATTGATTCACCTTAAGTCTAGCTTGTGACTCCAAAGCTCTCCGTTCTGCCCCAACCCGAGAATACCCACCAAAGCATGGTAGGTGTTCCCCCTCATATTGCAAATCAAGACAGTTTGGGGCGGGTATTCTTCAGCAACATAAAGGCTTTTAAGAAAGTCTTAAAGATCAGAAAAACGTAACACAATTTCTCAAGTAGGTATCTCTTTTACATCTAGTTAATGCAAAATCTCTACTTACGTTGAGTTTACCTGTAACCAAACCAACATTGATTTTAGCCGAAAAGAGAAAAGGATAGTACCTAACTAGCTTAAGTTAGGTAGTATCCTTTATCCCTTTTTGTTACGTTAAGCTTTATAGAAAATCAATGGTTATTTACTTAGGTTTGGGTTAATGTGATTAATCCTTTAAGAGCATTTACGCCGAACGGCATTTCATACAAAATTTCAAGCCCTTATTTTTCGAAATGAATGAATCGATTTTAATGAAACTTCATACGCATAAGCAGGATACAAAGGTCTACAAAGTTAGTAGAGAACATTTTCGCGAGCGTGTTTTGTTTATTTATAAGACGATTAAAAAAATACCCGCTTCGGATGTATTCGGCTGTCCTCGGGATGTACTCGGTTTTAATGTATATCCGATATGACAGTGAGTGATGGCAAAGTATTCTGTTTGTGTTTTGTTTTTACTTCTGCCGGCACTCCCGGTGTGCCACTGTTTTATTTTTGTTAGTACGTACGTAGTGTCTACTCGTAGTTTCGCCCCAGCCTTTGGCAACATCCAAAGGATTGACACTGGTTTCTGTTAACCAACAGTCCAGATTTACGGTGGACCGACGACCGTGTGAAGGTCGCAGGAACCCGTTGGATGCGAGAAGCACAGAACCGGTCGAAGTGGAGGTGCTTGGGGGAGGCCTATGTCCAGCAGTGGACGTCTTTCGGCTGAAATGATGATGACGATGATAAAAGGATTGACACTGGTTTCTGTTAACCAACAGTCCAGAATTACGGTCGGTCGAAGCAATTTGTCGTTGATATGTTACAAGCGAAACGTTTCTTAAACCAGTGGTTTAATCGAAACTGCTGAGATCCCTACTACAAAGGATAATATTAAATTGTACCTACAGGATAAGGTTCGAATTCACCGGAATTATTTCAGGAGTAAAATTACTTACAAAAAAACAAGGGAAACAGTGAAATAGCGTAAAAAGTCTCAGTTTTACAAAATTTCATTCAATCGTTGTATCAAACAACAGATATATTTTTTGTATATTTCAGAGTTGCTCTCATAGTAAAAAGGGTGTAAAAAGACCCTTCACGAAGCCGTCATCTACGTATTCTGTACATAAAACTATGTAACTTTGTGCAAAAAATAATTGCTGGGAAACGATTTTTAGTTTTGGTGTAAAAATTCGCTGTTCACGGTAGAGCGCAATGTAACGCACGCAAAACATTGTGCTTATGGGTGTATGCAACGGTGCAGGGATTGTGGGATTAAAAAAAGTTAAGTTGGAACGTTTAAAACTTGTTTTCGTTAAAAACGTCAAGGAACTTTGACCTTCAATATTAGCGTTATCAGAAGGTTCTCAGGCTGGTGTGGTCCAGTACAGAAAAAACATCATAATATTATGTTAATCCTGTCAGGATTAACATATATTATTAGACGGTTACGGGTATTTTTACACCTGAGGGGCAAAACTCCGGGCCTGCGGGCGGAGAGTAATGGGTAGCGCACCGTCCGATCAGGACCAGGCCCGTGCCGGACGGCGCGTACCTACGTGTTCCACGCGCGCCTCAAAGAGATGTCAGCATCGAGGAGGGGCCCCATAGGGCCGAAGCCTGCCGGGTCAGCGGGATTGCCCGAAAGGGTTACCGCTGGCCCGAAACATAAAGGGCTAAGGAAGGAACACGGGTGGGTTTTAGTCAGTAAGAGTCTGACACTCCCTCCCGCTCCACCCAGAGCGGGAGGGGTCACTTAATGATTTCCCATCCACAAAAATAAAAGGGGCAAAACTCGTAATTTTAAGAACTTCAGAGTCTGAGGGACAATTCTCGTAATTTTAAGAACGTTCACAGTCTAATCTCAGTCTCAATCTGTCAAAAATACCTCTAATATCCTTACATTTTTGACATTAAATGTCGCTGAGATGGGTTTGCGACTATATTTTCAACGTTTTTAATTACGGGAATTAGCCTTCATATCTCAGTCTCAATCTGTCAAAAATACCTCTCATTTGACTTATTCTGGTCGGATCCCCTAATATCATCCCCTGCTAGTTATTCTTATGTTTTAATCCCTAAATTTTTGACAAGGTTTTAAACATTTATTTGTCACCGAGATGAGACTGCGACTAGATTTTCAATCTTTTTTAATTACGAGATGCCTTCAGGTACTCAAGAGTAGTGTCACCCCTTCAAAATAGGTAGTTGATTCCAAGTCACCCTGACTGACCCCGACTATCCACTTAAGTCGCAAATAACACAGGGCATAACAAAACGCATTAACCCATAAATCAACCCATAATAATTGTAGCTTTGGTACGAAGTTTCAACAACACCCGATACCTAAAAATTTTCAAACTCTGAAAGTTCAAACTCAAACCCGGATTATGATAATTTTAAGGGTCCAAATATTTCGCCCACGTTTAAAATAATTTTCGTGCAGTTAGGACGTGTTATAGAACAAGTTTAAATCTACTTATCAACGTTTGTTAGCAGGTTATTAGATGAAATGTAATCTGATTATAATCTTACGCTATGTTGTAAGTTTTCAGCGAGGTAATTAGGTACAGGTGGAATTGTGTGAAATTTACTTAAATGTTTGTTAAACAAGCTGTACTCGCGGCTATATTTGGTACTAGCTTCCGCCCGCGACTTCGTCCGCGTGAAATTTCACCCTCCCCCCATTCACCCTCTTAAGGGTGGAATTTCGAAAAATCCTTTTTTAGTGGATGCCTACGTCATAACATCTACCTGCATGCCAAATTTCAGCCCGATCCTTCCAGTGGTTTGGGCTGTGCGTTGATAGATCACTATGTTAGTCAGTCAGTCAGTCACCTTTGAGTTTTATATATTTAGATTTACTAAAACCTTGTCAAAGATACCGATAAGAAGCCAAGCGCAAACAAGACCGATGGAGGGACCGTGCTATTCAACATTAGTTAAAGAGGTAATTTTAACCCATAATTTTGAAAAACTTTTACTTGGGACAGCGCATAACGCCGGCCTGGTTTGCAACCACTCTCCCACCGGAGTCAAGCAGCCTGCTGTGACTCGTCGATGTGTGGGAGTTCCAGTACCTTAGGCATCTTCAGGGCACGCTTCTTCCATCATAGACCTCATCCATCGCTTTCCATCAGGTGAAATGGAGATCAAAAGCGAAAAATTAAATTAGTGCCAAAAAAAAAATTAAATTCGTGCCAATCAACTTATCCGTGCCGTGATGAAACAAGTCTTTATCATTGTTAGGCACTTCACCCTTTTTCAATCTCAAGCGCGTGTTTGAGATTAACATAACCTTTTAAAATAAACTAGAGCTCATTCTTTTAATATAAAACGTTATTCGCATCGTCATAACACCTCGCACTTTTTGGTTAAGTAACTTGTTGCTATGGGACTTATAAAGTTGTGATGTAACATGAACTTATGGTTTTGATACTTGGTAAAGCATGGGATGATTTTTTTTAAGTTCAGCTTGGTATCTAAAGAGTTGCAGTTTAAAAAATTTTACTTTGATTTTATACCTGAGAACGGCCGAGAAGGGTTATAAATCTCTTGTCTGTAATATATAATATGATGTGCCCTCATGCAGATGGAATTGATTTCAACAAATAAGGATCTTGATCGAGTTTCGAAATTTTGCAGTAGTTTTCTTGATTTTTTCATAATACTCTCTGTGTTATGAAAAAATCAAGAAAACTACTGCAAAATTTAATGCTATGTTCCTCTGAAGTAATCTTAAGCTTCAATTTAAATTGATTATTGACCCATCCAACACCCAGTGCGAGTATTTTCGCTGCTTCAGACCACAGACACTTGCTGGAGTATCCTAAGTGCCCGTTCATCTGTACCTTGGGTGACCTAAGGATTACCACTATATACTGGGCTCAAACAATATAAAAACAACGAAGAAGATTACCATCGATAAGAAAATTCAGCCGAAAGACGTCCACTGCTGGACATAGGCCTCCCCCAAGCACCTCCACTTCGACCGGTCCTGTGCTTCTCGCATCCAACGGGTTCCTGCGGCCTTCACAAGGTCGTCGGACCACCTTGTGGCCCTTGTTCAGGCTTTCCAACGCTACGTCTTCCGGTACGCGGTCGCCACTCCAGAACCTTTCAGCCCCATCGGCCATCTGTTCTGCGAGCAATGTGCCCTGCCCACTGCCACTTAAGGCCACTTGTGAGCCGCATATCCCTACTTAATTTGTCTGTCATAAACTACTCTTAAATCCTTTTAACCGGGTTACGGATACCAGTAAAATGCACAAAAGCTTCAAAATATCGGTTTCATAGCCTGTCACGGCGCACTTAAAATACCTTTCAACATTAGTCTCGTTATATGAACCTGCTTTTTCCTATCGAAACCCAACTATTAATTTTATTTCGTGGAACCAACTCTACACAATAACATGATTAGGAATTTTCGCTTTCAAAGGCTCTTTAGAACTTTGAACCGTATAATGTAATATAATGAATAGTTATTATATTCATTGGCACCCAGTTTTCAACGAAATTTTGTGCTACCAGTGACTGACCTAAATCAATAGGTGAACTTTGGTAAATCTCTGACATTCATTTTTACATAATCGGCCTATAATATTCCCACTGCTGGGACACAGGCCTTCTTTCAGGGAGAGGGAGCAGGCCGTAATCCACCACGCGGGCCCAGTGCGGACTGGTAGATGTCACATGTCTTCGACTTTTCATTCTAGGACATGCCGGTTTCCTCACGATGTTTTCTTTGACTGTTTTGAGAGCAGTTGTGATGAAATAATTTACACAAAGTAAATCGCCTGTCAGGGTTCGAACCTACGACCTATGTCTCGTAAGTAGGGGCCGTTGCCACCGCGCCACGACTAGTCCCATTCATCTTTGCCAATCACACCAAATGACACCATTAAACAATTTATTAAATAGAAGTATATACTTACTTGTTCCACATTAAACAAGATGTCACAGAACCTGACACTATCTCCAAACTGCAGAACAAAATTAATTACTATAATCAAATTACCATAAACTTTATATGAAACGGTATACAACCGACCGACGACGTTTCCCCATAGAGACCTTGCCTCGTCAACTTACCATTGTATGGTCGTATGAATATATGTTTTGATTTCACTTATGTCAGTAACACCATGGATTTATCACAATCGAAAGTGAACTCTATCTTTGGTGAGTTAGAGTTGGGTTTTCGTTGTATGTATTGTAATGTAATAAGATTTTCGACTTTTGACTTGAAGACATGTTGTCAGTCTGTATTGACAAGCAATTAATTTAGGTTCTTCTTTTGTTAGTTCGTAAGTGTTTATGTTGTGGTGTAAATTATGTCTTAGTTTTTTTGATGGATGGTTGAGCATCGACGATTGTCATCAATAGCTTTCTTAACTTTCGTTTTCCTTTGTAGTTTGTTCACTATCGAATATTATTTTCATATACCTAAGTACTTTTTCAATAGATACTTAATTAAGAATGTCGTGTTGTAACCCAGGTCATGGTATGTCCGTCTGCCAAATGTCGTCCAAATCCGTTAAGCCGTTAAGGTGTGAAAAAGTAACAGACAGACAGACAGGGTTCCTTTAACATTTTTTGATATGGATTATTATGTAAGAATATTTAGCTACATAATAACCAAAATAAACATAAATCTATTATTAAGTATATAAAATTCAAAGTCCTGACTGACTGACTTATATATCAACGCACAGCCTAAACCACTGGTGCTAGAGACATGAAATTCGGAGGTTGTGTTCTCTGTGAAGAGTAGGTGTCCACTAAGAAAGGGTTTTTCGAAATTCCACCCCTAAGAGGGTGAATGGGGGGAGGGTAAAATTTCACGCAGACGAAGTTGCAGGCAGAAGCTAGTAAATAAATAAAATAAAAAAAATTATTTCTCCACTTTGAATAACATAGACACCATAGCAACAAAATCAGCTTGTAATGTTCCCACTGCTGGGACACAGACCTCCTCTCTGTGAGAGGGAGTGGGTCGTAATTCACCATGCCCCCGGGAGCTGTGTGGTAGATTACGGCCCAGTGCGGGTTGGTAGATGTCACATGTTTTCGAATTTTTGATTCAAGGACATGCCGGTTTCCTCACGACGTTTTCGTTCACCGCTTTGAGAGCAGTGGTGATGAAATAATTTACACAAAGTAGTAGTAGTAGTAGTAGTGTCTGCGATCGAACCTACGACCTACCACTTGTAAGTCGCGGCCGTTACCACTGGGCCACCACTTTTTTTTTTTTTTAACGTTTCCCACACTCGGAATTTTTCCTGTATTGTGGGTGCGTTTACAAACATTTAAACTCACATACACAAACAGCCAGACCCGGAACAACTACTTGTAGGTCATACAAATATTTGTTCCGTGCGGGAATCGAACCCGGGACACGCAGCGCAGCAGTCAATCGCTTAAGCACTGCGCCAACCGTGCCGTCAAGCACTTATAAAAACCACCTTTAAATTGTCACTTATATAATATATTATTATAGTTCATACGTACATACCTCAAAAAGGTTTAAGTTCACAAAAGGTAGCTGACTCTAACTGACCTAGGTAATAGGTTTACTAACACTGACCTTTATCTTCTAGGTATTACTTAGTCTTATACATATTTCAGTTGGCCGTCCGTCAAAGTTCATCTGAGGTTCTAGTAAATACGGTTTCTGTCACATTCAGGTAAAAAGGTCAGAATGGGTTATGTCATTCTTAGTTTAGGTACTTACGTACAGTCAGTCAAGGAAGTTCTCCAAGAATAATTTCCTTTTGTAGCAAATGAACTTATCGCTAAAGCTACGGGTTCTTAGAAGCGCGGTGGCCGTAACATAGCGTCCGTAATTTACCGGCGAATGACGTTATTAAGGTCTCCATGAATATTTACCTTATGTCACATAGCAAATGAACTTATCGCTAAAGCTACGGGTTCTTAGAAGAGCGGTGACTGTAATATAGCGTCCGTAATTTACCGGCGAATGACGTCACTGAAGCGTTATTTATGAAGTTGGTGTGTTTTCCTAGAAAGCGTTTTTTGACATCGTAAAGTCGAAGCCCACCATTATTTTCAAGACTTTCACTGAGTTCACACACAAATGTTCTAACATAATTCAACATGAAACATAAGTATTCGATATAGGTACGAATAAACATTTAAGAATTTAATTAATAATTAAATTAATTTTTATTTCTTTGGCCAAAGAATTAGCATTGCCATTCAACGTGGCAATGCTGCCAGTCTTCTGGGCCCGTTTCCGGATGACAGCGATGGGGACGAGTACTTCGACGCCTAAATATCCTTTTGTTTTTGTATTTATTTATATTATACCTAGTTAATTAGTCTTATAGTTTAGTGTATTTTTTTTTGTTCATTATGATGTGCAAACGAATTTAGTTTAGTGTATTTTTTTTTTGTTCATTATGATGTGCAAACGAATTTCAATCTTAGAGCGATAAACCACTTTGTTGGCCGACTGTACAGTGTACAGCCAGGAGGCATAAATATTGTTTCTATTCATAGTCACAATATTTATATATATGGCGGTGTGTCATGTCATGACTAGTATATAGACAACCTTGATTATCGACATCGATTGTCACTTACTTCAGTCAACTGTATTATTGTTCATAGTTGTAACTGTATATTTTGATAAATAATAATTAAGTTTCATTACCGACTGACTAGCTTTCATGCCTGCGGGGTAAAAAAGGGGATAATAGCTAACATACTGTTAGAATGATTTTCATTTTGACAGTTCAACAACATTCATTGCGTTATTTACGTTGTTGAGCAGATGAATTTTTCAAACCTATGAAGCAATGGATTAGCAATAACCTTCAAAACTCTCTGATTGCGATTGAAAGTGTGTTACGCAGTTAGTGTGCTGATCTGGAAGACACATTTTGTAAAAAAAATAAAGTAAAAAAAAAAACAACCCTTATTTGGCACTCCTCTATCTATCTGGTCTGATAAAATACTTTTAGGGTCTAATTAAAATTATTATAAAACTAATCCGCTTACCGCTTAAATTATTATCGTACACGGGTACCTTTGACCCTAATTAATTAAACAAAGGGTGTGATTAAAAGGTAATGGGCCCAGCGAGTGGGGTTTGCCGCGAGCTAGTTCAACGTGAGTATCGTGAAAGATAGGGGCAGAAAGACCACTTGTTACAAAGCACGATGTAGACATAAAATCAAAAATACTCAAACAAATCAAACGAATATTACGCAACGCATAATAAATCCATTTATGTTTATACGACACAGGCCCATAAAAAAATAATAATAAATAAATAAAATAATAATTTAATAAATTAACCTAAACATACATATTTTTATTGTAAACAAAGTGGGACTGGGCCTGACATATTTGCCGCTTGTCAGATGACAATTGGGCTAAGAGAACCACCGATTGTGTCCCACTAAACGCACGACGCCATCGCGGCAGGCCAAGACGAAGATGGCGGGACGAGCTTGGCACTCGGGAGAGGGAGGCCTTTGCCCTGCAGTGGGACAGTACAGGCTAGTTAGAAGACCATGTCAGTAGTACCTACTTCACTTTACACTAGCTTGACTTTGTTCTGTCCTGTGGTATTTATCACCGTAAGCGATGCAACACCACATCCTGCAGTCAAAAGTCTTCTTCCATGTGTTTAGTATTTTCAATACTAAATTGTTTATGTCAGTCTATACTAAATTGTCTATGGAAATCTCTGAAAAATTATCTATGTAATCTGAGTCTTCCTCTTCCGTTTCGGTCTCCGTACCAGCGTCACGTCTCGCACATTATTCCTTAAATAATAACTAATACCTTTCATACTTATCTACAACAGTGTTTAAGTGTAATCAGTGCTCAATAAACTTTGCGTCAACAACAGTCGACGTTTCATTCAAACTCCAACATTAATGGTCCTTCGATTGCCTACGCCCAAGAAATCGCCATATTAGAAAACGCCATTGTTCCACATAGTACTTCGGGACAGTTCGTGTGAACATCGTGCAAGTTCGTGTGGCGGGGTGGAAGAAATCCAGCGCAGCCAACATAAGCGCAAGTGCCTGTTTTATCGACGCGACGGAAGACGCCTTACGCCATCTACTGGAAGACAAAGGCAGTTCACGGCGAACACGCCAATCACAGCTCGATATTGGTACGACATTACCGTCCGACTTCAAGGGCATACATGCCAACCAATACCAGCACAGCCACAATAGTGCCATCTTAAAAAAGAAAAAGTATATCGAACTCCGCCATTACTACACTACAGATTTTCGGATTCGATCGTGATCAAACAATTAGTAACAACTACTTCTACGTACATACGCAAATACTATTCAGCCAAAAGTAATAACTACGGCTACAATTAGTGATACCACTGGAAACTACAATCAACTTTCTAGTTCCAAACACGGACACGTGTATCTACTCAACAGCTACAGCTTACCAACTACATGAATACCAAAATGGAGATCGACGCTCTAAAAGTTCAAAGAAGTTCCATCAAAGGGAAACTGACTAGAATCGGTAACTATATATCTAGCCTCGATGTGGAGGAAACCAGTTACAACGTGCAAGAACTGATAGTGAGAAAAGCCGAAATTGGTCAAATTTTGGAACGCTATGAAGAGGTGCAACTAAAAATTGAAATTTTGGACAACGCCCCAGAACGCCAATCGATGCACGAGCAAGAGCGGGAAACTTTCGAAGGAAAATACTTCACCTGTAAAGCAAAATTGGAAGAGCTACTCGGTGACTCGGCGGATAAAGCATCTGCTAATGTGTCGGTTGAGAACCACGCCACGTTGTTGAACTCAACCGCCATAAAAAAACCACATGTCAGACTTCCAAAATTGGAACTACCACGATTCGATGGCGACATCAAACAATGGCCCGCGTTCAAAAACATATTTTATTCATCGGTGGACTACGCAGATATCCCGCTGGTCAACAAGCTGCAGTATTTGAAGTCTGCGCTCACGGGGGAAGCCGCCGGTCTAATTGCATCACTGCTCATAACAGACGATAATTATCAAAAGGCTTTAGACATCCTGTCCAAAAGGTATGAAAACAAAACCATAGTAGTAAATTATCATTTAAAAGCTGCATTAATAAAATTTAATGTAATATCAAAATCTAATCTTAAAGATTTTCTTATAACTCTGCAACAAAGTCTAGATTCTTTAAAGGCTATCAATCTACCTGTTGATACCTGGGATGTACTGTTAGTATTTTTAATTTGTGAAAAATTGGATAATTCTTTGCGTGCTGCATGGGAAATAAATAGGAAAGATAATACTATTGCTACATTGTCTGAACTGCTTGACTTTTTGAATTTACGCAGAACTGCTTTTGAATTGTTGAATGATAAATCATCTAGTGATAAACAAAGTGTGAAAGCAACGCATGTAGGTTCAAATCAGCCTAATGCCTCATGCACATTGTGTCAAAACAAACATGCATTGCACAACTGTCCCAGTTATCTCGAATTGTCTACTTCTGATCGCATACAGCTTATTAAAACTAAATCCCTATGTTTTAATTGTTTACAGCCATACCAAGCTAATCATAAGTGCTCCAAATATAAATGTTTAAGATGTCATAGAAAACATCACACAAGTATACACATAGACAAACAACCTAACAACAACGAACAGGTTAGCTCTACCTTATCTATATTGTGTAATAACACTCAACCACTACAACCTACTATTACAAACTTACCTTTATCGCATCCTGCTGAGTCAACTCAACTTGACTGTTTACAGAGTTCTAATACCAACTCTACAAATAATAATATTCCTTCAACTGTGTTAGTGTCTAACAATAATACAAATCAAATATTGCTTTCCACAGCTATTATAAGAATCCAAAATGCATCAGGAAGGTGGATGCATGCGCGTGCTCTTCTGGATGCTGGGAGTGAAGTCAACATTGTTACCCACAGACTCGCTTCTATGCTTCAGCTTAAGTTGAATGAAAATGCTATTATATTACAAGGTGTTGGTAACAACCAACAACAAACAAAAGTGAGTACTAAAGCCAATATTTCATCACGCTACAGCAACTATACAGCTACTCTTTCATTCATTATCATGGATAACATTACTGTGCCGCTACCGCATACTTACATACCTACACAAACATGGCCTATACCAGCTAAACAAGCACAAACACTTGCTGATCCTACTTTCTACATCCCTAGTTCTATCGATTTGCTCATTGGTGCAGAACTATTCTATTCTATAATTCAAATGGGTCGCATGAAGCTAGGTCCAAATTTGCCTTACCTCATAGACACAACATTCGGTTGGGTTATTTCGGGTCCAGTGAATATGGATAAGTCTTCTTTGCTTTGCACACAGCCTCTCTGCATGCTAGTTGCATCTAATTCAACAGATCAGTTATTACAATCCTTCTGGGAACAGGAAGAAACTTCCTCTAAATGCAAACTCCGCTCACCTGAGGATGACTTTTGTGAACAACTCTTCGAATCTACCACTACTAGGAATGAGTCTGGCACCTACATTGTCAATTTACCAATTCAATCCGAACGAGTAAAGGAATTAGGTAATTCATTCAATATAGCTTATAAATATTTACTTCAACTTGAATCTAAAATGAAAAATAATTCGGAATTTTATAATCAGTACCGGGCATTCATACAGGAATTTATTGACCTTGGTCATGCTCATTATATAGAACAGTTTTCAGCTACAGATGACAATTCATATTACATGCCACATTTTGCTATTTTACGACCTGATAGTGTTTCCACTAAGCTTCGCACAGTTTTTAATGCAAGTTCTAAAACTTCTTCTGGTATGTCATTGAATGACATATTATATGAAGGTCCCAATATATACAATGAGCTATTTGAAATAATTCTTAGATTCAGACTCTATAAATATGCATTTTCATGTGATATAGTTAAAATGTTCCGAGGAATCTATATAAATCCTCAACAATCGTCATTGCAAAGAATCTTATGGAGAAATTCTAAATCTGAACCACTAAAATGTATAGAATTAGACACAGTTACTTATGGTACTAAATGTGCACCTTATTTAGCATGTCGTGTAATGCTGGATTTGGCAGAAAAATACAAAGATACATACAAATTAGCTGCTTCTTGTATTAAAAATAACTCATATATGGATGATTACTTGTGTGGTGAACAATCCAAAGACAAATGTCTACAGCTGTATTCAGAACTTATTGATTTATTAAATAAAGCAGGATTTAAGTTACACAAATGGGCATCTAATCTTCCAGATCTTTGTGAAACTGAGTCTAATAAAATGCAAGATACATCACTTAGTGATAGAAATGACAAGTCATACATTTTCACACCATCTACTTCAGTGAAAACTCTTGGTTTGAAATGGACACCCAGTGTGGACACACTACAAGTGTCTATCCCTAGTCCTAACAAATTACCTTATACAAAGAGGAATATTCTATCTCAAATTGCTCAAATCTTTGACCCTATAGGTATATTAGCCCCTACTACAATTTTACCTAAACTTCTAATGCAAGAAATATGGAAACTAAATACTGATTGGGATTCTTTAGTCTCAGATGAATTACAAGATACATGGCACAAGTTTATTATAGAATTAAAAAACTTAGATAACATTCAGATACCTAGATATTGTTTCTCTGACATATCTGATAAGATACAATTGATAGGTTTTTGTGATGCTTCCAGTAAAGCCTACGGTGCTTGTTTATACATTAGAGCTACTTACCCTAACAAAATGCCTAGTTGTTATTTAGTAGCTGCCAAATCTAAAGTTGCTCCAATAAAAAAACAACAGTCAATTCCTAGACTAGAATTAAATGGTGCACTTGTTTTAGCAAAACTTAGTAATCGATTCATTTCCTCTACTAAAGACATTATTACTATTGACCAAATCTATCTCTTTACAGATTCGACTATTGTACTTAGTTGGATCAAAACTCCTTATAAAAATAAACTCCATACTTATATATCACATCGCCTTATGCAAATTATTGATACATCCAAAGGTGATGATTGGTATTACATAAATACCAAACAAAATCCAGCTGACACCATCACACGTGGAGTCATGCCCGCGAGCTTACAATCTTGCACATTATGGTGGCAAGGTCCCTCTTGGTTGTGTGAAGACACTACTTTGTGGCCCACAACTTCCTTGGCTCAGCCTCAGGAGCTAACTCCAAGCCCTTCAGTAGTCCCTACTGATAATAAAACCAGTCTGATCACTCATTGCCAAGACAGTCCTATAAATTATGATTTTTTCTATGAGTATTTTTGTAAACATTCAAATTTTACGCGCTTAATTAGGTATGTTGCCTATTTATTTAGATTCATACATAATCTAAAAAACGTAGACATGCGAACTTCCTTCTTAACAGTCTCTGAATTGAAGTATGCACATGATTTTATAATCAAAGCATGTCAGCATCATCATTACTACAAAGAAATTTGTGAATTACAATCCAGTCAGTCAATCCACTCAGACACTCTGTCAGATACTCCTGAGTACTCAAAAGGCAAACAGAAATCATATGTCTTAAAATCTAGTTCACTTAAAAAATTAAATCCCTTCTTAGATGAGTCAAATCTTCTGAGAGTTGGAGGTCGCATTCGTCATGCTGACATTCCATTCAATCAGGCACATCCCCTCATATTACCTTCTAAATGTCACATTACTAATATTATAATACAACACTATCACTTGACATTATTACATGCAGGTATACAAAACACATTATACAACATCAGACTGAAATACTGGCCTATTAATGGAAGAGGTGAAGTAAAAAAATGTATTCACTCTTGTGTTAGATGTACTAGGTACCAGGGTCGAGTCTGTGGTCAGCAAATGGCTGATCTTCCAGCAGCTAGAGTGACATTAACACGTGCATTCAATCATGTAGGAATTGATTATAGTGGTGCTATAGCCGTTAGAAATTCTATGGGTAGAAATTGTAGATATACAAAGGGTTACATCTGTCTATTTGTATGTTTGTCTACTCGCGCTATACATCTTGAATTGGTTACAGATATGTCCTCTCAGTCTTTCATTTGTGCCTTGAAACGTTTCATTTCTAGAAGAGGCATACCTATTTGTTTGTATACAGATAATGCTAGTAATTTTAAAGGTTCTAAATCTGATTTGCACGACTTGTATAAAATGTTTAAAAACGAAACTTGCTACAGTAATATACTAAAATATGTATCTTCAAACTATATTGAATATAAGTTTACTGTACCATTAGCTAGCCACATGGGTGGTATATATGAAGCAGGTATAAAATCTGTAAAATCCTTACTCAAGAGACATTTGTTTAGTACTAAGTTAACATACGAATTTTTGTACACTGTATTATCACAAATTGAAGGTATACTTAATTCTAGACCACTCTATCCATTGACAGACCTACCTTATGATTTAACATGTTTAACTCCAGGTCATTTTCTCATAGGTACAGCTTTAACTGACTTACCTGAGCCTAGTGTATTAAACCTGAATGAGTCTAGAATTAACGTCTATCAGAAAATAATGCAAATAAAACAAAAATTTTGGAAACAATTTTATTGTAACTATTTGTCAGAATTGCAATGTAGAAATAAGTGGTTGCAAATACAGAAGAATGTAAACATTGGAGATCTTGTAATAATTAAAGATGAAAATACTCCTCCCACTTGTTGGCCTCTAGGCAGAATAACTTCCACTAATGTTAATAAGAATGATAACTTAGTTAGATCAGCCGTGGTACGCACATCTAAGGGAGAATATACCAGGCCTATTCATAAGCTAATTTTGCTACCTATATCTTCTTAATTTAAAACTTAAAATATTTTAACATGTATGTAACACTAAAGAATTATCTCCTTAATCTGAAAACATTGTAAAGTTGAGTTTGAACACAATAATTAATGTATAATTTTATAAATTTAGGTTCTACTTATTTACTAAATTTAAGCACTACATACAACTATAACTAACTATTGACTTACCTCTGTAATTTATTTAAGCAACATCCTTAATAATTCAACTATGATTATGAATCTGTATTTCAATAAGCTACTAGTTAACTAGGTACTTAACTTACTAACATAGCTTTACTTTTAAATAAGGTGCGAGAATGTTTAGTATTTTCAATACTAAATTGTTTATGTCAGTCTATACTAAATTGTCTATGGAAATCTCTGAAAAATTATCTATGTAATCTGAGTCTTCCTCTTCCGTTTCGGTCTCCGTACCAGCGTCACGTCTCGCACATTATTCCTTAAATAATAACTAATACCTTTCATACTTATCTACAACAGTGTTTAAGTGTAATCAGTGCTCAATAAACTTTGCGTCAACAACAGTCGACGTTTCATTCAAACTCCAACACCATGACAAGGTGCAAATAACAATTCGGTATTGTTTTGACTATAAAAGAGACCATAACCTCTGAGTTTGTTTCGGTATTTCTTATTAAGGGTTAGTCAACTAGGAAATTCCAACGCCATCTAGATCTATAAATATTTTTTATTTTATCAAGTATCTGGTACCTACTTGTTGACAGGCCTACGCTATCCTTCCATACCTACCCTGTATTTTTTTTTTTTTTTGTAAAAGCCAATTATTTTTAACGACCAATTGGAACCGTGCACCTAGCTTCTGACGTTTCATAAGTGCCCATGTAGGTTTATGTGAAATAAAATATTTTGATTTTGATTGTCCAACTTAATATTGCGTGTAAAAGTGTCTTTAAAATCTACTTAATAATAAATAATCAATCTACTAATTTCACACATTCTCATCCGCTGTTGAATTTGATGCAGTAGTACCTAACTGAACAGGGGGCCTAAAAAGGCCACTTTGGCAGAATCATAATGGACAGTTAACTGTTAAGTTGATCGTATCAAATCCCATTGGTGAAGGATTTTTCCGTAATTTTTTTTTGTCTGTGCTTAAATACCAATCAATATAATCCCAATCTCTTTGATTATACCTACGTAGTGCAGCGAAAAAAAGAAAAGCACGGACTGTCTTCGCCGTATTCATAATGTTATCCTTTTATGATTCAGCCAAAGTGGCCTTTTTAGGCCCCCTGATCATAGCACATCTCGTGGAGTGGTCCTTTTGTCCAACACCTGTCTCGTGCCAAAGGTTTCCAAGGCATTGCTAGGGATAAAGTACTGAGTACTATGTTTCTAGGATTATTACGCGATTAGGGACAAGCCCGGGGATGGTCGGAGTACCTTATGTAAGTGATCGTGTGTGAGTGGACGCTTGAGGAGTAACATGTTAAGTATCCGCGCGGGTAGGATGGAGTCTCTAATTTATCATTTTCATTTATAGAAGGTGTAATATACTGGTGAAATATGACTTTAGGGGGTGATATGAATATAATAATTTATAGTGTAGCGCTAACTTTGAATTTTAAAGCGTGGTGGTTTTATTATCCTGCTTAACAGTGAAAGTAGTTTTAAAAGTTTGATGAATGTGGTCTCTACAAGAATTAGGTCTTATAAACCATAGACCAGCGTTATTTACGTTGTTAAACAGACACATTTTTCGAACGTATCAATGGATTAGCAATATCCTTCAAAATGATTCTGATTCTGATTCATAGTGTGTTATGCAATTAGGGTGCTAAAGACGATATAATAATAATATTCATTTTATTTCAGAATTATAAATCCATAATTTGTTAGTAAAACATAAAAATATAGGTATGATAAAGTTTTTTTTTTCCAAAATGACAAATTCATTCACTAGTCTCAAACACTGATCTGCATCGTTCTATGACCTGACCAAGATTATGTATGGACTTCAAAAGAGATTTCTCAGAGTAGTCGGATATGAAACACCTTCCTCCTCTAGTTATAAAACAATATTTTACTATTATATATTTTGAGACCCGGCTGTCATTCGTAGATCTTTGACGGTCGTTACGGGTAGAAGCCCGAAAGTCTGACAGACTTTTGGGCTTCTGACTACCCGTAACGATACGATACGATACCCCTTGGTAAGACTGGTGTCTTACCAAGGGGTATCGTATTACCCAGTAACTGGGTTGTGGAGGTCAGAGAGGCAATCGCTCCATGTAAAATACTGGTATTCAGCTGCATCTGGTTAGACTGGGAACCGACCCCAATATAGTTGGGAAAAGGCTAGGCAGATGATGATGATATTTTGAGACGTATAAAAGTGTTTTGAAACCAATTTACAAAAACAAATATAGTGTATCATCCTACACAAGTACACCATCGTTTCGTAAAAGATCTCACAAACTCCACCATCATTATTTTAACTATAAACTTCTTTCCCAACAGCTCAGTGATTAAGACAACAAAATAATTACGCTGTACTTACGCAAGCAATTTTCCGCTGGGCGAGTCGGACAGTGGACATTATACTGATTGTTTCATTTTTATTTCACCGTCTAAGGGTCAGTTCACAAAAGGTACACAATTCAGTGTCTACCTACTACGTCGAGCTACGCAGCGCGGCGCCGCCGCCGCGCGGCGTAACTCACTGAATCGTGTACCTTTTTGTGTAGTAGATAAGGTCTGTAATTGTATTTCTATCTTGAAAACTGCGCGTCGCGTCGCGTCTCGGTGTGAACTGACCCTAACGTCCTCGGGGCAGTAGTGGCCAGTTGTACCGGTGAGGAGTCCAATGTTCTGCGCTTTAATAAAATTCTTATTTGTGCTTGGTTACGATTTAGAAGAATTGGTAAAAGTCTGTTTAGTTTTAGCGTAGGTAACTGCTAAGGGGTTTTATAAATAGCTGACTATGAATTTTAAATACCATAGTGACTACACTGAAAGAAATAAGCAGTAAATAAAAATGAAAGACATTAATCTGAACTGCTTTAAACAGTTCCATATGAGCCTAACGTTCAAAACAGTATTTTTTAAACTCACCCGAAAACAGCAAAATGTTACCGTCATGACAGTAAACTTTAACGTTTTATGTAGCTAAAAGGTCAAAAAATTAATTGTTTTATTCATTTGGTGATAACGTTCAAACCATTGAAATTTACTTACGTTACAGTAATGGTGGTCTCCTTTCTTTTTGTTGTTATTTTCAATAAGTAGTATGTTCAATCATTAAAAGTTACTGTTTTGTCTTTTACTGTTTTACAAACATTTCTTCTTACTGTTTGAAGTCAGTAAGTTAGAATGAAATCGCTTTAATGTGCTGTAGTAAGAAATTATTGTTTTCAGTGTATGCACACATTTTGATTTACAAGCTTCTATCATGAAAACGTGTAAATTAGTCATCATCTTGTCATTCATCTGGTCAGTGGGAATTTTTGTGTAGGTAATATGCCTTAAGTAAAAAAAAAATAATGTACGAAACTGTAATCGTTGTTCAATTACCTCTCTAAAGATACATGTTTGATGATTGCACAGGATAACACTATATTGTGACTCAGAATTTTGTAACAGAATTTCTAACAGCACTTTGTTAATCTAAGTTATAAACGTGAACCCTCATCCGACATTTAACTTTTTATCAGCCTTAGATATTCCTATTAAATACCTGTCGAGAATTGGCTCCGAAAAATTCGATAACACAAAATTCAAATACCACGTCCGGCTTTCAAAGCATGACAACATTACGATCGCAATCATTACCATTAATGTATGTAGGCGTACGTTTTACTCCATAAACGTTCTGAGGTCAAACCCTGGCCTTTTAAAGAATTCGTTTCTAAACAATGAGGCCGTGAAATTTGTTGTTTTGCTCCCCATTGTGTGTGGGAATAAAGCGAATGCCCATTAAGTTGGGTTTAAAAGATATATATCTAACTTTTTTCACGGAGCTCTAGTTGTGAAGGAAATCAGCGTTTTGACTTGTTCTCCTGATGGACGAGTTTCGGGTTCTTATTACACAGACAATGTGCTAAACGACTAATTGTGTAGAATTTCCTTGTTCTAGTATTTCTTTATAGTAAGAAGAAGAAGAAGGTGGCTGGGGTAGACTGGATGCGGAAGGCGGAGGACAGGGGTGCTGTGGCGCAGTCTGGGAGAGGCCTATATCCAGCAGTGGACTACAATAGGCTGAGTTGATTTGAATAAATAAAACTCTGTAACAATATTCTGACTAATCAATGGACAAATAAATAAAATAATGGAAAAAAAACGAAAAAAAAAAGAAACAGTGTTTCTGTGCGTGAAAACTAGACGTTGTTCGTGTAGCCTAGCGTCTAACTGCTCATCACTGATACTATCTCTGTCGGACATGAAGCCAGGTAAGACAGGGTGATTTTTGGCCATGACCACCGAGTTCAGACCACTGAGTTCTAGTTCTAGCTCGTGACTAAGTTTACTCTTAAGAATAGCATGTGGCGGGTAGCGACAAACTAATTAGGAATGCCTTTATCAGGCCGTCCGAATCCGTCGCTCTTCTGATTGAATGAACTAATTCCACTCCAGTAGAGTAGCTATTAATATTAGAATACCTGCGACTTCTAGATCCACTGTAGTACTTGACACTTAATTTTTCAAACCTATCTCGTAAACTCGTGACGTATTCACGTTAGTGCACTTTAGAGCCCTGGGGGAAAAGATATCCATCTACCCTCATACAAGACTCAGTACTTTTATACCACCAGCCCCGAAGTGCGCATACTTAAAATATATTACGTTTCTCAAACTCAACGTTATTTTAAAGAGCGCCGTTGATATTTAAGATGTAAGCCATTTTAATATCGGCTTGCCATTGAAGAAGCTTTATTGGCGAAATATGAAATTTCTGAGAGGGTCTACATTGAGGGTGTCTTTGTGAAGAGATTGCTGCAATTTTGTGTCTTATAAGATGTTAATGGTTATTTAATGTTAGGGGAAACTGAGGCAGTTCATTTTTGAATATTTTTAGTTAATTTCTTCGTAATAATTTAATGTGATATAAATAAACTTATTTAAGTACTTAAGTTTTCAGGTTACATCATCTTCGTTTACCTTATGCATACGCTTAATTAGCCTATAATGTTCTCACTGTTGGGACACCTGCCTCCTTTTGAGATAGAATGGGCGTTTTAGTTTATGACATAATTTTGTTTAAGATTATCTATGGGTTTCTATTGACTTGAATGACTCTTAGTCATCAAAATAACACACGATTTTAGTGTCTCGAAGAGTTCAGCTTCAGAAGTTCACTAACGGACCCAACGGTTCTGATGTAAATGTCAATCAGTTCTAAAAACTGGCGCACACGATCGATACAGCCAGCGTTCAGCTTCTGTTTCCACACAGTTTTGAACCGGTTTGAATTGTACGGAAACCGAAGATGAGCCACTACAGCCGGGTTTTATACCAGACAAGTGAAAGTAAACTAACTGACCATTGTGTGCAAGAGCCATTACAAGGCACTTGACAACTCCTAAAACAAATAACCTATCATTTGAAGTGCCATATACAGCGCTATTACCATTTATTATTAACACAGGCACGCAATCTAAAGTTTATTACATATAAAGGTATCAAGGCTTACGTCACGATCATTACGTAATTTTATCGATACGTCACAATACTGAAATATTCACGGAACCATCTATATTTAACTAGAAAAAAAAACAGAAAAAAACAGATTACTTATAATTTTTCCCTTTCACTCTGACATTTCGGCACTTCTCTAAATGTCGACCAATTCCGTCCTTCGGTTTCATGGCATTTAATAATTAAAAATATCAATGAAATGTTCGCTGGGATTGATTAAATTCTTTGTTTGAGCGTTTCGTAGTTTTATACGTTATTTAAATGTTGTCTGAACGTGTTGCAGCGTGTTTGATTTAACAAGGTTACAGTTAACATGGGGATAACATGAGCTCGCAAAATTGAGGGACAATGGTGTTATTGAAATGGGTATTGGTTTAATTAGATTTTATGAATACCCTGATGTCCGTTCTAGGGGTTCCAATTCTGATAATAATATGGATGGTAAACAGGACCTGGGAGAAAGAGGTTACCGCTGCTTAGTGAATAGATCACTAGACCAAGGGGTTTGGCGGCGCTTAGGACCAAAGCTGAAACGGCTCATGTGCATGATTTTTCGACGTGCCGGAAAATATCACACGCCCATGTTAAAATGTCTCCAAAATAATCTATTAAATTGAACCAACAAATCTATATAGCCATTTATATATAGCCAGTGCTTGAATTCTCAATGGAATAATTGAAAAAAGACCAAAGTGTCTTAAAACTATCCAAAATCTTCCACCATTAATCCTTCGCTTCCAAGACTCGATCCAAAGGTGAGTGGAAACCACAACAGTTGTACCTCAATAATCCACTTACAGTTCTGGCAACTTTGCTAATGATGCCGAATACATGGACGGTTTCCAATCAACAACTTGCATATGCAAATAGCCCAGCTTGCCCCCCGCTGGATTCTGCGTTATCCCATTTAGTTTCCATTTTGGAGCAACATCCGAGTCCCTAATTGCTCGCCCTGTATTAACGGTTGGAAGGGTTAAATTTATAGAGGATGGGATTGCGTTGTTGTTTGACTATGGTTTTTTGATTTGGCGAAATTTGGCTAAAAGTTTGCGATATATCCATTTCGTTTATGAATTGAGAGATAGAGATGTTCAGGAGGTCAGATTTATTGTTGTGGGTTTAATGTATGTTCGGGAGGGGCTCGTGGCTAAGTAATAACAGCCGCACGGGTCGATCGATCAGGTTACGCTACGTTTGCTCGGTCGGTCCGTGGAAGGGTCCATCTTTACATACCGAGACCCCTCCATGTCTCGGGAAGCACGTTAAGCTGTTGGTCTCGGCTGTCATTCATGGCTCTTTGAAAGTCGTTACGGGTCGTCAGAAGCCTGAAAGTGTTTCAACCAGATTAACCAACCAAAGGGCATCGTGTTACCCAGCAACTGGGTTGTGAAGGTCAGATATGCAGACGCTCCACGTAGAATAAAAATAAAAGACTGTAAGCCGATCCCAAAATAGTTGGGAAAAGGGTAAGCAGATTTGATGTGTTGCATATTATTGTTACTTATAATCTTTTATCAGGATAATCAGCTTGCTTTTACTATTCAATTTGATCATAATTGAGCAATGCCCTGTCTTATTGACGGTCAGAGTACGAATTTAATATTTCAAGATTTATCTCAAATTCTTCTTCTAATATAAAGTGTTCACAGTATCTCCTTTACAATTGAATCTTGTTAACTCGCTAATCTTTATTGGAGTCAGATTCGAGCTTTTCAATGCCATCTCAGCTTACGGCACTAAAAATTATCTTGCTCCCGCGATCTAATAAAATTAAGTGATAAAAAATAATTCTAAATACGATTACATTTCAAATCGGCGAAAACCTTACAACTGCTTACGCAACGATTTGATTTCCAATTCTTAGAATTACTTAATAAATCTCCTTAGTGACAAATCCTACAAACCGGGATTTCAATAAAGTATTCGAAGAAATTCTGTACAAAAGAAAATATTACTTTTCATCCAATTTCAATCTTGATCGCGCTATAATATCTATAAATTTTACAGCACTCTTGAAAAAGATAGCATCTTTGAACGAGACACCCAATTACCAGACCCCCTGGTACGAAATATAGCTCATGTCAATTACAACACTAATTTAGCATAGAAATTACGTTTGGCGCAATAACATTCAAGATATCAATATGTGACAGCGGTAATAAAGGCGCGATATACATCTGCCTGTATATACTGAGCCTGTATATATATACCAATAATATATTTACATTCATACATCTGGCCAATTTAGTTCTAAACTCCCCGGGGGTGTAATATATTATTCTGGGGGGAAAGGGGAGCACAATTGCCAATAAATATGCGTTACTTTGCAATAACATGCGATATGAATGGTTATTGTTAGTGGTTGTGGTTCCAAAGGTTTCAGGAACGAAAAATATGGGGTAGTTCCATGTTTGGGGTAGTATTAGCACCCTCTTCTTGCATTTTACAGCTGGGACTGCAAAGGATTGATTTGCGAGGATTTGATTGGTTTATCTTTCGGGTAAGGTGGTTGGTTGAAACTGTTTTGTGTTTGTTTTATTTTAGCGTTAGATTTGGGCCCTTTTTAACGTATATGGGTTTAGAAGAAGAGCATCAATCTTTTTAACTTTTAAAAGGTAAAAGGCTTCTAAAAAGGCTTCTACTGATTGTTTATCAAATGAAAGTGTTTCTACTTTCATAATGGCATGCTTTGCTTTTCAGGTAGGCTTTCCGTAACTTGTAAAAGATTCATTCGCCCTCGCCTGGTTTTGATTGCTCTGTTCTGCGATCGTATCAATCCAGTTACATTTTTTACTTTTCTTTGTATTAACAGAAGTCGAAAATGTTTTTTCGTTCTAATTTGCTATGGAACCACATATTTTTGTAGCGTTTTTTGACGAGTTTGATTTCAATTGGCACAAATTAATGATTATGATTTCAAAACACATAAAACTTAGAATCGTTTAAGAAAATAGCATCTCAATGAAGAGAAAGTTTCCCTCTGTCTTAACTACATAGTATACAGACCAATGAAGCAGCCCAAACTGAATATCTAACAACAAACAAATTTTAGCCAAAAAAGGCAACCAGTAATATGATAAGACACATACTCCTACTTTTTATTTGTCCCAAAACGCTTATGACAAAATTTTATTGCCTATTTCCAAATACTCCGCAAAAGGTCGCACCTACTCCAAACAAGGTTTGAAAACTACAGTTTTGCCCCAGTTCTGAGAAATATATATTCAACTGGAACCGAACCCGCGGAGCTTAGCGTGAAATATGTTCTTGCTAAGTTATCTATGTACAAATGATTTCTATTTTCTATTAATTTTCACAGTTCTCCGACTTCGTTCGTCGTGTTTTGAAAGGTTTTTGGCTTGTAAAAGGTGTGTACTTCTGATATTGTTTGGTTCATTAAAGTCGTCAAGCTTTTGAGTTGCCCCTATTCGTACAGCTTTTTACGAAGGGGAAGTTACGCAACATTAATAATTGTATAAAGCCAATAGTTGTGGTCCATTGAATGAGGCACAGAGTAGTTCCAGGATACTATGTATCGCGCGAAATGTTTTATATACTATAACTTGCGGCTTAGTTTACATGGTCTCGGAATTGGAACATTTGCTAGGAGACATCATGATATATAGTGACATGTATTAAACTCAAGATGTTAGTTTGTGTGGCTTTGAGCCGTGCCAGCGCATTTAGTTGCTAGATACTGTTTGCATTCAGCTCGACACTAAGGAAAATTTAATAGATGAAACTGATTTTGGTAAAGAAAATGTTGTTAATGATAAAAGGAAATAAAAAGATGCAGTTATGGATGAAGAAAATGAAAACGAATCCATTCTATCAACATAATCTCCCAAAAAAGAAGAAGATAACTTATTATGATGTTTTGACTAAAAGCTTATGAAAGGATGTTAATATACACCTAGACATTATCTTGTCAAGAACTCTGACAAGGAAAATTCCTTTATTAATTCATCAAGATTCTACCTACAAACAGACTGGAGTCATAAAAATAAAAATTCTAAGAAAACTCTTCTTAAGACACCTTCGTCAAACGAATTTACCCTCTCCTGAGATTTTTAACTGTACTGAAAATATCACACTTAATTACGACCTTTTCACGCGGACGTTTTAAAGCTTGCCTAAGTAATATTTAAGGGCTTCAAAATCCCTTCGCCTTCAGAGAGCGACGTTAATGTATTTTGGGAATACGGCTCGGTGGCGCGGATGGTGCAAGGAATTTTTTAATTGAACTCAATGTTTATCTTTTCCCGCATTCTTTTTGGGTAGTTTGATCCCAAATAATTATGGTTGAACGGTTTTGTTTCGTTACTTCGAAAGAGTCGAAGATTCCTGGAGGTTCTAATGGGACGGATTTCATCCATCGATTAATTGAATCGGAGTTTGTCTTCTTCCCCAGAACAGTATCATGTTTTCTTTATATATTATTGAAGAAAACACTTCAGATACTGTTCTTATTGCAAGACCTCTCAACTTCTATGTAATTTATGTAATTTATGTAATGGTTTTTCTAGGTAAGGCATGATTATTCTGAAAGTATCAGTACATAAAATGTATCTAGCCTAAAAAAATTCAACCGAACATTTCTATAGCCCTCTCCCGCTTCTTTTGACATTCTAATAAGCCTTTTTTCTCGTCCTTACAATTCGTAACCAGCTGATACAACATTTTCCTTTCCTCGATGAGCGTCGAAATACTTATATGGATAATAAAAGACTATTCGTGTAAAAAAACGCCTCCGACCGGGATGATTCACTGAGGGATGCGAGTGTGGGATAAAAAGAAGTAAATGGACCGACCATTAGTTCCCATCCCTTTCCGTGGGTTTTCTTTAGTTTCATTTTATACTGGATCGCGACCTCGGTTGATGTTTGGTCTACTTTTGGATCGTATACAGCAAATGTTTGTTTTGAGTTAAATGTCTTCGTTTAGGTACTACTGATGGAGGGGTCGATCAACTACTAGTTTGTGCTTGATAAATATTAACGATTAAAATCACAATAGTTTTGGGTGTTTAAATATGGGAAATAAATTATGATAGTTACGAGAAAATATACTGAGATGTTACTAGCAATCTTGTTAATGATGGAAGTTCTAGGTTCAATTTTAAAAACCATATATTTTGTTCGAGGTATATTTAAAAAATTTGTCGAAAAAGGGTAAATAGGAGCTTTTCAGTAAATTTCTTTTATGTTATCTATGTTGGGACTGGACACAGAAACCATCTTGACAGTTTCATTCAATGTTAAGAATTTCTTTTTCCCCAGTAAGCAATTCTGTTCTTCCTACAACTTGATTAATTAACTTGTTAATGTTTTTTTTTTGGGTTCTAGCTATTCCTTTTTGTGTAGCTTGAAGGATAAATGAAGGGATCGGATAAAATAGTACAAATGTTTTCTTTCTGGAAACAAAATTTTGTTGGGTTACTCCAAACGTAGATTAACGTATTATCTGCATGAGGGTAGTTCTTTGTTTGTTGTGGTTTAAATAATAATATCAAAATACTTAAATTAAAAAAAAAAGCTTAAAAAAGTGCACATTTAGCCGACAGTATTAAGATTTTCCATACGATGGTTTATTGCCTTAATAAGACTGATCACCATCGCCCTAGCCTTTTCCCAACTATGTTGGGGTCGACTTCCAGTCTAACTGGATGCAGCTGAATACCAGTATTTTACATGGAGCAAGTGCCTATCTGACCTCCACAACCCAGTTACTAGGTAATACGATACCCCTTGGTAAGACTGGTTGTCAGCCTTTCCGGCTTCTGACTTCCCGTAACGATTGTCAAAAATCCACGAATGACAGCCGGGACCAACGGCTTAACGTACTTTCCGACTTTCCGAGGTACGGAGGGGTCACGGTATGTGAAGATGGTCACCTATACTGATCTATATATTATTTATTAAACTAATTTAACGAATCAAGTAGCCAACAATCACCATACCAAAAATAACAATAGTGCAATCCTATCAAATTCCCAAGAAGCCCACATCTATACAAATTCGATAAGCCAACCCCTTACCTATAACTTTCAATAAAACCCTACTTGGGCCGCTTGCTTTGTCAAGCACGTTCGAGCACGCTACGTCTTCGCAAAAAGTACATGCGCCGTGTTATCGTCTTTTATCTCATAAAGTGTCACGTTTCGTTGTACTAGTATAGAATACTAGCGCTTTTACTGGCTTGAGTCATAAGCGGTAGCGGGCAGCGGGACTTTTTATGTCTTATCGTGTATAAGTAAGTTCCTCTTCGTCTTTCACTTGAGTTTTTTCGTTTAAAAGGAGAAGTGACACTAGTCTAGTAAGGAGGAGTTGGCACTAATTCAGGGTAGGCCGCGAAATTCAAATTCAAATTTATTAATTGTACACTTAAGTGTAATGTACGTGATGGTATAAAATAAAAAAAATATTTTGCGTTATTATTTCTTTTCAAACAAAACTTAAATTGATAGAGATAATTATACAAGAAGCAATGTACTAATGTAGAGTATATTAAAAATGCTAAAGCTTGAAAACTAAAGAACCTAGTTGTCAGACTTTCGGGCTTCCGACTACCTGTAACGACTGTCAAAGATTCACGAATGACAGTCGGGACCAACGGCTTAACGTGCTTTCCGAGGCACGGAGGGGTGTCGGTATGTAAAGATGGTCACCCATACACAGACCAACCGCGGCAAGCGATGCTTTACCTGATCGATCGACCTGTGCGGCTGTTATTATTTAGCCACGGGCCCCTCTTTGAGAACACATAAATGTCTTGAAATAACTTACGTTCATTATTTTGACAACAATTTACAATATGCCTTTGAATTTAATGATATCACCTAAATAAAATCAAAGCCTTTACGACTTAGAATTTGTGCTTAATATAGTCTTCCAGTATGTTGAACTTTCAAGATAAATAAATAGGTTATGTATGATAATTAAGTGTCAAAGGGTCACCTCATTAACCGGTCTCATTATCAGTAATATATTAACTGTTTGACGCCAGGACATTATTCATTAAGCGTGATTTATAACATATATTTTTAACAAATTGGTGTGTTCCTGTGTATGTGTCAAAGTTCAATTATGAATAGGTAATGTTAAAATCGTTGACCGGTCTTCTACATATTTTGACTTTCATAATTTATTTATGAGCCATTCCAAAAACCTCTGATACCTAAAAAGTCATAATTTATTTATTATTTTTGTTTGATTAGCAAAAATATGTATTTTCTGAAACTCACATGGTTGCTACCACCTGGTGACTAATATATAATCAAAAGGAACATAATTTTTAGGGTTGCGTACCCAAAGGGCGCCAACGGGACCCTATTACGAAGGCTCCGCTGTCCATCTGTCTGTCTGTCAAAGAGCATCTCTTAAACCGTATTAAGTAGACACTTGAAATTTTCACAGAGTGTGTACTACTCATCATCATCATAATCTGCCTAGCCTTTTCCCAACTATGTTGGGGTCGGCTTCCAGTCTAACCGGATGCAGCTGAATACCAGTATTTTACACGGAGCGACTGCCTATCTGACCTCCACAACCCAGTTACTGGGTAATACGATACCCCTTGTAAGAGTGTGTACTACTATGGCCACTATGATTACAAAATATAAAATCAAAATCAAAATATTTTATTTTACAAGCTTACATAAGCACTTATGAAACGTCAGAAACGTCGGCTTCTGACGTTTCATAAGTGCCCATGTAGGCTTATGTGAAATACGACCAAATGGATTGGCGTTTCCTACGGAGAAGAGCCGGCAAGAAAATCCACGGTTACTCTTTTTTTACTCCTAATAAAAATGGGGGCGTATTAAAAGAAGCGTGATTTTTTAATATGTAGTGTTAAAATTGTACGGTGGTACGGAACCATTCGTGTGCAAGTCCGACTCGCATTTGGCCGGTTTTATTGATATGTTCAAAGTTAAAATTATTACGTAATTAGTATTGCTAAGGTGGAAGAGCACGCAGGAAGCAACTGAGTGGATTGTAAGAGTCAAGTAAATTGGATTAATTAATGATCCTTGAATACGGTGGTTGAGTGAGTGAGCTGTTACATTTGTACATCATTAGACTTAGTACGTGTGGGGGTGCGTGTGTGTGTGTTACTGTGTGGCATGTGCGTGGGAGCCCTGTGGGAGCCCCACACACATGCCTGTAACTTGCACAAAAGTATGTAAGTAGCTGGCATACCAATATGGTATTCGCCAATCAGAAGTTTTTATGGCACACGGCATGCAAGCTGATTGGTGAATACCATAATGACACCACAGTGACTGGCATGTGTATCCTTAAATTACAACGGCCATTTGAGACACGTGTTAGTTTTTAATGAAGAATACTTCATTAAAGACTAACACGTGTCTCAAATTTTAATACCAGTTTTTTACATGGAGTGACTGCCTACCAGACAGAGATAGACAGGTCGCTATGGCGCTCATTAGGGGAGGCCTATGTCCAGCAGTGGAATGCTATAGGCTGATGATGATGATGACTGCCTATCTGACCTCCACAACCTAGTTACTGGGTAATACAATACCCCTTGGTAAAACTGGTTGTCAGCCTTTCGGGCTTCTAACTACCCGTAACGACTGTCAAAGATCCACGAATGAAAGCCGGGACCAAAGGCTTAACGTGCTTTCCGAGGCACGGAGGGGTCTCGGAATGTAAAGATGGTCACCCATCCACAGACCAACCAGGGCAAGCTTAGCTTAACCTGATCTATCGACCTGTGCGACTGTTATTATTTAGCCACGGGCCCCTCCTGAACATATACTATAAGTACCCATATTTGGTGACCCCGGTTACATTTCTCTGAAACTGAATTAAAAAGCCAAAACTAAAATTGACAAAAGCTCCTAACTTGTACCACTTCATTAATGTGTCTCTTAGAGTGAAAATTTTGCGGAAAATGATAAATAACGGTACTGACGGCCGCCGAATTTTGATGGGGCACCCTTTTGTATCGTATCTTGTTTCAGAGTGGGCTTATCCGTTCTTCGTATAATAGTGTGGACATTTGCCTTGTTATCTGAGACGCCGCGCGCCGTCGGACCGATATCATGGCTAATGGATTTAATGGCGAGAAGACTTGATAGCTGATAAATTTTACATAAGTTTGGGTTTGATACGTTCGGTCTTTGTTTTACTCTATTATAAGAAGGAACACGGTGAGGGTGCGGAGGGGTGTATTTGTTGATTCCTATTTTTCGTTTATTTTGTTTGACTTACTGAATTCGACGGCTCATCTTTCATGTCACGTGTGTTTTACCTGACGTTACCCTGTATTAGACATTTTAATATTCTGTCTTCTAAAAGCGAAAATTGTGAGGTGTAATATTTTCTTCGACCTTTCTTTGCCTTTATGACTTGACGTAAGTGAACCGGTTCTATTATCAATTTCTGGTTTACGATAATTTGGTCCCCCTATTGAGTTACCCGTTCTTAAAAGCTGTAATAAAATTATATTTTAATCAAATACTCATTTTAATTCCACTAAAATGATAACACGACATTTTCTTTGACCAAATACCAGTTTATTACAGAAATATTTGTGGAATGCAAATTAATTAATTCGAACTCTCCAATCATCTGATTTACATGCCAAAGCAATGTTATCAAACGTATGTACCTACTTAACTATCTGTAACTTCGAATGACGATATTATAGAGTTTTAGAATGTATTGCTGGTTATAAACATGTTTATATTGATCGACTCACATCGTAATCAGACGTTGTCAGAAATGGTTTCCGTTTATGGTTTTTCAATGATTGGGTATATTATAATATATATTATAATTTCGAGTTCATAAGCAAATTTGCATCTAGTTGGATTTGAAAGTTAAAGTTTAAGGTTCTCGCAGACAGCAGCTTAGCCATTCTGGTTCTTCACTTGTTTCTTTTTCACTTGTTTGTTTTTCAAACACAAAATTCAACTTTGAATAGTGAGATAAAATATTTTCATCATGCTGTGTACAAAGTTACATTAAATGTTTTTCAGCCATTTTAAATACAGTTGGGTAAATAATGGCTACAAAAAAATAACTCTGCTTGTGTGTGTGTACAAAATTGTTTTGCGTACCCTGCTCTGAGAAATAAAAAGCAATGGCTGCGTCAGTCACAAAGACAGATTAACTGTCGCATTTATTTCTTTGTCTTGCTATTTTTCATTCATCAAACTAAATACAGAACTGAAGAGTTAATATAAAACCATTTTCTGTTTTTGTCTTTGAAATAATGTCGACTTTAATAAGCTTTTGTAATTACTTCAGGATCCCTCGTTTTTGTTTACCTAAACTTGAAAGTTCATTGCACTCATCATTAGTGTTTAATTTAATATAATAAAATTAATATAATCTAAATTAATTTTTATTTATTTTATTTTTCCATTTATTTAATTTTTTTTTTGTTTTAAGTGTAATTATTGCTTTTGACATTGTATGGCTAATAATTGTATGAGTCTATTTTATTTGATTGATGAATAAATAATAATAACCGGTTGAATGCCGGAATTACAGAAACAATTGAAAACCCATTGTGTCTCGCGTGTTTATACGTTCCGGCCTAACCACCGGTAGCTTGGACCCTGCTCCCGACACCGGCGGATCACTATTTTTTTAAATGTTTTTTATACTTATTTTATATTTTAAGAAATATTTAAAGATGTTATTAGGTGAGCAAATAGATAAATAAACGAGAATAATAATTATAAACAACTGTTAAAAACCAGCGTGCGTGTATGACCAGATGTATGAAACAAAGCAAAAGGAGTATGTAAGGATCATAACAGGTACGTTCTGTAATTTCTGCCTAACCCCGTGGGAAGGGTGCGTGAGTTTATGACTTTGTGCAATCTTACCTTTTAACTATACATTTTGTTCCATTCATTTTGTCGACGAACTGAACGCAAATGTTTAGAGCAGTTGAATTTTTGTATACAGGTTGGTATCGACGCGCAAAATGTAACCATGAATTTAGTACATGATTCTAGACCACCTAACGTAGAATTTTTCGCCAGTTACCTTTAAGAAAAAAGTCTACCGTTTGATACAAAAGTGCAATACCTACTCGATCAAAATGTATGGAACAGCATTTTTTTTAATAACCGACGAAAAAAATTATCGCTGGCTGTCAATTGGACACCCTGCGTTAAATTATTGGTAACAGGTTACGCGGCAATGTTCCTGCTATCCTGGTTTGTCAGTAAATTGAACTATTTTTTTATTTTATTTATTTATTTGCATTTGAGCTATTGGGCCATGAAAGACCTAATGAAGGGTGATCTTCCCATGTCCCTTAAGAGAAGACTCATTGACGTGTGCATACTTCCCATCCTCACATATATGGTGCTCAAACATGGTCTTTGACAAATCAGCAGAGGTCCACGCTCGAGGTTTGCCAGAGGGCTATGGAACGGAGTATTCTGGGTATCAAACTAACAGATCGAGTTAGGAATACGATCATCCGTTCCATCACAAAGATAACTGATGTCACTTGGAAAGCTGCCACGCTAAAATGGAACTGGGCTGGACACATCTGCCGCATGTCAGACGGACAATGGGCCAAACTTAAGACCCAATGGGTCCCACTTAATGTCAAACGACATCGTGGCAGGCCCAGACGGAGATGACGGGATGAGCTGGACTCATTCAACAAGAACTGGTCCTTAACAGCTTTGAACAGAGAGAAGTGGAAAGAGAGTAGGGAGGCCTTTGCCCTGCAGTGGGACATCACAGGCTAATAATAATTATTTATTTGCACAATTTATTACCTTAAGTATAATGTTGACATTACACTAAATAAGGCCGCCAGTAACAGTCACAATACCCCCTGTACTAGTTGATACTGTATTACAGTAGGGTATTATTCCGCATTCCTGTGACCCGTAGCGATAATATAGGCTCCATAGGAAAATAAACTTAAACAAATGAAAAACTTAAACTAATTTTGAAATGAAGTTGATACACAACACTAACACTGTTTTGGCTTCTCGTGATTGTGAGAGTGTATTTGATTTTATGTACCTATGTATGTATGGAATTCGCTATTTCAGAATCTTAAATGTGTCTTCAGTGCGTTTATAATTTAAGCAGAGTAAATGTTTTCGCACAACCTTTTTAAATATGTGTGAATTAAAATTTCCGAAAACCTAGAGTTACAATAAATTTATTATCTATTACTACTATCATCTCACATTTTAAGCACATTGGTCCAATTATATTATTCAGCCTTACAAAATATTTCCCTCTAGATTTTTTTTATTAAATATCTTATGCCATCCCACGGCATGTCACTCCTCAAAGGGCGACTTACGGCGTCCCATAGACTAATCTGACCGTTATCTCCAGAGGTCTACAACAGGCCCTCTGACGGAGAGGGCATTATCAGCGTCCCTCCGGGCCTCCATTCAGAATGGAGGGCTCTAAGGCACTTTCATTGCTTTGTCCATTATGAAAATTTTCTCCCCCGTTAATATTTTTTATGAAGTTGCGTAGGAACGGAATATTTTTATGAAGAAAGTGTTGGATTACTTAATTAAGGTATTGAGATATCAGGTCGCGTTTTTTGTGGTGTTTTCTTAGACTTTCTGCGTTGTTTGGAAACTCAGGGCTTTCATTTAGGAGGTGTTTCTTGGTTTTGTTGCTTGATATTTATTAATTTTGAAATAAAAGCGAATGATAAAGTTCATAGACACGTATCTGGTTTGAGCTTGATGACTTTTCTGGTAACAACATTTTTTTTCCAATTGAAAGGTAAGGAAATATTAAATACAATAATAATACTCGTGTAATAGTGTCCACAGGGAATAAGGAATTAGCCGTCCCCTGTGAACAAAAGGACAATTACTCAACGGAACCCTCAGGATTCCTAGTTATTAACCCACAAACGAAAGGCTATAATATACATAATCGTATCAAATTAAAAGCGGTGCGGGTAAGGCTACCACACTTCGCCCCTTTAATTATACGCATTGACCTGCTAGCTCTGTGAATAAGGTTGAGTTTTGCAAAAAAGAGTTGAAAACACGGGGGCGCCACTGTTGCTAATTTTATTCGGATAGTGTATGGAATCGGATATGGAACCGCTATAATTATTGTAAAGTTTAAAAATTACCTTACCTACTGTGACATTATGGATCGCTAGTAATATTTGAAACCTATTAAAGAATGTAATGTCAGAACATGCGTTTTTCTGAATAAAGTATTACAGCTTAGGTACTCCCTAAGTCGACATCGTCTGATGACGTCCGATGACGTCCGATAACTAGGTGGACGCACTCACTTTCTTTTACATATTATGTTTAGTTCGATCGGCCGATTTTTGGCGATAACGCACGAGCACAGCTCGGCCGATGACAGATTAGGTTTATACCTCGCGTTAGAAAGAAAATATAGGGTAATATAGGAAAAACTAACCTAGTTGTAACTAGTCCCAAATTAAACTTATAATTAACTCCAGTCCAACTAGAATTCTCACAGAATTCCTAGAAGTAATTTCCTCACAAATACATACCTACATATTATGTATCAAATTAAAAAGCCGGGCGAATAGGGCTGGCACACTCGGCCGCTGTAATTACACGCATTGACCTGCCGCCGCCTCTTTGCGCCAAGTTCTTGACACCCTTACTTCGCACTTTTGTGAGTGTTCTGTTCAGCTATAATAAGGCTGGCCGGAATCACGCCCTGTGTTGCATTAAAAAAAAGTGTAGTGACGTAGTTTTGACGATGTTCTGTTTTTGAATTGAGAATGTCAGTTGGAAGTCATTTTATTTTTATTTGTTTAGAGAATGCATTAGTGGGTTCCGATTGTGCAATGTTATGTATTCTAGTGGTTTTATTATATTTTGGTGTTCTCAATAACATTGTTATCATAGATCGAAAAAATAAAAGAAACAAATTAGTTAAATAGAATGGGGTTTAGGTAGAAAATGACCAATACCTTCGACGATAATATTACGATCCAATAAAAACATTAGCTAATAAAAAAGTCCCGAGCGGAATTTATGACTTATTTAAATCATTTTCAATACCAAAATACCCATACAAAATAAACAAGGCTATTAAAAAGTTCTACTAAAACATAAAATCCTAAAATAAATACCAAAGCAAAATTAATTCAGTATCAGTCCGTGAAAACAATATAAATTTTATTCAACACACGAGCACACGAAATTAAACAAAGTTTAGCGGTATTAGCATTGTTCTCGCTCCGCAAAGTCGGTTAATTAAACAATAACAATTTCAGTACCTACTGTTATTGACTTTTTAAATTCAAACACCGTATCGTGAATGAGCGGATTCTTGAAGTTTAAAAAGACCCTTTTACGGGTTCGTGTAATTTGTGAGAATTATTGGGTCATGTTCAATTATGGAAGGAAGAATTTAGGATTGTTTGCTTTTCAAACACACACCAGTTTTTCAACAGAACTCACACTTATTTTTTTATCGTGTAAGCTGAGCTATGAATACACCGGAAAATCCTTTGCTAAACGGACCTCCAAACGCGCGGAATCAAAACGATTTGTGATTTTTTTTTAATGTTTGAATGTGGAATGTTTTGTTTTTATTTTAGCTGAAAAAAAACCGCCCAGTATGTTTTAGATAAAAACTTTGATGAATCTTCTTGCTAGCCAGCCTTTTGCAAATAAAATTATTAATTTATTCATTATAACGCCATCTTTGTTTCACTTAAAAACTTGTTTATTTGCTTGTTTAACTTCTTAATTATTTTTAAAACCGTTTTATCTGGCTTGATACTCGTAACTTACCTATTAGTTGATTCTTGTGATCGGGTATTTATGTTCTGTGGTTGTGATTGGATTTCCCCACAGTCTTTAGTCCGATTGAGCTTTTAAACGGCTTTGTAAATAATAATAAGTATTGGGCATTTCAGATCTACAATATTATTTGCCCTTTCTCTGATTTATTTCACAAAAAACCCATTATAATTTCCTCTCAATTAAACATGCAGGTAGTTAAATTAATTTAATGCCGTTTTCTGTCATCCGCATAAATATTCATTACGATGCGACACATATTAATTAAATATCTTAATATTAAGATCATTTTAAATGCTGGCAGTTATTTACAAGTCTAACACACCCGCGGTCGAAAAGATAAATCTTTAAACGTGATTGATTTTAAACAAAGTACCCAATTAATTATGGTCGAAGAGCATGATTTGCTAATTGCTTCATTATAGGATAGCCAATAGGAGTCCAATATAGGAGGCCCATTATACGAGGCCAATATTTTCGTCAATATCACATATATATATACCTAGTTTTGTTAATAATAAATTCTCTTAATTAATTCACGCCTGTATATCCCCGATGAGCAGAGGTATATATGTTACGGCTAATGACCGAAGTGCGGCTACACCTAGTTTTAACCAAACCTAACCTCGGGGTGCCCTTCGCTCGCTTTTGCATCCTACGTCGACGGTGCATCGCTTCGCGGGGCTCCTATTTCTGTGTAAGGGGTTTAAAGGAACCTAACCAAACCGAACCTCGAGGTGCCCTTCGCTCGCTCTTGCATCCTATGTCGCCTCCCGAAATACACACGAACGGCATGTGGCCGGCTAAAACTAGGTTTAGCCGCACTTCGGCCGGCTAATACTAGGTGTAGCCGCACTTCGGGTATTAGCCGTGACATATATACCTTTAAAGTACACTCATATGTCGCCACTTAAGTTTATGGGGCTTACATGACCTAAAGCCCGCGCTTTAGGTCATGTAAGCTTCTCTTTCTTTTCTATGCAGTCCGACAGTGACCGCTCACTGTCGGACTGCATAGAAAAGAAAGAGAAGCGAGATGACAGAACGCTGGTGATGACAGAATTTATTGCAAAATATGAAGCAATTATTTAATTACAAAAAATCTATTACATGGACTAAAAAATTAAAACACTAGTGTTTTAGTATGTTGCTTGTAGAATAATCTGACAAAAAGTCAGAATGATTGTATGTATATTAATATGGTTTTTATTGTAAAAAGAAAGTTTTTAGAGGTATCTTCATGATTTTTTTTCTATCGTATCAAATTAGTTGTATTATGTTTTCAACACACTAACTACCTAGCATATATCCTGAAGAATATGATATATTTTTCTGATTTTGTTAACTGTAGTCGATCATATACTTTTATTGTTTCTAAAACTTGCGTTTTTTTTTGCGTTTAGGTCCTGTAAGCCCCATAAGTGTCATGTAATAGGTCCCGAGCCTATTGCCATCAATAGAGCATAAATCCATACTCCGGCCTGCATATATGATATTCCAGATGGATAAAAAAAATCCAATAACACTTTGTCCGACCCGGGAATCGAGGACCTTTTGTAATAATTGATCTAATTTTTATTTTTTGTGTTTCAGGAACTTACTGAAAACGTTGAACATAAAGGATGTAAGTAAACCTCCATTTCATAAGTACAAAAGTTTTTTCTAAAAATAAAGGAAACCTAAATTGAAATACTTCCTCCAACCAAACGCATAATGCTTACCTTTTTTAACCAACCATCCGATTGACCAGACCAAGTAATAGAAATTAGTTCAGGTGGACCCCGCTCATCCGCTTCACCGGTCAACCGTTCAATTGAATGAATCGAACGAATCGTTCCCTCGATCGGGCACGCGAATTCGATAGTTAACGACAACATTCCATTTTACAGTTGGTCAACCTTGCTTTGGATTAAGCGGTCCTAATTTAGAGCTTATTTCTTTTACGATAAGGTCCGGAATTTTTCGGGTTATTCTTGCGAAGGTAAAGTTAAAATTGTTTCCGAAGGGAGTTTTGTGATGACTAAAGAATTGATTAGTCACAATGTTTTATTACTTTATTGGAAAATTCCAATTGTTTTTCGGTCTTTTTAAGGGAAAGTTGCTTGTTGGGTGGTAAATACTTGTTATTTTTTCGTCCGTCGCCCAATCCCCTGCAGAGGGGAACCGACCAATTTTATACATTCCACAATATGGCTTTTCTCAAATTCCTTTTTATTATGTAGGCGTTTTTGCCCTGTAGACGTAGGGAAAGTAACCGCGATAATCAATAACCTTTAGGGAGCTTAACATATGGAATGTGCTTGATTTCCTTGCCAGTGTAAATCTTTGCCTTCATCTATCTTAGGGTAAAAGTTACCCTGAAATGAAAACTATCGCGATTCTCACATTTTTTACAAGAGCGATAGGTATATTGTTACGTAGGTATACCTTCTAGTGAATGATTGGGTAAGTATTTAGCTTGAACAGGGGTTGTTTACATTTTCATCACATACTTTTGGAACAGTCAGTACAATGACAGGGTTGAAAGGATCATACACTTAAAAATGCGCTCGAAATCGAATTTTGTTCATCATACAAACTGACACTGACCTGTAAATTGCAAAAACGTAAGAAAATTAGATTTTCGCGGGAAACTCTGGCACTTACCCTTGACAGCATAGGTTTACGATTCGCCCAGTTTAGATTCTTAACTTTTGTACTATTTCTTTATCTATACCTACCTATAAGAGTCGAAGTGTCATTCGTGTCATAGCCTAGGGGACCTAAAGGTAACTCCATGAAGGTTGAATCTCAGCAGCATTTGCATATAAATTGTATGGTCAGACAACAAGACTGATGCCTTCGTAATTGAGATTTTGAGTACTATTTAGCATTATTTTTATAAACATGGCATTTAAATTAAAAAGTTTGATGAATCACGTATCAAGTATCTCCAAGCTTTAATAAAATAGCACACAATTTTTTGGAGAAGCGTTATGTATTTTTAAATCAACCCGAGTTTTACTGAAGTATCATGCTGAAGTGGCAATGGTGAGGCCATAATTATTAGCCACAGAACCGATGACCTTTTGGTATAGACGTTCGCGTATTTTAAAACTATGGCCGATCGCCCACGACGCGGCGTCGTCGGTACTAAAAGTAACGTGTTACAAACACAAATCACCATTGAGTTAGGATGTCTCAGTATTTCTCTGGTATTTCAATGGCGGTTATTCTAGCTACTCATTCGTGATTTGTGTAGCATCGTAGACGTAGTAGCCTTAGGAGGAACTCTTAGGCCACCTGGATTAACACTACTACTAATACTTTGTTTTGAATGGAGTTCTCGATATAACAGTGGCCAGATCCCGGATTAGGCACATTTAGACAGGTGGCGATGTCTTTTGGCATGTCGCTTAATTTATTTTTGCCTATAACTTACCTTGTGCATTTTCCGTTTTGATAGTTGCGAAAAAAATCTCGGCGTGCCCACTCCACTCGGCTGTAAATCTTGGTAGACTTTGACAATTCTTAGAAATTCTCCACTTGTAACGAATTTCCTCTCCTTATTTGTTTTTGTATTGGGCAGATTTATGGCTTGAAGATCGGTGTCAGTTTCGACATCTTTCTTCTTTATCTTTTTTCTTTCTTCTTTGCTTCTTTTTATGTTAGCCAGTTCTATTCCTCTGCAGGCACCGCTGATCCCAATAATTAAAGCAACCTGTAAAACAAAAAATAAGTGTGTCAAAACTGTATTTTGGTTGGTACCTCTACCTACCAATTTAGTTTCCTAAAAATAATAGAAAAACGTTTACAAATTTAATGTTAATTACCTTTGCTGCCAAGTATTTTTAATTTGGTGCCATATTTACGAAATTCTCGATAACTTTCCTCGTGTAAACTTTGGATTTCTTAGCCTTGTAGCCGGTAGATAATTTCTTGAGAAAAGCCGTCAAATTTCTTTATATTGACATAATGTCTTATCTGTTTAGTTGTTCGTAATATTGAATATGTGCTCCAAAGGGTTGAACATTGATATTTTTTGGAAAGTTCATCAAAATACGTAATAAAAACTCCTTCCTTAAGCGAATCCGCTCTTTTTTCCGTCCTCCACTTCATAAACTTTTCGTAAGTATTTAAATAAATGCTTTGTGACCTTGACGGCAATAGATTGAAAATTATTTCTTTTCCTTTCTCTTACATTTGTAAATTAGGGTCTCCAGTCTCACTAGATGATGACATTTTCACTGTTGTAAAATAAATTACGGTCACCAATTCAATTTGCAATTAGAGAAAAAATCTAAAGATTTCGCGCCGTCTTTTTTTTTTTAATTTCTTCTGTGCCGTAACGCAATGCACGCATTTTACCGAAGAGAACGCCGCTTTTAGTTCCATTTTCAAAAATAAAATGTTCTTCTTTTTTTTAGGAAACAGTATCAAGTCGAGTCTTTATTCATCATTATTCTACTTATGAGTAAAGAACTTCTTCATTTCTGTAAGCTCGTTGGTAACAGACAAAAATAAAACTTTTTCCCTTAGAGGAATATATGGTATTTTTTTTTCCTCGCTCTGGTACGCTACAATGACGGTATTTTTGAGCAAAAGGAGTGCAAAAATAAATTTAGTTAATTGTAGGTATACCTACATACTAAATACCAACTAGTTTTGAGAATACTTAACCTAGTTTATGGTATTCCTAACTTACTTAAGTAGCGGTAGTTTAAAACGATTTAGTATTAAAGAAAGAAACTACTTAACGAAATCCTTTTTGATTGAGCAAAATCCAACTTTAGATAAAGTACAGATATGTAAGTTTTAATCACTATTTTTGTTTGCTACTTGGGACAAGTGTAAATGAAACCTGACACTTAACCGTACCCATCCCCAAGCCTATCTCACTTACCCAATTTACATCAAAGCACGTAATATCAGTGCCCGTCACTATCTCCTAACGAAAATTGCGATCCAACGTCACTCCGAAGACAAAGTGCCTCAAAGGACACAATTTTAGCGTCAAAATAAATTTACCCTTGGAAAGGGGTAATTCCATATTTTCTGGAGAATAAAACTAATTCCCATCTCGTTCTAAAAGCTATCGCACTTAGTGAGACTTTGGCATTTAACAAGGTTTGTAATTGATGGGCTGTGGAAGTGGATTTATAAACTGCTCAGATGAGGTTCTGGTGATTGATGCTGATTTTGTTTATTTACTAGTGACTCATCTCTGCTTTCCGCGGTCTTATGACTTGAGTAAACAACATGCCGAAGTTTAACCCCTCAAGCGTCCACTGTACACCAAGTGTACATAAGAGACTGTGCTCGAAATGTCAACGGTACATCAAGTGTACACAACTATTGTCATTGTGAAAACAATGATTTACTGCGTCCATTCAACTACATACTTGGACACGTGAGGTGGGTCGACAGGTACACGGGCAAACCTGTGAGAGGTTAATATGCATGTTTTATAAGTAAACGTTCCAGAACAATTTCTCTAAATAATTGTGAAAACCGCATCAAAATCTACTGTGTAGTTTAAAATAACTAACAGAACGATTATTACATTATAAGACATGTGACATCCACCAACCAACCCGTACTATGCTAGTGTAGTGGACTACAGCCCACTCCCTCTCACAGAGAGGAGGCCCGTGTCCCAGCAGTGGGAACATTATAGGCTTTTTATGCTAAGTGGTCATGAAACTGTACTGAAATGAAAAGCTACTTTATTTTATACTAGCAGCGCCCCGCGATTTAACCCACATAAGTGACGATCCCGTGGGAATATCGGGATAAAAACGATCCTATGTCTTTTTACGGGACTCAAACTATCTCTATACCAAATTTCATCTAAATCGGTTCAGCGGTTTAAGTATACAGGTAACAGACAGACAGACTTTCGCATTTATAATATTAGTATGGATTATACTATGTATTTAGAGAATTAGTTTAGTCTCACCGGAAAGTTAAACAAGCCTCTATAAATAGAAACAATAAACTGGGAAAAAAAAACATCCATTTCTAAAATTAAACAATATACCATTTTCTCCACTTTAGAATTCACGTCATAAACAAGTGAAGGGTTCAACTTAAAACCGGGTTGATCTTGTTTGGGTTTAGTTCTATTTTTGTAAAAAATTTTCAAGTCGTTGTTACAAATGAAGGAAACCGTTTACGTAACCTATACCCATTTGTGAGGTCTTTTCGTGTAATTTTATAGGTTACCTCTGCTGAAGCTTTCGGGGAATGCAGGCGAGATGTTACGTATCCACAAAAAAAAAACACAACAGCACAAATGTGAAAATATCAGATATATCCGAAAAGATACCTCCTTGTTTGTATTTACGACCATCACATTAGACCATCTCGGAAAAAATGTAGACGCTACTTACAAGTTTGTAGGAAAAATGACCCAAATATATCCCAAGATTCCCGAATGGAGGTCAAAAGGATGGATGCTCATAATCCACATGATCGAACCTTTGCACTCGGATACGTAAACACACATATTTTTATAGGAATCATGGATTAACTGTGGTATGATTTGGAAGGGGCAACTAGCTTCATATTTGTGAGGACCCACCCCATGACAATTCAAAAGTGCTTGTAATTGCACATGGTTAAATTCAAGTAAATATTTTAAGTTTGAGGTTGATCAATAAAATAATACTTCTTCGTTCATTTAGACAGTGGTCGCGAGCGCTATCTGTGCATGAGCTCCCATTTCCGGTCGAGCAAAGTTTCATTGGTTTTTTTCCATCAGGATTTTCACAATACATACCCGCAGTCTAGATCCGTACCCGGTTGATGGCAATCGGCCCTCTTCCTGCCACACACACACAGGACTTACAGAAAATAAGTTTAAATACTAAAACCCGACTACTAATTTTGTTCTGACTTTGACCGCCATCTTGGACCAAAATGCAGCAAACTAATAAAAAAGTTAATGCTAGACCTAACCAAATTTCTTAAAAAAAAACGATTTCGTGGTTCAGTATGACAGTCTACCTAAGGAGATTTCGATACGTTATCAGTAACTTGTGGACACTCCATGTTAGGCAATTCCTTCGCCACCTTTTACAACACCTTTTAAAACAAAGGCTGTGTTCTATTTTAGTCGGATTGTATCACAATTTATCACTCAAACCAAAGTAAGGGCGCCATGACACTGTCCATTACGGAATTGTCCACTCAAATTAAATGCTTTGCTTATCATCCTTAACATTAGATTTAATTACATAATGTATTGTATGCTTTTAAGAATATACATACTAATGATTAAAATGCCGTAAAACTAGTTGTTAATTTTAAATGAATAGGAAACTAGGTCAATATTAATACTTGCTAGTTTTTGTTGGAAAATTTTTATGGCGGAACATATGACTGTAGAACTATCATATGTATATGTAACTTTTGCTTTTGCTTTTTCCGTATTTGACATAATTTAGGTGAAATACACAATTTCAAACGAAAAGTTTTTTTTACTATTTTTGAAATTTGTATCCCAAAATCCCAACTGTTGAAGCAGTGGATGAGTGTTCATGCGATGGGCACTCAGCCCAAAAAAAATAATTAAATTAGATATTACGAATAAACTGTAATAAATATATTTGATTACATTTGATTGAATTATAGAAAATCAGAATCAATTAACTTCGCATAAACTTTGCGTAGGCTGAGTTAAAAGGCCTACCAGGAGGAGAGGTGGGACCATCTAGCTGGGGGGGCGTCGCAAACTACGCGTTCCGATACGCGGTCTCTAATATCGAACATTAATTCGACATTGCCATTTATATCGAAAATATATCACTATCCAATATTAGCCTAGATTTTTGTCAATGAGCGATTTCGTGTACATTTGAAGGTCAAGCGAAACATGATTTACAGCTTAGCTTATCCCTAATCAGTACTAGTGAAAGCTCAAATCCCCTAATACGTTTACATCGGTCTAGAATGAAAGCATTAAACTTTAAAACTAATAAAAACTCAGAACCTACCCTTTATCTTTATTAGAGTCGACGTTGATTTACAAAAACTTAATTCTATTAATTGAACGTTAAAATTAAATGGGGATTCCATTATGTGATAGTGACGTTTTCCTCTCCTATCAACTACGCAAATTTGAAATTCGAAGGACAAAACCGTTGGTGTTTATTAATTTTAAGTACTTGTAGTAAATGATAAATGATTTTATTTTTGTAAGGTTTGCACAAACACTTTGACACGTCAATCATATTTTTTTTAAACTAGATGAGGTCGGCGTTTCCTATCTGACTACTCTGAGAAGAAAGGCCGAAACAAACTCAGAGGTCACAGTCTCTTTTAAAGTCCAGACATAATCTTGGTCAGGTTTTAAGAAGACCATGTAGATCGATGTCTGAGATGGTAGTGTAATACTTCAATTTGTCCTTCAAGATACAGGATTTTCCTAGTTTGAAGGGCAGGGGTCTTCTCAAATATAATAGCCATCCCATACCTTATTGAATTAACACTGATGTTACCTAGGCTAAGTATTTTAGTAAAATATATAATGGCTTAACCCCTCAAGCGTCGCCGTAACACCATTGGATAATAAGATTTAATGACTCGAAACGTCGGCGTTACACCATTGGATAATAACAACTGTCAACACGCATGGTTGTCATTGGACGGTAATATTTTCTATTTATTGGCACTTGCAACACGATCTAGCTGTATCATTCGATTAGTCGATTCATGCTTGACCTATTTTGGTAACATTTAAACAGGAGCGCCAACAAAACGGAAGAAAAAAAAAAGAAAGAAATTAGTGCTTCTGTGAAGTTCTGTGACGGCCATATTTGTTGTTTTACGAGTGATTCGTGCGGGTGTCTAAGTTTAGAAAAAATGTTTTCAAGAAGGAAACGGTGAGTAATCTTATGAGATTTTTATACAGAATTACTGAGAAATAAGTATAGATTTCGTATGAAGTGATAGTTTATAGAAAAGTTATAAATATGTCGAGAAAAAGTTACGAAACTTTTGTAATGTTCATAATTTGATAGTTATGGCCGCCGTATTTCGTAATGTTTTATGACAAATATTTTTGTTTAGTGTTTGAAATACACATATGTAGTTAGATTATTGTTCCACAAACATATTTTGGCTAATAGCTACAGACATTATTGCGTATTATCATCGTAATCGTATTTCCAAAAGTAAAATTCCCGCCCGCCATAACCGTAGGTAATAAAGTAATGTCAGCAAAAAAAATTGTCCGATTATAATTTATTAGGTATTTTAGTGTTCTTTGCCTTTTTTTAGTTTATGTAGTTTTTGTCATGTCTAAGAATAATAAATATTGAGATTTTTTTATAGTTTTCAAAATATGATAACATCAATTAAATTAGGAGTAAAGTTTTTACAGGTAGGCTTTTACTGTAGTAAATATTCCTTTTATTATATTTTAGGTCGAGCTCGAGGTCGCGGAGTGTAACCCCCTCTCCAGCTGAAATGGGGGGGCGTAATAAAAATAGCGCCGCTCGTCGAGCCCTGATGATGGGGCTCATCAGTGAGCGCCCCGAACTGGTGCTTCCTCCATCCCCACCGCCGCTGTAAGTACTTATACTTATACTAAAGCATATACCTAACCATTTTTGTTTTAATATCAGTGAAGTAATTTGTACTTCATATGTTTTAGCCACCGCCCCGTTCATGCAGTTCCTGTCCTCGCGACCCCGGGAGAGTCATTCTACGTGCAGGATAGGACTGTGCCCTTGGAGCAGACCCCCGGTGGCCACCTCGGACGTGTCAGATGTGAGCTCACCGTGATCCGCACCCTCGTATGAGGTCCGCATTTCGTCGGTATGGGACGCCCACTGTTTGCTGCATGCGGCCTTCCTCCTCCTCCTTCTCCTGGCGCGTGTTTGGCTCCGTTTAGCTTCCCTTCCCGTCACTACTTCAGCTAAATGGTACTAATCCATGCGTCATGTTTGCGATCTCTTAGCTGTGATTTTAACTGTTTCTGTATTGGTTTTTTTTTTGGTTTCCGTTTGTTGTACTCTAGAAGTACGTGTTCATCTTTTTTTCATTGTATTTTTTGTTTACATAACACATTTTTATTGTAATATATTTCTTGACCAAAATAAAAACAGATAAGGAGGCGCGGTAGTTCTAATAGTATTCTGAAAGCCTTGGATAATATGATAAAATTGTTTTAGACGGGCAACCTTCTCGTTCTTATTGTACTTGTTTTTAGTGTGTTGTTCTAGTAAAAGTTAGTAACCCTAACATTAAGTTTTTGTTCTATACTAAGAATGGGACATGTCTAGTCAAAATAAATGATTACCATAATTATAAAATGTATTTTATTTAAACTTTACCAAGCTCTCACTTCTATATGGAAATCGGATACCTAACTCTCAGTAAGTATACAAGGTCATTTACAGCAACCCAGGACGATTGAAAGCAATACTAGTTTTCACTTGAATGGTATATATAATATAAAACAAACACAAAACAAACAAACTTCCACATAGGTAGGTACGTAGTTGTTATTGCTTAGGCACAATCGGGCTATTATGTTTTCACTGCTAGGACACAGCCCTCCTGTCTGTGGTGAAGAATGGGTGGATTTATGGAACGATAATAATAGCGATGTTGTCTGAAAATTATTTCTTTGTCCGTCAGGTACCTATACTCCATTTGAAATAAAATAAGACATTTAAATAAAGCTTTTTACAGTCTGTTCAACCGATTTTAACTTCTATACCGTACACATAAGGATGGCATTAAAAGCAAAAAAGTGGTTACAATACCAACTGTTTACTGCAGCTGCCATTTGTCATGCAACCTACGCAATAGAATTCAAAACCGGTAGAACGTACTGTAAAAAAGGTTTATCTTATTTGTCTACTCTTATTGCAAATGGAGTATAGATTAATAAAAAATATTGTACATTACATTACAGTATTTTTTCTTTTGACTCCTAAACTTAAAGTAACGACGATATAATGCATTCAAATATCGTGTGACGTCACTATTCGGTACGCTTTATATTAAATAGTGACGTTAAAACCTTCCTTCCACTCCTGAACTTTGATGCGCTGTTTTATCTGTCAATTTTTATTGATTTGGTAAAGCAAAAAATACCTGTCCAATATTATTTGATAATCTCACTGACGGACTAAATATAATTATATTTTTTCTACCCAAGTAACATCCCTATTTACATAATGTTTTATTTATTCACCATATTATTTTTCCTATCTTGACTTGCTTTTCAAATAAGTAAATCGAAATAAATATAATAAAATGCATATCGTAGAGTAACAAATTTTATCCCCAATATTTTATTGAACCCACCATAACTATTTTATAAGAAGTCAAACAATTATATTATGTTATCTAAAATAAAGCAAGATAATAAACAGAGTGAAATAACAATAATGATTTCTAATAAAATAACAACAGAAATCGAAAGTAAAAAAATATTAAATTTAAACATTTCGTTCGTAGTATTTTTGCGCTAACGGTACTTCGCCGGCAGTTCACCGTCGGCTCCGCGCGAGCATGCGCGGAGTTCGCGCCGAAATTTTGTCGTTTCGTAAACAAATAGTTTTTATGGTTTAGTTATTGTTTATAAGTGGATTGTTGTTAATGTGTGGTGTTTTATCGTTTCTACAGATATTGTGTTATCGTAATAAAGTGTTTTTTTGGTGAATGTTTGTGTAGATTAGATGTGATGTGAGAAAGTTTGAAGGTTATGTGAGTGAAAATTATCAAAACAAAAACTTAACGCATCGTTGCTAGATAAGGTCAGTTGTATTTGCATAATGAATGGTATAAGTAGTTAGGTAATCTAATAACGAAGCCAGGAAGGTATAACATGTAACGTTTAACTGGCTATGTATTAACGAAATCTGCGTTTTTTCGAAGGCTTGCCCAAAAATCAACAAGTACTTCCAAATGTGCCGACGTTTGTGGCACTTGCGCATACAGAGGCCCGACGTTCAAGAGGTTAAAAAAAAAAAAGTTTAACATTATAACGAGTGTCTTACATGCTATGAATGTCAATAATTTTTGTCTTTTTTTTTATATATACACACATCAAAAGTGTCTAGGGATCAACATATATTTTTGCAATAACTTTTCTCCTGATTGATATTAATTAAAATTTTCTTTAAGGATTCATCAAATAAAGTGTTTTCGTTTGTCACAGTAACGATAAACCAAGTCACCTTTGCATTAATAAAGAAATTTGCCATTTTCCTAATAAAGGGATTTTTGACATTTGAACCACTAACACAAAAGTTCGAAAAAAAGACTGAAATAACAGTTTTCTTTAAAATTTTATTGGGTAACTTAAACAATTAATAATCCGTGTTTCTACCGCGAACACTAACAACACAAGAACATCGGTTTGGCATACTCAAAATGAGTTCATCCAAATCACGCTGTGGAATGGCCGCCCATGTTCGTTGCAACAACAAAAAAAGGTCTTCTTGCGACTGGATACCCTCCATATTCGGCAGAGCTCTTCTCTGTAGCATATCCCATGCATGCTCAATCGGGTTCAAGTCTGGCGACTGAGCAGGCCAGGGCAGGACATTGATGTTAGCTGCGGCGAGAGTCTGTCTTACAACTCTTGCGGTGTGCGGTCGTGCATTATCATGCATTAACTGAAATAAGGGACCGATTTGCACTTGTAGAGGAACGATGACGTCTGATACAATCGTCTCAGCATAAATTTGAGCGTTGAGGTTGCCTCTGATCCAAATCAACTCAGTTCTTCCGCCGATCCAAATACCCGCCCATACCATGATGGTTCCACCACTATAAGGATGGACTTCCTGGCAGGATTTTAATCGCTGTTGGCGTCCAGGGGTTCTCCAGTGTCGTATACGTCTTGTATGCGGTCTCATACCAAAACGAGACTCATCAGAAAAGCACACGAAACGCCATTGTTCTTCTGCCCAATTTCTGTGTTCAAGAGCCCATTGATATCGAATCCTACGATTGTGCATTGCTATAGGTGGTACCCGTAGCGGTCTTCGGCAATGAAGGTTCACTTCATGCAAGCGGTTTCTGACTGTTTGGTCGCTAATTAAGTTCCCTGAAGAGTGATGAAGCCTCACGGCTAACATCATGGCGGTTATTGTTGGAGCTCTTCGAGTTAAGATTTGAATGTATCGGTCTTGTCTCCGTGTGGTGCAGCGATACCGTCCTCCATGGCGCTCAGCCACGGTACCAGTGCTTCGGTAACGTGTCCAAAGTCGACTGATAACACTCTGACTTGTATTCAGAGCTAAAGCCACAGTACGTTGCCGGGAACCAGCTTCTATCATTCCCACGGCTCTGAGCATTTCTTCCCTGCTTAAATGACGTCGCCGCTCCATAATAACGTTGGTTTTAATCAGTAGTAGGGAAACAGTAGCACTAATAATGTCTTCAATGCGTTGTATGTTTTTATAGGGAAAATATTGACAGCTGATTTTCATCTTTTACTCGAATTTGATTCACAGTTCCTGATTCAAATTATGAAATGCACCAAAAAGGATCCATATAAATTTATAAAATCATAAATTTATTACAAAGCCACATCTCAATCTCAAGAAATCCGCATAAAAATGCTTGATCCCTAGACACTTTTGATGTGTGTATATCAATTCTTGTAGGTACTATTCTAAAAATTGTCCGTAAAGCTTTCTATCGTTACTTCAAGTTCCTATAATAACGGAAATAATTACTTTCTTTTTACACATCGCAAGCACTGAAAATCAGAGGGAGAGACCTTTGCCCAGCAGTGGGATGATACAGGCTAACAGTAACGCATCTGGTAGGTACGTTATTATTATTTGTGGGAAAAACCTACCTAAAGCCGGATGTATATTACTGTGTTGAGTCGTGACGTGACGCATTCTGACGCAGTGTTAACCAATCAAAACTGGTTGTCATTTGAAGTAGTCCTGAACAGATTCGTTTGATTGGTGTATCTTGAGTCACGACACAACACGACACAGTAATGTGTCTGTGGCTTTAGTTTTTAACATCAATAACCTACCTAATTGCCAGTCTACACTGCCTAATCTAACTGCTGATCACATTGCTTTTAATAATGAACATTAGCCAGATTTTAATACAATGTACTACAAGAAAATTCATTAATTTTAGTATGAGATGACAGTAAATACTCAAAAGGTCAAACTAGCAAAAATTTGATGTTATTTATGTTATCAAATTAGTATGCTAATGAGCAAGATTGATACTATGTGTAGGTCAAAGAAGTCTAATCAATCTTATAAATATCGAACAGACCTGTTTAATCCAATTTTGTAAAAAGTCATTTATCAAATGAGACTAATTGGATAAACACAGACTTACATTCAAATGGAGACATACATACAGACACACAAAGATTTTTCAAATGTGTTTGCACCCAAACACACAGTAAAAATCTCGGTAGCATTCGGTAGGCAAGTCGTCACAAAATCCGACATCAATTTGGTCAACTTAACGTTGCCAACCGAGGTCGAATCCACTACTCATCTTAACATTATATATTTTTTGTTTTTAATTTATGTTTTTTCTCAGAAAAAAGTCAAGGTTGTCGACGACCTGGCCGACCATTTTATTTTTATTAAAAGTCATTAACAGGTGAGAAACAAGATCTTTTAGACGATATTCATTAACGAAAATTATACTATTGCAAGTTTTTAAATACTTACAAAACTGTTAAATTATTTATGTTTTATCTTTTATGTTGATCGTATTATGAAAGACGAATGTACTTGTGTCAAACGTTATTTGAGAATGTCTAATGAAAGACGTTCCGCCGTAACTTGTTGGCTGTTTGAAAACTGCTACCTAGCAAGTAGCTTTTGGTTACCAATATTCACTTTTTAATATTCACATAATACACAACAACATAGTTTGAGTAGTTTACCCTTAAAATGCATGTGGTTTTTCTAACGGACGAAAAAAAGGGGGGATTCGCAAGTCGACTCGAATTAAATATAATATTTATATATTTATGTTTAAACACGCATAACTTTTTACAGAATATTCCGATTTAGAAATTATTACAAATTTCTAAGCTCAAATACTTAGCAACCTGCCTACATTTCTATTTTAACTAAAGCTTCAGAAACGCAAAACCTCTAATCTCAAAATCTCCTTGTTTTATGACAACCGTGCAGCCATAGACGCAAAATATTGACCGTTCCCAAGTGCTTATCTATTTTATGATCTTCAACGGTGCCATTAAAGATAGGATTATGCTAATACTTGACATCTTATCAAGGTACTCATTTAACTTTGCATCTGTTAATAGCGTTGTTCGATTAAGGCTCTGTTATGGTATGAGATCCTGGTAGTTCTGTGTTGTCATTTTAAAGTCATCCGGTGATAATAGTAGATTATGCACCAAGGGGCTAAAGTTGTGTCTTATGTCACGGGCGTCATATTGAATCTCGAGCGCAATGAAGGATTCGGGATTTAACTCACGAGCGAAGCGAGGGAGTTAATACAAGAATCTTGAATGCAGCGAGGGATTCAAGCTAGCCCAAGGCAAAGACACCTTTAGCCCAGAGGAGGATACTCTACTTTTTACACCTACTGTGAGAAAATAATAGCCATAGTACGAAAAACAAAGTATTTATTAAATAAACAAACAGAAGAATAACATATTTGTTGATAAATTTAAAGTTTAAATGCCAAAAGTTCGCGCCTTTATTGCGTCTACCAATAAGTAGCCAAGACACTATCAATTCGATTTTCAAAAAAAAAAAGTCTCTTCTACGGTTTTGTCGTGTCTATTGATATCACTCTCATGGAAGTGGCGTTTGTGTAAACTAAGCTTTATACAGGGCTGGTAGAATGGTTTTGGATGATTGGCTGTATGCATTTTGAATTTAGAACGTCATTGGAGACTCTCGTGAAAATAGAGTATTTTTGATAAAATGTGATAAATCGACTGTAGGTTTTATTAGTTATTCACAAAATCCACGCGATCTTTCCACAGTTTACATAAAATAAATTAACTAATGTTACAGCCAATTACTATTACGGTATTACGGCGCGGTACGGTATTTGTTATTATTAATGCCAGTTTTAATGTTATTCCATTCCTTTTAAAAAATGGTTCGTAGTTATCTAATTATTCTTACAATATTATGTCTTCGAAAACATGGCAACGATATGAAGAAGCAGTCGTTATGATTTTGTAGGAAATCGAGAATATCATCCACGCGTAGTAAGGGTATCGAGAATAGCTTTCCTCTTTCTGGCACCAAAGGGTGTTTGTTAGTACTGTGGTACTATACTGCCAATTTAGCTGAGCATGTGAGATTCCAAATTCAAATCACATTATTGACCAGCGGGTCATAATGAAATCCAGTACAACATTATTGACCGGCTGAGCCCCCGGCCACTAATGACTCACTTTAGGTTAAGGTTGCTTGACATATAATTTAACATTTTCGAGCAGGTGGTGTGAAAAAAAAATTTTGAAGTTATTTTGGCTACTTATATTGTAATGATATACTATTTAGAATTTTTGTCTTTGCCCACGTGCGTAACTCTGTATCTATTATAATATAGAAACATAAAATATATATACAGGGTGATTGGAAGATGGGTGCAAAGCTTTAAGGCGAAGATAGTACAGGCAATTCAGAACCATTTAAGCCATGGTTGTCTTAGACGAAGTCTTACCACTTTTTTTTTACCAATTTCTTAAGATTTTTTTCGAAAATTCCCAAAGTTTTAACTAAACTACTTATTTATGGCCAAATTGAATGATAAACGAATTCATTTTTATTGTATTTAATTAAAGTAATGTGTAAGCAATCTAGCAAAACATGTTTTAGGTCTCTGTGTCGTTAGACATTTTTTTTACAGACATTTAAAGTTCATAAAACATTTTAAAATTCATAAATATTTTTTGTAAACCTTATTTAAAAAAAAACGGAGCGTGCTTTTTTTGTTCAAACCTTTTTGAAAACATGCTTGATAATCGCTCTTTCTTTTGAGGTAACATTTACGCGGATATCTTACAAATTATGGAAAGTAGGACCTAAAAACCAATTTGAGGGAGAAATTTTAAATTTTTGGCAGACTAAATAAAACAACATTTGAATTTAATTTATTTATATTTCATGTTCAAAATGTTGTCCGTGATTTCTAATACAAGCACGGCTCCGTCTTCTCACTTCTGTTGTTGTTATTTTCAACATCATCTTCAGCTTCATTGTTTCAAACTCTGAATTCATTCTCTCTGTCAGTTCTTCTCTCGTGTTTATTTCCACATTCGTATACACTAGCTCCTTGGCCCGGCCCCACACGAAAAAGTCCAGCAGGGTCACATCTGGTGAGCGAGCGGGCCAAGGGATGGGTCCATCTCTGCCAATCCAGCTGTCAGGAAAACAATTATTTAAGTGTTCCCTTACATTTAACATCCAATGCGTTGGACAGCCGTCTTGCTGAAAGATGACTGTACTGTCTCATGCGAATATCGGGACACCGGTTTCCTCTATCACTTTACTTATAATTACACTTTATCTATACTTTCTACAAGTGGATTTACCAGAGTAAATCCACTTGTAGAAAGTGCAAATCATTTTCACCATTGAAAGTCTCCGGTAAGAAGTGGGGCCCAATCAACGTCCTGCAAATTACTCCAGCCCAAACATTGACAGAGAATTTCTTCTGAAACGACACCTGCTTCTTAAAATGTGGATTGTTGTCTTTGGCGGCCCATTCATGAAGGTTATGAAAGTTTGTAATACCCTCCCTAGAAAATTTGAATTTGAAATCAATCTTGTGGACGGATGAAAGCAAATTTTCTAGGGAGGGCATTACAAACTTTCATAACCCACACAACACATGGGGAACACTTAAATAATTGCTTTCCTGACAGCAGGATTGGCAGAGATGGACATGGACATCCCTTGGCCCGCTCGCTCACCAGATCTGACCCTGCTGGACATTTTCGTGTGGGGCCGGGCCAAGGAGCTGGTGTATACGAATGTTGAAATAAACGCGAGAGAAGAACAGACAGAGAGAATGAATTCAGAGTTTGAAACAATGAAGCTGAAGATGATGTTGAAAATAACAACAACAGAAGTGAGAAGACGGAGCCGTGCTTGTATTAGGAATCACGGACAACATTTTGACCATGAAACATAAATAATTTTAATTCTAATGTTGTTTTATTTAGACTGCCTAAAATTTAAAATTTCTCCCTTAAAATTGGTTTTTAGGTTCTAATTTCAATAATTTGTAAGATATCTGCGTAAATGTTACCTCAAAAGAAAGAGCGATTATCAAGCATGTTTTCAAAAAGGTTTGAACAAAAAAAGCACGCTCCGTTATTTTTAAAATAAGGTTTACAAAAAGTATTTATGAATTTTAAAATTTGTTATGAACTTTAAATATCTGTAAAAAAAAATGTCTAACGACACAGAGGCCTAAAACATGTTTTGCTAGATTGCTTACACATTACTTTAATTAAATACAATAAAAATGAATTCGTTTATCATTCAATTTGGCCATAAATAAATAGTTTAGTTAAAAGTTTAGGAATTTTTGAAAAAAATCTTAATAAATTGGTAAAAAAAAGTAGTAAGACTTCGTCTGAGACAACCATGGCTTAAATGGTTCTAAATTGTCTGTACTATCTTCGCCTTAAAGCTTTGCACCCATCTACCAATCACCCTGTATATGTATGCATTTCAATTTCGGGAAGAAATTAACATCCTGTTTGTCTATGAGATTATGTCTATTTTTGTAAGCATTATTGAGTGGACAGGAGAACAGTTTTGTCTGCCGGGTCAGCTAGTTTAAAAAAAATATAAAATGTGGCTAAGAAATAATAGCCGCACGGTTAGATCGATCAGATTAAACTACGCTTGCCGCGGTTGGTCCGTGGATGGATGACCATCTTTACATACCAAGACCCCTCCGTACCTCGGAAAGCACGTTAAGCTGTTGGTCCCAGCTGTCATTCGTAGATCTTTGACAGTCGTTACGGGTCGTGAGAAGCCCGAAAGTCTGACAAGCAGTCTTACCAAGGGGTATCGTATTACCCAAATTATGTGGGTTGTGGAGGTCTAGGCAATCGCTCCATGTAAAATACTGGTAAGTATTCAGCTGCATCCGGTTAGACTGGAAGCCGACCCCAACATAGGTTGGGAAAAGGCCAGGCAGATGATGAAATGAAAAATTTACACGTGCATTAAAAAGAAACTACAGTAACTCATATTTAACATTATTTTGTTAGAATTCTCCATAAAGAAATCTTTACAAAATTAACACATCCTAACATTTCTAATTGAATTTATAGCAAGATCAAATTTATAATTACCGGGCAGGTGCGTTGTAAAAGCGGTATCATGTACCTAACGACCGTAGGATGCTTGTTCGACATGCTGTGACGTGTTCAACAATGGACTTTCTCAAACAGCAGGAGACATGTTCAAAGCTGTGTTTGAGGTAAAGGAAGAAATATTCACCACCCACGTTTTTAATTAGTGAAGAAAGTTCACGCTGAGCTCTTTGTGAGGTTGGGAGACGTCTTCAATTTAATTTTGAATGCATTAGAATTTTTGTTTGCAGTCCATTTGGTTAATTATACTAATGTCTAACTACTTTATCATAACCGGACTATCATTAATCTTGAAGGACTGTTTCTACGCGCGGTCTCGTCTTGACCGTGAGTTCATTTTGGCACGATCACCATGACTGACAAACAGATTGGTGAGTTTTTAACGGATTGGTCTGTTTTGATTACAGAAGATGTTTCTGCACAAAGTCAAAGTCAAATCATTTACTTCAAATAGGCACATTAAAGGCACTTTTGAACGTCATAAATTACAACAAAATAGAATTGATTCTAGTCGCCCATTCCAAAAGGTAGCTTTCGTATGGAGAAGAATGGGCAAGAAACTCCACCGTTACTCTTTTAAAATGTTTCACAAGGTTTTGTATACATAATATAATTATATTTGAAGGCTAGGAATCTAATAGAGAAGTAAAGCAAAATTGACTTCAAATAAACGTAGTTCGATTCGATTCAGGACTGTGAAACTGACAAAGACAAGAATAAGCCCTGTAGCACCGACACCTCATAAACCAAGATTATAGCCAAGAATAACAGTTATATGAGCTTCTATGTAACTTTTTCTACAAGGTTATTGATATCAATACGAGCGAAACGGAAGGAGCTTATTTTACAGAAAATATGAGCTACTTTTTATTCCGAGATAGGCAATCCCCGGAGATGTACGAGGGGAATATCATTCATCTTTTTTTATTCAATCGGCAGAATAATAATGTTATCAGAACATGTAATCCTTGCCGACAGAATGAAGAGACAGCTTGAGGCAAAATACAAAACTACAAATAATAAGACCAATAAAATAAACGTCCATTTATTATTGATAATGAGTACATAACGGGGACAGTATCATAAGAAAGAAAATAATGTACCTACGTTACTGAAACGATGGATATTTATTGTAAAAGACGAATATAGGTAGTAAGGGACGGAATACTGAAATGACGGCATTCAAAGATGTGTAGAAGAATCATGCTGTCCCGACTCTAAAGAAGTAAAATGTGGAGAATGACGATGATGATGATGATGCAGGTATCGCTATAGAATGAGCGAGTCTCAGATGAATTAAGACGTTTGCCTATAATGTTCCCACTGCTGGGACACAGGCCACCTCTTTGCGAGAGGGAGTGGGCCATAATCCACCACGCGGGCGGTGCTGACTGGTGGATAATTGACGCATTAACAAACAATAATTTACAGGTAGTCAGTAAACAGACCGGTACGATAACACTGGCCAGACTCAAAATGGGACAAGGTCAAATTCAGTCCATTTGTTGTGTTTCTAGTTCGTTGGAAGATGGCGGGACGGGCTGGAGAAAACAACCGACCAGTGGTCCAATTTAGCTGTGGATCGAAAGAGCTGGAAGTCATGGGGGGAGGTCTTTGCCCAGAAGTATGATGATGCAGACTAATACTAATGGTAAAAAAGGCGAGTCAATCAATGACAGAGAGAATACACTTAAAATAAAATGAGTTAGTCTAATTTAAAATAGGTAAAGGTTTAAAATTGTTTTACAATTTTGTAGTACGAAAAAGATTTACCCTAAAATAATAAAAATTACCGAAATAAAAATATCCCTGAAACAGTAAAAAATACAATTGGTCTAAAATAAATAAAGCAAGAATTCGAATTGTAAGAGGTTGAGTCCGTTGCCTCCGGGCGATATAGTAAGCGTTCTAAAATCCGATTCAACTATTTTTGGGACCAGATAAGCTTGAAAAACAGTGGATGAATGTTTTTATGTCGTCAATGTTTTTTTTTGTTTTGTTTAAATTACCCTTCTTACCCGTTGTCTGAGTCATTAAGAACATTTATATAGCTTGAGTTTTTGCACGTAATTATATTTTCTGCCTTGTTATCGATTCAACTCATCGTGTCAATTGACAGTGAAGACTGGGGCCAGTACTTTGTTGTCTAAAATTCTATAAATTATTTTAAAGAAAGCTTGATTTTCAAAAGTATCTAGTATGGCGTGAATATCCATCCACTCGATCATCATCGTCTGAACGGCAACAACAAAAATTCAATAAGCATGAAACCGAACGCCTCAGCAAAGTCACCTCGCTCGCTCTTTTCTCCAACTTTGAGCGTCGAAGTTGCGCCGGGGGCGTCGCTGTAACCTTTGTTCGACGTCTGATTGCCTTGTTCTCCAGGGGATCGAGATTTGAATTTATCATTAGTACTCTCCCTACTGAGCTTCGATGCGGTTGGACCGCTCAAATATTCAGTAGCGATGCTTGTTTCCAAATCTTTTTGTTTTTGATGTTCCTCAAAGCTCCCAAATTTGAAATTCTCTACGAGATCTCGACATTTCGTATCAATTTTTTCGGATACCTACTGTTTTTATTTCAGCGATTTTGTTTTGGAAGTTTTTAATAAGGTTATTGTAAGCATGATGGAATGAATATTATTTCTTTTATAGACGACTTACTACTTACTTACTTACTAATAGTATAAAAGTCTTTCTATTATAAGACCCTCTGTTGTATTTAAGTACTATGCAAATTATTTACATAAAAGTTGATTAAAAGTCAAATTTATTCAAACCAAACTACTTCAATTTAATCTGATGCTGGATACAATCACGTCAAAACAAAACACTGCAACTTTCATTTCCATTTCTTCTACTCATTTTTAACAATCATTAAATGTGTGTAAGATATGTAAGCCTCCATACATATCACGGTAGTACAAACAGTTCCCAATGCCTACCTAGTTATATACAAATCGCTTTCTATCAAGTTGATTATTCACACGCAATAATTTAGCGTGGGAACCTGGCATCCACAAGTGTGGAGTGGAACCGTGACAAATATTTGAATGACATGCGACATTCACCATCCCCGAAATATTCACGCTATACAAATACAGACTGATGTGAACCAATTTGGCATAAAGTGGTTTGATTGTGAAGAAGGAACGACTAGCCTACCTTGCAATAGTATTTTTATTCTGAAAAACTATACTAAATCAGCCAATAACTTTGAGGAAATCAAAAAACCGGCCGTGCGTGTCGGACTCTCCGTGCAGAAAAACGCCAAAGGAAACACGTTTCTTGTACGGAGACGTCTTTAAATATATATTTTATTTTTACTATTTAGAGCGGCAATATAAATACTATGAAAATTTCGACTATCTACCTATTACGGTTCATGATACAGCCCGCTGACCGGCAGACGGACGGACAGCGGAGGCTTAGTAATAGGGTTCCGTTGGCACCCTTTGAGTACGGAACCCGAAAAGGGTTCCCCAACCAACTAGTTCTAACACTACAGCAATAAGCCGAGAAAATAGGCAAGATTATAGAAAAGATTACTACTTCCCATACAAAAGAAAACAAGCGTGACTATATTGTGGAACATTATTTCGGTAACATTTCCATCCACCACGCGTAGCCCGATCAATAGTAATCTGATTGCCATTAGTTTTATCGCGCGTACTATCATGAGGAAAAAGTTGCTTGGAATATTTTTCTTGTTTGCCTTTAAAATACGATTTACTTGGTTCGTCTTCCTTCGTGTCGACGCGAGCGCACAACTAATCGTGATGATATCTCTAGTATAGCTAGTCAGCGAGGTTGGGTTACCTAGGGTACCTACGTCTTGCGTCAGTATTGTCACTGACGGAAAATCCTTGCTTCTCATTTTCTTCATCATCATTTCAGCCCAGAATCATGCACTGTTGGGTATAGGGCACACTTCGCGGTTCCGTGAGTGCCTCATCCAGGTATTTTCCAAGCCTTTGATGATATCTTTACCTCAACGCGCTTTTGGACGTCTCTGGCCCTTTGCCACAATACGTTCAAACTGTTACTCCATCGGAAATTATTTCAGCTACATCCGGTTAGACTGAAAGCAAATCCTAATATAGTAGGAAAAAAGCTTGATGTGCTTCTCATTTACTTCTAAACAGTGAATCTTTTAGTGAATATCGTCGAAGACTATGTGCTATATATCTTCCAAAGTTATTTTTACTTACATTGATCATGCCAACATGACGTGTTCTGTAGCGATTCAGGAAGTTCTATGTTAAGCAGAGAATGTCTGCAACCTTATATGATTGTTACATATTTATGTATATCACCTATATTTCTGACCTATTTTTCCTGGCTTCCCTTTCCTTACGATGATTGTTATAAAAGTGAACTATGTTTTGTTGAGTTGGTTTGTAGATATATCAATTGTTATTGATAGTAGAAGTTTCTTCAAATGGAAATTCTTCTTCTGATTTTTGTGTCAATGTCTTCTTCGATATTAAATATTATTTGAGCAGTAGGTGGCCACGTCGATAGCGGCATCAGTGGCATTCTTTAGGTCATCCAAGGTGCAGATGAGCGGGCACTTAGGGCACTCCAGTTAGTGAGTCATGGTCTGATTACAGGCACCGCACTCGCAATGGAATTCAATATTTCAGAAAAGAACAGTTGAAAAATGTAAGACCAAATTATGCTTTAACTAACTCTAAATATAACATAAAATTTCGTCTGACCCTTTTTTAGGCCGACGTAACTACATAGTTCGCGTGCCTTATGAAGATTATGAATGAAATTAACACACACGTAGAAATACCGTTTGCTTCCCACACATTAGCACATGCTCCCGATGCCACAAGAGAATTCAAGATAACTTTAAAACCAAGAATCCACTAATGGGAATACAATTTCATCTTATTCCCATTCGATACGCCAGAAATTTTAAACTCAAGCATAACTGGTAGGAATCGTGCAACTTAGAAAGTACGTGTGCTAGGAATTTTAAAATTTCATGTTTCAAGTGTAAACTTGTAGGAAATTCTTTTTGATTTATCTTGAGGCGTGATGGTTTGGATTTGAAGGCAGTACGAGCCTAAGCACCTGACCCAGCTAGGTTTTATCTTGAAATACGACAGAATTTGATTCTAAGCTGGGCGACCTTCTGATATTTTTTTTCTTTTCAGTGATTTGTTGAATCTGTTTATTCTGATGTGTATGTTCTTGTTTTTTGTTTTAAGCTGTAGGGCAAACTTTGTAAACATCAAAATTAAATGTTCAAATAAATACAAACACACTTTACCCACTTCACTACAACATCACTATCGGAAGCTAAAGCCCATAAAAACTGTCATATACAAAACCATGAAGAGCCAAGCCACGTAATATCCAGCTAAAAAATTAATCAAACATGACACTACCATTGAGGTCCCCATTAATCCCGGGCAAGCCATTTTAATATGCATGTAAAATTTCAAAATCAATTAATATTCAAATAGAAATTTTATCGATAATCAATACGTTTACGGGCTTTGCATTTATGGTAATACGTAATAGTATCGTTGTCGAGCATTTGATGTGGCTATAGTGTTGGTTTTGAACTTGTTACCTTAAGGAGTTACAGAGGTAACTCAAACATTGTTGGGTCAAAAAAGGAATCTGCACCATCTGTTTCTTATGGTAAGATGCATAATTGAAATGACGAAGAGAAAGTATAAGACATACATACTGAGTCGTCACTAAAACGTAATTGATATGCAGATTTCTGATGATTCCGCTTAAGGTAAAGATGGAATGTTTAGTTCCGTAATATCTATTAAAAATGCATATAGGTACTTTCATAACAGAAGACATCGTGAGGAAACCAGAATTTCCTAAAACCAAAAAAAAATCGATAAATGATAATAGTACATTATGATACATGTGTGCTATGTTGATCATTATGCACGAGGCGATATTATCGCGCGAGCCGCAGGCGAGAGCGATAAGAAAGCCGAGTGTATATTGATTAATGCACACGCGTTTCATACGACGTTTTTCAACACACTTGCGAGGAAAAACAACAGACTTGTATTGTTAAATATTAACTTGTATGGAAAATGGCGCGCTGGTTTTGTTTTCCCGCGCGCCGTGCTAGCCAGCACTAGCTATGCGTGCGCGCGCAACATTGACTCATTTTAAATATATTAAACTATGGCACAGACAAAACCGATACAGCCTATAGAAAAAATATAAGTAATAAACACAAACCTGAAAATTGCAAAAAACCTAAGAATTTCGCGGTCTACCACTGCGCATTCACCTTAAATTGTCTGTGGTCCCCTGCGAGCTCATTTTGCGACCAAGGACAATACAGACTATTTAAAAAAAAATTGAAATATAGCCCGCGGATTTTTTCTTTCGGCATGAAGTCTCTTTGGGCGCTTTCCGAATTAGCTATAATCGCTCACATCACAGCGCTCACATCATCTCCATGGACGCAATATTACGTCCATGCATCATCTCACATGCGTTCCGATTTAGATATTACTATTATGACTTCTGAGAGCTGGCAACAATTCGGAACACTCCTGAACGCGCTCACATGACAGTGCTTACACAATGTAAAAAAGATATTATTACAGTATTTCTTTGTATAAACACCACATTTCTTCTTCAGTTCTTCTTCTTTGGTTAGGTGGCGACTGTCAGCCAGAAGCACAATTTCAAAAATGCCACGTTAGTTTAATTTAAAGATGATGCAACTCAAAACAAAACACACACTGACACAACCTCATACACACACTGTAATTTTTGACAGCGCTCACGGTGATATTATTCTAGGGCATGGTCGGCATTATCGCAAGATGGCGAATGTCATGACGTCATCTATGACGATTCACGGGACATCGTTATCGTTATCGCGCTCACGCTAATTCGGTTATTTCCCAATTCGGAACACATCGATTATTTCCCAATTCGGAACGCAGGGTTTGATGAGATTAAAAAAGCGCGCGTCTCCGACTAGTAAATAGTTATCTGTGGTATTACAGAACATGTGGATTAAAGTAAAGAAAAAGCACGCGTTCGTAATACACTCCATTATGGACCTAAAAGCGGTTCAATAAGAGCCACTTTACGAGCAAGTGTGTTGAAAATGATTTTATTTCGGTAAGTAGGTTTGTACAAACACTTTTACACGTCAATGATATTTTTTTTTTAAACTAGATGAGGTCGGCGTTTCCTAACTGACTATTCTGAGAAGAAAGGCCGAAACAAACTCAGAAGTCACAGTCTCTTTTAAAGTCCAGATGAAATGTGACATCTACCAATCCGCACGGGGCCCGCGTGGTGGATTACGGCCCACTGGGAACAATAAGGCTGATTATGCATATATTAGAATATAGTTTGACTTCAATTAAAAATCGAAATCACAAAATCGTTATCAACCTACACTTCCACCTCAAACTCTACAAATATAACTTACCTACGTCGGTAAGCGATCGATAACCAGCATTATTGAAGTACTGCTCTCAGCTTTTGGTAAATTAGGGCAAATATCACCTTGAAACACTTGAGTCTATTGAGAAACGAGTCAAGAGGTTCATTAACCATTGCTTTGAACATCAACCGAGGATAGGAGAAGCAGTAACAATCAGATATATCAAAGAATGAAATGGAATTTGATTATTGCACGACGATTTTTTTTGCCTCCTTTCTGCAACTGTTTCTATTGTTTTTTTAAATATAATTATTATCATGATTATGGAATTATCTATTGGTTCTGTTAAGCTGAGTTAAGCGAAATTCATTCGTAGATACACAAACAGGATCTTCGTTCCATCAGTCACAACAACTACTAATTTAAGCGCGTCAATGTAGATTTTGGAGTAAGCTGTATCAATAGCTTGCTATCTTACATTGAATCAAATTCCTAAATCAAACTAAAATCATTCGTGCCTCAATAAATCGCTATATCCCTATCGCTTTTAGTAAGAACAGTAGCCTGACTCTGTAGTTCACTCAAAGATCTCATTCAGCCATTCATCTGGGGCGGAAACTGTCCTGTATTGAACATAGGCTTCATCCACAGACTGGCGTATCGAACAATCTTGTTCATTCTTGTACTACTACCTATATTCTATACCTAGCTACGGTCAGTCTGTTCATTGGAAGTGATCGAAACTAGATTGCAGTAGTTCTGTTATATTCTAGATCAAGCCGTGTTTGAAGGTGGCCGTTTCCATGAATATATCTTGGTCATGGTTTGGACACTATTAATCGATATGACTGAAACTACTATTACTACTGTAAAGTAAAGCTTTATAATACCGTTCTAATCTACACTAATCTATAGGTACTTCTATACTAATACTAATCCATACTAATATTATAAATTCGAAAGTAACTCTGTCTGTCTGTATGTTACTTTTTCACGCCTAAACCACTGAACGGATTTCGCTAAAATTTGGCAGAAAGATAGAATGTATCCCCGAGAAGGACATAGGATAGTTTTTATCGACATACCTTGCGGGCGAAGCCGCGGGCGGATGCTAGTAATATTATAAAGAGGTAAAGTTTGTGAAGTTGTAGGGGGTAATCTCTGGAACTACCAGTCGGATTTGAAAAAATATTTTTACATTTGATGGCCGAATTCTTAACACGCATGGGTGGGTTTTAGTCAGTAAGAGTCTGACACTCTTCTGCTCCACCCAGAGCGGGAGGGGTAATTTTATAATTTCCCATCAGCAAAAAAAAAAGCATTAGAACCGAAATATTAATTAAAACACATTAAGACAACTCTTATGTCTGTCGAACTATAAATATATGTTCTTATTAGTCGTTAGAGGTCAGTATGGCTCTTATCAAATTAATATGTTTACCAAAGTCTTCTATAAATACATATATTATTCACGTGATTTGTACGAATCAGTAGGTAAAACGTACCTATGTTTTTGTAAGTTAATGTATGATATAAAAAAGAAAAAGTAGATGTTAGCTTTTTTGTTATTGCATTAGTTACTTAGGAGTACTCTAGGCTTGCCTGAGTCTGATAGATGTATTTTTTTGTAGCCGTATATTATCATTCTTTATTAAATCCAATAATCCAATTTTAGTAAACATTATAAAATGTATCCACTAAAATTGGATTGGTAGCTGAACTCGTATGTTGATTGATTGATTGATTATTGTCAAATTTTGTCCAACGGTGTCAAAATGTCTAAATACCCAAAATGTCCAATTGTCAAAATGTCCAATACTCAAAATGTCCAATTCTCAAAATGTCCAATGGTCAAAATGTCCAACTCCCAAAATGTCCAATCTTTGAGAATGTAGCAAATTTGTTCAATAACTCATCAAAACGTTTTTTTAATACTTATGACAAATAATAAATACAAAATACTGAAATAATCAAAATATGTTTTATTTATAATAATAACAAATTAAGACCAGAGAAGACCACAACATACCCGAATTACTATTTTTGTCATAATGTAGAAATAAAAAAATAAAAAACCATTAATCAACATCATAATTTTTTATAATTATAAATTGAATCAAACATTAACTATTTTAGTAAATAGGGTATCGGAATCACTTTTACCAGTCTTACTATAAAAAAAGCTAAATGGATTCGACATTTCTTATTTAGGTACCAAGACAAGAAATGGCCAAAGAAACTCAAGCGTCAAATTCTCTTTTAAAGTCCAGACATAATCTTGGTCAGAGATCTTTTGAGAAAAGAACCACACAGACCAGTCCAGTCAGTGCAAGCATTTTTCAATAATCGTGTAGCTCAACTCAGAACTTGAGGAGCTCAACGACTCAAAGAAAGAAGAAAGGACATTTGGGTAGCCCGCATAAAGTAGGTACTCAAACTGAACAACATTAAAGCTATCAGAGAAAGAGAAAAATAAAGTGGTTTTTTTCCATCTCAAAAAATGCCCAACGCGGCTAAAGAAGTTTTCACTTTAAAAAACTAAACGTCCCATAGTTATTGTCCGTCAAAATGTAATATCAATAAAAGTTTTCAGATCAAAAAAGCTAAGAGTAAACAGGTTTCAAATATTTTTATGGATTTGGGCTCAAAAAACGTGCCATCTTTTTCTAAGCCTACGTTCGCACGGGATATTTATACGAATATCGCGTAGGGATTTTATCGCGCACTGGATTTTAAACTCTGAATGTTGAACCGAGCTTTGAAAATCCACCAGAGCGCATCCCAGAGCGTCAAAAAAAGACACTGTTGAATTTTCAGCTCTCTGCGCTACGCAGAGCTTTGAAAATCCAGTGAGTGAAAATAAATCGCTTCGGGAAAAACGCGCTCCTACGAACCTGGGCTTACGAACGACTTTTGAACCTAGGTACAGTCAACAGTATCATATTCCACAAATTAATTAAATGTATTGTATAACACGAACCTATTTCGAATAGCTCCCGTCACTATCCGCACATCCAATAAGGTCGTATCTTCTAGAATGCCGTGTGAGAAACAAACAACGCGCATCGTACGTCTTTTGACATTACAGAATCTCCTGAACACCGGAAAGTAACATAATAAACAAAAATATTATACCTAAAAGATTATCTTTATTACATTATCACAACATCATAAGATTAACGCGAACAGGTGTCAACATCGATCGATAAATAACAAAATATTTCAATATGTATGGACGTATTAATTTTAAATTTAAATAACGATGGCCGGCTCGGTTACATGGCATTGAATATACATGGCTAGACATAGAGGAACCGAATTATATTAGTGTTATATAACTTTTTATTGGTATGTCGTAAGCAGAGTTCATAGTAGTATAATGTTTTTAGGATTCTATTTGGACTGCTCCGCTTCTGTAGTGCATCAGAGATGTTTTCACTAAGCCGAACTGACGGTTTTCACGCAGTCATGCGCAAAAAAGTTGCCTCACTGATGCATCGAGTGCGGGTCAGTAACAATAGTATCCTGAAAGTAGTGGCGGAGTCCTTACTCCCCGTTTTGAGGCATTTTGTGGAAAGGATTGTCAGCTAGGTAGCTGATCTCTGGCTTGATCGTTCTTTGAGCAACTTGTCTCGGTGTTGATTGTTTGTTTAGTTTTGTATTAATAACATTAGTTATAAGGTATTTTTTCACTAACAAGATGGATTGTATTGTTGTCCGAAACTGAATATATAAATTAAATTAATAAAGTACTGCTCGCGAAAGCATTTTCTAAATATTCTTTAAAGACTAGATTTTTCTTTGTCAGCACCCAGGGCCATCCAGAAATTAGGTACCTAGGAAGGGGAGCAGCATTGCGTGACAAGGGGGGTAAAACATAACATATTAATAGCATTTTTGCATTGTTACTAACATATTTGAGTTAATGTTACTTGTTTATTAAATATAAATAAATAAATAAGCTACCTACATGATGCCACTTGTATAAATCTAAAATATTTAAACTCTCAACTTCAACACTAAAGAAAATCTTTAAAATGTTATCTACTCTATTAATATTTCTATCTTGGTTTAATTTAAGATTTCAAAATATGCGACGTCACACGAGATCACAGTCGGCTCACAAAACCCAAGAAATTTATGGATGTTCCCTCAACTTTTTTATTTATTTATTAATCAAAGAATAAAATAAAACTTACACTGAAACATCACAAAAACAGACTTGCAATGCTGGTAGTGACGTTGACTGTACAGTATACCCGGAACATTTAAGTTCTCAACGAACAATCCAGCAGGCTCACTTCATACACTCTGCGAGTAATGACTGCGACAAACTTAGGGTCAAGTGTGGCGGTGCAACTAAGGAGAGGCAAAAGTCTAGTAATAAATACACACAACACAAACACACACCCCCACAGGACACATAACACAGGAGAAATTCCTAGTGCCAATGTATAAAAAAAAAAATGCCTACTAACCTATATGGCCTAAAGCGTGGTGACTGTCGGACTGCATAGAAAAGAAAGAGAAGCGCGATGACACAACTCTGGAAATTTATTGCAAAATATAGAGCATTATTTAATTACAAAAAATCTACAGTTTAGACTAAAAAATTAAAACACTAGTGTTTTAGTATGTTGCTTGTAGAATTATCTGACACAAAATCAGAAAGATTGTATGTATAATATTATCGTTTTTATTGGAAAAATAAAGTTTTTAGAGATATCTTCATGATTTTTTTCTAACGTATCAAATTAGTTGTATTATGTTTTCAACACACTATCTAAATAGCATATATCCTGAAGAATATCGTATATTTTTCTGATTTTGTTTACTGTAGTCGGTCATAAACTTTTATTGTTTTCAAAACTTACGTTTTTTGTGTTTATATCCTGTAATCCCCTTAAAGACTAAGTGAACATTTCCCAAGTACCTATTCGTATTCCAACATTTTCTTTACAAATAAATATTTAAATTTTTTCGTTCATTCATCATCTGCCCAGCTTTTCCTTTGGCACTATTACACTTGTCAAAGCCAAGGTGGCTTTGACAAGTGTATCTTACCTTGACAGCAAAAATAGGTATTTGTTTGTTATTTCCATTGATAGATTAAAAAAGTTCACCACGAAATTCGTAGAAGTTTCTAGTTTAATAATATTCGAAACAACAGTATAATAGTAGATACCTAGTCGGCGTGAATGACAGGATATCCGAATAATTGACGGAAACAAGTACCTGTTTTATTCGATTAGTTCTCGCAATGAAATGAAATGAAATGAAATGATGATGAAATGAAATGATTTTATTTTTTGTAAGTAGGTTTGTACAAACACTTTTACACGTCAATCATGTTTTTTTTTTTAAACTAGATGAAGTCGGCGTTTCCTATCTGACTATTCTGAGAAGAAAGGCCGAAACAAACTCAGAGGTCACAGTCTCTTTTAAAGTCCAGACATAATCTTGGTCAGGTTATATGAAGACCATGTAGATCGATGTCTGAGGTGGTCTTTTGAGGAAAGAACCACACAGATTGAGAGGACCTGTCCAGTCAGTGCACGCATTTGTCAAAAATCGTGCAGCTCAACTCAAGACTTAAGGAGCTCAACGATTCGACGAACAATACCAAAGAAAGGACATTTGGGTAGGCCACATAAATTACTCAAACTGCCAGACCATGAAAAAAAAAAAACAGAACAGAGAGAATAATAAAAAAAATATATATAAGTATGTAAAAAGACCCACATCGTCTTCACATTCACAATGAAAAAATAATATAATACTTTACAAAGTAAGCAAATGTCATTGTTTAAAAAAAAATATTCATCAATGTCAATGTGTATTAAAAAGAAAAAAATCATTCAAAATGCAGAAATTGGAAGCAGCTCAATCCCAAGCCTTTTTGTCCTCAATATAATCTTTAACGGTATAAAAGGCTTTCTGGGAATTTGTGAGAAATCGACACGTTGAGGTAAATGGCTGGTTGCGCAAGCGCTAGTCTTGAGCGAAGATTGATAATAGTGTTTCAACACTTATTAGTATGTCAAAGGTATGATCATTATTAAGGTCTTAATTGGTACCTTAAGTTAAGTACCTTAAGGTAAGCTTAAGTTGTAGTGATTTGAAGAATAAAAGTACATTTGTTTAACACTAGATTAACAATCTGGTTTGCGGTCAAGAAATAGCAGTGGAGAGCAGCAATTTTGAAATATGGATCTAAAACTTTCTACACGTCACGTTGACTGCCAGACAACAGACACAATAGAAACTCTATTGTTCGTGGTCACCGGTGACCGCGGTGGCAGTCAATGCCTTAATTATTTTCTGACAAAGCATCTATAGTAAAAATGCTAAAACAAAAGTTATACAAAGACAAAAATAATTTCGGTTTTAATTTAAATATATTTCTTTCTTAAATTCGGAAACGTTCATTAAAGAACATTCACTACATTCTACTTCATTTTAAAATCAAAAAACTAGTTTAATTTAAACACATAATATTCGCCTCGCGCATTCATTATTAACATCAAAGCATAAAATTCTCTATAATTCTAAATTGCTATTTAACTAAAATTCTTTATTAGCACGAAATATTTAAAACTCAAAGCAGGATATTCCAAAAACGAATTGAAAAAAAACTATTATTTTTCTCCCGTCATAAAATATATTTAAGATAATTTATTTACACAAAATTAGTCGCCAAATTAAGTAGAATAAATTAAATGAATATTATGTTTACTTAGAATTATTAATACAAACTGAATTCTTGGATCCAAGTAGATAAACTTGAATAAGAATATTAAAATTTGTTTAACGAGGTCATTAGTTGTACTACAACCTCCTAGTGTTTGATGCCGAACCTAGTTGGAAATTTCCGAAATACACACGAGAGCAGAAACAGAAACTACAAAAAAAAAAAAAACAACCGACTTCCAAAAAACACTATAAAGTGAAAAATAATCCTAATTTTGAAAGTCGGTGTCTTTGTTTTAGCTCTTCTTTATTTTGGTTTTTTTTGCTACCGAATTCCGAAATTAAGTTATTTATTACTTTGTAGTATGTTTTTTGAAGTCTGTTGTTTTTATTTTTAAATTTTTATTTATGGTATCTATTCCACACCAAATCGTATACCTACCACTAATTACTATGCAAAAAGATAGATAGATAGATAAACCATTTATTTGGCGCACACAAAAATAGCACAACACACAAAAGAACAACATTAGATGATAACCAATTAAACACATGAGTATATTATAAAAACAAGGTGCCAATATAAAAACAAAAGGAAAAACACACATATCGAAATAAAAGTGACACTATGACGAATACATAATATAATAAAATTAATAATGAAAAAAACACTGACACCATCTTCAAGTTACACAAAATGGAATAAGTACCTATTCTCGAAGCTAACTTAAAAACTGTCCATGCAAAGTTTATAAAATGTATATGGGACCACCGCGCAAGCTTTCTCTACTAAACAAAATGAAAAAGAATTTTCAAAATCGGAAATATTTATAAAAGTACATAAAAAATACATACAGTGGACGAACATATTATACTCTTCCTTTTTAAAAGTCAGTTAAAAATAAAAAAAACGATATGAATGTGTCTACCAAAGATTTAAACATCATGTGCCTTTTCCCAACTATGTTGGGATCAGCTTTCCAGTCTAACCGTATGCAGCTGAAAACATTTTAGAACACGGATAATTTATTCCGAAACAAAAAAAAAAAAAGAAATAATAAATTATCGTACCCGTCAACAAGCCGAGTGAAAAAGAAACATTATACGCCTAACTCTCAAAATCCAATGACCTATACTCCTTAAGCATTCACAAAGTTAACACAGTGCCGTACATACATAAACAAGGCACAAACAGTATAGAACTTATAACTCCATAATTCATTCGTCATGATTTCGTACCGAGTTACAAGAAAGCCAGGCCCGGGTATAAATAATTAATGAAGTAAGAAAAGCGAGTGAAACACTCCAGTTTTTACGCTCCAGAAGATATTGTTTTAAAGCTCTTAAGATTTAATTTCCGCGGTGATGGGGCGAAATGTAGCGAACTGGGGTGTTGGGGCAAGGGAAATGAGATTTCTTTCAATGGACGCCTGAAGACTAATGTCACTGAGTAGATAATGTGATAGTCATGAATCGTTATTCGTTTGTATGGAAAAGGTGGATATTTTTTATGCAGTAATTTACAAATAGAATTGTGTTGCTAGCGTGTTTTTGCGTCATATATATTTTCAATTCGCTGGATGCGAGAAGCACAGAACCACGTCACTGCGCATCGCCGCGCCGGCCCGCGCTTTTACTTCATTTTCGCTTAGCGTTCTTTCTGGCTTTTTTCAGTTTTGCTCGACTCCTAAGGGCTGAAGCATGATGTCAAATATGATGTCATCTTTCGCGAGAATTGGGCTATCAAAAGCAAAAAGAATTTTTCAAATCCGACTGGTAGTTTCAGAGTTTAGCGCGTTCAAACCAACAAACTCTTAAGCTTTATTATATTATATTTTAGTACATATTTACAAACAGTATCGTATTGCAAAATATAAACGGCGTAAAAACACCCTGGGGTGTTTATAGAAGAAAATGTTGCCGTGGGCGGAAGATATTAAGAAATCTCTTATTATCAATGCCTTCCTAGAAAGTACTTATTGATTTTAGCCTGGTCTAATTAATTATCTCCGTTTCAATTAATTTTTTATTTGGATATTATACTATGATAAGTATAGTATGGCTGGGCTCGGCTGGGCAGCGTTCGGGAAGCTACGCAATATTATGTTCCCGTCCCACATACCGCAGTGGCTCAAGACGAAAGTCTTTGACCAGTGCATGTTGCTAGTGATGACATATGGCACTGAAACGTGGTCGCTCACAACAAAGAGTAATAGAGAGGGCTATGCTTGGAGTTTCCCTGCGTGATCGGATCAGAAATTAGGAGATCCGCAGGAGAACCAAGGTAACCGACATAGCCCGAAGAATTGCCAAACTTAAGTGGCAGTGGGCAGGGCACATTGCTCGCAGAACAGATGGCTGATGGGGCCGAAACTTTCTGGAAGGCCTCCCACAAACTGGCCCATCATTTCAGCTGAAAGACGTTCACTGCTGGACATAGGCCTCCCCAAAGCACCTCCACTTCGACCGGTTTTGTGCTTCTCGCATACAACGGGTTCCTGCGTCCTTCACAAGGTCGTCGGACCCTTGTGGGAGGCCTTCCAACGCTACGTCTTCTGGTACGCGGTCGCCACTCCAGAACCTTTCGACCCCATCGGCCATCTGTTCTGCGATCAATGCGGTAAGTATACATACATAATCTTACGCTTGCTTACCATGGGGATATGCAAAAACTCCCTTTTGCTTCGTTTACGTTCATACATCTGGTCATGACACGCACGCCGGATGTAACTACTACGCACCTGAGTATTCTGAAAAACATTATCAATAGGGCGTTTGTGCACTACAAGGAATTTTACTGTCCGGCCGGCAGTCCGTATTTTTACGGTCCCATATGGCACGCCATAAATGTATGTACTAGTTTGTGCACTTAGTTAAAAAATCGGACTGCCGGACAGTAAAATTCCTTGTAGTGCACAAACGCCCTTAAGGTCTACTATGTATGTTTCCCGGCGTTTGTACTCACTTCTACCTACATTTTGTTAGTCGCCGTGGCAAGTAAGTATAATTATGTACCTATTAAATGTTGATATCGTAATAAGATCTATAAAAATCCCAATCCAAACGTAAAAGGAGACCCATAACCTGAAAACAGTGCCTTAGAACCAACGTTACGTAACGTTTTGGTCAGCCAATCACAACTCGTAAACTGACTATTAACTTACATCCCTGAACGCTTGCTATATATGGAGTTTAAAGGCTCCCGCAATCAGGCGCGACATGACAGCTACACTGGTAGAAACCAATGTATCGTCGCGCTGTCATGTCGCGCCTGATAATTTCTATGAAAACTTCATGGAATTTGTTCTACCAGAATCGCGTAATAATACTTATTGATACTGCCTCTACCGCTATTTACATCATAAAACCAAGCTGTGACTATAACCAAACACATTTCTTAGATCTATCAATTGATTAGTTTCGCATAACAGTAATTAATTGTAATATAATTACGCTTGATTTGCTTTTAGAAGCATTATTTTTAACGCTTTCTGATCATTATTGGTGCTAACGTGTTTCTACAAAAATACGAGTAGTATGAAATTCGATCGATGAATTTATGTACGTGGAAGTATTGGAGGATCAAATTTTATGTTGCAATACAGGTTTTTTAATATAAAATGTAAATGAGTCTGTAGAATTTATTCGTTTGAAGCCTTCTACATGTAAAATCTGAAAATAATAATCCAAATACTAACAGTCTGTTGATTACAGCGAACATTTTCTGCAATGAAATGTGACATGTTTTTTATGTAAAAAAACATATAAACATCCGAATTGAGATCCTCCTGCTTTGTTGAAGTCGGTTAAAAAGAAAAAAAGATATATAACTCGTTATCGTATCGAACAAAAATAACTTACACTTTCGTAGTACATTAAAGTGTTGGTTTATGATAAAAGAGGAATGAAAAAGTAATTTATTGACACATTCATTTATAAACTAAGATTTGCTTCATTGAAAGAAAAAACGGGCTAAGTGCGAGTCGGACTCGCACACAAAGGGTTCAGTACCACAAGGCAAAAACGCCGAAAAAAACCCGTTTGTTGTATGGGAGCCCCCCTTAAATATTTATTTTATTCTGTTTTTAGTAATTTTTTTTATAGCGGCAACAGAAATACATAATCGAAAACTTCAACTGTCTAGCTATCACGGTTCATGAGATACGGCCTGGTGACACACAGACAGACATACGGACAGTGGAGTCTAGTTTATTAGTAATAGGGTCCCGTTTTTATCCTTTGGGTACGGAACCCTAAAAACAATAAATTACATCTACTATCAAGACCAATTCACTCCAATTACCTTAACCATATCATTCAGTAATACTATTAAGTATTACATCACCTAATCTTCCTCATAAACTACGAAAAACATTACCCGATTAGATAGTAACAAGAAACTGGGATGTTACCGACAATCTAACACTTATTTATCGGGCCGACTGTACTCGCTGACCGATTGGACCACTTACCGATTGTACAGACGCAAATCAAGCTACCCGAAACTGTCAAATTTTCCCAATCAACTTTGAACCTTATGATTTGGCGATAAAGTTGAAAATCTGTAAAAGAAATTTGACAGATTGTAGTAGCTTGATGTGCCGTCTGTACCTATTTCGATTAGGCTCAAGTAATGGATATTGTGGTGAAGTGAATATTCTATTTGGTAAGGATATAACATAACACGATACGGCTGGTCCATTAATTCAAGGTCGTTCAGCGAGTTATGGAACGAGATAAATACTTGGAGTCTCCCTGAGGGATAGAATCCGGAAAGGGGGAGATCCGGCAGAGAACCAAAGTTTTCGACATAGCTCACAGAACAAGCAAGCTTAAATGGTAATAGGCCGGCTATATTAGCCGAAGAATCGATAACCGTTAGAGCGGTTTCGCACTACATTCGATTCGAATCCGAATTAAAGATCCAACTTCAATCCGAATTGGGAATCTTCTAAAGTCGGACGGATAGAGTTTGGAACTATAGTCCGACTTTTAATTAGCCGCAGTAAAATGACACTTCCTAATAACTCATTTCGGACTGAGTTTAGAGATGTGCATGTCAAATAAGTTTCGTTTGTTACACTATTCTGTACTAGAAAAACAAGATTTGGTTGATATCCGCGAAAAAACAAAAAGACGCCAATTTCAGTCATTTAAATACTTAACACATAAGCTGTCATTTTACTGCAGCTAATTAAAAGTCCGACTATAGTGCGCTACCCCTCGTACAAATAGGACTATGGTCACTACGGACCGGTATTTCTCGGATTCGGATCGGATGTAGTGCAAATCCGCTCTTAGGGTAGACGTGATCTTGAGTGAACACCGCGAATCAGCAAAACGTAAGTTAGGACGCCCTCAGGCTAGGTGGAGCGACGATCAGTTGGTTGAGAGTTGCCGAGAATCGAGCTGAATGACGTACAATTGGAGAGGCCTTTGTCCAGCAGTGGGCTGTTGTAAGCTGATGATCATGGTAACATCACTGTTGGGGAGTCCTGTCACGGTCGCCAAATGTTGGGGAGATAACTGAAACGGACGCAATTATGTTAATAAATATGAATTTATTCAGGATAGCCGAGCGGTTTACAAATGGTCTATAGAGACGCGCACACTCGGTCCGTGCTGTCGTTCGAATGGCGGCGGCCGGGGCTCGCGCCGCGCGCCCGCGCCCGCGCCATCGCCGCCCGCCTGCAGCAGCAGTCCCCGCGCCCGCGCCTCTGCCGCGGCCCCCGGTGTGACGTGCGCGTGTACAATCACGCTTGTAATATCCGAAGAGTAGGTGTTCGCAACAGCACTGGAACGCGTTAATGCCGCGAATGCAAAGGGCTGCATTCGCTGGAACGCAACGTGTCGCCTGCGCCGGCGGCCGCCATCTTTCTTCCCTTCTCTCGCCGACTGCGAACGACAACGCGCACTAAAACTTTTCTCATCTAATTATTGTTCAAAACTTATTTATTATATTCTGTATAACTTGTCAAGGAACAATAAACGACATTGACTGTTAACACGCATCTGATTTACCTATCATCACACGAAACATTGGAGACCCACGACGTGATATACTAAGAAGATTGACGATGAATCGACCGCGTGCAATGATGAAGCTTAAAACGAGAAGCGGCGAGCTGAGGCTGCCTGAAACTATGTGACGAATGATGACCCACCTACCTACTTGATGAGCCTGGCGTAGTGAGTGATTTGGTTTGCCTACAGGGAAGTACGCCCAATTTTAGTATGCTTAACCTACATTGATATTATATTGCAGCCGCTTTCTGTGCATCAGATTTAATAGGTAATCTGTCTCGAGTCAGATTAATATTAATGATTTCTTATTTCTTATTAGGTAGGTACTAAATAAACGACACTTTGCCTACCTAAACTCTTTGGAGTCAGATAAAATTATTGACAATAGTTTCTTAGTATGGAGGTACCTACTACTAATTGAAAGACAATCATACCTACCTAACTAGTAACTATACCTACTTTCTTTCTTGCACTTTGCTTACGGGAACACCCTGGCATTTTCCAGAATCGCTGTGTACACCTGCTTCTTGGTTCCCGCTGGAGTGCGCTGCAATAAAGCTGCTTGTTCCTCACTTCTGCTGCTTGCATGCTGTGCTGTGTGACCTGCTTTGCTCGTGTGTGAGTCGCTGACTGCACGAGCTGTTGTCGTAGCTATTGCGCGACGTACATGGTTTGGCTTATTATCTTAACTTTTACATGCGGTACTGAATACCAGCATAGTTAATTTCTTGACGGTCTGTTCAGTTTTTGTAAGCATTCACCATGTCGATTGAATTGAAATCTCTTGTTCAACAACGTGGTACGATAAAGGCTAGAATAACTATATTTTCAAAATATTTAAATACAGTTAAACTAATAGAAGCTGACAGCATTCCTAAACAAATTCTTATAGAAACTGAAATAAAACTATCAAGATTTAAAGAATTGTTGATACAGTTTGATGATCTTAAAACTAAAATTGAAGGTTTGGATCCTGATCAGTTGGAAGAAAATGACATAATTGAAAGTGACTTTTGCTCAAACATTGCTAAAGCTCAATTGTTAATTGAAAGTTTTGCTCCTCGTGAGGTAGTACCCGAAAATACTAACTGTAATTCTATATCTAGTTGTCAAAATGGTAAACAGGATTGCCGCAACTATAACATTAAATTGCCAACTATTCAGCTGCCCTCCTTTGACGGAAACTATTTAAAGTGGATGGAATTTCGTGACACTTTCGATTCTTTAATTAACAATAACAATACAATTCCGGATATTAACAAGTTTCATTACCTCCGCTCTTCTTTAGAGGAAGGAGCGTCTGACATAATCAAATCAATTGAATTCACTGCTGCCAATTATAAATTAGCTTGGAGTTTACTTACTGAACGCTTTGATAACAACCGGATACTTACGAATAATCATTTAAAGGCTATCTTGAATTTTGAGACAATAACTAAAGAAAATTACAAGTCACTTCGTACTATGATAGATTACTATTCTAAAAACATTCGAGCCCTATCTTCTTTGAATGATACTGAATCCCGCTGGGACATTCTACTTGTGTATATTATGGCGTCTAAACTAGATGGCGCCACAGGTCGCACATGGGAGGAACACAGGAGTACTATTGCTGCTTCACCGACAATCGAAGAATTCTATAATTTCTTGCGAAACCGTGCTGATGTTTTGGAAACCTTGCAGTACAGCAAAAATGATGCTGCTACTAAAACTGAAAAACGTTCTTATTCTAAAGATAATAAGCAAACAAAATCATTTGTCTCTTCTTCTAACACTAAAGGAAAAGGGTGTGTTATATGTTCACAAGATCATTTACTATATAAGTGTGATAAATTCAAAGACATGTCACTGGATGCTCGATACAGTGAAGTTTCCAAGCATAAGCTCTGTCACAACTGTTTACGTCCTGGACATTACTCTGCTCACTGCAAACATAATCATTGCAAAATCTGCAACAAAAAACACAATTTATTGCTACATAAATCACAGTCCGATAATGACAAGACAAACTCACCCGTTGATACGTCTTCTGCAGCGCCAGTTCCTCATGAAGCTAGTACCTCTCAGACATCTTCTACTATTGCTATGTTTAATCCCGTATCACTCTCTGCGGCAATGCCCAGGCAGATCCTCTTATGTACTGCTCAAGTGGAATTAATTGATAGCCAAACTTCTGAAACACACACTGTTAGAGCACTACTAGATAATGGAAGCCAGTCTTCATTCATAACTGAAAAAATGCAAAGAAAACTGAATTTATCCTGTTCTAATACTAATATATCAATTGCTGGTATAAATAATAAGCTAACTAATACTACTAAAAGGTGTAACATAAAACTTAAATCGCGGATTAACTTATTCCATGCGAATGTTTCATGTCTTTTAGTGCCTGATATTACTGGGATGTTGCCCAGCTCAAAGATTAACCCTTCGGAATGGAATATTCCTAAATCTATAGAACTAGCAGATCCTACCTACTACGTACCCTCTGAAATTGACTTACTGCTAGGAGCTGATATTTATTGGGAAATTGTAGATTCCAAACAAATCAAGTTGGGTAAAAATAAACCGACACTACTAAAATCTAAACTGGGTTGGCTCGTGTCGGGCCCAACTGGTGTAAGTCCTACTACTACTACTCATTCTAACTTTTCTCAGGAGATTAGGGACTCACTAACTAAGTTCTGGGAAGTTGAGGATGTTCCTGCCCTGCCAACCAATAATAATAAGTTTTCCAATGAGGAACAACATTGTGAAAACCATTTTATTGAAAATACTATCCGCCTGAGCAATGGGCGATTTTGTGTGAAACTTCCATTGCGTGAAGTCCCCAGTGAAACTTTAGGGGACTCTTATGTTATTGCTAAAAGGCGGTTCTTAAACTTAGAAAGGAAACTTAATAAATCTAAAATCAAAGATGACTATACTGAATTTATTAACGAATATAAAAGATTAGGTCATTTAACTGAGGTAAGCCGTCCTAGCTTCGGTTATTATATTCCTCACCATGCAGTAATTCGCGAAAGCAGTGAAACCACTCGCTTAAGAGTAGTCTTTGATGCCTCTTGTAAAACTTCTACTAGTAAGTCACTAAATGACATCCAATTTGTTGGACCGGTGGTTCAGGATGATTTAATGGCAATCTTGCTCAGGTTCCGTCAGTATACTTATGTAGTGACAGGTGACATAGAAAAAATGTATAGGCAGGTTATGGTACATGAATCACAGCGTCACTTACAACTTATACTCTGGAGGGAAGACGAAAGTCAACCACTCAAAACATTGCAACTCAATACTGTCACTTATGGAACGGCTTCAGCTCCGTATCTGAGTACTAGGTGTCTTGTCCAACTCGCAGCGGAGTGTACTGATGAAGCTGTTGCCAATACTATAAGACATGACTTCTATGTTGATGACCTGAACACTGGTTCAGACTCAAAATCTCTATTAAGGGCTAACATTTCAGGAGTAATTGACAAACTTGCTGAAGGTTGTTTTCCCTTGCGTAAATTTAGAACAAACTCCCCTGATATTTTTGATGGCATACCTACGACTGACCAATCTCAAGATTTTAGCAAACAGTCCTCCGTTTTGGGATTGAAATGGACACCTGGCTCTGATACTTTGCACTACTCAGTCGAAATTGAATCTATTCCTAAAGTTACGAAACGCTCTATATTGTCGAACTCGTGTCGAATATTTGACCCTTTAGGTCTCTTATCTGCTTGCACTATTTTTCATAAAATCATACTACAGAGGCTCTGGTTGCTAGACATAGGTTGGGATGATGAAGTTCCAAAGGACATTCAAAACTCATGGTTAGAATTCTATAATGAAACGCTATATTTCGCTCATATTCAGATACCTAGATATATATTCTGCAGTTCACCTATTCATATAGCGGCTCATTGCTTTACTGATGCCTCGCAAGATGCCTATGGTGCATGCATTTATCTTAAATCGACTAATAGTTTAGGCGAAGTGAAATGTAACTTATTGTGTGCTAAAACTAAAGTTTCTCCTTTAAAATCTGAAACAATTCCCCGCCTGGAATTGTTAGGCGCGTTACTCGGTGCGAAACTATATTCCAAAGTACTACACTCTTTAAAAATCAAGATTTCATGTACAGTATTTTGGACGGACTCAACCATAGTCTTAGGGTGGTTACACACGCCACCTAAAACTCTTAAAACGTATGTAAGCAATCGAATCGAACAAATTCGAGAATTAACTGACATAACTACTTGGCGTCATGTACCTTCTGAACATAATCCTGCTGATATGGCGTCTAGGGGCATTCAACCACGTCTTCTTGATAGTAATACTCTCTGGTGGCATGGTCCTTCTTTCCTGACCAAGTCTGAACATGAATGGCCCCAACCTAAATCTACTCCTTCCACTCTACCTGAAATTAAAATAGGCTTAAATATAATTTTATATGCTGACATTATACCCTTTCAAAAATACTCTAAACTATACAAACTACAAAGAATATGTGCTTACATACTAAGATTCATAGATAACGGTAAAAACTTCGTAGGAGCTAGCAACGAACTGAACAGACTGCTCAAGGAAAACGAACGGTCAGTTAGCGACTACGCGAGCAAAGAGGGTATAACTTTTAAATTCTCTCCGGCTTATGCACCGCATTTCGGCGGTATCTGGGAGGCAGGAGTCAAGACAGCTAAGTATCATCTGAAACGCATAGCAGGTAACTCTAGCTTAACCTTTGAAGAATTGTATACCCTGTTTGCACAGATTGAGGCCATTATGAATTCAAGGCCCATAACTTCTATGTCTGCTGATCCATCTGATCTGTCGGCACTTACACCGGGACACTTCCTTGTGGGCCGACCATTGACCTCACTACCTTCACCCATTATCCAACGTGGCGGCCTCAATAGATACAAGCTGATTGAGCGCTTGAAAAACCACTTCTGGTCTCGGTGGACAAAGGACTACCTTACCACTCTGCAGCAACGCGTCAAATGGCAGCGCAAACAAGACCACATTCGTGTTGGCGACCTGGTCTTCATCCTAGACGACCAGCTACCACCTATGAAGTGGCTCATGGGCCGCATTACCAAGCTGTACCCGGGAGCTGACGGCGTATGCAGGGTGGTCGACGTGAAGACTGAGTACGGCGTCATTCATAGGCCCGTCTCTAAACTATCCCTACTAGATTCCCAAGAGCTCCTTGGGGAACATGTCCCCAAGGGGGGGGAGGATGTTCGCAACAGCACTGGAACGCGTTAATGCCGCGAATGCAAAGGGCTGCATTCGCTGGAACGCAACGTGTCGCCTGCGCCGGCGGCCGCCATCTTTCTTCCCTTCTCTCGCCGACTGCGAACGACAACGCGCACTAAAACTTTTCTCATCTAATTATTGTTCAAAACTTATTTATTATATTCTGTATAACTTGTCAAGGAACAATAAACGACATTGACTGTTAACACGCATCTGATTTACCTATCATCACACGAAACAGTAGGTGTACCTAGTTCTTAATAAAGGAAAAGGAGGTGAAGTCTAAAGGATAAAAGAATTACGCTTGAGAAAAACTATAGGTCTTTATTGACAAAGACACCAAAACTACAATTTACAAGCTAACACTAAAGTATAAATATTATAATTATATTATAATACGTATATAAATATTATAATTATATTATAATGGGTCCCACTTAATGGCAAACGACATCGTGGCAGGCCCAGACGGAGACGGCGGGATGAGCTGGACTCCTTCAACAAGAACTGGTCCTTAACAGCTTTGAACAGAGAGAAGTGGAAAGAGAGTAGGGAGGCCTTCGCCCTGCAGTGGGACATCACAGGCTAATAATAATAATAATAATGTGCCGATAGTTGTGACAGCCAATGGTCTAATAGCCAAGAGCCTCGACCAACACCTGAGGAGGCTCTCGTTGGGCAGCTGGATCAAGGGCTTGATCCAGAAAGCGGTACTTCTGGACACGGCCCGAATAGTTAGGAGGTTCCTCTCTCTGGAGCCCTGACCGCCGGTAGCTTGGACCCTGTTCCCGATACCGGTGGGCTACTATTTTTTATATTTTTAAATGTTTTTATATTTCTTTATACTAATATTTAAAAATATAATTTATAAGAATTTAATTGAATAAAGGAGATAATAATAATAATAATTATAATACGAGTCTACAATAAAAAATTAAAAAAAAAGGCAGGAGCTCATTGGGCATCAAAAAATATCATATAATATATTAAATATTATCGCTTGAGATAGATCAGCAGCCTAATTGCGTAGTACACTATCAATCAGAATCTGAATAATTTTGAAGGATATTGCCAATTCATTGCTTCGTATGTTCGAAACATTTGTCTGCTAAACAACGCAATGAATGTTGTTGAACTGTCAAAATGAAAGCCATGGCTATAATTCTCGTATTGTGTTACGCAATTACCCCGAGGCTCATTTAAAACAGCTAAATTCCGTCTCTAACTGGATTAGTTAAATTAATTATAGAAAAAATAGGTAACTTGCTCATCGCCTTTTACAAAATATTGCTTTTCCCGATGCAGGGACGTTAATTGTTGAGGAGTTCTCCTGGTATTCCACCATCAGCTCCATTTCACCATTCGCATTGTGACGAGCATAACTTGCTTAGCAACCATATTAAAGTAAGTAATCGAATCGCAAACCGGGAAATACTTATTATTGAGTAGTTCCGGTGGCCATCTGTGGTCTTCATCATCAGTTCCACTTCACCAAATGATGCTTTCCAAGAGCAAATGCACGAGTTACTACAAAAAATACCCAAATCGCTATAGGTGTGCCTATAATACTTGAAGAGTTCCTTCGATTTCTCCAGGATCCCATCATCAGATCCTGACCTGCTGACAATGCGACCACCTGGAAAGTATACCCTTTCAAACAAAAAAATAATTTTTGAAATCGGTCGAGCCGTCTCCGAGTAATCGGGGAACATACATAAAAAAAAATAATAAAAAAAAAAAAAAAAAAAAGGTTCCGACGAATTGAGAACCTCCTCCTTTTTGAAGTCGGTTAAAAATAGGAATTATTTCAGGTTCAAAAATAGACGCGCAATCATTGTTATTCATCTGCCTAGACTTTTCCCAACCATGTTGGGGTCGGCTTCCAGTCTAACCGGATGCAGCTGAATACCAGTATTTTATATGGAGCCTATTTGACTTCCACAATTCAGTTACTGGGTAATACGATACCCCTTTGTAAGACTGGTTGTCAGACTTTCGGGCTTCTGACGACCCGTAACGACTGTCAAAGATCCAAGAATGACGGCCGGGGCCAACGGCTTAACGTGCTTTCCGAGGGGTCTTGGTATGTGAAGATGGTCACCCATCCACGGACCAACCGCGGCAAACGTAGCTTAACCTGATCGATTGACGCGTGCGGTTGTTATTACTTAGCCACAAGCCCCTGCTGGGTTTTTATAGGTTCGATTAAATACATACCGATAAAAATTATACGCTCTAGCAGTCTAGGGCGTATAATTTTTATCGGCATGTATTTACAGCTATTCAAAACAAGCACATTCTGTAAACCTGGGCATGCTGGCAACATTCATAGAATTATTATCAACGCCAAACAGCAAGTATTCTTAGAAAAGTACTTAACCCTACTATCACAGCTGCATTTTTCCTTTACACCACGAGAACAATTTATGTTATCGCTTTGAAGCTTTTAGAGTGAATTTTAAGGGGCTTACATGACCTAAAGCGCGGGCACAGTCACTGTCGGACTGCATTGAAAAAAAAGAAAGAGAAGAGCGCGATGACACAACGCTGGTAATTTATTGCAAAATATGAAGTAATTATTTAATTATAAAAAATCTATTGTTTTAAATAAAAAAATAAAACACTAGTATTTTAGTATGTTGCTTGTAGAATAATCTGACAAAAAATCAGAATGATTGTATGTATATTAGTATGGTTTTTATTGTAAAAAAAAAGTTTTTAGAGGATGTAATGTTGGCTTCCAGTTCATCAATCGTACGCGGCTTATCCATATAAACTTTGGACGAGCTACCATTACATCCAGATAAAACAACAGTTTGGTGTGGTTTATGGGGTGGTGGAATCATCGGTCCATATTTCTTCAAAAACGAAGCCGGCCAGAACGTCACTGTCAATGGTGACCGTTATCGTACCATGATAACGGACTATTTGTTTCCTGAAATTGAAGCCCGTCATCTTCAAAACTTTTGGTACCAACAAGACGGCGCCACTTGCCACACAGCACGTGAAACCATGGCTTTGTTGCGAGAAAAATTTGGTGAACAGTTAATTTCGCGTTTCGGACCAGTCAGTTGGCCGCCTAGATCCTGTGATAACACACCCTTAGACTTTTTTCTGTGGGGATATGTAAAGTCCAAAGTTTATATGGATAAGCCGCGTACGATTGATGAACTGGAAGCCAACATTACTCGCGTTATTCGCCAAATACCACTGGAAATGCTCGGTCGGGTCATCGAAAACTGGAACTCCAGAATGGACCACCTTAATCGCAGTTACGGACAACATTTGAAAGAAATAATCTTTAAAAAGTAAATGTAAGGAATGGTTCTTTTGTATTATAATAAAGATTACCCGATAAATTTGTTTTATTCATATTTTTTTTAGTTTTGGAAAAAGTAACTCCGAATGAATCACCCGTTGTTTTCAACACACTATACTAGCATATTATAGCCTGAAGAATATCATATATTTTTCTGATTTTGTTTACTGTAGTCGATCATATATATTTTTATTGTTTAAAAAACTTGCGTTTTTTGTGTTTAGGTCCTGTAAGCCCCTTAAATGTCTTTTGTAAAAGAGTGCGCTAGTCGCATTTTACTTTTATTTAATTGTTCATGAGATTTTTCTTATTTCAAGTGATTCGAAAGGCGTAACTGTAAAAAATGGGTAGTAAAAGATGGAGCATATTGAAATACTATCGAGAGTCAATCCATAGTTGAGCAACACTATTACCATCAAACATTTAGATTTAAGATCGTCAAACTTCACCGCACTGATTTTACGATACTTTTCCCAAAAACGCCTTTTAATGGAACGAATCCTAATACCTCTTTTAACGCAGTAGGCTAACCACGTACGGACATAACCTAGAGTGTTATCAGTAAAATTTATTAAGGGGTGTTTTACCCTTGGTAGATTAGGGCAAGTGGGATTTAAGATACAGACAATCGGAGTGATGCTGTTAAAATATCAAATGCTATCAAAGCTGGAAGTGTTCCTGTAAATTTTGGAAGCATTTGGGCTGTAGTTTATGAAGAACTGATAAGGATTATACCGTTTGTTAGTTTAACTAATATCGAGGGGCCCGCGGCTAAATAATAACAGCCGCACAGGTCGATCGATCAGGTTAAGCTACGCTTGCCGCGGTTGATCTGTTGATCTGGTGACCAACTTTACATACCGAGACCCCTCGGTGCCTCGGAAAGCACGTTATGCCGTTGGTCCTGGCTGTCATTCGTGGATCTTTGACAGTCGTTACGGGTAGTCAGAAGCCCGAAAGTCTGACAACCAGTCTTACCAAGGGGTATCGTATTACCCACTAACTGGGTTGTGAAGGTCAGATAGGCAGTCGCTCCATGTAAAATACTGGTATTCAGCTGCATCCAGTTAGACTGGAAGCCGACCCCAACATAGTTGGGAAAAGGCTAGCTTTACTTAGCTTGACTTTAGCTTTGTACTAATGATAAAATTGGGCAGTGGGTCCAGTCGACCTATTCAAAATGTGATTATGTCAACTGGACCCGCGGGTCCTGTTCGAGTGGGTCCAGTTGACCAAAGACTCGGCAGATGATGATGTGCTGCAAGCGAGCCTGCTACACAGCAAATTACCGTAATTTAAAAAAGAAAAAACGCTTTAATATGAAAGTAAAATCTGCTGTGCCTTCTATAAACCAACCATCGATCTCTCCCCACAACGTCAACCAAAAATAAAAGGAAATTAAGCTTCTCTCATCGGAACGTGATTGAACTATCATTTACCAGATTTTCGTATTAATAACATTAGTTAGGATTAATTCCTAATCGGCTCTCCCGCCGCCATCCAGCTCGTTATTAGAATTTTATAAATTGAGAACCCATTTCTGGTCTGAGATTGGCTTCGTTGTTTTTCTAGAATAGCTTATGTTCATTTTCTTTCTTAGACTTTGGACATTAGACGTTCTTGAGGTAATGTTTTAAAGCAGTGTAGGTGCCAGTTAGGGAGGTACTGTTTTATTTATGGTTTTAAAACGAATGTAATGTCAAGCTGTTTTTATAGACGCTTTTAGGCTGAATTATTTAGTCACGGGACGACTCTCGACTCCCGGCCACCATAGGCGCGGGCCTGCGGGCGGAGAGTAATGGGTAGCTCACCGTCCGATCAGGACCAGGCCCGTGCCGGACGGCGCGTACACCACGCGCGCCTCAAAGAGATGTCAGCATCGAGGAGGGGTCCCATAGGGCCGAAGCCTCCCGGGTCAACGGGATTGTCCGAAAGGGTTACCGCTGGCCCGGAACATAAAGGGCTAAGGAAGGAACACGGGTGGGTTTTTGTCAGAAAGAGTCTGACACTCCCTTCCGCTCCACCCAGAGCGGGAGCATTTGATGATTTCCCATCCACAGAAAAAAAAATAAGGCTGAATTATTTATTTATTCATACAATGTGTAACTGAATTAATGCGCATTATGGAAGTTGTTTTTAGAATCGTTTAATTACTGAATTGATTCCTGTCATTTGTCATTCCCATGAATAATAAAATCTACCTAAATTACAGTCACTAAACCAAAATGGATGAAGTACCTACTACCCTTACACGTGTGCGACTAATTATGTGCGTGCGTAGGTTTGTAATGTGACCACAATTTTCCTCCATTAATTTAATAAATAAATAATGTTTCATACATAATAGTAAAAATATATGTTTATTTTAGTGTTAAATTGTAAAATAGTTAATCACACTAATATTATAAAGGCGAAAGTTTGTGAGTGTGGGGGTGTGTGTGTTTGTTTATATGTTTGTTACTTCTTCACGCTTAACCGGCTGGACCAATTTTGATAAAACTTTGTTTAGAGGTAGCTGAATAGCTGGATTAACATATAGGCTACTTTTTATTCCGATATTCCCATGGGATCGAAACTTACGCGGGTGAAACCGCGGGGCGCAGCTAGTTATATATAAATGATTTAATGTTCGCTTAGTGCTAACATAGTAAAAATTCAGTCTATGTGTTATGATTATAACTTAATATTCTAATTGGGATGTTTATTGTGCGTTAATTCCGGGATATGTTGTATATAATATACTTTATTCTACACCAGAAAAATACATTACAAAGAAAATAAATTAAACTACAAACCAAACAATGGGCGGCTTTATCGATCGACGATCTGGGGGCCTAAAAAGGCCACTTTGGCAGAATCATAAACGTATTTTGCTTTTTTTCGTTGCAAGAGATTGGGATTGGATTTGGATTGGTATTTAAGCACAGACAAAAAAAAATACCTGAAAAATCCTTCACCAATGGGATTTGATACGATTAACTTAACAGTTAACTGTCTATTATGATTTATAATGATTTGATGAATTCCTTTTATGATTCTGCAAAAGTGGCCTTTTTAGGCCCCCTGATCTGATAATGGTTTTCGAACCCCCTTTATGGCCTCATTCACTTATACATACCTTATTACATGACAGTTATATTAGAGTTAATAACTTGAATTGTAGTCGTGGTAAAAAGAGGATTTAGTCAGCCAGATTGGTTCATGATCATAATCAGTGTGTAATGTTCCCACTGCTGGGACACATCTCTTCGAGAGGAAGTGGGCTATAATCTACCACGCGCCAGATTGATTGCTGATTAAAAATTCGAGTTATTCCGGTCCGATCCCCTGAACCCCTCCCCCCCTTGATGTCTCACTGTGTAAAGGCTTTAAAAGACCCATGTTCGAAAATACCATTCATAGCCATGTAAAATGGAGAAAAAAATTGGTGGCCGAAATAAACCTTTCACCCTCTCGTATCTGCTCTAACACCAAGCAAAGCTAGAAAAACGAAAGTGTGTGCTTTAGCGAGTAGGCAGGTACGTACCGAGGCCTCACGAGTACCTCCAACCGACAATTTTCCATTCAGGATTCGAAGGTTAAACGAAGTGTTCAGTATTCGCCTCCCTCTTTAGAACTGTGGCCAGGAAACCTGTTGATACTTTCCGAAATCATATTTGTATGGATTACTTAAGTTCGTAAAGCAAAACCTTTACTAACAAAAATCAGAGGGGCAATTCAAATGGCTCTAAACTAGTTTTAATTAATGCTTGAATCTTGAGTTAGGTTCTGTAATACGGGCGTAAGTAACTTAACCTGTTGAATACAAAATAAAACTATTCAAATAATGGTTGTCTAAAATAGTCGCTACTTTCATAGCCCCATGATAATTCCCGTTCGTGAATTTCGCCCCATAACTCCATGGTACGGTGTAATCTCAGCGCGGCAGATCTTAAAGCCTGCTGTGATTGGATCGCAGACGTTTTTATCACATTTACTTGCCGCGAGTACTTGCCGCGGCTGAGGATTTGTGTACGGAAGAGGATTATGCAGTTAGTACTGTTATTTGGTGGGTAAAATTGTTGGTAGGCAGGTGGAAAACGTACACGTTACGATATACTTGCGCAAGTTTAGATTTGCACAAGTCTACGTGACACCGAATGGATGACTACGACGATGACATCCCATGACACACGTTGATGTATACTAGGCAAGTCCAATTTTGCACAAGATTGATAAAATAGATAGATAGTTAGATAAAACGTTTATTCAGTGCAACAAAAGACACAATACAGGCATTAAAAACATCAAAAAAGGTGATAAAAAAAATAACAAAGATTAAAAAGATTCCTTTCGCAGGTCTGCTGGAAGAAATTTCTTAAGAAATAAGCAGTACCTTTGTACTCAATTTATAAATTTGTCATATCCGTGTATCCATGTATTTTACTGTGTGTACATAAATTATAAAATCTATCTTCTTCTTCTATATCTATATCTATACATATAATAAATCTGTAGACGAGGCGTTTCTGTACATTGAAAATAAAAATAAAAAAATCTATCTATATCTTCTTCTATACATATAATAAATCTGTAGACGAGGCGTTTCTGTACATTGAAAATAAAAATAAAAAAAATAGTTGGGGTGTTATAGGATAACCAACAGATGCCATTTCATCAATTTTTAGAATTTTTGTCTGTTTGTCTGTTTGTCGGTTTGTCGGTTTGTCGGTTTGTCTGTTTGTCTGTTTGGATGTGACAAAATTTGATTTGAACAGGTTCAACGTAAAAAGTACCAAACCAATATGGTTAATTTTTATACTCAAATATAGTGTAGAACTCGGAGTAGTGTTTAGTTTTTGTTTCATCGCAATCGCTTCACTTTATCAAAAGATATAATCAATTTAAAGTATTCTACAACAACTTTCATTACGTAAGTTGGATACACGTAATGACATCTATTGGCGCTTTATAGTACTAACGAAAACATAATTATTGTGTTTCTATCATTATTATGTGAATAATCACGTCATGCAGGCTTACCTCTAAGATGACTATCACAGTCACTTCTAAGCTGTCTGTGTTATTTGAAAAAGTAATGATATTGATTACATAATATAATGTTAATCGCTTTCGATTGTTGGTTGATTAGTGGCGCTAAAAGAATTTCAAATAAAAAGTGAGGATAATGTAAGATAATAATATGTGATGTGGTGTTCTGAGTGATAAAGATTGCAATGATAAATGATAAACTTTTACACGTCCATCATGTTTTTTTTTTTAAACTAGATGAAGTCTGCGTTTCCTATCTGACTACTCTGAGAAGAAAGGCCGAAACAAACACACACACGGGCAACTTTTTGTAGGAGCCCTTTTTGGAGGGGCAAGCAACCTTTCTAACATTGTTAATAGAGAAGCATTTTCTTAGTGACATAAGGTTTTAAGATCATATCATACTTTCATAGTTTTTTGCCTTTTTTCTCGATTTTTTTTAAATTTCTTTACCATGATAACGCTTCAACGCATGAGGGGCGCGCGTGGAACACTACGCGCCGCTAGCTCAAGTCCTGATGTGTTGGCGGTGACAGACGTCCCCGAATTCGTCGCCCCTGGACCCGTTAAGGGGGGCTGGAAGAGGGCGTTGTCCGCCCTCCGCCGACGCCCGATGCGCCTACTGCGGGCCGGGTGAGTGGATGAGATCTCCCTCTCCCTTTCCACAGCCTCCTTCTGCGAGACGACCGTTTCGCAGAAGGAAACCACCGCGTCCCAGGACTCTTCGCTGCCGTCGACTCGACTACGGCCGGCAGCGATACGTCAAGGTGCACATCCAATACAAGTAGCACTGCCATGTCGTAAAAAGGTATTGTAAATTATGTCTTCGAGACAATAACTAAATTTTTAGCCATTGTCTTGGTTAAAACCATATCGACCCTTTTTTTTCGGATGGGAAATAATCAAATGACCCCTCCCGCTCTGGGTGGAGCGAAAGGGAGTGTCAGACTCTTACTAACTAAAACCCAGCTACCCATTACTCTCCGCCCGCAGGCCCGCGCCTACGGTGGCCGGGAGTCGTCACGCGGCTCCCGACGCCCGGAGCGTCTCCCACGGTGGCTGGGACGGGAGGCTCTCTCCCTGAGTCATCCCGCCACCTCCTTTGCTAGCATGACTGCTTCGCAGAAGGAGGTGACTGCCTCCCACTCCCTCTCGCCCCGGACCATGGCTTGCACCAGGGCCGGATGCGAGAGGTCGCCGCCGCTGCCGATCGCCTCTACGAGGACACGGCGGTGCTCCGCACAAGCGGGGCAGACCTCCACATCCCATGCCATGCCATCCCATGGCGGCCCCGGCCCGTTCCAGTTTGGGGGCCAAACGTCGGAAATGCACCATATCGACCCTCAAGGTATCTTATGGCTATCCACCAAGAGAGAGTTAGCAAATGTGGGCACAGGTTTACAGAATAAGTTAAGAAAGACTGCAAACTACTTTTCAGATAAGCTTCAGTAGGTACGATTTAAGAGTAACACCATTGATGTATTCTTCTTTTTATCTTCTAGATATCTCGACGCTATGATAAAGTCTTAATATTGGTATGTAAGATATCTACAATACCAAGTTAAGAATTTCTAAATTTATCGCAGAGCGGCAGAGAAGAAGACAAGACTTATAAAAACTAACTTCAAACTTCACCTACTAATCTCAGATATACTTTAGATAAAATGGTGGTATGATTTTACGATTTATTCCGGTCTAACTTAGTATTCTAAAACAAATGCAAAATAAAATGGACATAATATGGCTGTTTGGTCAGACAATCAGCCTCGAGCGCCACGCTTTCATTTTTATTTATCCTCAAAAATCAAAGTGACACTTCGTCGCATTGTCATTATGAACCCTGAAGACGCAGTGACTGCTGTACAGTCGAAAGGGCTATGGTTGAGAACCCCAGGCAAGGGAAGCGTTACCAGACAAGATCGGAAGATTCTTCCTTTTACACCTTTCCTAAGCGACACATTATTGTGCTCCGACATCCACGCGAACGAAGTCGCGGGCACAGCTAGTAAATAAATAAAAAGATAAATTGACCCATAGACACCTAGCTCATATACATCTTTAACGGTCGATCACTACTGGGCGGTGTGTGTCTCATTGTTGCACCAAATGGGAGTCGAGCTCAGCATATGCCAGGTACAATACCTGACGCTGATATTCTGCTGCATCCCGGTAGTGACATACGGATGTCGAGAAGATACATCTGAGTTTTAACAAAATGGTACCTACATAGTGCGGCGCGTATATTTTAAAGGTGGTAAGTACCCACAGTTGATTTGCTATAGCTGCTAAATAAGCTAGTCTCTTTTTTTTTTGGAAAAATGTGTACTAGTTTATGTTTTAGTTTAGTTTATAGAGTTTGGTTGCTATTTAATTCTACCTGTGAACCTAAACGATACTCCAATATTGGGCAATTGGGAATTATAACCTACAACGGCTGCTTAGATAAAGCAACAAGAAAAAGTCTTATAAATAAAACATTAAGTTTTTCCGACGAAAATGTAAAAAATTATGAATTATTCGTACAAATTCCGAAATAAACCTTGATTAGTTTCGTGGCAAAATGCTGATTAATTCACAACTGACACATTATTTCATATTTCCATAATATGTTTATTTTCATTCTCGAGAATAATCGGCCATTTCGAATGTCGATATTGTATCAATCAATCGGCTTAAGTTTTATTGCTTAAATCTCTTTATTTATAGCACTGCTTAAACGTCGAAGATAGTAAGATTTATAATACATCTGAATATTAATATTTATACAGTTACAAACTATGTTTTTATGAGAATTTGGTTTATAAGCATGCTAATTGCCTGTCGGTAGCTATTTGTTTTTTTTTTATTACCGGCTAAAAAAAAAGGAGGTTATCAATTCGACACGTATGTAGGTTATATTATTGGAATTGACCAATATGACAATCTATTAGGGCTTCCAAACAAATATACAAAATTTTTTAGACGTATATATGTATGTTTGTCCACGCATATCTCAACAACTAATCAGATCGTGACCATTTTAATGCTGCTGACCATTTTTATTGGCTTACATTTATTTCAACTTAGGGAACAGTGCAAGTTTCATCAAAATCGATACAGTAATTTTCAAGATATGGACTAATACGTGTAAGTGTGACGGCCTGGCTCATTGATACGAGCTACGGGTGTAGTGTCAAAGGGGAAACATCTCAAAACCTTGGTAAAATTCTAGTGCAAAAACTAAAAATTATGAAATGAAAAAAAAATTAAACCAACATCAGAAAGTAATTAACTCAAAATTATGAAATAACTTTAATTTCGGAATACGGTGGCAAAAAACTAAAACTATATACCTACAATACAGATCCCAAAGACACCGACTTCCGAAATTAAAGTGATTTCATAATTTTGAGTTAAGTAATTTCTTTTTGAAGTTGGTTAAATTTTTTTTTATATTTTTTATTGTAGATTTCTTTTATGATTTTTATGTATTTGCTTTCTACGCCTTGGTTTTCTAGCGTTTTCCACATAGAGTTATGATTCAGCGAATCGAAAGCCTTATTGTAATCGACGAATGCCATTAATGTATTTGCCTGTATTCGTTAATTTTGGAGTTTAGCTAACCAATTCTAAATAACCCTATAAATGCCTTCTTACTAACATAATTATAATAATATGGATTGCGCCAAGACCGACACCTCAAATTCTACTGAAAATGTTCAGGTCATAATTTCATCTAGGAAAATGTACAATATCTTACGTACTCCTTAGTAATAAACCTAGAGTATCAAATAATAACCTACAGCTTTCCACCTCAACAGCAGTTATTAACAAGACCCTAAAAGCTTAGGCTTCCTAAATACATAACACAGGCCTTATTTAAACGAAAACTCGACACACACTAACACATACATACAAGTAAAATGTAGCTACATTAGAATTTCACAATCGTTCCCAACTCATTCACTAATGAAACGACTGTCCGTCGCGTGTCCGTCACGGTTCGTGACACGTATCGATGTTTGGGATATTTTAAACGCAACGAATTGAATTTTGAAGGACTGTTATTTCAATAGAAATACAATGATATTTAAAGTGGGCAAATGAGTGTAGAATGAACCTTCTGTACAGTCACGAGCATAAGTATGTATACACTTGGCTTTATTCAAAGGCGACTTTCTCCTTTATTTTTGAATGAAATTTTATACTATTACGAACATAGTATTTTCGAACCCATAGGTTTATGTAAAGTGTCGTATTTCAACGTTGCATTCGTTATTTCGTGAAAAAATCGCAATTGAAAGTTGCCAAGTGTTGACATATTAGTGCCCGTGACTGTACTTATGATTGACTCCGAAGGGCATCCTCAGGGCCTAGTCGAAGTGATACTTTATCAGCGATAATTATCATGGAAAAGTCAAAAATGTATGGGACTGACATCAATCAACTCAGCCTATCGCAGTCCACTGCTGGACATAGGCCTCTTCCAGGCAGCGCCACAACACACTCTCCTCCGCCTTCCGCATTCAGTCTGTACCAGCTACCTTGGGAGTAACATAAGCTACCGAAAATTTTATGTCAGTCCAGTTGAAAGTCTTTGTAGAAATACGAAACCCTTTGAAAGCGATTGTCTTGATAGAAAAAAGTTCATGAACAGAGATCTTGTTCTCATTAAAAAAAATACTGCGACGAAGTCTTTTAAGTCCGAAGCAAATATTACAAAATAATTGTAACTGCGTTATAAAACAAGCTAAGAAGATGCAGCCTGTTTTGTAAATTCAAACACAATAAAACATAGAGAAAAGAGAATGACTTTAGGGAAAGGGACACTATCTACTCCTAATATATTCAAGGTCCACATGCACTAGATTCTGCCGTACATGAAAATTTGGGTCCAAATTTTAATAACCAAATGAGTAAATCTAGTCTGCTTAGGGCCTAGCTGCTTAGAAACAAACACTGAAATACTGGCGGCCATTCAAACATGTGGAATTAACATAACATGACCCTTTTCGTCCCTCGGGAGACTTATGAGGAATAGGCAGATTCTAGAAATAAAGATCTTTATGAAAAGGCTTCTCCGTGGAATAAACCAGCTACATATAAGCATAATCAGCCTATAACATTCCCACAGGCCGCCTCTGTGAGAGGGCCACCAGCTAAATATACCGACAGAAATAATTATTAACGTGTTTCATACTCAAGGTTAAATTAAACTGATTCAATGTTTAAATTTGTATTGAAAGTCTATCAAGGACTGTTCAAATACAGAATAGTAATTCATCATTATTTAACTGATCTCCAAAAATATAAGACAAGAGTTAAACAGCAACGCATGGTGCTCATATACACCAGCGGCACGTTTCCTCCAGAGACAACTCAGCTGTCAATACTGTGCCTCTCCGGTATTTGAGCACCGTATTCATTATACGTGTCCCAAAATTCAACGATAAGCGGGCATCAGAGGGTGGACCTGCTCATGACTACTCTAGAAAAAATAAAATATTTTTTGAAAAAAAATACGTTCAAATCCATCGAAAATTTACACCTCATAAGATATTTTAATGGTAGTAAAAATTTATTAAGAGGTGTAAATTCATATATCTCTGATTTTTTTTTTTTGTATCGGCAATCTAAGTAGCACTGTTATCCACCACAACCCAGAATGCCTGTAGTTTTTACAAAAAAATCAATAAAAATTATATTTTTCCTTAAAATATTCAAAGTTTTTTACTTTCAATCCACTTTGTAATTACCAAAAAAATTTTGATACTTTTTTCATTATTTTTTATCAAGTAGTTATGAGCAGGTCCACCCTCTGGTGCCTGCTTATACTTGAATTTTGGTACACGTTGTATACGAGCGGCACGTTGTCGATGGCAGCCGCTGACGCGTCCACGGCTGCAGTGGCCTCTGCCGTTGTCGCGCGCCGCTCGTGTGTCTAAACACTTACTTGCTTACTCTGTAGCAGTATCTTCAAACGCCACATGAGAACAACGCGTCATACTGACGTCACGTAAAATCCTGCATCTCGCAAGCAGAGTTTGCCGCGCATCTAGCATATATACAACGGCCTGACATGAATCATCGGGCTGTTGCCCGCCAGACACAACACCCGTCTGGTCGGAGGATCCTCCCTTTTCTATAGAGTATGAGTGAACTTTACACCCTGTTCCTCATACCTCTATAACTCTACTAAATTCCAGCGTCAACAGTATGTGGGCGAGATTATGAATATATGTATTTCTATCTATCCCTTTAAGGCACAAACATTCTTATTATACCTAGACTCCAAGTTATCCTCCAAACAGAACAGAAAGACAAAACTCGCACATAAGAGAAATACATTCGAATTTCACTCGTCTCACTAATGAAGCGGCCGTCAATCGGACCGTTTGTCTGCCCGTCATCCGGCCCGGTACAAATTAGTGACAACTCCCTGCCCGAGTATTAACGATCTTGTCTGTACGGTGTGAGTGGCATGCACACATGCTGCATTGTAATTAATGGAGCTATTGTTGGTAAAAAGGTGTTATCAACATGTGATAGTTGTGTATGAAAAGATTTGATTAATGGTAATTTTCTGAGTCAGTGTTTTATTGTTGTGAGTAATAATAATAGGCCTCCAGACCGTATTTCGACCATGGCGGCCAAATTCCAGCGGAGACTAGCCTTCGGCGCGGGAGATATTATACTGCACAAGTGTGTGCAGAGACACAGGTGCACTCCCTCTTCCGTCACTCTCATAGTCCGATGGACGACAATCCGACACGACCGGTGAGTGATCAGGCGCAGGACCAACGGCTTAATGTCCGAGCCACGGAGGTATGACACCGCCAACTTGCAAACTCCGAGCTGTTACTAAGAAATTCCTAATGGAAAATTTAATAACACTGCCCAACCCGGGAATCTAACTCAGGACACCGGGCTTAGCAGTAGCGCTTGCGACCATGAGAACAACGGGGCAGTCGTGAGTAACAATCAAGGGAATCAAATATCTCATCATTTTTACAATCTGCGACTACAGTGGCTCACACACTTGTTAAAGTTCAACTACTTTTGCATTTTTTTTTTAAATAACTTGTAAATATGTGAGCACCATGTATCTATCACTTATTTGATTTACCTGTCATTGCTTAATTTTTAATTCTTTTTACCTTTTGTGGTAGACTCATTTTATTATGGGTGCATCGTGTTCACATATAATTTTTATTATGTATACAAGACCTTGTAAAACATTTTTAAAAGAGTAACGGTGGAGTTTCTTGCCCATTCTTCTCCATACGAAAACTACCTTTTGGAATGGGCGACTAGAATCATTTCTATTTAGTTCTTTTTTGACGTTGAAAAGTGCCTTTAATTTGCCTATTTGAAATAAATGATTTGACTTTGACTTTGACTTTGACATCCATTTAATATAGTTTCTCGCGTGATCATGAAATGGTATACCACACTGAAACAAATGTACTGTCGAAGGTGATAGTAACATAAAGACCCGTTCAGGGAAATCAGAAGGCCAAAAGGCATTCAAAATCTAGTCGTAACCTCATCTCAGCTACAATCAATGTGAAATACTTCTCAAAAATGTAGGGAATTAGGAAGTATTTTTGACAGATTGAGACTGAGATCAGATTGTGAACAATAAAATTACGAGAGATTTAGAGTTCCGTGGGGAGACCCATCTCTCAGCGAAAACATTTTATTGGACTTCGTATATTTTACGGACCATTTCTTCTTACTGAATTTGTTCATCGAGTAGTTATCAAAAAAATAGACTAAAGTCAATCCACACGTAGGTATATTATAAATGTGAAAGTTTGTATATTTAGATGTGTGTTTCTCAGTCACGCAATTACGGCTGAACTTATTTGGATGAGCACACAGATAATTTTTGGATGTTAATCCTAACCTCCGTAATCCGTATAATTTACGAACTACACGCGAGCGAAATCGTGGACAAAATCCAATAAGTTTTTAAATGTGATCATTAATTCATCAGTCATTGCTTAGCCGATCGGCATAGTGCGGTCATTACTACACACCCACGTTCAGTGGCCAAATACAGCCTGATATGATGCAGACGATAATATTTCTCAATCAGCAGCAAACACAATAATTTACCACAATCTCCAATTAGAGCGATAAAAAACAAACAAGTACAGACAGTTCTCATTACAGCATCGTATCACGTTATTTACTTTATGCAAATAAAGGCATAAATAAAAAACGAGAATATTTCTCTACAGAAACTGCATGAGATTACTTTTAAGAATAATGGCGGTCATAATTTGCGCCGGCTAGTCGGGAAATTAAATGTTGTCCCACATAGGTAGGCGATGCTTTGAAAGGGGGGAATGCTTTTGTGTTATAGAGGTATGAGGAACAGGGTGTAAAGTTCTCTCATACTCTATAGACCAGACGGATGTTGTGTCTGGCGGGCAACTGCCCGATGATTCATGTCGAGCCGTTGTATCTATGCTAGTTGCGCGGTAAACTCTGCTTGCGAGATGCACGATTTTGCGTGACGTCAGTATGACGAGTTGTTCGCTCGTGGCGTTGTAGATACCGCTACACTGTTACAGTGTTTGTGCTACAGCTAGAAATGGATAGTCATAAGGGGAAATTAAAAAACAGCAACTTGACTTTCATCTATCACTATCTTCTGCCCGCGGCGAACACGTGGATGTCAGAAATTATCTCACGAGAACGTGCTAAACGTAGCCTAACAAAAAGTAGCCTATGTCCGTTCCCAGAATGCCATTTATCTCCTTGTCGAATTGTATCGAAATCGGTTCAGTGGTTTAGGCGTGAAAATGTAACATACAGACAGAGTTATTTTAAAATAGGCAAAAGATTAACTTAATGTCAGAACAATATTTCAAAGTTAAACAAATCATTTATTTAAAATAGGCACAATAAAGGCACTTTTGAACGTCAAAAATTACAATAAAATAGAATTGACTCTAGTCGCCCCTTCCAAAAGGTAGTTTTCGTATTGAGAAGAACGGGCAAGAAAATCCACCGTTAGTTACTCTTTTAAAATGTTTCACAAAGTTTTGTATACATTCATCATATAATTATATGTGAAGACGATGCACCTAGAATAAAATTAGTCTACCACAAAGGTAAAAAGAATTAAAAATAAAGCAATGACAAATTTAACCAAACAACCAGCGATCGTTGACCCCCAGAAAAAAAAACATTTTATTTTATTGTGTTTAGATATCGATAATCATCACATCTGCAAAGTTTCTCTAGCTAATTTTATCTGACCCTGTATATGCGATCAGCTATTCACGTCTCTTCACCATCACCAGAACAAAGAACTCTAAATACATAGACACATAATCAGCCTATAATGTTCCCAGTTTCCCACTGTTGAGACACGGGCCTCCTCTCTGTGAGAGGGAGTGGGCCGTAATCCACCACGCGGGCCCAGTGCGGGTTGGTATATGTCACATGTTTTCGAATTTTTGGTCCTAGGACATGCCGGTTTCCTCAAATGTTTTCCTTCACCGTTTTGAGAGCAGTGCTGATGATCTGGGGGCACGGCAGTGCCCCCGCCAAGTCGAGCGCGAAGCAAACACTGCCGTACCATCCTTTACAGGAACCATTTCGCCGCATTTTCAGGCCCCTATTTGAGAACCTCTGGATAAGACCAGAACGCAGAAATTTTCGTCATCCAGTAAGCTATAATCACATACTTATAATCCAAAATTTCAAGTCTGTAGGTTATTTAGTTCCGAAGTTAAGCGAAAGCAAAGTTTCGCATTTCCGACACTCACTCACTCACTAATCATCAAAATAGAACTAGTACTTCCCATAAACTCAGAGTGCTGAAATTTGGTACAGAGTTAGGGTTTAATGGCCACATAAAGGGAAAACTATAAAAATTAGGATAATCGAAGATCTGAAGTACCTGGTGGGTGACCCTGATTAGAAAACACAAGAGCCCAACCAAACTATTAGAGATCGACATACCGCCTTTACAAAAAATATTTAACTTGGTGGGCCGCTTCATTTGATGTCGAACATTACACAATTTAAATAAACAAAGGAGGATGGGCAAAAATTTATGGAAGCTGGTACCCGAAAAACATGGCAACCAAACAAAATAATTTATATACAGTTTTAAAGGTCTAATTAGATAGAGCAATAGTCGTTAGGGGAGATAGTCTCAGTTCGCTGTCCGTTCAGAGATATACAACCTTTAAAGGTTAGGTTAGGTTATCGTTAGGTTAGGTCATAAGTAACAATAATAGACTCTTGCTTTATAGTGACGTGACTGAATTTTATCTACCTTTTTTTTACCCCGTTTTTCCATTTACACTACGCTGGGGGACGCGGGAACGTACAATCCTTCCGCAACGCCCTAACCTAACCTTAACCTAACCTACATAATGTTAAAGGTTGTATATCTCTGAACGGACAGCGAACTGTGACTATCCTCCTTAAGAACTATTGTTCTACATAATTAGACCTTTCAATCTGTATATAAATTATTTTGATTGGATGTAATTAGTTTTCCGGTATCAAAACGCCCTAACCTAACCTAACCTAAACCTAACATAAATGTATAGTGTTAAAGGTTGTATATCTCTGAACGGACAGCGAACTGGGACTATCCCCCATATCAACTATTGTTCTACATAATTAGACCTTTCAATCTGTATATAAATTATTTTGATTGGATGTAATTAGTTTTCCGGTACCAAAACGAACTAACCTAACCTAAACCTAACATAAATGTATAGTGTTAAAGGTTGTATATCTATGAACGGACAGCGAACTGGGACTATCCCCCATATCAACTATTGTTCTACATAATTAGGCCTTTCAATCTGTATATAAATTATTTTGTTTGGATGTAATTAGTTTTCGGGTACCAAAACGCCCATCCTCCTTACACTAAAATATTAATTTCGCTCAAAATTTGGTGAAAATATAATGCAATACAAAAAGATTACGTCCGTACGTATACGTTTCTACAAAAAGAAGTGAAATCCCACCAAAAACATTCTGTAAAAAACTAGCCAAGTCTCAATGGAGCTGCTTGTTTATCTCTAAAAAGTAATGAAATCTAGACAAAGTCGTACCAAGTCTAAGGATCCTTACTGCGATTTATTTATTATTATAGTTAATCTTGTGTGACTTGGCCGTTGAAGGGTACACAAGGGTACACACCCAGGTGCTCCATGACACCATTTCACCAATCTGTCGCCATAACCACTACCCATTGACGATGGAAAATTGCCACTTGGAAAACGTTGATTTAATAACTAGTCAATTGTAGGCTTGATAAAGCTGCGTATTTCAATAATACTTATGTTTAAGCGAGCCTGAAACAAACAGTATCAAAAATTATTTCCAGTACAGACGGACTTATAATCATTGATTAGAAGTCCGTCTGTACGTCTATTGTATGTTAGATCGGTGGTCGATTTGACGCTCCAAAAAGAAGAGAGCAGAAGTAAGCATTGTCAATGCTGAATGCATGTGTTGCACAATCAACAACAGCCTAAAATGAGACACTAGCGTCCAATTACCAATACCGGTATGGGCTATTATCTCGCTTAACAAACATAGGTAGTTACAACAGATATAACATTACGTGTAAACAAAATTGACTTGTACCCACTAACGTATAAAGAATGTTCAACGGCCAAGTCACACAACATTAACTATAATAATAAATAAATCGCAGTAAGGATCCTTAGACTTGGTACGACTTTGTCTAGATTTCATTACTTTTTAGAGATAAACAAGCAGCTCCATTGAGACTTGGCTAGTTTTTTACAGAATGTTTTTGGTGGGATATAATTTACACAAAGAAAAGCGCCCGTCTGGGTTCGGAACCTACGACCTACAACTCGTAAGTCGCGGCCGTCACCACTTGGCCACCACTGATTTATATAACCATCATCAAATTCAACACTATGCCAAACATTAACCCTCATTAACGTGTTCCGTTGTCCAATATACATAGGGAACTACAGCGATTGTCTGGTTCTATCAATAATTGCTTTTAATCATTAACCGGTTGTGTTTGGACGGGCCGCATTCCCTAATTGGCTTTAGTGTGGCACTGACTTAGTGTGTAAAGGATTAGTGATGTACCTACTGGCCGATTGATTGGGATTAGTGTTGTGCACGGGTTTGACTTGTAGTTGTGATTGTGATTTTAATGATGGAGGTTTATTTTGGTTGTTATATGGTTTTGGTTACAGGATGGCCTGTCAGTCCATTTAAATCGCAAAAGCTATTGCTGAGCATTGGGTTCTGGGTCTTGATTGAAAAGTTGGACAAAGTGTTATTGGATTTTTCCATTAGGAATTTCTTAGTAACAGTCTGGAGTTTGGAAGTTATCTGTGTGATGCCCCTGTGCCTCCGAAAGTAAGCCGTTGGTCCTACGCCTGATCTCTTTCCGGTGGTGTCGGATTGATTGCAGTCCCATCGGACTATGTGAACGAGGGAAGAGAGAGTGCACAATGTGTCTGCGCACACACTTGTCCACTATATTATCTCCCGAGCCAAAGGCTAGTCTCCGTTGAGATTGACCGCCGTGGCCGAAATACAGTCTAGAAGACTATTATTATCTCCATTTAGCCTATTGAATTGTAGTGCTTCCCGATACATTCTAAAATAATTTTGTAGTTTTTTTCTGTCTCATGAGTTTTAATTTATTTGTTTTTTGCCCTGTATTGCAGGGCAAGGCTTTCTCCTTCCACGAATCTTGTTCTTTTTTTGTATTTCTGCCAACGTTGTTAATTTCATTAGTTAAATGGGTATATAAAAGAATTCTTATGTTCATTATAAGTTTTAATTCGTTTAGGTACTTGTTAATAAATGCTGTTGAATTATTACTTACTTATTTTTTCAAAAACAGATACATAATATTTTATTTAAAACTTTGTTAGAGCTATTTCGCAGAAGAAATCTTAATATTCAAGGGTTAAAATAAACCTTAATTAATTAACTTAGTTCGATGAAGCTAATACTAAATTGGTAACAAATAATTAGCATGTCGTCTGAAGGGCAGGGGTCGTATCTTTGGTTGACCCTGGCGAGATTAAAACTATGAATGAGATTTTTATTTAGAGACATATTGGGTAGAGACTGATTAACGAGTTTCTAGGATTAGATAAAATGGACAATGTGGTTTGAATTCGTTTTTGTTGGGACTGGGCTTATATTGTTTTTGGAATCCTTATGTTAACTTGTTCTTAACTTGTAAGCACTTGTTACGGTTTTCTTACTAACTAAATAATATAAAGCACAAATAATTCCAGTTCCACTTAGTAAGGTAAGAGAAATATATGGAATAAGAGAAGTTACGCCAAAATTATACATTTTTAAGGGCAGAAACTAAAATTATGAAACATCTATCACTATGAATAATATAGTCTAATAAATAGGGGATGCAGTTACAAAACTCAATCGTTTTTAAACAGATATGTACATAAAATAGCAGTCGGTAAAAAATGGCACCAAAATCCTTCTTCCTATTAATATTATAAACGCGAAATTTTGTGTGAATGGATAGATGGATGTTTTTTACTTTTTCACGCAAAAACTACCGAACGGATTTGGATGTTTGGCACACAGATAGTTTATAACCAGGATTAACACAGGATACTTTTTATCCCCGTATTCCTACGGGATCGAAACTTATGCGGGTGAAACCGGGGGTGCTGCTAGTACTATAAAAGATGCCCATCGTCGTTTATTAGGTGGTTCTATATATATTACCTACATATTATGTTTTTTTCTTTTTTTATTGATAAAAAATTAAATTTAAAATTTAAAAAACCCCCGACAAAAATAAAAATAAGGAATCCCTACAAAAAGCATGAAAGAAAATAATAAATTTGAAAAAATCTTATGGAAGTCGGGGGACCGTTCTGTGGAACACCTTCTATGCTGCTTCTGAGGTCCCCCGACTTCCATAAGATTTTTTCAAATTTATTATTTTATTTCATGCTTTTTGTAGGGATTCCTTATTTTTATTTTTGTCGGGGGTTTTTTAAATTTTTTATTAATTTTTTTATTTCATGCTTTTTATAGGGACTCCTTAATTTTTGTATTTCATTTCTTTTATTTTATTCCGTTTTAAGATTCTGGTAATTTGGTGTTTATTCAGGTTTTTTACCTAGAATAATTTTTAAGACAAAACTGATTTTTTTGTTTTATTATATTTTTCAAGTTTTTAGTTTTCATTTCGTTAGGTAGTTAATATTCATCATTCCCTTTCAATATAGTGTAAATTATTCTACTTGTCAAGCCCTTGCATTTGATACCTATATTGAAGGAGTTGTGAAAAAAAAATGTAATTCGCCACTTTGTTGTGGCGGCCATCTTGGATTCAAAATTTGTTATAGTGTATAGTATTCTACTATTGAAGCCCTTTCATTTGATACCCATATTGAGGGAATTGTGAAAAAATATGTTATCCGCCATTTTGTAGCGGCGGCCATCTTGGACCGATTTTCATCAAACATAGCTAAGAACACTCCCCAACTAAAACACCTTTCAAACAAAAAAAAACTAAATCAAAATCGGTTCATCCGTTCGGGAGCTACGATGCCACAGACAGACACACACACACACCCCCACACACACACACACACAGACACGTCAAACTTATAACACCCCGTCGTTTTTGCGTCGGGGGTTAAAAATAGCCAGTCGTGTCCAAAAACTGTTAACAAACTCTAACTTTAATAAAAAATAAAGACGATTAATCTATGATCATCACGAATGTACCTGTATTTTTTTTAATAGGAGTAAGGAACCCTCCTTACTCCTATTAAAAAAAATACAAGCTGAAAACCAGGGCTTAGCAACCCGCTAGGGGGACCTGAGCATAATGCTGACGCTTAAAACTTTTGCTTCAGGTATTACAGTTTCGTTTATGTAAGTACTTACTATCACTAGCTGTAATACTGGAGGCAATAAACGTTAGTCTATTTGATTCTATCCCTTCATTAAGTTAACATTAAAAACAAAGAACATTGTAATAGACGTAAAAGCTTTTCCCTTCCCTTCCTAGCCTACTTTATTGCAGCAAGCTATAAAGATGTGACATTGTTGCTATCGTATTTCAAGTCGATGTTAATACAACTAAACTTGTAGGTAACTATTTCGAGCTCGACCGGTAACCGCTCGGTTCTCAGCTGGGGCACATACCTAATCTTAGTTCCGATGCTCTCCTCTAATGGACGATATGTGGAAGTATCGATTAGATATTAGTGGAAGGAGCAACACTATATATGCTAGCTACACACACACACACTCACAAACTTTCGCCTTTATAATATTAGTGTGATGAGAATATTATCTCATTATTGAGGAGCGGGAGAAGATATTTGATAATTACTCATCCAAAAAAAAAAGTATTGGTGAATAACTGAAAAGAAAAATTACGTATACAAAAAAAAAAAGAGCTGAAAACAAAACAATTCACGAGAGATGAACATACTCGTATTATGAGACGCAAGAACTCATGCAAACAAAAGAAATTTAAGAGATATAATACATTATGGAAACAAAAAATAACATTTAAAAGAGGTGAAAATTAAGCAAATACCACAAACGAGGGTCAAGACAAAGTGACTAGAGAGTTTAACAGCGATAATGATGATGGAAAAGCCAAAAAAATATGGTACTGATATAAGCTACTGAAAAGATTATGACAATCCTAGTGAAAATGTTGTAGACATACAAAACGCTTTGAAAGCGATAGTCGCTTGTCCAAGCCCTCTGGCCTGAGCATAATCAGCCTATAATGTTCCCACTGTTGGGGCATAGGCCCCCTCGGTGAGAGGGAGCGGGCCGTAATCCACCACGCGGGCCCAATGCGGATTGGTAGATGTTACATGTGTTCTAATTTTTGGTTCTAGAACATTCTTTTTTCACGATGTTTTTCTTCAACGTTTTGAGAGCAGTGGTGATTAAATAATTTACACAAAGTAAAGCGCCTGTCTGTGTTCGAACCTACAACTTGCAACTTGTTAGTGGCCCACCACTGCTATGGCTAAAAATACATCACAATGTTATTCGTTTGTTTTGTTAGCTAAGTGAAAAGGTAAAACAAAGTCTTGTAACAACCTAAACTAAAGCAATTAAGTTAATTTAGCACCAATGCAATGTGATACCTGGTTTGGCTCAAACATTACCATATTTAAAAGGGTAAAGGTTGGTAAAACTGCAGTACAAGTGACAGGTTTAACTTTAATAGTGTAATATATACAACATTTCAACAGTCACCTTACACGAACGTAGGAGCTGCTAGAATAGAAAATCACAAAAAAATTTAATACCTATAGAATTTAATAAAAACTTAGAAAATCAAAGTGGTTGGTTGGGTTCTATATTTAATATCTTTAGATGTTTAATAGGTACTTCCTAAGTTAATCGAAGAGACTATAACTTATAATCTCGAGTCTTTGGTCAACTGGACTCACTCGAACTGGACCCGCGGGTCCAGTTGACGTAATCACATTTTGAATACCTACGTCGACTGGACCCACTGCCCAATTTCATTATTAGTACAGTCACGGAGTAAAGCCGAATCTTTTAGTTTTATTTCTATGACCTAAAATATACCTACTAATACTATTCAATTAGGTATCCACCACTTTGATAAACCACTTTGATTTTTACAAGGTATCGTCAAAACTCAGAGCCTAGGCATTAGCAAACGTGCAACATTTAATAGCAATCTTACAATCTAGTTAACCTTGATTTATTAAATTGTCAAAAAAAGCCTTATTGATACACACCTTCAACATATTGAGGTCAACATAAAGCCAATAGTAGTTCAAAAACCACTCGTCACTTCCATTTCGCTATAGATTTGGGCAGCGATAGCACCACGAAATGGATTTCAAGGAACTTTCCGTAGCTTTTTGTTGGTACAAGCAGTTGGTCACGTGAACAACTCGTTTAGGTGTTCGGTATGAGGTAGGGAAGTCGGTGATACTGTCAATGATAGTAGACCAAATAACAGATGGAAAATAACAAACATGCAGACAGAACTAAGTAAATGATAAAAATTATAATTTGAATTAAAAAACAGCCAGGGTAAGCAGTGAAGCAACCACCTATAGACAGAAAGAAAAGTATTATTGGGACTCGCACAGGAATATCACAAACTAAACTAAACACCAGAACTAGTCACCAGTGGCGACCGCGTACCGGAAGACGTAGCGTTGGAAGGCCTTCCACAAGGTGGTCCGACGACCTTGTGAAGGCCGCAGGAACCCGTTGAATGCGAGAAGCACAGAACCGGTCAAATTGGAGGTCCTTAGGGGAGGCCTATGTCCAGCAGTGGACGTCTTTCAGCTGAAATTATGAAACTAAACGCACTCTTATAAACTTAAAAAATAAAAACAAAAGTATAAACTAAGGATGAGGATGTCATCAAAGACAATGAACGGTAAATTATCATGACTGCAGATTTAAAAGTTTCGAGAAAGAAGGTGATGTGGTAAAAGACTGGAGTGTGTTGTGTTGTTTCTGCATTATGAGAATCAATGATTTCAAAAGAGTAATTATAAGTCAATGATGAGAATAAATAAAATAAATCAGGAACCCGTTGGATGCGAGAAGCACAGAACCGGTCGAAGTGGAAGTGCTTGGGGGAGGCCTATGTCCAGCAGTGGACGTCTTTTGGCTGAAATGATGATGAGAATAAACAAGACTATCATTGGTATTTTTTGAAGAAGTACTATTTTTGAAGAAGTACTCCTGTGATGTTATGAAGAGCGGTAATTATTATAACATCCGATCCATTTGTTGTTACAAAAAAAAAAAAAAATTACAAAATTGGTCCAGCCGTTTGAGCGTGAAGAAGTAACAAACATATACACACTCACACACACAAACTTCCGCCTTTATAATATTAGTGTGATCAAATCAATCAAACTGCCTTTACAGCCAGACACAATACAGGTTTTAACAACAATTCCAGCACTCACAAATTACAAAGCAACCTACAACCACAACAAACACAACATTAAATAACTCCATCGATATGTATCTGCCAATAATTCCTAGACACGAACCAATTACGGTTTCCAATAAAAGCCGACCAAACAAAAAACACCAGACAACATACCCTTAATCTTTGTTGACTGGGGCCCAATTAACTCGGCCGGTTAATGACGCGAGTTTACCCACGCGACCATATTGCCACGTTTAGGGAGTATGCACATACAGCAAACGATACTGGAGGACTAAGTTGACTGGAAGCCAACTTCAATTCACTTGGGGGATAACAAACTATAGGTAATGTACACAGAATTACAAACCCAGTAATATCTTGTGAACAGAAATTATGATACTACTTAAATATTAACAAGTTATAATCAGCTTATCGTGGGATTCTATTGGTTATAACACTCTTTCCCGATAATAACTAAAGCAAGTCAAGGTGGTTATCTGGCACTTGGTCACTATTGTGTAAATGATAAATGATTTTTATTTCTGTAAGTAGGTTTGTACAAACACTTTTACACGTCAATCATATTTTTTTTTAAACTAGATGAGGTCTGCGTTTCTGAGGTCTAAGTTCAGTTTACGCTACAACTTCAACGTTTTTTATAACTTTTTCAATTTTTTTACTCTAAATTCAACTTAATTCCCATTAAAATAAAGTTGATATTTGTTTAAATTGAAATAACATCAATTGAAAACATACATTTGAATAGACCTTAGGTTGGTTGGTTATCCATTCTTCATCATCATCATCACCGGGTACTGCTGGCTATAGACCTCCTCCCCTCCTTCTCCTGGTTAGAGTCTCATCTAGTTGGATACACTATCAGAAGTAATTATTTTCATTTTGACAGTTCAACAACATTTATTGCGTTATATAATAGGCTATTGCTGAACAGACACATTTTTCGAACATATGAAGCAATGGATCATTTTGAAGGATATTACTCTCCTTCATAATTCTCGAGAAACAAGAAACACCGGACAAAAAATCCGAGAGTCTGACAACCATTCTTACTAAGGGTTTCGTATTACAGTAACTGGGTCGTGGAGGTCAAGTAGGCATTCGCTTCATGTAAAATACTGGTACTCAGCTGCATCCGGTTAGACTGGAAGCCGACCCCAACATAGTTGGGAAAAGACTAGGCAGATGATTGCTCTCCTTCAAAATGATTCAGACTTAGATTATTAGTGTGTTATGCAATTAGGGAGCTGGTCTTCCCCACGACCTTCTACAGATCGTAGGTTCTCAGAAAGCAAATTGATTCAACTTCCAACTATTCCTGTCGAATAATTCACTACACTAATTAAGAACCAATTCAACCCTATTTCAAATAAAGACTCGCTTCAACGACTTGCCAGCTCTGTATGCAAACACCCTTACAGTAACAGTAATCATAGTCACTGATAACGATTCAGGGAAATTGTACTGTTTGTTTGATTTTGACGTGGATGGGACATTAATTGCGTATGTCGGGTATTAGGACAACACCGATAGACTGGTCATAGTGCTCATATTTGGATTATGTGGTAAGGGTTCTAAGAATACAGGCGATTTGATGTTTACTGTTCTTGTCTGGGATTATATCTTTGACCTATATCTGAAGGGTCATTACTACTATTGTATTTCGTCATAACTGAGCAGTTGCTGTTTCTATATATTATTTTTTTTATTTCGTTTTATTTGGGTCCAAAGATTAAGTCCAGAGTATAAATCCAGTAACCTTAAAGTAAGAATCATCATGTTTATTGAATATTACAAGATTGGAGATACGAGTACCTACAATTATTATCCACACTTTTAATTTACAATTAATACCTAGAAAATAATGCAAGATAAATGTAGATAAATGTGTGCGTCAAAAATTAGTTAAATGCACAGCATCTGTTATTATGTTTGTCATTTGTAAATATATTTAAAATTTAATACTTATACATAAGAAACGTTATATCTGTGTTGTTATAATGTTATACTGGATTTAGCTGCAACCGGTAAGACTGGAAGCCAAGTCCATATAGTTGAGAAAAGGCAAGGCAGATGATGTGACTTAAGAAATTTTATTATGTTTCTAACATTTTAAATGTTCTAAACAAATTTTGTATGCAATATTGTTAACTTTTATAGAAGTTATTGGGGATAGTTTAACTCTGTTAGCTTGTCATTTAATTTTTAACAATAATTTTAATACTAAATTGTAATTTCGTATGCCTACCTACTTGATATTTGTACGCCGTTAATGGCAAAACATAGAGACCTCTGTACCTATTCTATTTCAAACACCTATTTTTACACATAATAATATGTTTAAAATAAAAAACTTTGACTTTGACATTCTGCACACCGAATTATGTGTGCGGTGTGCAGAAATGGACTAATACCCGTTCGAACGGGTTTATGTACAGTCAACAAAAGAGATAAGTATGCAGGATCGTCGGATATAGTTGAAGTTTAGTAAGAAAACGATGGATGTTCTCGAATAAAAATTTATTTTATGAATAGAAAACTAACAGCTCATTTATCAAATTAAATTTCAGTCGACAACATCCATCGGTTTCTTACTAAACTTCAACTATGTATATCCGACGATTCTGCATACTTATCTCTTTTGTTGACGTACATAAAGCAACAAACTATTCCTACATCGGACGCAAATCCCAAGAGATTAAAAAACCCAAACTTTTTAATGATTAGACCTCAAATTACGAGAGCTTAGTATTCGAATCTAGCGAAAGTTTTGTTGCAAACAGGAAGCTGTCTAGTGAAAAGTTCTTAATTGATCTATTGATAACACTTTTAGTTCCAACTTGTTCGGCCAGTGTTGGATAGTTTTGTTTTGTAGCTATATGTGACTTATGTGAGCGTTGGGCAAATGTAGGTATGGAATTTGTGGTGCAAAAAGTTTATATGCTCGGGATCACGAATGACGCAGAAGTCATCACCGTCATTATCATCATCCACAGTTCCATTTCACATACTGTTATGGTAATATATTGAAAAAAAATTGGTTTTTCTATTTCGTGTAACTTGGTAAGTATGTGGAATAGGTATTTAATATTTTGGTATATGTTTTTTGACTCTTTGGTCTATTATCGTGTAAAAGGAATACATGATTCCATGAATATTTCTCGATACAAAAAAATTGCAAAGTTATTTCTATGTTTTTACTTTTTTCGACATCACGGCGTAACGCTTAAGATTTATTCAATGGAATTTACTTTAAAACATAGAGTATTATCATATTATAGTTTACTCAAAGTAGTTTTAAGTTTACTTAATTCATTTATATATTTAAAAAAAAGGAGTAAATTCGTTTTGGCACATACGTCGTTTTATTCCGGGCGCACGCACACTATCAGGCACACTATCACACAGTACAGGCCTCTCTGTGCTTGTCCCCATGCTGCTGTTGTACCTGACTCATCTCGGTTCCAATGACGAAGGCAACAATGTCGTCTGCCTATCTCACTGCCGGACGATCGACACGTCGAAGACCTAGATAAAAAAATATGTATAGAGTTGAATGACATGAATATAAAGGTTGAGTAATTGTCTGTTGAATACAGACAGGATAATATATTTTTTGTCCAACATACTTGATTTATGACCAACCTACTACAATGTAATATGAAACAAACAATTTATTGAGTGTTTTTATGGTATCGTACCCAAAGGGCAACAGAACCCTATTATTAAGCCCCTGCTGGCCGTGTTGAAATTTTCACACAGCCGCTATAATAACACATACATAACATACATAATCAGCCTATAATGTTCCCACTGCTGGGACACAGGCCTCCTCTCGGTGGGGGGGGGGGGGGGGGGGGTGGGGGTGAGGGGGCTATAATAACATATAAATAGAGCGAGTCTCCGTACAACAAACAATATCTTTTTCAGGGTTTTTTTCCTTGTGGTACGAAACGCTTCGTGTGCGAGTCCGATTTGCACTTGGCCGGTTTTTCTTAATAGTGGCTACGATTAATTTAGACGCCAGCATATCAAGCTACCCGAAACTGTCAAATTTTCGCAATCAACTTTGAACCATATGCTTTAGTGATAAAGTTGAAAATCCATTAAAGAAATTTGACAGATTGTAGTAGCTTGATGTGGTGGCGTCTGTACATTAAACTACAATAACCAACATAATAATTTAAGTTACATTTACGAGTATGTAGTTACATTTTATATTTCCCATGAACAGAAACTAACTTGACAATGCATAACATGAACTTATTCTTGTGTAAAGTAATATGTATTGTCATTGTGACTTTGTAGGAAAACAAACTATCTACTTTCACCTAGGGACGGTAAAAGCTAACAAAGGTCACTAGGGCATTTCCGTAAAATACAAGTAAGGCTTCAAAGGACTCTTTAAAGCCTTACAGAATATATTTTCCTTCGCATATAATAAAATTGTAAAGCGAATTTAAAATTGTTCATTGAATACAAGGTGTGGGAACAAGTCTAGTGCCGAAAATTTTCTGTCCGTTTGTCTGGATGTTTGTTCCGGATTGGCGCAAAAACGGCTGAACGGATTTAGATAAAATTTGGCATACAGATAGTCTATATCTTGGATTAACTCATAGATTACTTTTAATCCCGGTAGTAGTTCCCGTGGTACATTTACCGACATCCACGCGGGCGAACCTGTAGGCAAAAGCTAGTATTCATTACAATATCAATTACTCATTCTCTTTGTCAAAAAATTTACAATTGCATTTTATAGTTTTCTATAATCTTTCATCTTTCTGATTTTTAATGTTGTTCCTTGAGTAGGACTAGTGTAAAATTTATGGTTTACGCTGCAACACTTCAGACTTAAATCTTCATATAATAAAAAAATCCTTGACGTGTCTCAATTATTAATTCATCTAATAGGCCACAGTGGAGTCCTTCCGTGTTATATTAAGTTAAACGACTGAGCGCTGTGAGAAGTTATTCTTAAGTTGCTGAATGGAAGCCTCATTCGTTATAATATCATACGTTTTTTATAGTGCATTACTATCTTATGTAATCACTAGCTTCCGCATGCAGCTTCGCCCGCATGGTATGTCAATAACAGTAGCATATGTACTTACCCCAAGGTTCAAAGTATACGCATACCAAATTTCATTAAAACCAGTGCAGCCGGTTCGGAGATGAGCTGGAACAAACAGTCAGACAAAAATTTACAAAATTGTCGTTTTGTTATAATTTTATGCATAAATACCGTATATACTTTCATATGCGTTTAGTAAATTGGTCTTATTTTGACATTACAAACTGACAGGTCATTTTTATTTATTTGTATGTATTTAGAGATAGTATTTGATCGTTAAGAACTTCATCATTCTCCTGCCCTTATCCCAATTTATTTGGGGTCGGCGCAACATGTCTTTTTCTTCCATACTTCTCTATTCGTCGTCATCTCGGTAGTCACCCCCTTTCTAACCATGTCATCATTCACACATTCCATTCATCGTTTCTTTGGTCTTCCCCTACTCTTATAGTCATCGACATCCATACTCAAAACTCTCCTCACGACATTTCCCTCATTTCTCCGTAACACATGCCCATACCATGACAGCCGATTTCCACACAACTTTTCAGTTACCTAAGAACCTATTACCTACCTAAAAATCGTTTAGCTTCTTCTAAATAAAGCTCCGTTTGATCGATTACATTTCGTACTGACCCATATTTTGATGAATCCGAACAATATCAAACAAGGTCGAGATTTCTACGTATCCCTTACCTCTTGAACCAAATACCGCCCTTACCTTTTTCAATGGGGTACCTTTGAAAATTACACGAAATCTCTGCTTCTGATATAGTCCCTTTAATACTCTTGGTCTAAACAGAGCTCGGAGTGGGATTAATACGAATCCCGTTGACAAGGACAAGTTTCCAGCATTAATACGCTATTAGATTGGAAGACCACGGTGGTGCATAAATAATGGTGGATTTCCACCCTTCCAACAATAGGAATCCTATCCCGATTTCTATTGTGGGCCGTTATAGAGTGGCCAGTTGCTTCAAGTCGGAATAAATTATCTGATTCTGATTTTTTGTTACCTGATTCGGAAATTTTACATGAAATGAATATACAAATCGATGATGGTGATGCAATTGATGTAGAAGTTAGTGTTTATGATGACATCCGAAATAAAGCAGTGCTAATTTTACGAAAAGAAAAGGATACGAGAACCAAATGAAATGGTTTATTCTGTAAATACGATATGCTAGATGGAGTAGACATTTCCTATCTGACTCTTAGAAGAAATGGCGGAACAAACTCAAGGGTCAAAGTCTCTTTTATATCCCAGACATATAATTATAGTTTAGTGCCTGAAATGGTATTTTAATGAAAGAACCAAACACATTATAGTGGACCAGTCCAGTCAGTGCAAGCATTTGTCTGTAATCGTGTATTATTTACTCTCTAACAAATAATGAAGTTTTTTGGCTTGGTTCTTGGTCCTTAACACTGATTCCATTTAAGTACAAGAGTACTTAAATGGAATCAGTGTTAATAAAATATAATATAAATAATGAAGTTTTTTGGCTTGGTTCTTGGTCCTTAACACTGATTCCATTTAAGTACTCTTCGCAGACACATGTAGCTTTAACAAAAAAAAATTTAAAGCCCACGTTACAATTTCATACTTTCTGTTATTACCTGAATGTGGGTTACATGCGTCGTTACAGCGCTGTCGTTTAGAAATATTATTGCTTTCGTGTTATTTCGTGTCATCATTGTCTCGTTTATAGCTTTGATCTTTGTAGGATTACTGACTGTAGAAAAGTTAGGAATTGTAGACATGTGTATTCTAGATTTGTTACTGTTTTCATACGCATGTGTCAGCCTGTTCTCTTTATCATTGGCATTAATTTCAGTAAAATAAGGCACACAGTCCATAGAACAATTTTTGCAGTTACGAACATAAGAAATTTCACCTTGGTTCATTCATCCTGAAATGAAATGAAATTGTTAATTCTGTAAATACGATATTTATATAATATAACGTTATGCACAAATAAAAAAGAATACTGTACAAAGGCGGACTTAATGCCTGAGGCATTTTCTACCAGTCAACCTTAGGGTGATGCAGAGACAAAACATGGCAGGTGCAACATACGGGATAAATAGCAAGGAAATTACTATAAAATACAAGAATAAATACTAATAATTATATAGACAGATACATACATTCATATAAACAAAATGAACAGTCAGGAGAAAAAAAGATCAGTAGAGGAGAAAACGAATGCAGCAAATCAGCGAGCGTTGGGATGTTACGGGTTGTTGTTGCGCTGGGATATCGGAATCACTTTTACAGTCATATTATAAAAAACATATAGCTAGATATAGTCGACATTTCTCATCTGACTACCCCTGAGCAGAAATAGCGAAATAAACTGTATTGTCAACGTCTCTTTTAATGTCCAAACATAATTTGGGTCCGATCATGTGAGCTGAGGACAATCCCATTGGTGTCGTCAGTGGCGAAGTGGTTTACTGAATAATATGACAACAGTTTCATCAAACAGAGCTAAAACTTATCTGTAAGAGTTAATATTGGTACGTCAGTCACGTCTCATATTGTCTTTCTTTAAATTTTCTATCGAGACTACTGTTTTTCACAAATTACACCTAAACAATAAACATGTTGTTCCAGAGAAACTTACAGAAAATGACAACAAACAAGCTTGAACATTGAACAGGCTTCGGGCAAACAATATCATGTACTTTCACGAACTTGTCTCGAAGTTTCAGCAATTATTACTGACAGGGGACAAAGTTTCAGGACGGTGGGTACCTTATAGCGAATATTTTTAGATCTTGTTTAATACCGTATTGATATCAGGTTGAAAGCTCCTGTTGTTTATTAAGAAAGTTGCTAAGAGGTTTATTATTAAAATGTAATATTCTAGTACTTTTTTGTTTATTTTTTGTAAGTTATTAATGTGGTCTTAAGAATATTGTACGCGGTATCAAAGCTTGATGTGCTGGCGTCTGTACTTTTTTGGGATGCATGAAGATGCCTCCTCGTGTAGCGCAGTTTGTTCCGCCAGTTACTCAACTGAACCGAGCGCTCGGCGCATCCTCACACGCACATTTTTATGTAAAAAAGGTGTTTCCCAACCGACTCCTCTGAGAAGAAAGGCCGAAACACACAGAGGTCACAGTCTCTTTTAAAGTCCAGATATAACTGACTCGAATCTTAGTGGTCCTTTCCTCAAAACACCGTCTATGAAATTGTTTATCCTATCTGAGAAATGGCGAAACAAACCCAGGGGTTAAAGTCTCTGTCTTGGTCAGATCATGTGAGGACAATATAGATTAGTATCTTAGATGGTGCTTTAAGGAAAGAACCACTTAGATTTGAGTGGACCTTTCAAAGTCAAAGTCAAAGTCAAATCATTTATTTCAAATAGGCACATTAAAGGCACTTTTGAACGTCAAAAAAAAACTAAATAGAAATGATTCTAGTCGCCCATTCGAAAAGGTAGTTTTCGTATGGAGAAGAATGGGCAAGAAACTCCACCGTTACTCTTTTAAAAATGTTTTACAAGGTCTTGTATACATAATAAAAATTATATGTGAACACGATGCACCCATAATAAAATTAGTCTACCACAAAAGGTAAAAAGAATTAAAAATTAAGCAATGACAGGTAAATCAAATAAGTGATAGATACATGGTGCTCACATATTTACAAGTTATTTAAAAAAAAAAAAATGAAAAAATGCAAAAGTAGTTGAACTTTAACAAGTGTGTGAGCCACTGTAGTCGCAGATTGTAAAATTGAATTAGAATAAGATGTCATAATTAAAAATATATATAAATTAAATTAGGAACAAGTTTGATTTTGTCTAGACTTTTAGATTGTCCTATGGAGCAGGACCAGCATGTTTCCAAACATTCTTATCTTGGATATAATCCTCTAATTTGTAATATCCTTGTTTACAAAGTGTACTTTTAATATGAGCTTTAAATTTTCTTTCATTTAATTGCAATATGTCACAAGGTATTTTGTTGTAGCATTTAACACAGTACCCCATAAAAGATGTATGTACTTTCGATAATCTGAAAAAAGGTTGATCTAATTTATCTTTATTTCTAGTATTAAAATTATGCCTATCACTTATTTTATTAAAAAGATGTTGATTTTTTCTTACATACATAATATTTTCATAAATGAATTGGCAAGGTACCGTCATGATATTAACCTTTTTAAATAGTTCCCTAAGAGATTCGCGACGACGTAGATTGTAAATGGCTCTGACAGCTCTCTTTTGTAAAATAAAAATGGATTCAATGTCAGCAGCCCGACCCCATAGTAAAATGCCATATGACATAATACTGTGGAAGTAACTAAAATAGACCAAACGCGCGGTTTCTACATCTGTTAACTGTCTTATCTTTCTAACAGCATAAGCGGCGGAGCTTAGCCGCCCCGCAATAGATGTTATATGAGGTCCCCATTGTAATTTCTCGTCTAGCGTGATTCCTAGGAAAACTGTCTGATCAATAAATTCTAGTTTTTGGCCATTCAATATGATTTCACATTCGCTACTTCTAACATTCGGTAATTTAAATCTAATGCATTTGGTTTTTTTTTCATTAAGTACTAAATTATTTACCGTAAACCAATCTTGGACCTGAAGAATAGAGTTATTCACGTCGTCAAGATTTTGTGACCGTCGGTCTATTTTAAAGATTAATGATGTGTCATCTGCAAATAACACCATCTTTCCAGTCAGTGCACGCATTTTTCAATAATCGTGTAGCTCAACTTCGAACTTAAGAAGCTCAACGACTCGACAAGTGGGATTGTAAGTACATCACAATATAATGTCATCTTAGTATCATACTAGATAGTAGCTGCTGCTTAGGAAGAAAGAAAAGAAAAATTGTTTATTCTGCACAAAAAAAACGCACATTAAAAAAAAAATACATAAAATATACATATAAGTACAACGTAGTCAAAAGCCTCATACTCAAGCATATAAAGTTGACTTTACAGAAGCAACCAACTGCATACCCAAGGAAAAGAATAAATCGACCATTCCATTCGTTACAAATCTTCTACTCAAGACAAAATTATACAGATTTTAAGTTAAACACAGATTCCACGTTTTAATATCGAACATCTCAAACTAGGTCCTGAATCAGCAGTAACCACAGTTGAGGTTAGACTCCTGAGAATGCAGTAACATTCATTACATGAGTTCCGCTTACCAACCACAGGTGCTCCTGTGGAATTAAATTTAGTTTAGCATTTCTTGCGAACTAGAGGTTTGGCTTGCTACTTATTTCTTCTGGGATTTGAAAGTTTGTGGATCAGTCAAGGTTACTTTTAAGCTATGGTAGGTAGGTACGAATACAATGATATTACAAGGGGTCCATAATATACATGGGTGGATTTTTCATTCAAATAATATTTTGAAAAAAAAAATACAGCTAGCAAGAAAGTGGACAATTTTCCCAAAAAATTCTTTGATGCAGAAACAGGATTAATTAGATCTTGTTTCTTATAAGAATGAAAACTATGGGTTTAACTCAAGTTTGAGTAATAAAACAGCTAGAAACCGCAAAAACCTATACATATCGTAGGAAATGAGACTCCCCCCGTATCAAAAATTCACCGCTGTGTCAATAATATAAAAAATATAATTCTTTCGTTACTGAAATATTTATTGTTTTTTTATCTGTATATAGGTACATTATGCTGTCGCTTTTACAGCGAGGAAAGCAAAAAACACAATACTAACGAATGCAAAGAAAATTCGCGAAGCAACACAATTTAAAATTCCCTCAACATTGCACAGAAAAAAAAAGCGCTAATTACCATTCTACCCGAAACCAATAACAAAATTAACATCGCTATATTCAAATTGGGCGTAAAAAGGAAGCCGCCAGGAAGCACCAATGAATAATACTCGTAACGTATTGCTACCCTGCCAATTTCCTGCGGTTGGTCCCAGTTCCCCGTTGTATGCTTAACCGCATTATCTATTCAGGAATTGATTTGTGTTTGTGATAATGGAAGGTAGTGTACGTCTACATGAATATGGGAACAGGTGTGGGTTTCGCATATTTTGGGAGTGGTATGAATGGTTTGTTGGTTGAAATTATGGAAGGTTTCTGATGCGGTTCTAATCGGGCATTTATAGGAAGATGAGAATAATGTCAATCTTTGTGTCCTATAGTAGTTAACAAAAGGTTTAATAAAGAAGCATTTATAGCAGACATGAGCACCCTTATTGCGTAACACACTATCAATCAGAGTCTGAATTATTTTGAAGGAAATGCATTGCTTCATATGTTCGAAAAATTTGTATGCTCAACAACGTAAATAACGCAATGAATATTGTTGAACTGTCAAAATGAAATCCATTCCTACTCTTAATGTGCTAGCCAATTACCTCGCAGTTCTTTCATAATGCATCATTTATAGCAGACATCAGTTTAGAAGATAAAGCAAAAGCTTACAAAATGATAAATACGTCAAAAAGCGAAAGTAAACCCCCAACGGTGATTAATTATATTAAAACCTAAGTTGACAAAATAAAACAACATTTTGTCTCCCAACTTTGATCGAATCATCTTAAAGTTCCAAACATTTAACTTATTAATTTCCAGAAAATCAAACAGAAAAATAACAAGTTCCGATTGTATACTCCAATAAAGGTTTTCAAATAAAATGAAAAGTTGGACGGTAATCACAATGAACTCCGATAACTGAGCCTTTAGGGATCCTTCGCAAACAGATGTATTTGTTCAATGTATAATGAAGACTGAGTTAGTTAGGGATCAAGTTTTGGAATCCCGGGGCGCGTCGAGATGAGATCTTGCAGGTTCGAATTGTTCGTCTACTGTTTGAAGAGTTAGAATTTGAATTGATGTTCGACTAATTATTGTGGGTATGTCGAACTTCCATGTAGATGGAGTAGCTTTAGATAGGATGTCTGAGAGTTGATCAGATCTAAGAGCTGAGAACAATAAAGGGATGGGGACTTGTGCGATTGTTGTCTATTGAAATAAGATCAATGCTTTACAGATGAATCGTTTCATAGAATGGAGTAATCTAGGTATCATTGTTGCTATTGTAGCACGTTTCGCAGCAGAGAGTAAAAGAAGAAAAAAAAAATTATGATACAATTAGTAAAAAAGGAGCATTTAAAACTAGCAAAGTTACATTAAAACCAACCAAATAAATAAATAAACAAAAAAAGACCTATGCGAGGCCAAAAATTCCTATCTCTGCAAAATGCTACGATATTTAAAAAACAAATACCACAGCGCTGGCAGGTAGAGGAAACAAAAGTTTTCATCATCATCAATGGCAGCCTTGTTCAACCCACTGTTGAGTACAGCGGGGCAACACATTATCAATCGGAATCGGTTTTATTTTGACAGATCAACAACATTATGAACATTATGAACCAATGGATTAGCAATTTGCTTCAAAATGATTAAGATTCCGATTGATAGTATGTTACGCAATTAGGGTGCAGGCCTCCTCCCTTTTGTGCCATACTTCCCTGATCTGTGAAGTCTCATCCAGAAAACAGCAATATTATAAAATAAAAGCTTTGAATTTCGTTCACGAATATTTTAGCGACCATGAACCCTTAGAGTCCTTAAAATCTTGATGACAAAGTTAAATAAAGCGAGAAGTAATCCGCAAAATGAGTCTTAGAATTCTGTGTTCAATGTAAACTTTGGATATTTTAATTTGTCTCGACAGGGCATAAAATTACATTATTCATTCAATATCTGCTAACTAATGCATAAATAATATGATTTTTATCATATGGTATTTAATCAAACGGTTGGATATTAAAAGCAACCAAGGAGTACCTTTTGATTCGACAATATTAATGCCTATAAATCTTATAAGCACTAGATTTTCATGAATGATATGACATTAATATTGCAATAATGTTATCATCATTACATTTGAAAATCGGTAAAGCATCAATCAAATCTACCCGTTTTACTATTTCAACATCCCAGCATTTGATTAAATCTAGCTGATCCTGGTCGAATACTAAAACAATTTCCAGATACACAAATGATTGGTACTAAAACAAAAACGTAGCTGAATTTATAAATCCTCAAATTAAACGACATATATGCCAACGTTGCGATTGGTCCAGAATATTCAGAATGTCAATTCGTATTCGAAACGGGATGAAATTAAATCAATTTTGAACGACACTCGTTAATACTCTAAAACATGGAATTTGATCAATTGGACACAAAGTGATTTTAACTGTTTGCTTTTGTTTAGCAAATGTTTGTGTAACGAATGGTAATTACGTTTTTGATGTGGGTTCTTGGGCGTCATCAATGAATTTGTTTAACGTAATTTCTCGTGGATCCGTTTACAATTGAATGAATTTGTAAACAATGTTGTGTATATCGTTTACAAATTACGTTAGAATGCAATGTCCTACAATATCAGAAATCCTATTATAGTATTCAGAGCATGACCTATTACCAAGACCAAGCTCTTAATGCTTTACCAATAGCAATGTGAAGATCCATCAAGATCGATAGCAAGAACTGTCATATACGATGACTGACGTCCTTTCAAATATATCCGCATATTTCTCCAAGGGATTGGTTCTCTATACTTCATCTCCTTAAGGCATGACCCTCGGGAAAATCGCGTACACAAACCTCAATAAACCAAAATTTATGTCCTTGAAAAATATGAGTGCCATGGCCTGAAAGTGCCTGAAACATATTCATATGATCGTGGAGGCAGTAAAAGTTAAAGTAGAACAATAAAACGGATAGTTTTATGTTGGTTTTATATCGCAGACAGGTGAGCCTGGGGGATGTTCCTATATTTTATCGTCCGGAACTGAATTCCGTACACAAAAGAATCTATGAACGTTATACGAATACCGGAGCTTACGAAGACAAATATTGCTTTGAATGCATCTCGAACATATCTGGAATGTTTGAAATTCATGGTTTGTTATGAAATATTCTTGAATTCTCGTGAGTATTGTGCGTTTATCCTGCTTTAAATTCCTCTTTTGCATTTCTTCTTCATTAAGTGAAGCATGGTCTAAGCTTTTTCTTCTAATTGTCTGACTAGCAGCGCTCCGTGGTTTTACCCGCGTAAGTTTCGATCTCGTGGGAATATCGGAATAAAAAGTATCCTATGTGTTAATCCAGGAAATGGTCTATCTATGTGCAAATTTTCATCTAAATCTGTCCAACGGTTTACGCGTGATTGAGTAACAAACATCCAAACATCTTCACAAACTTTCACATTTATAATATTAATTATACTAGCTTCCGCCCGCGGCTTCGCCCGCAAGGTATGTCGATAGAAACTGTCTTATGTCCTTCCTCAAGATGCAGTCTATCTCTCTGCCAAATTTTATTGAAATGCGTTCAGTGGTTTAGGCGTGAAAAGGTAACATACAGACAGGCAGAGTTACTTTCGAATTTATAATATTAGTATGGATAATTAATAGGATAGGATATGAACTAATCAAGCAACGCACATTGTGAGGAAACCAGGCATGTCCTAGAAAAATCGAAGACATAATTTGGCATCTACCAATGGGCACTGGGCCCGCGTAGACGATTAGGGCTCAAGCCGTCTCACAGAGAAAAGGCCCGTGTCTTGGCAGTGGGAACTTTATATTATATGCCTGTGCTAAGCAACGCAGTTAACGCACAAAAAATTCAATCAATCTACCCATTTTCCCAACATAGTTGGGGTCGGCATCTAGTCTAACCAGATGAAGCTGAATAACAGTATTTTATATGGAGTCTGGATATGTATGGAGTATGCTACCTGACCTCAACAACCCAGTTACTGGGTAATACGATACCCCTTTGGTAAGACGCAGTCAACGCACATACTTCCTTTAATATTTGTAATATCTTTACAATATCTTTACCAATTTAGTTTTTTTTTGTTAGCCTATTTTGTGTCCCACTGCTGGACAAAGGCCTCCCCTTTTTTCTTCCAAACCTATGTCTTGTGCGATCTCCGGCCATTTTGGCCCTGCGAATGATATTAGCTCGTCACGCCACCTTCGCCTTGGTCTACCTCGACGGCGATGTCCTGCCTCAGGCATCCAGTGAGTGACGATCTTTGCCCATCTCTCCGGGTGCATTCGTGAGACGTCCAAGAAACATTTAATTCTTTACCAAATGTCAAAGAATAATTATTTTCTTCTTCGTACGATTTTAAAGTTTTACTGTCGCGAAATAATTTTAGCTTGCACCATCAACTTGTGAAACGATAGTACTTGTACGTTTTTATTGCCCCTAGGGGTTCGTAGAACTAGTGGGTGACGAGTCATACTCAAATACCTTTATAATGATGAAATCTTTATACAGTGTGAGTCTTCATAATGTGCACATATCGAAATGAGGGAAACTAAGCTTAATTTTATCGACGGAAAAAATATTTAAAAAAATCTAAAAAAAAATATAGCATTTTTAAAATTCTTTTTCGCTGCTGTAACCCCTGTGTAAACAATCGCCCTTCAATTGAGAATTATGCATTTTTTTTTAACAAAAATCTGATATTTTTTCATTAATTTTTACAATAGTTGTAAAATTACTCGATTAAAGCCCCGATTACCTACCCTTTTTGATTACTTTAAATTATTCTCCGTCGTATCAGATTTCTAAACGTAAAAATACCATGTTTATAACTCAATCACAACATTTCCTATTAACTGTTAAAGAAAGGCCTTGCAATCACCATACTTTAGCAGGTAAAGATCCTTTTAAATATATTTTTATTTTTTCAAATAATTTTTCCGTCGATAAAATGAAGCTATGTTTCCCTCATTTCGTTATGTGCACATTATGAAGACTCACACTGTATGACAGGTATTACAATTTTATTTTCTGGATTGTAAAGGACAAAGTCCAGAAAATATAAAAGCGTTTATATGTGGAAATGTGGACTAGGGTAGGGATCAGAAGGTTGAAAATGTCAGTCCCATTTATTATTATGGAAAGATGCATGTATGATGTCAATCAATCTACCTAGCCTTTTCCAACTATGTTGGGTTCGGCTTCCAGTCTTACCAGATACAGCTGAATACTATTATTTTACATAGAGCAACTGCCTATCGGACTTCCATAACCCAGTTACTAGGTAACACGATACTCCTTGGTAAGACTGGTTGTCAGACTTTCGGGCTTCTGACTACTCGTGAGGACTGTCAGAGGTCTACAAATGACAGGCGGGTCCAACGGCTTATCGTGCTTTCCGAGGCATGGAGGGGTATATGTAATGGATGGTCACCCATCCACAGACTGACCTCGGCAAGCGTTGCTTAACTTTTAATATCGATGCGTGTATGAGTAACACTACGATTTCAGTAAATTCACCAATAACACGTTACATAAATCACCAAGCATTAAGGTATTTTTGAATAACTTTGTGATTATTAAAAGAAACATTTTCTTCACTTGTTTTCAGTCTAACAAGCATTATTGACCTATTCAATGTTACCAATAACAAGGAGGCTTGAGAATTATTCGATTACAATTTCGTACTCCTATTATTAATAATTTTCATCGTTTTCAGCACAGTTCTTCAGTCTACGCAACACTGGATTTATACTGAGTATATTCAATTATCTAACGTTATCACATTACCTAATTTGTAAGTTTATTATTACTTTATGTTAAGACCATAATTATATTGTACCATATTCTGACAAATAAATGATTATGTTCAAAACTCTCGCACTGCTTCAGTACATACCATCACGCCTGTAATACCTTGAGGGTTGGGCAGGGGTGTACAGTCAACAAAAGAGATAAGTATACAGGATCGTCGGATATAGTTGAAGTTTAAACAGCTCATTTATCAAATTAAATTTCAGTCCGCAACATCTATCGGTTTCTTACTAAACTTCAACTATATCCGACGATCCTGCATACTTATCTCTTTTGATGACTCAAACTCAAACTCAAATCATTTATTTCAATTAAACCTTGTACAGGCACTTTTGAATTGTCAAAATTAAATAGTCTGTCTGTTAGTCAGAAAGTTGAAGCTAGTTGCCCATTCCAAAGCGTAGATCTCTATGGAGAAGAACGGGCAAGAAACTCCATGGACACTCTTTTAAATCAAGATATTACAAAATCCTGGGTACATTATTCTTGTTGCTTCTATATGTGAGAACAATTTAAAAAAGACAGAAATGAAGAAACAATTCAAGACATAAGATTTAAAATAAGCCTTGGCAGTTAAGAGATGACCAGTCTCAACCGAGGGCGCCCGTTCACGAACATGACGCGTGGATCAGCACCATCCAGCTCAACCATTTTGTAGGGAACCGAATGATCCACACTATACTTATAGAACACCCACATTCCACCAGTTATGGTAAAGTCCCATGCAGTAAAGTGCGAGTTTTTTTTTTATTGCCATCATTCATCATTCAGCGCACAAATCCAAACTCCGTGTTGTTATTGAGAAATTCCTGAAAACCCCCAATAACACTTTGTGCGACCTGAGAATTGAGCCCAGGACGTCATGCTCCGCAGTAGCGCTTGCCTAACATTCCTAGGTTTTCATAAATCATTCCTTTATTCAAACGACATGTCTAAAAAACCAACCGACTTCCTAAAAAAACACTACAACGTGAAAAATAACTTTAATTTCCAAAGTCGGTGTCAAAAAACGAAAATACAGAACCAACGACACCGACTTCCGAAATTAAAGTTATTTTTCACTTTGTAGTGTTTTTTTTTTTAAAGTCGGTTGTTTTTTTTTTGTAAAAATGTTTTTATTTTTCACTTTTTAGTTGTACCTACCTACCCCAAACAAATTCATATATCACTACTTGCTATGCGAATATCAGTGACAGAAAGCTATTGAACAGGCACATCTGCCTACCCCTTTAAAGGGTACAAGCGTGATGATATGTTGTGTGATTGCGTAAACAATGCATAGAAATGCTATAGCAGTAATCGCGGTTGATTTGCTGGCATTTATTGAAGAGTTCCGTTGTCTGTCTCCGAATCTCATCATCAGATCTTTACGAAATTTAAATGGGAAAGCTCTTTCAAACAAAAAAAAATGCAAATCCGTCTAATTACGATGGAGTTATGCTCGAAAATACATTTAAAAAAAATTAAATATCAGAATTGAGAACCTCCTCCTTTTTAGAAGTCGGTCAAAAATATAAGATCTACAACAGTTCCACACAAAACCTTGTATACTCCTACAAGAAAAATAAATTGGATAAAGATATTTTGAACTGGCTTCAAGAGGAATGCAGGAAATTCTCTCTGTTACGCTCCAACGATGTTAAATTGTAAGAACGAGGTAGCAACTTCAATTTATAGGCTCAACTCCGACTGGACGATTACTGTTGCAGGCTTTTGAAGTCGGTTCACAGACTTTTATGAAGGCAAAGGGCTTAGTTAGATTTAGTTGGTTGATGTTAGACTTTCTGATTTGCAAGAGTTTGAGTTTTTTAAATGTATTGCATCATTGCTAAGTGTAATAACAGCAGCACGGTCGATCGATCCGGTTAAGCTACGCTTGCCGCGATCGATCTTCGGATGGGTGAACATCTTTACTTAGCCGTACATACCTCTCTGTGCCTCAGAAAGCACGTTAAGTCGTTGGTCCTGGCTATCATTTGTGGATCATTGATAGTCGTTACGGGTTGTCAGAAGCCCGAAATTCTGACAAACGGTCTTTCCAAGGAGTAGCGTAGTACCCAGTAACTGGGTTGTGGAGGTGAGATAGGCAGTCGCTCCATGTAAAATACTGGTATTCAGCTGCATCCGGTTAGACTGGAAGCCGAACAGGCTAGGCAGATTATGATGAGATGCTTTAGGCAGCAAGGCATAGGGTTCGACTAAAAATTACTATCGATTTAGTTTCTTTTGTTGACCGCCTCTGTTATCGTAGTCTTTCATCATGGTAGAGTCAACCTCGAAATTGTTTTATCATTTTTAACAACAATTCCCACTAAATTGAAACTTCACTAAAGTTGTTGAAAGTATTTAACTGTCACATCGACTAATATAGCTGGCCGCTTTATGACGTGTGAAGAATCCTGTTGATCCTGTATTTAAGCTGACGTATCACTTCACCAAGCCTCTCGTGCTGGCATCGCTTCATTTTCAACTGTTTCCCGCCATTCGTGTTGATTGACAGTTGACATTAGTGACAGCTACCTCACTAGTGATATACAGACGCCAGCACATCAAGCTACTACAATCTGTCAAATTTCTTTAATAGATTTTCAACTATATCGCTAAAGCTTATGGTTCAAAGTTGATTGGGAAAATTTGACAGTTTCGGGTAGCTTGATGTGCTGGCGTCTGTACATGAGATAGTGTTTACATATTTATTAAAAAGATACACTAGATCGTACAAGAGATGTAATGCTACGAAGTCTAAATCAAAATCAAAAGTCATGTATTCAAACTAAGCTGGGAATCAACACTTTTCGAACGTCAAAATTACAAAAGACAGTCCCCCAAAACGGCCACCCTTCACCACTTCCTAGTGCTTTCGCTGGGGAGAAGAAGTGGCGCAACAAACTCCCCAGCAGCACAGCTGTCTAGACTATACATCAAATCAAACGACTAGTACAGAAACGATGGGTAGTTATCCGAGTTTTTTCCATTGAAATATCTAAAACAGCACGTGTTAAAAAAGGTACCTATTACACAACTTCATGCTACCTACTCAAAAAGGTACTTTGACATATCATATGACATAAAATAATCATTTTGAAGCAGAATTTAATTCGTTTGAACGTCTATAGCTTGGGGCGTACTAATAGGAGGGGGCAGGCTGATTCGTAATCGTGGCCACACGCATTTACTACGAAATATACGGGGTAAGTAGTCGTGCGTGCACGCGGTTTTATTGCGATCAGTTTTTTTACACAGTCAGCATGCGTACCCGTTTAACGTAGATAGTAGGTTCGTTATGTTTTTTATAGTGTTTTTATAGTAGGAGTGAAATCAATCGATGACCACTGACTTTATAATAGATTAGAAATACCTATAAATAGCTAGGATTAAACATTTTCAAAATATTACTCTCTTTTTTTCGTTCTTGTTCTCATCGAACATCAGAACATGATCGCGGACACTGGTGGTGAACCACTGACTTTGCAACCATAATAATAAGGGAATATGGGTGAAAAGTGGTGAACCGGCAATGTCCGCGATTATTATATTGCCGAATAAATGTTTTAATGTTCCCAGCGCACACGCTCAAAATATACACTACTATATTTCCAAAACCTACAATTAAAAACGATGTTATCTCAAACCCGCGTTACCTATCTGTTAAATTATACAACCTTAATCTCATGTTTATGTCAAACAAGTTTATTTACTAGAAAATATTATTACTTATGTAATACTCTGAATGCTAAGTCCGTATCACGGTTGAGAGGACACGTTTAAATTAATTAAGAACACTGACTTTGTTAATGGTTGGTTTAATTTTAATTGAACGTCATGTTTGTTCGACTATAAATGCTTTGGTAGGACATTGGTTGGAGTTATTAAAATTGATGGTCGTCTTGCATAACCAGCCTTTAATGTTACCACTGCTGGGGCACTGGTCTCGTCTTTATGAGAGGGAGTGGGCCATAATTCACCACGCGGGCCCAGTGAGGTTGGTAGATGTCACATGTCTTCGAATTTTGAGTTCTAGAATAGGTTTCCTCACGATGTTTTCCTTGACCGTTTTGGAAGCAATGTAAATTACACAAAATAAAGTGCCTGCTTGGTTTCGAACCCGTGACCTAGAAATCGTAAGTCGAAGCTCGTCCTCACGGCTACTTATGCACAACTGGAAAAACTAAATAGTTTTGTTTTTAATAGGTATTGTGTGCATTTGTGTACCTACTTAAGACATGTGCCAAATAAACATAATATTTTCTCTAATAGCGATACGGACGAATTTTTTGATGCCCTTTGATTATTTCCCCCCCTCCTTTTTATTTTTTTCTGACTGTTAGCTTTTAAAATTATGTAAACACTTTAAATAAATATTTTCTTTCTACCAAATCAATAATAATCTTAACTCTCTTTTCTAGAAAAGCGTGGCGATAAAAATGTGATTATTGGTTTCGTCTTTTACTGGCATCCATTTCTTTTACAGTCTTCAGACTGTTACTGTTTTTTTTTAAATATTAATAGGTACCAATGATGATAATGACCAATCTAAGAACCTGCATTTAGCGGCACGACTCTTAGGCATCATCCTAATAAACGCGAATGCGCGATAATCGAAGTTTCGCGCGAATTTTACTCGTACGAACGCGCGATCAAACATTTTGAACTCGAATAGGTGTCGTAACTGACAATCGCACGACGCGGTCGCGCTGCTCAATTGTTTGAAAATCTATTCGCGCAAACTTTTCGTACGAACGCGCGATCAAACATTTTGAACTTGAATAGGTGTCCTAACTGACAATCGCACGACGCGGTTGCGCGACTCAAATGTTTGAAAATCTATAAAATATATAAATCTATAAAATAGATCATCCAAATATTTCACGACAGCAAAAATTTAGCGTCTCTGACGTCCATCGTTGTTGGTACCGACCGTATCAGTGAAAAACTAGGTAAACTCCACGGTCGCTCGCGTCGTAAATTCGCGCAATCATCACGTATTCGCGTTCTATTAGGACACCCAGTTTTTGCTATGGCGCGAACACGCGATGGTCGCGTCGCTTACTCGCGTGATGATCGCGCATTTGCGTTCTATTAGGACGAAAACTTAGATTAATAGTTAGTTTTTTCTCTATACCCAGATGTATAAGACTGTCAGTACCTATTAAAAGCTCAATTAAAAAGCACGTTTAACTAAAGTCCCCTAATAAGATACAGGAGTCATCCAAGCATTCGCGTTTGAAAATACGTGCATTAAAAATTACAGGGAAAAAAAACTAAAAACCTCAATGCACCGTGGTTTGCAAGACAATGTATTTTTACTATGTTGAAAATTCTTATTATTCTCCTTAACTTTGCAGGGAGGATTCGGTCGAGTGGCTTTGTTATTTTTCATGCTGCGCGGAGGATTTGTTTATTTTCTTAGCTTTTTAAAAAATAAACGGAGGGACGTCGGCCATTTTGTTAAGCGATGAGATACGATGAGCAGTGTTTGAGTGCGACTGCTTATAGTGTGTTTAGAGATTTTGTGAATGGTGATGATATATTAGTCATTTTTAATGTGGAAGTTATGTCTTGTTTATGTTATGGCCATTAGGGGAAGACTCTTGTGTTGTCTTCGGCTAATTATAGAGTCACTGAATGTTTTCATGTTTTTTGAGCAGTGCAGCGCTGGAAACGGCCGCAACTTACGAAACGAATTGTTGGTCATAGGTTCGAACCCTGACAGGCGTTTAGTTTGTGTAAATTATTTCATCACCACTACTCTCAAAACTATGAAGGAAAACATCGTAAGGCATCTAGAAACAAAAATTCTAAGACATGTGACATCTACCAACCCGCACTGGGCCCGCGTGGTGGACTACGGCCCACTCTCTCTCACCGAGAGGAGGCCTGTGTCCCAGCATTGGGAGTGTTTTCACGCTTATAATAACTAATATCTTAAGGAACCTGCACCGTCCACGCTTTACGCTCACGTACGGAACCTTTCGTGTGCGAGTATGACTACTCGCACACGAAAGGTTCCGTACCACAAGGCAAAAACGTCGAAAAAAAAAACACGTTTATTGTATGGGAGACGCCCTTTTTTCTTTTTTTTTTTTTGCGGATGGGAAATCATCAAATGACCCCTCCCGCTCTGGGTGGAGCGGAAGGGAGTGTCAGACTCTTACTGACTAAAACCCACCCGTGTTCCTTCCTTAGCCCTTTATGTTCCGGGCCAGCGCGAGGATTGTCCGAAAGGGTTACCCCGTTCGGACAATCCCGCTGACCCGGCAGGCTTCGGCCCTATGGGGCCCCTTTCAATGCTGACATCTCTTTGAGGCGCGCGTGGAACACGTACGCGCTGTCCGGCACGGGCCTGGTCCTGATCGGACGGTGAGCTACCCATTACTCTCCGCCCGCAGGCCCGCGCCTACGGTGGCCGGGAGTCGTCCCGTGGCTCCCGACGCCCGGAGCGTCTCCCGCGGCGGCTGGGACGGGAGGCTCTCTCCCTCATCCGTCCCGCCACCTCCTTCGCTAGCATGGCGGCTTCGCAGAAGGAGGTGACTGCCTCCCACTCCCTCTCGCCCCGGACCATGGCTTGCACCAGGGCCGGGCGCGAGAGGTCGCCGCCGCTGCCGATCGCCTCTACGAGGACACGGCGGTGCTCCGCCCAAGCGGGGCAGACCTCCACCGTGTGCTCCACCGTGTCCTCATGGGAGACCCCCTTAAATATTTATTTTATTCTGTTTTTAGTATTTGTTGTTATAGCGGCAACAGAAATACATCATTTCAACTGTCTATCACGGTTCATAAGATACAGCCTGGTGAAAGACGGACAGACGGACAGCGGAGTCTTAGTAACTGGGTCCCGTTTTACCCTTTGGGTACGGAACCCTAAAAACTACGAACCCAATGAACTGCTTGCTGAATATTTATTAATTTATTCAATACTTCAAGCACACAAATGTTCAGAGGCGGACTCAATGTCAGAAAAAAAAAAATTAACAACGAGGAGAGCAAGATTTGGTAGGGCTCAGATTTCGATCACTTAGAACTAGTATTTTTTCCACAATTTCCCGAAGAATACGTTGGCTAAAAGATTACTTTCGGGGATAGACGAAACGCTGAAGTATCTGGGGAAATGATAGCACTTACGCCCAAACGAATCTTGCCAATAGACCATTAAAATCTCCCATTCTAAACTACCTCTCGCAAAAACGGTCCCATATTATTAAAAATCAAGACTTCGCCATCGCCATTTTGTGCCGAAGCAATTTCCTCACCGGTTATACCCTAAAAGATCACGTTCCGTACATTGTACAGCATCCGCGTCGTCTTGAGATAAGCAAATTAACTTTAAATTAGTTATTAGAGTTCTCCCGGTTCGTTTTTTACTTCATTATTTCTGAGATGTCTACGCTTTGGTAATTTTTCGAGGGTTGGCCGTGTTGCTGGATCAATGAAACTTCAATTTCTCCTTGACATGTCTAGTCTGATACAATTGTGTCCTATAATATAGTGGCGTAGAGGATTCAAAGCTTTAAAAAGTCCTTAATAATCTTAATTTAAACAGAGATTTAAATCTTGACTGGGGATACTTTAGTACTGCTTCTTAAGTTTGGTAACCTGGAAGACCTACAGATGGAGTACTACATTGATAGGAGGGAGGTGTTGCTACATTAAAAAAATACATACAAATAGACTGACAAAACAAGATGGCAAAGTTCCGATTTTGAAACCTTCTGTGTCTGATGATGGGATTGCCAACTCAACTGTCTAGCATGACACCAAAATTTATAAAAAATACACCTGCACCTTCTTCAACACGTATCCTCCTGTTCACTGCAATTCTTAAACAGCTATATTGCTTTGAAATCAAAATCAAAATATTTTATTTCACATATACCTACATGGGGCACTTATGAAACGTCAGAAGGTACACGGTTCCAATTGGTCGTTTCCTATGGAGAAGATCCGACAAGAAACTCCACAGTTAAAAAAAACGTAAATGGTTGTTGTTCCAAAAAGTAGCTCTTCTACAAAAACCTCTACTAGGTCATCAGATGACACAGTACAAGATGCGATCCGCACTCTCCACAGCATCTCCGACATTTCGAAATAACCAAATTAACTTTAAATTAGTTCTATGAGTTTCCCCGACTTGTTTTTTTACTTGATTATTGCTGAGACGCTCGTCGCTATCTTTCGTTATCTTTTCTCTTTCATTTTCTTTTTAGAGTTCTCCGGGTATAAATAGGAAGGATGAATTAATGTGTTTTGCTTCATTTTAATCATTTATGTCTGTATTATCAAATACCAACATTAGTAACCTGATCATAATCAACATTCTTGTTTCGACTAAGGTAAATAAAATTTTAGATAAGTAAAAATATTTTCCTTGTTGGTATTTTTAGTTTAATCACATTAATATTACAAAGGCGAAAGTTTGTGAGTATGTGTGTGTGTTTATATGTTTGTTACTTCTTCACGCTCAAACGGCTGGACCAATTTTGATAAAATTTGGTATAGAGGTAGATGACACCCTGGGCTAACATATAGGCTACCCCTATATTCCCACGGGATCCAAACTTATGCGGGTGAAACCGCGGGGCGGAGCTAAAAAATAGAATAAAATAGAATTGATCCTAGACTCCCCTTCCAAAAGGTAGATTTCATATGTAGGCAGGGAGCGTTCTATAGTTTCTACCTACCACTATATGTAACACAATGCTTTCACCCTTGTTCATCCTTATTATTTAGCACTGCGGCGATCGATCTCTAGCCATCGGAGTCGGCACTAAGAATTAACTTATTACCCCTATGCCCTTCCAAAAGCAACCATTTTCCACAACCTTCAAATTCCGAATGCACAATAGACTATTTTTAAACCTTATACCAGGCATTGTTATCAGTTTTAATGAAAAGAGGTTGTATCACTCTGAATCTCTTTCACGCTAATGAGCTGACCTTGATTGTTGCTCGCGACATAGGAGCTGCATTTTTAAAGATCTTAACGAGCATTTTCCTTTTCAAGGTGAGCATAGATTGTATGCACTAATTGGATCTTCGCTAGTTGAGCCAGGTTTTGTGTGAGATTGCAGAAATATTTATGGTATTGTACAGACACATCAAGCTATCATAATTTCTCAATTTTATTTAATAGATGGAACCTTATCGCTAAAGCATAAGGTTCAAAGCTGATTTGGAAAATTTTACAGTTTTGGGTAGCTTGTTGTGCCGGGCCTGTACAAATCAATGAAGCCATAAATATTACTCTTCATCTTCTTTTCGTGTCGATGGTACTCTTCCTTGTTGTTGTATAAATATTACTGTGATATTAGAAGTAGTTGGCATTCGCCAATTTGTTTTTTACGTAGCGTGGGACGCCCTCCAGCTTGATGGACCGACTACCGTAAGAAGGTTGTTGGGACCACAGAACAGATAAAGAAGGTTGGGACAGACTGGATGCGGAGGGCGGAGGACAGGGTATTGTGGCGCAGCCTAAAAGAGGCCTATGTTCGGCAGTGGACTGCTATTTATGCTGAGTTGTTTGAATTTGTTTGCCGTTGTTTTGTATATAGTCGAATTAATTAGAAAGGAATGACTCCATAGATTCCTGGGCCCAGGTGTTAACTGAATCAAACTTATTATTTGTAAGAGGATATAATAACAAGGCTTCACTGAAAATTTGGTGAAATTTGGCTATCCAGGAACCAAGTTATATGAATTATAGTAAAACTGAGGTTATATTATAACATTGTAAGTTTTTTTATGTTATTTACGAAATACTTTGAATGTGTAATGGTAATTTAGAGTAGCATGATCCGTCAAATAGTCCGTTATAATGTGCAAAGTCAAGGTCGTGGGGTTAAACAATAAAACAAGGAAAATACGTACGCACTCAGAACGAAAGAAAACAAACGAGTGCATCTGTCAGTCAGTAACTGACGGATGTCAGGCACAAGTGTTGCCAGAAGAAAAAAAATCACTATGAATCTATTCAATCGATTCCACGAAAGCTTGATATGCACTTGTCACTCGATTTTCATACATATTCTCATATTTTACCGATTTATTCATAATCGATTAGTAGTAATTCAGGAATTATTTAATCGATTATTTAGTTTCATTAAATTAATTTAAGTTTTCTCGCTTTCTAGGTAGAAACATGGTACCATACTTTGTGATTTCCTTTAGAAAAATATAACGGTTAATTGCTGGGCCCAGAAGTCCCCTTCTCCTTTAATTACTTAACATAAGAGGCTTGTGGCTAAGTAATAACAGCAGCACGGGTCGATTGATCAGGTTAAGCTACGCTTGCCGCGGTTGGTCAGTGGATGGGTGACCATCTTTACATATCAAGACCTCTCCGTGCCTCGGAAAGCACGTTAGGCCGTTGGTCCAAGCTGTCATTCGTGGATCTTTGACAGTCGTTATGGGTCGTCAGAAGCCCGAAACTCTGTCAAACAGTCTTACCAAGGGGTATCGTATTACCTAGTAATTGGGATGTGGAGGTCAGATAGGCAGTCGTTCCATGTAAAATACTGGTATTCCGCTGCATCCGGTTAGACTGGAAGCCGACCCTAACATAGTTGGGAAAAGGCTAGGCAGTTGGTGATGAAAACGACAAGATCTATTTTGTCTGTGTGAAAGTATCTAATTTTCCACAGACAAACATTAAACCTTCAACATTAGTGAAGTTTCAATTCACTGAGAATTGTAGTTAAAATTTATTGATAAACGTAATTACGTGGTCGTAAATACTTATAGCTTTATCAGTAGCGGTTATAAGTTCCTCAATGCAGGTATCAGGTCATGCTCACAGCAGCTGGATATGATAGTTACAAAATGGATCATGCCACAGAGTATGAAGACTCTTTGGCGGCCGCTGCTAGAGGCGGTATTGTCACATTGTACACAAACCAAACGTGTCACCATTTACTCGCACTACGACGCAAATGACGAAGTACTCACTTATAGAAACTGTCAGCATTGGTCCTCCAACAGCAGCCCCCTGGTGCGCCAGGTGCGGGCCAGCCCCAGCATTATATTATTGCGGTGAATCGCGAGTAGACTGGACTGCTTGTATGTGAATCGCTGCTGCAAACTTTTGACATCGTTATTGTAGTGTTAGGTTAATAATTTCTTTGTTTCTTTTTACTTTGTTTTTAGTGTTAGGTTAAGTGTATGGGTTTTTATTAACGTAGTTGTTAAGAAATATTGTTACATATTTATTGAGTTGTTTGTTACTAGTTATTAACTATAAATAAATATTGAAGGCGTTCGGTGCCAAATTTTTTATCTGCTGCCGCTTTTAGACTCTGCCGGTGCAACGAATCCGTACTCTGTGGATCATGCAAATGGTTTTTTAAGCACCGTACTTAGCAGTCGCATCGTAGTATGCTGTGTTTTACTTACAACTAAATTATTGGTTTTTACAGTGTCTCTGGTCTAGGTAAAAACCCGATATCCATTAGTTCGATATCCGTATATCAACGATACAGTTAGTTCGTCTAGTTAGGCCAATCGTCAGTCGTCGACAAACTAGTAAATAACGCGTAAGTAAATCGCGTTGTGTATAGACGACCATTATAATATTACTTCTGAGATATTCTGACTACACATTGGTAAATTTGAGTTTGTAACAAGGTTCTTTTGAATATCGTCGTGGACGATGAGTCTTATAGCAAAATGTTATATCTTAACTTTGTCTTGACCTACGTCTACCTACTTACGGAAAGTCAAAGTCAAAGTATTTCAAATAGGCACATAACAGGCAGTTTGGAACGTCAAAATCCATACTATAATATTATAAATGCGAAAGTGTGACTCTGAATGATACATATTCACGCGTAAACCGCTGAACCGATTTAGAAGAAATTTGGTACAGAGATAGTTTGAGTCCCGGGAAAGGACATAGGATAGTTTTTTCCCGATATTTCCACGGGATCGAAACGTACGCGGATGAAACCACGGGGCGCTGTTAGTTTACAATAAAATAGAATTGATTCTATTCGCCCCTTCCAAAAGGTATATTCATACGGAGATTTGAGATACCGTTAGTTTGTTTAATTTCAATTCATTTTGAATCCCAAATCTTTTCGTCAAAACATTTAAGTGAAACATGAAACGTGTTATTTTTCCTTGCTCCGAAATTACCGTGAAAATGTTTCACGTTCTCAACAGCTTTTAGGCTAATGAGTTAGCCTTGACTTCTGTCGGCCTAGAACTGAGTTCACAGCAATTATTTACAACTTAGGCAGACTTTTGATGGCCCTAAGGGCTGGAATTCCGGCCAATTTGTATTTGCCTGAATATTTTCGCATGTTAATATAAGATTTTTTGTTCTAGGGATTTTGTGATTGAATTTTAGATATCTTTGGTATGTTTAAGTGGTTTGTAGAGTAGGAATTGTATTGTAGTTGGTGAAATATTGAATTGAAACGAATTATTTATTGTTTCCCGTTTGTTGTTTATGTTTGTACTGCAGATTGATGGCAATAGGCTTATTACGAGTATATGAGTTAAACATAACGGAGGAGCCCGTGGCTAAATAATAACAGCCGCACAGTTCGATCGATCAGGTTAAGCTACGCTTGCCGCGGTTGGTCTGTGGATGGGTGACCATCTTTACATACCGTGACCCCTCCGTACCTCGGAAAGCACGTTAAGCCGTTGGTCCCGGCTGCCATTCTTCATTCATCTTTGACAGTCGTTACGGGTAGCCAGAAGCCCGAAAATCTGACAAACAGTCTTACCAAGCGGTATCGTATTACCCAGTGGGTTGTGGAGGTCAGATAGGCATTCGCTCCATGTAAAATACTGGTATTCAGCTGCATCCGGTTAGACTGGAAGCCAACCCCAACAAAATTGGGAAAAGGCAGGCAGATGATGATAACTTAAACATAACTGGCGAAATAAAATAAGATCATAATATTTATTTCTAATCACATTATATACCTAAGTACTATTTTTGAAATTATCCACAACAATACAAAATAGTTTTTAAGAAAATTTTAAGAAATGTGAGGTGTAGGTACTATAACTGTTACAGTTCTGCATTATCCTTTGCAAATTACAGGCGTGATGTTATGTGTATGTTATTTGTTGTTTTTTAAAGTAAAGGAAAGTCAGAATAAAATTGTAACTATGAGGTCTGATTGAGGAAAGATAAAAAAAAATCATCCATATTATTAATATTATAAATGCGAAAGTGTGTCTTTCTGTCTGTTACCTCTTCACACTTAAACCGCTGAACCGATTTAGATGAAGTTTGGTATAGAGATAGCTTGAGTCCCGGGAAAGGACATAGGATACTTTTTATCCCGATATTCCCACGGGATCGACACTTAGGTATGCCTGTGAAACCATGGGGCGCTGCTAGTTATTTCATATATGAAAACGTTTAGTCAAACCACTGTACGTTATTGTACATCCCTATAAACAGTTACACTAAAAAAATCTCATAAAACTGATATAACATACACCACTCCAACGGAAATAAAATCCGACCGAACACCAGGAAACGGTGGGTAGTCGTAAAACATAAACGCAGCTGATATTGCGAAAAAACCCAATGAGTCGAGTTGATATTTCGCTACCGAAGCAGCCAATAAGTTTACGCTTCGAGTGGCAAAGATATATGTTTGATGGAAGGGACTCCGTCTATCAGCTTGAAGTACATACCATAAATAAAAAAAATATATATCTATGGAACGTACAAAGTATTCATTTGTTTCACGATTTATTTTTTGCATAGATTTCACAGTATCATTGAGATGTTCTCCATTTCTTCAATAATTAAAAATACTTAATCAGCTGGATCCGGTTAGACTGGAAGCAGACCACAACATAGTGTGGACAAGCCTAGGCAGATGGTGATGAGTGTCAACTGCAGTAGTTATCTTACGTACCTATTCGTTAAAAATCATTAAGAATTGCTTTGAATTTCAATTGTATTACTAGTTTGTTTCGATTAAATACACAATAGGGATTTAAGAGAACATTCTAACAGAGGTAGCTCTTACTGGTCTTTGTATATTTGTAACTAGCTTCCGCTCGTGGCTTCGCCCGCGAGGTATGTCTATAAAAATTATCATATTATGTCCTTCCCCGGGATGCAATCTATTTCTCTGCCAAATTTTATCGAAATCCGTTCAGTGGTTCAGGCGTGGAAAGGTAACATACAGACAGACAGAGTTACTTTCAAATTTATAATATTAGTATGGATTCCCCTCTACATTCGATTTGAAATTGTGCTATGGCATGACACCATAGCATAGTTGTAACGCACAAATAAAGAATTTTATCCAACTGTTATTTCTGTGTTAAAGTTATTTTTTTTAATATTAATTCTTATTTAAATTCTAAAATCTCTCAAAAAGACTCATTTAAATTAATTCACTTTATATATATAATACACACCATGAAATAACATTAAACACACCAAAGTCAATTATACAAACGTATTTAATTTCGTTCGTAACAAGGAAGAGCCGCGTTTAACTTATTCAGACTGCAACCAAATTGAATCTTCTATGAAAATATGAATTCAAAATCCATTTAAGAAACTTCAGAATAGACCTCTTTGTGCGCTCTTGCCTGTGCTCGTAAATTAAAAAGTTTATGTAAGAATTTTGTATTAAAGTGGAAAGTTTTTAATGTTATGGAGTCGTATTCTTGCGAACGCACTATTTTCTTATTGAGAAGCTAGTTTTATTTTATTTCTTTTTGTACTTATACTTATTTGTTACTTTCTACTTTTGTGTTCTAGTTTTGAAGAAAGTTTTGACAACTTGAATACAAACAAATTATTTTAAAAGGGAATCTCAATTCGACTCAATAATGTTTAAAAATTCATAATAGATAAGTTCTATACCAATAGATTTCATATCAGCAAACACGAACGAATGAACACGTTCGAACGAACATGAACGAACTAAACGAACGAACACGAAGAACCACGAACGAACAAACTTCCATACAAGCTATCATGCCCTATTTAACCTCTTTAGGGGATGGATTTTCAAAAATTATTTCTTAGTGCTCAGTGTAGTCACATCACACTAATTCACACAATTCACACTAATATTTTATAGGCGAAAGTTTGTGAGTATGTGTGTGTGTGGGGGTGTGTTCATATGTTTGTTACTTCTTCACGCTCAAACGGCTGCAACAATGTTGATAAAATTTTGTATGGAGGTCAGCATGTCCTGGATTAACATAATAGGCTACTTTTTATCCTGATATTCCCACGGGATCGACACTTACGTGGGTGAAACAGCGGGGCGCAGCTAATTCTTTATAAACTCTGAAACAGCAAAAACCATTGACTTATTGTACAGGCTGCTTACAAAATAAAAAGTCAAAATTGAATCAGTTGGTAAGAAAGTTAGTAGCTCACTTGCCTCCACATTGGCACTTCCATTTTCTCTAACTCTATCCCCATAGTCGTGTAAATGATTTTTATTTCAATACGAATATACGGGATCCCGTATAAATCATGGGGTTCCGCGCTTTGCTGTCAAAACGTCGACTCAACCCATTACGGGGTGAGTCGGGATATTTCTAATGATGCTTTACTACGCGTTTAATGGATGTGGACTAAAGGTGCTCTATTTTATGTGTGACTTTAGTATTGGTTTGTGACTATCAGAAAACTCCGTCATCGTATGACCTGTTGATGTAGTTGTTATTTCATGTTACAGAACGAAGGTTATGAGTGCATTTACATGATAAATGATTCTTATATTTATTCCTAAATTGGTTCAAAAAACCTTTTAACATGTCAAAATTAGATTTTTTAAAACTAGACGACTTTGGTGTTTCCTAACTGACTACTCTAAGAAGAAAGGCCGATACAAACGCCCAGAAAGTCCAGATAATATAATCTTGGTCAGACCTTATGAGGACCATGCAGGTTCCAGTTTGCGCGTCCACCTTCCTGCAAACCTGTATATTCAATGATTTATTCGTCATCATCATTAAACAAGAATTCATTGATCATTGCGATATTATAAACAAACCACATCACATTCAAAATAACGCACCACTACATAAAATACAACTTAACATATCAGCTACCTCCATACTTTTTGACATTACTAACACTAACCCAGAGTTTAGACACTTAACCCACCCACATCGGTGGGTTAAATATTTTAACAAAAAAAAAAAGTTTAACCCTAGGTTTACCTCTACCTCTTGGTGGTACAAGATATATTATTTGACTAACCCTGAATTAGCTGGTAACTACTAGTTATTTAGCCATATCCCATGAACGTGCAAGTGAGCCTAGGTATCACAGTGCACAGTGTTACAGATTCGATATTTTGCTTCCTAAAAAAAAAACAATGTTTTTAGGGTTCCGTACGTCCTAAAGAAAAAACGGAATTTACTGGACTAATTTGAATATTGGTACACATGACTTTTTTTAGGTCAAAAACATAGTAAAAAAATAGTAGATATAATCTATTATGCCAATCGGGCTGATGCCTTGATTTAAGGCACACACATCATCGGACCGCTGCCACAAAATTGACGGGAGTAAAATATGGTCGCGTTCTCCGCGCTGACAGTGCATGTCTGCGTCATCGCGCGATGATTTGTGGATTGACTTTAACTGATGTCTGTGTAGGGATTTGCTGCAGATATTGAAGTACTTACTCAACTACATACTACAATAATATTTTAATAATAACACAACATCACGCTATATCCGCCGAAGGGTTACCTAGAAGTGTACAAATAGTCTGTAGATACACCCACATTTCACCAAATTTTATTTTTAAGTCCCATGTAATAGGGGGCGAGTCTCAACCGGGCACCAGTCGAGACAAATTCCTAATGGAATGGTACAGAGAATAGTAAAAGAAATGAAATGGTCCTAAGAAATTCCTAATGGAAAAACCCAATAAAACTTTGCCCGACCTAGGAATCGAGCCCAGGACCTCATGCTCAGCAGTAACGCTTGCGATCACTAAGCCAACGAGGTAGTCTATACAACATAATATCTATTTTAACAGGTTACCTCTAAAGCACATTTTCAAAAATACGAAACTCCACAAAAATAAAAAGGGGTGTGGCTGTGTCATGGACACGGTCGTGTGTTGTACGTGAATACGTTTACGTAACGGGGTTGATCCGCTCGGCCGCATTCATTCTTTTACGTTACCGGCACTGCTTGACTCGGTCTTATGGTATTTTATTGGTACCCTTCAATTGCTCTTGAGAAGCCCTTTCTAACCGTATACGATATGTGTATTTGGATTTGGTTTTTTGATACATTATATATTATGTTTTTTATATTATTTTTATTTTATCACATTATATTCACTGCTATTATTTTACACTAATGTTTTGTATAGAATCGACACATTTTGACGAGAGATGATGATTGAAACTTAAACGAACGTCGTAGCTTTTCCGATTCAAAAGTTAAGTGGAAATCTCGATACGCAGCAAAATTACCTCAAAATGGCGACACTTCCCCCTCCACCGCGCGCAATGCCTCACAGTCCTCACTTAGCATAATTAATTCTTTGATCCTTTAGCTATCCAATGGTGTAATTGAATTTAGTACGTATATGATAGATGTGAAGCTGCAACACCAAACTGTATCCCCCGATTTGGTTATCATTGGTTCACTATGGAAGCAATTTTAAATACGTATTAACGTCAAAATGAAGGGCCCAAGATTAAATACGAACGAAGTCACGGGCAACACCTACTTCTCAATTTACAGTTATCACCATGTACTGAATTCCACTCAGTAAGCACTTTAACTCGAAAATTTATCATCACTTTTTTGCGGCCAGTATTGGTACAACTAAATTTATTCGTGGATTAAAGTCAAACAGAACTATAATAGTCAATCCTCTCCGTGTAATATTTGTTAGGCAAAGTCCACTGAATTTGCATGACATACCAATCAAAAGATAATATTTGCGGGTACTTGTGTACCGGCAAATATTATTTTTTCATTAGCCAGTAAGAACGCCTTACACACATCTTCAAACAAGGCTGTGGCTGAAATGCTGCTGGAATTTTGTCGTGTAATGTTATTTAGAATACTTTGTGTCTATTGACAAATCTACATGTATCCATTTTCTGTTTAGCTAGCTACTGCTAGCTAGCTAGCTACTGTCAGTAAAATTTCATCTACCAACCCGCGCTGAGCCCGCCTGGTGGATTACGGCCCACTCCCTCTCAAGCAGTGACCTATGTCCCAGCAGTGGGAACATTATAGACTGATTCTTCTTACGCACTAAAATTTAAAATTTTGTTCGGTTCTTTGATTTTAAAAGGCTGTTTCCTAAAAATCTTGCAAAAAATAATATTTACCTACTTCGTCAATGTCTTACTATTCCTACATTTATTTCTACAGAGCCTTCACTTTGTAAACAATGCCTGGTCATGGTAGGATAATGCCAAATCATTATATATATTGACTTAATGGAGTTAGAGTGGCCAAGGATATCCTTTTGCCTCAACCGATTCATTCATGAACCTTTAATATAAATATGACGACACCTGTTCTGTGGACGACACCGTCCGTTCTTGTTGTTTGCAAGTCATATCAAAAGTTTATTATTTACTTAGTTACTTGTGCTAACAAAGCTCAACAACTATTTTTTAAACTTAGTAAATTGCTGTTAAAATTTCAAATACGTGAAGGCCAATTCTCGTAATAAAAAACGTTTAAAATCGTAGGGAGATGACCTGTCTCAATCTGTCAAAAATACCTCCAATTTTCCTACATTTTTTTGACAAGTTTTTGACATTAATTGTCGCTGAGATGAGATTGCGACTAGACTGTGAACGTTCTTAAAATTACGGTATTTGAGATATAACAGCAATTTACTAAGTTTAAAAAAATATAAAACTCATCAACATTCAAAAATACTAGTCATATAAATACGTCACAAAATTCCGAATCTTAGCTATAATGACGTCACACGAAAATCTCACAAATATATGTCTTCGGCCAAACTTGGCTTGTCGACTTGTAAGTTGTAGAACTTTCCTGATTGCTTCCAACTTGCTGGCTAACAGGAAAAATATTAGCCACTCGTTATATGTCGTCAATGTGGGGAAATTGTGGAATCAGCTGTTTGGGTTGCTATTTCGAATGGTGGGTAGGGTTTCGAAGGGCTGTCAGCGGGGTAATTGCGTAACACACTATCAGTAGCCATGGGTTTCTTTTTGACAGTTCAACAACATTCATTCGTCGTTGATAGTCCAATTCCGCTTATCTAACATTGTTAAATACCGCGTATGTACACTTCTGCTAATTTTACAGGAGGGTTAAAAAACTGATTTTCTAAAAGACTAATAGGCCGAATTTTGAACGAACTTGAATATAGGACCGTTTCGTTCTCCTTAATCCAATATACTATTTTTAAAGTGAATATTCCCAATAGTTTACTTACAAAATCACTTACGCTGTTTAGTTTCGAACGATTCTGGTTCATAGACAGTACTTACGCGAAATTGTAAATGAAATAAAATAATGCCAAAACCTCAATCAATCATGTATTTAATAATATTAAGTGTTTAAATGACTTTTAGTCATTAATAATTGGTATGAAGGTATGAAAGAATACAAGATATCTCGTTTTGTCCATGTTCATTTTAAGACCCACTCTTTCGGAGGCTCTACTGAGGTCATCGAGCAGGTCTTCCATAGTCTCAGCCATGACTACGATATCGTCGGCAAACCGAAGGTGAGTTATGTACTCGCCATTGATGTTAATGCCAGCCCCTTTCCAGTCCAGAACCTTGAAGACGTCCTCAGTGCAGCGGTGAACAGTTTCGGAGAGGTACTCGTAACGTCTCCCTGTCTCACACCTCGTTGCAGAAGTATAGGTTTCGAGGTCTGACCCTGGAGTCGGACTGACATAGTGGTTTGGTTAGACATAGCCCATGTCTCGATCGAATCAAAGGCTTTCTCGTAGTCGACAAACGCTAAGCAGAGAGGCAGGTTATACTCTTCGGTCTTCTGTTTAACCTGTCGCAGCGTATGTATGTGGTCTACGGTGCTAAAGCCTTTACGGAATCCGGCTTGTTCGGGAGGCTGGAAGTCGTCAAATCTGCGCGCGAGACGGTTCGTGATGACTCTCGAAAACCGCTTGTAGACATGGCTCAGAAGTGAGATGGGCCTATAATTCTTAAGAAGGCCATTGTCGCCCTTCTTAAAGAAAAGTATCACCGCTCTTCTGTTGTTTTTGCGTTGCTTCAGAGCCATCCTAATCTCGTACAGGCTACGTCCGGGATGTCTTCGGTATAGTGTCAGGCCAATCTAGCTCTTGGGTCGTTTGCCAGATTCGTAACGGGGTTACTTGTTGATGTTTATAACTGTCCATAGAACCTCTCGATCTCTCTCAACAGCTCAGGTTTGGCGGATACGATCCTAACATCATCGGTCTTCAATTTCGTAAGCTGGCTCTGCCAAATAGACAGGTCTCTATCAACGACCTTTGACCCTTTATTTCCCTCTATCGCGTCCTTAATACGGTCTGCATTAAAGTGGCGAAGATCGCTTTTCAAGGACTTAGAAATCCGTCTATTGAGCTGCCGGTAATTGAGCGCATCATCTGAAGACTGCAGGATCATCTCGCGCCTCTCCTTCATGAGCCGTAAAGTACAGAGAGCTTTTTTTTTGTATTCGTAAGACGGATCTTGAAGATCTTAGAACCGACCGTATGGACAGTTTCCACGAACCCATTGTTATAATCGTCCACGGAGCTCCCTAGGCATTCGAAACGATTCTGAAGTTCGAGCTGAAATCTCATGGGGTTTTCGACCTGGATCGGTGCTGGGCGGAGCGTAGACTTCATCAGTCATCTTTCCAGCTTGATATTTAAGTTCAATGTGCCTCTTACCATGCGGTGAACACTTCCGGTTTTTACCGCATTGATCACAGAGACATCATTGAATACTTGCTTCTTCGTCGACATAATGAAGTCAATCTCATTTTTAGTAGCACCAGTTTCGAGATTGTGGTAATCGTTTCCTACAGTAGTCTAAGTATAAAATACGTGTGACATACTTACTTTAAAAATAATCCAGTAATTACTTTAAAAAAACAATTTTTACCCAGAGCGTCACTTAGACACTGCACAAACAAATAGAAATTGGCCCGGATACGCGGTTTTCGTGTCGTAACTTGTTCGTCGAAAGATCCGCGGTATTGTTATTTTTGAAATACTCGTCTTCCTTTTGGACGTTTCAAAAAATTGTCATACGGGTCGACGCCAATCACAATCAGTTACCTACAGCCGCGAAATCTCATTTTTGATTTTTTTGTAGATTCGCGGTTTTGAATAATGTTAGTTACGCGGTATTGGACTATCAACGACGCATTGCGTTATTTTCGTTGTTGAGAAGACACATTTTTCGAACACAATGAAGCAATGAATTAAAAATATCCTTCAAAATGATTCAGATTGAGATCTATAGTGTGTTTCGCCATTAGGGTGCAGGTATACCATGGTGTGTTTGAGCCATTGGTCTAAAGCCGTGTACGCACGAAAAAAACATGGTGAACACGAACATCGATCACGGAACATTTGGTTCTTACGTGTTGACGTAAATTAGCAAAGCGAACACGAACACCTTGCGAACACAGTTCTACTTGTGCTCGCGCTCAACCTCTCAGTATCCATGGATTCACCGTTGGAAGTGGTCAACAGTGAAATAGCAACAAGTTTCTCCGAACACCGCCCGCACAGAACAACCAAATTGGATCGCCACGAACATTTTTGACGAACACAGTCTTTGATGTTCGCTAGTGGTAGGCACGTGCGAACAAAGTGTTCGATATTCGTGTTCACCAAGTTTTTGTTCGTTCGTGCGTACACGGCTTAAGGTTGCAAGTAAGATTTCTAATGCTATGTTCACATGCACGCCGTGCAGCCCGGCGGGCTGCCTGGCGGGCTGCGCGGCATGCAGCCCGCCAGGCCGCGCAGCCCGCCAGGTCGGCGAAAATTCAAGCTGTTCACACGCACGCCGTCGTGTCAGTCAGCACGCCCGGTTCGCGGCATTCACGTTCACAGGCGCGTTTACGGGCTCGGGCGTACCGTTTACACGCTCGTGAATGTGAATGTGCACGTTGAATGTCGAGTTGAACGCGCGCGTGTGAACGTAGCATAAGGGTTTTTTTTTAATAATTAAACGAAGGTACACTCAAAGCAATTGAATCCTGACTCCTGACCCACTGCCAAAAGTTTTCTTGCTAGACCGCGCATGCTGCACCTATAAAATTTTAAATAATAAAGAAACTGTATCGATACAGGTCAGAGGTTTGTCTTTAAAAATACGATTATGTACAGTCAACAAAGGAGTTAAGTATACAGGAGCGTCGGATATTGTTGAAGTTTACTAAGAAACCGATGGATATTCTCGAATAAAATTTAATTTTATTAATAGAAAACAAACAGCTCATTTATTAAATTAAATTTCAGTCCAGAACATCCATCGGTTTCTTAGTAAACTTCAACTATATCCGACGCTCCTGTATACTTAACTCCTTTGTTGACTGTAGGTACCTATTTTCATTAAAACTTTGTCGACCATTAAATTATTAAATTAATTTTAAGAATGACTGGGCAATTACAGTCAGTTATAGCAATTAGCTGACCCACCTTTGTATAAATGGTTGAGATTTTTTTGATCTATAGAATTTTATAATTATTTAATATTTTATTTACTTTGCTCAAATAAATAAAATGTAATATAAAATAATTTTAAAATTCTATGGATTCGTATTCTAAAAAATCTCAACCATTTATGCAAAGGTGGGTCAGCTAATTGCTATTACTGACTGTACTAAGTGTCCCATCGTTTGTGGAACAGCACCACATTTACACTCCAAGACGGAGTCGTCAATGAATCTCCACCTGAACTGGTTTTCGTTGCTTCGGCTAACTCGGGTCCGGAGCCTGTTTAAAGACATTCAGGTTACCCAAGGCAGCTTTTTTACTGTTACAATTTCATCAACTTATAGGATATTTGAAAGTTTTGAACATAATTAAAATTATTACGTGCCTGAAAGTAGGCTTTAACCTTAACCTAGAAACCAGGCAGATATTTGTAAGGCATTTGTATTAAAATTCGGTTTATTTTGTTTCAGGATACTGCAGCTGATGTAACCCTTCGTTATGTAGTGTAAGTATTTCCATAATTACTTATGTAAAATATTAATATAGGCCTATGCTGCTATATATCTACTTAAGGCATGTCATCAGCGTATAATGTTCCCACTGCACAGGACTGTCTTTGATAGGAAGCGGGTCGTAATCCACCATACGGGTCCAGTGCGGGATGGCGATCCTCCCACTTTTATAAAAAAAAAAAAATAAAAAAAAATATTATTAATAATAAAAAAAAGTATTATTATTCCTATTCTTATTATAATAATAGTTTCATCATTCATAATCAGCAGCTAATGTTCCCACTGCTGGGACACAGCCTTCTCGCGGGCCCGTGCGGGTTTGTGTCTTGTCACATGTCTTCGAATTTTTGATTCTAGGATATTATGCTGGTTTTCCTTCAGCATTTTGAGAACAGTGGTGATGAAATAATTACACAAAGTAACATGCCTGTCTGGTTTCGAACCTAAATCTTTGAAAACAAATTACGTTAAAAAAAATCCCCCAATTCTCCCGCTTTCATCATCACACATTCCAAGGACAGTCCAGCAAAGAACGTTAAATATTTGATGATGACGAATGAGACCCCTGCCTGTTCTAGGGCAGATATTATATAAACCAGGCTTAAGCGAAATGAGTTATAGTGACGTTACGGCCTCACCATCTGTCATTATTTGCGTATAAATGTGTGTGACCTTTAAGTAAAATGTATGGTTAGCCTTTAATATGGCTTTGGTGCGCTCTGGGTCGATGTGAAATGAGTGGGGAGCTTGATATGGAGCAGGCTCTTGGGAAATTGTAGGTTCTTTTGTTTTATTCTTACACAATGTGAAAGTAGTTTGTTCAGAATCGTTTATTTATTTTTAACTAGCTGCTGCCCGCGACGTCGTCTGCGTGAAGGCTCTACAGCACCAAAAATACCTAAGATGCCAGTGTCGCTATAGCATTATAAAGTAAACAACTTTTAAAATAGCATTAAAATATAAGTTTTTTTTTTTTGCAAGCGAAGCAAGTGAAGAGAGTTATATGGGAATCCTGCTGAGTTCAGTCATAAGAGGTGACTGAAGGAAATAGAGAAAATAATGCAGGAATACATTCCAGGACACAAAAGAGTAAAAATACGTTCAAAGGTATCATATATACCTTACAACACTTCCCTATAAACTACGTTGGTAGTTATGCTGCCAGGAGCCAAAATGTGTGATGACGCGGGAGCAAGCGACGACGTACAGTTGCCCGTGTGAGAAGCAACTCGTCCTGACGTCGACACCCACTGCCCTCAGTGTCTGCCCCTGCGAATTATTGATGGTCATCGCGAAGCAAACACTCACGGGGAGCTGTACGCGCTTGAACTGGAACGGGAAGTTATGAGGTAGGAGGGGAATGCGTGGTATAAATACTGCCTCGCCGACGCCATAACCCGTAAGAATTTCCGCCTCAATGGTGTGTCTGTGGAGCGAGATGACTTTAAGGCGGGTCCCGTTACACAACTTCGGAGGAGATAGGTTCCGAAGAAGCATAACCGGGACACCGCTTCAGCTTGATGGCATGCGCTGGAAGTCCACTTGCTGACAGGGAGTTCAGAAATTCCACGGGATAATGCGTGGCGTCATCTTGCTTGACCTGTAATTGGCTTTATGTCTCATAAACGATTGTTATGCTTCTGTTATAGCTGTTGGTTCTCCTATAAATAAATAAATAAACAGTGTTTATCGAGGTGTAGACCACTTCATTCCCCTCAATTTCCGAGAGAATGCATTCGTTAATTGCTGCAGCCTGATCATTTTTGGGCGTCAAAATGGCCCGCTCACACACCCAAGAATTCTGCTGGTGCGGTATACGACTGAATGTCCCCGTAAACACAGCGAATGAGTTCTTCTAAGCTGGAAACCACTCTACCGAGAGACTCTGGAAGCACCACCTGTCTACCTCTCTCTTCTGGTAGAGTGCCTTCGCCAAGACTTAGAAGGACATCGAAGAATTCTTGAGCGCGTGCATTGCCGCCGAGCCGAGCTCTCATATTAATGGTCAAGCGCAGCGTACGAACTCGTGACTACAACGAAGATCGTTTCAACGAAGCATTCACCTCGTCAGCCCTCGATCCTCGGCCATCGTACACTCATCCCATACGATCAGAGAGCAATCCTTGAGCACGTGTCCCTTATCGCTGTTACGTGACACACCACAAACAGGCGTTTCGGCGCTCTCTAAATCGCTGGGAATTTTAAACATGGCATGTGCTGTCTTGCAGTCCCGGAAGCAGTGTGGCAGCGATTCCCGACGACGCTACAGCAATAGCAATTTTGCCTTGCCTCCTGACCTCTGCAAGTATATGCCAGTGGTAACAAATGTTTTTCCTGTACCACCAGGAGCATCCAAGAAAAACATTTTACCCTGGTTTTGCCAAACGCTTTCAAGGACGGTGTCATAAATTTGTTTTTGCTCTGAAGAGAACAAAGCGACATGGTCATTTCGTATGGTGGTCATTTCGCCGTCTCCGACTTCGTCTCCAGTAGCACGCCTCAAAGGTCGTAGAAAATCTTCAGACAGATGATGGCGATACTTCTCCCACAAAGCTACCGGGTTCGCGACTCCACAAAACACCAAGATGACGGCAAACAGATGACGCACGCGGCTGGGACTGTCACTGACGCTCGCCTCCGCGAGGGTGTCAGCCCAATTTTGGTCACCGTCGAGAAGGTGACGTGCTACGCAGGCTGCGCGGTAAGTGGGAAACTCCACGCCATCAAATGTCCTCAGAAAGGCGAAAGACTTTGCCTCGGACAGTGTGAAGTAACAACCGCAGAAAATCGCATTCGCCATTATTCGGATGCACGGTATAATTTAAGTTTATAATTAGGTATAAGACATGAAAATATATTAATTACCAAGCAATAATCACACAGATAAATACCGAACAAAAGTATTAACAGTCAATGTTTATTTTGTACTAACAACATGAAATTGATGAAGAAATGATCATCATCAATGAACATAACTTTTTTGTAATTTTTTTTAAATTGTCTTCCTCAACTCTGCTCAAGATTTTGAGGGTTTTGTTGGAACTTGAATTTGTCAAAACGAACTATACGATACAACTTTTATGAAGAAAATGCACATTACCATCTATGAATTTTAAGAATAACTAACTCTAACCTCACCAACATGATCAAATTTAAATTATTAATTTCCAAAAAGTGTTGACATGTAACTTGATTTGATTTTTATGAAATCTCATAGATGGCGCTGCTTCAAAATTGTCTTATACTACTAACATTCATTAAACTATGTTTCTCTGCCCAAGTTACTTAAGTGGCGTAAAAGTTTTTATAGTGTAAAGCTAGATAATAGCATGACTTACTCAAAAACAACATTTAAATATGCGTCGTTAGATTACACGCTGTCACAGAATGCGTAAGAAAAATAAAGATTCACAGCTCCTCCTCGTAGGTGATAGCGTGATAATATGTAGCCTATATGTTGACCCGACCTCTTAGTAATATTCATGCAAAATTTTAAGTAAATCTATGCAGTACTTTTTGAGTTTAGCCCGGACATATATACAGACAAACAGACAAAAATTCAAAAAACTATATTTTTGGCTTCGATATCGATTGTAGATCACGCCCCAAGTATTTTTTTATATATTCTTTGTATAGTTTTGCCTTTCCTACGATTTTATTATATACGATTTTATTTTATATGTTTATATTATTTATTTAAACATTATCATTATTTATTTTTTTAAATAACACAGACATAAGGACCAGAATTATTTCGTCATAAAGGCAAGCCTTTACGACGTGATTAAACACATAATAATGTTTTAAAGAACACAATATGATTTCGTTAGTACTATATCGCGCCAATAGATGTCGTTACATGTTTCCACTTATTGCAATACAAATTGTTATAGAATGCTTTAAATTGATTATATCTTTTGATAGACTGAAGCGATTGCGATGAAACAAAGACTAATCACTGCTCCGAGTTCTACACTATATTTGAGTATAAATATGAACCATATTGGTTTGGTACTTTTTACGTTGAGCCTGTTCAAAATCTGTCACATCCAAACAGACAAACAGACAAAAATTCCAAAAATTTAAGAAATGGCATCTGTTGGTTATCCTATAACAGCCCAACTATTTTTTTTATTTTTATTTTCAATGTACAGAAACGCCTCGTCTACAGATTTATTATATGTATAGATGAAGGTATTTTTTTAGCCCAAAAATAATTAAAACTACTTAGCTGTACTGTGATACATCACAATATATTATGCTAGTTGCGTGGTAAACTCTGCTTGCACGATGCAGGATTTTGCGTAACGTCAGTATGACGCGTAGCTCGTATGTGGCAGTGCAGATTCCGGCTACAAAATAATTGTTAATCACAAAGATTTAAATCGGATAGACAATTGTTTTAAGGAAGTATTAAGGCGAGTACGACTCTTGATTTGGAAATCGGTTTTTCTAACGCCAAACATAAGAGCATATTTTTGACAATGAGGTCAGACTGCTGATTCTGACCTCATTGTGAGTAAGTAGGTAAATAACATTCCACCAACATCAATCAAGCTACAATTTTATTTCTAAAGCCATATAGTTTGCCGTTTTGCCAATAAATACATCATATAAACGTTTGTAAGATAAAAATCACGAAGGAACTATATGAAAGGCGTACCGCACCGGGTATCGTTAAACTTTTATTAGTCTATTACTGTTTTATAACAAAGAATATCGAGAGGGAGCTTGGCTGCTATAAAATCCTATGTTTCTGATGGTTCTAGGCATCAGTTATGGGCTGAGAGCGATTTTGATTGGCCAATTAGAACGGAGATAATGATGAGCGATAAATGAAAGATCAACTTTTTTTCGGAATGGAGCTGGATAGATGATAATTTAGGAGGCTAACTTTTAGAACTCTACTTGGAAACTTGCATTTTTTTTAAACTGGCCAAGTGCGAGTCGGACTCGCACACGAAGGGTTCCTTAGGCCGAAAAAAACACGTTTGTTGTAAGGGAGCCCCCCTTAAATATTTATTTAATTCTGTTTTTAGTATTTGTTGTTATAGCGGCAACAGAAATACAACATCCGTGAAAATTGCAACTGTCTAGCTATCACGGTTCATGAGCTATAGCCTGGTGACAGACAGACAGACAGACGGACAGTGGAGTCTTAGTAATTGGGTCCCGTATTTACCCTTTAGGTACGGAACCCTAAAAACTAGATGTTCTTCATTATGATGAATATTTGAAAAAATACGAAAGAACGATATGCAAACATTATTATTACGACGTGCTACGATCAATTAAATTTCAAAAATGTAGACATTTCTATAATCCATTTTTCCAATCATGGTGACATTAATGTTAACTCTAGCACACTCAAAAATAAAACTGGCAATGACACAATTAAATGGAGGCTGAATAAACCTCAATGATATAATCCCGACAAATACACAACATATAAAACATTTCCCAAAAACCTACAACGTTCAAAGACACCGTGCGCCTGTAGCCGACACCACACGTAAACAATCGCTCCTGTATAACTTTGTTTCCTTTGAACGTGGGCTCTTTGTAAGACCAATTGAATTAAATAAATAAATAGTACATACTTAAAAGAATTGCTAATGAAATACCAATGCTCAGCTGTCAGATGTTTAAACGTTTTACGCAAACTATTTTTAAATGACAAATGGATGGAATCTGGTTTTTTTATTCCTGCTGTGAAATCATTGAATTGTGTTCTGTTCAATCAAGTGAAATAAAGCATCTCATGAACGGTGATTAAAAACTCACTTTCATCATCATTTCAGCCGAAAGACGTCCACTGCTGGACATAAACACCAAAGCACCGCTACTTGAATTAATTGCGCTATATTGTTGCGCTTAATTGCGTAATACACTATCAATAACAATCTTAATCACTTTGAAGAATATTGCTTACATAATTATACAGGATAACTTTTTATGCATTGCGCAAATTTTCACAGGATGTTCTACTCATGAATATAAACAACTTTCACTATGGGTTCAACACTGAAATCACGAAAAAAAATCAGCTGTTTCATACAAAAGTTCAATACCTACTCGACCAAAATGTATGAAACAGCTGATTTTTTTTTCGTGATTTCAGAGTTGAACCCATAGTGAAAGTTGTTCATATTCATGAGTAGAACATCCTGTGAAAATTTGCGCAATGCATAAAAAATTATCCTGTATGTTCCATTGCTGCAGTCGAGTTGAAGTTTTGTATGGGATGATTGATCTCCAAGACGAGACGACCTAAGCGACGCGCAAGGGCACTACCTACCTTTTCTCGAAGCGCATCGTCGTTTTTTTGAACCCTCATAACTTGGGTTTGGAATAAACCAGATAAACAAAATTCTTGGGATATGATGTCAATCGTGGACTTATTAAACATATACAGTTTCAGTTGCATAGCTCTTATACTTTAGATTTTATTGATATCTAAAAAACTCCGATTTCGTCACTGACTGATGATCATCAAAATTCGTACGGTACTTCCTGAAGTCTTAGAAAGCTGAAATTTGGTATGTAAGCTAGTATTAGTAAACAAAAAACAAAAAAAATATTGGTATAATTATTGTATTCTATAAGTTGGTATAAATTCAAACGTTTTAACTAAAATGGTAACAGAAGGAAACATTTTGCTATTGAAGTTTTAATTGGAAAGATTAAAATCATAGAAATCAAATTGAATATGAAGCATTTCAAAGGCGTTTTTGTCTTTTGATTAGGATGTACAGCTACATGCATAAATACCTTCAACTTACTCAAGATTATAAAGCTATTTTCTCCTAAAGTATTGATAGAAATTTTATTATTATTATTAACACCGTATTATTATGAAATTTGTCATAGTTGCATTTTTAATACACGGGAGAAACGCTATTAAGGTTCAAAGTTGATTGACAAAATTTCACAGTATCGAGTAACTTGATGTGCTGGCGTCTGTACATTGTAAAGGCCTGTCTATAATACTGTGGAACTTAATGATTTTAATGTAAATGAATTACACCAAAATCTATCGATAATTTGATACAAATCCATCGATAACTAAAACACAACATCACTAGTTCGATAGGTGAAACCCTTTCGTGTCCCCAAAAACTGCGGGCATGGCTTCCATACGGTTGATACGGGACTAAGTTACACAAATTAGTTGTTAGGACCGGGATTAGTACCCGGTTCCGGGTATTTGTCATGCGAGCTTAAGGGATGGTGACGATGATGTTGGTATAGTTTTGGCTGGAGAAACTTGTGACACTAAATAGCGTCATAAGCTTGGGTCAAATTATTTCCTTGAGTAATTAACCTTTTGAACGCCAGAGCATAAACGCACGCGCGTGCCCTCCACGCCAAGCCACAATTTTAAATATTTAAGGTATACAAATAAAAACACACAAAAGTAATGATTTAATTGTTTATTTCGTGATAAAGTGCACTGCATATTTTGTCACATATTTGTGTCGAAATACAAGACACGGGCACGCGCTTGCTTGTCACGTATATGTGACAATGGCGTTCAAAGGGTTAATAAACTGCACGTCGGTCGGCTGCCACACCTGAAGATTGACGTGCATATTGTAACCATGGATTTATTACATGATTCTGAAAACCCCTACATTAAAATATAACAGCGTAGGCATTGCACTTTTCTATGAAACAACAGTTTTTTTTATAAGAAAGAAAGAAAATACATTTATTTAGCACAGACTAAAAGACACAATACACCAGATAGTCAGATACATAGTCGTACATCAGATAAAATCAAATATATAGATAAAAATAAAAAGTACAAAGTCCGATGTAAGAAATTAGCAGGAAAGTGTGCCTACCGGCTGCGCCAAAAAGGCCCAGTTCAGCAAAAATGCCAGACGACTAGTGCCTGACGCTGGTTTTCAACTCAGCCTAGCCTTTTCCCAACTATGCTGGGGTCGGCTGCCAGTCTAACCGGATGCAGCTGAATACCAGTATTTTACATGGAGCGACTGCCTATCTGACCTCCACAACCCAGTAACTAGGTACTACGATACCCCTTGGTAAGACTGGTTGCCAGACTTTCGGGCTTCTGACTACCCGTAACGACTGTCAAAGATCCACGAATGACAGCCGGGACCAACGGCTTAACGTGCTTTCCGAAGCACGGAGGGGTCACGGTATGTAAAGATGGTCACCCATCCACAGACCAACGGCGGCAAGCGCAGCTGGACCTCCATAAATAATTTATAGGCTAGGAGGTCTAGAATCATGTGCTGAAATCATGGTTCCTATTTGCGCGTCGATGTATATACATTTTGTGTATTTAAATTCGTTACTAATATCTAAATATATCAAATCAAATTTATCTAAATGTAGTATAGAAGTGTATATGAAGTCCGAAAGAGGTCTTAAAAAAATTCAACTTTTTATAACATGAGCAGAAAAAGGTTTTAATCACAAACAAGTCAATTAATTTGACAGTGGTTATTTAACACAGGTAGTTTTCTATGCTACAAACAAGTTTTAGAGAGTAAGACACCATGACCATGGTCCACGTGCTTCCAATTTATCACACACAAACCACCTATAAATAAACTTTCGATTTTACATAACATTTTATAAAAAAATAATTTTATTAAAATACCCGCATACGTATCGATACCGTTGGAATATCGAGATAAAAAGTATCCTATGTGTTAATCCTAGTTATAAATTATTTGTGTGCCAAATTTCATTTAAATCCGTACAGTAGTTTTTACGTGAAAAAGTAACAAACATCCATCCAGCCATCCATCTATTCTCACAAACTTTCACGCTTATAATATTATTATAGGAAGTAGGATTGTCACCTTAACTAACTTAATGGTATTAAATACGGTTACTGACCATAAATTTGAGTTCAGATCATCGGTCAGACAGAAAGATAACACCTTGAAGATGTACCAATAAATGATAAATGATAAATAAATGATAAATGATTTTTATTTCTGTAAGTAGGTTTGTACAAACACTTTTACACGTCAATCATATTTTTTTTTAAACTAGATGAGGTCGGCGTTTCCTAACTGACTATTCTGAGAAGAAAGGCCGAAACAAACTCAGAAGTCACAGTCTCTTTTAAAGTCCAGACAAAATCTTGGTCAGATCGTGTGAAGACCATGTAGATTGGTGTCTGAAATGGTCTTTTGAGGAAAGAACCACACAGATTGAGCGGACCTGTCCAATCAGTGCACGCATTTGTCAAAAATCGTGCAGCTCAACTCAGAACTTGAGGAGCTCAACGATTCGACGAACAATACCAAAGACAGGACATTTGGGTAGGCCGCATAAACTACTCAAACTGCCAGATCATGATTAAAACTAAGAAGGAAAAAATAAATGACCCACATAGTCCTCACATTCACAATAATTAAATAAAAAATAATAATAAAAATTACTTACAAAGTAAATATTCATGTCATTGTCTAAATAAAATTCATCAATGTCAATGTGTATATAGAAAATCCGGACATAATCTTTGAGGACCATGTAGATTAGTGTCTGAAATGGTCTTTTGAGGAAAGAACCACACAGATTGAGCGGACCTGTCCAGTCAGTGCACGCATTTGTCAGTAACCGTGCAGCTCAACTCAGAACTTAAGGAGCTCAACGATTCGACGAACAATACCAAAGACAGGACATTTGGGTAGGCCGCATAAACTACTCAAACTGCCAGATCATGATTAAAACGAAGAGAGAAAAAACAAAAAAAAATTACCCACATAGTCCTCACATTCACAATAATTAAAATCATATAATACTTTATACAGTAAATGTACATGTCATTATTTAAGTAAATAGATACTTAAAAAAAAAAAGAAAATTATTAAAGTGTAAAATAGCAAAATAAAAACAACATTCTAAACCTATTGGAGCAGCTCAATCCCAAGCCTTTTTGTCCTCAATATAGTCTTTTACAGTATAATAGGCTTTCTGACATAGTTTTCGCTTTATAAAAGATTTGAATTTATTAAGGCTTAGTTCTTGAATGTGGCTAGGAAGTTTATTATAAAAACGTATACATTGGCATCTAAACGAGCCACCTATTTTTTTGAGCCTTGTTGTAGGAACAACAAATTTGTGTTTGTTCCTAGTATTTATGTTATGGATATCACTGTATTTTTTAAACAGATTAATATTTTTATGTGCATACAAAAGATTATCATAAATGTACTGAGAAGGCACAGTCATTATATTAATCTCTTTAAATTTGTCTCTGAGGGAGTGTCTGGGACTTAATTTATAAATGGAACGAATTGCCCTTTTTTGTAAAATAAAAATTGTCTGAATATCGGCGGCATTTCCCCACAACAGAATACCGTACGACATCACACTATGAAAATAACTAAAGTATACTAAACGGGCTGTCTCTAAATTAGTTAAATCACGAATTTTCCTAACGGCGTATGCTGCAGAGCTAAGCTTTTTTGATAATTTATCTATATGGGGGCCCCATTGAAGCTTGGCATCCAACGTTATGCCTAGGAATACTGTGGTATCTTCAGGTTTCAACTCTTCATCCTTAATGAGAACACTAGTTTCTACTTGTCTAACGTGGGGTATGGTAAACTTAATACATTTCGTTTTTTTTCCGTTAAGAAGTAGGTTATTGACATTAAACCAGTTAACTACTTTTGCAAGGGCGTTATTTACATTGTCAGTAACCAGCTGCTGACGTTTGAGTTTAAATAAAAGTGAAGTGTCATCTGCAAACAACACTATATCATGTTCATCCCTTATGAGGTAAGGCAAATCATTTATATAAATAATAAATAAAAATGGGCCGAGAATTGAGCCCTGGGGGACCCCCATTCTTACTACAGATCCGGGTGACCTTTTTCCGTTAACATCAACTCTCTGAATCCTATCACTTAAGTAAGAAGTAAGAAGATCCAGAGAGGCGTTCCGGATTCCGTAGTGGTGCAGTTTCCTGATTAATGTTTCATGAAGAACACAATCGAATGCCTTGGACAAATCGCAAAAGATGCCCAAAGCATCGCATTTGTCCTCCCATGCATTATAAATATGTCCTAAAAGTTCAACTCCTGCATCGGTAGTCGAACGACCCCTTGTAAATCCGAACTGTTTGTTATGCAGTAATTTATTTTTATTAAAAAATCTTTGCAATTGATTTAAAATAAGTTTTTCAAAAATTTTACTAAAGGTAGGTAGTACTGAAATAGGTCTATAATTAGTAGGGTCTGATGTACTACCCGATTTAAACAACGGTATTATTTTACTGTTTTTCATAAGATCAGGAAACTCAAAACGGTCAATACAATTATTAAATATAACAGCTAAAGTAGGTGCTACAATGTCTATAATCGACTTAGCAACATCCACAGAATTACCCCATAGATCTGCGGTCTTTTTAACATTTAACGTGTGAAAAGTTTTAATTATATCTTTACAGGTTACATATTGGAAATGAAATTCAGAAACGCAAACTGGAACGTTTTCTTTAAGTAAAGACTCTGCAGCAATGGGTGATGAGTTAAGAGATTTAGTAGTTGATACGGGAATCTCTGCAAAGAAATTTTCAAAGGCCGCGGCGACTTGACAATCTGATTTAATTATATTGTCATCAATAACAAGGCTGTAGTCACTACTTCGGGTGCATGACCTTCCCGTTTCGCTATTAATGACATTCCAAGTCGTTTTAATAATGTTACTACTATTTTTAATTTTTGAACTCAAATAACGTGACTTGGCAATACTACAAACTTTTTTAAATATTTTAGAATAATTCTTAACATATAAATTAAATTCAGCAGTGTTTATACAAATCCGTTCTTCATATAATTCATAAAGTCGTTTTCTACTTTTATGTATACCAATGGTGGCCCAGTCACTGAAGGAAGCAATACTATTAACCGATAATGTTTTTGGAATAAATGTGTTATCAAATTGTGTGCAATACATATTAAAAAAATCATTATATTGTTGATTAGGGTCATCATTAGTGAACAAAAGTGGTAATTTACCCATGAGTTTAGTTTTAAATGTTTCCAAGCGATTATTTGTTTTTGGATTAACAGTGATATCTTTTTTAGTAACCTTTTTGTTTTTATTTGGAATAGTGATTAATTGTCCACAATGATCTGAGTCTATTAGGTTAATAATGCCTTTGTGGGTTGGTATAACATCTGTATAAATGTTATCTAGGCATGTGGCACTAGTAGGAGTTATTCTAGTGGGCTCCAAAAATTGGTTTGCAAGATTGTATGACTGAAACAAACTTATAATTTTAGTACTTAACCCAGAATTTTCTAACAAATTAACATTAAAATCACCACAAATGATGATGGACTTGTTTGTATTACAGATTTTGTGCAACACTTCATCCATAACTTTTTCAAAACAATCATACAATCCTGAAGGAGGTCTGTACACACTTAATATAATGAACTGCTCCAATTCTATACAGGCTATTTCAATTGTCCGTTCAACAGAGAGGCTCACAATATCCTTTCGGTCTTTAAACTTAAGCTGGTTATTTATTAAAATTAAAGAGCCACCATGTATAGCATTTACTCTGCTGAATGAACTACCAACCTGGTGATTACTAAAATTGAACATGAACTGGTGACTTTTAAGCCAATGTTCTGTCATACAAAGAATATCTATATTGTAACAATTCAGGAATAATTCTACTTCTAAGTCTTTGTTTGAAAAACCTTGAATATTTTGATGCACCAGATTGATACTATTTAATTTTTTTACACTTTCATTTGACTTATTTACATTTTTGCAAGAGGTTGCCTCTATTGTCTTAATTTCTAATTTAAATGATTAATGTCAATAATTTCAACCAAATTATTACCAGAGTAATTTAAAAAGTCATTGCATTGCTCAATAGGAGCAATTTGTTTAGCCAAATGTTTGGCTGAAATAGAAAAAAAATATGATAGCGACACAGCTATCTGTCTTTTTTGATAGTTAGAAAGATAGTACATAACAATATTATATCTATCTTTTGTCAAATATAAATTATTACCAACATAATAGTTAGTATCAATTAACTGGAATAAGTTATCATTATATGTCAAATTGTGCAATGTCATGTTTATATCAAATCTTAAGTTATTTTCTTCCTGTGGCAAACTGTTACTGTAAGGCAATGTAAACAAAACAATTTTTCTTAAGCTAAGGTTGCACAATGTTCTATGATATTGGAGCAATTCTCCTTTATTTAAATTACCCCTATTTCCCATAAATATTAATAAAGTTGTTTCCTGTTTAAAGTTACATTTAACAATTGCTTTCATAATATCAAATAAAGAACAACCAGGCATACAGTAATTTATTATTGAGTGTCCCGGATATTCATCTGTCAACAAGTGACCTAACTCCTTTCCAATCTCATCACAAAATAATATAATATCATGATTTACAATTTCTTTAGATGGTATAATGGTACTATTAACAGAGGGAATTGTCAAATCAACACAAGGCTGCGGTAATGTGGTATTGCATGCCGATAATGAATGGTCTGGTGTAGGTACATTGGATGGTGTTTGACAGCGCTCACAGCTGTTCGTTTGTGAGTTCACCAGCTCATTCATTGCCAACACATATTCCCTCATTAGATCTTCAGAGGTATTATATTTGTTAGTCATTGATCTTAGTTTCTCCTGCAGCTGGTCAAGTTGAGATTGCAAGTCCTGTGTGTCAATGTTGTATTTCCTAGTACTTTGCTCCAGATTAAAAGAATATAACCTGATCAAAACGAAATCATAGCAAAATGTAGTTGAAACTAAACAATCTTAGCCTCGTACAGAGTTTCAGTAATGCTACGTGAGCAAGGTCTAAACCATTCAGGAACTTAAAAAAAGGCTTAATATCGTTACATCAAGCAGGTTTCAAAATAAAGAAAAAACTAGGGCAAGTAAAAACAACCGTAACTAATATTTTTATTATAACATTAACGAAACTGCTCAATTAAAATTAAGTAGAGTTCGCCTTTGATTTGAATCATTTTGAAGAATACTAATCCATTGCTTCATATGTTCAAAAAAAGTGTCTGCTCAAAAACGTAATTAACGCAATGAATGTTGTTGAACTGTCAAAATGAAACCTTTTGCTACTGATAGTGAGTTACGCAATTACCCTGCAGGTATCAAAGTTATGAAAAGTTTGAAAAAGATAAAAAGTTACACTACCATTAAGAAATGCGAAGTTAATAAAATACAAAATTCACACATTTTCGTATCATAACTCAAAATAAATTAATTTCTTGACTTGTAACAGCAGTTTACACATAAATTATTTACCGATAATAAATAAAGAAAAAAAATCTATTAAAGTTTAATAAAAACCTTTGTAACCTTATTCTGTATTGTATTAATGTCATATAGCTATAAAACGAAATTATATAATTTGATTTAATATAAATTAAAATTACATAATTTGATGTAATATATTAATTTAATTAGCAATTTTAATACTGATTTTGTAGCCCACTGATATCGAAATGAGCTTGCTTCGATATCGATATAATTATATTATTTAAAATCATCATTCTCCTGCGTTTATCCTAATATTTGGGCTCGATGCAACATGTCTTTTTCTTCCTATTAGTCGTCTTCTCGGTAGTCACTCCCTCTCTAGTCATATCATCTTTATCCAAAGTAAATTCTCTAAATATTTCTCTGACTTCTAAACCATAATCCTATGCAAAGTAGGATAGCATGGAGTATCAAATACAATACAAACTCTTTCCAATCTAAGGTTTGATGCCATATAGAAAATAGCACGACCCATAGCGAAAGAAGCCGTTTATTGAAAAATAAATTACTTCACTTCCAAGTGCTTATTGAAGCAGGTCTTTTTCAAAGATTTCTTACCGGCGCTGTGATGTGTCTATAGCTGGAAATAGGTCACTCCTGAAATGTACGTCTTTGTTGTTCTCGATATCTTTTCTGGTCAGCATTTTAGATCGGGTGCTTAATCCTACAAATTCCGAAGCTACAATTGTATTGCTCTTTGAGTAAATAGCTAAATAATTTTCTCAAAACAGATTCAAAGGAGAATAAGAACAAAGAAGGAATAATGAAACGACGCATGGATTGTGTGAGATATGGTTAAACAGATGGTACTTATATAGCATCTGTCTATCTATTTAGGTGTATATTTCCATCAAAACTAGGATAATTAATTAAAGAGATGGAACAGTAGGACAAAACGAAGTTGTGCCAAACGTAAAAAAGTGGGGTTATGGGCAAGAGGATGATGATGAGTGATCTGATCTAAAAAAACATAGTAAATTCTCTTAGGTCCTAAATGAACCAATAATCAAAAGAATGACTGTGTTTAGAGCAGAACAATATATCTTTTCTTCGTGATATTTTTATATCCCCATTTTTTTCCTTAACGCACAGAATACGTCCGCGTATTTCCGATCTATTGAATATTGATCAGTTGTATAAATTATCTCTAACACCTGTTTATACGGAAAATCGTCGTGTTGGCCAAATTGGCAATTTACATTCGGAATCACCACGAAACCGTGGGCAATTTGCAAGTTACGATACTAAGAGTGGGCGATGTTGTATTAATAGGTTAGGGAGTTGGACGATTAATTAACTATAAGATAATACTATGTTTGCTTTCACTTGTTTTGAACAGGAGTTTAGCATAATATAATAATAATATTCATGATTCATGTTGTTGTGTTGTTATGGATAATATTGTAGAAGGGATGAAAGTTGTAATGGTATTGATTAATGACGATGAGAGGTTGAAAGAAAATAATGAGTCTAAGATCTGGATTTCAAAAGATAATCAAAGGTAGGCAATTACTATTAATGAAGAAGCACTTATTACTTTAGGTGTAGGCACTATGCTTGATAATGACCGTGTAACTAAGTTACTATGCATAGATACAGACACTAAAACTAATAGAGATCCTAATAACAGAGATACTGACTAATATACCAATAATACTCCATTTAGCAATACGGCTTAGGAATTATGCTGATGCTAAGTCCAAGGTTGAGCTGAACACAGTCGCTTTTAGCATCTGGATCAATCCATTACAATCCATTAATATCTAATGTGTCAATATCCATTAGAATATATACCCAAATTGTAACGGATTACTCTTCAATTTATACATTTCTTTTATCTCAGAAAGATGAGGGGGAAACAACAGAAAATAATGTGTTGTTTTATTTGAATTATTTGCCCATGATTAAATATTTGGTATACGTAGTGGAACTGTTTGGAAGAAAAGAACAAATTAGTGAAGTATTGGAACATATATCCATGTTAAAACTTAAGTTTACATAGAAATAGTAAGAGAGGAAGAAAGAAGAAATTCTAAGGCTGGAAATAATGTTACTCCGATGTCGGTCACTGAGGTCAGTCGTGTACCGATTCGTATGGACTCGCGCTCGCTGAGCATCAGTGCTACACTATACACGTCCAAATATCGTCAGCGTTTTGGTACGTGTGACTGACAATACGCGACCAACGTCAGCGTAACACTATTTCCAGCCTGAATAATATATTGTTATAAAAACCATCAGTCGTGTCATAAAACATATCAACAATGATCTCTTGACAAGTTCAGATAAAACGAAGTTCCTAATAAAGATCTTTGATATCACGCATTCGTATAAAAATACCTCTAAGAAAGTAGAATAAGAACAAAATAGTCTATCGCAGCAAAATTAGAACAGCCTAACTGCATCATTAATATTTAAATACACAGATAGCGATGTCTGCGCATCGAGATAAACAAACAAAGTGTGGAGATGTTTGCTCTTATAACATTTTCTTGGTTTCTCATAAATAATAGACGAAGCAAGTCTTCGCTTTGGATGAACGTAATTGCAAATCCTGGTATTTCTGCACGCCATTCTGAAATTAAAGAACGGTTTGTAGCTTTAATGGTGGAATTCAATGCCTAGAATATTAGAGAAGGATAAAGAAGTTACTAGCCTTTGAGAGGGTAATGCTACTTAGGTTGCAAGATTCTTGGCTAACGTCGAAGTTTGTTCTACTCAAGGAAGAAACTGCTTTGCCAAGTATGATGATAAATAATAGACGGAGCGAGTCTTCGCTTTAGATGAACGTATGTAACTGCAAACCCCGGTATTATTTTATTCTATTCAGAAATTAAAGAACGGTTTGTAGCTTTAATGGCGGAATTCAGTGCCTAGAATATTAAATAAGGGTATAGAAGGTATAGAAGTTATAATGTTTGCAAGCTTCTTGGCTGACGTCAAAGTTTGTTTTACTCAAGGAAGAGTTTTGCCAAGAATGATGAAATTGTATAAGCCCCAGAACTTGTTTTTGTAAATCCAGGTCTGTACATTGGCAATACTAAAATAAAACAAAAGAAACATGATATTGCTAAAAACATCAGAATTATAGATAGATGCTACATGATTATTAATACAGCATCTATCTATACCTACGTCCCTACATATTATTTAATAAAGTCGCTTGTCGAGTCCATTCTGTCTTATCGCGTTGTTCTACGTAACGGTTTTTGATGTGGTATTCACCATCCATGTGGTATTCCATTCTGAAATGTATGCTTGTATGTGTTAAGTATGTATTAATGTTAAACTTACATATATTAAAGAAATCTAGATGTTCTGTGAAGTCGTAAAAACGAAGCGATATGTAGGGACGGGTCGCTAGTGTAATCATCATCTACCTAGCCTTTTCCCAACTATGCTATGTTGGGGTCGACTTCCAGTCTAACCGGATGCAGCTGAATACCAGTATTTTACATGGAGCGACTGTAATTACACGGGTCGCTAGTGTAATATAAAGGAATTTAAAATGTAATTACAATATAATAAAAGCTTCTGGAAATTGAAATGAGATTCAATTGAAAGTATAAAAAAGAAACACAAAAGCATGAGTTCAATTAACATTTCTTCTCGATACAGACACCACCGCATCTCAGAAAATTGCTAAAGAAGTATTTTCTTTTAAGACCTGCAAAGATTTTGCGTAATTTCCAAATTGCCATCCTCCCCGAATTTAATCGCCAAAGGAAAATATTTTAATGGCATTCCAGAAATGCTTTTTGATTTAAATTGAATCAGAAGTGATAGTAGGTGTGTATTTTATTATTTATTGAATTCGACATTAACGTTCTATAAATCCGAGGAATTTTCGGGAACATGATTCGATGGGAAAGTATTCCTTGGGTTTCTCGACGTCAATTTTAAAGAGATATGATTAATTCAATTCCAGATAAAGCGAAATAAAAGGAAGAGAAAAAATCTTTTCTTTATTAAAAGTAATAAATTGCCCATGGATTACGTCGAACTGTTCTTAATTCTATCAAAGACAGACGCTAAATTTTCTGTTCGCGGTTACTTTAGTATTGCACTAGCTTTTGCCTGCGCCTTCGCTCGCGTGGTTGTCGAAAAATATCCCACGGAATTTTACTACCGGTATTATAAGTACCCTATGTGTTGATCCAGGTTATAAACTATCCGTTTGCCAAATTTCACCTACATCCGTTAACCCGTTTTTAGGTCAATCCAAAACATACATTCAGACAAACGGACAAAAATTCTAAAAACATTTTTTTCTGCATTGGACTCGTTCCCACAACGCGCAGCAATGACTTATTTTCAAAAATAGGTACAGTTTAGACTTCGTTACTATTTTATTATAATAAATGGAGAGATAACTTATTCGTTTACAAGTAATATTTTCTTACCAACTTGTTAGCAGAAACTCCGAACAGCCAACTTTAATGACTTCTTTATAGTTTTCTTATTACTTGTAAGTTAAATCCAGACGGACTTTATTGGCACTTGAATTAAAAATAACTGAGTTCCTCAAGACTTAAACTTCTTCCTTTTGCATTATATTTAGGTAACCTAAAATTTCCTCTCTTACTAATTCAAGAGAGTTCCTATCTATATCAACGCTAGGTGTCACAGTGTCTCCAGAACCACTTAGCAAGTTTTAATTCTTAAGACCACACAGTGCATAAATAATGAAAGGCTGCCAACTCGCTGCCTTACAACTCCCACTAAGATATTCTAGCCTCCTTTCATACGTCAGCACAAGTTCCGAGCTCCACATATTTATAAAATTTCCATTTAATATGACCGTCGCAGTTTTCAACGAGATCTGTGCGGCATAACATCTTGAACGAACTACTAGTTACAAATTTGTATCAAAAGAAGCCATTTTACATCGTGCCTCATTCATTGATCAAAGTATTAAATGTTAAAATACTTCCAACCTTTACCACTTAAGAACTCCCCAGATGTTTTGATTAGATTTTCATGTTTCGAAACTAGTCAAACTTCGAATGAAATGGACTTTTCAATGGATTCTAAAGTCATAATTATCTTTAAGCTGTGTCCCTGTGATGCTAAAATTGCTGAATTTTCCTTGTTCACAAAGTTTCTTTTTAGGGAGGAGTGGGGGTTATCAAAAAGTTTTGTTTTATCTCGAAGAATTGCAAAAGAGGTGGGTCTCGAATATTGTTCCTTTGGTAATCAACGAATTTAATTAGCAATAGTAACTATTTAGCAAATTTAGCGGTATTTTATGGAGAATTCCGTGAATTTTGATGAATTGGGGCTTAAAATATTTCAAAACCGATGTTTAGTCCGCAATTTTGTTGTGATATTTGGCTGTTCATAAAATTAATCAAGTACTTATTACAATACTTACTTGATTAATTTAGATAGCCCGAAGAATTGCCAAACTTAAGTGGCAGTGGGCAGGGCACATTGCTCGCAGAACAGATGGCCCATGGGGCCGAAAGGTTCTGGAGTGGCGACTGCGTACCGGAAGACGTAGCGTGGTCGAAGTGGAGGTGCTTGGGGGAGGCCTAGGTCCAGACGTGAACGAAACGATGATGATGATGATGACTTATTACAATTAATGAGTCATAACTTTAGCATTGATCAAAAACTGTTCCTGTCAATTAACTCCCCCAATTTATGGTACTCTGCATCCAGTGAACATGCTCAATTTTTCTTCCATGCCTCGACAACCACGGAGATTGACTATTAAAATCCCCACTTCCAGAGTAAACTTTCAATAGCTTATCTCAACCTCGTTAACACAAACGTCAACGTTGAAACTTTAACCTCGATTCCCTCAGAAAATTATATTTCATTTTTTATTTGTTCCCAAACAATTTTCTTCATCTACGACCAGCGTTTCAGCGAAAATAATTTTTCGTTGAGTCAGGCCGTTAACCAATTTACTTGGAGACGTGACCCGAGCTATTTATGGGACAAACTATTTGATTTGGGCCCTCAGCAAACAGTGACCTTTGATCATGCCTCTCTGGTATAACTCAAACACTTTTTTGTATTGACCTCCCAAATGAATTTGGTTTTATTTGTCCCAAAACAATATTTTGTAGTTTACACTTTAGCAATATGTACGAGTATTTAATATGTCTGAAACTTCAGTTGTAATATTAAATTTCGCTGTGATATGAGTTGATTGATATTGATATTGTTTCTGAGTTATGTTCTGTGGAGTTTGTTCGACAACTTGTTTCGTCTCTTTCATGTGAACTTAGTTGTGTACCCGAAAGTTGTCAACTGGATTTCGTATATGCAGTGAGTACAATATTTACATTTATTTATTTATTTATTTTATTTATTAACACTTTATGCACAAGTAAAAGAAATACTGTACAAAGGCGGACTTAATGCCTGAGGCATTTTCTACCAGTCAACCTTAGGGTGATGCAGAGACAAAACATGGCAGGTGCAACAAAAGGGATAAATAGCTGGGAAATTACTATAAAATACAAGAATAAATACTAATACATAGATAGATAGATACATACATACATACATATAAACAAAATCTTTGAGGAGAAACAAATTACCGGTAGAGGAGAAAACGAATCCAGCAAATCAGCGCTGAGATGTAACGGCCAACTTTTGACGGATATGTTCACGTGCCTTCACTTTAAAAGATAACCGACTGGTTGCCATCCTGATGTTCAGAGGGAGCGCATTCCAAAGAAAGACCGCTTGGACAAAGAAAGAAGACCGAATGAAGCCAGAACGGTGAGAAGGACATCGTAGAAGACATTTTGATATATATGACCTCAACCGTGGTTCAAATGGTTTTTGTTTGATATGTGATGCTCGAAGTCTTGTACTAATTTGATCAATCAGTCAGCTCTGCTAACAAATTATTTAGCTATCGTTACAAATCCTAAAAGATTTTTACTTTTTAATACATGGTAAAGATAACGTGCTTTTAGTACGTACTCTTCAAAACCTTTCTGAGATTTCATATTGCATAATTTTTATCTGGTCAACAAAATGTTCATGACTTGAAAAATATACCAAAACAGTGAGATTTAAAATATAATATCTCTCATAACTAAGTCTGTTAATATCTTTAGTCAGACATCATTTGGGAGAACACTTATTTGTCTCCAAGAATTATATTGTATAAAGGCGCCTCGAAATTTTATTAATGTTTTATTAGGATTCGTTCAAAGACTCTCTTGTGAGTTATTACGGTTTGGTGTACTTTCTGATTTTTCCTTTCTAATAATATACCTAACGTATTTTTAAGTAACACGTGAATTTGACTTTATTAATTCAGTTTGACGTATATTCGCTTATACTGCATTACGGGAAGTAAGTAAGTTTTTTCACACACAGTAAATGATAAATGGTTTTATTTTTGTAACTAGGTTTGTACAAACACTTTTACACGTCAATCATGTTTTTTTTAAACTAGATGAAGTCGGCGTTTCCTATCTGACTACTCTGAGAAGAAAGGCCGAAACAAACTCAGAGGTCACAGTCTCTTTTAAAGTCCAGACATAATCTTGGTCAGGTTATAGGTATGAAGACCATGTAGATCGATGTCTGAGGTGGTCTTTTGAGGAAAGAACCACACAGATTGAGAGGACCTGTCCAGTCAGTGCACGTGTATAGTAAGAGTTCGTACTCACACAGGAAATGATTAGAAGACTCGGAGAAATATTATTACTGTTATACCTTATAATTTGTCATATTTCTCCGAATTGTAACATTAATATATTATGTTCCAAAAATATATAAAATGTCTGTCAAGAAAGATTGTTGTGATGGAGTATGATGCGAAAAATATGTTATTTGACGTCATGTAGAAGTACGTTTGTTGTTACTTACCTCCCATTTATCGATATCTTATTATCATTGTTATTAAGATTGCGAATAATATTAGGAACATGAATAAGATACCTTTTTTACCAATATAGCAACAGTTTTTAGGGTTCCGTACCTCAAAAGGAAAAACGGAACCCTAATAAGATCACTTCGTGGTCCGTCTGTCAAGACCTTTTTTCTCAGGAACGCGTGAAGTTATCAAGGTGAAATTAGTATCAATTACTCAAGGCAGCAATTTCTTGAAGCACTGAAAAAATCAAACTTCTCAGTCAACGCATTCAAAAGATACGGGCGTTTATGTTCTGTTATGCCGCATATTTTGACACTCACAAGGGAATCCAACCCCTATGAGTATAGGGTACTTCCCGTTGACCTAGAATCATGAAATATGGCAACAAGCATGTAGCAGTAGTAAAGGAAAATTTTGAGTTATATACCTACTAATTTAACTAAAAAATCGCCGAGGGAAACAAGCCCGTGCGGACCTATTAATGGATACTATTAAAACTCCATCCAACGCTGGTTCAGGTCAAGGTCAAAGGGTTACTAGTGACGTGCGACCCTACTGTACCTACTTATTAAAAAAGAGTTACTTTCTAATCAATCTTTTACAAAAAAAATCGCCTTTGTAAAACAATTCAAGCTAAATAAGTCTATACCAATTCACTTTAACCATCCAATCACATTTAAAGTAAACTGTAAACATCAAAAAACTATCAGAAAAATCCCTTTATTGTGAACATCAAAAAACTATCCGAAAAATGCCTTTACTTACACAAAATAAATCAATCTTTTTAACATAATGGAATAAAATTCAAAAAGATTTAATCAACCGACATTTTATTACGAACAACGTTAAAAACTCACTTGTTTTCCCAACTGAAAAATCGTTCCATTCAAAGCATTCGTGAAGAACAAAAGACGACCGAAACAAAGGCCCTACCACTACAATAAAAACTCAGCGATCTTTACCTTGTGAACCTCTTTATTGTTACCTAACCTTTTCCCGTTGATCCACTCTGATTTAATAACCTTTTGCAATGTTGCAAGTAAAATGGGATTTCACAACTCGATGGGTACCTGTGGGTTATGAGAAGATGCCTCTATTTGTTCACTGTAATTTTTTCGGAAATGATCGCGAACGAATCGGGTCAGCTCGGATTTGGAACGAATGTGGCATAAAATATATAGGTATAGAAGGGGATAATGAAGCGAAAACAGGTTCACACATGAAGGTTTTATAATCGCAGAAGGTGAAGGCGTCTGCAAGGAAGTCATGCGGACCAATAATAGGCTTGGGAGCGTAACAAACTGCGCAAGTGTTCCAGCGTCCTGGCCAATGGTTGTTGAAGAACACAGTGTGGTTTTAGTCACTAAGAGACTGAATACGATCTCGTAGAAATATCAGGATAGAAGTAGGTATCCTATGTACTTATCCAGGTCATGGTCTACCCATGTGCCAAATTTCATTCAAATCCGTTCAGCCGTTTTAGCATGAAAGCGTAACAAACATACAAAAAAACACATCTTTTCTCTTTATAATATTAACCAGTAGCGAGTACTTTTGCAGTCGCTGTACCGACGCGCACATCATCAAGCTACTACAATCTGTAATTTTTTTTTGAGATTTTCAACTTTATCGCTACAGCAGGTTCAAGGTTGATTGGGAAAATTTGACCGTTTCGGGTAGCTTGATGTGCTGGCGTCTGTACGTACGCTTAGACGCTTGTCTATTTGTGTGCGTGCCTTTTTTGATCCTGGATCGGAACTTCTGTAACTCAGCTGTATTTTGTAAAGCTGGTCCAATTGTCGGTGGACTGACATTTATACTGCTTCAACTTGGAGTGAATTGCTGTCACTGACAATTAGAGACCGTTGCCCCGAAGTTGGGCAAGCAGTTGTTAATTGTGAAAGTTTGCAGAATAGTTTGTGGATGTGAGAAATTATGTCATTCCCGTATTATTAATAACGTTGACTTCTGCTTTATCAAAGACTTAGGTAGTTTGGTCAGACCAAAGACTTAGAAAATGGTGAAATGAAAGGCTTTAATGAAATCCTAACCAATTTGTTAGTGTCTAACAGATTAGATGAATCTACAATAAATGTAAATAGCCAGCTTTTAGAGCGTCATTTTATGTCAGAAATGTGTTGCCTTTCCAATATAGTTGGAAGTTTATTAAAGGACAGTTTTCAATACAAACCACGTACTGCAAAGCGCTTTAGCTTATTAATGGAGTGGCGCTTTCAAAGTCCGGCTATTTTGTACGTGAATTGAAGTAATTTACTTTCAGTAGGTACTTTATCAATATCAATAAAATATTTAGAACAAACTGCTTTAATAACGTTTTCTCTCTGAATTATGTCTGATCTAACTTGCTCCCCAATATTTCAAGTCTGTCAAAAAGATGTTTTATTTTTGATCCACCCAATCTTATAATCCTAATGGTTATCTCTCAATCTTGTTAGTATTTTTATTGACGTGACAACGTCTTAAATTAGGTTGCGGCTGGGAGTCACTTATGAAAAAGTGTAACGCTCGGTAACGTTACGTTCTTATTTTAAATTAGGTTGCGGCTGGGAGTCACTTATGAAAAAGTGTAACGCTCGGTAACGTTACGTTCTTATTTTCATTTAATTCCTTGTTCCTATTGTGCAATTTAATTATATTCATATCAATAAATATTCTACCGAGAAAAAGACGTTGTCACGTAAAATCTTCGCCCGTAAAACCGACTTTACAGGCAACCATTTTTTTTTTATTTTTATCCCTTTTCTATTAAGATTGGTGTGTACTTTTGTAAAACGTGGTTTATTATTCTGCTTTGTATTTTTAGGAGGTTCTTCAACTCCTCTTTTTATCTAATAATATGTCACTGTTATAATAAAATTATCACCGTTCAGAATGTTTAATACGGTATTAACATTCCAACCTGTCTTCTTGTCTCTTAAGATAATAAAACCATCACCATCAGTCAACCAATTAACGGCCGTGGTATATTAATATAATACTATTAAAAGATTTGAGATGCATTGTTTTGAAATAAAGCTGATAAAAGTTTTTGGTCAACGATTTAGTGTCACTTGGAAGGTTGCTCGTAAATGAAATGCTGTAATAGCTAAATTTTCTTTTATGTATCCAATGTTTGCTTCATTTTATAGTATTGTAAAAGATCCTTGAGATTTTCATACAGTGTGTTTGTAGTTGCAATTTTTTTTAATTACTTTTTTTTACTACTGGACCAAACCTGAAATCGCGAAAAAAAAATCAGCTGTTCCCTACATTTTGACGAGTTATACGAACATAAATTTAGGGAACAGCTGATTTTTTTTTGTTGTTCCTTATTAAAAGTTGTTCATAATGATGAGTACAATGGCCTCTTAAGAGGTGGTTAATGTTTTACCAATAACCCTGTATACGTAACTTATTACGTGCTGTGGCTAAGCGTGTAATATAGTTTGCATGTCACTGTCACTCAAAAAGCAAGTGCAAAACAGAGCTGCAGAGCTAAGTAACGTTATAGATCTCGATCTTAGTGTTATTTTACAAGTTGCTTTCGTACATAGACGTGCAAGACTCTTGAGTTGTTAAAAACTTGTTCATGGGTACAGAAATGTATTAAATATGAATTTTGCATACGGCTTCACATCCCTTAGACTTCGATCTCCTATAAAATCACCTGTGTGTTTTACCTCAATGATTCGTGTACCTATTGGCTGCGCCAGCATAGCAACACCAAAATGACATATTATCATCGTAGTAGCCAAGTTCTTCCATAACATTTAAATGTCAATAAATGCCACCATAACATTTTCTACCACACCCAAAATGACACAGCATTCAAATCTAAATCCTCCAAAAGATAAACGTCAAAACCAACTCCGTATTTCTGTCACTCAACAACGAAAGCATCATAAAGATACTATCACCGAACTCCATCATATTTGGCCAAAAACTTCAGCTGGCCAGTATCAGGACCATCCGTATATCATCTTCTGACATAATAAAACACATTGGAGAATAAGAAGCACCCTATAAAAATCCCATAAAACCATTCAACTTTCGCTCTGCCGTCAAAGGAGCGTCTGCATTAGTTGAACGAAGTAATTTACGCTTTTTTTATATCCTACTTGAATCACAATGAAAATGGCCGACGCATTTGCTAAAGATTTAAGATTATAGACACGTTGGATATCGTATGGTCGTGGGAAGATTTCGGGTCGCGTTAAGAATTTGCTGAAATTTTCCTTATTGGTTTAGCTTTGGTACGTTTATCTTGGACTGTGATCGAATTTTGTGTATTTTAATTTGTTTGAGCGTTAATATTTTTTTGGAAATAAAAAAAGCTTCCGAAAAACAAATTAACTTCCAATGATCTGTGGTTGAATGTAATACTAACTCAGCTGTGTTAAAATCCATTACCGAAAAATTAACACTAAATTAACCGAATTTTTTTTTTTGTATTTAACAAACAAAAAAACGACCAGTTTTTGGTAAAACGCAATTTAAGCTGGTGGAAGAATACTACGTCAGCAAATGCTGTACCTACCTAATGATTTTCCGGAATTTTCAGTATTTTATTCGGTCGTTTCTCTATTTGTATTTGCATATAAGTTGTCGGAAAATTTGTATATAAAGCAGTAAATTTCATATTTTTCGCAAATGTACAGTGGTGATCACTGTTTCATAAAATTTTGTGATTAGTGCATGAGATGGTACTGTTGACAGCTTTCCTCCTTCTTCGGAATTATTCTATTATCAGTGTCTTCAAACACACAAAAATGTGTAACATTATGTAGTAATTTCCAAATTTAACCCCAACCTTGCAATTAAGTTTTCCTGTCCGCAAAATTATGTATGTAAATCGCTGTTAGATTTTATTTAATATCTGGGAGCTGTTATCTACTGATAGAATTTTCACGTTGACTGTAGATTAGGCTGAATTCATAACTTTCATTATAAGTGTTATTTCATACTGTTCTACAGTGCTTGAACTAGTGTCGTACCTAATGTAGTTTTCACTTATATTCATTCTTTTTCTAACTATTATGACTTTGATTCGAACCCGTAGGTAATGTTTGTGCTGTAGTAATTACAAGTTAAAGTTGCTTTGTCGTGTGAAAAATAGGTTTAAGTGTAATATTACATTAATTTAAATACTATAATCAAGTAGTCAGTTACATCATTGCGAAACAATAAAACTTCCTAAATCTATATCGCCTACGCGTTGAAATTTTATCATAAATTTTTGTCATTTGGTGACTCACGTACGCTTTGAAAGCTTTTCATTTCATTATTATTACACTCGAGTCACTGCTTTTCTATTCTAAGCTCAATATCTAAAAGCCCACCCTATCATAGAAATAAAACCCAATCTCCTATTTTTTAGTTATTTCACGAACACATAAAAGGGGTCGTTGAAAGCTTTCTTCAATGCCTGATCTCGAATCTATCGATCTTCAACCATTCGAAGGAGTTAAATCCCAGACTCTGGTGCCCTTCTCCCGACAGCTATCAACACTATTACAATTTGTCTCAAGACTGTCTGTTTGTTGTCAAAGCTGAGTACACTGCAAAGCCAAGAGTGAAGCTTTAGAATATTTATGAGCTGTTTGTCAACGCAAGTCAATTTTTTTATGTAAATAGTCTACAAGACGTCTTGGACTTGACGGGCAAAATAATGTTTTAAAATAGGTTGTTATTTTCTTTTGCCGTTTGTGTTTATTCTCTTGATGAAAATGCCTGACTCAGCGCAGTATCTTCTACTCAATAAAAATCTTAAATTTATTCACTAACAGACATTGCTTTGCCTAATCCGCTAGGCCCAAAAGTATGAAATTTACCACTAAGGAAGAGTATTTGAAAATTCATCCCCTAATATGGTTACATATGAATATGGGGTGAAAGGTCGTATGGAAATTCTTCGTTTTTGCCGATGGAAATCCCATCGGGCACACGACCTGTACCTTCATAAAATTGTTTAGATTTTTCAAGAATTTTCGGAAAGAGATTTTCAATCTAATCGCGCACACAAAGCAGACAACACGTCTGCTCCATATTTCTAAGCGAAGTGACGACGCAAAATCTCCAACATTCAACACAATTCCAAAATAACATAAAGGTCAAGCCGTGGACAAAGTCTAGTTGATAACAAACGATGTTATCTCCCAGATCCTTCAAGTTTCAGCGACGGACTGCCGACCTTTTCCCAAGTCGTTTCCTCCAGGGATGATAATATTTAGTGTTCCAATCTTGGATAACTTTGATTTTTAGTGTTTGCTTGGAGTTATCGCCTTTGGGCTAGGATGTAGTAAAATTCTGTTTATGTCTAAGATTGAAGACTGCATTTGATGGTGGGTATCGAAGGATATTTTTGGATATCGCTCGCAGATAGTTTTGTAAGTGAGTGTATCCTTGTCAATACATTGAAATAAAAATAAAATATAGAAAACTGTTGCAAACACCTACGCACCTCGATTAAACATGGAGACAGAACATAGGAAAGTATTGCAAATACCGACCTACGCATTATTTGTATCGATTTTGGGATTTACCTACAATTATATGGAGGTGACATGACAAAGACGAATAGCAAAACAAAATCAGAAGCTACGTTTTGTAAATCTCTGTTTTCTATTTTTCAATTACAGAAAATGGCGTTAAAACGTAATATCGTAAATACAAAACCTTTTACTTCCTCGAGAGCAACATAATGATATTTGGCAGCAAACACTAATAAAAGTGACCGTTACGGTGTTTAGTGGTGCCAAAATCCGTTCTGTGCCAAACTTAGTCCTCTTCTAGTCTATTTAGTCCAAAATTAACTTGTAGCAGTTTGGTCTTTGGAGCTTCGTTTCTATCGCTTTGATGAACAAGGGATAGTTTAGCTTAAAGTGTGAGGTGTAGTATATATTGAAGTAGGTTCTGTTGCTTAGCATGATGCGGCTGTTTCTTATTGAATCTTTTTTTCTTCGTTTTACTCAGATTTTTTATTTGATTGTTTAAGGAATTCGCTTGTGGACATGTGACAGCTTTTTATAGTTTTTCAAGGCATTACGTTATGTATATTATTTACTAGCTATACCCCGCGGTTTCACCCGCATTAGTTTCGATCCCGTGGGAATATCGGGATAAAAAGTAAGATTAACATATTATAGGCTTACCTATATGTTAATCCAGGGTGTCAGCTACCTCCATACCAAATTTTATCAAAAAAAGACACACACACCCCCACTCACAAACTTTCGCCTTTATAATATTAGTGTGATCTTGTTCTTATGGCCATGTTTTTCTACGTGTTACTTGTTTGTTATTTGATCGTATAGGTTCACGATTATTTTCATCTCTGAATGAAGGCAGAATTTTATTACAACTCATATTGTCACCAACATTTTTTTTTTTAATCGCCCCATTTCATTCTCTTACAAAGTTTCATAACAATTTAACACGTGGAATTCCGAAACCCAAAAGTATAATACCTACGAAAATTTCAAATCAATCTGCCTACCCAACATTCCAATCCCAGGTATAAACGAAATAGCAGAAAGCATTAACCGTTCGTGAGGCCAAGGTAAATGTAATTCACAGGGCAGACGACCCCAGGCAAGATTAAAAAACTTTCTGCCCAACCCTGTGGTTTCGAGGGTGAAAAAATATTAATGAAATTTTACGAAACTCCCCGTTGACCGAAAGGAACGAACTTCATCAAAGTATTTTCTCTGTAGCGGATAGGCAATTAAGAAATTCAATTTTGAGATACCGTATCGGTTTCTGAGTATACTCAGTGTTTAAAGGGTTGGTGGTTGTCATCGGATCATTTAAAAATCAATTTTGGTTAAGTAGTATCGGAAACGATGGACTTAAATCTGATTGGAGAGAAGAATTACGTCAATATTAATCATGGAGATTGATTGATGACTTTTTTTAGGGTTGGAATTTATAAATTCTAGGGTTTACTCGCCAATTTCTCAAGGTTATGTACGCAATGAGAGCTGGCTTGCTTAGTGCCTAGATCCTAGCGAATCACCTTGCGAGTAGCGAAGTAAACGAATGCTTCTAGAGCAGGGGTGGCCAACTTGATTAGACCCAAGATCTACTGTTCACTGACGACACCCTGTGCGATCTACCAATTACATACTTCTTGAAATCAAATGAAACAGCATAGTTCAGTACACAAATATGTAGTATTTTTTATTTTATTAAGAGGGAAAATATAACTCGTAACCACTCGTAACTCCGCCAGTCTGTCGTCAACTGACTGACGGATTGACAACCGCCCGAGCTCCACTCCCGCGTCCCACACGCTTCAGAAAACAAAAGAGAGCTATACTGCATATAAGAGAGGATAAATAACGTGACGGAACGGCGATTGAAAAATGATACAAGATGATGCGCGTGTCAGAATATGTAGACGTAGAGAATATAATCTTGATTTATTTTCCTAAATTGCATGGAATTAGTATGTAGTATATATTTTTGTCGAAACTGTTAAGAGTATTTCTAGACGAATTAGCAACGATTCCGAACGAACCGGTGATTTGTGAGTTGGTCCAAATAAATACAATAACTTATTTTACTTTCACATAAGATTTAAGGATAGCAGAACTAAACATTGTATTTGAAATATTTTCTTTATTTTATGTGCTATTTTGATGTATACTTACCTATGTGGTTATAAATAATAATTGTATATAAGTACTCAGTGGAATGTATGTTTAAAGGGACTTCATGTAATTATAGTCTGATAAATTGTTATAAAATACATTCAATATCTTTTATCGTTTTAAAACAGTTCTGTCAAAGTAGATTTACCTAAGACTGTGAATATTTAAAGTTATTTGGTCAAAATGTATGATTGTTAAAAATGGCGGGAAAGTCAGATGTACTTGAGTAATATTGGGGGGATTATAAAAGAGGTGAGCCCGCCAATGGGGAGCCTCTTGGATTCAACTGTGGTAAAAGATGGACTACTGTTCACGTAAGTTAATTAATATTATTGCTGTTAATTGTGTTGTCCTATAGGTGGTCTAATATAATAAGTCTAATATTGCTTTTGTGTTAAATCGAATTACAGAATACTCATGTACCTACCTAATGTTTCTTTCCATGGCTAATTTGCTATAGCTTTGAGAAATGGTCCAAGAGATTAATCATTGATGTGTTATGTTAACAATAATTGTTTATGCAAATGTACTTGTACAATGTGTTGATACAATACCTACTTTAAAACAAGGTGCCATGAAGTTTGCTTGTCCTTCCTTCTTCATGGCCTAGTTTTGGGAACGGACAACTATTAGTTTCTCATTACTTAACATATAATATCTGACAAGCCTAATTCAAATAAATGCCTAGTCTTGTCTTTCTGTGTTTTTCTTCATAAAACCCTTTCCCTACACACCATATTCATAGGTACTTCATACAGTAAATAACTAGTAACCACCAGACACAGTAAATGACACCAACCAACCACACTAAAAGCTTGCTAATTAAGCTGATATTGATACCTATATATAGGTTCACACATACACATTCACCCTTTCTGACATCAGAAGTGGGATAGGCTCCAGCTTACATAACAATTTCTAATGAATTATATTTTTCTATTTCCATGATCAATGTTGGAGCTATCGATGGTCTGCTGGAAGCTGTTGTTGATCGGTGGGCCACTAAGACGATGACATCGCGCTGCCGCCTTCGACGTCAGGACTACGGAGTTACAAGTAACTGTACTGGCATCGAGACTGCGGAGCTGCGAGCTGCTTTACAAGCATCGAGGGTCAGTGGGTCGTCTTAGGGGTCGAGAATGCAGAGACTCGAGTAGCTGCTGTACCTACGAGTATCGCGGGAACTTTTCCAGCAATAAGAAGTATCTAAAGTCGGTAAGGCCTTTAGAGGCTCTGCTTTGATATTACTTTGTAATCTAAGACCATCTCCAGAAGAAGTTTGGTAACATAAAAACTTGAATTTAAGAACAATGTTTGTAATTAAGAGGCAAGCTTCAACTGGTATTTTATCCAACTTCAAACAGAGAAGGTTCAAAATGATGATGGGTAAATTGTATAAAAAGATTCCCATAAAAATGTACCTACCTATTTATAGGTTGAAAGGTCATCAATTACCTAAAATTAGTTTGTGCACATTAAATTGAAGCTTGGCTTAAAAACCAATAGAGAATTAGAGATATGATTATGTTAGTTACTAGATTATTATTCATTATGGCTCAGACAGAAGTTTTCTGATAAAATGAAATGTTGCATTACAAAGATTCAAGTAAGTATTAGAAAGCTTTCAATCAATCAAATTCATGTATTAAAAGGTTGACAATAAGTTACAAGTTTTCAGAAATGAAACATACTGAAATAAGTACTGATGTTAAATTCTGGTGTTCATAAATTGTTTTCAAAGATACATTTTGGGTTAACTGCAAAACTTGATGAACATGATCACACTTCACACTAGACAGTTAATATTATAAAGGCGAAACTTTGTGAGAAGTTGGAAGTTTGTTACTTCTTTATGCACTACCGGCTTAACGGATTTGGGTAAAATTTGGCACACAGACAGTAATTATAACCAGGATTAAAACATAAGATACTTTTATCCCGATATTCCCACGGGGTCGTCACTTATGCAGGTGAAACCACGGGGCGCAGCAAGTCAAGTATTTCATAATGTAGTAGGTAGAGGTTTCATAGAGTAAATGAAACATTGTATTTATTTTTGATCTGATATGTAAAAAGAAATAGTGAATATCATTTGAATTATTGATAAACAAATGGGACAAGGTGGAAGGTTATTAGTAATACTCTTTATTTTATTGTTTTATTTGCTTTTCTTTATTTCAATGGTTTTTGGTTTATACAAACTTTATTCTCAATGAAAACATGCCCTTACTTGAGAACAATACTAATCAATTTAAATTTACAAAGAGTTTGATATTAACAGTTACAGAATATCAACATAACCAAACTAATAGCATACTATTGTGGTAATATTGTTAAAATAAACATTTAGTTTGGTCTGGACTGCTACCCCGGGTCTTGATAATTTAGTTTTGGGATTATATAACCTTTTACTTTAAGAGTACAGTACACAGAGTACTTACACTATAATATACTGAAAGTACAGTAGGTGTCAACTGTTCAATGTGATCATGTCAAAGCCTGAAATTATTTTTACAGAAAATGTATGAATATTTGCAATGTTATTGCCAGGTTGGCCAAGCGATGTAGGTATAATTTTAATTAAGTATTCATATAATCAATACTAGTTTTTGATATTCCAATTTTTATAATAATGGCTAAATCGTTTTATCGATGATTCTGCCAATGTCAAGGTTGAAGGAAACAAAGTGTATTCGCTGAGATTGACGGTTATACTGCCTTAAGAACGATTTGATTACAACTGGATCTGTTTGAGTAGTAGTGGTAGTTTGATAAACTGGGTAAATTGATGAATTTTTGCTTGTACTACTCTGAAATGATTATGATGTACACTCCTTTTCTTGGGCAGTCGTGTAAAAAGTTACACCACTCGCACTCTGGTTGACTATTACTTGATGCTATTTCTTGTCACCAGAAGAAGAGGACCCGTTGTTTAGTTACATAGTAGTTGTTATTTATGTTGTGAAAGTAATCTGATCACATAAACTAGAAACTTTACATAAAAGTTGAAACTTTTGAATTGGCCACTAAGTATCACGCCGTGTGAGGTTACTCTTTATAGGACAGTATCTCATTGAATATTGATCGCGATTTACACAGCAATATATTGTAGTCTTTGATCCATTTGATCGCAATAAAGCCCATTGATTAATTGATTTTGTAAAACAATAAATCGCATTATGAACGTCAGCTGTCAGATGATAATGACATTGACGTATGATAAGATAACGTTCCATTTCAATAACATTTTATCAAACGTAAATTAATATTTTGTGAATAGAAATGTTGTAATTTAATATTCTTGTTATTTCATTTCTTTATTTGAAGTTTTAGACAAATTTATTGTGACTTGGTTGCTTCACAAACAATGATTCCAGAATTGTCGAACAAGTCCTTATTTATAGTTTTACATAATCAAAACAAATGTTTAAAAACTTACAATTGCACTTTGAGAATGTGACAAGGTCAAAGGGTATTTTGTCATTTGAGACTTGACAAGGTGGTTTGAATGAATTTCTAGTTTTGCCTGAACCCATAGACTACTATTACATACTAGAGCCTGAACCGCTGCAGCGGGACTTGATAATTTTGTGTTGGCTTTTAACCATTTACTTGGAGAGTAAAGCTGGTGTCAACTGTTGATATGAGTGACCATGATAAAATCTGAAATTATGAGTATTGTCAGATTGACCGAGCCATGAGCTGTTTTGATAATTTATTCATTTATATGATGAATACTGGTTAGTGTTAGATTGAACTGTTACTGATTAGAACATTATTTTTTTAAGCAGGTACACACAGCTCCATTAAGTGGTTACCCCCCCAAAAGACATGTGCGTTCAAATTAGAGATGATGAATATAAACATTAAACGTTAAACATTAAATTTAATGGTTTAAAACAAAGTTAAGGTAGTGATATTTTTAACAAATACTTAGGTCAGTTATTGGTTGATTTAAGTTGTTAACAATTTTAATATGCATTAATTAATAGAATATTCAACATGTTGCAGATACTTGAATAAAAATATAATTTTTTTAAACTAATAACCAATAAACAATTTCTACCAATATTTTCATCCCTACTTCAAATCCTAGATAAAGATATTTTATTTTACAAATACACATACATATACATCATACAAATACAAGTCATGGCGGTACATAATATAAATACAGACACTGCCATTTCTAAAATGTACAAACCTGGTAGGGTTAATAATTTATATTGTTTAAAATATGGCACGCAGCTATCCGTGCTTTTCAATTTCTAGGCACGAAATGTGCTATTTGTCATGCATTTTGAATATAAAGTATTTTTCTATTTTGTTTAATATTCTAGAAAAATAAAATACTTAGGTACTTAATAATCATTTAATAATTATTAGGTATATTTTTCATTTATAATTATTGCTATTATTTAACAAAACTTTGATCATAGTTTAAGTAGGTACCTACTACAAAGATTTATATTTCACAATTTGATTTCATAATTTACAGTTCTCATACTAGACATAATTTGCCAACTGAAACCAACGGAAATCATGTGTAACAATTAAATAATGGGTAAATCGTAGTTGTTTAGGTAATCTTCGTGGTTTTAAGTGAACATATATACATCAAGCGTAGTAGTTGTGGCTTGGGGGTTATGATTAATTTTTAAGAAGACAAGTAGAATTAATGGATACCCTCAAGTTACAGCTTCTATCGATTAGACAGAGACCTAAAGATAAAGTGATTCGGACCACAGTAAATAACAATTTCATCGGAATTCATTATGGGCTCGCTGGCTAGTTCGTCAAACTGCCGGTATGAGTATGACGACGTTCGGTGATGCGATGGTATGGTTCGAATCCATGTTAAGACAGAGTTCTTTTCGAAGTATTCTTTAGATAATTCGTAACGAATTCAATGTTTAGCAGTGTTAACGTTTTAAAACTTGAGGGGTTTGGCACAAATACTGATTGCTGTGTGTATCATCAAATTTTAAGTATTTCAGCGTTTCCAAGAGTTTAATTTTTTTTTAACAATTTATCACTATCCTTTTTATCTGGTAAACCTTTTCATTTTGTCTTCATTATCTTTAATATCAATAATTATTATCAATCAATTATTTGTAGGTTTTCTTTTATTTTATTGTTTATGGATAGAGATGTGATAACAAAAGAGGATATCAGTGTGGATAGGGATGTGATATCAAAGAAGATATCAATATGGATAGGGGTGTGATATCAAAGAGTGTATCAGTGTGGATAAGGATGTGATATCAAAGAGGATATCAATATGGATAGGGGTGTGATATCGAAGAGGGTATCAGTGTGGATAAGGATGTGATATCAAAGAGGATATCAATGTGGATAAGGATGTGATATCAAAGATGATATCGGTGTGGATATGGAGGTGATATCAAAGAGGATATCAGTGAAAACAGGGATGTTATAACAAAGAGAACATCAATGTGGTTAGAATGTGATATGAAGGAGGTATGAATATAGATTTCATATCAATGATTGTATTAATGATAGAAATATGAATAGAATTATCAGCCTATCTTAGACCAATGTTTGTAAACTGTAATTGAACAATAATGATAACTCATTATGTTGTGTTCGTTTAATTAAGTACTGTTACCTACCTATGTACTTCGGGACGAAGCACAGATCAGAATGGCCGTGTCAGAATATGTAGACGTAGAGAATATAATCTTGATTTATTTTCCTAAATTGCATGGAATTAGTATGTAGTATATATTTTTGTCGAAACTGTTAAGAGTATTTCTAGACGAATTAGCAACGATTCCGAACGAACCGGTGATTTGTGAGTTGGTCCAAATAAATACAATAACTTATTTTACTTTCACATAAGATTTAAGGATAGCAGAACTAAACATTGTATTTGAAATATTTTCTTTATTTTATGTGCTATTTTGATGTATACTTACCTATGTGGTTATAAATAATAATTGTATATAAGTACTCAGTGGAATGTATGTTTAAAGGGACTTCATGTAATTATAGTCTGATAAATTGTTATAAAATACATTCAATATCTTTTATCGTTTTAAAACAGTTCTGTCAAAGTAGATTTACCTAAGACTGTGAATATTTAAAGTTATTTGGTCAAAATGTATGATTGTTAAAAATGGCGGGAAAGTCAGATGTACTTGAGTAATATTGGGGGATTATAAAAGAGGTGAGCCCGCCAATGGGGAGCCTCTTGGATTCAACTGTGGTAAAAGATGGACTACTGTTCACGTAAGTTAATTAATATTATTGCTGTTAATTGTGTTGTCCTATAGGTGGTCTAATATAATAAGTCTAATATTGCTTTTGTGTTAAATCGAATTACAGAATACTCATGTACCTACCTAATGTTTCTTTCCATGGCTAATTTGCTATAGCTTTGAGAAATGGTCCAAGAGATTAATCATTGATGTGTTATGTTAACAATAATTGTTTATGCAAATGTACTTGTACAATGTGTTGATACAATACCTACTTTAAAACAAGGTGCCATGAAGTTTGCTTGTCCTTCCTTCTTCATGGCCTAGTTTTGGGAACGGACAACTATTAGTTTCTCATTACTTAACATATAATATCTGACAAGCCTAATTCAAATAAATGCCTAGTCTTGTCTTTCTGTGTTTTTCTTCATAAAACCCTTTCCCTACACACCATATTCATAGGTACTTCATACAGTAAATAACTAGTAACCACCAGACACAGTAAATGACACCAACCAACCACACTAAAAGCTTGCTAATTAAGCTGATATTGATACCTATATATAGGTTCACACATACACATTCACCCTTTCTGACACGCGCAACAGTTAGTGATTAGGTACGTTGCGCAGTCTGTTCTACGTATTTATATTTTTTTCCTGGCCATGATCGACCGGAATAATAGTCGCGATCGACCGGTTGGCCACCCCTGCTCTAGAGTCTTCGAAACCGGCCGCACTGCACGCTTGGCGTCTTCGCTATGCTAAGTCACTAGGCGCAAGGTACCTGTCAGTGCGTCAGTGCGGAAACTGGCGAAAATTACTAGACAAGAGACACTCGATTTTAAAGCGTTGGACATAAGGATTGACATAAGCATTTCGATAGCTATGTCAGTCCCATACATTTTTGACTTTTCCATAATCCGCTGGTAAGATGTCAGTTTGTTGAGGTCCTCAAATCGTATAATATCGTTGAATTAAGTTATTCGATAGGCTTATATCACATACTAAACGACGTTACCAAAGCGCTATCGCATTGCTTCTATTCAAACTCGAGAAGTAACTTTAAGTTTACTAAACTTTCAAACCTACTATTCTAATCCAGAGAGACAATAGAAAGCCATACGATAGCATTTAGCTTAATTAGTTTAGTACACTTTTTGATAAATCTTGCAACTTAGTTTTCCTTACGTTTTTATTAAGTACAAGCAAGGCTTCATTTTCACAAAGATGCAGGAATGTCATCTTCTACTTTTTTCATAAATTCATCATTCTCCTACCGTTTTCCCAATTTATTTGGCTTATACTTCCACACATCTCTACTAGCTGTCACCTCAGTACTCACCTTCTTTCTAGCCAATCCATCAATCGTTTCTTTGGTCTTCCTCTACTCGTATAACCACATTCATACTCGATACTTACCTCACGACATGGATCCTCATGCATATCATAGCATAAGCATCATCAGCTTATTACGTTCCGACTCCTGGGACACAGGCTTCCTCTCTATGAGAGGGAGTGGGCCGTAATCAACCACGCGAACTCAGTGTAAATTGGTGGATGTCACATGTCTTGGAATTTTTGCTTCTAGGACGTGTCGGTTTCCTCACAATATTTTCCTTCATCATTTTTATTAGGTACATCATAATCGTTGATTATGCGCTTAATGATTCTAGATAAGTAGATGCTATTATTATAATCAGCGGATTGTGAGTAAAACGGATTTATTTTAGCCTTGTTTAGAGCTTTTACGTCTCGTTTACTTTTTAAAATATTAATTTCAAAATTATTTATGTAAACAAATTATTGGGTGTAATGTTCCGAGCTTTTGTAATATTACTAGGAGAATGAGTGTCAACCGCCTTGGGTAGGTCTAGAATTATACTTAGACAGCATTTTTTTTGCATCGAGAGTTGTCACGATTGCTTTTGTTAGGTCCATCACTGCATCTTCAGTCAAACTACCACGAGATCACAAATTACACAGCACATTAATATTTTACTTATTAACGCCGTATGAACTCATTTCCTTCAGGAATTATTTTGTGTGGCACAATATTGAACTGCCTTTTTTATAATGTAATTTAATTACGTATAAATATATTTTAAAATTTCGACTACAAGTTGTACCTACTACTAAAATTAATTAATAATATTTTAATTAAGTAAACTTATATTTTTATTAAAAATCATAAATGTAACCGAAATCAGTAGTGTAATGTACCAAATTATGTTAGAAAAGACTATTGATTGTGATTAGAAGAATTAGTTAATATTAGAAAATATTATTTATTTAATTATTTGGATACTTTGAGGATCCGTTGTGATTGTTATTATAATTATTTCTTTGTCTGGAGAAAAAACAGTGTTGGACCTGGACCCGACAACTATTGTAGGATTTCAAAAAGAATACTTTTGAGAATAATTATAAACAGCCTATAACGTTCCCACTGCTGGGACACAGGCGTCCTCACTATGATGGGTGTTGACCGTAATTCACCAAGCGGACCCAGTGCGAGTTGGTGGATGTAATACTTACTGTCTTCAATTTTTTGCTGTTAAAACATGCCGGTTTCCTTACAATATTTTTCTGCACCATTTTTATCACATAATCTCCTACTATTAGCACCCTCCATCAGCATACTCCAGAAAATAGAACTGATAAAGTCGTGAAAATGATTTACTGATATAAAGGAGGCTCACACACTGTGAGTGAGAGGGGTATAATTGAAACAGTATGATTTATATTGCGTTCATAGCTGTTTTATCTACAGCCTTATTTCCAAAGCAAGAGTAAACAAAGGCAGAATGGTTAGGAAGTAATGGGTGTAGGGAAGTGTTTTCAGCGCTATAAAAGTTTGTGCCGCGAGGTTTGTGTTGCACTTAATTGGTTTTTAAATATCGTGTTTTGTTATTGTGTTTTATGGTTCTTGATTGATGGGGTTTTTAAAAGTTTTCATGGCTTTTATAATCTGAAAGGCAATTGTTGTAAGTTAATTCAGGAATGATGTTGGAGATTGTAAATTCACACTGAGCTTTTATTAAATTTTATATAACGTTTATTTACGAGAAGTGTTTAACTAGATTGCTTTAGTTTTAGTTTTCAAATAACAAGTACAGTTTTATTAATTTCCTGAGAATCTGAAAGCTGTAATTTTATTGCGTCTCTTTGTGTTGCACAAAGAAACTATGAATATAACTGAAAAAAACGCTTACACGAAATTTCACATAACCACCTCTGCCTACGTCAGCAATGCAGCAATATTTTATATTCGGAGCCGCCCAACTTTGAGTACCCAACCGATTCTTATCCCAATTTCCTCAGAACTGATGTAAACACAATGGAAATACCGCATCTATACCGTTTTACCCCACTTTCCCCCAAAAAGGGTTCCTGGGCGGAGTCGGTGAATTATGGTCTTTTAAAATCTTTTTTTTTTCTTTGTTATCGTTCCGAGTTTTTCGTTGCGATAAAGAAGATTACACCATTTATCTTAGGGTTGACTCTGGAACATTTGTGCAGTTTGTATAATTTTATTTTTTTGGGACTTTCGGGGTTGAAAACATTTATTTGTCTTGAAGTGAAGCGGGTTTTATTGATTGCTTTCATATCCAGACTTTATATGTAGATATTTATATACATATATAATTTATTAGCTTCTTTTTTTTTCTACTCTGGATTTTCTTATTAGAGGTTAAACATAAATATTGTTGTTGGCATGAAAAAGGATTAGGGACCATAGATTATTTACATAAATTCTGCTACTCGGAACTAAATTTAATATTTTTTGTAAATTTTAGGTCTAATATTTTAGGAGTTGGTTTAAATTTTATGAAAAACAACAAAGGAAGGTTCTCGTTTTAGAAATGGCGTTCATTTTTCATTCTCGGAACCACTTTGTTTGTAGAACCTACTGCATCAGTAGAAGTGCCTTTGAGCACCACTAAAGGTGCATCCTAACCGATCGATTACATTGACCGTCCAGGCCGGGTTACGACCGATGTCGAATGTTTACTTTCAACGTTGTTTGTTTTTATTTGGCGTCGATCGATAAATGATATTGATTTCTTCAGATTGGTTTAAAAATAAATACACTTTTACACGTCTAAAGGCTGATTTTTCCATCGCCAGATAACTTTTATACGTCCTCGTATAAAACGTCAATTTTATAATTGACGTTTGACAGTTTTTGTATGAAATAACTGTAAAAAAAATAAAATTTTCCTCGAAAAAGTTATCAGATGATTGAAAAATCAGCCTTAAAACAAATAATAATATTTTAAACTAGAATAGATGAGGTCGGTGTTTGCAAACCAACTACTCTAGGTATAAACACCGAAACAAAGTCAGAGGTCACCATTCTCTTATACAGAACAGACGCCAGCACAGCAAGCTACCCGAAATTGTCAAATTGTTCCAATCAACTTTGAACCTTATGCTTTAGCGATAAAGATGAAAATGTATTAAAGAAATTTGACAGATTGTAGTAGCTTGACGTGCTGGCGTCGGTAAAGACATTTTTTTTTTTGGGTAATCATCAAATGACCCCTCCCGCTCTGGGTGGAGCGGAAGGGAGTGTCAGACTCTTACTGACTAAAACCCACCCGTGTTCCTCCACTTGCCTGTGCCAGGGGCCACGGTATCTCTTTCGAACAACCCGGCGGGCATCGGCCCTAGCGGACCCCGTCAGTTGGTGCCACTAAAATCCCTACATTTTTAACAAGGTTTTGACATTGATTGTCGCTGAGATGAGATGAGAGCTGAGACGATTAGATTTTGGACGTTTTTAATTACGAGAATTTGCCTTCGATCATATGAAGACTATGCAGATTAGTAATTGAGAAGGTGGATGACGTGCAATTCACTAGTACCTAACGGTCAACCCTCGACCGATCCATACTAATATTATAAATTCGAAAGTAACTCTGTCTGTGTGTTACCTTTTCCGGCCTAAACCACTGAACGGATTTCGATAAAATTTGGCGGAGAGATAGATTGCATCCCGGGGAAGGACATAGGATAGTTTTTATCGACATACCTCGCGGGCGGAAGCTAGTACGAAATAACGATATAATATGTTTTGAGAAAACCACGAACTACTGGTCTACATCGATTAACCGCAGTGTGATTGCACCTTTAGTAGATTTTTTAGGTAATTGACAATAGCGCATCGCGGCAATAAATAAGGTTTAATAAAATAGCGGTACGTTTGATGTTAGTTTAATCGAATCGACCACCAAAATAAAAGTAATTTTGCAGTTTTTTTTATTATTTAATCAAAAAAATCGAGGTAGGCAGGCTCAGAGGAATAATTTTTAGGAATTTCTTTAGTTGATTGAATTTCCTTTATTGCATAAAGTATGATAGTTTAAGCTCAGAATTTTGCGACGAAAATATTTTTTGAACTCTGTTTTCCGACTTTTTTTATCATGATGCTATTTTTTTACAGACTTCAAAATTATTATAAAATTATGATTAATAAAAAATTATGTTGAAAAAATCTTTTCTTTTAACATTTTACAATACACTGTATTTTTTTCTGGTTTGTTATATAAACCAATACGCATAAGGGTCAGTTCACACCGAGACGCGACGCGACGCGCAGTTTTCAAGATAGAAATACAATTACAGACCTTATCTACTACAATAAAAAGTACACAATTCAGTGTCTACCTACTACGTCGAGTTACGCAGCGCGGCGCCGCGCCGCCGCGGCGCGGCGCCGCCGCCGCGCGGCGTAGCTCACTGAATCGTGTACCTTTTAGTGTAGTAGTTATGGTCTGTAATTGTATTCCTATCTTGAAAACTGCGCGTCGCGTTGCGTCTCGGTGTGAACTGACCCTAAATGTGCAACAAAAAATGAGCGTTTTACGGTGTCTACCTTTGGGCAGCACATGACCTAAAGCGCGGTCACTGTCGGACTGCATAGAAAAGAAAGAGAAGCGCGATGACACAACGCTGGTAATTTATTGCAAAACATGAAGCAATTATTTAATTACAAAAAATCTATTGTTTGGCCAAAAAATTAAAACACTGGTGTTTTAGTATGTTGCTTGTAGAATAATCTGACAAAAAAACAGAATGATTGTTAGTATATTTGTATGGTTTTTATTGTAAAAAAAAAAGTTTTTAGAGGTACCTTCATGATTTTTTTCTATCATATCAAATTAGTTGCATTATATTTTCAACACAGTATCTACCTAGCATATATCCTGAAGAATATCATATATTCTTCTGATTTTGTTTACTGTAGTCGATCTTAAACTTTTATTCTTTCATAAACTTGCGTTTTTTGCGTTTAGGTCCTGTAAGCCCATAAAGCATCGCCTTAACAGTGCTAAAACATCACTTGTTCGTGAAGAAAAGTAAACGAGTAGATAAAAAAACAACACATGCAAATTAGGCACTTTTCACACTTCACTTCCAAAAATTTGTTCAGCTGCTCTCTGACAGACCATAAACTTGTATGGCAAACTAAAAAGTCAATCTCAAGTATTTATTTCCCAAACACTAATTAATTATTCATACATTTATAGACTCGGCAAATACAAAGTCTTCCAGTAGTGTTTCCTCGCCGATAAAATAACATTGTACAGAATAATTACAATAAATTATGTATGGAACGTGTATAATTATGTATGAACGTGTATAATTAATGTTTATGTGGACCATGTTTTAAATGTTTGGGATAAGTGAGTATGGGGGGTTGTAAAGAGGGGGGGGGGTGAAATAGAATGAAGATACAATATAAGGTCCCCCTACAAATATTCGCTGAATTTCTTAAAGGTCTATTGTTAAAAGCATTGGTTAGATTTCTGTTTTTTTTTAGAAGCATTCTGTTGAACCTTTCACCATCTGCCCTCCAAATTGTATGTGATTTTAATTCGAAAGGAAAAGGGAATAAGGAAATTCTTTAATTTATTTTTTACTGAAGCAGTATAAAGTCGAAACTAAAACAGACTAATAATATTAAAACTAAAAAGCTACAAATTTTGTTTTCTGTTTATTTGTTTGAACTCGCTAATCCTGGATTCCAGTCGGATTTGAAAAATCCTTTTTGTTTTTGATAGCCCAACTCTGGAGGGTGGCTATAAGCTATTTACCATCACACAACGACCCTTAGGAGCCGAGCAAAAATAATAAAAGTCAACGAAGTAATGGTGGATGAATTCGCGTGCAGAAGAAGTATTTTCATAATGGCGGATTTGTTAAGCAATTTTTCTAGTACATGTTGTACTTTTTACCAACCTCTTGTGCTTAACTGTAGTACAAAACAATCCTAAAAGCACTTGATTACCTACCCATTTAAAGTTAAGAATTTTCGATTAACTTTAAGGTCAAACAGAGATGGTTGTTTCATTTGACTTTGGGGCTAAATTGGCACTTAGTTAAGCCGGTGTTAAATGATCCTAACCTCAGTTTAATACCAATAAAATACTGCCTGGAATGTGCCTTAGTGTAATTGCATTGACTTTGTCATAAATGCACGTACGTTATTTAAGTGTTTTTTAGGGCTTTATTTGGAAAACCAAAATGAAACGGTAATCACGAATGTTAGGTTAGAAATGTATTGTTATTATTACATCCGTAATGAATTACGATTACGACCATAACATAATCAACCACTGCAAACAAATATACATGTCAAAATTGTAACCTCAGTACGACATATTATTTGTTTACCAAATTGGAGAAGTAAAGAAGAATACACTATAGCTACCAATTTTTTTTCATCAAATCAAATCATCTCTAGCTTTTTCCTCTGTCCAATCCAAAAACAATAAACATTTAAACTACATAGATAATCATCACCTACTACCGTATTGTATATCGTATAACTAACATCTAAGCCAACAGAGAGGTCAAACCTTTTCCAGTTTTACTTTGACCCACAAACTTTTAACTGGTTTTAAGAATGTCCAACATGCTTATAGATATCATGATTGTGTGTCGTAAATTTTATCAGCTGATTATGTTTCTTATTAATAGGTTAATTTCCTTTTTAAAGATAATTTTATTATGATAGTGGAGAAAGTTGCTTATGAATGGGCTTGGTTTTGTATTATCTGTAAGGTATTTCATAATAAAGATAGTTTATCTTTTACAAGCTTGTATGTAACTTGCAATGTTAGTATGTATATTCGGGTAAAATCTTGCAAGCTGATTTAAAACCACTTCCCCTTATTCTATGGAGTTGAAACGTTTACATGTAGTTTCTGTTTCGAAGACAATACCTTTTACACATATGCATAAAAACATAAAACATATACTTATCTATGTAAATAAATACCGTATCTACAAAGATAATCAGAAAATAAGTAGAAAGAACATTAAAAATGACGTATAAGGAGAGATTTAAGCTGGCACAACAGTATTTCAGATCTTGTTGGCCCTAAACACGTCACTTCTAGGGCGTCTTCGACAAAAAAAAAACTGAAAAATCCTTCACCGATGGGATTTGATACGACTAACTTAACAGATAACTGCCCATTATGGCTCATAATGGTATCCTTTTATGATTCTGCCAAAGTGGCCTTTTTAGGCCCCCTGAACTACAGACTACTAACTATTAGGTATTTCAAATACAAGGTTAAATGGCCACAATGGATTAGCCTAAAAGCCTATCTACTTACTGTAACTTACCGACGTAAACAATACCTACATAATGTTAGGAACAGTGTTATGATGGTACGAACGTATTAACATAATGTTTTCATTACCCACCTTCACCGCAAAAGTTACTTTGTGGAACATAATATTATCTTTAATCAAAACTTTTGATCCAAAGCATGTGTTACACCTATGAAGTTGGATTTCAGTTCGTTGTTTAGTATAAAACGTGACAGAATCCCAATCATAGCTAATTATATAAACATGTAGTTACTTCCGTTAATATTGTATCATTTTAATGTTTATGAAGTAAAGTAAAATAAAGGACCTCTAAAAATACTAAAATTAAATAGTTTTTAGGGATAGGACCAACAGATATTTTTTTAAATCAACTTTATTTTTCTTTTTAGTCCCAAGGGTTTTTTTAACCCCTAAACCTCTCAATCTATAAAGAAAAATGTTATGATCTTATGCAAAAACAGGAGCAGTGGTGACCCAGTTGTAACGGCTCCGACTTACGAGCTGTACTGAACAGTAGGTCGTGGGTTCGAACTTAATTTCAAAACGGTGAAGGAAAACATCGTGAGGAAATCGGCATGTCCTAAAACCAACAATTCGAAAACAAGTGACATCTATCAACCCGCACTGATCCCGCGTGGTAGATTAAAGCCCACGCCCTCTCGAAGAGAGGAGCCTGTGTCCCAGCTGTGGGAACGTTCTAGGCTCATAATGCTATGCAAAAACTGGTCTAAAAAAGGGTCTAGCATACCTACTTACATTTTTAAGCCGCCTAGTCTCAAATCCTAGCCACAGATTCAGCCTAAATTTAGTTAGACAAACATTATTAAACCAGTAAGTAGCTACATCTCTGCTCACCATTTTAATGCAAGCGCTACTTGGTAGAACAGTAACATAAATAGAACTGAACTGAAACAATAATATATTCGGCGTCGTCTGTTTTAGTACATTTTGCATACATTATGACGGTGTATTTATGCCTAAGAACTGAGATATAGTGGGTACGATGAGTTATTATGCGGTTAAATGTTTGATTTCAAATCTAGAGAGGATATAACATTCAGGTCTAGGTAGTAAACAAACTTTCTATGGAAATTACGTCCTGTGTAAACCTCCGTTGTAGTAACGGGAGAACCTTGTTTTTTGTAGTATATTGGTGTGCGCTAGCTGACATATGACAAATCCTACTAATATTATAAATGTTAAAGTTTGTGAATATGTTTGGATGTTTGTTACTCAATCACGCGTAAACTGCTTAACAGATTTGGATGAAAATTGGCACATAGATATACCATTTCCTGGACACATATGATACTTTTTATCCCGATATTCCCACGGGATCAAAACATGCGCGGATGAAACTGCGGGACGCTGATAGTCATTTCATAAAATGTTTTGTGTTTCGTAATGTTAATTACTTACTATTGTAAAGAATCAAGTTCTCTAACTGAACAGACAGCTGTGCTGCTGGGGAGTTTGTTGCGCCACTTCTTCTTTCCAGCTAAAACACTAGGAAGTGGTGAAGGGCAGGCATTTTGGGGGACTGTCTTATGTAATTTTGGCATTTAAAAAGTGCCCACTACTCCTTCTTTTCTACCACGGATATCGACTATGTATTCTACACAACACACACAATATTCATACATTCTCCGTGTTTGGACTTGCAAGCAAGTAGCTTGCAAGTGCTTGCTAAAAAAGCCTGTCATTAATTTATTCATTACATAACAATCTACGTGCCTTATTTGTCAGTTAAATTGCATTCGTAGTACTACTGTTTCATTTCATAAATACCCATTGCCAAATATTCGGTAGAATTGCTCGTGAATTTGCCTTTAAACGCCGTTCAAAACTTTCACTCCATCGACTATCATGAACGCTGCTGCCAGAAATGTTGAGAAATTTAATAAACTCCGAAATGATCTAAAACGGGTCATTTCAATACCTGACCTAGTTCCAGTAAATAGGTTTCAACGCTACATTCAACGTTATTCACAATATCAATACCTTTTACTCGAAGAAATCCCACTGAACTCCATTATGCCGCACAAAACCAGTTACCGACGTCATAAACCACATAATATCATACCATTTTTCTAACCCAGGTATCCTAAACTAATATATTTTTACGAGAACTAACAAATATAAACGCAAACGTTTCAGATGAAAGCAATACGTATTTTAACTTACTCGTTTCATAATCAGAAGTTTATTGTACGTAAAATTGAGTCGGACGGAGCAATAAAAATGATTTAGATTATGTTGCCTTAATTTTACAATAGGTTACGATTATGCCGAGTCCCAAACATTTTAGTATGAAACCCTTAATTTAAGTGAAAATATCGCGCAATAAATCATTTAAAAGGCTGTTAAATTAATATGTATGCCGCTTTTGTAAAGGCTGCTTCAGTGGTGAGCGATACGATAGCTGTGAGTGAGCTATTTTTTATTACTTCATGCATATTAAATGAGTTTAAAACGTTTTTGTGTCATGTTTTAATCCCGCTGTTAGAAGTGGATTTATGAGATAATGGAACACCAGAATGCGGACTGCACAAGTGATTTTGAACTCTTTTTACTAGGTCAAAGGTCGAAAATCCAATTTTACTGAAATGGATCAGAGTTCTTAGGTGTCTTAACTTTTAGGTTAAGATTTTTTAGGGACAGGACAACTGTACAACACAAATTCTGCAAGGTAGGTAGCTGTTCCTGTTTATGTAGCTTTTATCCCCTTTGCAGTATATTTCGGATACCTAAAACACTCGTTGCCTCGTTTGTCTAGTGGTTGCGAGCGCTACTGCTTAACGTGAGGCTCAGGGTTCAAATCCCAAGTCGAGAAAAGCATTACTGGGTTTTTCCGTCAGGAATTTCTCAGGAGCAGCCCGAAGTCTAGATTTGTACCCGGTTGATGACTGTAGACTTGTTCCCTATTACATGGAACTTAAAGGTGAAATTTGAGTGTCAATATCAAAAGTTATTTATTCAAACTAGGCTGACAATCGGCGCTTTTTTGAACGTCAAAATTACAAAAGACAGTCCCCCAAAATGCGGGCTTTTCACCACTTCCTAGTGCTGTAGCTGGGATAAAGAAGTGGCGCAAGAAAATCGCCAACAACGTATTGGCGCAGGTTTATTGTTGAGAACCTATATATTTCGTCAGTATACAGGAAGATTTCTTTTTCACCACCAAATTTTTACAGGATGTTCTAAAAATAAATCTGCTGTTTCATACATTTTGGTCAAGTAGGTATTGAGCTTTTGTATGAAACAGCAGATTTTTTTTCGTGATTTCAGAGCTGGTCCCATAGTGAAAGTTGTTCATATTCATGGGTAGAACGTCCTGTAAAAATTTGGATGGTGATAAAAAAGTCTTCCTGTAGGTTTATAATTTGTGGGTATATTGGTACACCCATATTTCGTCAGTATATTTCCCGAGGGAAGGTGCCTCTGCCTTACCTTTCAGGGAAGACAGACGCGATGTTATAACCATAATATGCTTAAACCATAGCATATCTCCCACTGTACCACCACCACCTCTCTCGGCACAGTGCCTTGGAAAATTCGCTCGCGAACCGACCTCTGAATACGAATGAACTTTTTGCACCTCATTTTAATGTCCGCTAATATTATTCGGTTTCTTCAGTGGTGGCTGTTTTAAATTTTAAATATCACTTACCTATGTTAAGAGTTTATTAAGTTGATATTAAATTACTTTGTCATGCTTAAATCTTGGGAATGGAATATGAAAATTCAATATTAGACTGGGTTACTTTCGTTTCGTTTTACGAGGCTTTTTATTATGTGATATGAACTGTGTTATAGGATAGATAACAGTCTCTTCGCGTTATATAAGACAATAATCGTTAGGTATGTGTATGGAGAAGATCTGAGATCATAATTACGTAAAACGCATCATCTTCGTTTGAAGTTAGCGAGACATATCTTAAATATATAAAATTCAAAGTCCTGACTGACTGACTAATATATCAACGCACACCCTAAACCGTTGGTCCTAGAGACATGAAATTTGGAGGGTGTGTTCTTTGTGAAGAGTAGGTATCCACTAAGAAAGGGTTTTTCGGAATTCCACCCCTAAGAGGGTGAAATTTCACGCGAACGAAGTCGCGGGCATAAGCTAGTGTAGGTATATCAGAAAGAAGAAAAAACACGATCAAAGTAATAGTTAAACAGAAAACTAGATTACATAAACATATTATTTAGCTAAAAGGCAGAATAATGTTTTTATTATTTTGCCTTTTAGCTAAAAATACATGACCTAAAAAACAGGTAGTACTTTCAATAATGTACGAAAAAGTGTCGAAAAATATCACTCGGCAGAATAATAAAAGTCTGAGTTAGGCACTAAGACATAAATCTTACGCCTGTCCTGGCTCCTGAAAACATACCTAAAAGTTCAATTTACGAAAAAGCACTCCGTCAACGTGTCTAGACCATTTGGTGATTTAAAGACACGCTTACTTTATTACCAGTTTAGACTGACAGTCTCTTATTAGTTCCAAAAAAATACAGAGTGTGTGGGAGACTTTAAATGACAAGGGTATACCCTGTATACTGTACCCATTTCAACACAACAGGGTTACCATCTGGTGATTCATTTGTATTGTCCAGATTTTTAAAATGATGGTTAAACTCAGCAACAACAGCGATGCTCCATTTTAGGGATCCACTCTCGGTCCTTGCAATTTAAAAGTCCGTTAGAATTTCCAAGTTGTTTAGAAAGTTGTGTTTTGTTTTTCTGGGTTACGTCAGTTCCTGAAGTGTAATATCCGAATGTTTTAACATGTTGGTAGCCCTGCGTGGTGTGTGTGGTCAGGAATACAAATGGCGGACCCAAGACCGTGCGTACACCAATGGCTTCATTTCGGGTCTGGCGGAGAATATTTGCATGTTTTGACGACGGTGCTAATAATAAGTAGCTGGATTTAAATAACTTTATCTCTGTTGTTTATTGTGAGGATTTACATAGTCTTGAGTACACAATGTCGTACAAAAACTGCACTACGTATAACATTTTTCATTTAGCCGAAAGACGTACATACACTGATATGGTCATAGGCCTTCCCCAAGCGTCGCCACATCGACCAGTCCTGGTGCCCTATTTTCTAACTACTTCAACGAAGATACGTCTAAAAGTAGTTCTAAATTTCGAACTGAATCCTAAACCCGATTATTTAATTTTTTTTGGCGAGCAAAAACAAAACAACATCGGTAGTTTGGACAACTGTCAAATCGTGGTGTCATTCATTCTTATGTCGGGCCGTAAGCTTATCTTACGTCCGTAGATGATACGGAGTAATAATCGCCCGTAACTTAGGCCAAACTCAAACTCAAAGCATTTATTTCAAATAAACCAATTACAGGCACTTTTGAATTGTCAAGGGGTCGGTCAGTCAGAAAGATGAAGCTAGTTGCCCATTCCAAAGCGTTGTGTAGGTGGACCTTTAGGGTCGCGGGCGCACAGAGTGGGGACTTTGTCCTTTAAGCAACTTCAGCAATTTTAATTGCACCATAAGTTTTCACATACTTTTCTAATTAAATTATTGTACGAGAAAAATTCTTTGATAGTTATAAATAACACTGTGAAAACCATTAATCTATAAAAGTCCATCTCATCAGTAATCCAAATCGTCCACCGTGCCAAGTTCCATGGTAAGCTTCTAAAAATTGCTCAAATAATCAATCACCACGGCTACCAATCAGTCTAGCCCACACATTCCCCAAATTTGTAGAAAGATTGGCATCCATTCTCAAAACCATTTGACTCCCAAAATAGTCCTAGACTCCTGTACAATGAGAAACATATTCGATTTTATTGTACAAACGCCAGCACATCAAGCTACCCAAAACTGCGAAATTTTCTCACTCAACTTTGAACCTTATTAGCGATAAAGTTAAAATATCTATTAAAGAAATTTGGCACATTGTAGTAGCTTGATATGCTGGCGTCTGTACAACTAGGTACAGCGGCGTAATTGCGTAACACATTAACAGTAGGAGTGGCTTTTATTTTGACAGTTCAACAACATTCATTGCGTTATTTACGTTGTTGAGCAGGCAAATTTTTCGAATGTTACGAAGCAATGAATTAGCAATATCCTTCAAAATGATTCAGATTCTGATTGATAGTGTGTACACTATTACGGTGCTGGTTTATTGTTAACGGACAGTCACTTATCGATGTCAACACATCAATTCTTCAGAGGAGAATATCTTTTCAACCCTCTTTGAGAGGCCTCGAACTGGAAATATAAAGGTTTGGGAAGAAATTGTAAGTATATATTTGAATATACGTATTAAAACAGTGGCCACTGTTACAAATTTATATTTGTGGCCTCTTACGGCAATCTAGGCAGGTGGTTTAATATCGAAATATAGGTAAGGAAACAACAAACTATCTCAAACACCGTATATTTAAAAGTTTATAGTAGAAACTAACTACCTAATTAAAGAACTAATTTACTTTATTACATATAAATTAGGTAGGTGACTATAGTTAGATCTAATTATGGCCAGCCAGCTAAAATATCAAAACGGGAAGGAAAACTTCGTGAAGAAACCGGCATCTCCTAGAGCCAAAAATTCGAAGATATGTGACATCTGCCAACCCGCACTGGGCCCGTGTGGTGGATTGCGGCCCACTACCTCCAGAGAGGAGGCCCGTGTCCCAGCAGTGGGAACATTATAGGCTGATTATATTACTGATTTTACTGCTCGATAACTTAGTATAAGTAGGTACCTTGTTTTTGTAAGGGTTAAATAAACATTTTCAGAATCCAAGAGGAAAAACATAACAAAAATATTGCGTAATTTCTCCCCTTTCTCAAGTTTTAAAACTCGGAAGTCTCGAAATTTTGAGAACACTTCCATATTATATTTCTCAATTGTTTTTTCCTGTTAAATTTGTTATGATTTTATTTCTTGAGATTTATATAAGGTTTGTAAATGTCTGAATCAGGGAAAAATTATTTGATCAACTTATTGAAATGTTGTTGTTTTAATAATTTGTTTGTTTTTATATAAAACCTTAAAGTTTATAGGGATTTCTCGATTTTATGTCACAAGCGTTTTAAGGAATTCAATTTGTACGGCCATTTTTTTTTTCTGCTTTCTTCTGGCGAAATGTGAGTGAACCCTACAATAGGTATATGTCTGCCAAACCCGTTGGAGATTACAGGCGTGATGTATGTGTAATTTCTTCAAATAAAATCAATTTACAAATATAACTCCGATTTCCGAGTTACCTAACCTATGTATTATTAAAAACAAAACACGCATGTTATGGTATTTTAGTATGTAATCAAATCAATTACCGGGCATTGTCCACCAATTTCAATGTTCGAAAAAAAATTCTGTTTCCAACGACTAACTAATAAATTATGTAGGTATCTACCTACTGCTCGATTTTGTTTTCCTGATTTACTTTCTATGTCAATTAGTAGGTAATATACACGTGTATTGTGTTTTGGTCAGCTTTTATCTATATTACAGCCGGACTAAATGCCTGTCTGCCTCATTGGTCTCGTGGTCGACAGCACTATTGCTGAGCATGAGGTCCTGGATTCGATTCCCAGTTCGGGTAAAGTGTTATTGCGTTTTTCCATCTGGAATTTTATGCTAAAAAATGAGAAAGGACATTTAGTCATGTGACGTCGACCGTACCTACCTACAAAAATCCACTTCAAATTCCAATAGTAATAATAATCTTTCTCTTTCCAGGTAACCACCAACCTTAGTGCTAAGTGCAAGTGCAGTGCAGTGTAGTGTAGTGCGTGATGTCAGAGTGTGGCCTTTAGAGGCCACTCGAGGCCACCGGAGGCCATGACCAGACCGAGGCTCAAATGTGCCGCGTGGGCCTGGCTAGCAGTCCTCGCGGCCTTCGGGAGAACCACCGCCTACACGGACACTGAGGAATTCTTGAGTGATCTTGATAAACCAGGTAAGTTCTTGGTGTATTAATTACTGATGAAAAGATGACTATAGTTTTCAGACAAGTAAAAAATATTTAGACGTACTTCAAGTTCTGGGTTTCAATAATTCTACTATATTCTATTATTAGAGAAAAATTGTATGACGACTGGGTTCTCATTTATATAACTCCTACCTACCGTTCAATTGATAAAACATTACAGCAGTCTTTTGTTCGAAAAACCGTAACAAACTAGTCTTTCGTTAACTAAAATAATGTGAAAACCATATTATTTATTTGTTTCCACAGCTGGGACACAGGCCTCCTCTCTGTTAAAGGCAGTGGGCCATAAGGCACCACGTGGGCCCAGTGCGAATTGGCGGATGTCACATGACACAAAACTATTAAGAATAATTATTTATTTATTACACACATACAATTGTTTTAACAGGTGATACCCAAGCTAACAAAAGTAGTCACGGATTGCTAATTGTCCTGTCCCAAGAAAATTTTAGGTTAAGTTTTTATAGCATTAAAAAAATAGTTTTGTATTTTAAAGTTTAGATTTTCATGTATTGTATAGTTTTGTATTTTTAAAGTTTAGATTTTTAAGTATTAGCCGTAAGTTAATTTTCATTTTATTTGGTGTGTCTGCAAACCACTATTGTATTGGGGTCATCCTGTAATGATAGTGTGTGTATGTTTAATAATAAATAAAAAATAAAAAAAAGTTACACAGTGAACAACATATCAAGTGTCACCCTCTGGAATTCCGCCAAAGAGCAAGAAAATATGTCCAATCGCCGAGAGACACTATTCAGAATTTTTACTGCACGAATCACAGGTGCAAACTTCAATATGTTTGTACGGGTTGCCGGAACAATGTGAAATTGACATTAGAATACCCAACCTACTATACAAACACGATCATTATTATAACTACTTTAGAAAAACACATTTCCCAACACCGCTACACTTATCACAAAAAACAGTTCACACGAGAAATAAACACATAAACAGCGTTTACACCACAAAATAAACATTAATGAAACTTAAACATTTACGACTGCTTAAATAAACAGAAATTGTTACATTTCATTAGTTCCCACATCGCGTATTCCAATAATTTCGATTAGATGCTCGCTTTTTAGGGTTCTGTACTCAAAGGGTAAAAACGGGACCCTATTACTAAGTCTTCGCTGTTTGTCCGTCCGTACATCTGTCTGTCACCAGGCTGTATCTCAAGAACCGCGATAGCTAAACAGTTTTAATTTTCACAGATGATGTATTTCTGTTGCCGCTATAATAACAAATACTAAAAACAGAATCAAATAAATATATTTAAGGGGGGCTCTCATACAACAAACGTGTTTTTTTCGGCGTTTTTGCCTTGTGGTACGGAACCCTTCGTGTGCGAGTCCGACTCGCACTTGGCCAGTTTTTTTAATTATAGCTGGTTCACTTAACCTAAATAAGTAGGTTGAAATAACTGGTTTAGTAGAAAGATAGATGTTGCATCGAAAGAAATTTATTTTCGACTGTCAAAAATGTTGGTTTATGTAGTATTTAGTTAAAGAATCTGTTTGTTAATGTCTTTCGTTGAATTATTGTCACATCACGAATGCTTTCTTTATTTACATTTATAGTCGTCTTCCTTCCTTCGGTGGAGCTTGTGGCTAAGTAACAACAGCCACACGGGTCGATCGATCAGGTTAAGCTACGCTTGCCGTGATTGGTCCGTGGATGGGTGACCATCTCCGTGTCTCGGAAGCACGTAAAGCCGTTGGTCCCGGCTGTCATTCATGGATCTTTGACAGTCGTTACGAGTTGTCAGAAGCCCGAAACTCTGACAACTAGTCTTACCAAGGGGTATCGTATTACCCAGTAACTGGGGTGTGGTGGTTAGATAGGCTCTCCATGGCGCTCCACGTAAAATACTGGTATTCAGCTGCATCCGGTTAGACTGGAAGCTGACCCCAACATAGTTGGGAAAAGGCTAGGCTAGGATTAGTCTTCTTCCTTCAAGTTGAAACATCAAATAGCTAGAAGTGCGATGAAAAGATTAACAATGCAGCAACGTTACAGGGCTGACAATACTAAATCTGTACAAGTGAAGATGCAAGCACCCCAAATTCGTAATACGCTTTCAATCAAAACCCGAAGGATTTTAAAGGAAATTCATAATTCATTGCTTTATTTGTTTGAAAAATTTGTCTACTCATCAACGTAAATAACGCAATGAATGACATTGCCATTGTATGCGTTGTACGCAAGTGTTCCGCTTGATGATTTTTATGATAGCTGCACTCTGAGCACAATCTTTTTTTTGTTAGCCTGTGCTGTCCACTGCTGGGCAAAGGCCTCCCTCACAGCTGAAGTGGAAAAATGAGAACTAACTTTTGGAGACGACTTTAAAGGTATAAAATTAATCAGAATTCAATAATCACAACTCCACAATTCTGAATTACGCAATAACGCGCTCATTGCAACATAAATTCAAGTAAATTTACGTTCCAACAACATCACATCTATCTCTCGTCAATTTACTCCACGTACTGAGCCCAAAATTACAATATTATACTGTGCAATCAATCAACTTGCGCGTGGGCGCAACGTGTGGATAATCTAATGATTTTTAGCGATAATCATCAACATTCAGCTCCAATGTACCAATTAAAATGTTAATGCTTAATTATGGTGATTTCCTAACTCATTTGAGAGTTATTGAAACCTGTATGACGTGTTGGTAAAATTGATTGGTATGCAGGCAATTCATTTTGAAGCTATTTTGATAAGCTGTGTGTGTGTGGTTACTAGTAGCCATGTTGTATTGCCCGTAGATTTAATCAATTACTGTTCTGAGGTGCGGACTCCCATTAGTCCCGCGTAGTTTACAGTCCACTCCACTTCGCTCAGAAAGAAGGGTTAAGTCCACGGATATCGCGGGATATGTCATGGAGGCGTGGTACATGTCGCCTCCGTTCGATCCAACTGACCAAAAATTTAATTGCGTACACACAATCAGTAACAATGGGCTTTGTCAGTTCAACAACAATAATTGCGCTATTTACGTTGTTGAGTAGACACATTTTTCGAACATACGAGTATGAACACAGATGAAGCAATGGATTAGCCATCCAAACCGCCCGCCATTAACCACTTCCTAGTGCTTTTGCAACAAATACACTGAAAAATACAATGTATACTTACTCAAGCAAAAAATAATAACTAAAAATAAGGTAGTTAAACAAAATTTGATGCCTAAATAAAAGCCTCCAGGCATAAAGGGCATTAAAATAACTTCTTGTTTGTTGGTTTATGCCCAATATCAAACCAATACAAACTTATCAACTATAATAATTCTAACTCAATCTATCAATCAAGCAAACAGAAGGTGATTACAAACCGTTTACTTAAGATAATTATCATTTACTGTTAGTCACACGTCGTTACCTGAGGTATGTTTAATTTATGGAGATTCATTTCCGCTGTGCCCTTTTATATGGTTTACTAGTAGTTAGAGAGCAGTGGTGGCCAAGTGGTAACGGCCGCGACTTACAAGTTGTAGGTCGTAGGTTCGAACCCAGACAGGCGCTTTACTTTGTGTAAATTATTTCATCATTACTGCTCTCAAAACGGTGAAGGAAAATATCGTGAGGAAACCGGCATGTCCTAGAACCAAAAATTCGAAGACATGTGACATCTACCAACCCGCACTGGGTCCGCGTGGTGGATTACGGCCCACGCCCTCTCATCGAGAGGAGGCCAGTGTCCCAGCAGTGGGAACATTATAGGCTGATTATGGTACTAGTAGTTTATAAGTAAACGTTAAAACATTCAAAATGTTGTAGCTGAAGGCCAAACGAGGCCCTGGGCTACGGACACGAAGTCAGCGGGCGCGCCGACCAACACTGAAATCGCGAAAAAAAAAATCTGCTGTTCCCTACATTTAGACGAGTTATACGAACATAAATGTAGGGTCAGCTGATTTTTTTTTCGCTTTTTCAGGTTTGGACCCATAGTAAAAGTTGTTCATAATGATGAGTACAATGACCTCTTAAGAGGTTGCTAATGTTTTATCAATAACCCTGTATATTAGTAGTGTAGAACTCGGAGTAATGATTAGTTTTTGTTTCATCGCAATCGTCTCGACCTGGCTTTCATTTTTTTTATTTATTATCAAAAATCAAAGTGACACTTCGTCGCATTGACATTATGAACCCTGAAGACGCAGTGACTGCAGTCGAAAGAGCTGTGGTAGAGAACCCCACCAACCAGGCAAGATCGGAAGATTCGTTCTTTTCAACGAAGGAGTGGTAATTACACCTTTCTTAAGCGACACGTTAATTGTTTTCCGATTTACTCTAGGGGGAGGGGGGGGTTCAGAATGATATACTGAATTTATGGTAACAGGTTTCGCTTCGATGTCCTTACCAACCCCAAAAACCTTACTTAACCGTTTCCTATTTTTAAGCTAACAAAAATAGGCAGAACAAGGTCCCTAGCAAAGTTTCATCGCATATGGTCAAACTTGCAATCGGTGAAGAGACTGAAAAACCGTCAAAATCGCGCTCGGTCAAAATAGCGATTGGTCCATATCGCGAATGGTCCAAATAGCGATTGATCCATATCGCGAATGGTCAAAATAGCGATTGGTCCATATCGCGAATGGTCAAAATAGCGATTGGTCCATATCACGAATGGTCAAAATAGCGATTGGTCCATATCACGAATGTTCAAAATAGCGATTGGTCCATATCACGAATGATCAAAATAGCGATTGGTTCATATCGCGAATGGTCAAAATAGCGATTGGTCCATATCACGAATGGTCAAAATAGCAAATAGTCAAAATCGCATTCGGTCGAATATTTTACTTCACGTTATCGCTCGTAGTTAAAACACATTTTTCCGTCTGTACTTTTCCGAGAAAAATACATGCATATAGATAGGTACTTACCTAAAATTATACAAAATCATTAGGTACATAGGCTCTGCTCTACGCTTTACATAATATTTTCTAACAAAACAATGAAGAACAAAGTTGCTTATATGTAAATGTTTATTACTCAGTAATTTATTAAATATTCATTTGGACCTCAGGATTGAATACAGAGCTCCGTTAAAGAGCTTTTACTTGTAAGCTCTCAGACTTTACAAGTACACTTGAGACTTGAGTAAAATGTACTTAACCTATGAATTAGGATTAGAATTTATTTATTAAATTGTCAATACGCCTTTTCAGAAAAACCTTAGATGTTGTGTGTATGTTGTTTGTTGTTGTGTTGTTTGTTGTTATTGTGTTGTGTGTTCTGGCTCCTTTACAAAAGGGGTGCAGGGGCTTTGAAACGATCTTTTTTAAACGGTTTAATTTTTTTTTAAACAAAAGAAGTCTGTATTGGTACTAAACTTCATTGCCAACATGTTACTACTAGTCTGCATCCTCCTACTGCACTGCAGGGCTTCATGTAGTAGTTATTTAGGCCCACAGCTCATTGGGCATACAGCAGATGTAGCCAGCCCAGTCCCGCTTCATTTGAGCTGCTTTTTGGGCACCATCAGTAATCTGTATTTTGCGCAGTGAGGCAGGATGGCCACCCTTGAGTTTGGACTTTTGAATGTATGTGTATGTCAAATACCACGTTTCTAACCTATTTTTGAGCTGATCGTGTTATTTGATTCCAGTGACCGAACCCACTGCCATTTACCGGCCATAACTCCTAACTCGGTGCTACTGAGAATGTCGTAAGTTTCAACGTAGACCTTCTCTTAATGTACCAAAATTTGGCCCTTTCTGCTTAAAACCCTTAGGTACATTACGCTTTATCACCTTACGACGGCTAAGTAGATTTAATGAAATGAAGAGAAATAAGATGAAAAATGTACCTACTTGCAAGAAATCTCCTCCCTTAGGAGGAAGACCAAGGTTTCTAACACACCTGGCGTTTTCTAAGAACCGAGAAGACACCTTAGGGGACGGGATAACCAGATGAACCTAAAAATCAGTAGGTATTTTACATCTAGCTCTCTGACCTCCAAACCAATGATGAAGTGAACTGTATAAATCGATTCAATCTTTTTCTTGATTCGATTCTCGTAAGTTCAGTTATGCACTCGATTTCACACAAATTAAAATAGATTTTTCACGCTGAACGATGTAATATGTTACTAAGGGCGGACTTATACGGTACGATTTTAAATGGGCGATTTGCAAAGGCACACATGTGCTGCCAAGTAAGAAGTAATTGTGTATTTTATCAGGCCTTTTATTAGTACCTGTGTGCCTACCTTCTTCGCCTGTAGATAATTGGTTCATTTTGGTTCTATTATAGAAGCAGATATTTGCATTATTAAAATATTAGATATAATTTCACTTCTACAGTGTCTAGTATATCTCAGCGAACAAGGCCTGTATTTATTACTGGAGGCTGTATATATTTGTATCTTTCTGTCATCATAATCAGCCTATAATTTTCCCACTGCTGGGACACAGGCCTCCTCTTTCTGTTAGAGGGAGTGGGCATGGTTGGTGGATGTCATAATTATGTTTTCGACTTTTTGGTTCTAGGACATGCCGGTTACCTCAGGATGTTTTCCTTTACCGTTTCGAAAGAACGATGATGAAATAATATATTATACACAAAGTACCTACAACTCGTAATTCGCGGCCATTACCACCACTGCTCTAAAACAGAAAAAAGTTTTAAGCAGAAAAAAAGATCTTTAAGGGATTTAGGTATGTCTTTTACTGGGAATAAACATTTGAAAGCTTTTCTGGTAAGTACCCACCTACTCTTTCTACAAGCACTATATAGTAGGTACCTACATAACAAGGGCAGACGAAATACTAAGTACCTAGCTCATCATCATCTGCCTAGCCTTTTCCCAACTATGTTGGGGTCGGCTTCCAGTCTAACCGGATGCAGCTGAATACCTGTCTGTCCAGTATATTACATGGAGCGACTGCCTATCTGACCTCCACAACCCAGTTACTGGGTAATAGGTACGATACCTTGGTAAGACTGGTTGCCAGACTTTCGGGCTTTTGACTACCCGTAATGACTGTCAAAGATCCACGAATGACAGCCGGGACCAACGGCTTAACGTGCTTTCCGAGGCACGGAGGAGTCACGATATGTAAAGATGGTCACCCATTCACAGACCAACCGCGGCAAGCGTAGCTTAACCTGATTGATCGACCTGTGCGGCTGTTATTATTTAGCCACGGGCCCCACTAAGTACCTAGCTATACTAAGTACATAATATTATAGGAACACATCACTCGCAGTAAAACTAACACCGAACGTACCTACCTAAAACCTAGTGTTATGAACATTACAAACGAATCGGGTTCAAAGATCCAAATCGTGCATTACACACAGTTGATAGCCCAATTTATGAGTAACGCAGCGACCTATATTTACAGCGATATGTTATCTGTTTTATCTAATGTACAGTCAACAGTAAAAGTAGATGATCAAAATCAGAAATTCAATACTAATGAACGGAGTTCGCGTCAGAACTGTGTGGCGTCGAAATACTACTACTTAGAATACTTACTACGTAGAATACTTTTGAATCACTTCGACGCCACACAGTTCTGACGCGAACTCCGTTCATTAGTACTGAATTTCTAATTTTCATCATCTACTTTTGCTGTTGACTGTACTTAGTTTTCAGTAATAATTACTTAGACCTATACTTACTAGCGGGTTAGCAAATAAACAAAACTTCATAATTATAAAGTTCGAATTAATAACAGAATGTGATGGTGTGTACAGTCACGAGCACTAATATGTCAACACTTGGCAACTTTCAATTGCTATTCTTTCGTGAAATAACGAATGCAACCTTGAAATACGACACTTTACATAAACCTATGGGTTCTAAAATACTATGTTCGTAATAACATAAAATTTCATTCAAAATTAAAGGAGAAAATCACTTTCGAATAAAGCCAAATATATACATACATATGCTCGTGACTGTACTTAATTTAAATCTCCTGCTTATTGTTACGGTTGGTAAATTCGGGAAAATGGAACTTTTTTTTTAACTTTGTCATGAAGATCATATTATTCATGAGGGTACTCGGCTAATTACCTCTGCAGATGTTTTCAATTTCTAGGAAGATATAGGCTTTAAGATTTAGGTGGCAATGGACCGGCCATATAGCCGTAGAACCGACGACCGTTGGGTAGAAGTGTTCTTGAGTGGATCGCGATTCGGTAAACGTAAGGTAGGACGCCCGCAGGCTAGGTGGAGCGACGGTCTTTGCTGTCGACGACGACGGTCGGCTGGTAGCAGCTGGGTGAGAGTTGCCAAAAATCGAGTTGAATGGCGTGCAATAGGAGAGGCGTCGTCCAGCAGTGGACTGCTGTAGGCAGATGATGATGATTATGAAGATTTAGGCATTGAACAAGATTCAATCAAAATTCGATACTTTATAAAATCCAATCTAATCTAACTATCTTGTATTGTCCCACTGCAGGGCAAAGTCTTACCTCTCCCTCTTTCACACAATTCTGTCTTTTGCCAGTGTCGGCCAGTCCTCACGGTAGGAGTCAAGCTCGTCCCGCCATCTTCGTCCTGGCCTGCCGCGATGGCGTCGTGCGTTTAGTGGAACCCAATCGGTGGTTTTCTTAGCCCAATTGTCATCTGACATGCGGCAAACACATGTCCGGCCCAATCCCACTTAAGTTTAGCAGCTTTCTCGGTAACGTCCGTTATCTTGGTTTTGGAGCGCAATATTGTGTTCCGTAAACGTTCAGAAAAAAAATGAACTCTAAAAAATCAACCCTTGAAACAAAAACCGAATTAATATTCATCGAAACTCGAAACCCTTTATAAACCCATACTACAAATCATTACAAAATTACCATAAGAAAAAAAAGGTACAAGAAAAAATACCATTATCATTAAAAACAGAATCGCTGACAACCCCATAATGTTTATAATGAGTTATATAGACAAAAACATGGCAACACTCCGTTAGTTATTGTTGCCACTGGAAAAAAGGTTAAATGTTAAGGCGTGTTCAGACGCAGTTAGCGAGAATAATTTAATCATCTATAAATATTTATGTTTGACCGCTATCCAGTGATATGTAGTTAATGAGAACTACTATCAATAATTAATTGACTATTTTGTATTGATGAAGGCACATAAAAGGATTAGATTTCCGAAGTCACACGATAGCTACTGGCATATTGGGTCAGGCCAGTAATGCAATGCCAGCCAGTGGCGTTATTGTCATACTTGTGCAACTTGTCACCATCATCAGACACATGTCATATGTCATGTGTGTGCTTGAGAGTCATCTTCTTTTTAGACGTAAATGTTAACGATCTATTTAAAAGCACTTCATAGTAAAACAATGTAAGATCAGAAGGGATCATTCCTGTATTTTTAAAAACGTTCGGAATTCATATTCTTGTTTCAATTGGTCTAAAAACCTCAATTTTCGACAAGTTTTTGATATTGATTGTCACTGAAATGAGATTGCAACTAGATTTTAAACGATTTTAGCAAATCGTGATTTGCTTTCAAACAAATCCACTGCAAAAAAACTAAAATACAGATCCAAAGACGCCGACTTCCGAAGTTAAAGTTATTTTTCACTTTGTAGTGTTTTTTGGAAGTAGGTTGTTTTTTTTTTTTTGAAAAAAAGTTTTTCCATATTATATAGCAAAAAGTAAAATCCTTTTCTCTTCCATATACCATACCCAATATATATACCTAAACCAAACCTTGCACAATTTATACCCTCTAATCTACTATACATGTCTGTAAGCGCCCTTACCTAAAATATACATCGGTACTGGGCCCTCATACATTCCACTGTCATTGTGCTGGATTTTATTGGCTTTTGTCACGCGCACAACTCGGTCGAGTAGCTCAACCGAGCGGTTCGGGCGAGTAGCAGCGCTCAGGTGGGTTCTGACGGTGTTAGTAAAGCGGTAAATTAATTATTAATGGATTTTATAAAGAAGTGAATAATGGGTAATCGCTGTGGTGTGGATTTATTATGTAATGTTTGTCATTGGTCTTTTAAAGGGGTTTAAGAGTGTTTGAAGTGTTGTTGTATGTACAGCTCATAAAATATAGGACAATAAGTATGTCCTACTTTCTTTTTCACATAAACTTTAAATGTTAAATTTTTTTTATATTAAAAGTTTATTTCATATAAATAAGTATCTCTTTCTGCGTTAAATAACGTATTAGCAATAATAAATAAAGGCATTTCTCGTCTTTTATAAATCAGATTTATTCTTCACGCTCTCTACACACTTTTATTAATACAGCCAAAGTCAATTTCGTAGTTTCTGCGTTACATCTCGACCAACCTCTTGAGAACCTCACGAGATTAAATATTTGATTTAGTCTCGGTATTTTTCTGATGGCTTGGTAATAGCTTTTCATTTTCTGTCTATTATTATTATCGGCATTACACATTTCTCGCCTCGAGCGAAAAAAATGGTGTGAAATAATTCATAAGTAAGAAAAGAGGGATCTCTTAACCTCATTCCGGCTCGCTGATCCCTAAAATAAACGAATCGTTTTTATTTCAGCAGATTATAATACATCAAAGACTTAACGTATGACCGAACCTACACGAGAACGATTCTTACTAGATTACGAACGTAACTCATCGCGATTCGACGTTTATACGTAATAAACATGATATTTTCGGGTACACATTTCAAAATTTAATCTACAATATGTTTATTGTTCGTTTTGGGGGTCGGCGGGTGAAATATAAGAACGTTTTTGTATTGTATCGTGTAGGTGAAAAGCATTATGTTGTGTTTAATTGATTTTCTTGGTGGTCTTGATAGAGTTTAGTGTTTAATTATTACGGTGCGCGTGTTATTAATGGTTATACGATCCACTTTTGTAATCGGATTGGTGGTTTAATAATGAATTGACTTTGAGTGTACACGCTATGTTACAGTACACCACTATCTGTTTTATTATTAAATATCTTTTATTCAAGAGATTGTTGTGGGTGGCACTGTTGATAGCATGTTCTTTTTCGATATTGTCTTCCAAAAAGTTGACATTGAGTGCTTGGCCAGACTGGCAGCGTGAGCGTGGGGCGGGCGTGAACATATTTAACTTTATTGGAGTATCCATAGTGGGCACGCGGGTGCAGTGAGCGGTGCGGGCTGCACGGCGCGGGGAGCGCGCGGGAAACTCACGCCATAGCTCGTTCATACAGGCCGCAGTGGGTGCGCGGGCGGCCTTCTCAAACTAGTTCGAACTTTTTTCTTGTAAAAATAAGTCGTCGTCGTCGTAAGTCTTCTTCATCCATATTATATTTTGACAAACACTGGACACGATAACGACAACGTGCGGGAACGCGCGCGTTCCTGCACTTGCGCCGCTCCCCGCCCCGCGCTGCCAGTCTGGCCAAGCACTTAGTTTCGAAGGTTTTGGTTTATTAGTTTGTGTACACCCAAGAAGGACATAGTGACCTTATTGGTGATGTTGTAGTGACTTATAGTGACCATATAGGTGATGTTCTTCAGAAGGGTCAGGTGCGCAGTACTCGCAACCAGCATGCGTGTATGACCAGCGAGGCGATTGCGTAACAAACACACAAATGGCAATCGATCGCAATGCTTTTCATTTTGACAGCTCAGCCACGTTCATTGCGTTGTTTACGTTATTAAGCAGTCAACTTTTTCAAACCTATGAAGCAATGTTTTAGGGGTTTTTTATCAAAACTCTCGGATTGTAGGTGTATGAACGTAAACGAAGCAAAAGGAGTGCCTATGTAAGAATCGTAGCCATAGATATAGATACACCTAGATAACGCAAGAGCAACTACTTCGCGTGCCAAAAATCGCACCAGCTTACGATAGAAAATCATAAGCCGCCACTTTCGCGCTCAGTCCTGTGTACTGCTGGCTGGGTAAGCGTGAGCGAGAGCGCGAGCTTTTGACGTCATAGTAGGTAGTCAAAAAATGGCACGCTTGGTTTTCATACAGTTCGTGATACTTGCGTTATCTAGGTCTATCTATATCTGTGATCGTAGCAGGTGGCGTTCTGTAGTTTCTGACTTGTGTAGTTTTTGACGTTCAAAAGTGCATTTTATGTGCTTATTTGAAATAAATGCTTTGACATTTACTTTGACTAACCCCTATAGCGATAGGCGTAAGTTTATCTATGTATGAAGTTCGTGATACTCAATAACCAGACAACACACATAACCTAAGGCCATTAGCCAGACAGGGATACACCTTAATTGATTTCAAAAAATATTCAATATTTTTTATGCATAGTAAGAATTACAACAAAGACAAAACGCGCCGTATCGCGTGCCGTTTACGTTTCTGAGAAATTCATGCTCTTTTTGTAATATCATTTAATGTCAAAATATGAGACAGTAAATGATATTCCGCAGACACACGACATTATATACCGTGAGCGGAATTTTAGTACTAAAGTTATGTACATAATGTTATCCTAAGGCTTTTATAGCGTCAATGGATCAAAGGAACAAAAATTATTCTGGTACTTGCCAGAATACTTCTTGACTCGGTATTTAGGTAAGTACCTATAGATTTTCATGTGGTAGACCGCGAAATTCAAATTTTCTTACGTTTTGTGCAATTTGCAGGTGAGTTTCAGGCTGTATCTTGATCAAAATATGATTCGCGACCATAACAGGTACATTTATTTAGAAAATTATAATCATTAGAATCATTAATACATCTTTTTAAGTTAGATTTCTACCACCAACCACCAATCTCTTATGGAAAAGTGTTAATGGTAGAAATCTAACTTAAAAAGATGTATTAATGATTCTAATGATTATAATTCTCTAAATATGTACCTGTTATTGTCGCGAATCATATTTTGATCAAGATACAACCTGCCACTGACCTGCAAATTGCAAAAAACGTAAGGAAATTTGAATTTCGCGGTCTACCACTATCCATTCACCTTAAAAGTGCCAATTTTTAGTGTCCAGTTATACCGTCTCAAGCAAGCATATTAAATTTGGTAACAATAGAAAAAGTAATTGTGTCTCATTAGTTACGGAGGAATGAGGAAAATGTCGTGAGGATAGTTTTGAGTATCAAATCAAATCAAATTAAATCATTTATTGGTTTGCAAACATGGGTATTTAGTACATAGATGTTTTAATATAAGAGTCCTCCATGCTCTACCGTCACATGGGCACGCAAAACATATTATTATTTAATTTACACAAATTTAAAGTTATTATAATTTTAAATAAGAATTACGAGAATTAATTATTACAAATTAAATTAAAAAATATACAAATTAAAAAAAATACAAATTTCACAATAATTTAATACTGGCAAATGTCAATGTTATATAAAAAAAAAAAATGTTAGATGTCATCAAAGTTACAATGAAAACAAAATAAGAAATGTCAAATGGTATAATAGCATGTCAATCGGTCAGTGATTCATCATTAAGGAAGTCGTCAATTGCGTAATAACTTTTTTCAATTAAAATTTTGATTAGTGCCCTTTTAAATTTGAATACAGTCATAGTTTTAATAATATTAGGTACTTTGTTATAGATGCGTGGGGCAATGCCAAAAAAACTTTTTTGTCGATGGCTATAAGAGTAGGGGAAGGCCAAAGAAACGATGGATGGAATGTGTGTTATGATGTGGTTAGAAAAGGGGTGACTATCGAGATGACGACTAATAGAGAACTATGGAAGAAAAAGACATGTTGCACCGACCATGAACAAATTGGTATAAGGGCAGGACAATTATGATAATGGTGACGATGATAGTGACGTTGAGCTCTTAGGTATAGAAGTCTTGATCAAGCAATCAATCTGCCTAGCCTTTTCCCAACTATGTTGGGATCGGTATCCAGTCTAACCGGGTGCAGATGAATACCAGTATTTTACATGACGCGACTGCCTATTTGACTTCCACAACCTAGTTACTGGGTAATACGATACCCCTTGGTAAGTCTGGTTGTCAGACTTTATAGAAGTCTTTACATAGTCGTTGTGTCTTGATGTCTTGGTCATAAATTATGCTACAAAGGTTCAAAAACGACTTCTACAATACCTACCTATTTTGTAATGAAGACCAGAAGATTTTAGATAAAGTTTCAACACAATTTAAGATTTCTTACAAATTCAATTTTCGTCTAATTTCTTGAGTGTTATCCGAAAGAGACCACTTTATTATTTTCTACAAGTGTAGTTACAAGAGATTTATATTCCAAAGTAATTAGAATATTTCAGAGACTTCTGAAATTCAAATGAATATTTGTTTTATGAAAATAGTCTTCGTATTTTCAGGCCTAACTCAAAAACCGGAAGTAGTGTTTAGAGTTTTTTTTTTTTTGGATGGGAAGTCATCAGATAGATGGATCATTAGATAGAGCTTACAACGCCTCTTGCAAAGGATTTATTGTATTGTATGTGTATGTTAATTTTACGAGCAAATTGGCTTTAAATTGTTATTTCCAAAAAAATACCCTTGAATTATCTGTCTTTTGAAAAAAGGTGACATTTCAACTTCGACCCAACTCTCACCGATCCCGACTCTACACTATTCAAAAAGTCCCAACTGTACACGAAACGATAAAAACATACAGTCAGAATAAAACACGCCATATTTGTAAAGGAAATTTGGCACACCAACTTTGACATGACATGGACTTGCAGTTGCAAAATATCATTATCATCATCAGCCTAGCTTTTCCCCAACTATTTTGGGGTCAGGTTTCAGCTTAACCTGATGTAGCTGAGTGCCAGCATTTTACAAAAAGTTACTCCCTACCTGACCTGCACGTAGGTACCAGTTAAGTCAGCACCCCTATTGCGTAAAACATTATAAATCTCAATCTGAATTATTTTGAAGGATATTGATAATCCTTAGCTTCTTATGTTCGAAAAATTTGTCTGCACAATAACATACATAACGCCATTGCGTTATGTGTGTTTTGAAAGTTCAACAACACCCATTGGTGTTGTTGAACTTTCAAAATGAAAACTATTGTTACTGATAGTTTGGTACATAATTACCCCGTAGTACCTAACTGGCACATGAATGGTGGAGGGATATCGTGTTACCCAGGGGTAACACGATATCCCTTGGTAAGACTGGTTGTCAGACAGTCGAGCTTCTGACTATCCGTAACGACAATACAATTATATGATAGACAGAACTAAAGAAATACGACTTTCCTAGCTCAATCAAAATAAAAAAATAATTATTATAATAATAACATACGGAATCTCATCGATGCATCATCGACGTCCATTTGTTTGTTTATTAAAATTGATTTTATGGTGAGAATCAATCCTATTAGATACACCGGAACAAAATGGAGGATTATATGTCAGTTGTCATATTAATATTATTGTTAACCTATTGTTATCGTATTAGTGTCGATGTTGTATTATTAATAACTTTTATTAAAAACTCAAGTTTACGACAATGTCAATGTAAACAGGTTTATGAATACTTTTTTTGAATATCCATACTAATATTATAAATTCAAAAGTAACTCTGTCTGTCTGTATGCTGCCTTTTCACGCCTAAACCACTGAACGGATTTCGATAAAATTTGGCAGAGAGATAGACTGCATCCCGGGGAAGTACATAGGATACTTTTTATCCCGATATTCCCACGGGATCGGCACTTATACGGGTGAAGCCACGGGGTGCTGCTAGTTTTCTTATTATATTGGGAACGTATTGTTGGATGGTTTCTCCATTTTAGTAATGTTTTTTTTTGTTTTCCGATTCTGAGAAGACTACTCTTTCTCTTGTCTCAAGATTATAGCTAGGTCCTCCTATTATCAGCCTATAACGTTCCCACTGTTGGGACACAGGCCTCCTCTCTGTAAGTAGTAAGTGATCCACCACGCGGCGCGGGCCCAGTGTGGGATGGTACATATACGACGGCGGCGGCGCGTGAGTCGTTGCCCGGAATGTTACCACTTGATATATGTATATCATGTTCATACCATCTTTCTGTAATGTATATTTTATTTCTTATTTTGTTTGTTGTTTTTATTTATATCTAATCGTATGCTGCACTGGCTGAAGTCATTACGCTGAAAACCAGCGCTGGGGCTCTGTCTCGTATACGGTCTTAGCATTATGCTGAGCGATGGCCGTTTTGCGTAGATGTGACGCATATTTTCTTCCAAATTGGTATTTTGTTCAAAATAATTCCTCAAATAAAGTTATCAGATGATTGGAAAAATCAGCCCTAAGTTAGGTAATACAGGCTGGTGTCCGCAACTCCACGACATTGCGCGTATTTTGCGTATGGAAAGGCCCTAAGTTACACTTTGTTTATTTATTTTGTAGCGGTATCTACAACGCCACATGCGAACAACGCGTCTTACTGATGTCACGCAAATCCTGCATCGCGCAAGCAGAGTTTACCGCGCAACTAGCACAGATATCGGCCCGACATGAATCATTGGGCAGTTGCCCGCCAGACACAACACCCGTCTGGTCGGAGGATCCTCCCTTTTCTATAGAGTATGAGTGACTTTACACCCTGTTCCTCATACCTCTATAATTTAAATTAAGGAGAAAAGAGACTTTATTATTATTATTTGTAGCTGACAAAGGCACTATAATTAGCTAAAACGACTAACTATTCGACAAGCCGAACCACAAAGCCAAGCTGATTTACAATCAACGATTTTGAAAACCGAAACCTATTTGGGATTATTTTAAATGCGGTTCCGGTTTTCCTAAATTGCCTGTATACTCGAACTAAAATACAATTAAACAACAATTAACTTAAAATTATATAAATTAAAGTTTACCATAATTACCATGCGAGGTTAAGCTAATGGAAAAAGATCCGGATCTACTGACATAGCTTATCCGTAAGCAAGTTGAAGAGGCAGTGGGCTGGCCATGTTTGCCGTAAGTAAGCTAGGGCACCGCGCGTCAGTAGCCTCCGAGCACTACCATCCAAGGTGGTCGCAGTAGCTAAGCTAGGGCACCACGCGTCAGTAGCCTCCGAGCACTACATCCAAGTTAGTCGCAGTAACTAAGCTAGAGCACCGCGCGTCAGTAGCCTCCGAGCGCCACATCCAAGTTGGTCGCAGTAACTAAGCTAGAGCACCGCGCGTCAGTTGCCTCCGAGCGCCACATCCAAGTTGGTCGCAGTAGCTAAGCTAGGGCACCACGCGTCAGTAGCCTCCGAGCACTAAATCCAAGTTGTTCGCAGTAACTAAGCTAGGGCACCACGCGTCAGTAGCCTCCGAGTACTACATCTAAGTTGTTCGCAGTAACTAAGCTAGAGCACTGCGCGTCAGTAGCCTCCGAGCGCCACGTCCAAGTTGGTCGCAGTAACTAAGCTAGGGCACCGCGCGTCAGTAGTCTCCGAGCACTACCATCCAAGTTGGTCGCAGTAACTAACCTAAGACACCGCGCGTCAGTAGCCTCCGAGCACTACCATCCAAGTTGGTAGCAGTAACTAAGCTAGGGCACCGTGCGTCAGTAGCCTCCGAGCGTTACATCCAAGGTGGTCACAGTAACTAAGCTAGGGCACCGCGCGTCAGTAGCCTCCGAGCGCTACATCCAAGTTGGTTGGCAGGAAACTTGGCTATTTAGTATTTTTAGGGGCCCAAAATAGGAATTATTTGAGGTTCACGAATCAAGCAATCATTATATTAGAGTGTTTCATAATATTTCTAGTAAAACAAAATGGAAATGATTCGAGGCTCCATTAATTACTTGCCCTATTGAAATCCAATTTAATTTATTATTACTCGCTGGTTTGTAAAACGTGGGCAGACTAATTCCTAGAAAGATCTATTAATAGAATATAACAAGGCTTCATACAATAAACCTACTTAATTAAGTTGAGCATTACACAATCATGGCATATTTCTTACTAGCAGTGCCTCGCGGTTTCACCCGCATAAGTGTCGATCCCGTGGAAATATCGGGATAAAACCTATCCTATGTCATTCCCCGGGATGCCATCTATCTCCCTGCCAAATTTTACCGAAATCCGTTCAGTGGTTTAGGCGTGAAAAGGTAACATACAGACAGACAGAGGTACTTTTGAATTTATAATATTAGTATGGAAGTATGGATAGTCTTTGACGCTGTACGAACACACGGTTCTAAAATTGTCTGCCCCATCGCGTTGGTCTCGTGGTTGCAAGCGCGACTGTTGAGCGTGGAGTCCTGGATTTGATTCCTGGGTTGAGCAAAGTGTTTTTGGGTTTTTCCATTAAGAATTTCAGAGTTGGCTGTTTGATACCCCCGTGCCTCGGAAAACACGTTAAGTCGACCTCAGTTGAGTTTGGCCGCCACTGCCGAAACACGGTCTGGAGGACTATGTTTTTATTGTACAGATAATTTTAATATTGTACAGAATCTAACAATATGAACTTCAGTCAATCAATTGAGCCTATCGCAGTCCAGTGCTGGACATGCGACAGGCGCTTTACTCTGTGCAAATTATCTCATCACCACTACTCTCAAAACGGTGAAGGAAAACATCGTGAGGAAACCGGCATGTCCTAGGATCAAAAATTCGTTGACACTGTGTCCCAGCAGTGGAAACATTATACGCTAATTATGCTTTGAATTTTTCAAAACCTGCTTCAAGCACCAAGAACAATGCTTGAAGCAGGGAGAGAGCCTCCCGTCCCAGCGGCTGCGGGAGACGCTCCGGGCGTCGGGAGCCGCGTGACGACTCCCGGCCACCGTAGGCGCGGGCCAGCGGGCGGAGAGTAATGGTTACCTCGCCGTCCGATCAGGACCAGGCCCGTGCCGGACGGCGCGTACGTGTTCCACGCGCGCCTCAAAGAGATGTCAGCATCGAGGAGGGGCCCCCTTAAGGCCGAAGCCTGCCGGGTCAGCGGGATTGTCCGAAAGGGTTACCGCTGGCCCGGAACATAAAGGGCTAAGGAAGGAACACGGGTGGGTTTTAGTCAGTAAGAGTCTGACACTCCCTTCCGCTCTACCCAGAGCGGAAGGGGTCATTTGATGAGTTCCCATCCGCAAAAAAAAAATAAACCCCAAGAACAATGAACATTTACATGAAATAAGTAGATGAAGGAACCGCCAGTTGGTTCTACCCACCTGGCGGTTCCTTCATCTACTTACATATTTTCCCTCCTATAAAAACTCCATCAAATCCCTCAGTGTTAATTGACTAATAACGTAGAAAATGCATAATTTACTTCATTATTAGGAAAAGCCACCAGAGCGAGCGATAGATGGAAGTCGGTAATTTATTCCGAAAGGCATTAAAATAGGAAAATTTTATTCGAAGCTTGAAGCTATTCTGTAGACTGGAGTTTTATATTTATGAGATGTTTTTGTGCGGAGCTAGATTGCTGGTTGTAATTTTAACTGCAGGGAAGTAGTAAAATATTGGGAAAGGTAGGTTTTATAAACATTTTTATCATTTTGCGCGCCAGTAAACGTGACACAATGGAAGGGCGTGACGATTTCATTGAGGTTCTATTATAACTTGTTTCCCTCTGATCTGAAAGGATTACTTACTAGAATAAGGTTTATAATACAATTCATATTTAAATATAAAACCACCCCTTGTAAGTCGCTTTAGCTAGAAACAACACAGATACTCGTATTTCTCTCTTGTTAGAAAAATAATAGGTACCTACCTACCTAGCATTTTCTCATTTATTTCGAGCCTCTCAAGAAAAGTCTACAACACCCAAAAACCTTCCATTAACCTACAGAAATATCGGAAGAATTTTCCTTCCTAACCTAACCCCCGCGCCTCTATCTGTCGGTCTGAAGTGTGCCGAAATATCTGGCGTGCCGAGTGCCCTACACATTGTTCGTCACGGGGTGTCTTCGTCAAAAATGCTGTCGAAAAACTGTAAGTGGGGCCCGCCGTAATTAAACCTCGGCATTTGACGGAGAAATGCGCCGATGAGATTGTTCAACTCAGCGTTGGAGGGTTGAAAGGGGCTCGTGCAATTATTTTTTACGGGGCTTCGGGTGTTAAATTTTTGTATTGATGTAGGTGAGTGCGGAAGTGTGGGATGGGTCTGAAAATATAATTATTTTTCTTTGTGGCGTGACTTTTGTTTAAAGGTGTGCGATCATTAAAAAAGAGGGTGTGAGTTTGGTGCTTGTAATGCGTTTGTATGATGAAATCTTTCGATTTTCGCCAAGTGACAAGTTCGTAGACAAGGCATGTTTTTAAGCGTATTATGACTGAAAGCACAAAATTGTTGTTTTTTCAATTTCCAGACTGTTAACATTTTGGTTTTCATATACTTTTCGATAAGTTCTTGAGATCAGCAGCTCCTCAAAGCAACTAATAACAATAATCAATTCTTGCTAAGATTAAACCTATCTTCAACCGATGAAGTTTACGTTAAAAAATAGCTTGATTGTTTCAATAATGAATATTTCACTTTTTATCTTTTTCATTCGTTAGCAACCCAAATCTAGCAAACCCAAAGCGTGCCAGTCCACCACCATACAAACTAACTAAAAAAAAAATAAAAAAATAAAAAAAACCCGACTGCGGTAAAAAATTAAGTTAATACAAGAAACTGAAAAGCTAAAAACAAGCCCATTTTAAATTAAATAAATGTTGGAAGCAGGCGGGACTCACTTGAATTTGAAAATATAATAAAAATGGTATGGGTCCCGCCTGCTTCCAACTTTTATTTAATTTAAAATGGGCTTGTTTTTAGCTTTTCAGTTTCTGGCGCCAACATTCGGCCAATTTTTTTTCAATTTTGCTATTCCCTGTGTCACTCTCACAATTAAGACCAATATAACAAGCCAAGCTAGCTAGTCTAGCTGAAATCGATCAAGCCGTTTAGGCTACAGAGCGTGCCAAAGAAATATACATACATACATACACTCGAAAAACATAACCCTCGTTCTGGCGCAGTCGGGTAAAAACTATGAGTTCGGTTCTCATAAATATTCAATTAAATACCACCATAACATATTACTGATGCTACCTACCTTCATACGCATTGCAAATGTCCGCGGCACACTACTAGTAATAAATCATCCCGCTAAAAATTATGGGGTTTCCTATGTGGTTTATGCTTTTGTTTTTAAGGGTAGTTATTAAATGTTGGTTTTGTATTTTTTTTTTGTAAAGTTATAGGCTCTTGAATTGTATGGTGTGTGGTTGGTTCTAAATGTACACTTGTTTCTTTTCGCGCGTGCTGAAGAAGTAGGTAAGGATTTGTTCACGTCTTGTAAATAGGACTATATTTCTTTGCATCTACTTCTAATAGCAGATTATAACATTGTTTGCTTATTAAACATGATAGTCATAAAAGAAAAAGCTTGCACGAACTAAGTTATAAGTACAACTAGCTGCGCCCCGCGGTTCCACCCGCATAAGGCTGCGTTTCCACCAGAGATGTGCGAAGATGCGTAGCGACGGATGTGTGTGAAACAAACCAATAACATCGCTTCATTTCCATAGCTTGAACTAAGTTAGCGTTGTTATTGGTTAGCTTAACACACATTCCTCGCTACGCATCCTCGCTCATCTCTGGTGGAAACGCAGCCTAAGTCTCGATCCCTTGGGAATAAAAAGTAGTCCTAATGGTAATGGTTCACCCATGTGCCAAATTTCATCTAAATCCGTTCAGCCGTTTTAGCATGAAAGCGTAACAAACAAGCACACAAAAAATCGAATCTTTTGTCTGTATAATATTGGTTTAGATAAGGATCAGATTAATAAAGCACGATCTCCTAAGCAACCCATCCTTTTAAGATGACAAGCACCGCATCATTTAAGTCTTATTGATCGCCAATGTTTCAATTAGCAATTTAGTAATAGAAAACGGACACTCAAAACCATCGTCCAAGTCATTTATTTCATCATGCCCCAAAAAACAAATATCACCCAAATAAATTGTATTTATTAAACAAAAAACCGACTCCCACGCACACACCGACACACATGCGTCCTTTAATCTTATAACCCATAAATTACTCGCCACGTCAATGCGTACACGGTTTTTTACTAAAACCTTCTTTTTTTGTTCTTTATTCGATCTCAAATATTTCAATAACTCGATAACTGCCTGCTACCAGTTAAGCCAACGTTATAGTTGGATCAAATCTTATCTTTTATCTCACAGTATCTTAAGGTGTTGGTCCAGGGGAGGTACCAAGCTACAGATATGCTGGGATATAGGGGCCGTCTCCACGAGCGAGAAAATCGCGGCGATATTATCGTCGTGCCAAGTATTTCTTTCTATACACACACTCTCTTAGAACGTGTCTCCACACGGCGATATTATCGCGGCGAAAATTTAATGGCACGGCGAGACTATCGCCGCGATTCTCTCGCTCGTGGAGATGGCCTCTTAAATAGACAGTTTCTTTGGATAAATATTTGAATTAATAAGGGGAAAAATCTTGAATTAGGTTTAAAGACATTTATTTCTCATCACATTTATGAATTTGTTGTGTAAATCGGACAGTACATAGGATAGCTATTGTTGCGAATATTTTATGAAATAATTACATGAATAACTAGCTTCCGCCCGCGACTTCGTCCGCGTGAAATTTCACCCTCCCCCCATTCACCCTCTTAGGGGTGGAATTTCTAAAAATCCTTTCTTAGCGGATGCCTACGTCATAACATCTACCTGCATGCCAAATTTCAGCCCGATCCCTCCAGTGGTTTGGGCTGTGCGTTGATAGATCACTATGTCATTCAGTCACCTTTGAGTTTTATATACATATTTATAAGATAAGAACAACGCATCATCATCATCATCTGCCTACACAGTCCACTGCTGAACATATGCCTCTCTTGGTGCACGCCAGTAACAGCCCGTTGTTATGTAATTTAGTTTTAATCGTAATTTTTCTAGTAGGAATCTAACCTACTGGAAATATACACGGTTTTAATTAAGTATTAGAAAAATGATGCCAATTCATTTTTAAATGACTTCTTACAGTAGAAACACGACTCAAGATTTTAACAAAGAACAATAAACAAAAGCTATCACATAAAATTATAATTAAGGTACAGACGCCAGCACATCAAGTTACTACAATCTGTCAAATTTCTTCAATAGATTTTCAACTTTATCGCTGCAACATAAGGTTCAAGGTTGATTGGGAAAATTTTACAGTTTTGGGTAGCTTCATGTGCTGGCATCTGTACTTACTTACATCCTGATTTAATATAAATTATCCATTATTTACAGAACATTCGTATACAATACATTGTTATCTCGTAGAATACAAAACACAAACAATAGCCCATTTCTCCACAAAGCATATCCGCCACTACACCCCAACCTAAACCTCTGTGCGTCGATCTTCGTGTGTGATCCAATATCGACGCATCACATTACTTTTATCGGCGCGTGCGCAACCCATCCGCCAGATAATGCTGCGATAAGAAGAGCTTGTTAAAATCTTTTGATCTGAAGCCTGCGTAGGAGTGTTTTTGGAAGATTGTTTCTCATTTGTTTAGAGTGTTGTGTTGAAATAAAAACGACGTGAAAATCTCAAAAAAGAAAGTCGTGGTCTTACAAATTATATTATTAGGTATTTCTATCCGACCTCAAAAAAGGAGGAGGTTCTCAATTCGACTGTATGTTTTTTTTTGTTATGGTTATTACGCGATAAGTATCTCCGGCAATTGTAAATCAATTTAAAAAATTCTTTGTTTTAATTGATTGGGTATATCGCAGGGGGTGGACCCTTAATTTTTTTTTTTACTTTGCTTGGGTAGTTTTTGACCTAATAATACGTATTTTAGCCACTTAGTTTATATTGAAAATGTTATATTAACTTCCTGTCACTGATATTTACATAGCAAGTGGTGTTATACGAATTTGTGTGGGGTAAGAACAACTTAAAAGTGAAAAATAAAAACTTTTTACAAAAATAATAATAAAATTAAATGTAATTTGAAAAGGATAAAATAATTTTAAAACACCCGACTTAAAGAATGTATGTAACGGGACTAAAACAGATAAATTCATACGGCAGTCGAGGGACCTCTTAGAATAGGTGTTCCACAGAACGGTCCCTCGACTTCTATATGAATTTATCTGTTTTTTTCTCGTATTTTTCCGTTGTAGGTACAATCCGATGTGGACCTAAATCTTAAACATTGAACTTTATTGAAATTTAATGTTATTTATAACTAACATCAAAATTGATTTGACATCTTACTCCACAAGCAGCACCGCTATTATATCCAGGTTTATTTAGATTTATGAGAACCTTAGCTATAAAACCTATACCTACCTAGTGTTTCTCTAACAATTTATAATTAGGTACCATTTCAATCTACTTCGATACAAGGACTTAAACTGTCTGATTACGTAATTGGGGACCAATGAAACGTTTCCCTTTTAAAAAGGAAAACATTTATTCATTTATATTTCCTTACACAACACAAACACATCATCTACAAATAAAATATAGCCACCAATTAAGATCAATCGTAAGATCTTTGTAGGAGTATCAAAAAGCGCTTCTTACTACGCTTACATACAATTTGATACTTATTTTGATTACTTAGATAAATCAGTAATCATTTTGATAAACGAAAATAGTTAGGAGATATGTAGGTAGACGTACGTTTTTACATCCTAATTGAAATGAGGTTTGATATGAATCTCGACCGAATCAGATTAGTTTTCACCCACGGATGCGCGACAAAGGGAAGGGATTTGTGCGAGGTCGTGTGGGTTTTTCATTAAATTGGAGATAGCTTGCTCAATAGTAAAAGTAATGTTATTTTTATAAAGGAATGTTTTTATTGACAAATGGTAAGACAAGCACGTCCTGAATAATTATTCAAGAAAATTAACATAAATGAAACGCATCTCGACAAAGTTAAACGGTTAGGTAATACGAGCATCATTGGTATGTAGTGGTTGCCGTTTTATAAAGTAAACACTATACACATTACACAAGTACATTGAAATATTGCATACCCTCATACTTAGTGTACACATGAGTGGCACGCGCCAACGGAAGAGGTTATTGCAGTCGTCGACACTCGGCAGGGGCGACTGCAGCCATCGACGCGTCGACGGCTGCATCCGACAAGTGCCGACATTACTGCAGTTGCTTGTTCCGTTGGCGCGTGCCGCTTGTGTTTATGAGCACTTAACCTCCAAGCTATTTACTTATTATGATTATCTACAATACCCTGGAGTTTCCGATTAAAATAAGAAAACCACTGTTCCTAGTCATAAATAGATCAGCATTTTTCAAAAAACATTGTTTTTTTTCTTTCCCAAACAATCCCGCTCAACAGTGCTTGTAAAAAACACATAATAAACGCACATTTATACAAGAAACTTTCATTCAAACACCCGATTTTAAAGCTAAACCCACTATATTAAAGTAGAAACTAAAGCAACACATAAAACGGCGCTAGGGTCTAAACAATAAGCCCCTCTTTATTGTAGTGGGTAAAAGACACTCGGAAGCGAGGGAGCCGCAATGCGTCATAATTCGACTCCGGTGACTAACTGGAACTGCCTAGTTTTAAGCGGGATAAGTTTGGAATTATTGGATGAAAATTATTGGAAATAGTTGTGAGAAGTTGTTTTATATTATATTATTATAGATTGGTATATTATGCAGCTTTAAACAGGCTAACGATTTAGTCACCTACATTCATCTAGGTAATTCTACCCGTCTAGTGAACGTAAGCTTTTCTAACAGCTGTGCTGCTGGGGAGTTTATTGCGCCTCTTCATTTTCCAGCTAAAGCACTAGGAAATGATGAAGGGCGGGCGTTTTGGGGGACTGTCTTATGTAACTTTGACGTTCGAATAATCGCTCATCCAATAGAACAATGACGTAATTGCGTTCTAGCTATTTATCAGGAGAACGTTTTAAAAGTTTGAAATTGAAAATATGATATATTTCCAATGATTATGATAAAATCTTTTAATATTTTATGTATGTTACTTTACTAACAATAATAATAATTTGTAATAACTTCATGAGAAAACTCAAGAAAACTGATAAAAAATTCCAAATAAAACAATCCGGACGTACACTTATGCCATTTTATAAATGAAAATTACGTCGTTGTTCTATTGGATGAGCGATATGGGCAATCTACCGGGTTTAAACCCGGTTCTTTTGATAAACTCCCGATAAATGGTGTTTACGGGTGTTTATCAAAGCACCGGATTTAAACCCGAGTGGATTAGTGCTGATTTTTGACCTAATTTGAATAAATTAACAATAATAATTTATTCACATAAAAATACACAAGACCTATGAAGTCCCTGACTCCTGAGCTAGGATCAAAGACCTGTTTTACAGGAGGCAGTGTCTTCTCCCGTTATTAATGTCACAAAAGCAAAATGAAAGACTAGATTTGGATTTTTGAACAATATTTCCTACGAAATCCATATCCGATTCGCAAATGCGTTGAAGACTCATAGATGCTTCGATATGTTGACCATTTTCTATTGTATTAAGTACCTACCTATTAAAGGCTCCTTCAAACAGGCGCGACACGTGATAAAATCGCGCGCGACACAAAGGCACCGCAAGTCGCGCAACGAGCGGTGCCTTTGTATCGCGCGCAATTATATCGCGTGTCGCGTGTGTTTGTAATTTGAAAACATTTTAAATGCCAATTATTTTTAAAAGAGTAACCGTGACGTTTCTTGCCGGCTCTTCTCCATAGAAAACGACCAATTGGAACTGTGTGTGTGTGTGCAAACTGTGTTTAGGTATGTGAAATAACATATTTTGATTTTGAATATCAGGTCTCAAGGAGATGTCAGCACTAACTGACGGGGTCCATTATGAACCTTACATACTCCTTTTGCTTCGACTGGTCATACATCTGGTTATATACGCCCGCCGGTTGCGAGTACTCCACACCTGACCTTTCTGAAGAAAATCCCCAATGAGTTCACTATTTATTTGAGAAGAAATTGATTCTTCAACGCAGGAAATAATATAGAAATACAGCAACAGCTCTCTTGATAGAAACTCTTAGAATTTGTAAGATGAAGTGGCTGGAAAAGCCGATAAAAACAGTTTCTGCCATTTTATTCCCTCTTAAAAGCGAAAAAGACGCATCCAGTGCCGCATTTACCGCATTAAGACAAAGCGTGGGTCCCCTCCAAGACTAGAGCAGCTAGACCAAACACAAGTCTAGGTCTTAAGTACTAAAGCTGTTTCTAGGTAATTACTTTCGCGACGGGACGCAGGGATCAAGTGACATTAAATTAATTTCAAATGGAGCGTGATAGTATTTTGGTAGAGTGGTTTCTTATTAGTTTTACTGGTAATTGCCCAATTTTGGTCTTTGTGTAATTGGGGAATGTTTCGATGTGTAGTTTCCACGTGATTATTGTCAAACTTAGGTAGGTACTTGTCTTGCCGTCAATGGCTTCCTCAACCCTTATGTAAGTACCTATTTCGGATTCTCCTCATCGACCAAAATGGATGTTGTATGTGTCGCTTAGTACATTTCGTAAAAATTGGTACAGTTTTAATATTTTTGTCTAACATTATTATCATCGGTAGGTGCCTTGATGATTTTACTGATACTCAATAGTCAATATCGTCACTGGAAAAGAGAAAATGCTAAAGCGCCATTTGGGCCAAAATGAGTTACATAGTAAATATATCGTTGGATTCACAACAACAAAAAACAATCTGAGCCAATTTTAATTGGCTCAGATTGTCTTGAAACCTAAACAGATCGACGCAGAAAAAAAATCTAATCCAACGATATTATTATATTTTATAACTCATTTTGGCCCAAATGGCGCTTTAAGGCTCCTGCAAACAGGCGCGACACGCGATAAAATCTCGCGCACCACAAAAGCACCGGAAGTCGCGCAACGAGCGGAGCGGTGCCTTTGTGGCGCGCGCGATTATATCGCGTGTCGCGCCTGTTTGTAGGAACCTTTAGCATTTTCTCCTTTCCAGTGACGATATATTTATTACAATCCACAATGTGAACTTCGGTGGTAGGTTTACAAAGATCATGATCATGGTAGACCCTGTCGGGCACAATAAAGTAGGAGAAGAGGAGAGGGCTATAATTTGAAAAATTTATTTGTTAATTATTTCATTCTAACCATCAATTATTGTCAGCTAAAAGACGTCCTCTGCTGGACATATGCCTCTTTACGCATCGTCTATTATTTAAGAAATTATTATAAAAAAACATGTAATTAATTAAATATAGTTAATTTAAATATTCAATAGCATTTGGACAATAGAAACTGTTATAGTTTATTTATTAATGTATGAAATGTTCGTACCTACTTTTTAATTATTTCCGGTAATTTATTATAATTATTCATAACAATAAGTAACTAACTTACTAGATACCTACACTTGCCCTATTGTCAAGGACATATTAATTGTAAAACTATGCATTTTAAAGAACATTAGGTAGGTATTGTTGTTTATTTTATCTTGTTTAGTATCATTGCCTCGTTGGTTTAGTGCACGCAAGCGCTATTGCTGAACATGACGTCCAGGGTTCGATTCCTAGGTTGGTCAGAGTTTTATTGGGTTTTTTTATATGGAATTTCACAGTAGCAGCCCGGTAGATTTGCGCCCCGTTGATGGCAATAGGCTTGCTCCCTATTACATGGGTCATCTGGGTGTACTATAGGTACACCTGTGCCTAACTCTTCGAGACAACAAGGTGTGATGTTATGAAGTACCTATCACTTAAGTGAAAGTTCCTAAGAATTGGAGCAGTCAAGATCGATGAAGTTCTTCTTGGTTAATCAGCAATGACTTCAACGTATGTTGAACTGATTCTAATTATGACTCAAGTCATAATAAAAGTTAATTATTGATTTAAAAACAATTACCCCACATAATTTTATTCATACTTTAGAAAGTTCAATAAACATTCACTGCTCTTATAGAACTAATAAGCTGATTATATTGAAGATTTCACTTTGATCTAATATTGAGGTTATAGTTGTAAATGCAGGCATTTTCGTGGGATAGTATTAGGTGGGCACGTGTTTAGGCAAAATTATTTAAATCTTCATCAAGATGTAAGTTAACATCTCATAATTAAATACTATTAACGTTTATAACTGAACAGACAGCTGTGCTGCTGGAGAGTTTGTTGCGCCACTTCTTTTTCCCAGTGAAAGCACTAGGAAGTGGTGAAGGGTGTTTTGGGGGACTGTCTTATGTAATTTTGACGTTTGTAAAGTGCTGATTCTCAGCCTAGTTTGAATAATTGACTTGTGATTTAGATATAAACGAAGGTAAACAAAACTATGTTTTTCTTATCGCACTGATATTATAAAGGCGAAAGTTTGTGAGTGTGGGGGGGGGTGTGGGTGTGGCGTGCGTGTGTGTGTGTTTATATGTTTGTTACTTCTTCACGCTCAAACGGCTGGGCCAATTTGGATAAAATATTGTATGGAAGTAGCTGACATCCTGGATTAACATATAGGCTACTTTTTATCCCGATATTCCCACGGGATCGACATTTACGCGGGTGAAACCGCGGGGCGCAGCTAGTCAATAATATAACAAAATAGGTTTCTGCTCGCAATCCCATAAGTACGTGCTATCAACGCGTAAGTAATCATGCCCTTGGCTCGACGTAAAGGGACTCGACATAAAGGGAACCATTCCTCAAAATATACCAGCAGTCACACATTGATTTGTGAACAAAAATAAAATTATGAGTCCGACCGACTATAAACGCTTTCAAACTAATTGGTTTGTCAAAAGATTACCTACAGCGATAGTATCGCTGAAGGTAAAGGTTACAAACGTAAGTGCAGAAGGCTTACACAATGTCTATCAAACTGTTGAAACACGCCTGTATACCCCGAAGGATTAGGCACCGGTGAACAGCGGTGTTCACCCACATTTCACCAGTTACGTTTAAGTACCATGTATTAAGAATCTCGCTGAGCAGTCGCCCTTGCGACGACGAGACCAACGGGGCGGTTGCAGTTTTCTGCTGACTGTGGGGTCCTGGGTTCGATTCCCCGGGTCGGGCAACGTATTATTGTGTTTTTCCATAAGGATTTTCTTAGTAATAGCCCTGAGTTTGGAAGTTGGCGATGTGATACCTCCGTGCCTCGGAAAGCACGTTAAGCCTTTGGTCTACGAATGACAGCCAAAAATCAGTGTAGGTACCTAAGAAAAGTATGTTGTTTGTTGTGGGTCTACTCCATCTTCAGGTTTAGTGTTGTAAGTGACGGTTTTATTGCAAGAACGTTATAAATAGCAATAAAATTACTCGCTCAATGGCGCCACGATGTTTGGATTGATTTATTACACCCTTTAATGAGTAGTTTGACGTAAGCCGTTTTAAATGAGATCTCTATCTTTATTAGTGAAGTTTGGCGTTTTACGTAAAGTACCTTGATTGACGCATAAGGGCCTTTAAAATGTCGACAGTGCCTATTTACAAGTAAGAGGATGGACAAATTATGTCGTACAGATCAACATATTGCTAAATCAATAATATTACTATATATAAAATTTCATCTAGGTATATCTCTTTCTTTCAGTTATTTTTGATAAGTCATTCGAAGGACTATGTTTTAAACAGGTGAGGTTGTATGACAGAAAGAAAGAAAATGGAAAAAAAACAGTGGCAATCGGATATACATTAAAACCGTGCATCACGAGGACAGTTGAACACATCCGAAGCGATGTCGGTTACGGTAACAGTGGCGCGAGTCCAATAGTTTTTTCCCATTTAAAAAATGCATTTTTTGAGATGGGAAAAAACTATTGGACTCGCCTAAAGAAGTTTTCACTTCAATAAAAATGTATGTATGAAATATTGATGATGAATCTAACACGGCAAAACGAAAACGTGGATCTTGATTTTGATCCACGCGTCAAATGGTTGAGCTGGATGGTGCTCCATCCAGCTTAACCATTTTGTATGGAACCGAATGACATAACACACGCGCCACCATCAGTGAGACATTTAAGTGAGCATGACACATTCTCAACTGCCATGCTCTTTCAAGTCAACATCAACCAACCAATAACACCATAATTTCGTAGACCCCCAATACTCATAACCAAACATAAGGATAGTTCCTCTATCCCCTTGTAAATAAAAAACGCGCTAACAATAAACTCTCGAAGTTTTCGGTAATATTGCATCGGGTGCGTATTTTTAGTGACAAGGTCGCTGGGACCTTCCGTTCAAACAAGTTTATTATGTAGATAGTCTGGAACTGCGTTAGGTATTCTTAATAGCTCCTCGAGTATGTTATTGTTTCAAAATTTTATCTGAATATTTTGTAGAATTTTACTGTCTAGTTTAGTAATTTTGCTGGATGAAATAATTTAATTTTATATTTATCTAAAACTTACTTTTAGCTCTTAAAATTGGGAAAGAATGCGTCATGAGGAAACCGACATGTCCTAGAACAAAAAAAAATGGAACTCATGTAAAATCCACCACCAACCTCCACTGGACCCCCGTGGTGTATTATGCCCTGCTCTGTCTCACAGAGAGGAGACTTGTATTCTGGCAGAGGAAACGTTATAGGCTGATTATATTTTTGTTTATACTTTATCTAGGCATATAAATGTCTAAATAATAACAGCCGCACAGGTCGATCGATCAGATTAAGCTACGCTTGTCGCGGTTGGTCTGTGGATGGGTGACCGTCTTTACATACCGTGACCACACCGTGCCTCGGAAAGCACGTTAAGCCGTTGGTCCCGGCTGTCATTCGTAGATCTTTGACAGTCGTTACGGGTAGTCAGAAGCCCGAAAGTCTGACAACCAGTCTTACCAAGGGGTATCGTATTACCCAGTAACTGTGGAATTGTGGAGGTCAGATAGGCAGTCGCTCCATGTAAAATACTGGTATTCAGCTGCATTCGGTTAGACTGGAAGCCGACCCCAACATAGTTGGGAAAGGGCTAGGCAGATGACGACTTTATCCAGGCACTTAGCTACACCAAAAACCAGTCTCAGTGAAATCATTTCACACAAACAAACTCATTTTTATTTAAAATCATAGTAAGATCACTTTGCACCGAGTTTTTCGTTCGACGAAAAATTGTTTGATTAAAATGTAAACTTTAACGTGCAGTATGAGAAACTGCTAAAATTAATATTAATCCATGTATTACGTAACAGATTATTTATTAAATATCGATAATGCCGAGACGCTCTCTGGCCCTGGGCCCTTCTTATATAGTATCGAGTGCCTTGATACACATACCACGCTCATCTCTAATCTTTAAATTGTTTTATAACTAGAACCAATTAACAAATTATTTTAAAGATCAAAGGTCAGTATAACCTTTGATGTTTACTTTATGAATATTCAACGATTGAAGTAATTTGGGGTTATTTGGTACCTTCATGATTCTCGGTCACGGTGAGCTGGGGACGGATGGTACTTCGATCTTTCATAGACCAAATAAATTGGGACATTTTGACACGTCCGTGAATCTCGGTTGGTTATTTATGGTCATTTGGTACTTACACTGGTTTCTCTTATACAACCCACAACATCGTAAATAAAGTTATTATTTTATAGTGGTTGTTAGTCAAGGGATGATGTTTTATTATAGACGTGATAGCCAAAGATACGGTCCTGTTTACGAGTATGTACATTTTGTATGCGCAGTAAAATTACATGTTTATTAATATGAACGTATGTAATGTAAATGTTTAACGAAATATTATGGGCTTTTGCTTTTCATAACCTGATACGTGAATACATAGATTATAGGACGGATAAGAATTATGGATGATGTAAGAATCAAAAAAGGATTTCAGTGAATCCATGCATTTTTACACAATTAATAGTACACTTCTCACCAAAGAATTATCGTAATATTTTTTTAATAAAAAAAATAATACGACGAATAAGACGAACGAGTGACGAGTGAGTGAGTGAGTGTTTGACGAATAAGTGATCAATTAATCGTTAGTCATACCTGGGTGGCCTTGAACTAAACCTTCACTTCGCTCTTTTAGGTTTGTATACAATTTAAGTGATTCAATAAATAAGGTACTTACACACTTATTTCTACCTGACGGGTTTTCCGCTTACTCAGTATCGAATATTTGCCAAAAAGTGAATAAAATAGCATTCTGTAATTGCAAACATAGTGCTTCGTTCACAAATACACACGTTTGACGGCACGGTTGGCGTAGTGGTTAAGCCATTGACTACTGCGCTGCGTGTCGCGGGTTCGATTCCCGCACGGAACAAATATTTGTATGACCTACAAGTAATTGTTCCGGGTCTGGCTGTTTGTGTATGTGAGTTTAAATGTTTGTAAACGCACCCACAATACAGGAGAAATTCCAAGTGTGGGGCAACGTTTTAAAAAAAAAAATAGGTAAGTGATCAAATAATCCGGATATTATGTATGACAAAACGTAATACCTGGGTTGTCTTTAAATAAACAAAAACTTCATTTGGCGCTTTTCTGTTTCTAAACAAGCGATAAATATTAAATCAGGTAATTCTACACTCGAGGGGCTCGTGGCTAAGTAATAACAGCCGCACGGGTCGATCGATCAGGTTAAACTTCACTTGCCGCGGCCGGTCTGTAGATGGGTGACCTTATTTACACCGTGCCTCGGAAAACACGTTAATCAGTTGGCCCCGGCTGTCATTCTACGATCTCTGACAGTCTTTACGGGTCGTCAGAAGCCCGAAAGTGTGACAACCAATCTTTCCAAGGGGTATCGTATTACGCAGCAAGTACGGCAGTCGCTTCATGTAAAATACTAGTATTCAGCTGCATCCGGTTAGATTAGAAGCTGACTCTAACATAGTTAAAAAAAACTACGCAGATGATGAGGTAATTCTACACTTATTTCTAGCTGACGTTTTCAAATTTATGAAGTAAAGTACTCCAGATTTTCCTCCCTTTACAAACAAAACGGCCCACTATAGGTACAGCATGATACAAAAATATTGAGTGACCTTTCGACCTCAGTAGAATGGTTCCCTCGGCCTTGTGTGGGCATTTATGTTTATTGATGCGTCAAACGGCCCCCGTCTCGTTATTTATTTGAATGGATTTCATAAATAAGTAACAACATTTCCATGATCTACAAGAGAAATTTCTTTGATATTTTTCTTGTTTTGATTTTTGAAGTTAGTTGTCTGTAAGCTGAGATTGTTTTGAGAGGTTTTGGAGACGATTGAGTTTTCTTGAAATTTATATTTTTTGTCTGTTTAGATACTTTTTGCTTTTTAATGTAAATAATGACACAGATTGTGCTTCCTTACCCAAACCGTTCGTTCCACCCGCTGAAGACCACCTGGACATGAGTTACCTTGGGTAACCGGGAAGTCTTTAAACAGACTCCGGAGTCAGGTTGGCCGAAGGAAGGAAAACCTGTTCAGGTGGAGATTTATAGACGACTCCGCCTTGGAGTGTAAATGTGGTGCTGCTCTACAAACGATGGGACACTTAATATCGTGTCCTACGTGTCAGCTGCACGATACAGGAACGGGTGGACGCTGGTGATGGCGCCAAACAAGTAGCCGTATTCTGGGAAAAGTCCATTTAGATTGATATCTACACGCTAAGAGGAAGAATGTAAATTATTTTTGTGTCTTACCTGTTATGTAATAGGTATTTATAATGAGCTTTGAGTGCTTAATAACGCGGGAAAAGTCGAAACACGAAGCATGAACATATTGAACATGAGCAAAGCCATAAAAAGTAATTAAATAAGATAAATTATTAACTGTACTAAAAATGATAGTCCTGTTTTTCATCCCGTCCATCTACTTATTTCTTTAACAACATCTGAGGATCTTACTAGATGCAAACACAGCCATGACGGCACAGTATTTAAAAATAATCATCACACTAATCACACTAATATTATAAAGCCGAAAGTTTGTGAGTGTGGGGGTGTGTTTGTGTGTGTGTTTATATGTTTGTTACTTCTTCACGCTCAAATGGCTGGACCAATTTTGATAAAAATTTGTACGGAGGTAGCTCATAGCCCGGATTAACATATATGCTTTTTATCCCGATATTCCCACGGGATCGACTCTTACGCGGGTGAAACCGCGGGGCGCAGCTAGTAATTACATAAAGTTACAAAATAGATAATTACGAAAGGCTAGGCAAAATCACAAGTCTACAAAATACTTTTATAAAAATACCCAGCCAAATACCACTATCAAAACCGGGTACAATACAAACCTCATCCATCGTACCCGACTTCCTCCACTGACACAATTCTTGAACATAAAAACCCGGTACACGACAATTTTCCGTGACGTTGAGGCATTGAAACGAAGTCATTTTGCTTGCATTTAATAAAAATAACACTTTTTTTTGAAGCGGGCTCAAAGTGAAGGGTTCTCGCTGAAGTAATCGAGTGTCATTACTCGACTATGAATAAATTACACAAGTTCCAGACCCGCTTTGGGTGCTGGTGTAAATTTTGAGCGAAGGAGATTTTGTTTTGTATTTTTTACCTTATTTCATTTTTGTAAATTGAGTTCGTGTTTTAATTTTAAGAGCTCTTTGGTGGGTACTGTGTTTTTTGATTTGACTCTTTTGGTGTACGAAAATCCACTGCCCATCACGGTCTGGTAAAAAGTTGGTGATTATATCGTAGTCAAAAATATTTTTTGTAAGATCTATCGTGAATTGATGGTGGAAAGGTACTATGTTGAAAAGGACGGTACAGACGCCAGCACATCAAGCTTCTACAATCTGTCAAATTTCTTAAATAGATTTTCAACTTTATCGCTGAAGCATAAGGTTCAATGTTGATTGGGAAAATTTTACAGTTTCGGGTAGCTTGATGTGCTGGCGGCATCTGTACAATAAATATATTGGTAGACAAGCTACGTATACTTAAAGAATACTAATAACATAATACCACAATGGATCGTCGTGTCAAGCTAAGATCATTATACTGCCGCACTTAGCACTTTTATCCTGTGTGCCAATCCTAATTTATGAAGAAGGTGACATAAACGCCTTCTAAATTATATTATAGCCAAAAACACATTAACACCACCCATCGCGCCGTATTCCCATCAAACCAACCACAAGTTGTATCGTACGGAGCGAGTGAAATTCGTTATTACATCACATTTGAACTCGGCCCGCGTTAAAATTGCCAAAGCCCGCCGGCAAATTCACCCAGTAAGACTTTTGGCTTAAAAATATTATTAAAGGGTTAATGTTAAGGGTTATTCATAACACTTTAGCGTTACAACGGTTTACAAAAAAGGTTTTCCGCTGGTATGGAGTTTTTGGGCAGGATTTCGAAGACATAAAGGTTCGTTCGTGGCTTGAATCGCAATGTTCCAAGACGGATGTTAATCAAAGTGTGTCGTGACAGTTTATGTACCGGCAGCCTAAGCATTGTTAAGGGTTTATTGGTACTTTTTAGTGTAAGGTGAAAGGGAGGACTGTAACTGTTAAGGTGTTTTTCGTTTTGTGAACGTCGCGTGTTGATTTGTTGGAGAGAACGAGGGTAGTTTGTTTCGCGCAAATTCTTTCGTGTAAATCAACTTTATGGCCGGTGAAGGGTGAAACTAAACTTGTTACGGTGAGTGGTGAACTGTTGGTAATCGTCTTGAGAATAAAGGTGGTGGATAAAAACAAGGGTACTTGGCGATGAGGTTGCAATACCTACTATAATCACCAATCTGCTTAGGCTTAGCCTATTTTCTAACCTGAAACCATGCCCGAGGTTTTTTAAGGGATTAGCAGAAATGTATTTACATACCTACACAAAAATAGAATAGAATAGAATACTCTTTATTATGTACAGTCACGAGCAAAAGTATGTATACATTTGGCTTTATTCAAAGGCGATTTTCTCCTTTATTTTTGAATGAAATTTTATACTATTAGGAACATAGTATATTTTCTAACCAATAGGTTTATGTAAAGTGTCGTATTTCAACGTTGCATTCGTTATTTCGTGAAAAAATCGCAATTGAAAGTTGCCAAGTGTTGACATATTAGTGCTCGTGACTGTACACCATATAAATTACCGACATAATAATAGAAACAATTACAAAGGGTGACACAATGGGCGGTCTTATAGCTAAAAGCGATCTTTTAAAATATTTATCAGTTACCAAATAGATTAATAGTAACAAGTTACTGGTGAAAGCTAAAAAGGCTCGCGAGGTGCTCGACATGTGGGATGTAGATACAGAAGTCATTGTGCCGATAGTCGTGACGGCCAGTGGCATAATAGTCGCTGGTTTGAAGTATTGGTCCAGAAAGCGGTACTTCTGTACACGGCGCGTATCCTAAGGAGGTGTTCTCTCAAGAGCCCTGACCCCCGGTAGCTTGGACCCTATTCCCGAAACCGATGGGCTACTATTTTTTATATTATTAAATGTTTTTATAGCACTGTGTGACCTAAACCCACACTTAAGTCACATAACAAAAACGCTGTGTAATGTACTATCTTATTATGTTTTTATAAGAATATTTTCTGTGCCTCGGAAAGCACGTTAAGGCGTTGCGTTGGTCCCGGCTGTCATTCGTGGATCTTTGACAGTCGTTACAGGTCAGAAGCCCGAAAGTCTGACAACCAGCCTTACCAAGGGGTATCGTATTACCCAATAACTGGGGTGTGGAGGTCTGATAGGCAGTCGCTCCGTGTAAATTACTGGTATTCAGCTGCATCCGGTTAGACTGGAAGCCGACCCTAACATAGTTGGGAAAAGGCTAGGCAGATGATGATTTTATAAGAATATTTAAAAAATTTAAAGATAATGTATATAAATGCAATAACAATACCAAAATATAATAATAACAAAGGGTGAACCTATTGAAAATAACAATTGCAAAATCTAAAATAAAGAAAAACTGCAAAGTAGGTACTTTCTTTTACTTTTTCGAGAAATCTAAAAGTCTCTTAGCTTTCTCTTTTTTAAATATAGCTAAAAGTTGTAATGAGCTGTTTTCGAACACTCTAGTTCTCTCATAGTCTCGGCAATTCTAGACGTTCGAGCAGTTTTATGTGTTAAAAAGTACCAAGTTTCCCTATTTAGTGATTGTATTGCGATTTGCTATTTCTTTCTAAAGAGAATTTAGGTGAAGACAAAATAACGTAAAATCACGCTTATTTACCCTAAAAGGTTATACAGAGGTGATAAATGATTTTATTTCTGTAAGTAAAGTAGGTTTGTACACGTCAATCATGTTTTAAAAACTAGACGAGGTCAGCGTTTCATGTCTGACTACTCTGAGAAGAAAGACTGAAACAAACTCAGTGGAGACCATGTAGATTGGTGTCTGAAGTGGTCTTTGGAGGAAACAACTACACCAGTTGAGTGGACCTATCCGGTCAATGCACGTATTTGTCATTTTGGTAAACATTATAGAACTTTGGTGTTGCCGCCCCTTTTTTTTTTTTTGCGGATTGGAAATCATCAAATGACCCCTCCCGCTCTGGGTGGAGCGGAAGGGAGTGTCAGACTCTTACTGACTAAAACCCACCCGTGTTCCTTCCTTAGCCCTTTATGTTCCGGGCCAGCGGTAACCCTTTCGGACAATCCCGCTGACCCGGCAGGCTTCGGCCCTATGGGGCCCCTCCTCGATGCTGACATCTCTTTGAGGCGCGCGTGGAACACGTACGCGCCGTCCGGCACGGGCCTGGTCCTGATCGGACGGTGAGCTACCCATTACTCTCCGCCCGCAGGCCCGCGCCTACGGTGGCCGGGAGTCGTCGCGCGGCTCCCGACGCCCGGAGCGTCTCCCGCGGCGGCTGGGACGGGAGGCTCTCTCCCTGAGCCGTCCCGCCACCTCCTTCGCTAGCATGACTGCTTCGCAGAAGGAGGTGACTGCCTCCCACTCCCTCTCGCCCCGGACCATGGCTTGCACCAGGGCCGGGCGCGAGAGGTCGCCGCCGCTGCCGATCGCCTCTACGAGGGCACGGCGGTGCTCCGCCCAAGCGGGGCAGACCTCCACCGTGTGCTCCACCGTGTCCTCTGGGCGATCCTGGCAATGGTGACACCCGGGCGTTTCCTCCCGCCTGATGATGTGCAGGAACCTCCCGAAGCTTCCGTGTCCGGTGAGGACCTGCGTCAGGCGGTAGGTGAGGGCGCCGTGGCGCCTCTCTAGCCACTCCTCAAAGAGGGGTCTTATCGCCGCTATCGCGGCGTGCCCTGCGCTGGGTTGCGACAGTCGTCCCTTCCATGTCGCCATGAGATCGCGCCGGAGCTCAGTCCGCTCCGCAGCGATTTGCCGCGGAAGCGGAACTTCTCCCCGGCGTAGTGCCTCCGCGCGCCACTCGTATACGCGCGCGAGGACTATCGCCTCCAGATCCCATGGCGGCAGTCCGGCAATGAGGCTTGCCGCCTCGCCAGAGATCGTGCGGTAGCCCCGGATAAGCCTTATGGCTACCTTGTGGATGGTTGGAAAGCAGAACGTGAAGGAAATGTTTGCTCCGTTGGTGTAATTGCTGTATGACGTTCCAGTAGGAGGATACATAAATAAATAGTAAACCCAAATTTCTCCAATAATGTTAAAGTCCCATTTATTTTCAAGTCTATTGCCACTGTAGCGGTATCTACAACGCCACATGCGAACAACGCGTCGTACTACGTCACGCAAATCCTGCATCGCGCAAGCAGAGTTTACCGCGCAACTAGCATAGATACAACGGCCCGACATGAATCATCGGGCAGTTACACCCTGTTCCTCATACCTCTATACCACTAACCGGCATAAATCCAGATGGAGAGAATACACAAAATAATACAATTTAGTATTGAAACCGATAGTAATTTTACTAAAATTACATCTGATTTAAAGCTAGATAGGACCACTTATCGCCAGGTGTTCCCGCCATCTGATATATTGGACCGTTTAAGATAAACTTTATGACTGCGATTGTTAGGTTATTTACGCTCGATTAAGATATTTTGACTTGATAATTTAATGGCGCTTGTTTTAGATGATTTATGCAATAGGTTACTGACTCCTGGCCTATGACTTTTGTATTATTTCCTGTTCGTTTATGTAGAGATTAATACTTAAAAGACAGATAAAAGTTAAAAGTTGATTACATATGATATGATGTGCCAAAAAAATATCAGTTTAATACGGGCTGGCTTTGGCCAAAGAATTAGCATTGCCAATCAACGTGGCAATGTTGCCAGTCTTCTGGGCACGTTTCCGGATGACAGCAATGCGGACGAGTTCTTCGACACCTACGTGACCAAAAACAAAAGAACTTTTGTATTGTACTTGTAATTAATTGACTATATTTTGTTTGTTAGTCATTTAATTTTTTTTGTAACCTGTTCTAAATTGTTAGTTACCTATTGTAAACAAAACTGACTTAATATCCTGTCACAAAAGTCACTGATAAAAAGACGGTTAATTTGATTGAAACTATATTTTAGATGGAGGGCTCGCCTAGTAGGTACGTACATACATGGGGCTTGAACATAACTGACAAAACATGGCTGTACTATAGGTACACCTGACGTGATATTATTCTTTAGATACTACATATAATACCATAATCATCATCATTTCAGCCGAAAGACGTCCACTGCTGGACATAGGTCTCCTCCAAGCACCTCCACTTCGACCGGTTCTGTGCTTCTCGCATCCAACAGGTTCCTGCGGCCTTCACAAGGTCGTCGGTCCACCTTGTGGGAGGCCTTCCAACGCTATGTCTTCTGGTATGTGGTCGCCACTCCAGAACCTTTCGGCCCCATCGGCCATCTGTTCTGCGAGCAATGTGCCCTGCCCACTGCCACTTAAGTTTGGCAATTCTTCGGGCTATGGCGGTTATCTTGGTTCTTCTGCGGACGTATCTCAAGACGAAAGTCTTTGGACCAGTGCGTGTTGCCAGTGATGACTTATGGCACTGAAACGTGGTCGCTCACAATGGGCCTTATAAGAAGGTTAAAAGTTACCCAAAGGGCAATGAAGAGGGCTATGCTTGGAGTTTCCCTGCGTGATCGAATCAGGAATGATATAATACCACGATTCAACTAATTACTTTAAAAGTATAAAAGCCTTGTCCAGTTTTTCATCTGTACTAAATGTGCAGCCTCAATCTTTCCAACCAATAGCTATTCCTTATCTTAGGTGAAGCACAAAATAATTCATATTTTTATCGACATAGCACAGAGAGTATGAAAAATATTGGTTACTAAAATTTGGATAGGGCACGGAGTCTGATAATAAATTCAGCTTGAAAATACTGGAAGAGATCTAGGTAGACTAGGTCTTTTAATAATATAGCTGAAAAAGATTTTTGGATGACTGTGATGTAACATGAGCAGTGGTGGCCACGTGGTGACGGCCGCGACTTGCAAGTTGTAGGTCGTAGGTTCGAACCCAGGCGCCCGCTTTACTTTGTGTAAATTATATCATCATCACTGCTCTCAGAACGGTGAAGGAAAACATCGTGAGGAAACCGGCATGTCCTAGAATCAAACATTCGAAGACATGTGACATCTACCAACCGGCACTGGGCCCGCGTAGTGGATTACGGCCCAATCCCTCTTACAGAGAGGAGGCCCATGTCCCAGCTGTGGGAACATGCTGATTATGACGTAGCATGAAAAGTAATTCTCTATCAGAATACAAAATAGGTAGCTAGATGCATTAAAATCAATTCAAACTTTTTTTTTTCATAGATATTAACAACGATTATTATAGTGGTTATTAGTTTTCCGACTATTTAATATCCAAAACTGCCCTGAACTTAATTTGACCTGAAAAACGAATAATATATTTGGTTCACTACGATAGAGCAACGATATGAAAATTGTGTTTTCTTTTTTCATTGATAGATTAAAAATGAAAAGTATTTTCAACTCAAAGCTGTCAGTGGTAGCAAGTATTACGAATTAAAAGAACCCCAAGAAAAGCAATTCCTAATAAATTCATAACCCTTTCCGAATAAAAGAGAATATCTTCATAAAAGATGTAAAAAGATAACAGTACAATTCAAAGACATTCTTTACCCTTAATTAGGCTTAAGATAATTTGATGAAAACAACCGCGAAGAATGCTTATAAAACGCGAAAAAAAATTGTGGAGTTTATTTCTGTATTTTTTAATGTTCCAATGGGATGAAAGGGGCTGTCTCGACAAGGAAATTGGAGGAGCGCCGCACTTGAGTTGAATAGTGTGGCCAGATGTTTGATGTTTCTTGAGAATTCCCATTCTTGACTTTGTAGAAGTTATTGTTTTGAAAATACTTTATTTCATAAACATTAAAATGCTTATATAGAGTGGCGAATAGGTTATCGCATTAAATACTACTGCGGTTATTACAAGTTGTAATCAGTAAGTATATTAAAATAAACAATTTTACTAAAACAGAAAACTGAATTTTCAAACAAAATAAATTACGTAAAAATTGGCTCGAAATAAACCACCCTTGATAATAAGGCACTTGACATGCGCGGGGCGAGTTAGTATCAACAATTCAACACAAACTTTATGCTATTCTTACCAAATAATCACAAACTATGTTTGATGTTGATACTAAAACCAAAAAAAAAGGTCCCACAGCTAGAATGTTAAGAATTGTTATTAATATAATATTTACGTTTATAATACGTAATGTAGAATCATAAATAATCAACCTTTTGTAATGAAATAGTCAGTTTTCTTGCTAATACTTTTTAATCGCACAACTGTACTTGTTCACAATCCAACAACGACTGGCTTTGCACTACATTTTACCATTTAAAACGACATTTGCCCCACCCAGAAATAACGAATATCATAACTGTTATTTCTAAGTGTTGCCCAAGTGGAATAATACATTTAGTTACCATAGTGGAAATACATTTTAAAAGTTTGTTGATAGTGTTGCCACAGTGGATATTATAATGTGGTATTAAAATAACGTATGTTTTTTAAATTAAATCGATGAAATCACGACACTCGGCCATCCGACGGCGTGCTAACTCCGGAGCACGCGCTAATCACGACCACTGAGGCAATACATCAAATAGCAACAATAAATAACTATACAAAAAGACAATAATCTAATCAAGATACTATAACATTATGCAACATGTAACATAATCAACGCAAGACCTCATACACCCCAATTAGAGTATTGAGTTAAAAGCATAATACAATGAACTGTTAATAAGAAAGTCGTGTTGACCCTAACATTACTGTACCTATGCATTTAAAATCGAGTCTTATTGTTTTGAAATAAGATTTAATTTTCTTTGGCTCAATCGGCTAGCATTACCTACGGCAAAATACATCATTTTTGAAAAAATATCTTTATTAAAAGTTACTGAAATCGATTCAGTAGTCAATTATGAACAAACTACTTTCAGGACTTGCGTTTATCCCGTTACACCTTGTATACATTCATGACAGGCAATGCATAACTAGTACCTGACGAAAAGAGAAACTTGTATGCACTATGCACTTATTAAAATATAAATCCTGCCGACCGGATCCCGGCGACGCTGACGGCGGCCAATTTCAACGGAGACCAGCCAAGCACGCAGGAGACGTTATGGTGTGGTATCCGCAAACCACAGGCGCACTCTATGCTCCCACACTGCCACAGCCCGACGGGACGGCAACTCGACACGACCGGGCACAGATCAGGCGCAGGACGAACGGCTTCACGTGCTTTCCGAGGCACGGAGTGTCCACCTCCAAGTTCCAATCCTCAGGCTGCCACCGAGAAATTCCTAATGGAAAAATCAAACGACACCCTACCCAACCCGGGAATCGAACCCAGGACCCCACGCTCAGCCGCGCCTGCGACCACGAGACCAACGGGGTTAACTAAAGTTAAATACTGTTTTCTAAATACATTGATAGCAAGTCGTGTTTGCAGTTATTTGTCCGATTCTAAATTATAATTATTATCTAAAGTTGGACGAATCGGATTTCAAACCAGAGGATTTTTCAAATCCCTAACGATTGAATCCATGGTCAAAACTAGTATCTATCATTACCTAAATATTTTGCTACTTCATGCTACTTTGTAAGTTTTGCGAGTAATTTCTTACATTTGACATCATTGTTGAAATTAGTTTTAGTAATTTTTACTTAATCACCTACTGAATAAGAAACTGCAGGCTCTAAAAGGTTCCCCGATATTTTAGAATCATAGGAATAGAATTGAATATTATTTATTATGTATACCATATAAATTACAGATATAAATATATAAATCCTACAAAGGGCGACACAATGGACGGTCCCACCGCCAAGAGCGATATTTTAAGGACAACCATTAATTGGCTGGATTCAAAAGGGGAAGGAGAGACAAATGCTGTAGGTAGTCTGTGGTGTACCTACCATTTGCATTATACAATAAATACATACATCCATATTATTATTATAAATGCGAGAAGTCTGTCTGTCTGTATGTTACCTCTTCAAGCCCAAACCGCTGAATCGATTAAGATGAAACTTGGTTTAGAGATAGCTTGAGTCTCGGGAAAGGACATAGGATAATTTTTATCCCGACACTTCCACGAGATCGAAACTCACGCGGGCGAAACCGCAGGCTGCTAGTAAAGTATATTATATTAATCTAATAAACAAACATGAAACAGGAGTAAAATATATGTAGGTACACATAGGCATCCTATTATTCTAGTCTGAGCTGTGCTTCAAAATCACTGAATAGAGTACATGTCCAGTTTCTAGTGTAATGTTCAGGATTGCGGGATTTACAGTATATTTTAAAATTAATTTCAAAATTACTATGGATTTGTTAATCCTGCCATACTTTCGTAACGATATTCAAAAATAAAAAAATACGTGACAAAATACCTTCCATCTTGCCATGTTTAAAACGAAGTGCTTAGATGTTTTGACATTCTTTTTATCCCGTAATTGAATTTAAAGTGTTTTGAACAATAAGTAGAAGTCGCTTATTTTAGTTCAAAGAGATAACAACGTAATTACCTACGTGTAAAATACGCCAAGATTAGATACTAAAATATTTGTGTAATACATCTAAGGATTTCTTATTTATTTCATATAGCTACGTCACACTTCTTAAATTTGAAGTATTTATTTGCTAGTCTTTGACATGACATTTCTCCGATGTAGGTATTTTGCGAGAGTATTTTTGAGTATTTCTAATAAATATTTTGGATATGATTTTCCAAAATTTCTATCAAAAACAACCAACCCTATGTGCTTTATATATCCATAAAAACGATTTATTTAAAAAAAAACGATCCTCTATTTTGTGGTTCATAAACATTTCGACGACAAGCTACTTTCCGCCTTGCATGTATTGCAGAATGAATTCGTTCGGCAATAATTAGTTCGACTTACTTCAGTTGGAACAAACAATTAAAACAAATAGGCATGGATACTGAGAGAAAGAAACCCATTTATTAACTTCAAACGTGTTTTGGCCAATGGCCCAAATCGTCATGGTTAGCCTAAAAAAATTGCCACCTAGCATTTTTGGAAATTACAAAGTGTGTGTCATCATGACTTTTTTATCCATATCATTTAATATATATATCTATCATTTAAATTTAACAAGAACTTGTTGGATTGTAATTTGTATAAATTGATATTTGTACGCCGTTAACGGCAAAACCGATCTCTGTAACCATTTAATTTATGACACCTATGTTTAACAAATAAAAACTTTGACTTTGCACTTTGCGTTGTGCAACCAATCTAACTCTGAGCAAACATTTCCTCTATATTTCATATCTTGTCAGATTTATATCAGGTTCATGGAGGCGTCCATAAACCCTTATACCAAAATCTAGCAAAATTAATCAAATTCGTTCTTGCGAAATGAGAAAATCTTTACTGATAGACATGGTTTTAGTTTTTACCTCGACGGGATTTGCCCTCGCTATTAAAGTATCTGCTTGGAGTTTTAAAGGGACTGCTGATTAAAAACGTAACTTATAATACAACTGATTTACTGTTAATTATTTTTTTTCAGACTTGACGCAAGTGATATTCTTGATTTGGATTCATTCGTGTATACCCGTCAAGACAGAGATAGCTCAATTAATTACTCTTTTGTATACCTACCAAACCACCCCTGACTATGGCCGTGTCTTCCCTAACATGGACGTAAAGTTCCAATTGATATATCGGTCACTTTACTTTACTTAACATTGCTGAGAGGTAAAAACTCGTCACCCATCGCCAGAACAAGTAATTCGGTTTGGTAATAGAACATCTAAAACCTTTTATATTACCTATTACCTAATTGGCAAATATGTGTCTAATATATATTTATATATATATTTTTTTTTTATTATGACTACTAAGTTCTTTTGCTTTTGAGCATTCAATCAAGGTACAGTTGCTACCGAAATCCATATATGCATCGGTCATAGTTCAGTTGACGCCAATATTCTTGAAAATTTATCATTGGCATCAGTAGCAGAAAGGGTGGAATGAGATCATTAGAAAACCACCGTCAGACAGCATCTGTCTGGTATTAACCTTGTTAGGACGAAGCCTGTTCGAAGCCCTATTTGATTCTATATTTTGGAAATTTATTTAGATGTGCTAGGTTGCTGGGAAGCTAAATAATTTAACTAACCATCCGTAAGTTCCTGCGCACAGTTTCTAATAGAATTATCATTGATTCCATTAAGTAATATAACCTACTGCCTATCGGCCATCAATTTCATACCTACGGTGCAATGCTAACTTATCATAAAAATTTATCCAATAGACATTATGGCGTATTTTCGGTTGCGTTAGTTTATGGCAGCGTACACGTTAGTGGTTAGCAAAGTTTCATACCGCTTTTTGGTCATCCAAAAAGGTTTTTAAAGGGCATAGTGTTTTATTTGTTTTCACCCCAATCATAAACATTGGTGTATCAACTATCTTTCTTAGCTATCGCTCAATATCTTAGGATCTACTATCAGGGCCAAAATCTGGGACTCATTGCAGCATATCTACATGGTTGCACAAGATCTCATTAATGCCTACGTTAAATTCAGAACTACAGTTCACTCACATGGCTGCATAAAATAATAAGTGCCCAAGTTAAACTTTGAACTACAGCTCACCTACCATGGCTGCGTTACATCACAAAGTACCTACGTTAAACTTTGAACTGCAGCTCACTCATATGGTTGCAACAATCTATACGCATACATCTCCCATGACTGAACTAGAGTAAGCTGCATAGAACTCTAAACTATACTCGTATATCTTTATTTTTAAACTCTAAACAGCTCGCTTATGTGGCTGCTACAAACTATACGCATACATCTCCATAAAGCTCACTTACGCGGCTGAACTAGAGTGTAAGCGGCATAGAACTAAACTATACTCTTACATCTTCATCTTTAAATCTGAACTACAGCTGGCCTACATGGCTGCGATAAACTCTACGCATACATCTCCATAAAGCTCACTTACATGGCTGAATTAGAGTGTAAGCCGCATAGAACTAAACTATACTCTTACATCTTCATCTTTAAATTTGCACTAAAGCTGGCCTACATGGCTGCAATAAACTATACGCATAAATCTCCAAAAAGCTCACTTACATGGCTGAACTAGAGTGTAAGCCGCATAGAACCAAACTATACTCGTACATCTTCAACTTTAAATCTGAACTACAGCTGGCCTACATGGCTGTAACATACATCTCCATAAAGCTCACTTACATGGCTGAACTAGAGTGTAAGCCGCATAGAACTAAACTATACTCTTACATCTTCATCTTTAAATCTGAACTACAGCTGGCCTACATGGCTGCAATAAACTACACGCATACATCTCTATAAAGCTCACTTACATGGCTGAACTAGAGTGTAAGCCGCATAGAACTAAACTATACTCTTACATCTTCATCTTTAAATCTGAACTACAGCTGGCCTACATGGCTGCAATAAACTACACGCATACATCTCCATAAAGCTCACTTACATGGCTGAACTAGAGTGTAAGCCGCATAGAACTAAACTATACTCTTACATCTTCATCTTTAAATCTGAACTACAGCTGGCCTACATGGCTGCAATAAACTACACGCATACATCTCCATAAAGCTCACTTACATGGCTGAACTAGAGTGTAAGCCGCATAGAAGTCTAAACTATACTCATACATCTCTGACCAGCTCACCTCGTGGCTGGACCCGAGTGCATGCAGCATAGAGGTCTAAACTATACTCGTACATCTCTGAACAGCTCACCTCGTGGCTGGACCCGAGTGCATGCAGCATAGAGGTCTAAACTATACTCGTACATCTCTGAACAGCTCACCTCGTGGCTGGACCCGAGTGCATGCAGCATAGAGGTCTAAACTATACTCGTACATCTCTGAACAGCTCACCTCGTGGCTGGACCCGAGTGCATGCAGCATAGAGGTCTAAATTATACTCGTACATCTCTGAACAGCTCACCTCGTGGCTGGACCCGAGTGCACGCAGCATAGAGGTCTAAACTATACTCGTACATCTCTGAACAGCTCATCTCGTGGCTGGACCCGAGTGCACGCCGCATAGATAGAAGTCAAAATCAAAGGTCTACACTATACTCGTACATCTCTGAACAGCTCACCTCGTGGCTGGACCCGAGTGCACGCCGCATAGAGGTCTAAACTATACTCGTACATCTCTGAACAGCTCACCTCGTGGCTGGACCCGAGTGCACGCCGCATAGAGGTCTAAACTATACTCGTACATCTCTGAACAGCTCACCTCGTGGCTGGACCCGAGTGCACGCAGCATAGAGGTCTAAACTATACTCGTACATCTCTGAACAGCTCACCTCGTGGCTGGACCCGAGTGCACGCCGCATAGATAGAAGTCAAAATCAAAGGTCTACACTATACTCGTACATCTCTGAACAGCTCACCTCGTGGCTGGACCCGAGTGCACGCCGCATAGAGGTCTAAACTATACTCGTACATCTCTGAACAGCTCACCTCGTGGCTGGACCCGAGTGCACGCCGCATAGAGGTCTAAACTATACTCGTACATCTCTGAACAGCTCACCTCGTGGCTGGACCCGAGTGCACGCCGCATAGATAGAAATCAAAGTCAAAAGTCTAAACTATACTCGTACATCTCTGAACAGCTCACCTCGTGGCTGGACCAGAGTGCACGCCGCATAGAAGTCTAACCTATACATTTTATTATATAATAGTCCGTACAGTCACTAAACATTGCCGCAATAAACAAAATGTAAGCTGCTTACCAATCACACTTTATAGCTACTCCGAAAATTCAGTGAACGGAACAGACTTAAAAATACTATTGATCAGAGTGAAATCTTGTAGCGAAATTCCCAACATTTACTCGCACGATTTTTATTTTTCAAGTTGTCCAGTGCAATGGTAACTCTATCGAGGAGTTGCCTCGACCAAGAGTACCACGCACACTGGCTCAACTAGGTAAAGGCATTGACTTATTGTTTATAATTAGTCCAACGCAATGATAACCCTATCGAGGAGTTGCCTCGACCAAAGGTACCACGTGCATCGGCCCAACCATTTACTTATTATATAGTTATGCCAACACAACCACAACCTTATCGAGGAGTTGCCTCGACCAAAGGCAGCACGTGCATAGGCCCAACTATTTACTAATTATATTATTATATTTAGTCCTACGCAACGATAACCTTATCGAGGAGTTGCCTCGACCAAAGGTAGTACGTGCATCGGCCCAATTACTATTAACTATGATTTAAATATTAACCGTCTGGGAAATACGCCACAGTTATTGCTACAGAATCATGAAACTACATAATTTAAACACCCACCGCCCACTGAACTTATCTTGCAGCAAACATTAATAATGTAAACAGTTCATAAGCCTACTTACGATTTTACCGAGATATGGCTCGTGGTCCATGTCACTTCTGAATTGTAATGAAATAGTCAGTTTTCTTGCTAATACTTTTTAATCGCACAACTGTACTTGTTCACAATCCAACAACGACTGGCTTTGCACTACATTTTACCATTTAAAACGACATTTGCCCCACCCAGAAATAACGAATATCATAACTGTTATTTCTAAGTGTTGCCCAAGTGGAATAATACATTTAGTTACCATAGTGGAAATACATTTTAAAAGTTTGTTGATAGTGTTGCCACAGTGGATATTATAATGTGGTATTAAAATAACGTATGTTTTTTAAATTAAATCGATGAAATCACGACACTTTAATGTTCCCACTGCTAGGACACAGGACTGTAATCTACCACGCAGTCCCAGAATGTAGAATACGTGGTTTAAATTAATATAATAACCTAAATTATTGTTTAATTTTTATTGTACAAGTAATTATTTACACTAGGTTAAATGACTTACTAACTACATAACAAATTAATACAAAAAACAATAGGACACTTAAGCGTCGAAGCACTCGTTCACATCGCTGTCATCTGGCAGAATTGCCACGTTGAATGGCAATGCTTACTGTAATTATTGTTTAGGGTCCATGGTAAACTTTACTTATGAATAAAAAAAAATACATGATGATAAGGGCACATAGGTACTTACGAACTGCAGGTTACAAAATTTTGAAGCGAGGTTCTTCGTATAAGATTAGGCTTGTATTGGCATGCCACTCAACGCTAAATCACTTTGTAATTATTACATCAAAATAATTCGAAAAACCGAGTTATCAGAAATAGTTTATGCGAGAAGCACAGAACCGGTCGAAGTGGAAGTGCTTGGGGGAGGCCTATGTCCAGCAGTGGACGTCTTTTGGCATTTTTTCAATCCAATGTACAATTTGCTTTTGTAGCTGCATCATCATTACTCCGCAATGCGCGCGCCGCGCGCGCCAACAGAGTAGACGATCAGAGCCCTAGCCCTCTATAAATCTTTATAAATCTAATAAATCTTTATTGAAATAAATTCGTGTTACAAAAACCTATGAAGCCTCTGAAACCCAAACTAGGTAAAAACCTGTATGTCAGATTTCAGCGCCTTCTCCCAAATCATTACATGATATTTTATTTATTTTTATACCAACTAAGATTTTTAAAGCATGCAGAAATTACAATAGAGATAGTAAGTACTTGGGTATTGAAAATGTAGTGTGAAAGAAGTGTGTGAATGTAGAGTGTGGGTGTGGTGTGTGTGTGTGGGTGTGTGAAGGTGTGTTTACTTTACACAATAAAATATTTTTCCGTTTCTTCGTAATTAAGAGTAAGAAGCCAGTTCTTAACCTTAGACTTGCATTCATGAAAAGAGAGCGGGTAAATGTTTAAGTTTTTATTAATTTTATTATAAATATGCACAGAAAGAAAACGCCTTTGACGTCTGGCTAATGCAGTACGTGTTCTTACGGAGTCAAATACATTATTAATAGTACGTTTGTTGCTCAATTTAACAGGATCATAAGGCGTAGACACATGCAGTTTGATAATAACCTGATAAACAAAAAGCTGCCTCACCGTGAGAACCTGACACAGCTCATAAAGCGTTCTAGTGGGGAATCTGTAGGGTTTAAATGTCATAGTCTTCAGCAAGGATCGCTGAGCTCTCTCCAATTGTATGATATGTGTTTTGCATGCACCTCCCCATACCCCGATGCAGTATCCGATGACAGATTGAACAAGGGCATAGTAAACAGTACGAAGAAGTTCCAAGTTTGCCACATGCCTAAGATTTTTGAAAACCCATATTAATTTTCTAACACGTGACGAAATCATGTCCATATGTGGCTTCCAAGTTATGTTCTCGTCTAGAAGTACTCCAAGATACTTAACTGTTGGAGTTTTATTAATGACTGGACAAGAACATTGCAGATTTAAAGCCTCGCATGTGTGAAAACGAATCACCACGTTTTGCTGTTTCACGTGAGAATTCGTAAACTGAACCAATAGAGTTTTCGAAACGTTTAAAGTCAAAAGATTTTGCTTCAGCCACAAGTGCACCCTGCGCAATTCCTTTTCCGCAGTTTGTCGTACCTCGTCCCAAGTCTCTCCCTTAAACACTAGAGCGGTGTCATCGGCATATGTAAAAAATTTTCCGTTGTGGAGTGACATTTGACACAGGTCGTTTATGTATATAATGAATAAACTGGGACCAAGAATACTGCCCTGTGGGACGCCGCAGGTGATAGATGCATCTGAGCTAGTATATTTATTTATTTTAACCTTTTGCTGACGACCTGAAAGAAAATCTTCAAAAATCTTAAGCACGTTCCCTCGTATACCGCATCTTTCTAACTTGTCCACAAGAATAGGGATCGAGACAGTATCAAATGCCTTCGCGAGATCAATAAATACTCCTAGACACTTTTTTTATCATCGAGATTTTGTGTTACATATTCTACCAAAGAGCTAACAGCTCCATCTGTACTTTTCCCTGATCTGAAACCGAACTGTGAATTTGAAAGTATATTATTATGCTCTAAAAAGTTAATGAGTTGTTTATTCAGGACTTTTTCTAACACTTTAGAGAGTGCTGGAAGAACAGATATAGGTCTATAATTTGTAACACTATCGGGCTCCCCACTCTTGTGGACAGGTGTTATGAGAGCTCTTTTAAAGACACTGGGGAAAACACCCTGCTCAACGCACAACTTAACAATCATGGTGAAGTGTGGAACTATAACGTGTTTTGACATTTTAAGAAATTTGTTTGAGATAGAGTCCCAACCAATGGCACTGTCGTTCTTCAAGTTCATGATTAGCGATTCGATTTCAGCTTCATCTGGTGCAAGCAGAACCATCGAATGTGAGATACGAGATATGTTATAATTATCAGAACTATCTTGAGTGGTAACGGATTGTAAAATATTATCAGCCAGCAACTTTCCGGCGCTTGCAAAATATCTATTGACATCTTCAACAGCATCACATGGATTGTCCCGCTTATTAAGTAGGTTTTCTGCAGAAGACTTCTGTTTGGAGGTATTCGTAATAAATTTAATGGCAGACCAAGTCTCTTTATTGTTTCTTGCATTTGTTAGGAGAGATTTTTCATAACTTCTTTTTAATCTTCTCAGCAAGGCATTACAAAAATTCCTATAACGTTTATAAGTAACTTCAAGAATAAGGTCATCACGATATTTTTTTAATTTTTTGTGTAATTTGTCGCGATGACGAATGCAACGCAGTAGTCCAGGTGTTATCCATGGCTTAAGTGTTTTCTTACGCCCAGACACCGTAATACTCATAGTGTTAGTGTTTATTGCTGCCGACAAATTATCAATAAAGAGGGTGGCAGCCAGCTCAGCATCAGCCGTAGGGGAGATGAAAGAGAAGTCTGTTGATTCTAGTTGCTTCAGAGCCGACACAAGGTCGGTTTTAACGATATTATTGCTTGTCAACTGCTCACGCTTATAGGATATACTGAGAAGAATTGAGTCGTGGTCTGTTACAGTAGACTCCACCACAGCGACTGTTGCCGGCAAGGACGTTTTAATCATTATATGGTCTAGGCAGTTATTAATTCTGGTTGGAAAAGTATGCCCCGGTAGAAGCCCTAATTCAGCTAAAAGATTTAAATATGATGAGCTATTTCGATCAATGTTATTTGGTTTTATATCTATGTTGACATCGCCGATAATGACAATATTTTTGCTTTTACAGGGTCGAAGCAATCGGTCAATTGAATCCAAAAAAATCTCAATACAATAAATAGATGGGGACCTGTAAATGGCTAAGATAACAATATTAGCGCCTATTCTAATTAGCCTCTGCTACCGCCACCGCGACGGTAGCGCCCCCCTCGTGAGTTGCGAGAACTACAGACTCATACGTGCTGTGTAGTGATTGGCCTAAACCAAAATGTTATATTTCTAAGTTGCCCGCAATGTTTTTACTGATTTCGATTTTGTATAAATAGCTAAGTTTACCTACAATAAAACAGTACCATTTAGTGCCTTGAACTGGTCGTTTTCATTCCATCACCCAAGCTCCTAATACGAAATGTCGCATCACGTAATTGTGAAATATGCAACAAAATTGAAAATGTGTAACATTCGTTGATGGGGGCAATGAAAGGGAATAATTGATTAGAGAATTCAAATTGAACACTGTGGATGTTGGGCTAATTCAAAACATTTCAGCAAAACCTAGATTAAAAAGAGGAATATTTATAAGGTACGATGGGGTTGGCATATCTGTATGGATAACACGCCCTTTTCATAATAAAGAATTAAAAAAAAACAATGTAGGTAGACTATTAGTTTTCTAGAAACAAAAATGTTCACCAAATTGATACAGATAACCTATTTTACAAAAAAAAAAACCGATCAATGGGAACACTATCCCATTCCCAACGCAACGCGTGGTCTCACTAAACTCGAACAGTACACGTCACGGTCTAACGTCGTCCTCGTACATTTATAACAATATTTTGTTCTCTTCCTCTCTGTAACCCGACCCCTTATTTAGAGGAAATTACCCTGTCCCCGTATACCATGTACTTACGTTACTTTTAAGCTTAGCATATTTTTAATATTAAAAATGTTTTTCAAGACACCATTTTAAAATGAAACGTAGTTGAAATACCTTGTTTGTTCTAGACTATTTCAAGAATCATTTTGCGAGCAAAATGTTTAAAATATGTGATTGCTCGTGAATTTTATGAAAAGCCAATGAAATAAATTTTTACATTTTTTTTATTAGCCTATGCTGCCCCACTGCTGGGCAAAGGTCTCTCCCAAATCCTTCCAGGAATTGTAACATAAGTTTGATAATCTTTATGGCCTTCATTAAGTTATACGATATTTTGTTGTTGTACCAGAAATAAATGTAATAGGAAAAATATGTTTCATAAAAGATACAATATGTTATTCCCAATACCACCTGGCATTTTACAAAATAATGTCACTCCCTCACGTTTTAAAAATATTTACTCATATCGCTGACTCGAACCCTATATTCAAAGGAAATTAGCCTGTCTGGAATTTAAATAAAATAAAGGTCCATTTTTTGGCAAAAAACGTTGTTAACAATGTTGTGGTACTTATATCATTATTGAAAAAATTTTAAGCTTTCGTCTTAAAATAAAAATGGTGAATACCGCACAGATTTGACATTAATTTCAGAATTCCCACCGTATTCCCATCGATGGGAAATTCCGTATTAATACTGTAAGCTCTCTTGAGTTTTGCGACTTACTTTGGAATTAATAATTGTTGAACAAATTATGAAGTTGTTGGCTTAAGTGGTGTAGGGGATTCAAACTAAGTTCAATATCTCAAAGGCTGATAAAGCCAGTTTCCTAACAATTTGTGTTTTTTGTTATTATAAATATAGTCGAGTTCATAGTCTCTTACCGGTGTTATCCATCCTTATGCATAATTTAACTACTTTTAAATAATTGTTATTTTATCAGAATGATTAGCTAGAAAGTTGCCAAAATATTTTATTTTAAATGTTTATTAGCGTAATCTAGGCAATGTTAAATAGAATAGGATAGAATAGGTACTCTTTAATAAATAAGTATACTTATCTAAATTACAGACATAAATATAGAAACAAAAATTGGCTACATCACTTCTTTTTACCCGACTGCGCGACGCAAAGGAGTGGTAATGTGTTCATCAGCCTATGTATGTATGTTCCTTTGAAGCACTATACAGACCAAACGCCTGGGCCGATTTTTATGATTCACACGTCAATCGATTCCTCTTAGTCACTAAAGACATGGCAGTCGGGTTTTTTTTATTTTTTTTAATAACTTTTTTTTTACATACATGTATGATTGAAAGTGTTACTACTAATTATTTAATTGAAACATATGTACTAGTATATGCCTGTTTGGTTGTTTAGGGTTTGGAAACCATTTTTTTTAAATTAAGTTATCTAGGCCCCCTTTAATTATTACATTTGAATTATTATATTTTTTTTATTATATATTAATTATTGTAGAATAATTGTGAAAACACAAAAACTTGTGTTTAGGAATCTATATACTTACTTATGACATAATGTAATGTATGTATTAGTGAGATAGGTGACATAATAAAACGTTCTAACTTTTACATTTGAGCCTGTAACTAACATAAAATGAACCTTTTACTCGAAAAATAGTTCATTCTATTCTATATTACACTTTAATAAACCGTTAAATTCTTGTGAGTATGTAACAAAAATAAGTAGGTACTTACGCAGTTCTCAAATTCCACGAACATTCCTTTATATTCACATGGAATATTTTTTCAGGAAATTACCACAGTACCTATATATATATACCGATGCCGAAATAATCAGCACATAAAATTTACATACATACATACCTCGACAGAGTCCTACCAAAAACATATCGTGGACTTATTACCATAATATTTCCAAGTCTATATCCAATCTCGGTACTTATATCTCAATGTTTGAGAACGAATTATTTTTCTTTGAAACGTTCATCCGTATTGTTCGCAAAAACTTTGAAACAACTTTACAAACGGAGGGCACCGTGATATGAATAAATTAGAAAAGTTCTCGCTTGTTGTTGGGCCAGAGAACTAACGGGATTATGACGACTGTATTATGCAGATCAGATACTGTCCCCTTGGGAGAAAATGATTTGAAAATCTTTTCATGAAATAATAGTAGATTGTTTGCCAAGGGAGGAAACAACTATTTTGAAGGCGAGTGTGTTTCTTTGAATCCAGAGCGGAGCGAAGGATTTCCCGACCGCAGCGAGGGGTTCTAAAGTAGAATCCTGAGCGCAGCAACGGGTTCAAAGTACCTCACTCGAGCTTAAAATAGTGTTACTCCCGAGGTGGACACTCTACTTTTTATCACCCTCTATGAAAAAATAAGTAGGTGCAACTTATGAATAAGAAATAGTACGTTTATTTTTTTACATACAATTTTGAGTAAACATTTTACGAACGAAGGCAGAATGCTTTTCGCGCGTTTTTTATTTTTTCACAAACCTTTTTTTTTATTTGGCTCGCGCGCGTTTTTTTCTTTTTCATACATACATCCTGTCACTTGTTCATACAATGTTCGTGATCGATCTCTTTGGTGATTGGAACTTTTACTAAAAATATCCACATTCCAAATTCAAATTAATTTTAGTCCCTGTTTACGAAGAATACACTATCTCTTTTTGAATAGATGTGATAAAAAGTTTATTTTCGCTACTTCTTAAATCCAACAAAATTGATACTAAACATTTTTTATTTCTTTTACTGTCCTTTACATTTCCACTACCCAAATATACTCGAACCTTTATTAAGCCTTTTTGCTCTAAAGTAATATTGACGTATTTCACCACAACGTACAGACGACCAACAAGAAAAAAAAAATATAGCGTATATTTTGTATCGTTCAAATATAAAACGCTTTTGAATGTGCATATCCCTAGGGAGATACCTGTCTTTTCCGGAACATAAAACTCCGCTGAGAGAAGTTATATTGTCATCCCGTTGCCTTTTAGGTGTAATCAAGCGACAAACAAACACACCTTGTTGTTTTCAGTGTTCTAAAAAAGGCACTTTTGCCTGTATATTTTAAAAAGTAAGTGCTACTTATGTCATTGTTTGGAGTTATGTGTCGGACTTGGTCTTCTTTTTATCGACTCGACCTCTGCTCCAGGCAAATTATTCATTCTTAGTCCATCGTATTTCTTAAGTAGCGCTAAAACAATAAAAAATTCTTTGGAAAAAAAGTATTATTCCCTACAGTTTCCTTTTCCTTCAGATAACCCAAAATACTCGAACAATTCGCTAATTTCATGCCAGTACGCTTATCCGCGCCCCGCGAGGTTAAAATGTCTTCGCTATCATAATGGTTATATCGCACCGCCCAGGTTCCGCTGGTACTTTTTAGTGCCGGCACGCCACTTTTAGGGCCGGCTTGGTACTTTTTGGGTACTTCTTGTGGTGCGGACGTTGAAAATTTTCCGAATTACACGGAACTTTTGACGGGGCAGTCAAAGGAGGGTATTGCTTCGGTAATAGTCGTTTGTATGGGGCTTGTAGATTATAATTGGCTTTGTGATTATGTTGTGTGATTGCGACTGGTTAGCGGTTGTACGAGAGTTGTGATTGTTAGGGTTTTATAGCAATTGCAGGAGTTTTAGCTGTGTAATACAGTAAACTCCTAGCGAAAACATAGGAATTCGATCACGCTTGATTATTGATTTAATAGTACCAAAAGATTATTTAGTACTTTAATATTGTTAAAAATTCTTTTATAAACATTATTTTTTAGTACTGATTTCGCTAGTATTTTAATAAATCCATTTAATTAAGTAAATGTAACAACAATACTTTTTTTTATAGTCTTCATTGACGCCAGTAATATAATAATCAACAGGCATTCCATCGGTACAAATATTATAAATTCGTAAGTAACTCTGTCTGTCTGTATGTTACCTTTTCACGCCTAAACCACTGAATGGATTTCGATAAAATTTGGCAGATAGATAGATTGCATCCCGGGACATAGAATAGTTTTTATCGATATACCTCGCGAGCGAAGCCGCGGGCGGAAGCTAGTTGTAAATAAATCCAATTGCTACTTTACATTCAGTTATACACTAACATAATAACATGTAAGCAAAGCGATCGTATCGAGCGGACCCGACATAACGTTTGTTCGAAACCCTTATTTAGTGTCAAAACCACGTAATCTAGATATTTTTGTATTCAACCTGAAGGGTGATAGGGGATCGGTCTGTTGTTTAGAATATTGGAACATTGGCATTTCCATTCACGCTTGAAATGAATTTTGGAATTATTTTTGTTGAAATAAAATATTTGTAGCGATTTGATAAAATTTTGTCCTAACATTTAAATCCTATATACTTTTGTTCCATGGGTAGACAGAAAGAAATACGTTACAAGGCTTCATGTCAAAAGCACACAGTAATAAATTGTGTTAATTTAAATCTATATTCCTAACTTTTATGGATGATTTCCAACAAACGGCTCGTATCGTATCGGATCGATCCAAAGGATACGATCGGATGCGGCGACAGCCGATCGCGTCCGGCAGTATGTCGACGCATACGATCGGCTGCGGACGCCGCGTGCGAACGTATACGTTTCTGCGCCTAGTCAAATAGTTTCATTCCTACTATGTTGACGTATTCTAATTTTTGAAAATGGTTGAAGTTGACGTAGTATTGTTGGCTATTGCATTAGAAGAAGAAGTAGAAAATAATCCTAAAACACAAAAGAGGAAAAGAAAAATTTTGACGACAGCCGAAAGGATGCGATCCGATACGACGATCTGGTGTTTCTTTTTTTTTTTGGGTGGTAAATCATCAAACGACCCCTCCCGCTCTGGGCGGAGCGGAAGGGAGTATCAGACTCTTACTGACTAAAACCCACCCGTGTTCCTTCCTTAGCCCTTTATGTTCCGGGGCATCAAAAAATCATTACAAAATCATTTTTTTTAAAACAAGCACCAATCCACCTCCTTCGTGACCTCCTCTAATCTTACCGCTAAGGTAAAGTCACCATTATTCACCACGATCCTGCACCCTCACTTCCTATAGGTATAAAAACAGTTTTTTTAAAAGCTAACAAAACATTTCCCCATCCGTCCGCTCACGTGTCGAGGGCGCATGTCAATTTTTTATTAATTGACCCTTTACTTTTTGGAAAATTCTGACTTTTTCTGGTTTCTGCCTAATTCTGACTCGAAATACCCGAGTAAAGTTTTAATAGGTACTGATTTTTGGAAAGGAAGTTCGGAACAATGTTTTGCTTTAAAAAAAAAAATATATTTCGCAGGCTATCGTGACGCTTTTGCCATCAAAAAGTGTTAGATATCAAGAAAGAAAGGAAATATGTTTATTTCCTGTAAACTTGACACAAAAAGAACACAAAAAAATATCTATTTGGGGGAATACATGCGTCGCGTCTACGCAAAACGACCATCGCTCAGCATAATGCTAAGATCCTATGCGAGACAGAGCCACAGCGTTGTTATTCAGCGACAGCTGGTGTTGACGATATTTCCTGTATGTTCTGACACCTAAAAAAAAACGTTGGAAAAAAAGCATTAAAACCCGTGGTCTTAACACTTATTTTTTTAATTTTGCGTGCAAAATTCTTTATTCAAAATCCAAAACATCATAAACCAGTCAACACAGTACTTACACACCTAATACCGAATCTATCACAATTACATCAGATCAAGTAGGATTACGAAGCTTTCACGGAGCTCGTTTCGCAAATTGCTGAGATAAAAGAATTCCTTGGCGTGCATTCACGAAGCGCGCTCCGTTACACTTTGCACATTATTATGGTGGTGTAATAGCTTCATGGGTTATGAGAGGGTAGTTTCTTCTTTGCGAATAGTTTCTTTACTTTCAAGGAGGGGTTTAAGTGGGGAGAAGTTTTTGTTAGATTTTTTTGTTACCTGTGAACGGAGAAAGGTTTTTAGTGTTTATCGTAGGAATTTACTGCAAAAGCAAGGAATTTCTTTTATTTCTTATACTCATGATTTCGAAATTAAGTAACTGTAACGTAGGTACTGAGACCATGAAACTGATAGTATTGTTCAAATAACTATGATTTGAATGTTACTCATTAGTGTAATTGGCAATTTATTTATTCCTAATTTCATAAGTAGTAGAACGTATTTAAATAAAACATTACCGTTTAAAATATGATAATGTAACAAAATCTACGTAAGTAAATAAGCATAAGCTTCGAATCTCTTAGTTACTTTTTTATGAAACTAATTGTATTGAAATTTAGTAAATACCTATTTAGTTTTATTTTACACTAGCTGCGCCCCGCGGTTTCACTCGCGTAAATGTCGATCCTGTGGGAATATCGGGATAAAAATTTACCTATATGTTAATCCATGGTATCAGCTACCTCCACGTAAAATTTTATCAAAATTGGTCAAGCCGTTTGAGCGTGATGAAGTAACAAACTTACAAACACACACAAACTTTCGCCTTTATAATGTTAGTGTGATTGTCAACTACCTACATACAATGTAATATACAATAAGTTTAATGTAATGTTAGAAAAAACTACTAGAAATCTATACTTATAATAAATCTGTAGAAGTGAAAATTCTGTACATTGAAAATATCAAAAAAATAAATGGCAGGGGGTGTTACTAGACCGACACCGAACCCAAAAATGTGATTAAAAAATTTTTTGTCTGTCTGTCTGTTTGTCTGTCTGTCTGTCTGTTCAGGCATCACGCAAAAACTACCGGTTCGATTACGATAAAACTTGGTATAATTATTCTTTAATATCCTGGGCACCACACTGGGTACTTTTTATTGCGGAAAAGTATCTATATATATATAATTCAAAGTCCTGACTGACTGACTGATATATCAACGCACAGCCTAATCCGCGGGCCCTAGAGACATGAAATTTGGAGGGTGTGTTATTTGTGAAGAGTAGGTATCCACTAAGAAAGGGTTTTTCGAAATTCCACCCCTAAGAGGGTGAATGAGGGGAGGGTGAAATTTCACGCGGACGAAGTCGCGGGCAGAAGCTATCCATAATAATATTTTACTTGTTACTCAAACAAAGGTAAGAATATAAGGACTATTCCTACTAACATAAAACCAGCGAAGGAACAGAGTCTTAATAAGAAGCGACTCAAAGGTTGCTAGGCAACGCTTATTTCAGTTTCATACAGTTACTCCGTTTTACATGAAAAGGATTTGATTTTCCTCGTTGAGTTTGAATATTTGGATGGGTTCAATAACATTGGTAGACATTGTTTAGTTACGATAATAATGATAATGGCTGATGGTAATGAGAAAAGTGGAAAGATGTAAACAGCTAAAAACTATGGTGATAATCACCTGAAGGACGACTTGTGATCGTAGTATAAATACATTGAAAATGACACAAATCCGACTAGAATAATGTAAACAAGCTGACCCGGCGAACTTTGTGCCGCCCTGCCAGCCGCTGTGTTCCCGCTTTTTAAATCTCTGATATCTTCTAAGATATTCATGTTAATGATATGCTGTAAAGGGCAATTTTGATCTCCATGAAATGCACAACGTCTTTAATGTATTTAATTGGATAAGGAATAAAACTGTATCATTTAAAATAGCTTGGTAAATAACCCATATTTTTTTTTATATGTAAAAGATAAAAATGGTTACCGTGGGTTATCATTAGGAGATAAACATATACCATCGCGGACTTTTTTATCGATATATTTTAAGATATACAATTCCGTAGTACATTAACTTGATCTATCTCGTAAGGTTTAGCCAGCGTTTGCAATGCAAGCGCACAAAAATATGTATATTACGACATCACATTACAAATCATTGAATTTCTCGGTTTTTCTCTACTACAATATGCATGTATTATACATATAAACCTTCCTCTTGATCAAACTATCTATTAAAAAAACCGCATCAAAATCCGTTGCGTAGTTTTAAAGATCTAATAGGGACAGACAGCTGGAAGCGACTTTGTTTTTACTATGGAGTGATGATGATGAATAATAAAATGCACCGACTCCAGCGTGGTTTGACCAGACTCGATTAATCGGATGAACCCCAAGACTCGCACTAGCCCGTCAAGCCTCATGTTTCATGGTGCTACAGAGACCATTGCATATTAGCAAGGATCAGACCAGGGGCACCGTAATGGTAGGAAAGACGTGCCCTTAGGGCCCCTAATCCGACTGAAATAATAATAACAATATTAGGTCGTCGACTGTCTCATTGCGATGCGACTGCTGAGCAAGGTGTCCTGGGCTTACCCACTACGAAATTCTCAGTTACACCCGTAGCCGGAATCTATGGTACATGGTACATATTAAAACTACTGGCGAAAATTGTGTAGTACCTAAGTAAATAACTCTGTTTTCCGAGAAAAACATGGTAGGTATCTCACGAACATATAATCGGACTGGCAGATAAACGTCTCGGAAAGACTCAGCCAATTTTACCTGCGGATTACGATGCGCCAAGGGGATCAGCTGTAGCTTAGTAGCTTTGGAAACTAGTCTCTGTAATTTATAGCAGAATACAAGCCAAAGCTTTAACAAATAACGATCGGTTAGAATAAGTGTTCTAACATTCAGGCCCTAAGGCCTGAATGCTCACACTACTCCATACAAGTTTAGACGTGATCAAAAACTTGCCTACTAAAATTTTACGTCAGGCGCTGATTAATTTGACAGGACTAAACTAAAATTTATCTTCTGTCCTTTTTTTTCTTAATGAAATAGAAAGAAAAAAAAAGATGCACTGAACTTAGATTTAGTTTAGTTTGTGAACAACAGAATCGGCACCAATGTCGTATTGCCGTCTCCACCTTTTAGAACACGTAATAAAGCTTATAGTGTGCACATAAAACACGCATGCTTTTTGATATCTGCACTATGCTGTTTAATGTGCTAAATACACCGAGATATCGTGAAGCAATTCACATCAGCCCCTGGACAAGAAACCACATGAAGGTTACGACCCCCTGACAAGTGCTACGAAGATGAACGAATGAAATACAGCATTCATGCGGTTCACTCGTCATAAAGAAGCTTAACATTTTGATTACTTTAGCCACTCACATGAACGCCGTCATAAACTAACGCAACCTAATATACGCCGCAATGACAACTGGATAAAACTCACGTAACATAAAACTGTGACAGCAAGCCCCTCAGTATTTATTTTTTTGTAATTTTGTCTATGGGAGTATTGCTTGCGTTCCATTTTCTTTAGTCGAGTGGTTAGATGTAGTACACACAGCTCCTTTAAGTAGTTACCCCACCAAAAGACATGTGCGTTCAAATCCGTGATAGGCCCAAGTTGGTTTTTGTATTTTGCAAAAACATTTTATTTTAAATAATGTATTGTTTTAGTGAATAAAGAAGTTTAAGTAAGTATTTTTTTTTAAATTCTGTTTTTATTATTGTTTTTTTCAATAAAACAATACTTTTGCGACGACAAGCAACAATAATAGGGTTAACATTTACGACAACTTATTCATCGTCTAAATAGACTGGAGGTTTCAAGACCGCTTACCGTGCATAAGATTGGAAGTTCAAATCCTATATAGGCACGAAATGTGCTTTTTGTTCATTATATTATTTTGATATATATTTCTATTTTGTTTTAAGTAGTAATTATTTATAAAGAATTAAAAAATCAAGAAAAATAAAATACTTTATTAATCATTTAATAATATTTATTATTGCTATTATTTAACAAAACTATGATCTTATTTTACAACAAACAGAACTACTATTTTAGTTCTCATAAAATCAGAAATCATTTAAAAAAATAATTGATAAAATTAGTAGTCGTTTACTCTTCGCCGTTTTAAGTGAACGTATACAAAGTTCTAACTTGAAGGTATGGATTAATTTTATAAAGACAACGTAAGTAAGTAAAATTAATGGATACCCTCAAATTATAACATATTTCGATTAGACAGGGACCTAAAGATATAATGACTCAGCCGATAGTAGATAACAATTTCATCGCAATTCATATGGGCTCGCTGGCTAGTTCGTCAAACTGCCGGTATGAGTATGACGACGTTCGGTGATGCGATGGTTCGAATCCGAGTCAACACAATGGGCTCTTTTTGAAGTATTCTTTAGATTATTCGTAAGGAATTCAATGTTGTAGCAGTGTAACATTTTAAAACTTGAGGGGTTAGGACATAGTGACGCTTTCTGTACATGTGTGCCAAAAACCGTGAGTTCGTAGCAGCATTACGAAATTAGTTATCTGTAGTTGAAAATCATAAAAAAAAACAAATGACGGCGATGACGGGCGTGTAATAGGATACTCGCGTGATATAAATGTTATTGTTTAAATAAACTTTGAAACTACAATGGTATGTATTATATGTCATTCGATTCGGTATGAATGGGGCTATTTTTTAGGTAAATAAAAAAATAGGGTCATCGCTTTCGATTTTGAATGAAAATTACTTTAATTTTTAATTTTCGTAATGTCAAAGTCAAAGTCAAATCATTTATTTCAAATAGGCACATTAAAGGCACTTTTGAACGTCAAAAAAAAAAAAACTAAATAGAAATGATTCTAGTCGCCCATTCGAAAAGGTAGTTTTCGTATGGAGAAGAATGGGCAAGAAACTCCACCGTTACTCTTTTAAAAATGTTTTACAAGGTCTTGTATACATAATAAAAATTATATGTGAACACGATGCACCCATAATAAAATTAGTCTACCACAAAAGGTAAAAAGAATTAAAAATTAAGCAATGACAGGTAAATCAAATAAGTGATAGATACATGGTGCTCACATATTTACAAGTTATTTAAAAAAAAAAAATGCAAAAGTAGTTGAACTTTAACAAGTGTGTGAGCCACTGTAGTCGCAGATTGTAAAAATGAATTAGAATAAGATGTCATAATTAAAAATATATATATAAATTAAATTAGGAACAAGTTTGATTTTGTCTAGACTTTTAGATTGTCCTATGGAGCAGGACCAGCATGTTTCCAAACATTCTTATCTTGGATATAATCCTCTAATTTGTAATATCCTTGTTTACAAAGTGTACTTTTAATATGAGTTTTAAATTTTCTTTCATTTAATTGCAATATGTCACAAGGTATTTTGTTGTAGCATTTAACACAGTACCCCATAAAAGATGTATGTACTTTAGATAATCTAAAAAAAGGTTGATCTAATTTATCTTTATTTCTAGTATTAAAATTATGCCTATCACTTATTTTATTAAAAAGATGTTGATTTTTTCTTACATACATAATATTTTCATAAATGAATTGGCAAGGTACCGTCATGATATTAACCTTTTTAAATAGTTCCCTAAGAGATTCGCGACGACGTAGATTGTAAATGGCTCTGACAGCTCTCTTTTGTAAAATAAAAATGGATTCAATGTAAACAAACATTAAAAATAAGCAATTATTAAAAAAAAACAAAGTCTCTTAAAGTTACGAAACAAGTTTTGTAATCTACCCTGGTCTATCCACTTGAAGAAACAGCCATTAGTTTAACAGCGGTCCATAGATTTTTTTTCTGTACGAGTCGTGTATAAGTGGCGCGGCCCAAAATAAAAAATGTAGGGACATAACAATGCCCCTCATTTTTTTTTAATTCTTAAGTATTCTCGATGTTGAAATATTTCTATTAATTATCTCCAATAACATAAAACTTCAAGATTCGAATTCTAACACTCGAAATACAGACAAAGAAAACCAGGTAACCCAATTCGACATCAAATCTCAAATTACAGATTCCCACTAAAGACGGGACGATTAATTTCAAAATATTCCTCCAAACCCAAATCCGTTGTTTTCAAGTCTATACAAGCAATAAAAGTGTTTAATTAGTCAAAATCAATTCGCAGGAGACTTAATTGTTCGCTTTCCGAATCAAGAACGATAAATCTAAGGGAAATCGTATTTTGTATTAAACAATAGATTTGGGGTCCAAATAATGAATAGAGCTCGGTGGTCCTGCGGACCCCTTTGTCAGCCATACTTGATAATGTATGAGTATAGTTTCGATTGCTAGGTATGTTGATTTTTGGTTGATTTGCAGTTGTTGTTAAGATAAGATAAGATTTATTTAGTTGTATAAACATGATATACACACAAGAGCATGCAAGATGATAATAAATTACAATATATGAGTCCAATCATGTTTAGCCTTAAAATATATTGGCGTACAAATATTTTAGTCACATTATTATTTTAATCAATAGGAAATATAAACATTACAATAAAAACCAATGTCAGACAAGTTTTTCGACCAAAAGTTTTTTTTGTTTGGTTGGTTTTGGTGAAATTACACGTACACGCATATTTTAGTAGTAGACCTCTTTGTACAGACGCCAGCACATCAAGCTACCCGAAACTGTCAAAATTTCCCAATTAACTTTGAACCTTATGCTTTTACAATAAAGTTGAAAATCTATTAAAGAAATTTGACAGATTGTGGTAGCTGGCGTCTGGACTTAGGTTTGTTCGGGAAATTTAGTTAATTTTGGAAACGAAACGATGGATGGGCTGTGTGAAAGATGTTATAATGGCTAGAAATGGGTGACTACCGAGATGACCACTATAAGTGAAGTATGGAAGAAAAGACATGTTGCGCCGACCTCAAATAAAGGGAGCCCTTATCCAAAATTATCTAAACCTATGCATCATCATTACCATTCTCTTGAATGGTTATGATGATGTATCGGTAAACGGATCAGAAACAGAATTGATGATGGCCACGTTCCATCATCTTCTTGGCGCGGCCACCTTCTGGGCCCAATTCATATAGTTGAAATAAAGCAATTTCGATAGTTACAACGAGAACAAAAACAAAAGCTTCTTTTGTAAGTTTCTTTTCTATTCGGTCGATCTTCCGGAATAATGATGACATCAATAAAAATCGGTCATCAATTCCTGAACCTAAAATAATTATTATTGCAGATTCATAATACCTCCTAAGAGTGTACAAAGTACTTACGTATATAATACCATTATCTGAACCACTTCATTCGGATACTCTCGCAGCACATTATCATTTCAGTGACATAAGAGGATTCTCCGACAATCAAGCGCTTCGCCAGCCTGTCGAACTTACCCGAGGACAACCGAAGGAACCCGAAGTAAATTAATTTAGCTAAATTCGTATTTCTATGAATAATCATACATGGAACGTTGATACCGCGTGTGAGGTATAATTGAGTTCGAATGACGTAAGTCGAATCTGTCAACGTTATTATAGGACCCTTTAACGGTCCAAAGGATCCCGTCGAAATTATTATGTGTATATTACATCTACTCTTTGGTCGTACAAATAAGGTCCTTATTAACTTAACTACATATAAACTGATCCCAAAATAGATCCTAACAATCAGCTCCTTTTACGACTGAGATATTTTTTAGGAGGATCTAACCAAATCTAGACGTTAAAGTAATCCAATTAGTTCAAAATTTAAATGGGAGCCCTTAATAAAATGAGAATCAGCTTCAAGGAAACTATCAGACTCTAGATTATTATCATTGTTATCTTCCTGTTTTTATTCCCAATTTATTTGATTTCGGCGCGGAAGATACCCACACAAGACACACTACATCTTTATCTTCCTAACATTACAATTAGCCATCATCGGCCAAAGTGAGGAACTCGCTGCCAGCGTCTGTGTTCCACGTATAACCCGTCAGCCTACAGGTATAACCCAACAGGCATCTTCTGGGTTTGCTCGTTCCATTAAAGACCTCATCCATCGAGATCCATCAGGCGAGATCGAGGTCAAGAATTCGCATATGTCACAAAAAAAAACTTGTTTTACTTCCTTCATAGCCATTCCATGTTTAACTAATTCTTTCCATCTTTTCTTTGCTCTAATTGAAAATTTGGTGACCTATATTTGGTTACTAACATAGGATAAGTGTTTTTTACTAACAAGTGAGTCATGATACTTGATAAATAAATTGAATTGAATTGAATTATATCAAATAAGAACACCTCGGTATTCAGGTCACTCCTAATTAGTTTGACAACGACAACCTTATAATATTTTTAATATGTTGCCAGCCAATATAAGTATTATTATTAAACCTGTCTCATTTTCCTCAAAACGCCCGAAACTGTTAACACCGAGTCTTTCTTGGAGATATTTCTTTGCTTAGTAACAACACAATGGCGGATAATCTTGTTTGTATCACGAAGTAAAACATGACCGAAATAATAATAATTTTCGGAAAGTAGAATTACTTTCTGCTAGTTACTCGCGCGTCTTTGAAACGAAAGCTCACGAGAGATAGCTTACGCTTCAAAGATTTCGATCGTCAAGTGGTGTTTTTTTTTTTTAAATCAAAATCTAAATATTTTATTTCACATAAACCTACATGGGCACTCATGAAACGTCAGAAGCTAGGTGCACGGTTCCAATTGGTCGTTTCCTTGAAGCTGTGTTTGCTTGTAGCTTGTGTGTTGGTCGTGGCCTTGTAAATTGTAAAAGGTCATTGGAACATTGTCCACCTAATAAACTTTGATATCGTTTTGTTTGTCCTAACGTCTGGTCTAAATTCTCTTTAACTCTTTGAAGGGCGGTTGGTTACAAAGAGAGGTATTAAGCCTAGCTTTGCCGGCCAGCCAAGTTCATTATCAAAGGGAGGGGGTGTAATAGCTTTGTAAATACAGAGGGGGTCGTTAATGTGTGTAATTGTCTCTCTTTTTATCCCACTCGTTATTATAACTTGGGGGTAACCGTAAGGGCGTGGGGGGAGTGATAGCGAGACTGTCACTGTGCACATAAAATGGCGTCAAATAATGTTTTTAATTTTTATTTTTAGGATAAAAATTGTTGTTCATTTGTTTTAATTGATAAATTGCCCCTTAGTTGTTTAGCTGAGAATTTGTCAAAGCAGCAATGTTGTAAAATAGAGCAAAGAAACCAAACAAAATCAAACCTTCCCCCAGTGGGGTAGTTGCGCAACACACTATCAGATGCAATGGGTTTGATTTTGACAGTTCAACAAAATTCATTGCGTTATTTACGTTGTTGAGTAGACATATTTTTCGAACATATGAAGGAATGGATTAGCAATATCTTTCAAGATTATTCTGATTGAGATTGATAGTGCGTTACGCGATTAGGGTGCAGGTTAGGCAGAGGTGTATAGTTTACCCACATTTCGCCATAATATCAACCGAGCAAAAAAATCAAAATAACTTAACTTGAATGGTTACAAAGGAAGTGATATTTCAAGTGATATATTCCGCCAAAACATTGTTCCTTACTTGGATAAAATCTAAATATATAAAACTCAAAGGTGACTGACTGACATAGTGATCTATCAACGCACAGCCCAAACCACTGGAGGGATCGGGCTGAAATTTGGCATGCAGGTAGATGTTATGACGTAGGCATCCGCTAAGAAAGGATTTTTCGAAATTCCACCCCTAAGAGGGTGAATGGGGGAGGGTGAAATTTCACGCGGACGAAGTCGCGGGCGGAAGCTAGTAGAATATAAACAACACATACTTAGTATAAGAAGGCTTACACGCACAACTAAGCAAATCTTCTACAAATATGTGTAATATATGTTAAACCCCTCTTCCAATTAAATTATTTAACGAAATAACCCAAATTCAATCCGCTTCATCGTCCCAGTGGTACCCCACCCTGCGGTGTGTCAGGATATCCGAAAACAATAAAACGCTCGAGCGATTTTAATCCTTTAAGGCTTTGTCTCGCAGACCGTTAAGGGTCGTTTTTGCTTGATTAATCTAATCCATACCATTGTAATTGTTCGCTAACATTTCGGACTACGGTAGTTCCGTATTTGAGGGATGTACAGGGTGGTATTTATCTGTGTTGCTGGTTAATACTCGAATGGACTTGAGTGTTTTATTTAAGTTATGTACTGAATTCAATGTGGTATATAAATAATGTTTTGTACGGAAATAATACCATAATATTGGTGTATTTTTGCTATCAATCTGCCTAGCCTTCTCCCAACTGTGAATACCAGTATTTTTCATGAAATGGCTGCCTATCTGACCTCCACAACCCAGTTACTGGGTAACACGATACCCCTTGGTAAGTCTGGTGGTCTGACTTTTGGGCTCCTGACTACGTAACGACAGTTAAAGATACACGAATGACAGCCGGGACCAATGGCTTATCGTACTTTCCGAGTCACTGAGAGGGTCTCGATATGTAGTGGATGGTCACCCATCCACGAACCGACCGCGGTAAGCGAAGCTTAACTTTTCATCAACTCGTGCGTTTATTATATTATTTAAGTAGAGTAGCCACGAGCCCTTCTATATTTGTTGCAATGAGGGCAAATTATAGAATTGTGTAGGTTTACTCGTGACGCATAGAATAGATGAGATATTAATAAATATAACTATTGAATAGGTAACACTATCGCAAGAGTGAGAACTAGACACGATACATTTAGGTCACAGAAATATCGTAGCAATAGATATTGGTGAGTGTGTCTTGATAGGAAATAGGAAAATATTGGAGAAAAGATAGGCCTTCGACAGAACCATCGGATATTTTAAGCTTGCGACGAAAGTAGTGATATCGGTAGGCAGTTACCACAGATATACGTACACCTAGATAACGCAAGAGCAACTACTTCGCGTGCCCAGCTTACGTACAAAAAAGTAATTTAAAAAAATCAAATCGACTTCAAAAATAAATTAACTCAAAAAATTATGAAATAACTTTAATTTCGAAAGTTGGTGTCTTGATATCTGTATTTTAGTTTTAGTTTTTTGCCATAAAAACCATACGGAAACCCCATTTATTTTTAACTTTATTTTATTTTTGTTATATGTTGTTACAGCGGCAATAGAAATATAAACTCTGTGGCAGAATGTGGAATAGAGGAGTGGACTATAAGATACGCTGGTCTATTCCACATTCCGGTCCTTCGAGCCGGATCTGGTCATTCCAGCCCGTATTTCTTCATTTAATTTTGCTAAAACCACGCGTCAACCAGTCTACGTCCAGCGTCCAGCGTCCTATGTCCAGCAGTGGACGTCTTTTGGCTGAAATGAATGAACCAGTCTACCAGTACGGTTCATGCCCACATGACAGACAGATAGACGGACAGCGGAGGCTTAGTAATAGCGTCCCGTTAACACCGTTTAGGTACGGAAACCTATAAAGAAATTAAAAATGAGGCGAATGCGGAACCAATAAAAATATCACATCGAGACACTTTAAACAATACGTATAAAAGATCAAGCGAATAAACTACCCGTACCATAACAAAGATAGATTTTAAAGCTTCGGTACGTAATCCAATATCATCCATCATAGTCGCGTTTCCTAGTTTTTGGTTTTCTTTCATTTTTCCTTACAGTTCATTTTTATCCTGAGAACAGCAGGCATTAGCTGTCATGATAGAGAAAAATCCTGGATATTTATGTCCTTTTCATCACCTCCAGAAAAGTTCCAGTTAACTTGACGATGATGTTGTACAAATTCTGTGTGTTCTATTGTATTTTAGAGCAGTGGTGGCCAAGTGGTAACGGCCTCGACTTACGAGTCATAGGTCGTGGGTTCGAACCCAGCCAGGCACTTTCCTTTGTGTAAATTATTTCATCACCACTGCTCACATACGGCGAAGAAAATCATTGGGAGGTAAGCGGCATGTCCTAGAATCAAAAATTTGAAGACATGGCCCGCGTTGTGGATTATAACCAAATCCCTTTATGTCTGGAAACTGTAAAATTGGCCCATAGAATCTTCGCGAGGGAGATATTATAGTGCACAAGTATGTGCGCAGACACAGGTGCACTCTCTCAATTAAAATACCTAAAGTAGGTACCATGAAGTGAAGATACGAAAAAGTACTTATCAACTCAGCCTATCGCAGTCCACTGCTGGACATAGGCCTCTCCCAGGCTGCGCCACAACACCCTGTCCTCCGCCTTTCGTATCCAGTCCGTCCCAAGTCCCAATCGTCTGTTGTCGTCCATCTAGCTGGTGGGCATCCCCCACTTGCTTGCTGATAAGCAGTCTACAACTCCAGGACTCCTCTGCGGTCCTTCGACAAACAAGGTCAGCCCACTGCCAACTGCAGCTTGCTTACTCTGCAAGCTATGTCGGTAACTCCAGTTTTATTTCTGACTACCTGCACCCCGCGGTTTCACCCGCATAAATGTCGATCCCGTGGGAATGTCGGCTACCTTCATACAAAATTTTAATAATAAATGGTTTATTATTATTATAAACACATACACTCACAAACTTTCGCATTTACAATATTAGTGTGATTAAGGAAAATATTAAAAAAGAACTAACCTACTTATAATCTTCTGTGCGACTAGCTTCATTGCTAATACCTATTTGATTTTTTAAATTACAAATCGTAAAAGATACATTACATTACAAGCTAATGAATTATTTTAACAAGAAATAATCTCTTGTGCGTTCAATTAAAAAAGAACTCAAGATAAACACGAATGAGGCAATTACATGCAGAGAAATAAGAATGCTCCTAATATATTAATAGTTAAACTAAGCAGTTGTCCAAATCGTTTACATAATTATATGGCTACATTAAGCTGCTCTGTGGACTGGTTCCTTTAAATCTTTATACTTAACTTTTGGTTCTGCTTAAATTAAAGTAATGGTTATAGTTTTGTTAAATGATAGCGCGATTCTCGTGTACTTTTAAAAAACGACATTGACATTAATATAGTATATGTATAGATAGATAAAAAAATACAAGTGTAACGTTGGTGCTCCTACTCTGTGGTCACTAGTCATGTCAACGTCAGTCATTAGGTTTTTCATTTTGTCGCATATTTCTGCGACGATTACAAAATTTTACTGTTTTTTTTTAAAGTCAATAATACGGTTTAAGACATTTATTCCTAAAAAGAATACAATTCACTTAACATGAGAAATACAAGTTATTCATAATACTTAGGTAATACACGAACTTATGAATAACGGTAGGTACCTACTCGTATACAAACTAACAAGTAGTAGATGCGCGAATATTTTTCTTATAATGTATGTGGGTTACACGAAAATGTTAGTGTACATTACCATAGTGTACATTATGGGTATATATCGTTTCTAAGTCAATAGCAATTACACATTGTTAATAGTAGCAAGCTAACAATATTTTAATTTTTTTAATGTTTCAAATAATAGGTAATATGTTCATTGTATCCACAATGTGAACAGTTTTGTTTGAAACAGCTGTTTTTTTTTATTGAAGCTGTTGAATCATTAATACGATTACCACTTCTGGTGAAAGGTATCCTGCGCCGTTATATTTATACGCGAAAACCTTCTCCGGACATCACCAACCACCAATTTATTTATTTGTTATTTAATTAAAACGGTTTACAACCAATTACAGAAATTAAAGACACTTTACACATACGCATAAAACATCACACTAATATTATAAAGGCGAAAGTTTGTGGGGGTGTGTGTGTGTTTATATGTTTATTACTTCTTCACGCTCAAACGGCTGGACCACTTTTGATAAAATTTTGCGTGGAGGAAGCTGATACCCTGGATTAACATATAGGCTACTTTTTATCCCGATATTCCCATGGGATCGACATTTTTGCGGGTGAAACCACGGGTGCAGCTAGTTAAATATAAAATCAAGTAAAAAGTTAACAACACTTTTATACATCCCTCTCAAAGTACCTACTTCTGACATGCCGACAAAATCTTCGTCCATTCGTCCGCAAACAGATCGTTTGTTGGATTAGAGTCCAACAGATCATTAAGTGCAGCCAGGGTACGTGGTACTGGGGACTTAGCACGCGCAACTGTGCGAAATAGATTTAATTCCAATAATCACCCAATTTCCATACGAAAAACCAATCCAGAAACCGACCCACTAATCACTAACAAAAATTAACCAAATCCGTAACAGACTGAAACCAATACATTCAAAATGGCGGCCATAGGATTAATATTCCCAATAATTCGATGATAATGTTGACTAATTCATCTACTAATCTTCACGCCGCGTGCACTGTGGTGTAGGCAGAGCTAATTTATTGTTTTATTCGTGAGAAAGAACGTTAATCCGTAGTGATCTATAATTATTGGAAGTGATGTGTTTCGACATAGGTAGTTATTAGTTATGTTGGTTTCGTGTGTGAACTATGCGTTTGGGAAGAGTAGGACGTAGTTTTCATTTCTGATTTAAATAATAATGAAGTACTCTTAAGAGCGTTTACGCCGTACGGCATTTCTTAAACAAGCTTTCAAGTCCTTGTTTTTTGAAATGAATGAACTTCATACGCATAAGCATGATACAAGGGTCTAAAAAGTTACTTATAAACATTTTCGAAATAAATGTCTTATTTAAAAAAAGATAACTGAAAATCTCTGTTTCTATGGAAAATTTAAAATCGGTATAATTTGGCTGTAACTCTATTTTTCGAAAATTTTCTGTAACTTTTTAGACCTTTGTATCCTGCCTATGCGTATGAACTTTGTTTTAAAATCGGTTCGTTCATTTGAAAAACAAGGGCTTGAAAGTTTGTATATAGCAAAAGCTCTTAAGAATAATTTCTGTTTTGGTTTTTTATCAACCTTTAATTTAAAAAATAAATAAAATTAACCTTTAAATGAAGGCTGCTGATGAGTAAACATTTGGTAGGTATGTGAATGATTACATGTTGAAATGAGAATTTGGTAATAAATCACAAAAATTGCAGAGTGGCGGACTTACAACTTTGCTCATCAATTAATTACGACTTACAAGCATGTCGCAACTCACTAAGTATTTACTTATTGCGCGTTTTTATTGACCACAACCAAGTTACCAATATTTTATCATTTGGAAAAGTGATACTTTTTAAGGAAAGGAGAATGCCGTTAAATATAGCGCGCCCTGTACCAAACGAAAAGTCCGCTGTCACAACCAAACCTAGTGTATTTGGAGGAGAATTTAATGCCCTTCCTACATTGCTAACTATTTTTTACATGGATTCCCGCAATTCGTATTTATTTGCCATTTACCTACTTAATATTTTGAGGCTACATTCGATAAAATAACGAATGAACGATGACGATGAACAATGGAGGCATCGCTAAGGATTATCACACAAAGTTGCTACCGAACGTTTTCATTAATAAGGATTTTAATTATACCTAGTTCAGATAAAACCAATATTGAAAGTAACGTCATCCGTGACGGCGCAACAGAAAAAATGCAATACGTCACAATAAAAACTTTTTTTTATCGGTCCTCTTTTCTTTAAATTCTTAAAATGTAATCCAAAATAATAATTTAAATTAATACAACGCAACGGCTATAAAGGGAGTGTCAAACAGATGACAGATCCTTTTTGCTCGTCAAATGTCTTAGCGTTCACACGTCTCAGCTGTCGTATTTTGTCAGAGTGGCATTAGAGTTTCCTCATGGTTATTTTTGTGTTCTAATTATTAATATTCTCCGATTGCATTAAAATAGTTCGTCGCCGTTATTTTTTTTTTATATAAAATCTACTTCTGGGTCTTCTGGTTCCTAAAAATAGTAAATCTATGTCGGTAGGTACTTACAAATTATCTTCTTTATTTAAATGGTTGTTGGCAGACCTTTATTTTTTACGTAGTAGCAACATTCGCAAATGAAATGCAATGGCAGTTACATAAGAGAAAATACTCACAAAAGTAAATAAAAATACGTTTATTTTTCATGTCCGAAATCTGGGAATATTTTTCATAACAAAAACCTAAATCTAATTTAAAAAATAGGAGTAATTTTATGAACTACATTTGGTTGTGACCCGCTCCCTCGCAAGTTGGTACGGTCCCATGGCACTCTCCTTTTAAAATGACATTTTAGGTGAGTAAAAAACTTGATTTTGTTGAAATTGCGTTGAAAAACTTATCATTCAGAATTAGAATTTATTTATTTGTGTGTTCAATTTAATTTTTTTTTATCAGTCTACCTACAAGATATTAAGTCCTTATTCCGAGGTTCTTGATATTAAAAATCATATTAATAATAATAATAATAATAAACCAGCCTAACAGCTGAGAAAAAAAACACTCTAAAAATAATAATAATATTTATTTGCAAAAAACACGGTATTAAAGGATGTTACAATACAAGATGAGACCAAACATGTTTTGCTTAATATTAAAGCATGCAAAATTATAGTAAGTATCAACATTATAGTTTATGCTCGAGAAAATCTTTAACACTATAAAAACTATGTTCATTCAGCCAGTTAATCAATTTAATTTTAAAAAGTCTGTAATTTAGGTCTTTAGGTCTTTCATAGGTCGTTCATATTCACTTAAATACGAAATGAAAACACTTATCAACTAAAATGAACCAGATATATTGTTCTAATTAGCCATTAAAGGGCACGTGGTACCTTTAACTAGGAGTTTGGGTACAGACATTATAGCTCTCTGTTTAGGGACAATATTCTGAATTTAATGGACATTATGAGGCTCAGCGTCGCGACGCGGAAAATTAAATTTATATTGTTTTGTGCTACGTAGATATAAGTCGGTATAAGTAACTCCTTCCCCTTTGAGAGGGGAGATTGTTTAATGTTGGTATAATGACCCACTTACTGGAAAGTGGTAATGCCTATAGAGAGGTATGAGGAACAGGGTGTAAAGTTCACTCATACTCCATAGAATAGGGAGGATTCTCCGACCAGACGGGTGTTGTGTCTGGCGGGCAACTGATGATTCATGCTGGTTGCGCGGTAAACTCTGCTTGCGAGATGCAGGATTTTGCGTGACGTCAGTATGACGCGTTGTTCTCATGTGGCGTTGTAGATAGCGCTACACCTAAATACGTCTGCCGTACCTGCCCTGAGTTGTCAGCCGTCACTACTATCTTAGCATAATCAGCCAATATAATGTGGTCACTGCTTGGACACAGGCCTCCTCTCGGTGAGAGGGAGTGGGGCGTAATCCACCACGAGGGCCCAGTGCGGGTAGGTCGACGTCCATGTGACGTCGACCTACGACAATGTCCTTCCCCAGGATTCAAAGTATCCCCACATCAAATTTCTTCTAAATTGGTTCAGCCGTTTCGGAGATTGGCCGAAACAAATACACAGACAAACAGACAAAAAATTTGGAAAATATTTTTTTTATATTATCACATTTTTTTTTTTAATTTATCTGATTTTATTTGATTGTATACGTGTATAGATAAATCACGGAATACTTGTAACAGAAAAGGTTGATTTTTATTTGACGACGCGATCTTTATTAAGATTCAATTTGATTAGTAATATTCATTTTATATATTTATTTTCAGATCAGCGTAAAACATGAAAGTAAAACAAAATAATTTATTTATGTGAACCGCATTTCCAAGTATAATTCAGGCACAAAATTGAATTTACAATCCATTTGGACCTAACACCAGTGGTGAATAATAATATAAAATCCATTTATTTTAATAGATGACTTATGTATTTTGAGAATTATTCAGATTTCAATTTGATATTTCTCAAACCTTTGCATACGAGGAGCCGAAGCCAACTCGCAGAGGCCCGTTACACGTTTTTAATTAAATGAGGCACCAACCTACGATTATCCCTGTTCGTACTACGCAAGTGCACCCCAGAACAATCCTCGGTTGGTGTAGGACTATTGCAGGTTAAGGAAACAAAGAAAATTGGATTATGGGTTTCGGTAGCTTTACTTAAGGTGATAAATTGAGCATAAACAAATAAAAAAATAAACGTTCCATCCAAAACTTAGCCATCAATACAACTTGCAACCACAAAAATAAAATGATAAGAATACCTCCAACCGGAGTAGAAAGAAGCTCCGATGATCACAGTCGGCCAAAACCTCAACTTCTACATACTTATACTGAAACAATCCCGATATTAGGCCGAATTCCGATAATACCTACAACCTTTAGCCTTGTAGTACGAACAACCATAATAGCTTTTTGTTGGGGCTCGCTCTAATTAGCTCCTAGCCTTCTGCTATACAAGAACGATCCTTGGTATCATTGAGCAGGAATTACAGAAGGTCTGTTGTTACAAAAACTTGTGATGAATTGTCATAAAAATAATTCTTGGATTTGACATGACGTGCCCCTGATATTAAATAACATCGACACCATTCACGCCAGCTGTACAGGAATAGCTGATATTATTAGCCATTCGTCAGTCGTGATTCATCATCTGGCAGTAACTTTTCTCACGTACCATTCATCACGTATTCATAATTTATTCATCATCAATTACTGATCATCCATGGACTAATCATCTGTCCCTCAACATTTACATCCCTCTGTATTGCTTGGTGATTCTTTTCGAGTACTTAAGTTTTCCACAAAATGTTGTAAGAAGTAGAAGCACTGAACATTTTCTTTCACGCCAGCTGCTAGTAGGTACTCACAAATAATGGACAAAAGTTTTATAGGCAGTAATGTAAATAGATTTTCCTTATCTGATCGTATTTGAGTGTAAAGTTTGTGGGATGTATATTAACTATAGTCCGCGCGGATCTAGTTGGCCGCGCCTTGGGTGGGGGACACGGGTGAGAGCTACCTCTACCCCACTTGTTAAAAACCCAACCACAAATGGTGTTATTTGCTGACGATACTTCCTTGATTTTTAAAATTAATAGACGTGCATCAAATTTTGACGACGTAAATAACGCCCTGCTGCAGGTCCAAAATTGGTTCACTGCTAATAATTTAGTATTAAATGGGAAAAAAACGAAGTGCATAAGATTTTCTTTACCAAATGTCAAAAGTAGTAATTGTGAAATAGTATTGAATCAAGAGAAACTAGAATTCGTCGATAAAACTGTTTTCCTGGGGATCACGCTCGACTCAAGGCTTCAATGGGGTCCTCATTTAACATCCCTTGCAGGACGGCTAAGTTCAGCAGCATATGCTGTGAGAAAAATCCGTCAATTTAGTGATGTTGATACCGCGAGACTGGTCTATTTTAGTTACTTTCATAGTATCATGTCGTACGGTATTTTACTATGGGGACGGGCTGCAGACATCGAGTCTATTTTTATTCTGCAGAAAAGAGCTATCAGAGCCATATACAGCTTCCGCAGGCGTGACTCTCTAAGGGAACTGTTTAAAGATATTAACATCATGACGGTACCTTGTCAATATATCTATGAAAATATCATGTACGTAAGGAAAAATCTACATCTTTTTAGTAAAAGAGGTGAAAGACACAATTATATCACTAGAAATAGGGACCAATTAGTTCAACCAGGTTTCAGGCTGGCTAAAGTAGACTCGTCTTTCATGGGCTACTGTTTAAAATGTTACAATAAAATACCTGCCGACATACTTCAACTGAATGAAACGAAATTTAAATCTTGTATAAAACGCACACTATGCAGCCAGGCATATTATAAATTGGGGGACTACATCGCCGATAAAAGTGCTTGGCTAAACGCTGGTCCTGCTCCATAAGGACGCACAAATAAATTGATTAGCATTGGAAAATACTGTTGAAGCTGCTGAAGATTTTAAAATACACTTTTTGCATTATATAAATTCAATCTCCTAGTATTGTATAATTGCATAGCACATGTGTGAGTACTATGTACATACTATAAAGCTTCCATTTACTGGGTACGCCTTTCATTGACTTGAATGTGCCCTGGCGGCTGAGAGTATGTCATGCTCACTCAAATGTCTCGCTGATGGTGGCGCGTGTGTTGGATCATTTAGCTCCCTATAAAATGGTTGAGCTGAATGGTGCTAATACATGCGTCATGTTCGTGAACGGGCGCCGTCAGTAGGGACTGGTCATCTCTTTGCTGCCATGGCTTATTTTAATTTAATTTAATATTTGTATTGTTTTTTTCATTACGGACGCTTTTAACGTTCTGCATCGTTCTCACATGCATAATTTTTAACATGAATGATGTAAACAAGACTTTGTAACCATATTATTTTGATTTAAAAGAGTGTCCATGGAGTTTCTTGTCCGTTCTTCTCCATAGGTACTTATGCTTTGGAATGGGCAACTAGCTTCACCTTTCTGACTGACCGACCCCTTGACAATTCAAAAGTGCCTGTAATTGGTTTAATTGAAATATATGCTTTGAGTTTGAGTTTGAGCGGCGGGGTTGCCTATTGTTCGCAACCCACGTACTGAGTAATGACAAAGCGCCCCCGCCCCTCCGTCCCACCGCTCACTTACCTAAGGCGTGGCCAACTAGTTCCGCGCAGACTATAGATGAAATTGTTGGGCAGGAAATTCCTCCAGATAAAATTATTTATACATTGGTTTTAACCCAGTGTATTTTTGCAGATATGTGGCGTATTTATATCTGCAAAACTACACTGGCCCTATTTTATCATAAATATGTTTTGATGAATATATTCTATTTTGACAGCATATATTATTTTATTTTGTATACATAGTTCAATTATTATTACAAAGTTAAACATAATTAAATTATTGTTTTATTTTGTTACAGGTAAACAGCGCCTTCTTCACGAAAAACAAATTCGCCCCACAAATTTTCCAAGTAAGACACAGAAAAACGTGTGCGGTCGGGGGAACCCGTCAGGAACGAAGTTCCTAACGCGATACTCGCACGCGCACACACTCGTATATAATAGAAAGAGACAGAGAGAGTGAGAAATCGTGAAGTTAATAGGTACACGTATTTAATACATAGCCATCTAGTACAAGTTTTTATTAGCTCTCATAAAGTTATAGCCATCTTGGAATATCATTTTGACCTTTTAGCTTTAGCACCCTCGAAAACTATGAAAACGACAGACATGACGAAAAAGAATTTCGTTCCAAAAAAAATAGAAACACAAACTCTGTCTATTTAGTACCTAACAGAGCGTAAATCGAAAATAAACTGTTAAATATACCTCCCAGAATCGTCGAGCGTGTAAAATCATTCATCGTTCATTTGGCACACGATGGATGCCTCTGAATACACTTAAAATTAGCTAAAAATATAAGGTCTTTCAGCTTCTCCATCATTGTGTTCAGTTCTTCACAGTACACATCTGCAGTAATGCTCACCCCGTTTGGTAAGAAGCTGTGATGAATCACACCGGCGCATATGATACAAAACGGCAATTTCATAGGTAAAGACCTATTATAATAATTTTCAGACAGTCAATGAACATACCCTCTTTTGGTTGGTACCTATTGAGGTTTTTTTTTATTAAAAGACTCGCTAGTAAAATATTGATATTCAGTGAAGTGACTGATATCAATAGTTTACTACCTAAAGAAAGTGGTTGGGACGGACTGCATGCGGAAGGCGGAGGACAGGATGTTGTGGTTCAGCCTGGGAGAGGCCTATGTCCAGCAGTGGACTGCAATAGGCTGAGTTGATTGATTGAATATTTTACTAAGATTCAGTCACTTAGGAACGGAAGTCAACCCCGAAATAGTTTGCGAAAAGCTAGGCGGGATCATTTTAACAAATTATGGTAGGCATTTCTTGGATACGTTTAGACATCCAACTGACAATCGTGTCGATTATGACTTAGGGCTGATTTTACCAAAGTCAGATATATTTTAATCGTCGAATACAATTGACGTCTGATACAACTATTACTAATACCTAAATGTAGGGAACAGCTGATTTTGTTTTCGCGATTTCATAATTGGTCCCATAGTAAAAGTTGTTCATAATGATGAGTGCAATGACCTCTTAAGAGGTTGTTAATGTTTTACCAATAACCCTGTATAAACAGGGTTATTTTAAATTGGCTAGATAAACTCCGTTGACGCGATGGGTATCGTTATCTAAACACGATAATATAAAAAGATTTGATGTTTTTTGGGAGGTCAACGGCCGTTTTTAGTGTTGTTACTGTTGTGGTGGCCCCACAAAAAAAAAAAATTTTTTTTTTTATCATGTTTAGACACCCATTACATCTACGGAGTTTACCTAGCCAATTTAAAATAACCCTGTATAAAAATCTATGGTAACAAACCTAAGTCAGATACACCTAAGGTCAGTCTTACTATCAAACCTTAGTGGCTAATCTTATCACTACGACATGTCGCTAGGGTCGTAATGATAAGATTACCATAACATAAAGGGGCTTACAAAACCTAAAGCGCCGTCACTGTCGGACTGCATAGAAAAGAAAGAGAAGCACGATGACACAATGCTGGTAATTTATTGCAAAATATGAAGCAATTGTTTGGACTAAAAAATTAAAACAATAGTGTTTTAGTATGTTGCTTTTAGAATAATCTGACAAAACATATAAATAAAACCAATAAAAAAAATGGTCACGATCCGATTAATAGTTGCGGAGAAATGCGTGGACAAACATACCTACATACATACATGCATACATACATACGTCTATAAAATTTGGTAGATATATTTGTTTGGAAGCCCTGATTGTAATACCTATGTGAATATAATAATATTATACATACAAGTGTGTCGAATTGATAACCTCCTTTTTTTTGAATTGGGTAAAAAATATGTGTAACTCGTGCCGACACTCAAGAAAAATGTCCCACTATTATCCCTTCAAATCATAACAATGGCCTGATAAGTTCAAACACAGCACCTCCCTAAGTAGTGACTTGTTATCCTGCCGATTACGATTAGGTCCGTGTACCCGAGTAGACTCCATTAGGCTTATTGGCTTACTGGCAACTTGCCATCACTTAGGATAGAATTTTTCTGGACAATCCGAAATGTTCTACCCGTTTACTAGGAAAAAGTAATGGAGCACAAAAAATAGCTGGTTAAAGGAAATTAATGTTGTAATGAACTGACGTCTGTCATTATTGGTTTCTTCTTTACCAATTTATGTCGGCTTTTGTGTCAAGATCAAAGGAAAATCGTTGGCCATAATCCTACAATAATCACACTAATATTATAAAGGCAAAAGTTGTGAGTGTGTGTGTGTTTATATGTTTATTACTTCTTTACACTCAAACGGCGTGACCAATTTTGATAAAATTTTGTATGGAGATAGCTGACACCCTGGATTAACATATAGGTTACTTTTTATCCCGATATTACCACAGGATCGACACTTATGAGGATAAAACCGCGGGATGCAGCTAGTAAAAAAATAATCATATCCTACGTGACAGTTTTTTTTTAGTAAGTTTGTTACTCAAGCACGCAAAAACGGATTAACTGATTTGGATGAAATTAAGCACATAGATAGTTTATAATCTGGAGTAACACATAGGACATTGTATCCCGATAATACGTTCCCGTGGGATATTTTCCACGTGGGCGAAGCCGCGAGCAAAAACTAGTTGATTTGTAAATATAGTTTTAAACCTAACGATGTTAAAACACTCACGTGTAAACGGTACGTGGTAAACGGTAGGTTGCAAACGGTGGGGGATGATGCCGCTCGCAGACTCCCAGTTCGTAGAACTATATTCAAACCACAGCACAGAGGCGCCTCGGTGGTCGCTCCTACAGGCGGCATTCTCAACACTTTCCATACTAGAAACTGACGGCTTTTAATGGCTATTCGTGATAGAAGTTTTGCATTCGGCGCCACGAATTTTATAAGTACTATACTACCGTCTCTAGACGCTGCCAGTTCGGGGATACCGTGCTCTGTGATAAGTATAGGTCGACCGCTTAACTGTGACGTTGCCTGAGGTAGCTGCGCGGTGCGGGAGCGGTGATAATTGGCACAAGTTGACGAATCACTGAGCTCTCGCATCACGTCACCACACCCCGTCCCGCCCCGCGCTGCTACCTAAGGCAACGTCTCAGTTAAGCGGACGGCCTATAGTTGTATTTGGCACGCACTTTTCTATGAAACAGCAGATTTTTTTTGATAACCGTCGAACAATTTATAATCATGGATTCAGAATCATGTCATAATCATAATCAGCCTATAATGTTCCTACTGCTGGGACACAGGCCTCCTCTCGGTGAGAGGGAGTGGGCCGTAATCCACCGCGCGGGCCCCAGTGCGGATTGGCAGAAGTCACATGTCTTCGAATTTCTGGTTCTAGGACATGCCGGTTTCCTCACGATGTTTTCTTTAACCGTTTTGAGAGCAGTGGTGATGAAATAATTTACACAAAGTAAAGCGCCTGTCCGGGTTCGAACCTACGACCTACAACTCGTTAGTCGCGACCGTTACCACTTGGCCACCACTGCACTCTAAATCATCTCAGAATCATGTACTGAATCCATATAGTAACAGTTTGCGCGACGATGTCTGTCACCCTATAAGACGATGTTATTACCAAAGTACAGACTCCAGTATATCAAGCTACCCGAAACTGTCAAATTTTCCCAATCAACTTTGAACCTAATACTTTAGCGTTAACGTTGAAAATCTATTAAATAAATTTGACAGATCGTAGTAGCTTGATGTGCTGGCGCCTGTACAACAACGAGAGCAAGTGGAACATTATTACGAGCTAATAATTTCACAATCACATTGTAATTTGTTGCCGTGTGGCGTCGATGTTTATCTTGACAAAATAATGAATATTCCAAAACTCGATAAACGATAATCAGCATCAACATCCCCTCATCCTTTCATCCGATCAGCAGTACATCTATATGATTGATACATAATCCATTCAAAATTAGACACGCTAAGCACCTGAGCCTCAACGGGGTGATAAAATAATCCTATGAAGTAGGGAGTGACGCCATCGATCATGCCCCGATGCATGTACCACCGTGTTCGGATTATGGATGTATTTGCATTGACACGATGCAGCGATGCAACGTGGGATATTGAAAAGATTTTGATGGATTTTTTTTTAAACTGGGTTTGTTTTGTGATTTGGAATTGTTTATGTAGGCGTGTTTGTGATGAGACTGCAGCGGTATCTACAACGCCACATGCGGTATCGACAACGCCACATGCGAACAACACGTCATACTGACGTCACGCAAATCCTGCATCTCGCAGGCAGAGTTTACCGCGCAACTAGCATAGATACAACGGCCCGACATGAATCATCGGGCAGTTATCCGCCAGACACAACACCCGTCTGGTCGGAGGATCCTCCCTTTTCTATAGAGTATGAGTGAACTTTACACCCTATTCCTCAGACCTCTATAAGACTTACCACTGGGTATCGTATTACCCAGTAACTGGATTGTCGAGGTCAGATAGGCAGTCGCTTCATGTAAAATACTGGTATTCAGCTGCATTCGGTTAGACTGGTAGCCGACCCCAACTTTATTGGGAGAAGGCTAGGCAGATGATGAGCCAGGTAAGTGACTGAGAAAGTCAAGCAGGAAAGAGCTGGAATGTCAACCAAATCTGATTACTATTACTTAGACCAAAACGTCCAATTTGAATTTAAATGTAGAAGAGCCCCTAGCCGATCGTTGAGATGTTTCAAGTGACCAGCCAAATTATGTAAGACATACCAAAAAAACGGTCTTATAAAAATACGATACTTACCTACTATTACCAAATTATTATTACCTATTATTATTATACCTACCAAGGGGTATCGTATTACCCAGTAACTGGGTTGTGAAGTTCAGATAGGCAGTCGCTCCATGTAAAGTACTGGTATTCAGCTGCATCCGGTTAGACTGGAAGCCGACCCCAACATAGTTGGGAAAAGGCTAGGCAGATGATGATGATTATTATATCTATTTATTCTTTAGTAAAGTCTTATACAAGACAGTACCGAACTAAACCGATCCGTCACAGACCTTCCAGGCCATTTTGTCTCTATACAAATCTACAATCTATTGAATTTTAGCCGTAAAATTCTCCTGACCATACAAGGCCGTACAAAAATGGGTGCCAAAAATGGCTGCTGAAATTTACGAGCTCATGGGCCGAACCAGACACGGATAAACGGGGTTCATATAAAGTGCTCCCGAATTTTTGTTCATGCTTTCTTTTTTATTTTAATTTATCTAGCACGGGAAAGTGGGCGGTTCGGCCGCCGTTATTTTGTGAATACACTGTTTTTACGTCTGCCCTATGAATTGAAAATGTACCGGGTTTTTGTGTTATTTTTTATTAGTTTTATTTTAGTTGAGCATCTTTCATGAAATTGTAACATAGAAAAGTTCGCAGACGGTGTAAGGCCCGGCGCCCACTATCGGCATCGGCACGGCTGATATGCGAAGAATAAAAATGTAACTTAATTGTATGACGATAAAAGTTAAATTTCAATGATAATAATCATCGTAGGTGCAAAAATAAAGATAGGGTATCCGACATACCGTGTCATTGAAATTAAAATTTTATTGTCATACAATTAAGTTACATTTTTATTCGTCGCATAAAAATCCTCAGCCGCGCCGATGCCGATAGTGGGCGCCGGGTCTAATGCGTAAAGGAGACTTCAACAATGACAGGCCTCAAATTCTTCAAACTACATACAGAGCACTTCTTTGTGTAAAATCTCGTAATTTTCACGTGAATTCAGTCTAGCACTTACTGGCAATTCATTTTTCTCTGAGTACAGTTTTCTTGATAAAAAGTGTGGAGGCATTGTGAGTTTCGTGAGAGCTCACGACAGCCCCTCTCACGGCTTTGCTTAATGCGAACTAACTCGAAATTCAATATTCAACACGACATTTTGGTGTAAACATCGCATGACGCGCCCCCTGGGGACGGCGCAAGGAATGAACTTTCAGAGTTTAAATTTAATCTTGTTAGATTGAGGTAAGGGGGAGGATGGTTACTATGACGAAAATCAGTATGACGTGAAAGATTTTTACTTTTTAACCTATCTGAGTTAAAACGGTTCATAAAGTTTAATAAATTATTGTGATAAAATATGTAGGTACTAATTTTACGTTTGAAGAGCGTTTACGCCGTACGGCCTTTCATACAAACTTTCAAGCCCTTGTTTTTCGAAATTAATGAACCGATTTTTATGAAACTTCATAATTATGCGTAAGGAGGATACAAAGGTCTAAAAATATATTAGAGAACATTTTCGAAATGTCTTATTTAAAAAAGATAACTGAAAATCTGTTTCCATGGAAAATTTAAAATCGGTCTAATTTGGCTGTAACACTATTTTTAGAAAATGTTCTCTACTAACTTTTTAGACCTTTGTATCCTGCTTATGCGTATGAAGTTTCATTAAAATCATTTCATTCATTTCGAAAAATAAGGGCTTGAAAGTTTGTATGAAATTCCGTACGGCGTAAACGCTCTTAATGTTTTTATGAAAATTATCTTGTACAAGCTGCACCCGCGGTTTTACCCGCATAAGTCTCGATCCAGTCAAGTCATGGTTTACCCATGTATCATTCTAAAATGAACCTAAAATACCTATTTTCCATTCATAATCCGCTATCGTACCCGCCCCCGCTTCCGCTCATAACTGAAGCACCGCATGTTTTGTTGCGTCATCGATCATCTTCACCAACGCTTTTCGCTCGCCCCGCTCACGTCGAAAATTACTTACGGGACCTAACTACATCTCTACGTCGACAAAAAATAACGCCTCAAAAGAAAAAAAATATAACACGTACGTAGGAAATTTCCTCGGAAAAGCCCGATCGGTTTGACCTCGTTTCATAGTTCAATAGGTTTTGCATATAGCTTTGAGGAGATACTTAGTTCGAGTACTGTGCCTTTATGAGAGAAGCGCAGGAGGAGGGTATAATTATTTGTGAGGAGGGCTCTAAAATGTGGGATTTAATCGTTTTAGTTCTTTTTGAGTTGCATTTTGTTGGTCTGGTTTATTTTATTATTATTATATTTTATTTCAGAGAATCTCCATATAAGTTACATAATTGTATTAGTAACAGAAAATTGTACCTAAAATTATGTTGGTACTATCTGCGCCCCGCGGTTTCACCCGCGTAAATGTCGATCCTGTAGGAATATCAGGATAAAAAGTAGCCTATATGTTAATCCAGGGTGTCAGCTACCTCCATACAAATTTTTATCAAAATTGGTCCATCCGTTTAAGCGTGAAGAAGTAACAAACATATAAACACACACAAACTTTCGCCTTTATAATATTAGTGTGATGGTTAGTACCTGTACCTGAGGCTGTCCTTATCCACTGATTTTCGAGAGGACAGTCAAAACGGGTAGCAATAGCAATTAGGATGCTGTTGCTGCTGCTTCGTAGGCGGTGCAGCAAGGAGTTTGCTTTCTTGCGCATGATGGCTTGAAAGCCATCTGTAAGCACTTCAGCAAACATACCAGACGCGCTGCAGCGCCACGGCAGCCCCAACAGCATCCTAAAAGCGTTATTATACTGGGTGCGCAGGGCTCTGTAGTTTCGCTGTGTATGTTTCACCCACAGGCCACTCGAGTAAAACGACGGGCGTCTGGCAGAACGCCTTAAAAAGTGTTATTTTCACCTCGTTGGTGCAGCGTGCGAACCTGCGAGCGAGCATATTGCCTCTCACCGCCAAAGCCCTGCGCTCCCTTTCATGTCCTCGTCATTCAGAATCAAAATGCAAATTTGTAAACATAGGTCAAATTACAATAGTGTGAGAGATGTTACAGGTAGGTAGATCCTCTATGTTTTGCCCAGAGGCGTACAAATATATTAAATTGACATGACATTCATAAAGTCACTTGTTACAACGGAACCCAGATACTTAAGTCTGTCCACTACCTTTAAGGCTGCACCGTTAAGGACGACAGGAGGAACTTATGCGGGATAGTATGTACCTGCTCTAAATACTAGGAGTTCACTCTTTTTGGAGTTATATTTAAGCCCGTGCGACATCGCAAACGCCTGACACTGAGACACCAGATTCCTTAATCCGCTGATTGTGGGGCTAAGCAGCGCCATGTCGTTTGCATCACACTAATGTATAGACTGTGCTAATATTATAAAGGCGAGAGTTTGTGAGTGTGTGTGTTTTTATGTTTGTTACTTCTTTACGCTCAAACATTCAGCATTCAGCAGACAGTAAAGTTCACTCATATTCTATGAAAAGGGAGGATCCTCCAACCAGACGGGTGTTGTGTCTGGCGGGCAACTGCCCGATGATTCATGTCGGGCCGTTGTATCTATGCCAGTTGCGCGGTAAACTCTGCTTGCGAAATGCGGGATTTTGCGTGACGTCAGTATGACGCGTTTTTCGCATGTGGCGTTGTAGATACCGTTACAGACACACTCGGAAAATACAAATAGTAAAAAAAACCGGGCAAGAGCGAGTCGGACTCGCACACCGAGGGTTCCGTACCATCATAATTACGTTTTCAAATTTTCACCGGCGGGCTACTTACTAGATCTCGTTCAAACCAATTTTCGGTGGAAGTTTACATGATAATGTACATCATAATTTTTTTCTAGTTTTATCATTCTCTTATTTTAGAAGTTACAAGGGCGGGGGGACACATTTTACAACTTTGGAAGTGTCTATCGAGCAAACTATTCAGTTTAGAAAAAAATTATATTAGAAACCTCAATATCATTTTTGAAGACCTATCCATAGATACCCCACACGTATGGGTTTGATGAAAAAAAAAAATTTAGTTTCAGTTCTAAGTATGGGGAACCCCCATAATTTATTGTTTTTTCTATTTTTTTTGTGAAAATCTTAATGCGGTTCACAGAATACATCTACTTACCAAGTTTCAACAGTTTAGTTCTTGTAGTTTCGGAAAAAAGTGGCTGTGACATGCGGACGGACAGACAGACAGACAGACATGACGAATCCATAAGGGTTCCAAACTCAAACTCAACTCAAACTCAAACTCAAAGCATTTATTTCAATTAAACCAATTACAGGCACTTTTGAATTGTCAAGGGGTCGGTCAGTCAGAAAGATGAAGCTAGATTGCCCATTCCAAAGCGTAGGTACCTATGGAGAAGAACGGGCAAGAAACTCCATGGACACTCTTTTAAATCAAAATAATATGGTTACAAAGTCTTGTTTACATCATTCATGTTAAAAATTATGCATGTGAGAACGATGCAGAACGTTAAAAGCGTCCGTAATAAAAAAAAAACAATTCAAATATTAAATAAAATTAAAATAAGCCATGGCAGCAAAGAGATGACCAGTCCCTACTGACGGCGCCCGTTCACGAACATGACGCATGTATTAGCACCATTCAGCTCAACCATTTTATAGGGAGCTAAATGATCCAACACACGCGCCACCATCAGCGAGACATTTGAGTGAGCATGACATACTCTCAGCCGCCAGGGCACATTCAAGTGAATGAAAGGCGTACCCAGTAAATGGAAGCTTTATAGTATGTACATAGTACTCACACATGTGCTATGCAATTATACAATACTAGGAGATTGAATTTATATAATGCAAAAAGTGTATTTTAAAATCTTCAGCAGCTTCAACAGTATTTTCCAATGCTAATCAATTTATTTGTGCGTCCTTATGGAGCAGGACCAGCGTTTAGCCAAGCACTTTTATCGGCGATGTAGTCCCCCAATTTATAATATGCCTGGCTGCATAGTGTGCGTTTTATACAAGATTTAAATTTCGTTTCATTCAGTTGAAGTATGTCGGCAGGTATTTTATTGTAACATCTTAAACAGTAGCCCATGAAAGACGAGTCTACTTTAGCCAGCCTGAAACCTGGTTGAACTAATTGGTCCCTATTTCTAGTGATTCCGTTTTGCCATTTGGCTACGGAACCCTAACAAGGAGCATTTAAAACTGTATACCTCTAAATTGGCCCTATAATTTCAGTCCCACGTATTTTACCTTCCGTTTTAAACCAGTACTGCCTTCCTAACAAAAAGTCACAAACGTAACACATTTCTGAAGCATAAAACCCGCTGTGGTTATGTTACGGTAGACCGTAACGCGTAAAATAAGGTAATGCAGGATACAAGACGTCATTATATTTATGAGGTACCCGCAAGAGGGAGCGAAATATCAACGATGACAGGGTGGAATAAAGAATGAAGTATATATTGGAGTTTTTATACTTATATCTTTGTTGGAGGAGACAGAAAAAAGAAATTGTTAGGCGATGATTTCACTGGATAATTAACTGAGATGTTTAAACTCTCCATTTGCCAAATAATAGAGGAATTGTTTTATTGTTCAAATAAAGAGAATCATTCATAGAAAGATCGATTTGCTCTAAAATTGGGAGTAAAGGATGAATTGAAAGACAATACTTTATAAATAATTTAATATATATAAAAACTTTTTCACAAAAAAAAACAACCGACTTCCAAAAAACACTACAAATTGAAAAATAACTTTAATTTCAGAAGTCAGTGTCTTTGGATCTGTATTTTAGTTTTTTGGCACCGACTTCCGAAATTAAAGTTATTTTTCACTTTTTAGTGGGTCAGTTTGTTATTTATCTAATTTACAATAGCTTTTACTAAATATTGCTTTTCCCGATGCAGGGACGTTAATTGTTGAGGAGTTCTCCTAGTAAGAACCAGGAGAACTGGAGCTGAGAAGTCACCCTCAGCTCCACTTCACCATAAGCATTGTGACGAGCATAAATTGCTTAGCAACCACATTAAAGTACCTAATCGAATCGTAACCCGTGAAATGCTTATTATTGAGTAGTTCCGGTCTGTGGTCTTCATCATCAGTTCCACTTCACCAAATGGTGCTTTCCGAAAGCAAATGCACGAGTTACTATAAAAAATATCCAAATCGCCTATAAAATTTGAGGGTTTCCCTCGATTTCCATGGGATTCCCTAATCAGATTCCGAGTTGGTGACAATGGGACCACCTCGAGACCATACCCTTTCAAACAAAAAAAGAACTTTGAAAATCGGTCCACAATTGGCGGAGTAATCGCGTAACAAACACACAAAAAAAAAAAAAAACATACCGTCGAATAGAGAACCTCCTCCTTTTTTGAAGTCGGTTAAAAATGTATTTATTTTCTTCTTCCAAAAGTATTAAAATGCAGTTAAATTCCAAAAAGTTAGAAGATGGGATACAGGAGCCCATAGCAAGTAAAACCTGTGCTACGGGTCTCTGGTCTAAATAAATATTAATTTGACTAATACCTACGAAAGGTTGTCATCTTCTTAGCTAATAACAAACAGTACAGTGTTTTTGTCTATTCTGTCTAGCAGGGGGCTGTCTGGCATGTATCGCTGTAAGTGACAAGAACTCCTTTGTGTAGTACATTGGTGTTTTGTGTCCCGTCAAAATCGGTCCAGCCATTTCGAAGATCAGCCGGAAAAAACAGACATAGAGATAAAAAATTTTAAAATTAGATTTTTTGTTATAAGTAGAAGTACCGTTTATACTTTCATACCTACCGGATATCTATGTTACAAACAGACACTTTCATTTGATTTATTTAATACTTTGAGCACACAAATCTACAGAGGCTGACGGAATTTTCTACCAGTCAGTCTTTGGGTAATGCAGAGACAAACAGTGGTAGAAAACTTGAGGAATATATTTTTTTTTTGTTTGTATATATCTATAGATAGATGTACTTATAGTTATAACTTATAGTTTATAACACCAATTCAAGCAAGTGGCTTAAGCGTATCATCATCATCATCATCAGCCTATAGCAGTCCACTGCTGGACATAGGCCTCCCCTAATGAGCTTAAGCGTATCATCAAGAACTAACTGAGTCGTTGACAAAACTGATTCTCTCATCGACTTCTTATTTAAGGCTTCTTTATAATCTACTCCGTGTTACCATGAAACTTTCAACCATCTAAAATTGTACAATCGCGTCACAAAACAATAGCGTCTATACCTAACAATACGTTTACAACAGCCTGCCACGCAGGTTGTAGGGAAAATAATGAGTGGCGCGTTGACTCGTCGAGTGATTTCAGGCGCAAGTCACACGAGGTGATTAGTTCAGCTACAGTACCGACGAGGTGTGTGTGATACGAGCTTTAGGAATGGCTGACTACGTGATTACTGTTTTACCTCAGTTTTGGGAAACCGTGACTGGTTTCAGAATTAAGTCCGTCATCGAAGATACGGGTCCGTCGGAAAGTAGGTGATCCGTCAAAATGGGGGGCAAATTATTTTTTTCCAACGGGCAAACACACATCGAAAGAATACATTTATTTAGCACACACAAAGGGCAGATTTCTCAATAGCCGGATAATTATAATTTGAAGAATAAATATGACACTGACATCAAATTTATTCTTCCGATAAAAGTTATTGGACTATTGAAAAATCAGCCCTAAGAGACATACAATAGACCAGATACATACATCAGGAGGCCTAAAAAGGCCACTTTTGCAGAATCATAAAAGGAATTCATCAAATCATTATAAATCATAATAGACAGTTAACTGTTAAGTTAATCGTATCAAATCCCATTGGTGAAGGATTTTTCAGTTATTTTTTTTTGTCTGTGCTTAAATACCAATCCAAATCCAATCCCAATCTCTTGCAACGAAAAAAAGCAAAATACGTTTATGATTCTGCCAAAGTAGCCTTTTTAGGCCCCCAGATAGCAACAAATAATAAACATCAAATAGAAAGTGTTGTGTTGTCGTTCATTTTTAGTTCGGGCCCGAACTAATCTAATAATCGTAAGCGATGCTGGTTGGGAAACACCCGTAACTTCGGCTGGAACTACGGTTTTTGTGCTTAGGGTGTAGACCCCCTGGTCCGAGATGCTATTTTGAATTTGAGATTGAAACCAGAAGGAAGCTAAGCAATCTTGCTTGGAACCACTACTAGAGCAATGAGGCAACCTGTTATTGCAACAACCATTTTCCGCACCATCGTCTCATGAATAGAGTTCATTTGAGCTTGTACCTAAAGAGGTATGAGGAACAGGGTGTAAAGTTCACTCATTCTCTATAGAAAAGGGATGGTCCTTCGACCAGATGGGTTAGGTATGTGGAGGACAAGTGCCCGACAGTTGAAGTCGGGACGTTGTACAAATGCTAGTTGCGCGATAAACTCTGCTTGCGCGATGCAGAATTTTGCGTGACGTCAGTCTGCTGCGTAGTTCGCATGTGGCGCTTAATATGCCACCACATACCTAACGAACAGTTCTATAAGAAGCCCGTGTATAAATCCGTAGAAGAACAATCATAAACATGAATATGTCTCCCAAATGTAGATTTTATGAGTTATTCCGGTCGAATCCCCTGAACCCCCCTCCAGCCCCCCCTCCTCGATCCCCTGCTTGTTCGTCTTCTGTTTTAATCTCTGTCTTATCCACTATAAACTTTCACATTCTATTGAATTTTCCATAAAAAAGAAAAGAGTTAGTCATATTTCGTCGCAAATGGTTACACAAGGAACTGACACAGAAACCCATCATGGTAGAATCCTGGTAGAATGCCTACCCTTAAGGAAAAATGCGTGAGTTTATACACATAAAAAATCGTGTATGTACTGCTGTGCGATATAAGCAAATCTGAGCAGTCAAAATAATAAGATTTTGTGATGCGTGCGTCTATTTGCACGCGCTCCGTATCCGCGTAAATTAAATTGAGCAGGTACCAGGCTTTCAGAAATCAAAGGTATCTTTCAGCCGCGCACATCAAACCAATAACCCGTATGTCAGTCATTGTTATATACTCCCTCCGTTCTTTTATTAGCTGTAACGAAATTCTGTATAAAGGTCACAGCAGCAACACGAACCTCCTTTATTTCGTACCAATGAGGGTTGTAATAGTGTTACTCGAGTACCTCAGCTATTACGTACGAGCGATTATAATCTTTATATGTTAATAGGTATAGGCGAGAATGGCGTGGGGTTGGTGGTTTTTGTTGGTACCAAGTTGGCAATTGAGAAGCACTTATCGTGGTATCGGTAGTAATGCAGGTATTCATAAATAATTATGAGCTTGTATGTGCTTAAACTTTCATGTTAGTGGAAGTGGGGTAAATTATTATATTCAGGTTGGTTTTTATAATGGAGTATGATAGTTTTCAAATGTACTACAACACTTTTTGTATAATGGCAATTATAGGCTGCTATGATAATTTTTTTACTTCTCTTTCAGGGGGCAGTATTCATACTATAATGTGGATTCAAATGCTTATCAGTATGAACTTGTGTTTATAATACTGTGATTTAACATTTAAACGGAATGTCTAGAAGGACTTGGAATTTAATTATTGAGGTTCCTCCTCCTTAGTCGTTCACTCTTGACAGAGTGGTCGTGGTTGATGACTCTGCATTTTCTTTGGCCAAAGCAGCCCTCGCGATGCTCGTCCACTTATTCCGGTCTTCAGCGTCTCGGAAATTCTGAACTATGGAGGTTTGTGTTGACGCTTTGATAAGGTCTGTCCAACGCGTAGGTGACCGACCGCGTGACCGCTTGCCCTCCACTTGTCCCTGGACAACGAGTCGTTCCATGGAGTGTTCATTACGAACCACGTGACCGAAATATTTGATAGTTCGTGTTTGCACAGTCGACGATAATCTCTGCTTGACTTTTAGCTCCTCCAGGAGGTTGATTGGTTGACAGGTTATTGAGGTTACCAACCTTAAAATATCTCCTACACAACAGCAAGCTTAACTAAAGCTCCAATTTCCCCAACAAAGTATACTTTCCAGATTTTATCCCGCGCACCCCCCGCGCTAATCAACTCAAAAAGGATTTATGAAAAAAAAAACAAAATCGCAATTCTTAAAAAAAATATCTCATTTATTTTTTCCTCCGTACACGAGAAATTGGCTTAATCTCCAAACGAAAAAGATATATCGTAAAAAGAAACATTCAGCAATGTTTAATACAAAGAAGATCAAAGACTATCGATTAACATACGTTTTTCCCATTTCAGGATCATTTTGGGGATATTTACGTTTTTTTACATCAAAGGGTTCCTTATAATATAATACAGATTTTATATGATAAAAATGGGGTGTCAGTCAGTGTAAATGTCTATTTTATGTATGTAGGAGAAAACGTTGAAAAATGACGTTTTCAGGAAATTCTCTGTCAGTTCGCGAAAGTTGAATACAAAAAAGATTGGTGTTTTTTCATGTGACGTTTTCCTTCACGTTTTTTGGCTGAAACAGGAGCCTGAAAAGGAATTAATATATTTCCTCGAAATTATCCTTTCAAATGTTAACAATTTATTGAAGGTGTAAAATGCTGGAAAATCGAAAATCGACGTTACAATTCAGTTTAAATAACGCTTTTTTTGTTGAGTAACTACTTACTATCATACTATTAAGTACAGTTGTAATAAAAAAAAAAACAAAATAAATATAGCCAAATCATTTTTAATTCTACGAGTACCTACGATTATACAATGTTGATACGACAGAGGGGGTTTCCTTTAAACTGCCTATACTAGGTACCATTTTCAAGCTCTGTAACAAAAATCAATTAAATAGGAGCAGTAGTTTGGTCACAAATGATTTTTTAAGTTTTTGCCCCGTTTGAACACGATGTATCTTTCCTAACAGCTGATTATGTCTTTACGCATAGGTCATGCACCCTAAACCGATAATCTGAGTATAATCTAAGATACGTTGTTGCCGCTCTGACGCAAGTCACAACCAAATATTTCAATAAAAAGTTGACAATGCAAACAAAAGCAATAAATACACACACACACTTGCACTTTATTTCGAGAGTGACAATCTTATCAAACCATCCAAGGTATCTGGCCAAGGTCGTCGGACCACCTTGTGGGAGGCCTTCCAACGCTACGTCTACCGATACGCGGTCGCCACTCCAGAACCTTTCGGCCCCATCGGCCATCTGTTCTGCGAGCAATGTGCCCTGCCCGCTGCCACTTAAGTTTGGCAATTCTTCGGGCCTTACCTTGGTTCTCCTGCGGATCTCCTCATTCCTGATACTAAAATAACTACCAGTCGGATACGAAAAATTTATTTAGCGTTTGATAGCCCAATTATCGAGGAAGGCTATATTATATAGGCTAGGCTTAACATCACGTTAACCCTTACGAGCCAAGCAAAAAAAAAAGTCAGAAAGAACGGTGAGCGAAAATGAAGTAATATATAGGTAATTAATATATTTAACGTGGACGAAGTCGCGGGCAGAAGCTAGTGTTAAAATAATTATAAAACTTCATTGTCACGTGCTTCTCGCATCCAACGGGTTCTTGCGGCCTTCACAAGGTCGTCGGTCCACCTTGTCGATCGTTGTCTATCAATATATTAATCACTCTGTAACTAGGTCACAAAAGAAAGAAACAAAATCAAACATAGCTCAAAATATAATAACCTCATTGAAAATTATATTTTCGAGCCGTTTGGGGTTGAAACCCTCGGACCGTGGGGTCCGAGTGCTCATGGTCTTTTTAAAGAAATTTCGAAACGACTGGTTGACACTTCCCGTGACTCAAGGTCTGGCTTTTACCTTGGCCAGAGGCTAAGCATCGCCATACAACGTGGTAATGCCGCCAGTCTCTTGGGTACATTACCAGTCGACAGCGATGCGGATGAGTTTTTCGACGCTATTTTCTAGTTTCTGTATAGTTTTAGATAAGTTAGAATTTAATTTTGTTATTTTTACCTGTCTAAATAAATGAATATTACTCAAAACATGTATTTCAGTTAGAAACATTTACAGGCCCTTTTGCATTGTCAAAGGAGTTTGACAGTCATAAAGATGAAACATTCCAAAGCAATGAACGAGCAAGAAACTCCGTGGACAATCTTTTAAATCTATAGACGGCAGGGACATTGCGGAACCTGTTACCACGGATCCAGTACATGGTCCTGAATCCGGCGTAGAAATTTTACGTCGGTTGTTTAAATAAAAAATAGTTCCTCCATACACTTTGACAACGTAGGTATTACACTTTTCTATGACACAGCAGATTTTTTTGACAACTCACGAAAATTTTCTATTAAAATTTCTCATTCGATTTAAATCAAAATGAAATGCTGTTCGTTTGTAGCGCATCACTTGAAAACGTCTGGACTGAATTGGCTATTTTTGTACTTAAACATTCGTAATAGTTCAAATTGGGGTTTTATTGCAAGAAAATTTGGAAAAAATGCCCTGAAAATTTTCAAGTTAAAAAACTTGACGTCCTTTTTTCTATGGGATTTTCATAAGAATTTTTAAAAGGACAGGACAACATGTGTCGTTTCAGCTAGTTAAATAAATAATCGTTCCAAATTGTCATTATATCGTTTTAACAGCTAATCTAAATGGTAATTAATGTCCATTTCGTAATTAGCTCAGAATATTTTCGATTCAAAACGTCCGATATTCAGCGCAAATCGATGAGACTGTACATGATATTAATTATGGGTCTAATATTTAGCCGACAGCGGAATTTGTATTATTCACGGAATGGGGTTATGAAGTTGGAAGTTTAATGTTCGTTAGTTTTAAAAATAATATAGGGTCCGATACCGTATACCGAATAACTATGTTTTCAATATACAGTGTATAACGTTGCCACTGCTGGGACATAGGCTTCCTCTCTGTGGGAAGAAGTAGGCCGTAATCCACCACGCGGCCCTTGTGCGGGTTGGTAGATGTCGCGTTGTGTTGGTTGTGTTCCCGCACCGTTTTGAGAGCAGCGGGAATGTAATAATTTAAAGCGCCTGTCAGGGTTCGAACCTACGACCTACAACTCTTAAGTCGCGGCTAAAAAAATTAGAAATATAAAAATTACTTATTATTATTATATACGAGTCAAGTTCGTCCCGCCGTCTACGCCTTGGTCTTCCGCGACGCCGTTGGACGTTTTCAGGGACTCATGCTGTGGTGGTCATAGCCCACAATCTATCCGACATGCGGCAAATGTGTCTGGCCTAGTCCCATTTGAGCTTGTCAGCTTTTTGGGTGACGTCTGCGAGTGTCTTAGAGCGCAGTATCGTGATCATACATGATCACGATACACGATCACGACGATACGACGACGACGACGACTAAGATTACGATTACGATTACGATTTTTTTTGCACATACATGTGCAAAAAAAATCGCCGCTAGAGAATCACGCCCGAGCAAACCTGGGCTACCATCAACTAGTTTTATAATATAAAAAATAAGGTCATTATATGAACGATCTACTGATATATTCATATCACTTCAACTTGGGCCAGAATTCTGTCATGGCATAAAGCATTTTCAACCATTTTGAAACACGGGGTAGAAATGACACGTTGTGGTCGATACTAAGACCACTAGTAGATGTTAGCGATAAGCTTTTCAATTACTACGCTGACCGCTCATCGCTTTAACCACTGACGAATTAAGCCACTAATCAGGAACGATATTAAATGCTCGAATAATATCTGATCGCCGCTTAATACGCATCCGGTTTTCGGGACACTTTGTAGCGTTTCATAAAAAAATCATAATACCCGCTTTTTATATCCGCTTTTTAATAAGTAGGTTATGTATAAATAATAAATATTTTAAGCGGTCACTGTGTCACGAATTCGTTGAAATTATAATTTAACTAATTTTACGTTCGAAAATCATCAATTTATTATCGGATCGTTGTAGAGTTGTAGAGGTTGAAGTTAGTGGATTATCGTAAAAAATAACAGTGTGAATTTTTACTTGGCCAACGCACCATGGTATGTAATACCTGTAAAATTTGGGGTTTTGACAATACAAGAAACCGATGGATGTTCTCGAATAAAATTAAATTTTATTAATAGAAAACAAACAACTCATTTATCACATTAAATTTCAGTCGACAACATCCATCGGTTTCTTACTAAACTTCAACTATATCCGACGATGCTGCATACTTATCTCTTTTGTAGACTGTACATACAAAACATGTGTTTATGTTCTTTTTTGCGACCAATGACTGACCCCGTTACTGGTAATACGATACCCCTTGGTAAGACTGTTGTCAACTTTCGGACTTCTGACGACCCGTAACGACCAACGGCTTAACGTGCTATCCGAGGCACGGAGGGGTCTTGTTAAGTAAAGATGGTCACACACCCACGGACCAACCGCGGCAAGCGTAGCTTAACCTGATCGATCGGACCGTGCGGCTGTTATTACTTAGCCACAAGCAAAAAGTTTAAGTCCCATGTGATAAGGGGCGACCTTATTGCCATCAACTGGGCACAACTCCGGACTCCGGGCTGCAGTACTGAAATATTCTAGTTGGAAAAACCCAATAAGACTGCCCGACCCGGGAATCTAGCCCTGGACCTCATGCTCAACAGTAGCGCTCGGAACCATTAGACCAACGAGGCAGACTTTCACAACTTTACAGAATATAATGAACATAGTCGTACCAATATTACTTAAATTAAAGCGACGAAGAACTCGTAAATTCAAATCCCAAAACTATTAAGGTAACGAACACGCGAAACAGTAGCTACATGTTCTTTAAAGTAATAATAAATCGGTACTTCAGAAACTTTAACACATACATAAACTTAACAGCTTACGTAGAACTTAAACTGAATGCAAAACACGAACCCTGCATCATGCAACTAGTTACTACCGTCATAATATTAAACAGCTCTACTGTATAAACCGATAGCCGCATAAGGCCTCGGTCTTGAAGTCAGCTATTGCGGGGCGGTCGTGGCGGCGGCGCGGGGAATGACGCGGGGAGCGACGCGGGGAGCGGCGCGGGGATCGGCGCGGGAAGCGGCGGAGGGAGCGGCGCGGGGAACGGCGCGGGGAGCGGCGCGGCAACGCAGACCCAGTCTCGAATGTCTAAATTGTCTCGCCAGCAGGCAGATCGTGTGGCGATAGAGCGGCGTAGCTTTGTGTTATGAGAAATTATTGTCTTTGTTCGCGAAAGATATGTCTAAACAGCGACGACAACATCTCTTTGATATAACATTTTGAAATTTCGGTCGTTAAAAAGCAAAAAATAAAATGCACAACACTACGTCAATGCAGACGCACGGGCACCGCTAGACTGGTGCACATCGCTCGTACGCCGCTCCCCGCGCCACCGCCTTCAAAGCCAGTTCCATATAAATCTATGCATTGAAATGTGCCGCTCCCCGCGCCGCCGATTTCGTGTCCGTAGCCTTACTATCACAGTAAATAACAAGTTTTCGTAGTATTGCGACGTTTTAGTTTTCTAACAAACTTAGTCTGCCTCGTTGGTCTAGTGGTCGCAAGCGCTACTGCTGAGCGTGAGGTCCTGGGTTCGATTACTATCTTGGGCAAAGTGTTATTGGGTTGTCCCGTCTGGAATTTGTGTTCGGTTGATGGCAATAGGCTTGCCCCCTGTTACGAAGGCGATTTTGGGTGTAATATAGATATACCTTAGGAGAAAATAGGCGTGATGTTACGTTATGTGACTCTTTAGGTATGACTAACTGACGAACATGACATCATTTTTAATTAATTGAAAAGATAGGAAGTAAATTGGTTAAACGGTTCTCGTATGTCAGACAGAGAATATCAAAATAATGAATAGGCAGATCAAAGATTGAAGAAGAGCAGTGGTGGCCGAGTGGTAACGGCCGCGACTTACGATTACGAGTTGTAGGTCGTAGGTTCGAGCACAAAGTGAAACTAAAAAAAGCGCACATTTCATCACCATTTGGCTGCTCTCTAAACGGTGAAGAAAAACATTGTTAGGAAACCGGCATGTCCTAGAACCAAAAATTCCAAGACATGTGACATCTACCAATCTGCACTGGGTCCGCGTGGTAGATTACAACACACTCCCTCTCGAAGAGACGAGGCCTGTGTCCCAGCAGCGGGAACAATATAGGCTGATTACGAGATCAAAGATTTATCATCATCATCCACAACCCGACCTCACTCACTGCTGAGTACCAGCCTCTCTTTACTTGTGCTAATCTTCACGCTCTTCTGTCGGTTCTCCAGGTTCTACTCGCGATGGCAATAATATCACACGCTCATCTCGCCGCCTAGCCGACATTATCTCCAGTTCTAATCCTTTGGCGGTCAAAGATTAGCTCAAAGTCATTCCTATTCTAGTTTTTCCGCATAGTACCAAAAATCGCCTAGTTCACGAGAGAGCGCACCTATTCATCAGGGTCACTTGGCAATTTAGAAGTTCCCAGCATATCAAACACATATATATTTCACACATCCTATTTCACTTAGAAAAACTCTTACTTTCTTTACAAGTACAAAAACCCTCCACACAAATCATTTTATACGCCAACCAAAACTGTGTTAGAACATGAAAAGTATTCAAGAAACGTGAACTCTTAAAACAGTGTCACGACATTTGTATGACGTATAGCATATACACGTACAGTATGTATATATTTCTTGCTTGTATACGTACGATGTGTACATAATTCTGACGAACACATAATAAAGTATGTACTCCGCGATTGTTGCGGCTTCAAGTTTGTGTGTTGTCGCTTGCTGTCGTGTTGTGCGGTTTTGAAGACGTGGTCGCAAAGCAAGCGGGGAATTATACGTATAATTGTAGGGTTCTTGCCACGTTTGTGGATATCTGGGTATCGGTCCTTCGTGGTAGATTTAGATTATTTTGGTTGGGCGCCAAAAACCCTAAATTGGCGCCCAATGTGGGGCGCCAATCTCAGGTTACTTAAGTAGGCCCAATTATTTTACTGAGTTATATAACGGTGTGTCTGACGTTTTAATTACTTTTCTTGAGAAATTTTCCTGTGATAGGAAAATAAAGTACGTATAATAATGATAATGATGATAATTCTCGTAGAAAGCTTACCAAGAAAAGGTAGATACTGGTCCTGAAAGTATTACGTCGGAAGTCGCCATTTGCTAACCATCCATAATCAGTCTATAATGTTCCCACTGCTGGGACTCCCCTCTGTGAGAGGGAGTGGGCCGTAATCCACCACGATGGGCCAGTGCGGGTAAGTAGATGTAACATGTCTTAGAATTTTTAGTTCTAGAACATGCCGGTTTCCTCACGATGTTTTCCTTCATCGTTTTTGACAGCAGTGGTGATAAAATAATTTACAGAAAGTAAAGCTCATATCAGGGTTTAAATCGTTACCACTGGGCTTCCACTGCTCTCCTGCTCTCCATAATTATCCCTTCGAACGTATTTCGGCTATCCACTCAACCGTCTAAAATAACGAATGAACAATTATAATAAATCCCTATTTACTAATGAATCATTAAAACTTTTGCACCCAATTGTAGAGCCTAACAAGCTCTAACAATTTTTAAGGGGACAAGCAATTACAAAACAACGTTTACAAAAATATATACCTAGAACAGTTTATTTAACAAATAAACTAGTGAAGTGTTTCTGTTGCTAATTATTATTATTTATTCATCAATCAAGTAACATAGACTCATACAATTATTAAGCATAAAATGTCGAAAGCAATAAATAAAAAAAATATCAGTTTTTGATTAGACTCATACAATTATTAGGCATCCTAAGAAGACAGCAATCGCTTATCAAAACCGCTTACACTGAGATCTGACTTTCAAACCAAGTTGAATGAAACTTGTAACGACGTTATTTCATTTCATGAAAAAGAGTTCATTTTGAAAGTTCATGAACGTGTTTCAGTTGTTCTCAAGTTATATTTGTGGTTAAGTTTGTTTTCTGCTGATTTTTTTCCAAGATACAGTTTCTGTTCTACGTTACAAGTACTGCCTTGCGGGTGAATTCATTGTTAGGAAGAGAAAATTATGATCTTACAGTAGTACGTATTTTAAAATAGGAGTGGTTTTTAATACAATTCTTGCGGGATAGAAGTTTCAGGTATAATTATGGATGGCTGTATGTATGTGTGGGGGACCAAAGACACAATTATAGATGGAGTGTGTGAAAATAAAATTATATGGCTAGAAAAGGAATGACTTCCGAGATGACGACTAATAGAATATGGAAAAAAAATGGTTTCGTAGACCCCAATTAATTTGGGATAAAGTTAGGAGAATATAATTGTGGGATAGCTGGGATACCGGTAATAAGGAATCAAATGGTCATTGTTGAACTATAACGTTGGCAAGTTCAGAACTTAATTTGAATTCTGACATCGAAAATCTTCAATTCAATATTGACGGCACAAATCTGTTTATAGTAGTGACAATGTTCAACGACAGTACCTAAATAATCATCTGCATAACAACCACTTACGCAATTCCTCACACTAAAACAGCTTAGTGTACGACAAATCTCATTCGTAACATCTTCCTCTATTGTCCCAAATTGCCGGAATGTGACACGCCAGAACCAGTTGTTTGTCTAAACAAACATTACCTACCTAATGTAATTGGTGTTACTGAGTATTACGTAGATATAATAGTGTTTTGTTTTCCCATACTTGATGCGTTTTATAATGGGACTATGTATTTGGGAGATGCATTCTGTGGGTTATTCGCCTTCGTCCCATTCGCACTTCGTATCGCGTTCGCACTTGGTCCCATTCGCATTTGTAACCATATTATTTTGATTTAAAAGAGTGTCCATGGAGTTTCTTGCCCGTTCTTCTAAATAGGTACCTACGCTTTGGAATGGGCAACTAGCTTCATCTTTCTGACTGACCGACCTCTTGACAATTCAAAAGTGCCTGGAATTGGTTTAATTGAAATATATGCTTTGAGTTTGAGTTGAGTTTGAGTTTGAGTTTCGCGTTTCTGATGTTGTCTTGGCTACCCTATTTATAAGCACTAGGTTCTAAGGCACTTAAGTCTAGATGTAAGCTTCACTAATCTTCGATTTTCACTGTCATTGGGACGTTTTAAGTTAATCTTATGCGGATTTTACACAGGTGACTATAGCCGCTCTATAGTCTAAATGGCAATTTTTTTAGGCCACAGGTTACTTAAATCGCAAGTTTTATAGTAGAATTTCGACTTTGGTCGTGTGGCGACTGATCGCATGCGGCGGGTGACTAAAATTGACCGTCACAGGCATCGCCCGTCGCATGAAGGTTGACATTTTGATCCAATATGAACACCTGCGATTTCTATCGACCTGTGTAAATGGGGTGGCGATTCGGTTTGTGAGGCGATTTAGTAAGTGACGAGCCGCACGACGAAAATCGACCAAAGTTTGTACAAACACTTTTACACGTCATTTATATTTTTTTAAACTAGATGAGGTCGGCGTTTCGTATCTGACTATTCTGAGAAGAAAGGCCGAAACAAACTCAGAAATCACAGTCTCTTTTAAAATCCAGACAAAATCCTGGTCAGATCATGTGAAGACCATGTAGATTGGTATCCAAAATGGTCTTTTGAGGAAAGAACCACACAGATTGAGCGGACCTGTCCAATCAGTGCACGCATTTGTCAAAAATCGTGCAGCTCAACTCAGAACTTGAGGAGCTCAACGATTCGACGAGCAATACCAAAGAAAGTACATTTGGGTAGGCCGCTTAAATTACTCAAACTTCCAGATCATGATTAAAACTAACTAAGAAGGAAAACAGAAAAAAAGAAATGACCCACATAGTCCTCACATTCACAATAATTAAATAAAAAAAAATACTTTACAAAGTGAATATTCATGTCATATATAAAATTCATCAATGTCAATGTGTTTAAAAAAAATCCGGACATAATCTTTGAGGGGCATGTAGATTGGTGTCTGAAATGATCTTTTGAGGAAAGAACCACACAAATTGAGTGGACCTGTCCAGTCAGATAGAAAATTGCATGAGCAAGACTACGTACAGTGCGGTGGTCATCAAAGCTTGTTTCATTTCTGGATGGAAGTACTTTGACTAGTATTGAGACAGTTACAGTTATGGCTTGGGTACAACGTGAAGCAAGCAAATTATACAAACAAAATATAGATTTTAATCTGTTTCTAGAGAGAACAAGACAATACTAATACAAACATTCCTTCAAACACACATTATTAATATTTCCCGAAACCCTGCCAAACACATTCAAAACCCGTGAGAAATTCAGTGTAATGGCCCGGGCAAACCTATTACTGGGCATAATCTAAGACGGTAAGCATCCCACTTATGCCTATGTCTCTTACGACGTATTGTCAGGCTGCCTCCACAATGCCCATAGAAGATACGTGAGGGGTGTGTCAAGTAAGTTCGGACTTGGCTGAATTTGTCCGGGCAAGATTTTTGCTGTGTAGGGACAATAAATATGTGGCCTTATTGGGTTGTTAAGGAATCGGGAGAAAAGATTTTTATTCTTTGTTAGGATCAATTGTCCCTGAGAGGTTTTTTTTTGGAGTAACTATAGAAATAGAAAATATTTATTGTCCAGGTAATACAGAGCAGGTTCATTGGTTAACAGTAAGTTAAGACGACATGAGTAGCTTAAAATATTACAGCTAGGTTACAAATAGTATTTGCTAGTGAGCCCCAAACTAGACAGTTAATCTGTATCTTGGGGCTCGCAGCACGAATTCCAGAGTAGAGACTAGAGAGGTAATTTCAGGTATGGTATGGTACGTGTGTGAGGTGGTGTGTGTGTGTGATGTGTGTGTATTTGTGGTGTGTAAGTGTACGTGTTCGTTTCATTGTGCTTCGTTTGATTTGGTGTCAGGTCAGGGTCTTTATTCATTATTCCGAGTCATCATATTGTTATGCAAAATGTGCATTACTATTTTTTTGCCACTGAATTAAGTAGTATTTTTCATTTCGCAGAGTTTGCAGACTTTATGGTACGAATTAATGGGAGAGTAGGCCGGGGAGCGTCTTGCTAGCAATGAGGTGATGTCAGGTAGTGGGATTGTGTAATTTCGCTTAATTATGATAGTTGTGTATTCGGGGCTCCTTTTAATATTTTAGTGCGTCTTAGTGCTTGGCACAAAGAGTAAAAAAATGGCGGACTCTGAGGAACTGAAGCTACTTTAAATTAATATCTAAATACATGAAAAACAAATACGTGAAAGAAGTTTAATTTTGTTTGAAACAGATTTAATCACAACTAAATATTAGGTCCTCATTAACTTTTTTTTATAAGGTTACTTTAATTTACGTTCTATATTATAAATATTATTTCACCTTCTTAACCGGTTGAATGCCGGAATTACAGAAACAATTAAAAACCCATTGTGTCTCGCGTGTATATACGTTCCGGCATACTAAGGGTTAAACGTCTTCCAACTAAAATTAAACTTTGACCTCAAGATTTTCACTGTTTTTTAAATTGTTTATTAATAAAAACAAGTTACAAATCAATTGTTGAACATTTAAACATACCGCACAAACCATCGCGGGTTTAACTTCATTGCCTCGAAGAAATCCAGCGCGTTAGGATGTTTTTCTTAAATATTTTAAGATTTTAAGTTAGAAAAAAATACAAACCGGATGAAATTACAACCTCCATACTTTTGAAATCGGTTACAAGTAGGTAGTCACAATTGGCTTTATGTCTTACTAGCTGCGCCCCGCGGTTTCACCCGCATAAGTGTCGATCCCGTGGGAATATCGGGATAAAAAGTAGCATATATGTTAATCCAGGGTGTCAGCTACCTCCATACAAAATTTTATCAAAATTGGTTCAGCCGTTTGAGCGTGAAGAAGTAACAAACATATGACCACACAAACTCACAACTTTCGCCTTTATAATATTAGTGTGATATACAATTGTTATGCTTCTGTTATAGCTGTTGGTTCTCCTATAAATAAATAAATTACTTCTCTCCACAATTCACACTTCAGTTCAGAAGGCATAAGGTAATGTATTAATGCATAAACCCACAGTTTCAGTGCTGAAACCTTCAGTCCTACATGTTTAACCGAACCGCGGCATATTGTAATGCTGTCCGAGAATTTCCCCACGATGTTCGTGCTTTTGTGTTCCTGTTAGTTTGTGTTGGCGTAAGCTACGAACTTGGAAAGCTTCGTGATTATTTTATTAATATTTTTATTTATTTATTAGAGGAATGATATGAAAGAGAAGGGAGTGAATGATATCGTGACGAGAATGGAAAAAGGAAACGTGTTGCGCCGACCCCAAGTAACATGGGATAAGGGCAGGAAGATGACGATGATGATTTATTTATTTATTTTATTCATTCATTTCAGACGACGCAGGCCCATAGATAACCTAAACCCTTAACCTAAACATACATATTTTTATTATAAAATAGTACTTCACTTCACTAGCTTGTTCTTGTGCTGTTCTGTGGTACTTGTCCGCAGAAGCGATCAAGCGACGGAACAGCACGTCCTGCGGTCAGAAGGTCTTCTTCCATGACGACGACGGGCAGATAACAATTCGGCACGCGCACCACGAACGCCTACGCCCTTTATGTTGGCCTAATCAGCCTGTTCCCAAATGCCATAATCCACCACGCGTACCCAGTGCAGGTTGGGTCATGTCGTAGAATTGTTGGTTCTCACGATGTTTTTGGTTACCGTTTTGAGAGCAGTGGTGATGAAATAAACTACACAAAGTAAAGCACCTGTCGGGGTTCGAACCTATAAGCTTCAACTCGCAGCCACTGGGCCACCAGTGCTCATCAGTCATGTTCGTATCTTCATATATGAGGTTTTTCTGGTGATAGCAGTAGGTTTGTTTTTAATGTGACAGGAGAAAGACAGAAAGAAATAAAGAAACAAAATAAGTTTATTTGACCCAGGTTAAATAGGCTGACAGTAGGATGCTATTGCACATTTCAATTGGCAGTCACTAGACACTAGAGGTATTACCATTTGTATGTGGCGCCATTTTTGCGCATTTTTGCGCATGCGTGAGTACTTCTGGGATTTCCCGCGCGATTACGCCGCGGCTGATTAAAACGACGATATCTCTGAAGTTTTGTATGGGAGCTGTATATAAAAGTTATGTCGTTGGAATCGTTATGAAACAAGCTAATATTAAAAAATATAACGCAGTGTAATGTATTATTCATTCTAGATAGAATCTAATTGGAATCCAATAGGAGCGACTTTTTTCCAGTTTATTGTACAATGGTCGTTATAATTAAAAAAAATTACCATTATTTCAAAATATTATTATTTTAATTACGTAACTATACATTATTTCACATTAATCAATAAAAATAACACACCTCCCCATACATTTTTTTTACACCAGGACCTTACAAAAACTTGTTATTGTTAAAGGGTCATTCGAGGTCAACAGTCACCTGTAGTTTGTTCGCAAATTTCTAATTTCAGTGTTACGCAAATTCCTAACGGTAATTTTTTAATTAGTTGCTAATTAACAATAATTCTATACGTAAAAACATACGTAATAACAACAGTTAGATACAATTCGTTTAATTATTATTGTAAAACCCGCGCCAAGCGGCGGCCATGACGCGCGTCGCGTGCAAAAAATATTTTCGATGTTCGTGAAATAACAATTTTTTTGCTTAAATTCAATGCCTATGCATTAAAAACTCTAAAGTACTTACCCCTTCACGACGAAATGGTGTTTTTTTGCTGGTTTTCTCACTTATACACTCACAAAACACATTTTCACAAATCACTACCGTCTTCCGTTATGGGTCCGTGAGGACGCGCGGGCGCGGGACTACTGAGGCGTCTGTAGAATCGTCGTTCATTCGTTTGAAGTACTTGACAAGGATTATATATCTTTCTTGTTCTGTTTAGTACACTCTGTGCAAGTTTGAGCAAGATAGAATAAGTAGTTATGAGGGAAAAGACGTCAAACATACGAGTGTGAATGCGTCCTCCCGGGACAGCTCCACAGCGGACGACTGACAGCTCGCGACCGCAGAGGACAGCTCCACATCGCAAGGGTTATGTTGAAGATTTATTTTTATCCTTATACTAGCTGATGCGGCAAATCTTCGTACCGCTATCGAAATTAGTAAATCCGTTCTTGAAATATTATCAAAAATGCAGTTCCATACAAAATGTATGTGCAAATGAATTATATTTTTTATCATGATTTTTTCCCATGTTTTAATAGTTTTTCTTCTATTCGGGGCGGAAACAAATCCAACAAATGAAAGATCATAAAAATCGGTCCAGCCGTTCTTGAGTTATAAATGGTGTAACTAACCCGACTTTGTTTTATTTATAGATAATTTTAAATTTTCTTGAGAATGTCGGCATTCTCCTGTCCATAACCCAATTTATTTAGGGTCGGCGCAACATGCCTTTTCTTCCATACTTCTCAATTAGTCATCACCTCGGTAGTCATCCCCTTTCTAACCATATCATCATTCACACATTCCATCCATCGTTTCTTTGATCTTCCCCTACTCTTAAAGCCATCGACATTCATACTCAACATTTTCCTCCAGCTATTTTCCTCATTCCTCCTTAGCACATGGCCCATACTATACCCTTTTTTTGGGTGGGAAATCATCAAATGACCCCTCAGCTCTGGGCGGAGCGGAAGGGAGTGTCAGACTCTTACTGACTAAAACCCACCCGTGTTCCTTCAGTTGCCTGTGCCAGGGGCCACGGTATCTCTTTCGAACAACCCGCAACCTTGGCAGGCATCGGCCCCAGCGAACGCAGTCAGTTAGTGCTGACATCTCTTTGAGGTACGCGTAGAAGACAACGCGCCGTCGACCCGGGCCTGGTCCTTACCGGACGGCGAGCTGCCCGGCCGGCAAGGACCAAGTGTGGCCGGGAATCGGCTATCGATTCCCGACGCCCAGGGTGTTTCCTGCGGCGGCTAGGGGCGTGAGGGCGCAAAGATTGCCTCTCCCTCACGCGCTCCGCCTCCTCCTTCGCGAGCATTACAGGTTCGCAGAAGGAGGCGACAGCCTCCCATGCACTCTCGCCTCCGTACCATGGCCGGACGCGAGTGATCGCCGCCGCCGCGAGAGATGTCCCCATAGTATATCCTGACAACCGATTTCCACACAACTTGAGAATAATCAAAGCGAATTTAATAAAGTTCGCTCTTAACTCGCACCACACCCTCATAAGCATATTTGCCAGCAAAGTTTGCAATAACATGTACGAAGGGTTTAATAGCAATTCGTTTCTATAAAACATTATGACTGATTTGTGTACTATTATATACCTTGTGTGGTCTACTATCTACTACTAAGCGATGAACACCTAAGTGGGTAATACCTATGTATGTGGCCGAGTTTGTATTAGGTGTAAAAGTGTGTATGTGATCGGTTATGGGGGATTCATGATGTTTAAATGACAAGCCGAATCGTCTCCCCACTTAAACAGGTCGATTAAAATTGCAAGTGAATGTAGGCCCACCGCTTAACTGAGACGTTGCCTGAGGTAGCAGCGCGGTGCGGGAGGGGTGTGGTGACGTGATGCGAGAGCTCAGTGATTCTTCAACTTTTGAGAACTCTCACCCCTCCCGCACCGCGCAACTATCTTAGGCAACATCTCAGTTAAGCGGTCGGACTATAGTTCATTTTGCATCAAAATGTCAACCTTCATGCAATGGGCGATAGGAGACTGAGTATTTTAACGGTCGATTTTAGTCACCCGCCGTATGTGACCTGTCACCGTACGGCCAAAGTCGAAAGCTACCTGCGGCCTAGTCCAATTGCTATTTAGACAGTCGATTTTCGCCGTGCTGCGAAAATCGTGCGGCTATAACCTGTGTAAAGCCCGCCTGTGTGCTCCAGCCTCGGGGCCGGTTGTACGCTATACAGTCGAATAGTACCAGTGTTTCATCTCAACTGGATTTTAAATTTGTTGAGTTACTAAATTTGTATTGTGAAAAATTTACGTAATCCCGTTTTAGACGATACAAGCACTTTTATTTTGTCCTGTTCCACACTACGTTGAATTATTCCGTTAGATAAACTTAATATATAATACACATTACACCAAAAACTGTAAAATTACGAGTCACAAATTAGATATTGTATTATTTGCAAGGACACATGGCCTCTAGTCTAACCAAATACGTCTGTAATTCAATTTCAAAACTATCCCTCATAGAACAAATAAGTATGCTGAAATAATGACGAACGATAATCAGACATCCATGTCAACCACATGACAGATGGAACCAGCTTTTATAACGTTGCGGTCACCGCAACCACGATGTGGTTGATTATCAATAGGACCACAACAGATTTCGTTCTGCGGTTCTGTGCATACGCTAAATTGACACAACGCCGTCGCAATTATTTCATTGGTTGTAGTTTTTGAGTGACACAGTCATATTATTATAATTGTTTTGTTACGGTTTTCATTATATTAGCTGTTTAATAATTTATTATTTTATATTATCACACAATCGATGTCCAATTTTATTCTAACTAATGTGGTTATCATAAAAGATAGTTCAACAAAAAAACCGACTTCCAAAAAAAACACTACAAACTGAAAAATAACTTTAATTTCGGAAGTCGGTGCCCTAGGGATGAGTATTTTAGTTTTTGCCAACGAATTCCGAAATTAAAGTTATTTTTCAGTTTGTAGTGTTTTTTTTGGAAGGCGGTTTTTTTTTTGTTAAAAAGTTTTTATTTCTCGCTTTTTAGTGGGTCTGTTTATAATTTATCTAAGTTACAATAGCCTAATGTCAACTTGCCCATCGCCTTTTTATAAAATATTCCTTTTCTCGATGCAGGGACGTTAATTGTTGAGGAGTTCTCCTTTTATTAGTTTTTAGATTAGATGCTGATAATCCTGGCTGCAGCATCAGGCCAGACTTATGTCAACATTGCATTGAACTTAAAATTAGTCCTGTTTCTAATGAGCCCAAACACGACTACGGTGCTGTAATTTCAAGGTTTGTACTTTTTCTGATGCTCCTGGCTTCAGCATCAGGTCTTCGGTGTTCCTCAGTAACAGTACGTTTATCCACACATCGAGCCCTTTTCAATGAGCCTAAACACGATAAATCTGCTGTTAGTTGTCAAGGAGTTAGGTAGCATCAGGTCATGACTTGATGATCATGAGACCAAATGTGGCAAATGCCCTATCAAACATCAAAACAATTTACTAAAACAGTCCTTGCCTGTTCGAGTAACTTCTTACTGTTAAGGAGTTGTACCTTCCATCATCAGCCCAGCCACCTGACATGGTGACAACCATACACAAATACACAAAATACTTCATAAAATATGCGAAAAACAATAAGTAAGCCTATAAAATTTGAGGGTTGCCCTCGATTTCTCTAAGATCCCATCATCAGATCCTAACTTGGTGACAATGGGACCACCTCAGAACTATCTACTTTCGAACAAAAAAAGAATTTTGAAAATCCGTCGACAATTGGCGGAGTATTCGATGAACAAACATACAAAAAAAACATACAAACACCCGAACATAGTACCTCCTCCTTTTTGTGAAGTCGGTAAAAAACAGTCCTTGCCTGTTCGAGTAACTTCTTACTGTTAAGGAGTTGTACCTTCCATCATCAGCCCAGCTACCTGAGATGGTGACAACCATACACTAATACACAAGATACTTCATAAAAAATATGCGAAAAACAATAAGTGAGCCTATAAAATTTGAGGGTTGCCCTCGATTTCTCTAAGATACCATCATCAGATCCTAACTTGGTGACAATGGGACCACCTCAGAACTATCTACTTTCGAACAAAAAAAGAATTTTGAAAATCCGTCGACAATTGGCGGAGTATTCGATGAACAAACATACAAAAAAAAAAAAAAACACAAACACCCGAACATAGTACCTCCTCCTTTTTGTGAAGTCGGTAAAAAAAAAAAAACACAAACACCCGAACATAGTACCTACCTCCTTTTTGTGAAGTCGGTAAAAAGCTTCATTTGTTAAAAATAATATTATAACTACAAACTATTTTGACAAAACGCTTCTTGTTTTATTTTGACAACACTATTCTATACTTTTTTTTAAACTGAGTTCTTCATATCAAACATTTACATAAACATCATCATGCCTAGTCTTTTCCCAACTATGTTGGGGTCGGCTTCTAGTCTAGCCGGATGCAGCTGAATTTTGATTTGAATTTTACATGGAGCGACTGCCTATCTTACCCCCACAACCCAGTTACTGGGTAATACGATACCCCTTGGTAGGACTGGTTGTCAGACTTTCGGGCTTCTGACCGTAACGACTGTCAAAGATCCACGAGTGACAGCCGGGGTAAACAGCTTAACGTGCTTTCCGAGGCACGGAGGGGTCTTTGTATGAAAAAATGGTCATCCATCCACGGACCAACCGCGGCAAGCCTAGCTTAACCTGATGGATTGACCCGTGCGGCTGTTATTACTTAGCCACAAGCTAAATATCACCACCTTATTAAAACCAGAAGCCCTACCAAAAACAGTTCCTCTAAACAAACACCATCTATTCTACAAACAGTTAACTGCCGAACTTTATACTGGCAAGTAAACTGACGGATTTATCAAGGGCCCTTACACACGGCCGGTAAAAACTCTCCCCGGAATAAATACATCAGTTCGGTGCTGCGGACTTTAATTTATCGCTCCCTGTGGATCGGACCGGACAGGTATAAACGGCTCGACCGCTCCAACTTAAACGATAGATTTGCGTGAATTTTTGAAAGACTCCTCGAGTACGTCTGGTTTAATTTGTTGAAGTGTTGTGGTGGAGTTTACGTGTGGTGCCAGCAACATCTCATGGCAAAGCAAAGTCTTACTTACAACGTACGAGCTTTTGATCACTGCGGTTGATTACTGCCTGTTGGCGATTCTAGAACTAAATGATTACTGCCTGTTGGCGATTCTAGAACTAAATGATTACTGCCTGTTGGCGATTCTAGAACTAAATGATAACTGCCTGTTGGCGATTCTAGAACTAAATGATTACTGCCTGTTGGCGATTCTAGAACTAAATGATTACTGCCTGTTGGCGATTCTAGAACTAAATGATTACTGCCTGTTGCCGATTCTAGAACTAAATGATTACTGCCTGTTGGCGATTCTAGAACTAAATGATTACTGCCTGTTGGCGATTCTGAACTAAATGATTACTGCCTGTTGGCGATTCTAGAACTAAATGATTACTGCCTGTTGGCGATTCTAGAAGTAAAGTCCAGCTATCTTCACATTTCTTCATGATGTTTTCCACAATTTCTACTAGACCATGACTGCAATGTGTCCAAGTCTGATTAGTTCGGGCATTTCATATCGTGCTGAAGTTACCCAATAAACCCTTGGGTATCTTTATCTCTACATTTTGTAGTATGTAGTTAGGTATTTATTATTAGTCTCACACAGGCCTCTATCATACTGCGCCACAACACCCTGTCCTCCGCCTTCCGCATTTAGTCCAGCCACCTTTTTGACGTCATCGGTCCATCTAGCTAGGGGTGTCCCACACTACGCTTGCCGATTCCCGGTCTCCACTGCAGGAATCGCTGTCGTTTAATATTAGTCTAGAGATGCTACTTATATATTTAATGGACGTGTCCATACTATACTGAATAGTAGATACTTGTAAAAATAAGAGGTACCTAAACTGCAAGTCACTAATTACTTTGTCATGTCAACGGTTTTCAGTTCTCTTTCGTTCTCAATGCCTTATCAACATAATGAATTGATCTATTTCATTTCGTCTTAGTAATCAGTAAACATCAATTAAATATTAATCACTAGCACAATCCATACGTAATTATATTTACAGTCAAACGTTTAAATAAACGCTCCCATTCTCCATATATTTGCTAAGACAATCTTGTATGTATATGTATTTGCGATGATCTCGAAAATTCACTGCATATATTCTGGTAATTCGTTCACCGTTGTGCAATTTGTTGGTTTCCGGTGAAGAGGCTTGAAGATGGCCTAATGGGGTCGAATAGAGAAAGTAAAGCAAATCATGAAAGTTTGAACAATGATGGGTGAAATTATTTGATAATTTGGGATATAAGAAATAATGATAGAGAATTTGTATCGCTGAGCTGTTAGCTTTACGAATTCGTTTTTTTCATTGATTTGGTTATAATGAAGCCGTAATTGATTTGGAATAGCTCACAAGGCGTGGCGCTTTGTGAGCTATTCCAAATCAATTAGATTCAGATGAATAGATTTTATTCGTAATCTAAAAGCAAGTTTTTTAAATGTTTCGCCAGCATTAGCGTTTATTTGATAAATAATCGTTCGTGACGGATCATCATCATCTGCGTAGCCTTTTCCCAACTATGTTGGGGTCGCGTAAATGTCGATCCCGTGGGAATATCAGGATAAAAGTTGTCAGCTACCTCCATACAAAATTGTATCAAAATTGGTCCAGCCGTTTGAGCGTGAAGGAGTAACAAACATATAAACACACAAAGGCGAAAGTTTGTGAGTGTGTGTGTGTGTGACACACACTCACAAACTTTCTCCTTTATAATATTAGTGTGATTGGTTATTAGTTGTTATTTTTGTACCTACATTATTTGAATTCTGGATAAACACTGCTTGCAAAACTACGAAACTTTAAGCAAATATTTGAGTCGATCAAAAAGAGACTATAGATATACCTTATTTTATTATTTTTATTAATTAATAAGGTATTAGTTGATTTTTACGAAGGTACATACCTATTATTTGAATTCTGAATAAATATTACTTAGAAAACTATTTATATCCTAATATCCATATCCTAAATGACGTCACACCATAAAAAACCCAACAAAAAAACCATCCCCCAAAAAAACCATGAACGGTTACTGGTCCATTAAAAAGCCCATGCTGAGTTAATAGATTATGGTTTATCATCGGGATGACTATTAATAACTTTTATTTATTGTTCGCAGGTGAGCGATGGTGTTCCTATGGGGATCAAAGGTAATCTGTTTATTTTAAACGTAATGAATGTTATGGGTGCAGCCATTATCTATGGTTTTTATGAAGGAGTATTGATTTATTATTTAATCAAGGTTTGTGTGTTGAGTTTATCAATTATCATACATACATATCTACTCAAAAGGTTAAACATTTTACTATAAGGTCATCACATAATTCTTTTTTTTTTTGTAACAACAATAATGTAATGACTTAAACGGAAAAAGGGTGATATTTAACCGTTTGAATGGCGTAATTACAGAAACAATTAAAAAGCCATTGGGTCTCGCGTGCATCTACGGGTATACGGAGTGATAAGAGTGCAAATAGCCTGGTACAAAATAAATGATCAATGACCCTCATGCCAGGAAAAACCTGTTTTACGTTATCCATTCGTCTGTTAAGGCTCCTACAAACAGACGCGACACGCGATAAAATCGCCCGCGACACAAAGGCACCGCTCGTCGCGCGACTTGCGGTGCCTTTGTGTCGCGCCTGTTTGTGGGAGCCTTTATGGAATAAAATAGAAGTATCTCTCGTTATATCTAATCTCCCATAATAGTTGTTACGTTGAATTTTAATGGAAATTGTACAGTCAGAGAAATGTATTCTTTAAATAAAATATTAACACATGACTACGAACAATATAGATGGATAAGCAAATTGATTAGGAATCTTTTTACCTGACTGTACCGACATGATAATGTAGGTCGATTATTCCGTCACGTTAGTAGTCAAGATCAGTCAAAACTAGGCAGTATACACACTGGCAGACAATTGACTAACGCGCATACCACATTCAAAGTTCACATATTTTTTTAAGTGAATCTTCATAAGCGGCGATTCGATAATTGGATGCGAATTGAGAGTGACAGAACAATAGCGAAATCTTATTTGAAATAAATTTTAAAGTCTCAATGTAACACTACGAAATTAATTAATTTTTTTTTCTTTTATTATCAAGAAATAGATTTAAAATTGATTATCTACGTTTTTTTGACTATCACATTAAATAATTAAGACCAAATAATAAAATAATGTTTAATGAAAAGTTATATGACCACTTCGTTTTAAAAAATTATGAAATGAATCGTTGAAATGATCTCCGCCTTCTGTAACAACAAATCTTGCACAAACCAGATCAGAAAATGACGTTGAGATATATAATATATTTTTCACTTAAAGACGTAGTAATTTAATCATCTTCTATCTATATAAATAAAAAGAAAAGGCCTGACTGACTCATCAACGCCCAGCCCAAACCCTTCGACCTAGAGAGCTGAAATTTTGCACAGAGGTTCCTTTTATAATGTAGACAAGGAATAAGGAAGGATTTTTTTAAATTCACCCCCTAAGGCAGTTAAATAGGGGATGAAAGTTTGTATGAACAATCTTATTCCTTGAGTTAATAAAGTTGAAACTTGGCAGGAATACTTATCTAAGTAAATTATGAAGTTTAGCATTATTCGTTTTTGACGTGACAACGTCTTAAATTAGGTTGCGACTGGGAGTCACTTATGAAAAAGTGTAACGCTCGGTAACGTTACGATGAGTCACCGAACGAGAGAGAGGCCCGCCGAATGCCTTGCGTCTCTCTCCCACTCAACTATGATCGGATGATCGGTCGTTGTCACGTAAAATCTTCGCCCGTAAAACCGACTTTACAGGCAACCATTTTATAAACTACCCCTTAAAGGGGGATTGGGGGATGTCAAAATTTGTATGGAAGAATTTTAACGGTCGGTCCGATTACCTCAAAACGCTGTATTTATACTTAAGACCAAAAATAAAGAATAACGTGTATCAGGGTTTTTCTAAAATCTACCCCTGACGGGGGGAAAGAGGGTAGTTAATTATACATGGGAAGATTTTACTGCGTGGCTTGATTAACTCAAAAATTCGTACAAATAATCTTTGAGTCAAGTAATGAACATACCCCAAACGATTTTACGAAATTCCACCCCTGTGGGAGTGAAAAGCGGGGGGAATACAGTGTATATGAAAACTCTTATTCATTTGGTTAATAAACTTGAAACTTGGCAAGAATACTGATCTAGGTAAATTATGAAGTTTGACATTTTTGGTTTTTCTAAACTACCCCCGCAAGGGGTATTGGGGGTGTCAAAATTAGTATGAAAGTGTTTTAACACGCGGATCGATTATCTCGAAACTTGGTATTTATACTTAGACCTATATAAAATTCAAAGTCCTGACTGACTGATATATCAACGCACAGCCTAAGCCGCTGGTCCTAGAGACATGAAATTTGGAGAGTGTGTTCTTTGTGAAGAGTAGGTATCCAATAAGAAAGGGTTTTTCGAAGTTCCACACCTAAGAGGATGAAATGGGGGCTTGAATTTTCTATGAATAATTTCCGACCTCCACGCGGGCGAAGCCGCGGGCAAAAGCTAGTTTTAAATAAAACAATAGGAAACCATTATTCTTTTATGGACGCGTCACTTTTAGGCACATTTTTTACATGAGAAAGATATAACTTTCTCTGTCTCTCACCCTAAGGGCTTGTGCACACCACATTTTTTAAACGCGCCGTTGACGCGCGTTTTAGAAACGTGTGTCGACGGCGCGCTAATATCCTACAGAGCAGTGCCTGCCAGTATCAGACTCGCGTGCGTATCGCGTCTGTATCACTATAAACGCGCGTCAACGGCGCTTTTAGAAAACGTGGTGTGCACAGGCCCTAAATCTCTCTTATTTTTTATGAAGCTTAACTTCTGTCATTTAATGTGCGGTGCTGCACGCACATTTTTTTTTTATTCTAAAGTCACTTCGCAACTCCGCTTCTCTAGTCTCGTAAATACTTTAAGTAGGTAGTATTTAGTGTGAATTCCTATTTTCACTGAACACTTAACAAAGTGAAAACTGCACTGAAATGCAGTAGTAGTTTCAGTATATTGTGTGGAAGTCATTAAAGCACAAACTTGGGGTATAAACACGCGAGTTTAGCGAGAAAATATGAGATTAAAACATGCATTCGCTGATGTGCACACACGCTTACATTTGATATCCTTTCTTATTCAAATAGAAATGTATAAATATGTGAACAATGTCCGAATGGCTGAACTATGAATAGGAACCATATTCGAAGTAACATGTTTTTAATGTTATTTTCTATTGTAAAATTCAAATCTCATAAAAGTTTGTTTATTTCTTCAATAATGTCTTTGGACATAAACGGACAAAAGGATTTATTGTGTGAGTGGTAAATTATATCGAGACAACATTAAATTTTTATGTATTATTTAACTGTGCGCCTACTATTTACAGGGACTTTTATATCGTAGTGCCTTAAGGTGGAACTAGTCGCGAGCTCGAACTCACTGGTGCTCATGGCCAATAAGCACGCTGTCTCACCTGACTTCGTGTCCGACAGAGATAGCAGCAGTGATTAGGAGTCTAGTTCTCACGCACAGAAACACCGTTTCGGACTGAACGGCGCGTAAAAAAATTCGAAAAATGCTTTTGTAAATCGAGTTTTATGAAAAAATCACTGCATAAATCAATTACAGATACAGTTTATTAAACTCTTCAATAATAGTTGCGCTTTGTCGGTACCGAATTTGTTTTGAAGATTTACAGATCTTTTTATTACTTATTTACACCCAAAGTTACGTTAAAAATAGCAAGAAAACGAAGCTTTGTTGGCTCATTACTTTTTATTTTACTATTCTGTTTCCATACAGACAAAATTAATAATAAGACAAAACGATATCATGTTTAACGTTGGATGCACAATTTCAAACAGTGGAGTAATACTTGTCCGAAATTTGTATGGAAAAAATATCGACTAGTGGCACCTTAAAAGGATAAGAGTAGCAGTGAAAGTATAATTTAAGGGGACATAATAATAGCCTTTTGTTATTAACAAAAGCCTATTCTTGTACCAAGAAGAAATGATTATGATTATTGATCATCATGTTCGTGCACTGAGCAGTGGTGGCCCAGCGGTTGCGGCCGCGACTTACCGAGTTGTAGGTCGTAGGTTCGAACCCAGTCAGGCGCTTTACGGTGAAGGACATCGTGAGGAAACCGGCAAGTGCTAAAATCAAAAATACAAAGACATGACACATGTCTGATGATGATCTACCATTAACACTTTTCCATAAGAGATTGGTGGTTGGTGGTAGAAATCTAACTTAGAAAGATGTATTAATGATTCTAATGATTATAATTCTCTAAATATGTACCTGTTATTGTCGCAAATCATATTTTGATCAAGATACAACTTGACACTGACCTGCAAATTGCAAAAAAAATGTAAGAAAATTTGAATTTCGCGGTCTCTACTACCCCATTGACCTTAAGTTTGAATAGTTTCACATTTCCAATGGAGAAGAGCCGGCAAGAAACGAAAGAAAAGGTAATTTTATTACTAAATAAAATAATCACCATCATCATTTCAGCCGAAAGATGTCCACTGCTGGGCATAGGCATCCCTCAAGCTCTTCCACTTCGACCGGTTTTGTGCTTCTCACATCCAACGGGTTCCTGCGGCCTTCACAAGGTCGTCGGACCACCTTGTGGGAGGACTTCCAACGCTACGTCTTCCCGTACGCGGTTGCCACTCCAGAACCTTTCGGCCCCATGGGCCATCTGTTCTGTGTGTTCTGAAGTAAAATAATAATTACCTACAAACAGAAGCCACCATAAAACAGAATATGAGTAAATAATATAATCTGTTGTTCGTATTCACACGATAAAGCCTATTACAATTCCGGGCGCCCGATGGTTATAACTCATATTTAAATTTTATTATCACTCAAATATCCTTTTGGCTACGCAGGAGTATTATAATGTTATGAGAGCTGTAACTTCTACATTATCTTTACGACTGTGGTGTTTGGTGTAAGGCAGAGGCGGCTGACGGGAAAGTTATGTTTGTTTTTTAGAAGAAGGTATTTGTCCAACTTTGGGACAAGCATTAGACTCCTTAAACATACTTATACCACGCATCTGTATTCATTCCCTAATTTTGATATCTATTTCTGCTGGCAAGCTGAATTGACCTGAAATTGATTGGCTGAAGCCAATCCATAAGGGTCTGTGAAATCTAGGCAAGTTTCTTGCTGTAACCCTGGCAAGATCATCTAGAAAAAAAATTATAGATCCACTAGGGGAATGAGGGGTGAAATCGGACAGGGGGTGAAACCAGGTAGTTGCTATTTCATTACTCCGCGTACAGCTATTTCGCTCTAGCTTGCAGTGAAATACGCGCGAATGCTTACTTAGTGCAGTTGCAAATGGCGGCGACGGTAACATCTCAGCGCGTGCGTCTATAAACGAAAATTGTAAACAAAGGTAAGTTAACTAATATTTTGACTTTTTTAAAATGTTATCATTAAGTTTAGCTATGTGCTATCTTAAACAGTTGTATTTTTTATGAAGCAATATATATTTAACCTTTTAAAACGGTATTTGTTGTTGTTATGAGTGTAAACATAATCTCTGTTAGTATTGCAATTTCAAACATGGCACCTGTGGGGTACAAGCGGACGGGGTGATTTCGACTATCCGGTTTCACCCCGATTGATTTTATATGTAGGTATTGCGGGCATTTGTTTTATTCCTCTGTTTAATTACTATTTTTTTACTTTTACAGGGTGCGAGCGTCAACATGCCACGAACATAATTATGTGAGAAAGTCAAATAGGCTGCAGTGGTCGGAGTCAGACATGCTTTTAGCAGATGCATGGTACCAATGCACTGCTTGTCTTAAATGGGCTCACGAAAGTTGCATCAGTTGTTCTGAGCAAGAATTATATTTTTTGTATGCAAAAACTGCGAATAATTTGATTATTTAGTTTTATTATTAGTATCTGTATTCACCCCTTGAATAAAAAATGCCTATCCGGTTTGACCCATAGGTATGGGGTGAATTCGGATTTATAATTTTGATTAAAACAATTTTATTTTGTAATTGCTAAGATTGATCTCAAACATTTTTTTGCCAAAGTTATGCCTAAGGTATACTTAGACATTTATGACATTGATTACCTCAATAAATATCATAGTGATTTATTTATTGTGTATTTTTCTTAACTATCCGGTGTCCCCCCACCTTCCCCTATTATTGTTATTGCCATCGAAAAAGTAAGGTGTCTGTTTGTAATGTCAAAATTGGCAAAATGACGAAAGTATAACGGATGTACCGTTATACTTTCGTCATTTTGTCAAAACAAAAAAAAACAAATTTTAAACTTGTCTGTCTCTCTATTTGTTCCGACTTATCTCCAAAACGGCTGAGTCGATTATGACGGAACTTTCATTGGCTGATAGTTGATGTTATAGTTAGTATGGTCCCGGTAGCACGTTCCCGTGGAATATTTTAACGCGGGCGAAGCCGCGACAGCTAGTTGAAAATAAGAAACTTAAATAATGGAACACTCCTATAGAAACTCTACCTACACCTACTTTTTTTTTAGCCTATACTGTCCCACTGTTGGGCAAAGGTCTCCCCCAAGTCCTTCCAGGAACTCTTTTCCCGCGCCACCTCGAACCAGCCCTCGCGGTATGCGTCCAGGTCATCTCGCCATCTCTTTCTGGGCCGGCCTTGGCGGCACCATCCATCTTCAGGCACCCATTGTGTGGAGATTTTCGCCCAGCGGTCATCGTGCATATGGCTGATGTGATTCGCCAAATCCCATTTGAGCCTGACAGCCTTCTTTCCTACATCAAGTATGCCCGTTTTGGAACGCAGCGTTGTGTTCCGAATTCTGTCCTGTCTTTTAACACCTAGAATGCTGCGTTCCATCGCTCTTTGGCAAACTCCATGGCGGAACTTTTGCGACTCGCCTACTGATGGTGAAAAATGTTCACACATTTTTCACCATCAGTAGGCGAGTCGCAAAAGTAAAGAAAGAAAAACCAAATAAAAATAATATTATTACGGAGACAGCCCCTTCCATTCAAACAGTGATCATACCTCCAGTCTTTTATGACTTACCCCATTCACCCCCAACCGCCATAAAAGGGGGGACGAACAGTGAAAAAGACATCAGGCAGCGAGATTCCGGGGAGGTGCGAACCCGATCACACGATCATCGTTTACGACTACCAAGATTTACTGCACAACATGTTTATAACAAAAGCTATACCAATTGTTATTGCAGTAATGTTTTAATTAGCTATTTAAATTGTATTTGTTTTTATTGGTATTATGATAACAGTCTGTTGTTGTAATGAGCTAATCAGTGGTAATTGGTATCATAATTCTCTAACCTATTTAGAAATATCAATTTTCGTTTTAAGGGGCTTACAGGACCTAAACGCAAGAAACGCAAGTTTTAGAAAGAATAAAAGTATAAGATCGACTACAGTAAACAAAATCAGAAAAATATATGATATTCTTCAGGATATATGCTAGGTAGGTGTGTTGAAAACATAATGTAACTAATTTTATACGATAGAAAAAATCATGAAAATACCTATAAAAACTTTCTTTTCACAATAAAAACTATACTAATATACATACAATCATTATGATTTTTTGACAGATTATTCTACAAGCAACATACTAAAGAACTAGTGTTTTAATTTTTTAGTCCAAACAATAGATTTTTTTGTAAATAGATACTTGCTTCAAATTTTGCAATAAATTACTAGCGCTTCTCTTTATTTTTTGTGCAGTCCGACAAAGACCGCGCTTTAGGTCATGTAGTCGCCTTAATTTGGAAATTAAAATGAGGGGAGACTTTTTCCAGTATTGGCATTATCAGCCAAAACTATATAGGTACCTAAATGGCTGAATGGACATAACTGATATGACATTAAAGATTTCTTAGACTTGAATCTTTGTGATGTATATAAATGACTGTTATTGTTATTACCAATGAATCTGTGACTTTGTATGGATCATCTTTAAATCGTGTATTAATTATTTTGCATGCAATTGATACAAAATTCTGTGTAGTCTTTCTTTCTTCCTATCTTATCTGATCTATACTGTTCCAACTGCTGGGACACAGGCCTTCCCTCGGTGAGAGTGCCATAATCCACCGCGCTGGCCTAGTGCGGGTTCGTAGATGTCACATGTCTTCGAAGTTTTGGTTCTAGAACGTTTCCTCACGATGTTTCACTTCACCGTTTTGAGAGCAGTGGTGATGAAATTATTTACACAAAGTAAAGCGCCTGTCTGGGTTTGAATCTAAGACTTACAACTCGTAGTTCACTATAATTTTATTGGCGTTGGAATGTAAATAAGCAGAAGGACTGACTTGTCCTTTGTTGTTGTTGTTGTTGTACGCGGTATATCCAGAGTAAGAGATATTATACCCCTTTATTTACAAACATTGATCAAAGATAAGAGACGTTTACGCATCCAATTATGGTTAAACTGTCACTAATCATTACTTTACTTTAAGCAACGTTTATAAATAAACGTCAAAATGTCTTGTGCTTTTATTTCCCCGGGGGTACCCAGACCCTTTCAACAAACCAGCTTACAAAATGGCTACAAACAGGATTTATTAAAAAAAGAAATATTACAGAGAGTACTTGGAGAAAACATTTGGGTATTGCCGTGGCCTCAATCCCATCGTGCACGCATGAGATATTAAAAAAAAAAATCTTTATCTAATTTTGTAAATAATGAAACGTTTATTTTCTCTTGACTGTACTTATTTGTCAAAAAGAGAGAGTAACCTAGATAAAGTTGGTAAGACAGATTTAAACAGAAGACGAACTAGCGGGGGATCGAGGAGAGGGGTTGAGGGGGGTTCAGGGGATCAGTTCGGAATAAATCACTGAAATAATGAAACAACAAAAAACTACTTTTCAACTTACCCAGATTTTCACACAACCAACTTATCATAACGAATTGGAAAGCAAAATCTAGGGATAGGCAACATTTTTCTGTGTGACAACTCGTCACAAAAGTTTCGCGGGGGTTGAAAGGGGATGAAGGGGTGAGATTCACCCCTACCGAGCTACTCATCCGCAACAAACGATGAGCACTGATTAGCGATGTTGCTGTTTATTTGTTGCTAATTATATGGGTGGCGGGTTCCGTATTGTTTATGTGGCACGTTACGCTTGTATTTTTTAAAGACTGTGGCAGAGTTATAGAGGCTATAATTGTATTTTTACCGACTTCAGAAAAAAGGAGGTTATTAATTCGACACGTATGTATGTAATATTACTGGAATTGCAAACAAATATACAAAATTTTATAGACGTATGTATGTATGTATGCATGTTTGTTCACGCATTTCTCTGCAATTATTAATCGGATTGTGACTTCATCTTAGAGAACAGTGCAAGTTTCATTAAAATCGATTCAGTAATTTTCAAGATATGGACAAATACGTGTAAGTGTGACGGCCTGGCTTATTGATACGAGAGCTACACTTGTGTATTGTCAAAGGGAAAACATCTCAAAACCTTGGTCAAATTCTAGTGCAATATTTACAACAAAACCTACAAATAAATATTCAAGTTTTTACTTAAAACTAAAAATTACGAAATAAAAAAATAATTTAAAAAAATTAAACCGACTTCAAAAAGGAATGTACCTACTCAAAATTATAAAATAACTTTAATTTCAGAAGTCGGTGGCAAAAAACTAAAACTAAAATACAAGTGCCACACATCGACTTCCGAAATTAAAGTTATTTCATAATTTTGAGTTCATTTTTTTTTGAAGTCGGTTAATTTTTTTAAATTATTAAAGATCTATACAGCGTGTTTCACAGGTATGGTAATATTTAATTGTGTGTTACAGACCATCAAATTTTAACACGATTTACATGATATAATTTAATCTGTGGCCAACGAAGAAAGAATAAGCACAAAGTTTAAGACCTTTCGTTAATGGCCTCAGGTTTCACTCTCATCCTCACAAAGTTACGATACTAGAAAAAATATAAAAAATACGAAACAAGTTACATACGTTCTTCAAACAACATTTCAGCCCGTAAAAAATTTAAGAGGCACTCTCCTAACAAAACCTCAATCACCTTTGTGTTAAACTTGAATCCTTCCACTATTATTAAGTTTAGACTCCAGTTGAACCATAGCAGCTTCTTTGTAAGCCTTCAAAAGCATTCCAGTGTTGCAAGCTACAGCTAAATTCCTCATACATTTCACCAATGTAAACGCGGAACTAATAAAATTTGCAAGTAACTGAGCTAAACAAAATGGTATGAAATTGTTAGTTGCTGCAACATGAATGGGTTGCACGTTACATCAATAAATTATATGCTTGTACTGTACGTAGTTTTTTGCAGGTTGCAGTTTTTATAGGTTAGAATAAAATGTATACAGCGGTACTATTCTGTAAAAATCTCACCGTGAAAACTCAGGTGAAGTGAGCGTGGAGTGAGCTGTCAATAGTTTCAATTCCTAGCAAAAACAAATTCATTTCACCTTAGTTTTCACGGTGAGAATTTTACAGATCGACCGGCTGGTTGTTCTATTCTATGAGCTTTAAATGACAGTCGCTATGTATAGTTGCGGAATGAAAAGGTAAAGCAAGTTTTGGTCAATTTCTTTTTGCAGTTTTACTACTTTTTAGACTACGTTTGTAATTAGAAATAACAGTTTGCAATGGTTACATTCCTAATGAAGGAAATGAGCGCTATTGTTTTTAAATTGGCTATATTTTCGAATAATAATATTGTGGATGCCTAAAATATTTCGAATATTATACGCAGTCATTATTGGGGATTTTTTTGTTTTTTTTTAGTTTGTTCAGAATCGTTTTGTTTGATCAATTCGAACTTCAAATGAACGAGTTACCAATGTGTCTCCATCATTCATATTGTCTACAGTATTAGCATAATTAGCCTATAATATTCCCACTGTACATAAAATTCTATTTACCTCTTAAATAAATTGCAAACTGTAGTTTTGTATAATTTAGAAGCATTTTTTTTTTAATTTTGTAAATGTAAGAACCATGTTTCCGTTTATTATGATTTTTGATGTTGACTTGAAATAGCATGGCAGTTGAGAACGTGTCATGCTCACTTAAATGTCTCACCGATGGTGGCGCGTGTGTTGGATCATTCGGTTCCCTACAAAATGGTTGAGCTGGATGGTGCTGATCCACGCGTCATGTTCGTGAACGGGCGCCGTCGGTTGAGACTGGTCATCTCTTAACTGCCAAGGCTTATTTTTAATCTTATGTCTTGAATTGTTTCTTCATTTCTGTCTTTTTTACATTGTTCTCACATATAGAAGCAACAAGAATAATGTACCCAGGATTTTGTAATATCTTGATTTAAAAGAGTGTCCATGGAGTTTCTTGCCCGTTCTTCTCCATAGAGATCTACGCTTTGGAATGGGTAACTAGCTTCAACTTTCTGACTAACTGACAGACTATTTAATTTTGACAATTCAAAAGTGCCTGTACAAGGTTTAATTGAAATAAATGATTTGAGTTTGAGTTTGAACTGCTGGGACACAGACGTCCTCTCAGTGAGACGGACCCAGTGCAGGTTGGCAGATGTATTATCTCATAATCTGCCTAGCCTTTTCCCAACTATGTTGGGGTCGGCTTCCAGTCTAACCGGATGCAGCTGATTACCAGTATTTTACATGGAGCGACTGCCTATCTGACCTCCACAACCCAATTACTGGGTAATTCGATACCCCTTGATAAGACGGGTAGTCAGACTTTCGGGCTTCTCACTACCCGTAACGACTGTCAAAGATCCACGAATGACAGCCAGGACCAACGGCTTAACGTGCTTTCCGAGGCACGGAGGGATCACGGTATGCATTTATCTATGGGTACTAATATTATAAAATGGTAAAATTTGTGACTTTGTATGTAAAGCGTAATCTTCGAAACTTCTTATCCGATTTCTAAAAATCTCTCACTGATGGAAAGCTACAATATTGCCGAGTGTCCTAGGATATATTTTATGTTAAAACAAGAAATTTCACACCGACAAAGTCGCAGGCAAAAGATAGTCAAGTAATCATCTTTTAAAATAACTGTAGTAATGGAACCACGGAAGAGTTAACTGTGAGGAATCCGTGAATGGAACTCACGATCAAAAGCTACTTTGAATTAAATTACTAAGACGCCACTAACTAACCACGGCGAAACTAAACTAAACAAGACTTCACTTTGATGTCTTCGTTCATTGGCTTTCTTTAATGAATTCCGCTCATTGTTTCTTTGAACTTTGTCATTAGGCGACTATGGATAGTTTTTGTCTTTGTTAATATTTTGCTTTTTATTGTTGCATTAGCTGCGCCCCGCGGTTTCACTCGCGTAAGTTTCGATCCCGTGGGGATAAAAAGTAGCCTATTTGAGTCGTAAATTTTTGTTTTGAGTTTCAGATTGATAACATAATAACACGCCTGTGTTTCTCGAAGAGATAAACGAGGACAATCTGTCAAATTTCTTTAATAGATTTTCAACTTTATCCATAAAGTAGAAGGTTCACAGTTGATTGGAAAAAATTGACAATTTTGTCCGTACATCCAGAAGTGTGGCTTATCCATTTCATCAGTAACGTTGTCAATCCCATGTATTAGGGGTCAGCGTATTGCAAACTGCCAAGTGTAAAGGATTATAAAGGTTTTTATAACAGCTTGTTTTTTTGTTCCATTGCTTTCTATCATTTATTTAAAAGAAGAGCCTATTTAAGAGTTTAGAAAACATGTAAATTTTTTAATCTCATTAAAAAAAAACATAATTTATAAAAAAATAAACCCCAAAGATAAACAGTGCAAAGACAAAGCCGCATTGTTTAATGCAACATTGTTTTAACAAAAATATGGTTATCCACATAATCCGCTAATCCCAATTTAACAAAGTCAAACATTGTACAATGACTTTCGACTGAAACGCTAATCAAAGTGGATGTTTTGGGGTTGAAATCCTATTAATTCAGGGCCGTCTAATATAGCCTGCGATGTTTTGTATGAAAACGGTCCAAAGAGATTTGATTAAGCAGAAAATTTTGCCTTTTTGGTCATGGAAAGGCTGGAAAAGTTGGCATTGTGGTTTGGGCCTAATAAAGAGGAATGTTCTAATTACATTCTGGAAAAATGCCGTGTTATCCGTGGTTTCACTTACAAATGTCTATAGAGGCCTCTACTTGGCGGTAGGATAATGAGTACCATTCATTATTGAAGTGAAAACTTATTTATGCGCGTCGGGCATTTTTTGAAATGGGAAAAAACCATTGAACTCACGCCACTGTTAACGTAAGCGACACCGCACGTGTTTTGTTTATAAGACGATTAAAAAAATACCCGCTTCGGATGTGTTCGGCTGTCCTCGGGATGTACTCGGTTTTAATGTATGTATATCCGATACCTATGTCAGTGAGTGATGGCAAAGTATTCTGTTTGTGTTTTGTTTTCTCTTTTGTCGGCACTGCCGGGGTGCCACTGTTTTAGGTGTTTTAGAATTGTGTTTGGGCACAGAATAACTAATAGTACTTTGTAGTTTGGGTTGAGTTTCGTAAAATCCATTCGTATTGTTGTACTTACATCTAAGGAACAAAAACAAGAGCACACCTAATCTTTTTATTTATATAGTGAATAGCTTCTGCCCGTGACTTCGTCCGAGTGAAATGTCTTGCTGTCCCGTCCCACCCCGTCGCATCGCATCGTCTGCCCGCGTTATTACTTCGTTTTCACTTAACGTTCTTTGTTACCTTTTTTTGCTCGGCTCCTAAGTGTCCTAGCGTGATGATAAATAGTATAAAGCCTTCCTCAAGAATTGTGCTATCAAATTCAAACATATATTTTTTTAAATCCGATTGGTAGTTCCAGAGATTAGCGCATTCAAACAAACATACAAGAAACAAACTCTTCAGCTTTATTATTAGTATATACCTATATCTCCTTCAGTTTGCATTGGTCTACAAGCCACTCAGTCCAAACCTCACGCAGTCCATGACATGCAAATACCACTTAACAATATAATACCTACATACCAACATCTACGTCACAACAATATCTACTGAAGCACAGCCGTGCACGAGCACAAGTGTCACCCCTTAGGCACGGTGCATCAAACACGACTCAAACTGCTAGACTGTGTAATTGTCACACCACACATCTTCCTGCAAAACGCCTTCATCATAACATAAGTTAGCATAACTTTATGAGTGTGACGAAACCTTGTAGGTAGTCGTGACAGAAATGATAAAATCTCGGATTGTTAATTTATATAAATCTTTTCCTTTCCAGGAAATCATCTTCACACATTCAGTCATTCAAAGCAGGGTGAAAGTGAAAGTACTTGTTACTGGGTACTTACGTTGAAAATAGATTTCAGTGGGGGAATTAAATTTTTATTAAAATTAGAAATGAAATAGAATTTGTTGAAGTCAAAGCAAAAATATATTTTAATGCTAGTTAGTGAGTCCCGCCATCTGGTACGTGGTCTGCCGCGACCCCGCCCAACTGTCTCAGGGCATCAGTTCTGTGCTATTTGGGCCCATAGTATGCAGCGGACATGGCCTGCACAGTGCTATTTAAGTTGGGCAGCCTTTTGAGCCACGACAGCTAGTGAAGAATTATTTGATATTAATGAATAGTTTTCAGTAAACCTCTTTTTTTTTTGTTTAGCCCGTATTAGTTGCCCACTTTTGGACAAAAGCCTCATCCAAGTCGTCTTTTTGATATATACTTAATAGTGTTGTTGTTCAAAAACATCGGAAGATATGATTAAAAATAACTTAACTATCACTTCTTCAAAACAACGAAAATAAACTTACTTACATGAGCTTACCAAAAAACAATTAAGAACTCCAAAAAAAGTTAACCTTCATATAAAGCCGTTCAACAATGCTAATGAGATTAGGAACAGCGAACAGCTCTAATCCTGCATATCCAGTTTTCGTAAATCCTGACACGTGACCTTTAAATCTATTTATAACAGCACATCTGTCCTTTGAGGGGAGTCAGTGGTTAGTTCAGAAATACTTAGATTAGTGAACATCTGAACACGGATATGCCGGTGACACTTGGGTTTGCGTGGGGATTTATATATATATTTTTTGCCTTTGTTACGATGGATGTTATATTTAGATCGTAACTGTTACTTCATCCGTATTATGTCTAGCGTCATGGTGTGCTGTTCTTTCTATTATTAGTGTGTAATCTCATGTTTTGGCTATCATAATAAAATTATCAGCGGCTAAACATCTTAACATTTTCTGATATCATTTCCACTCTTCCATTTACATTTGTTTAATTATGATTGTTACAGTTTCTCAATGTTTTTATTGTTTTCTAGCGAATGCGTTCCGATTCCTTTTTTTTGGTTGGGTATCTTCTTTGGCACGCACTCAACAACTTACCAAAGTTTCATCACAGTCGGTCGACCCATTTTTGAGTTTATGCAAAACAAACGCACGGCAATTGATTTTTACATTTATACCTATTAGCTAATGCCTGGCATGCGTTTCAATGCTTTTTAATTATTTTTTACTATGAACCTTGTTCGGCACGCACACAACAACTTACCAAAGTTCCATCACAATTGGTCGAGCCATTTTCGACTTTTTGCAAAACTAACTACAATTGATTTTTAGAAATACAGATAGATTTGTCATTCATTCGGGTTCGGTAGAACCCTGAAATTTGAATCATCTGGTCTGCAAATTCTACTTGCAAACACAATACATGAACACGGAGTAGCAATTGACAATTTGTATTTAGATGGGAGACTATAACCGTTAACAGGCAGTTTCACTTCATTTAAAGGTAAAATTTAGTCTCAATTACTACCTATAGATGTCGCTACTGCAGGCCATTTCCATCCATTTTCTAAGAATCCCTTATCATTACGTAAGTGCTTCGCTACTGAGATAACAGCACATTTTGTTTTATCACCCCATAGCTAAAGCTGCAAGGGGAAATGTTATCCCTAAAAGTTCTTCTCTAAAGCTGATTCGAATTTAAATGAAATTAATTGAATGGGAGACGATCCTTGTATACTGATTTCTGTTAATAGAAAAGCTATTACTTTCATCCCTGTGCATGATGTAGAAGAAGTGAATCGACATCAGTGTCATCTTGTGGCTTGTATCCATACTAATACTAATATTATAAACTCGAAAGTGTTTGTCTGTATGTTACCTTTTCTCGCCTAAACTACTGGACGGATTTCGATAAAATTTGGCAAGGAGATAGATGGTACTTTTTGTCCCGGTAGCACGTTCCCGTGGCATACTTTCCGATATCCACGCGAGCGAAGCCAATGGCAAAAGCTAGTAACATATATAACTGCGGCCAAGCCGCCTAACAAGCCTTATAATTAATACTTACTTAAGAAGCCAATAATTGGAGGCGTGTAAATAATAAATAAAAATATTGTATCTACGACGGGTGTTAAACCCGATCACTTCCACCACAGTCTTAAACAAATAGACCTAAATGACTCAATTTATGTAACAATCCAAAAAGCCGCAATTTTAAATGCCTGCAGAATATAGTAAGAAAGTTCATGAAAATTGACGAAAATGAAATCACTCCTAATAACAAAAATTTTTCGTAAAAAAAAAAGCAACACACGCTACATTGACTTGGCTTGGGCCCGTTAAGCTTAAACTAGCCAAAGAGCTAAGAAACAAAATTAGTTTACCAAAAATAATAATAATTTTATTATCAGGCAACTAAGGCCCATAGATAAAATACACAGAATAATCTTATACAATAATAAACCAGTGACTACTATAATAGATGTTGCGAATGGTCTTACTGCAAAAGGTCAGTGACACTTCGTATTTGCTTACACCAGTAAATGCAATTGCGTGTGAAATTATACAAACCAACGTTTTGCTGCCTATAAATAACACTTTTATGATCTTTAATCAAGCACGTGCTGATGTGTTCGAGTTGCTCATCTCCAGACAAAATTTAATCACACTAATATTATAAAGACGAAAGTTTGTGAGTGTGTGTGTGTTTATATATGTTTGTTAGTTCTTCACGCTCAAACGGCTGGACCAATTTTGACAAACAATAAAATTTGTAGCTGACACTCTGGATTAACATATAGGCTACTTTTTATCCCGATATTCCCACGGGATCGACATTTGCGCGGGTGAAACCGCGGGCACAGCTAGTTTAGCATAAACAATGAATATAGTTGTGGCGGCCCAGTGGTGTCGACCCCAATTTACCTACGAGTTGTGGGTCGTGAGTTCGAACCTAAACAGGCACTTTACTTTGTGTATTCAATTTAATCACCCCACTGCTTTCGAAACTTTGAAGAAAAACATCGTGAGGAAACCGGCCTGTCCTAGAACCAAAAATTCGAAGACATATTATGTGACATCTTCCAACATGTACCCTTGGTGATTACAGCCCACTCCTTCTTACAGAGAGGAGGTCTGTGGCCCAGCAGTGGGAAATTTGTGGGGTAATTATGCATTATGCAATGAATATAATTATCCAGTCATCCATATAGGTTACTGGGTCATCATGGTGAATATATAATTATAATTATCATCATCATCATGATCATCTGCCTGCCTTTTCCCGACTATGTTGGGGTCGGCTTCCAGACTAACCGGATGAATATATATAAACCGATACTTTAGGTGCACTGTTTTAAAGGACTTGATTATTCAGTAACTGCGATTGCGTCTATTTATTCACTCGACGCACTAACGCATCATCGGTTGAGTATGAAAGTTTGAATGTTTTATCATATAATTGTCTGTTCTGGCGTTCCGCGACCGATAATACGCGACGCATTTTCCGTCAGATGTGTACCGACCCTTAATGTCCAACTTATTTGCAGTACCCAGTAATTCCCTGAATCGATAACAGAATAACCATTGCCACTTCTAATTAGCACTAATTAAAAAAAACTAAAACCATCAAGGAACTTCTTAATGAAGTAACTTGAAACCTAATTAAGCTAAAAAGATACTTCCTTTCAACCCGTTTAAAGCTTGAATTAACCCATTAAATTAAAATACTCAACACAGAACCTTATTGACACACTAATAAAAATCTCTAACAAAACTAATTAACTCGTAATTAAATAATGTTACTGAAAAAGTAACTGAAATAATAAATACAGTCACAGACTGATATCATTTACACAAAAAGTTACAACCGGATGGTTTGATGTGGGTATTTCGAAAAAAGCTCAGTACGCCAGCTGCGCGCGCGGCGGTACAAAGATCTGTTTATTGTAAGGTAGCATGTGTTCAAATGTTTATGTTCCGCTACGTTTCGCGTCCATGTTTATATGGTAGGTTTTTTTGGGAATCATTTCGATGTGTGAAGGATGTGGATGACGTATTCTTTTTGGTTTTGTGGTTTAACAACGGATGTCGTGAGTATTGTTGTTTCTGTATAGTGCGACTGTTTTGTTTGCTGATCTGGCATCTTCCAAGTCCCTATTTACGTTTCAACGCTTAACCCCTTAGGCTCCGCTAATGAGACACAATTGATATTCTATTGTTTCGTGACCCATTGACGCGCGGGAGCGTTTACGACGTACAGCATTTCATACAAACTTACAAGCCCTTGTTTTTCGAAATGAATGAACCGATTTTAATGAAACTTCATAGGTACGCATAAGCAGGATACAAAGGTCTAAAAAGTTATTTAAGAACATTTTCTAAAAATAGTGTTACAGCCAAAATTAGACCGATTTTAAATTTTCCATATAAACAGAGATTTCTATTTTTTTTTTTTAATAAGATATTTCGAAAATGTTCTTATGTAACTTTTAGACCTTTGTATCCTGCTTATGCGTATGAAGTTTCATTAAAATAGGTTTATTCATTTCGAAAAACAAGGGCTTGAAAGTTTGTATGAAATGCCGTACGTCGTAAACGCTCTTCATAACAACATTCATACAGAAGTAGATCTTGCTACGTCATCATCATCATTATCACCTGCCTAGCCTTTTCCAACTACGTCAGTAATTATAATTTTTAATGTTCGTCTTAAAAAAAAAAAAAAAGGCATTAAAAATATCTCCTTCCAAACTATCGATAAAAATAGAACTACCAAAGTCGACATTACGACTAAACAAATCAGCATTAACGACGAAACTGCTACAGATCAGCATTATGCATAAATTATAACAGCAATCAATAACACGAACATCAAAACATTTGGAAAGCACATTCATTCCGCCGACGCTTCCCGTCCTTTCTCAGAACCTAGCCGTCCGACGCAAAGGGAACTTCACCAAGAGACTGTCTGTCTGTTTGTTGAACTCGAACAATAAACAGATACATCCAGACAGTTTGCTTCAAAGTCCAAACTATAAGATTACTGTGTAATCTGATGTCTTGTAGGTTGGAGGGGTGCTTTTGCAAGCCAACATTTATGCATAGTTCGCATGCGAGTTTGAAGAGCTTGGTCTGATTGAGTCACAGAAGTGTTTTATTATTTACAATATCGTATTGAGTGGCTTACCTAATATAATTACTAGCAGCGGCCCGTAGTTTAACCCGCATATGTGCCGATCCCGTGAGAATATCGGGATAAATATCCTATGTCCTTTTCCGGGAATAAAACTATCTCTATACCTTTCATCTAAATCGGTTCAGCGGTATAAGCGTGAATAGGTAACAGATGGACACACTTTCGCATTTATAATATTACTATGGATAAACGATGATTAAAGTTAGGTTTAAACGTCAAAAATGTATGGTTAAACAGTCGCTAATTACTACTTAACTGATTGTGAATAACCATAATGGTCATCCCTTCTCTGTCTGTAATAAATTTATTTTCTGAACGACGCAAAAATATTATATACGGCATTTTTAATAATATTATTTCAGGTGATTTTATGTTTATAATTATTTCGATACTCGTAAGAATTCGTAGTAACAATTTCGTCTGACGGTAAACGACTAAAGGTTAAATTGAAATCTTCAATAGTTGGAAATATGTTCAATCAGTTATACATTAATTTTATTAATTTACTAAAGCACCAAGTCCTGACATTCAAATCACAAATAAAATTGACATAACATTTTATTATTATTATTAAAATAAAATACATTTATTTATTTATTTATTTTTTAAAAACGTTGCCCCACACTAGGAATTTCTCCTGTATTGTGGGTGCGTTTACAAACATATAAACTCACAAACACAAACAGCCAGACCCGGAAGAACTACTTGTAGGTCATACAAATATTTGTTCCGTGCAGAAATCGAACCCACGACACGCAGCGCAGCAGTCAATCGCTTAACCACTGTGCCAACCACGCCGTCATACATTAAGTAGGTATAATAGCGTTCACCACAGCTACGGAACAACTATTTCGGAATTTCGGATTCCCGTAACCCACTATGTACGTCCTTTATCAAGCCCACAGTGGAAGTTTCGGAGTTCCATCAGTATCTCTTCCCTGAATTGGAATTCTCCAAAACCATCGACCATCCCAATGTTCAGGGAAGCGAGTTCCCGTGAAGACAATGAGAAATCCTCTGTCGATGTCCGATTTAATTAGAATCGCTCCATCGGTTCCCATAGGTGTCGTGGGAGACGCTTGGATTATATCAGGTAAATGTGATGCACGCTTTGTGGGAGACTAGCGAGATAAATGAATTAAGTCCATGTCCAGGGATCGTATTCGGTTGATATGATCTACATAATAATAACATGAAGTTTGCCACATATTATGGTATTGTGTTCGGTAGGTATGTAAAATACGTTGGCGTGTCGAATATACGCATATCATAGTCTCCTTAGTAAACGTATGTAGATTTCAAACTGTGAAATAAATACCATCTGGGGAGTAAACTGCTAGTGTGTCTGTCTCTTGATTATTTATTAATACATAATATTATTATCAGAATAAAATGTAATTCATGTTATGTCATTCAATAGATGAGAGCAGTGGTGGCCAAGTGGTAACGGCCGCGACTTACGAGTTGTAGGTCGTAGGTTCGAACCCAGACAGGCGCTTTACTTTGTGTAAATTATTTCATCACCACTGCTCTCAAAACGGTGAAGGAAAACATCGTGAGGAAACCAGCATGTCCTAGAACCAAAAAATTCGAAGACATGTGACATCTACCAACCCGCACTGGGCCGGCGTGGTAGATTACGGCCATCTCACCGAGAGGAGGCCTGTGTCCCAGCAGTGGGAACATTATAGGCTGATTATGGTTTATGGTTATGGGGAGTAAACTGTCAAAAGTGTACTTGATTTATGAGCTCGTCACGGTAAATTGTGCTGTATTGATAACGATACCTACTCTAGCATAAAATACTTAGAAGCAGAGGATATTGTTGGGGTATCATTCTGCTTACCCTGCTTTTAAAAACAAATCCCATCCTAAAGTAGCGTTTCCAAAAAGAATACGCACCCTTCACTCGCATCCCACAACACTTTGTAAACAAACTTAACCTTTCCCAGTAAGGACAAGATAACGTAAATAAATTAAGTAGCCGTATGTGCGCATGCGTTCCTGCACGCTGCTTATTTTGATATTTCGACCCACTTTAGTATGAAAACGCTCCTAAGTTTAGAAACCCTTTGTGATGTTTTCACATAATGATAACTTTTGAGTCAAATGTGGGGTAGATATAACGAAGTTTCTCTGAGTGAAATGCTACAATAATATTAATTTCTAAGGATCGTTTGCCTGCAGTTTGAATGAAAAGAAGAAATAAAGTTGTTAAAATTTTGTTTCTATACCTAATATTAATTTCGTGTTATGTTTTCTTTTAGTTAGGCGACTGAAACTCAATGATATAAAAATATGCTTTATAATTATGCATTGCTTTAAAAAATATCTTCGGAATTCTTACCAATATTATAAATTTGAAAGTAACTCTGTCTTTATGTTATCTTTTTACGCCTAAATCACTGAACGGAGATATATGTATATTTTTGCTAAATTTTATCAAAATACGTTGTTTTACTTAAAAAAAAAAAGGGTGCGAAATAAAACAGTCATCTTCAAAAATAACACAACAAAATAATTTTCACAAATCTCTCACTTTCATCCTGTCAAAGAATCAATCTTCAGTTTCAATGCAGTAGTATTTTATTTAAAAAACTTGAAGCATTCGACGATCTAACGGGTATATCTGGAAACTTGGAAAAACTAACATGCCGTCTTTCTTTTGCTTTCATTCTCGACCAGTAACAGTTGGACCGCAATGCATACAATATGTCCGATTTTAGGGACTCGTGTGTGATTCTAGATTTTTATTGCTACTATTAAAATCGTGATAAATTCTGCGCGATTTCTTCGTACCCAGTTACTATTGTCTTTAACTATCATAACATAATGTAATGTAACACTGAATTTAGTTAATAAGTCAATATATTGTGTATATTTTCCGTCTAATTCACTCGCATTTCACTTTAATTAATTTCTAGCTTTTTCTATTAGTTAACTTCTCCTTCTATAATTTATGATGACTTTATTTTTTCTTCTCTTTTATTCTAATAAACAATAGCTACAATAGAAAGGCCCACTGTTTTCAAAACAAACAATAAATATCTTATACCGTTCCCCGGATACGAGATAGATTCGTTCCTGGCATTTCTGTTTTTATATTTTTTCTCTCCGTGGTAGCTGTTTGTGTAAACGCTACGCCAAATCCGGCCTATTTTTGTTACCGGCCAGTGAACCGTTTCCAACGTTTGTTTTGATTTCTACCAATCAGAAATTCAATTTAGCGCGGGAGCACATTAATCAAGACATTTTTTGTAGTTTTTATATGTTTCTGTTTTCAGTAAAGCGTTTGACAAGGTTTTTATAAAAAAAAAAACTTACTGAATATTTGACTTTGGAAATAGTTTTAGATTCGACTTTGGTTTGGTCTGTTTGGTTTTGATTTGTGTTGTTTTCAAAGCAATATTGCGAATGTATTTTTGTATTGTTATTTCTCTTCATACTTCTGAATAGAATGTTTTGTCTCCTCGTTTATGTACCATTTATTGTTCGGAAGCATTATTAAAACATCGACCACTACCTTTGTTGAGTTAGTTCTCTTCCTTTCCCACAGTTCTCGCTATTCAATGGAAGCCAGTTAACAGCATCATTCAATTGTATGTTGTCAGTCAATGATACTTGGAGATTAAACGAACTTACCTGAAGTGAAGTTCTATCCAAATTATACGAGTTGCTTCGTCCGAAGAGATTAGATAACATTGTAGTAATACGTCTAAGATATCGCCTTTCACCCACTAAGTTTGAGTTTTTTTTTTTTTTTTTTTTTGTAGGTAGGTACTTCGTCTTCCTTCTCGTTATGCCTGTAGTGTCATTCATTTAGTTGAAAGCCTTTTAATATTTCACTTAAGATATTGGGAGTTGTAGGGTCGGGAGGGAACTAATCTCTTCGGACGAAGCAACTCGTATAATTTGGATAGAACTTCACTTCAGGTAAGTTCGTTTAATCTCCAATTATACTTCATTGCTTCGTCCTTCGAGATTAGATAACATTGTAGATTTTGAAAGATGTTGAAATATTAAAACACTGATATTTAACTATTAAATGTATAATGATCAAACGACATTATTATAATTGTTTTCTAAAACTAAAATGTAGCTCGTATCATTAAATAGGGGTAACTTATAAGTAATTAACCAATTAACTTTTAATAACATTCTAACATAATGCATCAATCAGAGGTTAGGATTGATAAGGCAAATTGATCAGACTGTTCACATTGAATATCTCTATGATAATATCTAGCGAAGACGTTGGAGGTGCCACTCCACCCAGCGGTCTTTCGTATTGTGTCAATATTGACACCAGCTCTATGAGCGGCTGAGGTGGCTGCATGTCTGGTGGAGTGAGCAGAAAATATTGAGGTGTCAATTCCGCTAATTGATAACATATCTTTTATCCACCGGCTGATAGTATTTGTGGATACCGGTTTATGTGGTTTTTTAACACTTAGGAATAGGCTATTGGTATTATTTCTCAAAGACTTTGTCCTATCTATATAAGCTACCAACGCTTCAGCCGGACATATTTCCGGACGGTCTTTATAAAATGGAATATTAAGACAAGGTTGAGCTGAACCTGGGCGAGATGTTTTTATAAAATCGTTTATCTTGATTAATATAAGCTGACCATGGACAATTATATTTTCTAGTGTTATTTTGCCAATCGTCTGCACTCTGTGTGCAGTTATTAGCACAAGCAAAGTTACAGTCTTTTTGGTCAATTGTTCTAAACTTAAATTATTGTTTGGGTACCATTTTGATAATGAATCTAAAACTATTGAGGGGTCCCAAGTGATATTATATTTAGGGGCTGGGGGACGAAGTCTGTAAAAACCTTTAAATAACCTAGTAACACGGTCATCAGACCCTACTCTCGATCCTAAGATCAAAGACAGAGCGGAGCGATGACTGTTTAAAGATCCGTATTGTAAACCAGAATTAAATAATTCAGTGAGAAAGTAAAGTACCATCGGAATTGACGCTTCATGTATTTCAATATTCTGAGTTTTACAAAAGCTTACCCAACGTCGAATTGCAACGTCATATTGTTTTATTGAATTTTCAGACAAGGAAGCTATCATAATATCTAAAGCTGACGTTGGTACTCTTCTGTTCCGTAGTGCCGTCCTGATAACTTCCCTGCAATCAACGTAAGCTTCGGGAGACTGTTGGAAATAGACAATAACACATTATCAGAGGGTGTAAACTGAATCAATTCGGAACAGAGAAGTTTTTGAAATAGTGGAAACCAGGGTTGCGTGGGCCAAAAGGGGACCACAACAATACCTTCGGCCTGATCGGTTATTATTTTTCTTAAAACTTTTAGTATAACCGCAAAAGGAGGGAATGCGTAGAAACAAAGATTTTTCCAGCTTAAAGTAAAAGCGTTCACAGCGAATGCTCCAGGGTCTCTATTCCATGATATGTACTTAACACATTTATTATTTAACCTTAATGCGAAAAGATCAATTGTGGGTTGCCCAAAGGTCTGTACAATCTTTTCAAAAGCATGATCTTTGATCTCCCATTCGGTATCGGGGTGAGATTTTCTAGACTCCGCATCTGCTATTTCGTTATCTTTTGAACTTATGTATGAAGCGAACACAAATATACCGCGAGCTTCACACCACTGCCACAAGGATTTTGTGATTTCAGTTAGATGTGGAAATCTTACTCCACCCATACGGTTGATGTACGAAATAGCAGTTGTATTGTCAATACGTAGTAAAACTTGACAGTTTTTTAATCCCTTCGCAAATATTTGTAAACCCAAGAATGCTGCTAGGAGTTCTAGATAATTTATATGTTTAATACATTCTGTATTACTCCACTGGCCACTGGCGGTCTCCCCACCGCATGCTGCCCCCCACCCTTTTTTGCTAGCATCTGAAAATATTTCTAGGGAGTAGCTGTCTTGTCTAATGGGATTGACTGCGTCATCAATTGATTTCAACCACCAGGAGAAATCGTCCTGCAGGTAATGTGGTAAAGACATGTGGCTATCGTAACTATTCGTTTGACACAGTGCAAGGTATTTGCATCTTTCCATTTGCTTAGTATAAAGCCAGCCGTACTGAATCGCGGGGCAAGATGAAGTGAGGAGGCCTACCAAGCGCGCAAAATGTCTTATTTTACAACGATGTTTAAATCGGAGCGATTGTAATTCTTGTTTAATCAAATTGCGTTTTTCTTTAGGTAGGCTTACATTAAATTGTTTCGTATCTATCACGAAACCAAGGTATTTGCAAACGTTACTCGGAATCATACAGCTCTTTTCTATATTAATAATAAATCCTAAGGACTCTAAAATACTTCTTGTTTTTAATATATTATCTAGGCAATCTTGATAATTATTAGAGACAATACAAATGTCATCTAAATAAATAGATGACAAATAGCCTAATGATCTCAGTAAACAAATTACAGGTTTTAATAATTTTGTAAAAACAAATGGGGCTGTGTTTAGGCTAAATGGTAAAACATTGAATTGGTAAACTATACCCTCGTACTTAAATCGTAAGTACTTTCTGAAGCTCGGATGTATAGATACGAGAAAATACGCATCCTTCAAATCGAGGGTGGCCATGTAACTGTTTTTTGACAATAGTTTTAAAGTTGTTCTCAGATCTTCAATTTTAAAATGTTCTGTTATGATGTGCTTGTTTAGAGACTTTAAATTTAATATAAATCTGTTTTTACCATTAGGTTTTTTAATCAGGAAATAACTAGAAAGAAACTGTCCTTCACATGGTTCGCAATGTGAAATAGCTCCACTGTTTATAAGATCAGTGATGGCCGCCCTGTATTGAAGGGATTCTGATGAAGATAATGTAGGTAAACTAGGTTCGTATGACTGATGCACCGGTTTCGAGAACGGTATCTCGTAACCTCTTATCCACGATAATATGACAGGATCAGTGGTCATCAATTGCCATTGATCATAAAAATATAATAATCGTCCTGCGGAACGTACCAGGTCTAGCGCCGGGGGGCTGGGCGCTGCTGCAAGCGCGGCGGCTGTCGCGGTTGCTGCTGCGGCCGCGGGCGCGGCGCCGGCTCTGTCCTCCTCGCTGCTCCCGCTTGCCGCGTCGGCGGGAACGGAGGCCTCTGGTTTAAAGCCTGAGTAGGGGCCTGCCTCGGTCTCTGCGCTGGCGCAGGTCTTCTGACTGGTGTGTTTATTTTAATTTCAGCGCCTGATTTGGATATGGCTTTTGCAGCTCTGAGAGTATCGGTCAGCTGTTCACCAAATAAGAATTGATCGATTTCTGTGTTGAACAAATGATCTTTAATATCTTTTTTTATTGTAGAACATATAAAACTACGCCTTGTCATAGACTCGTTGTGTTGTGAGTCACACATCAGTCGACCTGCTTCGATCAGCAATTTTATTACTGTCTGGTCTTTGTGATCCGAAGAAAACAATGTATTGAGAGCTTCATCAATACAAGATATACTTGCAGCGACTTGCACCTGTTTATTCTCCAGTGCTTTGTCTTTTTTGATGAGCACATCCGATAAAGCGGCCTTTATTTCTGGATTTAATGTCGGCGCATCAATCTTTGTGCAGTTTTTTGGAACTAGATGCTTTTCTAGCAGCTCCTTTCTGACATCCTTTGTCAAGCCTGTCGTTGCGATGTGTTCCCAGCGAACAGATAATTCACCTCTTATATTCGGTCCATATTTTTTTTCCTTTGAAGGTGTTTCGCCCAAGAGATTCAGAATCTCTTTATCCAGTTCAGGGGGATCGAGGGCTGCTTCAACGGGCAATTCCGATTGCGCTATCTGTACCACATCTGTAGCAGGTACCTGTGTAATTGAGGTGGACGTACCCGGTTGTGGCTCTTCTGCAGTAAAAAGCGGGACTGACTCGACTTCGGGCTGAACTTCCATTTCATCTGGAATATTATAAGACCAGATGTAGGTATTGGAGAGAAAGTAGCACGGCGATAGTCCTTAAAAACTATCCACAATACTATGTAATATATTGAATCTATACCTACGTACCTACATAAGTTTTAAGTAGGTCATTAACTAATGTGAAGGTAACATTCCTTTCAAATGTACACAGTCACTAAAATGTAGGTATAGGTATATAATTTCCCAATGAATTGGGAATCCAAAATTATGTGAAGGTAACATCCCCATAAGATGTACACAACACTATTTGGAACATCAACATGACGTCATGGCAAATTATGATACGGATATAGTCCTAAAAACTATTCACAATATCTTTCTTTTGTTATAACAATAATAACAAAACACCTCAGCTTACCTTCATGATCCGATAGCTCAGGCGATAGAATTATATTCGCCGATGAGCTACTACTTTCGGAACAATTTCGAACTCGCGACCGTTTGGCACGTTTATTGATTTTCTTTTCAAGTTTTCTAATTTTTCTTCTCAAATAATCACTGTCGTCGTTTTTGTGACTCCGTTTCGGCATCTTCTTCAATTTTCAACGAAAAGTAGAAAGTATGTGGTGATCGGCGACGCACTAAAACGCGAATGAATGACACTACAGGCATAACGAGAAGGAAGACGAAGTACCTACCTACAAAAAAAAAAAAAAAAAAAAACTCAAACTTAGTGGGTGAAAGGCGATATCTTAGACGTATGTATTACTACAATGTTATCTAATCTCGAAGGACGAAGCAATGAAGTATAATTGATTTCAAACACTGTTAATAACATTACCAATTTCTGTATGTTTTGCAGGTTTGGCAATGTTAGTTTTAGCTTAAGCTTTAGGTATCAGTGGTATCAGTTTGTACTCAAATGTTTTCTGATAAAAATAGACCTGCCAATTGCCAATGATTATTATGTATCACCATCCTCCTGCTCTGATCTCAATGTATTTGGAGCTTAGCATGTTATCTTCTTCCAACATCTCTATCAGCAGTCATATCAGTACTCACCTTCTTTATATTCATAATAGTGATTGATAATTTCCCCTTTATTTAATTATGATAATAATGATTTTTACTTTTGCACTAATTCTTCAAAAAATAATGCATAGGAATACTGACTCCCAAGTCACAGATATCAATCTAATTTGTTAGCCAACCTATGTTGAAGACATTACTTTTGTATGTTGTAAATGTAGTGAAGAATTAAACATGTAGCTACTTTCTTAAATCAAGCAAATTATTCAAAGCTAAACCTACTTAATCCCAAGAATCTTGCTCTCTAGATCTATGACTACTACCAAATCCTACCATTACTTCAATGAAGCAACTGAATTGACTGAACTAACTGATACTTACCGATTATTTCTCCCTCTTTACTGTCCGATCGGTAACAAGTCTTTCGTTAGAATAACCGGTGGCTGTCGTAATCGTCGAAACTGAGACGAATTGCTAATCCTACACCCCAGGCTTGGTTTACCATTTAACTAGACTCAAGTATCGGCTACTTCCCTGAGAAAGATTTTGCAATTGATGTTTTCCTGTAATAAAGAGGAAAGTGCCATAGAAAGGTATGAGTGGGAGTAAATTTCAGGGTGTGGTACAGATTATAAAATTTTCTCCATGGGACAAAATCGTAATGGAAAAAAAAATATCAACTGTCCCGCAGGTACAGCCAGCAACAGTTATTGAGCAAAATAATAATAATAATGTTAATATTTTGCTCAATAACTGAGATTAAAAAAACTGAAGTGTTAATCGACTTTTGTTACTGTACTAAACTTCAATACCTACTCGACCCAAATGCATAACATAATCAGCAGAACGAACGCGCGGGCTCGCGAAAGATGGAAGAAGTGGAGGGAGGCCTTTGCCCAAAAGTGGGACAGAGCAGTCTAGGAAAAAAAACTGTTCCCACTGCTGGGACACAGGCCTCCTCTCTTCGAGAGGAAATGGGCTGTAACCTACCACGCGGGCCGCAGTGCGGGTTGGTAGATGTCACATGTCTTCGAATTTTTGTTTCTAGGACATGTATGTTGGCCCAAATTGCAAAAGAAATATGACAACTAAATTATTGTTAACAATTGTTAAAATGTCTATTAAAAAGTATTACTTAGATTATTTTATTAGGAAAAAAGGCATTTAGACTTAACGTTCTGTTAAGAAAGCTTTCCTTTAAATTTATTTAGTATTTCATAAAAGATTTATCTAAGCAAGACTTTATCCAAAATAATCTTTAAAAAACTTACTTAAGACAGCTCTTTTTAAAAACACGGCCCACAGCTCCCAATCCTAAATAGGCACTCGCAGCAAAACCTTTCAACTTTTTAATTCCAGTTAAGAAACTTTTCAAGTAAGTGATTTAAGAAAACACTTATATTTCACCGTGAATCTTAGAAGAGGTAGCATAATTTCCGAAAAAATCTAACCCTCACTTTGCTAATTCCGGAAACTTTCGCTGGAGTGTTCGAGGACACCTGTCAGCCGTTACGGTAAACTTCGGAGAGATTCCCCCCCTTTTTTACTACCTTTTGAATCGTTTATCTCAGCGGTGCTTTGGGTTGAGTGTATTTGAAACTTCCCGATTGCCCATTACGCTGTTTTTCTTTTTTTACGCCGTCGAACTTTTTCGAACGCCAATTGTTGGGGCTTTGCCGAAAAAAAAAAACAAATCGCTGATTTTCAGGTTGTGGGATATGGGCAGTTTGTTGCACGCTGTGACGTAATCAAGATTTTTTGAAAAAAAGAGCGTATTTTTTCTGCAGATAAATGCATACGGTTCCGGAAGATGTATGTACGCTTCCAATAGATGAATTTTGGTATGGGTTTTGCTAGATACGGGGTTTTGAACGAACAGAATATTTTTTTTATGTTTTTGTTTGCATACGCGAAAGCAATTTAAAACACGAGTATTTTAAAAACAATACTCCAAGCGCATTGTCTCGCTACATCCTTAAACAATGGGAGGATATAATATTTTCATAATGAGATTTTTGCTGAGAGAAACTTAAATTTGCAAACGTTATTAAATATTTTTGTTAGCAAAGTAAGTACCAGCGAGCTGCAGGAAAGTGCTTTTATTTTATTGGTCCGATAACAAAAGCTGTTTGAATATTCAGATCCTTTCTGTATATTATTATAAGAGAAACCTCTCGATTGATAAGTTGAGAGGTTTGCTTGTCTATTTTGAACATAATTTGAGGCTGGTGCCTGTATCTGGCATCCCTACACAGCGACTCAAACGTTAACGTTGGAAAAGGTACAAAAAACTTTCTTGAGATTTCTACATAAAAAGGCGTTTCACTTCTTCCCTTTCATGTACCCTACTAATTACCTCCTAGGTCTATTGGGCTTCAACTCGTTGGAGGTTAGACGTGGCTTTCAACAGCTCACAGTAGCCTGCAAAACTCTCAGAGGACGCATCGACAGTCCTGAACTCCACGATCTTTTCTGTCGGCTATTTGTTCCCGACAAATACATCGGACATCGCCAAAGCCGTCGACACAATCTGTTTGCACCGCCGTCATCTAAAACTGTCGCCAGAGCTGAGTCCCCTGTGTGTCGTACTCTAAGGATGCTTAATGCCCTCCTGGCCACCAATCCTGAATGTGATCTGTTTGCCGATGAATGGAGTAGAATTATGCGGGTATGTCTGATGTTTTGTGAGAAGAAGTATGCTAGGGTGTCCTCTATTATATGTTAGTAGTTGAAATTTTATATCTACCATACCTGTTTTTTTTTATTTTATTTTATGTTAATTAATGTAATTGGTGTTACCGTTTTAATTAACAATAAACAATATAATAATTATCATTATATCAATTAAATAATTTTAAACTTTTTTTTAATAGATTTCAAGTTGCTCCATGGTATATCTGTTTAAAAATGCCATTTTTAATCTTGGTTTTTAAAGTCTGTCTTGTCTAAAACGTCACTATTCTTGTTATCTTATCCTCATGTCAATAATACGCATTACTTTTTCACTATTATTGTAACAAAAACCACATTACGCAACAAAAAAATCGACCTTGTGAAACGACTTCCATACAAAACGAACAGAAATGCATTTCCATTTTTATTGTGTAAAAAAGTCCCGTAAAATATAATCTTGATAGTCGATATTACCCGCGCACTATGGCTTGGGGTCAGGCCATTGGGGCCGTTTGTGGCCCACGCAGTGTGGCAACCAATAGACCATTTGTCATAATCTCGCGTTGGATGCAACGTTCGAATGTTAGAATTTAAATTTCGAATGTTTTGGGTGTTACGGATTATATTGTAGTAAAAATGGGATTTGAATTGTAAAGATTAGGATTTTGACATCAGTAGGTTTGGCGGTAAGGGGGACGGTGTACTGTTAGACAATTTTTACCTAAGTGTGACAAGAAAAATAATATTTGGATTAATAATACCTATTAAAATTTTGTTTTGAAAATATGATTAAAAATATGTTTTGTGCGTTTTTTTTTCTTTTATCTGCAACTTGTAGATTGTCTTATGCAGAACATTTTTACTAATCTCAAAATTGATTTGCAGGAGAATTGTGTACGTAATTAAGTTTTAAATTCAGTGACATATAAAAAAAATATACTAAAGCATCTTCATTATGGTTCCGTGTAATAGAACCAGAAACAACATTAATAAAACTTAAAAATATAATACAGAAAAGTAGTTACACGGTGTATCATTCCGTAACTGGCGGAACTGTTATGAGAATATTTTGTGTAGCGTCACAAAATTAATATCACCTTAAACATTGATTAATGGTTACGAATGAACAGGTCGACATGGAAAAAATTTCATAGGAGCCGACTTTAGAACTGGTTCGCTTGGTTGGTTTATGACGTAACTTTTAGTGGCCGGTAACTTAAAACAAGTCATTTAATAGCATAAGCATAATCATAGTCTTACCAAGGGGTATCGTATTACCCAGTAACTGGGTTGTGGGGGTCAGATAGGCAGTCGCTCCATGTAAAATACTGGTATTCAGCTGCATCCAGTTAGACTGGAAGCCGACCCCAACATAGTTGGGAAAGGGTAGGCAGATGATGATGATGAATCAGCCTATTGTTCCCACTGCTGGGACACAGGCCTCCTCTCTGTGAGAGGGGGCTGTAATCTATCACGGCAAACTTACGAATCTGCAGTTTTAGTAAAATCGATATTTAGATGAAAAACAGTCATCATCTGCTTAGCCTTTTCCCAACTATGTTGGGGTCGGCTTCCAGTCTAACCGGATGCAGCTGAATACCAGTATTTTACATGGAGCGACTGCCTATCTGACCTCCACAACCCAGTTACTGGGTAATACGATACCCCTTGGTAAGACTGGTTGTCAGACTTTCGGGCTTCTGACTACCCGTAACGACTGTCAAAGATCCACGAATGACAGCCGGGACCAACGGCTTAACGTGCTTTCCGAGGCACGGAGGGGTTTCGGTATGTAAAGATGGTCACCCATCCACAGACCAACCGCGGCAAGCGTAGCTTAACCTGATCGATCGACTGTGCGGCTGTTATTATTTAGCCACGGGCCCCTCCTGAAAAACAGTAAGTACCCTAATGTGGTACTACACACTGTGGCAAAAATACGTAGGTTATTTCTGTCTCTGACGGTTACAGAATTTGAATTGTTCGATACTGCGTTTTATGTTATTACACCCATAGTAAACTTAGCAAATTAATTTATGGTTAAAGAAATTTATTTCTCAATAAGAAATTACAAAGATTTCACTTACTTGAGAACATTTTTTAAACTTACTAATACTCTAAGAACTTTGACACACAAACTAAGCAGCTATTTTCTTTACAACAAAATCATTTATTTACGCAATATCTAAGTTATTAACATTTCACTTCGTAGGTTTAATTTAAGATGTTTTAGCGTAGTAGAATTTCTATAGTCAAGTAAAATGTGCCACTATCAACTTACGAATCTTTTATATTCGCAATTCCAATTAGGTACCTATTGTAACAGCTTAAATTTACAGTTTTATACTGCTTTACCTGAAATATTATAGTTTTATACCTCTGGTAAACTTTCACCGAAGTCTGAATTGGATTTTTTTATTATGTTAGTAACGAAAGTACCACTTTCGTAAGTTTGCCGCAGTACGAATAGATCTCTATGATGTAAAGTTACGAATGTGTATTTATTTCTGATCCATAAAATATTAACAATACTTTGTTATTATCTTAAAAAAGTACTATTTTGAAAACCAAATGTACCACGGTACCTATATACCTACCTGTTACTACAAAAAAGTTATCATTGATGTTTGCTTTCAAAACGCTCCCCTGTAAAATGCATTTTCTGCAGATTCATAAGTTTGCCGTAGATGTGCCTATAAATAAATAAGAACCAAACATTCAAAGACATGTGACAATAATTGTCACATGTCTTTGAATTTTTGGTTCTAGGATAAGCCGGTTTCCTCACGATGTTTTCCTTCACCGTTTTGAAAGCAGTGGCGATGAAATAATTTACACAAAGTAAAGCTTATTCGAACCCACAACCTACAACTCGTAAGTCGAGGCCATAAAGGCTTCTTGTATAACAACTAACAACAACACGTAAATAAATGTACAATAATGCTTAGTGTGCCGGAATACCATTTTCAATGCGATGCTGTTGCATGATTAACATCATTTATTTATTTCAGATCAAATAGTCCAATTAATTTCTTAAACACTAGTGTTAGTACATTATATATTAATTGTTAGTTACAAAGGTCTTAAAACTATGTTAGTATTGCACTACAGACTAAGGTTTCAATTACGAGGGGAACAAAGAACAAAGTAAAGGAGGGTTATGTCTTTGACCTGTATGGAAATACAGGTCAAAAACATAACCCTCCTTTTTGATTTCGCCGCAGTTGGGTAAAAATTGGGATGCTTGAATAAATGTTTTGTAAAAAGACCCAAAGCTTTTAGGGTTCCGTACCCAATGGGTAAAAACGGGACCCTATTAGTAAGACTCCACTGTCCGTCTGTCTGTATGTCACCAGGCTGTATCTCATGAACCGTGATAGCTAGACAGTTGAAACTTTCACAGATGATATTTTATTTCTGTTGCCGCTTTATCAACAAATATAAAAATAAAATAAAGTTAAAATTTAAAAGGGTATAAAAGAAACGTTTTTTTTCGGCGTTTTATGCCTAGTGGTACGGAACCCTTCGTGTGCGAGTACAACTCGCATTTGGCCGGTTTTTTTGCAATTCCTAATTTAAACTTACAATATATTTTTTTTTTGGAAATTCTCGATTATATCTAATGCCTGTTGGAATCACTGTTCAATAAATGTACAGACGCCAGCACATCAAGCCACCCGAAACTGTCAAATTTTCCCAATAAATTTTGAACCTTATGCTTTAGCGATAATGTTGAAAATCTATTAAAGTGACAGATTGTAGTAACTTGATGTGCTTGGCGTCTGTACTTACCTAGTTATAAGAAACGCATTAATTCCCAACATGGACAAAAAACTATTTCTATTTAACCCCGGTAGAAAGTAATGCGTTACATAACGTGGCATGATAAACAAACTATATCTGGATCAAAACGGGAAACATTATAAACATGGGCCGTAATGAGTAACAACAGTTATATACAATAACTTTCATAGCAACAACTTCCTGGATTTTGTCGTAACTTGTTTATCTGTGTTTTGTTTTATTTTGTCTAGTGAAATGTTTCTTTTGTGTTTTTAGATAGTAATTTATTTGAGAAACATAAAAATAATACTAGCTGCGCCCCGCGGTTTTACCCGCGTAAATGTCGATCCCGTAGGAATATTGGGATAAAAAGTAGCCTATATGTTAATCCAGGGTGTCAGCTACCTCCATAATTTTTTTATCAAAATTGGTCGAGCCGTTTGGGCGTGAAGAAGTAACAAACATATAAATAAACACACACACACTCACAAACTTTCGCCTTTATTATATTAGTGTGATAAGACATGTTATTATTAGTTGGCATACCTTGTAACTTTTTTTTTAATGTCTTTAGACAATAAATACCTAGTTTCCAACTCTTGTTCAATAAACCAATCAACTCAGGACATGGGCCTCTCCCAGGCGGCACCACAACACCTTACCCCACCACATCCCCGCATCCAGTCTGTCCCAGCTAACTTCTTCAGGTCGTCGCGTCGTCCCATTTAGATGGAGGGCGTTTTTTTTTTTTTTCCGGCAAACATGACGCATAAAAATAAAAAAAAACAAAATAACAATTTGGAACAAAATATGCGCCACATCTTCGCAAAACATTTAGCTAAAGTAACCAAGCCAATTATTAATATGTTTAAGCACTTCTGCAATCGTCTGTACTAAGTAGCCAACCGCAGGTGGTAGACCTAATCTCGTACAACGAGGTACAGCCGCCCACAAAACACGGCCTGACTATGAAAAACTATTGTTACTCATAGTTTTATTGTACTTTTTGTTTTACAATATTTTATCTGTTTGTATGACAAATGGCCAATTATTTCGTGTTCGTACGAATGTATTGTGTGATGGCTACTGGGTTTTATTGTTGAGAGCTTTTTACTTTTATTTATTGTGACGTAACAAATAGTCAAAATGTTAAACCGATTGAGTCTAGTTGAGTGGTCATAGGACTAACTAACGATCAGACTATTGTGTATGAATGATAGAATTAAGTTTCATTTTTCAAAGGGAATTTGGAATATGACGAATTTCGTAATTTTTCAGCAAGTGTTCACAACACAAGCTAAATAGAATTATAGACAGAAGAGAAATATCTAACTCATCATGATTGTGGAGTTTCTTGCCCATTCTTCTCCATACGGAAACTACCTTTTAGAATGGGCGACTAGAATCAATTCTATTTAGGTGTAATTTTTGACATTCAAAAGTGCCTTTAGTGTGCCTATTTGAAATAAATGATTTGACTTTTGACTTTAATCATCTGCCTAGCCTTGCTCAACTATGTTGGGGTCGGCTTCCAGTCTAACCGGATGCAGCTGAATACCAGAATTCTACATGGAGCAACTGCCAATCTGACCTCCACATATCAGTTACCGCGATACCCCTTGGCGAGACTGGTTGTCAGACTTTCGGAGTTCTGACGATCCGTAGCGACGGTCAAAGATCCACAAATGACAGCGGGGACAAACGGCGGCACGGCGGGGTCTCGTAGTGAAAAGATGGTTACCCATCCCTGGGCTGACCTCGACAAGTGTAGCTTAACCTGATCAATCGACTAGTGCGGCTGTTATTACTTAGTCACGAGCAAAAGAAATACCTAGTGATGCAACATTAACTATTAATATTTAGATCATTACCTACGCAATAGCCAAATACATTATATTATTACAATAATACACAATTCCAACCATTTATTCATAACTTCACTTATCGTGCTGCTACCAGATATTATTGTTAGAATTCGTGACATTTGTCCCACAGCGATATTATTGTACCATTATGATGCATTCAGATAAACAATCTTTGACACTCATGCTGCAGTGACTCCCACGTGGTTGAGTTTATTCGACTATTGGTCTATATTGGTCTCTATTGGTATCACACCGTAAAGGCGAAATTTTGTGGGTGTGTGTGTGTGGGGGTGTGTTTGTGTGTGTGTGTTTATACGTTTTATGTTTGTTACTTCTTCACACTGTAACGGCTGGACTAGTTTTGATAACATTTTGTATAGAAGTAGCTGACACCCTGGATTAACAAATAGGCCGCGTAAATGTCGATCCCATGGAAATATCGGGATAAAAAGTAGCCTATGTGTTAATCCAAGGTGTCAGCTACCTCCAAACCAAATTTTATCAAAATTTGTTTAGCCGTTTGTGCGCGAAGAACTAACAAACACTCCCACAAACTTTCGCCTTCATAATATTACTGGCTGCGCGAATTTGTAATGTAGCTTTTTCGTGAAAGAGTAACAAACATCCATCTATCCTCACAACCTTTCACGCTTATGTTATTACTAGGACTAGGATACCTACTAGGATATTAGTAGGAAGTAGGATAGGATTATTACTATAGCAAATTATTATGTCACGGTTTACCTTGTAACTTAAGGATGTAGGAGGAAGGCGCCGGTGTCTGTCACACAGTTAACAGGTACCTTAGTAGGTAGAGAAAACGACGATGTCTGTGCTTAGTGCACAGACATCGTCGTTTTAAAAAACTCAAAAAACTTTGTACCTTGTGTTTTTGTTTGGGATAGATGAGGTGTACCCACATTTGTTAATAATTTTTGACGTGACAACGTCTTAAATTAGGTTGCGACTGGGAGTCACTTATGAAAAAGTGTAACGCTCGGTAACGTTACGATGAGTCACCGAACGAGAGAGAGGCCCGCCGAATGCCTTGCGTCTCTCTCCCACTCAACTATGATCGGATGATCGGTCGTTGTCACGTAAAATCTTCGCCCGTAAAACCGACTTTACAGGCAACCATTTTTTATTTTTATTAATTTATTATTCTACGTGCTTCCGTGGAAAGCTAGTACTACTACATAAATATCCTAACTAAACGCATAAAGCGTGTCGGAAATATATTTCTTATCTAAGTCTGATAAGCAAGCTTAAGTTCGGTAAGAATAGAAAAAGTAATTGTGTCTCATCAGTTGAGCTCAAACGTACCTTGATATTGCTATACCTATTGTCGAAATACCAACTGGAGCCTATTTTTTCGAATTGTTAACATCTGGGAAAAATCAAATCACGTGAGACTGCTGTAAAGCCTGCGTGTGACATCGTCCACCGCATCATCGCTTACTATTACGGAAATGGTGTTCAAATATGATCTTATATATAGGTATTTTATTTTATTTATTTATTTATTGAGGATCTCCAACAAAGGATACACATAAACAATAGAAATTTACAATAATTAAAAAAGGTTCTTTTACGTGTGCTCCTTCAATTACAGGAGACCACAGCATGCACATTTAACTAGGTGTAAACACGATAAAAATAGAGAAAATAAATTATGGATGATGAATACAAGTTATAAAATTAGAAAAAAAATTATAAAATTAGGCAGAATAAAAATTGTGAAATAACATTGAATAAATTTGAGGAAAATAATAATTATTAAAAATTAACATGTCAAGATTGAGCAAATATTACAATTGTTTAGTTTAATTATAATCAATTCAGATTTCAGAGAGTAGTAACATACTATATAATTAGTTATTTTGCGGTGGCTAAATTCTTAATTTATAAATATAGACAATAGAGTAGAATTGTGGCTTCTGGCTAAGTAATAACAGCCGCAAGGGTCGATCAGGTTAAGCCACGCTTGCCGCGGTGGGTCCGTGGATCCCACATTCTACATTTTGGGTGACCATCTTTAAATACCAAGACCCCGTGCCTCGGAAAGCACGTTAAGCCGGTTTAGTCCATGTTCAACCGACAAGTTTTACCCCCGACCATGTTGAACCCGTTGGTCCCGGCTGTCATTCGACGATCTCTGACAGTCGTTACGGGTCGTCAGAAGCCCGAAAGTCTGACAACCAGTCTTAACAAGGGGTCGTATTGCCTATTATTAGTATTTTACATGGAGCGATTGCTCCAATTAACAATATAGTTGGAAAACTTGACTCGTTGGTCTCGTGGTCGCAAGCGCGACTGCTGAGCGTGAGGTCCCGGGTTCGATTCCCGGGTCGGGCAAAGTGTTATTGAGTTTTTTCATTAGGAATTTAATAGCAGCCCGGAGTTTGGAAGTTGTCGGTGTGATACCCCCGTGCCTCGGAAAGCACGTTAAGCCGTTGGTCCTGCGCCTGATCTTTCTCTGGTCGTGTCGGATTGCCGTCCCATCGGACAATGAGAGTGAGGGAAGAGGGAGTGCACCTGTGTCTGCACGCACACTTGTGCACTATAATATCTCCCGCGCCGAAGGCTATAGTCTCCGTTGAGATTGGCCGCCGTGGCCAAAATACGGTCTGGAGGACTTTTATTTAGTTGGAAAAGGCTAGGCAGATGATGAAACAATAGGAAGAATGGAAGAAAAATACATGTTGCACTGACCCTAAATAAATTAGGATAGGTGCAAGAGAACGATGTGACCTATACAAAACCAAGTTGCGGTATAGCGTCTGCATATCACTAGAAAGTATAAATAATTTCTGTTCATTCTGGAAAACATAGTCCACTTCTGAATAGAAATATTTCTTACTGTAGGTACTGTACATGAAAATGCGAAGTTTTTGTAAGAAAAATTACAACAAAATGCAACGCTAAGGAAGTTTCCCATTTGAATTTTCCATGCTGTAACTGAACATTTAATTCAGGCTACATAAGTGAATATATTTATGAGAGTAGTGGTGCATGGTTACGAGTTGTAGGTTCGAGCCCAGACAGGCACTTCCTTTGTGTAAATTATTTCATCACCACTGCTCTCAAAACGAGCATCAGGAAACCAGCATGTTCCGGAACTAAAAAGTCGAAGACATTTGTGACATCCACCAACCCGCACTGGACCCGCGCGGTGGATTACGGCCCCCTCCCTATCACAAAGAGGAGGCCTGTGTCCCAGCAGTGGGAACATTAATAGGCTGATTATGCTAAGTGAATATGTGGCGCTTACAGGACCTAAACGCAAAAAATGCAAGTTTTAGACACATTAAAAGTTTGAAGATTGACTACAGTAAACAAAATCAGAAAAATATATGACATTCTTCAGGATATGCTAGGTTGATAGTGTGTTGAAAACATAATTTGATACCGTAGAAAAAAAATCATGAAGATACCTCTAAAAACTTTCTTTTTACAATAAATATCATACTAATATTGATCTTTTCTCAGATTATTCTGCAAGCAACATACTAAAACACTGGGGTTTTAATTTTTTAGTCCAAACAATAGATTTTCTGTAAATAAATAATTGCTTCATATTTTGCGAATAGCAGCAGCGTTGTGTCATCGCGCTTCTCTTTCTTTTCTATGCAGTCCGACAGTGACCGCGCTTTAGGTCATGTAAGCCCCTCCTACGCCAATGTAACAGTGTAGTGTAGATCCCCACGTAAACAATGTCTTAGATATTTCATCTAAAACTGTTACCGGCCCTACATTGTACTCTGTTATCCTACATTTCATTTTACGACGTAAAGTGATGGGCTCTAAAACAAGATAGTGTCTTGCTATCTCGTGCTAGTCTTGAAGTACTTTACTTAATGTACGGAGGGGTAAATTAGAGTTAAGTGAAACTAACACTAATAGCATTGGGTATACCTACAGATACACTTTACCTAAAGATCTAAAGGATGAATCACGGACCATGACTTAAATGAGAATTGACAAAGTGATTCGGTGTATAAGACATAGGTACCATACAATTTGGTAAAAAAAGGGAAAGCGAAGGGTTCCGTACCACAAGGCATAAAACGCGGAAAAAAACGTTTCTTTTATACCCCTTTAAATAATAACTTTATTTTATTTTTATTATTTGTTGTTAAAGCGGCAACAGAAATACATCATCTGTGAAAATTTCAACTGTCTAGCTATCACGGTTCATGAGATACATCCTGGTGACAGACAGACAGACAGACGGACAGTGGAGTCTTAGTATTAGGGTCCCGTTTCTACCCTTTGGGTACGGAACCCTGAAAAGAGTTCTCAAAAATTATTGTTCAGATCATCAACATTTGGAACTGTCTGTAACTAACATTTCTACAGCCCTTGCACAATTTTACCTTTGATTTTGCATAACTGTCTAAATCACAGTGATCTTTATTCTCATTCTTATAAGGTTGCTATTGCGTTGCTGCCACTGACAAGTTTGTTACTTTTAGGATGCTGCTGTCAGAGGTAAATTATCTGTGAACTAACTGTAATCCAGTGAATGTTTATAAATCATCATCTGCCTAGCCTTTTCCCAACTATGTTGGGGTCGGCTTCCATTCTAACCGTATGCAGCTGAATGCAGTATTTTACATGGAGCGACTGCCTATCTGACCTCCACAACCCAGTTACTGGGAAATACGATACCCCTTGGTAAGACTGGTTGTCAGACTTTCGGGCTTCTGACTACCAGTAACGACTTTCAAAGCTCCACGAATGACAGCCGGGACCAAAGGTTTAACGTGCTTTCCGAGGCACGGAGGGGTCTCGGTATGTAAAGATCGTCACCCATCGACAGACCAATCGCGGCTAGCGTAGCTTAACCTGTGCGGCTGTTATTATTTGCCCCTCATCATCATCATCGTTGAGAGCAGTGGTGATGAAATAATGTAAATTGCCTGACTGGGTTCGAACCTAGGACTTACAACTCGTAACTCACGGCCGTGACCATCGGGCCACCAGTGCTCTCTTCCGAATATTACCTAAGATTAATGAACCATCACCACGTTTCCTACCTCATAATTAATCAATCTAATGATGATTGAATGATGTTGAAACAATCTCATACACTCTAAAAGCAAAACTGCAGAGCTATTCACAACCTCTCGATACGTTTCCGTGCCGTATCGAAGACCAATCAATGTTATCATAGAGTCCTCTAAACGCTGTCCACAAGTTAGTTTAAATCAAACAGATGACCGCTATTCTTCTGGCAGCTGTTTGTCTGTCAGGGGCAAGGCAAATCATGTTACCGAAATGTGTCATTATCGATACGATAGCCTGTCGTACGGTTGTGAATAGCTAAGCTCTTATTTCAAATCGGATTTAATTTTCAATCGCTAATGTATGCAATATTAATCGGATTACTAATTGATGATAAATTTGACAGCTTTCGACGTCACACCGACTTTCTGGTACCTAATAGGATTTATTTTAAATGAAAAGTGGCGCCTGTGGGCGTTTAGTGACAAGTTGGTACTTGATATGTTAATTATAATCGATAAGTACTTTGTCGATTTTGTCATCGCAGTTTTTTGTTCTGTGTAAAAAGTCGAGAGTATTTTATTTCGTCGGTCAAAACGCGGATCCAAGGTATCCTTGAAAACTACTTAGATATTTTTCCTGTGTCATCTTTTTTTCCATTACACTAAACTTATCTGAAGTTTGGTGGCGATAAGCGAAAGCTAAAATTAAGAGACGTAAGGGAAAGGAGGGAGGTTGGGGAGGGGGGAGGGAGGGGTGGGGAGGGGTATAGATAGCAAACTTTGTTGAAACCTTCGTTAAAGTTCCTCTACTCTGCCTATCTAAGACACTTTGAAAACAACTTTAGTTTTAGTACTCAAAATTAAAGATTCAAAACGCTGTTGATATTCTTCTTGTTGCGATGCAGCACTGGAGTGGAGACCGTGTATCGGTAAGCGTAGTGTTGGACGCCTCCTAGCTAGATGGGCCAAACTCAAACTCAAAGCATTTATTTCAATTAAACCTGGTACAGGCACTTTTGAATTGTCAAAATTAAATAGTCTGTCAGTTAGTCAGAAAGTTGAAGCTAGTTGCCGACGACCTTGTAGCGGTATCTACAACGCCATATGAGAACAACGCGTCATACTGACGTCGCGCAAAATCCTGCATCTCGCAAGCAAAGTTTACCGCGCAAATAGCATATATACAACGGCCCGACATAAATCATCGGGCGGTTACCCGCACGATACAACACCCGTCTGGTCGGAGGATCCTCCTTTTCTATGAAGGATGAGTGAACTTTGCTGAGTATGGGGTCCTGGGTTCGATTCCCAGACCAGACAAAGTGTTATTGGGAATTTCTTAGTAATAGCCCCGAGTTTGGAAGTTGGCTTTTTAATATTCCCTTGTTTCGGAAAGCACGTAAAGCCGTTGGTCCTGCGCCTTATCTCTCCCCGGTCGTGTCAGATTGCCGTCCCATCGGACTATAAGAGTAAAGGAACAGAGAGTGCACCTGTGTTTACGCACACCCTTGTGCACTATAATATCTCCTGTGTACCTGGCTAATCTCCGTTGAGATTGGCCACCGTGACCGAAATCGGTCGGGAGGCTATTATTAATAATATCGTCGCTCGCATGACAAAAAATCCTATCTCATTTTTTAGTTGATTGAGTTAGGACAACTACACTTTTCTATTCGTGGTTATTTACGTTTTGTTGCCTTACAAAATGGTTATATTTTGAGATCCAAATAACGTAGAGATACGACGGTTAGTGAAACATGTAAAGAATCACGAATAGAGTAATGTAGTTGTCCTAACTCAAATTAGATAAAAAATGAGAAAAATGAGATAGGACTTTTAGTCATGCGAGCTACGATATATGAGCCAAACATTAGAGTAATCTGTAAGTGCTCCTAATGGGCGCTAAAATGTTTTCGTATAAACAAAACCTACTCATTCCTTTATCAGAACACTCAAGACAAAACCTAATTACTCGTACCATAATATAATATTATGACGTAACAGAATGTGAGAAACTAAACTATGACTTCCCTCAATTATAAACGTATACTAACTTAAACTGGTGCGCTTAACTGAACAGTTAGCCGGAATATATAGCTTAGATAAACGTGGTACAAGCACTAACAGTAAAGGCGTCGTTACACGAGACAGAATCAACATAAAGTTTAGTTAGCGAGCAAATGTTGAACGTTTGGTGAAAAAATACGATTGCTATTAATAACTTTCTATGGTTATGGTGGGGCTTAAAATGGTATTGGTGTGGAATTAGAAGATATGAAGGTTTGTTTGCATAATAACAAAGGAAGTCAGTGCGGGTAACAACGATGCATTGAAGGTGATTGCGGGACAATTGACAATTGTTAAAAGTATACAAATACGAGATATTTTTCCTAAACCATTACGTAAATTGCAGAGATAGGGGAGGCGTTTGTACAGAAGGCTTGCAATACAACCCATTGTAGCAGGATAGTAGGCGCTATTGGTTTTCCCAAAAAAAACAATACTTCTTCTGATGATAGTTTCTTAGTAAAAACAGTCCTGAATATCCATACGAAACGCCTGGGATGAGAAAGACTCCCAAGGTCCACTATCGAGAGGGAGATGAAAGCGCAGAATCTCAGAGCTGTGACAATTAAGAACAGATCGTCCTGGCGCCGCTGTACAAGACGCTTTAGAAGAACCGACCTCAGATAGATTTGGGATTAAGGAATGGAAGATATATCTCCCACGAAAAATGTTGAAAATCTTAGATACTAATGAACCGTGTGAAAATGCCTTAACACTACTAAACAGAGGCATCCAACACGGCACAGGTGAACTTTCCAGAATGTTCTGATAATGCTTCTAACATAGCACTAGCTGAGAATTTAAGTATCATAGCTGTTGCAAAATTGCTCACTGCTCGCTTTTGATTGTAAGGCTTAACGTTGTCACGAGTTATGTGGGTTCGTGGTACGGCGCATTTATATTTGGAATTTAATAAGATTTTAATGTGCAGTTAAGCTGTTGTAATAAAGTCGAACTAGATTATGTTTTAATCGTGTTTCCTTTTATGCTGTTATATTTTAATAATGAGAAAATGCAGTTTGGAAGATAATGAATAATAAAACAAACGTTACTGGTTTTCTCAACAGCCAATTTAACAAGAATTCTTGCTATCCGTTTAAAAGGGAAATCTGAAGCTTGAATTTAAAACTCCCAAAGGAATAGAGAAGAGTCTAAAGTTCTCAAGAACACACAGTTTGGCCAACTTTGCAGAATTATTCCGATATTTATTGAAGTGTTCGATTCAACACATTGTTCTTTTCTTCGATAAATAACTTACTATACCTAGTAAGATATTTTTTTTTTGGTGTGAACTCATCAAATGAACCCTCCCGCTCTGGGCGGAGCGGAAGGGAGTGTCAGACTCTTACTGACTAAAACCCACCCGTGTTCCTCCCTTTATGTTCCGGGCCAGCGGTAACCTTTTCGGACAATCCCGCTGACCCAGCAGGCTTCGGCCCTAACAGGCCCTTTCAGTTGATGCTGACATCTCTTTGAGGCATGCGTGGAACACGTACGCGCCGTCCGTCACGGGTCCTGATCGGACGGTGAGCTACCAATTACTCTCCGTCTGCAGGCCCGTCTCCGTCCGCCCCATCCGTCAACCCCTTCAAAAACCATTTCATAATACCATTCCATTAGTAAGACTTGTCTAAAGTTTCTATTAGAAATTTCTTTTATCAAAGAAAAACTTAAAACATCTCAATGAAGCGAGCATTTCAATAAAATTCACATTTACCAATAAAATCTTTTCACAGGGAATGTCCTATGGTGAAGAAAAAGCATATACATTTTGGAAATTAATATTTAAAACCTTTGCAGTGCAGTAAATGCAGTGTTATTAAAAACCTCTCTATTTTCTCTTTATATTAAAACGTTAAACGCTGTGTACCTATCTGTTATTTTTCAGTCAGAAGTGATCCTTTCAGTAAAATTTTATAGGTACAGGAAAATAATAAAGTGGTTTATATAATTAAGTGTATTTAACTAACACACATACCTACTGAAATTTCTACAGGATAATAAAATACAAAAAGTTTCCATAAAACACACGCGAAAAAGGTTAAATACGGTTTATGCTCTGAAAGAATTTTTTATTGATTCATAAATTTCATTTAACATACGTTAAACGGTTTTATAAAGTGGTATTTTTGTGTGCATTTTTCAATTATTAAATAAATAAATTGACGTTTGTATCCCAGTATGCGCTGACTAACTGCTGACTGATGTTTGAATACTGTTTTCGAGTTTAAATGAAAATATTGTACATGCATAACTAATTTTGTCAATTCTGAAAAAAAAATACAACTGGGATTTCTTTTTTCATTCATTTAGTTTTCAAAATTCAATTAATTTATTTTCGGTTCACCAACAACAACATCATATTACTTATTATTTGAAACATGCAAAAACCTGGCCTTAGTTTGTGAGGGACTGGTGTCTGGTGTATACCTGTGTAGCAGATCACCAGAACCGAACTATTGCGCCCTTAACAAGATTCAATAGATTTTTTATATTATATCACAAGTGCAGCAGTTACCCCTGAACTAAAAAGTCTTTCTATCACAAAATCGTGTATCATGCAAGAATTTTTCGAGAACATGATAGAAAGCCTCTAATCAGGAGAGCGCTGGGAGTATGGCTGGGACACAATTTGGCGGAGCTTCGTTACAGCAAAAGTGAACAAGTTTTTCTGCATCGATTGGACTTGTTCTTGCATCGATAATTTCACACTACGAAAGTAACTGTAATTTTTTTTCTTGTAAAACGACTCTCATGGAAGTTTTTAAATTATGAATTAAGATAAGAACATAATGTTTATTTGCCAAAAGCAGTGTTTACAATTTCCTTATTGCCAGATTTACAAAAAAAAAAAAACCGGTCAGATGCGAGTCGGACTAGCACACAGGTCAGAGGGCTCCGTACAAATTTGTAGGTATTTAGTTTTAATTTTTTTTTTGTAACGTAACAAATGTACGGTTTTCGTAATTTATCCTTTACTTGTACTACATGACATTGCTTCTTGCCAAATTTAATGATTCTAGGTCAATGGGAAGTATCCTATAGGTATTGATTTCGCAACATAAACTCCCGTATCTTTTGATTGCGTTGACTTAAAAGTTTGATTTTTGCACTACTTCAAGGGATTGCAGCCGAATTTGATATTAATTTCAACTTGATAACTATACGATAAGTTTTGACTGACGGCCAGACAGATGGACAACGAAGTGAAGTTAGAAGGGTTCCGTTTTTCCTTTTGAGGTACGGAACCCTAAAAACAAAATAAGACGCAAAGGAAGTATTTTGCCTATGAACTCCACACTAGGTCGAGCCTGTCTCGCGGAGTATCATAAAGTAAGTATTATCATAAAGTGAAAATGCGCATTACATTTATACAGGATTGTTACAGTCGAGAGGCATTTTAAAAAGCAGGCTGAATAATAGCTATATTTTATAGGGTATTTTTGTGAATAGCTGGCTGTTAATTAACGTAAATTTATTGTTAACGATGCTCAATATTTCGCAAATATAACATTACTGCATAAATAGCTACATAGAGATACGATCTTCCTACAAGCAAACATTCATAACTAGTTATAATTGCCAAGAGAATTGCATATTGTCGTACGGTAAGAGCCAATTATCCTGTTACATACCATATCGCTCTGGGACCCCACAAAGATCTAAGCTCCCACTCCAAGGCAATGCTGATCCTACTTTTTAGAGTTCCGTACCCAACGGAAACCTATTACTAAGGCTCCACTGCCTGTCCGTCAGTCTGTCTATCACAGGGCAGCATCTTTTGAACCGTAATCTAGGTAGACACTTGAAATTTTCACAAAATGTGCACTACTATAGCCGCTATTACGACAATACATTATAAATGCGAAAGTGTGTCTGCCTGTCTGTTACCTCTTCACGCTTAAACCGCTGAACCGATTTAGATGAAATTTGATATAGAGATAGTTTGAGTCCCGGGAAAGGACATAGGATAGTTGTTATGTCAATATTCCCACGGGATCGACATGCGGATCAAACTGCGGGGCGCTGCTAGTACAGTATAAAATTAAAGGGGGTTCCCACACAAGAAACGATTTTTTTTACTCAAGTATTTAAAATAAAATATGTAGTGTTAAAAAATATGGTAGAGTGCTACGGAACCCTTCCTGTATAAATATATATGGTCGCTTTTTCATCTAGAATCGGCACCGAAACGATTTATGTTCGCAGGCGAGTCGTAAGGAGAGTTAGACAGCCGTGAGTACTTGTGGGTACACTGAGATGTGTTTACTCACCCGTGGCTCAACTGGCTTTGGGAAGATTGACTCAGTCTATACCACGGGTTTCCGAAACTTTTTAATGTTTCGAAATTCCCGGCTGTAAAATATGGCACATTGGGTGAGTGAGTTCCGCTTTGAGGAGTCGTCTCTGTCTATCTATACCAGTGTGAAAACATGATGGGATGGTTATGAATGGGGACTAAGAATCATATCTGATACAAAACCTTTGATTGCATAACAGTATTTGATCAATGAAGTCAGCAAATTGTCTCTTTAAATATCAATAGTGTAGTTTTCTTGTGGATTCCGATATCATATGGAGTGGATGTAATGAAACCTTAGAAATAATAAAGTTTGCCGTGGCAAGTCTTACCGGTTGCCTTGATTGAATCACTCACGAAAACTTTCTTGAATTTACTCTCCCGAAATTGGCACATTTTGAATTTTTATTTTGTTTTTTTGTTGTTATAGCGGCAACAGAAATACATAATTTGTGAAAATTTCAACTGTCTAGCTACCGCGGTTCTTGAGATACAGCCTGGTGACAGACAGACGGACGGACGGACGGACAGACAGCGAAGTCTTTGTAATAGGGTTCCGTTTTTACCCTTTGGTTACGGAACCCTAAAAATGATACTAGCGCACAGAAGTGATAAGAGTTAAATATAGACGTGTACTTTTTCTTAACATCATTGCATAAACATCAAAATGTGCCAATTGCTTATACATATTTCGGGAGTTGTCGACTCGCCCACAAATAAATTAACTTGGTGCGAGTCGCCTATAGAAAAAAATATATTATTCAAAAGTGACGATTCGCCCGTTTCAGGCATCGACTAATAAGCCATTAGTCATTGCTACATAAATTACCTTTGCCGATAAAACGTTATAGCTAGACTGTCTCAATATTGACAGTTCTGAACCTTTCATACCTGATCAAATAACGTTTTCAGTTCCAAATAAACATCTTGATAATATTCCCTCCGAAAATTTCATTCGAGAACCAACAGTAGAATTATGTTTGCGCTCTCTGTACGTTTTTTGAATGGCACCCTCCTCGCTTTCTGATTTCTAAATAAGATACGGTTTCAAATCTCATGTCGGGACGTCAGACATTCCGTTATTGAATGCAGTTTTTGTCCGTCCCAAAGATGTTTGGCGACGTGAAATTTTTCGTTCGCAATGCCATAAAGGGTGGAGTGGAGACAAGATTTTTGCCAGAAAATAGATGAATGTTTGCTTCCAAGATGTTTGCTCTGATTAAGTTTTTAGTGCTAGTATTGGAGAAATTGGATGGTAAGATTGGAGATTGTTGGAATTGCAGGTTTTGGGAGTTACGATAAAGGATTTTATTAAAAGTTTCTGCTGTTGTCCGGTCAGTAACTTCTCTATTACTTAGGTCCTATCGTTGCATTGGCACTGAAACGTGGACGCTGACAATGGGCCATAAAGGAAGGCTAAAAGTCTCCCAAAGGCCTTTTTTTTTATCCAATCCTCAAAAAAAATAATAAGAGGGCTATGGAGTTTCCCTGCGTGATCGAATCAGAAATGAGGAGATCCGCAGGAGAACCAAGGTAACCGACATAGCCCGAAGAATTGCTCAACTTAAGTGGCAGTGGGCAGGGCACATTGCTCGCAGAACAGATGGCCGATGGGGCCGAAAGGTTCTGGAGTGGCAACCGCGTACCGGAAGACGTAGCGTTGGAAGGCCTCCCACGAGGTCGTCCGACAACCTTGTGAAGGCCGCAGGAACCCGTTGAAACAGAAACGGTCGATGTGGAGGTGCTTGGGGGAGGCCTATGTCCAGCAGTGGACGTCTTTCGGCTGAAATGATGTTGATGATGATCGTTGCATTTGTCTCGATTACTTAAGATAATTTCATCATCTTAGTTTTCGTTCTTGATGTCATCTCATTTATCTGCATCTGCCCAATCCATCTAACCGAACCTTCTATAAAACATCATGTTCTGCATAATATTTTATTACTACCTCTTATTCATATTTCACGTACAAATTCTATTTCCGTTCCCGTCTTCTAGCAATTTTCTTTATGATCCTGAAATTCTTGTGTAACATGACAAGCGCTAGTTTCCAATAAGCAAGGACAGTATTTCAGCATCGCATTTGAGGACAGCGGAGGTAAATATATGGGCCCTCCGAATTTCGAGAGGCACGGACATTCGCCCACCTGCGTCTCGGCTAAAGAGAAGTTATGCGTTCAATTTTGTTCTGTGCGGAAAGGTAGAGGCATTGTGGTAAGAGGTAGCGAAGTGAAGTGTCTCATAGTCTCATCTTGTTTGTGTTAGGAAGCTGGTGAATGATAATCTTGGTAGAAATATTAGTCCTGTTTTTGTTCGCTTTATTATGAAAAGGAGATTTTTCTGATCGCTTTTCTCAGTATGGAAGTTGGACTAGATTTTTTAAATATCACCATTATTTTTTCAAAGGTTTTCTCATTACATTGTATCTAATGATTTTGGAGTTTTTTAGTTATTATATTATGCATTCACCACAAATTAAAACTGAAACTATAAGATATCCATCAGTTGCCTGATGAAAATCTTTAGTAGGTTCTAAGAACTTAATAATATTTATTTTAATAACAATAACACAAATATTTTTGAAAACTATTATCAATAAAGACTAGACAGAAAATTCATTTATGTCACTATCAAATAGAAACCAACAATTCTAAAAACCATCCATAAAGCATTCTTCGTCTATTGTAGAACTAAACAGCTCCCCCTTATCACCTCACCCTCACCCCAACCGTCATGTCATCAGGCACCAAACTAGAGTCTCCTCAGAGGCACAGAGGCAAAGAAGCTAGATCTACTATTTCACACACACAGTTATTTGTTCACAGACAGTAATGTGATTTCTCTGTTAGTTTCCTTTTGTGAGCTATTTCTAGAATTCAGACCTTATAGTTTCTGTGTTTCTGAAATGTGTGATAAATGAGAGTCAAAATGGCGGGTGTACCTTAACTAATCGAATCCTTCCATTTACCAAAGAAATGTACCTAAATTGTACTATTTAGTACCTAGATTTAAAAAAATTGTACCTTCTTCAGAACGAAATCATTTCGAAATTAAGGTACACCCGCCATATTGACGTCAAGATGGCGGGTGTTCTATAGTATTTTATTAAATAACCATTACTCATAAAATATAATTACACCAAAAAAAATTACCTAAAATGTACTATTTAGTATCTAGGTTTAAAACAATTGTACCTTCTTCAGAACGAAATTGTATTAAAATTAAGGTACACCCGCCATATTGATGTACGGACGCCAGCAGGTCAACCTACCCGAAACTGTCAGATTTTCCCAATCAACCTTGAACCTTATGTTTTAGTAATAAAGTCGAAAATCTATTAAAGAAATCTGACAGATTGTAGTAACTTGATGTGCTGGCGTCTGTACATCAGAACGTTCAGCCGTTTCATTGAGGTTGAATGTATCTAAGTATAGGTAGATATGTACTGTCACATTTATCATCATTTTTGAAGTTGACTACTAAGGTGTTGTGTATTATTAATTGCTCACTATTGTAAAGAACACGTGAATCAAGTGTCTTCCCCATAACATAGTTAATAAGAAAGACGTTATTGGACGATTTCTTAATTTTATAGTTACTTAGGACGCATTCCACCAAACTTTTATACCTAGAATAAGTCTTATCCTGAGAATATGTTTTGAATTTTTGACAGTTTTTCCATACTAGAACTGTCAGACGTCAATTTTATTCCACTATTAAAAGACATCTGACTTTGGTAAAATCAGCCCTTAGTATTTTTTTCTTTAACTTATAATTAAATTACTTATTAGCTAATAGGCTAGATTGTAATGTAAATAAAGTATCACTGAGTGTGATGCTTTATATAACATTCAAAAATATAGCTTATGATTCTCAAACTCAATTTCAAAGCATTTATTTCAATTAAAACTTGTACAGGCGATTAAAATTAAAAGTCAAAGATTTTTCAATTTTTTTATCGCAAAACCACTTATGTAAATCTCCATCTAGCACTCAAAAGCCGATGTCATTCAAAGCTAAAGCGCTGTAAAAACAGTGACCAAAACAATAAAACATGTGTTTCCTAAATGTTTAACAGCGCCACTTTATAACAGAATAACTCACGACGTATCCGATCAACACAATAATATCATATAACATTTACCATTGGAAGAACATACAAAAATTTAAAGAAACATCCACAGTTCCAACATCCGACAATAGACCCCATTGGCTGATTGACAGAATCAAACGTCACGGGATAAAATCTGACCAATGGAGGCGCTGCGTTCGTGTTTAAGCCAAGTCTGCTTCAAGCTGAACACTCCGGCTACACAGTGGGTGGCCGTATGAGTAACAATGGAGGTTTGAAAGTAATTGTGTACTGGTTACTTGATTCTTTGACATTTATTGGCAGTTACTTGATCATCGGGTGGGAGTATGGTGTTTGATAAAGGGATTAATAATAACCAAACTGTGTAGGCACTTGCTTTGTCCAATATGATGAATAAATTGTTTACCAAAATAGAAAAATAATACTTTATTATCTCTTGACACGTATTTGTCTTTCCAGGGTATATTTCTGAGGAAAGAAAGATGTTGGGTTACAAAAAGTGGACGTTAAAATGTATAAATAATAAGTATGAAGCTGGTTACACATAGCATCGTTTATAAGCTATAAAAGCTAAGTGGTGTTGCAATTATTTAGCACAAAAGCTCCACTTAGTTTGCAATTTTGATTAACCTAAATGTGGCTATTAAAAGTGTCCTTGCCAGCATTAATTGTTTGACAGCTTCATCATTAACGTAACGAACTACATTAAAAATTTGTTCCAATTTATAATAATTTCACTTTCAAGCCAATTTTTCATACAAAACAATTAGAATCTAAATCCTGTGACAAATTACGGGTAAAATTCATCAGTTCTTCTCCAATTTCTTTGTCCATTAATTGCTCAATAAATTAGGTGTTAGAGTGAGTTGGGGCAATTTTTCAAACATTAAATTTAACGTGGGTATCGATCTGGCCCACTCGTTCATCACCCCACATTATTCTTGGCTCTATCGTATCGCTGACAGAAGGTTTTGGCGTCCAATATCTTAAGATCCGACGTAAAAATGAAGATGTAGCGGAGAATGCAGTTATTTAATTTGTTCGTGCACTTTTTTAAACCGTTGAGCTTATTAAAAAAGTTGTAAATAGGTATGTTTTCTCTACGATTATGATCTACGATTGATCTTGAGTCAAATTGATAAGAAAATATTAAATCTCACTTATAAAAAAACTAGCTTATGTCCGCAGCTTCGCCCGCGTGGAGAACAAGAACGAAGGTACAGACGCCGCCAGCACATCAAGCCACCGGAAACTGTAAAAATTTCCCAATCTCAAGGTTGATTGGGAAAATTTTATAGTTTCGGGTACCTTATGCTTTAGCGATAAAGTTGAAAATCTATGAAAGAAAATTGACACATTGTAGAAGCTTGATGTGCTGGCGTCTGTACAATCTAGATAGAAAGTATGATCTTCTGTCCTAACCCCTGGGTTAAGTTATAAAACGCAAACGTTAAATTCAAACGCATATACCATGACCTATCATGGTCCATGCGTTTGAATTTCATTCAAATCCGTGCACCCGTTAAGGCGTAAAAAGATAACAGACAGACATTACGCAAACGAAAAATAATTACAAATTATTTTAGTCTTTGGATTCGAAAAATATCTGCATCACCTGCATCCCAAATATTTTATGAACTACGTCATTATTTTACGTTTCCATCTTTCATCCTCATCAACAACTCTCCCTTAGATTCTTCTTTATAACAAAACAGTTCATCCCCAAAAAGTAAAGACGATATTTATGTACGCAATACCTACAGTCTATTTACTCCAATATTGAGCCCATAAATATCTTCAAAAATCGCTTCCACTCCCAAATTGGTCCATCCCGTCAGACTAATGCCTGTCACAAGGGAAGAAGTATCGCTTTATATAAATTCTCTAGTTCAATAATAATTAATTTCAGTTATGTCGAGACGGTATCGAATCGACTAGGTTTAATTAACCTTTGTGGGTGATGCTCTACAGATAAATAATATGGTAATGTTTGATGTGGGTTCAGGTCAAGATTTTTCTTTTGATATTCAATCGTCTTGGTTGCTAAGAACATAAAATTTTTGTAGCAGCACTTTTTTTTTGCCTAGACGAAAGTCAGCGTTGTACTTATACTCGTTTCAGACATCTACTCGTACATTTTACCACTTATGTTTAATTAGGGGTCGGACCTTTTGGCATCAACCGAGCACAAATCCCAGCTCCGGGCTGCTACTGAGGAAATTTCTGATGGCGAAACCCAATGACACGACCTGGCAATCGAACCTAGCACTTTGTGAAAAGCAGTTGCAGTTGCGACTACTAGACCAAAGAGGCAGTCTAGTGCAAAATCAGCAACGATTTCTGTCATAAGTACAGTCAACAGCAAAAGTAGATGATCAAAATCAGAAATTCAATACTAATTAACGGAGTTCGCGTTAGAACTGTATGGCAGAGCTGTTGCTGTTGTTGTTGTTGTTGAGCTGTGTGCAGAGACTGTGTGGCTGTGTAACAGAGTTCTGACGCGAACTCCGTTCTAAAGTATTGAATTTCTGATTTTGATCATCTACTTTTGCTGTTGACTGTACCTACTACTGAATGTATATGCTTTCATTGAAAATATACAAAATAATGCAAATTCTTTTAGCTTTCAATATTTGAACCCTTTGCTTCATCTGTTTAGCTCAAAACATTTTACTTCATACGCCCTTGAGGTGCCTCTATAATACCTCTACATGAGTCTATGTACAAATTCCATGATCAATCTACAACATTTATTTTTAAAGAGTTTTTTGGACCTTGTTTAAGTTTTTAGAATGTCTGGTTTTTATGCCATGAACTCGTCACCATATTTCTATAATAGTATGATTATAATACTCTATTATCGCACCAAGCCTTTTAAAAGTGATGTCTGTTTTTCCATCAATATGCGACTTACAAGTTGCAGGTCGTAGGTTCGACCCCAGATAGGAGCTTTTCTTTGTGTAAATTATTTCATCACCACTGCTCTGAAAACGGTGAAGGAAAACATCGTGAGGAAACCGGTATGTCCTACAACCAAAAATTCAAAGCCATGTGACATTCACCAACCCGCACTGGGCCCGCGTGGTGGTTTACGGCCCACTCCCTCTCACCGAGAGGAAGCCTGTGTGACCTGTGTTCCAGCAGTGGGAACATTATAGGCTGATTAGTTATCAATACGAAAAGCAGAATTTGTGAATTGTAATGCCATGTGATCAGGGAATCCAACAAATAAATAAAAAAAATTGTTTAATTTTTCCTATTGTTTTCATCATTCTATTTGCTTTCGGGTTACTTTGAATTAGTGTGTGTTTTTAATAATTAGTAATTTATAATGTGTGTCTTATTTGTGCAGAATAAACAATGTTTGATTCTTTCTTTTTCTTTTCAAGCTTATATGTAGGTACAGTCAACAAAAGAGGTAAGTATGCAGGACCGATGGATGTTGTCGACTGAAATTTAATTGGATAAAGAGCTGTTTGTTTCCTATTAATTAAATTAAATTTTATTCGAGAACATCCATCGGTTTCTTACTAAACATCAACTATATCCGACGATCCTGCATACTTATCTCTTTTGTTGACTGTACATTGTGTGGGTTTACTAATGGGACTTGCTCAAAATCATATAATTTTATATTTTTTTTGTTTAGCTAGGACAGTTGGACACCAAAATCGTGTCCTAAAAGTAAAAAAAAAAAATTCCTTGTGCTTTATTCTTCCATGAGAACGACCCTTTGTTCTGCAGGACAATTTTTTTGATAAATAAAATACACTGCAGTGTATTCTATTTATACTGATTTTAGCTACCAAAGTCAAAAGCTTATAAATAAAGTTACGGTTTTTTCGAAGTGACAGTGTAGTTTTAGTAGTTTTCGGCTGATGGAGTTTAATAATTCAGTCGCCAACAAGTTGAATGGAGTGGCGACAAAGACCAATGTGACGTGAACTACGTACTAAAACATGCTGGCCACACAGAATAAAGAAATAGCCAAAAAAGAGCAATGGACGACTTGAATTTTTATACACAAGAGAAATTCCAGACACAGTAAAAGTAATAGTGTTACTTAAAAAGTTTTACGTACTTAATTGATTTTATATAAACTTTGTTCTCGAGGAGACCCATGGGAGGTACTTATTTAGAGGACGAAAAAAATATGACACAAAGAATTAATTAATGCAATATATTTTCCTACGATTCAATGTAGGTAGGTAGTTTTGGTTGTGCACTAGTGCTGGTATCAAATTGAAATGGACATATTTATTTATATACTAGTAATTAAAGTCGGTTTTCGTGTCTGTCTTACGACCATTTTGTTCTTCTAAACCAGTAACGCTCGCATTAATAATAATTATTGAGCTAAGCATTATATTTTCGTACTTAACTTTAAGTGTCGGCACACATAGCATAATTTCAAAGTTTTACAATTTCCCAACAGCGTATAAAATAGATAGCAAAAGTAAAAAGTTAAGTGCACTTTATTCCAAGTAAACCTTTATATTATCTCAAACGCTATCAGATTGCTAACACTGGATAGTAATTTAATAAACCACGATAATTTACTGAAACTCAACAAGTTCCCCTAAAACATTTGAATTACACTTTCAACGTTAACTATAGTTTCGGGTAAATCGTTTATAAGTATCAACAGGCTATGTAGCCTTTGTTTTTAGTCTATGCTATAGAGTCTGCAGGCTATCTATCTAATTAGGAATTAGCCCTCAGTTCCTGTACTTCGTTTACAGAGTTAATGGCCAGTAATATCTTAACTTAATTAGATATTGTGTATATACAGCGACTATCATAATCAGCCTATAATGCAGTTCCCAAAGGGACACAGGCCTCCTCTCTGTGAGAGGGAATGGGCCATAATCCACCGCACGGAACCGGTGCTGGTTAGTAGATGTCACTTGTTTTCGATTTTTTGGTTCTAGGATACGTCAGTTTTTTCACAATGTCGTCCTTCACCGTTTTGAGAGCAGTGGTGATGAATTCATTTAGGTACACAAAGTAAAGCGCCTGCAGATGTTCGAACCTACGACCTACAACTCGTAAGTCGCGACCGTTACCACTAAGCCACGACTGCTCAGCAGAACAGCAGCCGTATACCTACCGTTTTATTTGACTTCTCGAGAGCGCTGTCGATAGACTACTTCAATAACTATTGTATTTTATTTTTTATTGTATTTTTAATCGTCTTATAAACAAAACAGAATACTTTGCTATCACTCACTGTCATATCGGATATACATTAAAACCGAGTACATCCCGAGGACAGCCGAACACATCCAAATGTAGCGCGGTGTCGGTTATGGTGACAGTGTCGCGAGAATAATGGTTTTTTCCCATTTAAAAAAAATCCCAACGTGCTTAAAGAAGTTTTCACTTCAATAAAGTGAACACGTCGGGCACGTGTTCTATATCTATCTTTACTCCATCTCTAGCCGAAATAAAAACAGTGGCACTCCGGGAGTGCAGACAAAAGTGAAAACTTGCACAATTACGTGTGTATTTTGAATCGTCTTACAAATAATACAAACAGAATACTTTGCCATCACTCACTGACATACATCAAAACCGAGAACATCCCGAGGACAGCCGAACACATCCGAACACGTCAGGCACGTGTTCTATATCTATTTTTACTCAATACTCAATACTCAATACTCAATCATTTATTGCATTCCACAATGTATATGCTTAGGTGGTAGGTAACATTTGTTGTAACAATCGTGGACCCTGTCGGGCACAGCAAAACAAAACATTTTTAGGAAGAGGACTTATTTGAACATGCAAACTAACTTAATCTAAGTACAATTAATAATCAAACTATTATTAAACTATGAATTAAAGGTAACATTTTATTAATTATTAACTAAATTAAAAAAAAAAAAACTATTAATTTATATTATTATGTCAGTTTATATTAATTTATTTTATTATGTCAATTTATATTAATTTATATTATTATGTCAATTTATATTACTATGTCAATTCTATGGATTTGTCAATTAAATATTCATTTATGCTATAATAACATTTATTTAGTAATATGTTTTTTAATTTATTTGTAAAAATAGCAATCTTTGTCTCATTTCTAAGTACCTCCGGTAGTTTATTATATATTTTTATCGACATAACTAGTGGACTAGATGAGTGCATTTTCAATCGGGATTGCGGTCGGTTTAATCGTGTTTTGTGTCGGAGTGTGTATCTTGTTTGTATGTCTTCTCGTTTAGTGTAAAAGTCTTGGTGTGTGTGTGCGAATTTACAGATTTCCAGTATGTATATAGAAGGAAGAGTAAGAATGTTTAGTTTTTTAAAATGGGGTTTGCAGCTATCCGTTTGTTTTAAATTAACTAAGATACGAAGTAACTTTTTTTGAGTTGTGAACAGCGCCGGTGCGTCTGTGCTATTTCCCCACATTATTACACCGTAGCTAAGCCATGCATGAGCATAGGCATAGTAGGTGACCAGAGCAGTTTGCAAGTTTGTGGTCTTTTTTATTTCTCGAAAAGCGTACAAAAATTTGGAAAGTTTGGATTTTATTTTCTGTACGTGTGGTTTCCAGTTGATGTTTGAATCTATAGTTAAGCCTAATAGTGGGAATTCATTTATTGATTCTATTTTGTGATCATTGAAAGAGAAATTTACATAAAGAGGTTTTTTTTGGTGGGGGTGGAAGGTTATTAATTTAGTTTTAGCATAATTGATTTCCAGATTATGTTCATTCATCCAGGTGATTGTTTTGGTAAATATATTATTAAGGGTATTATTTAAATGTACGTTATCGTGACAGGGAGTAAGAATAGAAATATCGTCCGCGAACAAAACACACGGTCCGGATTCCTTTATGGTTTTTGGCAGATCGTTGATGTAAATAAGAAAAAGAAGACATCCAGTAACGCTCCCTTGGGGTATTGAGGCCTTTATTGCCTTGTTGTCGGATCGAAAGTTTTGAAGTTCATTCGTTTTATTGTTAAAAAATTCTACTTCTACTAATTGCGCTCTGTTTTCTAGGTAAGATTTGAACCATTCATATGATTTACCGCGGATTCCCACTCCGTAGAGCTTATCTAATAATATTCCATACTGCACTTTATCGTAGGCTTTGGTCATGTCTAGCAGTATACCGATTGCATATTGTTTCGTATTTATTATATTTAGGGCTTCCTGGATAAATTTGTAAACTGCTAGTGACGTGGATCTGTTTCTTCGAAAGCCATTTTGACACTCATCGAATATTTTATATTTCTCACAGAAGGTGTACACACGATTGCACATTGCTTTTTCAAAAATCTTAGAAGCTGTAGGCAGAAGAGCTATTGGGCGATAATTATTAGGGTCTGTTTTGCTATTTTTTTTGTGTAAAGGTTTCACTAGTGCGATTTTTAGCTGATCAGGGAATACGCCTTCTTCGAAGGATTGGTTTATCAATTTGAAGAATGGCAAAGTAAGTTCGTCTGCACATTGCCTGATCAAACTAGGTGGAAATTCGTCTATGCCATGACTGTTTTTATTTTTTAGACTTTTTATTAAAGTGTTTATTTCATAGGGGTCTACAGGGGCAAGGAACATTGTGTTTTGGGTAGGTGAGAGCACGGGGGTACCTTTCGGCTCGTTTGTTCTTAAAGGGTTTTCTTCGCCGATTGATGCAAAAAAGTCGTTGAACGTTTACTCCATATCTAGCCGAAATAAAGGCTCGTATTTCACAATAAAATACACTAGACCTACGAAGGGCAACTTAGGACTATTACCTCAAGCATACCTTCCTCAACAAAGTTGAAGTGATACTTAGGCTGGGTCTAGAGAATCGGTCGAATAGAATTGTAAAGCAAAGAATAATACGAAAAGATTTTGGGGTCATGTTTTTCTTAGATACACGTGGATTATCTATGTCTATCCATACTTAATAATTATATGAAAGTTACTGAAAGAAAAAAACCGGTCGAGAGCGAGTCAAACTCGCGCACCGAGGCAGAGTTGCGCGGTAAACCCTGCTTGCGAGATGCAGGATTTTGCGTGACGTCAGTATGACGCGTAGTTCTCATGTGGCGTTGTAGATTCCGCTACATTTCCGTGCCTCTGAAAGAACGTTAAAAACCGTTGGTCCTACGCCTGATCTCTCTATTCCATCAAATCCAGACTCCGGGCTGGAACTGAAAAATTCCAGATGGTAAACAGAACTTTGCCCAGCCTGTGAATGGATCCTAAGACACTCTGCTTAACAGTAGCACTTGCGACCACTAGAGCCACGAACAACGCAGTCAGATGTTATAATGTAGTGTTGCATACACAGATATTGGATTTCTAGAAACCAGGATGTTGTAAAATCCCAAGAGTTTATTCAACAATACCTCTCATTAAAGCCATAAAAACCGGCTGTCAAAAAACTAAGGCACTTTGCACACGCAGCAACTTTAGTTGACAACTTTTTAAAAGGTTTCTGTTAACGGTTACCAGTTGAAGCAACTTCTACGTCTGCGAATTTTATTGCAATTATAAGAAAAACAGGTAGTTTCGGGTTGCCAGTTGCCGACACTCGAGAATGAGAGAAATTACTCCATCGATTCCGTGAATAACAGTCAATCAATTTAGCCTATCGCAGTCCATTGCCGCACATAGGCTTCTCCCAGGCTGCGTCACGATATCCTGTCGTTCGCCTTCCGCATCCTGTCTGCCGAACCCGCAGCAATTTTGGTAACTGTTAACGAAACCTTTTAAAAGGTTGACAGTTCCGTCAATTAAAGCTGCTGCGTATGTGCATTGCCTTAAGTTATAAATAAATGATCTTCATTACTGACTAGACTTGGGTATCAATCAAATGAATGACACACGCAACCTTGACTCGAAATGTACCAATATAATGTTGTTTTTGCATACAGTGACCATACCTTAATCACAATCATTATGAGGTTGTGACGCAATCTTCTACGGTTGATAATGGTTCAAACAGTAAGCATTAGCGTCGAGTATCTAAAGCTGTTACAATATCGAAAATAAAACAGAAAATATTTGGTAGTTCGCGAAACTCAAATGAACATCATCTGCCTAGCCTTTTGCCAACTATATTGGGGTCGGCTTCCAGTCTAACCGGATGCAGCTGAATATCAGTACTTTACATGGAGCGACTGCCTATCTGCCCCCCACCCAATTACTAGGTAATACGATACCCCTTGGTAAGACAGGTTGTCAGATTTTCGGACTTCTGGCGACCCGTAACGACTGTCAAAGATCCACGAATGACAGCCGGGACCAACGGCTTAACGTGCTTTCCGAGACGCGGAGAGGTCTTGATATGTAAAGATGGTCACCCATCCACGGACCAACCGCGGGAAGCATAGCTTAACCTGATCAATCGACCCGTGCGGCTGTTATTACTGAGTCACAAGCCTCTCTCACACTCTCACAAAACTCAGATGAACATGTTTAGAAATAGATAAAACGATATACGGCTGATGCTATGAACAGTCTCAGCCAAACAACTGACATTGCTCAGTTAGACAATGACGTCACAACTTCGACTCCTAATAGGTACTGTAGGAAATTGGCTCCATTGGTGGTTTTTGGTGGAACTGAAGCTTTTTTGGCATGTCTGAAGCGGTTTATTTCGAGGCGTGGCATGCCCACAAACATATTTTGTGACAACGCTAAAACTTTTAAAGGAGCGTCAAATGAAATGAAAAAATTGTATGACCTACAATCCTCCAAAAATCACAGGGATGCTGTACATGGGTTTTGCACTCAACACTATATAAAATTTAGGTTTATACCCAGTTATTCACCTGAGTTTGGAGGATTGTGGGAAGCAGGTGTAAAAAGTGTAAAACATCACCTGAAGCGGGTTGTAGGCAACCTATGTTTAACTTTTGAAGAACTTTATACAGTCATTGTTCAAATCGAGGGAATATTAAACTATAGGCCTCTACTCTCCGCAAACTCAAATGATAGTGAGTATTTAACTCCTGCTCATTTTCTCATTGGAACAGCTTTGACTAGCTATCCTGAAGTTGACTTAACAGAGGTTTCCGTTAATCGGTTAAAATTTTGAAATCTCTGCACTAAACTTAAACAACATTTTTGGAAATTATGGTCTAACGATTATTTAACACAACTTCAAAGCCGTCCCAAGTGGAAATATCCAGAACCAAACCTCAAAGAGGGTGATTTGGTAATTGTGAAAGATTTTAATGCTGTTCCATTAGAATACAAAATGGTTCGTATTATAAAAACATACCCAGGTAGAGATGGTCGGGTAAGAGCTGCTGATGTAATGATGAAAAATAAAGTATACAGAAGGTCAATTAAACGGCTCTGTCAACTACTTGTAGAATAAATTAATGCCGGTCCCAATTATGTTTAGAACAATCTAAACATAGAAATTAGAAAATAAGATATAGCTAGTGTGAACCTAACTTAATAGTTTTTTTTATATATATAAACTTGCAACACTGCTGCGCCCCTTCCTGTTAAAAAGATTGTTACGAGCGGCTGTGTGCTCTGACTGTAAAATCTGATTACAACTTATTTCAACGTTTCCACGCATTTTTATTTTATACATGCTTGCGGTGGTTGTGGTGGTTTTTTTATGAAAACCAACATAAAAGCAATTTACGCTCATTTCTTTAACTCAAGCCACACATAAATTAATTTCGTAAGTCCATCTTAAAGACATATTGTTCCACAGTACTCTATGTGGGTGCTGATCGATGTCCGAACATTCTGTCAGAACACAAGAGTGTAGAAACAATTAGTTTTTCTACAATGGCGGACAATACCTTCGATGTTTAATTGCTATTTTTCTTGTGTTGGCTGGTTTCAAGGTCGATGGTGTGGAGGTGTGTCGGTAATGTCGCTTTTAAGCGTTTGAGATTGTTGGCAGGTTTTAATTATTTGGAGTAGGTCAATTTGGGTGTTGGTTTTTGCCTTTCAACTCCATTTAGTGTAGGAAGTGGAACTCTGTGTTTTCTGTTAGCTAACACATTCAGTGTCTTCAAGTACCGAGTGATTAGGTGACTCTTGTAATAAACAATGGTCGGATACCATCAGATGAACCCATGCGATATTATTGAGTATGTTCGTAATGTTGACAGAGTCCCCAAGTTTCGTTCATCCGATTCTCAAACACTTGCTTTCAAATATAGATCTTTCCTAGAGCTTTTTCAACGACATGCTTGTCTCGTACCGTTTCGTAATGTCCGAAACATGACCAATTCTTCACCTTAAATCTATGTAATGATTGAATTAACACAATCTTACAATGTTAAATGTTTCTAAACTGCGTAGGTGACGAGTGGGAAGACAATGTTTGATTGAAACCATTAATTGTGATACCAGTATTGTTGTTGTTGGTTGTTTCATAATCATCGACCCTGGACATGTTACAAATAAATTAAATTGTAACGATTGATTTTATTGGACTTTTAACAATAACTCCATATAGGTCAGCTGTGTGGCTCCGTAGGGGCTTAGGGACCTCCATGTTTTACTTGGGTGTGGTATAAAACACGATTAATCTAAGTGAAAGGCAAGTTCCCTGAGTAAGGCGGATCCAACTTAACAGTTTTCTTAGTGGTGAGGAAACTAGTTATAAAGATGAAGAAATATGAGTAGAGCTTAGTAGTTTTATTGAAGCTGCAAGAGCTAAACATGAATATCGCTTGCAATTATAATTATAAAGTAGGTTTCAATAGATTTTTGCTTTGTTTTGATATTTAGATGGAGAGTCGCATAATAATCAGCGTATAATGTTCCCACTGTTGGGACACAGGCCTCCTCTCTGTGAGACGGAGTGAGCCGTAATCCACCACGCGGGCCCAGTGCGGATTGGTAAATGTCACATGTCTTCGAATTTTTAGTTCTAGGACATGCCGGTTTCCTCACGATGTTTTCCTTCACGGTTTTGAGAGCAGTGGTGACCCTGTGGTAACGGCCGCGACTTAACAGTTGTAGGTCGTAGGTTTGAACCCAGGTTGGCTTTTTACTTTGATCGATAGTAATCTAAGATAATTCGTAATTATATCCTACGTCCATCAAAATTCACTCCTCAATGCTATGATCATTGTATTGCGCACACTACGAAGTCATTAGCACATTGTGTGTCATCACACTCATCACAGTGACAGGTAATTAGTTCACTGCCTGCCGACAGAGGCTATTGAAAAGAGTAATTAACGACTGTACCTACATAATATAAATAATTATTATTTTGATATTTCCACTAAGTTTTTTTATTCAATTACCTACTTGTCTACAAACTAAAAGTAATTAATCAAACGTTTTTATTATTCAGTTACTTCATATTTAATTTAATTCACTGTTGGAGTGTCGGTAGACCGCAAAAACATAATTCACATTAAGGCCGCGTTCATACTCAACGTTGATCGAAGTCCTCAACGTATAGTCAACCACTGATTGGAAGCAGGCTCACTAATAGCGCATTCGTCATAATCATCATTTCAGCCGAAAGACGTCCACTGCTGGACATAGGCCTCCCCCGAGCACCTCCACTTCGACCGGTTCTGTGCTTCTAAATCCAACGGGTTCCTGCGGCCTTCACAAGGTCGTCGGTCCACCTTGTGGGAGGCCTTCCAACGCTACGTCTTCCGGCACGCGGTCGCCACTCCAGAACCTTTCGACCCCATCGGCCATCTGTTCTGCGACCAATGTGCCCTGCTCACTACTACTTAAGTTTGGCAATTCTTCGGGCTATTTCGGTTACATTGGTTCTCCTGCGGATCTCCTCATTTCTGATTCGATCACGCAGGAAAACTCCAAGCATAGCCCTCTCCATTGCCTTTTGGGTGACTTTTAGTTTTCCAATAAGGTCCATTTGGAGCGACCAAGTTTCAGTATCTTATTATGTCATCACTGGCAACACGCACTGGTCAAAGACTGTCGTCTTTAGACACTGCGGAATATGGACGATTGACCTAGTGGAAGTTGGACCTACATTACTGGACAGTTTGTCCTAGGTAAACATACTCGTTCACGACTTCGAGTGTTGCGTCTCCGATCTTTATGAGAGTGAGTGGGCATTTGACATGACCTTCGATTTGTCCATGTTCATTTTAAGACCCACTTTTTCGGAGGCTCTACTGAGGTCATCGAGCATTGTACTGAGGTCCTCCATAGACTCAGCCATGATATTACCGCATTAGCGCATTAGAGTATAGTATTTTTAATTCATGAAGCGATGCGCGCTTTACATAATTATGGTAACTAAGTGTGCAAACACGCTGTGAATATGTGCGTGAAGATGAGTAGCATCTGTATGTAACACACACGCACACACTCTTCCGTCTTCGCCACTTCGCCAGTTTCTTGGACGGTACCGAGAGGTCCTGTGCTTACACACACATTCACAGCGTGTTTTTACACTTAGCAATCACAAATAAAGCACGCGTCGCTAGAAAAGTTGAATGTGTATGGAAAAACAGTAAAGTGCGTAAGGCTCGCTAAGTCACCGGTTGACAATACGTTTGCTGTGACCATGACATGATCCTAACTCAGATGAAACTTCTGCACAGTATACTCATATTCCATTTATCAAAGGATTTCATATAACAAAGAGCGATCCTATTGCCATATTACTAATTCCCTATACTAATCTATAATCTATGTCTCTTAGAGCCAGATTTCCAAAAGCAGTTATAGTATGTTATTCTACACGAGGAAAGAAGGTAGTTTTAACACAACTTATACCTTAGAACACGGTTTCCAGGGAATTTCGGTACAGTCTCGCCAGGTGTAGCGAAAAGCCTCAATAAGAACGGTGTGAGCCGCGAACACGCCCGACTTAAGGGTGTTACACTGTTTGCAGAGTCCGAGTCCGAGGTACACCAAGTTCTACTTTATGTTCCGGTGTTAAACCTTGGGAAGTGTGTGTTATATGGACAAACTAATGTGGAAGTACTGGTTGTTTTTGTTTTACTAAAATGAAAATTCTTTTTTTTTACTGTTGTCGTATATCGGAATTTGCAGCTTACGAGTCAATTAACAATAGGTAGAAAGGTTCAAATAGTTCTGACTAAAATACACGTCGACTCTTCACGTGACCGGAGGCGTAACCAATTTTTTGGCCAAAGAATCAGCATTGCCATGCACTTTTCCTGTTGACAACGATGCGGACAAATTTATGTCCTATGATTCTTTCCTCCTCTATATAATTGTAAATATTATTATTATTTAAAGACTTTTAGCTTTTAAATGATGTAAATATTCTTGTTTATTGTATTTAATAGGATCGTCAGCGGTAGGTTCGAACTCAATAACATTTAAGACCTCTTAATCGCCTGCTCTTTAAACGTTGTTTGCCACTTCAAACCCTTGACCTTAAGTTTCCAGCATAGTATTTGGGCTGAGAGCTGAGATGATTATTTCACTGTTTGCTCAGATGATGATTATAGTATCATTAACATTCATTACCACCTGTGCATCGATGTCGAACTACGACCTATCGAACCCCAGCACAATGACATCGTCAGAACATTTTATTCCAACAGTAGGTATCTGTAAAATGACTAACACAATACCTGGAATTTCATATTTTCAAAAAACAATAAACCGTTCTCTTATAACATAAAATACTAAAGAGTAATAAAAAGTCAAACAAATATTGAAATAGGGCAAGCAATTCTAAAATATCTATACAAAACAGACAGAAGATGATGCTGGTTATTAGGAAGTAATATAAGTAGTTGTGGTAAACACAAGGGGCGTACCACATTCTAAACACATTTTGTGTATTATTATATTAAACACGGCTAAAATTGTGACTAGGAATCTAATAAAAACAAAAAAAGAACCATATAAGAATCAAATCTGATGCGACTAAAACCTGCCCTCGTTCATTTGTGCCCTCCCTTAAGTAGTTTACAAAGGAATCTAAGCACGAGTGACGTAATATAACAAGAACAGCTTCGTGCCGAGGATCGCGATGCAAAGCCTTTTATTATAACTGCACGGCCGAGTTCAGCCGGTTATTGTTGGAAGTCCCCAGAGAACTTTGGATGGCGACTTCAGTGTCTTAAAATATTTTGGTCGGTTGAAATTATTCTAGAACATTGTGTAGATAGTGGGTTTTATGACCTAGTATTTACTTTAGGTTCAAAATTCAGTTGGGTCGTCATTTTTGACTTGTGTTAACTCGACTTCATATAACAAAAATATGTTATCCAAGTACTTCTGTCAAAATGAGATAATTACTTATAACCACCTCTTTCAAGTTATCCTCATTTCATTTGAGGTCAGCGTAATAAATAATAATATCCGACTTACCAACATATTTTTTTTATTATTAATTACAGCTTAATCGAATGTTCTTAATAATATCGTCTAAAAAACTGGCGTCATAATTGCTAACAAAACAAAGCTCTATAGATACCTACTATGAACATTATAATTTACCAACCAACTATTTTAGGTGCCTACGTAATAAGCAGTTAGGTGGTGTGAAATTATAGTTTATGTAGTGGTGTTAACGACCGGTTATTATCAGCTGGAAATACCAACATCGTTTATTAATTAAATATCAATTCAGAATAAAAATAAATATTGTTTGTACTTGCTTTTCTAATTTTGGAGGCGATTTTGTAGCAAGTTAATTGAATAACGATTTTTTGTCACGATTTTTTGCTGATGTTGTAGTTCAAGTTTATCTAGATGATTTTATTTTTAATCCTGCTTCTCACAAATACCTATTTATATACATAATCAGCCTATAATGTTCCCACTGCTGGGACACGGGCCTCCTCTCTGTGAGAGGGAGTGGGCCGTAATCCACCACACGTCCCACTGCGGGTTGGTAAAAGTCACATGTATTCGAATTTTTGGGTCTAGTACATGCCGGTTTCCTAACGATGTTTTCCTTCACCGTTTTGAGCGCAGTGGTGATGATATAATTTACACAAAGTAAAGCGCCTGTCTGGGTTCGAACGTATGACCAACAACTCATAAGTCGCGGCTTTCACCACTTCGCCACCACTGCTCTTCTTACAAATGCTGGATATGAAATATTTTGAGCGTTTTTTTAATTTTACCACTTTTTGTAGGCTTCTGTAGAAAAATTAACCATCAAAGCTAATTTAGTCTTCTGATTAGGAAAACCCGAAAAATATTCGACATTTTATTGATAAAAAAATAAGATGTTCGCACAATTTAGTAACACTATAAATTAGTCGTCACTCGAATTAATTGCTAAATAAATATAAAATTATGACTAACGACATTATAAATAACATAGAACCTTAATTATACGCGAAACAGGTTGCTTAACTCATCATGATGATAATGATAAGGATTGAGTCATTAACGACAGGAAATGCCTCTCTGATTCACAAACAAGATCATTAGATCATTAAGGAATATTACACATGGACGATTTTGATAAAAATGATGAAAATCGCATAATCGCATGACAGTAATTTGAAATGATTGTTGATAATACGGAAGATGAAGGTAGAATGGTAAATGGGAATGATAAAATGACGTGATCTAGCTTAGAAGTGTTTAAACATTTACTTAAGTGAGTCTGGGATGATGCATTTAAGGGGAATAAGTAAAAGGAGTAGGCTAATTAAATTAATATGACCTCTCAAGTTTCGCTAATGAGACACAATTGGTTTTCTATTGTATCGTGCCACATGTAGTACGCGCGGGGCTTGACCGGTTAAATTAATTGGATGTCAATGTCAGTAAATATTTTCTTAAGTGGGTAATTCAGAGTCCTAACAAAATAAAAGTATTAAAAAAAATCAGCCCGATCCCTCCAGTGGTTTGGGCTGTGCGTTGATAGATCACTATGTCAGTCAGTCACCTTTGAGTTTTTGTATTTAGATTTAATAGCCCAATTTTTGAGAAAGGCTACAGGCTATTTAACATCACGCTATGACCCTTGCAAGCCCAGTAAAAAGATAATAGCTAATAGCGTGTGTAGGTGATGCGATGCGACGGGATGGATCAGGGAAACAAGAAATTTGTCGCGGACGAAGTCGCGAGCAGAAGCTAGTTCCATTTAATCCTGCTAATCGATAAACAATAAAAACTTGACGCCATGTTGGTTCTCACATTTAAACGAAGATCAATCTATAGAAGATACTGTGCTCTAAGTAAACTGTCAGTAAAGTTAGTCAGTTCAATAGTCACAGGCAGGCAGTGTAAAGCCAATCAAACATGCTAACGGGTCAGGATGTGTAACTACAGTGCGTTATTTGCCTAGCGCAAACGCAACGTCAAATTCAATATGGTGTCGCTCATTCCGGTTACACTTGTGCAGTTTTTTATCGTCATTAATTCTATCACTGCAGAGCAAATAATTCATAATCTCAAAGAAACGCTTGCTCATTGCAATATCGCACTAATCACAACTCACAAGTTTCCTTATTATTTTCTATCGTCGACAGTGAGTCAGGTCTAAATGGTTGACTTAAAAATTCATCATCATCATCATCATTTCAGCCAAAAGACGTCCACTGCTGGACATAGGCCTCCCCCAAGCACTTCCACTTCGACCGGTTCTGTGCTTCTCGCATCCAACGGGTTCCTGCGGCCTTCACAAGGTCGTCGGTCCACCTTGTGGGAGGCCTTCCAACGCTACGTCTTCCGGTACGTGGTCGCCACTCCAGAACCTTTCGGCCCCATCGGCCATCTGTTCTGCGAGCAATGTGCCCTGCCCACTGCCACTTAAGTTTGGCAATTCTGCGGGCTATGTCGGTTACCTTGGTTCTCCTGCGGATCTCCTCATTCCTGATTCGATCACGCAGGGAAACTCCAAGCATAGCCCTCTCCATTGCCCTTTGGGTGACTTTTAGCCTTCTTATAAGGCCCATTGTGAGCGACCACGTTTCAGTGCCATAAGTCATCACTGGCAACACGCACTGGTCAAAGACTTTCGTCTTGAGACACTGCGGTATGTGAGACGAGAAGATATTGCGTAGCTTCCCGAACGCTGCCCAGCCGAGTCGGATTCGACGATTGACCTCTTTCTCGAAGTTAGACCTACCTAACTGGACAGTTTGTCCGAAGTAAACATACTCGTCCACGACTTCGAGTGTAGCGTCTCCGATCTTACCAATTAAAAAAATTACCAATTATATAAATTGAAAAAAAATCACGTTTTTAATTGCCACATTTGAACTGGCAACTTCATGATTTTTTCCACATGGACGACAATATAATCCAAATGGACATGCAATAGAAATTTATCATATAAAGATAAAATCTCTAAAAACGATAAGTTGTAGGATTCTTACAATGATGACCAGTTCAAGCGGAAACTCAGTCCAACGAACTTCATGATGTCATAGACTGTTTAATAGTAAATCGGTATGATCACCCAACATTCTTAGTATTCGCATAAAGATATCATCAGTATGTATCAAGTTCCGGTTCATTCTAATCTACGTCATTTTGGAACCTTGGACTGTATGTAGAAAATACCAATGGCAAAAAAACATTGACATGCTGTATGCCTGTGCAAAAAGTGTAGCAATTGTTTGAAAATATTTCATGTAATTGACAGGCTATTATTGCCTTGAGGTATTGTTTAAATGATAGTTGTTTTAAGATTTATTTTAAGGACTTTTATACAATTGTATATCCATTATGACCCATCGGACCTTATAACGTAATAGTACTAAATAGTTTTGAGATTTTGATCTTGGGTAATTTAATTATTTGTATCGTTGCCTTTCTTTTTATATGCCTACTACCGACCCGCCCCGGCAACTCACATGCAATTTGCATATTGTGAAGATGATATTCTGTTCACGACACGTTGTGCACAAGTTTTGAGCAGTAACCTAACATAAAGTACTAGGCTAGCACGACTTCAAGACAGTACCTATTTCAATAGTTTTATTAAGTACTTACTTATTTTTGTAAATAATTATATAATGTATAGACTATAACCATCAGGAATAACCTATATACCTTACAAATAGTGAAAAAAAAAACAAATAGGAGCGGTGGTTCCGGAGATTTCCCTCCACATATACACCAACTCACAAAATTCGCTCTCTCTCTTTATAATATTAGAAAAAAATTACGTATCTATGGAGTCCGTCTCCTAAGCCAATTACAATATTTGGCGGCACGGTTGGCGCAGTGGTTAAGCGATTGACTGCTGCACTGCGTGTCGCGGGTTCGATTCCCGCACGGAACAAATATTTGTATGACCTACAAGTACCTAGTTGTTCCGGGTCTGGCTGTTTGTGTATGTGAGATTAAATGTTTGTAAACGCACCCACGATACAGGAGAAATTCCTAGTGTGGGGCAACGTTTAAAAAAAAAAAAAATCATAATAGATTTTTTAAATATAGTAATAATATTCACCAGAATCTAAATTAGCCTTAATACATATTAACGAATTCAGCATTTATTGTCTTGATATTGAATCTTACTCTTATTATTATATTATTGCTAGCAGGTAATTAACAATACAATACATATCCCAACACATCGAGCGAACACCGCAAGCACAATCTTCTTTTTAGCGTATCGATGGCAAAAAGTTCAAACATCTTTGGCCCAAAATTGAACCGCGCGAACTCCGTTCACAAGCACAATTAAGTGACGATATAAATTTATTAGGTCAGCTTTCTACACAATGATTGACACTTAGCTAATTGCTCACCTTGATAGAAGCAGGTCATGATCGCTTAATGTTTATGTACCTTAAGTACTTCTTCGTTTAATGTATAAGTTCTTTTTAGACTTCATACAAGTAGAAATAACAGAGAGCAGTGTTGACTCGCGACTTACGAGTTGGAGGTCATAGGTTCGAGTCCAGGCACTTTTTTTTTTTTTTGTTAGCCTAGTTTGTGTCCCACTGCTGTTTTCCCAGGCACTTTACTTTGTGTAAATTATTTCATCACCACTGCTCTCAAAACGACGAAGGACAACATCGTGACACAACCGGCATGTTCTAGCACCAAAAATTCGAAGACATAATGCTAACCTAACCTGTTTCCGAGCAGTGCGAACATTATAGGCTGATTTTATAAGTATAGTATATCTAATAATTTGGCATGTTTTGGACCTTGACGTACATATGCGAGACTTTCTTTTAAAACAAATTCGACTTTCACTCCCAAATGAACAAACTTTTAAGAACAGAACAATGAAAACTTCGAAACGACTAATTTTCTTTATCGTCGAGTACTTTGTCTTTTATTGCGAATACTAAATTCTATTACAATCAGTAGACACTGGAGAGTTTTCGTAAAATGCTATTAACAACTTTTTGAAACGATAAAATTAAAATGTCTGAAAAGTTTTTCGGGTCACGGTATACCAAAACTTGACGAACTGCGTCAAACTCGATTTCATTTTTTTCGGTGACTTCAAAATTTTCTGCGGGATTTCTAATGTAATTAACATTAAAATAACTCTCAACTTTAAAGTTTGTAGTACCTAGGTCTCGAAACTTGGCTTTTCACATTTAGAAATTTAATGGATTCATGAAATATTAAAAACTAATAATTCAATTTTAGGTTTTCAAAGAAAATTTGTTCTTATTCAAATTAATCAATTTTTTATTTTAATATTTCACAATGGTTTTTTTTACTAACAATATAATCTATATGTGGAGGCCAACAGTACATTTTGCATATAAATTATATTTAAGCCAGCATCTGGCCGAGTTTTCTACTTACATAACTCATTAAATTTTAAATATACAAAGGAACGAACTTGTGCCCTCAAAAACGTGTAACCTCCCCCGGTCGGTAAATACCCCAGTGATTTACTTGAACAATTTGCATACATATCACATTGCTACCGTTTCAAATGCTGAAGTATATACTTGGACTTTATATTATATTAGGTCGAGTGCCCCTCGGTTAAGAATACCGTATATATTTTCCTTTGTAGATATCGAAATAATATCTGTCTTACCAATTTTCAGTTTTCCTTTTTGTTGTGTTTTCTTCCAGCTTATTCAATTATGTCGGTTGGTCAAACAAAGGATTACACACACACACACACACACACACACACACACTGTAATAATGTAATAATACCTAACTGTTCTGCGGTGAATCCATACTCCATACTAATATTATAAATTCGAAAATAACTCTGTCTGTCTGTCTGTATGTTACCTTTTCACGCCTAAACCACTGAACGGATTTCGATTAAATTTGACAGAGAGATAGATTGCATCCTGGGGAAGGACATAGGATAGTTTTTATCGACATAACTTGCGGGCCAAGCCGCGGGCGGAAGCTATTGTTTTATATAAACATATTTTCATGAACATCTATCTATTGAAATACCTGGATTTTTTTATTTTATTCCTGTTTCGGAAAGAGGTGACTCGACACGCAAGGGTAGCAACTACATAAGAATAACCCAAGCCTTGATAAAGATATAATAATATAGTCAGAAGGTGATAGAGGAGTTATCAGTCCAGAGTGCGCCAAACATAAATTTAAATAACAACAGTAGAAATGGAGTTGGGAAGGACACCTGGCAAGGCAGGCTGATGACAGGTGAAATTAAGCAGTGACTGAGTGTCTTCCAAGGTCTAGGTGCGAAGTGTCAGTCGTCCGGCGGCGATATGGGTGGACAACATTGATTCCATCGCCAGTAGAACCTAGGGGGGGGGATGGCATCAGGCCCTTCTTTGCCACTGGACACTCTGGGCAAGTGCCCAAGCCCCGTGATCGACGGGGAGCCCGGGGAGGAATTTTAGAATTTTGCTTATTTACACAGGGCCTGATCCTTATGTGACCAGGGCCTCCAACAGGTTAAAGACGGCCCTGGCTGGCATAGGAGCATGGGGATTGAACCACATGAAAAGAAAGGCCAGCGGTAGGTGAAGTCAGGTTGTGGATGATGATGAGTAGTAGACAGGCTATTTCAATCGGTACAACCCACGTGCATATGTAACAAGTTAAGTTACAGCAGCATCGAAAAATATAATACCACTTACAAACTCGCACAAGAATGACTTTATTCGCCCAATACCCAAAAACTTGTGGGCACAAAAGTGTCATCTAAATACACCGTTAATACATAAATCTCTAATATTAAAAGGTCGTCAATAAATAAGAAAAATTTACACGTAGAAAAATTTACACGTAGGCGACGAGTAGGTAAGTAAATATAAGACTGCCCACACGGGATTAACTTTTGTATGTTATAAGTGTTTATGTGCTGACATTATACTGATATTTCCGTGACCGACGAAGAATCTATCTTGTTCAGTTAATCGGATTAGAACTACTTCCTGAAATTGCCCAATAAGATACATTGGTCATTGTTCCCTTCTTTTCTCTTGTATCGGCAATAATTAAGCACAGCCACGGTGATTACGCTATCGCGTCTATGTGATATTCTACAGACGGCAGCACATCAAGCTACCCGAAACTGTCAAATTTTCCCAATCAACTTTGAACCTTATGTTTTAGCGATAAAGTTGGAAATCGATTAAAGAAATTTGACAGATTATAGTAGCTTGATATGCTGGCGTCCGTCTGCACTTATTCATTTTGTGGTTTCATTATAATGAAACCACAAAATGACATATATGTCAGCAACCAGCTCGTGCAGCCTATTTTGATGCAAAACCGGATGTTACAAATAAAAAAAAACATACATATTACCGGATGTTGTAACTACGTGTCAAAATATTGAATTACAATGTTTTTTTTTATTATTTGGAAAAAAGCTAAATGGCCAAAGGCTAACACAGGTTGTCAAACGATCTAGTAATTTGGGAGAAAATTTCGCGAAACACTGCTGGAAATTGCAAGCGATGTGAAACAATGTGTTTTATAAGGTTAGTTTAGGCATTTCTTGTCCTAATAATTTGAAATAATAATTCATTTGTTTAAAGGTTCACACTTACACAATAAGATGTTATTAAAATTATGGGTATTTAGTCTGAACGGCCCAAACCGAATGGCACGCGGGCCATTCGACCGTAAACGAAAATCGTCTACGTTCCAAAGGACCGGTGATAAAAATTTGTAAACAAATTCAATGTCATTGCTAGTATTTTTAGCCAGTACATTTTTAATATCAGAAACATTCAATCCCCAAATAATTAAAGAATCATAATTTTCAATAAAAATCGTGCTTTGCTTACAAAATACTAAAAAAATTATCATTTTTTTTTTAAATTTTATTTACTTTGAATATTTATAACGTGCAAACGGATATTGCTAGTCCAACCTCCCTTTGGCCATTCGGGAGGACAAAATAATTATTTTAATATTCTCCCCAGACTGTTCAATAACTCGATTTATTTGAGACTGGAAGCCTGAAGTACCAGTTTTATGTAGTTTTTATGTTATGTAAAATGGTTTAGCAAACATTTATTGTAAAATAGATAATGTATAATTTGTATGTTGCCCTTTTTTGCCCTTTAAATCACTCTTCTAAATTGCCGGTCTTCCAAAATCATAGGGGAGGTCCTTTGTGCAGTCAGCATAAGCATACCATAATCAGCCTATAATGTTCCCACTGCTGGGACACTGGCCTCCTCTCGGTGAGAGGGAGTGGGCCGTAATCCACCACGCGGGCCCAGTGCGGATTGGCAGATGTCACATGTCTTCGAATTTTTGGTTCTAGGACATGCCGGTTTCCTCACGATGTTTTCCTTCACCGTTTTGAGAGCAGTGGTGATGAAATAATTTACACAAAGTAAAGCGCCTGTCTGGGTTCGAACCTACGACCTACAACTCGTAAGTCGCGGCCGTCACCACTTGGCCACCATAAGCATAGTCAGCTTATAATGTTCCCACTGCTGGGACACAGGCCTCCTCTCGGTAAGAGGCAGTGGGCTGTAATCTACCACGCGAGCCCAGTACAGTTGGCAGATGACAAATGTCTGCGAATTTTTAGTTCTAGGACATGCTTTTGCGCAGTGTTAAATGTCATTTCAGAAAATAAGTATCAGTTTTACTGGGAGGCGCACCGTGAGATTGTCTCTTGATTTGCCTGAAAAACCATATTTTCATTCTGAGAAAGCCTACTTTAAAAGATATAGTAACAGAGTGGTACCATGATGAATCGTATATTACGACACGTCGCTCTTCCAACTTGGTTGCACGAGCCTGTTGTGTTTGAGGCAGAACAAAAGCCACCCCTTTCCCTTCGACGCCAATAACTATAATTAACTTATCAATTAAAAACATTTCACCTGTCGCCTAACAACACAGTCACCAGCCCAAAAACACGTCGCGTGAAATCTTTCTTGTTATAAACATCAAATTATAAAATAAAGGAGCGATAAGGTGTTCGTGCTATAAATAATCTGTGGGTCGAATATACTAGGAGAACAAAAACGTAAGTTGGTGGGTAATTTTCCTCACTGTTCATTTCCTCAGTGTAGTAGACGAGTGGGGTCACACTCCGCCATTTTGTGATTTATTTTTGAGTGTTATAGTAATTATAGGGTTGGCAAATTGGTTAGGTTATGGCGCTTCGTGTTGGCATATCAAACATACCAAGGAACATATAAAGGTAGGTAGAAATACGTAGTAAAATTGTTAGTTATTTCTCGGGTTTAGTTGTAGGATAAGAATTTAAAATAAACAAATCCAAGTCTACGATATTCAAAGTGAAGATTAAGAATGCAAGAAAGCACTGAATACTAAATCTGTTTATGAAATAGTTTCTGGAAAGACATGGGGTTATGACAGTGAACCTCAACCAATAATAGAACTACTGTCTTCAATAAAACACAACATAGAACCCAATGAAACAAAAACTGTCATCAAAAGACATCTTCATGAAAGAACACCAACCGTGAATAGAAATAAGCTTTAATAAAAATAAGTTTTAATATAAAGTAAACGGTAATGTAAATATGGGTAACGATCGAGCCTCAAACGTGACCTGGCTGCAAGAATCATGTGATGTAGCCGAAATCTGTGGTAGATTTCGGCTACATATACCAATATCCGGCTTTTATTACATTTAAATTATTCTATCTTATCGAGCATGAGTTTTATCAAGCGATGTTTTTATGCTTCACGTTATTTTTACGATGAAAGAGAAACAATTGGTTCGAAGATGGGATGCGATGTTACGTTTGCGTTATGAGATGGAAGTGGTGACGTGACTGCGATCTGGATGCAGTCATGTTTTTTAAACATGCTGTGTATAGAATTTACGATTGGATTGGTGCTGATACTTTCACTATTATTATGGAATTGGATTGCATTCAATTTATTTTAGTACATGGAGGACTTACAGCTAAAGCTAATAAAAACAATCATCAATTTGCGAAGACAAACCTGTAAAATAATTTATTTTATAGGTACTAGCTGACCCGGTGAACTTCGTGCCGCCTCAGAATCAATAAACACAAAATGTATGAGAAAATGAATTATCTTCATTATTTTCTTGTTCGTTTTTAATTCCCCATGATTAAATTAAATATTTCTTCTGCTTTTGGGCGCGGAGACAAATCCAACAAATAAAGATTATCGGTCCAGCCGTTCTTGAGTTATAAATGGTGTAACTAACCTGACTTTGTTTTATTTTTATAGAAGATGAAGTAAAAACTACCAAACGTAATCATAAAAATCCGGTAACATCACTAAGTGATTTGGAAGACAATAAAACAGGCAAAGATATACCCGTTAAAATTCAAGATACATTGCTTCTCCCGCAATATTGGCTCTTAAAAATTCCAGAAGCAAACGCAGTAGGTAGTAGTGCCAGCTCAGTATTAAAGAAATAAACTTCACTTTTTTAATGCCTAACTTTATTAAATAAAATAAAAGCCATATTTTTAGCGTGTAGTGTGATTCGACGCTGCGCCGCGAATACACAAAGTAGGTCAACACGACCGACTGCCGCTTACACGAAAAGTTTTCAGTCTATTGACGACATGGAGAACCAAGGCTTGAGTGTTTTGATTTGTATAGTAATGTGGGAATTAAGAAATAAGCAGTAAATTAAAATGAAAAAAACATTGATTGAACTGCTTTAAACAGTTCCTTAGGAGCCTAACGTTCAAAACAGTAGGTATTTTTTACTGATCCGAAAACAGTTTGTGGGAAAATGTTACCATCATGACAGTAAACTTTAACGTTTTAAGTAGCTAAAAGGTCACAAAGTTAACAGTTTTATTCATTTTGTGATATCGTTCAAACCATTGAATTTACTTACATTACAGTAATGGTAGTTTTCCTTTTTAGTTTTTTTTTTAATTTTAAAAACTTCTAATTTATTTCAACTAAACATTAAACAAATACAAACAAACTATTTACACTAGATACTAAATGAAAAGACTAACTAACTTACTATACAAATAAATACAAGACACTTTTTTTCTTTTTTTTTTTCAGTAATTATTATGTTCAATCATTAAAAGTTACTGTTTTGTCTTTTACTGTTTTACAAACATTTCTTCTTACTGTATAAAGTCAGTAAGTCTTAATGAAATCGCTTTATTGTGTTGTAGTAAGAAATGATTTTTTTCAATGCATGTTCAGATTCATGATGGACTCACTCCCTTTACTCAGTGATAGAGGAAGTAAGTTCATCAAAGCAGATTGCTCCTTTTTACCTGAGAGCGTCAGCAAAGACAGTTGACTTGGAAGTTATTTTATTTCAATCCCAGTAGATCAACCAAGTGCATCAGACTGCTTGAAAAGTGATCTTGTTTTGAACGTTTTAGTTGCAGACGGGATTTTTTTTTAGCTGAGCCTTCAAAATATGCTACTGAGTATAAGTTATATTAGATTTAGAATGTTTTTTTTTTATTTTTTTTTATTTTTTTTGGTTCACCAACAATTATTTACACTGTTTTATGCTGAAGGTAACATGCGAATGTATGTATGCAATAGTGCAACAATCACTTAAAGGCAAACTCCGCATGCATAGAAGTTGTACTTACAAAAATTAAATATTGATCTATTTTTAAAATTACTTATCTAACTAAAGTATAAATAATGAACACATCGGTCCAATGAAATGCAATATTTTAAGGTACTTATTATATGTAAACACATTAACACACACAATATCCAATCAGGAAGGTAGGTATTTAAGAAGTTTGGCTTTCAATTTGCTCAAACTTTCATAGTGTACATCGATTTTATCACTGCAGCTATTTACGACCTTGCTTATGGGGAATTGGCGCCTAGAACAGTTCTTCTCTGATGATTGCCTAATAACCTTCACAATCCGAATTTACCAAAACCCTTTTTTTACAAAATGTTTAGCCTTCACTTTCATTGGAACTAAACAGCATAATCAGCTTAAAACTTTCCCACCGATGGGACACAGGCCTCCTCTCTGGGAGAGGGAGAGGTACGGCCCTCACTCTCTCACAGGGAGGAGGCCTGTGCCCTCAATCCACCACGCGGGCCCAGTGCGAGTTCGTTTTCATTAGGACTGCGGAGACAAAACTTCAAAGTCTCATTCGACGAGAAATTCAAAGCATTATTATATTCTTTCAAGAAAAGAAAAGCCTCTGGAGATTCTGAAAACACACAAGCATTAAAAGACAAAGAAAAAGATAATATTGAATTTACTCGCACGATTACTTTTTGCCATTAACCCAAGAATATTTAGGAAAACTAGTCTTATCTTTTGGAACAATGTTGTGATAGTTTGAAACTATGCTATCGATGTTAATGAAACTATAAAACCACTGGGTGGAGATTAAATCACAAATCTTTGACCACCATATAGTAGATACAATGTAGGAACGCGTTTGAGGGATCCTAGTGATAGTATTCTATTAAATTTGGGACCTTTATGTGATTTTGCGAGCATTTTACGACGATTTGAACTATTTTATGTGTTTGATCTTTAAATGGTGTAAGTTTATAGTTTGATTTCATATTTTTGGGACCAAACAGTTGGATGATATTTGGTTTATGATATAAAAATAACCGGTCAAGCGCGAGTCGGACTCGCGCACCGAGGGTTCTGTACAAATTTGTAGGTATGTAACTTCAAATTTACGGTTTTCGTATATTTTACTTTACTTGTGCTACATGACATTGCTTCTTGGCAAATTTCATGATTATAGGTCAACGGGAAGTACTTCATAGGTTTTGTTTCCCTTGCGAGGGTCAAAATATGCGGCATAAACGGAACATCAACGACCGTATCTTTTGACTACGTTGACTTAGAAGTTTGATTTTTTCACTGCTTCAAGGGATTCAGCCTTGAGTATTTTCTGTTAATTTCAACTTGATAACTCCACGCGTTCCTGAGAAAAAGGATCTTGACAGACGGATAGACAGGCGGACAACGAAGTCATCTTATAAGGGTTCCGTTTTTCCTTTTGAGGTACGGAACCCTAAAAAGATAAACCTAAGTACCCTTTTTACGACAGTTTATAAGATTTATTCCAAAATATATTTTTACACTGTATAAGTAAGTCTGAAAGAATCTCATTCCAAAATTAGATCAATGTTAGCGTTTGGTAATTTCTACTTAAGATTTCCTAAGATACGATCTGAAAAAAGATCGTTCAATAGAAAAATACTGTTATGTATTACGGGTGCGTAGGATCTAAGGTGGGTTTTCGATTCATAACAATAAAATCTTCGTCGACAGTAAACCTGTATTTATAGTGTATTTATAACCCAATCGATATTACAGCTTTATTAAAAGTTTATAGTCAGCAATATAAATTGATTAGTTTATTTTCTGGTCAGTATTTATGGTATTTGCTCAGCTTATACAACAAAAAAACATAGTATCTTTTAGACTCATTTTTTTAGACCAATTCGTTCAATTTATTCTATTTCTTGTTCTTTGTTCAAAAGAAACTTTTCCTTTGAAAACTGAAAAAAAAAAAAAAAAAACTGAAAACTGTTCGGAGCATCACAAAAAGTTTCACAATCGACCTTTACGAACTATCAACATTTGTTTGTTAAACAAATCATATCCAATACACATCAAAGAGCATTTTGTTGAAGTTGGCATGTTTACTGGCAATGTTCATGTTGTTACTTTTTCACCAAAACTACTCCGTGACGGAGTAACAAGGAATATAGCGTGTTGCTCAAGCCACCACAATTTGTATGAGTGGAGGGCGCGTGAGCAATTATAGACATTATAATTTGTATGTTTAGCACGAGAATCGCGTGACGGGAAATGAGGAGAATTTTTTGAGGGTACGTAATTATATTCGTATTTAGGATGTGGTTTTATTGGATAACATCGAACATGTGTAAGTATAGGTCATGATTTTTGGTGAAGTTATGAAGGTACACGTTGGTATATAACGGTAGTAATATTTTAGGTACATCCTTGAGTTTTTGGTATACGAGTATCAGCGTACTGTCATGCGATCAACTGCAAATTGACTACTTGGTTACGTTAGGAATTCAAGGGTTTAAGAAGTGTTTCGCGCTTTTTCAAGAATATTATTACTTTAAATTGTCAATTTGATCAGTATTTTGGAAATGATATTTTCTATGCAATCGATTTATGCTTCTACGAAAACAATGGTGACCAATTGAATTGAAGATTTTTTATAACAACACAAACAAGTTACACTTTTTCTAATATTAACACCGGTATCATAATCAAAAGATGCCAACCTATCGATTCGTGCAAAGAGCACTAATTTATAACTTTGCAAATATAATATTTTTGTATTGCCCTCGTATTAAGGGCGAACAATTCCAAGTGTCTTCTCTGCGAGGATCGTGACCCATTTTCTTGATATCTTGTCCTCTGATCTGTATCAAATAATAAATTAATAAGAATCTTTTCTTCAACAGTGCCAACATCAGACGTACAAGGAGTGCTGGGCAAGAAGGCTTCACTACCGTGCGACATCCAGCCACTGCACTCTGATGATGACGTGGTGATGGTGCTCTGGTTCAAGGAGTCTGATGGGGATCAGCCGTTGTACAGGTAAAGCTTTAACTTTTGAGCTTTTTAGGGTTTCATACCCAAAGGGTAAAAACGGGACCCTATTACTAAGACTTCGCTGTCTGTCTGTCACCAGGCTGTATCTCAAGAACCGCGATAGCTAGACTGTTAAAATTTTCACAAATTATGTATTTCTGTTGCCGCTATAACAACAAATACTAAAAACAAAATAAAATAAATATTTAAAGAGGGCTCCCATACAACAAACTTGTTTTTATCGGCGTTTTTGCCTTGTGGTACGGAACCCTTCGTGTGCGAGTCCGACTCGCACTTGGCCAGTTTTTAATTCATTGCTGAGCGAAAACAAAGGGTAATGTAAATAACTGTAACGCATTTTAGCCCCTATAAGGTAGATCTTCTTCTGCTCTTAATGGGAGGTGTATCAATGATTTGTTTGTTAGTGATTTCTAACGATTTAAACTAGGCAATAATGTTTTAATTTTGTAAAACATGAAACGTTTATTTTCTCTTGACTGTACTTACCTGTCAAAAAGAGTAACCTAGATAAAGTGGATAAGACAGAGATTAAAACAGAAGACGAACTAGCAGGGGATCGAGGAGGGGGGGCTGGAGGGGGGTTCAGGGGATCAGACCGGAATAAATCGTTTTTATCCACTTTTATAGTGTTACCTATACACAAAGTCTAACTTGCCTAACAGACAAATATGTTAGGCAAGTTTATTAAGTTCAGTAAAAATATAAAAAGTAATTGTGTCTCATTAGTGACAGTTGAGCTCTTAGCTCTTTCATGAAGATTCCTGTAAGCCAATTCTCCTAATTTGAAACATTCATAATCTAGTCGCAGTCTCATCTCGGCGACAAACAAATGTCAAAAACTTGTCAAAATGTTGGGAAATTAGAGGTATTTTTGACAGATTGAGACTGAGATCAGACTGTGAACGTTCTTAAAATTATACGAGAATTGCCCCTCTGGTTAACTATACAGTTAAAATATACAACTCCACAGTTTTAATACAGTATTTGCTCACCGCGTGGTGAGCGAAGAGTGGAGGCCTGTGTCCCAATAGTGGGAACATTATAGGCTGATTCTGACTCACTACCATTTTGCGATGCTTGGAGGAGCCCTATGGCCAGCAGTAGATGTCTTTCGGCTGATATGATGATGATTATGATGATGACGAGTCACCTTTTGGTGTAGGTAATAGGAATTCGTATATCATTAAAATCATCTGCCTAGCCTTTTCCCAACTATGTTGGGGTCGGCTTCCAATCTAACCGGATGCAGCTGAGTACCAGTACTTTACATAGAGCGACTGCCTATCTGACCTCCACAACCCAGTTTCTGGGTATTACGAAACCTCTTTGTAAGACTGGTTGTCAGACTTTCGGGCTTCTTACGACCCGCAACGACTGTCAAAGATCCACGAATGAGTCGGGACCAACAGCTTAACGTGCTTTCCGAGGCACGGAGGGGTCTTGGTATGTAATAATGGTCACCCATCCACGGACCAGCCGCGGCAAGCGTAGCTTAACCTGATCGATCGACCCGTGCGGCTGTTATTACCTAGCCACAAGCCCCTCAATACAATATAATAACATAAGCAATCGAACTAATCGATAAAGAATGTCAAAGATAGTTCGGTAAAAACCTAACTAAATCAAAACATATTGACCCTTCTCGAAAAGTCAACTACTTATAATAATTATTCAATAGGGAAGAGTATCTGCAAAAAGAAGTCACAAACGTCAATACGGCAGTCAAATTACTACCAAGTGATGGTACTGATACTGTCGGCACATGGAATACTGTTTATTCTATCAACATTGAACACTTCACTGCTCATCGTCAGATGGCGCTGTCATCACGAGTTACACGGCTCTGTAGTTTTTAATTGTTTAAAAATAGTTAGATAACTTTTTAAGATCTTTTATTCATGTTGACCAAATAGTAACACAATAAACATTCAGTGACAGTGTTATCCACTGAAAACTTTGTGGAAGAATCAAGATATTGGTTTTGGAGTGACCTGTGTTTACATTTCTTAATGACGCAATTTTACAAAATATTAAACAAGGTTTGTGCAATTACTAAAGTACTCAAATAAATACGTGCTGGGACCAAACAAGCTAAGTGACTCTGCAGAAACTGTGAGTTTTTTTCATCTAAATTCATTTTACGAACCGTTACGAAAAAATTTATTCAAATATACCAGTGCCAAACGTAACAGCAAATAGCGACATCTAGTCTAAGAACACCGTAATCTGTCGATAAAACAGATAAACATAATATGTCTGCATGTGGAAGGTACGGCACTATTTGGTAGTGAAAGTAATCGACACAGTTGGCGCTTTAAGAACCGTTCGGACTGGGGAGCTGTTAGTCGCTGGTTCGAAACTGGGTATAAGTTTGACTTTTTGTAAATATTATAAAGTTAAAACATGGAGGATGATAATATATACGTCACGCAAAGAACACAAATGCAACGTAATTTGAACGTAAGCGAGTTTGAATTTGACATGGATATCTCATATCAAAGCTTACCCAACAATAATAATAACTCTGGAAATATGGATATCGTCGCAAAGAATGAAGAAATTAACAAACTTAAATTGGAACTACAGTCTGCCAACTCAGAAATTGATAATTTAAACTTGGAAAATATTTCACTAAAGGACAAAATTAGGAAGTATGAAAGCAAAATAAAGATTTTTAAATCAGTAGGATTACAGGATACTACTTCCTCAGATACAGCGGCAACACCATTAAGGTTTTATTCGCCTCAATATCAACGTCAACGTCGTCGACTTTAACTAATGGTAACGTAAGTAGGTACACGAATTGATGATATCGGTGTATCTAATATTATTAGTACTCAGTATGTAGGTGATTTGGTTATTGTGGTATAGAGGTATGAGGAACTGGGTGTAAAGTTCTCTCATACTCTATAGAAAAGGGAGGACCGACCAGACGGGTGTTGTGTCTGGCGGTCAACTGCCCGATGATTCATGTCGGCCCGTTGTATCTATGCTAGTTGCGTGGTAAACTCTGCTTGCGAGATGCAGGAGTTGGCGTGACGTCAGTATGACGCGTTGTTCGCATGTGCCGTTATAGATACCGCTACAGTGGTAAATGAACATTGCATCTCCTAAATATCTTGAGTAGAATCTGGATGAGACTGGCACAGAAGCTTGGGGAGTGGCACAAGAAATTAGAGGCCTATGTCCAGCATTGGGTGAAGTCAGACTGTGGATGATGAAATATCGGACAAAGTTGATTGAACGCTTGGCCATTAAATGGCCTTTTGTTGTTAATAACAGCCGGCCAGGAGCTGCTTTCAGTAATTCATTTTACAGCTAATCCGAACTTCATAATATTTTTTTTTTCTTTAAAAAAACACTGCCCCACAATAGGAATTTCTCCTAGATTGTGGGTACGTTTACAAACATTTAAACACACAAACAGCCAGACCCGGAACAACTACTTGTAGGTCATACAAATATTTGTTCCGTGCGGGAGTCGAACCCGCGACACGCAGCGCAGCAGTCAATCGCTTATAGCCACTGCGCCAACCGTGCCGTCATAATATATAATATATTCCACAACTATCACACAACGCCGTCTAGTCTCAAGCTAAGCAGAGCTTGTGTTATGAGTACTAGACAACTGATAAACATACTTATATATTTCTAAATACATACATATATAGATAAATTACACCCAGACACAGAACAAATGATCATGCTGCATAATGATGTGTTTACCTAGAAATTTAACATGTATTTCCGCTCTAAATAAATTCTTGCAATAAGTAATTAAGAGCAGTTGCATAATACCTTTTGACATATTGATAGCAATGATTACAACTAAGTGATAAAATTAAAGCAAAAGTCAAAAATAGTCATTGATATAAAACCAGCCAAAAGCTGCCTACCAGCCCACTGCTGGACCTATCCTCATCATCATTTCAGCCGAAAGACATGCACTATTAGACATAGGGCTCCTGCAACCGTCGACACATTAACCTGCAGGGTAATTGCGTAACATACTATCAGTAGCAATGGGTTTCATTTTGACAGTTCAACAACATTCATTGCGTTATTTACTTTGTTGAGCAGACACACTTTTCGTACATAACAAGCAATGGATTAGCAATATGCTTCAAAATGATTCAAATTGAGAGTAATAGTGTGTTACGCAATAAGGGTGCTGGCCTGTGCTTCTACTATCCAGTGGGTACCCGCGACACTGGACCTACACAAACAAAAATTTATGATATAATCTAATACAAATTTTATTGATTTATCTACTTACATGTACCATTACAGGATATAAATATTTTAATATAATATAATATTTTCTTTCCATCAGCTACGACATCAGAGGCCGTTCCATCAACCAGCCGAAGCTCTGGTCCTCCCCCACGGTCTTCGGAAACCGCGCCTTCTTCCGAGGAAGTGCCACTCCCGCAGTCCTGATGGTGGACAATGTGATAGCCAGTGATGCTGGCGTGTATAGATGCAGGGTAGACTTCAAGAATTCGCCTACTAGGAACCTCAAAGTTAATTTTACTGTTATAAGTAAGTATTGTGGTTGTTTCATTACAATTGGTTACTGATAGCAAACAAGATTGGAAAACGAAAGAAAAAAGTTGAGGAACAATATAATTCCAATTTCCTATCAAAATAAATGGGTGGCTATGCATGCAAATGTACTGGTTTCTGTTACCGGAACAGAATACGCTAATCATGTATTTAAAGTGCCAACGCTCTGCCAATGAATCATTTGTGTTCATTTAAGTTCATATTAAATCTACAAATATTTAAAGATACCTAATATATTGTTTTTGGGATGCATAAAGAAGGCTCCTCGTGTAGCGTAGTTTGTTCCGCCAGTTACTCAACTGAAACGAGCGCTCAGCGCATCCTGGACAGTCACACCCAACACCTTATTTGACTGGCCAATTCTTCCCTTGCGGTGGTAGGGCTAATGCCCGCCTGGTTTGCGACCGGGCTGCCACGGCGTCAAGCAGCCGTGTTGTGTTTCGTCGATGTGTGAAAATTCCAGTGCCTTAGGCATCTTCTGGGCACGCTCGTTCCATCGTAGAACTTATCCATCGCTTTCCGTCAGGTGTGATCGAGGTCAAGAACGGGATCACAAAACAAAAAAGAAAAAAAAAAATCGAAGATATAATTATTATTGACGAGTCAAACTTTAAGAGAGCACTTTCAGAGTTAATATAATTATGTTTTATATTTTAAAGAGTAAAGTAATTTAAGTCTGTGTTTTCCAACAGTCCCACCAAATCGTCCAACAATATTCGATGCAAAGAGAAGAGACAGGGCGAAACTAGTGGAGCCTTACAACGAAGGATCCAACGTCCTTCTCATCTGCGAGGTCGAAGGAGGTATGTTATCTATATTTTGTGAATTAATGTAACATAATATTACGTTGCCTGTATTCCCTGAAGCGAAAGTGCATACACCAACGAACTTGTCGCCAGAACAGTCAGTACATATCCTATGTGCTATATATCCTATATTTTATTTTATTGTAAACTTTGATGAAAAATTATTTGACTTTGACTTTGAATAATGAAAAACTTTTTAACAAAAAAAAAAAAACCGACTTCCAAAAAAAACACTACAAACTGAAAAATAACTTTAATTTCGGAAGTCGGTGTCTTAGGGATCAGTATTTTAGTTTTTGCCACCGACTTCCGAAATTAAAGTTATTTTTCAGTTTGTAGTGTTTTTTTTGGAAGTCGATTTTTTTTTGTTAAAAAGTTTTTATTTCTCGCTTTTTAGTGGGTCTATTTATAATTTATCCAAGTTACAATAGCCTAATGTCAACTTGCCCATCGCCTTTTTATAAAATATTCCTTTTCTCGATGCAGGGACGTTAATTGTTGAGGAGTTCTCCTTTTATTAGTTTTTAGATTAGATGCTGATAAGTGATAATCCTGGCTGCAGCATCAGGCCAGACTTATGTCAACATTGCATTGAACTTAAAATTAGTCCTGTTTAAAATGAGCCCAAACACGACTACGGTGCTGTCATTTCAAGGTTTTTATTTTTCTGATGCTCCTGGCTTCAGCATCAGGTCTTCGGTATTCCTCAGTAACAGTACGTTTATCCACACATCGAGCCCTTTTCAATGAGCCTAAACACGATGTATCTGCTGTTAGTTGTCGAGGAGTTAGGTACTCTGCAGACTATCCTGACTGCAGCATCAGGTCATGACTTGATGATCATGAGATCAAATGTGGCAAATGCCCTATCAAACATCATACTAAAACAGTCCTTGCCTGTTGGAGTAACTTCTTACTGTTAAGGAGTTGTACCTTCCATCATCAGCCCAGCTACCTGAGATGGTGACAACCATACACAAATACACAAGATACTTCATAAAATATGCGAAAAACATTAAGTCAGCCTATAAAATTTGAGGGTTGCCCTCGATTTCTCTAAGATCCCATCATCAGATCCTAACTTGGTGACAATGGGACCACCTCAGAACTATCTGCTTTCGAACAAAAAAAGAATTTTGAAAATCCGTCGACAATCGGCGGAGTATTCGATGAACAAACATACAAAAAAAAAACATACAAACACCCGAACATAGTACCACCTCCTTTTTGTGAAGTCGGTAAATAGGCGAGCTTATCAGTGGCGAAGGTTCCATACAACTCGATTCCTACCGGCTTCCCTTTGAAAAATGGCACAGTCAGTATTCTATAAGACAAATAATATAATCCTATTAGAGATCACTGACGCCACTTTCAAACTTCCTCTTATGTAGTAATTTCTTACTTTATCCATTCTCATCACTCCACACATCCATCTCAACATTCTCATTTCCGCTACATGCAATCTTTTTTCATCCGTCTTCTTCACGGCCCAGCATTCAGACCCATAAAGTACGACAGTCCTTATCACGGACTTAAAATTTTTCCCCTTTAACTTGAGGTCACAAGTTGTTCCTGTGACCTGTCGCTATTTCATCCATCCTAAATTGATCGCGTTACGTCTCGGTCTACTTTGTCATCTCCTTGGACAAGCGACCCGAGGTACCGAAAGTCGGAGCAGATTGTTAAGGGATAACCAACAAGGTAGTTCATATTCTCATGAAATAATCCAAAGTTTAATTTGAATCATGTGTTTAGATGTAAACGAATTAATATTTTGAAGTAAGATCAACTCTATAATTACCCACTTTGGTGTGTTAAAATTATTAGTAAAGTTTCATAAACACCTTTGAAACTTCTATTTGAGGCGGACTTTTAATAATAGAATGGAGTATTTATAGATTTCACGAATAATTAAATATCAACTGCTAAATCAACTGAATTTCTGCCTATAACTATATTTCTAGGAATATGAAATAGTTTTTACAGTCAAACTTAATTTCTACGCAAAACTATATTTCTAGGAATATGAAATAGTTTTTACAGTCGATATTTTTACAGTCGGTATATTCAACTACGGCACAGATTTCATGAATGAAATATTTTATTATTTGACAAAAGGCTTTGAAGATAAAGATAAACAAAATGATGTCAAGAGCGACTAAACAGACTTCAAAGACAAAATAAAACAAACGTACACAAACACATATATTTAGCAAATCCACTTAAAGGTAATTTATCTAAATCACACAGATTCACTGGAATAGCAAATGGCTTCAAGAGAGGCTGTTTAATCTAGGTCCAACATGGAAATGTCTAGCTAATACAGCTTAATGTCAGGTAGAATAAACCTTAGGCACTGAAGCGCGAAGGGAAATGAAACAAGATGTCTTAGACGTAGAGAGGAACTATGTGAAATGGGTAATGTTGGAATTAAGAGGAGACGGGGATTGCGAGGAATTTGATAAATAGGTATTTGAAGAAACTATTGCCGTCTCCTTACCTCAAGTCTGCCCCCGTAGTGTGTCATAGGGACAGCTGCAGCTCAGACCGAAATTATCACAAAAATTTTAACGAGATCGACGTTTCGTATTCCCCTTTTTTCTCCTCGAAAACTGAGTCGATTCAATCGTTTTTTACATTAACATTTTAAGAAAGAGTATTTTTAGGTTCCTAAATTTTTTTTTATGTTACTCTAGAGGCATTGATTAGGAAAAAAAGGGGAATCGCACGCCCTGTTCCCTCTTAACATTTTGTAAACAAATTTGTTGATTGTGCTCCAGAATGTAAATGTAGGTAAGAGATGACTGTTTAGTTGTGGTTTAGTTTCCAGTGTGTATATTAAAAATGTATACTGACTTGTATTTTTTTTTTATTTGGGTAGGAAATTATCAAATAATTTCTCCCGCTCTGGGCGGAGCGGGAAGGCGTGTCAGACTTTTACTGACTAAAACCCACCCGTGTTCCTTCAGTTGCCTCTGCCAGGGGCAACGGTATCTCTTTCGAACAACCCGCGACCCTGGCAGACATTGGCCCTAACGGACCCCGTCAGTGACACACGTCACTGACGGGGTCCGTTAGGGCCAATGTACGTACTTGCGTGCTTGTGTATGTACTTGCGGTATAAATTTTTTAAATAACGCCGATTTATGCTGAGATCGGGGCCTTTTTGACTTTGGTCTTTTTTTTGTATTTTTTTTTAATGTAACTTAGTTAGGTACTTAAAAATGTGCTTTTTTTAATATTTGTTTTTCCTGTGCGTGTCCCAAATTCTATTCTATTTTATATTTTTCTTTCTTTCAGTAGTTTTAGACCATAAAGATTTGAAGTAAAATGTAAAAAAACATACATTATGGGGAACTGGCTCCATTAACATGTTAAACTAACATTTCGACAAAGAATTAAAGATAGCAATAGTAACCAAAAATAATAATAATCTTTACTGATGAAAAATTAAGTGTTAGTTATAAAATAATAAAAAACCTATCTCGCACCATTTAATATTCATAAACAATAACCGCCCTAAACCCTAATGACCCAAATAATTGACAAAACAAAACGAATCAATAACAAATCTTCAAAGCTATCCCACCAATTAAGGGTCATAATTGTAGCCTTCGTGTGTTAAACAATAAAACATTCCGGTCCCATACAATTTGGGCCCGAAGTAACAATGGCACTATAAATGATAAACACACAGGATACGTGGGCGTTGATGATGGGAAATGGTTATGATGTTCTAGTCGATAACGGTGAATCTATTTTAAAAGCCGCAATAACCCATACCTATAGAAAATCAATTTTGTGGGAATGCATTAATTTCCAGAGAACACAGAAATATTCATTGTGATTTTAAAGTGTAGGTACATACTTTGGAATTTCTGAAAACAGAAGCTGGTTCTATGACTTTGAGTAGAGAGTATTTAGAAACTCTCATCATAATTGGACATACAATTAAATCAGTTTTAGTGAAATATTGAAGTTAGTTTAAAAAGCTACGAATGAAAGACAAGGGCCCTTTTTAAACCAAAATTAATCACGCATTCAATGAAATCTAAAACATTTTCCAAGACAAATCACCATCTTGATTTTGAAACGACTTTAACATATTTTACTTCGTGATGAAAGCCGAATTGTGTCAAAAAGAAAAATGAAGCCATTAAACCCCGTTATGATTTGAGCGACAATTTGTCCATAAGAATAATGATGGCGACCACAAACTTTAGATAATTATCGACAAATGCGTCTATTTCGACAAGGGGATCGATTTTCTGACTGTGATTTTGTTGTTATCAAACTAATATTTGGTGTTTGAAAACCTGCGTTATGTAATCATTGCCTTTAAAGACAATAAACCTTAATGACATGCGATGAAGGATAGATTATTGCCACTCTTGGTTGATTGATTACAGAACAATGTAATATTTTTATCCAGTCTTTTATCTAGGCTGTTTTCGGCTATTTTTACCGACTTCGAAAAATGGAGGTTATCAATTCGACACGTATGTATGTAATATTATTGGAACCGCATTATATTCACATATGACAATCGATTAGGGCTTCCAAACCAATATACATATATGGATGTATGTTTGTCCACGCATTTCTCCGCAACTATTAATCGGATCATGACCATTTTTTTTATTGGCTTACATTTACTTCAACTCAGAAAACAGTGTAAGTTTCATCAAAATCGATTCAGTAACTTTCAAGATATGGAGACTACACGTATTACGTGAAAGTGTGACGGCCTGGCTTATTGATACAAGCTACGGGGGTGTAGCGTCAAAGGGAAAACATCTCAAAACCTTGGTCAAATTCTAGTGCAATATTTATTTACCACAAAACTATTACCTACTTATTACAAACAAATATTCCAGTTTTTACTTAAACTGAAAATTACTAAATAAAAAAGTAATTTAAAAAAATTAAATATACTTCAAAAAAAAAAAATTAACTCATTTATGAATTAATTTTAATTTCAGAAGTCGTTGTCTTGGGATCTGTATTTTCGTTTTAGTTTTTTGCCACCGACTTCCGAAATTAAAGTTATTTCATAATTTTGAGTTAATTTCTTTTTGAAGTCGTTTTAATTTTTTTTAGACTACTGCGTTGGTGTAGTGGTCGCAAAGGGTACTGTTGAGCATGCTGGGTTCAATTCATCGGTCGGGAAAAGTGTTATTGGGTGTTACCATCTGGAATTTCGCAGGAGCATGGATTTGTGCCTGGTTGCAATAGGCTCGCCCCCTATCACCTGGCGAAATATAGGTGTATCTGCCTTACCCTTCGGGAAAACAGACATGTGTGTTATGTTATTCTAATTAATTTTTATCCCACAGGTAGACCACGGCCGCGTGTGACGTGGTACTTGGAGAACGTGGTGATAGATGACTCGTTCGAGCAGCGTCCTGACGGCGTGACGGTGAACACGCTGACGTTCCCCAACGTTGGCCGACAGCACCTGAACGCGAGGCTCGTCTGTCAGGCCTCTAACACCAACCTCGCACAGCCAGAGACCAAAGTTCTTATTTTAGATATAAATTGTAAGTACAAAATACAATTTTTGATTCATTCATTTGTAGATGCCATTCTAATTGAGGGTAAAGGTTGTGGTATCAGCTATAGGGTGCGAAATTGACCTCTAAACTATGTCTACATAGTAAATAATGTGGACATTATAGGTACACATCATCTTCCGTAACTTTAATGTAAAGGTTCTTTGTACAAAGCATTTTAGAATTAAATGTTCACAAGACACACACACGCTACCCACACACTACTATACACAACTATATACCTGTTCTGTTCTTTAAGACTCACTACCTGTAAACTAAGCGACCTCTGCATTGCCACACACAAAATTTAGACATTCAAAAGGTTGAACCAATCAGAAGAAGTTTTTTTTTTTTTGCGTTGCAGTGAAAAACTATTGCTGCTCCCTCGTAAAAATATATCAATGAAAGTTATTTTGCTAAAAAAATGGCTTGTCGTTTTCCTTCCAATTTGCTATCAATAAATGACACTTGCGTATTCAGCATTTTATTTATGTCCTTGTTGTCAGTGTATTTTATAAAGAATACCAAAATAACATTTTTTGTCAGTGAATATAAAAAAGAATTTCGAATACCGAAATGCTATTTTAGTAGGATAAAATTTTTGGATGATGCTTGTAAAATGTCGACTAATATACTCGTTTTTTGTTACAGTAAAACCAATAACAGTGAACATATTGACGAAAGAGAAGCAGGTATCAGCAGACAAAAGGTACGAAGTTGAGTGTAAGACGACAGGTTCAAGACCAGAGGCATACGTCACGTGGTGGAAGAACAATAGACAGCTGAAGAGGATGGCAAAAAATGTGAGTTAATTGTACCTACTTGTCTAGATGGTATAATTTTAAATGCAATTTTGTCTCTTACGACCTTGTTGAAGATGGATGGATTGTGTGAGGAATGATATGAAAGAGAAGGGAGTGAATGATAGCGTGATGGTTGACAGGGGAGAATGGAAGAAGAAAACGTGTTGCGCCGACCCCAAGTAACATGGGATATGGGCAGGAAGATGATGACGACCTTGTTGAAGAACGGTACATAAGGTTCATAAAAAGTGGTCCAACATATAAAAAATACCACAAAAACAAATGAATCACTAAATTCGAAACACAAATACCTGCCTTAATTTGAAATAAATTTGAATTTGGAATTCCAAACCAAACGCCCAGATATTTAAGATAAAAGTAGCCTGTTTGACAAAATGGCAATTTTATATGTAAAGACCTTAGTTCTTCTAGAAAACATTTTCTCAAAAAAGAAATCAGAAATCGGTACAGTAAACAATTCTGAAAAAACTAATATCAGAATGTGCATTAATTCGTTATACATATACGTATTTTTTGTGTACGCTCTATACACTGTCAATCATAAAAGAATTATTGAGCTAAAACTGAAACTATCCACAAACAAAATCGCGTCAACATCAAAAACCTCATCTCCCTTGTTTATAACCTACCCAATCTCAACACCAAACACCAGAATCACTTCCAGAGCATACAATATCAAATGCAATTTAACGTAAAGCGCATCTTTTCACAGTTTTCCGAGAACAACGAGACGTTGAGCGTACTCAGCTTAGTGCCCGGCGTGGAGGACGACGGTAAATATTTGACGTGCCGCGCTGAGAACAAACATATACAGGACTCCGCTATCGAGGACAAATGGAGGCTCAATGTTCACTGTGAGTATTGATGACAGTTGAAGGGTTTTGATTGAAGAGATGAATGGGTTTGAAAGCATTTTAGTGCAAATTTTCGAATTTGAGATTAATGGTATCTCTTTACTGTTGGGGCTATTAACATACCACGTTTACGTTAACTTAATATCTATATAAAACTAAACATAACAAAAAAATATTTTTAATTTTTTTTGTTTGTTTTTCTGACTGGCTGTCTGTTCCGGTTAATCTCCGAAACGGCTTGACCGATTTTACCCAGGTAAAAAAGATTAACTCGGGCGATGCTACGGGCGGTAGCCAGTAGGATGTAGAACGCAGGTAGCTTTTGTTATTTACAACCAATTAGAATTTTATTGACAAAAATACTGAAATCTGAATCAGAGGGAAAGCAGCCAAAGGCACTCAAGAGCTAGGGGATCCATTTAAACCAGGATAACATGTAAATGTTTAAAAATATTCGTCATGATTCTAGTCGAATTTAGGCGAAATTTTGATCATGACGAATTCCTACGAGTACATACTGATTCCGTTGAAAACACACATTTTCCTAACGAGGACAAATGGAACCTCGCTGTTCAGTGTAAGCATTAATCAGAATTGAAAGGATTTTGATTATAGCAACGATGATGGATTCTGAAATTCCACATCAGTATTTCTTCCGTATTTTACTTTATAAGAATATCTTGTTGTCATGGGCATTATAATCTTGGCACCTTACAAAATTAATCTTTTTATATTTTGATGTACCGACAGGCAGTGTTCATCGAATGACGCATAATACTTTGTTATATCAAGAACAAGTCAGATTAAAACTAGACCAAAATGGAACACCGTCTACAAAACTTTAACGTTCTAAACTATGATGTGAAACAACTTATACAACATGAATTTTCTCGTTTATTTTCTAGTAACAAACTTAACAAATATGTTCGAGCTTGTCTGAAGCAACTTTGAGTTTAATGAAAAAACTAATTCTAAACTAAATATCTAAGAATGTGGTCTTCGAACACGTGTCCCGACCACTGTATTATAAAGTTGGCAATTCCACTCAAGTCAGCTAACTAATTCTGATATCAACTTGTGATTGGATAACTTCCAAGTTCTCGAACTTTCTTTGTTAAAACACTGATTTTCTTTCAGTTCGATTATCTACTTTATTATGTAGTTGGGTTTATTACTGTTCAAGTATCTAGTTGAAACATGTTTGAAAATTGAAGCTATTTGTTTGATCGAGTTCATGTTGTTGTAATAAAATTGCAATTTTTGTTTCATTATCTTGGGTAAACTCGTCTACACTTTAGTTTTGGTCTCTTGAGATGAAGACAAAATGGAAAAGCGAAGGTATAATGTTTTAGGTTGCTGTTTTCTATTTTGTGTCTCGTAGATCTATTTCGCGCATGTCTCCAATGTAATTCATATTACACACAAAGACAGCATTAAGGCTCCTACAAACAGGCGCGACACGCGATATAATCGCGCGCGACACAAAGGCACCGCTCCGCTCGTTGGGCGACTTGCGGTGCCTTTGTGTCGCGCGCGATTTTATCGCGTAACATTAGAAAAATAAAAATAGTATTTTGTTAAAATTTAGCTCTTTTCTTTAGTTTCCCGTATTTCATTACTTCCCAGGATTTGATTCTTATTGTGGACACTATCGATTGGTGTAATAATACAGTGTGTTTTTTTTAATCAAAATTAACGGGTTCGATTCCTGGCTAGAAATAATGATTGTTCAAAAATCTAATGATGCAGTTTTCGTTTTCATCAAAATCGAGCCCGCGACTCCTTTGAGTAGGTACTTTTCGCTATTCCTCATAATTTCGAATTTGGCCATCCACGCTCACTTGAAAAATTCAGCCTGTATATACCAAGAGGTATGTATTTAATCTACTAATTTTGACATGCTCATTCTGAGTTGAAGGGCGAAATGGTGGTATATCTTGTGGGGTATCACTGAATAGTTCTTAGTAAAATGTTGTTTTATTGTTTAAATTTCTTTTTTTTATTTATTTTTTTAGATTTGGTAAGTAAAATCTGTAAAAATATATTGTAACATAACTATGCATTATTACATAAGTATATGTGGTTTTATTATTATAAGCCTTCTTACTTATCGTCTTGTTCACAGATGTCCCCATAGTTGACCTGAAGATGGGCTCAAATCTCAACCCTGATGAGATTAAGGAGGGTGACGATGTGTACTTCGAGTGTACTGTCAAGGCTAATCCCAAGACACACCGCCTTGTCTGGTTTCATGATGTGAGTAATTGGAATCATTGTAATTCACTTAGAATAAGCCACGGTCGTCACCGTAGCTTCACAGTACCGTCGCCGCGTCGCACTGTTGATAATGTTGGTAATGGTGTTATGTTATATCCTGGGGTTTGTGACTAACCCCCTTAATAGTAAAGGTATTATATCAAATGAATAGTTACACACCGATTTCTCTCTTTCAGTCGTCAGTAATTTGACTTTCGAAAGAAGAGGACAAAGCGTTGTGTAACTATACAGACGCTATATAACGTTTATTAGTAAGGGGGTATATCAATAATTTATTTGATATAATGTATGCTGGTGTGAGAGGCAAATAGGTACAGAGCTTTGTCTCTGGAATGGTAAAGTACCTGTGCGATGCCTTTAGCTTTGCAGATGTCCACAAGTAGCAGTGACCTTTTGCCATCACCCGAACCGCTTATTTCTTCGCCACCTGATTAGGTGGCGAAGAAATAAGCGACCAACGGGGCACTTTTATGTGATTACATAAAAGTGCCCCGTTGGTCCCGTGGTCGCAAACGCGACTGCTGAGCGTAGGGTCCTGGCTTCGATTGTCAGGTCGGGCAAAGTGTTATTGGGTTTTCCATTAGGAATTTCTGAGTAACAGCCCGGAGTTTGGAAGTTGGCGGTGTGTTACCCCGTGCCTCGGAAAGCACGTTAAGCCGTTTGTCCTGCACCTGATATATCTTTGGTCGTGTCGAATTGCCGTTCTATCAGAATATAAGAGTGAGGGAAAAGAGAGCGCACATACATATGTCTGCGCACACATTCTTGTGCACTATAATATCTCCTGCGCGGATGGCTGGTCTCCGTTGAGATTGGCTACCGTGGCCGAAATACGGTGTACAGTCACGAGCAAAAGTATGTATACACTTGGCTTTATTCAAAGGCGATCTTCTCCTTTATTTTTGAATGAAACTTTATATTAGTAGGAACATAGTATTTTTGAACCCATAGGTATATGTAAAGTGTCGTATTTCAACGTTGCATTCGTTATTTCGTGAAAAAATCGCAATTTATAGTTGCTAAGTGTTGACATATTGGTGCTCGTGACTGTACTACTATAGGTACTTATTCACCAACCAATAACATATAACAGAACAATAATATTATTATTTCTCAATCAAAAATAAGAACCATAATCGTGCCTAATCTCATTGCCAATCATAGCAGATTTTATGATCCGATGGCAAATTAGCGTCAGAAAATAAGTAAGATAACGAAAGACAAACTATTCTGAGACTAAAATAAATCCAGTTAGTAGTCTTATTTCGACCCTAATTAGTATCAATGTAGCCGCTGATCGAGATATTTTGGGACCAATAATTCAGATATATGTCAGAATTACGAATAAATATCAATATCGACGTCCTCGTAACTTAGGGTCCAGTTGAAAACCAGCGTCAGGCATTGATTGGTTGTCAGACATTTATGCTGAACTGGGCCTAGCGCACAATACTGTTTTAAGTTTTTTTTTTTGTTGTTTTTATGGGAATATTGTGTGCCTTAACCTGGGACTAATAAACTTATTTTCTTTCTTTTGTTGAGCAGTGGTGGCCCAGTGGTAACGGCCCCGACTTACGAGTTGTAGGTCGTAAGTTCGAACCCAGGCAGGCGCTTTACTTTGTGTAATTTATTTCATCACCACCGCTCTCATAACGGTGAAGGAGGAAACTGGCATGTCTTAGAACCAAAAATTCGATGAAATGTGACATCTACCAACCCGCACTGGGCCCGCGTGGTGTATTACAGCCCACTCTCTCCCACCGAGACAAGGCCTGTGTCCTAACAGTAGGAACGTTATAGGCTGATTATGTAATTTTCAAACTCGAGTGGTGATAATTGAGTAAAGAAATTACTATTAGTAGTTTTATTCTTTCGATTAGGCACATTGCTACAAAGTGGTGTCGCACTTTATAGGTACTCTCTTCAGCAATTCATTAGAGAAGCAAGTACCTCGGCATGTAGGTACGATAAAATATTCATGCAGTATAAAATTACTTGCCTTCCAACTCCCAGTAAACTACAGTTCCTTTATGTATAAAGGTTCCAGGAAATGCAACGTACTACGGTATTCACTGTTAAAAGACATTTAATTTATAATAGTAGTGCATTGAGAACCACAAGTGTACTTAGTTATTTGTAATTCTGTATGCTTTGCTCTGGACGTTGCAAAGGAGTTCGCTTTAGTATTCCTATAATGTTTGATGTGTATTTTAATGATATTGCTCTAGTAATATATCGCTCATTTGGAGAAACATCGACGTAAATGTATTTTTTCCCAAAACTGAGTTAAGTATGACAAAGCACTTGGAAAAGTATAATACGTTACGAAAAAGAAAAACGTAAAAAAAAGTGAAATAGCTGTTACTTCGATGTTTCTCCAAATTAGCGATATGGTCTGAAATGGTCTTTTACTGATAGAAATGACATAGCAACAAAAACAAGACCCATTCCCAAAATTATCTTACTGAGGTGCACTAATCAATACTACTTTTATATCTTCACTCAGAACTCCGAAATCTACCACAACGAGGGTGCAGGCGTCATCCTGAGCGCCCAGAGCCTGGTGCTGCAGAGTGTGACGAGGGCTGCAGCTGGTGACTACACCTGTATGGCAGCCAACAGCGAGGGAAAGGGGACCAGCAACCCTGTGACCTTGCTGGTTAGATGTAAGTACCTTGATATACGTTCAATGAATAAGAATTGATTGTTGCTGTAAATCAGCGCTGTGGCTCAGTCTCGCATAGCATCACAGCATTATGCTAAGCGATGGTCGTTTTGCGTGAATGTGTTGTATATTTTCCTCCAACTTTTTTGTGTATGAATTTTTTCTTCATGCGTCTTATTAAGAGCAAATAAAAGTAATTCCTTTTTTTCTACTTATTGTGTTAAAGGCAATTCTACTCATACCGATCTTTGGCCTGTTGTAGTGAGTCGAACTTTTACTCTGCAGAATGCAAAATTAAAATATTATCTTTCTGCTGACATTTTACATACAATGCCTGGATATCTTTGAAAGGGAATTCAAGGTATACGTTTTCCTTCAAGATAGACACTGATTAAGTTTCATGCATTGTCCGCCGTAAATAGAAACCATGCAGAAACTAGCAAACACTAAATATTGTATAATGTGCACTTATGTATCTCCCCGATTTCTGCAGCCAACACTTTGACTCCTATCTCGGCGACTAGCATTTAGTGTAGGAAGCGAGTGTCTCCAGGGATTCGATGTTCACGTAGGGTTGCTTAATCGTAGTGAATATTAATAATGTTCCAGATTGGTCGCATCTTTACCTACTTACCTTCCCTAACACACCTAACTTAAATGATGCTCTGGGACTGTGCTATGAATTAGTGTCAAAGGATTGTGCTATTCGTCCTGTTTAGCGCCATCTGTTTCCCACATTTTAGTAAGATTAAAAAAATCTTGTTATAAAAGGAGATGGTAGGACTCCTTGTCAGGGCTAATTTTTCAGTTGTCATATTATCTGGATAATAAATTTATGAATTTCATTCCTCATATAAAAGCTATCTGACGATTGAAAATCCGGCCCTCGGGGATATAGCGCAACCATTACTTGGGTCATCATATTTTAGGAATCTGGACATAAGTCCAGAAATTTTAAGCTTCCGGTACAACCAAGTTATTCTTATCAAAAATATTCCCGCAAGACAAATAAGGCTATTGTAGAAACAAAACACAACATAAAATGGCGTTGTGTACGACAAAAGTGAAAGACACCTCAATAGTATAATAAAATCTGGTCACTGCTACATGACCCTTTAAATAGTAAAACGAAAAGGGTCAAGTGACAAAATGGGAACTTGACTCCATGGCAGTGTATACCATGTTAAAGGAAGATAGGGACATCGTAAGGAAAACTTTTACCATGGATGCTTAGATACACCAGCGCTTCGACGGTTGAAAAATATACAATATGGAAACGGAAAAATGAACAAATTCGGTCGCGAAAAAATCTGCTGTTCTCTAAATTTTGACGAGTTATGCGAACATAAATGTAGGGGACAGTTGATTTTTTTTTCGCGACCAATTTCGTTCATTTTTTGTGTATCGTCAGAAAAGGTGATAACTATTATGTGGTATAATTTATTGCATATATTATGTGGTTTCCATTGTATAATATATGTCTGTTGTTCCATATCCACCGTGCTTTATCGTAGGAACGTTGCTATACTACAAAGATCTTTTTATTTTTTGGTTTGGAATTTAGGACCATTCCAAAATCTCATCTTATATTCCACTTTGTGTATATATCAACCCTAATTCCGCAGTACACTCAACATTCGTTTGAGGTTAACAAAATTTTAGAGTCGGTTATATCGCTTTGGGACCTAGATTTGGTGCTACGTTTTGAATAATGCTTTTAGGAAAGATGTTCCGCGGACGTTTGGTGGAATAATGGCCCGAGAATTGGTAACGAAGTAATAAGTGCTTTGTTAGCCTGTTCAAACAATGTAAATGGAAGTTTAGAGTACAATGTGACTAGAACAATCAACGTTTGAATAGTTGGTTGGGTTTTGAACGGTTTCTGTACAATCACATTTTGTGGAAGCACGCTCAGTTTAGTTTCAGTATTTGAAATGTTTTTGAACCCCATGGAAGGTAGTTTGGGCAATTTTTCATCCATTCCATGTTAATTATGTACAGATTATGCCGGCACATCAGGCTACTACAATCTGTCAAATTTCTTTAATAGATTTTCAACTTTATCGCTCTAGCGGTTTATGTAGCGGTTTATTGGGAAAATTTGACAGTTTCGGGTAGCTTGATGTGCTGGCTGGTGTCTGTAAAACTAAAGCTAGTTAAGAATACAAAATTTCCAAAACACTTTTTAAGCAAGAATATGTCACCACAGCAGTTATAGCCAAGCAAAGAAACACCCAATTTTCAACTGCGAATACAGCGCAAAAATCCAAACATTTGTTTCTGAAAACCGTCAGTTGCAGACTCGAAATAAAATCTCAACTAACACAACAGCTACTATTTTCCACACCAAAACCCAACAATTAAGAGAGAACAACAGAACTAAAAGACCCGCAAAATATTATCACTTAAACAGTTGAAAATTATATTACAATTTGTTGAGAGACAAAGGGAGGTTAAAGCTCCCCGAGGACCGTAAACCTTCCCTGTTTCCCTTAACCACGGAAGTGATATAAAATCCTGAGAAAATGCAATTTACTTGCAAAATGGATGAGGGCTTGCACGGTGGACCCTAAAACTGTCCTTTTATAAACAGGAGCGCGTTTAATGGCAGATGTGTAGAAGTTTTCTGCGGAAAATTACACGAAAAGAATGTTATTAAAATGTTTTACTTTAGAGGAAGCTGAGGGTTGGGATTCTGTTAGTTTTATGTTTATAATTTTAATTTGGTGGAAAACTGAAAATTAACATTTATTTTGACGACATAACTACAGCACAAGAACGAAACTACCAATATATTTATAAGTTTATAGTAAAGTGGTATTTTATTGTATGTATAAATAACTAATTATTTACACTAGATACTAAATTAAATTACTAACTAACTTACTATACAAATATATACAAAAACAAAGGACATTTAGGTGTAAAAGTATTCGTCCGCATCGCTGTCATCCGGAAAAGTGCCCAGAAGACTGGCAGCATTGCCACGTTGAATGGCCAAAGACCTCACACATTGTCTACAGTAACCAACACTAATGCAGCTAATGGTTGCTGTTCTAATTTAATTTATTAGACGCCTAATTAATTGAGGGGCCCGTGGCTAAATAAAAACAGCCGCACACGTCGATCGATCAGGTTAAGCTACGCTTGCCGCGGTTGGTCTGTGGATGGGTGACCTTCTTTACATAACAAGACCCCTCCGTGCCTCGGAAAGCACGTGAAGCCGTTGGTCCCGGCTGTCATTCGTGGATCTTTAACAGTCGTTACGGGTAGTCAGAAGCCCGAAAATCTGACAACCAGTCTTACCAAGGGGTATCGTATTACCCAGAAACTGGGTTGTGGAGGTCAGATAGGCAGTCGTTCCATGTAAAATACTTGTATTCAGCTGCATCTGGTTAGAATGGAAGCCGACCCCGACATAGTTGGGAAAAGGCTAGGCAGATGATGAGACTGCTAATTAATTAATCAGTGAAAAATCTAGAATTAAGTGCACAAACGAAACACTGACAAAGCAGTTTAATTACCAGTACCATATAGAGCTCAAATTCGGAAACCAGGACCAAAAACCACGACATTTTAGTCCAACAAGCCTCACCTAAAACTGAACACTACCAAGTTTAGTAAGACTAGTTCCATTACGTCACAGGTTGGATTTTATCATTAAAAGTGCTGGCCAAGTGTTCAGAGCTGCAGTTTTATAACGATCGCCAAGTTTTGCCGGTCTCGTTAGACGACGACGCGACGTAATATTGTACGTCATACTTTGTCCGAAGTTTTGTTATTGTTTATGGGAACTTAGGGGTAGAGTAATTTTTGAGGTGGAATGTTTTTTGTGATTATGTCACGAAATGTTAGTTGGTCCTACTTTGCTTTGGAACGAAAATATCAAAGTCACATTCATGTATGTTTGTACTTACTTGTAGTTGTAGTACATACAAAGACATGAATTTGACTCCTTGGACATTTTCTCCCGCAACACCTTATGGTAGATATTATGGTGATACCGTTACTAATATTATAAATTCGAAAGTAACTCTGTCTGTCTGTCTGTTAAACCACTGAACGGATTTCAATAAAATTTGGCAGTGAGATAGATTGCATCGCGGGGAAGGACATAGGGTTGTTTTTATCCCGATATTCCCACGGGATCGACACTTATGCGGGTGAAACCGCGAGACGCTGCTAGTAGATAATATATTTTTAAAGGTTTTATAAGCAGCTATCAGTTTTTTTTTTCAAATCATTCATTCAAATTTAACTTCATTTCTGTATTTATAATAATATTTGTCAATTTGTTACAAGTGAAGTAAAGGCGCACTTAGTTGACTTTTAAATCAATTCCAATAAAACATTTTTCTGTTTTCCTTATAGATGCTCCAGTCTGTGCCGAGAGAAGAGACGGAGAACTTTTTGGGGCACTAAAACAAGAGACAGTCTCTCTACACTGTTCCGTAGACGCCAACCCAGCACTAGTTTCCTTCCACTGGACCTTCAACAATTCTGGAGAACAAACGGAATTGCCGCCGAAGTAAGTTTTGATCATCATCATTCATCATAATTTCAGCCGAAAGACGTCCACTGCTGGACATAGGCCTCCCCCAAGCACCTCCACTTCAACTGGTTCTGCGCTTCTCGCATCCAACGGGTTCCTGCGGCCTTCACAAGGTCGTCGGACCACCTTGTGGGAGACCTTCCAACGCTACATCTTCCAGTACGCGGTCGCTACTCCAGAACCTTTCGGCCCTGCCCACTGCCACTTAAGTTTGGCAATTCTTCGGGCTATGTCGGTTACCTTGGTTCTCCTGCGGATCTCCTCATTCCTGATTCGATCACGCAGGGAAACTCCAAGGTATTGCTCTTTGTGTGACTTTTAGCCTTCTTATCCGCTTGCGTGTCCCGCGTCCCAAGGTTACGTCATCACAAATGTACCTACACACACGAGGCAGAATCTCGGACGCTCTCACGCGAGCGGTTACAAGGCTCATTGTGAGCAACCACGTTTCAGTGCCATAAGTCATCACTGGCAACACGCACTGGTCAAAGACTTTCGTCTTGAGACACTGCGGTGTGTGGGAAGTTTTTGTCATCTCTATTTTATCTTAAAGGCTCGCGGTACACTATCTCACCTGATAGTAAACGTTAATGATGATGCAATCTAGTCGATTTTGGTCAAAGCAGTCGCTTTGAAAAGTTATTGAATGCGGTCGCATTCAATAACTTTTCAGGGTGGTTGAGAGCTTAGTACTCATGCAAACGAGCGATGCGTGTCGTTCGTGTGTATGCCTCTGCCGTAGACGCGTGTGGCTCGTGTGTATGCACACTTAGATGTGACCACAAGATCAAAGAGAGGTTTTTTTTTGAGTATTAAAAAAAAAAACATAGCTTCCAAAAACTATGTAGATGGCGATGGCGTTGAACTAACTACGTTACTAGGTGCCAAAGCCAAAAAGCTTGGAAAAACAAACATTGCGTCACGTCACATGCGCTCGTTGACTGACACTTTCGTTTGTTTAGGCTTCCGAATCTAACCTAGTTTTCGCGCGCTTTGTTAAAATTCAGTTTGTTTGTTATTTTCAAAATGTCATTGTGATGTAATGTGACAATGACATGACATTAATTACTTTTTTATGTACGTTTCGTTTTACGATTCGTTTTACATCCAAGTGAAATATTCAAAAAATTATGTGACGTTCCGTTCCTTGCAGTAACTTACCAAGTTCACCGCCATCTATCCAGCGACTAGGGAAGAGATAAAAAAAAAAAGAAAAGAAAATCCCTCAATAAAGTTGTTGATGGTCCAGCTATCAGATCATCATGTCTTATATCTAATGACCAGAGGGACAGTTCTAGTAATTTTAAGAACGTTAACAGTCTGATCTCAGTCTCAATCTGTCAAAAATACCTCTAATTTCCCTACATTTTTACAACTTTTTGACATTTGTTTGTCGCCGAGATGAGACTGCGACAAGATTATGAACGTTTTAAATTACGAGAATTGGCCTTCTGACCTCTTTCTTTCTTCCTGAATAAAATCAAGACTCGGTGCTTTCATAGATACTAGAAAGGCTCTGGTTTCCTCCAACTTTAGGATGTAAAGAGCTTAAGTTAAAGTTACGTCTGGCTTACCTTAGGCAGCCAATCTCGTTACAGACATTTGCAAACAGTTTACACCATTACAACATAATTTCAAACTAAACTAGAACAGTAAACGGTATCTATCAATACATTATTATAGGTACAACTTTGTTTAATACTAAACTTCAAACTGCCATTGTTCCCCATCTTCGCCCTTTCATCTCCCATATTTAATATCTCATTGAAAGTACACAAAGTTGCTCTAGATATTGCTTCGAAAGCCGTAAACAATGAGCAGTATCTAGTTGGATATTGTACTGTAGCCACTAATTTTAGACTTTAATAAAATGTGTTTCTACCGACTTAAAAAAAGGAGGTTATCAATTCGATACGTATGTATGTAATATTATTTGAATTGCATCATATTCACATATGACAATCTACTAAGGCTTCAAAACAAATATACAAAATTTCATAGACGTATGTATGTACTCGTATGTATGTATGTTTGTCCACGCATTTCTCAGCAACTATTAATCGGATCGTGACCATTTTTTTGTACTAGCTTACATTTACTTCAACTTAGGGAACAGTGCAAGTTTTATCAAAATCGGTTCAGTAATTTTCAAGATATGGACTAATACGTGTAAGTGTGACGGCCTGGCGTATTGATACGAGCTACGGGTGTAGTGTCAAAGGGAAAACATCTCAAAACCTTGGTCAAATTCTAGTGCAAAAACTAAAAATTACGAAATAAAAAGTAATTTAAAAAAATTAAACCGACTTCAAAAAGAAATCAACTCAAAATTATGAAATAACTTTAATTTCGGAAGTCGGTGGCAAAAAACTAAAATACAGATCCCAAGACACCGACTACAGTCCAGACATAATCTTGGTCAGGTTATATGAAGACCATGTAGATCGATGTCTGAGGTGGTCTTTTGAGGAAAGAACCACACAGATTGAGAGGACCTGTCCAGTCAGTGCAAGCATTTGTCAAAAATCGCGCAACTCAACTCAAGACTTAAGGAGCTCAACGATTCGACGAACAATACCAAAGAAAGGACATTTGGGTAGGCCGCATAAACTACTCAAACTGCCAGACCATGATTAAAACGGAAAAAATGACCCACATAGTCCTCACATTCACAATAATTAAAATAATATAATACTTTATACAGTAAATGTACATGTCATTATTTAAGTAAAAAGATACTTAAAAAAAAAAAAAAGGTTTTTATTCGAAGCTGGATTAAGATCGATGCATTGGTGCGTTTGGCAGTCCACGGTGTTCTCAACATTCGTCTCCAGCACCACATCTCAAATGCATCAATCCTTTGTCTTTCTCGGGCCAAAATCGTCCACGTTTCTACTCCATACAGGAAGATAGATAATACTATGGCTCGTATCAATCTGATCTTGGTTTTGTTACCAATTCCTCTCTTCTTCCAAATGTTGCTTATAACAGGTCATAGCATCTTTGGCCATCCCGATACGCCTTTTATCTTCTTCTTCTTCTTCGTGTCGCTGGCACGACTGTATTTTAAATCTTGTTTTCCCAAAACTTTGCCACTTCCACGCCTTTTATAATATTGTGGAACATATAAAATCAGATAAAAAATGTAACAAAATAAATGAAAGTCGCATTTCGTCTCCGTCTGTGTGACCGCGTTGTTCTTCTAAACTACGCAACCGATTGTGATTTGGTTTTCACCATCATTAAGAGAATGTATTTTGGAAGGTTTATACGAAAGTATAATACATGAATATTTAACGAACAATAATGAAATAATATGTTCGTTAAATATTAATACAGAAATCTCAATGTTTTGTTAAGTCGTTAAAACCGTGCGAAGCAGGCCGCTTATTACATACAAAACTAGGCTAAAGAAAAAAAATCGGTTCGTAATTTTTCGAACTGTGTCATTTTTCGACCAAAAAAATATGAACGATTGACGATTTTAACCTCGGCAACTGTTACATACAAAACTAAGAATAAAAGTGCATAAAAACACTCACACACTTCAGCAATTTAATGGATATTTTAGATTATCATTTGTCCATACATACTAGGAGTCATTTTGTCAACTTCAGTCGATTAGATTTTCGTAAATAGGAGTTCTGTACTTTGCTGACTAATGTACATAAGGTTTAGAATCTAGAGATTGCAGAATACAATCGTAAATTTTAAGATCTCGCTTCAAATGGTTTGAGTTCTCTATTATTCTATTAGGCATATTCGGATATTTTTAATTCTGAATTTTTTTACACCTACATTTTATTTTGAAGCCAGGGAGGTGCAAGTGTACCTTCTTGCACCCCGCTCCAGACGACCATGAAATTATCTATTGGTCCTTACAGAAATACCACTTCCTCTGTTCTAAAACCATTTCTTCTCGGTTTAGGTTATACAGCAGTCACGGCCACACCTCAACCCTCAACTACACTCCGACCACTGACATGGAGTACGGAACCTTAGCCTGCTATGGAGAGAATGCTGTGGGGCAGCAGAAAGTACCCTGCCTGTTCCAGTTAGTTGCTGCTGGTAAGTTTGTTTATCTTCAAATTGTAAGTTCTAGCCTTTAGTTTTGTTATTATTATTATGTGTGATCACTTATTTCTGAGATTGCTGGTAAACCTATAATTGGCGACTGTGCATGACTAAGACTATTGTGATCAATAGTACTTAAATGATAAATGATTTATTTTCTGTAAGTAGGTTTGTACAAACACTTTTACACGTCAATTATAAATCTTTTTTTAAACTAGATGAGGTCGGCGTTTCCTATCTGACTATTCTGAGAAGAAAGGCCGAAACAAACTCAGAGGACGTCACAGTCTCTTTTAAAGGCCAGACAAAATCTTGGTCAGATCGTGTGAAGACCATGTAGATTGGTGTCTGAAATGGTCTTTTGAGGAAAGAACCAATACAGATTGAGCGGACCTGAGATATATTATACACTAGCAGCGCCCCGCGGTTTCACCCGCATAAGTGTCGATCCCGTGGGAATATCAATATCCTTCCCAGGGATGAAATCTATCTCTCTGCCAAATTTTATCGAAATCCGTTTAGTGGTTTAGGCGTGAAAAGGTAACATACAGACAGACAGACAGACAGAGTTACTTTCGAATTATAATAATAATATTAGTATGGATAGAAGCTGCTGGTGTAAATTAATAAATAAATACAAGTTTTCTGAGCAGCACGATTCGGTTATAAACTTCACGAAGCTTGGAATGATTTCTGTTAGAACTTAGAAATAATAACCCATTGAATATTTACAACAAAACTATTGATTGACTTTACAAACTGATTGTCTGTTATTAGGAGCTTTGTTGGTCAAGATTATTTATACATAAAAGCGGAATGGTTATGTCGAAGTTGAAGTGAAATTGGTTCTATTAACTTTATGCCCTACATACATAATTATTTCTGACAACGTTAACCCAATTTCTTTATTATTTATGTAGGAAATCAATCACCATAATGAGTAAAAACAGGGTGCCTAAAAAGGCCACTTTGGCAAAATCATAAAAGGATAACATTATGAATCATATTATGGCGAAGATAGTCCGTTTTTCTTTTTTTCGCTGAACTACGTAGGTATAATTAAAGAGAAAAAAATACCCGAAAAATCCTTCACCAACGTGATTTGATACGATTAACTTAACAGTTAACTGTCCATTATGATTCATAATGTTATCCTTTTATGATTCTGCCAAAGTGGTCATTTTAAGCCCCATGGTCTCTATTTAAAAGACCGACAGCGATTTGTCAAAACATGACATTACTGTCACAATTTCACGCTAGGGTTTAATAAAGCAGATAACTATGGAAAAATCGTACAAAATTGTCGGATTGCCGCCTGTCACTTGTCAGTTTTATGAAATAGAACCTTGGTTTATAAATTTTTCTGTAATTTTTCAATATATTAACGTCTTTACACTGCAACGTGCCCACCGCCATCTTCTCACATTCTCTCACTCACACAGCGACCTCCACATGTATTATGTTTATAAACGTTATTATCTTCGCCCAGGTCGTCCATTCCACCTACAGAACTGCTCGGTAGCCAACCAGAGTATCGACTCGCTGAACGTGGAGTGCGTTGAGAACTTCGACGGCGGACTGCCACAGACCTTCCTCATGGAACTGCTGGAACTGCCATCACTCATTGTAAGTCTCAACATCCTCTAATTACCCTAGCTATAGCTATATAATTTTTTTCCAAGCTCCATGTTAGTGCTCATACACACGTCAACGGTAGAGGCAATTACAGCCGGTGACGCGTGACGCTCCTGTGATTTACACTATTATGCGGAACATTTGACACTTGACGAGTTTCTCAGTGATGTGTTTATCTAGACTGTTATAATTATATAATATAACTAAGTATTAACCTTTTTAGAGCACTGGTGGCCCAGTGGTAACTGCCGCGACTTACGAGTTGTAGGTCGTAGGTTCGAACCCAGACAGGCGCTTTACTTTGTATAAATTATTTTCATCACCACTGCTCTTAAAACGGTGAAGGAAAACATCGTGAGGAAACATGTCCTAGAACCAAAAATTCGAAGACATGTGACATCCACCAACCCGCACTGGGCCCGCGTGGTGGATTACAGCCCACTCCCTCTCACAGAGAGCAGGCCCGTAATCCCAGCAGTGGGAACATTATAGGCTGATTGTGATTAACCTTTTTAATTTTATTGTCATATTTTTTTTTTCTCTTTTGATATTTATATTGGTAAATTGAATTGAATTTTTATTTTATTTTTTATATAACTACTCAGTGGCTTCTGCATGTTTTTAGAAGATTGTTTTAAAACTTGTCACTCATGAAGGATGTATTTCATAATATTTTTATTTTTTTATCTTTGTGTTGCTTTTCATGTTATTTTAGATTTAAATATGCTAATTTCGACACAATGAAAAAATTGTTAATACTTATTTTTTTTATTTTTTTTTAATCAGACTTACCCTGATCCATCAGAAAGGTGTAATAATGCTATTGTTTCTCAGGTCCGATACAACGTCTCCACGAACCGAACCCCTCCCTACTTCGAGATCCGAGGTCTTCCCCCTGGAGTCAGTTACAGGATCGATCTGTACGCTGTCAACGCTAAAGGACGAAGTGACGTATCCACGATAGAAACTGTCACACTGAAAGGACAGGCCAAGTTTACTGGTAGGTTTCATAATTCTTTGATGTTACGCATGTATATTTTCATAAACGACAAAGCCAGGCCCTGGGAATTTCATTAGTTGTATCGCAGATGTGGAAATGAGATATTTTATTAGCCTGTTTATATTAGGGAGAAACGTGTCTACAGCTTCAAGGGGACTAAGTAATATTTATGTTGAAAAACCCGAGTTTCAAGGAGACAAAAGTTATTAGGCGTCTTTGCTGTAGAATCTGATGTTAGCCTTTGTAATTGGCTGATAATACTGCAAACAACTGAAAGTATCAGTCAACATGTTTAGTTTTACGTTTTAATATATTTGAAGTTTCTTATTCGATAATAAACTGTCAAAATATCAAATATTCGTGGACGAAATATTCGAAGAAATATTGGTTCCACCACGTTTTTCCATACACATTACAACTCGTAACTCCAGTCGCAACACTCACATAATATCACGTAAAACAAACAAACACTGTCACGGTGACTGTTAACTGTATACTACCCACATATACCATGCACCCGTCATGGATTTTAAACGCACACATAAGTATAAAACTCTTTACATTCAATCCGGGAACACAATACCCACTCGACTTGCAATTTCTTCGTTTAGAATCTGTTGGTATCGGCATTAAGTGCTTCCCCCAAATAAGCAGTTCTCACGCTCCAAAACGACGCCCACATAAAGTTCAACTAAGTAAATAGATCAATACAGAAGGTTCACTCACTTGGGAACTTACCTACATTGTATTGTACGGTGAACCGTGAACTATCTACTAAATAATGCAGTCGGTAGCACGAAAATATCGGTACACAAAATTGTCTAGTTTTTATCTGGCTCAGAGGACCGAAAGATGTGATTAGAAGTTTCATTCAAATATCGCGTTTAAGCAGTCAAATTATTTAAACACTATATAGCAGGTGCCACGGATTCACCCGTATAAGTCTCGATCCCGTGGGAATATCGGGATAAAAATTCATAAATATGTTAATCCTGGTTATAAACTATCTGTGTGCCAAATTTTAACCAAATCCGTTGAGGCGTTTTTGCGTGATTGAGTAACTAACATTCAAACATTCACATTCATAATAGGTATTAGTAGAAGGATTTACTAAAAAAAAAATTTAGAAATTATTCGATTAATACAATCAAATAGCACGTATTTTTGTCAGTAGCAGGCTCTGGGTTTATTTAATAACGTGTTCTATCACTCAGTTCCAAAATCCAAAATTGATTAGTAAAGTCGCAATTTCTCGAGCTTTCGTTAAAGTACTTTTTCAAGTCTCATGTCGAATGGATTTTCTGTTCTATCTCTGTTTCGTGCTTGAACCCAAAAGCCTGAAATTGTTTACTTATTTGCGATCCAATTCGAACTCTTAAACCATTATAATGTATTTCTTTGTACCGAGTTCGCGGTTTTTTTATTACTTGAAAACAGTATCGGGAAATTCCGTCTATAGAGTTCGGTGGAATTTAGAATGTTATACTGAGTTTGGTTTAGTTTTTCCAAGGCTTGGGAGAGATTTAAAACAAAAAAAAATATGTTTCATGCAAATTTCGTAGGCCTGGCTCAAGAGTTAATTATAGATTATGAATAACCTCCTTTTTTTAAGTCTGTAAAACGAATACCTACGCGGTTAATACTTAAGTTATCTCATCATCTGCCAAGCCTTTTCCCAACTATGTTGGGGTTACTGGGTAATACGATACCTCTTGGCAAGACTGGTTGTCAGACTTTCGAGCTTCTGACTACTCGTAAAGCCTGTCAAGAATCGATGAATGACAGCCGGGACCAACGACTTGATGTGCTTTCCGAGGCACGGACGGGTCTTGGTATGGAAAGATGCTCACCCATCCACAGACCAATCGCGGCAAGCGTAGCTTAACCTGATATATCGACCTGTGCGGCTGTTATTATTTAGACACGGACCCCTACTTAAGTTATCTTAAAGTAAATTACATTTGCGTCACAAAACTTTGTAACTTGGTAATCATGACCATATTCCTTCACGTTTGTTCATTACACATTTTCGAAGAAATTGATCCACTAAGCAAAGACCAAAAAAACGTTGTAATCGCAATTTAAATAAAACTTTAACCATGCTTTAATTTAACTCAGTACGAAACACCAATGCAATTTCTTTGCTGCCAATAGGGACCATAATAAAACCATGACGGCACAGCAATGCTTAATTCCTAGATATCCGCATAGCTAAATAATAATAATATAATAATAATAATATTCCACAACTATCACACAACGCCGTCTAGTCTCAAGCTAAGCAGAGCTTGTGTTATGAGTACTAGACAACTGATAAACATACTTATATATTTCTAAATACATACATATATAGATAAATTACACCCAGACACAGAACAAATGATCCCTAATGTGCCCTAATAACTTGGTCACGCTAACGTGAACCGGTTTTATTTCACAATTCCCGATAGCAAAATGAGTTAATAAACGGCTTGTTGTTTATTCTGAGAAATGGAGAGGTTTTTAGTGAAGTTGTGGGGGAAAGGACTCAGATTTATAATGGAGTGGAGTTTTCATTGTATTTTGACAAGGTAATGACACTCTAAGTGCTATCAGTTTGATTGTTGACTACCTTCCGCCTGCGTGGCATGACGATACAAAGCCTATGCTAGCCTGTTCTTTTCTTCCCCAGGTTGTAAAGTATCTCTATACCAAATTTCAACAAAATCAGTTCAAATTTATACAACTCTTTCCCTTTTTAATTAGCTAAAGTACTTTTGTAAAATTACACTTAAATCATTGGTCAGGAGGGATTTTTTTTAAACACCGCTTCGCAAACGAATTAACAAATGACAATCTCCATTATTATGTTGTAATTAACAAAGAGAGAAGAGGGTAATTCGCCGTTCACAGTACATCATCAATTTAGCCGTCATTTATAAAAACTACGCTTAGTTAATAGTGGCCAATTAAAATATGCGCCCAAAAACCACAAGCCCAGTTTACAAAAGCATAGTACAGACCTACTTACACACAACTTTATGCACCGACCACTGTTCACCGACCAGTGGCAGTGGTTTTGTTGTACACAGGGCGAAACGACCGCAAATTTTAATAAGTACTGGTTGCGTTACACGGGTCAATAAAGCACCTGATTTCAAACTAGGTTCGCTTTTTACTGCTTTTCTGTTCGCTGTTATTATAGTATACATTAGACTGGTGTAATATTTAGTGCACAATCTGAGTAAGAACCTAAATTTAGTGGTTCGTTACGGGACACAGTCTGCTCTGAGATATAGAATATCTGACGAGTACCTAGTTAAGGAAAGTCACATTTTTATGTGTGATCAAAATCGCATAATAATGGTCAACATATTGATCTCTGAAATACAAAATAGTGGACTGAATTTAGTGGGAGTGATATGAAGATTCGAATGACGTTATTGCGACGCACGCTATTTCGAAAAAAATTAAGAGTGGTACGCCAGTTCGAAAACTCATAAAATCGAAAACCGCTATATCGAATGACGTTGTCGCGAACACGCTGATTCGAAAAACTGTTTGAATGGTACGCTAGTACGAAAGTCTTGGCATTGAAATCTACTGTTGCGAATAGCCTAATATTCCAATCTGAATTTGTCTGAGGATCGAACTCGCGACCCCGATAAAGCCTTAGCTTTGTATTGGGTTTGGGAAACAAGAGCAATAAGAAGTACCTATTATTTTAAGTTAACTTTTGGTAATGAGTATTATATACCACCTATAATTTTGATTTGTTAACTTCTGTGTTGATTACTATACTTACCTACTGGAAATTAAAAAGTTAACTTTTTAATTTCCAGTAAGTCGGGGGTCGCGAGTTAGATCCTCAGACAAATTCAGATTGGAATATTAGGCTATTCGCAACAGTAGATTTCAATGCCAAGACTTTCGTACTAGCGTACCATTCAAACAGTTTTTCGAATCAGCGTGTTCGCGACAACGTCATTCGATATAGCGGTTTTCGATTTTATGAGTTTTCGAACTGGCGTACCACTCTTAATTTTTTTCGAAATAGCGTGCGTCGCAATAACGTCATTCGAATCTTCATATCACTCCCGAATTTAGTATATTGTAAAAATTTGAGGGACTAAGATTGGCATGACTCAAAATGTAGACTAAATTTAGCACAGCACAAAAGCCGTAACAAGAACTAGAAGGCTATTTTTACTAAAGAAACAACGGATGGAACTTTTCTTTTTATAGTTTTCATTATAAGTTTTTCTTTGAGTTGAATTATGAGCAGATACTTATTTGTTCTAGTAATTCTGTTTTCTTAGCTTTTGTCTCCTTGATTCGGAAGAGAATGTTGTTATTTTAATTAATACTAGCCTCACGGTTTCAACCGCATAAGTGTCGATCCCGTGGGAATATCGGGATAAAAGCTATCCTATGTCCTTCCACGGGATGCAATCTATCTCTCTGCCAAATGTTATAGAAATCCGTTCAGTGGTTTAGGCGTGAAAAGGTAACATACAGACAGACAGACAGACAGGTCCTGCAGTAACTGGGTGTGGAGGTTAGATAAGCAGTCGCTCCATGTAAAATACTGGGATTCAGCTGCATCCGGTTATACTGGAAGCCAACTCCAACATAGGATTATTAGGAAAAAGCTAGGTAGATGATGATAAGGTTACTCAACATAGTGATAAATGCATGTCTAGTTTATTACCTAAATGTAAAGCTAAGCAATCAAATTACAGTACAGTGTGAAATGAAACAAAACTTTTTTCAAACAAAGCATTGTTAAAACCTTATAAATATTTGTTCGCAGTAATTTATTGTTGCCTTAGCGCCTACCCCAAAGGATTAGCATATCGCGTCGTAACACTCACATTTCTATTTAAAATGGCGTGCTATAGTTTTTATATTAACTTTTAAAACACCAGTATTTGTCACATTTCACCGTGTTTGAAATGATTAAAAGTTAGCTTGTTATAAATTTTAGAATTTAATTTAGATTTCGGAATTCCCTTGTGGTAGATTTATAACTCGTATAAATTACTACTTGTTACTAAAACCATACCTGTTTTAAAATGGGTATCCGTACATTCATGTATTCATTGAAAAGTCTTTTCTCTGCGGAAACGTGGTTGCTATAAGAATCACACTTACTTTGGAAATTTTCTAAAAGACTTGTTTTGAAATTGATGTTGGTTCTTCATTTAGCTTGTTGGATGCTAATAATAAGTTTGAGCATCTTTAAGTATTAAGTTAGGTAGGACTTTAACTGACTAGACAAATGAACTACAGATCAATACTTTTTCCTTTGTGGTGAAATGCTCTTGATTCCACTTCGCCTGGGAGGAGCAACGGTTTAAGTTTTAAACTAATAATGACACAGCAGCTGCTGCTGACAGCTGTACTGCTGGGGAGTTTGTTGTGCCACTTCTTCTCCAGGAAGTGGTGAAAGGCGAGCTTTTAATGCGGGAATGGGCGGGACTGTCTATAATAATCTTTACGTTCAAAAAGTGCAGACTCTCTGTCTAGTTTGAATAAATTGGTTTTGATTTGATTTAATCTAACTTCCTTTTGTTACCAGGTGAAGGCAGTGCTCTCGGCATGTCACCGGTACTAGCGTCCATAGCAGCGATGTCAGCTCTCCTAGCGACTGCAGTGTGCGGCGTTCTTGCGGTGTTGTACAAGCGGCACTCGGCAAGACATCGACATTTACCGGCTAAACATGCGCCTTTGAGGTAAGTTCTACTTATAAGTATTTTTTCAATTGTCTTGGTAGCTTTGCTAACACTGGTATGTACCTCGATTGTAAAGACTATCGAGCACTATCTCTGAGGCTCTCATTTATTCATTGGTTACTTACTACCTTTTGTTATGGTATATTTTGGCGTGTGGTATCCTAATCGATGCAGACTTCTAAACGAAAGTTTCGTCAATATCATTAGGTGGCTAAATTACGGTCCAAATGTAATGAGTTCTGATAATAATTTGATGTTTAACTCTCGACAGTCACTGTACGTTCTTACAGTACAGTTTCGACGGAATACAAGTGTCAAAAGGATAGGTATTTTTTGTGACCCAAGGGCTCGCTTTTACCTTGGCCAGAGGCTAAGCATTGCCATACAACTTGGAAATGCCGCCAGTCTCTTGGGTATATTACCAGTCGACAGCGATGTGGAGGAATTATTCAAGGCCACTTTTAGTTAGTTATAATATGTAGTTTGGTTAGGTTATTATATTTTTAATTTTAATAGTTCATTTAGAATAGAAAGTTTAACAAATAATTATTTATTATCAAAAGTGTTTATATTGTTTGTCTCAGTTTCAGACGTAGTTTTAAGACGACTACCTCAGTTTTACGATGAGTAGTTGTGATGATGAGTATTTCATTTCCCAGTTACTGGATTAAGCACTAACAGTACCTACCTATGTTGCAGTCGAAGCCTTAATCCACCGGATTCATTCCGTCTCCTAGGACCAGGAAAGTTAAATCGATTTCCAGTTCTCGATTTTGATTCAGTCTAGTTCAGGCTTGTAATTTGACTTCTGAACTAGTGTTACATAGTAGGTAATAGTAGTATCAGCTAACGAAAGGTACCTATATAGAAGTCATTGGGTTGTATGACATTGGGTGGTATTGCGATAAATTTGGACTTTAAAACGAATAAGAGGATTGAAAGTTGGACTATGAATTTTAGATATCAAGAAGTTGATCTTCATCCTATTCAGGTTTCTTACTCCGGAAATAAATAGTAGGTGGTTACCTAGTAAGAATTTCTGGATTAAAAATCTGAATATCTCGATTTCTGGATCACGTGGTTTTGTGTGTAGTGTTTGTTCATTTTTGTCTCTGTAAGTAGGTACTAATGAACTCGCTTTCTTTCACACGAGTTTAAATAGAAAGGCACAGTCAGCAACAGCAATAGATTACCACTGTTAGGTTTTTATGATATAAATAGACATACAATTATAATATCTCAATGTAACATCTAATTCAGTTTTTTTTGTGCTCAAAAATGTTTAGATTTGAAGACAATTTAATCGACGGTTGCTCAACTGTCTGTGACATAATATATCTGTCTAAGCCTTCGGGGTATATAGGCGTGACGTTATATTATGTTGTGTTTCAACTATTTGACTTTTATTGCTGACCGTACCAACCTGTCGTGTATTTTTCCAAAAAGAAGTACGCAACAGAAGTACCATCTCTAAGTCTGCCAACCCTACAAATAATGATTATAGTCCTTATATGACGTAAAATTTCACTAATAGCTACTTATAAAGTTTTCTTGAACTTTAATAGTGAGTGCTTGAAACCTAACGGCACGGAACACGCTATGGGTTCATGGCTAAAATTGGTGTAAAACATGTCAGAAAGCTGAAATGTGTATTGTTAAACTTTGAAGTTAATCACGCTGGAAATTTAGATTTGTGATTATTAAGACCCACTTACTTATATAACTTGTAATCAAAGGCTTGCAAAAAAGGCAGACGGACTACCAAGTGTGCATACACACGAGCGAGAAGCTCCCAGAGAGGCCAAACTCCGGGCTGCTACTAAGAAATTCCTAATGGAAAAACTCAATAACACTTTGCCCGACCTGGGAATCGAACCCAGAACCCCACGCTCAACAGTCGCGCTTGCGACGACGAGACCAACGGGGCTTTAGTTATGATAATACAGCCTAGGCATAATAGCTAAAACCATGATTGTACCAATATCCCATAATTCAAAACCACACCCACCCTACCATTGTCCGTTCAAATCAATAGAGCATTGCGGCTAATTAACGGTAATTAGACACGGCCAATAATTAGATGGGTGAACATTTACGCATTCAAGACAAGTTCGTGTACCTAATAGATTTGTGTCATAGAGTAATAAAACCGAATAGACGCGAAACTCATGTACCTACAGCACGCGTCCCGAATCTTTGTCTGTGAAGTTAGCTGCAGAATATACCTATACTAAAACCTTTCTAAAAGTAGAAGATTACATTAGCTAAAGAATAATCAAAATGATTAAGGTACAGAACGGGTTTAGGGCTCTCTTTACGTAAAGATACATACATACGGGTCGAATAAAGAGCCTCTTTTATTAAGCCGGTTGAAAAAGAAGGAGGTTATGCCTTGGACACGTTTCTTTAAGCCTGACGCCGTTTCAACCAAGACTTTTAGGATTCCTTTTTGTAGGCATTCAAAATGCTTCGATTCGCTTCTGGTTTTTTTTTTATTCTATGATAAACCGATAAATTACGTAGTCTTGTTAGATCGAAAAACGCGCCGAAGACTAGTCTCCGTTGAGATTGGCCGCCGTAGCCGAAATACGGTCTGCAGGACTTTATTTTATTTAGACTGAAATAATTCCAGATTTCAAGATTCTCGGATTCTGTCGTCACAATTGAAAGGATAGATTTCGAGAATCGTCTCATGATCCCCTTGTATTTCTCTTCTCAGTATGTTGGTTTTTAGCAATTGAAACACAAGGAGGAAATCAGCTAACTATTGAGGAGTTTGTGGTCAATGATAAATTGTTTACACGCCATCTTGGTTTGTAATCCTATTTCAGCTTAATTTGAAGATCTACCACAGCCTTGATTACCACCAGATCATAGGTGGCAGCTGGCGTATATGTCCTCACAATCTTTGTTATAGAGTGCAATCTTGGTGAAAATTAATTGCAAAAAATATGTAACATGACAAATCGTAAATTGGTTACTATTGGGACACCAGCCCACCACTGCTTTTGAAATACTATGAATATAACTCTATATGTCTTTGGTAAACAACTTTCCAACCAATTCTTCTTTCCCCCAACAGTGAAGCAATGTACGTAGAACGTGCTCCTCACTGCCCAACCCCTGTAAAGCAAGAAGCGGAGTCTCGAGCCAGTAGCACAGAACCTCGGGACCGGGGCGAGAGAGGGGAACGAGCGGCGCGAGGGGCGTTACTACATACAGCTGACCCAAGAGACACTGATGATGCAGACCCGGATATCATACCCAGTTTGTATGGTGAGTTATTCAATTGTTTTTAGTTATGGACAGTAGAAACTAGAAAGCTGATCTGAAGCCAGATACTGAGTCTAATATCAGTGTAGCACTGCTGCTACATAAGGTAACTTTTCATCAGGTTTCGATGCAGGCTTTTCAATAGCTAGGACAAGGATAACCTTTAGGAGTTATCATTTCTCCGTTAAATAAGATTAGTCGCAATACATGCTTTTAATTATCCTAGGATACGACTATATAGTGCTACCTATTATTTTACGAATACCCAGAATGACAGCAGAACCAAATACTCAATCAGTCGTGTACTTCTTAGTGGCGAAGGGTCTCTGAAATATGGTTTCTTCTGGCTTCTTTTTATAAAAAAAATTTCTTCTCCACTGCTACGAGTAGATATAGTCTTTAGGTCTTAAGCCTTTTGATAGATACTTATTTTGTAAATGTGAGAACTTTGTAGGCCTTGTAGACTTTGGATCTGTAGACCATTTTTTATTTTATCAAGTACCTGGTACTTGTTGACAGGCCTACGCTGTTCTCCCATACCTACTGTAATTTGAAAACATTGTAAAAGCCAATTATTTTTAAAAAGAGTAACCGTGGCGTTTCTTGCCGGCTCTTCTTCATAGGAAATGACCAATTGGAACCGTGCACCTAGCTTCTGACGTTTCATAAGTGCGCATGTAGGTTTATGTGAAATAAAATATTTTGATTTAGATTTTTTTTATTTAGGTATATTGCTTATACCACAGGAGTTCCCAAAAAATTAAAAGAGTTTTAATCTACTTCTTTCCTATACAGAACGAAGGCCAGTATCAAACGGGTACATGAGTCTGCAGCGGCCGCCGTCTTCGGGGAAGATCACCAAGCTGAGCGGCGAGGACGTGCGCTCCGAGCCCGACGGGGGCGCCTACTACACAGATTATAGGAAAAAGGATTATAGGATACCTTTAACTAGTGTGAGTATCATATTATTTGTTCTACGGTCGTTACGGCACAGTTCGCCATGTTTTTGCAATTGGCGTCTTCATGAGGAATTCTGTTGAATAATACACTAAAACTTAATATTTTGCAGTAACAGCATCCTAATTGCGTAACACTACAATCTCAATCTAAATCCTTTTGAAGGATATTGCTAATTCATTGCTTCATAGGTTAGAAAAATTTGTCTGCTCAACAACGTAAATAACGCAATGAATGTTGTTGAACTGTCAAAATGAAACCCATTGCTACTGATAGTGTGTTACGCAATTACCCCGCTAATATAAAACTAGAACAAGGTTGCTGTTATGTACCTAAGGGGAGGGTTTTCAAAGGAAACCCATTATTTTTTTGCGTCAAATTCAATGAGTCCAGTTTCCAGGGGATCTATTGACATTTTGGTGCACTAAAATCCAAGCAGTTTTTCACACATGTATCGCAAGACCCACGTCGATGTCGAGATAATTTGATGCCCATATGAGGGATTGGTCCATATTGGCTCAACATCGAGTTGAGTGGAAAAAAGAATGGGTTCCTTTGCCTTGCAGTTGAACAATACAGGCTGATTATATTATACTCGTAATCCTTAATACCACTTCTTACTTCTTGCTTAGTAGGTATTTTGTTTATTTTCAGCAATAATTTCTTATCTTATCATTAACACTTACCTTCTCTTCCAGTCTTACCATAGTTTAGGACGCGTGAACAAAGGCGTGAACGCGTGCAGCCCAAGTTCAGTAACTGGCGTGACGTCATCGCTGACGGCGCACCGACTCCGGCCCGAAGTCGTCACGACCTCGCATCGGGTGCAAGAGAGCTGTATATAGAGTCGTCGCGTAGTCGTGCCCATCCTGTGTAAATAGCCTTTAAACTAAGTATTGACGTAAGGATAGTGAATCTGTGTAGAAACGACACTTGTATTGGTTGCGGTTGTTACCTACTTTTGACTCGTGTGATGTGAGACGTCAGTTTGATGTGCCTCTCACTCGCTTGGGTTTCGAGTTCGGCCATCAATTATTTCCTTTTAGGCCCACTAGCAGGAAAATTCAAAATACTGTAAGTGCAAAATTGTGTTTTAAAAGTCATTGTTTTTCTGACCATGAATATGACTGATACAAAATTACCTTTTTGTTGTATGTGAAATGTTGCAACAGAAATCTATCTACTTAACTTCGTTTTCATTTATTGATATTTCTGTTTATGAATTTTAACTAGTCTAACAATAAAATAATTAATCATGGAGGCTTCGGTGACATATATTGTGTGGGAGAGGGGGGTGTAGGTATTACCTAAAGGTGGCATTTGCCAACACACTTATGACTTATGGTAGTCTCGTTTCTATACGATTTCATTATTCTCATGGTATTGACTGTGTTCCTTTATAGTATAATGAAAACGAGATTTTTGTAAAAGATTTATGAATTTTAATTGTATGTTTGTATGTGATACGCTTGGTATGCCGTCGTCGGTCGGTTTTACTGTTTACAGGTTGGTAGGAACATCCACGCGCAACATGTGATGGATTTAGTACATGACTCTGAATCCCCTGCGTTAATATTTTTCGTAGATTATAAAAAAAAATTGCGTTCCATAAATTTTCATTGCAGTTTTCTATGAAAAAGCAGATTTTTTTTTTGTTAACCGACGGAAAATTTCTACGCTAGGGTCTTGAATCTAGTGCTGATTTCATGGTTACAGTTTGCAAGCTACTACAATCTGTCAAATTTCTTTAATAGATTTTCGGCTGTATCGCTTATGCATAAGGTTCAAAGTCGATTGGGGAAATTTGACAGTTTCGGGTACCTTGATGTGCTGTCGTCTGTACCTACCAACCTGAATAGTATTTATGTAGTTAAGTAATGACGGTCTGTACAGTGTTCGTCCCTTCCCTTTTTATTTGTGGATTGTGAAGTATTGAGAATTTTCTAGAAGTCTAATTCTGATTTTGTAATTTTGTACCCCGATATTAAACTGAACTGCGGTGCTATTCTGTAAAAATCTCACCGTGAAAACTTAGGTGAAGTGAGCGTGGAGTGAGCTGTCAATAGTGTCAATTCCTAGCAAAAACAAACTCACTTCACCTAAGTTTTCACGGTGAGATTTTTACAGAATCGACCGGCTGGTCAAAGTAAGCACCTTTAAACATATAATACGGACATATTTTAAGTTTTTAGATTTATAAAACCATAAAACGGACTTGAAAAAATACTGGTAATTTAATATTCGATTTTATTGACAACATTGTTTAGTCTGAGTTTAGTATCAAAATCGATCCTTATAAGTGGAAAGTTTTTTATTATTAGTATTAGTCGACAAGGAATGTCTTTTCAAAAATACTAAAGATTAACAACATGTTCATAGTTATGGCAATTTTTAGGCACAAAACTGTCCTTTATAGGTTTCACACAAAAACTGCAGGTCATCAATTTAAGATGTAGTCTCGTCTATACACATGAAAACTATTTGAGCCAATGATTCTTAGAACTTCAAACAAATCAAAAATAATCAGAAACTTATATAGAAAACACATATTTGTACTACACTTTGATTTTGACAAGTCTTTGTAAAACCTTTTAACACTTTTAACGATTCAAAGAACCAATAATCAGACGTTTCAAAAAGTAACACAAAAGTGACGCTTTTGGGACGAAAAGTAACAAGTGTTGTGACGGCTTGGGACGAAAAGTGACAAATAGGAATATTGAGAGCAAACGTTTGTTAACAAACTGGAGTATGATTCATTCTGAGAAAGGGCTAGTTTGTTAGTTTTGTCTATCAATTGAAAGGTTAGGCGGTGCGGGCTTAGAAGGCAGCGATTTTGGACTAAAGCGATGATTATTTATTATTATTTTTGTCACATTTGTAACGGATGACAACCAGTCGTTACCAAGGGGTATCGTATTTCCCAGTAACTGAGTTGTGGAGGTCAGATAGACAGTTGCTTCATGTAAAATACTGGTATTGAGCTACACCCGGTTAGACTGGAAGCCGACCCCAACATAGTTGGGAAAAGGCTAGGCAGATGATTGATGATGAATTTTGTAACGGATACCTAAATGGAAAATATTGGCGAAAGTTAAAATAATTACTAGAAAAGTTAAGTACGTACATCAGTTATGTCATTGTTCCGCTATTTAATTATTTTTCTCTTGGCAGTTTGACATTAAGCCCCATTTACATGATGCAAATTTCTTCCCTGAGGCATTCAATAAAATTGAAGTAACGAATGACTTGCATTTGCTAGACACTGTTTAGACAGTCCAACTTTTATATATTAATTCAGCTGATATAATTAAATCAGCACTGTGTAAATCAGGCTTTATTATATGAACTAGAGCGATTCTGTTGAAGCTTCACGCTAACCGCTCCGCTTCTTCGTCCGCCATCTTCTTAGCCCCACTACACACTGACCACACGCGACGTGTCGTAAAGTCGAACGACAACATTTATCCACAGTTAACGCACCAACAGTTATTTAACTCCGCTAAGTCGTTGTAAATTGCTCACAACTGGTATAACATTGTCAGAACGATGTGCTTGAAGCTCCAACTTGACGCGATAACGACGACTTGTCTTACTGGAGACACTGGTTTCTGGTTCACTATTGACATGTGATTTGAATGCCTATTGGTGGGTTTTGAAATGTCGTAAGGTGTTCGGTGACATTAAGTCAAGTTTTCGACAGGAAATTCGGTACGATTAACTTAGATCGACAAAATTGAGTGTACTTAATGTTGTGTACCTATTGGGTACGGTACTTACGAAGTAACGAGATATATTTCCAGTACATTCCACTGGGAAATACAGTTCATTGAATTCCACTTCTCTATTTCTGTTATCTACTCTGTTGCGAACTAGGCGTGTCGGTTATTCTCAAAATATAGACATCTAAAGAAGTTTGCAAACAAAAAACAACTTTAACTAGATTTGAAACCAAGTAGGTAGGTACTCAATGTAATTAAGAAAATTGGTTTCAAAAATAATTTCAGATCTTCATAGTTTCAAAGGCTGACAGTATAATTGCCATTTCTAGAACCCTATTACATACTTGTTTGATGTAACGGTATTTACCGTCTGCTCAGTGTAAAAACACTTTAATCAAAACTAGCGAGTGTACTGTTCAAATAAATTATTTTTGTATCCAAATATGTACTTTGTGTAATTGAGTTTGTGTATAAAGGTAAGACTCTATTGGAAGCTATGCTGTAACAGCTATTTTTTATATTCTTCTTCTTCTTCTTATCGTATCCATGGCGAAAAGTTCAAACATCTTTGGCCCAAAGTTCAGGTGCGCGAACTCCTGACGCAGTCATAAAGTGCATAGGTGACACATGCGGCCCAAGATGGAAGGTCGGCCATTGTCTGTGGGGAGGTCCCGCACACGCACTTTAGATCTGAGCCATCCGTGATCCCCCATCTGTCGAGATAGAAAGCCGACGGATCACGGATCTCAGGCCAACTTAGGTTCGAAGTATATTCAAAGTTTTAGAAGTCAGCCAGATTAAATAAAGCTCTGCAGACCGTATTTCGGTCACGGCGGCCAATCTCAATGGAGGCTAGCCTTCGGCGCGGGAGATATTATAGTGCACAAGTGTGCGCGCAGTCACAGGTGCACTCCCTCTTCCCTCACTCTCATAGTCCGACGACGACCTCAGCCACAGTAACGCGTGCCCAGGCGGAAGGCTTTCAGATGGTTCGATTTTTTTATTACACCCCATGCCATTACCATCTTCTACGGGGTCCGCCGCGTTGCCATTTGCACCTGTTTGGGCCCCATTGTGTTGTTCTTTTAGCCTATTTAATTTATGCTGAATTTAAACTGAAAAAATCAAATAAATTTTGTAAAAAAGCTATGAATTTAACACGTTCAAGATTGTCATCTGGGGCTGGCATGGTCGTGTTGTGACCAAAAGCCCCTAAATTTATAATAGATAATAAAAAAAAAGATTGTCATCGCTGGTAGTAAAAACTATATTGTATTTTCCATTTTAAGAACTAATAAATCTCTTAATTTCTAATCGACTGATTGTTATTACAACTATGTGTTCATTTATTACGTTTTCTGTGTTGTTATGTTAATATATCAGTAAACATTAATTTCATATTGTTCTAGTACCTACATATTTAGAAATAAAAAAAAAAATGTTTTGGCATATTCAGAAGCTATAAAATATAGCGCAATCAAAGCTTCCAGTAAAGTCTCAGTCTAACGTGTAATTTCATCTGCTCAAGATAATAAAGTGTAATTGTGCTAACGCTCGTGTTTGTAACTAAATTGTTAGCATTAAGTTCTGTAATATTCGCTTTAAACAGTAACCTGTTCATTTTGTACAGCGCGAGATGAAAAAGTGTCATAAATTGTAATTTCTTACTTGTGTGGCTGTTATGTTGGTCGATATAATATTTATTTATTTGTCAATTTGTACAAAATAACGGTGAATTTTGGTCGATGTATTCATTTATTTGTCAATTTGTATACAGTAACGGTAAATGTCGATATTTTGCTTTATATTCAATACATCGGACACATCGGACATCGGACTTTCCAGTCTTACCAAGGAGTATCGTATTACCCAAGAACTGGGTTGTGGAGGTCAGATAGGCAGCCGCTCCATGTAAAATACTGGTATTCACCTGCATTCGGTTAGACTGAAAGCTAACCTAAAAAAGTTGAGAATAAGCTTCGCAGATGATGATGAATTCGGACATATTTTAAAGACAAAAAAATAAATAAATAACCCTGGCACTGCACCAAGTGCAAGCGACATTCAAATGCAACAAATTATTTGCATTTTATGCAAGCATGACATTTTGCGACGCTTCTCTACATGTCTGGGTCAAGCCACGCGTGCACCAATGACGTCATAAAACCGTGCACCGTGCAGACGTCGGACGGCGACGGCTGCAGATAATATTATACTTTATTTTAACACAGCGAGCAAACGTATAAATACGTCGTTTCGAAAATCTGTGCGCCGCAGTGGGCAAGAGTGTTTATTTTAAATTAAAGTTGGTGGACAAAATTTGTGTGTCAATCGATGTCACTTTTTTTACTGCTGGATATGTGCCCCCAAGTATCGCTATTTTGACCGGTTCTGTGCGTCTCGTATCCAGCGAATACCAATCTTACCGATAGTTAGGTACAGTCAACAAAAGAGATAAGTATGCAGGATCTTCAGATATAGTTGAAGTTTAGTAAGAAACCGATGGATGTAGTCGACTGAAATTTAATTTGATAAATGAGCTGTTTGTTTTCTATTAATGAAATAAAATTTTATTCGAGAACATCCATCGGTTTCTTACTAAACTTCAACTATATCCGACAATCCTGCATACTTATCTCTTTTGTTGGCTGTACCTACCTACTTGATAAACTTTTTTTTTATACTTTAGTCTTCAAGCGAAGACTAAATTATAAAAAAAGACGCATGTATCTTTCAAAAGCTTATACCTAACAATTTTAGAATGTTTGAAAAGATATTACTTATAAATTTATCTTTCAACAAAACAGCACCACAGCCAAAACCTTCCACACTTCAAAACTAAGTTTTGAATTCCATTGCGTCTTCTAAACAATATCTTCCATAATTTCTGTATATAACACGCAATGGATTCCACACAACCACGTTCCTTCTACTGTTAGTACCCGCGTCCATTTTCAACCTGTTTTGTAATTTTTTATGTAAAATTGTAAATAAATTAATATTAAGTAACGAAATTATAAAATCTAGTCTAATTTAGTACTAACGGTGCTAAGTATTGTACATTTTTAATTAATTGGTAACAACAAAAATAGGTTAATGTCAATTGCCGACCTCATACTAAGTATGGGACTTTAAATATTGTTAAAAACATTGTTTCTTGTAAATGTTTCCAAATAAATACAATGTCAAGCATTTATCAATTTTTTTGTTTTATTGTGCGATCCCCTTTACCTTTTCTCATACGGAGCAACGCAGACGCATAAAGGTCATAGCACACGTATCAAATCGGAAAGGGATCGGCACCGTATCGCCTTTCGACTCGCCGTCAAACAGGCGTCAACCTAACATAACCACGTAACCAACGCGGATCAGAAGCTCCGATACGTCGACTCGGCTACGGCTAGGCGATGCCGCGCTTACGGCTCTCCGACCACTGGTTGATGGTACAGCAGGAAGGCCGGAGGGGAGAGAGGGGCAAGGGTGGACGAAGAGACGTAAGCTCGGGTACGGAGAGACGTAAGCGCGGGGACGACGAGCCGTAAGCGCGAGGACGACGCGACGACCCGTAACGCACCGCCCGCGGTTCGTGAGCTTGTCCCGAGGCGAGGCGATTACGTTACGATTGCATTGCAGTAAGGAGTTTCATACAAAGAATACTGAACGGCTCGAGTTGATACGGTGCCGATCCCTTTCCGGTTGGATACGTGTGCTATGACCTTAAATGTGCAAAGCCGCAAAATCTAGCTTTACAGCTTATCAAAATATCCTAATCTAGCCTGGCAGCGTGACAGCAGGGCATCCGAACCTAGCCAAGCAGCGTGACCAGGCATCCCAATCTCGCCTCAATCTTAAAAATGCAATTTTTAGTTTAGTTAAGTTAGGTGTTCGTGAACAAAAATTATTTATTTAATGTTAGGTTAGTTAGTAGATAGCTATAGTTAAAAATGTACGACCTGCGTGTCGTGCGCGTACGCCTCTATGCTCAACGCAAATAAACAGCTTGTTACTGAAGGCCGTGTCTTATTTCGGAGTTAGGTTAAATAAATGGATAATGGTGCCGATTCTGTTGTTCACCAACTAAACTAAATTTAAGTTCAGTGCATCTTTTTCTTAAGGACAGAAGATAAATTTCAGTTTAGTCCTGTCAAATCAGTGCCTGACACTACTCCATACAAGTTTAGACTTGATTAAAAACTTGGCTAATAAAATTATGTCAATTTATGTCAGGCGCTGATTAATTTGACAGGACTAAACTAAAATTTAGTTTAGTTAATTTTAGTTTAGTAGTATTAGAAATAGAAAGAAAAAGATGTACCGAACTTATATTTAATTTAGATTGTGAACAACAGAATCGGCAACAATAATGATCTTTATTAGCTGCTAGAATTTTTTTTTAAACGTTGCCCCACCCTAGGAGTTTCTCTACACAAACAGCCAGACCCGGAACAACTAGTTGTAGGTCATACAAATATTTGGTCCGTGCGGGAATCGAACCCGTGACACGCAGCGCAGTAGTCAATCGCTTAACCACTGCGCCAACCGTGCCGTCATTGTCAATTGTCGCACTGACAGGTGACAATGACGGCATTCGATGTGACGGCCGGACTGTAGTTTAGATAAATGGGTATCATTTGGATATCTTGGTATCAATGGATAGCAAAATAATATCTCAAAAAATGATGATGATAATGGGACCACCTCGAGAGTATACCCTTTCGAACAAAAAAAGAATTTTGAAAATCGGTCCACAATTGGCGGAGTAATCGCGTAACAAAAAAAAAAAAAAAAACACCGTCGAATTGAGAACCTCCTCCTTTTTTGAAGTCGGTTAAAAATAGGGTAGGTTAGGAAGGATATTTAGATAATTATCGTATCGTTTAGCACCCTCGCTTGGACGAAAAATCCCCCCTCGCTTGACCCTCGCTTGTCGTAATGTACAGACGCCAGTGTACATCAAGCTACCCAAAACTGTCAAATTTTCCCAATCAACTTTGAACCTTATGCTTTAGCAATAAAGTTAAAAATCTATTAAAGAAATTTGACAGATTGTATTAGCTTGATGTGCTAGTCTGTACAATTACTATGATGATACCTACGTAAAAGAAGAATGGGCATTTTTGTATGGAGCCTAGCCTGATGAACAATAGAGTTCTAATGATATCCACAAATGACATCCGGGACCAACGACTCAACGTGCTTTCCGAGGCACGGAGGCGTCTTGGTATTAAAAATGGTCACCCATCCAGGGACCAACCGCGGCAAGTGCAGCTTAACCTGATCAATCGACCCGTGCGGCTGTTATTATTTAGCCATAAGCCCCCTCAATGTTATGAGTCAATAATTAATATTTTTGAGAACTGCATTGAACATTACCGTCATAAACTAATACGTTTACATGGTACTTGCAGGTCTAATATCTCTTTAACCGGTTATTTTACAGCCTTCTTTCTGCTGATAATGAAAATTGATGCGTATGATATAAACTTTCAACTGATGTATACATGGGTTTTATTGGACATACTGGCCAAAACGCCCATCATTCTTTGCACACATTCAAAATTTTCTTTAGAACTTTCTGCACCTTTTTTTTTGCCCTACCCTATTTATTATTTATACTTCTAACCCTACTAATTCAAACTAATTAATAACTTTTCGATACCTTCACAAACAGAACCGCTCCTACCAAATTAAACTCCACTCCACTTCAACTGCATAATAATGGCAGTGATTCCGGTGATTTTATTTCACTGTATCGGGCATACCTCGTCTCTCCCATAAAGTCGGTAGTCAAGAGAATTGCTCAATAAGTTGGATGCAACGGTTTTACTGTCGCACGATTCGGAATGAGAAACGGAACGGGGCGTGGAAGTGACTGTATCAATTGTAGAGGTTTTTGTCATCGCGTTTAGAGTCGAGTGCAGGAGTAAGGTGATTTATTTTTATCGTTTATTTTTTTAAAGTTTTTGCTGGCATTTGGCACAAATGATGATAAATGATTTTTATTTCTGTTCTGTTGTTTTTTTTTTGTGTCTGTGTTTGTACAAACACTTTTACACGTCAATCATATTTTTTTTTAAACTAGATGAGGTCGGCGTTTCCTGACTATTCTGAGAAGAAAGGCCGAAACAAACTCAGAAGTCACAGTCTCTTTTAAAGTCCAGACAAAATCTTGGTCAGATCGTGTGAAGACCATGTAGATTGGTGTCTGAAATGGTCTTTTGAGGAAAGAACCACACTGATTGAGCGGACCTGTCCAATCAGTGCACGCATTTGTCAAAAATCGTGCAGCTCAACTCAGAACTTGAGGAGCTCAACGATTCGACGAACAATACCAAAGACAGGACATTTGGGTAGGCCGCATAAACTACTCAAACTGCCAGATCATGATTAAAACTAAGAAGGAAAAAAAGAAATGACCCACATTATAGTCCTCACAATCACAATAATTAAATAAAAAAAAATAAAAAAAATTACTTACAAAGTAAATATTCATGTCATATGTCAAATGATTCCGTGGTTCGATGTTTAGGAGGGAATGTTAATAATATCTAGATGGTCTTCACATGATCTGACCAAGACTATGTCTGGACTTTAAAAGAGACTGTGACCTGTGTGTGAGAGTTTTGTTTCGGCCTTTCTTCTCAGGGTACTGAGATAGGAGAATCAAACTAAAAAAAATAATCTAATAATAATCTAATGTATTAAAAGAAAAAATCTAATCTATTTAATCTCATCTAGTTTTTAAAATATGATTGACGTGTAAAAGATTATCGTTTAAAGTTAAGGTGCGCGAGCACATTCGCAAGAAGCTGGCATTATCATCACAACCCAACGGTAATATCTTCTCAATGTTTGTCTTATTTATTTTTAGTATTTATGTAAATTAATTTGTGCTTATATTTATATGTAATACGGTATATATTATATTTATAGTTTTCATAGGTCCATGTGTAGGTATCTTTATATTTAAAATATTTATTCTTCAATTTCCATGATTGCATCTACCACTGTTTGTCTCTGCAAAGGTTGACTGGTACAAAATGCCTATGGCATTATGTCCGCCTCTGTACATTTATGTGCTTGAAGGACTAAATAAATAATAATAAATAAATAAAAGTGTTTGTACAAACCTACTTCTAAAAATAATATCATTTATAATTATCATTTTTATTAAAGTATTGTGTACATTAGTTGCAAAGTAAGAGGTAAATGAAGATATGGCTTGAAAGGGGGTGATAACCGAGATGACGACTTATTATTCGTTGTTAGTTGTTAATTTATTTTGGCGAAGTAGCTGCTAATAGTGGCTGAAGTAGTGGCTAATAGCGAAGTGTGTTATCCTTTTTTATTAACCGACTTCCAAAAAGGAGGAGGTTATATGTTCGACTCTATATATGTTTTTTTTATGTTCCCCGATTACTCGAATGGACCGATTCCAAAAATTCTTTTTTATTTGAAAGGGTATACTCTAGAGGTGGTCCCATTGTCATCAAGTTGGAATCTGATGAGAGGATCCCATGGAAATCGAGGGAAACCCTCAAATTTTATAGGCAAACCTATAGCGATTTGGGTATTTTTTTAAAGTAGCTTGAACATTTGCTCTCGAAAATCATCATTTGGTAAAGTGGAGCTGATGATGAAGACCACAGATGGCCATCGGAACTACTCAATGACAAATATTTCACGGGTTGCGATTCGATTCCTTTAATATGGTTGCTAAGCAATTTATGCTCGTCACAATGCGTATGGTGAGTGGTGGTCGAGGAGTTCTCCTGGTTCTTACCAGGAGAACTCCTCAACAATTAACGTCCCAGCACCGGGAAAAGCCATATTTTGTAAAAGGTTGACATTAGGCTATTGTAACTTAGATAAATTACAAACTGACCCACTAAAAAGTGAAAAATAAAAACTTTTTTACAAAAAAAAACAACTGACTTCCAAAAAAACACTACAAATTGAAAAATAACTTTAATTTCGGAAGTCGGTGTCAATAAACGAAAATGCGGAACCAAAGACACCGACTTCCAAATTAAAGTTATTTTTCAATTTGTAGTGTTTTTTTTGAAAGTCGGTTGTTTTTTTCGCTACAATAGGTACAGAATCTGTCAAAATCGCCGCAGGACACTTGAATCGATCTTCGGCTACTCTCATCCGGTATCCTTGCGAAGATCGTCGCTCCACGTAGCCTGAGGGCATCCAAGCCCACGATTGTTGATAATTTTGTTATTTTTTTCTATATTAATGAGATTTGAATTAGGCCAAACGGACATTCGAGAGCAAAACTGATACAAACTTTTGTGTTTACAGAAAAGTCGTAAGAAATAAACATTTTAGACCGGAAACGGTTACATTTTAATTCGTCGTTTAAATTCATAAATGGAATTACAGCGACAATACTTTTATGGATCCATTTGAATTTTATCTGTCAGAAATAAGACCGAAAATGCAGTGGCATTCAATTTTGTAAATTGAAATAAAATTTTGTTGCTGTCTGGCCGATATCTGTCCAATTGGTCGGTCGGTATAGGGTTGCCAAAATTATAAACTTTTCGTGTAGTTCAGAAAAGTTTTCTTCCACTTCTTCTTAAAATAACTACCTTTTCACTACCTACCTAAATCTTACATGGCAAATACCCTGTCTCGGCTCGTCAAGTGTGATTTATATTGGTTATTTACTATTGCAATGGCATGTGAATTTTCTTAGAAAATACATAAGTAACGCTATATACAGAGCAACTTAGAAAGGTAACTTAAAACGAAACAGGTGTTCAGTTAAATTGATAAAAACTCCTTTTTAGGGTTCCTAAGACTTCTATTACCAAGACTTCACTGTCCGTCTGTCCGTCTGTCTGTCACCAGGCTGTATCTCGTGAACCGTGATAGCTACACAGTTGAAATTTTCACAGACTATGTATTTTTGTTGCCGCTATAACAAAAAATATTAAAAATAAAATAAAGTTAAAATTTAAAGGGGTATAAAGAACGTTTTTTCGGAGTGTTATGTCTTGTGGTACGGAACCCTTCGTGTGCGAGTCCGACTGGCCCTTGGCCGGTTTTTTCTTAATGTAAGTGACCTCGACAACCCTACCATACCGAAACCTTAAATTATCAGTACAGAGACACATTTTTATAGTACCCCCTGCAGCTTACAATACGTGGTCGATTTATGACAAAACGAATATACTAACATAACTATAGGAAATACTTTACTGCATCGTTAAATGTGATAATGTGACTATTTTTTATTTACTAATTCCAAATGTCAAAACTAACTAATTCCGTCTGAATTACTAACATTGTTTAATAGTCGGAGAGCTGAAGATGGAAACAAAGCATAATAAAAAATAAAAATAGCCTGCAACTTTAACCGGATTTTGTAATTGAAAACAACTCGTCACCATATTTTGATAGATGATAAAAAATAGTAGGTAACACTAAAAATGATGACGGTAATTATAATCTTGCCATTTGAAACGACAACTAACTGTATATAAGAGGAATATAGAAAGCAGGAAACGAATAACAATGAAGTTATTTACCTAAATAGAAGGTTTTAACAAAAAAAAATGAATTAAAAAAATAATTTAATAAAATTAAATGGACTTCAAAAATAAATTAACTCAAAATTATGAAATAACTTTAATTTCGGAAGTCGGTGTCTTGGGATTTGTATTTTATTTGGTTTTAGTTTTTTGCCACCGACTTCCGAAATTAAAGTTATTTCACGATTTTAAGTTAATTTATTTTTGAAGTCCATTTAATTTTTTTAAATTACTTTTTTATAACGTAATTTTTAGTTTTATGTAAAAACTGGAATATTTGTTTGTAATAAGTGGGTAACAGTTTTGTATGAATATAATGCAGTTCCAATAATATAACATACATACTTGTCTAATTGATAACCTCCTTTTTTTGAAGTCAGCAAAGAGAGAGGTGTATAGTTTCATATAACAAATCTGCACAGATCACCATAGGTACCCATTTTCTACGCAAGCTCTTAAACTAAAACAGTAGGTAAATTACTAGAGGAGGTCGTGAATTTAATATTGTTAATGTAAACACGCACACTAAATGGCTGTCATCAACGATGTACTAAATGAATAAAAGCTTTTAATTTAATAGGGTTACCAGTCATGGTTCATGGTCTCACACCATGGGTTCATATGGCGTGGGTGTTGTACAAATTATGCTGATAGGCAGTTCATCATACAGGCCTGTAAATGTCTAAAGTCTATTCAAAATTATATTTCAAATTGATGTTATTTCAAGTTAAACAAATGTCAACTTTATTTTAATGGTAATTAAGTTGATTTCAGAGTGACTAGTACTATTGAAAAAGTTATAAAAATGTTTGATGTTGTAGCGTAAACTGCACTTTGTTGTGTAGGAATTAAAGTTATTTTTCCCTAAACTCATAATATTTGTTTACATTTTTGGCAAATAAGTCGCGAATACAGATTAGTGTGGAACATGGCACAGAATGATCGGCCAAACAGGCAAATTTATATATTATTGTTTTATTTATTTCTCAAACGATGATGTTTGAGAAATAAATAAAACAATAATATGTATAATATTCATCCACAACCTGACTTCACCCACAGCTGGGTACCGCCTCTCTTTTCTTAAACTTTTCTGATGTAACCACGCTCCTGTGCCAGCCTCATCCAGCTTCTACCAGTTTCTAAAGACTTTATTGACCGAATTCAAAAAAATAAGGCTCTGTATTCGACCCGTATGTATGTATGTTTGTATGTCCGGGATTTTCTCCAAAACGATTCTTTCACCAACGTGCAACGTGATCTATAATACATTAGGTAATTATTCTTATGTACAAAGTTATATGCATAAATGTACTGCATTTCCGGCATTTCTATGCGAATTTTGATGATTCTTCTAGTCCGTGTCTTCAATTCTTCAATGCAAGGTGCATTGAAGAATTGCTTGGCACCGCTTGGCTGCAATTGTATATCTATGTATTGTTTTTAATGGATAAAGTATGCATGTTTTGCATGGATATCTATGTATTGTTTATTTATTGCAATTTCTATTTCATTTAAGTATTTTGAAAACAAAAACCCAGGAGTGATCCCATATAAATTGTGATTAACTTTGCTTGGGTAGTTTTTGAGTTAGTTTTAATAATACGATTTTTTTCCACTTAGTTACACTGTTGTTACACTGATATTTACATAGCAAGTAGTGTGTTGTGTGTTGTGTGTAGGACTTGCTATGTAAATATCAGTGTCCCACACCCCCCTACCTACCAGTTGAAAATCTATTAAAGAAATTTGACAGATTGTAGAATCTGTCAAATTTCTATAGTAGATTTTCAACTTTATCGCTAAAGTTCAAAGTTGCTTGGGAAAATTTGGCAGTTTCGGGTAGCTTGATGTAGGTACTGGCCATCTGTACGACTAAAAAGTGAAAATAATTTTTTTTTTACAAAAAAATAACAACCGACTTCCAAAAAAAACAATTACTTAGGTGAAAAATAACTTTTTTTGGTAGTCGGTGTCGTTGGTTCCACATTTTCGTTTTTTGACACCGACTTCCGAAATTAAAGTTATTTTTCACTTTGTTGTTTTTTTGGAAGTCGGTTGTTTTTTTACATTTTGATTTTAGCTACACAACGAAACCGAAAAGAGTGTATCTGTGTGCTAGTGAGCCGTTCATTAAAATTTTACAAAAAATTTCAAGCTTAATAATGTTTTTAGAGGCACTGAGATGCTGCTGCCTATCCTCTACACAGCCAGACACAAGTTTTGTCCTCTTTCATCGTTCAATTATTGTTTTTAGGGTTCCGTACACAAAGAGTGCTAACGGGACCCTGTTACTAAGTCTCCGCTCTCCACCCGTCCGTCCAACCTCCTTTAATTTTTACTTAATTTTATTTTTATTAAAAAAATATAGCGGGAACAGAAAAAATAAACAGGTCTTAAAAATTTCAAATGTCTACCTATTACGGTTCATGAGATACAGCCCCTTGACAGACAGACAGACGGATGGACGGCTAGATAGATGGAAGGGTGCGCTTATCGCTTCTCTGTAAGTATTAATTAAGTTGCTCACATAACTAGTTCATTAATTTTCCGTTCAATTATAGGCTTTATGATTTTTAATTTTAAAACGTTATTTTCATGATAATGTGGGTTGATTCGATTTTCAAAGTATTTCAGCCACGGCGGCCAATCTCAACGGAGACCTAGCCTTCGGCGCGGGATATACTTATTATAGTGCACAAGTGTGTGCGCAGACACAGGTGCACTCTCTTCCATCGCTCTTATAGTCCGATGAGACGGCAATCCAATACGACCGGAGAGACATCAGGTGCCTTTTCGAGCCAGGGGGGTATCACACCGCCAACTTCCACATGTATTGCAAAACATTATTATAAACAAAACACAATCATTATATTTCTATAAATCTTTTTCCGATCTAACAGAGAACGGGTTTTTTGCAAAGAATGTAAACATAAGGAAGATGGTAAACATAAGAAAGATCCTATATTGGCTATACCACCATCTTTCTTTGCTGCGACCTCAAAATCTTTTGCCAAGTGAAGGAGAAAATTAACTAACTGCGCTCCGCGGTTTCAACCGGATAACTCTCGATCCCGTGGGAATATCGGGATGAAATGTATCCTGTACCTTAATCCTCGTGAATGGATGGTCATGGTCTACCCAATGTGCCAAATTCCATCGAAATCAAAGTCAAAACAAACTTACAACAAATCAAATCTTTTCTCTTTATAAGTATTACTAGCTGCGCCCCGTGGTTTCACCCGCGTAAGTGTCGATCCCGTGGGAATATCGGGATAAAAAGTAGCCTATATGTTATAATCCAGGGTGTCAGCTACCTCCACTCAAAATGTTATCAAAATTTGCCCAGCCGTTTGAGCGTGAAGAAGTAACAAACATATAAACATACACACACACACACTGACAACCTTTCGTCTATTTATTTATTTATTTAAGGAAAAACAAACAGTAGCACAATAAAAAACAGTCATAAAATCTTAAATATAACTAATAAAACAATTATGCTACCCACTACGTTCTCCACAGATTACAATTTAAAGTACTTAAAACTAGCTAGGAACACAGATACATTAGTCCTAGAACTCATAGGTACCTATCTGGATTTTTAAATTAATAAAAGAAAGAAAAATAATATATATTCTAAACTAAATTTGTGTGCGTACATTATTAAACATTACGTTATTATACAAGGTGTAACAGAAAAAAAAATATATATATATGTCGGATTGGCCCAGACATCAGAAGTAAAACACAAGTTTATTCAATTGAACAATCAGTTATCTTAAATCTAGAAAGTACAGTAATGAAATACTAAAACTAATAACGGCAAAGGGCGGTCACATAGGGCAGTACTGACTGTCAGGGACAGTGGTCCATGCACCCACCGCAATAAGGATAGTACTAATTGTCAGAGACAGCGTTCCACATCCAATAATCGGGCAGTACTGACTGTCGAGAGACAGTGGTCCGTGCACCACGACGCAACCGTTGGAAATGCGTACCGATCAAACAGCGCAGCTCCTTATAAAGGCGATCGCTAGTGGGGGGGAAACCGTTACAATATTTTACTGGATTGGATACCAAGTCCTTTAGGCCAAATGATCGATAGAGTGAATGATTTGCGTCTGGTGCACGTTCCACTAGCGCCATCTAGTCGCCGTCTTTCACAGCTGCTAATCAATGAGTCTGCCGACACGGCCATCCTGATAAATCACTCGTTCTCGAGTGCATTCATTCGTCATCAATTCACATCGTCATCATCGTTACATATCAAATTACCAAATATCACTGGTCTAGGTATTTCTTTACAATAGAAAACCCCTACAGTTCAAACATGCTGGTCTAAATCGTCACCCACTAAAGCAGGTGAGATTCCTGCAGCTACAACTGGACTAGGTCACAACTCTTGTAACCCCTACAGTACATATTTGCTGGTCTAGATAATCATCCCATGGATGAGATCCCTGCAGCTCACTGGACTAGGTCACAATACTCTTGTAACCCCTACAGTACACATTTGCTGGTCTAGATAATCATCCCATGGATGAGATCCCTGCAGCTCACTGGACTAGGTCACAATACTCTTGCAACCCCTACAGTACATATTTGCTGGTCTAGATATCATCCCATGGATGATATCCCTGCAGCTCACAAAGCGCTGGACTAGGTTATCAACCCACAAAAGCAGGTGAAACCCCTTCAGCTACAACTGGGCTAGGTTACAACTCCTGCAACCCCTACAGTATAAACTAATTTAGTCATCCAGCAAGGGACCTTGTTCCGGTACAGTCGCCTCAGAATCGATAGATAAAGTATCTTCAGAATTATGAGTTACTGTTTGTGAACCAATAGTTTCTTCGGATTCTGAGACTCGACTGGCATTAAAGGTTTGAGAACTATTATCTCCTAAATATGGCAAAGAGTTTTCCACTAATTCGCCTGAAACAGCATTATGTAAATCATCATTTATATTACTAGATACATTATCCATTATCACCGTTCATTGTCATCAGACTCATAATTTTCAGAAATTTCAAGAAAACTTTGTTGGCCTCTAGGTACTTCTCTCAAATTTACATGTGCGTACTTGTAAACCTATAGAGCCATTAATAACGATCGTTATCTAAAACTAGTAATTTTGAAAGGTCCCTTATTATTTTTTTCATCTAATTTTCTTTGGTGTCGTTCCTCGCATTTTACAAAAACTAATTAACCAACTGCAAAAGGTTTAATCCGGGCTTTTCCCTTATTAAACCGTACAGTGTCAGCGTTTACTAGAATGTCACAATGCGCTGGAACGGGTAACTGTATCAAACCGCAATACAGTGACACTACAATGAATAAAAGGACACAGTGGATCACTAGGCAACGACTCAGCTGACGAGCTACCCAGAAGGGCATCCAGTATATCAGTTTGTGGTCCGGAACCTATCGTGCCCATCCCCTTCAACCAACTACGCAGGTGGCTACAGGAGCACACCCACACACAAGCAGAAAGCTCGTAGATGTCGTCACCAGGCTGCAGGCAGTCCAAAGAAGCTACGCCGTCATTGGATGGCAGGCTAACCAGGCGCTCACCACGACTGGACAGGAAAGGCCCGCGCCCGGCGACGGGGACCACCACGAGACACCGCTCGCCAATAAAACACTTTAACAAAACAGGCACAACGGACAGTCCCCTGTGCAGGGCTCGCATGGAGGCCGATGAAACCACCGCACATGTGCTCCTTGAGAGCAGAGGTCTCACCCAGGCAAGGTCAGAAACCCTCGGGACACCCAGACCGCACACAGAAGCTCTCAACAGACCAGGAGAGCCAATCAGCCTCCGGAGGGAGGTGGGCTGGCTGGAACAACCACCGACGACCGCCACGGCCCAGGCACAATGGTCCATTTGAAGGACTAAGTGCGGAAGCCAAACCCATAGAACATAGTGTCAGCGTTAGAGGGGCCTGTGGTCAAGGAAACAACAGCCGCACGGGCCAACCGACCAGGCCAAGCCACGCCCGCCACGGCCGGCCCCAGCCGCCACCCGCGGATCCCCAACAGCCGCCACGGGGCGCCCGAAGCCCGAAAATCCGACAACCAGTCCCACCAAGGGGCGCCGCACCACCCAGCAACCGGGGCGCGGGGGCCAGACAGGCCGCCGCCCCACGCAAAACACCGGCACCCAGCCGCACCCGACCAGACCGGAAGCCAACCCCAACACAGTCGGGAAAAGGCCAGGCAGATGATAGTGTCAGCGTTTTAGCCACTCTTTGAATATTTTTTTTTTTAATGCAGATGAACGAGCCGTTTCAACATTAATTACAGTTGGTTCAAAAGAACTAGGAGTTAATTTAGCTAGATTAACTGAGGAACCTTTGATGCCAAACATCAGTTCCATAGGCGTAAAACCTGTGGTCCTGGAACGTGTATTATTAAGAGCAAGGTGAATCTCTCCTAGTTCATCCTTCCAGGCAATATTGGAAGAATATTCTTTACATGACTTTCTCAACCTGTCTGTTAGCTCTACTAGAACCAGTTGCTATTAAATGGAGCTCTATTCTATTATCATTACAAAATTGTTCAACTCACTGCAGTCTTAAACACGTCCTTTACCTGCGATAATGCGCAGTTACAACAACGTCCTTTACCTGCGATAATCAAATGCGCTTCAGAGCACCAAATAAGTTTACAGGATTTTTAATTGCTCTTACAGCGTGTGAAGAACTTAAGGCCGGAGTATTTTCAAGCAGTACAAACTTTGTAAAGGCGTCTATTAAAACTAAGCAATATTCTTTTCTATCATTTTTCCCGAAAGTTTGATCTAAATGAATTGTGTGCCAAACGAATTGAATGCATTGCATTTGCTATGCACCTGAAGGGCCTTTAAAAGTTTTACATACCTCACAACAATAAATTAATCTTCCTCTAAAATATTCCTTGTCTTAAATCATATCTACATACGTACGCAATATGTCTTCAGGTAAATGATTATTACGGAATTTTGATATTATTTCAGAAAGTTACGAATTGCGTTCTTGTTATATAATTAACCAACCTTTATCTAATTCAAGATAATTTATTTTACGGGGTTCAGAATAAATTTGTGTTTGACAAATCGCGAGACAAGAAATCTGCATGAGCCATCTTTCGAGTTTCGACCTTTGTACACGATATCAAAATCGTAATCCTGCAATAGCCCACCAACGGTGAACCCTTGGTCACGTTTTGAGTAAGAAGCTTTAAGGGAGTTACAATCGGTAAATACAGTGGAATTTTCGTCCATGCAAATAATGACGAACATGTTCGATTGCTTTTACTACCGCAAGGGTCTCTAGTTCCTATGAGTGATATCGTGTCTCTGCATCTATGGTCTTCCTACTATAATACGCTACTACATGAAGGGTATCATTATGTTTTTTGGATAAGAATTGCACTATATCCCTCACTACGAGTACTTGCATCGGTATGGAGTTCAATGGGCAAGGAAGGGTCAAACACATTTTTTTTTTTTTTGCATTAATCTCCCCAGCTGGAACTAGGTACTCAGTTTGGACTTTCAGAAACTGAACACTTATTTAAATTAACCGGTTGAATGCCGGAATTACAGAAACAATTAAAAACCCATTGTGTCTCGCGTGTATATACGTTCCGGCATACTAAGGGTTAAACGAGAATCCTGCATTGGGCAGAGTTCTATGTAATTTGTCTAAACGGTTAAGCCCTTCATTAGTATCTTTTGAAATTGAAAGTACATGTACAGTAAGTACATCCATGAAAACTAAAAATCTTTTCATCATTCATCGGCTTTAAAGCAATATTAATAGCCTTTTGAAAAATGGAAGAGGCATTGCGTAAGCCAAAGGGCGAGAGAGCTGAGCTTTCAAAGTCTCCCGTATATCTTCCCATTGATAATGACTGAGAGGCATCTTGATCAGTAATGTGGCTGCGCCGCCTCGAAGGCAAGGTCAGCGTCATGATTAAATTGACACCTTTCAAATTTTTGCTTTTAATTATGGTGTCTGACAGCCCTCTACGTATGAATTGGGGTAATCAGGATCAAATGGTACCAACACTGTGAATGGTTGTGGTGGAGCATTGGACCGGGTAGTAGAGCATCAGTTAATTATGAAAGAAATGCTTCTAAATTATTTGAGGGTAGCGGAATATTTTTCTGGCCATTTTGTGATAATGAAGTGCCAGAGGTGGGCGGACAATCCGATCCCACTTCTGATGTCGGATTGGCCCAGACATCAGAAGTAAAACACAAGTTTATTCAATTGAACAATCAGTTATCTTAAATCTAGAAAGTACAGAAATGAAATACTAAAACTAATAACGGCAAAGGGCGGTCACATAGGGCAGTACTGACTGTCAGGGACAGTGGTCCATGCACCCACCGCAATAAGGATAGTACTAATTGTCAGAGACAGCGTTCCACATCCAATAATCGGGCAGTACTGTGGAGTACGGGGTGTGTGGATACAAATAAGACCACTTTAAGACTTTGAAGAATGTTTGTATTGTATATAAAAGTAATCGTTACAACTTCGCGGTCAAGATATGAAACACTGCTTCTAGAATCAAATTAAAGTATTGGCCTAGCTCGCATCAAAATACAAGACTTTAATTCTAACGATTCGAAAATTTAAGCGTTCCTACCTATTACTAATCCTATAAGGAAAAAACTACCTAACGCCCGAAGTTAACACTGTGAGGTCCAGCACTTTCTAAGTGCAGGGCTCAAGTCAGGACAAACGAAATATTTAACTAACACTTCCTCAAGTGCCAGGTAAATCTACATTTAAGAGTGCTAAAATGCATCAACACAAACTAACGTTGCCTTGCTTGAACCTCGTCAAAACAAAACGAGCGGAAAAGAAACGACTTGGCCTCCTTCGATAACAAATGATGTGAAAGTTCACATCGGCCTGGATGAGGCTTACCGTGTTAACTGATCTTAACTTCAGATCCTTTTACCCCATCGGACGGTATCAGCCAGAGGGAGCGAAAAGTTATGAGGCCAGTGTTCAAAAATCTAATAAGTGGCTGAACTCCATTATATTCAAAAGATACTCCGCGTTTATAATAACCATACCATTTACAAAAAACTGTGGGTGCTCCAACCCAAGCTGAACCAGTTGTGTCAACTCAACACACTTTGCAAAGGCTATGCCCCGTTAGCAAAGTTGGTTTCAACTTAAGCTGATCACTCCCCCCTCTAGAGAGTGACAACAGTTTTTATACAACCCTCTTCCTCCTATAACGCGCATTACTATTTTCTGGAGTTCACTCACACTAAACATGGCCTATGTAATTTAGAAAATGAAGACGAAGTTTTTTCAATCCCTCAAGCCTCATGGAGCCGTGAGACCTCAAGCCTCACGCTCCCAGCTGCGTCCGAAGTATCTTCCCAGCATATGAAATAAGAAACACATGTTAATAACTTTATCACAATATTCACTAAAATAATGTTTTATTGATGTTTACAATAACTAAATGACATACCAAAAGTCAAAGTCTGTCACAGTCTATCTAACATCACAGCCTATCAAATGTTACAGTGTAACGAACGTCCTAGACGAACAACAGATAAAAGCATAAAATTATGTAGGTTATATAAGGGCCCATATCAAATAGTAAGACGATTATCTAATGTAAACTACGTTATTAGGAAGTTAGGCAATAGGAGGTCCAAAGATATAGTACATGTAAATAGATTAAAACCTTTTCATGTTAGGATTTAAATAGTTTTTTTTTTATCTATGGTTGACACTTATTATGTCATTGTAAATATGTCAGGTCACAGAGTAAATTTTGTTAGTCTGTAATATGTGTTAGGATATGATATTTGTTAGTCTGTGGTGTCCGTCCGATGGGGTAAAAGGATCTGAAGTTAAGATCAGTTAACACGGTAAGCCTCATCCAGGCCGATGTGAACTTTCACATCATTTGTTATCGAAGGAGGCCAAGTCGTTTCTTTTGAAATAAATCTGCATTATCAATGCCCAATCACTATCACGCCATCCACTACTTGTGGCAATATCTCTGTATTGTTCAAAAAGATATTCCAGGCACATATTAAATCCTGAGAACTGTGCAGTCTTAAATCCTGGGAGGAATGCAAACATCTTGCTTTTCTTAATAAAAATAATATTTTAACCACTTAGCTTTTATTTTTCCGGCGACGATTCTGCGCCTGTTCTATACTCACTCAAACGCAAATTAAACTAAGGGGAGTTTAATCTGCAATCGCATATAAAATATTCTGTGACTCTTCCGTCAAATTATACTCAGCTTGGCTTGCATAAAAAAATTCATTTCATCTGAAATTAATCACAAAAAACGATCAAACGTATAGGGACGTTCGGCGCCTCCACCAAATGTGGAGTACGGGGTGTGTGGATACAAATAAGACCACTTTAAGACTTTGAAGAATGTTTGTATTGTATATAAAAGTAATCGTTACAACTTCGCGGTCAAGATATGAAACACTGCTTCTAGAATCAAAACACAATCATAATAATATTTGACATATGTTTAAACCAACGAATCGAATCATAATTCTAGCCAGTGCTTATTGCTAAAGGCTAGCACACACAGGCACCACAGTACTGACTGTCGAGAGACAGTGGTCCGTGCACCACGACGCAACCGTTGGAAATGCGTACCGATCAAACAGCGCAGCTCCTTATAAAGGCGATCGCTAGTGGGGGGGAAACCGTTACAATATTTTACTGGATTGGATACCAAGTCCTTTAGGCCAAATGATCGATAGAGTGAATGATTTGCGTCTGGTGCACGTTCCACTAGCGCCATCTAGTCGCCGTCTCTCACAGCTGCTAATCAATGAGTCTGCCGACATATATATAAACACGCAAAAAAAAAAGAAAAAGATAATAAAATAAAAAACGCAAGTCCTGAAAGTAGTTTGTTCATAATTGACTACTGAATCGATTACAAAGGTATTTCTTAAAAAAAAAAAATATATATATATATGTATCTTACCATGCTGACCGCCGATTTAGCCAAAGAAAATTAAATCTTATTACAAGGCAATAAGATACAATTGTAAGCATACAAGTAACGCTGGGGTCAACAAGATGTTTTCTATAATATTAGTTGGCTTAAAAAGAAAAAAGAAAGAAAGAAAAAAGGTGGGAAAAGAGGTGCATGAGGTCCTGCATCAGTTATGCCACACATTACATATTGCCTTGCTGATCCTTAAGGGTTGCTTGGATTTGCTTCTTAAATGCACTTTTACTAAGAAAAAGAATATCGATTGAATTAAACTCATTATTATATGTCTCAACCATACGATGAAATGGTGAGCGCGAGCCAGCGTTGGATTTACATAGGCTGGTCGCAAATAGACGTCGAGTACGTACCTCACGTACATGAACTGTTCGAGGAACCAGGTAACATAAACTCCTAACAAAGTCCGGACAATCAAAATTATTGCGGCACACATTGAACAGCGTCATAACTTCCAGAAGTTTCCGTCTTGACTTTAAGGTAAGAAGATCATACTTTTTAAGAAGTAAGTGGTATGACATTTTATTCCGATAACATCTAAAATTCAAAGCACGAAGGTATTTACGTTGTACTAGTTCTAGTCTTTCACTATATTTTACGTAAAAAGGGTTCCAAATAGGTACTGCAAACTCTAACTGTGGTTAACTATAAAATATTAATAATAATGTGATGTGATTAGTTTAGACCATAGAAATTTCTTCCATACATCTATGGTTTAGACAATGCAAATGTGTACAGTGTTACTAATTGTCACATATAAGCAGTGATCTGATTTTGGGGTGCAATTACTGGGATTTAATGACGTTATCAGATTCTCCAATAATCCCGGTGTCCCGGAAATAGCGAATTCCCCATGTACGCGTAATAAATAAGTTGTAATATCGATTAAATAGGTCAATTTTAGTATCGGACATAATTATTTGAATTCAGGTGTAACGTTGTATCGTTACTTTCAATAAAATATCAAAATGACAACAATACAGTGTCAAGTCAAACCACAGACGTCCATTAGTATGACTGACGTCACTTGGCGGGCCTGAACTTCGCGCAGAAGGCTGCGCACGAACGTTTTTTGACGTGACAACGTCTTAAATTAGGTTGCGACTGGGAGTCACTTATGAAAAAGTGTAACGCTCGGTAACGTTACGATGAGTCACCGAACGAGAGAGAGGCCCGCCGAATGCCTTGCGTCTCTCTCCCACTCAACTATGATCGGATGATCGGTCGTTGTCACGTAAAATCTTCGCCCGTAAAACCGACTTTACAGGCAACCATTTTTTTAGGAACCAAATGGTGGCATGAGGCGTGTGAGTGAGAGAACATGCGCGAAAGTTCGCAAAGGCTATACTCAGGCCCGCCAAGACACGTCGGTCGGTCGTATTGTATTATACATCATAAATTAGCTGTCTGCACTAGTGACGCGCGTGGTACCTAATGCTGTATATCCGAACGTATGAAGAGGACCGCGGTGTGTCATTCACTCACGGTGACCTGACCAGCGAAACATTCGAAATCCTGCTCCGAGGGAAGACGCACGTTCACTTGATCCAAAATCACATGTAGGTCACATGTGATTTTGGATCAAGTGAACGTGCGTCTACTACATACGTGGTCTCCACCATTTAGCAGGCAACATTTTTTATTGATTCATATTAGTCAACTCAGTCGTACAGGTGTTTTCGTAACTGCAGCGTGACCCACCGCTACGCTCCTCGCCACACCAAGCTGAGCCAGGAGAGTACTGTGCTACTCCCAAGGGAATCTAAAGAAGCCTTATGAAGGGCACGCCGCGATAGCGGCGATAAGACCCCTCTTTGAGGAGTGCCTAGAGAGGCGCCACGGCGCCCTCACCTACCGCCTGACGCAGGTCCTCACCGGACACGGAAGTTTCGGGAGGTTCCTGCACATCATCAGGCGGGAGGAAACGCCCGGGTGTCACCATTGCCAGGATCGCCCAGAGGACACGGTGGAGCACACGGTGGAGGTCTGCCCCGCTTGGGCGGAGCACCGCCGTGTGCTCGTAGAGGCGATCGGCAGCGGCGGCGACCTCTCGCGCCCGGCCCTGGTGCAAGCCATGGTCCGGGGCGAGAGGGAGTGGGAGGCAGTCACCTCCTTCTGCGAAGCAGTCATGCTAGCGAAGGAGGTGGCGGGACGGCTCAGGGAGAGAGCCTCCCGTCCCAGCCGCCGCGGGAGACGCTCCGGGCGTCGGGAGCCGCGCGACGACTCCCGGCCACCGTAGGCGCGGGCCTGCGGGCGGAGAGTAATGGGTAGCTCACCGTCCGATCAGGACCAGGCCCGTGCCGGACGGCGCGTACGTGTTCCACGCGCGCCTCAAAGAGATGTCAGCATCGAGGAGGGGCCCCATAGGGCCGAAGCCTGCCGGGTCAGCGGGATTGTCCGAAAGGGTTACCGCTGGCCCGGAACATAAAGGGCTAAGGAAGGAACACGGGTGGGTTTTAGTCAGTAAGAGTCTGACACTCCCTTCCGCTCCACCCAGAGCGGGAGGGGTCATTTGATGATTTCCCATCCGCAAAAAAAAAAAAAAAAAGAAGCCTTATGACCATAAACCTACCAACCCTCTATACTATTTCTTACCTATTGTATTTTCATGTTTATTATTAACGTGGTTGTTATTTATTTAAAAAATGCGCAAAAAGCTATCCATGGGGCAGCCAAAGCTTGCCGCCCTTAGAAGATGATAAGGCGTTTGTAGGTCTTAAAAATAACTGGGGAAATGTTGTACGATATTTGAACCTCTGCTCAACCATTTGGAGAATAAAACCGTGATGTTACGATATGTGATAAGTACTTTATTTATTTAACTTACGGTTCTATTAACCCTAATTCTAAAATCCAGCTGAACCAACAAACCAATCAGAGACCATTAAAGTTTCAAAGAACAAAAATGATACATTCATAGGCCAATCATCACGCTGTTAGCCACGGTACATTTGTAGCCCTTTCTACAAATTACCATATTATGAAGCAAGCGTGAAGTCAAATTAAACTCCCATGATCAAAGGTAAATTAGTCTTGTAGACCTGATCAATATGTGTTTATCCATATGTGGGAACGAGAGCTTGTTACCTCTGATAATCTTTGGGTTAATGTTTACTTTTTGGGCTTTTGGGGCTATGAAAAGGGCTTTTTAATGGAAGCATATCTAATATAAAGATTTATTTTATACAAATATTCGTGTGTCACCGGATACAGCTATAAATGAAACGTACGATCATGAGTGGTTGGCTTAAACTGACTCCAGTATGAGGCGTAATGACTAGCATTGCGCCTCCAAACATTCGTAGGACTGTAACCAGTCACATCGAGAGGGGGAAACTACAAGCTGACTTATGTCACCCAATGCATAACTACCTGTCAGTGCCCCAGAGGCTGATAAGCCGAATAAGATTACATGAGTGTGTGGGTCCAGGTGGTCCAGCCAATAGCAACTCTTTCATAGCAAGATGTTATTTCTGGGGGGACCTATTTAAACCCCCTGATAATTTTATCGAGCCATCTGAAAGCCTTCCACCTGGGCACGCATTGCCGTGATGGCCTTAGAAATCTCTAAATAGATTTCGAACCCAAGTCGGCCGGAGTGAAGACAATCTCCACAGATGCGAATACAGCCCACTTTATATCCTGCGTCGAATGCTCTGTCACATGTGCACTTGCTGATCTGATGACTGAGTCAATGAGCGGAGCTCGTGCAGCTCGGTGCAGCTTAATTTTGGGCCAAACATGTTTGGATTTTTTGCCACAGATACGCTAAGAAGAAGAAATAATTTATTGTGTAGCGGTATCTACAACGCCACATGCGAACAACGCGTCATACTACGTCACGCAAATCCTACATCGCGCAAGCAGAGTTTACCGCGCAATTAACATAGATACAACGGCCCGACATGAATCATCGGGCAGTTGCCCGCCAGACATAACACCCGTCTGGTCGGAGGATCCTCCCTTTTCTATGGAGGTTGAGTGAACTTTACACCCTGTTCCTCATACCTCTATACTGGTGACCCCGAACATGGACGTCAGCGCAGCCTTCGTGCACCTACTCCAGCGTGACGTCATCATCATCACTCCCGCAAGCTTAGAGCGGCGAGTCATCCAGCCAGCCAGCTTCCACGGCTTCAACGGGTATCCTGACCACCAGCATGCAGCGACCGCGCATTCCTGGTCATCACCCACAGCCTCATCAGCAACTCGGCACAGCACACTGCACTTTCGGCCGGTCCACAAGCAGAGTCCTTTGGAATACGCTCTCCTGGTCGACGCCAGCAGTCAGCCTCAACCCGGCGCTGTACCACATCCGACGCACTGGAGCATAACGCAGCGCCACCCCGACTCACTGGGGACATCTTCGCAGACAGTTCCGACTCACCGTGAACTATGCGGCAACCGGTTCCGACTCACTGGAACCTCAGCTGGACTGGCAAGCATCGCAAGATACAAGACTCAGCCCACTATCGACCTCCGGTCTCCGGGGGGAGTGATGTAGCGGTATCTACAACGCCACATGCGAACAACGCGTCATACTACGTCACGCAAATCCTACATCGCGCAAGCAGAGTTTACCGCGCAATTAACATAGATACAACGGCCCGACATGAATCATCGGGCAGTTGCCCGCCAGACATAACACCCGTCTGGTCGGAGGATCCTCCCTTTTCTATGGAGGTTGAGTGAACTTTACACCCTGTTCCTCATACCTCCATAATTGGAACACCTAATTAAAAAACGAAGTGTACTTTTTGCTGCTGGGCGATACTAATTTAATTACTATTGGGGATATGATACCGGTAGACTAGTATGGTAATTAACAGTTTATTTACACAATAGCATGCCTGATAGGTATGTTATACGATATTATTGTTTGATCTGATGATCAATGTGAAATGGTATTTTGTGAACTCGGACAATGCATAGATTAAGTTTCCGTTAAGGCATTGTTTTTGGCTGCCAGTGCATTATAACAACATCCTGCAGGCGGTAGGTAGATAAATAACAAGATCGAAATTTGACTCGACAGTGTAATATGGCATTTCATAAGCGTCAGCGATTCTGCCTGCTGTTCTCGTGGCCACGAAACGTAAGCGCCGAAGTAATCTATAGTAAAGATAAATCGCTCAATAAACTAAAACTCTGTCCTATTAATTATTTTCATTTTAACATCGGAGTGATGTATATGTAGACATTTTTTTATTTAAAGTTATAAATTGGGCCTCGGATAAAAGGTAGATGTCGTTTATATTGTTTTAATGCTTTTAAATGTTACGATTTTAAGTGAGGGGATTGTAAAACGATATTGAAGATTGAGGTGATGGAAGCTAGAAAGATAAATTAAATATCAATGTTTAGAAATGATTCAAGAAGAAGCTTAAATATTCCACGAGATGGTAGTAAACTTCAGACAAAGGTGAACATCGCTTACTAAAAAACTTCGTATTTAAAATCCTGAACTAATCTTAAAACAGCTACCTACTTGCCAAGCAAACAATCAACAATCGATTCTTGAGAACCGCTTCAATCCAGTCCGGAGCAGTTCGAACCAGTTCAAACCGGTTGAAACAAGCGGCGGAGCTAAAACAAAGAGCACACTTCGGCTGCACAAGTGAACGCTTCCCGTTTATGAGTTCCTAGTAAGTAGTATGTCTATTTTAAATGTTTGATAAGTGTTGGTAAGCTTATTATGTATTATTCAATTTGAACACATATTTCATAATCAGAACTAGTAATGAAATAAGTATTTTCTTTATTCTCTAAATATGCATTTAAATTATATTTTTAAATATAAATGATGTTGCTGAGTCCATCGCTCAGAAAACTGCTCGATATTTATGGCTTACGGTCTGAGGTACAGACGCCAGGGGACGTCAAGCTACCCGAAACTGTAAAATTTTCCCAATCAACTTTGAACCTTATGCTTTAGCGATAAAGTTGAAAATCTATTAAAGAAACACTACACTACATCCATCACCTCACACTACAGTGCGAGGTGATGGATGTAAATCAGTTTTATACTTTTTCAGTTTTATGCGTTTTAAGACCATTGTTACTAACAAATATGGAGATTATTATTATTATTCAAAAATAGTGGTCTGCCGGTGACTGGAGCCAATATCCAAGCCAAGCTTCTCTCTGGAGCACCGGGTTAGAGCTCCAGAGAGAGGACACTCCTCACAATGCCGCTATTCTCACGAGCCGTATCGAGGAGTACTATCTTCTGAATCAGGCCCATAAATTATTATTATTATTATTATTATTAAAAAAAAAGCGACTATGAAAACCGAATTCGAGACAAAACAAATACGTTAAGATTAGGTACACCTTTTACGAAAATGAAGAGTACCTACTACATGCGGCAGTAGTATAACAAAAGGCTATTTTAACTATAATCCCAGTATAAGATTTCACTAATCAAAAACAAGATAGATTCTAGAACTAGAATAGGCACGTATCCCAAAAGGAGCAAGCTCGAAAACTCCTTTGTTAACAAATTCCGTTGCCTAGCAACTATAAAGATCCCTAGTGATAAATTAACATTTTGATCGACCCATCCCGGATTATAGAAGTAATTTACGTAAGCAGTGTGCCGGTATCCTATCAATTTCATAGAAAATTTAGGGCGCCCACAGACAAGCGACTGACTCCAGTGTTCACCAATACTTAAATTTATCTTTACAAAAAATATAAGCAACGTATAATGTTCCCACTGGTGGGACACGGGCTTCCTCTCTGAGAAAGGGGATTAAAAAAAAAACAGTGGCACTCCGGGAGTCCCGACAGAAGTGAGAACAAAACACAAACAGAATACTTTGCCATCACTCACTGGCAATTCGAATATACATTAAAACCGAGTACATCCCGAGGACAGCCGAACACATCCGAAGCGGGTATTTGTTTAATCGTCTTATAAACAAAACACGCGCGGTATCGCTTACGGTAACAATGGCGCGAGTTCAATGGTTTTTTCCCATCTCAAAAAATGCTCAACACGCCTAAAGAAGTTTTCACTTAAAAAAAAGATGAATTTAAATGAGAATGCACAAACGACACCATAAAATTACTGCAAATGCGATGCCTTTGGTATTGGATATGACCACAATGAATAATATTAGCCTGGTGATCGAAACATACGAACTACAAAGCAAATTTAAAAAAAAATATACCCAACCAAGAACTGAACTATGCGTATCTAAAACGCGTTCAAAAGCTGTCAGTGTTATCACTGTTGTTGAATATTGATACTGACTGTTTTAGAACGTGGTTTAGATGTGCTGATCTCGTTTAATTTCATTGTTAAATTTCACCTTATACAATTAGTTTACATAATCAGCCTATACTGTTCCCACTCCTGGGACACAGGCCTCCTCTCTGTGAGAGGGAATGGGCCGCAATCTACCACGCGGGCCCAGTGCGGGTTGGTTGATGTCACCTGTCGTCAAATTTTTGATTCTAGGACATGCCGGTTTCCTCACGATGTTTTCCTTCACCGTTTTTGAGAGCAATGGTGATGAAATAAATTAACACAAAGTAAAGCGCCTGTAACACAGATCCGGTCGAAGTGGAGGTGCTTGGAAGGCCTATGTCCAGCAGTGGGTGTCTTTCGGCTAAAATGATGATGATGATGATGAAAGCGCCTGTCTGGGTGCGAACCCACGACCTACAACTCGTAAGTCGGGTCCGTTACCACTGGGCCACCACAGCTCTCAGCTCTAAACAATTAGGTTGGTGAAGACCATAGTTATAGATACACCTAGATAACGCAAGAGCAACTACTTCGCGTGCCAAAAATCGTAACAGCTTACGATAAAGAATCGTAAGCCGCCACTTTCGCGCTCAGTCCTGTGTACTGTTGGCTGGGTAAGCGTGAGCGAGAGCGCGAGCTTTTGACGTCATAGTAGGTAGTCAAAAAATGGCACGCTTGGTTTTCATACAGTTCGTGATACTTGTGTTATCTAGGTCTATCTATATCTGTGGTGTAGACTAATCCAACTAGTACCACCTAGCGATAGTTTGTTTGTACAAATCGGCTGTCTGCGGGCGCCCTTACGGAGCTCCATCAAAATTAGGGGCCCCCTTTCTGTTTATGATAAGGTACAGCTGTTGGTTACTCCTGAACTCATAAAGCCTTAGGCTCTTCTGTTTTATGCGCCCCTGATCTGAAATAGGGGATCTCATTTTATAGTTTCTGCCTTCAGATTCTTTGTTGGGTTAATACCTATTGGAGATAATTTTGTAGTGGAAAAAAAGGACGAGATCCTTTGTGTGACCTCTCAAGCTCCGCTCATTAGCGGAGACACAATTGACACAATTGATTTTCTATTGTATCGTATTACATAGGATACCCGCGGTGCTTGACGGATTAAAATTGGTACTTAAGGGTGCTTTCAATTTAGACGTTTCGTGTGGGACCGCCGCGGTACCGACGCCGCACTGTTGTCGCACCGCGCCCTTTGTATGAAAACAAACGACCGTCCGTGCGCAATACGACAAACGCACCGCTTCGGCACCGCAGCGGTCCCACACGAAACGTCTAAATTGAAAGCGCCCTAAATTAGTATAGTTTGCGACATTTCCGTTTCAAGTTGTATGGATTGTAGTTCTGCTGGGGAGTTTGTTGCGCCACTTCTTCTTCCCAGCAAAAGTATTAGGAAGTGGTGGAGAGGGGGCGTTTTGGGGGACCGTCTTATGTAATTTTGACGTTCGAAAATGCTGATTTTCAGTCTAATTTGAATAAATGACTTTTGATTTTGATGAAGGATCTGGCAGTGACCGAAAAAAAGACCAGTATACGCGAAATAAAGACAAAAAGTTGATATGAAAAACCTTATTTAGAAAAAGTTTACACGAGTTTTACAAAAACTGTGATGACATAAAATATGATTCACATTTTACCTGTCTAGGTACTGCCACCTGGCCTATATTAAATATTATACAAACACTGTAAACTATAATTAACTATATTCAAACACAACGGAAATATTAACTCTGGACTTGATATTCAAGTTTGAACCTTCGCTCTTTTGCAATAAGTTAAATTTTATATTTTAAGAGAGTGACTTTTATTGATGCGAAGTGTTTATGCAGTGCGCTTTATAAATATTTCTATATTATTATCACGGTATACAAAATAATCACCTGTAAACATAGAGCGATTAAAATTACAGAGAAGAACTGGCTGCTAGCCAGTAGTGGGAGGCAGTCACCTCCTTCTGCGAAGCAGTCATGCTAACGAAGGAGGTGGATGGCTGAGGGAAAGAGCCTCCCGTTCCAGCCGCCGCGGGAGACGCTCCGGGCGTCGGGAGCCGCGTGACGACTCCCGGCCGCCGTCCGTAGGCGCGGGCCTTCGGACAGAGAGTAATGGGTAGCTCACCGTCCGATCAGGACCAGACCCGTGCCGGACGGTGCGTACGTGTTCCACGCGCGCCTCAAAGATCAGCATCAATTGAAGGAACCCGTTAGGGCTGAAACCTCGGGGATCAGCGGGATTGTCCGAAAGGGTTCCCGCTAAGAAGAAAGGAACACGGGTGGGTTTTGGTCAGTAAGAGTCTGACACTCCCTTGCGCTCCACCCAGAGCGGAGAAATGACCCCTCATTTGATGATTTCCCATCCTCAAAAGAAAGAAAAAAGCCTGTAGCTGGTCTGCATTTTAAACTCAGCATATCGCAGCCATTTGTTGGATATAGGGGCTTCTCAAGTTACGGACGAAAAACCCGGTTTTTCATCATCCAGTCTGTCATGTTACGCTTGCAGATTTGTGGTCTCCACTCAAGGATATGTCTGCTGTCTGCTCCAAAGGCCGTTGGTCCTTTAACAGACACTTTAATTTAAAAATCACATCCGTTCAGAATACCTTATTCAATAAAATCAACTTTTTTTACCCGACTGCGCCAGAAGGAGGGTTATATTCTGTGGTTATATTTTACTCTGTATGTCTGTGTGGTACCTTTTCACCCGTAAACTACTGATCTTATCGAAATTTAACAGATATGTAGCCTGAAAGAATACAGGCTACTTTTTATCCTGGTTATTTGTATTTAAAAACAATGAAATACCTACAAAATACAAGCAGATGGAGTCGCTGACAGCTAGCTAGTTCAAAAATAGAAATGAAACAATCCCCTAACCCTTCATTGTTCGCGTGGGGTGCAATGAACCCTAAGTCTATATTAAAAAGTAAAGACTTTCATTTTTTCTTATTAAATCTTCCAGAATCTGTCTAAAACAAATACTTTGAGCTCTAACATTACCGAATCAAACTAAAAACTCATAGAATACAAACAGCCCTATTATAATTGCTACAAGGGTCATAATGGAACAAACGCTGAACTCTAATTAAGAAGCTGTCAGTCGAATCGAGCCCCATGCGGAATGTTTTGAACTTCACGCTTTGGGTTTAGAAGTCTGAGCAGTGGTTGAGGTGGCTTGACTGCTTGCGTCATCCGGAAAGTTAGGTGTTAGAGGAATTATTAGCTTAGGTAAGTGCAACATTACCTATTGAACTCGTTTCATAAGTCTAATTCTCTAAATCATTTTCTAGATTTGCGTCGGGTATAGTTGAAAATGTTTTTAATTTCATTAAGTTTGTGCTCAACGAGTTTGGCACCTAATAGAAGAAAAGCCTCCAAAAATTAGCCTCTCCTGTCCTCTTAAATTGTTGAGTAGGCATTTAAATCGATTTATTCTCGGGGGTTTGGAACGACTTGCCTTTGCGAAAAGTAGAAGCAGACCAGGGGGCCTAAAAAGGATAGTTTGGCAGAATCATAAAAGGATAACATTATGAATCATAATGGACAGTTAACTGTTAATTTAATCGTACCAAATCCTATTGGTGAAGGATTTTTCAGTTATATTTTTTGTCTGTGCTAAAATACCAATCAATCCGATCCAAATCCAATCCCAATCTCTTTGATTATACCTACGTAGTGCAGCGAAAAAAAGAAAAACACGGACTGTCTTCGCCATAATATTATTAATAATGTTATCCTTTTATGATTCTGCCAAATTGGCCTTATTGGCCTTTTTAGGCCCCCTGATAGTATAACATGGCTTTATTATTTAACTTAAAAGTATAGTGAACAGAGTCAACAATCGTGCCATTGACTTACAAAAAATAATTATGACTTCATGCCTCAAACCATTACGAAAACATTCAGATCTATCTAGTCCCATAATAACTAATACAAACTATTTTAGTAATGTAAAGGAAAACAAGAGAATTGGTAGGATTATAATTCGCACACTCACAGTCTCAATAGTTAATAAAATACAAATTAAAAGAAACTTACAAGGAACTAAATATATTTTTTCTAAGTCTGACGTTTTCGTCAATAAACTGAATCACCATGGAAACCACACACACGACGCTGCCGGTAGCTGGAATATCGAGACCGTGAGTGTGCGAATTATAATCCCACCAATTCTCCTTCTGATTGTTTCCCTTTACCTACATTACTAAACTGGTGACCCCGACGTGACTCGAGGCTACCTTATACCTCCCTATGAAGAAAATGTTAGAAACTAGGCATTGTTGTACATCAAAACTAAGAGACTATCGGTTAAGCGGTCTGAAACTAAGAACTTTGAATTTGTAGCCGAGGTTATAGTTGCCATCAACTGAAACTTGGAATAGTCGATAATACACTCAAGCTATGTACAGTTTAGGGTTTGTTTAGTGTAACAGCATAGTAAGCTTGTAGAACTAGTGCTGCATGTGAGCTGTCTTGTAGACACTGAACCCACAAACTTATGTATACTTTGTGGGAAAACATTCTTCGGGGTGTGAGCATCCACAACGCAACTTGCGAAGTACACATCACACTGACGTCATGCAAAATCCTGCATCGCGCAATCAAAGTTAACCGTGCGACAAGCCCGTTTATCCTTCTAATGGACAACTAGGACCTACTAGAGTCAGAAAAAATGCGAATTGGTGATCGGTAAATCTAAAAATACTGTCACATTTTGACATCTACTACTACGGTACAAGCAAAGTTTAGGATGTTTTTGCCTACCAAAATAACGGAGTTCCATATTTCTACAGTGATCCGTAGAAATATGGAACTCCGTTGTCCGTCCGAACTTTTCCGTTACTTTAACAAGATGTATCGTCAAAATTACACTGATTATTAAGATTTATTTTACAAATACGTAGGTCCATAGTTAAGCGGCATTTAGAAAGTTAAACACAAAAGATTACGATCAAAATAGTTTAACAATATAACTGTGGAGCTATAAATGAGCAATTAAAAAACGTTAAAGCCCTTGTTTAAATTGTCACCTGTTGTGTTCAACTCTATTCTAATCGCTTGCTAAGTCGTAAAACAAAGTATTTCCGGATAGTGGTCTAAGGAGTAAGCTGTAGCGATTTTTGGTTCCATTGTCACAGCGGATACAGAATTGGATTCAAAGAGAACATTATGATTATGATAAATGATTTTATTTCTGTAAGTAGGTGCCCGGCGACTTCAGCTGCTCTGCTGGCGTTGACGGGCGCCGGCTCAGTACTGAAGTCAGGGGCGAGGTGAATCTCCGGGCGAGATCGATTAACCGTCAGACGACTCCGGCTAAAGTTTTAAGAAATTCCGATATGCTTAATGTACTAACATACAATATTCGCACGCTCATGAGGGATGAGCGCCTCATTGAACTAGAAAATGCTCTTAAAGACATCAACTGGGATATCATAGGTTTGGCAGAAGTCAGGAGACAAGGAGAACATACAGAAGAACGAGAAGATTCCATCTTTTTCTACTTCGGAGAAACTAATGGACTCCATGGCGTGGGATTTATGGTAGCTAAAAGATGGAAGAACAACATTATCGAGTTCATTGGATACTCAGAACGAATAGCAGTTCTCAAATTCCGCATCACACCCAAGCAGACACTAACGATCATCCAGGTGTATGCGCCTACGTCAGCATATCCGGACGAGGATGTCGAGGTCTTCTACGATCTCCTAAATAAAGCCTGCGAAGAAAATCGCGGAACGTGGAATATGATCATTGGCGATTTCAATGCAAAAGTCGGTCCAAGACAAGAACAAGATGGCGAAGCTATTTTAGGTCCGCATGGATTAGGAATACGCAACGCACGTGGAGCTCGGCTATTACAATTCGCCTTTGGACAGAGTATTTTTGTTGCCAATAATCTATTCAATAAAAAACCCCAGCGCCGATGGACATGGATATCACCCAATAATTTGGTTAAGAACGAAATAGACTATGTATTAACTTCCGATAAACAAATTATTAAAGACGTAGGTATCATTAATAAGATTAAATATAGCTCAGACCATAGACCATTACGCGCAAAAATTTAATTTAATTTTAAAATCTACCGCGCAAAAACCTTCAGGATGCCTATCAAAAAACTAAATAAAGATACCCTTATTAACAATTACGAATCCTTCAATTTGGAACTATCGAACCACTATGAAAGCCTAGACATAAATGTCCCAGATGTGGACGAGCAATATAATAGAATAGTTACTGGAATAAGAAAAAGCAGCAATAGCATAAACGCGAAAGGGAAGAAGAATACAAAGCTTACAATAAGCACACGTTGCTTGCTTGAACAGAGAAACATACACGAAATAGGGTCAGAACAGCATAGATTAATAGATAAACAGGTCAAGAAAGCTATTAGAACAGATATAAGAAACTTGAATACCCACTTAGTTAAAGTGGCCTTGCAAAAACACCGTTCGTTAAGAGTAGCAAAACAGGGAATCTCTCGAACCAAACCTTGGATAAATAGTTTACTAGACACACATGGAACCAAACATCACAATAGACAGAAAACTATAGAAATTTGCACAGAATTCTACAGCTCTCTATATTCAGATAATTCAAAATTAGAAACAGAAAATAGATACAGTTGTCAAGAGGATATCCCTCCCATAACGGGATATGAAGTAGACAAAGTACTAAAAACAATGCACTACGATAAGAGCCCCGGCGAAGATGGTGTTACAACTGAAGCTCTGAAGCTAGGATCTGCCACACTGCTCCCACACCTCACAAACTTATTTATTTAATGCAATTCTACAATCAGGTAAACTGCCAACCCAGATGTGCCACTCAAACATTGTTCTTCTTCATAAGAAAGGAGACAAGTCCAATATAAACAACTACAGGCCCATTAGCTTAGTCTCACATATTTATAAGGCATTCATTAAGGTCATTCACAATCGCATAGATGCAAAATTAGACTCGCATCAACCACCAGAACAAGCAGGATTTCGCTCAAGTTTTTCTACCACGGACCATCTTCAAACCTTAAATCAGTTAATAGAAAAACACACATAATTTAAAAAACCTCTATATCTGGCTTTCGTGGACTACACAAAGGCTTTTGACAGCATTAAACACAGCGCAATATTTTCAGCCTTACGAAGTCAAGATATAGAGGAAACCTACATAGATCTTCTAAAGATTATTTATAATAATAGCACTGCCAACGTTAAACTGGATTCCGTAGGCAGAACATTTAAAGTAGACAAAGGGGTAAAACAAGGTGATCCGCTCTCTCCTAAACTATTTACGAGCACCCTTGAGGAGATATTCAAAAAACTCGCAGACGCATGAGCAATGAAGGGTATTCCAATCGGCGATAAAATGCTGTCAAACCTTCGTTTTGCAGACGATATCGTTCTTTTTGCATCTACAGCAGATCGACTGCAAGAAATGCTCCAAGAACTGAGCACTGCAAGCCTTGAGGTTGGACTGACGATGAATCAGTCAAAGACTAAAGTCATGACCAATGCCACTAACTATAAGGTCGAGGTCGATGGGCAGGAAATACACTATGTCGACGAATATATCTACCTGGGCCAACTAGTTTCCTTCCACAACAGACAGGACAAAGAGATCGACCGTCGAGTCGAAAATGCCTGGAAGAGCTACTGGTCCATGAAGGCGCTAATGAAGGGCGACCTTCCTATTTCACTAAAGCGTAAGCTCGTCGACATGTGTATCCTGCCTATCCTAACCTATGGCGCCCAGACTTGGTCTTTGACAGAGGCTCAGAAGTCCAAACTCAAGGTTTGCCAAAGAGCGATGGAGCGTAGTATCTTGAAGATTAAACTCACCGACCAAATTCGCAACACCACAATACGCTCCAAGACAGGTATCGCCGATGTTGGCGGCAAGTCTGCGAGGCTGAAGTGGGACTGGGCGGGTCACACTTATAGGATGCATACAGACAGATGGGCCAAAGTCGTCACACAGTGGCTGCCTGAAGACGGGCGTCGCCACCGAGGCAGGCCTAAGAAACGCTGGCGTGACGATTTAGACTCGTTCCTAACCGACTGGACGGAGAAGGCACAGTATAAGGAAATGTGGAAGGAAATGGGGGAGGCCTTTGCCCAGCAGTGGGACAGAACAGGCTAATATAAAAAAAAAAAAAAAAAAGTAGGTTTACACTAACACAACTTTTAAACGTCAATCATATTTTAAAAAGTAGATGAGGTCGGCGATTCTTATCTGACTAGTCTGAGTAGAAAAGCCGAAACAAACTCGGAGGTCAGTCTCTTTTAAAGTCCAGATATAATCTTGGTCAGATCATGTGAAGATCATGTAGATTGATGTCTGAAATGGTCTTTTGAAGAAGAAGTACCACACAGATTTGAGTGGACCAGTCCAGTGAATGCAAGCATTTGTCAACTCAAACTTGAGGACCTCAACGACTCGACGAACAATACCAAAGAAAATAAATTTGCGTAAGCCGTATAATTGTACTCAAAACGGCCAGACCAACAAAAACTAACAGAGAAAGGAAAAAAAATGAACCACATAGTCCTTACATTCAGTAAAATAATATAAATAACTTTACAAATTAAATATATTCGTCATTTTGTTTAAAATATTCATCAAATATGTCAATATGTATATAAAAAGTGTATAACGATAGTTTTGCATGATAATTAAAATGTCAAGTTTTATGGTTTTATCACAAGGCGAAGCAGAGCGAACAGCTTATTTCCAAGCTTTATTATAAACTAGCTTCTGCCCGCGACTTCGTCCGCGTGAAATTTCACCCTCCCCTCATTCACCCTCTTAGGGGTGGAATTTTGAAAAACCCTTTCTTAGTGGATACCTACTCTTCACAAATAACACACCCTCCAAATTTCATGTCTCTAGGACCCGCGATTTAGGCTGTGCGTTGATATATCAGTCAGTCAGTCAGGACTTTGAATTATATTATTTGGACTTTTCCGGGATAAAAAGTACTCAGTGTGGTACCCAGGATATTGAAGAATAATTATACAAAGTTTCATCGTAATCGAACCGATAGTTTTTGCTTGATGCCTGAACAAACAGACAGACAGACAGACAAATTTTTTTTTAATCACATTTGGGGTTCGGTGTCGGTCTAGTAAAACCCCCGCCATTTACTTTTTTGATATTTTCAATGTACAGAATTTTCTCGAACTTCTACACATTTATTATAAGTATAGATATAAAACGCTACCTCTCATCCCGCACCCCACACTATAGGTTTAATACTCGTCAAATATCACAAGTGTCGGCCGGCACGCGTCTCTGTATGTACAACGATTTTGACACCAGTTACATCAATGTGACATGTTATAAATCGGACATGGTTGAACATGTAACACTTCTTTTTATAGGTATTATAATGACCTGACTGACGCAATGGATTGAGGCTAAAGTTACTATTTCCTAGAAGTGGTGACCGCCTCGTAGTGTTCCCAATTTACCGGCTTGTGACGTCACTGTAAAGTTATTTATATAAGAGTGACTTGGTGTGTTTCCCTTGAGAGCGTTTTTGACACCGTAAAGTCAAACCCCGCCACGATTATTTTAATAAATTCGGCCTTTATAAACCTGTTAATGGATGAACACCAAAGGAAAGACCGTTCTAAGGATTTCAATAATACGTTTATTAATCCTTTTATTTATATATTGGAATATAGCACACACCGCTCTTCTAGGAAACTGTACATAAGCCGCAAAAGGAAAAGGATGCTGGCAAGTTGAGATGCTCTATCTAAACTGTTGTAGGTCTGCATCCGATGCTGTCTGTATCATGTCTATTTCAGTGAGATGCTCGGTCACAAGTTAGTGCGACGAAGACCCTGACTGCTACCAAAATAAAGGAGCTATCGAAGCCATAAAAGTCATCATCTGACGAGCCTTCTGCCAACTATTTTGGGGTCAGCTTCCAGTCTAACCGGATGCAGCTGAATACCAATATTTTACATGTAGTGACCGCCTATCTGACCTCCACAGCCCAGTTACTGGGTAATACTTGGCAAGACTGGTTGTCAGACTTTCGGGCTTCTGACTGTCAAAGATCCACGAATGACAGCCGGGACCAACGGCTTAACGTGCTTTTCCATGTAAATGTGGACACCCATCCACAGACCAACCGCGGTAAGAGTAGCTTAATCTGATCGATGGACTTGTGCGGCTGTATTATTTAGCAACGGGCCGACATTATACAAAAAGTAGTCAAAGAGGCAAGTTTTAACGATGAAAGAAGAAGTTTTCTTACTTACCTACCACCACTGTGACCTCTTATCACCATAATTAAATCCTACCCATATTCACAACAGCACTGACCTAAAACACAAAAACCCTACCCATAAAAAAATCGCACTAAACATTACAAAAAAGGCTCACAAAGATCTCTCCACCACAAAATTGGAAAGCTTTCAAAACAGTGGAAGAATTAAACTGCTCTCAGTCCGCAGTTTCTTTAATCCAGGTGGAATCGATTGAGTGGAGCAGTCGGCACTCTCAATAATGCAACGGGAAATGTTTAAAAGAGTCTGTAGACTGGAGTCTTTAGACTGGAGGCTGTAGTCCGTTGCGATGCTTTTGTTTAAGGCTGTGAGCTTTGTGATGACCAATAGCGGAAAGGGAAGGAAAAATGAAGGATTTTTCGCAGTGGAATTTTGTACGTGCAGCTGGAGCGACTTTCACAGGAATTTATAATAGGCATGTTAAATTGCTTTTCGTCTGATTTATGAAACAACTAGCTTTTGTCAGCGGCTTCATTCATCTGCGTAAAGATCAGAAATTATTCCACAAGAACGCATAATCGGGATAAACAGTCGTGCAATCTGAATGAAATTGGAGAAAGTTGCAGTTTCTTTAATGAAGGTAGAATCGATTGAGTGGAGCAGTCGGCACTCTCAATAATGCAACGGGCTTTTTTTTTAAAGAGTCTGTAGACTGGCGGGCTTTTGGTGCTGTTGCGATGCTTTTGTTTAAGGCTGTGAGATCTGTGATGAGCAATGGAAAGGAAGGAAAAGTGAAGGAGTTTTCGCAGTGGAATTTTGTTCGCGCTGCTGGAATGACGTTCTCAGGAATTTATGATAGATACGTTAAGTTATTAGCATTTGCCAGCGGCATCGCCAACGCAAATTATCCCAGGAAACATACTACTGGAATAAAAAGTCGGGAAATCTGGAAAAAAGTGGCGTAAGTGCGCCAGTTTCTTTAATGCAGGTGGAATCGATTGAGAGGAGCAGTCGGCGCTCTCAATAATGCAACGGGAATTTTTCAAAAGAGGCTGTTGATTGGAGGGCTCTCGGTGCTTTTGCGATGCTTTAGTTTAAGGCTTTGGTGACAGTGATAAGCGGAAGCTGAGCGGGAATGAACTGCGTGGCAAGTGAAGGAATTTTGTGCTCGGTAAATACTGTAAATAGTACCTATTTTAGGCATGTTTTAGGTGTGCTGGCTAATCACTGTTGTGTGACTACGGATGTTAAGTCCACATAGCTTGTACTGAAAACATCGTGTGTGTTGTGCACGGTGCCCAAAAAAAGGTAGGAAGGGAACTACTGCAAAAATAAAAGGAATGTAAATAACATGTTGTTCAAAGTTAGAATAACCAGTTTAAAATTAAAGTGGTACGATTTGTGAACCTCTTAGCCTTAATTTTGTTACCCTCAAATCAAAAAATGTATTGTTTACTACTTACTTTTTCAAGGCAATGTAAGATCACCAAATTAGAAGTTAGCAACTTTTGTAGCTACACGCTATCGCGACCGCTGTCACTATGACCACACCCACCCCACAGGGAGCTCCTCATTACATACGTACTGAATACGATATTCGATTTGAAATTAAAATCAACACCTGACGGTCTCACCACTGTTTTTAACTAATTACAAATTTTAATTAAGATATCTTCTGAAGCATCGACAAAGAAAAGGTAGGTATTGTATTGGAAAGTTTCATTTTGTGCGATACCCATTGGATCCGTGTTTTTTTATGAGCAGTGTTCTTCCATGAACTGTACCTACTGAATGGAAAATAATATAGAATAGGGCGATATTTTTCACTGTTTTTTTTTTATTAATATTTTGTTTGATCGGAAACAAGAAATATACAATTTTTGGAATAGCTGGTTTATTACAGAATTTCATTTTGTTGATGTAAACATAAATGTACGGAGCAGCAGGTTTTGCTAATTCCAGGTTCGGTGGTCCCATAGTAAAAGTTGTTCATAATGATAAGTACAATTTACTCCTTCAGAGGACCACATGACTTAAAGCGCGGTCACTGTCGGACTACATAGAAAAGATAGAGAATATTTTTTCTATCGTATCAAATTAGTTGTATTATGTTTTCAACACACTATCTAACTAGTATATATCCTGAAGAATATCGTATATTTTTCTGATTTTGTTTATTGTAGTCGATCATATACTTTTAGGCATTATAAAACTTGCGTTTTTTGCGTTTAGGTCCTGAACCCTAATTGCGTAGTACACTATTACTCTTAATTTGAATCATTTTGAAGCATATTGCTAATCCATTGCTCCTTAAGTACGAAAAGTGTGTCTGCTCAACAACGTAAATAACGCAATGAATGTTGTTTGCCATTGCTACTGATAGTGTGTTACGCAATTACCCTGCAGGCTGTAGTCCCCCTAAGAGGTTTTCAGTTATTTGAATTTCACCATATACAGCGTGACAGAAACATCGATATGTAACCTGTTACCATAGATTCAGTACATGATTCTGAACCCTGCATTGAAATTTTTCATCGGTTAATAAAATAAAACCTAGCTATTCCATACATTTTTCCGCGTAGGTATTGCACTTTTTTGAAACAGCAGATATTTTCTATAACCGTTTCAGAATCATGCACTAAATCCATGGTTAGACACACACATTGATGTCTTTGCCATCCTGTATAAATGTTTCTATTTTGTTTACGGCAAATTTTCAATCGACGGGGACAGGAGGACATTTTATTCGTGGAGTAAAATTGACATCTGACAGTTTTTGTATGGAAGAACTGTCAAAAATTCAAAATATCGTCCGCTAAAAAAAAATGTTTCTATAAAAAAAACTACTGCTTTTATTATATTTCTGTGTAGTTAACACCACAGAATCTATTTTTTTCTTAAATAAAAAGAAAAGTCCTGACTGACTGATTGACTGACTCATCAACACCTAGCCCAAGCCCTTGGACCTAGAAAGCTGAAATTTTGCTCAGAGGTTCCCTATATAATGTAGACAAGGAATAAGGAAGGATTTTTCGAAATTCAACCCCTAAGGGGGTAAATGGGGAGAGGGTGAAATTTCACGCGGACGAAGTCGCGGGCAGAAGCAAGTTACACATAAACTTGCAGTTGCGCTTTAATAAGTTCGTTTTACTGCAAATTGATCTTTTACGGCAAAGTATTTAACTCATGAATATAATTATGTAGGTAGTGGTACACTATTCGCATAATTATCCACAAAATACTTACCTACATAATAATAATTAGGTATTCATGTAATTGGGTTTTTAAGTAGTTGCTTTATCTTAGTTCTGTTTTGTTTATTTTATTACATATACTTATATAGTACCGATCATTGAACCTGACTTGGTTCACCAAGTCAGGTTCAGTGGGTTGGTTCAGCATCTTCACGCTCAAACGCCCTGGATTAACATATAGGCTACTTTTTATCCCGATATTCTCACGGGATCGACATTTACGTGGGTGAAACCGCGGGGCGCGGCTAGTAGGTATCTATTTGTAGTAGGTAAGCAATTCTTGGGACAAACAATTGTGCCATGAGTCCTACATTTTGCATGGTCTTATGAATATCAACATAAGTGAGGTGAAGTCATAATAACAGCTGCGCAAGTAATTACAATAATGGTCGCGGTAAATGTTAATTGCAACTGCGACACGAAAAGCTAGTTATTATTTTTACCAGAAAGCTTTTTATTAACTTTGAAAATGACTAGCTGGGTCCCGCAGTTTCACCCGCGTAAATATCAATCCAGTAGGAATATCGGGTTAAAAAGTAGCCTATATGTTAATGCAGGGTGTCAGATACCTCCATACAAAATTTTATCAAAATTGGTCCAGCCGTTTGAGCGTGAAGAAATAACAAACATATAAACAAACCCCCACACACACCGACACACTCACAAACTTTCGCCTTTATAATATTAGTGTGATAGCATACATTTCGTTATGAGCAACACACATTAACAATTAAAATACAGTTGTCGAACTACCTACTACAGTTTAAATAAATCACACGGCTAAACAGCTTACTTGCAAAACAAACACGATACCAATTCAAAGTGTCCAAACACAATCAGAAACATGGAAGTGTTAAAAAAACAAAAAATGTTATGACCAAACAAATGAAATAATGCATTTCATGAATAAAACTATATCGGAAAATGTTCCATCCACAGTTTCATCGGATATATAAAAACAGGCGTATAAACTTCAATCAACAATGTTTCATTATTTACAGGTATAAACGTCAGTTTTCAGGCAACTCATGGAAACTGAAAGCGCTCATAGTTCAGCCTGAAACATTTGTAATTACGAAACCCTCAACACTAGGGTTGGCAGTTCATTTTAAAATTTCGTTACTGAAAAATGCTCGGAATTATTCTTTTTTCGCCTGATTATTAAAAAGTAAAATTAAAGTGAAGTGATTCTTTGACGTTATTATTATAGAACAAAGAAGTAAACACGTGGACAAGCTCGTAGTGAGAGTAACAAAAATAAATCACCTCAGGTTGATTGTTCGTTGTTTGAACTTACTTAAAAAGTTAGTCAATTAAGGGGCTTACATGACTTAAAGCGCGGTCACTGTCGGACTGCATAGAAAAGAACGAGACGCGCGATCACACAACCCTGGTAATTTATTGCAAAATATGAAGCAATTATTTAATTACAAAAAATCTATTGTGTCGACTAAAAAATTAAAACACTAGTATTTTAGTATGTTGCTTGTAGAATAATCTGACAAAAAATCAGAATGATTGTATGTTTAATACTATGATTTTTTTTATTGTAAAAAGAAAGTTTTTAGAGGTATCTTCATGATGTTTTTCTATCGTATCAAATTAGTTGTATTATGTTCTCAACACACTATCTACCTAGCATATAATTATCCTGAAGAATAGAATATATTTTTCTTATTTTGTACTACTACTAAGCTAAACGGGATAAAGCAATCGACATCAAAATCAACTTGTAGTGCCTACAGCGAGGTATTGCGAAACATACTAACGATAGAAATGGCTTTTATTTTGACAGTTCAACATTGTTGAGCAGACAAATTTTTCGAACATAATTATAATGAAGCAATTATTCAGATTGTGATTGATGGTGTCTAGTCTTACACAATTAGGGTACCTACAGGTCACGCCTTACTCAGTAAGGGGGCCAAAAAAGGCCACTTTGGCAGAATCACATTATGAATCATAATGGACAGTTAACTGTTAAGTTAATCGTATCAAATCCCATTGGTGAAGGATTTTTCAGTTATTTTTTTGTTTATGTGCTAAAATACCAATCAATCCAATCCAAATTCAATACCAATCTCTTTGATTATACCTAGGTACGTAGTGCAGCGAAAAAAATAAAAACACGGACTGTCTTCGCCATGTTATGATTCATAATGTTAATCCTTTTATGATTCTGCGAAAGTGGCCTTTTTAGCCGATGGAAAAACAGAGGTGATCCGCCGAATGCAGATCCGCCGGATGCATGCAGGAAGTGACGATGCTTGGGGAGGCCTATGTCCGTGGGCGAATTTTGGCTCAAATGATGAACCCTGCAACAAAAAAGGAATCAGAATCAGAATCAGAATCAGAAATATTTATTTGCCAACAATGTAGGTACAGGTTTGAGATGGTACAGAATACAATGTTTCCGCTACATTCTACCTTACGGCGTGCAAAAATAAAAGTTAACATTACATTGATATTAAAATTAACCAGACATCAAAAATTAATACACATAAATAAATTGTCACATAAAAAGTCATTACATTAAAAATTAAGTTATAAATTATTAATTATTGCAAAAAGGTAGGTATTTAAAATGTCAATTACAAGAAAAAAGTCAAGGTACAGTTACAAATCTTTGTCATTTAAGAAGTCATTTACAGAGTAGTATGCTTTTTGTAATAGTAATTCAGTCAGTTTAGTTTTAAATATGCGTGTGGGGTGTTCTTTGAGATTATGTGGAATTTTATTATAAATGATTGGCCCCATTGACATTATATTTTTTCTTAATAGTGCTGTATTATATTTTTCCGTATGTAATAAGTACTTGTATTGTAGTCTTAAAGGGCCTGACCTTGATCTAATGTCTACAAGTGACGGAAATAAATTTAAATTCGACCTAACAAAAATTGACACTTCCAATATGTAAAGCGATGGGAAGGTTAGTATTTTTAGAGACCTAAACACAGGCTCACAGCTCTCTGTAGATTTTAAACTTGACATTGATCTTATGCAACGCTTTTGGGCTTTGAATATGACCTCCCTTTCGCTACAGTTGCCCCAGAATATTACTCCGAACCTTAGAACCGATGCCACCAAGCCATGGTAAGCCGTGAGAAGAGTAGTTGTGCTAACTTTATGCGATAAATTGTACAGTACATATGCTGATTTGCTCAATTTTTTACATACGTCCTCAGAATGGGGTTTCCAAGTCAGATTGCTATCAATCCAGATCCCTAGGAATTTCGTTATACTTGTTGAGTCAACCTTATCCCCATTATGACTAACATTTATATTTGGTGGACTGATCCGTTGGTAAAAATGAATTACTTTCGTTTTATTTAAATTTATGATTAAGTGATTTACATTGAGCCAGGTAATAATGCACTTTAATGTGTTATTTATATCACTTTCATATTTTTTTAAGTCCGAACATTTTACGATTGCCGTACTATCATCCGCAAACAAAACCATGGGATGATGTGTTTGACGGGGCAAATCATTAATGTATAGGAGAAATAACGGGGGTCCCAAAACGCTACCTTGTGGTACGCCATGTTTTACCTCTCTACAGCCCGAAATATATTTAAGTTCACGTTTAGTTTTGGGGCATATTCTCGTTATTTCGGTGTACTGCAGTCGGCCTTGTAGGTATGATTTTATCAGATTTAGAATATTTCCTCTTATACCATAGGCGTAAAGCTTCTTTAGAAGGACGTCATGGTTTACATAGTCGAATGCCTTAGTCATATCAGTCAATATTGCACATACAGGAATTTTATTGTCAACGTTTATCATTATATTTGTTAGGAGATTATATATCGCCATATTAATATTTTTATTTTTTCTAAAACCCATTTGTTCTTCGCTTAATATATTATATTTATTTAAAAATCTATCCATTGCATGATATATAATCTTTTCAAAGACCTTGGAAAATATGGGGACCAATGCTACTGGTCTATAGTTGGACAAGTCTTCCCTATTATTCTTTTTATGAAGAGGTTTTACAACTACTGTTTTTAGGCTATTAGGAAATATACCAGATTCAATACTAACATTTACAATATGACTTAGAGGCCCTGCAATCACTTCACTAACAAATTTTACAAAACTAGTAGCAATCTCATCGTAACCGTAACTTTTTGTATTTTTCAGTGATTTGATTGCTATTAATATATCATTTGGTACTATCGGTGACATAAACATTGAATTTGAGTTGGTAATTATGTCAGAAGTTCCGTCAGGAGTGTCACTCGTTACATTTTTTACCTGGTCAACAAAGAAGTCATTAAACGATGTTGCAATATTTTTGGGATCCGTTATTAACACATTTTGATTCATAATTTTTAGGATAGGTTCTTTAATCAGCTTACTATTATTGATGATTTGCCACGCTGCTTTGGATTTATTGTGAGCGTTATTAATAATATTATTGTTCTGTGCCCTTTGAGTAAGTTTAATGATCTTTTTTAATCTTTGAGAGTATGTCTTAAATGTTTGTTTATTTTCGCTTGACGGTTTCAATCTATATTTCCAAAGTAAATTTCTTTGTTTCTTGCTACAGAGTTTAATGCCTTTCGAAATCCATTTAATTTTTGACTCTGATTGAATTTTTATCCATTTAATTGGAAAGCACTGTTTGTAAAGAAGTTGAAAAGCTTCCATAAACTTATCATAAGACTCATTAGGGTTACTTTCGCTGTACACGTCTGAAAATGATAAACTCTTTAAAAGATTTTTAAATTTAACCATATTCTCTTTTGCGAAGTCTCGTTTCTGAGTGCGCCAATATCTTAACTTACAAGTTCTACTGACTTGAATTTTAATTATTTGAGCTGAGTGATCAGAAATAGCAAAATCCATTACCTCAGCAGTACATTTTAGATTTGAGCTAGTAGCAAAATTATCCAAGCAGGTTTGACTCCTTGGCCTTGTTGGCTGATTTATTTTTAAGATAAGGTTGTAATTTAGGAGCAAAGATTCGAAGTCCAAGGTGCATCTAGTTCGTTTTAAGATATTTACGTTGAAGTCTCCACATAATACTACCTTTACATTTGATTTATTGCACATTTTTTTTAATACATTGTCTAAAGTGTCATAAAAAAGACTAATATTACACATATTAGGTGGTCTATACACACATATTACAATTAATTTATGTTTGACTAACTCAATAGCACAGCCTTCAATATAATATAAATGTTTGTTATTCCAGCGTATGGCACTCGAGGGTTGCAGCTGAAAATCAGCGTCAGGTGGTACACCTTGTGTTGTCATCTGACAATATGCTGAGCTGAGGCCCTTTTGGCATTATAATCTTTGTTTTCCGTTTTTACCCGACTGCGGCGAAGCCCAAAAGGAGGGTTATGTGTTTGACCTGTATGTATGTATGTATGTATGTCCGTTTCTTTGTTCCCTCGTAACTTCTAAACGAATGAACGGATTTGGATAAATTATACGTCTTTAGATTTGTCTTGGTAGCGCGAGTGACTATATTAAAATAAAAAACAAAGTAAAATGGCGGATTTAGGGTGCCATATTGTGGAGTTCGAATTTTTTTTTCTTCTAATACCATCGAGTGAAATATCAAAATTAAGGGTTTTAAAAGGTGATTACAAAAATATATACAACTTATATGGTTAAAAGTAATTCGAAGTGACAAATCGTAAAAAACACGTTAAATAAAATAATTATTTCTTGTTGTTGAGTGCCTTTACGGGTCAGCTAATAATTAATACATAAGTAAATCGTCTGCGAAATCTTTCAAATTTGTAAACTAAAAATCTGGAAATAAAAAACAAGTAATTAAAAAACTAAAAAACCCGACTGCGGTAAAAAAAATTAGTTTAAAAAAAACTGAAAAGCTAAAAACAAGGCCATTTTAAATTAAATAAAAGTTGGAAGCAGGCGGGACCCATTTGAGTTTGAAAATATAATAAAAAAATGGTATGGGTCCCCAGTATGGGTTTTTAGCTTTTCAGTTTTTTTTAAACTATTTTTTTTTACCGCAGTCGGGTTTTTTAGTTTTTTAATTATTATAGTTATATGGTGTATTTATTTTGCTGTAAGTAATGCCAATAAACGCATTTTTCTTTCTTTTCTTTCTATACAAAAGGGCTTTTTTTTTTGCGGATGGGAAATCATCAAATGACCCCTCCCGCTCTGGGTGGAGCGGAAGGGAGTGTCAGACTCTTACTGACTAAAACCCACCCGTGTTCCTTCCTTAGCCCTTTAGGTTCCGGGCCAGCGGTAACCCTTTCGGACAATCCCGCTGACCCGGCAGGCTTCGGCCCTATGGGGCCCCTCCTCGATGCTGACATCTCTTTGTTCATATTTTCGCGACAACCCTTGTGCAACTGGCTCGACTGATTGCGAAAGTTCAGTGAAAAATATCGAAGCCTTTTAGCGTATTTTTTATTTGAATGTTATTTCAAAAGCGAATCCACGGGACTTGTTAGTATGACATACTTTTATTGTGACTATTGTATTGTATTGTATCGGCGCGGTGCAATACTGAGAAGTTGAATGTCAAGAAACTTGATATCTTAAGTTTTGATAAAGATTACTATGGACCAATTTTTATCAATCATACACCTACAATTATTGTATATGATTGATAAAAATTGGTCCATAGTAATCTTTGTCAAAACTTAAGATATCAATTGTATACCTACCTATGATTGATAAAAATTGGTCCATAGTAATCTTTGTCAAAACTTAAGATATCAATTGTATACCTACCTATGATTGATAAAAATTGGTCCATAGTAATCTTTGTCAAAACTTAAGATATCAAGTTTCTTGACATTACATTACATTACATTTATTGATTAATGATGACAAATGAAAATGAATGCGTATCGGTTGAATCGGTTCAAACCCTTTTAAAACAAATGTCCGTACTTACGCAAAATACGCGCATTACCGTGGAGTTGTGGACACCAGCCAGTATTACCTATTACCTGGTACACTTTTTTTTTTCTTTTTTTTTTTTGCGGATGGGAAATCCCTAATATACCCCCCCCCTTAATACCTAGTATACTTAGGGCTGGTTATTCCATCGCCAGATAACTTTTATTCGAGGAATAAAATTGACGTTTGAACGTCAATTGCATTCCTCGAATAAAAGTTTTTGTATGAGATACTTATTAAGTTAATAAAACGAAGTAAAATGTAATGCAAATTAGTAAAATTACGTTTCGAATCAATTAGTGTTACTCATTACAGGATAAACTAAAATTGCTTTTTGTATCTAACATGCGCAAGCGCTTACCCAGCGCCTTTGTTTATTTTATATCAAGAATGTCGAACACGGTCGTGGAACGGTGGAACGCAACCGACGCGACTCGTTGCCAGCTCGCACATTCGACCATGACGACACACAGACTCAGCGCTTACGCACTACACACACGACGACGTTTACATCACTCACACATACGAAACACAACATTACTGAGCCCCTTTTACAGTTTCTTAAACTCACACATGCACGGATTTGTGGGATAGCGTGCATGACGTCGTGCGGCCGCGTCGCTCGCGTTGGATGTGCGAGCTGGCAACTGCGCTAGGTTATTTTTAGTTCACCGTCTGTCGTGTCGATCGCATCACGTATTTCGTTGTTGATAAAAGTTTTGGGTTCATTTAATTTAAAATTTTGAACTAAAACAGTGATAATTAATAATATTAGCAATGTTGTGATGTCAAAGTGTAATGTGTTAAAAACAAAACAAGCGACAAAATAAGTGACAATTCGTGGCTGGTTTTTTGTTTCGTTTGAAAACTGACAACATAACAAAGTTAAAACATAAGTTAGGGATAAAAGTTTAAACATAAGACATTTTCGTTGGACTTTGCGCCTTACTGAGACGAAATAAGGATTAACGGCTCTATATTATGGAAGCCGTTTGTGAATTGGACGTGAATAAACAAATGAATCTTATAGAACGCTTGATTAGGGAGGTGGCAAATACGCCTTTACTTTGGAATAGATATCACAACGAGTATAATAACCGAACGGCAATGGACCACGAGTGGGAGCGAATAGCAACGGTACTGAATAAAGATAGTAAGTAATAATAAATACGTAATATTGATAGTAAATTGTACTTATAGTAATAATGTTACCTGAGTTAGTTCACCTGTCTTTCGCTTAGGATTTAAGGCGAAAGCGCCAGGTTAGCCCGCGAAATTCATAATTTTTTAGGTTTTTTGCAATTTGCTGGTCAGTATTAAGTTGTACGTTGATTAAAATATGATTTGCGGCCGTAACAAATATGTATTTACAGAATTATAATCACCATGTACCATGTAATCCCCAAGAATGACTATTTCATGAAATCTTGACATTTGGGGATTACATGGTCTTAGAGAGTTGTGTTGATGACTTTAATGATTATAATTCTGTAAATACATATTTTTTACGACCGCGAATCATATTTTAATCAACGTACAACTTAATACTGACCAGCAAATTGCAAAAAACGTAAGAAAATTTGAATTTCGCGGGCCACCTTACAGCTTCCCCCTTAAAGGGATTTGAGCTAAGGGTGCGCAGGAGTTGTTTTTATTTTGATATGGCTATACAATTTTAAGTAAAAACTCTGTCCGATCCGTGAGGGTTTTGCTAACTTAAGGAGTGAACCTCCGAAAAAAATACCCCCAATTTTTTTTTTTTGACAAATGTATTGGCATTCTTGTGATGGATGACCTTGGCATTACCTTTGTTGTTAGCAAGTTTTTAATGAAATTGGGTTAACATAACATACCTACATAAATTAATTACCTACTTACTTTCTTTAATAATAATATTTTCGGATCGGACAGGGTTTTTGCCACACAATGTATTTAGGATATTATTGTAGTTTATCAGTGCTATTGATAAGAGGGTGACGTCACACGATTGTGCTGTGCGATTACATTATTTCACTATTTATAGGTCACTTCATTCGCGCCATCCGTGACGTAGGTAGCTTTTGTTTACATATATTATCTGTACTGTAGTATCGACCAGCGAGTAGCGATCCGGTTTCTTCATGTATCGGCTTGTCATTTTCTGTCTTGTGTTATTATTGTTTACGTATAATTGTTTTATTACTTTTGACAAGCAAGACCCTGTAATTATTGAAACTTGTCTTAATTAATTAGAATATGATTGAGACATGAAACTATCTAACTGTGACATTCATAATCAGCCTATATTGTTCCCACTGCTGGGACACAGGCCTCCTCTCTTCGAGAGGGAGTAGGCTATAATCTAGCACGCGGGCCCAACGCGGGTTGGTAGATGTCACATGTCTTAGAATTTTTGGTTCTAGGACATGCCGGTTTCCTCACGAAGTTTTCCTTCACCGTTTTGAGAGCAGTGGTGATGAAATAATTACACAAAGTTAAGCACCTGCCTGGGTTCGAACCTACGACTTACAAACTCGTAAGTCGCGGCCGTTACCACTGGGCCACCGCTCTGCTCACATTAGGCTATTTTCACATTTGCAGCGTGCATTTGTACAGGTCTCCTCTTTTTGTTGGTGGTCGTCGCATGTAACATTAAACCCTAGGGTCGTAAAGAGTTTTACTAGATCGATTAAGTATACTACGTGTACCCACCTATATCATTCAACAATTTTTAACTATCAGTAGCAATGGGTTTCATTTTGACAGTTCAACAACATTCATTGCGCTTTTTACGTTGTTGAGCACAAATTTTTCGAACGTATGAAGCAATGGTTTAGCAATATCTTTCAAAATGATTCAGATTTAGATTATCTGCTGCTAATCTAATAAATAGCCAAATTATCCTTATTAGCCAGCCTGGCCAATTGATTGGAAGTGTTTTGTTTTCGAATCCCGAGCGGGTGGGCATCAATTTGATGCAAGTTTTTTTACACATAATGGTTCAACAATACCTATTATAACAAGACTGCATAGGAATACTAAGTAGCTTAGTGTATGCGTTAAATACTGCTGAACTATTGACCTTATTACTGAGCAACATGCGCGATAACCTAGCTTTGTAATTTTAACCCTTATCTGTAAAGTAATACGGTTCACTTTTGATTGATTGTACTATCTTTACCAATTTTAATCCTTATTTGTAACGCCATACGGTTATCTTTTCATTGATTGTATACTCATTCCACAGAAACGCTACTTGGTTATCTTATCTCATTTTTTGGGGTCGCCTTATAACCATGAATTAGTTAGGTATTTAAATAAGAAGGATATAATCGGCTTTCAAATTGTTGGCAAAGACGAAAAAAGATTAAAAAATCTACTTTGAAACGTCAAAAGACATCCTTACCATAGTGTTTCGCAGATTAAAGTTCTAAGTCCAACTAATAAGATTTATTTTACTTTGTTTGTAACTTTGCCATACTTTGCCACTTTGTTCCGTTAGTAGGCGCCACAGGTTCAAGGAATCGAGGCACGGGACATTGAAGACCTGCGTAGACAATGTCATTCCTAGTTTATTAATAGACAGACAATACGTAGGAAGTAATAAGTATAACCCGTGCCATTCTAAAAATGAAACGGTAGGTAGGGGAGGTAGGGGAGCATTGGGCACTTTTTTACATAAATGTTAATAAAACTGCAATTTTTATCATAATCAAAATGCTATTCCAAATATATCGAGCACATATATTTGGCAGTAATTATTGCTAAGAAAAGTTTTGCTATTATAATTAGTCTCAAAGTTACAAAAGATCTTCGAACACATGTCCAAAGTGCCCAAACCTCCCGGTGGGAGGGAGGTTTGGGCATCCCTGTAGGGAGGTTTGGGCACTGTATTTAATATGCACGATATTGCTTTACTATACTACTATGCTCAAGTATTATATAACATTGCTATAAAAAATTGTAAGACAAACGTTTTTTCTTATTTATTTATTTAACATAAAACGGCCAAGGCCAATTACAAGACTTTATCATAGACTTTAGAAAAATTAAACAATGTGACTTAGCGTAGTGTGACGTGTGACTTAGCGTAGTGTGACGTGAGTGTGTGTGGCGTAGCGTAGTGTGTGTGTGTGGGGGGGGGGGGGGGTGTGTAGCGTAGCGTAGTGTGACTTGGCGTATTCATAAACCAATTCGCGTGCCTTAATTTTTGACAGTCCATGGTTTAGTTTAAACGATGTTACAAGATATTCTGAAATTTTTTCTTCTTCATCTTTCGTGAATATTTCAGTAGTTTTTTGCAGTAGTTTTAATTTTTCCTCCTTTAGAAATCTCTTCCAATGCGCGCAAAATAACATCTTTAGGGATTTCACGTCGCTTATTTTTCTTTTTAAATGAAAACGGCATTGTCCTGAAAAGAAATGATTAACCATTCAATCCAATAGGCATATCAAAAAACCACAAAAATATGACACCAAAATACACTAAAAACAGAGGGAGCATTGGGCATGCCCAAACCTCCCCCCTACCTGCGTGCCCAATGCTCCCCATAACATCACTTTTCAAATAGATTTGAATAAGTTTATTTTTATCAAATGTTGAATCCTAATTGAAAGGTAAATATTATCTTCATTAAACACAATAGAAGAAGTTAACACAGATACTTACACTTTCTTGCAGATTTCTTTGTTATGTTTCTTCAAATCACAATCAAAATATTTACTTCTATAAGCAACAAACCATTAAGCGCATGTAACTTGACAACCAAGTGACATGACAGCTGACACTTTTGATAAGCGGTGTTGCCAGTTATTAAACTATAGTGCTGTGGTAGAAAACAAAAAATATCTATAATAGATTTTGAGGAATGAGGGAGTGCCCAAACCTCCCGACTGCCCAATGCTCCCCTACCTCCCCTAATACTTACACTTGTATTTTTATGTACTTTTTTTGAAAAGCAAGTGATATGATACTGTGTCAGACTGTGTGATACGTTTAATTATTTACTGACTTTCAACGATAAATATTAATTGTTTCAGAAGACTTCGTGAAACAAAAATGGCGGAACTTACGAGATCAATTCCAAAGGGAAATTAAAAAGGTAAAGGTTCCCTTCGACAATCCTACGAAGCCCTACATCCATTATTACAGAGGCAAGTGGATATACTTCGAGCACATGCTTTTCTTAAGAGACATCTCAGCAAAAATAAGCAACACGTGCTATTCCCCCTCAGAAGACATCGAAATACATGACGATGATATTATAAAAGAAGAACTAATCGTTTTTGAAGATTCAGGAGATATATTTGGAGAACAAGCAAATATGTACGATAATGAATCAGATAATTACGAAAAAGAACCTTCAGTAGCTTCTGCTAAGGTTGAAGATAATCAAGGTATGAACTATCAACTCTTAATTCAACCCAAAATCGAAATAGTTGAAGAAGTCCAGCCAGAAGATAAAGGAATTAAAAGACACACTATTGACACTACATCTGAGCTAGTTGTTCCTCGTAAAGTTAAAAAGCTTGCGGTAGCTGACGCCTCATCAAATACTGAAGACAATGGAGAAATAGACGATGATCTACATTTCGTTAAGAGTCTAGTGCCATATCTAAGAAAATTAAGCCCAATTAGAAAACTATTAGTTAGGAATGAGATACAAAGTTTGTTGATTAGGGAAAGTCTTTGTGAGAATTGTAAGTTTGGAAAAAGTTCGTCACATCATTCGTAGCATATTGTTGATTAGAGTAATATTATAAAAGTGATTAAGTATTTTCAAGTTACATTCGTTTTCTTCCCACCTGTAAGTTATAAACTGTTAATTAAGATTAAATGATTAATTTTGAAAGATTGGATCCTCAACCTTGTTTTAAACTACATACTATTTATAGTATTAGCGAACAGCCATGTGCATGCTTTTTTTCATAGTTACAGCCAAAATATGGTCATAATAACTAATAGTAGGTACCTACTTAGTACCTTAAGGGCTAGTTTTGTCTGCTCCTTGCATGATAGAATCTGCTCTATCGACAGTCGATACTGCAGAATGACATTCACACATCATCTTACATGTCAGACCGAAAAAAAAATAACACTGACCGGTTCTGACAATTAAGAGCGTTCACGCCGAACGGCATTTCATACAAACTTTCAAGCCCTTGTTTTCCGAAATGAATGAACCGAAGTTAATGAAACTTCATACGCATAAGCAGGATACAAAGGTCTAAAAAGTTAGTAGAGAACATTTTCGAAATGTCTTATTTAAAAAAAGATAACTAGAAATCTCTGTTTCTATGAAAAGTTTAAAATCGGTCTAATTTGGCTGTAACACGATTTTTCGAAAATGTTCTCTACTAACTTTTTAGACCTTTGTATCCTGCTTATGCGTATGAAGTTTCATTAAAATCGGTTCGTTCATTTCGGAAAACAAGGGCTTGAAAATTTGTATGAAATGACGTTCGGCGTAAACGCTCTTAATAAAAAAAACAACCTTTTTTAATGGCTGCATCTTTATGAAATATGAATCGATTTTATAAAATGGCCAGGATTAAAAAGGTTTTAGGTTGATCTGAATTCGTCAAATTTACATTAATTAAACGTAGTTTTCTATGCAATAGTCTGCTTAGTTGTGCTATATTATAGTTGGACTTTTAATTAGCTGCAGTAAAAGGATAGCTTGTGTTACTTAAATGACTGAAATTGGCGTCTTTTTGTTTTTGGGGCCATCAACCAAATCTTGTTTTTCTAGTAGGTACCTACCGAATAGTGTAACAAACAAAACTTATTTGACATGCATATCTCTAAACTCAGTCCATAATGAGTTAGTAAGAAAAGTCACTTTACTGCAGCTAATTAAAAGTCGGACTATAGTTGTTTCACCAGTTATTTGTAGTTTGTTAGTTGTTGACCATCTGGACAGATGCTACAGTCCATTCACAGTTTTAGCTCTGAATTTGCATCACTGTCAAAATCAAATTGATTCTCGATATTTCCAGATTCGGTTGGGTTGTTGACACTGAATAGTCTGTCAAATTCACATTGATATTTATTCACACGACAATAAGGTTGTAGTTGGGTTGCAGCTGTCATTGGTGAAATAACTGTGAAAGGCATGAAGCTTCCCGACTGGCTTATATTTTCACGACATACACGACTCAGATAACAGATAGATGAGAGGCGTGTGGCCAAGTAATAACAGCCGCGCGGGTCGATCGATCAGGTTAAGCTATTCTTGCCGCGGTTGGTCCGTGGATGGGTGACCATCTTTACATATCAAGACCTCTCCGTGCCTCGGAAAACACGTTAAGCCGTTGGTCCCGGCTGTCTTTCGTGGATCTTTGACAGTCGTAACGTCAGAAGCCCAAAAGTCTGACAACCAGTCTTACCAAGGGGTATTGTATTACCCAGTAACTTTCAGATAGGCAGTCGCTTCATGTGAAATACTGGTACCTATTCAGCTGCATCTGGTTAGACTGGGAGCCGACCGCAACATAGTTGGGAAAAGGCTAGGCAGATGATGACGACTCAGATAAATCTTGCTGAAACCAGAGAAGAAGAATCCTCCCGTCTCACTCGCACTTCATTTGTTTAATGTCAGCCGTAAAACAAAACAACAACACGAAAGTAAGTATTTCAGGCAAGTATTAACAACGGAATTATCCCACTATTCTCTGAAAGAAATGTTAGAAGTCACTTGGTCATAAAAACAGCCTTAATTAGGTAAAGTCTGCGAATGCCCGTTAATCAAGTCTCGTAGTCCTCGGTAATGTTGTACAGTAAAATTTTTATGTTCACTACGTTTTCTATTAAAACTTGGCATTTATAGCACAGCCTTACCTGACGCCTGATGAGATAATCAATCGGGATGATAAAACAATAGATTAGATGATTTAAAGCGTGAATTATGGACAGGAGTTAAGGGGAGTGCGCGGGGGGGGAAGATCCGCTTCCGCGGCAAATCGCGGCGGAGCGGACGGATCTCCGGCGCGATCTCATGGCGGCATGGAAAGAGCGACTGTCGCAACCCAGCGCAGGGCACATCGCAGTAGCGGCGATAAGACCCCTCTTTGAGAAGTGGCTAGAGAGGTGCCACGGCGCCCTCACCTACCGCCTGACGCAGGTCCTCACCGGACACGGAAGTTTCAGGAGGTTCCTGCACATCATCAGGCGGGAGGAAACGCCCGGGTGTCACCATTGGCAGGATCGCCCAGAGGACACGGTGGAGGTCTGCCCCGCTTGGGCGGAGCACCGCCGTGTCCTCGTACAGGCGATCGGCAGCGGCGGCGACCTCTCGCGTCCGGCCCTGGTGCAAGCCATGGTCCGGGGCGAGAGGGAGTGGGAGGCAGTCACCTCCTTCTGCGAAGCAGTCATGTAGAAGTAAACTGTTTTTTTCTTTTTGTTTATAAAAACAAAAAGAAAAAAAAAAGTTTAAAAACTACCGATATAAATCGGCACCATATTATATTCATGTAGATAGTTGGTTATTACCTAATTGTACTTTTGTGTGCTGTGCTGTCTTTTTTTTGTGTTGCGCCAAATAAATTTTAATGGTTTATCTATCTATCAATTTATATTTTCATAAATAACGTTTCCACGACACGCGGCCACCGGTCTTCCAGAAAACCGTGGCTTTCCCTCAGTTAACTAAACTGAGCAGCCAATGACTGCAGTCCCCTGTTATAGAAACACCAAATACTAAAACAAATAATAAAAATTATAACACAAATAAAACTCCTACGCAAACGACATAATTTTCCGACTTTCTCCACAATAGTACCTATTAGTTAAACTGCCGACGTTAAAGATAAAATAAAAAGTGTTATAAACACAAGAATTTGTTATGTTGCACATAAATTAGATTGACGGCTGTTCGTCAAGTTTCGTGATAAACTGGGCGTTAGCGTATGTGATAAAAATTAAGACATTAAAATACTTGCTGTGCATGGTGAATGGATTGTGGCTTTGCTCGGTGTGTGGTAAGTATCTTGGTATCGAATCACAAAGAGGTATTTTAAGGGGCTTAAATTTGAGTTTTTTGCGTTTAGGCCCTGTAGGCCTAATTTAGGAAAAATAAAAGTATAAGATCCACTACAGAAATCAAAATCAGCAAAAATATATGATATTCATCACGCTATATGCTAGGTAGATACTTAGTGTGTTGAAAACATAGGTAATAGGTAATATGGGCTGGTTTCCGCAACTCATACAACTAATTTGGTACGATAGAAAAAAATCATGAAGATACCTCTAAAACTTTCTTTTTACAATAAAACCATACTATTAAGCATACAATCATTCTGATTTTTTGTCAGATTATTCTACAAGCAACATACCATTTTTTTTATTTCTGCTTTCGACTCTACCAACGATCTAAACCACACCAAACTATACTTATTTAGGTCATACCAGCGGCAATGGGTGAAATTATGAGAGAGGTAAGCCGGAGCCAAAAAAAAATACATGTGGGCATTTTGCAATGTTTTAATTTTATTGTGTGTACTAGCTGTGCCCCGCGGTTTCACCCATGTAAAGGTCGATCCCGTGAAAATATCGGGATAAAAAATAGCCTATATGTTAATACAGGGTGTCAGCTACCTCCATACAAAATTTTATCAACATTGGTTCAGCCGTTAGAGCGTGAAGAAGTAACAAACATTTATAAACACACGAACACACCCCCACAAACTTTCGCCTTTATATACATATTAGTGTGATTAAACACCTAAAGTATGATATGATTATACGAGTATATTTCAATGATGAATTGACTACCTATACAAGGTGTTATTGAATTAACTCAAAACCGCTTAAGAGGTCATTATTATACTCATCATTATGAACAACTTTTACTATAGGATCAAACCTGAAATCGCGAAAAAAAATCAGCTGTTCCCTACATTTTGACGAGTTATGCGAACATAAATGTAGGGAATAGCTGTTGTTTTTAGTTTTATCGAAATCCGTTCAGTGGTTTAGGCGTGAAAAGGACAAAAGACAGACAGAGTTACTTTCGAATTTATAATATTAGTATGGATTAAAACGTAAAGCGTTAATATCAAATTAACCCAAAAAAGCTAAAACAAAGTAAAACCTTCACAAAATTAAAACCTTTAACAATAATCCTGCAATTAACAAAGCCCTAACAAACTCCAAAGATACATACCGATACTGATCCTTTTCATCTGAACTGAACCGCTTCCAACGAACGAACGCAACAATGGCGGGCCCGCATCGCGCTCGCTGTTTGCACGGCATTAGCCCGTTTCCATGTTGACATACTTATAGATTCACTGATTGTCGCGACAGGATAGCCTAACTATGCTTAACGAGGTAGTTTCGGGACGATATTCTGTGGCTTTAATTTTCTTTTTGTGAAACTTTTGTTGAAAGTGCTGGCTGGAATGGGTAGCTTCAGTTTTGTAAAAATTGGACGGTCGTAATCGTTCTGTGGTAGAAGAGATAACTGAGTCATCACTGTAATCATCACTATAATTACAGGAATTTCCTAATTCAATAGTGTGGCCATAATTACAGTTAACTATATACTCTGTACATCCTGGTGGTGTGGTGGTGGTATTAAGGTTTTTAATTATTTAAATTACACCTTTCTTAATGTATAGGTACAATTAATACCACAAGTACATCAGCCATCGCCAAAATTAGAAATACCAAATCCCTTCCGTCAAATGCGGACAAAGCCACGCTTTAACATCAGTGAAGAATAAAATCGTATAAATTATGTCACGAGCCCGGCCATTCGTAGAAATACTTTATCTATTTATCATTACCGTGACCTATAGAAATTTTGAGAAAGACTAATGTCCAGACATTCTGGAGGGCTTATTCTGGTAGATTGTGTTTCGAAATTAAATTATTATTGTATTCAGGTTGTTCAGTCGTGGATTTGATTGGCAAAGGAATGGACTAACTGGCTTAAATGGAAAGAAAATATCTAATGTTATGTGGTTACACTGAAAAAATAAGCAGTAAATAAAAATGACAAAGCATTAATCTGAACTGCTTTAAACAGTTCCATGATATGAGCCTTACGTTCAAAACAGTATTTTTTACTGATCTGAAAACAGAGGTAAAATGTTACCGTCATGACAGTAAACTTTATTGTTTTAAGTGGCTAAAAGGTCACAAAATCAACTGTTTTATTCAATGGTGATATCGTTCAAACCATTGAAATTTATTTACATTACAGTAATGGTGGTTTTCCTTTTTTTGTGGTTTTTTTCGGTACCTACAATATATTCAATCATTAAAAGTTACTGTTTTGTCTTTTAATGTTTTACAAACATTTCTTCTTACTATCTAAAGTCAGTAAGTCTTATGTGCTGTAGTAAGAAATTATTTTTTTAGGTGTAGTGGTTATAGTGGGCAGCGCACATTGCTCACAGAACAGATGACCGATGGGGCCGAAAGGTTCTAGAGTCGCGACCACGTACCGGAAGACGTAGCGTTGGAAGGCCTCCCACAAGGTGGTCCGACGACCTTGTGAAAGCCGCAGGAACCCGTTGGATGCGAGAAGCACAGAACCGGTCGAAGTGGAGGTGCTTGGGAGAGGTCTGTGTCCAGCAGTGGAGTACGTCTTTCGGCTGAAATGATGATGATGATATATAATAATAATAAATTAGGATCTTAATCAGTACTAATCCAAATTCCAAAGGACATTTATTTCTACTGATACAGAATATAAAGTATTGATTACAGATTGGTGATAATTACAAGATAACACAAAATAGCTAATACTAAAACAACTAAAACATCTTTATGTGAATATGAATTCTTCAGAATACATACAGATTGAGATTTCCTACGATAAAACTTTTTAACAAAAAAAAAAACCGACTTCCAAAAAAACACTACAAAGTGAAAAATAACTTTTACTTCGGAAGTCGGTGTCTTTGGATCTGTATTTTAGTTTTTTGCCACCGACTTCCGAAATAAAAGTTATTTTTCACTTTGTAGTGTTTTTTTGGAAGTCGGTTTTTTTTTTTGTTAAAAAGTTTTTATTTCTCGCTTTTTAGTGTGTCTGTTTATAATGTATCTAAGTTACAATAGCCTAATGCCAACTTGCTCATCGCCTTTTACAAAATATTGCTTTTCCCGATGCAGGGACGTTAATTGTTGAAGAGTTCTCCTGGTATTCCACCATCAGCTCCATTTCACCATTCGCATTGTGACGAGCATAACTTGCTTAGCAACCATATTAAAGTAAGTAATCGAATCGCAAACCGGGAAATATTTATTATTGAGTAGTTCCGGTGGCCATCTGTGGTCTTCATCATCGGTTCCACTTCACCAAATGATGCTTTCCGAGAGCAAATGCACGAGTTACTATAAAAAATACCCAAATCGCTATAGGTGTGCCTATAATACTTGAAGAGTTCCTTCGATTTCTCCAAGATCCCATAATCAGATCCTGACCTGATGACAATGGGACCACCTGGAAAGTATACCCTTTCAAACAAAAAAATAATTTTTGAAATCGGTCTAGCCGTCTTCGAGTAATGGGGGAACATACATAAAAAATAAAAAAAAAAAAAAAAAAAAAAGGTTCCGACGAATTGAGAACCTCCTCCTTTTTGAAGTCGGTTAAAAATAAATCCATGACACATCAAAGAACTGCCATAGATTTCAATCAAACAGGAATCGAATAAGGTTCGAAATAGATTATAAAAATCGATATATCCAGAATACACCAGTAGGTACGAACCGCCTAGAACCGGTTCAGTAAAGTTTCGATTACCCACAGTAATATTGAGACTTTTGTTATCGAATCGCTTATTATTTCATTGTACTGTTTTATCGTAATGGCTTATAGGACATATGTCTTATATTTTATTGTTAAGGTCTTCGGGATCCTTGAACTCGGAAATAGTAGCTACTTACTTGATCCGGTTCGTTTCGAACGGAAACCATAAATAATAAATTGTTGAAATGACGGTGGTTATTTTTTTTCGTATTAAATGTAATTTTGGTTTCCTTTCCTGCAATTTTAGTGCTGAACGAGGAAACGCTCTAGTTCTGTTATTTAAAACGGCCAGGAGGAGTGAAAGGAAAGACTGAATAAAAAATAATAAGATACCTAATTATTATTTTTAACCCCCGACAAAAACAGAGGGGTGTTATAAGTTTGAAGTGTATATCTGTCTGTGCCATCGTAGCTCCCAAACGGCTGAACCGACTTTGAATATTTATTTGTTTTTGTTTGAAAGGTAAAAATCGAGTGTTCTTAGCTATATGATTCAAGAAAATTGGTTCAGCCTTGTGAAGATTATCAGCTGTTTTCTAGTTGATGAATTAATGTGAGCATCTTCCACAGGTCTGATTGAGTCGAAATTTGGCATTTCGTTACATCAATGATAGTAGAAGAATCGTTAGCTCATTAGCCGTCCGCATATTTATATAATATTAGGTACTATGGGATGGGCTCATGACGTTGGCTGATGCCGCTGAGTCTAGTAGCTGTGGTTGTAGAATCCATGGTTGTGTGGGTAACTATTATACTCTGTACTCACATATGAAACGCTTGCCTACAGAGCCATGGTATTAGTACTAGTTTTAACTTAGATTTAATTTTAATATTTAGACAAGCATAAAGTCGTGCAAAATCCACGAGAACCTACTGCCGACAAATTGCTTTGCAGTTTGGCAGGTGTAATGTTAAAATAAAATTGTAACATTAAGGATTAAATAAATATTTAAAAAAAAATATATCAAAATATTTCCTACAACTTATAATAAACTTAAGGGGACAAATTTTTCCAACATTATGAAGTAACTATAGTTGATCCCGTGGGAACAACGGGATAAAAAGTAGCCTATATGTTAATTCAGGGTGTCAGCTATCTCCATACCAAATTTTATCAAAATTGGTCCAGCCGTTTGAGCGTGAAGAAGTAACAAACGTACATCTGGTAGACAGTATCTATGTACTATGTTCTATCTATGTTATGGGTTTGGTTTCCGCACTTAGTCCTTCAGTGGACCATTGTGCGTGGGCCATGGCGGCCGTCGGTGGTTATTCCAAGTAATTCCTGGTAGACGGTAATAAAAATCTTTACAATAAAAAAAATCTTAAAAATAATTTCAGACTAAATAAAGCACTTACGAGTACCTGCACCATTCTGTAGGAGTCTTGCTCCACGGGCGCTTTAAGCCCTCCCGATGTTTTCCAAAGTCCGCTTTAAGAGTTAGAAACTTCAATATCCACCTGTCTTCAGTAAGAAGCGGTTGTTTCAGGAAAACTGTTTGGTTGTAAAAGATTCATTCTGTTTTCTTCATTGTTCTATGGAACGTTGATTTAGTATCATTTTAGCAATAAGGCTCAATTTTAAATGCAAAAAGTAATGCTAAAGTGAATGCGATTTTATTAAAAATAGTAGTAAGCTTTTAAAAAAAAAAGTTTTGGTCATTGTATTATGCTTTTTACTCAGCCCTCTAATTGGGGTGGATGAGGTCTTGCGTGAATTATGTTAAATAATTTTTCTACGGTCTAAATACCACTTACCTACTACTTATTGACCACGGGCCTCAAAGATGATGAGGATATTGACAGGGAGCGGAAGGCGCCGTGTGTGAGAGCAAAAATGATTGCCCGCAGATTCAGGCGTGACTCTAAAGAGGTCAAAGCGCACTATACTTAGTGCTGTACTGTACATCTTTTTACACTTGCAGTCTGTGGGTTCATTATACTCAAAAATCATATAACGCCCTTCGCGTCTAATACAATAACGCGTTCAGGGTGCTGATGGGGTTGCGCCGGTACTGCAGCACATCAGGGATGTTCGCTGAAGCTCATGTGAACTTTTACACGGTGATGCGGAAGCGGTGCGCATCCTTGGTCCGTAGGGTGCGGGGCAGTGCCAACAGCATCCTGTATATGACAGCAAGCTTGATTGTGCGTTTGTGAATCACTGCTGCAAGGTTTCAGCTGGGCCAGTCACCTTGCAGCAATGATGTCGCAATCTGTTTTGTTTTTGTCGTTGTAAAGTGTACATATTACTAACATATTATCTTGTAAGTATATTGTGTTTTCCGAGGCACACAGAGGGGTCTCGGTATGTCAAGATGGTCACCCATCCATGGACCGACCACGGCAAGCGTAGCTTAAAACCTGATTGATCGATCCGGGCAGCTGTTATGGAGCGAGAATAGCATACCATAGCCTTAATAAAAGTTCCGACTGCTTGGAATTAGATCTCTTTATAATATTATATAAAGTAGGTACGGATAGTATGGATTTATTAAAATCTCACATATACAACTATCATTACAGGTGTTTAATGTATATCTACCTAATGCGATAGCGTGGTCATAAAATTATATATATTTAACTTCAACGACAAGCTGAAAGGTATTTACTCCCCACAACAATAAAAAATCTGACATCAAAATATGGCACTGATTCACACCACAGATTCCTGGCAAACAATAGCACTTACGCAATGATCTCATACATTGCGCGCCACCCACTGGCACGATCGGTACACTCGCCCCATAAATATTCATTGGACACCGACTGTTGTGACATAAACGTCAGAGCCTTCGCGCGGTTTTTAATTCAATTTCGACAGCATTGTTTTGATTGGTACGGTCGGCAGAAACGATATCTTTTGTATTATTTTTTGTATGACAGTTATAACGTAATAACGTAGTACTTAATTAAGTATTTAGTATTAAGTCTTTTATTTTATGCTCGCCCCCTATTACATGGAACCTGAACATAACTGGGTATACTTTGTGTACACTTCTGCCTAATCGTTTGGGTTTTACGGGCGTGATGTTATGTTATACAGGAATATTTTTTATCACCATCCAAATTTTTACAGGCTGTTCTACCCATTTGGACGGTGATAATTTTTTTTTCCTATATTTAATTTTAAGGCCAAGTAAAACAGAAGTAATAAGCAGTTAATTGTTTAAATTTCACAATAGGTTGTATATACGCCAGCAGGTCAAGCTACTGTAATCAGTCTTTCTTTAATAGAATTCCAATTTTATCACTAAAGCATAAGGTTTAAAGTTGATTGGGAAAATTTGACAGTTTCGGGTAGCTTGATGTACTGGCGTCTGTACATTTAGTCAGCTATTTCCTTCGGGGCTGGGTTTTGATTTTAATTAAAGGGACTGTGGAATACATGAAAGAAAAAAAAGTAATTTAAAAAAAATAAACCGACTTCAAAAAGAAATTAACTCAAAATTATGAAATAACTTTAATTTCGGAAGTCGGTGTCTTGGGATCTGTATTTTAGTTTTATGCCACCGACTTCCGAAATTAAAGTTATTTCATAATTTTGAGTTAATTTCTTTTTGAAGTCGGTTTAATTTTTTTAAATTACTTTTTATTTCGTAATTTTTAGTTTTTGCACTAGTATTTGACCAAGGTTTTGAGATGTTTTCCCTATGACACTACACCCGTAGCTCTTATCTTTAAGCCAGGCCGTCACACTTACACGTATTAGTCCATATCTTGAAAATTACTGAATCGATCTTGATGAAACTTGCACTGTTCCCTAAGTTGAAGAAAATGTAAGCCAATAAAAAAAAATTGTCACGATCCGATTAATAGTTCCGGAGATATGCGTGGACAAACATACATACATACATACATACATACATACATACGTCTATGAAATTTTGTATATTTGTTTGGAAGCCCTAATAGATCATCATAATTATGTGAATATAATGCAATTCCAATAATATTACATACATACGTATCGAATTGATAACCTCCTTTTTTTTGAAGTCGGTAAATAACCTCCTTTTTTTTGAAGTCGGTAAATAAGGTGCAGATCATAATACTGAATCAGATTATGCCATTGATAACGAAGAAACTTTAAATCGGAATAATATATGTTATTTATCACAAAAGTGCTTAACATTCAAAGTTGAAAGTTTATAAAAATATTTTTTTATAATAATAATTAAGTTGGGTAGTCAGAAGCCCGAAAGTCTGACAACCAGTCTTACCAAGGGGTATCGTATTACCCAGTAACTGGGTTGTGGAGGTCAGATAGGCAGTCGCTCCATGTAAAATACTGGTATTCAGCTGCAGCAGCAGCAGTAGATTCGGAGAACATTGGCTGTGACAGATTGACAGACAGACACACGAGTGATCCTATAAGGGTTCAGTTTTTTCATTCAGGCATACGGAACCTTAAAAGGTACATGTAGAAAGTCATACGTACCTATCTATTTATTTTCTTTTCCTCCACTCCCTCTTCCTTTTTGATCTTCCATTCCAAAATTATTTTGCTGACGTTCCTAACAAGCATCATGTTTGCTCCGAATATAATTTCTTGGAACAATTGAATGTGACAGAATTGAAACCAGTCGTTATCTTGTCAAACAATAACACGACACGGAAAACAGTGTTCAATTATGTTAAATAGATATGGAACTATTTGGCAAAATGAAGTTGTTAAGGCTGATTTCTGTTTTGACATTGTTTTGATAAACATTTTGGAGAGTTGACGACAGTAATACTTGGAAAATACTTGATTAATGTTTCACATTGGAGATGGCACGGTACCTAGAACTACTTAGGGGCCTTTGCCCAGCAGTGGGACAGTACCGGCTAGAAAAAGTAAAAAATCACCTAAACTCTGATTTATTATTTGCTAGACGAAAATGACAGCTGCGATCAAATTTTTTTGTCAACGTTATTTAGTATAGTACGAGCTGCGCCCCGCGGTTTCACCCGCATAAGTCTCGATCTCGTGGGAATATCGGGATAAAAACTATCCTATGTCCTTTCCCGGGACTCAAACTATCTCTATACCAAATTTCATTCAAATCGGTTTAGCGGTTTAAGCGTGAAAAGGTAACATTCAGACAGACAGACAGACAGAGTTATTTTCGAATTTATAATATTAGTATGGATTATAAAGAGGTAAAATTTGTTTGTTTGTATGTAGGGGGTAATCTCTGGAAATACCAGTCAGATTTGGAACATTATTTTTGCATTTGATAGCCCAATTCTTTAGGAAGGCTATGTTACATCACGCTACCATAAGAAAATAAAATAAAGTAAAAAAGTCAAAACGAACGCTGAGCAAAAACGATGCGACGGGGCGGGTCGGGGGACCATAGCACAATAGACAATTCACGTGAACGAAGTCGCGGACAGAAGCTAGTCAATAATAAAATGTAGGAATCTCCAGCCATTTTATAAGATTCCAGTAAACATAAAAATGAAATACCTACCAAAGAAATATGAATTAAATGAATCGAACCGCTACTCCAGTGAGCCGGCTCGATTTCTTCATGCTCACTTCATCAATCCACTTCGTTACCTTCAAGGACACTCATTGACCTGGTAATAATGTAAATGGGACAAACAAATACATAGCTTTGGTATTTAACAAATCGGTAGAGGATCGATTCTGTCGATAAGGTTGCTTTTTTTATAGTTAGAGTTGACGCTTTACCTTTAAACCTACTTATCTAGTAATCAGTAACCTACTTATTTTTAGGGTTCCGTACCCAAAGGGTAAAAACGGGGCCCTATTACTAAGACTCCACTGTCCGTCTGCCTGTCTGTCTGTCACCAGGCCGTGATAGCTAGACAGTTGAAATTTTCACAGATGATGTATTTCTGTTGCCGCTATAACAAAAAATACTAAAAACAGAATATAATAAATATTTAAGGGGGGCTCCCATACAACAAACGTGTTTTTTTCGGCGTTTTTGCCTTGTGGTACGGAACCCTTCGTTGCGCGACTTGCGGTGCCTTTGTGTTGCGCGCGATTTTATCGCGTGTCGCTCCAGTTTGACTTTACATCGTAAACAAAAAATTGGAAAAGTATCATTAACCAGGGAGAAAAGAGAGGAATAGGTACGTTAGTATGGAATAAACGCTACAAGAATAATAACGCCAGCGGTCCCTGTTAATGAATTGTAATCAGAATATCTTTAACAATGTAAACGACCTCTTAAAGCTACTCATCACATCACATTAAACCTAAAGCCATCAACCCAAACAAAAAACTCACAGAAGTAAATACCGGTAAACACCAAGTTTTATCTCGAAGAACGTACAACAAACCGAAGAACCCAGTTAGCCCCAAACTTACTTCCCGTTCACCCAGCCAAAGCTTATTTGATTCAATGAACGAAATAAAAGACAAAAAGGTCAACAATAAGAGTCGGGACTTGAAAACTTGCATCCGCAGTTACTTTTGAAACTAGCCGCCACTTCTTAGGACTTGCGCACGGTCTAGACGCGGCTAAACTTTGTGAGCAAACAGAACGGGAGTTAACTAGGAGTTCACAAAACAACTGACGCCTTGGTCTTGGTTAGTAAACATGGCCATTTAGCTACTACCTGAGGTCACTTAGCGTCTTGTGTTGTAAAGGATTAATTAGGTTTGACATTGTTTAAGCTGCCATTTTGAATGTCTATTTTGACATGTCTTGGTTGTGGAGTTCCGTCGCTTCCGCGGACAAGTACAGTCAACAGCAAAAGTAGATGATCAAAATCAGAAATTCAATAGGAGTCAAAACTGATCACGAATATATGGCAGCTGTACTAGTAGTAAATGTTTGGTATAATTTACAATCACATACTTTTGAATCACTTCGACGCCACACAGTTCTGACGCGAACTCCGTTCTAAGTATTGAATTTGTGATTTTGATCATCTACATTTGCTGTTGACTGTACCACATAACAGCAAAAAGTCAAGTAAGTGCAAAGTGAAGTGCTACTAACATAGTCTCAAGAAAAAAGAGGAGGTTCTCAATTTGGATATTTATACAGGGTGTTATTGAATTCACGCAAAACCTCTCAAGGGGTCATTGTATTCATTCACGGAGGGGTCTCGGTATGTAAAGATAGTCACCCATCCATGGACCAACCGATCAACCTGTGCGGCTGTTATTATTTAGCCACGGACCCCTCCTTATAATGTGACATAATATCAATAAAAATTAAGAATCAAAAAGGAAAAAGAACTCCTATGACAACAAAGAATTATTATGTAAAAGAGTGAATTTCGTAAAAAGTGCAGTTGATTCTTTTTCGCTGCCGTCGTACTGTCTACACGGAACGTCATCTATGTCTACTCTTTCGTCGACAAATCGCTGCTCATGCTACGCGTGCTGGTAACATGACCGATATCCGCTAGAATACTGATGGTAAATCCCAATATCGACATAACCTTTCTAAAAATCCCATCAGCCGACAATTACATTGAAGTTGCCGAAAGCATTTTTCCAAAATATTTTCCATAATCATTGATCAGTTCACGAGTTGAAAACGAAGTTACTTCACTAATTTATCTATGTCACGAATTTCAGGAGGGACAAACAAAGTTATTGACACCGTGACTTCCGTCGCATGATTGATTACAACCAACTTTGTCGGTATTTATTTGACATTTTGATGGGTGTTTTCATGCGAAATTACAATTTGCGTAAACTTGTTTCGAATGTTGGTCGTGGTGTCGAAACATACCTCTCTAAGTTCCTAATTGACATGGTGTATCAATCATTCTGAGTTTACGGTTGTGAGTTGAAGGTTTATTAGGTAGGTTGAAGACAGAATATTAGAAAGTTTAATTGTGTCTGAATCTAGCTTCAACTTCTTGACCAACTGATCGACTTCTTGACAATGAAAAGTGCCAGTTTAATTGAAAAAACCAATGCTTGGTTTGAGTTTGAAATCTTCGTTTTTTAGGGTTCCGTACCCAAAGGGTAAAAACGGAACCCTATTACTAAGACTTCGCTGTCCGTCCGTCCGTCCGTCTGTCTGTCACCAGGCTGTATCTCAAGAACCGCGATAGCCAGACAGTTGAAATTTTCACAAATTATGTATTTCTGTTGCTGCTATAACAACAAATACTAAAAACAAAATAAAATAAATATTTAAGGAGGGCTCCCATACAACAAACGTGTTTTTTTCTGCGTTTTTGCCTTCTGGTACGGAACCCTTCGTGTGCGAGTCCGACTCGCACTTGGCCAGTTTTTTTAAATTATAGAGTCTATCGTGAATCCTTTACCCTTAAAGATCACAATCTTTAGAACCCACTACCAATTCCATTAAAAATTAAAAGGTTTATTGATTAACAATTTACTAACCATCTGAAAGAAAATTGCTTTCTCTTATTATCTCTACGAATAAACAAGAAACACATTGTTCCTTCACTCCTCAGGTAATCCAAAAACATCTCCATTCAAATCCATCATGATTGTCTCCCAAACTCCAGCCTGTCCCATCACGATGAAATACGAGCATCCACTTCAAATCCACTTTGTTTAAAGTTAAGGATTTTTGGAAATTAAATCCTGAACACTTATCCAGATTGTAGAACTTCCTTATACAAAATTGTGGCAGGAATTTATGAACATACAAGTGTAGGGGATTTTTCCGTTGACGAGGGTTCCGGGAGATCTTGAACATGGTACCTATATTTTTGAGGGTAGGATATAACTTTGTACCAACGAATGGATGTGACATTAATAAGAGATGTTCTGCAACAATGAGGAGTCCTGAGGGATGCCGCAGGGTCCGGGATGACGGTGCTAAATGATGCTTGATATGCTGGTTTTATTTTATGAAAAATATATGGGGATTCGTCTCTTAGAATTGTCATTTGAAATAATTTACTGTGGTAACTTACCAAAACTCGCAATATGTACGGTCAGCAACAAAAGTCGATTAACACTTCAGTTTTTTTAATCTAAGTTATTGGGCAAAATATTTGTTCAAAAGTGCAGCAGATTAACAATGCAATTTTGAACAAATATTTTGCTCAATAACTGGGATTAAAAAAACGGAAGTGTTAATATTTTGCTCAATAACTGAGATTAAAAAAACTGAAGCGTTAATCGACTTTTGTTGCTGACTGTACTACGCAGTTATTGATAATTATATTCTGGAACATTCAAAAGCATAAAACAAAATAGAAAATCAATTAACAAATTCCAATTACGATGAAAACCCTCATTACAAGCCACAAAATTGCGGTTGATTTTTTACAAAATTATTATCCTGATAAAGTACTAATGAACATAAAATCGAACCCTACTTCATTATGGAACTCATTATTGTGCAATAATTAGTTCGAACTTTTTAAATAATAAAATTGGAGGCTTTTGAATGTTCGATTCAATCGGTATTAATAGGGCAAGTTGAGTAGATGACTAAGTGATAAGAGATAGCGGGTGTGGACAACCATGTGAGTATACTGGATGGAATTTAATATAGAAAAATATGGTCTGCACATTATAACATGTGGCCGTGACTTAAGAGTTTTAGGTCGTGGGTTCGAACCCAGACAGGCACTTTACTGTGTGTAAATTATTTCATCACCACTGCTATTAAAACGGTGAAGGAATACATCGTGAGGAAACCGTTATCTCTTGTGACATGTGATATATACCAAATAACAGGGCCCACTCCCTCTCACAGAGAGGAGGCCTGTGTCCCAGCAGTGGGAAAATTAGAGGCTGATTATGTTTATAGATACTAATTTTATAAGTTTTGTAAACCATTTTGAGTTTGCATAATCACTGAAAAAAAATGTCAACTCACACTGTTCAGCAAAGTTCTCTTGATTTCTAAACTGCACCTCAATTGTGTAACACACTATTAATCACAATTTGAATCATTTTGAAGAATATTGCTAAACCATCCCATCATAAGTTCGAAAAATTTGTCCGCTTAATAATGTAAATAACGCAACGTTGTAGAACTTTCAAAACCATTGCTACTGTTAGTGTGTCACGTGTTACAAATACCCCGCTCATCTTGTCTGCACATTCATCATCATCATCATTTCAGCCGAAAGACGTCCACTCGCTCAAGTGACTTCGACCGGTTCTGTGCATCCCGCATCCAGCGGGTTCCTGCGGCCTTCACAAGGTCGTCGGTCGTCTGCACATTAAAATTAAGTATATCTTTCCCGCTTCCGCTTCTCCAATCATACAATCCACATCTAATTCCATCACGCACAGTAGCAATTTGAACGGTTTTTTTTCGTGCGTGCTGCCCAAGTAATTGTTAGTATTAATTCACCTCCCCACACCGCACGCGATCCAAATATTGTTATAGGCACTTAAATTTATTCCCCATCACAACATCAGCTGGATTAATGGTACTTAGGGGCGGGGCAGATGCTGGGGAAGATTTAGCATTCATGGGAAAAGAAATAATGGTTTTAGAGGAATGTGGAAGAGAGAAGGAAGTTATCGTTCAGCAATGAATACTTGTATTGAATGGATAACTTAGGAGAGGAACGATGAGAAGATTTTGTTAGTATTAATTCACCTCCCCACACCGCACGCGATCCAAATATTGTTATAGGCACTTAAATTTATTCCCCATCACAACATCAGCTGGATTAATGGTACTAGGGGCGGGGCAGATGCTGGGGAAGATTTAGCATTCATGGGAAAAGAAATAAAAGTTTTAGAGGAATGTGGAAGAGAGAAGGAAGTTATCGTTCAGCAATGAATACTTGTGAAGTATTGAATGGATAACTTAGGAGAGGAACGATGAGAAGATTAATTAATAGTTTTAAATATAGAAGTGGGTCTAGTTTTTGCTGCGAAGATTAATGGTATTATGATCAAATTCAAATTAAATAATGTGTTTACGTAACTGGTAGATTAGGTTGTATCGGGTATGGTGGGCTTATGAATACTTTATCATCATCATTTCAGTCGAAAGACGTTGACTGCTGAACATAGGCCTGTCCCAAACACCGCCACTTCGACCGGTTCTGTGCTTCTGAATCGGCTGGATGCGCAGATTCCTGCAGCCTTCACAAGGCCTTCCAACGCTACGTCTTTTTTTATTGCTGAATAGGTCTGCTCTTAAAGTCAAAATTCAAAGCATTTATTTCAAAATAGGCACATACAAGGCACTTTTCAACGCCAAAAGGCACTTTTCAACGTTTCGTCGTCTTGATCTTGAGACCTCTGCTCTTGGTCTTCCGGTACGCGGTCGCCACTCAAGAACCTTATGAATACTTATGGGGCGTACCTATGTATATTTGCGTACAATGATATCCCCACGATGCCGATGTAGTGTACAGACAGACGCCAGCACACGAAGCTACTATAATCTGTCAAATTTCTTAGACTGTCTTAGAATGTCAACTTTGTCGCGGACGAATAAGGTTCAAAGTTGATTGGGAAAATTTGACAGTTTCGGGTAGCTTGACATGCTGGCGTCTGTACCTGCTCCAACTTTTTTAAAGTCTGTTTTAGGCTTTCCACAATTTAATTTAGTTCCCCAATCTACACAGCAAAGTCACAGTCACAACCTAATTCTAGGTCATACAAATACTAATCCCTGTTACAGCCAAACTAAACATAAAGCTAAACAGAATTCCGAATGAGTGTAAACGCTCAGCCGTAGCTCATAAAACATGTTTAAATGTTTATACGTAAAAGGGTCGCTCAAGGTCAGGTTAGGTCTCTGTTTAAGTTAGGACTAAGCAGTGATGCTAAATCGGACACTAAAGTAGGATATGAACTGGAACTTTATGAGCGAATTGGCACAGCCGTTGAGTCTTGTGGCTTAAGTGAACGCATTTGTGAAATTGGAGAGGTTTTCGGGTGTTTTGGTGAAAGGTATAAATTATTGTTCTCTTCTAAATCTGCTATTAAGGGTTCGTAACATAAATATCTTATCTACTACTGCTTACTCATTGCTGAGAAAACAGATTTCCATAAATTTCTGCTAGATATAATAGGTCTGTAAAGGTGTGAGGAACACTATGTAAATTTCACTCACCCTCCATAGAAAGGGAGGATCCTCCGACCAGACGGGTGTAGTGTCTGGCGGCCAATTGCCCAATGATTCATGTCGGACCGTTGTAGGTATATATGTACTAGTTGTGCGGTAAACTCTGCTTGCGAGATGCAGGATTTTGCGTGACGTCAGTATGACGCTTAGTCCGCATGTGGAGTTGTAGATACCGCTATAGGTCCTTAAATGCCTTTGGAGTTATACTTTTCATTTTTGAGTACTTCGTCTTCACCCTGGGGCTATTTTAAGAGGATGATGGCCAGTAGCGTCGTTTTAACTGCTGTCATTACAACAACGAAGACGAACCATATGTTTGTCAAGCGAGATGATTATGACAGTAGCAGAATCTGAGAGAATCTGCAGCAGTCAACAAGGACCAACTTAATCAGTAAGTACTGGTGATAATGAAGATTCATTAAGCCAAAAAGCACCTTATAGAAACAAACCAGCAGTGCGATTCTGTAACTATCTCACCGTGAAAACGTAGGTGAAGTGAGCGTGGAGTGAGCTATGAATATTGTCAATTCCTAGCAAAAACAAACTCACTTCACCTAAGTTTTCACGGTGACATTTTTACAGAATCGACCGGCAGGACTATACCACAAACTAATAATAATAAAAGAGGCGCTTTACACAAGGTTTGCGTGTTCTACGAAATATATATTTTATTTCTAGCCAGTTTTATTAGGTGTACAATTATACGCACCGCTTTATCTTTGCATGCCACATGTCAGACTTGGATTTGTTACCCGTGTAGCTATCCATCAAGGCTTGGGTTTAAGTATAACTATCTTGTGAAGTCTTATTTGTGTGTGTCTAGAATGTAGAGTTTAAGGGGCTTACAGGACCTAAACACAAAAAAACGCAAGTTTTAGAAACAATAAAAGTATAAGATCGACTAAAGTAAATACAATCAGAAAAATATATGTTATTCTGCTGGATATATGCTACGTAGATAGTGTATTGAAAACATAATACAACTAATTTGGTACGATAGAAAAAAATCATGAAGATACCTCTAAAAACTTTTTTTTACAATAAAAACTATATTAATATACATACAATCATTATAATTTTTTGTCAGATTATTTTACAAGCAACATACTTAAATACTAGTGTTTTAATTTTTTTGTTCAAACAATAGATTTTTTGTAAATAAATAATTGCTTCATATTTTGCAATAAATTACCTGCGTTGTGTCATCGCGCCTCTCTTTCTTTTCTACGCAGTCCGACAGTGACCGTGCATTAGGTCATGTAAGCCCCTTAATTTAAGGTAGTTTGTTAAATATAGCCGCCATTTTGATGGAAATTGTTGTAGTCAAGGTCAAAACCGAGAGTTGGAAATCAATTTTGTATTGTGTTGCCATTATTTTGTATTATTTAACAACGGTAGTGTGCTATTCAGCTGGATCCGGTTAGACTGGAAGTTGACCCCCAACATGTTAGGAAAAGGCTAGGTAGGTTGATTGATTTTTAGTGTAATATTCAGAAAGAAAGATTTCCTTTCTCAGTAGCAGCTCGGAGTCTTTATTTGTGTCCGATTATACCATTAAGCTTGGGCACGTGCGGGGGGGGGGGGTTTAACGTATTAACTGGGAAAATGTGGCTGTACGAATATCACAACTCTGCACATACCTTCGAAGAACGTGGACGTGATTTTATGTTTTGTGATATTTAGAACAGAGCAGCAGGGAGCAGTGGTGGCCCAGTGGTAACGAACACGACTTACGAGCTTAGGTCGTAGGTTCGAACCCAGACAGGCACTTTACTTTGTGTAAATTATTTCATCACCACTGCTCTCAAAACGGTGAAGGAAAACATCGTGAAGAAACTGGCATGTCCTAGAACCAAAAATTCGAAGACATGTGAAATTCACCAACCCGCACTGGGCCGCGTGTTGGATTATGGCCCACTCCCTCCCACTGAGAGGAGGCCTTTGTCCCAGCAGTGGGAACAATTATACGCTGATGATGATGATATTTAGAACAGAATATTATGTCCGAATTGATTTTGACTTAACAAACAAATTATTAACAGAAAGAAAGAAAAAATAAAGTGTATTTGGACACAGAAATACAAATAACAAAATAATTAAAAGTAACGTTTTAACAACACTGCTGGTTTTGTAATGAACAGTCTCAGTTAAATGGGATAGATCTGCCTTCTAAATTACGGTTTTAACTACATACCAAAAATCATCATCATCTGCCTAGCCTTTTCCCAACTATGTTGGGGTTGACTTCCAGTTTAACCGGATGCAGCTGAATACCAGTATTTTACATGGAGCGACTGCCTATCTGAGCTACTCAACCCAGTTATTGGGTAATACGTTACCCTTTGGTAAGACTGGTTGTCAGACTTCCGGGCTTCTGACTACCCGTAACGACTGTCAAAGATCCACGAATGACAGCCGGGGCCAACAGCTTAACGTGCTTTCCGAGGCACGGAGGGATCTCGTTATGTAAAGATGGTCACCCATCCGCGGACCAACCGCGGCAAGCGTAGCTTAACCTGATCGATCGACCTGTGCTGCTGTTATCATTTAGCCACGGGCCCCTCAATTACATTCCAATAATATATATTATTCACAATTTTGAAATGGTATCCTATTCATGCCAATGTAGTAGATTCAACTAACCCAAACATATTGCCACAAAATACAGCACCGAAAGACAATAACGCCATACACATCATCCATCGACATTTATCATCGTGAAACAACCCAACCCCGGTAGTTACAATGGTCATTCAACGTTTACCACTGTCTCATTTCCAGTTATGAATATCACGATCATTCGCATACCATTGCATTACATAGCGCGTCTGGTATGAGCAGTGGAAGATGATACCCATACAAATGCGTCAATGGACGTCGAACTGAGTTTTTAATTGATTGCGATGTTGTTTTGTTTTTTTTTTGTTTGGTCTAACACGGGTAGTACAATTTAGAAACGAATAAATGCAAATAGTAGGCACCGCTAACTGTTGTTGATGCATTTTGATTCGGTTTTGTATTTATACAGGTTTGCATATTTTTCCTTAGGTACCTATTGCATACGGCTATGGTCCTTATTTTTAGATCAAGAAGGTCTAATGTTAAAAACTGCGTTTTCTCAAATAGAAAAGGTTTTCTACAAAACTTAAGAGCGTTTACGCCGTACGGCATTTCATACAAACTTTCAAGCCCTTGTTTTTCGAAATGAATGAACCGATTTTAATGAAACTTCATACGCTTAAGTAGAATACAAAGGTCTAAAAAGTTACTTAAGAACTTTTTCGAAATGTCTTATTTAAAAAAGATAACTGGAAATCTCTGTTTCTATGGAAAATTTAAAATCGGTCTTATTTAGCTGTAACACTATATTTCGACAATATTCTTAAGTAACTTTTTAGACCTTTGTATCCTTCTTTATGCGTATGAAGTTTCATTAAAATCGGTTCATTAATTTCGAAAAACATGGGCTTGAAAGTTATAAAGATATTTTTTCAAAAATCTTTGTTGTTTATTGTGAAATACGACAGGGATAATATTAACCTCTATTTTTATTTGAAGCTTATTTATTGTACATAATATAGCAATTTAAGTCCTACAATTATCATAATTTATGAGCCCAATTAAAATACAATACCCAAGTACCACAACAAATTCTATCACATTCTAAACCCTATCACTGCTGTCTGTCTAAACTCAGATATTAACAGTATTAGATAACACGAACCCGCAAATATTTGCATCCCCAGACCACAATAACCTTGCAACTGTAACGCTATCTAAAATATTTGCATCCCCAGACCACAATAACCCTGCAACTGTAACGCTATCTAAAATATTTGCATCCCTAGACCACAATAACCCTGCAACTGTAACGCTATCTAAAATCACCAAATCGATGTAAATGGATCTATCGGAGTGCTCCCAAAATAACATACATGTAAAATGGCATGTTTTTCATCGAAACTCTAATAATTCCAATTTTCTTCATCTTCCTGTCCTTGTCCCATGTTACTTGGGGTCGGCGCAACACGTTTTATTTTTCGATTCTCCCCATAATAATTCCTATTTTTCGCTCCTAAAATATTACTGAACACTAGTGTTCAATATTATATTTTTTTTAAATATTAATAAACTGTAGTGTTCAATATTTTTTTTTTTTTTTAATATTACTGAACAGTAGTGTTCAATATTTTAATATTTTAATAATATTTTTTTTAAGATATTTTACTTTGTGTAAATTATTTCATCACCACTGCTCTCAAAAGGTTGAAGGAAAGCATCGTAAGAAAACCGGCATGTCCTAAAACCAAAAATTCGAAGACATGTGACATCTACCAACCCGCACTGGGCCCCCGTGGGTAGATTACGGCCCACTCCCTCTCACAGAGAGAAGGCCTGTGTCCCAGCAGTGGGAACATTATAGGCTGATTATTATACTCTAGTACTTATATAACAAAAGAGGCGCAGTTTAATGCTAGCGAACCTCAAATAATTCATATTTTGGGGTCTTTAAAATACTAAATAGTCAAGTAACTGGGACCACGTAACCTAACCCATATGGTCCGGGTACCGTAGCTCAGTTACTACGGCCTACTGTGAGAAAAGGTCAGTAAGATAAAAAGAAGCTTAATTATTGAAAAAAAGTTTGCATCATTAGAAGCGCAAAAAGTTTTTAGAGGTTAATTTATTTTAAAAAGAGTGGCGTGAAGGTTAAAAGTTTTTAAAGGAAATATTTCACATTTAAAATTCAATTATTAAATTTTGGGACAATATTAATAAAAGATCGGGTATATTTCACATTTAAAATTCAATTATTTAATGTTGGGAAAATATTAATAAAAGATCGGGTTTTACATCAAAACGTACATAAGTATCATTATGTAATAAGTAATTCGTCATTTTTATAAACTCATGCGAGGCAGCCTTGAATTAGTAAGTGGCTCTTAAATAATATCTCCCGGAAAACTTTTATGTTTCTGGTCGAGAAGAAGATGGCGTATGAGTGTTAACTTTTATGATTCTTTACTTTGTAACACACTCATATAAAAGATTTTGCACCAAATGTTGATTTGGTTCGTGCTGGAAGAAACGCACTTAAAACTAAATGAATTCATTTGTTTCATGATGTATATTTGACTTATGTAACTACTCTTCTTCTTTATTTACAAGTAGTTCTACACTAACAAGCTATCCATCATCACACTTGCGAAAGTTTGTGGGGGTGTGTGTGTGTGTTTATATGTTTGTTACTTGTTCACGCTCAAACGGCTGGACCAATTTTGATAATTTTCTGTATAGAGATTGGGACACCCTGGGTTAACATATAGGCTACTTTTTATCCCGATATTCCCACGGGATCGCGGAGCGCAGCTAGTAATATTATAAATGCGAAAGTGTGTCTGTCTGTTACCTATTCACGCTTAAACCGCTGAACCGATTTAGATAAAATTTAGTATAGAGATAGTTTGAGTCCCGGGAAAGGACATAGGGTAGTTTTTATCCCTATATTCCCACGGGATCGACACTTATGCGGGTGAAACCGCGGGGCGCTGCTAGTTATTATATAAAGTGTATTATGAGCTACTCAACAAGATACGGTATTTTTATCTCATGAAGCGACCCGTGTTTTTCTTATGGTAACCAAGTGTACAAACACGTGTGTACGTTAAGACACGTCAGCACACAACATACACACGCACACCCACACACTTCCGACTTCGCTATTGTCTCGGACGTTACTGAGAGCTCCTTTGATTACACTTGGTAACCACAAAATTCGTCAGATAAAATACTATAGTCGCAAAAGCCGACTGTCCAGTCACAATATAAATATGGAAATTATCTAAGTATATTTATTATCTAAACTGTATCCAGTGCTGTATACGCCGCACATGCACAATCACCATTTTTGAACTCCATTTAAACTAAATAGGTACTTTTTTATTTGACTACTAGAGGCAAAATAAATTTCTGTTTTTACGAAGCATTGTATCCTCAAGCGAAATCAGGCAGCCAATTGGAAAGTCCCTATATTTCTTGTTTATTCGACAACTTCTATTTAGAAAATCCGAAGGCATTAAGTCCGCTCCGTTTGTACAGTATTTTTTTTTACTTATAAATAAATAAAATTGAAAAACATTTTGCAGGATATACAATTTTGGAGTATTCTCTGGGCTAGAGTGCTGAGCTTCAGCCACAAAGCCTGGGTGCTTGGCCAGACTGCAAACGCGGGCGTGGGGCGGGCGCGTTGCGGCGTACTCAAACATAAAAACTTATTTTGAGTGTCTATAGTGGGCACACGGGCGTGGTGAGCGGCGCGGGCTGCTGGCGGCCCGAGCGGGTGACAGGGGTTCTCAAACTAGTTCGAGCTTTTTCTAGTAAAAATAAATCTTCTTCATCCATATTATATTTTGACGAACACTGGACACGACAACACTCAGAACGAAGCCGTGCTCGACTGCGGATAGGCAGATCGCGCGCGTTCCCCCACCCGTGCCGCTCCCCGCCTCGCGCTGCCAGTCTGGCCAAGCACTGGGCCTATCAAACACAGGTTGGGTTCATGTTTTCGTCGATCGCTTTTAACCAGAGGTGGGCAAAGCTGGCGTTTTTATAAAATCTCTATGTATATCTCGGGTGGATTTTATACTGCTTTTTGTTTTTGTGTTGAAGTCAAAGTGAAAAGAGGGGTTATAAAGATGTAAAGAACTTCAGTTGATTCGGTACATGATTTGTGTAAACCATCGATATCAGCGGTGCTATTCTGTAAAAAGATCATCGTGATAACTTAGGTGAAGTGAGATTAAAGTGAGCTGTCATTCCACATGATGCTAGGGATTGACACTATTGACAGCTAATTTTTATGTTATACAGGGTGTTTGGTGCATCGTTTGCCAAATTGAAATGGTCGACTGAAGGGGTCATCTGCTAGCCTTTCAGACCCCTTAACATCCCTCATGCCCTGTGGTTTTTTTTTTATCGACTTTTTATTGTTTTACTAAAAAAAGACCCAAATTTTACATTAAAATACAAATTTAAAAAAATATATAAGGCGTAGACTCTGAATTTTAATTTTATTTCGATGTGTATTGTTTAGGAGTACTTTTAAATACAAAATTAGTGACATTAGTCACCTAGTTTTTTTTTAATTCACTCGCAAAGGTAAAACTTAAATTAAAGCTGTAGATGTTACAGCTGTTTATATGGCTACAAAAAAAAAAACAAAAGCGACCGGGATCTTCCAACTCCCTCATCAATTCTCCAGTCTATCCTCTTGCTAATGATGTGCCACATGCTATAAAAATCTTTTAACAACTTTGTGAATTCACTAGAATTGTGAATCGAGTCACCTAAGGCTAATATTCAAAACTATGATTTAAACAAATATTTTTGTTTAAATGATACCTGACAAACCTATAAATCTGTTATCTCATTCTTATAAGGTAAAATCTGTCTCGTATCTCTATCTTTTCGTGAGATTTACTTGAAATAAAAAAACAAAATTGCATTTTTAACAATTATTTCATAATTGTTACAAATCCTGCTCAAATTGTTGGCCTCTGTTGCGAATGCAGGCCCGACATCTGTTTCGTATTTTGACAGTTGTTGTACGAAGTCGTATTTCGAAGTCGTATTATGTCGCACAATATGGCCCCTTGGTTCATTAAAAGTGACACTGCCAGTCTCGCGTATGCGTCGGTATGTGTCTTGGAAGACTCTGCAGCCAGGTAATAGTCTACCAGGAAAGCGTTCCTGGTAAAGTCGTTGCGCTGCACAAGCGACACCATTGGCGGCTCCGTAAGCCATCATGATGTCCGCATATTCTTCTTTAGAGAATGTCGCCATTGCAATAACAAAAAACTCAGCAAAGTTTAACAATAAAAACAAAAGTTAAAAAAACGTAACAAGAACCAACAAAACTCAACGATAGTAACAAAATGAAAGAATCGCGGAGTACGGTGAACTAGCACACACGTTAGGTAGCAGAGGCAGTGATGTCTCGACTAAAAAAATGACGGATCCGCGGCAGTGCTTGATTTGTTCAAACCGATTTAAGGTATGCAAGAAACAGATAGAAGATAGATTTTACTGCGCAAGAGTGAGAAAACAAATTTTACCTCTTTCTCAAGTAACAGTTACGCAATAAAAAAAAATTCATTAGAATTTGGAATGTGGTCTTATGTGACTTGATTCGCAATTCTAGCGAATTCACAAAGTTGTTAAAAGATTTTTATGGCATGTGGAACATCATTAGCGAGAAGATAGACTGGAGAATTAATGAGGAAGTTGGAAGATCCCGGTCGTTTTTGTTTTTTTTTTGTAGCCATATAAACAGCTGCAACATCAACAGCTTTAATTTAAGTTTTACCTTTGCGAGTGAATTAAAAAAAAACTAGGTGACTAATGTCACTAATTTTGTATTTAAAAGTACTCCTAAATAATACACATCGAAATAAAATTAAAATTCAGAGTCTACGCCTTATATATATTTTTTAATTTGTATTTTAATGTAAATTTTGGGTCTTTTTTTAGTAAAACAATAAAAAGTCGATAAAAAAAATCCACAGGGCATGAGGGGTCTGAAAGGCTAGCAGATGACCCCTTCAGTCGACCATTTCAATTTGGCAAACGATGCACCAAACACCCTGTATATTGTAAAAAAAAATGGTTTTTCTATTTTGTGTAACTTGTTAAGTATGTGGAATACGAATTTAACATTTTGGTATATATTTTTTGACTCTTTGGTCTAGTATTATGCAAAAGGAATACACGATTCAAAGTATTTTCCTCGATACAAAAAAATTGCAAAGTTATATCTATTTTTTCACTTTTTTCGACATCACGGCGTAACGCTTAAGAATTATTCAATGGAATTTACTTTAAAACAGAAAATTATTATATCAAAGTTCCGGATTGGAGCAAAAATGGCCGATAGTTTATAACCTGGATTAACATTTAAGTTACTTTTAATCCCGGCAGTACCTACGATCTCGTGGGATATTTTGATTCTCTTTCTTGCCTTTATTGGCCGGCCTGAGTGGAAGTTCGCAAGAGCAAACGTGCTCGGAGGAAGGAAGTTTTCCAGTAAGTGCTGGTAGAGATCTTGATCATCTTCCGGGCTCTAAGTATGATTATTCTGATAGCCGTGGAATACCTTTCCACTCCTCAAGCACCTCAGGACATGTTGCTGACTTGTCGCTATGTCACTATGTGCTAGCAATAGTTCCGTGGGCCAATTATTGAGCGTGCAAGTCATACCCTACCAGTTAATCTGTGTATTTTATTTAAAACATTGGTCAGGCGTGGGCCATAGTCTTCCCATAGTCCTAGATAGCCAGTTCACTTTAGCCACCCAAACCCAAAATCCAATATATTTGTTTCCATATCTTGTCCTACATCAACCGGGGGTTGTCCTTGGGTGCACTTGCATAGTGCGTACAGGGATAACCTTAGGTTGGTGTCTCATTTAATTAAAAGCATCTAACGGGTATCTGTGAGTTGGCTTCGGCCCCTCGTACGAGTTTGAAAGGTCCGGAACCCGAGGGTCCCGAAATATGTCAAGGACATTTCTATACTACGCAACAGCAATGTTTTTACATTAACAGTATTTGCCATTTAAACCCTTATTACAAAGAAGTGAAAAAAACGTCCAAAGTAATACTGCACGTTTTCCCAGCATACGTACAGTTATTGAAGTACCCGCACTTGAGCGCTCAGGTACACTCGTAACATTACACTCAAAGTAATCACATTACGCGCCATACTTGTGCGATATGGGGAGAGGTGGAAAATGCGTGAAAACTCAACGGAAAAATCATGTAGACATAACCTTATTCCACAAGATTTTTGTACTTATCACTGTCTCTTGTTCTATGAAAATTGGGGGAAACCAGTGCGGAAACAGGATTTACAAAAATTACAGACAAAATATGAAGTTATTTTGTTTTTAAATAACATAACATCACACTATCACACTAATATTATAACGGCGAAAGTTTGTTATTGTGTGAGGGGGTGTGTTTATATGTTTGTTACTTCTTCACGCTCAAACGGCTGGACCAATATTGATAAAATTTTGTATGGAGGTAGCTGACACCCTGGATTAACATAATATAGGCTGCTTTATATCCCGATATTCTCACCGAATCTACAGTTACTCGGGTGAAATCGCGGGGCGCAGCTAGTTATGCATATATTCCTCGAAGGGTCAGGCAGAGGTCTGTGTATACCTACAGCGCAGCCATATTTCTCTACTTATGTTTAACCCTTCATATGCGTGAACGTGGATCCGCGCGAGACACAATGGCTTTTAAAAAGATTTCAGGACCTAAACGCAAAAACGGACGTTTTATAATGCCTAAAAGTATATTATCGACTACAGTAAACAAAATCAATATATAATATTCTTTAGGATATATTATGCTAGATAAATAGTGTGTTAAAAATATAATACAACTAATTTGATACGATAGAAAAAAATCATGAAGATACCTCTAAGAGCTTTCTTTTTACAATAAAAACCAATACTTACATAAAAATATTTTGATTTTTTGTCAGATTATTCTACAAGCAACATACTAAAGTACTAGTGTTTTAATTTTTTAGTCCAAACAATAGATTTTATTTGTAAATAGATAATTGCTTCATATTTTGCAATTAATTACCAGCGTTGTGTCATCGCGCTTCCCTTTCTTTTCTATGCAGTCCGACAGTGACCGCGCTGTCATTTAGTCGCCTTAATTGTTTCTGTAATTACGGCATCGGCATTCAACCAGGTCTCATGTAATAGAAGGTGAGCCCATTGTCATCAACCGGGCACAAATTCAAAGTCCCCGTTGTTACTGAGAAATTCCAGATGGGAAACCTAAAATCACTTTGCCCGACACGGGAATCTAACCCAGCACTTCACACTCAGCAGTAGGCGGTCGTCTAACAAGGCAGTTTATTTTGTCCTTTGTAATTAGTACTACGTTGTTTTATAATTTTGGTTGACCTCTAAAATATTCCAGACCTATTTTATTTTATTTAACAAATAAATCAGCACAATCTGTTGTGGTACCAGCACATCAAGCTACTACAATCTGTCAAATTTCTTTAATAGATTTTCAACTTTACCGCTAAAGCGTAAGGTTCAAAGTTCATTGGGAAATTTTGACAGTTTTGGGTAGCTTGATGTGCTGGTGTCTGTACATTCCCGTGACTTGTGTTACGGTTTACAATTTGTACACAGCGTGTTAAGCAATTATAACAACATTTAATTCAATTTCACAAAACCGTTTTCGTAAGCAATTAGAAAGTATTAATCTCAAAAACGAAACTGTAATACGTCACGCTTGACGTGACAATTAACCCTAAAAATTCTAACAAATTATAATATCGAGACTGTCAGATACGTTCCGCGTAAAGTCAAGCGCAACGCGTAATTTGTACTGGCGCGCTCAGCGTGTTCTGGAGTAAATATACTGATGTTAATTCAATTCTGTGGCCGCTTGTACACGCGAGGCAATTTTTACGCGGCCAAGACAACCTGTGTTTAATTGGAGGGTACTGACTTGACACTTACTGTTTGAGGGTTGGATTTACGCGCGTGACATTTATATTTTTATGAAGAGGGACATTTTGGGGTTCAGCTGGTAATAGGTCCGTGTAACGAAGGTAAACTTCACGTTAATTCAATTTGATGACTAGTTTGGGCAGGTTAGGGGATTTTCTTTCTGTAATTTTTACGATACTTACCTACATATTATTTTAGATAGGTCAGATAGGCAGTCGCTCCATGTAAAATACTGGTATTCAGCTGCACCCGGTTAGACTGGAAGCCGACCCCAACATAGTTGGGAAGAGGATAGGCAGATGATGTGTATGAATAGAGACTCCTTACCACCTATATATCTTGTGAATCAGTAAATCTTTAATTAACAAATAAATTGCGATAGAATTTTGTCCTAGAATATTTTTTTTTAGGGATTGTAAAAAATGGGAAGTTATATTTCTGATTTTATTTTACTTGACTACTCCAGTTAATACCTAACCAATTTCCAAGACATAGGTACAATGATAAAGTATGATTTTGGCTTTCATCCGATCTTGGGCAACGGTCCATCTGGCGGAAAGTGGTAACCACCTCCTGTCACTTATAAAACATAGGGTTTTGGTGTTGCTTGCCAACTCGAGACAAAGTTAAAATGTCATATATCATTAGTTATTCACCGATAATGATACCCGCATAAGGGTGCCATGCTATGCTTCCTTACATTGACGACAGAAAAAATACCATCTTCTAGTAGTATTCTGCACAACAGAAAAGTCGATAGGTTTGCTGCCATTCGTAGTGCTGCCACACTGCTGCTATAAAATATTTACAAACATTTTCTAACATTGTGATCAAAAAGCTTTTCAGAAATCAGAAAGGTTTTCATGTTAGTAAACATTTTTAAACAGCAGTGTGGCAGCACTTGATTAACAAGGAGCTTTTCTACTACATTTTCTCGTGACTTTACCTACACACGTATGTATGTAGATAATATATTATACACGATACCTTTCAGGTAAAAAAAATCTTCTTTCTATTATAATGTGACGTGGCGGCAGTTGTAGGATTAATAGCCCCCAAAAACCAAAACAAACCAGTATATTAATCCAATTCTTCACCAAATTATACGTTATACTCAATATTTTCTGAATAACCAACTATTGTAAGTAACTCACACGTTTTAACGAACGGTTGCTGGTTGCGTGCCGCGCGATGTGCCGTCCGACTCAATTTGATTGGCTACAATTAGGGGCGGCCTGTACTGAAAATAAAAGAAAAATAATACAATAGGGCATTGGGTTATTTTGTTGCTTTCGTTGGTGGCTTTAGAAATATGTGGGAGCTTGAAATCTGTTGTCAGTTAGTGTGGATCGGTGTAGATTTACACAATAGCGCACGGGGCGGCGCGGCGGCGGCAACACATAAAGGTTCAAAACAGCAAAACATTTATTTTGATGTTTGTTAAATCGAATGACCACCAAAATAAAAGTAATTTTGCGGTTATAATTATGTCTGTAATTTATATGGTGTACATAATAAAGAGTATTCTATTCTATGTGGGACTCTAACCCACTAAAACTCCACTCCTCTGCCGCTTATGGCGGGAACACGATAAATACACGGCTCAGTTTCCACTGAACAGAAAATTCAATCAAGTGATTGAAGTTTCTTTATTAGCATTAGGTAATTACATAAAATAATTATAATAGTTTACGTTCAAATTTTGAGAATTATTCAATGAAAAATATTTTAACTATTTTACGATTGTTTTATACTGTTTTATTTTTAATGAAATATTTTTGAATGTGTTTTCTTTGATTAATTTTTTTCTGGCTTGTAATATATTATGTACAAAAACCCCTAACCGTGAGACAAAAAACTGAGCGTTTTACGGTGTCTACCTTTGGGCAACAATTTGATATTCACAGCAGCTTCATTTCGTACCATTAAGGGCGGTATTTGACGTGTTACCTAGTGCTACTTACTGACGTGCGGTTGTCTGCAAGTGCTATGCTCTGGTGGAAGTTCTGGTTTTATTCATAAAAACCTTTTGACCGTCACACGTCAAAACAGTCAAAAACGTGCCCTCGGCGTCAAAGTCTGTCATGTAGTCGAACCGTGGCGTGCTGGGCACATTTTGGTTTGTCATCTATACATGACTGTGGCGGTCAAAAGGTAAATGTTTTATTTGGAGGACAAGGATGGTAATAATTAAGTTTAATTTACTCGGTGGCCAAAAGTCTAACAACTAGTTTTACCAAGGGGTATCGTGTTACCCACTAACTGAATTGTGAAGGTCAGATGGGCAGTAGCTCCATGTAAAATACTGGTATTCTAGTTGCATCCGGTTAGACTGGAAGCCGACCCCAACATAGTTGTGAAAAGGCTGGGTAGATTGATTGATTGATTTTCATTCGGTGTTCAATTAAATGGCGAATTTATTCAGCAATGGTGGTCTTACAGACTTTCGAATTAATTAAATTTTAATAGCCTCTGGTTAATTTAATAACTAATCGAAAAATTCTGATAATATGCGCATATTAATAAAGCCATTTACTACATTTTAATTTGACTGACATCAAAAGATTGTTTAACGAAATCTCCAAGCGGCTGGTTGACACTTCCCGTGACCCAAGGGCTGGGTTTCACCTTAGCCAGAGGCTAAGCATTGCCATACAATGTGGTAATGCCGCCAGTCCCTGAATTTTTTGAAACATTACCAGTCGACAGCGATGCAGAGGAATTTTTCGATGCCATATTTTTTAGGTTAGGTTGTTATATTTTAACAGTTTGTTAAATTAACATTAACATTTAGTATAAGAAGTTTATCCAGTGTATATATTTTTATCTTTTCAAAAAGAATCTTAAAACATAACAAAGGCGATGTAAAACTTTCCAACGTTTTAAGATGAACTGTATACTATTTCTCGAAGTAGAGTGCAACAGCTGGTGCTACACAAATCGGTTCACTATGCAGCTCGTAAAGGAAGCACCCTGTATACCCATTGTAGTTCATCGTTATGACCCTAGGAACGTATTGCTACAAGGCAGGTCTGCACTGAAGAATATCTACATCGTGCTGGTATGTTTTGAACTTTGTCCACCGCTGCTAAGATTTCTTTTTAGGGTTCCGTACCAAAATGGTAAAAAGGAACCCTTATGGTGAGACTCAGTCTGTCTGTCTGTCTGTCTGTCACAGCTGGATATCTCAAGAACTACTAATACTATTAATTTGAAATTTAGAAGTCTTAGATAACGTTTGCCCAACTATTTTGCAAATAAGAAAGAATTTTTGAATTTCTTAGTAACAGCCCGGAGTTTGGAAGTTGGCGGTGTGACACCCCCGTGCCTCGAAAAGCCGTTGGTCCTGCGCCTGATCTCTCTCCTGTCATTTCGGATTGCCGTCCCATCGGACTATGAGAGTGAGGGAAGAGGGAGTGCACCTGTGTCTGCGCACACACTTGTGCACTCTATTATCATCACATCAGCTATCAGCAGCCGGAGAAAGTCCTGCCAAAATCTGTCCAGCCGGTTCAGAGATTGACCGGAACAAACAGAAAGACAAACAAAAATTTTAAAAATTGTTTTTTTTGGTTAAGTACTCTATACTTTCATATAGATTTAGTAAAAAGCTGTTATTTTGACTCTTCTCTGTGTCAGTCAAAACTCAGAAGAAACATGTTCAAACTGGTAAATTCCAGACGAACATCAACATCTAAGAATACCTGCAAACCTGAGACATAGTAAACCTCAAAATACCCGCATTTACTCGGCATTCATGAATCTTAACAAACTCGCGTCAATAGTGGAAGCACCCAGCGTTGCTCATTAAAACTTGTCGCCGAGCTAATAATTTGCATACCTGAGTAAAGGTGCTGTTATAAGGAGGCTACCTGAAGCTACAGTAGTTTTGGCACTGAAAATACTGGTTTAACACATGTAAGTACGAGTTTTTTAACAGACTTCAAAAAAAAGGAGGAGGTTCTCAATTCGGTTGTATTTTTTTTTGTTGGTTACCAGAACTCCGTTATTTACAAGCCGATTTGCAAAATTCTTTTTTTATTTGTACTTTATTTATGATTACTTTTAGATTGGTCCCCTAAAACTTTCATCAAAACCGGTAAACCAAAATTCAAGTAAACGAATTTGCGTCGTTTGCTTTCCTATGACTTTTCAGTGATGGCTTAGTGGAATTGTCATGGGATGCATTGTGGCTAAAAGTACCAATCTTTACGTAATTAACTGACTCTAAAAAGGAGGAGGTTCTCAATTCGACTGTATTTTTTGTTGTATGTATGTTAAGCGATATCTCCGGCAATTGTAAATCGCTTTCACAAATTATTTTATTATTGGATAGGGTGTGCCTGAGGCGTGGTCCCATATAAATTTTATTAACTTTGCTTAAGTAGTTTTTGAGTTAGCTTCAATAATACCTATTTTTGCCACTTAATTTATATTAATGATGTTATAATAACTTCCTGTCACTGATATTGACATAGCAGGTATTATATAGTATATAAAACTTAATATTTAAAACTTCGTCTGTTAAAATCTTAGAGATATTGATTAAATGTACTACAGTGCGGCTGACGACGTTAGAGTGCCTTTTTGACACCTGTCAGTTTTATACAAATGTTTGAATACGTGTTTTGCCGCACGTATGTGTGTGTGTGTGTGTGTTCCTATGTGTCAGGAACGCATGCTCTCGACACGGGACGGCGGGACATCAGAGTGCGCGCAAGATAAGTCTGCGCGCAACGTTTGACTTCAAGATTATATACCTGCCAGCACTTTTAATCACTTTGGGCGTAATGATGGCAATTATTTACTTTAGAAAACACGGAAACCAGCACACTGCGCTTTTTAAACTTTTGACGAATAATTGTCATTTCAATCATGTTCTTAAACATAACAATTCAAGCTTCATCATTCAGCGAATTCAAGTTTTCCCTTATCAACAAAAGGTAATTACCAATCCGTCTAGGCATAGTGATTTTATCTCCTCATACTATGTTATTACTCTGATCTCCTCTAATACAACAACAACTCATTAAACCACGAGAACTAGCTACTGAAAATCTGATTCTATGGACATACCCTTACCAAATACGGATAAGTTTCCTTTAAGTTCTGTTCAGCTGTGGTTTTCCGTGAGTACGTTGAACGGAGCAGCGGTAAGTAAGTAAACTGGGATATGCTTGAATAAGCATGCTTGTGCACTCATGTTTAAGAAGCAATTAAATGTTGACTTTAGGAGTTTCAAGATTGTGTTGTCTGTTTTTCTTTCATTACCAGTTGAAAAGTTTATTGGCTGTCAAGTAAACGTCTCTTGTAAGTTTAAGTATCTGAATTTAAAACTGACGGTTTAGTACTTCTTACTTTACATAGTGCCTGTAGTTGTAGGAGCGAGAGAGAGGAAGAGCTCATGCATGCTCAGTGCTTATTGGCGTCCAGCTTTCTTCACGATATTTTCCTTCATCGTCAGGCAGTGATGACCAAGAAAAATTAAGTTAGGCCTCAAGGCCTGACGGTAAATAAAACAAATTTCTAGGTACTTCAGGTAATAATCTACTATTTTGTGAATGTGAGAACGTTGTAGGCCTTGTAGACTGCAGATTTTTAGACCATTTTCTATTTTATTAAGGACTTGGTACTTGTTGGCAGGCCTACACTGTCCTTCCATACCTATTATTACTGTAATTCGTGTTTTTTTTTTACATTTTAAAAGCCAATTATTTTTAAAAGTGCTGTTTCTTGCCGGATCTTCTCCATAGGAAACAACCAATTAGAACCATACACCTAGCTTCTGACGTTTCATAAGTGCCCACGTAGGTTTATGTAAAATAAAAAAAATATTTTGAATCTGCTAATAGGTTCCCACCAGGAGTACTATACCTACTTTTGAAAACCGAATCTTCCTGCTCACTCAGGCACTTTACGTTCAGTTCCGTCACGTAACAAGTTTCGACGTGTTCGCGTGACGTCACTGGCCCGCGGCACGGGGCCACTACATCCGTGACGTTTCTGGGACTGTTGAGAATGTGGGTATTCTGGGGTACGAGGGAGAAACGATCTTATAGTAGTGACAATCACTTGTTCAGTCATTTATAATTATGATTTAACAGGCTGTTAACATGCTCTGCTATCATAACAAGAATTTGTATCAAACTGAACAGAAAAAACAAAAAAAAAACTTCAACATTATTCTGTAATTAAAAAATAAAATATTAAGTCCTTACATAATTATGAAATTGACGTTTTACCAAAGTGCCCACTTTGATCTCAAATATCTGGCGTTTGATTAAGAATTCCAAATTCGTATATTATTTCAAAATTAGGCCCGTGTATTTGTGTTACGAATTTAGTAATTAATTTGTTTTCGCGCAATTTGATTTTTCTTTGAAATTGTTCTGTTCACAATTTAAAATATCGCTTTGCAAATACGAGTTCCACCGTGGGCACTAGTGCTGCAGAAACAGCTCGGAGGACTATTATGTGTATGGGGAAGCTACTGTAACAAAAATCACGGTAGGTACGTTTTTGGTTCCAACGTTTTCGTTCGGGAAATTTTGACCTACAGAACAAACCCCGTGAACGGTTGTGGACCCCAATTAACAATGAAAAAACCGGGCTAGAGCGAGTCGGACTCGCGCACCGAGGGTTCCGTACCATCATATGTTTTTAAATTTTCACCGGCGAGCTACTTACTAGAACTCGTTCAAACCAATTTTCGGTGGAAGTTTACATGGTAATGTATATCATATATTTTTTTTAGTTTTATCATTCTCTTATTTTAGAAGTTACAGGGGAGGGGGGGGGACACATTTTACCACTTTGGAAGTGTCTCTCGCGCAAACTATTCAGTTTAGAAAAAAATGATATTAGAAACCTCGATATCATTTTTGATGACCTATTCATAGATAAGGGAAACCCCAAAAATTTATTGTTTTTTTTTCTATTTTTTTTTGTGAAAATCTTAATGCGGTTTACAGAATACATCTACTTACCAAGTTTCAACAGTATAGTTCTTATAGTTTCGGAAAAAAGTGGCTGTGACATAGACAGACAGACAGACATGACGAATCCATAAGGGTTCCGTTTTTGCCATTTGGCTACGGAACCCTAAAAATAAAAGTGATCGTGAAAGCGCATTCATCGCAAACCACGACTGTAGAGTTAACAGCAAGCTTCGGTATAAGTGATAAAACAATTTTAATTCACATAAAGCAAATTGGAAAAGTAAAAAGCTCGAGAAGTGGGTACCGCATGAATTGAGTGAAGCACACCAACAAACACCCGTCGAGTGCTGCGTTACATTACTCAATCGCATTATTTTGAATTGTATCGTTACTTGTGATGAAAAATTGAGCCTGTACGATAATCGGAAACGCTCATAACAATGGTTGAACCCAGGAGAATCGGCCAAATCCTGCCCCAAGGGAAAGTTGACTCAGAAAAGTCTGGTGGACCAGTACCGTTGTCATCCACTACAGCTTCCTAAGATCTGGCTAGTCGATTACGGCAGATCTGTATTGTCAACAATTGCAAACTATAATGGAAAACAACCGAGACTGGTCAGTTGCTTTAGCCCACTGCTGCTTCATGACAACGCTAGACCAGTACATTGCACAACCGACGGTCGCTAAATTAGAGGAGCTGTGATTGGAATGTCTCCGACACCCACCCCTTGCTCCAAGAGATACCACTTTTTTCGGAATTTAGACAATTTCACGCAAGGAAAAAAATCAATTCCGATGAGGTAGTCAAAACCACCTTCAAACATTTTATTGATTCTCGCTCCCAATAAGGACATTACATTTTTTTAACTAGGGAATAAACTATTTATAAAATGGCGAAAGTAAAAAGTAAAGTAGAAAACATAAAAGTTTTTTCGTTTTGCTTTTTCCATATAAAATGCCAATTTCATATAGGTATGTAAGAACCTAACCTAAAAGTGCAAATTGCACTTGCACCTGCTATCCAATCTCTTCACCACCCTTGGTTGACTGGTAGAGAATGCTTAAGGCATTAAGTCCGCCCTTGTACCTTTTTGTGCGAAAAGTTTAAATAAATAAAGTGTAAGTAAGAAATAAAACAGGAATATGTGCCCACGGCCACCACTGCTTTCCGCAGCTCTTACACAAAGTAAAGTGCCTGCCTGGGTTCGAACTCACGACCTACAACTCATAAGTCGGGGCCGATACCCATGGACCATCACTGCTCTTGCATTTAACAAACAAGAGGAAGATATGACACAAAAAATACAGAATTTATCACAGCAATAAAATTATGGTCTCTTAAAGCATTAGCGATCTAAGGAACCCTACACAGTACAGACTTCCGTCTGTTCCCATTCTTTATCAACAATAGCAAAAATGCCCACTAAAACTACAATAACTCCAGTCCCCATATATCTCCACATTCAACAAACAACTTACCGCTCCTCAGAATACCGCTGCCGATATTTCTGAGCGCCCTCCACCTCTTTTAAGTAAACTTCCGGGCGGCTCCGTGCACCGGAAAGAACAGTCCGGCTACAAAGCGGGGCAATATTGCTCTACCTAGCTCTATGGTTTGTGGAGATTCTGTTGTAGTGTTTTGTGCTCTGAGATAATTATTATTATTGTTCTTTTTGTTGCTGAAGGGGGGCCCCCGCTCTTGTCTTCGATCACGCCTGATAGAAAGCGTTGGATGAGGTCTATGATTGAACTAGCGTGCCCTGAAAATGCCTAAGGCACTGGAACTCCCACGCATCGACGAAACACAGCAGGCTGCTTGACTCTGGTGAGAGGGTGGTCGCAAACCAGGCGGGCGTTAGCCCTACCACCGCAAGGGAAGAATTGGCCAGTCAAATAAGGTGTTGGGTGTGACTGTCCAGGATGCGCCGAATCGATTATAATTGTTGTTTTGTTAAAACTAATGAAGTCTGACGATTTTTTTTTTCTTTGGCTTGGGTTGAGAAGTGGACCTATGTATGAAATGTAAAAAAAAAAAAATATCCTCCTGGAAACAATTCTTACGGAAATCTTCTGTCTAGCTAGAGCAAGTAAGGAAGGACATAAGAAGGGGGTTCCCGAAAAAAAAAAATTTCCTACTACTACATATTTTTATCTCACGAAACGACGCGTGTTTTACTTGTGGTTATCAAGTGTACAAATACGCTGGAATAAAAATACTATAAAAAAAGTATTTTCGTCCTCGTCGTTTTTCCAAGAATGAGTTCGTTTGAAATTTGAAAATTTTTGGCCACAATTATGCCACAATAAAATGTGTCATTCAACAAATTGGTACCCCATTTATTTAGATAAGAACTCCACATGAAAAGTAGTCACAACAATATAATACTTTTTATAAACATACCTGTCGGGGTGGACTGTATATTTGTTGATGTTGAATTAAACTTCGGGGTGTCTTGTTTCCATAGGTTCTTGATTTATTTTCTTGACTTATTTTCCAGGGCGGCTTGCTGCTTGTTAAGTGACTGGCGAGTGTCCGTTGAATGACCAAAAAAGTGCAGCAAACCACCCTTTTTATACAACTTGCGCTAGCCGTACTCTAGCACAGGTAGCAGGAGGCGGCGGGGTGCGCGGCCCGTTATTCCGGAGCGTTCCTTTGTCCTTTGTCTGGGACCGTGCTCCGCGCCGCCTCCCTCACAATCATACTTTCTAAAATGTAACCGTTAGGTACCTAACGGTTATACCAACCGTTAGGTACCTTATTGTTCTAAATGTAACTGTTAGGTGCTTATTGTCTTTGTTACAATCTTAGCTTTCTAAATCATACTTAACTTTCTAAACCTAATCGACTACATATCTTACTTACTAGCCCTACTAGAAAATGGTCTTTATTTCATACTTAAAACTTAACATCTATGAATCTACTTTACAATATCAAACTTAAGCTACGTCGTCCGTAACATCCTCCCCCCGGCGCAGGGCTACCGTAGCCTAATCTTCCACGCAGAGGACGGCGAGCTTCGTAACTGGACGTCGCAGGATGCCCGCTGTTGTTCTCACGTCGGCTGACCGCACCTTGCCGTCTGGGCCGCTGTAGACTGCTTCCACGACGCCTCGAGGCCATGTGCCCCTCGGAAGTGATGAGTCGACGATGACGACCAGGCTGCCGACTTGAAGGGGACGTCGTTGGTCATCTGGCGCCCCTCGGGGTACCAGCGTAGGCAGGTACTCGTCCACCCAGCGCCGCCAGAAATGGTCGGCGAGCGCTTGGGCGGTTCTCCACTGCTTGCGGCTCGCCTCCTCACAAGGCCCAGTGTGGGGAAGGCCTGAGGAAGTTCTGATGAGGAAGTGGTTAGGTGTGAGGGCCTCCGGATCCTTAGGATCAACAGAGACATGGGTCAGAGGCCGAGAGTTTATGGAGTGCTCGGCCTCTGTCAGCAGCGTCAGCAGCACCTCTTCCTTCAGTGCCTTCTGATGCAGAGTCGCCCCCAACGCCGTCTTAACAGAGCGCACTAATCGCTCCCACGCTCCCCCCATATGCGGCGCTCCAGGCGGGATGAATTTCCACTTCATTCGATGTTCTAGCCCAAAGTGAACGAAGCCCTTTGTCCACTCTTTGTACGCCGCTCGTAGTTCGGCGTCCGCTCCTAGGGCTTCCTGTTTCGTCGGTGCTCTGTCCCTAGTCCTTATTTCAGGTGACAGCCGACTTAGTCCCGTGTTGAAGCCTAGCTCGTCTGAGCCGGTCTGCCACAGTAAGCCTAATATTTTGTCTGTTTTTTGTTCCTTTTGTCCGAATCGTACTTCAGTGTTGTGTGCCCGCTCCTCCGGTGTAAGGTTCCTCAACACGTTGGGCTTGTTGGAGCACCAACCTCTCAAATTAAAGTGCGCGTTCTGATGTATCTTCATAATTTCACGTGCCGTATCGATCGCCTCCTCCTCAGTCGCGACGCTGTCCACGTAGTCGTCCATGTAGTGGCTTGACGTTATAGCTCGCACGGCGTTAGGGTACTGTGCTGCGTACAGTCTTGCGTTGGCGTCTCGGACTGAATGCGCGATGAAAGGCGAACACGATGCTCCGAAGATCATTGAAGTCATCTTATACTTCTTCGGGGGTTTATTTCGTTCCTCCCCCCGCCAGAGAAACATCTGCGCAGCTTGGTCCTGGTTTCTTATCTTGACCTGGAGAAACATTTCTTGAATGTCCGCCGTGATGGCTACCGGGCGCTCTCTGAACCGGAACAGGATCCCGGGTAATGAGTTCAGAAGGTCAGGTCCTTCCAGTAGGTAGTCGTTCAGGCACACTCCACTGTATGGATGTGCGGCGTCGAATACTAGGCGCATCTTGCCCGGCTTATTTGGGTTCACGACGGGAAAGTGCGGCAGGTACCACGCCTTCTTACTTGTATCTTCTGTCCCGTCGCATTCCTGGGCGTATCCTTTGTCAAGTAGATTCTTGACCATTGCGCTGTATTGTTCCGCGAAGCTCGGTGATGAATCCATCTTCTTCTCGATAGTCTTCAATCTTCTCAAGGCGCAGCTGTAGTTGTTGGGCATCGCAGCATTTTCATCACGCCACGGTAACCCGACTTCGAAATTATCACCGACTTTTTTCATGGTGCTGTGAACTACGTCGATCGCCTTCTGATCTTCTGGTTTGATCTTCTTCGCCAATGAAACTCCCAGTGCATCAATCTTGAAGTGCGACTTCATTAATTCTTCCACACGACGTACATCATCTGTCTGCTTCGCTGCAGACACGTCGTATAAGTGTAGCACAACTTGTCCTGCTTGTTTCTTCAGCGTGGCGCGCGGCGCGGTCCCGTGGATTACCCATCCCAGTTGAGTGTAGGAGGCCGCGGGTTCATTCTTCCCGCCCATGCGTAGTTCACGTGCAACTATCAGGTGCCAATTGTCAGCACCTATCAGTACCTTCGGTACGGCTTCTCCGTAGAACGCGTCTCTTTCTATGTCCCGGAGGTGTGGATAGTTAATTAATGTCGACCTATCCACTGCCTGACTATGAAGTTTCAGATCTTTCATAGTTCGCGCGCGCAGCTCCTGGAGTTCACCGTCTTGGCCGCGTATCTGTAGCTTGACCGCTTGGCTGTATTCTTCACGTTGCTGTGAGGTCACACCTTGAATGCTGAGAGTCGAGACCGGCCCGCTTACGTGTAGACGGCGTGTTATTTCTTCGTCGACGAGCGATACCGTTGAGCCTTCATCTAACAGGGCGAACGTCGCTACCTGCCCGCCGGGCCCTTTTAATATCACCGGACATATTTTTAACAATACACGCTGTGGCACGTTGCTCGACGCGGAGACGGTCATTACTGCTTCCTGTGGCTTTGTGTTCTCGGCGTCGGTCGCTTTGTTTGTATCTTCGCTTGGCGACGCCTCTCTCTTTGCCGGCTCCTTATGTAGCAGCGCGTGATGCGGGCGGCTACAGGTCTCTTGGCCACAACGTTTAGCTCGGCAATGCTCACGTCGATGACGTTTAGTTACACACTTGAAACATACCTTGTTAGTGCGCACCCAATCCCATCTTTCGTCGACGTTCATCTTCAGGAACTTTGCACATTTAGGTACCTCGTGGTCACCGTCACAACACAAACACTCTTGTTTTATTTCTTCCTGTTTGTCAGACGTTGCGTACACTACTTCACGACCCGGTTTCTTCCTTGAGTTCACTGGTGTGGCACTTTTTATTTCTTTCTTCGAGGCGGGCGCGAGCGTCGTATTCGTGAAGGCGTATTTCATAGCTCGGTCAGCCTCCCGCATCAGGAACTTTGATAACAGTATCACTTCCGGTTCACGTGACGGTTCTACATTTTCCGAAGCGTAGTCGCACCATCTCGATTTTACGTGCGGGCTCAACTTCTCAACCACTTCACGCACTAACATCGGGTTCCATAAGTATCCGCGGACGTCCATCTTAGACAGCACACACACTATGTTTTGCAACTTTACTGCGAACGAATTTAAATCACTGGCCGCACTTGTGAGTCGAGGTAGCTTCTTTAAGTCTTCCATTGCTCGATCTATAAGTATCTCCGGCCGCCCGTAGTACTGCTCCAGTGTGTTTATGATCGTTTGAGGATCAGACGCGGTGTATAAGAGTGCTGACACTGCTTCCCTTGCTTCACCTTTGATACAGTTGCGCAGTCTTGCTAAGTTTTCAACTGTAGTAAACTTGCATAGCTTCGATGAGTCGTCGTACGCTGCTTTGAATGGCAGCCACTCAATTGCCGCTCCGGTAAACGTAGGCAGCTCGGTCGCTTGACGTGGCGGCGGGCGTACTTGAATAATCCTTTCCAACGTGTCGGCCAATAGTTCAATTCCTCGTCGCTCCCCTCTGGTGGGTGAGCGCGAGGCCGATCGTTGTCTTCGGTGGTCATTCCTGGCAGGTGTGGCGGCATTAATGCACGTAGTGGGTTTGACGTAGGCGGCGGCTTCCGGGGCGGTGTGCGTGGCGGCGGGATGCGGTGGCTGCTCTTCCTGTAGCCGGTCCGCGCCTGGAGGATGACTTCGGTCAACATTTTGAAGCCATTCGTCCACCCTATCTTCGCTCATGCGCACCGAGCCCTCTTCGCGGGCGTCGGCCTCTGCCTCAATCGCTGACACTTCGTATTCCAATCGCTTGTTGACGAGCGCCTTTTCCAGTTCTAGTTGCTCGTTCCTTATCGCGGCGATCCTTTTCTGTGCCTCGTACTCTGCCTTTTTCACTCGTGCCACGTCACTGCTATACGACCTTCTGGAACGTATCGTACTTGCTGTTTCCCTCACAGAAGTGTCGCGTGCAGCTGTCATAGTTCTTGCCGAGTCCTGGGTTCGTAGTGCGGGAGACGTCACCGTGTAGTACGACGCGGATGGCGTGGCGATTGTGTTGCCATAGTCGAACGCGGTCGCGGTGGCTCTACTTTCCGGAGGAGCCGGCGCGGCGGACGCGCTACCTGTTGTCGTCGGCGCAACTCTCCCCGTCGCGGCGGTGACGGGGGGTGCGGTCGCGAGCGCGGGGGCGGCGGGGTCGGCCCCAGCCACGGGCGCACTGTACGGAGTGCGCTGGAGCGCGGACGCGATGCTCGACGGCGACCTAAGTGGATCTTCGAACGTGCGTGGGCGTCGACTGTCGTAGCCCGATTCCGACTCGTTCTCCTTGGCACTGACGCTTCTAGTCTTCATGCTTGATTTATTCATACTTGATGTCTTGAATAAATCTTCAATCTTCGCAAATCTTCAACCGGCGATCTTCTTAATTTCAATCCGGCTCGAAGGACCAGAATGTCGGGGTGGACTGTATATTTGTTGATGTTGAATTAAACTTCGGGGTGTCTTGTTTCCATAGGTTCTTGATTTATTTTCTTGACTTATTTTCCAGGGCGGCTTGCTGCTTGTTAAGTGACTGGCGAGTGTCCGTTGAATGACCAAAAAAGTGCAGCAAACCACCCTTTTTATACAACTTGCGCTAGCCGTACTCTAGCACAGGTAGCAGGAGGCGGCGGGGTGCGCGGCCCGTTATTCCGGAGCGTTCCTTTGTCCTTTGTCTGGGACCGTGCTCCGCGCCGCCTCCCTCACAATCATACTTTCTAAAATGTAACCGTTAGGTACCTAACGGTTATACCAACCGTTAGGTACCTTATTGTTCTAAATGTAACTGTTAGGTGCTTATTGTCTTTGTTACAATCTTAGCTTTCTAAATCATACTTAACTTTCTAAACCTAATCGACTACATATCTTACTTACTAGCCCTACTAGAAAATGGTCTTTATTTCATACTTAAAACTTAACATCTATGAATCTACTTTACAATATCAAACTTAAGCTACGTCGTCCGTAACAATACCTATGATAAATATCGCTCATTATTAGGTATTTTAAAAGGTACTATACAACCCGAGCGGAAGCAGGATAACACTGATGTCGCAGAAACAGCAAAAAACGTGAAGTGGGTAGAACATACCTCGCTTTATTATTACCCTAGGTATTAAAGAGTTCAAAATACATTAACGTGTCGTCCAGGAAGATCTTGGCAAAGCATTCATTCGATAGAAAATGGGTTTCCTCAAGAAAAACTCACCTTTCACAGTGATGATAATATAAATCTGTTTTGCATACTAAAGTTGGACTAGAAATCACTCTAAAATCTACTTATTAATCTGCTACAGTAAAAACTAAGCATAGCATAGCTAGCTATTCTGCCTGAAACCTAAGATCCTCACCTATAAATAAGACCAACCTCTTGTAACTGCAGAACAGAATTGAACAAGCAATAGCTCCTGCTGTCTCTCCTCTTATGTGACCTGTCAAATCCAATAAAACCCAATTCACAGTAAACAATCCACAGAATAATCAGTATTCAGGCAACTCAACATTAACTCATAAAGTTAGCTCATTTGTACCAGCATAAAGAACAGAATGGCCTGGTAAAAGCTAACGACTATAGTTAACAAGGAGAAAAAATAACAGGAGTGGAAAAGAAAATCACAACTAAAACGAAATAGTAGTACTATAAAAGTATTCGAGTTCCTAGAGATAATGAAAAAAGTTGGTCAAATGATCACCCTCCTTCCGGCCGAACAGGGACGCGAGTTTGCAAAGTATGGAGACGGTAAGCGCTGCAATGTTGTAGGTTTTAAATGGTATTTATTACTGCAAAAATTAACACTGAAGTCAGTAAGTTTCAGATTATAAAATCAACTGCAAAAATCTTATTAGTTGTAAGCGAGTAGGTTCTAACTATGAGCTTGTCCATTAACAGTCAGAACATTCATACAGAATATTGGCAATTTTACCACAGTTTACAGATGCATCGATCTTCTTCTTTTTTTTTTGCGTGTCGGTGGTACTCTTCTTCATTTTTTAGGGTTCCGTACCTCAAAAGGGAAAAACAGAGCCCTTTATAAGATCACTTTGATTACCGTCCGTCTGTCTGTCAAGACCCTTTATCTCGGGAACACGTGAAGTTATCGAGACTGACATTTATGCCGCAAAAAACGTATATTTCGACATTCTCAAGGGAATCAAAATTTATAGGGTACTTCCCGTTGACCTAGAATCATGAAATTTGGTAAGAAGCAAGATCATGAAGCACAAGTAAAGGAAAACATCCAAAAACTGTAAATTTGTAGGTACATTTAAAAAAACCCGTGATATACTATTTATATACCTACAAAGTACGGAACACTCGGTCCGCGATTCGGACTCGCAATTGACCGGTTTTTTTATATTGATTGAACCCAGTAGGTGGCCACGTTGATTGGCATCACTTGAATTCATTGATTCATCCGTAGTCCTGAATGAGCACTCAGGACACTCCAGCAAGAAGGAGATGAATCGATGGTCTTAGTACTGTACTGAGATTTTTGCATAGATAATTGATTGATGAAAAAACGGATCCTAGGTTAGGACTAGTTGTTATCAGGCTAGGGTAGGACTAGTTGTTATCGGGACTGACAGGAATTACTGAAAATATTACAGAATAAGAAAAAAACTTACATGAATAGCGTTCAAAAATACGCGTCCCGACTCCTCCACTCCTGATTCCATACAACTTCAGAGAGATAATTAGTTCCTAGATGTAAAAACTGGCGCCGTTTATACTTGAGACATGGAATAAAACTCTTTTTGTAACTCCAATAAACTAAAAGAATAAGTGGAGGTAGTTGGCTAGTGTTTAACGATACACTTAGTATCAAATTGCAAAGGGATCGGCTCCGTATCGCCTTTCGCCTCGCCGTCAAACAGGCGTCAACGTAACGTAAGCACGTAACCAAAGCGGATCAGAAGCTCTGATACGTCGGCTCGGCTACTGCAAGGCGACGCCGTGCTTACGGCTCGCCGACCGCTGGTTGATGGTGCAGCAGGCAGGCCGGAGGGGTGAGAGGGGCAAGGGTGGACGAAGATACGTAAGCTCGGGTACGGAGAGACGTCAGCGCGGGGACGACGAGACGTAGCCGAGTGTATCGGAGCTTTTGATCTGCTGATTCCGATTAGTGTGCGTTGCAGTAGGGAGTTTCATACAAAGAATACTGAACGGCTCGAGTTGCAAATGACGATGATGAAGATTACATCATCATCATCTGCCTAGCCTTTTCCAAACTATGTCCGGATCAGCTTCCAGTCTATCCGGATGCATCTGAATACCAGTATTTTACATGGAGCGACTGCCTATCTGACCTCCACAACCCAATTACTAGGCAATACAATACCCCTTGGTAAGACTGACTGTCAGACTTCTGGCTTCTGACGACCCGTAACGACTATGATATCAAATCCATAAAATATAAAATCTATACTAATAATACTGTAAATATAAATTCGAAAGTAACTCTATAAAATTTGGCAAGAAGATAGATGGCGTCCTGGGGAAGGACATTGGCTACTAAGGCGTTAATTTTGTTCCGGTGGCACGTTCCGTGGGGTAATTTCCGACATCCAGGAGGCCGATGCCGTAGTTAGAAGGTACCACCAAACGGGGTGAATAGAGATGCAGGGGTGAATCGGGACAAAACTTTAAAATGGATTTTAGCGTTGAAATTATACAGTTTGTTGCCGAAAAGGACACTTAATTATTAATTAAAAAAATATATATATATATTTCGGAGAAGGTATAGTGTGTCTCGTTATTATCAGCCATATTTTAACTACTTGTGGGCTACTGTGGGTATGTGTGGGCTACTGTGGGTATGTGTTGGATAATGCGCAATAGAAAAACCGTTTGCAGTTTAAATCAGATTATAATTTTACGAACAGTTTAATCACACTAGCAAATTACACACTGTAGGCACACGACACAACCAGATACGGAATGCGGACAGTTTCTGAGCACATGTTGTTCGTACGATGTCCAATGTCCAAGTGAGCTCCACGCTCCACATTGTTCTGTCGAGCAGTCGTCGAGCGTCGACCCCACCACGAATTCAGGCTAGACTCTGTCAAGCGCCACCAGGTGGCACTGGCGTTCCGAATGGTCGTTGTCGTCACAGCGCTTCCGCCTCGTTGTCAAACCAGCTTCCGTACTAATGATTTCTCCGACATATATAATACAATAAACACATTAGACTCCTTTTTGGCAACAAACTATATTATTCAATGTTAAAATCGCTTTTAAAGTTTCGTCCCGATTCACCCCTGCAACCCTATTCACCCCATTTGACGTCATCTATCTGTCTTCTTCTATGTAAATAAAACAAAGTCGGGTTAGTTACACCATTCATAACTTTACTGAAGAATGGCTGGCTGGACCGATGTATAAGATCTTTGATTTGTTGGATTTGTCACCGCCTCGATTATCAGAATAACTATAAAAACATGGCAAAAATTCACGAAAATAAATAGTGAAGATAATTAATTTTCTCATACATTCGTCCTTATTGATTCTGAGGCGGAACGAAAATCTTTGGGTCAGCTAGTAGGTACAGGCGCAAGCTCATCAAGCGGCTACAATCTGTCAAAATTCTTTAATAGATTTTCAACTTTATCGCTAAAGCATAAGGAACAAAGTTGATTGGGAAAATTTGACAGTTTCGGGTAGCTTGATGTGCTTGCGTGTGGACATAAAACAATAGGTCTTAAATTATTTAAACGTCTAATCATAATTCACGAAACGGAAACGAAACGCACGACTCTAAGGACCAAACCCGAACACCCCGCTAATTCCATTCAGGTCAATTTAAAAACATCGTTAAATTTTATGGTGCGTATTCTCGTAATTAATTGATCCAAAAAGCAGTATAAAGGAACTCTAAAATACTGAATTCCAAAATAAAATGGAGCGACTAAAGTTAGGCTATTCGTTTTAACCGGGCTTGCGGTTATCCGGGTCTGGCGGCGCAAATCACGCGGAAACATACCCTGTTCTGATAGGACCAAATTAAATATAGGTCGGAATTTGAAACTGGTATACCTATTGCTGGTTTCTGTCGGTGTATTCATTTGGTATTTATATTACGTATAAACTAAGAAGAACATCACCCATAAGGTAACGTATTTCTAGGTCGTATTCAGTGTGTCAAAAATGGCGACGTATTTGGGACACCCAGAAGCCTGAAGATTAATTCGCGTTATTAAAAACGTTTAAAATGTGGTCCCTTTCCACCTCAGTGACAATCATTGTCAAAAATTGATGACCATTATAATATAATTATGTATTTCTGATAGATTTGAGATTGATTAGAATGCGAACGTTCTTAAAAGTACAGGAATTGGCCCTCTGATATTAGCCTATTTTCATTTATCAGCTAATTGTATCTGGAACTATAAGATATTCCGTAACTTAATTTTTTTTTTTGTATGGACACGAGCCAATCCATGATAGATCACAATAACATTATGATAAGAATACTACTAAGAATAATAAGTTAATACTATTTGCAATGGGGCTAATTAATACTCAATACTTTTATTAATTACCTAGGTACTGCCCACGATCATACGCTGAACGCATATTTAGTAATCATCCTATAACTAAATAAATTAACGGCTAAACAATCTTGTACCAAGTTACAAATAACCCTATGGTTTATTACTTTATTTTATTACTATATACTTATTATTGTATTTGGCTACACTAACTAAAAATAACAAAATTAAATTCTAACTTAACTAAAACTATACAGAAACTAAAAAATAGCGTCGAAAAATTCATCCGCATCGCTGTCGACTGGTAATGTACCCAAGAGACTGGCGGCATTACCACGTTGTATGGCGATGCTTAGCCGCTGGCCAAGATAAAAGCCAGCCCTTGGGTCACGGGAAGTGTCAACCAGCCGTTTCGAAATTTCTTTAAAAAGACCATGAGCACTCGGACCCCACGCCCCGAGAGTTAAGTTATAACCCTATGGTTATACTTATGTTTGTAAAAGTACTTTGTATCAGTTAGTAACCAGAGTGCTCGAACAAATAAGTTTAATCTAGTTACAATATTCGATGCACCAAAGTGCCTGAATTTGATTCTATTAAAATTTTGCATGGAAGTTATGAAATATGTGCTGTACTGAAATTAAAACGGGAATTTTTAACACGGAATATTGTGCAACGCAGCTTACAATTAAACTTAGTGCATACAGAGAATAGTCGAAATTGCCACGTCTGGAAGATTGTTAAGTGATTGTAGTTACTTGGCATGCGATAAGGGTGCTTCACTTTAGTGGCTGACTTTATAGTATTTTTGATGAGTCAGATTGTTCAACCGTCTACTAAATGTGCGTACACATGAGTGGCACGCGTCAACGACAGAGACAACTAACTGTCGACGAGTGTATTACGATGCACAAATATACGAGCGGCATGTTGTCGACGGCGGTCGCTGACGCGCCGAAGTCTACCGTTGACACACCGACGCCGACGCCGCGACGCGACGGCTGGCATTCCGTGTCACTCGTGTGTTTGAGCACTTATTATGAAGCCCCAAATTCTAGGCTAGATACGCTGCTGGCAAAATCATAGAGATATTTTTCTCTTGTGACATAATCAGCCTACAATATTCCAACTGCTGAGATTCTGGTCTCCTCTCTAAGAGAGAGTTCCTCACAGCGTGATAAAAAGGTTACCTAGTACATACTGTTTATGGCTTAGCTGACTGCTTAAGGTTGGCCGAACAAACTAAATAATCACTCGTGGAGAATTTTAATGCACCAAATACCCACTGCATTACTTGGCACAAAAGGGCTAAAACAATTTTCTAAAATAAAATCCAGCTATTTGTTGTAACCCGCCGTGCGGCTACGGGGTCGAAACATAGAATAACTATGTGAAGATAGAGAAGCGACACTTCAGATCCGAACGAATCCTAAAATAGTTTCGTTTGGTTCAGGGGATCAGACCGGAATAAATAGTTAATTTGCTATACGAGAGGCTTGTGGCTAAGTAATCACAGCTGCACAGGTCGATCGATTAGTTTCAGCTGCGCTTCCCCCGGTTGGTCCGAGGATGGGTGACCACCTTTACATACCAAGATCCCTCCATGTCTCGGAAAACGTTGGTTCCGGCTGTCATTCGTGGATCTTTGACAGTCGTTACAGGTCGTCAGAAGCCCGAAAATCTGACAAACAATCTTACCAAGGGATATCGTATTACCCATTAACTGGGTTGTGGAGTCAGATAGGCGGTCGCTCTATGTAAAATACTGGTACTCAACTGCATCCGGTTAGGCTGGAAGCCGACCCAAACATAGTTGGGAAAAGGCTTGGCAGATGATGAGTTAATTTGCTATCCTTAAATTAATTTTCCTGACTTAACATTTTAGGCACTTAATAAATACATGCATTGACCCGGAATTTTGTCATAATCATAGATCTCTCATGTTTCTAAATTATAGCAAAGCACGGTCCTATTAATTAGTACTTGTATTTAGACAAAAGACATTGAATTTGCAGAAGAATCGGTGTCGCTTCTACAAAGTGTTATAACTCTATGGTCTTAGCGAGCAAATCGCGTGGAAACCGAGCGACAGTTATTGGACCCGATGACCGGCCGAATTAAGTTCCATTGCGTTCGGCCGAAGCGTTTACGGGTCACCGTGTGCGCCCCTGCAAACATTATTCGTTACATACAGGGTTGAACAGTTTTTAACGGAGTTTTGTGTTGGATTATGACGCTCAATAGAGGGCGTCGATGAATGGACGATGATCAAAAATAGTGCTTCGTAGTGCTAAAAAAACTGGGTTTATGGTAGCATGCCCATGATCATTATCAGAAGGCTAATTCTCGTAATTAAAAACGTTCATAATCTAGTCGCAATCTCATCTCAGCGTCAGTCAATGTCAGAAACTGGTCGAAAATTGGATTGGAATTGGATTGGTGGTGGCATTAAGTCCGCCTTTGTACCTTTTTGTGCGAAAAGTTTAAATAAATAAATAAATAAAATGTTGGGAAATTAGACGTATTTTTGACAGATTGAGACTGAGATCAGATTGTAAATGTTCTTAAAAATACGAGTACTTATTGCCCATCTGATATTGACACACTTGACTTGCAAAACTCAAAAACAGTCTCATATCTAGTAAATGTAAAGAGCCCTGATAATGTAACATAGGTAACAACTAATGCAGTTCATCATCATCATCAGATTTCTTCACAGTTATTATATTTTCCGGCAGTTGCACTGCTGCACTTTGCATCTCCAAGCTATCTCCTTCAATTTGTTTATCTGTCTGACTAGAATCTGAAAAATACACGTATTATGCATCTATATACCTAATTTTAAAATAAAACCCAGTCTGCTCCGTGCATATTTGCAAAACAGAACCAATTTAAAACTCAAATGATCGCAATACCCCACTAATGACCACTGCTGCAAACAATCAAAAAACATAAAAAGTATTTTCAATTAGAACACAATTCGGATATCAAAGAGAATGGTATAAAACGATATACAAAATAATTGCGGATGTTCTCTCCGTTACCGGCAAATGGGAGAATTCACATCCGCCGGATGTAGGCACCGGCGGAAGTTTACTTAGCCCGCGCGAAACCGACGGAGGCCGCGTCACCCCCGGTTATGTTCGGAGACTGGTCTTTAGAGCACGATTTTAAGATGCGACTTTTATGTGATGAGCTTCGGAATGGTTAAATTTAAGAGAAAATTCGTTATAGAATTTTCATAGAGTTTCTAAAACCGAAGTCCAATTCTCTTAATTAAAAACATTCAAAATCTAGTAGCGATTCATCTTAGCTACAATCAACGTCAAAAATGTAGGGAAATTAGAGGTATTTTTAACAGATCGAGACTGAGATCAGACGAAAGTTGAAAAGACTGTGAAAGTTCTTAAAATTCAGATTGCCCCTCTGTTTCCTCCTAGTGTTTCATTAACGAACAATGAAAAACCATTTGTTGCAAAACTTGAATATGTTCGGATATCGCCAATATGCTATGGAACTATCGTGCACAGTGATAAACTTTGTCACTCAATGCTCACTGTCTCCATCTCACACAGAAGAGGCTATATAGGCCCAGCAGGCAGTTTACCGGCTCATAAAAATTTTATGGCAGATATTTTCCTAACATGTTTTTATAAGACTTGCAGACCATCATTCTTTATTCCTCGGATAATTAGGAACAGGGTGTAAAGATCACTCATACTCTATAGAAAAGGGCTCCGACCAGACGGGTGTTGTGTCTGGCGGGCAACTGCCCAATGATTCATGTCGGGCCATTGTATCTATGCTAGTTGCGCGGTAAACGCTGCTTGCGAGATGCAGGATTTTGAGTGACGTCAGTATGACCCGTTGTTCGCATGTGGCGTTGTATATACTAACGCGCGACTAACGAGTTGTAGGTCATAGGTTTGAACCCAGATCGGCGCTTTACTTTGTGTAAATTATTTTCATCACGACTGCTCTCAAAACGGTGAAGGAAAACATCTGGACACCGGCATGTCCTAGAACCAAAAATTCGAAGACATGTGACATCTAACAACCCGCACTGGGCCTGCGTGGTCCCTCTCACAGAGAGGAGGCCTGTTCCTCAGCAGTGGGAAGATTTTAGGTTGATTATGTATATCAATTTTCGTTACAACAACTCATTCGCTTAACACAATAATTACATGAAAGTATGTCCCGGTGTATAACATAATTAATGCAAATTGGAGCTGACAGCATAACGCTAATAGATTCATGTATTTACATGGTAATGTGAGCTTGTCATCCTATCGCTTAGTGGCCATCAACTGGGAAGGGTTTATGTTGATCTTTGTAGGAAACGAGTTAGTGTTTAAAATGGATGCACTTCGAAAAAAATAATTTATTTGCGGTAAGATAAGACAAAGTAAAAAGTTGGAACACTAATTCTTTTGGGATGTAAATTAGTGGTAGTTTCAAAATAAAAAGAGAAATTGTAGAAAATAAAACCATAGGTCATAAGTACTTAGTTAAATTCAAGCGTGACCGTTAAAAATATTGTCCTAATGTTAAACCTACTCCCGCTCAACTTCTTGTAAAGAAAGTCGTATGGACAAAAGCTAGAAAAATAAAAGTATCTAAATAAAATAACAAAAATAATAGGAATAAGTCCCACAAAAAAAAACAGGTTGTCAGTCAATAAAACCCTTGTTATGAAACTTATTTTTATGACCTGCTTAACAAAAAAAAATAACCACATTTAAAAACTTAAACAATTGAGATAATAATTCGAAGACTATAAAGGTCGACAATCAAACAATAAAACACACCACGACTAGTCGCCTTATCGGAACCAACCTTTATCCCTCAGTTGTGGTTGCGTGTGCCCACCAGTTACTGCAAAGCGAAACACACAAAAGAAACGATAAGGCTCCGACATTAGGGCCATCCCTCTTACGATGTATAGAAATTAAGCCCGTCGGCCTACCGGCTGCGAAGATAAATGTACCTACTCCGAGATCGCATGGGCTCAGCTAATGTTTAGACGTGGAGTACAATTAAGTGGGATTCAGAAGGTGGATGCAAGGTTAGATGTTAGTTCGAGCTATCTATCTCTTGCTATGCCACCTGTCATGTTTTGTCTCTGCATCACCCTAAGGTTGAGGGGCCCGTGGCTAAATAATAACCTCCGCACAGGTCGATTGATCAGGTTAAGCTACGCTTGCCACGGTTGGTCTGTGGATTGGTGACCATCTTTACATACCGTGACCCCTTCGTGCCTCGCACGTTAAGCCGTTGTCCCGGCTGTCATTCGTGGATCATTGACAGTCGTTACAGGTCGTCAGAAGCCCGAAAATATGACAACCAGTCTTACCAAGGGGTATCGTATTACCCAGTAACTGGGTTGTGGAGGTCAGATAGGCAGTCGCTCCATGTAAAATACTGGTATTCAGCTGCATCCGGCTAGACTGGAAGCTGACTCCAACATAGTCGGGAAAAGGCTAGGCAGATGATGATCACCCTAAGGTTGACTGGAAGAAAATCCCTCAGGCATTTTGCCCGCCTTTTTACAATATTTTTTTACTTGTGCATAATTAAAGTTTTAATAAATAAAATAAATGGAATTAATAAAAGTTGATTCAGCAGTGTCCAGAGGGGCTAGGAAAGTGGCAAGCGCTTTCAAAGCATTTCGTATTTCTACAAGCAGCTTTCAACGGTAGTGACATAAGGTTTTAGGCCTATCCCATACATTTTTGACTTTTCCAGCATCGTCATCGCTGATAGAATGTCATTTAGCCTTCAGAAGTGACGAGACTAAAGTTCCTACATCAAGAAGTATTTTAAGCAGTAAAATTTTCTACCAACTTCTCTCCAGGTGGCTACTTTCTGCTCCAACCTGTGAGTCAAATCGACACGGAAAGAGGAAGAATTTGTGTGTCCTTCCAACATTGAACGGTATTGGTTTTATTGATTATCCCGTCAACTTTTTACTAAATTCTCAACCGTGTAATCTTGATAAGATATATTTATCTTATTGATCTTGGTTCGCTATATAGTCAAAACTTTTTGATTATTTAATTAACAGTTAGCCAAATAAACGCGGTCAACGGTAATGGTTTGGGCTGTCATCAAGTGTTTTATTAGCTTTCCGAAGCGCTAACTAGGGGCAACTTCAAATTGTTCTGAATGTATCTAATTTAAATCTGTTCATGATACAGTTAACATAAAACAATTTGACTGTAAAGTATTACACAAATATCGTCTCACAAATACAAGTCCCTTTGAGTTCGAAGGTCACAGCCATAAAATACGCTTTCACGTAGCCTCCGTCTAACAGGCTTACAATTTCCAATAACATGAGCTCTCACAAGCCGAAGGCCGGGACCAAAGGACGAATGCCGAAAACTCTTACAAACGCTTAAACATTAATAGAAAACAAGAAAATACAGGGAAAAGATGGCATGGTAGGAAATTAAGGGGCGGGCCGCAGACGCGAACCATTTGTCCGTCTGTCCGTTACACTTAACTCGGGAACCTCATTCGCTTAACACTCACCTGGGGATCTATGCTATATAGGGTCGTACGGGAGGATAGTTTAGACGAGCCCGTAGCAAAGGAAAAGTTATGATTATGAGACTTATTGGTTCAGCAAGGAAGGAAAAACCTACAAAGTAATTTGTCGAGGGTGGTTCTCTTAGATCGCTGTGAGTGTGAACTTACTAAGTTCAAAATTAATCAACTAAAAGCGTTAAAACTTAGCCTAGAACATTTTCAATTATAAACTAGTTAAGACTATAATATAATCCATATAACAATCCTCAAATTAAGCGCATTACAGGTTTCACAGTACTTATTTTTATCGTGAGAATTTATATACAGGGTGAAATTTTGTAATGCCACCTGAAGGGAAAGTACTCTTAATACTGTAGATAGAAAATTTTACTCAAAGAAAACATTCCTTTATTTTTGAATAGAAAGAAAACTGCATTCAAAGATTTTAGAAAATTCGCTTGCCACACCCGGGAATCGAACCAACTAAAATCTGTAAAAATTACATCCTGTACTTTTATTGCATTGATCGTTAGGATCAATTATAAGGATGAAATCTCTCTAACAGACTTGATAAATTAAAAGATAGGAAAACCATGAAACACTATAATATGGAAATATTATAGTTTCAACCTTTCAGTGTAGCTAGTTAGTGGTTTAGCCAAGTGATCTCCGTAGCATAGATGGTAAAGGTACCTCTTTTGCACACTCTCTAATCGCTTGGTGTAAACCTCGTAATGCGGATTCCATGCCATAATCAGCCTATAATGTTCCCACTGCTGGGACACACGCCTCCTCTCTGTGAGAGGGAGTGGGCCGTAATCCACCACGCGGGCCCAGTGCTGATTGGCAGATGTCACATGTCTTCGAATTTTTGGTTCTAGGACATGCCGGTTTCCTCACGATGTTTTCCTGCACCGTTTTGAGAGCAGTGGTGATGAAATAATTTACACAAAGTAAAGCGCCTGTCTGGGTTCGAACCTACGACCTACAACTCGTAAGTCGCGGCCGTTACCACTTGGCCACCACTGCTCTCAACTGAACGATATTCTAAGATTGTACGGACTAGAGTGATAAACAGGTTTTATTTTCGTAGATGCTCTTTTAAATTCTTTGCTATTTCGCAAAACAAATCGCAGTACCATAAAAGATCTTGCTACAACATTCAGAATGTGCACATCGTTATTAGCAGTTTTTTTACTTCTACTCCCTCAATGTAGTATTTATTCTCTAAGGTTTTTTTATTACGAGTGAACTGGATGTAATGACATTTGCTAATGCGCTCTATATCATGATAATTGTGCTAAATACGGCCGGATGATTGCAATAGTGTCGCCTCCTTATACGTAACTGGCGAAATGTGGGTGTAATATCACTTGTGGGTGTAACGTGGGTCTAATGTGGGTGTAATGTGGTTGTACTCTAGGTGAACTTCTGCCTTACCCTTTGGGGATTACAGGCGTGGAGTTATGTGTTAAATTCATACTATAATAATATAAATGCGACAGTTTTTTCATTGAGGTCCAATTTTTGCTTTCAGGCACGTCTGAAATATCGGCCCGTAAGTTTCCACTCCTAATACAAGCCCTTCTCCAGCCTCTTAGTTTAGATGAGATTAGATTAAACGTTTGGCTCTTAACAATACAAGAGGGACAACATTTTTTGCTTCGAGCTCTTTTTAGGGACCCTACAGAACAGTTCTTCAGTAAATTGGGGTACAAAGAATTGAATAATGTATTGTATTTTATTGTTCAGGGCAGGATTACTAGTTCTTAGTTGAGTTTCAGGAGATTTGGGTTGACTAAATAAGACGTTTGTATGTCAGGTAACTTTATTGTCGTCTTGAGGTTGTTTTTCTTTTGCTTTGGAGTCTTCATTAGGTTTATCTTGTAACGTTAAACGTAGGATCTTGTTGTATGGAGATGAATGAAAATCTTCTTCCATAGTAGGTATTAAGGCGTATAATCAATAGTTACAGGTTTGATTAATATTTTTAAACGAATGTCGTGTACGTGTTTGTCGAGAGATTATTCGAATGCCCGAGGCGCCGCGCGTCCAGTCGTAGTGGGTTCATACACGATGACGATGCGTAGACAATTGTCTGTAATTTAGATGTAAGAAAATCTTATTTCTTGTTGTTGTTTGGTCTCAAACCAACAAGAAAACGGAAGACAAATTTTTTTTATCGTGGTACAAAGATTTTACTGTCACCAAGGTTGGTATCGGTTTTGGTGTTCAAAACTGCGGAATTTACATAATAATGGTTTCCTTTGCACACCTCCTTTGATACACTTCGATCAGCATTTAATGTAAACATTAAAGTCTACATTCTGTTCACATTTGTTTTACCTAACCTAACAGCAACCTTATAAGAATGAGAATAAAGGTCACTGTGGACAGTGATGCCAAATCAGAGGTAAAACAACTGAGAACGGACTGTAATTAGTGCATGTTTTAAAATGACATGGAAAAAACGGAACCCTTATGGGATCACTTTGTTGTCCGTCCGTCCGTCTGTCTGTCAAGACCCTTTATCTCGGGAACGCGTGGAGGTATCGAGTTGAAATTAAAACCATATACTCAGGCCTAGTCTGTTGAAGCTGTGAAAAAGTCAAACACCTAAGTTGACGTAAGAAAAGATACGGCCGTTTATGCTGCAAAAAACGTATATTTCGACACTCTCAAGGGAATCAAAATGTATAGGGTACTTCCCGTTGACCTAGAATCATTTTGGCAAGAAGCAAGATCATGTAGCACAAGTAAAGGAAAAACTCCGAAAACCGTAAATTTGTAAGTACATACATAAAAAAAAAACCCGTGATAAACTATTTACATACCTACAAAGTACGGAACTCTCGGTACGCGAGTCCGACTCGCACTACACATTTTTTTTTTTAATTTTATCACTGGCACGTTACATGAATTAGTTTGAGTTTTGTCACTACACCTTGTACCAGCCTCCAAAAAGGATAATTCAAAAAACAAATACCAAAACCGAGTGGTGATACGTACCGGGGCAAGCACACCCACTATAAATCTCTTGTATTACGAATGGGTACATAAAAATTCATTGCTTTCCTTCGATTTATCCGAACAGTTTTCTTTTCATTGTAAGAGTATTATTTTATGCACCCCCAGTGAGCGGTGATGCTTAGATTCTGTAAACGTGGAATAGAGTATCTTGTCTTGTTTTACGCTCAGTTTAGATAGGTAATATAATTTACACACTGGATGGAAAAATATAGATTAATGTTTAGGAAAACAGAAGGAGATCTTTGAATGTCATAGGATCCTGCCGTTTAGCCGGAAAGATTTTACCAAAATTTCACTACCCAAACAAATAGCAACCTTCTTTTATACCAATGCAATGTTTGAAATTATTTAAGTACGCCCATTTTCATTTGGTAAAATTTTTACTTGGCAGAATATTATCAAAGATAATCTTATTTAGGTATTTTGGTCTTTAATCAAATGATTTATTACAGCAAACAATCTATAGCATTAACATTTAAACATTAAAAAAAAATGTGTGTAAATGTTTTAATGTTTAAATATTATCGAGTAACTGGCTTAACATAATGAAAATAGACGAGACGTTTCCCCTTTTTTTAACATTGATTATCCCACTGAACCGGATTGGGGATATTTTTTCTTTTTATTTGTTGCTTTTATTAACGAAAGTTGGGCCAGAGATGTAACAGAATGGTATCCCAGAAAAGGAAAGAGGAAGACCATTTTAAAGATGTTAAGACGACCTGAAAACTACTGCGGGAGGGACATGGAGGAGAAAAACTCACGATCGTGAGCTATGGAAAAGCCTAGGGGAGGCCTATGCTAAAGAGCAAAGCAATGTAGAGATTTCGGATGTCTAAACTTTTAATTTAGATATATTGTTAAACTAGTTTGTAAGATTGCTATAGGCTATTTGAATCCCACTGAAATGTTTATAGAAACTTCCTCTTCCTCCCTTCACATACTCCAAGCATGGCTCGCTTTTTACTACCGATTGGAAATGAGTTACAGTTGAGCAGAGCTATGGATTTCATCTCTGTACTGATACAGAATATATGGGAGTGGTATTATTCCGCCTCGCTACAGAAGACAGTAAGCAGAGACGAAAAAAAAAACAGTGGCACTCCGGGATTGCCGACAGAAGTGAAAACAAAACACAAACAGAATACTTTGCCATCACTCACTGACGTATCGGATACACCTTAAAACCGAGTACATCCCGAGGACAGCCGAACACATCCAAGGCGGTGTCGGTTACGGTAACAGTGGAGGTAGGGATTCAAAATGTATGAATTGAGTGGCTAGTTATCATTCCACCACAAGGTGTCCGACGACCTTGTGAAGGCCGCAGGAACCCGTTAGATGCGAGAAGCACAGAACCGGTCGAAGTGGAGGTGCTTGGGGGAGGCCTATATCCAGCAGTGGACGTCTTTCGGCTGAAATGATGAACCACAAGTAAAGCGCGCCTCGTTACGTGAGATAACAATGCTAAGTATATTAGTTTTTAAGAGATTAGATTTAGCTATGAATATGAAAATTCACCGCTCTTTTACTAGGAAGCGAAATATGTGCGACGTTTTGGCAAGAAAATGGCGATTTGGCACCGTCTGGAGCAATACTCGTATAAAGAGATGATCTTTCTGAGATAAGAGGTGCGTAAGTTAAAGGGTGCTCCGTTTGTCTGGGGAAAGACAGTGAGACATTACGTGTCTGGTTTAGAGTAAATACTGAAGTCATTTTGTAATAATAATATCCTATCGTGTATTTTTTTTTTGTTCTTCGAGTTCAGTACAATAATGCATACAGGATGCTGTTGGGGCTTCCACGCTTCTGCAGTGCTTCGGGAATGTTTGCTGATGCGCACACTGATGGCTTCGCGGCGATCAGACGTAAGCGTGCCGCGTCGCTGCTGCAGAGGGTCCGCGGCAGCTCGAACAGTCTCCTGAATGTCATTGCAGGGAAAGTTTGCCCGCTCGTCCATTATTTGTCCAACCTGCATGTCTACTACAGTGTTTTTTATGTTTTTTTTATGTTTTATTAACAAATTATGGATTTATAATTCTGAAATAAAATGATTATTTTAATGAGAGAGAAGAAAGCAGTGGTGGCCCAGTGGTAACGGCCATGACTTACGAGTTGTAGGTCGTAGGTTCGAAGTCAGCCTTTACTTTGTGTAAATTATTTCATCACCACTGCTCTCAAAACGGTGAAGGAAACAATCGTGAGGAATTTGGAATTTGTATTGTAAAATTTGTTGTCATAATATGTTGACATGCATGTAAACTCACTAGTACCTACATTTGATTGTACGCCCTAAGGGCAGGACATAGCTGTTCGCAAAACACAAAATTAACACCAGTTGTATTATGTACACTTTCCTATGATCCACAATAAAGATGAATTGAATTGAATTGGAAATCGGCATATCCTAGAACTAAAAAAACAAAGACATGTGACATCTACCAACCAGCACTGGTCCTGCGTGGTGGATTACAGCCCACTCCCTCTCACAGAGAGGACTGTGTCCCAGCAGTGGGAACATTACAGGCTGATTATGCATTATGCGTAGGTAAGTGTGTTATGATGACACGAATGATTTTTAATTAAATAGATTAATTTGATTTATAGCTAGTTTTCTTAAAAATAAGTGGACACTGGGAGATAAATACCTAGATGAAATACCTATGTTATTGTTTATATCATCGTTGTAACGCAGCACAAACAATATTATAACAAATCCTTAATTATTATTCTAATTTTTTTATTTTTTTTCGCTAAAAAAAAAAAGGGTACAATTAGTTTACTGACGGGGTCCGCTAGGGCCGATGCCCGCCGGGGTCGCGGGTTGTTCGAAAGAGATACCGTGGCCCCTGGCACAGGCAAGTGAAGGAACACGGGTGGGTTTTAGTCAGTAAGAGTCTGACACTCCCTTCCGCTCCGCCCAGAGCGGGAGGGGGGGGGGTCATTTGATGATTTCCCACCCGAAAAAAAAAAAAAAAAAAAAGGGTACAATTAGTTTTCTTACGACTGACTAAGTTCTGCCTAAAATTTCGTCCAAGTGAATGTCAACTATACCATATAACATATCCTATGACTCGTAAATACTGTCGTAGCTTTCGAATAATGGTATAATTTTTGGAATCAGATCAGTAGTTCCGAAGGTTATTCCCTACATAAAATACAACTAATTTTATCACACTAATATTATAAAGGCGAACGTTTGTGCGTGTGTGTTTATATGTTTGTTACTTCTTCACGCTCAAACGGCTGGACCAATTTTAATAAAATTTTGTATGGAGGTAGCTGACATCCTGGACATATAGGGTACTTTTTATCCCGATATTCCTACGGGATCGAAACTTATGCGGGTGAAACCGAGGGACGCAGCTAGTCTCTTTATAATACAGGGAGGCGGGAACGTAGACGCGCAAACGAATCATTCCAAACTATAAGCATAAATTCAGCGCATGATTTTAGACCTCCGAGCGTAGAAATTGTTCGTCGGTTTTCGAAAAAAAAATGCTGTTTCATAGAAAAGTGCAGTAACTACGCGGTCAAACTGTATGGAACAGCAATTTTTTTTAACAACCGACGAAAAATTTCAATACGATGGATGATGAGATGTGTGGCGATGTCCCTACCAACTTGTAGGTATTAGTTAAGAATACAAATACAAAATACAAAAATGTTTATTTCTTTATAATAGTTCTTTTACATTTTGTTGGTGAATGGCGCCTCCTTTTAAGCAGAAGAATAGAATAGAATAGAATACTCTTTATTATGTACCTACACCATATAAATTACAAACATAAATATAGAAACCGTACAAAGGGTGACACAATGGGCGGTCTTATCGCTAAAAGCGATCTTTTAAAGACAACCTTTACCTTTTTTATTAGCTAGAGTATATTATTTCAATAATAGTTCTTTATAAAATACTAAAAAAAACTTGTAAATATTGTCCTCGAGACATATGATTCTAAATGATAGAAATTATATTATGCTATTATATTGTCTGAAATCCAACAAAAGGCTTAAAACTAGCTCATAAAGAGGTGACTCATAATATATTTCTAATACAAATTCATGTATTATAAAATTAAGGTAATATTACCAAACCCATACATTACTTCCGTCTGGGTCAATTTTCCAGTAATAACATTAAAACGAATAAATAAAGAAAGTTACCAACAGTACCTGATGTGTGTTGGGGTAAGTTCGTCGCTGGGTTAGGACCGTACAAGTCAAAATCACCGCCATTTTATTAAAAACAATTGCCCTGGCCGTCGCGTCGTCGGGGCAAAATATAATGGTGCAGAACACAATGTTGGCCGCGTTAAATAATATTACTAAATTAGTCGGGAATTTGATTCCTACGGTCTTATCCCAGCGACGAACTTACCCCAACACACAATATAGGAAAATGAAGAAGTTTGTTTGTTACGTTCATTCTAAAACAAAGAAAGAAAAACTTGTTGAAGTTATAATATAAAGTTGATTTGGGTTATTAAGCTACTTGAAACAGTCGTATTTATTTGGAAGCTGGAATAAGTGAAATGAGTTTTTAAATAACACGGCATGTCCATGCATACCTAGTGCCTGGTTCTGGAAGATCCTTTCGCTGTATCATCATCATCATCATTTCAGCCGAAAGACGTCCACTGCTGGACACAGGCCCCCAAGCACCTCCACTTCGACCGGTTCTGTGCTTCTCGCATCCAACGGGTTTCCGCGGCCTTCACAAAGTCGTCGGTCCACCTTGTGAGAAGCCTTCCAACGCTACGTCTTCCGGTACGCAGTCGCCACTCTAGAACCTTTCAGCCCCATCGGCCATCTGTTCTGCGAGCAATGTGCCCTGCTTTTTGCTTTTTGCAATTCTTCGAGCTATGTCGCTTACCTTGGTTCTCCTGCGGATTTTTTTATTTCTGATTAGATCACGCAGGGAAACTCTAAGCATAGCTTCTCCATTGCCGGGTGACTTCGTTGTATGTTATGTATTAAATAACAGGCACAATGAAATAAATTAACTATGTTTGATAGTAACAAAATAAAAAAACAAGTGTCGTGATCTTCAAATTGTAACACTTTTTTCAGTCTAGCTCTTTCGCCTTTGCAGATGATAAGGAATTTCGTTTATGGAAGCCTCTTTTATCGAATTAATTATTTCAGCATTTCGTATGTTACGGGCTCAGACCAAATAAAAAACAAAGACAGAGGGCTGTCAACAGTAAAGTGAAGCCGCTTTCGTAAACATGTGTGCACATAGTAAGGTGTAGTTTGATTGTAAATAGTTGCTAATGTGTGCGTGTGAGCGTGTATGCACAGAGCGGAGGTGTAGTTTTTGCATGCTTCACTGTATTGTTCGCAGCGCTATGTCTTGACTTTTTATTTGGTCTGAGGTCACGGGACAATTTTTTTGGTTCAATAATTTCGCCCATCATTCATCAAAGTAAACCGAGCAAAGTCATGGGGCAATATCAACAATAGCCAGCGCAATATTTCAGCCACCATCGACCACCGCGGCGGCAGCCATTGTGTCTCAATCGACCGGTCAATTTGCATAATAACTGTTATTTTGTACGCCCTATGATGTTAGCCCACACTTTACTATGGAGGTATTTTCAAGGAGTTCTTAAGATTATTAGGTCAGATTAAATTATTGGTGACTACGTACGCGAGGTTTTATAGTGGTCCTAGTATTATTTTCTGCTGTGTTTTGATGGTTAATTTTGGTCGTATGAATAAATAATGCAAGGTTTTGAAGTTATCATTATGTTGTTGGTTTATTAGACTGAAACTATTGTAAATAAGTTAGTTTAAATTAAACTGGTATACATATACCCCCTTACTAATAAACGTTGTATAGCGCCTGTATAGTTACACAACGCTTTGTCTTCTTCTTTCGTAAGTCAAATTACTGTCGACTGATAGAGAGAAATCGGTGTGTAACAATTCATCTGATTAAAAAATAGGTGATTAGATAATCCTAACTAACAATATTATAAATGCGAAAGTAAGTTTGTTTATTTATTTTACCATTTATGTACACACATATATAAACAGACAAGAAAAAAACAGAACAGAAAAATAGATACAAAGGTGATGCTTATTTCATAAGAATTCTCTTCCAGCATACCTGTTTGTTTTCTTGTTTGTTTGTTGTTACCTTTTCACGCTTAAACCAATGAACCGACCATCCTGATTTTTTTCATATACGTTGTCACGTGTACAGAAACGGACATATGGTACCTTTCATCCCAAAAAAATGTACCGTTTCCGAGGAAAACAACAATAAAGTTATTATGATAATAGATGGCGCCACGTGTCTTTCGAATCAATAACAGAACGTCTGTCGGGTCAGTTACAAAATATAAATGTATTCATTTATTTGTTGTATTATAGCTATTGGTCCTTTGGCAGACCCATGGTAGGAAACGAAGCTTTTCAAGAACTTTCGTGGTGCACCGTAGAATGTTACAACTTTATGCAAATGAATTTGCATTTCATTATAATACTAACTAATAAAAAAAAAACAGTGGCACTCCGAGAGTGCCGATAGAAGTGAAAACTTAAACCAAATACGCGCGGTGTCGAAGAACTAGCAGGTGATCGAGGAGGGGGGTTGGAGAGGAGGTAAGGGGATCAGATCGGAATAACTCGTTACGTTAACAGTGTCGCGAGTTCAATGGTTTTTTCCCATATGAAGAAATGCCCAACGCGCCTAAACAAGTTTTCACTTCAATTAGCCTGTATTGTCCCATTGCAAGGCAAACGCTTCCCTTTCCTTTTTCCACTCGACTCGATCCCGTTGCTCTATTACCATGAAAACTTAGGTGAAGTGAGATGTCATCTCATCTGATGCTAGGGAGTAACACTAGTGACACTATTGATAGCTCACGTCAAGCTCACTATACCTTAGTTTTCACAGTGAGATTCTTACAAAATAGGTAGGCTGAGCCAATATGGACCCATCCTTCACAAAGGCGTCAAGTTCGTCCCGCCATCTACGTCTGGGTCTTCCGTGATGCCGTTGGACTCTGTCAGGAGCTCATGCTGTGATGGTTTTAGCCCACAATGCATCCGACATGCGGCACGGGATCCCTTCTTTTCGCATAATGTTCTTTTTCCTAATATACTTTGGCATAACTATTTTGGTATAATTTGTTTTGCCATAATAATACTTTGCCATATTTTTTTTTTTGCATACAGTTTTTGTTGGCATAATAAGCTTGAAGGCTAATTTGTTTTGGCATAAATTGAATTCGCATAATACTAAACTACTTAAAATTAAATATTCTCTTAAAAACTCAACATGTTGTGCTGCGGGGCTCCGTCGCCGTCGACCTGACGTCGTCGCGTCGTTAGAAATAAAACATGCAGAATGCTAAATTTATGCTTTAGAATGTTATGCTTAATCATTATTATGATTTGAGAAATTATGTTTAAAAAAATATGCTTCAGCTGATAAGCGTAAATAATATTATGCGAAAATATAGTTAGGTGAAACAAAAGTATGCCAAGTTATATTAGGTCTTAAAATTTTATGCAAATGGATAGGGAACCGCGGTAAACTCGCCCGGCCCAGTCTTATTGAAGCTTGATTGCTTTTTATTATTATTATCAGCCATTTGTGTCCCACCGCAGGGCATAGGCCTCCCTTCCCTCCTTCCACTTATCCCTATCGAGTGCTGTTATTCGCCAATCCTTGTGGAAAGAGTCGAGTTCGTTCCGCCATCTCATTGTGGGCCTGCCGCGTTGTCGTTTGCTGCTGTTTGGGTACCCATTGTGTGGTTACTTTAACCCATAGCTCCTCCGGCATGCAACAGATGTGACCAGCCCAGTTCCATTTTAACATTACATATAATTAGTTGAAGTCAAAATCAAACGAAACCATCATAAAATAAACACAATCAATCAATCTCGTCATATTCTTATCCTTATTGCAATTTCACACTTTACCTACATTTCGTTCAGACTTACCGATAATATGTTAATAGCAGCTATCGTTGCCTCGCCGTGGGGCAATCATTGCAAAGATCTTATGCCCTAAGTGTGGAGCAATCTTGTTGAAATAATAACACGCGCAATATCTTGTAGAGAATAACTTTAGTAAATTATGTAGGTAGTGATTAATTGATAATAAGGTTGTATTTGCATTTTAACATAGAATTAAGTTAAGACCTCGCTGAAGTTAAGGCTGATTCTCGTAATTCTAAACTCTGATCCCCTGAACCCCCCCTCCACCCCCACTCCTCGATCCCCTGCAAGTTCTTCTTCTGTTTTAATCTCTGTCTTATCCACATTATGTAAGTTTACTCTTTTTGACAGGGGTCGCCATCTCATCTCAGCGACAATCAATATGAAAAACTTGTGAAAAATTTAGGGAAATCAGAGGTATTTTTGTCGCATTGAGACTAAGATTTGAATTGCCCCTCAGTTAGTAGATGTGGAACGAAAAATACATTTACCTGAACAGGTCTGTCAATACTTCTAATAGGTTTTATTCATAAGCTGTTATAATTTATCGATAAAATGTAATTATGAACGATTACGATGGCTTGTCACCGTTATTAACACGTTCTATACCCAGGCAGTATACCTATCATTATGATACTAAAATATGCGTTTTCTATTTGTAACCGTTTTGGTTACCCTTATTACAAAACATAAACAAGGTTTTAATTGAGATCAGGTTTAAACCACCGAGCCATTATTTAATTAAGATCCTAACTGTTATGGAAATATAGTTCTTTATAAAAAAAATTACAGCTTAATTCGGTGAACTTAGTCAAAATCAAAATAAAGTTCGAAATACAAGCGGTGCTATTCTGTAAAAATCTCACCTTGAAAACATAGATGAAGTGAGCGTGGAGTGAGCTGTCAATAGTGTCAATTCCTAGCAAAAACAAATTCACTTCACCTAAGTTTTCACGGTGAGATTTTTACAGAATCGACCGGAAGTAGTGGGCCAAAGGTTTAGGCCAGAACTAGATTAGATTTTGTTTTAAAATAAGCCGGAAAGAGTCTTACTGCAGAGTCTTTCAAAACAGTAATAAAACAACATTGGTATATTAATGTTTTCAGTTCCTGCACTTTCGTAATAATTCTATACTCATAAAAACTTCATCGCGACAAAAAAGGACACATCAGAAGTTAAAAAAAAAAACTAAAAGAAGTATTCTCTGCACACCGATCATCATGTTTACGAACAATTTACGTGCACTGTAATATTTATAGCCAGCGCAAGCGCACTTTGTGCACAAATTGCGCCGCATTACATGTATTGTGGCAGTTATGATAATGTGAGCCGCGATTCACACCTGATGGCTTGCGAAGATGCGAAGTTTGTAGCTTGAGGGTGTATTTTAAAAGGTATTTTAAAGTTACATCAAGCCCTTTATCATCCTCTTTGACTTCAAAGACCTACCTACCAGGTTTGGTAAAATCATGTTTCAGGCTGACCTTTGGCTCCACTGTCCGTCTGTCCGTTTGTCACCAAGCTGTATCTCATGAACCGTGATAGCTAGACAGGTGAAATTTTCACAGATGATGTATTTCTGTTGCCGCTATAACAACAAATACTAAAAACAGAATAAAATAAATATTTAAGGGGGGCTCCCATACAACAAACGCGTTTTTTTCGGCGATTTTGCCTTGTGGTACGGAAACCTTCGTGTGCGAGTCCGACTCGCACTTGGCCAGTTTTTTTTAGTTAAATATAGTAATATTTAACTAAAAAAAAAAAATCCCTGTGTAAGACTAACAAGAATCTGCACCCTCCTGCAATTCTCTTGAAGCGGTTTTTCAATACTGTCGTCATTCAATGTGATTTTGTGTGTTGTTCTTGATCTTTCAAGTGTTACACATGCTATAACTAGATAGATAGACCATATCTTGATATCTATCAAGATATGATTTGAAATCGTATTGAGAATCGCAAGTTTAACTATGTTTAATTTCAATCCTCAGCAGCATATTAACATCAATAGCAATCGTCAACTCAATGACGTTACGACACTTAGAGCATATCAACCTATAATATTCCCACTGCTGGGACACAGGCCTCCTCTCGGTGGGAGGAAGTGGAATGTAGTCTACCACGCGAATGCAGTGCGGTTTAGTAGCTAAATGTCATAATGTCTTCGCATTTTTGGTTCTAGGACATGCTGGTTTCCTCGCGATGTTTTCCTTTACCGTTTTGTTTTCCTTCATTTATAATTTGTCATTGAAGAGCGGGGTCTCCTAGCACAGGTATATCTTTACTTAAAAGGAGGTCTGTAAGGTTTACTGTAAAAGTTGTACATGTTACTGCAATAAACTTTTTGTATTTTTTTTTTTTTGTTCTAAGAGACAAATAAAGCACTTACGTCTCGTAAGCCTATCTCTGGACCACCACTACTCCTACACGTATGCAGTTTCTAAACTAAACCCCCATCGATCTCTATTACAATCCTCTCACTGCTACTCTTAAAAGGATTCACTAATCAAAACTTCAGAAAACATCCCACAAGAAAGGAAGGGGCAATCAAAAGAAAATTAGCGTGGCCACCTTCTTACAATTTCAAATGGAAAAACTTGGGCTTGGTACGAAACCAATTTGTGGTCGCGGGGGACACACTAGGATTAATTAGAACCACCGAGTTTGTTCCACTGTTCCACCCTTATGATTGGGGCTGTGTAATGTGGACCTGAGTTAAATAAACCATCGAGTTTTTTGCTAAAGTACTCCTTCGATGTCCCAAGGGAGGTATGCTGTTGGAAGTCGTTATTGAGGGAAGTTCTTTCGGAAAATTCGTGTAAGTAATGTTTACTTAACCCATTTTTTGTCCGTTAATAACTTGGAATACTAGAGTTGAATCATGACATGTAGTTATTTATTCATGTTTTTTTTTCGGAGTCTGCAATTGTGCCCGGTTGATTGCAATAGGCTTGCCCCCTATTATGCGCCCTGATGCCCCGGATTTAAGGGAGCGCCAACGGAATCCTAAGGATGATTTCTGAGAGGCCAGACTCAGTGCTGGGGAGATTCATCCAGCTTCATGTGACGAGATGACACTATTACTGACTATGAGTTGTTTTTTGACATGATATTTTTTTAAATTGATGTGTTTCTGATTTTATTATTAGAATTTTGAGAAACTGAATGGTGTTTTTTTTTATATTTTTTTAATATCGACTAGGTAACATAGTTTTAATACCTTTATTACTAACAACTAGAGACATGTAATTAGTCTGCAATAAATTGAACTATTAATTATTGTTAATAAATGGGACTTAAACATAACTGGTGAAATGTGGTTGTACAGTCGACAGCAAAAGTAGATGATCAAAGTCAGAAATTCAATACTAATGAACGGAGTTCGCGTCAGAACTGTGTGGCGTCGAAGTGATTCAAAAGTATTCTACATAGTAAGTATTCTAAGTAGTAGTACTTCGACGCCACACAGTTCTGACACGAACTCCGTTCATTAGTATTGAATTTCTGATTTTGATCATCTACTTTTGCTGTTGACTGTACCATAGGTACACCTGCCTACCCCTTCAGAGGTTACAGGCGTGATGTTAAGTTATTTAATTACTTATTAAACAGGTTGATCGGCCCCTGCGGCTGTTATTACCTAGCCACGAGCCGCTTCCATTTATAAAAAAAAAAACTTCTAAAAAAGATTCTCAATTCGTCGGAATCTTTTTAAACTTCAAGTACTTTGAGGTGTTGAAGGACATTAAAAACCTGAAAGCACAAAATAGAATCTATAATGATCAATTCTCCAACATTATTTTCATTAAAAATCTACCCAATCTATATTCAAAGTCCTGACTGACATATCAACGCACAGTATAAACCGCTGGTCCTATAGACATAAAATTTGGAGGGTTTTTTGTGAAGAGTAGGTGTCCCGTAAAAAAGGATTTTTCGAAATTTCACCCCTAAGAGGGTGAATGGGAAAGGGTGAAATTTCACGCGGACGACGTCGTGGTTATAAGCTAGTGCAACTTGACCTAAACTCCCAGTAAGCCCGTTTGTGTCCCAGAAACGTATAGGTAACGAGTTGAATGAAAGCCTCGAACGAGTTAGGACAAGTTTTTGCCGGTAACTCCTCGTGTGCACTTTCGCATGCTCGCTGCAAAAAGTTGCAAATATTGAAGTTGTAGGGATTCTGTTTTCTATTTGCGGGTTTACCTGTTTCGATTGTTTTCGTTTTGCTGAACAGCCGGTCGATTCTGTAAAAATCTCACCGTGAAAACTTAGGTGAAGTGAATTTGTTTTTGCTAGGAATTGACACTATTGACAGCTCACTCCACGCTCACTTCATCTATGTTTTCACGGTGAGATTTTTACAGAATAGCACCGCAGGTTACAAATACGATGAAGAATAGGTATTGTGATTTTCAAAAAGTAATGTTTAAACATAAACGAAGCACCAGAATTTCACCTTCTACGATTACTTTTTGTTTATAAGGATCGTCGCAGGTGAAATTCTGGAGTATCTGCCTGCCGCAAGAAGGCGTGAGTATATGTGAAGTCTATTCAAACACATGTTTCAAATTAACATTATTTCAAGTTAAACAAATATCAACATTATTTTCATGGTTATTATGTTGATTTCAGAGTGACTAGCACTATTAAAAAAGTTATAAAAATGCTTGAAGTTGTAGCGTAAACTGAACTTTATTATGTAGGATTTAAAGTTATTTTTCCATAAACTCATATTTGTTTACATTTTTGGCAAATAGATCGCGAAAGATGTACCTATGATTTTTGGCACAGATCTAATACTGGCTAGGATCCATAATAACTTTTTTAAAACATGCAACAGGTGCATTATTATCTCATCTTATAACCATAGACGACTCCGCCTTGGAGTGTTATGTGCTGCTGTTCCACAAACGATGGGACACTTAATATCATGTCCTTCATGTCCTGTCAGCTGCACGTTACAGGAACTGATGGACGCTAGTGATGGCGCAAACCGAATTCTGGGCAGAGTCCATTTAGAATTCCATCGACACGCGAAAAGGAATAGCTTACCGTCAAGTTTTTATCTAAACGCAAAAATATTACACAATATTAATAAAAAATAAATATTTTTTATTACCTTCAGTTGTACAAAAACACTTATCTAAACACTATGCAGCGTTACAACTAAGGGAAGGAGTGCTTTCGATGAACTCAGGCACCCAAAGTAAGATTTAACTTGTGTTTAGGGTGCCAGCGCCTTTAATTTGAACATATAGCAGTAGTTGTAGGACGAGCACAGTAGGTAGGTATATTATTATTAAGATAACTACTTACTAGTAGGAGGGGCCCGCGGATATATAATAACAGCCGTACAGGTCGATCGATCAGGTTCAGCTACGCTTGCCGCGGTTGGTCTGTGGATGGGTGACCATCTTTACATACCGTGACCCCTCCGTGCCTCGGAAAGCAGGTTAAGCCGTTGGTCCCGGCTGTCATTCGTGGATCTTTGACAGTCGTTACGGGTAGTCAGAAGCCCGAAAGTCTGACAACCAGTCTTACCAAGGGGTATCGTATTACCCAGTAACTGGGATGTGGAGGTCAGATAGGCAGTCGCTGGAAGCCGACCCCAACATAGTTGGGAAAAGGCTAGGCAGATGATGATGATAACTACTTACTAGTAAATGCATGTATGATGTCACCTATTAAAGTACCTATGTGAGGGTATGTGTATGTAATGAGAGACAGATAAATATGATGAAAACTTGTGTTTATGTAAGTCTGTATAAATATAGCTGCGCCCCTCGGTTTCACCCGCGTAAATGTCGGTCCCGTGAGAATATCGGGATAAAAAAAAGATATTCCGTGTAGAGAGCTGACGTGGGATATCTAAACGGCTTTGAGGTCATAACCTTGAGGACACCTCCCTGTGCTCGTTCCAGAGTTCCCAATAAATCCCATGAAGTGGCATGATTTTATAACCAATCAAAAACTTACTACTCACTACTAAACTTCAATAAGTAATTGAAATCCCAAAAGACCCGAAATACAGATTGGCGAACAAGTATAGTACACGATAACTCTAACCAGCCCGATCAGACTAATAACAAAGTTGTAGAAGACAGCACACGATTACAGACACACTGACACGCAGCCAAACTTACATAGGTGAACTGAATACGAGATTTATTGATTTCCAGACGTACAAAATGTGGGAACATGGTCACAAAATAGATAACTTTACAGAAGACCGGCTTTATACAGAAACCAAAAACGTATGTACAGACGCCAGTACATCAAGCTACTACAACCTGTCAAGTTTCTTTAATAGATTTTCAACTTTATCGCTAAAACATAAGGTACAAAGTAGATTGGAAAAATTTTACAGTTTCGGGTAGCTTGATGTGCTGGCGTCTGTACATTGACACTTAATACGTGCTAGCCTAGTGGAAACGGCTCCGACTTACGAGTTGTAGTTTGGTTCGAACCCACGCAGGCATAGCATGGCATTATTTTGTGCAATTAATTACCACTACTCAAAAAACATCGTAAGGAAATCGGCATGACCTAGAAAAATAATTCGATGACATGTGACAACTGCCAATCCGCATTGGGCCCGTTTCGTGTAGGGTTACCAGATGAAAAATTTAAAAGTCCGGAGAAAAAGCCTGATTGCCTTAAAAAATCCTGAGAATTTGTCGCAATTTCAGATTTTTTTTGTCAAACGTAATGTATGTACAATTTAAAAAGTCTTATTATTAATAATATTGTTCACTGAGGATCTCGATTCTCAGAGGTCAAGCACACACGTTCGGCGCGAATGCACTCCACCCCTCCCCTCCCATTGAAAAAACTGATAAGTAGTTAAAAGTTTCATAGATAATTAAGTGTTGATTTTACTTGTGCAATTAACATGACCAAAGTTGTTTTTTTGACTAGTCACTAGTATGTGTAAAGATTTTTTTTTTCTGTTCTGTACCTTTTTAATAAAAATATCTAAAAATTCTACCCTATTTTATCCTGAGATTTACAAAATCCGGCCGCAATCCTGAGAAGAGTTTAAAAATCCTGAGATCTCAGGACAAATCCTGAGATATGGTAACCCTAGTTTCGTGGATTATGGCTGTCTCACTTCCACAGAGAGGAGGCTTGTATCCCAGAAGTGGGAACACTATCGCGCGAATTCGTTTCACATAGTTTGAGATCGCTGTCTATGAGTGTGTGTGCGCACCTGTTTTTGCACGCCGCTCGGAGCTAGCCTTCTGCATCTATCTACTCTGTGACATGGCTGCTTCCAACCAATACGTTTCCAATTACTACAGAGAACTTCTGAGAGCGTCCAACGAGGATTTTCCTAAGTTGAGACGCGACTTGCTCTAGTAGTTTTGTTTTTAATGACTGTTGAGTTCAAGAGTGGTCGGGTTTCTTCGAATGCTGATGATGTTGTGGAAATTGTTTTTAGATAATATGTTGCGTTGAAATGAATAATTATCAACTTTTTGGATGTTTCAAAAGATTTGCATAAAATATTTTGTGGTTGGCATCACACTAATATTATAAAGGCGAAAGTTTGTGAGCGTGTGTGTGTGTATATGTTTGTTACTTCTTCATGCTCAAACGGCTGAACCAATTTTGATAAAATTTGGTATGGAGGTAGCTGACACCCTGGATTAACATAATAGGCTACTTTTTATCCCGATATTTCCAAGGGATCGACACTTATGCGGGTGAAACCGCGGGGCGCAGCTAGTTACAAATATAACAGCTTATAAAATGAAATTAGATCATACGATTAAATAATGCAACAAACAAAAACAAGTAATGAATTATAGAAATTCTGAAAACTGTACTATTCTAGCAAAAATCTCACCGTGATAAATTAGGTGTCAATTCCAAGCATCAAGTGGAATGACAGCTCACTTCAAGCTCGCTCTACATAAGTTTTCAGTTAGATTATTACAGTATAGACCGGCTGGTGTGTCTTTATATATCGAAGATCCCTAAAATAAACCATAATTCTAAAAATAACCAGACGTAATACATTTCCAATGACAAAACAATTTATCAACAAAATCCATTAACAAAGAAACTTAACACCAAATATAATAAAAATCGAAGGCTTTGCCGCAGCCAAGGGCAGTGACGTCACCGGAAATCTCCACTCCCCGCCCGCCCTGGCCCGGACAAACTTCCTGTACGAGCGACGCCCGGAAACCGGATGTAGTATCCCATTCGGAAAAACTCGACGGCCAAGTCTGAGTCTATTAAATAGTTCTTGTAGACATTCTCCTATTGGATTAGATGATGGTAGACTGTTTTATGTGCTTATTATGGGAAGTGAGCTTAGTATTATAATGTTCTTAATTTTATTATGATCCTCAGAATGTTCCTAACACTTCGTAAAGATAGATAGATAGGTAAAACGTTTATTCAGTGCAACAAAAGACACAATACAGGCATTAAAAACTTCAAAAAAGGTGAAGAAAAAAAATAACAAAGATTAAAAAGATAAATTGACCCATAGACACCTAGCTCATATACATCTATAACGGTCGATCACTACTGGGCGGTGTGTGTCTATATATGCCAGGTACAATCAGGTTTCATAGTATGAAAACTATGTTAAACATTCTGGCCGATAGCCTGTTTATAACTTTTATGTTATTATTCCAACATGAATGATGTAACCAATATTTTGAATTAAAAGAGTGCCCGTGAAGTTTCTTGCCCGGTCTTCTACAGAGTACGCTTTGGAATGGGCAACTAATTTCAGCTTTCTGACTGACCGACCCCTGGGCAAATCAAAAGTGCCTGTAATTGGTTTATTTGAAATAAAAGCTTTGAGTTTGAGTTTTGTACGATCGTTGGACCCTATTTTATGAAGTAAAATACTAATAAACGAAATAAAAAGACCATGGAGAGGTCGGTTCGAAGTTCTCAAGCTGATGATGTGATTTCCAGTGCGATGTTGGAGATATTGACTTTGGCTCCATATTAATTATAATTATATGTCTGTTTGCGCTCAGTGCTGTACAACAGCTGCTCAGCCTAAATTGAGAGGCTTATGTAATGTTATTATCATTGAGTTCCAAATGACAACACAATATGAGCGCAATAATGACGTCACATAATGAAATGATACAATTTGCTACAAATTAGATGAGTTTCGGCTTAACGTTGAAGAGAATGTGACGTTATTGTTATAGCGAAACATTTAGACACACACTCACCAACTTCAACATCATAATGAGAAATGAGATTACCTACTGTTTTCTTTCAATGTTTTCCTCATGTGAAAATAATATGACATAATCTTATGTTTATTAGAATACAACCAGTCAAGGTCAGTACCTTGACTGGTTGTATTCTTATAAACATAAGAATATGTTATTTTTGTTTTGTTATAATTAAAGTTGGGAAATTACTGTTTCCCAACTTCAATCCCAGGATCGAAAAACAGACTATGGTCATTTTTAGGGCTCGGGGGACCTAGTATCGAGGTTTATACACTTAGTATAATTACAATAAAACTTCACTTAGGTGTGTCCGTTTAATTTAGTGATTATATTCATGCTTAGTGCTCGATAGGTAATTATCCTGATTTACTAGGTAAATGTTTAGAGGTATGAAATTACAAACATGTATGATACTATTTAGCAATAAAATATCGAAATAACGTTAAATAAAATAATCTTTTTATATAACTGAAATACTTTTCACCATTTTAAATTTAATTATCTTCTAATTATCACTCCTTTGGGTTAATTAATTTAGCGATATTTATGATTTTCTTTAATCAAAGGTCTCCGTCTAATATAAAACAATGGTTTGCAAAAAGTTTTGAGTACTTGCAAAAATGTAACCTATGCTGGCCTAGGGATGATTACTAAAACCTGAGAAATGAAGAAGCTTAAGGGAAAATACCCCTTTAAAGCATTGAAGATAACCATAAAACAGTAAAAGACATATTTCAATTTGAAATTTCGAGTAAACCATAATAAGTTCCAACAAATTAGACCCAAACTCTGCTAAAACATTAATTCTGTGTACAGTGTGACCATTTAATTACAACCTAACAGTCGACGAAGGTTAAATAACAGGATATGGCTAATCATATATCGATCGGTAGTGACGGAAGCATTAGGAAGCGACGCTTGGCAAATAAACAGCGAGCGTCCGAAATTAAGCGGGTAAATTGGGATAAATAACGCGCTGTTTACGCTTATGGACGAGAGGATTTGGATTAAGTATTCGCTTTGGTGGACCATGTTTTGATATTTTGCTGTATATGATATAGGTCTGTCCAGTTATGTAGGTTCAACTTTGAGAAAGAGGTCAATCGTCGATTCGGACTGGGCTGGCAGCGCTCGGGAAGCTACGCAATATCTTCTCGTTTCACATACCGCAGTGTCTCAAGACGAAATTCTGTGACCAGTGCGTGTTGCCATTGATGACATATGGCACTGAAACGTGGTTGCTCAAAATGGGCCTTGTTAGAAGACTAAAAGTCACCCAAAGGGCAAAGTAGAGGGCTAATGAAGAGATCCGCAGGAGACTACAGCCTGACTTCACCTGCAGCTGGGATTATGCCTCTCTCTTGTGCCAATCTTCACTAGAGTTGCCAACTTTTTTTTAAATGTCTAATAATTATTACACATCTCGTCATTTTGTATTGAAATTAAAAAATATTTTTTTTTATGTATTATTTAGGCCTCTATTATAGCAGAATATTACTTTATTATAAAGGAGGGTTGGCTAGCTGTGAATGACGATGATGATCCTCCATCGCTTCTGAAAAGTTCAGACAAATACAAAGTCAAATTGAATTAGTTAGCGAAACTCCGTAAACGTGATGGGTATTAATTACCTAAATACGATAAAATTAAAATATAAAAGATTTGATGTTTTTTTAGGGGCCAACGACCGTAGCGTCGTTACTTTAAGTTTGAGTTGAGAAAGTCTGTTTTCTTTTTGTTTTATCGTGTTAAATTTTCTTACGTTTTTTGCAATTTGCTGGTCAGTATTAAGTTGTACGTTGATTAAAATATGATTCGCGGTCGTAACAAATATGTATTTACAGAATTATAATCATTATCATTACCACATCTATCGCTTACCATCAGGCGTGATCGGGGTCAAGAGCGGGCCCATTTAGTAATAAAAACAAAAAAAAATACAATCAGTAATACAACTTGTTCAATTAGTACAATCCCCAAACGTCAAGATTTCATGAAATAGTTATTATTGGAGATTACTTGGTCTTAGAGAGTTGTGTTGATGTCTGTACAACAGATTTTCTTTCTCATTGTTAATACGCTTCTAATGACTGTTTGGTTAAGATATCACTGTCATTCGAAAATGTATCAACACAATGAGGTTTATCATTATAAACTGTCCAACAATAGGTCCAATTACCTACAATGTGTTTATAAGATCCATTTTACTGTGACAACCCCAAATGTAATTAATAGTGATTTTATGGGAGCCGTGTTTGTACAGACATAAACTGTGATTAGATTGTGTTGGCGACAATCAGGTATCGTGAATGATTATTATGTGTTTTGTTGACGATGTGATTAATTTGGGACAAACAGGAATAATAATAATAATATTAATAATATTCCACAACTATCACACAACGCCGTCTAGTCTCAAGCTAAGCAGAGCTTGTGTTATGAGTACTAGACAACTGATAAACATACTTATATATTTCTAAATACATACATATATAGATAAATTACACCCAGACACAGAACAAATGATCATGCTCATCACACAAACATTTGTCCTGGGTGGGAATCGAACCCACGACCTCCGGCATAGCAGTCATAGTCACTGACCACTAGACCAACAGGCCAGTCCAGTCCAATGTAAATATAGTAGCTATACTAGATGTATACGGCGGGTGCGGTTGTGGAGCTATGTCGCAAAACTGCTCCACCTCCTATTCTGCCCTCTGTGTGTCCAAAACCTGCAGTTAAAGTGACCTCTGCGCTAGCTGCTACGGACGACGCCGTGGAAGTGACGAAGTTTTGGGCCAACATGATCCAGATGATGACATGAAGAAGAAGCTATACTAAATTGAGTTTAGTGAGTTAAGTTTGCTGCAACCAGTCTGCGGTAGATTGATGTCAATCAGTGGATATTTATTTCCCCAAATTGACATTTGATATTTCACATCGATCGAGATCGACTGTCTTCGTTGAATGAAGGCGTAGACAGAGTAATCTATTCATGTATCCGTGTCACCGAAAGGTACAGAAAATTCCGGCAATCTACATCATACTATAATTTTTACAGCATAATACACTGCACCTTACCATTTTCACAGTTGCGCAAATGTACTATTATTGAATTATGCACGAAAAAGATCTTATTTTCCGTTAAATCGCGATGTAGTTTTTTTTATTATTTCATTCACTAACGTCAAACTTGTTGTGCACATTGATGTGCTTAGCCGACACGCAGTAAGGGACAGAAATATTCTTACTCTGTCTCTTTTCTTTGCTAGTGACGTTAATATATTTCTCTTTTTCTTGTGCGAATGAAAAAGAAGATATGCAGCAGTCTATAGTTTACTTTGTCTACGGATGAAGGCTTTCGATGTCAAATTGATTGAATTTGAGAGCGTTCGGCCGTAATTCGGGTGCCATGCATCACACTGATTTGACTGAATGATGCTGATCTAAACGTCATGTTCGTGAACGGGCGCCGTCAGTAGAGACTGGTCATCTCTTAGCTGCTACGGCTTATTTTAATTTAAGTGCAAGTCTTCAACAACATATTTATGATTTAAAAGAGTCTTCGTGGAGTTTCTTGCCCATTCTTCTCCATAGGCATCTACTACGCTTTGGAATGGGCAACTAGCTTCATCTTTATAACTGACCGGCCCCTCGACAATTCGAAAGTGCCTGTAATTGGTTTATTTAAAATAAATTATGCTTTGAGTTTGAATATGAGTTTGACACTGGATCCACCGTACACAAACACTTACCAGTCTGATTGCACCTTTAGCCTCTGTGCTTGAGGCTATTAGAATATAAAGTAACTTAGATTATACCTACTCTAAACTCAGTGGAAAACAAAACTCGCTTCCTATAATAATAATAATAAAACTTTATTGCATTAAAAGATTACAAAGATTTTTACATTGGTCCCAAACTAGGCAAGCCTGTATCTTGGGTACCAATATGGAGGGTTTACCATTTAAACATTTATTTTAATAACATGTTCGGTAATAAAAATAAAATATGTTTGCTTCAAATTACAAAAAAAACTAAACAAAATCTGAGAATTAAAATTAAAATGAAAGAAAAACGTAATAATCAAATCGAGAATTAAAAGAAAATAATAATAAAACTAGAAAAAGAAAAACGCTATTATTAAGTATGTCAATGAGTATGAGATCATGTGTTGTTGTGGTCACTGACACTGAATTTAACTAATAAAGGCAACTGAAGTTTAATTTAAATGTTGATAGCTTCAGTAACCGAGTTATATCATTTCTGTGTATTCCTTTGAGCATCTGATTTAAAATCGTTCTCATCTTTCATTCCTAGGTATTATTATTATTATCAAAATCCTATGTTGTTGTATCCCACTGCGGGGAAAAGGCCTCCCTATTTTCTTTTCACTTCTCTCTGTTGAGTCCAGCTCATCTCGTCATCTCCGTTTGGGCTTGCCGCGATGTCGCTTGCCACTAGGAGGGTCCCATTGGGTCGTAAGTTTGGCCCATTGGTCGTTTGACATGCGGCAGATGTATCCAGCCAGATTCGATTTTAGCGTGGCAGCTTTCCAAGTGACATGTTAGATATGTGATTTCTAATCCGCGTACAAGGGAACACGATTTCACTTTAAAACGAAAAGAAAATGGAGGGAAATCCAAAAAGTCGTACACCATTCATCATTGTCAGAGAAACGTCAAATTAGTACAAAGGAGTGATGGAATCTAGGTATTGATTGGGTTCAGCACCATCCATCATTGCCCGTTTATTGGCATGTCAAAATTGTACCGTCTAAGGTTGTGTCTTTTTTATGAGGATATTGTTGTAGCTGTTGTAATTTTAGGCTTTTGATCCAGGTAGATCCTTAGAAATGGTGAAGAATGTAATTCAAGTCAAAAGTCATACTCAAATCTTTTGTTTTATTTAGACCAAAGGCACTTTTGAATGTAAAAAAAAGTCAAGTTTATCAAGAGTTTTAAACGAATAAATCTTTTATGCAGAATTGAAGACAATTGATAAACTAGCTAGGTATACCAACACTATCCTGCAATCGATGGCCGTCTAGGCAGACATCCCGCTAATGTGGGCGCTCACAAATAGGACCCGATCTGTTTTAGTTATAGGCTAAGTTATTTTGATGCTAACACTGTAGAGCTCATTGTATTCTGATTAAATAAATATTTATATTGTACCGGGTTTTTTATCAAACAAACGGTTTTACTAGCATAGCGGTCGTCTATTTGATTTAAACTGACAAAATGTTCGGGTTTTGGACTTGTGAACAGGGTTTAAAAGACTCCTACGATAACATTGATCGAAGTTCGATACGATACGGAAACGTATCGTGTGGTTGTGAATAGCTATGCTGGTGTAATTTTCAAGCCAACTTCCGAGGAATTTTAATAAAGTTTAAGTTTAATAGCTCAACACTTCTGAAATCACAGGAAAACTTCTAAAATACCCCTTTCAGAAGCACTCCTGTGAACCGTTTAGATTTTATCTTTACGTAACTTTAAAGGCAGGTTTCGCAGAACCCGATCTCATTTAGGTAATCCGTAAGTCACAACCGTGCGGAAATTCTAGCAGAAACTGCACCGGTTGGAGTTCCTCGTCCAGTTACATAGATAATAATATGTTATCTGTATTCGCTATTTAGTTTCCAAACATGTAAACCAATAATTATAAGTTTATTGGAATATACAGTTCAGCTTGCGCTACAACTTCAACATTTTTATGATGTTTAGGGTTCCGTACCTCAAAAGGAAAAACGGAAAACTTATAAGATCACTTCGTTGTCGGTCGGTCTGTCCATCTGTCAAGGCCCTTTTTCTCAGGATCCCGGGGAGTTATCAAATTGAAATTAATATCAAATACTCAGGGCAGCAATCGCTTGAAGCGGTGAAAAAATCAAACTTCTAAGTTAACGTTATCAAAAGATACGGGCGTTTATGTCCCGTTGACCTAGAATCATGAAAAACCGTAAATTTTACACTTTTATAAAGTTGATATTTGTTCAAGTGGAAATAACATCAATAATGGAAACAATGATTTGAATAGACCATATAGGTAGAATTGCTTAACACTTCGTCCGACAAAATCTAATTTTTTACCGACTTCAAAAAAAGGAGGTTATCAATTCGATACGTATGTATGTAATATTACTGGAATTGTATTATATTCACATATGACAATCTATTAGGGCTTCCAAACAAATATACAAAATTTTATAGACGTATGTATGTATGTATGTTTGTCCACGCATATCTCCGTAACTATTAATCGGATCGTGACCATTCTTTTTTTATTGGCTTACATTTACTTCAACTTAGGGAACAGTGCAAGTTTCATCAAAATCGATTCAGTAATTTTCAAGATATGGACTAAGACGTGAAAGTGTGACGGCCTGGCTTATTGATACGAGCTACGGGTGTAGTGTCAAAGCGAAAACATCTCAAAACCTTGGTCAAATTCTAGTGCAACAACTAAAAATTACCAATTACAAAGTAATATAGAAAAATTAAACCGACTTCAAAAAGAAATGAACTCAAAATTATGAAATAACTTTAATTTCGGAAGTCGGTGGCAAATAAAAAGTAATTTAAAAAAATTAAACCGACTTCAAAAATAAATCAACTCAAAGTTATGAAATAACTTTAATTTCGGAAGTCGGTGTCTTGGGATCTGTATTTTAGTTTTTTGCCACCTATCCCATTTATTTTTTCACAGTTTTAATTACTTACTTCTTCATAGAAACATACATTTATGTCTCATAAACGATTGTTATGCTTCTGTTATAGCTGTTGGTTCTCCTATAAATAAATAAATAAATAAATAAATAATTTTAAAAGCTAACAGTATTAAAATAATAATATGTACAAGTATATTTAAAGGAGGGGACATAATCAAAGGGCATCAAAAAATCTAATTTAAATGTCTAAATGTATGTAGTTTTTACTTATTTACATGAACTTTAATAGCATGACGTAAAGAGTATTGCGGGACCATCCAATTTAGAGCTAATTTAGATGTTCTACAAAGTTTTCGGCTTAAAATTAGACGGAAATTATACAGAGTTGCAGGAACTTCGGTGCACATGTTTCGTCGGTTATTATAAAAAAATAATTGCTTTTTCGGTACATTTCGACCGTAATTATTACACTATTCTATGTCCCTGTCACGTTGTAATTTTAATTTTTATTTAACAAATTGATTTGTATTTTCCACACAATATACAGGTATTTGAAAAGGCTAGGCAGATGATGATGATACAGGTTTTTGACATTAATATTATAATAAAGCAATTTTGGACCAGGTATCGCGTCGCTGCATGCTGGTGGTCAGGATACCCGTTGAAGCTGTGGGTGCTGGCTGGCTGAGTGACTCGCCGCTCTAAAGCTTGTGGGAGTGATGATGATGACGTCACGCTAGAGTAGTTGCACGAAGGCTGCGCTGACGTTCATGCTTGGGGTCACCAGTATAGGGTGTAAAGTTCACTCATACTCTATAGAAAAGGGAGGATCCTCCGACCAGACGGGTGTTGTGTCTGGCGGACAACTGCCCGATGTTTCAAGTCGGGCCGTTGTATCTATGCTAGTTGCGCGGTAAACTCTGCTTGCGAGATGCAGGATTTTCCGTAACGTCAGTATGACGCGCTGTTCGCATGTGGCGTTGTAGATACAGTTACATGGTCATCATACTCCAAAATCATCCAAAAAGTCATAATTATTGATGTGTCTCAAATAAACTATTATTAGGAACCGTATATCGAAGGTTTACGTCTTAAGAGGATTCCACAACCATCTTAAACAAAATCCTGTTATACTGCCGATCCGTCCACCTTGACCTTCATCAGAATCTCCATCTTCCTTTATATCAATGTCACATCATTCTCATGCGATGTGGGTAGTTGGGTAGCTTTATTTATTTTTGCCATTACCTCAGCTGGAACTCTGAGAAAAGGTCCAAGATTAATAAGAACTCAGCCAGTAATGGTACCTTTTTGTTTTATTGTACAAAGCAGTCTTGACGGGGCCCATTAGCCGGCCCGTCCATTCATTCGTCCCCTCATTCGTTCACTCGTTCGTTCAACGATCACCTGGGGACTAGGCTAGGTTTCAGATAATCGGAGGTATTACACTGTATTTCTTGTTTTGTTTATTGTTTGCGAAATTCGGCGTAGTTTTTGTTTAGTTTTTGCTGCAATTTCCTTTGAATTTCTCTCTATCTTGCTTCTTCTTAGCGTGTCGATAGCAATCTAAATGAACTCGACCCAGAATTCGTCTACTCATTTAGCGCCATCACCACCGTCTACCAGTTCCTGTAACGTGCAGCTGACAGGACACGCAGGACACGATATTAAGTGTCCCATCGTTTGTGGAACAGCACCACTACATTTACACTCTAAAGCGGAGTCGTCTATGAATCTCCACCTGAACAGGTTTTTCTTGCTTCGGCCAACCTGGATCCGATCTGTCTTGCTGATCATTACAAAATATATTGACAGCTACGTCTATTTAGGTTCTGCTATCATCAGACTAATCAATACAGGGTGAAATTGAAAACATGCGACAAATCGAAATGGGAGATTGTAATCATTATTATGAACAACTTTTACTATGGGACCAAACCTGAAATCGCGAAAACAAAATCAGCTGTTCCCTATGTTCGCATAACTCGTCAAATCATGCAGTTTTTTTTCAAAGACGAGTTATAATGTCTGAAATATTCTAAACTAGCAGCGCCCCGCGGTTTCACCCGTATAAGTGTCGATCCCGTGGGAATATCGGGATAAAAACTATCCTATGTCCTTTCACGAGACTCAAACTATCTCTATACCAAATTTCATCGAAATGGGTTCAGCGGTTTAAGCGTGAAGAGGTAACAGACAGACAGACCCACTTTCGCATTTATAATATTAAGTATGGATTAACAAATTAGGGTCTAACCACACCGCAACAAACACACTGAGAACACATATCTCAAAATTCTCGAACCAAAAATAAAGATATATTTTAAGCCAAAAATGTTAGGTCCTAAACACAAAACAAGTGAGGTTCGGCTCAATAAATTCTCAATCCAGTCCCTACTCTAATTAGGACGGTGGTTGAACGGCGCGGCTACAGTGTAGACACAGCGTAGATAAGCTAATTGCTTATCTGGTTCGTTTTGTCCGCCACCGCCGACGATACGTTACCGACACGAGAAATCGGGATTCGACAGAATTTAGAATGTAAAGATTTCGGAAACGAGTTCTTGTGTCGATTTGGCACGACTTTAAATATCGCCTTTCCAAGGGATGGAAGAGATCAAGACGTAACAGACTAATGCAGGTACTGCAGTTCTACAGCTAAAGTTCATACCTAATATTGTTCACGTTGGTCAATTAAAAGAAGCGGTATAATTAACCCGAGCGAGCAGCACAACGCCCGTTTCTATGTTAATAAAATAAATCATCATCTGCCTAGCCTTTTCCCAACTATGTTGGGGTCGGCTTCCAGTCTAACCGGATGCAGATGAATACCAGTATTTTACATGGAGCAACTGCCTATCTGACCTCCACAACCCAGTTACTGGGTAATACGATACCCCTTGGTAATACTGGTTGTTAGGCTTTCGGGCTTCTGACTACCCGTAACGACTGTCAAAGATCCACGAATGACAGCCGGGACCAACGGCTTAACGTGCTTTCCGAGGCACTGAAGGGTCACGGTATGTAAAGATGGTCACCATCCACAGATCAACCGCGGCAAGCGTAGCTTAACCTGATCGATCAACCTGTGTGGCTGTTATTATTTAGCTACGGGCCCCTCACGTTAATAAAATAAACATAAGTTTAATAAGGAATGAAAATTATAAGATAGCAAGATTGAGGGAAATCCCGTAACACAACAAAAAGATAACGTGCTCCAAAAGTCGTTGCTGCTAAAATTACATGTAAAACGACAAACGAAAGTGCAAAGATTAATTTTGGCAAAGTTAATCAACAAATGTAGGAGCGACGACCAGATGGCCACCCAGCGGCTCGATGGGGTATCAAAATGCTATTTTACAATAATTTTAATCCACTAATTGGACTCGCCGTGGTCTGCCCAGAAGGGATAATTAGCAAATTGGCTGATGATATTATTTTTAGTATTCGATAACGGTCGACCCTCTGTGCTGTGGTGTAAGGCACGGATGGAAGAAAGTGAATTGGAAATTTCTGCCTTTGAGGAGCGCGATGACACAACGCTGGTAATTTATTGCAAAATATGAAGCAGCATTATCTTTTAACAAAAAATCTATTGTTTGGCTTAAAAAATTAAAACACGAATGCTTTAGTATGTTGCTTGTAGAATAATCTAACAAAAAATCTGATTAATTTTATGTATATTAGTATGGTTTTTATTGTAAAAAGAAGTTCTTGATTTTTTTCTATCGTATCAAATTAGTTGTATTTTGTTTTTTAACACACTAGCTACCTAGCATTTATCCTGAAGAATATGATATATTTTTCTGATTTTGTTTACTGTAGTCGATCGACTTTTATTGCTTCTAAAACTTGCGTTTTTTGCGTTTAGATCCTGTAATCCACATAAGATAACAAAGCAATATTAATTGTAATTAGCACGTCCTGGGTAACCATTTGAGCAAATCACACAGTTCTCACAATTTTGACTATTTCTTTTGGGAGTCAAACACCTGGTGTTTGATTACATGGTTCAGCTTGTTCGTAACTACAAACTTCTACGGGAAAATTCATAATTACAGGTCCCTTGATTCCATCCATTCATTCAACTATATCATTGCAGGTTGGATGAGTAAAAGTCTCATTTCGCCCGCGACCCTCTTTTGTTTTAAACCAAAAAGGTCTGGCATCTACCTCATTTTAAATTAAGCAATTCAGATATCGTTTATGATAATCCTCCCCAATGTGTAAGGCCTTCGTGGATTAATTATATTTTATTAATTTTATGCAGACGTACCGAAGCTGTTATTTCTCTAGTTAACGATGTTTTAATTATCATAATGTGATAATCATGCCCGCATGTTAAAGTATCTTATGAAAAAGTGATTATCGCGTCCTTTGTATTTTGTTTTGTTTATGAAAATGAGTTTGATTATGGAACAATAGATTGTGAATTGTATAAACGTGCACAGTGCGATTTGATATTACAACTGACTAAATAGCTACTATTTATCTCATTGTAGTCTTATTGTACATCATTCTACACGTGCAGCCTGTTGGCCGACTATACTCAAAAATCTTACAGTGCCCTCCAAATCCAATTTATTAATGCGTTCAGGGTGCTGTTGGGGCTGCGGCGATTCTGTAGTGCATCAGGGATGTTTGCTGAAGATCGCGTAGACTGCTTTAACGCTATGATGATTAAAATATGCACATCCCTGGTGCGTAGAGTACGTGGCAGCGCCAACAGCATCCTTAGCGTGATAGCTAGTCGGCTGGACTGTAGCTACATCAATCATTGCTGCGCCATTTGTCATGGAATGGCGTAGTAGTGATTGTTTGAGTTTATTTCTTTTTATGTTTTGTTGTGGGTAGTTTTAAGTATTACTAACACTAATCTCTCACAATGGGCCTTACTACTTAATACCACGTCGTCTCTTCGGACGACGTGGTACGCGTTAGGCATTTTCTCCACCGTAAAAAAGAAGGTTGGGTCGGGGGAACAAGAAATTTCACGCGGAGGAAGTCGCGGGCAAAAGCTAGTTAATCATAATCTTCCACAATCTGCATCATCAGCCTAGCGTTTTCTCCACTATGCTGGGGTGGGCTTCTAGTTTAACGATGTAAGTATATAGCTAAATTCCAGAATTCATAAAAACTATTATTCGCCAAAAAACCAGCGTTGGGGACCAGACAGAGGTTTCGCATAGGGTCGTAGCATTATGCTGAGAGATGGCCGTTTTGCGTGGATATGACGCATATTTTCCCCCAACTTCTCTGCGTCATGTTCACCCCAAATAACCGTATCTTTTTTCTTCCTTAATCATTCAACTTTTAGTAAATAGTCGTAACGGAGGTATCTTATAATTTGAATTAGTTACACGCTGCCAACCGAAGTCTACAAAACGATACCGTCAACGAACAATGGTCACAAGAATGACCTTTAATTACAATCCACCCCATCGTCTCCCAATTCGAGAATACCAACCAACTGTAATCCCGTCGTTACTTTACCGAACATTCACGAACCGAACATCAATTCCCTAGCCACTTCACAGGCCCTTACAATACGGACCTTCAATATTAAATTGTAATAATCTACCTTCGGCATCCTGGCATTGAATCCAGTACAAACGGTATTAAATCCACTCGACCTAATTTCAGATAAGTCGTAAGGAATTTATCTGTCGTTGGCAAAAGAGGAATACAAAGGCATACGATACCCGCTCTTGAATTAATTTCCCTGCCCGCATTTTGTTCAGGTTCAGCCTAACTACCCTTACTACTGTTGCCGTTGGATTTGGCAGTAGCATTATAATTTGGTGAATTACTGTTCATTTGTATGAGATAGGGAAGGTAAACAAAATATTCTTTGTGAAAGGAAATGAACATTGTAGTTTGTACCTAGGTTTTGGCAAATGATTTAGAGTTAGGGAGGTACTGTAATTGGTTCAGATTTGTGGACGTGCGTTCACCTAAGCATGGTCTGGAGGCAGCTTTTACTGAGCCGTCCAAACTGCAGAAGACCGCATAACATAGAGACGCGTCGTATGTTGTCGCAATCCTCAGCAATGAGGGAACGACGAAGAAAAAGTAATTGGTGTAGCAGTAACTTCCAAGACCGACATATATAATATTCCACAATATATACTATGTGCATTAATAATGTTTCATCATCAGCCTATAGCAGTCCACTGCTGGACATAGGCCTCTCCTATTGCACGCGATACAACTCGATTTTCGGCAACTCTCATTCAGCTGCTACCAGCCATCCTGCGAACATCGTCGCTCCACCTAGCCTGAGGGCGTCGACCACCTTACGTTTACCAATTCGCGGTCTCCACTTAAGAATACGTCTACCCCAACGGTCATCGGTTCAACGGCTAATATGGCCGGCCCATAGCCACTTCAGCTTGCTTATTCTGTGAGCTATGTCGACAACTTTGGTTTTCTGTCGGATCGCCTCGTTGCGGATTCGATCCATCAGAGAGACTCCAAGCATAGAATGTTCCAAAGCTCGCTGAGTGACCTTAAATTTTTGGTCATAACAGGCAGGACGCACTGATTGAAGACCTTAATATTTAGTCTCAATGGAATACGCGACGAGAAGATTCGACGAAGCTTCCCAAACGTTGCCCAGCCCAGCTGAATTCTTCTGTAAGCCTCGCTCTCAAAGTTGTTCTTAACAAACTACAGAGTTTGCCCGAGGTAAACAGATACTTGAACAACCTTCAGAGCACCGCCATTGACAGCAATCGGTCCCGGGGTAACGTGTTCGTTGAACATAACCTGGGTTTTCCCCAAGTTCATCCGGAGACCAATGCGTTCAGAAGAATCAACTAACACAAACAACTAATAATGTTTACGTGCACATTAATCGTAGTAGGTATTTACTCTGCTTTAGCGGAGTTTGCTGATGAAATTGAACGCTAATTATGCCGCAAACTCTCGAAGACACGCGTTGCTAAGTTCTGTGCGCAACCATACATTTTCGATTAAAACAAAAATAAATTTATTAGGTTTGTCCTTTTAATGTAATATTGGTGAATGTGTACAGTCTTAAGGGGTTTTCGAAAATACTACCTCCTTGGACCTATAGAGGTAAGAGGAACAGGGTTTAAAACTCACTCATTCTCCACACTCGTTGATTTTGCGTGACGCCAGTGTGAAGCGTAGTTCTCAGTTGGCCATGCAGATGCCGCCACAGTACTTTTATCTTTCGGTGAGAGACAGGCCACCCGTTTCCTTACTAGAGTCATTGACCACGATATAACTAGTTATTTGCAAGCATTAACTTACTGTATAACTGCCAAGTAGGGTTAGTGTTAGGGATTATGAAAATTTTAACGAAATTTTAACTGTTTAGGTACTACACGTGCCCAAATGATAAAACAAAAACAAATCAAGTTTATTTTCATTTCCCCCTTAATGCGTGACTGCCATCTATTTAAATATTTACCGGACACATAACTTAAATCTTAATCGAGTTACACAGCTACACGAATAACGCACTTTGTGTGGTTTCGACATTATTAAACAATGTAATCTTGATAATAGTAGATTATTTTACGTAATTTATATAATTTTCCATGCCTTGCCTTATGAATTATGCAAGTCAGTCCAGGGTAGGTTTTTTTTTTTTGTAGTGCCCTAGATAGATTGATCTAGAATATTGCTCTAAAAATACTGCTCCACTATAAATAAGTATCTGGTTAACAAAGCGTCTGTGTCCCTATAAAATAAGTATACACTTTTGTATCCTAGCCTTCTTTCACAAAATTTATACACGATGAATTCAGAAATCACTGCACAAAATACACTTTCATTCGAGAACCAATAGTACCCGCTCACCGCAGACCACCCACGTGGCTGCGATGCACGCTCGCGATAAATCTATCTCTCTATAAATTCGCAACTGTCCGTTATGTGACGTCACGACTCACGGCGATCACGCCCCTTTAAGTGAAACCCTCAGATGACTTATTGTTATGGTCCTTTTTTGTGTTTTTGTGTTTATGGGCACAAAATAAATGGTCCTCCTGTACGGAGGTGAACATCGTGATTGATGCTGATTAATTTTTCTCGCTGTTTCGCGAAGTTTTTTGGAATTTCTTTCTGAGAAATGAAAGCGGAGAACGGAATGGGGTGTTTCTTGTTTTTGCATTGTGTATGATGAAGGATCTGTTATGGCTGTGTTGAAATACTGTTGTTGGGAATGGAGTTTGGAATTGGGAAATGTGGTAGGTACAGCTAATTTTAACCCGGGGGTTTATTCCTACTCACGAAATCCGTAATTGCGGCTGAAGTTACGGGTATTTCATACTTCGCATCACTTACGTGTATAAGTTCGGGGCCCGAACTAATAATGAATGACTACACGAATTAATAGTTGTTCCTAGCCCCGAAATGTACAGTTAACAAAAGAGATAAGTATGCAGGATCGTCGGATATAGTTGTAGTTTAGTAAGAAACCGATGGATGTTATCGATTGAAATTTAATTTGATAAATGAGCTGTTTGTTTTCTATTAATTAAATTAAATTTTATTCGAGAACGTCCATCGGTTTCTTACTTAACTTCAACTATAACCGAAGATCCTGCATACTTATCTCATTTGTTGACTGTAGATGTACTTACCCGTCCGAAAAAAAATATTTGACTCTTGTTTTGACGGACCGACTGTTTTCGAACGGGCCGATATCTTCGTTGACGGACTTAGAAAGTAGACCCCCAGGAACAGGGAGTGGAGTGACTTTAGGGGCTTGTGTAGTACCTGACTTTCTCTACCTATGTGCGTGACAGTGACGTGAAGTGGAACTGAAGTACAGAGCGTTGACGGCAGTGACTTTTTGGTTGCTGATAACAGTAAATCTGTTATCACCTAGCTTTGGGTTGGTAGCTGGCTAACTTTGAAGATTATGGAGATTTTCTCTTTAAGCGTTAAAGTACCTACTGGTCATTGAGTATACTCAAACCAATTAGATGCACGTTTGCATTGTCAAAGGGTCAGTCAGAAAGATGAAGGTAGTTGCCCATTCCAAAGCGTAGTAGGTACCTATGGAGAAGAACGGGCAAGAAACTCCACGGACACTCTTTTTAATCAGTCTTCTTTTGTGTGTAGAATGAAGAACGATGTAGAAAGACGTACACGTTAAAAGCGTCTATAATAAAAAAGATAAAAACAAAAAAAAAAAAACGGAAATTAAAATATCGCACAGTGTAGAGAGACTGCACGGCAGCAAAGTCAAAGTCAAATCATTTATTTCAAGAATGCCACTATGAACGTCTAAATGACAAAATGACGATGCCGATGATGAAATGTAGACAATACCGCCTCTAGGCATTGTCTACATTTTCTATACAATCTAGGTCTACATTGTCTACATTTTCTATATAATTCTATACAATCTAATATATTTTCTATACAATCTAGGTGTGTCACCGTTTACTGGCACTACGATACAAATGACGTATAGAAACTGACGGCTTTGAATGGCGGACTCGAAACTTGTGCGCTCAACGCATTGTTGGTGACACGCATACTTACTGCCATCTAGAGACGCACGGCGATTCCGGGTTCAGAGCAGCAGTGGTTACGGCCGTAACTTACGGGTCGTAGGTTCCAACCCAGACAGGCGCTTTACTTTGTGTAAATTATTTCATCATCTGCTCTCAAAACAGTGAAGGAAAACATCGTGAGGAAACCGGCATGTCCTAGAGCCAAAAATTCGAAGACATGTGCCATATTTATACCAACCCGCACTGGGCCCGCGTGGTGGATTACAGCCCTATACCTCACACCGACTACAGGTGGCCTTTATCCCAGCAGTGGGAACATTATAGACTAAATTATGATGATTCCGGATTCTGTGGAGTATACAGTAATTGACGTATGGAATGATGAAGATAAATTAATTGGGAAGTAGTACATATTATGTAATAAGCAACTACTCGAATATAGCTTCTCCTAGGTACCTATTTTGCTGACTTAATTAACAGTGTGGCTGCGGCAGCGCATCCGCATTATGTACTCGGCTGCGGTTTTGATTGCCGCGCCGAGGTAAATATGACCTGCTGTAATTATGACATGTTTATACTTATGCTTAAAGTGGAACAACACTATGGTATGGGGACTCCTAGGGTAAGGTTTATGGAGAAATCGTTTTAGATCAAATCAAATATCGGGCTTGACAAAAAAGTTCGTAGATATTTGAATTTGAATGTCTTTTAGTGACCTACACCATTGAAGGATTTCTACATCTCATCCGACGACATCATAAAGACGAGAATGGAATCGACAGTTTAGCCGTGAAAGATAGACAAACTTTTAAGCTAAAACTATTGGATAGGATATTATCTCATTCATTGTGTGCACAAAGTATTATTTCCACTTTAATCCACTACATTTCACCCCTATCCCATCACTAAATCCAGAACCATTTAATCCTAAACCTAATCTTCCAGAAAATGTTGCCATAAAACAGCTATAAATAAAACCGACATAAAATATAAAGGATTTAAAGAAAATTTTCAATATCTGTCGAGATATTTATCGTTGCCCTTTCGATCCATTAGTCGGGTGGGGGCCAGTTCCGGTTTCCGGTATCGTTCCGGCGGAAGTTAGAACACATGGCTCCCTGAACCGGTCGATCGTAAAAAATATCTTATGAAAGATGTCTTGCGTTGATGTCCAGTTTTCCAGAAATTTATTCAACCCTTGCTGCGGTTTCCAGATTTATGATTCCTGGGTGATTTGGTAGAGGAATATTTATGTGGTTTTGGTCCTAAAAACCTAGAATATATTGTCAAGGTAAATTAGATTTTCGCTTTATATCTTTGATCAGTCTAGATTTTCATATTTTACTATGCAATAAGATAGGTCCACATGTGTCAGTTCAAGTTATTCAAATGCCCTTTTTCCACGCGCGCCTCAAAGAGATGTCAGCATCATTTGAAGGGGCCCGTTAGGGCCGAAGCCTGCCGGGTCAGCGGGATTGTCCGAAAGGGTTACAGCTGGCCCGGAACATAAAGGGCTAAGGAAGGAACACGGGTGGGTTTTAGTCAGTAAGAGTCTGACACTCCCTTCCGCTCCCCCCAGAGCGGGAGCATTTTTTTTTGAGGATGGTAAATCATCAAATGGGGGGGCCCATTTGATGATTTACCATCCTCAAAAAAAAAGCTCTTTGTATAGTTTATTTTATGTAATAAATAAGCGTCACCCCAACACCAACTGCGAAAACCAACTCAAAAACGAATGCATAATACTAAAGTAGACAGTTGAGTAAGTGGAATGGAAATTACCTGAGATTACGAAATGAGTTTTAAATTCTCTAGTTTTAGATTTGTTATTAAGAAGCTTTGTATGTGTACCCCTGTACATAGATATTGAAGAGATTCTCTTATAGGTATTTACATACTTTAAAGAAGGCTTATACAATGTATTTGCGAAGTAAACTTTATTATTATTGTTATCGTATTATTGTGTTGTATAATTATGTAGTTAATAATTTCAAAATAAATAGAAGTAATTTCAGATTCCCTAAAAACACACAATTTTGTTATTTGTAAGCTGATTATCAATTCATGGAACAAAACTAAAATAACACCAACAGTAGGTGTGAAGTCAGAAATTAAATTGGGAACTTCTGCGAACACGCGCATAATGTATTGGCCCTCGCTGACCTTTCAAACTTACTAGCAGCACTGTATAGTGTTGGCGTAAAAGTTTCATTAGTTGCAGTAAAGAATTGAAAAGAGTATTTTTCATAATTGTTTTATCTTAAGGGGGAAGCGCTAAGGTAGCCCGCGAAATTCAAATTTTCTTACGTTTTTTGCAATTTGCTGGTCAGTATTAAGTTGTACGGTGATTAAAATATGATTTGCGGTCGTAACAAATATTTATTTATTTATTTATTTATTTATTAGGGACAAAAAACAGTTACATGATACAAAATACAGAAATATACTAAAATAAGATTAACAAACATGTAACCCACACCATTGTCCACGTTTTAACTAAAGGTTAAAAGTGCTAAAGACAAAAAAAGAAAGAGAAAAGTAAAACAATAGTCGCTACCACAATAATATAGCTGCGTCATTTAGCTTAGCTTAGTCTAACTTAAAGCAGTCGCTAAACAAAATATCCAGAGCCATTTTCTTAAACGACTGCTTAGATAGACAAAATATATCCAAATCCATAAAATGCGTGTTGTAAGAATCAACAAGGCGACGAAGAGGTGCACGTTCCCCAGCATTAGTCCTGCATATGTCTGTATGGAATAGTTGAGGGACGCGCACCCCCCTTCGAATAACACTTCTGGGTACCTTGTAACACAATTTGTCTGTTAGGTCAATACAATCAAATTTGTTACTGCATATGCCGTGCAATGTCTATGTATAATATGTATTTACATCAGAATTAATAATACAACTTGTTAAGTTAGATAATCCCCAAATGTCAAGATTTCATGAAATTTTCTTGGAGATTACTTGGTCTTAGAGAGTTGTGTTGATGACTTTAATGATTACAATTTTGTAAATACACATTTCCCGCGAATCATATTTTAATCAACGTACAACTTAATACTGACCAGCAAATTGCAAAAAACGTAAAAAAAAAAGAATTTTGCGGGCTACGCTGGCGCTTTCGCCTTAATTTAGAGCACTGGTGTAAGTCGCTACCATCGTTACCACTGGGCAGTGGTAACGATGGTAGCGACTTACGTGTTGTAGGTCGTGGGTTCGGACCAAGGCAGACGCTTTACTTTGTGTAGGTAAATAATTTTATCACCACTGCTCTCAAAACGGTGAAGGACACCATCGTGAAGAAACCGGCATGTCCTAGAACAAAAAATTCGAAGACATGTGCAATCTCCCAACCCGCACTGGGCCCGCGTGGTGAATTACAGCCCACTCCCTCTCGAAGAGAGGAGTCCTGTGTCCCAGTAGTACATTATTGGCTGATTTTGCTTATGCTTACAATCAATTGCTTTAAATGCCGCGGTAATTCTATGGGTTAAATTGACCTATAAACCTATAAACAGCCACAAAGGATCACGACATTTAGGAACCTTTTCATGAATTAATCATAAACGATAATTTTATCATATTTATTTTTACACTTCAGGAGAATCTCTGAAGGGTTTTCAAAACATACTTATTCTCTTTATTGTGTGTTCGTTTGATCTATTTTCGCGAAAGATATTTATTAAGCCCGTATCATAATAATATGAGTCGTTTTCCCTCCTATTCGCAGCAAAAATAATTTCCCAGCGGCCAGTACCTACTCTTTCCACACACAACTCCATAGACTGATCCCATATTCATCTCACAACTCCACCCCCAACTTAAGGGTCCATATCACTGGCCGTACAGGAAGTTGTCGTACCGTCTGTCCCAGAACAAGTCGCGAACTACCCAACAACTTATGAATTGTTCCGTTTACAATTGCCACCTGGAACTTTTTTGTTGAATGTTGGAGTTTGTACGCTCAGGACGTGAACGCGTGATAAGGAGTTAGAGGTCTTGTTTGGTATAAGTTCTAGTATAGAATTGTGAAGTAGTGTTGGGTAGTAAGCTACTTCTGAAATGCCAACTTTTGTAATACTATTCTGTAAAAATCTCAACGTGAAAACTTAGGTGAAGTGAGCTGTCAATAGTGTCAATCCCTAGCATCATGTGGAATGACAGCTCACACTTTAAGCTCACTTCACCTAAGTTATCACGGTGATCTTTTTACAGAATAGCACCACTCTAATGCTATTCTGTAATTTATCTCACCGTGAAAACATAGGTGAAGTGAGCTATCAATAGTGTCAATCCCTAGCATGTGGTGGAATGACAGCTCACTTTTAGCTCACTTCACCTAAGTTTTCACGGTGAGATTTTTACAGAATAGGAAATGAAGACAGTTTTCCTTTCGGCCGGAAATAAAAACTGGTAACAAGAAGTAAAAGGGTATGTAGGCTAGTAGTAGACATGTGTGAACAGCAATATAATATCAGTGTGGTGTCTGTTATATAAACATTTCCAGTCTTTGACAGGTTACTTCTGGGAAAGCATGCACTGATAGAGTCGATCGCATCGTCACTTACCATCAGAAAAATGGTGGAGCAAGCTTATCAAATAATAATAATAATTTATATGCTTATTATAATAATAATAATTTATATGCTTATTATAATTAAAAAATAATAATAATTTATATGCTTATTATAATAATAATAATTTATATGCTTATTATAATTAAAAAATAATAATAATAATAGTAATTTATATGCTTATTATAATTTAAAAAAAACCGGTCAAGTGTGAGTAGGACTCGCGCACCGAGTACCTATATAGTCTCCAGTTTATTTTGCTGTGAAAATGCATTTGTATGATCAATGATATTTAAAGTGGTAAGTAGGTATTTCTAGATTTATTTTTCGATTAGGGTCTGTTGTTGATGAGACATAGCCTCTAGAACTTCAAACTGGAATATCTTTATTAGTTTAGTGTATCTGGTTATTAGTTAATAGGCTGATAATTTCTACACGCTCAATTGGCATGCAGCACCCTATTTGTGTAACGCTTTCCATCACAAACTGGAGGGTTTTAAAGGAAATTCCTAATCCATATTTGCTTCTTAATTATTTATAACTAGCTGACCCGACGAACTTAGTACCGCCCCGCCAGCCGCTCTGCCCCCGCTTTTTAAATCTCTAATATCTTCTAAGATTTTAATGATATGCTGTACAGGGCAATTATGATCTCCATGAAATGCATAACGTATTTTAATGTATTTAATTGGATAAGGAATAATACTGTATTGTTTAAAATTGCTTGGTAAATAACGCTTAATTTTTTTGTAATATGTAAAAGATAAAAATGGTTACTGTGGGTTACCCTTAGAAGATAAACATATACTATCGGGGACTTTTTTATCGATATTTTTAAGATATACAATTCCGTAGTAAATTAATTTGATCTATCTCGTAAGGTTTAGCCAGCCAGCGTTTGCAATGTAAGCGCATAAAAATATGTTTGTTACGACATCACATTACAAGTCCTTGAATTTCTCGACTTTTCTCTGCTATAATATGCAAGTATTATACATCTAAATCTGCCTCTTGAATCACTCTATCTACTACTATGCATTAAAATCCGTTGCGTTGTTTAAAAGGTCTAAGTTAACAGGGAGCGGAAGCGTTGTAGTTTTATACTTTACCGTGAGGACCTGTCGTTAATATATCTAGTCAATAGTGCCTTCAGTATTTGTGACCGCAATTGTTCCTAGAATAATTAAAATGGTCCTATGAAATACCTACGTAAAGAAGATAAAGAAGATGTTTGAAAACATTCGTCTGCTCGGCAACATTAATAACGCAATGAATACTGTTCAATTGTCAAAGTGAATGGCATTGTCATTCTAACTGTATTACGTTATCACCCCGCTGTTTGGTAAGAATAAAACTGCCATAAGTTAGCAACGCTGATACAATAAGTTCCATGAGAACCTGCAAAACTTGGCCGACCATGTAAACAAATGAAAAACGTCTTAAGTGCCTACAATACCATTGGATTTCGACACTTAACGCTAATGCTACCAGCATAATGAAGTAGTTTTCGTATCTTTGTCGAAGGACAGAAGGACAGACCTTCTGCAAACAAATCACGTCAGACATTCTAAACTAATTATACAGCGAGTATCGCTAGAGGGCCACTGCAACGTGTTTTTGTTGTTATTAACAAAGGACAGGACGAAGTTATAGAGAGAATGGATGTTGCAGATATTTCGTAGATACGCTCGGGCTTATAACAATATTGGTTGATACTCAGTTGCTGTTCCATATCGTGGACACAGAGTGGCTGTTGATATTAATTTTGACTGTCTTGTTTGATTTCTGTTCGGAACGGTATATTTTTGGTTCAATCATTAATTCAAATGTAGTTCTGGATACTGAATGTTGGGGTTTGCCCATTAGTCACATAATATAGATCCAAAATAATACGGCAAAAAAATAAAATAAAGTGGGATAAGTTCAGGATAATATTATCATCATCACTCGATGAAAATCATCACAGGTCGATCGAACAGGTTAAGCGACGCTTGCTGCGGTTGTTCTGTGGATGGGTGACAATCTTTACATACCGAGACCCCTCCGTGCCTCGGAAAGCACGTTAAGCCGATGGTCCCTGCTGTCATTGACTGGCCTGTTGGTCTAGTGGTCAGTGACTATGACTGCTATGCCGGAGGTCGTGGGTTCGATTCCCACCCAGGACAAATGTTTGTGTGATGAGCATGATCATTTGTTCTGTGTCTGGGTGTAATTTATCTATATAAGTATGTATTTAGAAATATATAAGTATGTTTATCAGTTGTCTAGTACTCATAACACAAGCTCTGCTTAGCTTGAGACTAGACGGCGTTGTGTGATAGTTGTGGAATATTATTATTATATTATTATTATTATTCGTGGATTTTTGACAGTCGATACGGGTAGTCAGAAGCCCGAAAGTCTGACAACCAGTCTTACCAAGGGGTATCGTATTACCCAGTAACTGGGTTGTGGAGGTCAGATAGGCAGTCGCTCCATGTAAAATACTGGTATTTAGCTACATCCGGTTAGACTGAAAGCTGACCCCAACATAGTTGGGAAAAGGCTAAGCAGATGATGAGTCGATGATGATATTTGGTTCCAGTGTTAAGTACTAGATTCTAGCGCTGGATTGATATACTGGATCATTGTTAATCAGCTTTATATTCCACGTCTAGGTCTACTTTCATTTTAAAGCACTACCAAACGGGAGAAATTCTTGAGTAAAACAATAAACTAAAAACTCTACAATATTGGGATTTAAAACGTAATAAAAGTGAGTTAAGAGAATATTTAGTTCCCAACTTGCAACTAAGTATTTGCAGACATTATTGTTGTAATAATATAAAAAAAAACTGGCCAAGTGTGAGTCGAACTCGCACACCAAGGGTTCCGTAGCACAAGGCAAAAACACCGAAAAAAAACACGTTTGTTGTATGGGTAAAATTTTGTTTTTAGTATTTGTTGTTATAGCGGCAACAGAAATACATAATTTGTGTAAATTTCAACTGTCTAGCTATCGCGGTTCTTGAGATACATACAGCCTGGTGACAGACAGACGGACGGACACGTCTTCCGGTACGCGGTCGCCACTCCAGAACCTTTCGGCTCCAACATAGTACCTACCTCTATAGAATATTTGTATAGATAACAAAAAAGTCAAACCATTTCCATTCAAACTACATCTGCAACCGGCCCCCCGCTTACGTATTCGAACCCCAAACTATGTATTTGATTAAGTAAGGACTAAGTTTTATAGGGTCCCGGTCCGACTCCGATGCTAAGTTAGTTTCATGTTAACAAAATAGATACTTCGCTCACGATTAAGTGCAACTTAGTGTAGTGACTATTGTGGGTACTTTAGTGTTAAGTTAGTTTCATAATAGTTTAGGAGCTGAGAATTACTTATGCAGTTACTGAGGTAAGTGAAGGGGATTAGGAACTTTTAAGCTAGCTTATTATGAATTTATAACAGTTTGATGGAGTAGTTAAGTCTAAGTAAAAGCGGATGTGTTGTCATTATGTGTAAATAAATACAAATGAAAGGTCTACATGGATACACAACATGTCCCGGAATTAATGCACTCTACCAAGCATCCCAATTAGAATATTATGAATAATTCATAATACATAACCTGTTTTTTTTTTTCTGATTTACGTATCTGGTGTGAAAACTGACTTAGAGACACATCTTTAAGTCTGTACCACGGATATTATCTATGGTCTGTAGTTACTAAATAAATGTATTTTATTTCTTTCTATAAAGTTTTATAGTGATATAGATACAAACAAAAAAAAAATATTGGTCATACTTCCCATGAATCTCTTTTTTTATGTCAAAATTGACACAATATCAGCACCCATCACACTTCCCTAATAAACGCAAGTGAAAAAAGTACACTGTAAAAAATCGCACCAACAAAACGGAGAGCGTGTTAAAAATTTATTTTGAATGGCCATTCATTAAAAGGCATCCTGGACGGCGCTGTTGCGTCGGCGATAGCGATCGTGAAGAAATTACACTTCCTTCCTTATTGCCGGCGAGCGAAATACGGTAGTTTAAGGTAAAAGTGAAGAATTTATACTAACGACTCTCTATTAAATGTATGAGCTGAAGAATGGGATGGTTTGTCTTTAAGGAAATTTATTTAAATGGATCGACGGAATGGAATATCGATAAAGTATTATAGAGGATTAAATTAGCTAGCGAAACTCCGCAGACGCAGATGGGATGGGATTTAGATTAATCTTGATTGTGTCAGACTGGTTAACGGCTAATTAAACATAAGTGTCATTTAAGTACAAACTGAAAATCAACATTGTCACAAAAAAGAACATCCAGGGAAGCTTCTGTTTGGAAGATATCAAGAATCTAGTAAAATAACAGTTAACAATATAAAGGTTACAATAACAATTAACTATATTTTTTAAAGTTGCTTTTAGAAACGCATTGGAAATCTTGTCGCAAAATACCCGCACTCTAATTGCGTAACACACTATTACCACCTATTACTCTCAATTTGAATCATTTTGAAGCATATTTCTAATCCATTGCTCCTTACGTTCGAAAAATATGTGTGCTCAACAACGCAAATAATGCAATGAATGTTGTTGAACTGTCAAAATGAAACCCATTGCTACTGATAGTGTGTTACGCAATTGCCCTGCTGTGCCATATTATACACCAGTAAATCGTCAAAAAAAGTTAAAATACCAACAGTCACAAAAGAACCCAAAAGTCAGTTAAAAAGAAAGATTGTCCAGTAATGAAACAACAAAATAAGAAGATAACGACACAAATGCAAATGAATCTAGTTTTAAATTGAAATAGCCGACTGCGTCCAAGAAAATTACTATTCGTTGTTTCAAATGAGAAATGTTCTACAGGAATTCGCCATTTTTTATTTCGGGTCGTTGATTAAAATGTTTACTCAATTATGTTGCAGGTACATTATTCACGAGATTTTTCAAATCAATATTTCATGGGACAAGATAATAAGGATTATTTATGTGGAGATGGCAGTAACGAGTTGATAGTGAAAAAAAAAAAGAAAGTCAGTGTGGCCGACCTCGTAATTGCTTTATCACTTTTGACAACATGAACATCATTCTATTAAATGATTTATTTTCTGTACGTAAGTGTACACTTTTACACGTCAATTATATTTTTTAAACTAGATGAGGTCGGCGTTTCTTATCTGACTATTCTGAGAAGAAAGGCCGAAACAAACTCAGAGGTCACAGTCTCTTTTAAAGTCCAGACTAAATCTTGGTCAGATCGTGTGAAGACCATGTAGATTGGTGTCTGAAATGGTCTTTTGAGGAAAGAACCGCACAGATTGAGCAGACCTGTCCAATCAGTGCACACATTTGTCAAAAATCGTGCAGCTCAACTCAGAACTTGAGGAGCTCAACGATTCGACAAACAATACCGAAGAAAGGACATTAAATTATTGCCTTTTTTCATCCATCCAAAAGCAGACATTTTACATCGGCCCCAAATAGGTTGGCTATTTGGGGTCGATGTAACATGTCTACTTTTCCCATACTAGTTTCTCTATTATTCGTCATCTCGATAGCCGCCCCCTTTCTGGCCGTATCATCCTTCACACTGTCCATTCATTGTTTCTTTTAGTCTTTCCCATATTTGACAACCAATTTCGGTAAACTAAAACTCACTAAGGTTGAAATTATCTGACTACCACATAGACATACAAACCTTCTCTATTCATGACATTCAACTTTAGGGTGGTACGAGGTCACGAGGTCAACTATAACTACTGTGTGTCCTGTATTTAAATCGCATATTATAAAAAGTCTATATCACTAAACCACAATGTTACAAGGAAAGAAGACATCATAATAATAAAATAAGCTATACCTAGTAGAATCAGCAAGTCCTATTAAATAACGTAATTTTTCAATCTCTCACAAATTGCAGGACTGTAACCGCTTCAACCGGTACAAAAATTAAAACTGGTCAATACCAGCAAATTGCCAATTAACTAACCTATTTACACATTCCTTTAAAAACTTCCAATCAGACGTAATTGCACATCAAACGCCGCTTTTCCTTTACTAAACTGAACGTTTACAAACTGACTCGTAAATTCACACACGTTCCCAATAAGGACATTACAAGCGGCCCGAACCAGTGCAAACCGGTTCGGACCGGTGCGAACTGGATGAAGGACCGCTAATTGGCGACGAGACGCATTTAGCGCTAACCACCGGCCATCGTTCGCACCTCCACACATAAATATAAGAAGGCTTTAATACAAGTCACGCGATAAATAAAACTGCACTTTTATAGAAGCAGGAAAAGGCTTTAGCTGCAGTGACGAAAATGTTGTCTGTATAGAAACTGTTCTAAAGCAGGATTAGCTTCTTTATAATTTTATTCATCTTGTGGACACAGAAACGATTGAATTATTAAATTCTTATTAATATGAAAAGTAGACTAAATGACATACAACTGCGAACAGCGATGAATTGACAAATCAATTCATGTCTATTTCGAACCGGTTTGAAGCAGTTTAAGCCGGTTAAAGGCGGATAATTGGCGACGAAACGCCGTGTATGGCGCTAACCGGCATTAACGTTATTTTGTGTCTCGACACTTTAATGTGTGAAGTGCTTCATAAAACTCATACGACAAATGGTCCTGCACTTTATGTCGCAGAAATTAATGTTCAGGAACTTTGTCAACTGCCTGCTAAATCTGGTGAAGTCTAAAATTACTGCCACTCAAAACGTCGTGAAATAAAGTAAACTTTGTCCAGCGAATACAGACTCACAGACTAAGTGCAACTAAGTGATGCTAACATAGTTATTATGTTTTATTTACTAACAAAATTGTTACTATATTATTATGTATACATGGTTAAGGTATGTATCTATGGGTCTTTGTTACCTGAAAATAAATGGTTTATTATTATTATTATTAAATGACGAACACTGAAATGTTTTTCACGTATTTCTTTCATTATTTTTTCCTCCGTAGGTTCTATGTAGGTTATTACGTCATCGTATGTGTGGCCATTAGTTATGTATGTGTAGTAGGAAATATAAAGAAAATGTTGATCGGGTTTTAATATTTTTGTTATTAAGATTTCTATTTCCATGTTCACCTTTTGTCCAAACTCAACCTAATAATCACACTATTATAAAGGCGCAAGTTTGTGTGTGCGTGTGTGGGGGTGTGTGTGTTTGTTTATATGTTTGTTACTTCTTCACGCTCAAACGGCTGTACCAATTTTGATAAAATTTGGTAAGGAGGTAGCTGACCCCCTGTAAAAAAATATTGACTACTTTTTATCCCGATATTCCCACGGGATCAAACCTTATGCGGGTGAAACCGCGGGGCGCAGCTAGTCTCAGATAATTTCAATCCCAGTTAGTCAACCGCTGTCTACTTCAGTATTATGCATTCGTTTTTGAGTTGGTTTTCGCAGTGACGCTTGTTTATTACTTACATAAAATAAACTATTCAAAGAGCCTTTGAATTACATAACTGACGCATGTAGATCTATCATTCTTATTCTACAGTAAAATATGAAAATCTAGACTGGTCAAAGATATACAGCAAAAATCTAATTTACCTTTACAATATATTCTAGGTTTTTAAGACCAAAACCACATAAATATTCCTAGTAATCCATAACTTCAAGATGCGTAGCCGATGTCGCTCTTCCAGACAGCGTAAATACAATTTTTTCCATGTCCTAGATGAGCAAGCAATTAACCTCTCTTGATACAGTTAGATCATGACTCGTCTTTCCCGGCACTAAACTGATACTGCATAAAAATATTTCCTCTTTCATAGACTACTGCCAGCCATAAACCAAAGCAGTAATTTTTAATTACCACTAAGCTTATACTTTATAGTCTCGCTTGGCAAAATAAAATATGTTTTGTAGTTATTATAATAATTTATGCCGTCAGCCCGTCTTAGGGCCCGATTTCATTAGCAGAATCAAAATAACAAAATATTTCTGCCACACAAAAATAGAAGATATTATGGAAAACAGAAAACGAAATCTGTCAGTAAGGATAGCGGTAATCTGTCAGTAAGGATAGCGGTAATTTTAATTGATAATATTGATTATGTAAATATTATTTGCATTGCCAAGCGATCATAAAGACTTATTGAAGTGAAAACTTTTGAAGCGAAAACTTATTTAGGCGCGTTGGGCATTTATTGAGATGGGAAAAAACAATTGAACTCGCGCCACTGTTACCGTAAGCGACACCGCGCGTCTTTTGTTTATGACGATTCAAAAAATACCCGCTTCGGATGTGTTCGGCTGTCCTCGGGATGTACTCGGTTTTATGTCTTTACACATAGATAGTTATCCGATATGTCAGTGAGTGATGGCAAAGTATTCTGTTTGTGTTTTGTTTTCACTTCAGTCGGCACTCCCGGAGTGCCACGGTTTTTCTTACCAATCTAGCTTCTGCCCGCGACTTCGTCCGCGTGTTTCTTGTTTCCCCGACCCACCCCGTCGCATCACATAGCCTGTGGCGCTCCCACTTCGTTTTCACGTAACGTTCTTTCAGATTTTTTTTGTTTTTTCTTTCAGGGTCCTAGATGATGTTAAGTAGCCTACAGCCTTACTCGAGAATTGGGCTATCAAAGGCAAACAATTTTTTTTCGAATCCGACTGGTAGTTCTATAGATTAGCACGTTCAAACTAAACCAACTCTTCAGCTTTATTATTAGTACTAGCTGACCCGGCAAACGTTGCGTTGTTTTGCCATATAAATTATTTCTAGCTGCCCGGCGCTACTTCGTTCTCGTGGTGTCCTACCCCTTACCCTACCCTACCTACCCCTACCGAACTCCTACCCTATTCCTACACTACACCTACCCTACTCCTAACCTAACTCCTACACTACTCCTACCCTACTCCTATAAATAAAAAAAAATAGTAAAAAAGTATCTTATGTCCGTCACCTGGTTCTAAGCTACCTCCCCTACAATTTTCAGCCAAATCGGTTCAGCCGTTCTTGAGTTATAAATAGTGTAACTAACACAACTTTCTTTTATAGTATAACTAGCTGACCCGGCAAACGTTGTTTTGCTCCTACACTACTCCTACCCAACTCCTACCCTACTCCCACACTACTCCTACCCTACTCCTACACTACTCCTACCCTACTTCTACCCTACTCCTACCCTACTCCTACCCTACTCCTACACTACTCCTACCCTACTCCTACACTACTCCTACCCTACTCCTACACTACTCCTACACTACTCCTACCCTACTTCTACCCTACCCCTACCCTACCCTACTCCTACCCTACTCCTACACTACTCCTACCCTACTCCTACACTACTCCTACCCTACTCCTACACTACTCCTACCCTACTCCTACCCTACTCCTACCCTACTCCTACTATAAAAAAAAAAGTATCCTATGTCCGTCTCCTGGCTCTAAGCTACCTCCCTACAAATTTTCAGCCAAATCGGTTCAGCCGTTCTTGAGTTATAAGTGGTGTAACTAACAGACTTTCTTTTATATATATAGATATAGAATCCAATAAAAAACTATCAATACCTTAATTAATTTAATTGACAAAAGGCATTTCATTGGGAAAGGAAACCCGGAATAAGATTGCGTATCTTCGGAATTTACTTTTCCCATTTCCTTTACCTCGTATCCCAGTAGAAACCTCTTTCCTAATTAGATCCAGATTATCATCCCAGTGACTAAACGTATAATGAGGGTAGTTCAACATAAAATACGAGCGCATTCATTGGTGGAACCTCTATTACCATCTTGTCAGACCTGTTGATCCGATCGGCGTTATTGGAACCGATTTGCGGATCGGCCTGATACGTCGTTATCGCCTCGGGCGCATAATTTGCGCTTTAATGTCACAAATGAAGGCGGCGGCCATTTTTTTTTTGTTGCGTGTATAATTTTCGCTGAATTGATGGGACGTAATTTCAAGTGAGACTTTTGGAGTGTATTAATTTATTGATTGGGGAGATAATTAATTGTAGGGTGTTATTTTTTGCCGTTATTTCCTTGTGGATATGTTGATGGCTTTTAATAATACTTAATAAATTGCATATCAGCGCTTCCTTTTAAAATTTGGACGTCTTGAACAGTTTTCGGAATTATTTTAATAGCCCTTTCAAAGATGCGTATATTCAGATAATAATGAATAAAAGGGAGACCTGACGCGATATAACTTTCTCTACGTGACAAGATCTGGAACTGCGTAGTCTGTAGAAGGACTAATGTCACCGTCATGGACAGGTCAATTGCCTGGAGGGGACCGATAAGCATTCCGGCAAGCGGCAGTGGACCGTAGAAAGGCCTTCACGCACACTCGATTCTAGAAATGGGGTTGTATAGAATTGTTCAATTGAGGACTACCTATCTGTGGCGAAGGTTCCATACAACTCGATTCCTACCGGCTTCCCTTTGAAAAATGGCACAGTCAGTATTCTAGAGACAAATAATATAATCATATTAAAGATGTTTACTCCGGTTTATCTCTTACAAAAATTGACCCTTCGCTACTGAAACCTATGTTTTGGGTTTGACACCCGGCCATTTAATAAATAAGGCCATTATTAAAGCTAGTCTTTACACATAGTTATGTGAATGGAACAAATAGCCATTTCGCACCGACTATTGAGATTATAAGCGACGACGCGTCAAAAAAACGCTCACACCGAATGTTTCCGACGCACGTCACCGTGATCTGTCGGCAACATTCGGACGTAAACCAAGTCGCAACACGCACGTCTGAGTGACGATGAGAGTTTGAAGCGATCGCAGTAATACGCAGCCAGCCACTGCGCTTCCATGAGTGGTGTGAAATAGTCTTTACGACTGTTATTGATTGTAGTGTTGTAACTTGTAGTGAATACAAAACATTAAACATATTTTCCAAATTACCTAATTATCCAAAGGCCTTCCACAGGTCCTCGACTGCACAATTATACCTATGTTTCACAAGTTCAAAACATACAAGTAACTATGGAGTTTCCTTTTGTCCAAACACCTTTACTTCCTTGATCAGAATTGGTGTAATATTTTTTTGAATTCCAAGTCAAAATTTAAGTCAAATCATTTATTTCACATCTAAATTTACAAAAAAAAATAGAATTGATTCTAGTCACCCCTTCCAAAAGCTACTTTCGTTTGGAGAAGAATGCGCAAGAAAATCCACCGATTCTCTTTTTTAAAAATGTTTTACAATATTTTGTACACCTACATTAATTATATAATTATACTAGCTGCGCCCTGCGGTTTCACCCGCGTAAGTATTGATCCCGTTGGAATATCGGGATACAAACTATCCTATGTCCTTCCCCGGGATGCAATCTATCTCTCTGCCAAATGGTATCGAAATCCGTTCAGTGGTTTAGGCGTGAAAAGGTAACATACAGACAGACAGAGTTACTTTCGATATTATAATATTAGTATGGATGTGAAAACAATGCACCTACACTAACATTACTATACCACAATAGGTAAGTCCAGCTCTATTATATTTAAAATCAAAGAGATTGGTGATGAGCCACGACTCGTAGTAGGAACAAAAGCCAGACACTCAGCCCCTCAGCTCCAAAATAAGCCATCAAGCAGGTTACAGCACCGACTCCCCAGATCATCAAAATAACACATTTAAAATATTCATGGCCGAATCGGATACGCTTAACAACATTAAACGGCCATTTACCGTTTTGAGGGTATACAGACTAAATGGTTCGTTTAATATTTTCCAGTTGGCGTCGCCATTATGTTCTGTCGTCTGACGCTGTAATTCCGGAGGGTAGGTAAGTACAATCACAAAATACAGATAGTACAGAAGGCAATCTACATACAAAGTGCGTTCGAACAACGCACATATAGACACCGCTCACGGACACGTTATCTCAGACGGGTTGGGAGTAGTGCGAGCGCGGGTGCCATCCGCTTGAGACACGCGTCTGTGAAGTGCAAAAATGGAGCAACAAAGAAATGCCTATCTAAGCTCGGTTTATATAATAGTTTCCTATTTTAAATCAGTAAAAACGAAGTAACTTTTTTGTATGGTAAATTCACGCCACCAACTACTACGTAAGTTGAAAACATGATTTTTTATTTGTGTAGATATTGTGTTGGTTGTAATGGCATATTTTGCCCAAAATAAATTGTCTAAATAGGGTAATCCGTTTTGAAGTTATTAGGGATTTTCGATAGTGAAAATTGACAATGTAGAATTTTATATGTTTTTGTTCTGTAAACTTTTTGTATTGTAATACTATGTTTATTGTTTTGTTTTAATATTGTAGAAGAAGCTCACAATAAATCAAACAACTAAATACGAGTGCCACTACCACGATAGTTTTTTGTGCATAAGCCAAAGTTGACAACCATAACGCGACCGCCAAGCGTAGGTATGAAAAGTGAAGTACATACATGTGATTGCCTTCTGTACTATCTGTATTTTGTGGTACAGTCGTACAGACGATTTATGTTTTGTTGATGTTATTCTGTTGTGTACTCGGAGTTCCGTTTGTGTTTCCGGGTGAAAGGGCTATTTTTATGGGTTTCCAGGATTTTGGGCTTTAAAAATTTCTGTTTTCTTTTTTAGATTTAAATTGTCCCGGTTATTATACATATAATTTATGTTGTTGGGAGGGGTTTGGCGACACCATGGGGTTTGCCGATGCATTGCCAACTTTATCAGTGATCTGACAAACGAAATACTGTATTTCAATTGCATCTGTCTAACAGGATGCAGCTGAATACCAGTATTTTACACGGAGCGACTGCCTATCTGACCTCCGTAACCCAGTGACTGGTTAAAACGAGATTTTTCTCAATCTCTATCCGTTATGGTTAAAGGTACAGTCTACCTCGTTATTGCCTTACTACTTTTGACTACATTTCAACAACACAACTTCACTAAGGTTGAAACTATCTTACCGTCACATAGACATCAATACAACGCAACAACGCACGTGGCCAAAATCGGACCTAATACCGCCATCTTTTTTTGTCAATACAATTTTTGTGACAATTTCACAAAAATGTTTACCTATCAATGTCATTCAGGTACCAAAAGGTCCGTGTCGCACTCTAGAACTCTTATTGTTTTATGACAAGCAAGTGATATTCAACCTGAAAATGATAAAGCAGTTACGAGGCCGCCTATACCTACCTTTTTAACAACAACCTTTTGAAGAAATACTGACAGTAATCTCATTTCTATGGGGAAAGTCATATTATCACTCTTACCCTAAGTATAACGAAATATATCTTCAAAACTTTCGCCTACACTTGAATGTTTAACAATTCTTCAGAGAATTCAACAAAGTGAAGTATTATAAAAAGCAAGTTAAACTCAGTCCAAGTGTATGACAACTGATAACAGTGAAGTCGGTGGCGCCCTCTCCCGGGGCGAAGTGAGTTAGTGGCCAAGTTTTCGTAGGAAGCTGTGTGAGTTTTAAGATACGGTGGTAAAATGTAGTAGATATGTGGCTTTAGTATTCAATACGGTTTTAGGAAATCTTTAATGCTCGAACGTGGGACGTTATCGTCGTAACGTTAATTCGAATGATTCTTAAATTGAAATTACAACTATCTTATAGTATTGTTTTTTTTGGGCCCTTAAAGAACACATGAAAGGTAGTCTTCCTATATCATTAAAAAGGAAACTCATCGACATGTGCATCCTGCCCGTCCTAACCTACGGTGCACAAAGTTGGTCACTTACTGAACAACAGAAGTCCAAACTCAAGATTTGCCAACGGGCAATGGAGCGCAGCATGTTAGGTGTTAAGCGTACAGATCGAGTTAGAAACACCACGCTGCGCTCTATAACTCAAGTAGCGGATGTTGGAGAAAAAACAGCCAGGCTGAAGTGGGAGTGGGCCGGACACGTCTCACGAATGCACCCGGAGAGATGGGCAAAGATCGTCACTCACTGGACGCCTGAGGCAGGACATCGCCGTCGAGGTAGACCAAGGCGAAGGTGGCGTGACGATCTAATATCATTCGCAGGGCCAACATGGCCGGAGATCGCACAAGACAGGGAGGTTTGGAAGGAAAAAGGGGAGGCCTTTGCCCAGCAGTGGGACACAAGCTAGGCTAACAAAAAAAAAAGCTCATTTGAGCTTGTCACAAAAAGTAGTAGTATCGCCGCGTCGGCACGTCGTCGATAGATATGAATAAAATCTTATAGATAGTAAAACATGTTTCTCAACAGACTTTCTCGTAAAGTGGCTCTGAATGGCCGCTTTTAAGTAAATATAATAAAAATATATTTTTTAGCATTTTCAGTCTCAAATAGCAGCGAGGGGGTTAATTATAGACTTTAATTGTAGTAAGTAAGGGAAAGTACTTTTTTGTCTGACCGGCACTTTAATTTTTGGGTACGAAATGAATGATGTCCTCACTGACTATATTTGACAAAATATACAGACACATTACCTATTGCCTATCTCAGAAATAATCAAAATCATAAACAAACATTATTATTCTGTTACCAACACCGTTATTTTCTCTTATTATTTTCTCACGCATTTTCGTGAAGAAACGTACCTATATATCGGTAGATTGTTCTTTTGTACTTATAATTAAGGCGGGGATATAAAAGGCAGTCCCTGAGGCGTTGCTAACTTTATTATAGAAAAAGTCTAGACCGAGTCGGTATGAGACGAGCTGTTGTGCGAAAAAATCTAAGTGTTAGTTGCTTCGAAATAATTGTTTTTTATCTAAGAATTATTTCGATGTGAAGAGATTTTATGCTTGGGTTAAAAAGGTATTGTTATGACTTTGATATCTACAATTAACCAATTTTAATAGTCTTTGTATTTACAACAAATAAATTTCTCGTATTTAAAATTCTCGGAAAATCAGACAAAGGGTGCTTATATTTCAGTAGATTATAGCATCAATACTCCTTATTAATATTATTTTTAAATGCAAAAGTAATTCTGTCTGTTACTCCTTGCTACCTCTGAGTTTGTTTTGACCTTTCTTCTGAGAGTAGTCAGATAGGAAACGCCGGCTTCATCTCGTTTTTAAAATATGATTGACGTGTAAAAGAGTTTGTACAAACCTACTCACAGAAATTAATTCATTCATATACTTTTTCACGTCTTATCGGATTTCGTTAATGTTCTTATGATTTTGACTCTTGCTGGCTGGTCCATTAACTGCCAAAAGTGGTCCATATATAGTCCCATATTCATCAGAGGTCTATAGCGTAATATTTAGTAATCATTAACTGGAATTCTACAATCATTTCGATAATATTTTGACTGGCTCTTTACTGATCCTAAACTGGTTTAGTAAAAGATAAATAGGCTCGATCTCTTTTGTGCGCCAATGCCAAATGCCTTACAATAGCTGGCCAAATGTTTGTTCGATGTTGGCAATCCCGTCCTCCTACCAACTCACCACCACATTATTCGGCTCCCAATTTCAATTTGCTATACACGCACACTTCTCAAAGGCAGCCGTACACCACAAAACCACTATGTACCCTATACGAACAAGGAGCAATCCTGGCGAAACTTTTGATATAACCTGACGACTTTGCCTACTGAATATAACATTAACTAACGGCGGTTTTTTGTCATGGCGCTCGATTTGCATGTTATGAGTTGGGCCATCATGAATGACGTATTCTTTTGTTGCTAGGGGCGAGGCCTGAGATGAAGAGACTCAAGAGAGACAATGTTGACGGTGGTGGCAGGCCGACAAGAGGGTGTATTGACTAAAACAACATTTATTTTTAAATTTCGCAGCATTATGCTGAGATAAAGGCTTTTGGTCTCGTGTTTTTTTTATATACAAGGTGTAACAGAATAAACGCAAGTCCTGAAAGTAGTTCGTTCATAATTGATTACTGAATCAATTTCGGTAACATTTAAGATAGGTATTTTTTTTTAATTATGTATTTTGCCATACTGATCGCCGATTGAGCCAAAGAAAATTAAATCTTATGTCAAGGCAATAAGACTCAATTTTGAATGCATAAAGTAATGATAGGGTCAACACAATGTACTTAATAAAAATAGTAAGCTTTAAAAAAAAATTGTTTTGATCATTGTATTATGCTTTTAACTCAATACTCTAATTGGGGTGTATGAGGTCTTGCGTTCATTATGTTACGCATTGTATAGCTGTTTTTATTTATTTTTCTGTTTTTGTTTTAATATTTAGTCCGTGATCTTCCTGTGTAAGTCCCAAGAAATACATTTTATTTATTTTTTTAAACAAATTGAGAAGCAATATTTGAAAAGCCGCTAAATATGTTTTTACCTTTTTAACAGAAATTGAATGAAACTGATGTAGGCCTGACATAAATTATTCTGAATTCTTTTGGTTTTGTAGAGTTTTAAACCATCTATTTTCAACTTAAGTTGTCATTATAAATGTATGGCATATGGAGCGGTTTCTTTGCATGACTGTGGATTTGTTCAAATACACTAATAAACGACCGCCATTCTTCCGACAGCTGTTTGCTATCGGGGCAAGGCCTATTAGTAATTTAAAATGTGTCTATTTGTATCGACAACCTGTCAAATGGTTGTGAATAGTATGCAGACAAAATGTTAAGAATTTCTTACAATCATACTATGAGGGTACCTAACATAAAATCCACAACTCGAAATAATCTTTACGCATCAATGTTATAACTCAATAAATTATAAATCAATTCATTAAGAAATAAGCTCCTACTTTTATTAACTGCGGTGCTATTCTGTTAAAATCTCACCGTGAAAACTTAGGTGAAGTGAGCGTGGAGTGAGCTGTCAATAGTGTCAATTCCTAGCAAAAACAAACTCACTTCACCTAAGTTGTCACGGTGAGATTTTTACAGAATCAACCGGCTGTAGCTATTTTGTAAATATAACAGCATAAAAACACAAATCTGCATAAATGTTACTGGCATAATAAACAATTATTCATAAATGATCTAAGTATCTAATGTTTAATACGAATCAACATACATTAAAATAAACCATATTTACGATTGTTTTTATGTTTATTAATTTAACACTATTTGTCAACGCAATTTACTTATGAAAAGGAGGAATTTTTACCATACCTTACTTGACATAATATTATTTTGTCTAAAGATTAAGCGCCTAATAATATTTGTAAAGCAACCAATGCAGGGGCGCGACTGACAAACGATAACATTGGTGCAGGAAGAACTCAGGTTCAAACGAAATTGAAATCCTAGCGATTCGTCCAAAGGCTATGAAAATATCCGAGCAATATACTTTGTACGTTTTAGTGGAATATCGACAATGTAACGTAGGATTTCAATAATATTGGATGTCCCGTGGAAAAATAGAAATGATGATTATTATTCATTCTTGAAGTAGGTTTTTAAAATGTCTTATTTCCAATTATTTGCGAATTTTTTATACCATCTGTTAGCTTAGAGGCTGATGCGTGAGGAAGGACACATTTGCCCATTTCTCTATTTGTTATAATGTACCAAATTGTACTTTTGTGTGGTATGCTATGTCATATTCGTGCACTAAATAAATAGTCCATTTATCTATCTGTTTAATTGAATAATAAATAACAAGGTTGACATTGACTCGTTCTTCAGAAAAGCAAAACTCGCTGAATGCATAACCTCCTCCATTGTTTGAAGTCGGTTAAAAAGGCATCATCACTGTTATTGTCATCTATTGCCAAACAAACGTACTTATTACTGATCAGCCGGTAGATTCTGTAAAAATCTCACCGTGAAAACTTAGGTGAAGCGAGTTTGTTTTTGTAAGGAATTGACACTATTGACAGTTCACGCTCACTTCACTCCGCAGTGCCACAAAACTCCTCACTGCCAGTGACCGCCAACCATTCTAAAACACCATTCCACCTTATTTCAAATGAACCAACTAGGAGTACTTTCCTCCCCCGCACCCCTGCCCCTAGCAACGACAAACAGTACACAAATCTATCAGTTCCGGTAATTGAAATCCCATTAGTGTTGGGTGATGAAAATGAAGCGGGCCCGGGGCGGAATCAGATGGCAAATAAAATGCGAATCGGCCTTTTGTCTGCCCCGGGCAGACAAGCAAGATTCAATTTGTCAGGAATCTGGAAATGGTGCAAGTTTTAAACGATAGAGGGATTTTGGGGGTACTTTGATGGAATACGTGGTAGTGGCTGTTAAATGCTAATTCACACACCACAGTATTTTAAATCACAACTCGTTATACAACGACAGAATTTTTCTGCGATGAAATTTACTTTAGGGCACTGTAATTAAATGAAAATAAATTCATTCATTTGTATACCTAAGAAGATCCTAAGACTATATTTTGGTCTATATTCATTTTATTAGATTGTGAGGATTTATAAACTCCAGGTACCTATATCCATACTATAATATTATAAATTCGAAAGTAACTCTGTCTGTATGTTACCTTTTCACGCCTAAACCACTGAACGAATTTTGATAAAATTTGGCAGAGAGTTAGATTGTAATCCGGGGAAGGACATAGGATAGTTTTATCCCGATATCATTACGGGATCGACACTTATGCGGGTGAAACCGCGGGGCGCTGCTAGCTAGCTATTTTAGAAAATAGCAATAAAACCATGTTTGGCTTGGCTTGGATTGGTTTTCGTATTATTTATTTTCAGCAGACACAAAGGCTTTGTTTTAGTCATCTTTTAGCTATGGAAAAAGAATAGTCTCTTCTATACCTTAAAATTAGTAATCAAAAACAAAAGAACCATCACAACTGCTCTACTCCCGCTGGCGCCCATAACTCAGCACCACAAATTGGTGACACGGAGAGGACAGCTCCCGGGGGCCAGGGTTTTTGTCGTCCGACACCTGCCCAAAAGATCCTGTTTCTTGTTTTTGAATTCTTATTGGAGACATCTGATAAGTTTGCTTTTACTTTTCACGATTTTGAAAGTGATCGGGTGTTGATAGCTGAGCAGATATCAAGTTACAATGTTTTTGTAATTCCTATTTATATACTTTTATTAGCAAAGAAGACTTTCTTTGTCCAAATTATGATAAATTATATTTATTTCTTTATATTGTTTTGACAAACTTTTTTAAACTTAAAAAATATAATTTTAAAACTAGATGAGATCTGTGTTTCTTATCCGACTACTCGAGAATAAACACCAAAAAGAACGCGGAGTTCACGGTATTTTTAGAAGTTCAGGCTGCTATTGTCATTTGTCTTTTAGTACTGAAATCTAATTACATATTTTACTTATTGATTTTTCTTGATTTTTGAATTTTCTGTTTGTCTTATATTAACCGACTTCAAAAAGGAGGAGGTTCTCAATTCGACTGTAGGTATGTTGTTTTTTTTTTGTATGTTTGATACTCGATATCACCGGCAATTGGAAATCGATTTCAAAAATTATTTTTTTAATGGATGCCGAGGTACGATGAGGTATGCCTCAGGGGTGTGGTCCCTTATAAATTTTATTCGCTTTCCTTGGGTAGTTTTTGAATTATCTTCAATAATACGTATTTTTGCCACTTAGTTTATATTGGTTTACGAGTATATTGATGATGTTATAATGACTTCCTGTCACGCAAGGAGCAAGGAGTGTTAAGTATACGAATTTGTGTGGGGTAAGTACAACTTAGAAGTAAACGTACGAAGTGAAAAATAACTGTAATTTTGGAAGTCGGTGGCAAACAACGAAAATTCGAACCCAACGATACCGACTTCCGAAATTAAAGTTATTTTTCACTATTTAGTGTATTTTTTGGAAGTCGCTTGTTTTTTTTGAAGTGATAACTTCTTTAGCCGCGTTGGGCATTTTTTGAGATGGGAAAAAACCATTGATCTCGCGACACTGTTACCGTAACCGACACCGCGCGTGTTTTGTTTATAAGACGATTAAAAAAAATACACACGTAATTGTTCTTGTTTTCACTTATGTCGGCACTCTCGGAGTGCCACTTTCTTTTTGTATACAATTTTTTTTTTGTGTAATTATCTTGCTGCGACAGTTCTTATCAATACTTGTTCTTTTTTTCTTTTCCTCTATCTACAATAAATCGTTGTCTCTAAACTTCCTACCTAACAGATTTGCGTCGCACACTGGCTCACGGGTCACAGGAGATATCTATTGGTCCTCAGAGTCCCTCGACACGCTACGACTTGTTCACTTGTTCGACATCCGTGTTGAACACACTGACCCGGGCCTGTTTGTAACTGAGTCAGGAATTTATGGCCCATTACCCTGATGTTGGTGTCTTGATGAAGGATTAGTAATGCATTTTACCGAGAACAAATAGTAAGATGACACCACCTCTTTGCACGACACGTATCTTACCTAAACTTAATGTTATAAAGAGGAACCCATTTAAAATTAAATAAAAAACAAGTAATTAAAAAAACAAAAAAACCCGACTGCGGTAAAAAAAATTAGTTTAAAAAAACTGAAAAGCTAAAAACAAGGCCATTTTAAATTAAATAAAAGTTGGAAGCAGGCGGGACCCATACTACTTTTTTATTATATTTTCAAACTCAAATGGGTCCCGCCTGCTTCCAACTTTTATTTAATTAATGGCCTTGTTTTTAGCTTTTCAGTTTTTTTAAACTAATTTTTTTTACCGCAGTCGGGTTTTTTTGTTTTTTTAATTACTTGTTTTTTATTTCCAGCTTTTTAGTTTACAAAGATTTCGCAGACGATTTACTTATGTATTAATTAATAGCTGACCCGTAAAGTCACTCAACAGGGAACAAGAAATAATTATTTTATTTAACGTGTTTTTTACGATTTGTCACTTCGAATTACTTTTAACCATATAAGTTGTATATATTTTTGTAATCACCTTTTAAAACCCTTAATTTTGATATTTCACTCGATGGTATTAGAAGAAAAAAAAATTTCGAACTCCACAATATGGCACCCTAAATCCGCCATTTTACTTTGTTTTTGATTTTAATGTAGCCAGTGACACTCGCGCTACCAAGACAAATCTAAAGACGTATAATTTATTCAAATCCGTTCATTCGTTTAGAAGTTACGAGGGAACAAAGAATCGGACATACATACATACATACATACATACATACATACATACATACATACCTACATACATACATACAGGTCAAACACATAACCCTCCTTTTGGGCTTCGCCGCAGTCGGGTAAAAAGAGAAGATTAGATTTTTTGTATGTGTGTTTGTTACGCTTTCACGCTAAAACGACTGATTAGATTTGGATGAAATCTGGCACATAGGTAGACCATGACCTGGCGAAAGACATTTGCTACATTTCAGTCTGGATCACAGATGAAGTCGCGGTCAACAGCTAGTTGTTTAATAAAAGAAATGCAAAAATGTGAAAAATTCTCATCTATGTAAGTCTTGTGTTATACTTAAAGGCAGTGAGTCTATTACCATTATAAAAATAAATAAGTAAAATAAGGCTAGGCTATTTTTTATCTTTTATTTCCTGTCTAGAAGGGTAATACTTAATAAAAAATCCTGCTTATTTTTCCGCCGGATCAAATTCAGAACCCAGAACCCAACGTTCAACAGGCGTGACCTGTGACGACTAGACCAAGACGGCAAACAAATTACCAATTTTCGGGATACCAAAACTCTTCCCAGAAGCCAGACACCGTTTGACGTCATAAAAATTACTCAGGGGTGTAAAAATGACAAGGTACTCTAATTATAGTTATCTTCATTCCGATCTATAAAAGTTAATACATTAATTGCCTAGCCTTGCAAGTTGTAAACGTCAGGTGACGGAAATTATATAAGGGTTACAAACGCAGGGAAAGCGTAACTTATAATTTTATTCTTCGAAAAAACGTGCCTTTTACATTAGTTTCTTTTAACATAAGCAAATATTATTCGCCTTTTGCTTTTTATGATAGAATAAAATGCTTAAATTAGGTTTTCGTTACACGACAAAGCAAGATATGGACCTTGGACATCCCTCATCGATGAATTAATTATTGACAAAGGCAATACCTATGCGGAAAACAACTGAAATGACACACAACATTCTGAACATTTGTCTTCCAGCCGAAAATACGCCTCATATTGTATTCAAAAGTTTGTTTACCTCTGTTTGACATCGATTGCTGGAAACAGTACTCAATGAAACCTTCTGGTCAGATGGTCAAAGGAGAGCAGGCAACAAAGAACATCCTTTGTAAAAAGTGAAACGTAACGTACGTTGATACACTTGATACAATACATGTTAGTCTCTTTTTTGACTTTGGGTTAGGAACCTTTGTAGCGCACTGCTCACCTGAATTTTGGTTTTAGATTATCTATTTTTGTTGTGGAACGGATGAATCCGAAAAGTGGACAGATTTTCCTTTCCTTTTTTTCAATAAGTTTTTTTTCTACAATGATCCCAGGGAATTTAAAATATACAAATACTAAGAAATATCTCGAACAAAAAGAATTAATTGCTCAATGCAATGTGTGGGAATAAATAAAACCAAAAACAAAATCTAATCGACAAAAATAGAAAATCATCCGCGAAGACTCCAGCTACTCCCTTCCGCTCCACCCACAGCGGGAGGGGTCTTTGATGATTTCCCATCCACAAAAAAAAGACTCCAGCTACCACACAATCCCTCTTCATGAAAACTTAATTTAAACATTATTAACCCAGACTTCCCCATCACTTAATTATTGCACCCGTATAAGGGCAATATAAGGGCAAGTGTAGAAAATCAAACGCGCAGAACTCCCCCCTCATTACGAACACCGTAAAAGTCACAGAGTTATTATACGAAATTATAGCACTATTAAAGCGCTGCTATAAAACTTACAGCTACAGTACATAACTGAGCCAATCTTGGTTTACAACCTATAAAGATGGAGGTATGAACTGATACTATAAATAGTTTGTGAACTAACTTGTTTTATGTATTTTGTATTACTTTTAGTTCTGAAATTGCAGTGGAGGAAATAGTGTGAAAAGCGTTATATATTATAGAAAACACTTTTTTTTTAAGTTTCTATTTTTCACTTTTTAGTTGTACCTACCTACCTACCCCACACAAATCCATATAACACTACTTGCTATGTGAATATCAGCGATAGGAAGCTATTGAACACATCTACCTACCCTATAAAGGTACAGGCGTGATGTTATGTTGTGTGATTGCATAAACAATGCATAGGTACTTACGCGATAGCAGAAATCGCGGTTGATTTTCTGGCATTTATTGAAGAGTTCCGTTGTCTGCCTCCGAAACTCATCATCAGATATTTACAAAATTTAAATAGGACCATTTCAAATCAAAATAATATCTTCCTCTTTCAAACAAAAAAATAATTTTGCATATCCGTCTATAAAATGAGGGAGTTATGGCCGAACATACATAAAAAAATATATATAAACATCCGAATTGAGAACCTCCTCTTTTTTAGAATGATGACAGCGGCAAACGGCAAAGATTTAAATTGTTAGGTATGTACATTACGCCCTGTCCGTTACCGCGTCAAAAGACAGTCGCGTTTTTGTTTCGTTTTGACACCTCTAACACACAATGTCACAGTGACTTGTGGAAACGCTATATAATATTTTATTGACGTGACAACGTCTTAAATTAGGTTGCGACTGGGAGTCACTTATGAAAAAGTGTAACGCTCGGTAACGTTACGATGAGTCACCGAACGAGAGAGAGGCCCGCCGAATGCCTTGCGTCTCTCTCCCACTCAACTATGATCGGATGATCGGTCGTTGTCACGTAAAATCTTCGCCCGTAAAACCGACTTTACAGGCAACCATTTTTTTATTTATTTACTAGCTGCGCCAAAAGGGCACTTTGCTTGACACTTAAATTAATGTCTAATATAAGTCATCACCTGCCTAGCCTTTTCCCAACTATATTGGGATCGGCTTCCAGTCTAACCGGATGTAGCTGAATACCAGTATTTTACATGAAGCGACTGCCTCCACAACCCAGTTACTGGGTAATATGATACCCCTTGGAAAGACTGGATGTCAGACTTTCGGGCTTCTGACTACCCGTAACTGTCAAAGATCCACAAATGACAGCCGAGACTAACGACTAACGGCTTATCGTGCTTTCCGGGAGGGGTCTCGGTATGTAAAAATGGTCACCCATCCACGGACTAACCGTGGCAGGCGTAGCCTAACCTGATCAATCAACCCGTGATATTACTTAGATAATATGGGTCCCTCCATAATGCCGTAATGGGTAAGCTATTTAACCGCGCACAAAAAGCTACTGAGGAAGTTAGATCCAAGGAAACGCACAAACGACACACTACACGATTTATTTCTAAAAAACTAACGGAGTTGGAATTTCTTGCCGGCTCTTCTCCGTATGAAACCTTCACCTAGCTTCTAATGTTTAATTTATAAGACCATGTAGGTATTTTGAAATTGGTCCCTAGCCCACAGGCAGTCTCTAAAGACGATCTGTAACTTGTACAACAAAAATGCATTCCTAAATCTTTTTCACCAAAATACTGAAACTATTAACCACAAAACCCAACAATACATCCACACCATTCTAACTTAGCTAAGTAAATAACGAGAAAGCTGTAGCATTTCTAACCCGTTTCTGTCAACAACTAAGTAAGTGAGCAAGGCTAAGTTGTCAACTGGGAAAAACGGTTACCTGTTTTCGGTTTCTTTGTAGATTGAATGCGGTAAAGTGCATTTGAACTGGAGAATTTGTTTGATCTTTTGAGTTCCAGTATTTATGGGTTTAAGGTATAGATAGCGCTACAGGTAGGAACTAGTTGTCTGGTCGTTTGAGATAGCGCTGTATAATGGAAGTACAGACGCCAGCAGCTGCACATCAAGGTACGTCAAATTTCTTTAATAGATTCTCAACTTTATTCCTAAACCATAAGGTTCAAAGTCGATTGGTAAAATTTGACAGTTTCGGGTAGCTGGATATGCTGGCGTCTGTACTATAGTCTTGTCTATTTGTTGGTAGTGGAGCTCTTTGTGAATGATTTCATCCGTGAAATTGAAAATTATTTGAAAAACAGGTACGGTTGTAGTTCATCATCATCATCAACATTTCAGCCGAAAGACTTCCACTGCTGGACATGGCCTCCGGTTCTGTGCTTCTCGCATCCAACGTGTTTATGCCCTCTTGTGGCATGCTTCCCAGCAGGGTATTTGCGTAACACACTATCGGTAGCAATTGGTTTCATTTTGACAGTTCAACAACACACTTTTCGTACATAAGGAGCAATGGATCAGCAATATGCTTCAAAATGATTCAAATTGAGAGTAATAGTGTACTACGCAATTAGGGTGCTGGTCTGTGCGAGTCTGGCTCACCTGGCCTTACTTACATTACTTACTATAATATCAACTGCCCGCCCACCCATCAAAATCCAAACCTCACCACAGATACATAACTTACAAAAACAAAACAACGTACATCCTTTAGGTATCACAGCGATAATCAATAAACCATTCCGGCCAGTCGGAAACCACATTCATTATTCAGCGCTACAGCGATTGTATCAGCTGTGTAAAATTACACTTCCTTCCCCTAGTTACGTGGAGCGATCGGTTGAAGCGGTGCAGCGCTTGAGGTGTAAGGGCCCGTAACTCGTTCCTTTACGGGTTGTTGAGCAAACAGCGCGCTTTATAAAAGTTCGCTGAGTGTTGAAATGTGAAATCTTGCGATTTTTTCGCTGGCTGTATTGTTGGGGTCGATCGACGTGTTTTGGGGAGTTCTACTGAGGAATTTTTATTACCCGAATACGACGAAGCAAAAAGGAGGGTTATGATTTTGACCGGTACGTACGTATGTATGTATGTTCATCTGTTCCCTCATAACTTCTAAACTACCTACTTATCGTAATTGGACAAATGAGGTATTGTTGGAAGCGTCTTGATCGTCCGCTGGTTATAGGGTATCTGGCGTTTCAATAAATTTAACATGGCGCCCTTTAGCGGACATAAAGTCATGACCTAAAAGAAATTTTTTTTTAATCATGCCGTGTTGGGTATCAAATGAAAGGGCTTAATTAGCACATTTCAAAAATATAAATATTACTGAACTATGCCCCAAAATAATTAAATAAAAAATAAGTTTAAAAACTAACACCCGACCACTGGACAGGATAGGAAAGAATATTTCTTTTGTAATGTAACTAAGTACACGGTTTTCGGATTTTTTCCTTTACTTATGCTACATGACTTTTTACTTTTCTTCGTGCCAAATTTCTTGATTCTAGGTCAACGGGAAGTACGGGAAGTACCCTATAAATTTTGATTCCCTTGAGAGTGTCGAAATATTTGGTTTTTGTGGCATAAACAGCCGTACCTTTTTTTTTTAAGTTGACTTAGAAGTTTGATTTTTCAACAGCTTTAAGGGACTGTAGATTGGAGTATAATTATGGTTTTAATTTCAACTCAATACCTCCACCCGTTCCCGAGATAAAGGGTCTTGACAGACAGACAGATGGACCTATAAGGGTTCCGTTTTTTCTTTTGAGGTACAGAACCCTACAAAAAAGACAGTGAATGAAAGCCACCCTCTCCTTTTCCGTAAAAGAGACAGAGTCTCAAGAGGAAATAAGCGTTTTTTGTACGGTTATAAAAACTTTCCGTTATCACCATCGTGGTGATTATGACCATGCCCTAATGTTTTTTTAAGGGAAGGTTCATATTCAGCAGCAAACCTTTGTGGAGCTGGCAGTTGCAGGAACCCATTAATCACCAGCCCAGCAAGAGGAGAAAAATTGTACAACCACATCTCATCAGTAATAAATAACTTGTGGCGTATTTTTATTTATTTAAGTGCAAGCTATCTCGACGTGGAAGAAATATGGCCGGGACGTGACGACTTAATCTGTCCAAACCCGGTACAGAGAGAGAAATGTGTAAATAATTTTTATTTGCGACTCTTTTCGAAGAGGATTTTGGTGTTCATTTTTATGAGTTCCTGTGACATTGTTAATGATCTGTGATTATGAAGTCTGGGGGAGTTAAACCTATTAATTGTCTGATGTGTAAGAAATGATGTAATTACAGGATCAAATTATGTGAGACCACGGATATGTGTGAGACAGTATACAGTGTACAAAAAAGATTTTTTAAGGTTGAAGGTCGGTTTCTGAATTAACCGAACTGGCAGTACCAATCAATCAGATTATTAATTAAAAAAATTAGATGAAGTAATCAGCCTCAGACATGTCCTAGAACAAAAATATCGAAGACATATGACATCCACCAATCCACACTGGGCCGGCGTGGTGGATTACGGCCCACTCCATCTCACTGTGTTCCGGCAGAGGAAACATTGTAGGCAGGATTATTGTGTGCGTTTATCAACCTCATAATTTTAATTGAAGCGTATCCGGAAAAAAATACCCATTCAATACTTACTTTCCGTTCACAAGCTTTACCAACCTCTTAAAATGCTATGCTATTAAAACAACCCAAAAATTAAAATACCAAAATAATACCACAAAAATAATCCACATTACCATCCCTGCATCCCAAAAGCTGAAGGAGCTCACATCCAATTCACTTTCAAGAGTCGTCGGTTCGTCGTCAGTTCGTCTCGACCCAAACACTCGTTGCAATTTGCAACGAAAACACTCCTTTTTAAGACCGAACTGCTGCAAAAGACTTATTCGGCTTCGTACGCATCCTATTCAAGGACTTAAGTACGGAAAAATCGGGTCTCCTTTTTTCTTCCAGGCCTTTCAAAGCTACTGTGAAAGAGGTTGTCAATATTTTGAGCGGTATGAATGGGCCTCTGTAGTAGATGTCAATGGAGGCTTAAGTGTGGGCGCGGTTTTCCATTTGGTGTGATTTGTGTCGGGTTTTTGTGGTGAAGTTGTGATACAAAATTAGCAGGATAGGCGTTTAGGCATTTTATACAAATTTTCAAGCCCTTGTTTTTTGAAATGAATGTTATTGAAACTTCGTACGCATAAGCAGGATACAAAGGTCTAAAAAGTTACTTAAGGACCTTTTCGAAATAACTTATCTAGAAAAAGATAACTGGAAATCTCTGTTTCTATGGAAAATTAATAAAAATCGGTCTAATTTGGCTGTTACACTATTTTTCGAAAATGTAAGGAAGGATTATTCTACTGTGTCTTAATGGTTATTGTTTTTAAGAGTTACAATACAATATAATTATGTTAAGCCCACCTGGTAGGCGACTACTTTTCGCCACATAAGTTTTAAGTCCCATGTAATACAGATAGAGTTATCGTTAAATATCGGTTGTCGTAACCACAAACAATAGATTCGATTAGTTTGTTAAAACCTTTGCCAGTGAACGTCAGTCCCGTGTTTTAAATAATCGAGAAGAAAATCAAATAAAAATGTTGACAAGCTCCGAATGAAACTATCAACGGCAAAAATAATCTGCCAAGAATTTGATTCCTTTCCTTTAAAGGTCACTAAAGTAACATAATTGTGTTTCGTACTTAAGGTATTTTCCATATACAGATAAAAATATTTACTTTACATACAGAATTTATAAGTCCGTGATAAGGCCTGTCGTACTTTATATATACCTACTGAATGCTGGGCCGTGAAGAAGACTAATGAAAAAAGATTGCATGTAGCGAGGATGAGAATGTTGAGATGGATGTGTGGAGTGACGAGAATGGATAAAGTAAGAAATGAGTATATAAGAGGAAGTTTGAAAGTGGCGCCAGTGACAGAAAAGTTGAAAGGAAATGGTTTGGCTTGGTATGGGCATGTGATGAGAAGAGGCGAAACGCATGTGACTAAAAGAGTGATGAATATACATGTTGATGGATCGAGGGGGAGAGGAACGCCGAAGAAAAAATAGATGGATTGTGGGGGGAATGATATGAAAGAGAAGGGAGTAAATGACAGCGTGACGGTTGACAGGGGAGAATGGAAAAAGAAAACGTGTTGCGCCGACCTCAAGTAACGTGGGATAAAGGCAGGAAGATGATGATACGATTTGACTTTGACAAGTAAAAAGTTTAAATTAATCAAAAAGAAAAAAAAAAGAAAATCTGTGTCGACACCATTGACAACACGCTCATATCGTGCCTACCCCCTTTTGAGATAGCTCAAAGCCAATTAGATGCGGTGACAAGCGCGGGATAGCGGCGTGAATGGCTACGTAGCGGGGCCGGTCTTTACAAAAGTTACACCGATGTGTTTAGATCTATCTGATGGCAGAACGAGGAGTTTGCATGCATTGAGAATGTGGTTGAAGCCGGGGAGTCCCCTATACGTGGGGGAGAAAGGGAACTAAGGGGTTACGTTAAAAGGATTGACGGTAAGTTTGATGATTATAAGAATTTTGTATTTGATTGTCTGTTGTTTTTTAATCCCCGACGGGTTTTATAAGTTTAGCGTGTGTATCTGTGTATCTGTCTGCGGCATCGTAGCTCCTAAAAGGCTGTTTTTTTTTATTTTATTTAATATCTCTGTTTAATATCTCTATTAAGCAAGAAAAACATGAATGTGTGCTACAATTATCTTTTGTCGCCTAAATATCATTGACGTTGCTGATAAACATTTGTTTTTTCACTGTCATTCTGTATTGACAAAACAAAATGGCGGCGTTAGTTCCCGATTTTGGGCACGCGCCAATAGAACCTTGTATCATTGATCATATTTAATTTAAAATTATAAAAAGATTTTAGATAATTTACTCGTCTTACATCTCATCAATGTATTTTATATTTCGGCATAAGCAGTAATAATAAATTTTGTATAAATCAATTTATTATTTAATTAAAGCCGCCGCCCACATACAGCGCTTCTACGAACCATATCAGAGATTGGGAACGTGATAATATTATAATATTTATATAACAGATCATTATTTTCATATTCCAGTGATCATATTGTTACACATAGATATTTAGGCATGTATTTTTCTAAACTTCGTTTAATAATTGGAAATAACATGTGTTACATATATCTCGGGACCATGGGGTCCCGGTCCTTTGGAAGGCGTACGAGGGGCCGATGCTAGCACATAGTGACAAAATCATAACCCTCCTTTTTGCTTTGCCGTAGTCGGGTAAAAACTAAAACCCGACTAAGATAAAAACTCCAACTAAAAAGGCATACAAAAGACGTAAAAAAATAACATCGGTTTTCGTATAACCGGAGTCACACGTCATAAAGGCATAAATCGTACAGATTACATGTGACTCCGGTTATACGAAAATCGATGTTATTTAACCCGCGGAACAACATGAGTCTTCCATCGCTACCTCGTTTGTCAAAATATGACGAGTCGTTCAGGGGTTCCTCTCTTGGCTTTGACGTAGTTGATTGAATACCAATAACAATATAAGTAATTGAAGTTAAAATCCATAACAAAACATGAAACATTTTTTTTTTGATTTGAGAAAAAACCTCTACTTATCAACAACTTTAACTAAGCTTAAAAACACAAACCCCAACTCTTTTCAGATTATCTTAAAGGCAACGACAAGCGTTAGGCAAGGCTGCTGTAACTCCAGCAGTCGGCCCCAATCATGGCCGGCCAAACTTGGCCCTTAATTAAATATGTAAACTTGGCCAAGTGAGTCAAATTTAAGCGAGTTTCAAGCACCTATTCAGGTGTTGTCCTTAATAAAAGCAAGTGGTCCGTAACTGGGGCTTAACTTAGAATACACCGGCGGCGATGTCTCTGGTTTAAGTTTAATGTATGTGACTGTTACTACCAAAACTTGATTCGGAGACTAGATAGTTTACGGATTCAGTTGCTCTGGTTAGTTAAAAGAGGAGTAGTTATCTTGTAAGTTAGGTTTGGCATTAATTAAATTATATTTGAAACTAGCCGCACCCCGCGCTTTCACCCGCATACGTGTCGATCCTGTGGGAATATCGGGATAAAAAGTAGCCTATATGTTAAATGAGGGTCTCAGCTACCTCCATATGAAATTTTATCAAAATTGGTCCAGCCGTTTGAGTGTGAAGGAGTAACAAACATATAAACACAAACACACACATACACTCACAAACTTTCGCCTTTATAATGTTAGTGTGATAACGTAACATCACACCTTGTTTCCCCAAAGGGTTGGACACAGTTATTATTTACTTATTTATTTATTTCAGGCGACGCAGGCCCATACATAAATACCTTAACCTAAACATACATATTCTTATTATAAAACGGTACTTCACTACCTAACTAAACCTAAAAAAACATGATTGACGTGTAAAAGTGTTTGTACAAACCTACTTACAAAAATAAAATCATTTCATTTCATTTCATTTCATTAACTCTTGAGCTGCTCTGTGGTACTTGTCCGCGGAAGCGACGGTACACCACGTCCTGCGGCCAGAAGTCTTCTTCCATGTCGTCTAAATATGACGGAGTTAGGCTGGCTTTCCACCAGAGTCGAGCGAGGATGCGTAGCGAGGGATGTGTGAGAAATCAGCCAATAAGATCGCTTAATTTTTAAAACTTGAACTAAGTTAGCGTTGTTATTGGTTAGTTTTACACACATCCCTCGCTACGCTCATCTCTGGTGGCAAGGAACATACATAAAAAAATATATATATTATTATAAACATCCAAATTGAGAACCTCCTCCTTTTTTGAAGTCGGTTAATAAAATTTACTTAAAAACAGTCAAGAGCGTTTGTTAGTAAACATACATTTTGTAAAAACAAGTCGAGTTTCTTTTGCCTTTGTTACATAGATAATAACAAAAGTCATAACGGTCAAAATGTTACACTTTAGCTCGCCAAGTGTGCAGAATAAGGTCCATTAAATTCTCCTAATTACCAAGCAAATATCAATTCTTTCTTCGTAAAATGTCTCTATAAAACCTGACAAGTCAAAACTGATGATATAATACTCACTTTCAAACATCTTCGTAAACGAAATCTCCACACGCTTTTCCAGACGAAAAACTAATTGCAGAGAAAAAAGTGAAAAAATACTTGGAAAACATTTTTAACGCTTCCTTAAAGCGCCGGATTCAATTGGCTAGCTAATCAATCTTAGTTCTTCACCTAATTAGAGCCCAGTCCAACAAACTTCGTCATGAAAGAATCTGGGGAAAATAAGGGCAAGCGGGTAGTAGGATCATTGTACAGGGGTTCCGTAGACAGTAGAAAAAAGAAATATGGAAAGAAAATAAATTTATTTCACACAGGTTGAGGGGCTCGTGGCTAAGTAATGACAGCCGCTTGGGTCGATCGATCAGGTTAAGCTACGCTTGCCGCGGTCGGTCCGTGGATGGGTAGACCGCTCCATGCCTCGGAAAGTACGTTAAGCCGTTGGTGCCGGCTGTCATTCGTGGATCTTTGAGAGTCGTCAGAAGCCCGAAATTCTGACAACCAGTCTTACCAAGGGGTATCGTATTACCCAGTAACTGGGTTGTGGAGGTCATTTATAGGCAGTCGCTCCATGTAAAGTACTGGTATTCAGCTGTATCCGGTTAGACTGGAAGCCGACCTCAACATAGTTGGGAAAAGGGTAGGCAGGCTGACAAGTTAACGCACAGAATATATTATATACAAACAAAAACTTAGTTTTATCAGCATTGAAGATTTGAGAAATTGAGAATTTGCTATGTTTTTAATTTGATAGCATTCATTCTTTTGTTTCCGTATGTTTTCGAGTTCGTGAAATAAAATATGCTTTATTGTAAACAATTATGTAGGTAGGAATAGGTAACCATGCTTTATATTTTATGCCGTAGGTAATTTTTTTTTTTAACACTTTATTACATAAGTCAAGCCATCAAACTTTATTTTATTTTGCGCTGCATCGGGGTTCATTATTATTTTGATATAAAATAAAAATTGAGATACTTGCCCATTTTATGACAACTCCAAATGTATCCATTGCATAAATTATTTATTTATTTTGGATTTGTTACGTGAAAATATCGTAAAAGCATATTTTTTTTTATTGAAAATAGGTATCATTTCCAGGAACTAGAATTACAATAAAAAATTGCATTTCCTCTAGATTCTAAAACAATACACGCGTGTAAAAAGGGTTTGTATAAACGTACTTATAGAAATAAACATTCATCATCACCATCATTAGTTAATTATAATTATTAGACAAGAAGATAATTTCGTATTTTGTTAAAAAGGGGATTGTTTCTTTAGGCTTGCGGTACCCTAAAAAGATTTTCTTGATACTTAGCGACGACCCTCTGACTTAGTGAACGTTCAGATGAATTAAGAAGCTCATATCTCTAATCTGAGTCTAAGCTTATAATTTGGCCGGCACTTTTTTATTTTGAATCATTCATCTTATGTCTTTATGGTGTAGGCAAAGAGATGTACTCGTACAGTCAACAAAAGAGATAAGTTTGCAGGATCGTGGGATATAGTTGAAGTTTAGTAAGAAACCAATGGATGTTCTCGAATAAAATTTAACTTTATTAACAGAAAACAAACAGCAAATTAAATTTCAGTCAATAACATCAAAAAAAAAACATCAAATCTTTATATTTTTTTATTTTATCGCGTTTAGATATCAACACCCATCGTATCTGAGGAGTTTGGCTAGCCAATTTAAAACAACCCTGCATTACTACCAGATTTCCAGACTTAATGTTTTCTGCAACGTGGTTAGACAATACCAAGAAGTGAAATCAAGCAATCAGGCGGATCGCTGGGTGGATGAAAAAGGAGCGAACAGTAGCCGTGTTGGCACCCGGCCGATACCGGATGCTCGCTAAATCTGTTTACTAAGGAAACTCGAGAACGACTTGCTATCGAAAAGTTTCTTTGAAGTTTGTAAAGTAAGCTTAGAAACTTTTGCAGATAAACGTATTGTTAAGTAAGTACCTAATAGTTATACATATGTACTTAGAATATCGTTAATAGATGTTTGAAAGTATCAACTAAGTTACAGGTAAACAATTAGAGCATAATCAACCTTTAATGTTCCCACTGCTGGGACTCAGGCCGCCTCTTTGTGAGAGGAATTGGGCTGTAATCCACCACGCGGGCCCTGTGCTGGTTGGAGATGTCATGTGTGTTTTTGACAGACTTGTCAATGGCAGCAACCTGCAACCTTATTTGAATGAGAATAGGCTATTTGACTTGTTTCTGATAAACATCTCAGATTATTTAATGGTGTCTAACGAGCCCACAAAAACCTATTACTTCAAATTGCATAATGTATTTCTTTTAAAAAATAGTAAATAAAAATGTACTGTTTAAATAAGCCGCCAAAACGCTATCTTTAACAATATGGCGTCGCTACGTCACGATTCACGTAAACAAACGTTGAAACGGTCGAGATACTAGACAAAAGTCATCTGTTCTGTCAACGATAGACAGAAATTTACTAAATCATGACGTCATTTTCACTTAAAAAGATGAAGTTTTTTCGGGGTTTTTTTAATAAATAATACATTGTTTTGTAGTAAAATTAATGCAAATCGATTTTAAAAGAGATAATCTATACAAGTGTCAATAATTATGACTTTATTTTTACATTGTCAAATAGTCTATAATGATCACTTTGATTTGGACAGTGATGCAAAATCAGATGTAACGGCCTGTATTTTCCATCTAACAACAATCTTATAGAAACGATAATAAAGATTACTGTGATGCAAAATCAGAACTCGCAGAACAGATGGCCGATGGGGCCGAAAGGTTCTAGAGTGGCGACCGCGTACCGGAAGACGTAGCGTTGGAAGGCCTTTCACAAGGTGTTCCGACGAACTTGTGAAGGCCGCAGGAACCCGTTGGATGCGAGAAGCACAGAACCGGTCGAAGTGGAGGGGGGAGGCCTATGTCCAGCAGTGGACGTCTTTCGGCTGAAATGATGATGATGATGATGAAAATCAGAGATCCAAAACCATTATGAAAAGACTGCAATCGCTGAGTACAAAAGAATGCAATATGTTTTACGAATTTAAACTTTATTCGTTCCTAATCGTGTCAAACCGACAGGTATCAGGAATGCATTCTCTTTGTGGCCGGAATGCTTTGGATTTTGCCACTGACAAGAGTTTTGCCTGCATTTTGATAGTTAATATACATTAGTTTTGTTTGTCTCATCAAAAGATGACCTACAACACCGGTTTCTGACGTGCTGCTAACTTTGACAGAATGAAAAAGTCTTGTTATGTGTATTGTGTCATCATCCCTTTGATACTGTTAATAACACTATAACACCCCTATCTATGGCTCTTTCGTAAATCCCTTTGTATTACAGGCTAAGAGACAAAGATTTAAATCATCAGATTAGCCCGACCGCGCCAAAACATAGTCACGTTTCTGTTTCGTTGTCAATGATAGTTTTGCTCACTCATGTAGAACATTTTACCTAGGTATGTGTAAGCACACTTCTCTATATGGATAGGTACCTTTTCGCAGTACTCTTTTTCGCGTTAATGGTGAGGGCGAATCTAGCGATTTAAATCTTTGTTACAAGTTTAATTTATTCATGAGTTCCTCTTACATCATTTTTAGATAGTTTCGAAATTTTCACTCTTACGTATGAGTCAAAGTGGTGGGCAGAGCTGTATACTCACATTTAGTCTTTCAAGTCCTAAGTATAAACATATGGGTGAGCATGTTATTGCCACTAATCTTGCAGAAATCTAAACTCGGAGCTGCAACTGAGATGTTTCAGATGTAAAAGACCTTTGCTTCAGACAAGGATAGGAAAAAAAAATATTGGAAGTAATACTTTTACCAACTTAGGGATTGAGCCACAGACCTCAAGTTCAGCAGTCGTCCTAGCGACCACTAGACTAATGAGGCAACCAGAAAATAGCCAATATCCAATTTTTTTGTATATCTGTTAAAAAACCTTTGTCGTCATTACTGAAGTGTGACCCTGTCAGCTATACAATATTATGATGGATCGAGTTTGGTAAAGCAGCCATCTACTACGGCAAAGCGCTGAAAGTAATTAAGAACTCATTTCAAGCACCTACTTTTATTCTAGAATGTTTTTGTTGAAGACTAGCAACGGAAATAGCAGATAAAGGATTGTGCCAAGAGGGTCAGTGTGCTCCAGTTTGACAATTAAAGCACGAAGTGGTCTACTATAACTGTGTTGTTAAACTATAAACTTCAAATTAGGTACGATTAGAAGCGTTTTTTTTTTTTTTTTTTTTTTTTTTTTTTTAATAAGAAAGTCAATTAAGTTTTATCCCTCTTTATTTTCATAAAGATAAATAAAACTTAATTGACTTTCTTTTGGGCTCAGCCGCAGCTGGGTGAGAGAATGGAATAGATATACAGGGTGTCCCTGGAAGTATGGATCAAATCGAATAGAAGCGGTGGCAAGGTCATTTCCACACTTTTTAACCCTGAGATCGTCGGTGAATTTTTTTACGGTTCATAAGTTACGGATCACTTCGCATAGTGCTCAATGAAAAAAATAATTTTAAAAAACCATCAGAGTTATCTAAAAAAATTAAATTGACAGCCTTGATACTTTTTTTTTTTCATTGAGCACTAGGTATGCCTCAAAACACACATCTTACACAGCACAGCTCTTTACAATATTGCTAATTACATGTGTAAAATGGCGGTCATATCGCTAATAGCGATATCCCTTGACAAACTTTGGATGGATTGAATGAACTTATAATAAACAAGAGAGGGGTAGTCAGTGGTGTTGAAAAGAATCTAGGTTAACCTTTAACACAATGAAATTGTCATTGTCATTGTGTATTGACAAAACAATATGGCGGTGTTAGCTCCGATTTTTGACGACGCGACGCGGCAAAATAACGTTGCAATCATGTAGGTACCTATTACTAACTAATATTATAAAGTGTTGTTATAAAGTGTTGTTTATATGTTTGTTACTTCTTCACGCTCAAACGGCAGGACCAATTTTATTTAGATAAAAATTTAGAAGGGAGGTAGCTGACCCCCTGGATTAACATATAGGCTACTTTTTATCCCGATATTCCCACGGGATCGACACTTATGCGGGTGAAACCGCGGGGCGCAGCTAATAAATGCAAAATTTATAGAAATATAAAAAAAAACAAAACTGAATTAATTAAATTAAGAACAATAATCAAAATCAATAATATCAATAACTAAATTAATAGTTTATTAGTTACACAAACCTCCAATCGGAAATTACAAACAAATCTAAATTCGAGTTCCTCTAGTAACGCCTCCCAAGATTAGACAGAGCCGAGACAGTTTCATTTGGCGTGTCTGCATCGGAACAAGCCCTGAATAGCAAGGAGCCAGCTGGAACCGCTTTAAACTGGATCATCCAGACAAAATGGACGCCGAATTCTATTGAAGTCGCAATGAAATGTTTATGAGGAATTGGTTGTTAATTAAGATTTTCTGTTGGAAATAGATGATTTTTTTTTCTAAGTTAAGTTGACTTAACTGTTCTTGAGTAAGAAAATTATGAAAGAAAATATCAACCGAAATAACAAAATATTAAGTCAAAGAGCCTTTGATAAAACTTCTAAAAGTATTAAACAAGATAAAGAAAGAAAGGAAAATTATTTTATTGTCACAGAAACATGCCTTTAAAAAACACAAGTTATCTGAAATACTTAGTAAAAATAATACAAACATATAATTAAGAGCACTGTGAAGTAGTCGGCACCTACTGGCCGTGGCTGACAAAAGTCTTCCATTCAGTATGATGCTGTACTATAGAGGACCCACAGCACAGCGCTAATTTCAGTGGTCAACCAAAAAAAAGCAAAAACCTTCTTACACTTTCAATTCACATTACTATCTCATAGTGACAGATATTTTTCAAACACCCATATGATAAAACCCACAAGACAAGTGCTGCCTCTAGAATGGAACATGTTTGTATAATGGAACTAAGCCAGAGCTCTGGAACTTTCTACAAACTAGTTATTTTCGTATTGGAATAACATTATGAGAGTGTTAAGGGGGTGTTGTACAGTTGAAAGTTAAATTGGCTGGATGGAATATTGAATGTTGTTAAGCTCTTATAATAATAGTTTAGAGAATGTAGCACGGATATAGATACACCTAGATAACGCAAGAGCAACTACTTCGCGAGCCAAAAATCGCAACAGCTTGCGTACAAAAATCGTAAGCCACCACTTTCGCGCTCAGTCCTGTGTACTGCTGGCTGGGTGAGCGTGAGCGCTGGTATTAGGCCCTGGGGGTGGGGCAAGACGGGTGCGTCTTTGAATCGATTTGATTTTCCCATCAATAAATTTAACAGTGCTTGTGACTTCATAGTAGGTAGTCAAAAAATGGCACGCTTGGTTTTCATACAGATCGTGATACTTGCGTTATCTAGGTCTATCTATTATATTATATATCTGTGGAGCATAGCTTTTGAAAGTCTGAAAGTTTGAATGTTAATCCTCGGCTACAGATAAAGAAAATAAAGAAAGAAAATACTTTTTTGTAGCACAGACTTAAATCATCATCATTCTCCTGCCCTTTGGGGTCTTTTTCTATTTGGGGTCGGTGCAACATGCCTTTTTCTCCCATAATTATTTCTCTATTAGTTGTCATCCCCCTCTTCTCCTTTTTAACTATATCATCATTCACACAGTCATTAGCACAGGCTTAAATGCACACAATTTATAATACATCAGATAAAAACAAATAAAAAGTGAAAAGTCAGGTGTAAGAAGTCAGCGTTCAAAATTTTGTCGCAATCTCAGCGACAATCAACGTTAAAAACTTGTTAAAAATGTAGCGAAATTAGAGGTGTTTTTGACAGATTGAGACGGAGACCAGACTGTGAACTTTCTTAAAATTACAAGAATTGCCACTCTGGTATCATTCTAAATGGCTATTTTTAGGTACTACGGCATAAGCTAAACATTTACAAAATAAAAAAAGAGGGGCGTCAGTTATTTCGAAACGAATCCAGGCGTTTCAATACAACAGTGCCTTCAGGGCGTTGTTGAGGGTTCCACCATTACAGTAACGCGTCAGGTATGTTCAATTATGCGCACACTGACGATCACTACGCAACCATGCGCAAGAAAGTGGCGTCACTATTACCACAGTATAAAAACCATACAGTAGGTCGACGCCTTTGATCTCGTGGTAAATGCCGACAACGTCTAGACATTATCGCGACAGCTAGGGTTGTCACTTGTCTCAAGTAAACAATATTAATTTATTAATTTATTTATTTGAGATCAACATCGTCATCAACATTACTATTATCATAAACAATAATTATCTAACAATTATCAAAATATCGTCTTTTTAACCCCCCACGCAAAAACGACGGGGTGTTAAAAGTTTGACGTGTCTGTGTGTTGTGTGTCTGTCTGTGGCATCGTAGCTCCCGAACGGATGAACCGATTTTGAACCGATGGTGAATTAGTCGGAAGTGTTCTTAGCTATGTTTGATGAAAAACGGTTCAAGATGGCCCCCACCACAAAATGGCGGATTACATAATTTTTCACAACTCCCTCAATATGGGTATCAAATGAAAGGGCTTGACTAGTGGAATACTAAACACTATGATAAATTTCAAATCCAAGATGGCCGCCACCACAAAATGGCGAATTACATTTTTTTTTCACAACTCCTTCAATATAGGTAAGTATCAAATGCAAGGGCTTGACAAGTAGAATAATGTACACTATATTGAAAGGGAATGAGGAATATTAAGTAAAACTTGTAAATTATTTTTTTCCTAGATTGATGAGGAAACTGGAGTGATGACTGGTACCTACGACCGCTGAGTTTGACCATTTTTACGAATTGAATTATTCTACTTAACATACGTTTTTCTACATCAGATAGTGTCGCAGTCCCATTTTCAAACAACAGGCCAAACGTCATCTATGATGAATAATTACATTGTTTCGCAGCCGCCATCTTGAATTTTAATTTTGACCTCATATTCGCTGTCAGCACCCTCGAAATCTTTGAAAACGACACCCATGACGAAATTTGAAAATTTTCGCAGCCGCCATCTTGAATTTTGATTATGACCTCATATTCGATGTCAGCACCCTCGAAATCCTTGGAAACGACACCCATGATGAAAAAATTTTAAATTTTCGCAGCCGCCATCTTGAATTTTGATTATGACCTCATATTCGTTGTCAGCACCCTTGAAATCCTTGGAAACGACACCCATGATGAAAAATTTGAAAATTTTTGCAGCCGCCATCTTGAATTTTGATTATGACCTCATATTCGTTGTCAGCACCCTTGAAATTCTTGGAAACGACACCCATGATGAAAAATTTGAAAATTTTTGCAGACGCCATTTTGGATTTTCGTTTTAACTGCACTATCGGCTTTAGCGTCCTCAAAAGCCATGGAAATGTCAAGTAAAAAAAAATAAACTGAAAAGAAAAATAATTAGAAAAAAAAAAACTTAACAAATAAGCAAGCACTAAAATGATACATGTCGTATCTCTGTCTTCATAAATTAAATAAAATGTGTACCATTACATTTTTGAAAATAGTATCCCAATAATAAAATCAATACCGAAAAGTCGAAATCATCAACCCTGAAAGTTATGTCCCGAACTACTAAGACGGTGGCAGTATGCAGTTCGGGCTCGCACCTCCCGCGTCTCGCCCCTCACACCCCGCACGATTGCCCTGTCTAGACGGCTTCGTCGAACGACTGTATGATGTATAGACTGTGCTATTACGCAGAATGAGAGGAAGCAGCTACAGCATACTGAAGGCATCTGAGGAGGCCTTCAATGGATAGATTTATCAAGCTACTGGTCAGACATGGGGTTCGATAAATCTACCTGATTGTTATGTTCTTGTATTGAAATGTTTTGGTGCCTCATTATTCTACTTACATAGATTTAATTAATTTGTATTACTAACATGCTATGCGACATTGAAACCTGAAAAAAAAAGTAAATAAAACGACGCAAAAGCAATAATAATAATTTAAGATACGGATCGTTTTTATTTTAAAGTGTGTTTTTATTATTGAACCAAATTATTGAGTCCCACTGTATATTTATTTGGCGGATTAATCAATCGAAATCAAACCCGCGACCACCAGCATATCACACCATCACTCTGATATCTAAGCTTAAATTTCTTCTAGAGGCCAGAAGGCCTCTTATCGAAAATAATTTCGCCAAACAATAACCCTTTTCTCTCCGTCGGTTAACTCAGCATTCGCCTTAACACATTCTGAACCGACCGCGGTTCACTTGAAGTTATTCTTATTAAACTTGAACAAACTTAATGGTCGATCTCTTTCGAGTACTGCAATATTTCAGTGACTATTAGAACGTAAATCATGAAATGTGAAATAAAGTTGGAAATATCAGAAGTTGGTAGGTAATAACTTTGTCAATGTGTAGGAGCAATCTCGTGTGGGTAGCAATATATCGGACCTAATATATTGTAGGGTCCGTTTCAGATCTTATCTAATATGAAGGGATTGATTGGGTGAATTTTTCAAGTGGGCGTGGATGGCCAAATCCGAAACTATGAGGAATAGCGAAAAGTACTCAAAGGAGTCTCGGGCTCGATTTTGATGATTATTTACCAGAATTCGATCCTTATTAGCGACACTATGGAATGGTGTAATAAAACAGTGTTTCTTTTTTACAAAATCGACTGGTTCGATCCCTGGCTAGAAATATTGATTTTTCAAAAATCTAATGATGATGCTGTTTTAGTTTTCATCAAAATCGAGCCCGCGACTCCTTTGAGTACTTTTCGCTATTCCTCATAGTTTCGGATTTGGCCATCCACGCCCACTTGAAAAAATCTTCCTGTATAACATCCAGACATCTACCGTCGGGCAGTTGCTCATCAGACACAACAACCATCTTTTATAAGGTTCCTCGCTTTTCTATGGAGGGTCTTTACTTGAGGAACTTTATAATCTATTTTTCATACCTCTTTAACACTATAAAATAAAAAACTGGCCAAGTGCGAGTCGGAATCGCACACGAAGGGTTCCGTACCACAAGGCAAAAACGCCGAAAAAAACACGTTTGTTGAATGGGAGCCCCCCTTACATAATTATATTATTCTGTTTTTAGTATTTGTTGTTATAGCGGCAACAGAAATACATCATCTGTGAAAATTTCAACTGTCTAGCTATCACGGCTCATGAGATACAGCCTGGTGACAGACGGACAGACGAGTCTTAGTAATAGGGTCCCGTTTTTACCCTTTGGGTACGGAACCCTAAAAAAAGCAAGTGTATAAGCCTTGAAAAAACTAATATTAAAATACTTAAAGTAAATTATTGGTTTTGTAACCGGATTATTTTGCAACAATTTAACTAAATTTAATTTAGGTGCCTAAAGATCTTAAACACGGTTTCATAAATATACCCACATAAACCTAATCCTGAACTTTATAGATCACTTCTCTAGTAACAAAGTAGCAATAGCAAATCTGTGAAAATATTATGAAATCGTTCTTCAGTGTGAAAAATCTATCTAGTCTCTATACACATACAATTTTTTATATCCGCGTTTTATTCCATTTCCACTATCATATTAAATGTATGCAAACAAATTTAAGCGAACTCACACACTCAAAGAATTGCGATAAAAGGCTACAGGCGAGGTCATGGACCGCGTAGCGCCTCTACGAGTGTCGCTACGAGCTGCTACGATAGCTCTACGAGCGTAGACTGAAAATAGGATTGTATTGATTTATGGACACAGGTTATTTGGGTTTATTTAATAAAGGAATGTAGTTTTTTGTATATTTGGAAGAAAGTCATGGTAGGAATTTTATTATAGTTTAAGTGGAATCTTCAATAAATGTGCTGGTTATAAGCAGCTAAAGTTTTATCTAGCCTATTTTGTGATATAGCCTAGTTTATTATCTTTCTCGAAACTCAGCTTTTCTCTATTTGTGGTACTGACACACTCAACTGTCCAGAATTTTCCTAACTTTACTACTATGGGGTTGGCTTCCAGTCTAACTAAGTGCATTGTTGAATACAAGTATTTTATTTTAATGGCATAACAGCCTACTCAGACTTTCGATCTTCTGACTACCCGTAGGTAGCAACTGTCGAAGGTCTACGAATGACCTTGCTCTCCACGGCACGGAGAGGTTTCGTTATGTAATGGATGATCACCCATCCACGTTTATACTGGGAAACAATCCAGAAGCGACCAAAACATAACTTGATAAAAACAGCTGTTATCCGCAAACTTTGTTTTCGCTTCAAACCAAACATAAAATTTACATCTACCCATCAAAAAAACATGCAAAAAAAACTTCGTCAGCACTTCAGCTCCGGCGTCAGATCGCGTGTCATCGTCAGACTAAATTCCAAATCGTTACAGATTTGCATAATTGCATTACCAGGCCGGAGGGAGGCTTTCATAAAAAATATATTAAGAGACACCTGGTTTCCCCGTAACTTTTGCCTCTAAAAAAATTATTTATATCAAACTTCTTTCATAAATCAGGATAAAGTTGTTTACAAAGTAATCTCGCGACCCGCCGCCTCCCGCGAATATTTTATATCACTGCTGTATATAAAAATAAATGACACTTTTCAGTTTTGAACGTTTCGTGTGATATGCTTGTGTACCTGATGGTTAATTGGTGAAGTTTTTATGTTTTATTTCTTGGTTATGAGAAGTTAGCTGACGTTACTTGCCATTGATGAAAAAAGCAGCACCGATACCTACTCAGTGCATGCGTTCTGTTCTACTGATAGGTCACTGGTTGTTCTAAAGCTTTTAGCACTTAGTGCTCAACTTGTGCCTGTTTACTTTTTTGTAAATCTTTGAAAGAAAATAAAATTTGTGGCGTCAAGCAGCCTGCTGTGTTTCGTCAATGCGTGGGAGTTCCGCTGCCTTAGGCATCTTCTGGGCATGCTCGTTCCATCGTAGACTTCTCCATCGCTTTCCATCGGGCGTGATCGAGGTCAAGAGCGGGCCCTTTTAGCAATAAAAAATTAATGCGTTTATTGATAGCAAAAAAACCTCAAAACTATCAAAAACAGAAACAATGCTTATAATGCCTTGCTATCTTTGAATTTGCAAGAAACAAAGAATCAAATTAATAATGTTAGAACCAATTTCACTCCTACCACATTTAATTAAAGATAAGCTAAGAATAGAATTGTGCAAAAATTCTAATCTCAGAAACTTGTGTCATCTTATTATTCAAGAGGGCAATTCTATCGAAAAATTTACGATTATTCGAAAAGTAATCGAGATATCTACCGCCCGGGGGCTAACAAGGCACCTCCTTATTGATCCCCAGGGATGGACTACCCACCTTTCATATGAAATATTTAAAGTTTTTCACAAAGCATTCGTTTAGAAGTTTTTGGTACATTACTGTTCGTGTCGTGTGTGAAAGTTTTCAGGACTCCTAAACTATTCTTTGGGACTTTTTATTTCTTTAACTTTTATCTGATTTTTTTTTGGTTACTAGACTTGATAATTTGGGTTTTCTTTGAAACAATATTTACCTTTTTGTAGGACGAAATGTTTTATTAAGATCATGGCACTCTAAACCGAAACCGCAACGGCACCGGTCCAACCCAGCAATTAACTTGTCATTCAAATTAGAGCATTAAATCGTGTGCCTTATAATATATTTCATAATGTCAATAAGAAACAGCCAACGGCGGCGGGCAGTCAGCATGGTTACCGCTGCCATACTCGACTCGCAGCCTGCGCGTTGCAAGCGAGCGGACCGCGTGCTTAGGGTAAGCGTCCACAGTTTCGCATCGGACGCATCGGACGCATCGCACGTAACGGATTTTAGTTTGCCTTATATAAAAACTCATACAACAGCGTCCACTGATCCGCACCGTACGGACCGCTCATCAGCAATGCCTACATGATGCGTACCGATGACGTCATACGGAATGCCGATCAGTGGACGCGCCCCATCGCTTTCTTCCATTCTCACAAACACTTTCCGCACGTACGATCACTATAAAAATCCGAATGAAGGTGGCATCGGCAATCCGATTGCTGATATTCGCGTCGGCAATCCGATCGCTGCCGATACAGTGGACGCAGTCTAATTAATCCGTTTGATGCGATGCGTCCGATACGTGCGATGCGGGCCTGTGGACGCTTACCTTTACAGCGCGCCGACCGTGTGCTTACTGCGCGCCGACTCCGAGTCGCCAAATATAAAATGACAAATTCTAATATGAAATTCTAATATGATAGTCATTTAGTTCATTTGGTACTGATTCTCAATGGCTATTACAAAATCACGATAAAGAACGCAACAAATTTTAAATTACCTAGCACTCAAGCGGCTATTTCGTAATTACACGTCTAGATTTGGATTCAAATAGAACCTTTACGTATAAATTCATCCAGATTAAAACACAAACAGAACCGTTGCTTATAAACTACAGAGGCACGGTTTTTACAAAGAGAGTCACAATTTTCACACAACAGCCTTAATTCTAGCCACCACAGTTTCTCTAAACGATTTAAGCCACCGACTTTCATTCGTAAGAACAGCAAGTAGATCCCGGGAAGTCACTGGAGCAGAGATATTTAACGTCAGCCCATAAAATAGTACAAGTGGTCAGGGGTCTTGTACCGCCCCTCTGTTTATATCTCGAGGAATAATGGCTGTGAGAAATAGTCTCCTATTTTAAAGTAGGTATCTTTTGTCAATGGCCGTTTTGTGAGAACAGTCAAACTTAAAGCATTTATTTCAATTCAACTAATTACAGGTACTTGGATTGTCAAGGTTTCGGTTAGTCAGAAAGATGAAGCTGCCCATTTCAAGCTTAGCAGATTGCTATGGAGAAGAACAACGGGCAAGAACACCCTTGCTGTTTACAAATCAAGAATTGATTTTAAAATTTAAAATTGACGTTTGTTATCTTTAGTTTTAAGACTTTATTTTTATCTATGGGTTATACGAACTGTGATTATAAAACAAACCAAAATGCTATGCTGCTGTGTTTTCAATTCAACAATCGTTCGGGTTTACGTTACGTGTGTGCTGCGCGCTTATGCTTGGGTCACTGGATTAGACTTGAATTTGTTTCGTAAAGTTTTATATGATGAATATAGCAACGTGCGTTGCACAATCCTGTTCACAGTACCAACTAACGTCAAAGTCAATTTTTTTTTTTTTTAAACGTTTCCCCACACTAGGATTTTCTCCTGTATTGTGGGTGCGTTTACAATCATTTAAATTCACGTACACAAACAGCCAGACCCGGAACAACTACTTGTAGGTCATAAAAATATTTGTTCCGTGCGGGAATCGAAGCCGCGACACGCAGCGCAACCGTGCCGTTAAAAGTTTTACGCGCAGGGTCCAAAATCAATACAAATCTACAATCTTATTATAGTTTTGTTCAATGTCGACGAATAAAAAAGCTAATAAAATGCAAGTCATTCAAGAATATTTTTTCACCCATAAAATTACTAGCTTTTTATCCGCTGTTTCGCTCGCGTTGACGTCACTAATTTTCGCACGGAAACGTACAACAGGGATAAAACTATGCTTTGTCCAAATTTTATCAAAATTCGTTCAGCAGTTTATAGGCGTGAAAAGGTATCAAACAACAACTATGCGTCATGTTCGTGAACGGGCGCCGTCAGTTGGGGCTGGTCATCACTTAGCTGCCTCGGCTTATTTTTAATTATTTTATTTTTATTTTTGGATTGTTGTTTTAGTACTATTTGTTGTACTCTGGACGCTTTTAACGCATACGTCTTGTTTTTTTTACATCGTTCTCACATTATTTAATTATAAATTCAAAAGTAATGATGTAACTAATATTTTTGTAAAATATAATTTAAAAAGAGTGTCCATGGAGTTTCTTGTCCGTTCTTCTCCATAGGTACCTACGCTTTGGAATGGGCAACTAGCTTCACATTTTTCTGACTGACCTACTTCTTGACAATTCAAAAGTGCCTGTAAAATGGTTTAATTGAAATAAATGCTTTGAGTTTGAGTTGAGTAACAGGCAGGTTCACTTTCGTGTATTATGTATACAAGACCTTGTAAAACATTTTTAAAAGAGTAACGGTGGAGTTTCTTGCCCATTCTTCTCCATACGAAAACTACCTTTTCGAATGGGCGACTAGAATCATTTCTATTTAGTTTTTTTTTTTTGACGTTCAAAAGTGCCTTTAATGTGCCTATTTGAAATAAATGATTTGACTTTGACTTTGACTTTGTATTTATAATGTTATCAACGGACAAATTTACTCTTCCTATGTGTACTGCGTCAATTTTTGCGAGGTGATGACAAAATTAATACGTCAAGGTCATCGATTCTCGTTTTCAAAAATATCGTTTTATCACCTAAATAGATCGACGTCATGAATAATGTAATAGGGTCTCAAGAAAAGCCATTACGATTGTGTTTCGCAATAAGACTTCTAAGTGTAAAAAGGTTATACAACTTTTATGTGAAATTCCTTTCAGACACGAAGTAAGTACCTTCTAGAATTTCATTGAAAATATGTAAATAACTTATTTATGTAAACGAGTATCTAAATGTCAGCGCTATGAAAGAAATATAGTAATTTACTCGACTGTGAGCATTGACTTATATATTACTAGCATAGTGAGTGACATTCATGTTGATACATGAATGAAGTTTAAGGGCTGTCACGGTGCTGTTTAGGAAATTATGTTGTCAGTTACTCTTGTTTGTTTTCTAAAAACTAGACATTAACAGCTGCAATTTTAATGACATCATAAAACAATACAGTTTCAGTCATTATGTTTTCCAAGTGTGATAATAATTGCTATATTATTCCAGACTCGTTTAAGTTTGGGACCCTTTCATAGTATTTTTAACACTCTTGTCAAATTTACAAAATTACAGCTAGAAATGGAATGCTACGCTTTTACGGCATATTGTTTCGAAATCAGAGTTTGCTTCTTATGTCGGTAAAGACATTTATTTATTTAGATTACTAACGCCCGCCTGGTTTGCGACCACCCTCCCACCGGAGTCCGGCGTCAAGCAGCCTGCTGTGTTTCGTCGATGTGTGGAAGTTCCAGTGCCTTAGGCATCTTTTGGGCACGCTCATTCCATCATAGGCGTGATCGAGGTCAAGAGCGGGCCCTTTTAGCAATAAAAAATAAAAGAAACGTGTAGCTCTCTGTTATAAAATTAAGGTGAGACATGAACTTTTAACCGTTATAAACAAGGATACTTTACTTACTTGACCTTGACGTAACTCTACAATTTAATTTCTATACAACTGCCATTTCCACCTAATTTACCCTCAATAACTTGTCAAAAATACAACTCGGAATAAAATTCGGACTCGTGTCAACCCTAAATTCTTGTGAAATGGCGCCTGCCCTCACGCGCTTGCGCTGTGCAGTTTATTTTCACGTGACGTTTTATGCGTTAATTAAAGTTTTTAAAGTGTGTACGCGTTGCGACTCGCTAATGTTTGAAGAGGCTCACCACTTTGATTTTGTGGCTGTTGTTTTTTTTTTTTGTATTTTGACCATGTTTTTTTGGTGGTAGGTATCTTATTTGCGCTTTTGAGCTGCCGAGGTATACTTATTCTTTGCTCTGATTGATAAAATAAAACTCAAATTATTTAATTCGAGTCGAAAGAAAAACACTTTCGAACGACAAAATTTACAAGAAAAAATATTTGATTCTAGTTGCCCCTTCCAGAAGGTAGAGAGTTTCGCATGGAGAAGAATGGACAAGAATCTCTATAGTTAAGTAGGTACTCTTTTTTCTGTAAACAGTAATAAAATTATGACATTTGTGTTTTAAATAAAATAAAAAATGTGAAGACGACGTACCTGGAATAAAATTACAAGTTTTGAAATGAAAGCAATAGATAAATTAATAATTTTGTTAGCATGCATGGTGTTCACATCGATCAATCAACTCAGCCTATCGCAGTCCACTGCTGGACATAGACCTCTCCCAGACTGCGGCACGACACCCTGTCCTCCGCCTTCCGCATCCAGTCTACCCCAGCCACCTTCTTTAGGTCGTCCGTCCATCTAGCTGGGGGGCGTCCCACACTACGCTTGCCGATACGCGGTGGTGTGGTGCTCACATACATATTTACAAATATTGCAACAGTAGACGATTTATTAACACTTACTATTGACCCTACAGCCTAGCGCTGTAGGGTCAATAGTAAGTGTTAATAAATATACTAATAAAAGAAGTAAAGATATAGTTTGTCCACAAATTTCAACAAAACATGCTTTTCTAAATTTTACCTGTACCTCGGACCTCTCCTATATAATTTTATTTTATTTTTATTTCTTTAGGACAACAAACAATTGCGTAATGATGCTTAATACTAGTACAATTAGATTTTAGTACATTTGAGTAATAACGCAACCAGCACCGTTATCCGCATAATAATACAATAAAAACTTAATTAGGTATAAGCAAACTTAAGTAAACAAAGGATTAACTATTATAATGTGATTTACACAACACTTAGTAAAAGGTGAGAACTTTTAACAACCGAGTTCAAAACATTGAGCCATAATGCACTACGTAGGTAGTACAATATAACTCAATGCTACGGAACTCATCATCAGATCTTAACATAATAAAATTGAAATGCATGCGAACAGAATATAATTTGCAAATACGTCTATATGTATATGACGGAATTAAGTCCGAACATACAGAATAAAACATTTAAAAATAAAATTAAATGACATAAACATCCAAATTGAGAAACTCCACCTTCTTTTGAAGTCGGTTAAAATATAAACGAACGAATCTGTAAAATGTAGACATTATGAGGAAGTATCATCAATTTTTACATAGATACATTTCTTGAATTGGGTAAGTGACAGAACAAACAAGTCGATATCAGCGAAATTATCGTTGTAACTTTTCATAATACGGCGTAAAGGAGCTCGTTCGCCTGCGTTAGTCCTACACGGCTTGGGGATAATAGACTAAACTCGAAAGCAAACATTTATTCTGTGAACTATACAAATTGCAAGAATAGAAGAAACAGAAAATTTACAAACTGTGTTAAAGTAAATATAGGTATACTCACCCACGTTAAATGTTATTATAGAAACTCTAAGAGTTAATAAGCTACTCAACATATTTGTCTATTGTCAACTTTTGATTATTTATTAATTTTAAAAGACTATTTTAACTCTTCTCGCCTGAAACACAGAATTACCTAGTTCAGGCACGTAAGTCTTAGCAATATAATTTTTATATAAGCAAAACAGTAACTGTACTAATTTTCATGCCATAATTTTTGAATAAATATATTTTTAGTATTACTACGCACTTTGTCAAATCCAGTCGTTCTTAAAAATAAATATTTTAAAGCTTGTGATTTCTTCAGGTACTTACTTACAAAACAAAGTTATGAATGGAGACACCTCATAAGCAGCGGTTAAGAGTAATTAACTTTTAAATTAACATTTCAAGTGGATTAACATTGTGCTATAAAAGGAAACGGAGGTCAAAATGGCTAAAAATTAAGTCACACATTATCATAATTAAAATATATCTAGTACCCTTCACAGCCTAGAACTACCCACTTCTATTTTCTCCTCGCCTACTCTTACAAAAATTTACAGCACAGTTACAACAAAAAAGCAAACACACACAACTGCACACCATTCATCACACTACCGCGCCATTTCTCAGCCACATAAAAAGGCCACAACCTAAATATCGAAACAAAACACGGGGGACAATTAAAAAAAGCTGCAAAAAAAAAAAGACTCACTAGAGCCATGTTACATAATTATACAATGGAGTTTTCGCGAGTTGAGTAGAGCGCTCGCAACGTGTCAACAGTCGCCAACAATAAACGGCAGGGACGCTCGAGAGCGTAATCACTGGCGCTACGAGTGGCGGCTGAGAGTTACGTTTCTGTTTTGTTTTAGTTTTAAAAGTAATTTTTAAATTATGAGTTCTTGTTTTTAGATGTTTGGGATGTTGTGTTCTTTTTTGGGTGGTTATGCGTGAGGGAGTAGCATTAGCAGCTAGGCCTGTGGGACATTATTTTCAAAATAAATGTTTTAACATTTATTTCTGTGAGGGACGATTTTTCAATCGTCAGATAACATTTATTTGAAAAATAAAAATTGCGGTTTGACAGCTTTTGTATAGGAAATATCAAATATGTCAAACCGCCATATTTATGCTTTAGATAAAAGTTATCTGACAATTGAAAAATCTGTCAAAAATATTTGATAAACTAGATGAGGTTGGCGTTTCCCATCCAACTACTTTGGGAAGAAACACCGCTGCACCGGAACAAACTACGAGGTCACATTCTCTTTTCGTGGTCAGATCTTATGAGAACCATGCAGATTGTATGAAACGGTCTTTTGAGGAAAGTACACAAAGATTTAAGTGGACCTGTCGATAAATTCTGTAAATATGTCACCGTGAAAACTTAGGTGAAGTGAGTTCGAAGTGAGCTGTCATTCTACCTGATGCTAAGGTTTGGCAGTGTTGACAGCTCACTTCACGCTCGAGGTGAGCGTGAAGTGAGCTGTCAACACTACCAATCCTGAATTTTCACTATGAGTTTTCTACAGAATACCACTACTGTACAGTTAGTGCACGCATTTGACAGTAATTGTAACGACTTGATGTCATACAATAAAAGTATGTTTCTATGTAAATATCTAGATATGAATCCTTTCTGTTCTAAGGTTTATTCGTACTGTTTTTTTTTTAAATAGAATAACTACTTTGAAACGTTTAGGCGATTTAAAAAACGTTTCTACCAGCAATAATTCCGTAATAATAAAAATCATAAAACAACGATAAAGTGAAGTCCACTCCAGCCAGGTGTTAGTGGTACCCCACTTGGTAAATGATCTCCGCTCATTAGCGAGGCTTCAGCATCCTTCATCCGATCACATCGACGAAATAAACAATTTATTATTCATGGAGACTCTGAAATTGTTTCGTATTTTCAACAATAAATACGACCTTTGAACGACTCGTGTCTAAGTTGAATACTTGAACAAAACAAAAAAATATTAACCAATATTATTTGGTACAAGCCGTGTCTGATGGTATTCCAGACGGTAACAATGATGAATACAAACTTTCATCTCCTATTTATTTAACCAGTAGGGATGAATGTTCAAAAATCCTACCTTGGGTACTCACCTTTGTTATTTATGAAACGCTTGTGCTTAATTTCATGTTTCTAGATTCTACGGTTGTCTGTCAGAGAATTTAAGATTTTTAGATATTGGCGCCGATTCCCTTGTTCACAAACTAAACTAAATTTAAGTTCAGATTCCTAAAACCCAAAACAAAAGCTCCGTTGAAGATTACCGCCCTATCGCAATTTTATCTTCCCCGGCGAAGGTCTTTGAGAACATCCTCCATAATGCCATATACGAGCAAGTAAATAAATATTTATGTAATGAACAGCACGGTTTCAGAAGTAAGAGATCAGTTGACACGAATCTCCTGACACTGGTTGAATATGTGTCCTCCAGCTTGGACCGCGGGCGTCAGGTAGACGTACTTTATTTCGACTTCCGGAAGGCGTTTGATAGGGTTAACAACGACACGCTGCTGATGAAACTTAGCAAAGTCGGTTTTGCACCATCTCTCCTCCGTTTTTTCGCAGACTACCTACGCGATCGTCAGCAGTTCGTTAGGCTCGGTATGTACGAATCAAGCACCTACCACACGCGTTCCGGAGTAAGTCAGGGTTCAATTTTGGGGCCTTTATTATTTTTAATCATGGTTAATGATCTTCCCCAAGTTCTCCGTCATGCAAAATGTCTATTGTATGCTGATGACTTGAAACTGTACCTCGAAATAAAGTCCGAGCGTGACTGTTTAGCAATGCAGCAAGATATAGACGCGATATACAAGTGGAGCTTAGACAATAAGATGGAATTTAATCCCTCCAAATGCTTTGCAATGACATTCGGTCGAATGCGGCACCCAGTGAATTATGAATATAAGTTAAATAACAATACCATCATGAAAACATCAGCCATGAAAGATCTGGGAGTCACATTCGACCGAAAGCTCACTTTCCACGACCACATCGCCACGGTAGCCAAGGAATCCTACCAAAGATTGGGTTTCGTTTTGCGTAATTGCCGCGATTTTCGCTCCGCACATGCCATCAAAATTATATTTAATGCACTTGTACGTAGCAAATTGGAATCTAGCTCCTGCGTGTGGAATCCACACGAAAGTACCTACGTGCTTATACTGGAAAAGGTACAAAAAGCGTTCCTTAGGTTTATCTATAAGCGTAAACACGGCTATTACCCTTACCTCTATCCGACTAAATTTCTACTGGGATGCCTCGGATATAACTCGTTAGAGGTAAGGCGAGCAAAAGACCAGCTCACCATAGCCTGTAAGACGCTCCGTGGCACTATTGACGCGCCTGATTTACATGCTGTGCTGGCTCGCTTCTTTGTGCCAGATAACTACTGCCGCGGCAGAAAGCACAGGCTGTTTGCTGTGCCTCCATGTCGCACAGTTGCGCGTGCTAAGTCCCCAGTACCACGTACTCTGGCCGCACTTAATGATCTCTTGGACTCTAATCCAACAAACGATCTGTTTGCGGACGAATGGACGAAGATTTTGTCGGCATGTCAGGAGTACTGTGAGAGGGATGTATGAAAGTGTTGTTAACTTTTTACTTGTTTTTATATTCAATGTTTTATGTGTAAATTGTCTTTAATTCCTGTAATTGGTTGTAAACCGTTTTAATTAAAGAATAAATAAATAAATAAATAAATAAATAAATCTTTTTCTTTCTATTTAATTAAGAAAAGGACAGAAGATAAGTTTTAGTTTAGTCCTGTCAAATTAATCAGCGCCTGACACTACTCTATACAATCGGATATCTATGCCATACAAGTTTAGACATGAAAATCTTGCCTACTAAAATTACGTCAATTTACGTCAGGCGCTGATTAATTTGACATGACTAAACTAAAATTTATCTTCTGACCTTTTCTTAATGAAATAGAAAGAACAAGATGCACTGTACTTAAATTTAGTTTAGTTTGTGGACAACAGAATCGGCACCATTAGTCACAAAACTAAATCAAATGCCAAACATTGGATGTACACGGCAAAAAGGAAAAGATCTACAATCACCAGCTCTGTTATTAGATAGGTTCATGATCGCACTTTATTTTAAACACAAAATATGACATTTCGATTAACCGCATCACGTCTCAGTGATGTTTTTCTCTTGAATCACTTCACTTCCCTAACTCCGCGGGTTGTCCGCGGGGTTACTGCGGAACACACTCAGTATAGCAATGGATTTTATTTTGACAGTTCAACAACGACAGACGTTGTCCTGTTTTTGATTCGAAAGACACGTGGCGCCATCTATTATCCTAATAACGTTATTGTTGTTTTTCCTTGGGAACTTGGGAAACTTTCGGGGTAAAAGGTACCCTATGTCCGTTTCTGTACATCTGACAATGTATATGCAAAATTTCATGAGGATCGGTTCAGTGGCTTAGGCGTGAAAAAGTAACAAACAAACAAACTTACTTTCGCATTTAAATAGTTAGGATTTCCTACAAAATAATTCAGAATGATTGAAAGTGTGTTAGGTACTGGTTTTAAAACATATAGATATGGGGAAAGGGTGAGCTTCTCTGTGCAAAACTTAGTCAGAACTTCATAATGCTACCAGAACAACCCAGAATTAGAAACGAGAGAAGAGAAATAAAAAATACTGTGCTAGTTTGTATCGTTGTTCAAATAATTTCTACCCTTTCTCAGCAAAAAAATGCTGAAGTAATACAAATGGATATTTTCCTATTAAATAATACAGAATTCGTTGCCGCTATATTGTATTTATGGTTCCCAGTGGCACCCTCAAGCGTTATTGTTTTAAACTGTTGACCCGGCATCAAGTGGCAAGCGACGCCCCGACACTAGTGCTAGAGATGTAGTCGCGGATATTTTCGGATAATTCGGAGAAGCGCGGATATTTAAGATCCAGAATTTACCCAGAATGGTAACGTAAATTCTCTGCGATGTAAAGATGTATGTTGATATTTTGTAGATTTCATGATGTTATTATAAATTAAGGGCGTTTGTGCATTACAAGGAATTTTACTGTCCGGCGGTCCGATTTTATTTTTTTATTATGTCATGCGTATAAGGGACCGTAAAAAATCGGACTGCCGGACAGTAAAATTCCTTGTAGTGCACATTCGACCTAAGGAATTTGAAGTCATGTCCTTAATTACATCTAAATCTTAAAACGCCAGGCATTATTATTGACGATCACGTAATTTTGTGCAAACGCAAACTGTCCAATAGCGGCATAATAGGGCTGAATAAAGCTAAAATCAATGAAGAAAATGTATAATTGTGACATGTGTGTGTTTGTTTTGCTTTCTCCGAAAATAAATTATCCGCTTGAAATATTCTTGCTGCGTATACCGCTGTCACATCACTAGAAGAAACACGGCACAGCACTTGAGAGTTTTATAACAATGTTATATGAAAAATGAACTTATGAATGCTATTTTTTTCCAGACGCAATTTATACGAGTTTACGAGTTTAAATTTTGTGTGTTTTTCGAGCTAAACTGTCGCAATAATGCTGTAACTCAAGTATTATTGTTTTGTAAAACATTTCTATAAAAAAAGTTTTTTATTATTTTTTAACTTTTCCTTGTTGTATCTCTGTTGAGGGCGTTGTTTCACGTCCAAATCACGCACGCGTATACGTCAAAAATGGCGCTAACTATCGTCAAACCCAAAAAAGCGTTGTTGCAAATTACAATTACAAAGTTATGGCTGACTTGACTTACATGAAATAATTACGATTATATACTCGTTTTTATTTAATGTACTTACGCATGTTATGTTAATCAACTGTTTGAAGCAACCGGCTCTTACTCTGCTGATACTTACAATTACTTCGATGCCTAAATATAATTTTGTTTTTGTATTTATTTATAAGACCTCCCTCAGGAGAGGGAGAGAGAGGTCTAACTTCGAGAAAGAGGTCAATCGTCGAATCCGACTCGGCTGGGCAGCGTTCGGGAAGCTACGCGATATCTTCTCGTCCCACATACCGCAGTGTCTCAAGACGAAAGTCTTTGACCAGTGCGTGTTGCCAGTGATGACTTATGGCACTGAAACGTGGTCGCTCACAATGGGCCATATAAGAAGGCTAAAAGTCACCCAAAGGGCAATGGAGAGGGCTATGCTTGGAGTTTCCCTGCGTGATCGAATCAGGAATGAGGAGATCCGCAGGAGAACCAAGGTAACCGACATAGCCCGAAGAATTGCCAAACTTAAGTGGCAGTGGGCAGGGCACATTGCTCGCAGAACAGATGGCCGATGGGGCCGAAAGGTTCTGGAGTGGCGACCGCGTACCGGAAGACGTAGCGTTGGAAGGCCTCCCACAAGGTGGACCGACGACCTTGTGAAGGCCGCAGGAACCCGTTGGATGCGAGTAGCACAGAACCGGTCGAAGTGGAAGTGCTTGGGGGCGGCCTTTGTCCAGCAGTGGACGTCTTTCGGCTGAAATGATGATGATGATGATTTATTTATATAACTAATTAGTCTTTTAATTTTGTACCTAGTGTAAATAGTTAGGAGATTATGAAAATAAAGGATACAAAATGTCTGCTGATACAAAACTACGGAAGATGTCTTGCTCAGTTAATTAAGCAAGTGTTTAGCATTTATGAAGTATATAATCCAGAAGACAGAAGAAGAAGAGAGGTAGAAGTAAGTTGCCTGGAAGAGATCGCAGAAAGCGTTAAGGCCGCCCATTGTATATTTTGTAGTGTCCGATGTATTTTTATGCTATGTTTTTTGTGGTGTACAATAAAGTATATTATAATAACATAGAAATAAATAATTATTTTATTTTATTGGTACTATAAATTATGGAACGCCGACGGCTCTCGGAGGTGGGCGCTAATGGCTCCTATACAGTGTTTTTAACTAATGCAGCTGTTAACGAACACTAAAAATGCATGAACCTGTTTTTTGTTCCAATAAAATATATTGAATTTTATATACCTGCTGTTACAATAATTTACACACAAGCTAACATCGTACGGTTTTTAGTGTTAATGATAAATTATTTATTTCTGTAAGTAGGTACAAACAATTTTACACGTCAATCATATTTTTTTAAACTAGATGGAGTCGGCGTTTCCTATCTGACTATTTTGAGAAGAAAGGCCGAAACAAACTCAGAAGTCACAGTCTCTTTTATAGTCCAGACAAAATCTTGGTCAGATCGTGTGAAGACCATGTATATTGGTGTCTGAAATGGTCTTTTGAGGAAAGAACCACACAGATTGAGCGGACCTGTCCAATCAGTGGACGCATTTGTCAAAAATCGTGCAGCTGGAACTAACATCATCATCACGCTTACCCAACGCTGCAGTAGATACTTTATTCCTAAGAAAGAATATTTTGCCCCTTCGCTGGAGAATGTGTGGTGGTACGTACAACATAACATGCAAACTACGTTCTCACCAGAAGGCTAAAAAGACCACTTTGGAGAATCATAAAAGGATGACATTATGAATTACGGCACGGTTGGCGCAGTGGTTAAGCTATTGACTGCTGCGCTGCGTGTCGCGGGTTTGATTCCCGCACGGAATAAATATTTGTATGACCTACAAGTAGTTGTTCCGGGTCTGGCTGTTTGTGTATGTGAGTTTCAATGTTTGTAAACGCACCCACAATACAGGAGAAATTCCTAGCGTGGGGCAAAGTTTAAAAAAAAAAAAAATTATAATATGGCGAAGACAGTCCGTGTTTTGCTTTTTTTCGCTGCACTATGTAGGTACAATCAAAGAGATTGGGATTGGATTGATTAGTATTAGTACAGACAAAAAAAATAACTGAAAAATGCTTCACCAATGGGATTTGATACGATTAACCTAACAGTTTTTATTTATACGTAATATGATAATATTTACATAATCTATGCTAATATTTAAAATGTTAACAGTTAACTGTCCATTATATTATCCTTTTATGATTCTGCCAAAGTGGCCTTTTTAGGCCCCCTCATGTAAATCCTGCATCGCGCAAGCAAAGTTTTCGCGTTAACAGTAACCCGTTAGCAACTGTCGGGCAGTAGCCTACCAGACACAACATTCGTCTGGTAGGAGGGTCCTCCCTTTCTATGGAGAATGGGAAACTTTCCACTCTGTTCCTCAAAAATGAAGACAGCATCTTTCATATCAACTAAACGTGATTCCTTACACTCGCCTCTACACAGCAAAAACTCGCCCCACGAATTTAATTCCCCAATAACCCCGTATCATTTCTGTCCACTACCCCACGATCCCACTGCTCCATAACACTCCGAAGTCCCACTCCCCTTCACATTATCCCAGCACATCTCAGTCGGTCGAAAGTGTAAAATGCAGAAAATAAAATTTTCCTTCTTCCAATATAGAATAGTGTATTGTAGTGTTCAAAACCGTTTCGGTACCGTGCAGTTGCCTTTTAGGGACCGGCATTTCCCACTCAATTTGAATTTATATTCGCGAATAAAACCGCTGGAAAACTTTAGTTTTACGTCGGAAATGTATTTTGAATATATCGGGGGATGTGCAGCGGGGGGGGGGGATGTGCCCGTGGACTGTGTTTAGAGCTAAAAGGACTTAAAAGAAAAACGGAACCTTAAAGATCTGTCACAGAGGTTCTTCTCGAGATCTATGCAACCTAGAAAAATTGTACTTTGGCGTCGCCAGTGAAAGACAATTTTTTTTTTGTTTAGCCAGTTTTATCCTAGACATCATTCAAAAGACGATACTTTTAGCATTAAATTTTTTTTTTCTAATGCTTGGTCTTGGATCAGTGGAAGGAGGGAAGGGAGGCCTTTGCCCTGCAGTGGGACAAAAATGGCTGATAATAATAATAATAATTGGTCTTAAAAATAAGGCTGAATATTTGCAAAAAAACTACTGCCCTCTCCTTGGTTTCTAAAGCAAAAAAAAAGTATTTAAACACACCTAGACAATAACCCCCTTACTAATGAACGTATTATTAACGTATTTTTTTTTACATAAAAAAAAAATTATACTCGTATCAGATGAATGAAAAGTGATGATGAAAAGTTACACACCGATTTCTCTCTTTCAGTCGTCAGTAATTTGACTTTCGAAATAAAAAGACAAAGCGTTGTGTAACTATACAGACGCTATACAACGTTTATTAGTAAGGGGTAAGAATACAACGAAAATAGCATTATTATTAAATCGACCACTATAAGTCGAACGTCTAAATACTCGAAGTTTATGGTACTTGTCAGTCCATCGATAGGTGGGTTGAAGAGGTTGCTAGAAATTCAAAATATCTTTGAAATAACGTAAGGAATTTTGAATTTCGACGGTTGTCTTCTAGAGTTCTCAAAACTCACATGGTTCTATATAGGGCACCTAAGTTTTCTCGATTTTTGATGATAGTTTAAAATAAATCGAACATTCAATAGGTATATCGTACACTCAATTTGCATTCGATTTGGCATAGTACACCCTAATCATGGTTAGCACGCACATCACTCATCACCAAAGCCCCATCCGTACCACTTTACATCACCACTTAAACTGCTCACTCCCTCAAAATAAGCTTAGCATTACACTAAGAGCCCATTGTACCATAAATAGGCATCCAGTATTATCATGCTGCGATGGTTCGGCGCTACGCTAGCACACGGAATAATTTGATTCAGAAGGTTAGTTTGGAAAGAGACGTGTCATTTTTTGGAATAAATAGATAAATAAATAATTTATTTCGTAAACACAAAAGACAAAACCTTTTAAAGAGAGAAAGTGACGCTATGACGTTGATATACTTAAACTCAAATTTCAGAACAGCTAAATGGTAGTCTAGCTCAGCATGTGTCAGGAAAATGTTCCTGACCGTGATATTCATAGAATATTCATCATTATTCAGCCGAAAGACGTCCACTGCTGGACATAAGCTTCCCCCAAGCCCCGCCACTTCGGTTCTGTGCTTCCCGTATCGAATATTAAACTGACTAGTACTCTCTCTAGTCATAATTTTTTTTGTTAAGGTAATAATGATAGTTTTCCAAAAACATATTTGCTTACATTTTTGGAAGTTAAACTGTGAATGCTGTATCAAACTCAAATTCAATTCAAAACTCATTTATTTTCAATTAAACCATTTACAGGCACTTTTGAAATGTCAAGAAGTAGGTCAGTCAGAAAAATATGAAGGTAGTTGCCCATTCCAAAGCGTAGGTACCTATGGATAAGAACGGGCAAGAAACTCCATGGACACTCTTTTTAAATTATATTTTACGAAAATATTAGTTACATCATTACTTTTGAATTAATAATTAAATAATGTGAGAACGATGTAAAAATAAACAAGACGTATGCGTTAAAAGCGTCCAGAGTACAACAAAGAGTACTAAAACAACAATCCAAAAATAAAAAAGCCGAGGCAGCTAGTGATGACCAGCCCCAACCGACGGCGCCCGTTCACGAACATGACGCATAGTTTAGGACGCACAGGTCATATGGCTTTGTTGCTATGCTTGAACCATCGTAAGTTTCTGCTGGACTTTCTGCCCTTCCTTATATAGTGCTCGCAGGACTCGAGACGCGGGGATTAGTATTCCTCCGACGTTCATTCTCCAAGCAAAATTCAGGGAACTGAGGCTGTTTTTCGATCTTTATTAAAAGGCTCGTGAGCAATAAACAAGATATTGTTGTGCTTAGTTTAACGTTTTGATTAGCCAAGCTGGCCTTTTTCGATAATCATTAGGGTCATCATCAACTAAACTTCTAAAGGACTCTGTTCACTGTTGTAAACTGTGATCGGGTCTAAAGTTACTATGCTTAGCAAACAAATAGTTAGATGGTGGTGGTAACGGTGGTGGTATTACCCCTGTGGTAATGGCCCCAACTTACGAGTCGTAGGTTTTGGGTTTGAATCTAGGCAGGCGCTTTACTTAGTGTAAATAATTTCACCACCATTGCTCTCAAAACGGGGAAGGAAAACATCGTGAGGAAACCGGCATGTCCTAGAACAAAAAATTCGAAGATACGTGACATCTTTCAACCCGCACTGGGCCTGAGAGGTAGAATACAACCCACTCCCTTCCGAAGAGAGGAAGCATGTGTCCCAGCAGTGGGAACATTATAGGCTGACTATGCTAAATAGTACATACATACATCTGCCCAGCCTTTTCCCAACTATGTGGGGTCGGCTTCCAGTCTAACCGGATGCAGCTGAATACCAGTATTTTACATGGAGCGCCTGCCTATCTGACCTCCACAACCCAGTTACTGGGTAATACGACTTCCCTTGGTAAGACTAGTTGTCAGACGTAACGACTGTCAAAGATCCACGAATGAATGACAGCAGGGACCAACGGCTTAACGTCCTTTCCGAGGCACAGAATTTACAGATTATGCTAAATAATATAGGTCGGAAATCACCAACCCGTCGTCAGCAAGCCTGGTGATCAATGCTTGTGCCTTCTCTGTATGTGAAGAGGACTTTGCACTCAGTGCACCAGTGGGAGTGGGACTGTGGGACTATAGGGTGGTAGTATTTGAGTTCTTTAACAGTACCAACTATAAGAACAATGGCACTCCACTCTTTACCACACAAACTGCACGACGCGGTAAACCCAAATAACACCAAATTGCAACTAGCGGAAAATTACAAAGCTTAAACAGTAACGCTTTGCTGAAATAATCATGTTCAACGATTATTCCACAAAACGTTAATATTTTAAAAGTTTTGTGGGCAATTAGTGAAGCCAGCTAGTTGGTAATTCAGCCGGAACGATGCTACCGTGCTGTGAACGAGCGCGGTGAGGATATGGTGATAAGAAGCGCGGAAGCGGGCGATTTACAAAACTTTTACCAAATACAAAAAGGTTTATTGGCAAAAAAAAATACAGGTCGGCAGGGACATCGACGCGCAACCAGTTTAGCAGTTTAACCAGTTTAACGCAGTTTATATAGTTTAGTTACCATGGGTTCAGTACATGATTCTGAACCCCCTGCGTTGAAATGTTAAAAAAACGTGTGGGTCGGGGGACCCCGGCAGGAACGAAGCTCAAAATGAAAAATCCAAGACGGCGGCTGCAAAAATTTGAAAATATTCGCAGCCGTCAACTTAAATTTTCATTTTGACCTCACTATCGGCTCTCTCGAAAACCATAAAAACGACATCCATGATGAAACATTTCTAAATTTTCACAACTGCCATCTTAGATTTTCATTTTGACCTCTCTATCGGCTTCAGCACCCTCGAACACCATGAAAACTACCTCTGTCTCTCTCTGAATCTCTCTATTATATTATGTAATAAAAGTCTCATGGAGGTTGCATAATTTTTTTTCGTTACTTGACGATTTCTCCCAGATTACTCCTACCGCAAGCTTAGTTATAGAACTTCGTTCCAAAAAGGTTATTAAGAAAAATATTTTCTGTTCAGTACTCATAGGCCGCGCAGGTCTATGAAACAGCGGATTTTTTCTGGTAATATAACCGATGACAAATTTCTACGCTAGACCATGTGTTGTTTAGAATCATGTGTTGAATTCATGGTAACAGTTTGCGCGCCGAATGTCCCATCACCCTGTATGTGTAGGTATAGGTACAGATGATTTGAGAACCTCCTCCTTTTTAAGAAGTCGATTACAAACGAAAAGGAAGCAAAACACAATTAAGTTTGTATCACAATTTATTTATCCATTTATTTCAGGCATCAAGGCCCATATAAACACATACAATACAATATTAATATAATTTAAAAAAAAACAAACTAACAAACCGTTTGACCGTTGACCCACAAACTGAGCAGGGTTTGTATGTAATTTTCCGCTAGGCATTTTAATAGAGTTTAGTGTTGCTTTGTATTTTTAAAGTTTAGATTTTATGTATTAGCCGTAAGTTGATTTTTCAATTTATTTGGTGTGTTTGCAAACCACTATTGTATTGGGGTCATCATGTAAAGATAGTGTGTGTGAGTTTAATAAATAATAATAATAATCTTAGGGGTCAAATTTACATAAAATTAAGTTCGTGGCGTAACATACCTGCGAAAGTTCGTGGATAGGTCACCATTCTTCATATTATTATGTTGATGAGATATCTATATTACCGAAAACCTATACCTTATATTTTATCATGTTTAGATGTCGATACCCATCGCGTCTGCGGAGTTTGACCAGCCAATTTAAAATAACCCTGTATATCGATGCATAAATTATAAATAAAAAACTTTTTAACAAAAAATTAAACCGCCGAAAAAACTGAGAAGCAAAAAATAATAAACTTTATTTATTTAACCAAGTTCTTAAACTACTGTAAGTAGGTACCTATACCTTAGTAATTTTGAGTCGGCGCCAAACAATCAATAAACAAATATCACTAAATTACCATAAATTACCATAAATTTAAAGAAATAATAATTGTTAATTAATTTGCTTGTTTGGCGCTGACTATACATAAAAAAAATATACGCGTCGACTTGCTCCGTTTTTTTTTCGTCGGTTAAAAAGTCGGTTGTCGTGTCTGTCTGCGCGACCGTATCGTTCTTCTAAACTATGCAACGGAGTTTGATCCGTAACCATCATTTCGAAAAATTTCGAAAGGTTTATGTGTCTATTACATTCATTTTAAACTTAAGTACATAATATTATTACCAAGAAATTTTTATATTTGTCAAGTCGTAAAAATCGAGCGAAGCAGGAGGCGCCAGCCGCTAGTATTTTAATAATTTATTTCTTTCCGTATAATAAATTAATCTTAATTTATTACAACTTTGTACTGCACCAATTTCCTGTTCAAATCGCAAGCGAATATTTGCTGACCGATTTTGTAGTTGTCAGTGAAGCGGCAACTGCACCGGTTTACACTAGCACTGCAGATACCTAATTGGAACTTAGATAGGCAATGTTATTCTATTCATGGTGCAATGAATCTGCCGAGGAAATCCTATACTACTAAAATTATAAACGCGAAAGTGCGTGAGAATGGAATGTTTGTTCCTCTTTCACGCAAAAACTACTCAACGGATTTGGATGCAATTTGGCACAGAGATAGTTTATAACTAGGATAAAACAGATAGGATAAACAACATAAAAACTATCTTATATGTTATATAAGATAGTTTTTATGTTGGTATTCCTACGGGATCGAAACGAAGGCGGGTGAGAAACCGCGGGGCGCTGCTAGTAGAATAATAATACCAGCCTGTTATTGTCCCTCTGCTGGGCAAAGGACTGAATGAACATTGATGAGCACGCTTGCTAGAGGTGGTTTAGCGATTTTAGACTTATTATCTAACTAGCTGCGCCCCGCGATTTCACCCGCATAAGTGTCGATCCCGTGAAAATATCGGGATAAAAAGTAGCCTGTACGTTAATCCAGGGTTTCAGCTACCTTCATAGAAAATTTTATAAAAATTGGTCTAGCCATTTGAGCGTGAAGAAGTAACAAACATATAAACACACACACACACCACAAACTTTTGCCTTAATAATATTAGTGTGACTAGCTGTCCTCGCGATATCTTTCGCGTGTCGGAAAACAAATTGGATTTCATGGGTTTTAATTTTTTGGCACGGAACCCCAATTCTTTTTCTAAAATAAACCTAAGTTACTCCGTATAACATCAGTTGTCTGTCATCTTCAGTCCAACCTCAAGGTTTACATTACAAAGTTCTTGGAGCATCCGTTCAAGTTTAGTGGCTGAGAATGAAAAGAAAACAATTTCGTCGACGAAACGTAGACTTGTCAATCTTTTTAAAAATTGTTTTTTTTTTTGTTACAAATACCGTATATCACACTAATATTATAAAGGCATCTTCTGGGCACGCTCGTTCCATCATATACCTCATCTATCGCTTACTATCAGGCGTGATCGGGGTTAAGAGCGGGCCCATTTAGTAATAAAAAAAGGCGAAGGGGGTTTGTGTTTATATGTTTGTTACATCTTCACGCTCAAACAGCTGGACCAATTTTGATAAAATTTTCTATGGAGGTAGCTGACACCCTGGATTAACATATAGGCTACTTTTTATTCCGATATTCCCACGAGATCGAAACTTATGCGGGTGAAACCGTGGGGCGCAGCTAGTAATTTCACATACAGTATTCAGTCACTCCATGTAAAATACCAATAACTGGGTTGTGTAGCTCAGATAGGCAGTCACTCCATGTAAAATACTGGTATTCAGCTACATCCGGTTAAACTGGAAGCCGACCCCAAGATAGTTGGGAAAAGGCTAGGCAGATGAGATGATGATGATATGCAGTATTCAGCTACATCCGGTTAGACTAGAAGCCGATCCCAACATAGTTGGGAAAAGGCAAGGCAGATGATGATGATGAAATATCTTTATATTATGCATTTAGTAAAAAGCTGTTATTTTGACATTACAAACAGACACTTCAGTTTTGTTTATTTGTAGTATTATATACACACCGCAACTCGCTCCCCGCTGATCTCGACACTAAGCCCTCACCCTTACAACACGCGTTAAAAGGGCAACATCATCTGCAATGCAGATAAATATCATATTTCGTATTTAATTTAATTAATGAGAACCATTTGATGACGTAAACGACTGACACTCATGGCGATATCTATTTGAAAATTGATGAACTACCTAGTTTATGGGTCGAATTCTTTAGGATAAACTACGGGGGGCCTAAAAAGGCCACTTTGGCAGAATCATAAAAGGATAACATTATGAATCATAATGGACAGTTAACTGATAAGTTAACCATATCAAATCCCATTCAATTGGTGAAGGATTTTTAGTTTTTTTTTTTTTGTCTGTGCTAAAATATCAATGAATCCAATCCCAATCGCTTTGATACCTTCGTAGTGCAGCGAAAGAAAGAAAAACATGGACTGTCTTCGCCATATTAGGATTCATAATATTCTCGTTTAATGATTCTGCCAAAGTGGCCTTTTTGGCCCCCCAGGTCTCAGTATCGTTGTTACTGATCAGTCTGTCTAACTTTTTCCCAAATATGTACGGGTTGACTCCAGTGTAACCGGTTCCAGCTGAATACGAGTATTTTACATGGAGTGACTGCCCATCTGACCTCCACAACCCAGTTACTGGGTAATACGATACCCCTTGGTAAGACTGGTTGTCAGACTTTCGGGCTTGACTACCCGTAACGACTGTCAAAGGTCCACGAATGACAGCCGTTGGTCCCGACCAACGCGACGGCTTAACGTGCTTTCCGAGGTACGGAGGGGTCACGTGGAGTTGGTCACCCATCTACAGACCAACCACGGCAAGCGTAGCTTAACCTGATCAATCGACCTGTGCGGCTGTTATTATTTAGCCACGGGCCACTCTTTCCCAATAAATACCACAGCAAAAAGAACTTTTTGCAAATATTTTTAAACATAGGTACTTATTACGGACTGTTATCGCCATTGTATTCGATCCGCTTATCAACACAACAACAACAATGATCACACCGGAGAGGATTACCTGAGCTCTGTATTTCCCACCGGGGAAAAGAACAATACGTGCATACACATAATATTTAAATATTATTCAAAACAGCGTTTCAAATGTTGCTTTTAATATTTTGGTCTTTTGGAAAGATTTTCCTTTTCAGGTTTTATTTCCTTTTTCAAGGTAAATATTTATATTCTGTATTTAACTAAAATAATAGTTACATTGTAGCGGTACCTACAACGCCACACGCGAACTACGCGTCATACTGAAACGCGCGCTTTGTATCACGCAAAATCCTGCATCTCGCAAGCAGAGTTTACCGAACAACTAGCATAATTATGTACGAAGGCCTCAGTTGCCCGTCAGACGCGACACCCGTCTGGTCAGACAATCCACCTTTTCTATGGAGGATGAGTGAACTTTACATCTTGTTCCTCATACCTCTATTACCTCAATATCATAATTTGAAAAGCTAACAGTCTTAAAATAATAGTTTGTTCGAGTCGTTTGGGGCTGAATTACTAAGTCCATGGGGTCCAAGTGCTCATTTAGTTTTTCGAGACATCGCCATGCGGTTGATCGACTCTTCACGTGACCAGAGACGGCCATACAACGTGGCAATGCTGCCAGCCTTTTGGGCACTTTTCCTATTGACAACGATGCGGACGAATTTTTTGACGCTTTTTGATTATTTTTCCTCCTTTTTATATAGGTACTTTCAAGGTAAATGTATTTTTAATTTGAAATACATATTATAATTCCCATTAATTTGTAATGAAAATCACCTAACTACAAGAAAAAATTCTAAAACATTTTCAACCCTAAAAATTCGCGTGGGTCATTAAGACCGATAATTCGTTCCATTGTTACAGTTCTAAAAATCCGTTCACCCAAATAAAATTCAGCGTTGCACCTAGATTCATTGTGAAATCAGCTGGTTTGAGGTCATAAGTCAGGGGGTAATGTGCCCGTAAAGTACCACCCGCATCCCACCCGGAGAATAATCAAGAAACTTGTTTGTTCTAACTATGAAAATATGTGGAAATATGTGGTTGGCCTTTTTAAAACCTCTTTTCTCCTTTTGTTGGGGAAGAAAATAAAAATGGAGTTCAAATAAAAATTCGCTGTGTCTGTTTTGTCGGGAATAATACTGTGTTTTAAGTACTGGTGAAGTGTTGAACGCTTTTAAATAGTGAAGGTTTGTTGTGTCCAATGTTAAGTGACGTGAAGTGTTTTTGTTTGATTTTAGAGTAAGATTTGTAGTTTATTGCTTTTTTTGTAAAGAAAATACAGCTAAGTTTCCTTTTTGTGTTGTCACTGTATATGTGCACTGCTACAAGGACCTTTAGCTCTCGAATGAGGTTGACTGAATTATTTAGTTTTTTAATAAAAAAAAAATACAAGATAATATCGATAGTTCTGATTTTGGCGACGCGCCAAAAGTATGGCTGCGACTATATATTATTATCACGTTTGAAAATACAATCATGATAAACATGTGCACAATGTTTTTTTAAACACAGAAAATTTACTGACTCATAGATATCCTCGTGTGGCAATTTTCGTTGACGACGAAAACAAATAGAATCTCAGACCAAATAAAAAACCAAGACAGAGGGCTGTCAACAGTAAAGTGAAGCCGGTTTCCTAAACATGTGTGCACATAGTGAGGTGTAGTTTGATTGTAAATGGTTGTAAATTTGTGCATGTGAGCGTGTATGCACAGAGCAGAGGTGTAGTTTTTGCATGCTTCACTGTATTGTGTCTTAACTTATTATTTGCTCTGAGCACAGAATCAAATAAAATAACAACGAAACTCAAGTACTTACACGACATACAAGTACGACACACAAAAACTGTGAACTAAACATATAAATAAAACAGCCATCCTGCTGCCATTCTCATCACAATAAAAGTTGACGTGTTATCACGTCGTGTCGGGGGCACGTACCTTCGTGTCGTGTCACGCTCCTCGACACGTGAGGTACCTACGACGTGTTACCGCCAAATTAGACGGCTCAGAACGTCCACTTCTTACAACGACATACGTTTACGTTTAGACGCAGACATACAATAGTATGTTCTTTACAAGTGTAAGCTGAGTGATGTTTTAACCTGAAGGTCAATCCTCGTAATCTAAAACGTTCAAAATCTAGCCGCAGTCTCATCTCGGCGACAAACAAATGTCAAAAAACTTGTCAAAATGTAGGGAAATTAGAGGATTTTTTGACAGATTGAGACTGAGATCAGACTGTGAACGTTCTTAAAATTACGAGAATTGCCCCTCTGAGCAGTTATCGTAGATGCCAAGACGCCAGCACATCAAGCTACTACAATCTGTCAATTTTTTTTAATAGATTTTCAGACTTTATCGCTAAATTATAAGGTTCAAAATTGATTGGGAAAATTTGACAGTTTCGGGTTGCTTGATGTGCTGGCGTCTGTATATTGTGATATTCTCTTGTTTCCCATACGACCTTAAGTGTGTTATAAAATGCTGCGTTTTTAGACATAGTTCAAGTCACTACACACTTTACAAAGGTAAATTAGTAGGTAACTAACTTGTCTTGTCACAAGCAATCCCCTTTATATCGTATGAAAACTTGGTTTTAGACGTGACATCAATAAATGGCATCTTACCGGAACCTATTTAATATAACCGACAACGCGACATATTTGTCAATATGACATAATTGTCACATTTCACGACGGATGCTGTATAATAAAGCAGAAATCTATGAAAAAATTCTTTGAAAATGTCAGATTATCCTGCTGGTTTTATTAAATAGGCCTTTAATTAATTTTAACTAACGCTAGAACCATGTTCAGAAACAACGTGCAACTAAGAAGTGAAGTGAACCTTTTGCATCAATCTATTGAACGCTCTCGAACGTGTTCGTCCAGACGGCCGTGATCGGACCTTTGTATGTCGACTTTTATTTATTAGAAAGACTGTCGCATTCACACGGCTAAGAATTAGGTACGTTGTGATTTTTTTTAATAACCCTGGTATGTACAAATCGGTTGGATTCAGTGGTTGTTCAGGTTATTAAGTTTTTGGTTAAGCCGGTTATCTTTTCTGTGAATTAATATGAGTTGATAATGGTATTGGAGCGTAAAGCGTTCGGTTTCTTATAGTCATGAACAGCAGAAGCTGCTTTTATAAAAATGAATTGTTTTATGAATTGTTGTTATATTATATGTTGTGTTGTGTATATCGCAGTCAACTGAATTAATTAGCCGTTTAGTTAACCGCCTAGCCTTTTAACCAAACGGCGGCCGTTCAATTAACGGCCCGAATGATACGCAATATTATAGTTTAGGTTGGAACTGTAACCAATCACGCGAGAGCCGAATTGGTCGCAGTAACTAAGCCAGGGCACCCCGAGCAAATGGGTTACACAACAACATAAACGCAATTTGCTATTAACAACTTATGCTTTTGAGAGATCTTACCACACAACATCACGCCTGTATCCTGTATCGGCTTGTGCAGAAGTGTATAATCCCACCAAAAACATTTTCATGTAAAATGTTGCCAAGACGAGACCACATATGGCTCGCACTTCCAAAAAGTTATCAGATCTCATGTAGAGCCAAGCTTCTAACTCTACACGCCCTAACTTCACAAACTCTACACCTTAGTCAAAATATGTGGCTTGGCCGTTTCGTTACTACAAGAACTATTGTATAACAGAAAAGTAATGAATAGTGAATAAATTTTTCACCTTACGCCCATGTGATGGTAGCAAAACGGCCAAGCCACAGGTTAAATAAGTCAACCACCATCATATCCCGAAAATTTTGTTTATCTGGTATAATCCAAACCCAAGTTAAGAAGGTTAAAAAATATGACGAAGTGCTTCGAGAAAAGGTAGGTAGTGCCCTTGCGCTTCGCTGCGCGGGCACTCCCGTGCCCCCAGATACACTCATATTTTACCAGTTCATAGATCTTATACTGTTTCATATTTACCTGTAGGTTGACGTCTGATGAGAAATCCGTTAATGCATGGTTTTAGAAACAGAAAATTCATCTATTTGTAACGTATATCGAAATAATTCTAAAAAATAGGTGCAGTCACGACCATTATACTATTAGGTATTTTATTTTGATAGTTCACTACCCTTAATTAAGTATTCTGTCCATTTTTAAACAACCTGAAATTTTTCAGTTACCGAAAACTTTTCTCGCTTTGAAATTTTAGATATACAACTCAGGCTCCCAAGATACAGCCCCCAGAAGTCTTTTTTGTAACAAAAAACCAATAAAAAAAAATTGTTAAACCGTTTTTCTCTAACCTATAATACTATTGTATAGTTTCGGTAATACTGTGTTGGTAACACCAAAAAATTACACTAATATTATAAAGGCGAAAATTTGTGAGTGTGTGTATGTGTTTATATGTTTGTTACTTCTTCACGCTCAAACGGCTGGACCAATTTTGATAAAACTTTGTATGAAGGTAGCTGACACCCTGGATTAACACATAGGCTATTCCATCAGGATAGACATTTAGGCGGGTGAAACCGCGGGGCGCAGCTAGTAATATTCATAAATAATTAAGAGAAAATTTCTTTTGAATCTTGCTTATACGAGTATATTATGCTCGATTTCTAGGTATCACAGTAAGCTAATCGTAAGTCAACAAATCAATCAATTCCTAAATAAAAACAGACACACATACACAAATCACTCGCACATCCCACCATTATCCATAGCGGTACATACAGAGGTGGACACGTCATAAATCTGAGTGGAACGCGGGTAAGTAACGTTTTTTTTTCGATATTAATCAATTTCGGCAATTATTTCAATATTTCAATCAGATAGAGGGTTGTACAAGGTAGCCCGAACGTGTGTGTTGAAAATTGTTTTCTTTTTTTTTTAATTGTGATTTGTTCAGATTTGATGTAAATTCTTAATCATCATCATCATAATTTCAGCCGAAAGACGTTCACTGCTGGACATAGGCCTCCCCCAAGCACCTCCACTTAGACCGGTTCTGTACTTCTCGTATCCAACGGGTTCCTGCGGTCTTCACAAGTTCGTGGGACCTTCCAACAACGTAAATTATTAGCATAAGATAATTAGCCTATAATTTTCCCACTGCTGGGACATAGGCCTCCTCTCGGCGAGAGGCAGTGACCCGTTATCTTCCACGCGGGTCCAGTGTGGGTTGGCGGAAGACACATGTCTTCGAATTCTTGGTTCTAAGATATTTGCTGCTCCGTATTATGTTTTCGCTCTATTGGTTCTAGGACATGCCGGTTTCCTCACAATGATTTCTTTTACCGTTCTAAGAGCAGTGATGATGAATTAATTTACACAAAGTGTCTGGGTTCGAACCTACGACTCGTAAGTCGCGGCCGTTACCACTCGGCCAACACTGCTCTGTAAGTTCTTAATAAGGAATTGTTTGAGTATTGCCTACGTGGTTATCTGGACGTAGGCATTTACTCTCAAAGTGTGTAATATCTTATTCTTCGCAGCGGGATTGTCCGAAAGGGTTACCGCTGACCCGGAACATAAAGGGCTAAGGAAGGAACACGGGTGGGTTTTAGTCAGTAAGAGTCTGACACTCCCTTCCGCTCCACCCAGAGCGGGAGGGGTCATTTGATGATTTCCCATCCTCAAAAAAAAAAGGCATTTACTTTCTAAATGTGTGTAATATAGTTACCCAACTAGCAAGACAACGATAATCTTCTTATCCCATACAATTGCCGGTAGACATCTATTAGCTTGATAACACTTTCCTAGCTACCCCCCTCTCAAAGAACACTCCAGACCTCCCCAAAGGCAATTTTTTCTTTGACCACAAATAGTGCGATTGTAGCCTTAGTATTAAGGGGTACATACATCAATTCGTGATAAAAGATCGGTTATCTCCGGCCTAGTTCGTATGCCGGTCGCGAGCCGCTCTGAATGAAACCGGCCGCCCGGCAGGGCTACCGAATTGACGGGGTTCTGTGATTTTATTTATTTAGTCCTTTCGGGTTTCGTGAGCTAAATCTAATTTTGTACGTTTTGAATTCAATTTTTAGGTTTGAATTGACGTGATTGTTGAATGTCTGAGACTCTTTTGTATTTTCAGGAATTTAAATTCAATTATAGTATTTTTAACTTACTAAGTAACGCGCTTTTTACTTGTGGTTACAAAGTGAAAAACACGCTGTGAATGTGTGTGTAAGCGCAGGAGCCCTCCGTACCGTCCGAGACATTGGCGAAGTTAGAAGTGTGTATGTTGTGTATGTTGTGTACCTATGCGTGTGTGTGTAATGTGCTGACGCTACTCATACTCACTCGCCTTCAAGCATTCACAGCGTGTTTGTACACTTAGTTATCACGTGTCGCTTCGTGAGATAAAAATACTATAAATTTTATTTGCAGTCGGGTAAAAATATGTAAGCATTAATTTTCACACAAAAATAAACTGAGGCGAATAAGGAACTAAAAATGCGGCGATACAGAACTAAAATAATAAATAAATGGGAAAAATTATTTTCGAGGCAAAAAGGAATTAAATGTAGAGAGAACAAGGAAAATCAATTTGGGCAAACTTTGTGAGGCGAATGCGAAACAAATAATATTAAAAGCTTGTTTTATTTATTTCCAAGTTAAGGTAGGTACAGTCAACAAAAGAGATAAGTATGCAGAATCGTCGGATATAGTTGAAGTTTAGTAAGAAACCGATGGATGTTCTCGAATAAAATTTTATTTTATTAATAGAAAACAAACAGGTCATTTATCAAATTAAATGTCAGTCGAAAACAACCATCGGTTTCTTACTAAACTTCAACCATATCCGACGATCCTGCACACTTATCTCTTTTGTTGACTGTACCTACTATTAAATAGTTTTATTCACTTCTCCTCATATTTAAATCTGAATACCATCTTATTTATTTATGGTCAAAAAAATCTCCGAAAGGTATGTAATACCATCCTCTAACTCTATTTCACACGAGGTCCTAAACCTAAATTTCATAAAACCAATTCCTCACCAGCCCTACATGTAATCCGGCCATTCATCTGGATTGAGGCTGATCGAAAGGTATACCTTAATCGCTCTATTGCAATTTATTTGTTTGTTTCTTAGAAGATATACAACAAATAGTGAGGATTGCTACTGATACGAAAGGATTTTCTTCTTGCTCATTTGATTTGCAAATCTCTTTTCGATCAAACAGGGGGGCTAAAAAGGCAGTCATTGAGTATAATCAGGCTATAATGTCCCCACTGCTGTGACATTGACCTCCTCTCTCTCGAGGGAGTGGGCTATAATGTCCCCACTGCTGTGACATCCACCTCCTCTCTCTCGAGGGAGTGGGCTATAATGTCCCCACTGCTGTGACATCGACCTCCTCTCTCTCGAGGGAGTGGGCTATAATGTCCCCACTGCTGTGACATCGACCTCCTCTCTCTCGAGGGAGTGGGCTATAATGTCCCCACTGCTGTGACATCGACCTCCTCTCTCTCGAGGGAGTGGGCTATAATGTCCCCACTGCTGTGACATTGACCTCCTCTCTCTCGAGGGAGTGGGCTATAATGTCCCCACTGCTGTGACATTGACCTCCTCTCTCTCGAGGGAGTGGGCTATAATGTCCCCACTGCTGTGACATCGACCTCCTCTCTCTCGAGGGAGTGGGCTATAATGTCCCCACTGCTGTGACATCGACCTCCTCTCTCTCGAGGGAGTGGGCTATAATGTCCCCACTGCTGTGACATCGACCTCCTCTCTCTCGAGGGAGTGGGTTATAATGTCCCCACTGCTGTGACATTGACCTCCTCTCTCTCGAGGGAGTGGGCTATAATGTCCCCACTGCTGTGACATCGACCTCCTCTCTCTCGAGGGAGTGGGCTATAATGTCCCCACTGCTGTGACATCGACCTCCTCTCTCTCGAGGGAGTGGGCTATAATGTCCCCACTGCTGTGACATCGACCTCCTCTCTCTCGAGGGAGTGGGCTATAATGTCCCCACTGCTGTGACATTGACCTTCTCTGTCTCGAGGGAGTGGGCTATAATGTCCCCACTGCTGTGACATCGACCTCCTCTCTCTCGAGTGAGTGGGCTATAATGTCCCCACTGCTGTGACATCGACCTCCTCTCTCTCGAGGGAGTGGGCTATAATGTCCCCACTGCTGTGACATCGACCTGCTCTCTCTCGAGGGAGTGGGCTATAATGTCCCCACTGCTGTGACATCGACCTCCTCTCTCTCGAGGGAGTGGGCTATAATGTCCCCACTGCTGTGACATCGACCTCCTCTCTCTCGAGGGAGTGGGCTATAATGTCCCCACTGCTGGGACATCGACCTCCTCTCTCTCGAGGGAGTGGGCTATAATGTCCCCACTGCTGGGACATCGACCTCCTCTCTCTCGAGGGAGTGGTCTATAATGTCCCCACTGCTGGGACATCGACCTCCTCTCTCTCGAGGGAGTGGGCTATAATGTCCCCACTGCTGGGACATCGACCTCCTCTCTCGAGAGGGAGTGGGCTATAATGTCCCCACTGCTGGGACATCGACCTCCTCTCTCTCGAGGGAGTGGGCTAATAATCTATCACGCGGACCCAGTGCGGGTTGGTAGATGTTACATGTCTTCGATTATTTGGTTCTAGGACATACCGAATTCCTCACGACGTTTTACTTCACCGTTGTGAGAGCAGCGTTGATAAAATTATTTATTCGAAGTAAAACGCCTGCCTGGGCTCAAACCCACGACCTACATCTAGTAAGTCGGGCCGTTACCTCTAAGCCACCACTGCTCAATGTTAGCGAGTCAGACTTGAAAACTCTTCATCATCATCATCATTATTTCAGCCGAAAGACGTCCACCTATGCTAATGAAAACTCTTATGCTAATAAAAAGTTTTCCCAAAATTAGTCGTTAGCAGTTAGTGGACAAAAAGGGCTCAAACACATCCGCCTATTTTTCCGCTGCGCCTAAAACCGGCAGCGTTTAACATTAATTACCACTGTGCTATCCACATTTCGTAGTATTGTATTCGACACACTGCTCGTTGGCTCGGCGATCATGCTAGTGGAACTTATTTCATCTGCCTAGCCTTTTCTCAACTATGTTGGGATCGGCTTCCAGTCTAACCAGGTGCAGCTGAATATTACATAGAGCGACTGCCTATCTGACCTCCACAACCCAGTTGCTGGGTAAAACGATACCCCATGGTAAGACTGGTTGTCAGAGTTTCGGGCTTCTGACTACCCGTAACGGCTGTCAAAGATCCACGAATGACAGCCGGTACCAACGGCTTTCCGAGGCACGGATGGGTCACGGTATGTAAAGATGGTCACCCATCCTAAGACTAACCGCGGCAAGCGTATCTTAACCTGATCGATCGATCTGTATGTCTGTTAATATTTATATTTTTTTTTTAGTTGTACCTAACCCACACAAATTCATATAACACTACTTGCTACGTAAACATCAGTGACAGGAAGTTATTAAAACATCATCAATATAAATTAAGTGGAAACAATTCGTATTATAGAAGCTAACTCAAAATCTACCCAAGCAAAGTTATTGAAATTTCTATGGGACCACCCCTGAGGCATATCTTATCTATTAAAAAATATATTTTGCAAATCCGTCTTTATATGACGGAAATAATTATGCCCGAACATACATAAAAAAATGTAAACATCGAAATTGAGGACCTCCTCCTTTTTAGGGTTCCGTACCAAAATGGTAAAATACCCTTATGGTGCGACTCTGTCTGTCTGTCACAGCTAGATATCTCAAATGAAAATGCTATTAACTTGAAATTTGGAACAGTTTTAGATGACGTTTGCCCAACTATTTTGCAAATAAGAAAGATTTTTTTTTTTAATCAAAAGTGTCTGAAAAATTCGAAGTGGGGTATCATATCATGTGGGGTATCATATGAAAGAGCGCAGTTTGCACATTCTCAAACATTTTTTATTTTTTTAAGCCACACAGTTTACGACTTTTGATAAAAAAAAATACCGTTCCCCTCCCTTATCTTCGAAGTACGCAAAGAGAAAAATCTGAAATAATTCTATTGTGATCATGTGATTGTGATCATAGATATCCGATTGTGATAGAAGTTTATGTAAAGATTACAGGAAAATAAAAGTTACATTAGTTCCACTATAGGTCAAGAGAGATAGCGCTGACTTAAAACTGCAATAATCTACACCGCAGCGCGCAGTGTTAAAGTTCTCTGACGAATATAGGCCTCGCCGATGAAAAAAAAAACATATTATTACGATGGTATTATGATGGTAGGTTAAAAATCGTCTGCGGACTTTTGCTATCACTTTAATTTGTCCTTAATAACTTCACAACTACGATAAAAGTGAATGATGCGAAGCGGATCCATAAATCACTGCGAATGTCATTACAGAAAACAGGTTTCAATTTCAGATTTCTCCTATTATTATCGGCACGGATCTTGAGCGCTGACCTTCACCTGCGCAAAAGTGAGTTATTGGGTCCCTTTGGTGGTATGAAGTGAGGCACGGGAGCGGGGTATATATATTGTCGTACAGTGATTATGATAATAATAATATAATATTATTATTACCTATATAATCTAGTGTTTTATTTTGCCATAAGTGTACGATGCGCAAAGCGATCCCCACTCTACCGCCAAACGCCCAAGATCCGTGCCGGTATCGATACCGAGCAAGCTCTCCATCCTCCCCGCCGATACCGCCGACATATAAACCGTTGCCAATGCGGGGCTCGGTGCAGCTCGTACAATTTATAGCACACATTTAGCTCGCATACTTTACGCTCTGCCCTCTTAACGCAACACTACATTACGACTGCAATGCTCGATGTATCGCGGTGTTAGGATGCTGCGGGTTTTAGGGAAATGCGTTTATTAGGGCTTACATGACCTAAAGCGCGGTCACTGTTGGATTGCATAGAAAAGAAAGCGCGATGACACAACGCTGGTAATTTATTGCAAGCACGAGCATGAGGTCCTGGCTTTCCAAGACGGACCAAGTGTTATTGAGGGCTGTCAACAGTAAAGTGAGGCCGGTTTCGTAAACATGTGTGCACATAGTGAGGAGTAGTTCGATTGTAAATGGTTGTAAATGTGTGCGTGTGAGCGTGTATGCACAGAGCGGAGGTGTAGTTTTTGCATGCTTCACTGTATTGTTCGCAGCGCTATGTTTTTTTTTTTGTCTTAGTTTACCATCAGGAATTTATCAGTAGCAGCCTGTAGCCAGTATGTTTGCCGTGTTCAAGGCAACAATCTTGCTTCCTATAACATGGATCTTATACATAACTAGCAAATTGTGGATGCACTAAATACCTCTATGTCACAGACTTAATGTTTTGTTATGTGTAGTGAACCGGATATATTGTGCGAGCGTAGATGAACATGATTAACAAGCATATCTGTTACGTTGTTATTATATTTAACAACCGTGTAATTACAACGCGCATGTTGTAATTCACAGTATCTTATTCCAATTTACTAGAGGTAATGTTCTTCCATAACTATAAATAGGTAATTGTTGAGCCCCTCAAGTTCTGAGTTGAGCTGGAAAACTCAAACTCAAAGCATTCATTATTTCAAACTGTAGCAGTGCCCTGGGGTTTCACTCGCATAAGTGTCAATCCCGTGGGAATATCGGGATAAAAAGAAAGAAAGAAAGAAAGAAAGAAAATACATTTATTAAAAAAAACTATCCTATGTCCTTTCCCGGGACTCAAACTAAGTGTCTCTATACCAAATTTCATCTAAATCGGTTCAGAGGTAACAGACAGGCACACTTTCGCATTTATAATATTATTAGTTACTAGCTTCTGCCCGCGACTTCGTACGCGGATCCTGTTGCTTATGCCAGCGACAACGGGGTCGTCAAAATCGGAGATCTGAAACGTCTGATGTCGAATTCTAAGAGCCCAGGGACTGAAAAACAACGGGATGCGCGAGACGATTCGAGACGTCATTTTCAGGCAATAATGAACCAATAAGGTGGTAAACTTGGCCTTGCACTTTGAATGTTGGCATAAATAGGCCTTCTGAAATCTGTTCTGCACCAAAAGATGTCATTTGAAAGGCATTATTGTACGAACGCATGTTATCCAAGAAATGTTTTGACTGTGGATGGTCACCGATTAGCAGTGATCTTAATATTTCTGGAGGATTTTGTAATATTTTAATATGTACCTACTTTCCCACCTGAGCAACACATACCGTTTGTTTCTTTTTGCCATTTAACAGCTTCACAAAAAGTACAATTTTGAACCATACCTCCGATGGCGGAATATGTGGCGTAGTCAATCATAGGAGTATACGTAAATGCACTCCGTTCCTTATCAACCCAAGGAAGGTCGCCATGCCCTACGGCTATATCTTGAGACACATCCGATTCTTCAGATGATATCGACATTCTGTTCAGAGAATGTCGAAGTCGATCAGAATTCAAACGTTCGTTGCGCTCTTCTTAATCTGTCTCTTCATGCCGTACTCCAGCAATTCTTTCTTTCTCACTTTCTAACTGATTATGAGTATTTTGTTGTGTGCGTGTTCGGGACAATGTATGATAATCTCAAGTTCATCACTTGTTTCAAAAGACCTGTTAGTAGATGTGCGAATACGCTGAGAACTCAAGCGTGATTCTGTATCGGTAAACGTTTCCGATTCGCGAGACAATGCATGTCGCTCACGATCAGCGGACAGTCGCGCATCACGTTCCGCACTTGTCTCTAGAGACCTAGAAGCAGATGCGTAGATATGCTGAGAACTCAAGCGCAATTCTCTATCTGTGAACGTCTCCGACTCGCGAGATAATGCGTGACATTTACGATCAGCGGTCAGTCGCACATCACGTTCCCGACTTGTCTCTGGAGACCTAAAAGTCGATGCGTAGATACGCTTGGAACTCAAGCGCAATTCTCTATCCGTGAACGTCTCCGACTCGCGAGACAATGCATGACGTTCACGATCAGCGGTCAGTCGCGCATCATATTCTTCACTGGTCTCTAGAGACCTGGATGTAGATGCGTAAATACGCTGAGAATGCAGGCGTGCTTCGCGATCCGAAGAGGTTTCCACGGAGCGAGTTGCAGCCTGATGTTCTCGAACAGCATCAAGTCTCTCCTGACGCTCTTCGGTAGATTCTTGGGATCTTATGATCCGCAATCTTTTAGCTCCTTTGGAACATTGGAAAAGCTTTGACCTTTTTCTAGGCATGGTTATAGTTTTATTGTGAAGAAGATACCTGATCAATTAAAATCTAATTGACTGCTCCCCTACCAAGGGTGCCCAGACACGGGGTCGTCTGGCGCCCATGTGCTGGTTTGGTCCCTGGGATCGTCACGGCGTGCTATGTGTTCTGGTGCGCCGGTGATGGGGAGTACTCCCCAGAGGAGGGTCCGGTGACGGACAGCCGCGGCGGGTTCACGGATGAGTGCTATCGCGTGCCCATATTCCCGCCGTAAGCGGCAGATGAGGACACCGTGGAGTTTTAGTGGGTTAGAGTCCCACATAACTGTACTATCTCCCCGTGGTAGTGCAGAACGCATGAGCATTTAATCACGTTAAAAAAAAAATGGGAGTTTTGGCCAGTAGAGTCAAATTTTCAATGATATACCATCGTCATCGAAAATCAGTCCTAAACTGTTACCGCCTTCACCGCGTGGGGGTGAAATTAGTGATAGTTTTGATTTCCACATCAGATGTTTCTGATCTTCGATTTTTAGGGTTCCGTACCCAAAGGGTAAAAACGGAACCCTATTACTAAGACTTCGCTGTCCGTCCGTCCGTCCGTCCGTCTGTCTGTCACCAGGCTGTATCTCAAGAACCGCGGTAGCTAGACAGTTGAAATTTTCACAGATGATGTATTTCTGTTGCCGCTATAACAACAAATACTAAAAACAAAATAAAATAAATATTTAAGGGGGCTCCCATACAAAAAAACGTGGTTTTTTCGGCGTTTTTGCCGTCTGTCTGTCGCCAGGCTGTATCTCAAGAACCGCGGTAGCTAGACAGTTGAAATTTTCACAGATGGTGTATTTCTGTTGTCGCTATAACATCAATTACTAAAAACAAAATAAAATAAATATTTAAGGGGGGCTCCCGTACAAAAAAACGTGTTTTTTTCGGCGTTTTTGCCGTCTTTCTGTCGCCAGGCTGTATCTCAAGAACCGCGGTAGCTAGACAGTTGAAATTTTCACAGATGGTGTATTTCTGTTGCCGCTATAACAACAATTACTAAAAACAAAATAAAATAAATATTTAAGGGGGGCTCCCGTACAAAAAAACGTGTTTTTTTTGGCGTTTTTGCCGTCTTTCTGTCGCCAAGCTGTATCTCAAGAACCGCGGTAGCTACACAGTTGAAATTTTCACAGATGATGTATTTCTGTTGCCGCTATAACAACAAATACTAAAAAGAAAATAAATATTTAAGGGGGGCTCCCATACAACAAACGTGTTTTTTTCGGCGTTTTTGCCGCCTGTCTGTCACCAAGCTGTATCTCAAGAACCGCGGTAGTTAGACAGTTGAAATTTTCACAGATGATGTATTTCTGTTGCCGCTATAACAACAAATACTAAAAAGAAAATAAATATTTAAGGGGGGCTCCCATACAACAAACGTGTTTTTTTCGGCGTTTTTGCCGCCTGTCTGTCACCAAGCTGTATCTCAAGAACCGCGGTAGTTAGACAGTTGAAATTTTCACAGATGATGTATTTTTGTTGCCGCTATAACAACAAATACTAAAAACAAAATAAAACAAATATTTAAGGGGGCTCCCATACAAAAAAACGTGTTTTTTTCGGCGTTTTTGCCGTCTGTCTGTCGCCAGGCTGTATCTCAAGAATCGCGGTAGCTAGACAGTTGAAATTTTAACAGATGGTGTATTTCTGTTGCCGCTATAACAACAAATACTAAAAACAAAATAATATAAATATTTAAGGGGGGCTCCCGTACAAAAAAACGTGTTTTTTTCGGCGTTTTTGCTTTGTGGTACGGAACCCTTCGTGTTGGCCAGTTTTTTTATAAGTCAACAGGAAATGCCCATCAGACCGAACAACTTTTGCTACGACGTCATTCCTATATATGTTATGGTGTAGCTGGGCTCTTGGAGTTCCACATCAGGTGTTCGAGATCTTCAAATTTATTCTCTCGGCAGAAAATGCTCATCACGTGGAACAATTTTTGCTATGGTACCATTTTTGTATCTCTTATAGTTTAGCTGGTCTGTTGCGGTTCTGCATCAGGTGTTCAAGTTTCCAAGATAAATTATAGCCTATATGTTGCCCAGACATAATACCTATACAACAAAACAAAAATCATTCAAATCCTTCCAGTAGTTCCAAAGATTAGCGTGTACAAACAAACAGACAAACAGACAAACAGACAGAATTTTTTTTTCGGATTCGTACCCTATTACTGTTTCTAAACCCCCCCCAATTTTTTTTTTTTTAATATTTTCAATGTACAGACACAGTTTTTCTACTGTTTTATTATATGTATAATAATATAGAAGTATGGATAAACCATTTACAGGCACTTTTGAATTTTAGAGGCGGTCGGTCAGTCAGAAAGATGAAGCTAGCTGTTGCCCTTTCCAAAGCGTAGTAGGTCCTACATATGGGGAAGAACAGGCAAGAAAATCCACGGACACTCTTTTAAATCATATTTTTTTTTACAAAATATTGGTTACATCATTCATGTTGAAATCATACATGTGAAAACGATTTATTGATATTGATAGAATTTTTGGTTCTAGGACATGCCGGTTTCCTCACGATATTTCCTTCATGGTTTTAAGAGAGCAATGGTGATGAAATTAAATACACATAGTAAAGTGCCTGCCTGGGTTCGAAATCACGACATACAACTCGTAAGTTTGTTACTATTTGCTGTACTCTGGACGCTTTTAACGCGTACGTCTTTTTTACATAGTTCTCACATAATAATATAATAATAAATTCAGGTAACTAATATTTTTGTAAAAGTATAACTTAAAAGAGTGTCCATGGAGTTTATTGACCGTTCTTCTCCATAGTTATCTACGCTTTGGAATGGGCAACTAGCTTCATATTTTCTGAATGAGCGACTTCTTGACAATTCAAAAGTGTCTGTAAATGGTATAATTGAAACAAATGCTTTGAGTTTTAGTTGGAGTAAGTCGAGGCCAATACCACTGGGCTACCAGTGCTCCACCGATTGTGCCAACGCCTAATGCGGTAGGTAAGCGTAGTAAGCAATGCGCCTTCCTTCTTTGTTAATGAGACGGAACGTATTCCCTTCATCATTTCAGCCGAAAGACGTCCACTGCTGGACATAGGCCTCCCCCAAGCACCTCTACTTCGACCGGTTCTGTGCTTCTCGCATCCTACGGGTTCCTGCGGCCTTCACAGGGGAGGGTTTTTTTTTTTTTTTTGTGTGGGAAATCATCAAATCGCTCTGGACGGAGCGGAAGGGAGTGTCAGACTCTTACTGACTAAAACCCACCCGTCTTCCTTCAGTTGAACATCGAACAACCCGCGACCCTGGCGGGCATCGGCCCTAGCGGACCCCGTCAGTTGGTGCTGACATCTCCTTGAGGCGCGTGTGGAACACAACGCGCCGTCGACCCGGGCCTGGTCCTTACCGGACGGCGAGCTGCCCATTGCTCGCCGCCCGCAAGCCCGCGCCTACGGTGGCCGGGAATCGGCTATCGATTCCCGACGCCCGGGGCGTCTCCTGCGGCGGCTGGGGGCGTGAGGGCGCAAGGATTGCCTCTCCCTCACGCGCTCCGCCTCCTCCTTCGCGAGCATCACAGCTTCGCAGAAGGAGGTGATAGCCGCCCATGCACTCTCGCTCCGTACCATGGCCCGGACTAGGGCCGGACGCGAGAGATCGCCGCCGTGAGGACACGGCGGTGCTCTGCCCAAGATGGGCAGATCTCCACCGTATGCTCCACCGTGTCCTCCGGGTGATCCACACAATGGTGACACCCGGGCGTTTCCTCCCGCCTTATTCGGAACAGGAACCTCCCGAAGCAGCCGTGTCTGGTGAGGACCTGCGTTAGGCGGAAGGTGAGGACGCCGTGGCGCCTATCTTGTGGGAGGCCTTCCAACGCTACGTCTTCCGGTACGCGGTCGCCACTCCAGAACCTTTCAGCCCTATCGGCCATCTGTTCTGCGAGCAAAGTGCCCTGCCCATTGCCGATTAAGTTTGGCAATTCTTCGGGATAATGTCGGTTACCCATTTCCTTACAGCGAAACAATAATATAATTCTGCTTAGATAATGTATTATTCATTCTATTTTCCAGCAGAGCAACAATTCCTATTTATTTTCAAAAGCGGACAATTTGTTCAGTCCATAAAGTATTCATTAAGGTCCGTTGCAGCGCAGCTGACAAATGAATGTCCACCACTGCGCGACACCGGTCGCCTCCACGTGAATTAACTAGCCAATACTACGCGGGGCTAGCTTTTGCATACGTGAAACGGGAGGGTTACATTTTTGTTTCTGCAAGATTTATGTTGTTTTCTACGAGCACATTCAGCACCTTTTTGAGTTAGGAAAGAAGAAGAAGTAAGAGTAGTTTTATTATCAAGATACTTTTTCGGACAGTCTGATTTTGTCCTATTACTTCAGAATTTTAACAGGACTCATGAGTTACTGAGTTAATTTATAAACAACTAGCACCGCCCCGCAGTTTGCGGTGGGAATATCGGGATAAAAACTATGCTATGTCCTTTCCCGGGAGTCAAACTATCTCTGTACCAAATTTTATCTAAATCGGTTCAGCGTTTTAAGCGTGAAGAGGTAACAGACAGACAGATACACTTTCGCATTTGTAATATTAGTATGGATAATAATGGATGTAAGTCAGGGAAATTAATTGCTAAGCAAATTGATTAGGCACCAACTTAAATTGTATGTATATTCAAATAACAAGTCTTTCTTTGACAGTTGAATGAAATGGCTATAACACGAAGAATTGACGTAGGATTATTGAATAGATAGAATTGATTGTATTGTATCACAAAGAACGCAACCCAAGATTTATTTTTGAAAACTGCAGATCCTTCCCTAGTTAGCACTATTCATAATAACAACGCATCCACATCAACATATCAACTGGACGCCTCACGAAGCGACAGACGTCTGTTGACTAACGTTCAGCGAGCAGACAGCACGTCATCGCCTCGAGTGACTTCAACATGCTGTGTCTAATGTACTGTAGTGGGTTTAGTTTTAGGAATATTTTTTTATTGCTTCGAAAAATTTTCAAAGTTTTTTTTATATAGCTTTTGGCAAACGGATTGGAAGCTCCAGAAGGTGCTTATACTATCTAAATAGACAAAGGTTTATTCTTTACCAGAAACTTCATAAAAAATTCAATAATAATTGGTTTACTTTGGTAACGAACAATCAAACAAGCCAAGACAAATTTTACATGACATTGAAACCAGTAAATAAAATGGTCTACTTAAAATTCACACTAAATGACATACCAAATGACAGTAAGTAACGTCACAATGTGGTAGACATCGGATTAATATCATCAATCTGCGGAAGCACGCGGTCAGTGCACCTGCCCCATGACGTCATATAACGTTAATCTTATAAGTATACCTATTTTTTTAATGATATCCCATTCCCATTTATCCCATTTTATTCCGGGTCGGTGCAGCATGATTTTCTTCGTCTTCCATACTTGTCTATTAGTCGTCATCTCAGTAGTCACTCCCTTTCCCGCCATATTATCTTTTACATAGGCCATCCATCGTTTTTTGGACCGGATTAGAGAAAACCGTCAAAAAATATAAACGAAAATTAAATTCAATGTAAACATTCAGTACTAGAGTCAACGCTTACAGTACAGGATGTACCAATCACAAGCATTGACGTCACAATGTGGTAGGCTTCGGATTAATATCATCAATCTGCGGCAGCGCGCGGTCAGCGCACCTGCGATGACGTCATGTAGCGTCACTAACTTGTTAGGATCTGTCGGCAATTTGCGAAGGATTATGCTGAAATATCCGGTTTAGAGTTGAATAAATAAACGGGGCGGGCATGTTTTATTTATTGTTATTGTGATGGAATGGCAGTGCAATTAATACCTACCTAAGCCTTCCTATGAGGTTTAACAACAGAAGGATTATGACAAAAGAAATGTTTATGAATTAAGCATTCATGTTTGACTGGGAGTCCGAGTCAGCAAAACTAGTAGGTAGGTATTTTTTGTTGATTTCAAATATTTATCACTATCAAAATTTTTTGGTGTAGTCTTCGTCATTTAGGTGGTCAGAAATCCAAAAGTCTGACCCAACCAAATTTACCAAGGAGTATCGAATTACCCAGTCAATGGGTTCTGGAGGTCCGATAGGATGTCGCTCCATGTAAAATACTGGTATTCAATTGCAACTGGTTAGACTGGAAGCTGACCCTAACATACCACCTACAGGCTAGACAGATGATGACGATACAGCTTTGGCGTAGATGGAGAGGTCTATCCCGTTCCTACCACCTGAAACCCCACATTGGTCATCCTCAGCCCTTATGAAAAGGAAGGTTGTTTTTGTAGTAAAGTCCCTACCTTACCTATAAATGTTACTTGAAATCAACCATGGACACGAGACCAACGATGTAGTACAACGCAATACAAAAGTCATTTCAGTGAATTCGCTAGAACACTGTTATTTATTTTATGTTATAATATTATACTAGCTTCTGCCCGCGACTTCGTCCGCGTGAAATTTCTTGTTCCCCCGACCCACCGCGCGCGCTATTATTTCGTTTTTACTTAGCGTTCTTTCGGACTTTTTTTCTTTTTACTCGGCTCCTAAGGGATATAGCGTAATCAAGAATTGGGCTATCAAACACAAAAAGATTTTTTCAAATCCGACTGGTAGTTCCAGAGATTACCTCCTACATACAAACTTACGAACTTTACCTCTTTATAATTCATTTCATTTATTTCATTTATTTATCCAATAACAATTTCCATTGTGTCTGAATTTTTACAAAGATAGGTACATAAGAAAATAATTAAATAATAACAATTAAAAACACAATTACATTTCTTCTTCAACATAATCTCATTTCCTACCTAGGTACATTAATATTATTTATACAAGTTCAAACTTTAAGAAAAGAAATAATAAAAAAAAAAAAATATGTCAACGAGAAAAATAAATTAATTAATAAATGTCACTAACAACTAGCTAATAATTTCATTTAATTGTCAATAACATTAAAATCCACATATGTCTTTATTATCACCAGTATTCAACGTCACAATTAAATAGTTGATGTCAGCATTTCTAAAATGTTATGTTCAGTAGAATGTTATGTTCATAATAATAATGTAATAATGGTCTAGCTAAGACACATCAGTGAGAAACTCATCAACAGCATAATAGCATTTTTCTAACAAAAAAGATCTTACTTGCTGCTTAAACTGGTTTATGTTATATAAGGACTTTAATTCTATAGGTAGTTTATTATACAATTTGATTGATTGAAAACTTGCCGCATGACTGACCACTTTCATAAGTGGATGTATGTCATACTGCAAGTCCTTACGCCTTGTAGCTTCTCGCTTATTTCTTTCTTCTGCTGTTTCGGACCTGTTCAGTTTTTTCATAAGCTCAGTAAGCACTACTAGAATGTACAGGCACGGCACAGTTAATATCTGTAGATTTTTAAAATACTGCTTGCACGAGACCCAGGGTGGAATTCTTACTATAGTTCTCAAGGCCCTTTTTTGAGCGACAAAAGCTGTGTTTACATTGTACGCGTAACTACCTCCCCATAGAGAAATACTGTACCTGAGCCTTGATTCCACAAGCGAATAGTACACTACCTTTAATTGTTCGATTGTGATCTCCTCTCTAAGACTTCTAAGGGCATAGCAAGCCGAGCTAATTGAGCTTTCTATTGCTGACAGTTCCTTTTTCCAGTTTAAACTTTCGTCAATGTAAATACCTAAAAATTTTACGTTATCCATTAAAGTTATAGTATCGTTATTGAAAGTTATGTCAATTTTATCCTTATTTCTCGACGTTGTCCTAAATAACATGACATTTGTTTTACTGGTATTTAGGTTAAGATTGTTGATGGTAAACCAATGATGGAAAAGAGCCAGAGCCATGTTTACTTTATTTGTTAGAGTTTCTATGTCATTAGCGGATATTATAGCATTTGTATCGTCAGCAAAAAGAACAAGTCCAGCATCTATATGCTTTTCTATGTAATTAATTAAATCATTAATGAACAGTATGAAAAAGATTGGCCCCAGTATTGAACCTTGGGGAACTCCCTTCTTTATTAGTTTAGAACCCGATTTGTATACTTTCTCACATTTTTCTTCAGTCACTTTAATTTCTACGTATTGCTTTCGATTTTTCAGATAAGATTTAAATAGTTCTAGAACCTTTCCTCTCACTCCATAGTGTTCCATTTTTGCTAATAGTAGTTTGTGATCTACTGTGTCAAAAGCAGAACTTAAATCAAGAAATAATCCTGCAACTTTCAGTTTCTTATTAATTTTGTCAACTGCTTCCTCCATCAAAGTAGCAATTGCGTCATTTGTTCCCACATGTTTTTGATAACCGAATTGCCTGAGATTGAGAATTTTATTGCAATTTAAATGCCTGAGGAGTCTAATTTTAAGAATTTTCTCAAAAATTTTCGAAGTTATTGGTAATAGCGAAATTGGTCTGTAGTTATTGGGATCTGAATGGGAACCTTTTTTATATATGGGCAAAACTCGTGCTATTTTGAGTTGATCAGGGAATATACTCATATCTATACACATGTTGACTAAATGTGCTAGTGGTTCTGCCAATAAGGCAATATGATCTTTTATTAATTGTATTGGTATTTCATCATGACCATAAGATTTCTTAATATTAGTATAGATGGTAGGTATAGGTAGCATATTATCACTGTTCCTGTTACTTTTTAGATTATTCGTTTTGGTTCATTATATTAGGTAGGTATATTTAAATTGTAAATGATAAGTAATGTAGTATCTATCGATTTGTAAAAGGACCGCGCTTTCGCAAGAGTAGTGGTGGCACAGTGGTATCGGCCGCGACTTACAAGTTTGTAGGTCGTAGGTTCGAACCCAGACAGGCGCTTTACTTTTTGTAAATTATTTCATCACCACTGCTCTCAAAACGGTGAAGGAAAACATCGTGAGGAAACCGGCATGTCCTAGAACCAAAAATTCGAAGAAATGTGACATCTTGCGTGATGGATTACGGCCCACTCCCTCTCACAGAGAGGAGGCCTGTGTCCCAGCAGTGGGAACATTATAGGCTGATTATGAAATAGGCTACACAAAGGATACTACAACATGGATTACATCAGCTAGTCTAGTACCTACAAGGAAAGTGAACCTTCTATACTTGTCTATGCAGTAGGTAACATGAAGAACCCGTGATTGACGCTGTAGGCTCAGCGCTACATCGCTTCAGAGGACAGACAGGCGACAGGCTAGTTTTGTGTATGTCAGTCTCCCGAAGTGAATGAATTTTATTGCTCTACAATTTGTTTCAATCAGAAGTTTAGCACACGTTTTTTTTTCTGTGGCTTTGCCTGCGAATTTGTTTTACTACAATTAAACTTTTTTTTTTATATTTGTTGATGTTCTTCAAAAAGGTCAGGTGCGTAGTACTCGCAACCAGCGTGGGTGTATGACCAGATGTATAAACTTAAACCAAGCAAATGGAGTTTGTGCGGATTGTCATGGGAAAATGCGTGCGTTTTTTTTTTTTTTAAACGTTGCCGCACACTAGGAATTTCTCCTGTATTGTGGGTGCGTTTACAAACATTTAAACTCACATGCACAGACAGCCAGACCCGGAAAAACTACTTGTAGGTCATACAAATATTTGTTCCGTGCGGGAATCGAACCTGCGACACGCAGCGCAGCAGTCAATCGCTTAACCACTGCGCCAACCGTGCCGGCATTTATTTATCACATGAAATGTTTCCTTTGCCATTACAGATAATAATAAATCTAATGCGACAAAGTAACTCAAAATATACTTAACAATACCTTACATGACGTGGCCCTTGTGAACTCGCCCAGTGTACAGGTGAATAAGGTTAGTGTGTGTGTGTGTAGTGTTTGTAAGGTTGGTGTGTGTGTTGTGTGGTAACTTTTTTTCTCCAGAAAGCTAGCAAATATCAAAATCGTTTTGTTGTAAAGTTATAGTAAAATAAAATTAATAATAAAAATTTAATATTAATAGGTCCACGTACATTAAATGCAATCGCAATTATTGTTTGCATTGCAATATTGCAATCATTCGGTAGCGAATTTTTTACATTCATCAGTCAGTATTGATCATTAATTTGGTCTCACGATAAATCATTTGTTCGTTTTGATTGACGTCACTGTCGTGATTCATATTCGTTTTCAGTTTTACTGCCTGTCTGTCTGTCCCCAGATTTTATTTATTATAAAAAAAGAACTTCATTATGTTATCTCGTTATTACAGTGCGGCCTCAGCCTATCGCAGTCCACTGCTGGACAAAGGCCTCTTTCAGGATGCGCCACAGCAACCTGTCCGGCGCCTTCTGCATCCAGTCTGCCCCAGCCACCTTCTTTAGGTCGCCGGTCCATCTAGATGGGGGGCGTCCCACAGTACTCTTGTCCAGTCCAGGACTCCATTTTTATTAGCTACTAGAAATTGTCGCACTGCCATGTGTCAGGAACGCATTCACTTGACAGCTGAACTGTAGCTAAAGCTTTCTTGCACCTACTTAATATTTATTTAGGTACATTTCAAAATGTGAACTTCTTTTTAAAAAGTAGTGGTAGGATTAACAAAGACGTGATCATCGTGGACCGACAGGGTCAGCAGGGACGGCGAAGTAGGAGAGAGGAAGAGGGCTGAATTTGTTGGTATATTAGGTCTTTACTAGGTTTACATACATAATTAGCCAATTCAGGGATATTGGTAAAACAATACCTAACAACCTCGCAAGAGGTCATTGTACTTATCGTTATGAACAACTTTTACTATGGTACCAAACCTGAAATCGCAAAAAAAAAAAATCAGCTGTTCCCTACATTTGACGAGTTTTTACCTACGAACAATATAAATGTAGGGAACAGCTGATTTTTTTTCCGCAATTTCAGCTTATGCTATGGGACATAAGCTGAAATAAAATAAAATAAAAGTTGTTCATATTGATGAGTACAATGAAATCTTCAGAGGTTGTTAGTGTTTTACCAATAACCCTGTATAATGTTCCCACTGCTGAGACACAGATCTCCTCTCTGTGAAATGGAGTGGGCTTTAATCCACTACATGGACCCAGTGTGGGTTGGTAGATGTTACATGTCTTCGAATTTTTGGTTCTAGGACATGCCAGTTTCCTCACGATGTTTTCCTGTACCGTTTTGAGAGCAGTGGTGATGAAATAATTTATACAAAGGAAACCGTCTGGGTTCGAACCTACGATCTACAACTCGTAAATCACAGACGTTACCACTGGGCTACCCTATACTACTCTATAGCTACTCAAACTACTGGATTTACCTACCTATTGTTAACTGTAGCAGTCATTAGATGGTTAGCTTATTAACAAGTAATCATTCGCTTTTATCGATATAACACGCTTTTATATTGTTGAAAACAGCATTTTTCTTCTGCCACTTCTAATAAAGATTCCGTCAAAAAGACAAGACAAGATGCAAAACTGTACCAGATGTAGTTATGTTTTTAATTTTTAAACATAAATACCATAGATATCCGAATAAATACCAACAAATTCTTGGTAAGACCCGAGCGGACCCACAGTAAATTCTAGTACACACAATCTCACAAAAAAGGTTGTCTTTTAAAATCGAAAACCCTACTGTCATTTACCATTCCCAATACGTCGTCCGCAGTGCGATAACGCAACCGCATCGTCGAGATTTCATAAAAATCGCATCCAATATTCACTAGTCTGGAACGTACGTTCAAAGTTAATGAATTTAATTTGATACGGAAACTCTTTTGTTTCTGCGCGTGTGTAACAGGCTTAATTGTTGACATTCAATTTGGAATGGAAGATTTGTGAATGCGGCATTAATGTGGAGGTGATAATTGTTGCGGAAAAGATTAACTATGGCGTATTGTTGAGGCACATACTTGTGCTTGCTATGAATATAATACAATGCTTAGGTACAGACGCCAGCACATAAACCTACTACAATCTGTCAATTTTTTTTTATAGATTTTCAACTTTATCGCTACATCATAAGATTCAAGGTTGATTGGGAAAATTTTACAGTTTCGGGTAGCTTGATGTGCTGGCGTCTGTACGTTTTTCTATTACTAGCTTCTGCCCGTGATGTCGTCCGCGTGAAATTTATCCTGTGACACTCGCCCAATTAGTGAAATAATTTTTGGAAACGGTTCAGTCGTTCCAAAGATTACCCCCTAAAACTCACAAACTTTCCCTCTTCATAATATTAGTATAGAAAAGTATTACAACACTTGTTCACAAGGCTGGATTAAAACAAAATAGACTGTTTAAAGTAATATAATTGCTTTGAACTTTAATCTATCCAACACTGTCACATTCAACCGGAAACTAATCCATAATGCAGTACGCATTTCCCATTAAAAAAAGGGTCAGAGAGATAACAACAAAACAATAAATCCTAGCACACTTATCGCATAGACAAATGCAAGTCGACAAACGCAGTGTTTACTCAACACGTGGGACAAGCCGGGTCATAATATGGCCAAGCCGGGGCGCAACGGGCGAACTGGGGCAAAGTGCAGGTGCCACGTCATCTGATTTATACGCCGATTTGTCATTGGTCCAAACCACAGTGACGTTTGTGTTACGACAATGTGTGGTCAAGATTTGGGTTGCCTAAGCTAGGTAGAAAATGGACTTTATGGTAGGAAATATTTCAGTGGATTATCAGTGGAATGGGACACGTTTCAGAAAAAGAAGGAAATGTATTCACCAAATCACCACTTTATGATGAAAACGCTAAATCAATCTGTCTAGCTTTTCCCACCTATATTGGGGTCAGCTTCCAGTCTAACCAGATGCAGTTGAATACCAATATTTGACATGGAGTGACTGTTTCGCTGACCTCCACAACACAGTTACTGGGTAATACGATACCCCTTGGTAAGACTGTAGTCTGACTGTCAGGCTTCTTCTTCTGTTGAAAATTGTCAAAGATCCACGAATGACAGCCGGGACCAACGACGTAACGTGCTTTCCGAATTAAGGAGGGATTTCGGTAAGTATGTAAGGATGGTCACCCGTCCACAGACCAACAGCGGCAAGCGTAGCTAAACCTGATGGACCGACCCGTGTGGCTATTTTTTCTTAGCCACGAGCCTCTCTATAATAAAAACGCTAAATACCTAATGACCAAAAAATCGACGACTATTCCTCTTCTTGTGGGCACCAAATACCCCAAGCGCTGCAAAGACAAAATCATTTAAACAAAAAATGATTGTAAAAAAAAAAAAACGAAACGACAAACTCTTCAATTTCCAAAATACATGATGGTACTCAGCTGCATCTGGTTAGACTGGAAACCGACCCCAACATAGTAGGCAGATGATGATGCATATATATGCTCCCCGACCCACCCCGTAGCATCGCATCGCCTGCCCGCGTTATTACTTAGTTTTTGCTTAGCGTTCTGACTTTTTTTCTTTTTGCTCGGCTCCTAAGGGCCATAGCGTGATGTTAAATAACCTATAGCCTTCCTCAAGAATTGGGCTATCAAATACAAAAAGATTTTTTCAAATCTGACTGGTAGTTACAGAGATTACCTCCTACACACAAACTTAACCTCATTATAATATAGACAAACTTTACCTCTTTATAATATTAGTATAGATATACATACACCAAGCTTACTATAAAATAGATAAGCACAGGAAACCCACCTTCCACATAATTTCCATGTAGGGAATAAGATGGCAATATATCTCTCCCTAACCTGTTAATGTAGCCAACATTTTTGAGGCTGAAGACAAAGCCACTCGCGGGATTAGCGCAGTGATTAATTACGAGAAGCTTCTATAAACAAACTTGGGTAATGTTGGTCACACACATACGGTCCAATAGTGTGCGAGCTAATTTGATTTTTGAGGTAAGTTAGTGCATTATTTATGTTAAAATTTGTGTATGGACCAATGAATACATTACTTATTGAAAATAAATGTCTTTAACCGTAATTCTTATTCAAATAAATAATTGTCTTCAAGCAATCTAACTACTGTTTGAGAATATATTTTTCAACACACTTGCTCGTAAAGTGGCTCTTATTGAACCGCTTTTAGGTCCATAATGGAGTGTATTACGAACGCGTGCTTTTTCTTTACTTTAATCCCACATGTTCTGTAATACCACAGATAACTATTTACTAGTCGGAGACGCGCGCTTTTTTAATCTCATCAAACCCTGCGTTCCGAATTGGGAAATAATCGATGTGTTCCGAATTGGGAAATAACCGAATTAGCGTGAGCGCGATAACGATAACGATGTCCCGTGAATCATCATAGATGACGTCATGACATTCGCCATCTTGCGATAATGCCGACCATGCCCTAGAATAATATCACCGTGAGCGCTGTCAAAAATGACAGTGTGTGTATGAGAATGTGTCAGTGTGTGTTTTGTTTTGAGTTGCATCATCTTTAAATTAAACTAACGTGGCATTTTTGAAATTATGCTTCTGGCTGACAGTCGCCACATAACCAAAGAAGAAGAACTGAAGAAGAAATGTTTATACAAAGAAATACTGTAATAATATCTTTTTTACATTGTGTAAGCACTGTCATGTGAGCGCGTTCACGAGTGTTCCGAATTGTTGCCAGCTCTCAGCAGTCATAATAGTAATATCTAAATCGGAACGCATGTGAGATGATGCATGGACGTAATATTACGTCCATGGAGATGATGTAAGCGCTGTGATGTGAGCGATTATAGCTAATTCGGAAAGCGCCCAAAGAGACTTCATGCCGAAAGAAAAAATCCGCGGGCTATATTTCAATTTTTTTTTAAATAGTCTGTATTGTCCTTGGTCGCAAAATGAACTAGCAGGGGACCACAGACAATTTAAGGTGAATACGCAGTGGTAAACCGCGAAATTCTTAGGTTTTTTGCAATTTTCAGGTTTGTGTTTATTATATTTTTTCTATAGGCTGTATCGGTTTTGTCTGTGCCATAGATTAATATATTTAAAATGAGTCAATGTTGGCGCGCGCATCGCTAGTGCTGGCTAGCACGGCGCGCGGGAAAACAAAACCAGCGCGCCATTTTCCATACAAGTTAATATTTAACAATACAAGTCTGTTTTTTTTCCTCGCAAGTGTGTTGAAAAACGTCGTATGAAACGCGTGTGCATTAATCAATATACACTCGGCTTTCTTATCGCTCTCGCCTGCGGCTCGCGCGATAATATCGCCTCGTGCATAATGATCAACATAGCACACATGTATCATAATGTACTATTTTATTCCGATCTTTTAATAGAAGCTTTTATTAGAGAGAGACACGTATCGGCAAGCGAAGTGTGGGGCGACAAGCTAGATGGGCTGACGACCTTATAATAATGCTTGTTTGGTGTGTTATATACAGGAAAACTGTTCTGAATAATTTATTTATTTATTTATTAGGGACAACAAACAGTAGTATATTAAATATGTCGGCAGACTCATTGATTAGCAGCTGTGAGAGACGGCGACTAGATGGCGCTAGTGGAACGTGCACCAGACGCAAATCATTCACTCTATCGATCATTTGGCCTAAAGGACTTGGTATCCAATCCAGTAAAATATTGTAACGGTTTCCCCCCCACTAGCGATCGCCTTTATAAGGAGCTGCGCTGTTTGATCGGTACGCATTTCCAACGGTTGCGTCGTGGTGCACGGACCACTGTCTCTCGACAGTCAGTACTGCCCGATTATTGGATGTGGAACGCTGTCTCTGACAATTAGTACTATCCTTATTGCGGTGGGTGCATGGACCACTGTCCCTGACAGTCAGTACTGCCCTATGTGACCGCCTTTTGCCGTTATTAGTTTTAGTATTTCATTTCTGTATTTTCTAGATTTAAGATAACCGATTGTTCAATTGAATAAACTTGTGTTTTACTTCTGATGTCCGGGCCAATCCGACAAATATTACACATGATTGGAGCTAAACTAATAGAATTAACAAATACACTACTCACGACGTTATCCACAATTATTATAATGGGTGTTACGTTTATTTTTGTTCGACTATCAAGATAGCGTAGTGTGGGACGCCCCCCAGCTAGATGGACGGACGACCTAAATAAGGTGGCTGGGTCTGCCTGGATACGAAAGGCGGAGGACGGGGTGTTGTGGCGCAGGCTGAAAGAGGCCTATGTCCAGCAGTGGACTGTGACAAGCTGAGGCGATTAATCGATTAAATAAAGATCAAACTCGCAAAATACGTATTCGTTTGTATGAAACTGACAGGTGTCAAAAACGCATCCTCTCGACGGCCGGACAGTAATAACGAGATAAGACATAATGAGGTTCTTTTTTAATAAATAAAATCTGAAGACAGACATACAGGCAGTAACACTGAAAACGAATACGAACCACGACAGTGACGTCTCTCAAAACGGACAAATGATTTATCGTGAGACCAAATTAATGATCAATACTGATGAATGTAGAAAATTGATAATTAGAAATCTGTTTAATATCCTGTGATGAACTCTCGCAGCTTTTTTAATCACTTTAACGCATGATTTCGTCATAATCATCGCTTTTATCATACATACTGGTGATGATCTCATCACAACACAACTACACAACATTATTAGGGCATTACAAAATTTCCAGAATTATTCCATTAGCAATTTTTTTTTCGCTTCTACTCTTTAGGAAATGGTATTTGCCTAGACGCGTAAACTCCTCCATCACTGATGCCTATAATCACCATATTCCAGTTATTACATTAGTGTACCGTCAGCAGCGTAGGACATAAAGCGAAGAACACACTAGGTGTCGGCTGGTAATTCGACTATTAAGGACGCGTTTACGAATTGACGCGCTTCAATTTTAGGTATTGAGTCTCACTACTACACGTGCACGGCTCACACACACAGCGACATGCGCGAAGCGGTGAAATTATGAGTAAACTGACACGACTTGATACTTGAGCCTAATTTTATTTAATTTTTGCCATGTATTTTTTTTAAAGCTTACGTTGATTTGTTTTCAAATAGTTTGTAGGTAATGTGAAGTGTTCATAAAAGTAGATGCTATTTACTTAATTTCACTGGACAGTGATTAATCAAGTACTTGCCAAAGTACGTACCTATGTATTAATTGCGAACGAGCATATTGAAAACAAGCTTAGAAAATATGTTTATTTGGCACATACCCTTCAAGGCACACACTACCAATGCTACAATATTCATCATACTAATATTATAAAGGCGAAAGTTTGTGTGTGGGGGTGTGTTTATATGTTTGTTACTTCTTCACGCTCAAACGGCTGGACCAATTTTGATATAAAATTTGGTATGGAGGTAGCTGACACACTGGATTAACATATAGGCTACATGTTTAAAAAAATCGGTAAAAATTCGTAAAACAAATACAACGCAATGGATATTGTTGTACTGTCAAATTGGAATGGATTGCCATTCCAAGTTATGCAATTATGATAGCGTACTAAGCAGTGGCGTGCATTGCATATAAGCAGTGCCTACCTCGATAAATCACCATAAGCCTGTCAATTACATTTTAGTGTATGTAAAGAAACTCACTAAATTATCATACCTAACAAAAAACAAAATCTTCATACATTTACGCGCGGCAGTAGGCAGTCGCTAGACGGCCTGCCTACTTTAGGGTGATAAATTGCGAAGGTCGAATAACCAACCGAGTATGAATGTTAAAATCGTTCGTAATTTAGCCGTGCGAAGAAAGAAAGTCACGGATATTGAGATCGCCGATAGTGAGATAAAAATGAAAATCCAAGATGGCGGCTGTAATTTTTTTTTCATCATGGGTATCGTTTTTATGGTTTTTAAGGGCGCTAAAGCCGATAGTGAGGTCAAAATGAAAATTTAAGATGGCGGCTGTAATTTTTTTATATTTTTTATCAACTAGTTTCTTACCAGAGCCTTTCCCAAACGTCTTAGGTCTTGGCCTAAAATCACAATCGAGTTAAAGAGTTAAAAACTATACACATTCTTATCAGCTAGTTCTACTCGTGTATCAGTTCTAGAAGCAGTCTTCAAAGTACACCTTCAGGTCACTCCATCCAGTCCGGAGGTAAGGTCTCAACATAACTACCAAAAAGGGCCGAAACTCGGCACACCTAGCTCAGCTCGGCTATTAGTTCCAGTAGCAGTCTTCGAAGTACACCTGCAGGTCACGCGATCTAGTCCGGAGGTAAGGTCTCAACATAACTACAAAAAAGGGCCGAAACTCGGCACACCTAGCTCAGCTCGGCTATTAGTTCCAGTAGCAGTCTTTGAAGTACACCTGCAGATCACTCCATCAAGTCCGGAGGTAAGGTCTCAACATAACTAACGAAATGAGCCCAAACTCGGCACACCTAGCTCAGTTCGGCTATTAGTTCCAGTAGCAGTCTTCGAAGTACACCTGCAGGTCACTCCATCAAGTCCGGAGGTAAGGTCTCAACATAACTAACGAAATGAGCCCAAACTCGGCACATCTAGCTCAGCTCGGCTATTAGTTCCAGTAGCAGTCTTCGAAGTACACCTGCAGGTCACTCCATCAAGTCCGGAGGTAAGGTCTCAACATAACTAACGAAATGAGCCCAAACTCGGCACACCTAGCTCAGCTCGGCTATTAGTTCCATTAGCAGTCTTCGAAGTACACCTGCAGGTCACGCGATCTAGTCCGGAGGTAAGGTCTCAACATAACTACAAAAAAAATGGTTGCCTGTAAAGTCGGTTTTACGGGCGAAGATTTTACGTGACAACGACCGATCATCCGATCATAGTTGAGTGGGAGAGAGACGCAAGGCATTCGGCGGGCCTCTCTCTCGTTCGGTGACTCATCGTAACGTTACCGAGCGTTACACTTTTTCATAAGTGACTCCCAGTCGCAACCTAATTTAAGACGTTGTCACGTCAAAAGGGCCGAAACTCGGCACACCTAGCTCAGCTCGGCTATTAGTTCCATTAGCAGTCTTCGAAGTACACCTGCAGGTCACGCGATCTAGTCCGGAGGTAAGGTCTCAACATAACTACAAAAAAGGGCCGAAACTCGGCACACCTAGCTCAGCTCGGCTATTAGTTCCAGTAGCAGTCTTCGAAGTACACCTGCAGATCACTCCATCAAGTTCGGAGGTAAGGTCTCAACATAACTAACGAAATGAGCCCAAACTCGGCACACCTAGCTCAGCTCGGCTATTAGTTCCAGTAGCAGTCTTCGAAGTACACCTGCAGGTCACTCCATCAAGTCCGGAATTAAGGTCTCAACATAACTAACGAAATGAGCCCAAACTCGGCACATCTAGCTCAGCTCGGCTATTAGTTCCAGTAGCAGTCTTCGAAGTACACCTGCAGGTCACTCCATCAAGTCCGGAGGTAAGGTCTCAACATAACTAACGAAATGAGCCCAAACTCGGCACACCTAGCTCAGTTCGGCTATTAGTTCCAGTAGCAGTCTTCGAAGTACACCTGCAGGTCACTCCATCAAGTCCGGAGGTAAGGTCTCAACATAACTAACGAAATGAGCCCAAACTCGGAACACCTAGCTCAGCTCGGCTATTAGTTCCAGTAGCAGTCTTCGAAGTACACCTGCAGGTCACTCCATCAAATCCGGAGGTAAGGTCTCAACATAACTAACGAAATGAGCCCAAACTCGGCACACCTAGCTCAGTTCGGCTATTAGTTCCAGTAGCAGTCTTCGAAGTACACCTGCAGGTCACTCCATCAAGTCCGGAGGTAAGGTCTCAACATAACTAACGAAATGAGCCCAAACTCGGAACACCTAGCTCAGCTCGGCTATTAGTTCCAGTAGCAGTCTTCGAAGTACACCTGCAGATCACTACATCAAGTCCGGAGGTAAGGTCTCAACATAACCAACGAAATGAGCCCAAACTCGGCACACCTAGCTCAGCTCGGCTATTAGTTCCAGTAGTAGTCTTTGAATTACACCTGCAGGTCACTCCATCAAGTCCGGAGGTAAGATCTCAACATAACTAACGAAATGAGCCCAAACTCGGCACATCTAGCTCAGCTCGGCTATTAGTTCCAGTAGCAGTCTTCGAAGTACACCTGCAGGTCACTCCATCAAGTCCGAAACGAAATAATAATATTATGAATTTATAATCCCTACTTACTTCTAGAAAAATTATAAGACTGTGAATAAAATCTCTCCTTGGGTAGTAGGTACATTATAGAATGCGTGAAGTATCATGTTTGGTATGTCAAATATTTTGTGTCCGTACAGCGATCTTTTTCAGCACAAGCTGCTGCTTACAAGCGACACAGAGTCCACTCACGACGGCGGCCGAGCGCAGACTAATATTTCATTACAAATTTTTGTGCAATAAACCAAGACAGTGACCAGTAAAATAACCCTTATTTCAATCCAATAAGATTCACGCGTTACAGCGAAATATGTGAAAAAATAGACTCCGATTTAAATTTTTTTCTGAGCCTATTTGTAACATTTTGATAGTTCTTTTTGCTACCTTTTTGAGTTGAACATGTCTGCTTACATAAAATATTTTTAAATAAATAAATTTATGTTATTAAATAGAAGAAAAATATCTCCAAAGTCAGCACGATATCGTCGATTTTGTGTGAAGAGGCAACGGAAATTATTTTTTACTATATTAAAAACCAACATTTTTTAATGAAAAATAGCTACCATTTGAAGATGAAGGAGTAACCTATCTGTGGTAATTATTAGTTACATTTGGTTTAGTCTCATTTTGCTGCAAAATGCCTGTAAAACTACTTATTTTTGTCAGATTCGTAAACGCGTCCTTAATCACGCGACCGCGCGCCATGTGCAGTACTCACACTGCATCATAAATACTGGCCGCTTTTAGATCGTACGATACGGAGACGATACGATTATATTACGTTAGTGTGATGATGAGATTTATAACAAGCTGACCCACACCGTCATCGTGAAACACACTTTTAATCACAATCCAAAGGAATTTGAAATAAATTGCTAATCCATTGCATTATGTTTTAATAATTCGTCTGCTCGATAACGTTAAGAGCGTTTACGCCGTACGGCATTTAATACAAACTTTCAAGCCCTTATGTTTCCAAATTAATGAACCGATTTTAATGAAACTTCATACGCATAAGATTTTAATTTAATTTTGTGTAATGTCAGTGTTTATGTGCCAATTGATTTTAATTTAATGTATATGGATTATTGTTATCTGAAATAAATGAATTAATAATAATAATAAGCAGGATACAAGATCTAAAAAGTTAGTAGAGAACATTTTCGAAATGTCGTATTTTGAAAAAGATAACTGGAAATCTCCGTCTCTATGAAAAATTTAAAATCGATCTAATTTGGCTGTAGCACTATTTTTCGAAAATGTTCTCTATTAAATTTTTAAACCTTTATATCCTGCTTATGCGTGTGAAGTTTCATTAAAATCGGTTCATTCATTTCTAAAAACAAGGGCTTGAAAGTTTGTATGAAATGCCGTATGGCGCAATGAATGTTGTTTAATAATGTCAGATTGAGAGGAATTGCCATTGTAAGTGTATTACGCGATTATTCCGCTGGACAACTGATTTCCGTCACTTAATAGATCTAACATTATCTCGCGTTAGGTATCGATGTAATAACGAAAAATAACTGCTCAGCTTTCGATTTAAACAATAACATACCGAATAATTATACCGGAGTTGAACATCAAATCGTCCCATCGAATGGCGTAGCTGCATGATATTAGGTTACTGTAAAATACTCCAGTAGGTATAGCTGAATAAAACTTCGAAAAATTGTTTTCAATTCATTCAAAACTTCGAAAAATTGTTTTGAATAAAACAATTTTTCGAAATTTCGAATGAATTGAAAACAATTTTTCGAAATTTTGAATGAATTCAAAACAATTTTTCGAAGTTTTGAATGAATTCAAAAAAAAAATTCGGAGTTTTTAATGAATTCCTTGGAATTAAGGGCAGTTAAGTAGTTACTTAATTTATATTTACTGTAACTGGGGTTTTGAATCGTTACGCTCTGTTTCGAAATGAGATATCAAAATAAAACACCTCCTCTATAAGTGTAACTTTTCCAGCAGCTGCGTTCAGAAGATAAGGGAGCCTACCTCCACCTCTTATAACGAAAGAGAATAAAGAGAGGGAAGAGTTGGAGCTATACAGGACGTGTAGCTTCGTCTCTTTCCCACACTAAAGTAAGATTAAAATAAAACTGTTTTATGAGGTGATGATAAGCCTCAATTAAAGTGGCGGCAACCAATACGTTTTCATCCATTAAAACTGATCGCGTTATTGTGAATAAAAAATATCTAGTCATGAAAACCATTAATAAATACCACGAGTATTTTCGGCCTAAATTCGCACGGTTTTCCAAGAATATTCGCACCCACATCGTGCGTTATAAACAGCTTCTCCGAACCTTCATTTTTCACAAGCCACATGCATAGTTCACGAGGGAAATATTAGTAGGAAAAATGCTGAAGTGATATACCTATATATGTTCTACGTAGATGGGCTTGAATTAAAATTGTATGAGCTGAAAAACCGGCGGTGAAGGGAGGAAATTAATGGGATGAGATGTGCCGACGACATCTTCGGGTCTTGCGAACTTGTGAATATGAAGAAAGTTGCTGATTTATTGTTTCACTGGACTGTGTAAGATAAACGAGGATTTTTTTTTTTTGGGTATCTGTGTTATGTAAAGGTATGGAGGGGGGATTGTGTGTGAGTTAAAAAGGAAATGAATTAACGGACTTCAAAAAGGAGGAGGTCCTTAATTCGATTGTTTTTTTTTTGGTATATAATTATGTTACACGACGATATCTCCGGCACATATACATTTTATCAACTTTTCTTTACTAGTTTTTGAGTTTTTTGAGTCCTCTTTGTGTATCTTGAATATGTCTATCACTGTTGTTTATATAGCAAGTATTGGTATACGAATCGGTGTCAAAACACAAAAGAGCAACATAAAAAACTTTGTTACTAAATTAGTTGGTGATCATTTTGTAACTAATGTTTATATTTAGACATGTTTACCAATGTTTATGGTGCAATAATTTAATTATCATGTAATGCTGTCTTGTAGGTTGTGGGTTCAAATCCGGGCAAGTAGGTACCAATGTGATTTTTTAAATTTAAAGTTCTGTGCCTTCTGAGTTTACCTTGGATATTACTGGCATCCTTGCAGGAAGAACGTCGGGAGGAAATCTGGGGGGTAATTTCGCAACAAATGGCTTTCATTTTGGCAGTTCAACAACATTCATTGCGTTATTTACGTTGTTGAGCTGACAATTTTTTTAAAGATATGAAGCAATGGATTAGCAATGTCTGTAAAAATGATTCAAATTGAGAGTATTAGTGTGTTACGCAATTAGAGTGCTAGTATATTTATTTTTAAAATACTATCTTAGTTGATGTAAGACAACTCACGGTGGAAATCGTTACAGCATGTTAGTGGTTATGAAAACAGCTCTTTGCACTGCAGTGGCACAGTTACAGGCCTATATTTTAACTGAAATGTAAGCCAAAACGCATGAATATTCCATCGCTAACATTTTAATCCGATAGCACAGAGTTATGATATAATCCCAGTCTGCAAAACTGTTGCTATATCTATGTTTAATACCTACGTACGTTTAGTTCTACTAAAATAGTGCAAAACTAACAATAGTTTCAGTTAAGCCTATGTATGTATGTGTCGTGTATCTGGGTCGAAGGATCGGTATTGGTAAATGAGGCGAAACTGATAGATTTTTGTTGGTTTGAGATTGTTTTATGGTGGGGCGGTGTGTTGCTTGTTTGTAGCTGTAAGTTACAGAAAGATGGCGTTCACAGTTTAATAATGAAAACGAAGTACTTTTTTCTCATTATTTTTGAGGTATAGGTACGTTTATTTTAAACTTTAGTGAGGCTAAATAATAACAGCTGTTATTAGTTTTTAATTCTTTTTGCATTATATTAGCCCAATTAGCCGCACTATGTAGGTACCATTTTGTTGAAACTCAGATGTGTCTTCTTGACATCCGTGTGTCACTAACGGGATGCAGCAGAATACCAGCGTCAGGTATTGTACCTGGCATATGCTGAGATGTGCAACCATGAGACACACACCGCCCAGTAGTGGTCGACCGTAATAGATGTATAAGAGCTGGGTGTCTATGGGTCAATTTATCTTTTTAATCTTTTTTTTTTCACCTTTTTTGATGTTTTTTAATACCTTTATTATGTGTTTTGTTGCACTGAAAAGACGTTTTATCTATCTATCAATTTTTGAAGAAGATTATTTAACGTCACGCTAAGACCGTTAGGACACGAGCAAAAAGAATAAAAAAAAATGAAAGAAAGCTAATCGCAAACGAGCGGGCAGGCGATGCGATGCGACGGGGTGAGTCGGGGGAACAAGAAATTTCACGCGGACGAAGTCGCGGTCAGAAGCTAGTTTATAATACCTTTGCATAGACATAGAAGTTTCAACGAGGCGTGGGAAAATGGTCAGCGGGATTGTCCGGGAGGAGAAAGCAGAGCGGGAGGGTCATTTGATGATTCACCATCCGCAAAAAAAAGGCGTGGTCAATCCCAATAATGATGTATATAAAGTAAGCCTCTTTTCCCGCCATAAAACTATCCAACATCGCACATATTTCAATTAAACAACTAATAAGGACACCTCTAATTAATAATTAAGGTAGCAACTTCACAGAATATCAAAATGGCGTGCTGATCCATCTAATGGAAAAGCACACAGATTTGTCAAGCGAAGGTACGTAACGGCCTCAATTAGTGGCTCTGAGCTAACGAAGGGGAATTCCGAGGAAAACCCACTGGGGCTAATAAGGTAACTAGAGTACCTACTGATCTTGCGGTGGAGGCTTTGATTTTAAGTTTGGGAACGAGTTTTGTAATGAAACAGTGGACGGCGAGTGGATAGACTTATTGTTATATATGTTATTTTTTTTTTCTCTTTATTTTCTCAGTTAGTTTTAGTCATGGTCTGGCAGTTTGAGTAATTTATGTGGCCTACCCAAATGTTCTTTCTTCGGTTTTGTTCATCGAATCGTTAAAATCCTTAAGTTTTGAGTTGAGCTGCACGATTACTGACAAATGCGTGCACTGACTGGCCAGGTCTACTCAATCTGTGTGGTTCTTTCCTCAAAATACCATTTCAGACACCAATCTACATGGTCTTCACATGATCTGACCAAGATTATGTCTGGACTTTAAAAGAGACTGATCTCTGAGTTTGTTTCGCCCTTTCTTCTCAGAGTATTCAGATAGGACACGACAAACTCATCTAGTTTAAAAAAATATGATTGATATGTAAGAGTAATTGTACATACCTACTTATAGAAATAATAGTACATTATGATACATGTGTGCTATGTTGATCATACTCGAGGCGGTATTATTCTATTTAAGTATTATTATTAGATAAGGAAGCCGAGCGTATAATGATCAATGCACACGCGTTTTATACGACGTTTTTCAACACACTTGCGAGGAAAAAAACCGACTTGTATTGTTAAATATTAAGTTGTATGGAAAATGGCGCGCTGGTTTTGTTTTTCCGCACGCCGCATGGAATTAGAAAGTACTATTGGCATACAGAAATATACATCAATTCACTGAGAATCCGCAATAATAGAACGCCAGTCAGGGTTTTCTCCGTTTGGTTTCGGAAGGGACCACGGACAATTTAAGGTAAATGCGCAGTGGTAGACCGCGAAATTAAAATTTTCTTACGTTTTTTGTAATTTGCAGGTCAGTATCAGGTGGTATCTTGATCAAAATATGATTCGCGAATATAATATATAATATGTATTTACAGAATTATAGTCATTAGGCAATTATAATTATCTACGCTAAGACTCTTCGGAGCCGAGAAAAAAGAAGAAAAAGTCAGAAAGACCGCTAAGCGAAAACGAAGTAATGTCGCAGGCGGGAACTGTGGCTGTTATTTTAATTTATTGTGTTGTCTTACGACTATCACGCAAACGAAGTCGCGGGCAGAAGCTAGTAATTTATAAACAGCAATGCCTCTGATAACATTCTGCCAATTACTTCGTGTAGCTCAAATTAATGTGAAAATTGATATATATATATTTCTTTTCGACGTTTTTTGCGCTCTAGATTAAATATTGACTTTAAGTTCTAACCAAATTTAATTTGTTTTATTAATCATGATCTAATAATTTTTCCTCAATTAACAGACACAATAACAGCACAAAATCATTACATTAGTGCATAAGGACCATTTTGGCAAGCACACTATCCGCTGCTCATGTATGTAAATCTGCTAATACAACAACACAACATCCCAGTTTTATTCCACACAACAATAGCAAATCTCGGTGCAAGATACCATGCATTGCTCTAATTAAGTTTAAACAAAACATGAATCATTAAAAGCGGTGTAATGCGCGCTGCGGGGGTGAAGATGGGGGTTGAGGGGGTGCGCATCCCCTCTTGATTTATACCCCGATTTGTCGTCGAGCCAAACCGCCCCTGATTCACCGCTGTAATGCCGTGTTTACTGATAAACACAGGAATACCGAATGGCCGTTGTAAATGAGTTTTCATTAAGTGGCGTATTTTATGGGAGTGAAAAGGGCTGATTGGTTTCCCCAAATGAATGACTATTGAGAAAAGTGTAAATGTTAAACTAAGAAAATAAAGGTGAGTAAGTAATCCTTGAAGTGGCGCCCAGGTACAAAGCGATTTCCTTGTTCAAAAACGTATTTTATTTCTAATAAACCTAAATGGCTACATAAGAAACGTCAGAAGCTAGGTGCACGGTGCCAATTGGTCGTTTCTTAGGTAAAAAGAAAAAAAAAACTACATGGAAATTCGAATCAAATGGTTGAATAATAATACTCAAAACTTAAATAGGTAATGTGTTATTCAGTATTTTTAAACCCCCCCCCCCCTAGTGTAAAAGTGAAGAGATTATGCAAAATCAATAGTAGGTATACATAATTAAAAGATTTTCCACACTACACTCACGCCTGGCTAAACGTATAAAGAGTATTTAGCATTTTATCTTTCAATACACTTTGGGGGTTCGGTTTCGAATTAACTAAATCGGTTATTTAGGGTATTGGAAAAACTGCAACGAAATTTTCAAAAAGTAGACACACACGTTACGTTTCATAAATATATTATGCAGCAGCAAAAGTGGTTTACTTTGTACGTAATAGTTTATTTGTAATAACTGCACGAATAAAATAAAAATTAAATATTTAGTTTAATCTGAATTAGAGACAGAAAAATTTAAACGCAAAATTACTGACGGAAGCAATACCATACCATATTCATTGGCATAGTGATAATTAGCAGGATTTTGACGAAGTAGTTTGATCGCAAAGACAAAATGCGTTACTATTTATCGCTTACGATCAGCTACTTAATAAAAAAAAAAGAAATATCATATGCAAGAAACTTGCCTACACTAGAAAGTTCCCGCATAAGCTGACAACAGTTCATCTGCAACACAAACCACTATCCACCCAAGATTTTATTTCATATATAAAAGACACAACAGGCCATTTAAACCCATCCATTCTTACAAGCACTTCAGTGTATAAAATCCAGTAGTGTAACTCTGGGAGTTGGTAAGTCGACCATAAAGTAGATGTACGTGACCGCAGGCGCCGCGGTAATATAACTCATGAAAGCAAATTGCAATGTACCTGTAAGTAGTGTTTAGAGTGTTATTACACCTGTGTTTGTTGCTAGATAAAATATGGAAGGTGCAGACTGGCGATTGGCGACGATTGGCCCCCAAACTGAAAAGGGCTGGGGCCGCCTTCAAGCGGCTCGTGCGGAGCCCCGGTGTGGGCGCGTTCACTGCGGCGACGAGCCGCCCACTATTTGAAAGCACCCCAGAAGGTGGTAGCCGTAAGGCTCATCCGGGAATACTGCACGATCTCAGCCGAGGTGGCAAGCCTCCTTACCGGACTGCCGCCATGGGATCTGGAGGCGATAGTCCTCGCGCGCACGTATGTGTGGCGCGCGGAGGCACTACACAGGGGGGAAACTCCGCTCCCGCGGCAAATCGCGGCGGAGCGGACGGACCTCCGCCGCGATCTCATGGCGGCATAGAAAGAGCGACTGTCGTAACCCAGCGCAGGGCAGACCCCTCTTTAAGGAGTGGCTAGAGAGGCATAGCGCGTCCTCACCTACCGCCTGACGCAGGTCCTCACCGGACACGGATGTTTCGGGAGATTCCTGCACATCATCAGTCGGGAGGAAACGCCCAGGTGTCACCACTGCGAGGATCGCCCAGAGGACACGGTGGAGCATACGGTGGAGGTCTGCCGCGCTTGAGCGGAGCACCGCGCCGTGTCCTCGTAGAGGCGATCGACAGCGGCGGCGACCTCTCGCGTCCGGCCCTGGTGCAAGTCATGGTCCGGAGCGAGAGGGAGTGGGAGGCAGTCACCTCCTTCTGCGAAGCAGTCATGCTAGCGAAGGAGGCGGCGGGATGGCTGAGAGAGAGAACCTCCCGTCTCAGCCGCCGCGGGAGACGCTCCGGGCGTCGGGAGCTGCGTGACGACTCACGGCCACCGTAGGCTAGGGCATGCGGACGGAGAGTAATGGGTAGCTTACCGTCCGATCAGGACCAGGCCCGTGCCGGGGGGCGCGTACGTGTTCCACGCGCGCCTCAAAGAGATGTCAGCATCAGAGAAGGGGCCCGTTAGGGACGAAGCCTGCCGGGTCAGCGGGATTGTCTGAAAGGGTTACCGCTGGCCCGGAACATAAAGGGCTAAGAAAGGAACACGGGTGGGTTTTAGTCATTATGAGTCTGACACTCCCTTCCGCACCACCCAGACCGGGAGGGGGCCGGTCATTTGATGATTTCCCATCTGCAAAAAAAATCTAAATAAATGTTCCGGAGAGAGTCAAAAAGTCTTTTTTTTCACACCGTTCCTACATTTCTCACCCAACTCTCCTGTCGCAGATCTGTTGGAAGTTTCTCTAATGAAATAAACAGTAGGTACCTCTGTCATGTGCTCGTGTATTTTTATGTGTTTTTGTCTATTAGAGAGAAAAAGAAATAAGGAAAATACGTTTATTTGCGGCAATTAAGGCGCATAAAAAAAAACAACCAAAAAAAAAACAAAATAACAATTTGAGAGAAAACTTGCGTCACATCTACGCAAAACGGCCATTGCTCAGTATAAGGTGTTTTGTGTATACATGTAGGTCCACCTAAATAATGTGGACACATATTTTACTTGTTAAAAAGTGATTGCAAAGTAATTTTCCAAGCAAATTGCAATGGATGAAAGCTAGCTGTCACGAATTTATTAAACAACCAATCTTATCTAAAACAGGTTTACATGCAACAGCAGCCATATTTTCTGCTTTAGTGATCAAGTATGTCCATTATCCCATTGACAGCGATACGGACGAATTTTTTGATGCCCAATGAGCTCCTACCTTTTTTTATTTTTTTATATACTTGTATAAATATATACAACATTAGTTTTTGTTTATACTTAACCCGAAAAGGGGTCATTGTACTCATCATTTTGAACAATTTTTTCTATAGGACCAAACTTGAAATCGCGAAAAAAATCTGCTGTTCCATACATTTTGTCGATTTAAGTGAACACAAATGTATGGAACAGCTGACTATTTTTTCGCGATTTTAAGGTTGATCCCATAGAAAAAGTTGTTCAAAATTATGAGTACTATGACCCCTTTTCGGGTTTGGAATAAACAAAAACTAATGTTGTATATATATTCATTTATTTTAGTGTTAGCTTGTAAATTGTAATTGTTGTATATGAGTATGTCCTAATTTTATAGAATCTGTTACAGATATGCTGTATCAAAAAAGTTTCCGCTGACACATAACAGCTCTTTACTCAAGACCTGTTTTCACACAGTGCAATTATTTCGTATTCCAATAACCAACACAGTGTCATCAATAACAACATAATTATGCACACAGCGAACACGACACTCCCGTGTTGATGTCTAGTGTCGGCTCATTAAAATGAATTATATGAGTCGGTACATGGCCGCCCGGGCCGTTGTAAATCATTGCTCACTTGTGCTAAAGTTGTTCGTTTTATAGAACAGGCATTATTTATTGGGTGTTTAGGTTGGTGGGTAAATAAAGTAGTTTGGTAAGCTAGGTACGTGTTCGGTGGTTAGTGGGAAAGATCTTCTTTATGCTGCCATCACAAACATTTTTATACAAATAACTAGCTGCACCCCGCGATTTCACCCGCGTAAATGTCGATCCCGTGGGAATATCAAGATAAAAAGTAGCCTATATGTTAATGCAGGGTGTCAGCTACCTCAATACAAAATTTTATTAAAATTGGTCTAGCCGTTTGGGCGTGAAGAAGTAACAAACATATAATCACACACACTCACAAACTTTTGCCTTTATAATATTAGTGTGATAAATTGGGATAAGGACAAGAGAATAATGAGATAAGGTACAAACATTGAGAAACAAGCATCAATTGAAATTAATTACTTTTTGGGTAATTAAATTCTTTGTAGGTAATTAGATAATTCTAATATTTTGTTCCGTGCGAAAAACAAACTTAATAAGATCTGTAGCGCTGAAAGCAACCGGTACTAACTAAAGGTACTATTTGGAACCGAGCTGCCAACTGCAACTCGGCAGTAGCACGTGCAGCGACTGCATGCCCACGAGCCACTGCACGAGCCAGACACGAGCGAGGCATGAGCCGCTGCACGTGCTGTCGGCAGTTGCATTGCAGTTGGCAGCTCGGTTCCAAATAGTAGGTACCTTTAGTGAAAATCGTGTTGTTCCTTGTTTTGTTAATTGAATAGCTGCAATGTTCATAGATTCAGTAATGCAAGCTTATCTCCACATGTTACCTGAAAAAGACAATGGATAAAAAAACCACTAGATAATACATAACATAGACAAAAGTATGAGGAGCTGCTAAGAACTAAAAGCCTGATTTACACGACGCAAGTTACATGCCTGTGGCATACAATAAAATCGAAGCAAGAAATTACTTTTTTTGTTACGACCACTTATGGTATGCCACAGGCAATTTAATCGCTCCGTGTAAATCAGGCTTTGCGTTTAAGAAGTGTCCTACCTCGCATGACAGCGGCTGTTTTTTACGGCAGAAAATTCCAGTGACACAAATAAAAACATCCAATTTAAACAAAAAGTAATAGATAAAACTTTGTGAACATTACTTTGTCCAATTACATAGAAATGTCCAAATAAATGAAGTAAAGTTCCCCAATTAGAATTTTCTTTGCAGGGGATGTTAAGTGGGAGATATTTTACGAAAAAAAAAAGATTTATTTGGAAGAGTACGTACATTGCAGATGGTCGGGTTTTTCTTAAGCAGTTTCTAAAACAATTCACTAAAATTAGCATGCAAAATTATTGATTACATAAATTAAATAAATTAATGAAGCTAATAAAATTGGTACTTAGGTACATAATTCGATTTATTCCGGTCTGATCCCCTGAACCCCCCCTCCACCCCCCCCCCCCTCGATCCCCTGCTAGTTCGTCTTCTGTTTTAATCTCTGTCTTATACACTTTATCTAGGTTTACTCTTTTTGACAGGTAAGTACAGTCAAGAGAATTATTAAATTTAAATGTCAAGTATTTGTCAAATTATAATTACGATACCCGAGGTACTGAGTAAAGACTCGTTTGTGTGATCATAGCCTTGACGATGACCAGCATCTTATGGAACACATCATCAGATTTTGTGACTTTGACTAACATGCAAAAACAGAAAACCCGACTACTATGTCTTATGTGTAGCCTGCCTCGCCTATGCTGAGCACGAGTTCGACTCCTGGGTTCGATTCCCAAGACGGGAGAGTGTTATTGGGTTTTTCAATCAGGAATTTCTCAGTAGCAGCCCGGAGCCTGGATTTGTGCCCAGTTGATGGCAATTCACATTGGCAGGCCATTCACAGTGGGCAGGGCACATTGCTCGCAGAACAGATGGCCGATGGGGCCGAAAGGTTCTGGAGTGGCGACCACGTACCGGAAGACGTAGCGTTGAAAGGCCTCCCACAAGGTGGACCGACGACCTTGTGAAGGCCGCAGGAACCCGTTGGATGCGAGAAGCACAGAACCTGTCGAAGTGGAAGTGCTTGGGGGAGGCCTATGTCCTGCAGTGGACGTCTTTCGGCTGAAATGATGATGATGATGATGATGGCAACAGGCTCGCCCTCTATTACATGAGGCTTAAACATAACTAGAGAAAAGTGGGTGTATTTGTAGGTACACGTTTGCCTAACTCTTGGGTGAACACAGGCGTGATGTAAGTGTCCTTATTTTATCCTTGTTACAATAAAGGAGGGGCTTGTGGGTATGTAATAACAGCCGCACGGGTCGATCGCTCAGGTTAAGCTACGCTTGCCGCGGTTGTTCCGTGGATGGGTGACCATCTTCACATACCGAGACCCCTCCGTGCCTCGGAAAGCACGTTAAGGCGTTGGTCCCGGCTGTCATTCGTGGATCTTTGCCAGTCGTTACGGGTCGTCAGTAGCCCGAAAGTCTGACAAAGAGTCTTACCAAAAGCGTACCTATCTTATTACCCAATAACTAGGTTGTGGAGGTCAGATAGGCAGTCGCTTCATGTAAAGGTATTCAGCTGCATCCGGTTAGACTGAAAGCCGACCCCAACATAGTTGGTAAAAAGCTAGGCAGATGATGATTGTCACATAAAACATGCCTGTGAAAGTACACGAAAAAAGAAACAGCAGTTCTGAATATCGCAAAATCTGCCGGCCATGCAAACGCTCAGAAAAGGAATCGTATCAAAAAATCTAACACACACCGCAGTCTTTATACCGCACAGTGGGCCGAACTTAAAAACTCTTGACAAAAAACGCCGGCCGACTCTAGTCGGTTTAACTGCCAATATCACTGTCATTTGTCTCTGGCCAGCTTTGCGAAACAAAAATTTATTTTGCCGTTCCCAAACATTACACTGAACTTTACTACTATCAGAATAAAGGTAGGTTTCCTGTTTTGAGGGTGTAAAATAGTAAAATGGTACGCCAATAACAGGCTCTCAGTGACATGTACGTTTTGAAAGCGTTTCGCTTTATGTCTCTAATTGCGTTAGGCACTGAAATATTTTTGAGTGGTCATATTGAAGTTTTTGACTTAAATGGTTTAGTTTTTGTGCACTGTGCAAATAACAAAGAGAACTGTCATTGAAGTTTTCGTCGAATATTCGACAAAGCGGAGTACACGGTTGACAATTTATGAGTGTTCCATAACTGGTGTAATGTTATGTCAGTTTGAGCTCGGATGAAGCATAGTTGTCGAGGCTTGGCAGCAATAAATTCATCGTGCATTGTTGGAAATTTTATTATTAATTTGTTATTTGAAATATTCTTCATCATAAACATCTGCCCTCCACAACCCAGTTACTGGGTAATACGATACCCCTTGGTAAGACTGGTTGTCAGACTATTTTTGAAATATTTTTATCGTTTAAAATTGGGTGAATATTTTTAAGATATTTAATTTACTCATATATTTACCTGTGATAAAAAAATATGTTCAGACGCCAGCACATTATGAACCTTATACTTTAGCGATAAAGTTGAAAATATGTTAAAGAAACTTGACAGATTGTAGTAGCTTGATGTACTGGCGTCTGAACAAGGCAGGAGAAACGATGACTGGTCAACAAGCTCCGAATGTTCTTACCGTCACTCACAGCTACGTACGCTCTGACAGGTGGCTTGTTTAGCGCCTAGAGCATATAGTTCGACTTTTAATTAGCTACAGTAAAATGACACTTCATAATAACTCATTTCGGACTGAGTTTAAAGATATGCATGTCAAATAAGTTTCGTTTGTGACACTATTCTATAGTAGAAAAACAAGTTTTAGTTGATGGCCGCGAAAAAACAAAAACACGGCAATTTCAGTCATTTAAGTAACACTTATGAAACAGCTCATTTTTTTTTGTGATTTCAGAATTGAACCCATAGTGAAAGTTGTTCATATTCATGAGAGAGAACATCCTGTGAAAATTTGCGCAATGCATAAAAAATTATCCTGTATAATGTTTCATAATGAAGAAGCTATTTTAGCTGTCATTTTACTGCAGCTAATTAAAAGTCCGACTATACTGAGCCACCGTGCGAGTAGCTAAGTGGGTTCTTTCTTCGCTAGTCGCCTAGCGTGTTTCGTAATATTTTAAGTCACTAGCCTCTAGGCGCTAAGTTAGCCACCTGTCAGTGGATATGTAGTCTTACATTATTTAAATACACCCCGAATTACAAAACAAAACGGGCATACTGGATATAGGAAAGAAGGCTGCCAGGCTCAAATGGGATTGGGCGAGTCACATCAGCCGTATGCACGATGACCGCTGGGCAAAAATCTCCACACAATGGGTGCCTGAAGACGGACGGCGCTGCCGAGGCCGGCCCAGAAAGAGATGGCGAGATGCGTACGCGTACCGCGAGGGCTGGTTCGAGGTGGCGCGGGAAAAGAATTCCTGGAAGGATTTGGGGGAGGCCTTTGAACAGCAGTGGGACAGCATAGGTTAGCAATAAAAAGACAAGTGTTTTCTGCAAAAGTGGTAAGATTCAATATAATTTACAAAGCAGAGTAAAATAAACATTGAATAAGAGAAACAATATAACGTTACGCAATTAATTAAAAACTGTAAAAGAAGCAAAAGAAGAATAAACTTTTTTTACTGTTAATTTTTAATGATTGCTCCATCAATTATAATTAACGTTACATTTTTCCTTAATGTGAAAATTTTGTAACCGTTTTAAACCTTACGGGCGAGAATATTCCCGAAATCGTACTTACCGTGAGTAAAATTTTATATTCTCTTGAAAACCTGAACATGCAATTTAGTGAGATTCTTCAAAAATCTATAGCACATGCATGGTGCATGTTATCAGGGGATGTCTGAACAGCCATACCTACTATAATATATCTATTGCGATTGACGTGCAAAAATCGCCGGTGCAAGTTCATATTCATAATCATTTATTGCATTCCATATTGTAAAAAAGATGTAACAAAAGGCTTAAAGCTAGGTACAAAAAAACCATACCGTCGAATTGAGAACCTCCTCCTTTTTTGAAGTCGGTTAAAAATATGGACCCTGCCTATACATAAGGCAAGCAGGGCCGGTCAGATAATAAGCCTTTTAGTTTGTTTTCGTTATCATTTTTATTATCCTTTGTATTGTTTTTCTGTATTTGTATCCTCCACTTAATTGAGTTATGGTTGCTCGAAATAAATGTATTTGATTATTTATTTATTTATAGTATACCTAGATTTTTGACACAAAAAGATACCTACTTAAGTTCTCTTTCACTCCCAATCCCTCGAAAATCATAAAATATTCAAACTATATTTTTTCAATTTCACAGTTTAAACCACAACCCGTAATTGTTTTCCTTTGTCGCGAAGCAAAAACCGCAGTTTTCAATATCCTCTGTCTCAGCTGAGCAATTTTCATAAGAAATTACTATTTCGCAATCAAAATGGGAACAATTGTAGATTGTCAACCGCCGCTGTCAAAGTTGACAGTTGCTGTCAAGCTATTCAAAAGACAAGATGTTCTGAAATATCCTCATCTTTTTTGCATTTTTCATTTATCGGATTTTATTTCTACTTTATGCCTACTTTTGTTTTATATTCTGGACATCTTCGGCTTATTAAAATCTTTTGGGTTTTGTATTTGAAGAGGGGATGATAAAGCGGACAGTGGGTGTATTTACTAAAATACTTTCTACGTATTTTGGCTTTTTTGTGAAAACTGTTTTGGTTAATGAGATTTTGTACAATGTCTGCGTTGCTAAAATAGAAAATATTGTGGTTGTCATTTTAATTTAGTTAATCTAAAAAGCTTTGAACATGTAACGAAATTTAAATTAAGCGCTTCTTAGATAAAAGTAATTATTTTAATACAGAGTAGGTACCTACACAATTATTATTAAAAGATGCTTAAAAGAACCCTGTCAAGCATAATCGGACTTCAATATTCCCACTGCTGGGACACAGGCCTCCTCTCTGTGAGATGGATTAGGTCGTGTCTAAACTACAGTTCGCGTCAAATAACTTTGCCGCTCTGAAGCTAGGCTCTTTCCTAGCCGCACCAATCCGCGCCATGCGCGCTGCCGGTTTATTCATAGGATTAACTACTGCGCAGTGATTTGTTGCCTACTTCAGAGCGGCAAAGTTATTTGACGCGAACTGTAACACGTGGGCCCAATGCGGGTTGTTGACAGGCCCTTTTTTTAATGATTAATTCAAGTCATGTGGGTGTGGGGTTACAGCAGCATTATAACGTTGTTGCAATTTTGCTTAAATGGCAGGTGATTTTATTTTAGGTTTGTAAAGGGATAGACATTGTGACTTATAACATCGATCTTGGATGATTCTATAGAGGTATGAGGAACAGGGTGTAAAGTTCACTCATATTCTATAGAAAAAGGAGGATCCTCCGACCAGACGGGTGTTGTGTCTGGCGGGCAACTGCCCAATGATTCATGTCGGGCGGTATCTATGCTAATTGCGCGGTAAACTCTGCTTGCGCGATGTAGGATTTACGTGACGTAGTATGACGCGTTATTCTCATGTGGCGTTGTAGATACCGCTACATCACTCCCCCCCGGAGACCGGAGGTCGATAGTGGGCTGAGTCTTGTATCTTGCGATGCTTGCCAGGCCAGCTGAGGTTCCAGTGAGTCGGAACCGGTTGGCGCATAGTTCACGGTGAGTCGGAACTGTCTGCGAAGATATCCCCAGTCAGTCGGGGTGGCGCTGCGTTATGCTCCAGTGCGTCGGATGTGGTACAGCGCCGGGTTGAGGCTGACTGCTGGCGTCGACCAGGAGAGCGTATTTCAAGGGCTCTGCTTGTGGACCGGCCGACAGTGCAGTGTGCTGTGCCGAGGTTGCTGATGAGGCTGAGGGTGATGACCAGGAATGCGCGGTCGCTGCATGCTGGTGGTCAGGATACCCGTTGAAGCCGTGGAAGCTTGCGGGAGTGATGATGACGTCACACTGAAGTAGGTGCACGAAGGCTGCGCTGACGTTCTTGTTCGGGGTCACCAGTATAGAGGTATGAGGAACAAGGTGTAAAGTTCACTCATACTCTATAGAAAAGGGAGGATCCTCCGACCAGACGGGTGTTGTGTCTGGCGGGCAACTGCCCAATGACTTATGTCGGGGCCGTTGTATCTATGCTAATTGCGCGGTAAACTCTGCTTGCGCGATGTAGGATTTACGTGACGTAGTATGACGCGTTGTTCTCATGTGGCGTTGTAGATACCGCTACAATTCTGTAAAGGTGTTATAATTGTGGTTTAAATAAATAAATGTTGGTTCTAGGATATTGAGATTTTCTCACGGTGTCTTTTTTCACTGTTTCGGGAGCAGTGGTGATTAAATAAGGTAAAACTACTCTGGGTTCGAACCTATGTACTCGGTAAGTCGCGGCCGTTTCCACTGGGCCACTCTCTTATCTGTTACGGTAGCGACACTTCATAATAATAGCGCATACCTCAATTCTATAGAAACAGAAAGTACAATAAACACTCGTTTCTACACATAATCTCAAATCTCCCATTTAACTTCATAATTATAATCACAACACATGAATCAAGCTGTCGACGAACGACACGTTATCTTCTAAATAGTACATCCAACAAGTTTTTAACGAGAAAAGTAACCAATCTCGAACTCATTCTACATTATATTGCCGTAAACAAACGTGCCACATGTTACAAACGTACCTTATACTTTCCTCATGTACTGGAAATAAATGACCTGAAGTTGCCGTAACTCTTTTAGGCTGTGGCAACATTGTATCGAGCTGGGTGCTCGGTCCACCGTCCACATATTTTGTTACTAATTACGTTTTTTACGAGGGAGTTTTTACAGCGTTACTGAAAGGTCCTTAAATTATGTTTTAACGTGTATTGGTATTCGACCGTTCGGTGGTAATTATTGTGTGCCTGGAAATTTAGTGGTGTCCGGAAAACGGTTCTAAATTATCATGGAAGATTGTGTCTGTATTCAGGTTTGCAAAATAATTTACCAATTTGATTTAGGGGATTCATTTACGTTTTTACAAGTTGTGAAATGTGTTGTGAATGTGTTGTGAATGAATGGTATTATTGTACTAGGTATATTTTCTCTGTTTGCTGCCTTTTACAAGGGTTTTTTTTTTTTTAAACTATCGGTTTTTAATGAAGCTATTTCTACTCTCAATTTAAGATATAACTTTGGTAAAGTTTCTAGATGGTTTGATACGTTTAATTTTATAATAGTCCGAAACATTAAACATATTCATGAGATAATTAAATACTTTTTTACTCCAGACTTAAATACCTTATACTCCACAGCCTAAACTAAATCTACAACCCAGTACACCAAGTTTTTATTCCATCCCCAACCTAAATTAAACTTACCTTAATTTCGTGCCAATCTTGCAGCAACTTCCAAAACTGATTCTATTTACGACATTTCAGTTTAATTAAGAATTTATGAAAGTTGTCCTCGTTGCCACGGTGTTCATTTTAAAACGTCGTAACTGTATTTCGTGATTGTTCGTCCAAGTAATTGCGAAGTCGAAACTATCCTGTATTTAGTTGTAGCGACGACGGCTTCACGCCTTCTCTGACTCGTTATGAATAGTAATTTTTGGGTGTACTGAATTCTGTAGTCTGTGTCTGTAATTATATTTTTTTGAAGTGCTTTGTTTACTTTCCGTGAATGAAGTAAATATATATTTAATCATTTTTTCTTGGAAATAATATCAGTGGGCGTTACTTATGTCTGTCTACTTTGTTTGATTATTCTGGTTTACTAATGAGATTTATGAACTTGATATACCTAAAAAAAAAAAACTGTACATGGGAATTCAAATAATGTCGCTTAAGTTATGGTAAATTTTATCTTTAGCCATAAACAGATTTTTTGTAACTTAAACTAAACATTTACTTTTTTTTCGTAAACTGGATTTGAGGTTACACTGTCTATTTCTGAGACACTGGATCACACTCCACGTGTCTATTTGATTTCGTTTGTTTTTTTTTAACCACGGATATAGATATTGAACTAAAAAGGGCTGATTTTTCCAACACCAGATAATTTTATCGGGGGAATAATTTTCAATGTTTGACAGGTCTTTCATACAAAAACTGTCAGACGTCAATTTATTCCACGAATAAAAATTATCTATCTATTGAAAAATCAGCCCTTAAGGCTTGTATTCATGCCAACGACCTTGTGCATTTGGGCGGAGCTAACTACCCCTCTCTGCGCCACTCCACCACCCGCATGCAACGCGACGCACGTGGACGTGCGTCGCGTTGCCTAGCAACACGAGGCGCCCCGCACTGAATTCGTGACACGGACTTTAAACGATCGCATTTTTAATTTATTATATAAAAAAATACACATGTTTTTAAAAAGTAACAAAACCAAATCATTTTCGTTTGTATTGCAAAGCAGTAGATATTTTTTTATATTCTTTTGATAAAAAATGAAGGAGTAAAATGGTTTCTTCTCAACGATTTGGAGGTGATTTGGTGGTTTTTTTTCTTAATAGGTGATATCGATAGAAAAATTATGGCTAAACCAAATTATGATTCATATCATGTAGATTACCAACTATTTTGCAGATGTAATTTCTCTGTAAGTTCCGGAGAAAAGCTGCTTCATCTGCACGCTGTTTTTAAGCTTTTTTCGAAAGAGTAGCCTTAATATACCTTTAAAGCTATATTATCAAAAAAAGAATCATCGACTAAAACAAAACACTACCATACCCAACAGAACCACAGAAGCCCGAACTCTCCAAAATGAAATTGGACAACGTCTTAACGGGAACATTTTCGGTGTCCAACGACTTCCAGTGCTGGCCAGTTTAACCCACTTAGCTGGATAGTTGGCTTAAGTTCGCTAATTCAATAACCCACTCAGAAACGAACCGAATTAAGTGAGGAGTTAATTTTTAAAATGGCGAAAGGGTTTGGAGCGTCGTCGTACGAAATTTGCTCGTGAAATTGAATAACGTTGAAAAGGCGGTATGTTTTAATGTTTGTATAGGAATTTTACGTAAATAATTAGGGTTTTAGCTGTTTACTAGCAGGAGTTTTGCTGGATTAGTTTCTAATGGAATTAGAATGATTAGTTTTATTAATTCAAAAGTGAGTTCGTACTTATAAAGGTACGTTACGTTACGAATACTTATTTAGAAAAACACTAACAGAGTTTGTGATTAGGTATAGCTTTATTATCTCATTTTAACATCATCAGGAATGAAATTATCTGGAAAAAAACCGGAGTTAACGACATAGCTTGCAGAGTAAGCTAATTGAAGTGGCAGTGGGCTAGCCATGTCTATCGAAGGACCACGAATCCTGGAGTGGAGACCGCGTATCGGCAAGCGTAGTGTGGGACGCCCCCCAGCTAGATGGACGGACGACCTAAAGAAAGTGGCTGGGGTAGACTGGGTGCGGAAGGCGGAGGACAGGGTGCTGTGGCGCAGTCTGGGAGAGAGCCCTATGTCCTATGGCCTAGGCCTATGTCCAGCAGTGGACTGCGATAGGCTGAGTTGATTGATTGCTTGACAAAATATTAAGTTTATAATATAGGTATTATAAACTACTATTGATTATTATAAACTGCATGTTGAATGATGTTGTTGATGATGTTATTGTTGGATGTGTATTATGTAGGCATAATAATCAACATGTTAACGTGTAATATTGAACATATATCATATTCAATAGTGAGTCACTGCGTTGTCACTGTTATCTACTGTAAGTTGTCATGAAGATATATGACCACAGTAACTGCTTTGACTGCTCCTAACCAAACGGCTAACCTACATGCTATCAATATAATCTTTCTAAACACAAAACACATAAAAAAAATATTGCAATTAAAGAAATACTTACACAAATATAAAAACATCTCCACAAAACAAAACATTTGCAAAAGACGAACGAAACCACAAAAGCTACTTCTTAAACTTAGTTACAAGTAGCGCCATCTAGCTGTTCGCGCCGCAACCTCTTCAAAGAACCCCCAAACAAGGTTAGCTCGCGACGCCTCCATTTGGATAGCGCTGCTGGTTTAATAGCCGAGGAGCGGTAATTTTGGAGAAGGTACTTAAAGAATACTGAAATAATGAAAACAATTATTTTATTTTTTCCCATTTTAAAAACCTTGTAACTTACCGATCGATATTGAGAACATACAGACCATTATTTTCATCAGAAAGAGTAAAGGTGTAATATCATTTCAGTAGAAAGACGTCCACTGCTGGACATAGGCCTCACCCCAGCACCTCCACTTCGACCGGTTCTGTGCTTGGTGTAATATAATATTGCTAATTGTAATTAATCATAACCTGGTTTCAAGACGGTACCTTCTCCAAAATTACTGTCGAATCTTGGTCTATAATTACTGTGTACACTCCAAGTTTTGAGGGGTGATGTGACTTTGCACGGAGGTGCTATCGGATGTTCGGTCTTTCAGTCTTTGGAAAGTTTGTGAAGTTAAGAGTGAGGTAAAGGAGTCTAGTTTATTTGATTTGTGTGAATTTAACATTAATCTTTTCAAGTTTTTATTTATCTTTGTTTGTCTTATGTATGATCAATTTTATACGTTCTCTCATAGAAAGAGTTTATGGTTTATCGTTCCTTAGAAAATAAACGGAAAGTGTAAAGCTGTAAGAGTGTGGAAAATTTAAGTGGAAATGCATTTATTTTGTTCACGATTTTCAAGTAGGTATACCGTGACTGAACAAACACCAGACTTCCCTAAATGGTCTTACAGCTATAAATTGCTGTAATAATGTAATCTAAATTCAACATGAATAATTCACAATTATTCAAATGAAGACTCATAAACATCAGATTATCACACTAACAAATTAAACAAAATGCAAATCTATCAGAAACAGCGTCACATAATCCGCTTGCAGCCGCCTTAGTCTGGTTATAACCGGTTCGCGCCGCTTTCATCCGGCTATAACCGCTCGAGCAAAGATTACAGGGTGCTTTACCAACTCGCGAGGGCTTATTAAGCATCTAGAGGCGAAAATGTAAATTAGCAGAGACATTGCGAAGTGATGTTCGACTTAATGACACTCATTCGCGTTCTTGAGTGTGTTAAGTTCAGTCTGCAATCAGCTCGTGCGAACGTCTTTACGTTTTGCTAATAGCTGCGCTTCTGTTAGCGTTTAAGTCTATGAACATCGGGGAAGGATGCTGCGTCGTCATGTGCAATAATGCTTGTTTGTTGTGTATGAAATATATTACAGGGAAACTGTTTTCAATAATTATAATGGGTGTTACGTTTAATTTTCGTTCAACTATCAAGATAGCGTAGTGTGGAACGCCCCCCAGCTAGATGGACGGACGACCTAAAGAAGTTGGCGGAAGGCAGAGGACAGGGTACTGTGGACAGCCCCCTCTGCAGGGGCTGCCTTGGCGCCGAGGAATCAGCCGCCCACGTCATCCTGGAATGCGAGGCCGTGGCTTCTTAACGTGCAGAAATCCTCGTAACAATGAGGTCGCTACGCGAAGCCTGTGAAGCTCCCAGGAAGCTTCTGTGCTTTTGGGCGGAGCTAGGCTGGCTTTGTTAGCCAGAATCCCCACGCACAACGGACCGAATGGGAGTCTAAGTGCGGAAAAGGGAGTCCCATCATCATCATTATCATCATCAGGGTACTGTGGCGCAGTCTGGGAGAGGCCTATGTCCAGCAATGGACTGCGATAGGCTGAGCTGATTATCATGGTAAAATCTAGATGTGAATTCATCAAAGATATTTCGTAGCGAAAACGTAACTACACCAAACGCACATGCAATCACACAAATAAAAAAAACACTGCAACTCACAAATAAAAACCACTGCAACTCAAAGAGAACCATATAACAAAATCTCAAGCACCTCTAACCCACAACCAAATAAAGCCGTGTAGTGTACACACAACCCGTAACACCATAAACTAAAACCCAAACTTATTTTCCAGCCGCCAGCGTCGACGGCAATCGAATTAGCGCCGAGTTCGTGTACCCTAGACGTTATGCCCCGGCCACACGTTACATGCTCTTAAGCAAACTTTGTAACGCTATTACCGACTTGCCACCACCACTGCCATGTCAGATCGGTAATGGAACCTTCGGAATACAATCTCATTGGACTCTGGCACTTGAGAACTACAGTTCTGCGAAATTGGACGCGACTAACGTCCGTGAAGTTAGGGGGTAAACTCTAGTTGAGATAGTTGGTCGTGCCCGCATGCGGTTGCAGAGAGAAACTGTGAAGTTTTCTTTAAAAAGCCTGAGTGCGTTATTTCCCCGCATGCGGTTGGACGCTTGAAATGTTGTTCGCAAACGCAAGCTACTGTACGTGGTTTCTGATAAAACAAGTAAAGGGCACTTATTTGCAGTTCCAAACTACAGCTGCTGTACTGCAAATCACTTATTTTTGATACACTTCAGGTAACAAAATACTGGGATGGGTCTCATTTGTTTTGGGCCTGGGTCACAGATGAGCATTCTTCTTTCTAACATCTATGAGAACGGTAGTCTAACAGCCGCATGCGGCCATCATTATTTCAGCCGAAAGACGTCCACTACTGGACATAGGCCTCCCCCAAGCACCTCCACTTCGACCGGTTCTGTGCTTCTCGCATCCAGCGGGTACCTGCGGCCTTCACAAGGCATGCGGCCATGCGGGTACGGAAACAAAACTGGCTTTGTGTTTGGTCCTATTTTCTTGTTTCTGTTGAACTGAATGACGGTCTCTTCGTATAAAATTATGAAGAACGGTAAATGACAGACCATTGTTGTTAGAATTGGCGTTCTTTATCAAGGAGATGATGAATTGGATTTACATACATATGCAACTCAGGAAATAGAGGGTCTGGGTAACGTAATTGGCGGCTGTAATGTTGTAATTCTGGATGGAGGTGCAGGGCTGAATACATTGAGAATGTTAAATTAGGGTGGGTGTTTTGAATGTTTTTTGTTCCCTTTTAGAAGAGCATACGAATATACGCATGAGTAATAGTTTTCAATGTTTTGTAGGTATATTGTGTTTAATTTAATATTTCGTGTTTCGTTATGTTAATTACTTATTATTGTACAGAAGAAAGTTCTCTCTAACTGAACACTGCTGCTGGGGAGTTTTGCGCTTCTTGTTGTTCCCCGCTAAAGCACTGGGAAATGGCGACGGGTTTTGGATACTGGCTTATGTAATTTAGACGTTTAAAAAGTGCTGATTTTCAGCCTAGTTTGAATAAATGACTAGGTATTGATTTTGTATTAAATCCAAATGCCGTTTTCATTTTGATATTCTCTCTACTCTCACCTAAAAATGGTTTATTAACACGCCCCTGAATTGCAAAAAACAGTCCTTCAAAAACTCGACGCCACCAAATTTAAATTCACACGTAATCAGATTAAGGTGGGGGTAATATATTACGGAGCATATTTCTCTTATTCATTTATCAAAACTTGTGAACAATCAATCTTGCGAGGACAATGACACCTAGTTACTGTGTCATTGTTATGTCACCAGTGCTGGCGAATGATGGGGGCTCATTGCCCATGCTGGCCATTTTAGGTAGTTGGATATTTTAATGGGGGTTCCATTGTGTGATGGTGAATGCGAGGCGTTGAGGTTTTAGAAGTGTGGAAGTGAGCTTAATGTGAGGTAGTGAGTTAATATGTCATGGAGTGGTGATGCTCTTTTGTTTGAAACACTTGTGACACAGATTTGTCTTTGAAAAGACAAATTCTGAAAGGTTCTAGAAAAGTTATTACGTCAGTATCATTATCAATTTCTTTTTAGTCTCACTGCATATGTCTCCCTCTTAAGTCATTCTTTTGTTGACCATGTTTTCCTGAAAATTCTTACCATTACATATACCTAGTTATATGTAATTTTAATTTATTTAAACAGGTAAAAATAACGAAATTAAATTCTAACTTAACTAAAACTATACAGAAACTAGAAAATAGCGTCGAAAAACTCATCCGCATCGCTGTCGACTGGTAATGTACCCAAGAGACTGGCGGCATTACCACGTTGTATGGCGATGCTTAGCCTCTGGCCAAGATAAAAGCCAGCTCTTGGGTCACGGGAAGTGTCAACCAGCCGTTTCGAAATTTCTTTAAAAAGACCATGAGCACTCGGACCCCACGGCCCGAGGGTTTTAAACCCAAACGGCTCGAAAATATAATTTCTGATGAGGTTATTAAATTTTCGCCGCTTGAGGTTTTATTTTAATTAGGTATGATTAATATAATGGTAAAAAAATCGGCACTTAACAGAAACGTAAGTGTCTTCTTTTATTGTAAAAGCTAAACACACTTCAATTACTTAGTTTTTATTTAACAAGCTAAGGTATCCACTACAACAGTTTTTCTACATAATGGGTAGTCAGGGTCACAAAACCAAGGACAATACAAACGGTTTTATTGGAAAATCGCTCGGGCTAACACAAGCCAACAGTAATCGCGTTACCTAGTAAACCGCGGGGTAATTGCGTAACACACTATCAGTAGTAATGGGTTTCATTTTGACAGTTCAACAACATTCATTGCACCTATTTTTTGAGCACCTATTCATTGAGCACCAATCAATATTTTTGTGTGTCTGTAATAAGCTTCTGTGATTTTAAACAATTTTGTTTTATTCTTTTATCGCAGGTCTTAGATTTAGTTAGAAAATATTTACCTCATTAAATATTTACTTAATACTTACATTCCTTTTGATGTTTCACATACATCCCACAACACGTTGTAAAACTTTTGTTTACCATAAACAAAAGACTTAAAAAGTAGGCCAAAACAATTGCTCCACAAACGTCTGAACCCCATAAATACAAAAGTCAATACCCCAGCTTACCAGCCAGCATCTTCCAAGCTGGGCTCGCTCAGCACCCACGGGATGGCTAACCCCAACATATCTTTAGACTAGACGAGTCTGGGTAAATCGAAAAACTTTAAATGGGTCCAATTTCCAGCCCCCACCTCCCCGCAGCCATGCCCCGCGAGACGTGGGGCAATTAAAAGAATTGCTACGATTCAGTCCGACGACTGAAAATGAAAACATAGTGGGAAATTGTTTAGACGGGGATGTTGCGGCTGATTTTGAAGGACTTGGGTTCACCGTTGGGTTACGTACTACTGCTATTTATATAAATATTGTGCCGTAGATGAAGAAATTAATTCGGTATTTTTAACACAGCATCTTCTATAACCAGCACCTATTGTAATTAGTACTTTCTTTGAAGTCTATCAGGAATGAAAGCAAAAAAAATACACCTTTCCTTGGTTCTTTCCTCAAAGGACCACTTCAGACACCAATCTACATGGTCTTCACACGATCTGACCAAAATTTTGTCTGGACTTTAAAAGAGACTGTGACCTCTGAGTTTGTTTCAGCCTTTCTTCCCAGAATATTCAGATAGAAAACGCCGACCTCATCTAGTTTAAAAAAATATAATTGACGTGTAAAAGTGTTTGTACTAACCTACTTACAGAAAATAAATCATTTACCATTTATCACCATACAAATCTCAACTGAAACTGCTATCAATTGGTCACAATTATTCTAACATTATTGCACTTCACAAAATCCTTCAAAATTAACCACATAATTAAAACCCACCCAACTAACAGCAACCTCCATAACTCATCAGCTATTGAACACCTATTATTGCCTCCACTCGAGCCGCCATCGCGCCAAGATGACAGCTCATAAATCACACTCAATGGGGTTGTAACTCTACACTCTTGTTTACAGGTAATCAGATGCCGGCAGTCAAGGTTAATGACCTGTGAGTGTGTCTTTAGGGTTGCCACTTATTGGCTTATAAATAAGATATAATACCATTGTTTTAGTTCCTTGGTTGTGTCTTGTAAGTAACATACCTACTCATAAAATCATGCCTTCTGGGTGTTTGTTACTGACCCCATGAGATCTTTTGAATTGAATACTTATGACATGTCTTTGACATACTTATGCCTTTTTCGTTGACAAATTTTCAATCGATGTTCGTGCATTTCCGCTACTTTTTCTAATTACCTACCCACAAATTAATCCTTTCTAAAAAATCTAGGCTTTAGGTTGTACTATTTGTTGCAGTGTTATTCTGTAACCATTTTACTGTGACAAGTTAGGGGAAGTGAGTTGTCAATAGTGTCAATCTCTGGCAGCACGAGGAACGACAGCTCATTCCACCTAAGTTTTCACGGTGAGATTCTAACAGAATATACCGGCTTATCCTCGTCATAACACCTCGTCGCTTAATCGCAGCGTTTGTGCTCAAAACATTGTCCCGTGTATTCCAAATCAAAGATATCCACGATGCGGCGCTTGTTCTTCTGCGTCGTTACACCTAGAATTAAATCTTAATAGGCTAGTTGAAACACCTACAATTACAACAAGAAAAGTACTAAATAAAATAGGTAAAGATCTGTGTAATGTTTTTGTTTTTATTGATTTAATCTAGTATAATAGATTGACTTATTTGGATGTCGTCAAACCTATTGCCGATGGGGCCGAAAGGTTCTGGAGTGGCGACCGCGTACCGGAAGACATAGCGTTGGAAGGCCTCCCACAAGGTAGTCCGACGACCTTGTGAAGGCCGCAGGAACTCGTTAGATGCGAGAAGCACTGAACCGGTCGAAGTGGCGGTGCTTGGGGGAGGCCTATGTCGAGCAGTGGACGTCATTCGGCTGAAATGATGATGATGAAACCTATTGGATCAGAGGATAGCAAATTGAAGACAAACCTTTCTTAGCGAATGCCTTACCCAGCATGCTAACAGATAGCGACTATCGCGCGGATACACTTACGCGATCGTTTACCTGAATGATAACTTTGAACCTTATGCTTTAGCGATAAAGTTGAAAATCTATTAAATAAATTTGACAGATTGTAGTAGGTTGACGTGCTGGCGTCTATACAATGATCGACTTGTTTGATCGCGCGAGTATGTCCATAATCATATAAACCAGCACAATTATCACGTAATCACACGACAGTCACTTTTGAAAAAATGCCTTTAATACTTACGACCGTTTCGTGATAATTTTTCTTCATTTAAATATCTCTCGTTACACATTGCTAAGATATACTGATTTAGAAGTCTAGCAATAAGTAGGTACCTAGCCACTCAAGCATTCAACAAGTTAACCACTCCTACGAAATAGCTAGAGTGCTTAAAAAACATAAAGTTCTCATAAAACCCCAAAACTAAACCATCAATATTTTTTATAACGAAAGAGCAAATGAATTAATGAAGCCGGTTCCACTGGATCCCCGTACAGTTAGCGGTCCATGTTAGCGGATAATCCCGAAGGTATTCCCCCATCGCAACCGCAATCATTGAACAAGAATCTCTTTCTAGATGGCGGAATCTAGAAAGACCTAGATGTGGAAGAAATTAGAAATGCAAGTCTTGGATAAAGTAGGATTTGTAATACCAGTTGCTGTATCAATGTAAGGGACTTTTGTATTTTCATTTTTGAGTAAGTAATTGTTGCTTTTCTTTATTTAAAATAAGTGCGCCGACAGTATGTAATTAATTGATAAAAGTTATGGGTATAATATAAGTTCTTATGCATAGACCAATTACAGGTACACGACATTCATTTAATTCATTAAAGCGACATCTTCTAAAAACATATAAATAAAAAAAACAGCTTTGACCAAGACAAGTAAAAAAAAATACTAACAGAAACATCAATCATTATGTGTTTTTGTAAGTACGTCTTTCTCTATTTATATGTCTGTTTAAATGACATTCTTACATTTACATTGCGTGTCGATCCATTACATCACATTTCGTGTATTTGTGTAAAGGTGTACCTGCTCGGCAGGTTCACAGCATTATCACACAATCATTGTAATTTTCTCACGGTGTTTGCTCTTACTGTTCGTCTTTAGTCATCATCATCCTAACCATCTTTCTGCAGGATGGATTTCCTCTTTGACTGGCACGTCGTTGAGCTCAATCGTGATACACTCCTATTGTTTCATTATCAACAATCACTGCATTATCAGCGCACTATACAAATTTCTGTGTAATTTTTCTTTTCATTTTCGTGACTATCAATAGACTAAGATATTATTTTTCATGTCCTAAATTTTTTGTCGTCGTCGGCTTTTGAACCAAGTTCAATAAACCTCAAGTCAACACAAATAACAAAGTCAAAGTCGAATGATTTATTTCAAATCTAAATTAAAAGGTACTTTTAAACGTCAAAATTTACTAGAAAATAGAATTGAATCAATCATCTAGTGATTGATTCCAAAAGGTAGTTTCGTATGAAGTGGAAAGTCCTTAGTAACTCTTTTATAAATGTTTTACAATTTATTTTGTATATGTGAACGGAAAAGTGTGCAATCCGTTATTCTATACAATTCCTAGGAATTGTGTACAATTCCTAAATTAGATAGGAAATCTATGATATATTTTTTAATAAGTGCTTTTCCTAGGAAATCTATACATTTCATAGATAGCTATCGGAAATCTTAAAAATTCAATATGTTGTGCTACTAGACGACGTGGATGCAAGAGCGAGCGAAGGGCACCCCGAGGTTCGGTTTGGTTAGGTTCCTTTAAACCCTGCAGACAGAAATAGCGTCGACGTCGACGTCGTTAGAAATAAAACATACAGCATGCTAAATGTATGCTTTAGAATATTATGCTTAATCTGATTTCAGTTTAGAAACGTGTTTTATTTCTTTTAGTCACAGAAAGCATTACTTTTTATCTAAGAAATATATAGAAAGTATCATCTCGGAATTGTATGTATTAAAGAATCTTTGAAAGATTATTTTACACGTTTCCTAAGTAGGCTCGGAATTGCATACAGGATGCTAAATGTATGCTTTAGAATATTATGCTTAATCTGATTTCAGTTTACAAACGTGTTTTATTTCTTTTAGTCACAGAAAGCATTACTTTTTATATAGGAAATATATAAGGTGCTATAAAAATATCTGCCACGGCTGCAATGGGAGATAGTATTGTGTTTATAGATTACTATAGTAAAGATAAATTATTGATTATTTGTCATTTTTTTTTTCATACAAAAAAAAGTTCCTATAAATTTGAATTGATTTAGTAGGATAAAACCATCCCTTATAGTATCTAAGCAGTTGCCGCTCCGGACCGAATTCAATTCAAAAACGCCGGCGACGTTCATTCACTGTTGCCATTCTTATCAAACAATGCCGCGGCGCCGTGCGCGGGCGGCGGACGCCACTCGGTCGTCAAAGCGCAGCCCCGCGCGCCCCCACCCTCACCCGCACTACCCTCGTCGCACGCGCCGCCGCCTGCCGACCGCCCGCTCGCCAGTCGCCCCCCGCCCGCTCGGAAGTTAGGTTTAGCGGTCAGCGACGGGAATATCGCGCGCGCTTTTATTAAAAATGCCTCCCAGACGACGGAATTCCAATCAAGATTATCTTGAAATGGTATTGTGCTACCGCGAGTGTAACTCCATAACTGCGCATGCAGTAAACTTATACCAGCAGAGGTTTGGTGTGCGAGTGAGTCATCATACCATCCTGGATGCCGTGTACAGATTTAGAGAACACGGCCGCTTTGACCCGCCTCCGGTTGACGCAGGCAGGCCTCGATACTCTGCCGAACTCGAAGAGGAAGTGTTAGTCTTCTTCCGGCGTCATCCTCTTGCGAGCACCAGGGATGCTGCTCGAGTCTTCGACGTGAGCGACAACTACGTGTGGCGACTTTTAAATCGGGAAGGGCTCCATCCTTATCACTTCACAAGAGTACAGGAATTGCATCCACATGACTACGCGGCTCGCCTCGCGTTTTGTAATTGGATTCGAGAAGAACGCCGCAACATTCTGTGGACTGACGAGTCCACATTCACACGGGTTGGTATGTTCAACATACACAATGCACATTATTGGACTGAGGCGAATCCTCGTGTTGTGCGGCCTGACCACTTTCAGACTCGGTTTAGTCTTAATGTGTGGGCCGGGATACTCGGCAACAGAATTCTAGGTCCAGTGTTCTTGGACAGACTGAACGGAGACACGTATCTGCGCCTACTACGAACCCGTGTGAGAAGAATGTTAGAACGTATTCCTCTTGAAGAGATAAGAGGGCTGCACTTTCAACATGATGGAGCACCACCTCATTTCTCCATCAGCGTACGGGAATTTTTAAACGGTGTGTGGTACGGTGGTGAACGGTGGATAGGCCGAGGAGGGCCAGTGCCGTGGCCTCCTCGCTCGCCGGATTTAACGCCTCTAGACTTTTTTTTGTGGGGTCGTGTAAAGGACCTTGTGTACGGCCAAACCGGACATGACATTAGAAGTGTGGAAGAACTAAAAAGGCGCATCAAACGCGCGTTTAGGCAAGTGAAAAGTGAAACGGACACATTAAATAAAGTGAAGAGACATGTATGTAAGCGTGCCTTCATTTGTGTGCAACGCGAAGGCGGACTTGTCCAACAGTTTTGTAGATAAGTAGGTAGGGAGTGTGTAAATAACTGTAAATACGGTGCAATTGTTGTAAATAAGATGATTAACTTTTAAACACGCCAAGTTACTGTAATTTATCGCTATTTGATATTCATCTATCTAAGTACCTATTGTTTAAAAATAATAAGAAAAAAATTGCGATTCTTACACTAACTTGACAGTCCAAAGCCTGTTTTAAGTGTGATGGGAAGTTTATCATCTTATTTACGTCAGTTTTTTGGAAGAATGCGGTAGCTGGTAAGTAGTTGCACTTTTAAAACACTTGGCGCATTATTGCGTACCTAGTAGATTAAGTAGTGACGAACTAGTCAGCTGATATCAGTTTTCATTCATTGAACAGATGGAAAGAGATAGCAGTTGTTTTCATTGACGAAGCGACACATCGCGCGTAATTTGTGAACCACGTTATGCAGAGTAGAGTCAATGTTAATTTAACTACTTTATTTTCTCAAATTGAATTAACTGTTCCGGGGTACGAAATTTCTTCACTATTGTAATCTATAAACACAATACTACCTCTCATTAAAGCCGTGGCAGATATTTTTATAGCACCTTATATAAAAAGTATCATCTCGGAATTGTATGTAATAAAGAATCTTTGAAAGATTATTTTACACGTTTCCTAAGTAGGCTCGGAATTGCATATATTTCCTAGGAATTGTATAAAATTCCTAGGTTTCTTACATTTCCGATAACATATACATTACTTTTAATTATCTGTGAAGACGATGAACCTACAAACTTATTTAACTACTACTTATTTTGCTTTTTTTTTCTTATTTCTTTTTTTTTTCTTTTTTTTTTACTTTAACTTTTTTTTTAACTTTTTTTTTTCTTTTCTTATTTATTTTTTACTTTTTTTTTTTTTACTTTTTTTTTTTAACTTATTTTTTTTTTAACTTTTTTTTTGTCAGTCATGTATTATTATAGGTACCATCATCTCTGCAATAAAAGCCGAGGGTCCGACTCTATGTTGTTCAGATACTTAGGTAAACACTATGTAATGAAATTGTCTGACTTTGGCGAAAGGGTCGAAAGCAAAATAACAAGGCAATTTAAAACTCGATACTTCTAGTGTAAGGGTATGGCCATACTACAGCCGTCTTGTGATAGAGAAAATACTAACATTTCAGTGTAGATATAACTGTGCAAGGGTCTTTTGACGCGTGGCACAATTCGGAACTAACGCCGCCATTGAGCAGTGGTGGCCAAGTGGTGGCAGTGATTTACGAGTTGTAGGTCGATGGTTCGAACCCAGACAGGCATGTCCTAGAACAAAAAAATCAAAGACATGTGTCATCTACCAATCCGCATTCGGTCCGCGTGGTGGATTACGGCGCACTCCCTCACCGACAGTGTCCCAGCAGTGGGGTCATTGTAGGCTGATTATGTTATCCCGCCATATTGTTTTTTCAATACAGTTAGGCAAATGTTTACCAACAACGCCCGCTGTCAATGTCATTCAAGTGTCAAAAGTCGTTGTAACACTGTAGCTGAATCAGACAGTGCTTAGTGGATAATGATAATTGTGGATAGTGGATCGTGTCGATATCGGACAGTAATCTACTATATTTTGAGGAGGCTGTTGAAAATTATTTTAGTAAGTGATGGAACTAATAGACTTATTAATTAATGAAATATACGCAAAATTACTTTGATTGAGAGAGAAACTTTATATTCAAAATATTGAAGTAGCAATTATACGAGTATGTAAGATATGAAGCAATCATTAGTTAGTAGAGGATTCATCAACGAACACCTTTCTTCAGATACTAGATATCCGAGAATTCTCGTAATTCTGAGAAATTCACAGTCTGATCTCAGTCTCAATCTGTCAAAAATACATCTAAAGTACCTACATTTTTGACATTGTTTTCTCTGAAATGAGATTGCGACTAGATTTTGAATATTTTTAATTACGGGAATTTGCCTTCTATTTTGAATTAAAACAATTTTCATAAGGAAAGTATTTTTACAAAACCTACCTATTGCAGACGCAAGCAATAATGTGTCCGTGCCTTTACATAGACTCAATTGGTTATAAACTTGCCTACTTAATGTTATTTTATACCCTATAAAAGAATTCGCTTTTTTAACACGTCCGTCCTTTAAATTCACAGGAGCGTTAAGGTTATGGGTTTAGAGGTGGAAGGCATAAGCGATAGCGATTACCTACGAGTGACTAAAGTGATGGATACTTTGTAGTCATTCGTTTGGGAGGTACAAGCGACAGTCTATGACACATTTCTCATGTTCTTGCTTCTTCTTATTCAGAGAAGACACGAGCATTAATTACAGTTTACTAGAGCATTAGGTGGATTTTGTAATTATTTACTAATAATCATTCCACTAACGAAAGTTTGAGGTATCTTAAATAAAACTTTAATGTTCATGTCTTAATAAGAGTCTTGTTGATACTCGTCAGAGTTGCTTTCAAAGTGGTGGAAACACAAGAAGACAAATGAAAAAATAATAAAACTCAAGAATACCAAAGAAGTAATTATGTTTTCTTAACAAAATTTTGATAAATAAGTAGGTACTTCAAAAACATCTTCCGCTCAGCTTATGACTGGTGCCAATTGTCAAAATGTACAGTTAGTAAAAAAACGGCATTTATTTGTGCGTATTGGTTTCTTACCAAGTTTCGATGAAACAATACGACCATGCCCAAATAAATGCTGTTTTCTATTACGTCCATAGTAATACAATTGTATTACTCAGACCCGTTGCTTTATGGAGTTTATATTATTTGTGGTATTTTTATTTCGTAACAATTGTACTACATAACGACAAGGTACCTTTGAGTTAAAATTTTTTTTTTTTTACCACGTCATTATCATGTCTTACGGCAAGGAATCGAAATGTCAACCGTACGGATTATATGTATCTTGACAGTTCAAACCATGCCATTGTGTCATAGGGAATAGGTACGTTAATAGCAGATGTCGTGATTAACTAAGGAATTGACGTGTTTTCGAGGAAAGGAATCGTTAAGTGGTCATAGTGAATTAAGGCTCCTACAAACAGGCGCGACACGTGATATAATCGCGCGCGACACAAAGGCACCGCTCGTTGCGCGACTTGCGGAGCCTTTAAGTTGCGCGCGATTTTATCGTGTGTCGCGCTTGTTTGAAGGAGCCTTTAGGGCCCGGTTTACTGGATCAAACATGGACATTTTATCATAACCAACAAAGTGACAATAATACAGATCTAAAACAGCACTGGTGTGATGAACACAGGACAAACAACCGCAAAATCAAATTCAATTTGTTAGCCGCAACTCATCAACGTCCATTTTGTTAGTAACCATTTAGACTTGTACATAATTTACAATATTTTACGCTGATATTTAATTAGTCGTGATCCACGTACTGTCAAGATTTTGTTTTTAATAATAATTAAATAAAATACCACTGGATGAATATTTTTATCACTGTAACCACTTGTAGCGGTATCTACAACGCGTCATACTGACGTCACGCAAATCCTGCATCGCGCAAGCAGAGTTTACCGCGCAAGTAGCATAGATACAACGGCCCGACATGAATCATCGGGCAGTTGCCCGCCAGACACAACACCCGTCTGGTCGGAGGATCCTCCCTTTTCTATAGAATATGAGTGAACTTTACACCCTGTTCCTCATACCTCTTTTAAATACAGTCTAGCATCTTGTATCCAGCGCTGTGAAGACTGGTGGTAGGTTGGTACTAACAAAATTGGTGGCGCTGAAAGTGCGCTGAGCGCTTTTCTTTTTTAACCGACTTCAAAAAGGAGGAGGTTCTCAATTCGTCGGAACCTTTTTTTTTTTTTTTTTTTTTTTAATTTTTTTTTTTTATGTATGTTCCCCGATTACTCGGAGACGGCTAGACCGATTTCAAAAATTATTTTTTTGTTTGAAAGGGTATACTTTCCAGGTGGTCCCATTGTCATCAGGTCAGGATCTGATGATGGGATCCTGGAGAAATCGAAGGAACTCTTCAAGTATTATAGGCACACCTATAGCGATTTGGGTATTTTTTATAGTAACTCGTGCATTTGCTCTCGGAAAGCATCATTTGGTGAAGTAGAACTGATGATGAAGACCACAGATGGCCACCGGAACTACTCAATAATAAGTATTTCCCGGTTTGCGATTCGATTACTTACTTTAATATGGTTGCTAAGCAAGTTATGCTCGTCACAATGCGAATGGTGAAATGGAGCTGATGGTGGAATACCAGGAGAACTCTTCAACAATTAAAGTCCCTGCATCGGGAAAAGCAATATTTTGTAAAAGGCGATGAGCAAGTTGGCATTAGGCTTGTAACTTAGATACATTATAAACAGACACACTAAAAAGCGAGAAATAAAAACTTTTTAACAAAAAAAAAACCGACTTCCAAAAAAATACTACAAAGTGAAAAATAACTTTTATTTCGGAAGTCGGTGGCAAAAAACTAAAATACAGATCCAAAGACACCGACTTCCGAAATAAAAGTTATTTTTCACTTTGTAGTATTTTTTTGGAAGTCGGTTTTTTTTTTGTTAAAAAGTTTTATTAAAGCCGTCAGTTCTTATAAGTCATTTGTGTCGCAGTGAGAGTAAACGTTGACGTCTGCCAAGGCGTCCCAGTGATCTGTGATAGAAATAGCAGCGGCTAATTTGGTCGACGGCCGATCCAGCGCCACTGAATCAAAGTTCTATGGTAATGAGCTCATTACGTTTTTAACCAGACATCTTGAAATTCTGCAACCCCAACACTAAAACAAAACTATCGCATCTTCTTTTTACTAAACCAGCTAACTAAACAGCACTAAAAATATCTCGAACAAATCATGCAACGGAATTACCCGCTACACTAAGCTGATACAGTTGTCGAAGCAACAAAATGAGAATTTAATAACACCGTACAGTTCCCTCGTTACCTACACCCCACTGAGTTCATTTGCATGGAAATACGGATTTAAACCGACACGACTAACGTGTACGGGGTTTAATATAAAAATGTCGTCGGATTTTTTCCGCGATTGTACTTTCTTGGCGTTTAGTTTATGGTTTTTTTTTCGTTAATAACGTTAAATGAGGTTGGTGGAAGATATTGAGTTTGTTAACTGGTTGTTAAGTTGAAATGTTTTTGTTTTTTTTTTTATGAATTCAGTCACTTGCAAAGACTATCACACTAGTATTATAAAGGCGAAAGTTTGTGAGTGTGGGGGGTGTGTGTGTGTTTATATGTTTGTTACTTCTTCTCGCTCAAACGGCTGGACCAATTTTTATAAAATTTTGTATGGAGGTAGCTGATACCCTGGATTAACATATAGGCTACTTTTTATCCCGTTATTCCCACAGGATCGACATTTACGCGGGTGAAACCACGGGGCGCAGCTAGTAATAAATAAATCCGATTTTTTGCAATAAGGCACCGTTCAGGATCTGCCGTTCCCTAAACGATGCCTTATTGCACTCCAAAACAATCTGCTTCTATGATATCTGAAGCTATGGGGGTGCCCTTTGCCCAGCAGTGGGACACTACAAAAAAAGAGTATAGGGCCTCGCGTAGTACGCAGCCACGAGCTTCATTCACTAGTCGCACGACTGCCCGCAATCGTGCGACAGGTCGTGCGTAGTGTGCGAGATCCATAAAAGTGTTCATCTTACCCAATATTACATTACAATAATTTCTTTTGTCCAATGTTTTAGCAATATTGTATTTATGGATACAAAATCCAATAACGTATATTGTTTTAGTATCGTAGCAAACCTACGCTGTCTAAGTTTAGATTTGTTAATTTCAAGTTTAGCACTCTACAAAGAAAATGTATTGTATTTTGTGTCAACTTCAAAATTGGCTATTACAACTTATTCGTTTGAAAAGTTAAATCAAACAAAAGAATAATCTAATATTACTTTGTAGAAAAACTTGGAATCTGTTGCAAACGTAAGAATATAATTGTGAAAGGCGAAATTATTATGTTGTTTAAAGAAAGTGAATTTAGAACGTCTGTGGAGTTTCTTGTCCGATCTTCTCCATAGAGATCTCCGTTTTGAAACGGGCAACTAACTTTAACTTTCTGACTAACTGATCGGCTCTTTGACAGTTAAAAAGTACCCGTAAATGGTTTAAGGGGATTACAGGACCTAAACGCAAAAAACGCAAGTTTTAGAAGCAATAAAAGTATATGATCGACTACAGTAAACAATCAGAAAAATATATGATATTCTTCAGGATATATGCTAGGTAGATAGTGTATTGAGAACATAATACAACTAATTTGATACGATAGAAAAAAATCATGAAGATAGCTCTAGAAACATTATTTTTACAATAAAAACCATAATAATAGATACATACAATCATTCTGGTTTTTTGTCAGATTATTCTACAAGCAACATACTAAAGCACTAGTGTTTTAATTTTTAGTCCAAACAATAGATTTTTTGTAAATAGATATAATTGCTTCATATTTTGCAATAAATTAGTAGCGCTGTGTCATCGCGCTTCTCTTTCTTTTCTATGCAGTCCGACAGTGACCGCGCTTTAGGTCATGCCCCTTCATTTCAAATAAACGCTTTTTCTTTGACTGGCTACTTTACCAATAAATCACTCTGAAGCTCAGAACTCCAGCCTTAACTCATGTTTTGAACCGTTCAAACACTTTTATTTCTTGATGCATGACTACAAACATTGTTCTGTGATGGTTTTAACTTGCCTTGTAGAGCATGAATGACACAATCACCTCGTTACGTAACAACATTGACGTCACGCTAACATGGCACTATGTATTACACAAAACACGATCATGACCGTTTGACAACCGAGTCCTGTAACATATATATATATTTTTTAAACGTTGCCCCACACTAGGAATTTCTCCTGTATCGTGGGTGCGTTTACAAACATGTCAGACTGAGCTGACAACGTACAATCCGTTATTTTTTATGGTATAATAACTATAATGAGCACTTCGACCGGTTCTGTGCTTCTTGCACCCAACAGGTTCCTGCGGCCTTCACAAGGTCGTCGGTCCACCTTGTGGGGTGCTTGGGGGAGGCCTATGTCCAGCAGTGGACGTCTTTCGGCTGAAATGATGATGATGATGAACTATATGACATAGTGATGAACATGAACAACTTATCATTCTATATTTGTCAATCGTTTGAAGATAACAGTGACAAAAATAAATTAAGTTTTAAATTTTTAAATACGTTTATATGTATTTAGTGATTTGTGGTGCAAGACCATGACCCGACTAAAATACAATGCAATTACTATAATATTGTAAATAAAAATAGTCAATAAATTAATCCTGAAATTAAATTGGATGTTATTATACCTTCGTTGTAAAACAATTACACACGATACCAGATAACCCTAAAAACATTATTATCCCCCACGACAACATAAACTATCGAGTTGACATTCTTCACGACCGCACGATGAGTGCCGGTAGCAATATAGCCCAACACATCCCAATATAGCGCAATAACCAGACCGCTACGTCGCATATGATGTATGACGGAATTTGTACACTATACGGTATTGTGGGTTAAATTATGTACATTGTTGGTTGTTGTGTCAGTTGCCAGTTATTTATATAAGGAGATAATTATTAAAGCTGGTAATTATATCATTGAAAGGCAACACTTTTCATAGTAAAGTCTACCCCGTAAATGCTTTATCACTATTCACAAAAACCCCCGTGAATTGGTTAACTTTTTCAATGTCACATTGGTTAAATATTTCAATGTCACAATTGTTTTAAAGCCCTATTTACACGATGGTAGTTTCTTGCCTAAGGCATACATTAAATTTGAAGCAACAGCAGCTGACTCGATCGTCTGAACACTGTTTAGACCCGTACCCCACCCGCATTCATTACCATAATATTCAATGTTGATTTTGGTAACCTGAAAAATAACGAATAATTCTAATAAAATCACATTGGAGTATGAAGTTATTTTAATCACGGGTATATTCTCATCATAATCAGCCTATAATGTTCCCACTGATGAGACACAGGCCTCCTCTCAGTGAGAGGGAGTGGGCCGTAATCCACTACGCGGGTGCGGCTATTGAACGGTTTTATGTTTGGTAAGGGCTTGAACTAAAATGCAATGGACAGTCCATTGCATTTTAGTTCAAGCCCTTACCTAATTTAAAGGAATCTAATCTAAAAAGGTACAATAGTATCGATGTTGGTAGCGAATTGGTCCGACCACACCCGTCCCGCGCGCCGCACATCTCGCTGCCTTCCGCTGTCCCACGACAGCAGCCGAAGATTGCCGGAGGCGCCCGAACTTCCTCCCCGGGTTGAGCATTCAAGTGAGAGGAAGTGGGTAGACGTTGTTGTAAACCCGCACCACCGTTCCTCTCTTCGTCTTCAGCTCCACGACCCGTGTGGTCCCGTCGCAGCCAGTGAAGACCTTGATGCCATGCCCCAGTGGCCACACCAAGGGCGGTTGGTCTTTCTCTTTGATGAGAACCAGAGCTCCCACTGAAAGTTGGCCTGTTGACGTTTTCCGTTTAGTTTTTTTCTGGAGCAGAGAAACATAATTATTCTAATTGAAAACGGTCCAAAAATGTTGCTTACTGTGCTCCACTCTTTGGTAGCGCTTCAGTCGCCTGAGGTTGAGATCAGTAACCTGTGGATGCGGAACAGATATTAGTGGTTGCCCAATTATGAAGTGTCCAGGAGTAAGAACGGAAAAATCTAGAGGATCAGTGGAAAGAGGGGTAAGAGGACGGGAATTTAAGACGGCCTCTACTTGAGTCAACAGTCAGTGCGGGTTGGTGGATGTCACATGTCTTCGAATTTTTGGTTTTAGAGCATGCCGGTTTCCTCACGATGTTTTCCTTCACCGTTTTGAGAGTGGTGGTGATGAAATAGTTTACACAAAGTAGTGCCTGTGTGGGTTCGAACCAATGCGTATATTCAGGCACGTTTTAAAAAAAAATTGATTTTTTTTACCCACTACTGGGCATAATCCTCTTTTTTCTCGTACCAGCCTCATCGGTCGGTAGCTTCACCATATTATTACCATGATTTTATTCATGTCAGCAGGCAAACATAAATTATACGGAATATTTCCAAACCAAGCATTCCCGAAGAATTTACGTAATTATTAATTGACTACTAGTTGCACAACGATAATAATTATCTTTACGTAATTTTAAGCTTGGAAAATCAACATCCTAACAACAACACCCGTTGCTACGAGGCTACGCTGCTACGCCGCTACGAAGCCTCTACGCGCTACGAAACACCTACGGTTTCCCGAGAAATGTTAATTAGGTAAAGTTTGGTAGAAATTTGTATGTTAAGAATTTATAGTATTTGTATGTATGTATAATATGTATATGTGTGTATGTATTGTATTGATATCAGTTGATTTAGTTTGTTGATGTTAGTTATAAGTTCTTAATGTATAATTATAAGGTAAGGAGTTTGTATGTTTACCTTGTTACGAAGTTGGTTAGAAATTAATTAGACCTTTGAAATAGGAATATACCATGGCTGATTGGGCACAGACATATTATAAGTTATAACTAATCCTTAAAGTTTTTACTTAAATAGCATGTGTATTCATTTACATTATAGGGATATGAGGAACAGGGTGTAAAGTTCACTCATACTCTATAGAAAAGGGAGGATCCTCCGACCAGACGGGTGTTGTGTCTGGCAGACAACTGCCCGATGATTCGTGTGGGGCCGTTATATCTATGCATCGGTAAACTCTGCTTGCGAGATGCGAGGATTATGCGTGACGTCAGTATGATGTGTTGTTCTCATGTGGCGTTGTAGATACCGCTACATCATAATAAGTTTCATACTTAACACTCTTGTTAACAAGTACGCTGTATTTCAGTGCAGTAAAGTCTATAATATATGGGACTCGCAATAAACTGCCATAATACTACAAATAATTTCTTAACCTAGTCCACTTTTAAGTCAAAAACTAAAAATAAGCCTGTTGTGAGAAGAGAGAAGTGCTTGAAGGTTCTCGGAAACAAATGTTTTTGATGGTACTTTATGTCCTTTGTAGGGATTTATATAGCGCGACACTTGTCTCGGACTGAGACTAGTGAATAGGACACTTTATCACTGACTATACTTGTCAAGCAGTGGTGGCCCAGTGGTATCGCCCCCGACTTACGAGTTGTAGGTCGTAGGTTCGAACCCTGACAGGCGCTTTACTTTATGTAACTTATTTCATCACCACTGCTCTCAAAACGGTGAAGGAAAACATCGTGAGGAAACTGGCATGTCCTAGAACCAAAAATTCGAAGATATATGACATCCACCAACCCGCACTGGGCCCGCGTGGTAGATTACAGCCCACTCCCTCTCACTGAGAGGAGGCCTGTGTCCCAGCTGTGGGAACATTATAGGCTGATTATGTATGTATGTTATGTATACTTTTCAATGGGTTAAATGACAAAACTGTTGCTAATCCATTACTTCATAAGTTAGAAAAATGTGTCTGCTGAATGTGGCTGAACTGTCAATATGAAACCCATTGCTACTTATAGTGTTTTACGCAATTACCCCGCTCTGGAGGGATTCAGGATGGGGACGCCGCGCATCTTATCATGTTGCCTTAATATTATGGTCGGCTTATTTCTATGAATACGTATTAAGCAAAAGTTGAACATTTATTTGGTAGTTGAATAAAGCATTTATATTTTCAATGACAGTACATTCTAGTCTTAGAAGAATTTCGTCGACAACTGAGCAACCGGCGCAGGCGTCATGTCAAACCTTGTTAATTAGCATAACTATAGAAATGCAAATGCCATATTCTAGTGAATGTGGTAACTCCACGGCTACCGTCCTAGGTTCTGTGTTTAGATATTGCAAACAATTGCGTTTAGATATCCAGATTATGGGTAAATTTTTCCAACGCCAGATAATTTATTCGAGGAACAATTTTGAATTTTTGGCAGTTCTTCCATACAAAGACTGTCAGATGTCAATTTTATTCCACGAATAAAAATTATCTGTGGACTGATAAATCAGCCGTTTATCAAGTAGGTATTTGTTTGTTTTCTTATGCAGCTTAATAAAAAAAAGCTAATGCATACAAAGTAAAGCACTGTAATTGTTTCATAATAACATACTTTCATTCATGATCGCTTCTGTAATTAAGCGACACTAGAGCTGCCATTCTTCTTTAGTTAAATTAAAATATTTAGCTATCTTCCTATAAAAATAATCGATTTTATTTGCATAGTGAAAACTTTTTTCTAATAAAAATAGACTTTAGCAACAGTATTTTAGTAGGCATTATTTTAAAAACTTATCCTAAATGCTCGTTATTCAAAAACAATTAGTGTTAGGGCCGTCACTCGGTTGCTAAATCCCACATCAGTATTTAGCTGTTAATGCTAGCGTTTATATGTATATCTCAGCACCTGGACACCACTACGTCAACGCCGTCAACATGTCACAGTGACCGCTCGCTACAGCGCGACGTTGACAACGCACTGACGTCAGACGTCTGACGTCAACTAGTGCGAGTTATTTTAGCGCGAAAATGATTTACTTTTAGTGTGGGAATTAAGTCGAGTGGGCTTTATTGTTGCAGTGTCTAAAGTGTAGGATTGGTGGAGTATTTAATGTGGATAGCCGGTGAAAAAGATGATGGGATGTCAAAATTACATTATAGAAATAATAGAGACTTTTGTGAAATATTTCGTACAAGGAAATGGCTGAAATGATCTACGATTTTTTATACCGCAGATTATTGCTAGTAGATGATACTTTTTAAACTTTGTTTTTAATGACGACTTCTATGCATTAACATGAAAGCATACATTCTTGGTAGACGCCCGTTTCTTGTCGAATTACGTTCCAGCCGTCCCATCGGACTAAGAGAGTGATGAAGAGAGAGTGCACCTGTGTCTGCGTGTGTCTGCGCACACACTTGTACACTATAATATCTCCCGCGCCGAAGGCTAGTCTCCGTTGAGATTGGCCGCCATGGCCGAACTACAGTCTGGGGTACTATTAGACGCGGGCCGGGGCTGCGTTGAAGCGGCTCCTGCCCAATCTAGGGGGTCCAAACGCCTCCTGCCGGAGGCTCTACGCGGGGGTCGTGCGGTCCATGGCCCTTTACGGGGCACCGGTGTGGGCGCGTTCATTGAGGCGGCGACCAGCCAGGCGGTTGAACGCGTCCCAGAGGGTCATGGCCATCCGGTTAGTCCGGGGATACCGCACGGTCTCCGGGGAGGCAGCGAGCCTCCTTGCCGGATTGCCGCCATGGGATCTGGAGGCCAAAGTCCTCGCCCACATATGGGAGTGGCGAGAGGAGGTGAAACGCCGGGGCGTAACTCCGCTGCCGCGAGAAATCGCGGTGCAGCGGACAGAGCTCCGGCGGGATCTCATGGCGACATGGAGAGTGCGACTGTCGCAACCCAGTGCTGGGCACGCCACAATTGCGGCGATAAGTCCCCTCTTTGAGGAGTGGCTAGAGAGACGCCACGGCGTCCTCACCTTCCGCCTAACGCAGGTCCTCACCGGACACGGCTGCTTCGGGAGGTTCCTGTTCCGAATAAGGCGGGAGGAAACGCCCGGGTGTCACCATTGTGTGGATCGCCTGGAGGACACGGTGGAGCATACGGTGGAGATCTGCCCAGCTTGGGCAGAGCACCGCCGTGTCCTCACGGCGGCGATCGGCGGCGGCGATCTCTCGCGTCCGGCCCTAGTCCGGGCCATGGTACGGAGCGAGAGTGCATGGGAGGCTTTCGCCTCCTTCTGCGAAGCAGTGATGCTCGCGAAGGAGGAGGCGGAGCGCGTGAGGGAGAGGCAATCCTTGCGCCCTCACGCCCCCAGCCGCCGCAGGAGACGCCCCGGGCGTCGGGAGTCGATAGCCGATTCCCGGCCACCGTAGGCGCGGGCTTGCGGGCGGCGAGCAATGGGCAGCTCGCCGTCCGGTAAGGACCAGGCCCGGGTCGACGGCGCGTTGTGTTCCACGCGCGCCTCAAGGAGATGTCAGCACCAACTGACGGGGTCCGCTAGGGCCGATGCCCGCCAGGGTCGCAGGTTGTTCGAAAGAGATACCGTGGCCCCTGGCACAGGCAAGTGAAGGAACACGGGTGGGTTTTAGTCAGTAAGAGTCTGACACTCCCTTCTGCTCCGCCCAGAGCGGGAGGGGTCATTTGATGATTTCCCACCCAAAAAAAAAAAAAAAAAAGGGTACTATTAGACGCCCGTCTACAAGTTAATTGCAGTAGTAACATTGACTTTAGGTGAACCATAATCACAGAACATCCTAACTACAGTATAATATAATATATAATTATATAATCCATACTAATATTATTTATTTATTTAGGGACAACAAACAGTAGTGTAATAAATTATAAATGCGAAAGTGTGTCTGTCTGTCTGTCTGTTACCTCTTCACGCTTAAACCGCTGCACCGATTTAGATGTTTGGCATAGAGATAGTTTGAACCCCGGGAAAGGACATAGGATAGTTTTTATCCCGATATTCCTACGGGATCGACATTTATGCGGGCGAAACCGCGGGGCGCTGCTAGTAACATCACAAAACTGATATTAATCACCATAAATCAATTCAACTGCAATGATTGGCAGTATTACAGTAAAAAACCTATGAAACGATTACTCATTCGAATATCGGCTGTCCAATCGATTCAATCGATTGTGATCACCATTGACAGACAATTGATTTCGTACCAGCATTCAGCTTGAACGTCAGACTTTAATTCGGTTACATATTCAGTTTTATAGTAATACTCGGAATGCGCAGAATCGGTTGGTGCTGCGAGCCGGGAAAAATTTGATTATTGCGTAACTGGAGCTGTTGTGTCGATATGCCTTAAACCTTGCACGTAAAAATGGATAGTGCAACTTTTCGTATAAAATTGCATATTATTTTGTTAAGCTTTTAAATGAATCCCCGTACCTACCACGAAAAATTTACCTAAAGTTGTAGTTTTTCTCTGATCCACGATACCAACTTACATGTATAAACCTATACGCTCGACGACATACCGAACTATACATTTCCAGTATAAACTGACTTCTCATTGTACGAAAGGTCTATACAATACGAAGTCAGGTATAACTGGAAATAAAATATAGCTTAATTGTTAAGGCTCCTTTAAACAGGCGCGACACGCGATAAAATCACGCGTGACACAAAGGCACCGCAAGTCGCGCAACGAACGGTTCCTTTGTGTCGCGCGCGATTACATCGCGTGTCGCGCCTGTTTGTAGGAGCCTTTATGTGTTTTCTCAAATGTTTTGGCATGATCCTAAATCTGTAATCATTGCTTATGTGCTAATGTCGCAGTAATTAAAGTAAGGTGTTAGTGATGATGATTGCTGCCATAAGCAGTTTGTTAACGTCCACAACTAAATGTAAGACTTCCCAATAACTGTTAAATAATCAACTCAGCCTATCGCAGTCCACTGCTGGACATAGGCCTCTCCCAGGCTGTGCCACAACACCCTGTCCTCCGCCATCCGCAACCAGTCGGTCGCAGCAATCGTCGGTCTACCTAGCTGGGGGGCGTCCCAGACTACGCTTACCAAGCCAATAACTGCTAAATAAACTTCTCTCTCTGTAGTCGGTCCCTCATGTCTGAGGATCGTGGTCAGCTTCGGAGTTACATCTGGAGCGGATGATCCGTCTCCACCGGTTTCTGTCCAGCGCATCCTTTACCACCGTGTAAAGTTTTGTGGACGATGATTCCTTCACCTGATCGGTCCATCGTGTTGGTGAACGACCGCGCGACCGTTTGCCTTGGGTGTTCCCAACCACAATCAATTTTTCCAGACTTTCATCGCCTCTGCGCACTATGTGGCCGAAATAGGAGAGAATGCGCTGCTGGCATATGATCGACAAGCGGGTTTTTATTTGAAGCTGGTTTAGGATCGATGCATTGGTGCGTTTGGCTTAAATAAACTTAACCCAAATAATTTGACATGAATAAATCATCCCCTTTAGAATAAGGATCGAAGATCGCAGTTGAATAGTGTCGCACCCACGACACAGTGGCGATTCCAGCGTTCAGAAAGTAGAAACGAATAAATCTATCTTCATCATCATTCAGCTTTAAGTCATTTATTGATGGACATTTCAAGAAGCCTTATTTCGATCGCAAAGGGCTTAGAATGTCGTGGCATATATACCTGTCTGCCATTTTGATTTTTATTTCAAAATGGCGGCCGCGCTTGAAAACATAATAAGACTACTAGATACTTTATGGGGTTTGGTCTTAATGTGTTTTCTGTTTGCATTGAAGCCAGCAACCAATTTAAACAGGTTTCTTGAGTGACCGCCATTTAAAAAAAAAACGAAAGTGCGCGGCAGAACGTATGCTCTATATATAAATCTACATCCCCTTTTCTGTGAGAGGTAGTTTAGTTCCAACGAATATCGTTGTATCGTACAAATTCACAATCTCGTCTCCTCACTAAACCTACATTTGCGCAACAAGGACTTTTCAAACAAAGCAACAAATCTAGTATTGTTTTGTAACTGCAAGGTTGTTTCTCGGTAAAAAGGGGGTAAGGGGGAAGGGTAACCGCTGCTCCAAATAACTGGACGTCTGTGCTGACAGCACTCGCACACGAGCGTGAGAACTGTGCTGCGGTGGTAGTTGATATTCAGGATTGTTTGATAGCGTCCAGTTTAGTAGTACGCGTCCAGTTTAGTAGTACTGTAGTCTCGCTATGTTGAACGTTAACACAAGTATCAGGAACAGCACCCTCGGGGCGTGGGGTCCCCCGCTCATGGTCTTTTTAAGAAAATTTCGAAACGGCTGGTTGGCACTTCCCGTGACCCAAGGGCTGACTTTCACCTTGGCCAGAGGCTAAGCATTGCCATACAACGTGGTAATGCCGCCAGTCTCTTGGGTAATTTACCAGTCGACAGCGATGCGGAGGAATTTTTCGACACTATATTTTAGTTTGTGTATAGTTTTACTTAAGTTAGGATTTATCATTTTGTTATTTTTATTAATTAATTAGGTATTAGTCGATATTAACTTACTTATTATTTTAATTTACAAAACTACACATAATACAAATAAAATAAAATTTAAAAAAAAGTAACAGGAGAAGGGAAATGTGGATGTACTCAACGCTACTACTTCCTCCCTTGGGAGGGAAAATGTGTGTAAGTCCCGTGTCTAACTCTTTCTAAGCGAACTTACGTCTCCAAGATTTCATGTTAGTGAAAGAATCTCAGATCATTTATATTCTTCTTCTTTCGTTGTCGGTGACTGCTAAAGGTACACTAGTCGCAGTGAAAACCATCGTCAGGCATTTTTGCTGAACTGGGCCTTTTTGTCGCAGCCGTGGGGCACACTTTCCTGCAAATTTCTTACGTCGGACTTTACACTTTTTAATTGTTTTTATCTGGTGTATTGTGTGTCTTTTAGTCTGTGCTAAATAAATGTATTTTCTTCCTTTCTTTCTAGTCTCTTAGATTCTAATTTCGTCACTAGTGAAGACTGTCAATGCACTCTATGATTATGAGTGCAGTTTTACATTATATAGTGGTGCTTGTGGCTAAGTAATAACAGCCGCACGGGTCGATTGATCAGGTTAAGTTATACTTGCCAAGGTTGGTCCATAGATGGGTGACCATCTTTACATTGCACGACCCCTCCGTGTCTCGGAAAGCACGTTATATTAAGTCGGTGGTCCCGGCTGTCAGTAGTGGATCTTTGACAGTTATTACGGGTCATCAGAAGCTAAAAGTCCGACAAACAGTCTTACCAAGGAGTATCGTATTATTTAGTAACTAGGTTGTGGAGGTCAGATAGGTAGTTGCTTCATAAAAATACTGGTACTCAGCTGCATCAGGTTAGACTGAAAACCAACCCCAACAGAGTTGGGGAAAAAGCTAGGCAGATGATGATGAGGATTACATTATAAAATTATTTAATTTTTGCGATATAGAAAAATCTCGCTTACCCAATATTGCGATACTACCTACCACGCGCTTTCGTGAAAGTGTAGTAACACGACTAACATTTCAGTTCAGGTCGTTAAAAGTATATGTCATAAAATTTTGTCGCAGTTCGTTCGTGTGTCAAACAACTGTGTTGCACAAGTTTAGTTTGGCCTGGGATTGAGTGGTAAAGGTTTTGTTGTTGTCTAATTGTCATTGAGCGAAATACAAATAAAATAAAACATTTGTTCAAAATTTCATTGTACTTCTGCTGCAATTTTGAACAAATATTTTGCTCAATAACTGAGATTAAAAAAACTGAAGTGTTGATCGACTTTCACAAATCCAGACTTCGAGCTGCTACTGAGAAAATTTTAGTAGGAAAACCCCATATAACAGTTGTCATACTAAACATTATAAACGAAACCGATTATAATGTTCGATTTACTTAAATAACAGACAAATAATAAAGAATAAAAACAGAACCTATTTCAAAGAACCCTCAAAATAAATCAAATTATAGATCCAAGAAACAAAATTACCCCAAACGAAACACAAAACCCTTCGACCTTTCAAACTTATTTACAAAACAGTAAATGAAGCCAGACGACTCAATTACCAATACTTGATAGCTAACCCTTTAAAAACGTCGTTAAACACCAGTTAAACGTAAATAGCGATCGGTTAATTAAACGAAGGCACCCGAACATCCCCGAGCGATGATTTGCAACCTCGTCAACGTAAAATAGATTGGTACAGAAGGTCAGCTCTATACAACTAGCGAAAACAGGCGCAAGCACACAAAGACTATTAAAATCCTTGTTCCCAATTAATTAAACAAATACCAACTGTATGTTTTCCGAAATTAAGTTGATTTTAGAATAAATAGCACGATCAACCGCACATCAGTGGTGAAACTTGCAATGTTCACTACAAAAATCACTCCTACTGGTACGACAGTAAAGGCGCTATCAGTGACAAAATAATGTGTATTGAAAAAGTGATAACATTTTTAAAGTTGTAGCGCAAACTGAATCTTATAATATGTCAGTTATAAAGTAATATTTCCAAATTATTCCAATTTGTTTATATTTTTTCGGAACTTAATTGCCAACGCAGAATAAACCCAGGTGTGCGAGGATCGCAAACTATCTCAAACGATTGCCAGTTGCAAGTAATAATAATAAATTTATTTAGACACATTTTGATGACATGTTATGCACAACAAACAAAAGATAAAAAAATGAAAATAATTAGAGATAAAGTGCAAAAAACCCTGTGTCATGGGTTCTAGTTATTACGGCGTTAATGACACAATATAAGTGCACTAGTGGGTAGTTCAGTGATAGTTTGGTTACAGATATCTATGGGTTACAGAGTCCAAATAATATTTAAAACTTACGTAACTAAAGGAAAGTGCGTTTGCTCTCGCCGCTCGTAGACGCGTGTCCATGAAATGTGTGCGATTCGTTTTCTCCCGTTGTATCCATGGAGCCAACCTTCTGTCCCTAACTACTTTGTGTCATCAATAAGGGTTTAATTAAAACCCGTTCAGAGTTTTTGTCGTCAATTGGAGTCCTTTGTGAATCAAGGTTCTTTTGAAATTTAGTATTTATTTTTTTCTTTTTTATATGAATGTACCTACTTTATTGCTATAGTTAAGGCTAGGTAACTTTGATTTTAATAAAACTGGGGGCCAACCACCACTTCTTATACCAGTATTATTTTAATATTACTTTACCTTGGAAAAGAGATGGAGGTATACGCCCTGTATAACTCCATCACTTTCTCACACCAAAGTAATATTATAATAAAATCATGTGGGGTCGGGGGACCCCCGGCAGGAATGAAGCTCCAAAATTTTAAAATATTCGTAGCCGCCATCTTGGATTTTCATTTTGACCTCACTATCGGCTTTAGCATCCTTGAAAACCATGAGAACTATCTCACTTTCTCTCTCTAGATATTAAATGTTATAAAAAGTCGCATGAAAGGGGCATTACGCTTTTTCGTTACGTGACGATATCTCAAAGTTTCAAGCTCTGTTAAAGAACTCCGTTCCAATAATGCTTTAAAAGGTGGTGGTACAGTCACTGGACACTACTTACACATACACAAGTGAGTCCTTGTCATTTCATGTCACCATATTGAAATGTTTAAAATTAGGTATCGGTTTCCTTAAGCCACTTCTAGTGTTATTAGCTGTTTTTTTAAGTGAAAACTTCTTTAGGCGCGTTGGGCATTTTGAGTTGGGGAAAAAACCATTGAACTCGCGACACTATTACCGTAATGACACCTCTGTTTTAAGTTTTGGCCATTATAAAGACATCAACGCGCGCGACACTTTCTTTGGGAAGAATGACCTTCAAACACATTTATAAAATTACTACGCTTTTTCAAGTTTTCACTTCAGTCGGCAGTCCTGGAGTGCCAGTGTTTTTTTCATATGTTGGTATTATTTTCTCTTCTCTCTTTCTCCTAATAACTGTGCATACGTAGTTCTGTTTGATCTGTAATTTTGTAGTTCTGGTAGGTTAACAACCAATCACCGTCCACGATAATCAAACAGGGATGCACGTTAATTAATTTAACATTAATCAATGTAACTATGTACGTCAGTGCTGGCTGGCAATAAAGGTTGCATTCGAATAGTGAAGCGATTTTAGAATAAGCTTTCAAAATTGTTGAACTATGTTTTTGTTTGGAAAAACCCGTGATGGAATAGGCGCGTTGATGTAAAGACTTTCACTTGGAGTAAACGTATATTAAATGCTGTATTATTTAACACACATCACAGTATATACGTGCGAATATTCATACATGGCGAAACTTGTAAGATCATAACTATATAAATAAGACTTTAATGTACCATGTTTTATAGCAAATAAATAATTATATTCTATTCCATTCTACATCCAACCTGATGACGAGCTGAAAATTGCAAAAAATAGTAATAAAATTTAAATTTCGCATGCTACCCGTTAAAATATTGATAGGTGCTCAAATGGGAATACCTTTGGTGCTCTATGCATAGGTGCTCAAACGGGAATACTTCTTGCTTTCGCCTTAACCGGAATAATTTTCAAAATAATCCAACTAACGTTTCAGTCTTCAAAATCAATTATGTTTGAAAAAAATACTGTAAACTCACAATGTTTAAAAGCGGCCAATAAAATATTAATAAAAACACAAAACAATCGGAAACGCGACGGGAAAACGGACGAAATCAAAAACTCGTACCTCAGCGACATCGGACGCGATGGCTGCCCAATTTAATCAGTATCAATTTCATACAAAAAAACATTTTCAGTTTCCCGGTAGACACGTAATAGGTATTTATGCGATTTTTTTTCGCCAAATGTACCTACCTACTCTCGTGTCCGGGAGTGCATTTGAATTTCAGATTTTTTTTCCCTCCCTAGTCGGGATCTATTATTCAAATTTATTTCGGCTGGCCAATGAGGCACAGAATAGATAGGTACATACAGAAGATCGGCTCCGTACAACGAGCTAAAACGCACGCGCACATAGACACGCTTCATGTACAGCGAATGCAAAAGCACTCGCGATTGGCATTTGTATGAGATCGCCACACGTACGCGTCTAGGTCTTCGTGAGTACGTGGTCCTGTTTTCGCTCGTTATAGGGAGCCGACCTTCTGTACTTATTTATTTTGTGAATGAGGAAACGCAACGAAACCCGAGATCAACATCGTGGAACATCGTTTCACTTGTTTGCCTCCAAATGGATTTGCAGCGAGTTTTTGATGAGATCATGATGTGCTGAAAGACGATACAGACAGACGGACGATAAATAACGTAGGAGAGTGATAACTTGGCCTGTGACGGTGTTTAAAGACATAATTGGGATTTAAATGCAATGCAAAATAGCTCCATATTGCCCAGACTTTTATGACTTGCGCAATTTTAGTTGCCCGTGTATGCACACTCTAAACTGTGGTCAGGAAATGACTTCAGCGAGTCTTCCGATTGTTGTTAGTTTTATTTACAATTGCCATTATAGTGTGCTAAATTCTACTACAAACAATTAGTTTTAAAACTACGACATCCGAAGTATCGAATCACCAATAAAAAACCTTACAACGCTACAAGTACGTGCCAAACACACAACAAGATAGAAAAATATATTCCACGGTTGATATAGCAGAAAAAACAAAACACAATGAGAAAACAAAAGACAGTCTGAAAAAGGACAAAAGCATTTAATTACAGCTTGAAAATAAAATAAAATTTCATTCTATTTTCAGCTTTATTCAATGTCACACAACGCTTAAGAAGAGCGGCAACGTCGCATACTATTATTGACCTAATTAGTCAGTGTTTCAATGAAAGGGTGCAACGTTGCCATTTCTCTGCGTTCGCCCCGTTTTGCATCCGCATCCTACTGTGAGAATAATTACTTCGTTTGTGTATAAAATATTTCAAGCGTGAGTCAGACAGAGAACAGACCAAACTAATAATTTCAGTAAACTTTTAAACCTCAATTTTCTTCAAACCGATAAACAACCCTTAACCATTAAATGATACATTAATATAATAAATAAGACCAACCTCGGTCCATTCTCATATGTACACCCGGCAAATTAAGTCGGACGACATAAAAAACATAAATGTTTATTAAAGTGCTGAAACCTGGCATCAGGACTGTAATTTGGGATTTAATGCCACGCCACTGACCGGGGGTTGTTACGAATAAAAAAGGAAATGTGAGATGGGGTTTTTAAGATGGGTTCCGTGAGGTAATGAAAAAAAAAGATGGACGTAAGTGCACTTTGTAGGTTTAATGGGTAATGCATGGGACGACGTAAAGTTAACATACCTACTCAAGAATAATATTAAGGAATGTAAGAGCAGTTGGTTTTTCAATGTTGAATGACTCTCCAGACTAAATTAAAATAGATTATCTTGACCCGGATAATTATTTTCATCTTTACATTTCTTGCATTGACTCTAAACAAGTTCTCAGTTATAACGCATTCTTGTGGCGTAAAGTTCCCTTCAGATCTAGTTGAATCTCTTATCATCAACGAAATTCAAATTTCAATTATTCATTATTAATCATTATTTCTACAAAAATAGATTAGACGGCAACTAGGTATTTGCCTGTACCTTGTGGGTCAGGAATTAATTCTAAAAACGTCCGTATTTCCAATTCAAGTGCGGAATACTAAAAGTAATCACAATTCCGCACCACGATTTTAAATCAGACTGAAATACGACGCCGGACGTATTTTAAATTTACATTTGTTAAAAAAATCGGGAAAGTAATTTTAAATTTGGTGAAATTTTGTGTTCGTTATTCCGGTTCAGGAAATATTATTGATAAATAATGATAGACTTCCGTACTGAAGGTAATTAAATAAATTAATAAAACATTTCTACGGGTTCAATTTGTTGGTATTTGTGTTTTTCCTGATTTTAATTCGAGTTTAGAAAAAGGGGAATGCTGCATTAAGTATTTACGTATTTTAAAACAACGTATTTTTTTCATTTGAAATAAAAAAATACAAGAATCATTTCAGTTATTTGTTGCAATTACCTTGTACATCAAAAAATTTTTATTTTATTTATTAAGTTACATGGACATTAGTTATGTCGTTATCAGTACCTATTGTACTGTGTCTTGTGTGTATATTATTCTGAAAGTGACTACTATAACAACTGGATTGCTGTATCATGACATAGGATAGTTTTTATCCCGATATTCCCACGGGATCGAAACTTACGCGGGTGAAACGGCGCTGTTGACGGTGCTGCTAGTATATAAAGTACTATAGGTAACAATAGCCTTGAACTTACAAAGTCGCTAATTACAGGTTTTAAATATTTTAGTTTCTCAATTGTTGAGTCCTCATACCAATCTTCGTTGTCGCAGCGCCCATGTATCGAAGCTTTTTAGTTTTCTCGCAAAATGACCGATAGATGGCGTGAGCGCGTCAGTGTGTTCTTCCGCCCCGCAAAGAGACTATGGCGTGTTAATCGCTCCGCCTTTTGAATATTCCTTTTTTTGATGAAACCTTGAAGATACTCGTTTTGATTTTTGGAGTTTCAACCATTCCACCCGTGGATTTAAGAAGATTTGCTCGCCGGCCGGCAGCTACAGACCTACAAGCCATCAAGCACGCATGAACGAGATATCTCCCCATCTCCCTGGTTCTGAGTGTGATCTCTGGATTGTTAAGGTACGTGGGCATGTTTCGCTGCTAGTAATTTTCTAAGGTATTGGTTCCACGAGGATTCAGCAATAGGGAAATTTATTTCTAATTTGAAGGCCGCCATTACGTCTTTTGAGATAATTTATTTCTCACCACACTCTCTTTCACAAAAGGTGCAGGCTATTTACACGCCTCACTAAGTTCCTTATACAGGGTGTTTGGAAGCTGAGTGCAGTGCTTTAATGGAGTGATAGTTGACACCATTTACAGCATTTTGAGCAATACATGTCTTAGACGAAGTATGTTTTTTTATTTATTTTTAAATACTTACAAACTTTTAATCAAAAATAACATACCAATTTTAACTGTGAAAAATAAAATAAAAAACATACTTCGTCTAAGACATGTATGGCTCAAAATGCTGTAAATGGTGTCAACTATCACCCCCCCAGTTTCCAAACACCCTATTAACGTAAATGAGAACTAAGGAAAGATGTTTTAAAAATTAATGCCCCAAAGAATTAAATAGATGAAGAAAATTTTTATGGAATTTGGTTATTTCTGGTGATAGCAAACCCCATGGGGCACATGGCTAGATGTGTCATCAGAAAACACATCGCATAATTATCCTAGGGAAGCCAACTATACCTACAGGATTAATCTGTACCAAAGAAATGTAAGAAATAATGACAAAAAATCATCGTTTCCCGAATGTTCTGCCACTGTACTGCCTATTAACTTGCGGTCACGTACTGCCCCTGCCATCCGCGACACGTGACTGTATTGACATCCCGAGTGAACCAAGTAATGAGCCGTTTCCTTGGAAATTCACTGCCTTTTATTTTTTTGTACTTATTGGATAAGATAGATAGATATAACGTTTATTCAGTGCAACAAAAGACACACAATACAGGTAGGTAGGCAGGTGGTTGGTATAAGCGGCTAGTTTCATCACTTGATTTTCAAGCAGGCCTAGAACTAACCTATTTACTAGTAGCTTCAAGACTTCTAGGTAAGAGCTATAAGGAAGGAGTTTTACTCTCTCTTATCTTCTAGCTAGATCCTTCAACTACTATAGTGTTGATTTAATGCAACGGTTGAGATCTATTGGAGTAGATATTATTTAGCCATGAAAATGGTAATATCAAGTGAAATACCTACCGATAGTGATATTTATTCCTCAATTTTCATGATTGCACCTATATTGTTCGTCTCTGCATCACCCAAAGGTTGGCTGGTTGGCCTCTTGCTTGAAGTATTAATAATTATATGGAGATTGACTTAACTAACTTCCCTGTAGTGGTTCCAGTAACTTAAGCTACTCTTTATCCTAGCGTTATGGTGACGTAAGCAGTATGTAGTATCTATATAACATAACATCATACTTTGGTTCCCTCTAGGGTTGGGCAAAGGTGTACCTAAAGAACACCCACAATTCACCGTTATGTTTAAGTCTCATGCAATACGGGCAGACCCTATTGGCATCAACTTGGCACAAATCCAGACTCCGAGCTGTTACTTCAAAATTCTAGGTAAAAAAAACTCAATAGATTTTTGCCCGACCAGGGATTCGAACCAAAGACCTCGTGCTCAGCTGTAGCGCCAGCGCCCAAAGAGGCAGTCCTATAGTATCTAGCACTCGTTCATAGCCTCCAGAAATCAGTGCAAATAACTTCAAGATTAGACAAACGTAACTCCAAAAAGCCGTATCTTTGCTTTTCTTAGTAGTATAGTTTTATACCCACCATACCACCAGGGGTATGTCCAGTGGTATGGTTGGTCTGCAATGTGCCACCTCAGTGTTCACGCCACATCATCATCTGCCTAGCCTTTTCCCAACTATGTTGGGGTTGGCTTCCAGTCTAACAGGAAGCAGCTAAGTACCAGTATTTTACATGGAGCGACTGCCTATCTGACCACCAAAACCCAGTTACTTGGTAATACGAAACCCCTTGGTAAGACTGGTTGTGTTCACGCCACATTATAAGAGATAATTCACATTACAATAAGAGCGCTTCATCATGGCGGGTGTGATCACGTCTATCTGTCACTTTCGCTCCGTTTAACGTCAATAAAAGAATGAAGTTACTTTGTGGAGTAGCTGTAAATCTCGGGGATTGGGGGCTTTTAGACCCGACGGGATAAATATGAGTTTGAGGTTATTCAAACGTACAGACGCCAGCACATCAAGCTACCCGAAACTGTAAAATTTTCCCAATCAACTTTGAACCTTATGCACTAGCGATAAAGTTGAAAATCAATTCATGAAATTTGACAGATTGTAGTAGCTTGATGTGCGCCCGTCTGTACGTTACGACGAACTACAATCTTGCTATTATTTTTTATGCAGGATCGTCGGATATAGTTGAAGTTGTTGACTGAAATTTAATTTGATAAATAAGCTGTTTGTTTTCTATTCTCCTCATTCCAATGGGCCTTACAAGAAGGCTAAAAGTCACCCAAAGGGCAATGGAGAGGGCTATGCTTGAGTTTCCCTGCGTGATCGAATCAGATTTGACAAGGACGAAAATATTCAAAAAAATCAAAATACCGTTACTCAAAAATAATACAAAGAAAAACCAAATGAAAACAAACATGGAAGAAAATTATGCAAGATTTCATAATAATTGTTTACCTGTTTACAGCCACAAACATATTTTTTTTATTTTCTTCACATTGTTTTATCAATCAAAACTCCTTTCGTTGAGAAATTATTTAAAAATCGTGTCGTGTCGTCCCCGTATCGCATCCTTCAAATAATCCCCCTCCCATCCGCTGAGTCGGCGTCCAGACGCGTGTTTTTTATGACAGACCCACAAAATATCACCGCATTTATTTGAATCGCAATGTTATCATCATCAACTCGAGGGGGCTTCAGCCCTTATAATATTTTGTGTGTGTTTTACTTAGGTCGAAGCTACACAGCTTCGCTTACTTCGTGATAAGTGATTTGGTCTAGGGGATCAACGCATGACTTACAGATATTGCCATCCACGAAGATGCGCCCCACTCGTTTTCGTAATGGTTTTTTTTTTGCGGATGGGAATTCTTCAAATGACCCCTCCCGCTCTGGGTGGAGCTGAAGGGAGTGTCAGACTCTAAAGCTCAACTCACACCAAAAGAGCGTCGAAGCGGAGCGCAGTTTCAGTGTCATATGAATTTTAAGTTTATTTTCATTACTATTTATTTATTTATTTACTAGCTTCTGCCCGCGACTTCGTACGCGGATCCTGTTGCTTATGCCAGCGACAACGGGGTCGTCAAAATCGAAGATCTGAAACGTCTGATGTCGAATTCTAAGAGCCCGGGGACGGGAAAACAGCGTGATGCGCGAGACGATTTGAGACGTTCCAGATCTTTCATTTTTGTAAGTCAACAGGAAATGCCCATCAGACTAAACAACTTTTGCTAAGACGTCATTCCTGTATGTTATAGTGTCGCTGGGCTTTGGAGTTCCACAACAGGTGTTCCAGATCTTCAAATTTATTCTCACAGCAGAAAATGCACACACCATTTTTATATCTCTTATACTTTAGCTGGTCTGTTGCGGTTCTGCATCAGGTGTTCCATTTTCCAAAATAAGTTATAGCCTATATATTGCCCAGACTTAATACCTATACAACAAAAACTTTTCTTCCCGTAATTCCGCATTGGATCCCAAGGGTACACTGAATTAACAATAATATTGCAAATAACTTAAAAAAAAATCTTTATAAACTATAGCTGTACCCGTGGCTTTGCCCACGTATCGCATAAGTATTATTTTAATTTTAATAATAGTTAGTGATAGTTTGTTGATTTACAGAAACACTCAAAAGATGCGTCTCATACTGTAACTATAGCTTAGATCCCTCAAAAACTATTTGGCTTAGTAAACTCAAAATTTGAGAAACTTATGTAGTTAATTTACTGGTAAGAGACGTCAGGTTAATAAGGAACTTTAGGAGACGTCGAATAACAGAAGTGTTATAATTTACTGTAACACTTCTGTGTAAACAACGTTCGTTGTTTTTCCCTCGGTCTCATTCAATATGTAAGTACAGTGAGTCAGGACTGGTGACGCGGAAGCAAGCGACGTACAGTTATCCGTGTGAGATGCAGCTCGTCCTGCGGTCGACACCCGCAGCCTTCAGTGTCTGCCCCTGCGACTTATTTATTGTCATGGCGAAGCACACGCTCACAGGAAACTGCACGCGCTTGAATTGAAAGGGGTAATTGTGGCCGGGTGTCACCATTGCCAGGATCGCCCAGAGGACACGATGGAGCACACGGTGGAGGTCTGCCCCGCTTGGGCGAAGCACCGCCGTGTCCTCATAGAGGCGATCGGCAGCGGCGGCGACCTCTCACGTCCGGCCCTGGTGCAAGTTATGGTCCGGGGCGAGAGGGAGTGGGATGCAGTCACCTCCTTCTGCGAAGCATTCATGCTAGCGAAGGAGGTGGCGGGACGGATGAGGGAGAGAGCCTCCCGTCCCAGCCGCCGCGGGAGACGCTCCGGGCGTCGGGAGTCACGGGAGGACTCCCGGCCACCGTAGGCGCGGGCCTGCGGGCGGAGAGTAATGGGTAGCTCACCGTCCGATCTGGACCAGGCCCATGCCGGACGGCGCGTACGTGTTCCACGCGCGCCTCAAAGAGATGTCAGCATCGAGAAGGGGCCCCATAAGGCCGAAGCCTGCCGGGTCAGCGGGATCGTCCGAAAGGGTTACCGCTGGCCCGGAACATAAAGGGCTAAGGAAGGAACACGGGTGGGTTTTAGTCAGTAAGAGTCTGACACTCCCTTCCGCTCCACCCAGAGCGGGAGGGGTCATTTGATGATTTCCCATCTGAAAAAAAAAGGGGGTAACTGTGGGGAATCAGTGGTATATGTGGTATAAACACTGTCTCGCCGACACCACAACCTGGTAGAATTTCCGCCTCAATGATATTTCTCTGCTGCGAGACGACTTTGAGCCGGGTCCCATTGCACAGTTTCGGCGGAGTGAGATTCCGAAGAAGCATAATTGGGACACCGACCTTTAGCTTAATAGTGTGCGCTGGTAGTCCACTTGCACTGAGGAAATTGAGAAATTCTACGGGGTAATGTGTGGCGTCATCTTGGTCGACAACAGTGTTTATTGAAGTGTAGATCACTTCATTTCCCTCAATTTCCGCGAGAATGCATTCATTGATCGCTGAAGGTTGGTCGTTTCTGGGTGTTAAAATGGCTCGTTCACACACCCAAGAATTATCTTGGTGCGGTATCCTATTGATACCCTCGTACACCAGGCGAATTAAATCTTCTAAGGTGGACACCACTCTCCCAAGTATCTCAGGTAGACCCACCTGGCCACCGTCTACTTGTAGCGTTCCCTCACCCAATTTTAAGAGAACATTAGAAAATTCTTACTCGTGTACATTCCCGCCAAGCTGTGCTCTCATATTCATCGTTAAGCGCAACCTATGAATATGTGGCCATAAGAAAAAGCATTTCAACGAAGCATTCACCTCATCAGCCCTAGTTCCTCGCGTCACCACAGGCAGCGTTTGTCGGAAATCGCCGCTTAACAGAACTGTAACGCCACCCATCATTTGCTGGTTCCTGCGGATGTCCTACAAAGTCCTGTTTACCGCCTCCACTGCTTTTCTGTTCGCCATAGTGCATTCATCCTACACTAGCTACCTACAAAGAGCAATCTTTAAGCACGCGCCCTTTGACACTGTTTCGTGACACTCCACAAACAACAAATGTGCTTGGTAAGATATAACTTAGAACCAAAAGTTTGACTTGACTTTATGATAGTGTAGCTTGCTGTACCACCAATCAATCTGTTCAGTAATATTGGTGAGAAACTCCCCATACAATTAGATAGGACATGTAAAGTTCTCAGATTTCATAACAGTATCGTTCCTAATGCACATAAAAATGCAAAAACTAAAAAAAAAGAATTTTACGATTAAAAAAATAATAATACGGGATTTGAACTCGCACCATTTAGTGCGGTAAACGGTCGCCTGACCCTACCGCTAAATTCCCTGTTGACATATTGTTGAAATAGCTGTTCCCTTGCAATTTATACTATTACTGCCCCGCTCCTTTATAAAAATAGCGTGATTGTTATGTTTCCAGGGTTAAATTTTTATTAACTAAATAAATAACATGTCATTTTGGGCATTTAATTACGAACCAAAACTTTTTAAAATCAATATTGCTTACCTCCCATAACATACGGCGTGATAATATGTAGCCTAAAGCCTTCCTTGGTTTACAAAGAACATTTTTGCTGAATTTCAATTCAATCTATTCAGTAGTTTTGGCGTGAAGCCGTACCATACACACAGACAAACAGACAAAAATTCTAAAAAGTCACTTTTTGTCATCAGTTACGTTTTTCTAACAAAAGCCACTTATTTTTTCTCGAAAATCCTCAATGTACAGTTTTTCTTTCGTTACTGTTTTATTATATGTAATAGATTTTACTATAATACTTATTATTGCAACCGCTCGGTAGAGAAGGCAATTCGCCGGAATTCCAGCGGCGCCGCTGGCATCCGCGCGACTCGTTCGAGTTTCTCATGCGATAATAAGTATTATAGTAATGAAAATAAAGTTAAAATTCATATGACACTGAAACTGCATTCCGCTTCGCCGCGCTTCGACGCTCTTTTGGTGTGAGTTGAGCCTTACTGACGAAAACCCACCTGTGTTCCTTCCTTAGCCCTTTATGTTCTGGGCCAGCGGTAACCCTTTCGGACAATTCCGCTGATCGGCAGGCTTTGGCCCTAAGGGCCCCTTGACATCTCTTTGAGGCGCGCGTGGAACACATACGCGCCGTCCGGCACGGGCCTGGTCCTGATCGGACGGTGAGCTACCCATTACTCTACGCCCGTTTTCCTAATGCTTACAGCACAAGTGTGCAACATTCCGCTAGTGTTTTTGTTTTGTCGATACATACTAACGGAATGAACTAGCGATAACCACTAACGATTAGGCAGAAGAGTGGGGCGCGTCTTCGTGGATGCTCTATCTGTAGTGTGCATACACACGAACGTCACGCCTCGACGACAGAGACAACTGCACACAGCGACTCGTGTTTAGGATACAATTCTCTTAAGGTTAGAAGAAAAGCAGATGCTCCTGAACTGCACGACGAACTGTCCCATTTGTTTGCTCCGATAAACTATTGCCGTAACAGGAGACACAGATTCTTCGCCGTGTCTGGGAGACGAACCGTCGCTCGAGCCCAGTCTCCTGTCCCTCGCAAACTCTTTGCGCTCAGCGCTCTCTTGGACGCTAAGCCTGACTGTGATGTTTTCGCGGATCAATGGAAGAAGATCTTGTCAGTATGTCTGGAGTATTGTGAGATGAACGTATAACTGTCGATTAGTTCTATACTTTTCGTTATGGTCCTTAACATATGTGTTTGTGTCATTAACTTATGTAATTGGCCTTGACCATCATCATCAGCCTAGCCTTTTCCCAACTACGTTGGGGTCGGCTTCCAGTCTGACCGGATGCAGCTGAATATCAGTATTTTACATGGAGCGACTGCCTATCTGACCTCCACAACCCAGTTACTGGGTAATACGATACCCCTTGGTAAGACTGGTTGTCAGACTTTCTGGCTTCTGACTATCCGTAACAACTGTCAAAGATCCACGAATGATAGCCGGGACCAACGGCTTAACGTGCTTTCCGAGGTACGGAGGGGTCACGGTATGTAAAGATGGTCACCCATCCACAGACCAACCGCGGCAAGCGTAGCTTAACCTGATCGATCGACCTGTGCGGCTGTTATTATTTAGTCACGGGCCCCTCGGCCTAAATCGTAATTGGCCTTGACCGTTCTACGTTAAAATAAGTAAATAAATTATTACCTACTAGAATCACCTAGAATTTTCGCACTGTCAGATGTCAGGAACCCATTCTCTCGACAGCTGGACTATAGCTGTGTGGCTTCGATCTTTGATTTACTTAAAGTTTCGAATTTTATGAGCTCTTGATTTAAAGGCTTTTAGAGGAGTAGGGTTATGTTGGTCTGCTGGTAAAAGTGTATCGTAAAGTGGAGATGTTTTAATGAATAATTTAGTTTTGAGTAGGGATCGGTTTATGGCATGCATTTTTGAGAACTTTGCTGTTTTTGAAATGTGTATATTTTATGGGTCTCTCTTGAAGTCTTCATTGAGTACTCTTTCTTTCTTGAAAACACAGACCTGCATTTTGTATCTACAGTGTAGCGATTAGGTTATTACATTGATTGAAAACAGGTATTCTACATTCCGTATTATAAGCATACACAATTAAAATAATTAATAACAATTAACATCCTAGCCCTGGGACCTTTTATACGTTTTAGTATTTGATAATATTAAACTTAATTTGTGATTATTTGGTAACAATACCATAAAGTTTGTGTTGAATTATTGAAACGCCCTGCGCGTGTCTACTACCTTATTAGCAAGGATGGTTTATTTCGTGCCAATGTTTGCGCTATTTTTTTATTTTTATTATTTAGTTTTCTATTTTTAGTTAAATTGATTATTTTATTATTTTTACCGACTGATAACAACTTGTACTATTTTAGGGCTGATTTTTCCATGGCCAGATAACTTTTATTCGTGGAATAAAATTGACGTTTGACAGATTTTGTATGGAAGACCTGTCAAAAATTCAAAATTATTCCTCGAATAAAGTTATCAGATGATTGAAAAATCAGACCTTAATGTGATAACCTTATCGCCACTCTGCCTTACATATAAAACAGCTTCTATTACTTAAAAACAATGACAGCATTAGCAGTGAACGCAGAAATCACGTATTTATAACACCCAAATCCGCCTACTCTTTCTCCAAATTCAGCGTGAAGTTACAAAGTAAATACAAACACTAACAAAATCTAGACTAGCTTCCTAAAAATATAGTTCGTAAACAAGTTAGGAGAACTACATTCTTATCGCAGTTCATACATCATTAAAGTTTTCATTCGGTAAAGTACAGACGCGCACAAAAATGGTAATTTGATGTCGTACACTCGCTTGCGATGTATAAAGGCAAACTAAGAATATTTCGTTGAAACGGAAAAATGTTTTGTGCACAGCTGCTGGGAGCTTAAAGGGAGGGGATTTGTGGCACTTGTGGAAATATTATTAGAAGTATAATAAAGAGGTGTCATCATCATCTGCCTAGCCTTTTCTCAACTATGTTTGGCTCTGCTTCCAGTCTAACCGGATGCAGCTGAGTACCAGTATTTTACAGGGTCCAGTATTTTAGGAGCGACTGCCTATCTGACCTCTACAACCCAGTTACTGGGTAAAACGATACCCCTTGGTAAGACTGGTTGTGAGACTTTCGGGCTTCAGACTACCCGTAACAACTGTCAAAGATCCACGAATGACAGCCGGGACTAATGGCATAGCGTGCTTTCCGAGGCTCAGAGGGTATAATAAGCAGGTGTAATATTTAAAAAGATTTTGCCTTGTTTTGGGCAGAATAAGCAATACACAATATTGCTCATGCTTACGAAACTTTGCATATGTTTAACTTCAAAAATTATATTGCAATAACATACATACAAACTTTTCAAAATGTAAGAAATAATATCAGTACCTAATTTATGAGTGGGTTCAAAAATCATTTAACTGTGTTTCTTTATTTTATTTTTTTCACTTTTAGTTTATGGTTCACATACATCCTTGGTTCGTTCCCACACTTTTTTAATTTGCTTTTGTTATGAAAACGTATAATAATGGCGATTTTTCTACAAAACTTGGTCTTGTACCAAATGGCATCCACGTACAAAAGTGCCACGATTACCACCTCGGCACACAGACGTATCGCAGATGTACCACCACGGGCAGTGACGCGCCATAAACCGGCTAAATCGCTTGTCGGCGGCCATTTGCATAAACATAAACCGTGCTGGAGCCGTGTTGGAACAAAATGCTATCCGGGAACGATAACCGAGTATCGGTAAAAATGTAGTCATCTAGAATGAGTTTGTGGTTACGGTGGCTAATGTTCACAGTAGCCCTTATAGTGGAGAAGTAGAGTTAACTTAATTGGGCAAAAATATTAAATTAGGAACAAACCAATAAAAATAAACCCTACGTAATGTTTGTGCAGAGAGGATAAAAAATATTTAAGTGGCAACGTCGCTGTTACAGCGAATATAAAACTCATTAAAAAAATCTTTGATCTTAAAACGGAAACTGAAACGACACTCCTAAAAATTAACAACTTTTTAAAGGTCTTTGAAAATAATAAAAAAAAAACAATTCAAAAGTCACGTAAAGGTCATTTACTTATTGTTTCTTGTCCAATAATTGAATTTCGATTAAATCACTATCAAAGAATGAAACTGTAGAATTATGCAGATGTAAATGCTAAATAAATTGGGGGAGAAAATGTTTGCGTCTCGTTCCAAAATACGTGTTTATTTTTAACATTTTTTTATGTTAATTATATTTGAATGGGTACATTTTTCTCTGTTTTCACGGGTAGGCTACATTTTCCCGCTACAGAATTTGAATTTCAAATTAAGAACAAATCCTGTTCCACGGATATTCAGATTTATATTCGGTTGAGGACCAATGACGCAGAAATATGAGTGCCATCTTTCATTTTACTTTAACTCAAATTTATTTGAAACACTTCTGTTCGTGATTGCACATTGGAGATGATTGTACTTTCCGTTATTGGTTAATTAAATGTTTACGTAATTTTATTAATGTTTACTTGGGACTCGGGATCGTCTTTCTGTGTCGAAATGGAAATTAAATAGGAACTTGTTGTTACATAACTTTGTTTTGAGAAGCTTTCTTTGTTTATACAAAATTAGATAAATTGTTGAAATGTTTGCTGTGCCTCTATCCATCAGGACTTGTCGCTCAATAATTTTATGAAAGGCTAATCACTCATCGGGTTCCTGCGGCCTTCACAAGGTCGTCGGTCCACCTTGTGGGAGGCCTTCCAACGCTACGTCTTCCGGAACCCGTGGGATGCGAGAAGCAGAGAACCGGTCGAACTGGAGGTGCTTGGGGGAGGCCTATATCCAGCAGTGGACGTCTTTCGGCTGAAATGATGATGATGATGATAATCACTCATACAATTGCTCATTTCATATTTCTTTATAACCGTTTGTGTCTATACAACATGTCCCGGAATTAACGCACACCACCTAACACCCCGATTAGAATATTATGTTAAAATAATAATACGTACACACCAAGACACAGAATAAAACAATACATGTATATTGTATATATGTATAAAACATAGTTGGGAAAAGGCTAGACAGATGATGACTCGATTTCGTGTTACAAATTGGCATTACAGCTAATTATCGACTGAAAATTGAACATACTCTTAACATTTGTGTAAACGGTGGGACATTTGGAACAATCGGTCGCCATTGAAATGATGGCGTCGATTTAACCAAACGGTTTAATTGTTATGGAGTGGCAATATATGCTGAGCATGCACTTTTGATTGGAGAGTCATTTGAAAGGTCTGTTTTGGTCTGTCTTTTTACCCCTTTATTTATCAACGTTGTTTAAAGTTAAGAGACGTTTAAACGTCAAAACATTGTGGTTAAACCGTCGCTAATTATTACTTACAGTCCGGCCGGTAAGAGAATTATGCTATGTGCATGGTGAGATGTGTAATAGCTGTGTGGATGTAACTCTGTGAATGTGTGTGTCATATCAAAAACCTAAACATTAATTAGGTAATCAGCTTACGTTTCTATCAGGCATTCTGCTATCAGAAATAGAGGTTTTAAGTAATTCCATTACTAATCGCTAATAACTAGCAACATCCTCAGAGATGCCGAAAACAATGCTAGGAAGAACTTTCTAAAAACTATCCGAGTAGATGCCTTCCGTCTCCTTTGACGGGGTTAATTGCTAGCGAGTCAACACAGGCAGAAAGCTCATTAAGTCACAAGGGACGGACGCGATACCCCTCCCCCCACTCCGCGCCTTGCCTGTAGCTTGGAGGAGGAAGTGCGTTTTAACGTTACCTAGGTAGATTTTATTTTGTATTTTACGGTGCAGAGGTCCTAGCAAGAACGCGCGACGGAAACTTCACGAAAAAGGCTTTGAAGATCCCTGGCATATTTATTTATTTATAATTAATATTTAGTTTATTGTACACTGGAAAATACGTAACCAAAAAATACGATTATTATTCTTTGCTTCCAGGCAATCTTGGCACACACCTGTCCGCCATTGTGTCTTTTTCAAAATGTCGGCACGCATGAAATCTGTATAAATTAATAGCTGAAATAAATGCAAACATAAAACATTATGAGAATAAAGGCTCCTTCAAACAGGCGTGACACGCGATAAAATCGCGCACGACACAAAGGCACTGCAAGTCGCGCAACGAGCGGTGTCTTTTTCGATTTCGATTTCGATTCAAAAATCGTTCGAATTTTTATTGCTACGTTTACGCCGTACGTTCGCGCTAGGCCCAGTGGTCTTAAGCTGTTGTGTTTTTTTTTATTTTGGACGTGAGGGTATGACGAAAACCTGGGTTTGTCATGAGGATCCCAGATACGTACACAACTATTACACTGACGTGTTAGATAAATTTAAGAACTTTAACAATTTTTTAAATTTTAAAATATCTTAATATTTTTTCTTTTGTGTGTAATTTTTGTAATGTGCGTTTTATTTGAGCTAAAAACTGTGTTTCTTCCAGGGCGATGGAGGACCTTCCGATCATCGCTGATGATGACGTGTACTTCAAATAAAAAAAAAAGAAGAAAGAAGAAGTTTTTGAGATTTTCTATAAATGCAAAGTTAACATCAGTAAGACTTCACAATAAGCTGTGACTGTTTTTTTCAATTCGACGTTTATTTATACCATTTAAATAGTAGGTATCGTACCTACATCAATGTAAAATGAAAAGTGTTTTTAGAGAAAAACTGTTGAATCAATGACAGTTTTCCAAGTATAAAACAGAATAAAATAGTGTCCACAATAATATGTAGCGGGATGTCGTTTGAAAGGTGTCGCAACAAACTTGTTTGAACAACAGATGTGGCGTCGATCAGGGTTGCACACACACAAATTGACAACAATTTATAGAGTCGTGAAATAGCATTGCAGTGTAAAGGGGTTCGCGGGATCGATTCCCATGCGCGTTTGTTTTTAGTGATTTTTTATTGCTAGTGAGAATTGATTCTTCTTATTTTTAGATTTTTTATAGATGAATTTACTTGGTACGTATGTGTTCTGAATCGGAGACTATTTGAGTAGAATGTTGTGAAAAAATTTAATTAAATTTTAAGAGGGGCCCGTCTCTAAATGATAACAGCCGTACAGGTCGATCGATCTTGCCGCGGTTGGTCTGTGGATAGGTGACCATCTTTACATTCCAAGACCCCTCCGTGCCTCAGAAAGCACGTTAAGCTGTTGCTCCCGGCTGTCATTCGTGGATCTTTGACAGTTTTTTCAGGTAGTCAGAAGCCCGAAATTCTGAAAAGCAGTATTACCCAGTAACTGGGTTGTGGTGGTCAGATAGGCAGGTGCTCCACGTAAAATACTGGTATTCAGCTGCATCCGGTTAGAGTGGAAGCCGACCTCAACATGGTTGGGAAAACCAAAAACCTCTATTAAACATTTATAGAAAAGTCATATTAAACAGTCTTATCTACATGCACTTACAGCTCATAATGCTCATATATGTCAAAAAACCATCACCCATTGCACCAATAACCTGTAACGCCAATCTCTATAAAATCCATAAAAAGATAAATATATATAAAGTACTTTCCGTTCTGGATGTTAATAGGTGCGCCTGCGCTATACCGAGTGAGAAATATTACACCTTATTCGTTCTCCTTTAATTAAACTTTTCGATGGTCGCGCTCCGGCTGACGTACGGTAAGTAGCTGTGAGTAAAATGTGAGACGTTCAATCAAGTTTTAAGTGTTGAATACTTCAATATTAAATATCTCTTCCTGTTTGGTAGGTAATAAAATTCTTTTTACCTCTTATATAAATTGCAAACTGTAGTTTTGTATAATTTAGAAGCATTTTTTTTTTATTTTGTAAATGTAAGAACCATGTTTCCGTTTATTATGATTTTTTGATGTTGACTTGAAAGAGCATGGCAGTTGAGAACGTGTCATGCTCACTTAAATGTCTCACCGATGGTGGCGCGTGTGTTGGATCATTCGGTTCCCTACAAAATGGTTGAGCTGGATGGTGCTGATCCACGCGTCATGTTCGTGAACGGGCGCCGTCGGTTGAGACTGGTCATCTCTTAACTGCCATGGCTTATTTTTAATCTTAAGTCTTGAATTGTTTCTTCATTTCTGTCTTTTTTACATTGTTCTCACATATAGAAGCAACAAGAATAATGTACCCAGGATTTTGTAATATCTTGATTTAAAAGAGTGTCCATGGAGTTTCTTGCCCGTTCTTCTCCATAGAGATCTACGCTTTGGAATGGGCAACTAGCTTCAACTTTCTGACTAACTGACAGACTATTTAATTTTGACAATTCAAAAGTGCCTGTACAAGGTTTAATTGAAATAAATGATTTGAGTTTGAGTTTGAGTTTTGAGTTTGAGTAATTTATTTTAAACGGTTTTTGAGTGAGATGATGATAATTATAAATAATAACTTTATTTCCAACATCAAAATGTACTTAGAGAAAATTAGAATTACTACGACAATATTGTTTTTGAATTGCATAAATTAATCACCACCTTTGGCACCGATCACACTTGTCTTATGGGTGCCATTATTTACATTTTCCAATTTATACAGACTCATAATCAGCCTATAATGTACCACTACTGGGTCACAGGCCTCCTCTCGGTGAAAAAGAGTGGGCCGTAATCCACCTCGCGGGCTCGGTGCGCGTTGGTCACATGATGACATGTCACATGGCTTCGAATTCTTGGTTCTAGGACATGCCGTTTCCTCACTATGTTTTCCTTTACCGTTATGAGAGCAGTGGTGATGAAATAATTTACACATATTAAAGCGTCTGTCTGGGTTCGAACCTACGACGTACAACTCGTAAGTCATGGCCGATACCTGGGCCACCACTACGATATGTACAGACTAGATAGCACAAAACCGGTCGAAGTGGCGGTGCTTGAGGGAGGCCTATGTCCAGCTGTGGACGTCTTTTGGCTGAAATGAATGAATGAATGACTGTGTCATGTATATGTGGTGTATGTATGTGGTGTACGTTCGAGTTGTCTAAAAAAGCTATTGTGTAGATAATTATCACTGAATTTATTTTGTAGTAAGAAATATAAATAATAACTCTAAGTTTCTATTTTTAATACTGTAGTGGGTAGGGTAATTCCAGGATAGGTGCAATGGGATAGGTGCCGCGGCTTTGAATACTGTATATTAGAAAAGACGTATTGCCAATAGATTTTTAATTAATAAGTTATGGCTCCCTATCAAAAAGTGGGGCACCTATCCTGGACTTACCCTATGGGTAACGGGCTTGTTCAGCCATTCCTGTCGCTATCCATTTCACTCCTTCTGTATTATTATCAAGTTTGATTATTTTTCATAAGACTGTTCTTACCTATTACAAATCGGAACCCTTTGCGAAATATTGCTATTTCTTTGCAATTAACACCCACGTACCATACCGCAGCATCGCTGAAAGCAGTCACCGTGGAAATCCGATCAGCTTTCAATAACTGTACTGATCAATTACAGCTTTCAAATATATCGGATACATGTATTTCAGGGGTTAACAAGCCTTTAGCTCCCTGAAAATTCGTTTTAAGAGTGCCTCGGAATTCCGAACATTAAACCATCATTATCAATAATGAGGGTTTTTCATGGAAGTCTCCATTTCGTAAATATATTTGACATAATTAATACGAGATGGAAAATATCCAGGAATGTTTTTTTTTTAGTGCTTCATATTTGTTTGACCCCCTCTACCCTCTGCTTCACAAAATCCTCGGTGCCAAATATCATATCGAAAAAACATGAAAAAAGCGAAAGCCTGGTAGTAGGTATACCTGCTGAAATATTTTAACAACAAAGACAAAAGAAATAAAGTAAGCTTACACAAATAAGAAAGTAAATGAGAATTTAACGTCAGTCACTTCGAATTACGCCCATCAAAGCTAATTAATATACTTAACTACTTCTTATTCCCTTCCACCTTAAAACTCCAATTTCCTTACAATCCTTGTCTTCCATTTTATAATATTATTTCTTGCAAGAATTTTCTCAACGATATTATAAAATTACCGAAGACCACTTAGCACCATTATCGTTTGCTGGGAGGAAATTGTATGCAAACAAAGTACGGGGTAAAAAAATCCACGTGGACGAGCAAAGGGGGTTAAATGCGCGGATAGGATGCAAATTGGTCCCGTGGGTCGTTCAGGCCGCATTTAAAATAATACACAGTTCCCAGTTCCCAGGGTGAGTACCGAAGGCAGACGGTTAAATAACTTTTAATATGTCATTTGCATTTGCCTGTGCGAAAAAAGAGTTGGTAATATTTTCATAATTCGTTTATGTTTCGGGATGAATGTTTCAAAATAAGGGGGATATATGAGTGTTTACCTGTTCGTTATGAGTGGGGTGTTGTTAATGTAGTGGATGTGTTACTGTAATTGTGCCTGTTAATGTGCCATTTTTCATCATTGTTGAACGGATACTGAATCAGCCTTTAATGACAATGCTGGAACTGAGGTCTACGCTTTGGGATACGGTAACCATCAAGCTATTCCTGCACTATTTATAGAGCGAATAAGTGGTAAGAAAATCATAAATAACTTCTCGACGTTCATCTTGAGTTGTTTCGTTACTAAGCTTACCTACGACACGACACAAGTAACTATTATAATACTAGCACCTTTATAAGAATGAAAGTGGGCATCATCATCATTATCATCTGCCTTTTCCCAACTATATTGGGGTCGGCTTCCAGTCTAACCGGATGCAGCAGAATACCAGTATATTACAACCAATCAACATAATAGACCTCACAACTTGTTTGTAATCGAATTCGCTATAATTCTACGTATTTCAGTATCAAACAAGCGTAAATCTAAATAAATAAACAGAATAAAAGCGTATATTTGTCACCTAGCGAGACAAAGCTAAAATTGTGATGCTTATTGCGCGCGGACCGCGGCCCGACGGATTACAGTAATGGCACTGAATACTAAGCGTCGAGGACCGGGTCAATCTAAGAGTAGGAAGTAACTTGCAGATACGACAGTAGGTACTAGTGAAATGGAAAGTCAAGTACTGTACTTACCTACAAGGTTCTGTAACCTTAAAACACAAGTAAAACGTGCAACCTATTGCACAAGGTTGAGACTGCGTGGTTAAATTAATACGAAATAGCGAAGCTTTTTGGGTTTTGTCTAGATCATAATTATTATCACAATATGCCACGGATTGTCCCGACAAACGTGGTAGGCCATCCTTTTCGGATTCGATGACAATCGTTCAATCTGCATCATTCTGCTTCCATATGCAGTAAAATGTCTCTCTATTTTTCGTAGTGCACCTCATGCTCATGTATGAGGTTGCGTATTTCTATAAATACCTGCGGTGCTATTTTATAATTATCACCGTGTTATCTTAGGTGAAGTGAGCCATCATTTCACCTGATGTTAGGGATTGACACCATTGACAACTGTACTATTCTGTAAAAATCTCACAGTGAAAACTTAGGTGAAGTGAGCTTCAAGTGAGCTGTCATTCCACGTGGTGCTAGGGAAAAGACACTATTGAAAGCTCATTTCGCCTAAGTTTTCACGGTGACATTTTTACAGAATAGGTCTGTAGCTCACTTTACGCTCACTTCACCTATATTTACACGGCGAGATTTTTACAGATACGCACTACTGGTATAAGACAAAGTCTCTTTCATGTCTGTCTGTGTGCCAGATTTATTCTTCTAAACTACCCAATGGATTTTCATGCAATTTTCACCACAATTTAGAGAATTTATTCCAAAAGATTTTAAGACTATGTAAATCATATATTCATTTGTTTAACGTAGGTGCAATAATATTGGTACAGACCCCAGCACATCAAGCTACTACAATCTGTCAAATTTCTTTAATAGATTTTCAGCTTTATCGCTAAAGCATAAGGTTTAAAGTTGATTGGTAAAATTTGACAGTTTCGGGTATCTTGATGTGCTGCCGTCTGTACATAAAGATAATAAATAGTTGTGCATGTTACGCCTATGTGACGCCAGGTGGGCGTACAAAAGTTTGTGATTTAGTAATCAACCTAGCCAAGTCACGACAATCAAAATTAAATAAAAATAAGCCTGGATTTTTTTTTATTAAGAATTACATATTTCATTTTTTTAATGTACTATTTATTTAATCTACACTATGTATTTTTTTAATCTACATAAAGCACAAAAATCTCGATATTTTGACATGCCGCCACATCAGTAGAATGCACCCCTGCGAAGCATGGGCGTATCCTTATATTCCTATTGTACAGCTTAGTCATTTCCGAACCACGTGCCTCACAGATGCACCCACGAAATATCCACAAAACTTACTAGTTGATTACCGAGTATCATTTCTATAACCTAGATCACAAAAACAGCGAAAAGCCCGCGGCCACTCACGTTCCCATCGCAACTGAAGAATAAACAGGATTACGTCGACACCCAAACTACCTTATGTCTTCTGTTGTTTTATATAAAAGGTTACCTAAGGGCTTACACTCATTGGTTAAGCGGTGACCGAAATTATTGTAAGCTTCGAATAGGAGTCCTGGAGTTTCTTAACGGCTCTTTTCCATAGGAAACGACCAATTGGAACCATGCACCTAGCTTCTGACCTTCTTTCTATCCTCTTTCTTCTTTAATCCTTTACTAGATAAAGTTCTGTATGACGTAGAAGGTGTTATACTTTCCTCTAAGCTAAGTGATTGAAGAAAAAGAGAAATTCAGTGGCGAGCATTTAAAGGCGTCTTACAATAATTACGATGATAGAGAGATAATAGACGATAGACGAAAGGTTTTTTTTTAGAAAAGGACTATTAACTGGCAAAATTCACTCATGTTCTTACACCTTGTTCGCCCATCTTTTCAGAAAAAGCAATAAAGCAGAGCCAGTAAAGCAGGAGTAAATTAACAGCTAGGTCATAAACATGCGCGTTGCTTATTATAATAACGACTAACTGTGCCCTCGACTTCGTCCGCGTGCCAGAAAACAAATTGAATTTCATGGTTTTTAGTTTTTTTCACGAAACCCAATTTTTTTTTCAAATTATAATAAAAGTAGACTAAGTACTATAACAGCAACTATCTTCCAGTATAAGTTGCGTCAAAATCGGTCCAGCCGGTTCGGAGATTAGAATTTAAAATAGTGTTGCTCCCGAGGTGGACAATCTACTTTTTGTCACCCTCTATGAAAAAATAAGTAGGTAAGTGCTACTTTATGAGTAAGAATAGTACGTTTATTTATTTCCATACAATTACTTGGGGAAGACATACTTACTCATTTTTTATAAAACTAAGTAAAATCCTAATGTGAGTAAACAATTACGAACGAAGGCAGAATGCTTATCGCACGATTTTTAGTTTTTCACAAACTTTTGTTTTAATCTAGCTCGTGCATTTTATTTTACTATACAGTCTGTTGTGATTGCTCTCTTTGGTGATTGAGACTTTTACTTACAATATCCACATTCCAAATTCAAATCACTTTTAGTCCCTAGGGATTAAAGAGCTATTTTAGTCCCTGTTTACGAAGAATACACTAGCTCTTTTTGAATAGATGTGATAAAAAAAATCCACGTAGGTACGGCCCAGTCCGACAGATGAGGACGTGACCTAAGGTTACCTAACAAAAACAGTGCATGTATTACCCTTAATATATCTTACTATCGAAGGTCGGTCACGTTTTAACCTAGGACATGTGTACAGGCCTAGGATAGCAATGAGTTAAGAGCTTTGTCGAAACATTTATTTATTTATATATACTTTATTGTACACCAGAAAATACATAACAAAGAAAATACGATTATTTTAGGTAGGGTTTAAGCGTTTAGAGGTCATGAGCACAGTATTAAAGGTGAATAAGTAAAAGAAATAATATCTGTGGGACCTTTGAAGTCCCGTATTATCAGACAGGAAAAAAAAAACATTTTTGATATTGAAAAGATAGGGGCAAACGAATGAGTAATTTGGACGATGATTGTAGGTATTCGGAGCTAATGTTGTCAGTATAATATCGGAAAGTCTTTTTTCACATATTCTAAAGCTTTGCAACTAAATTAACCTCAATTAATTAGTAGCTTGCACGTATCGTCACTGTACCTCAATTTTGTTACCCGTGGAAACGTAGTGGATTGTATGGTAATCCTTCTTTAGCTTTTAATATTACTTACTCATATAATAATTATGTATTGTTAGTACAATTATTGTTTGTTTTACCTAATTAAATAAAAACAGTTTCGGGGCTTCCCTATAAATTGAGCAAAAGCAGGTATTCCACGGTAGGGTTTTTAAAGAGGTGTGTATCAAAGAACTTCTATACTACATCATCCTCGTCTGCTAGTAAAAAAATCACACTAATATTATAAAGGCGAAAGTTTGTGAGTGTGTGTTTATATGTTTGTTACTTCTTCACGCTCAAACGGCTATGCCAATTTTGATAAAATTTTGTATGGAAGTAGCTGACAACCTGGATTAACATATAGGCTACTTTTTATCCCGATATTCCCACGGGGTCGACATTTACGCTGGTGAAACCGCGGGGCGCAGCTAGGGTTTTTATAATTTACTATCTGTGTTTTTCTGGGTTATCAGATGCTGTCAAAGCATGTCAACGATGAAATACATCCATTCCTTCCTTGTACGGTATGGTACGCATAGAAGGTAAATCTCGTCAAATGGCGCGGCTCGATCTTTACCTAGCGTGATTTATTTTCTTGTGGCTACGTGTGAAATAAACCTGGTGTGAAGACTGTGCCTTTAATGGGAACCTCTGCTTACACCGTAGTGAGACAACCTCGATATTAGTTGTTTTTGCAAATTAAGAGGACTTTCTAAAAAGAAAAGTAGCAGGAAAATATAATCTAGCAATTCTAACGATTTCCTTTCAGAAGATAATTACTAAAACTGTTATTACATTTTGAATTTTATAGTATCTGGGCTGATCATCCTATACACAGAAGGAAATATTCAAGCGGTTTTAAAAAGATTTGTCAGAAATAGCCAAAGAAAATGACGATTCAATTGATGTGCCAGGCTTTCGGCAAACTCTCGATGAAATAGTAGGTACTTGCGATTAAATAGTTTTGATAAAATTTATTTCCTAAAAAACACATTTACGTTACACAAAAACGATGTTTCAAGAAAAATAGAACATTGAGATTTAATACAATAAAACTGTGTACAGTCAACAAAAGAGATAAGTATGCAGGATCGTCGGATTTAATTGAACTTTAGTAAGAAACCGATGGATGTTATCGACTGAAATTTAATTTGATAAATGAGCTGTTTGTTTTGTATTAATAAAAGTAAATTTTAATCGATAAAATCAACTATATCCGACGATCCTGTAAATTTATCTCTTTTGTTGACTGTAGAAGTATATTTTTAGAAGTAAATTGAGTTACACAACGGTGTGACGTGTGGTTTTTGTGCCGACTTACAAGTGAGCTCTCACAGTCAGGAGTGTTTGCGAATGTCGTGCCGAGTGTCGTACGGGTAACAGGTTCTTTTCCGAGCGAAAACCTTTTTGAGACAAACGTCGGCCGGCGAGCGTTGATACGTGTTTGTGCTTGTGGTTTATATGCAGCGGGGCTTACTATTAAATGTATTGACGCTTACATTCTTGGTACTAAAGTTCATACTAAACCATGTTTTGACCTGAATGTGTCTTATGTCCAAAAGTTATAACGCACAGAATCACACGGTTGTTGACTGTACCAGTAGTAATCGTCTTATGTTTTTTGTAAAGTTTTCCTCTTTACCAGTTGAGGACAATAAAATGAGACTGGAGTGGTAAGTCAAGAGTGACTTCATCCGCGTGAATTTTCTGGTTTCCCCCTTCACTCTGTCGCATCGCATCGCCTGCCCGCACTATTACTTCGTTTTCGTACTTTTTTCTTTTTGTTCGGCTCCTTATGGTCCCAGCGTAATGTTAAATAGCCTTCCTCAATAATTGCTTAATAGTATATTTCATTACAAGTGCGGAAAGGTTGTCATTGCAAAGAGTACCGACAAATGTCTACCCGAGCCGAGGCGCAGCCGAAGGCGAGGGTTTTAAATGATTAAATGATTAAATGATGATTAAATGATTAAATGATTTTTATTTCTGTAAGTAGGTTTGTACAAACACTTTTACACGTCAATCATATTTTTTTTAAACTAGATGAGGTCGGCGTTTCCTAACTGACTATTCTGAGAAGAAAGGCCGAAACAAACTCAGAAGTCACAGTCTCTTTTAAAGTCCAGACAAAATCTTGGTCAGATCGTGTGAAGACCATGTAGATTGGTGTCTGAAATGGTCTTTTGAGGAAAGAACCACACAGATTGAGCGGACCTGTCCAATCAGTGCACGCATTTGTCAAAAATCGTGCAGCTCAACTCAGAACTTGAGGAGCTCAACGATTCGACGAACAATACCAAAGACAGGACATTTGGGTAGGCCGCATAAACTACTCAAACTGCCAGATCATGATTAAAACTAAGAAGGAAAAAAAGAAATGACCCACATAGTCCTCACATTCACAATAATTAAATAAAAAAAAAAAAAAAAAATAATAATAATAATATAAATTACTTACAAAGTAAATATTCATGTCATTGTCTAAATAAAATTCATCAATGTCAATGTGTATATAAAAAATCCGGACATAATCTTTGAGGACCATGTAGATTAGTGTCTGAAATGGTCTTTTGAGGAAAGAACCACACAGATTGAGCGGACCTGTCCAGTCAGTGCACGCATTTGTCAGTAACCGTGCAGCTCAACTCAGAACTTAAGGAGCTCAACGATTCGACGAACAATACCAAAGACAGGACATTTGGGTAGGCCGCATAAACTACTCAAACTGCCAGATCATGATTAAAACGAAGAGAGAAAAAAAAACAAAAAAAAAATTACCCACATAGTCCTCACATTCACAATAATTAAAATCATATAATACTTTATACAGTAAATGTACATGTCATTATTTAAGTAAATAGATACTTAAAAAAAAGAAAATTAATATAGTGTAAATTAGAAAAATAAAAACAACATTCTAAACCTATTGGAGCAGCTCAATCCCAAGCCTTTTTGTCCTCAATATAGTCTTTTACAGTATAATAGGCTTTCTGACATAGTTTTCGCTTTATAAAAGATTTGAATTTATTAAGGCTTAGTTCTTGAATGTGGCTAGGAAGTTTATTATAAAAACGTATACATTGGCATCTAAACGAGCCACCTATTTTTTTGAGCCTTGTTGTTGGAACAACAAATTTGTGTTTGTTCCTAGTATTTATGTTATGGATATCACTGTATTTTTTAAACAGATTAATATTTTTATGTGCATACAAAAGATTATCATAAATGTACTGAGAAGGCACAGTCATTATATTAATCTCTTTAAATTTGTCTCTGAGGGAGTGTCTGGGACTTAATTTATAAATGGAACGAATTGCCCTTTTTTGTAATATAAAAATTGTCTGAATATCGGCGGCATTTCCCCACAACAGAATACCGTACGACATCACACTATGAAAATAACTAAAGTATACTAAACGGGCTGTCTCTAAATCAGTTAAATCACGAATTTTCCTAACGGCGTATGCTGCAGAGCTAAGCTTTTTTGACAATTTGTCTATATGGGGGCCCCATTGAAGCTTGGCATCCAACGTTATGCCCAGGAACACTGTGGTATCTTCGGGTTTCAACTCTTCATCCTTAATGAGAACACTAGTTTCTACTTGTCTAACGTGGGGTATGGTAAACTTAATACATTTCGTTTTTTTTCCGTTAAGAAGTAGGTTATTGACATTAAACCAGTTAACTACTTTTGCAAGGGCGTTATTTACATTGTCAGTAACCAGCTGCTGACGTTTGAGTTTAAATAAAAGTGAAGTGTCATCTGCAAACAACACTATATCATGTTCATCCCTTATGAGGTAAGGCAAGTCATTTATATAAATAATAAATAAAAATGGGCCGAGAATTGAGCCCTGGGGGACCCCCATTCTTACCACAGATCCGGGTGACCTTTTTCCGTTAACATCAACTCTCTGAATCCTATCACTTAAGTAAGAAGTAAGAAGATCCAGAGAGGCGTTCCGGATTCCGTAGTGGTGCAGTTTCCTGATTAATGTTTCATGAAGAACACAATCGAATGCCTTGGACAAATCGCAAAAGATGCCCAAAGCATCGCATTTGTCCTCCCATGCATTATAAATATGTCCTAAAAGTTCAACTCCTGCATCGGTAGTCGAACGACCCCTTGTAAATCCGAACTGTTTGTTATGTAGTAATTTATTTTTATTAAAAAATCTTTGCAATTGATTTAAAATAAGTTTTTCAAAAATTTTACTAAAGGTAGGTAGTACTGAAATAGGTCTATAATTAGTAGGGTCTGATGTACTACCCGATTTAAACAACGGTATTATTTTACTGTTTTTCATAAGATCAGGAAACTCACCACGGTCAATACAATTATTAAATATAACAGCTAAAGTAGGTGCTACAATGTCTATAATCGACTTAGCAACATCCACAGAATTACCCCATAGATCTGCGGTCTTTTTAACATTTAACGTGTGAAAAGTTTTAATTATATCTTTACAGGTTACATATTGGAAGTGAAATTCAGAATCGCAAACTGGAACGTTTTCTTTAAGTAAAGACTCTGCAGCAATGGGTGATGAGTTAAGAGATTTAGTAGTTGATACGGGAATCTCTGCAAAGAAATTTTCAAAGGCCGCGGCGACTTGACAATCTGATTTAATTATATTGTCATCAATAACAAGGCTGTAGTCACTACTTCGGGTGCATGACCTTCCCGTTTCGCTATTAATGACATTCCAAGTCGTTTTAATAATGTTACTACTATTTTTAATTTTTGAACTCAAATAACGTGACTTGGCAATACTACAAACTTTTTTAAATATTTTAGAATAATTCTTAACATATAAATTAAATTCAGCAGTGTTTATACAAATCCGTTCTTCATATAATTCATAAAGTCGTTTTCTACTTTTATGTATACCAATGGTGGCCCAGTCACTGAATGAAGCAATACTATTAACCGATAATGTTTTTGGAATAAATGTGTTATCAAATTGTGTGCAATACATATTAAAAAAATCATTATATTGTTGATTAGGGTCATCATTAGTGAACAAAAGTGGTAATTTACCCATGAGTTTAGTTTTAAATGTTTCCAAGCGATTAGTTGTTTTTGGATTAACAGTGATATCTTTTTTAGTAATTTTTTTGTTTTTATTTGGAATAGTGATTAATTGTCCACAATGATCTGAGTCTATTAGGTTAATAATGTCTTTGTGGGTTGGTATAACATCTGTATAAATGTTATCTAGGCATGTGGCACTAGTAGGAGTTATTCTAGTGGGCTCCAAAAATTGGTTTGCAAGATTGTATGACTGAAACAAACTTATAATTTTACTACTTAACCCAGAATTTTCTAACAAATTAACATTAAAATCACCACAAATGATGATGGACTTGTTTGTATTACAGATTTTGTGCAACACTTCATCCATAACTTTTTCAAAACAATCATACAATCCTGAAGGAGGTCTGTACACACTTAATATAATGAACTGCTCCAATTCTATACAGGCTATTTCAATTGTCCGTTCAACAGAGAGGCTCACAATATCCTTTCGGTCTTTAAACTTAAGCTGGTTATTTATTAAAATTAATGAGCCACCATGTATAGCATTTACTCTGCTGAATGAACTACCAACCTGGTGATTACTAAAATTGAACATGAACTGGTGACTTTTAAGCCAATGTTCTGTCATACAAAGAATATCTATATTGTAACAATTCAGGAATAATTCTACTTCTAAGTCTTTGGTTGAAAAACCTTGAATATTTTGATGCACCAGATTGATACTATTTAATTTTTTTACACTTTCATTTGACTTATTTACATTTTTGCAAGAGGTTGCCTCTATTGTCTTAATTTCTAATTTAAATGATTAATGTCAATAATTTCAACCAAATTGTTACCAGAGTAATTTAAAAAGTCATTGCATTGCTCAATAGGAGCAATTTGTTTAGCCAAATGTTTGGCTGAAATAGAAAAAAAATATGATAGCGACACAGCTATCTGTCTTTTTTGATAGTTAGAAAGATAGTACATAACAATATTATATCTATCTTTTGTCAAATATAAATTATTACCAACATAATAGTTAGTATCAATTAACTGGAATAAGTTATCATTATATGTCAAATTGTGCAATGTCATGTTTATATCAAATCTTAAGTTATTTTCTTCCTGTGGCAAACTGTTACTGTAAGGCAATGTAAACAAAACAATTTTTCTTAAGCTAAGGTTGACAGTCGGAACAAGTTGCAATGACGGTTCCGCAGGTGTACTGAACGACTATTTTTAATACAGTTGCGAAAAAATTAAGCAATTTAATAAAATAATAAAAACACAATATTGCTTTTTTCTCTTCTCTCCACGCAAAAAATTTGTCGTATGTGGTGGATATGTAACGACTTTTTGACTTTTCCGGTAAAATGTTCTCCGAAGCATTTTGTGCAATTATACTGAGTTCCAGTGGTGTTAATTAAAAAAAAATTGGGTCGAAATTACTCTTTTTGTGCAACAAACAACTAAACTCGCAAAGAAAATTCCTGGAAAATGGCGCCAACCGTAGAATATAAGCAGAGTTTTTTTTTCTTCACCCATTTTGGTAGGCAAAAGGAACTATCCATACAGCTTAGTCTTCAGTATATTTTTTTTTATTGATATGAAATGAAAATGAAATTTAATGAGATGAAATGAAATGAAACGTAACCTAACTCATTCAATTAAATCATTAAATCTGCTATTGAAATAAATTAGTAGATTCTTTTTAGAAATATACGTATTTGTATGAATCACAAAAACTCTTTAGTAAAAACTTCATGGTTGGTTTTTCTTTTTAATAGACATTATTTTGACAGTTGGGAAAGTAACACGCACGAGTTCGGGAAAGGTAAAAAAAAAGCACTAGTATGTAATAGCCCACTTCCCGAACGCTATACGTCCCTACAATACACCACTTTTTGAGCAACTGTATTAAAAAGAGTTTTTCAAATCTGACTAGGAGTTTCCGAGTTTACCCTCTACATACAAACTTACAAACAAGATTTTACCTCTTTATAATATTAGTAAAGAACTAAAAATATCTTGATGGATGCAAGCTGATGTGTAATGTTTATAAATATACAACTTAGAACCATTAATTTATTTGCAAATAATGTTTATTACAAAGGTGTTATGATCATTATTCATAGAATCTAGTACCTACATTCGTGCATATTGCACGATACCTTTAAAAAAAACTTTTAATTTATAGGTATCGTGTTACAAAAAAATTAAAAAGAACCGACTTCTAAAAGAGATACTACAAAATGAAAAGTAACTTGAATTTCGGAAGTCCGTGTCGTTGTTTGCCACCGACTTCCGAAACTACGTGGCAAAAAAAAACGTATATTGAAGCTAATTCAAATACTCCCCAAGCAAAGTTAATACAATTTATATGGGACCACCACTGGGGCCACGCTACCAATTAAAAAAATAATTTTTGAAATCGATTTACAATATTGCCGGAGATATCGCGTAACAAACACACAAAACAAAACAACATCATTCGAATTGAGAACGTTCTCCTTTTTGAAATCGGTTAAAAAAAACACTTTACTTAACTATATTTTCAAAACATATTATCGTAAAATTCTCTGTCCTTTTCAACCCCACAATTCAAAACACAAATCAAACCATTCTAAAGCACAACACTCACACTGCTGATGCGTCTCAAGAAAAATCGCCTTGTCCATGGGAAGCAACAGTGACAAATAATAGGGATGTATACAGGATGTGTGCGGAACTACACTCATCTGACAATCGAACAGCGGATAACGGAACGTGAGTGAATTCGTGAACAAATAATGTATTGAGGAATTTAGATAACACGATGTGTTTGTGAAATGTTCAGTTGTGCTTTTGTTGTAACGGTAGTCTTTTGGTGGTATGCAGTGGTAGCCCAGTGGTAACGGCCGCAACTTACGGTCCTAGGTTTGAACCCTGACAGGTGCTTTACTTTTTGTAAATTATTTTATTACCACTACTCCCAAAACGGTGAAGGAAATCTTGAGGATATCATGTCCTAGAGCCAAAAACTCGAAGACATGTAACATCTACCAACCCGCATTGGGCTTCTTGTTAGATTACGGCCCACTCCCTCTCACAGAAAGGAGGCATGTGTCCCCGCAGTGTGAAAATTACAGGCTGATTATGTCTAAGCAATAAATATACGGATTTCAATTAAATTAGCTAGCGAAACTCCACAGACATGATGGGTAGGTATATCAAAAGGGTTAGCAAAGAGTTAGTAGTAGGTAGATTATTTTTGACATAAGGTGATTGATGATTGAAATCAATCAATCCATGGTCTTTATTTGTAAATACGACCACGTAACACGTAATTGTTCTAGAAGGTAACGATGAAAAAATTAAATACAAGAACTTAAAAAATTAAACGTTACGGACAAGGACTAATATACCTAATTCTCTATGATTCTGTACAAACATAGCAAACCTAAAATCATATTTTTATGCAACAAAATAAGATACCTTAATTTATCATTTTGTTGTTTGAAAATTAGTGACAAAAAAATTTCTACAAGATTGTCAGGCTTGGTTACCGTAAGGCTCACTACCAAAAAAAATCACCAGCAGAATTTTCGTACTTTACTCCCACCACTAAAACTAACAAAACGCGCAACCCTAAAACTCTCAAGCATAAAAATAACATGGGGGTACCTATAAAAAAAATCGCATCTATCCGTACGTCGCGCGTTGGCTAGTTTCATCAGCCCGTATATTACTGACCATAAATTTCTCATAGTAGCTCCATGTAACTTGAGTAAGTATTTACTGTGACTAAACCGGTATATATCACAGAGACCGGCCAATTTCTTGACCGAAAAATTTATAACGGTACTTGGGAGGCAACCCTTGATGTATGGACGCAGGACATCCCTTGGAACACGAATCACTCTTAAGTGAATGCGGGTATAATTCATATTGGGGTTTTACTAGTTATTTTGATGTTTTCATGTTGGGAAGGGTAGTTTTTTGGGTTCGGTACCTCAAATGGAAAAACGGAACCCCTTCGTTGTCCATCCTGTCTGTCCGTCAAGACCCTTTTTCTTAGGAATGCGTGGAGTTATCAAGTTGAAATTAATATCTAAAACTCAGGGCTGCAATCCCTTGAAGCAGTAAAACCAATCAAACTTCTAAGTCAACGCAATAAAAAGATACGAGCGTTTAAGTTCCGAAATCAAAACCTATAGGGTACTTCCCGTTGACCTAGAATCATGAAATTTGGCAAGAAGCAATGCCATGTAGCACAAGTAAAGGAAAAAATCTGAAAACTGTAGATATGTAGATAAATTACACAGAAAAAAAAACTATTTACATAGGAACTTACCTACCTACAAATTTCAAAAGAAGCCCTAGATGCGCGTGTCCGATTCGCACTTGACTGGTTTTTTTCGTAGTGAAAGAGCTACAAGGGAGAAGAGAAATTGCAAACAATTCGTAAAAAAAAATGATTTAAAAATTATTCCACAGTTTGTGTGGGATTGATCCAGGTATAATTACGGGAATAAAGAAAAAATACGTTGCTTGATGTGTACGTGCAAATTTATTGTGACCATATCACAGATGTAGGTAGCCGGTCGAAAAAGTAAGAAAATAAAAAACGATTAGCTATAATTTACGTAGGCTCAACATAACTGTAGGTATGAGAATTTCCGTAGGCGCTTGCGGGAACATACCCCCGGGCGTTGAAAGCCTACCTTTCAACCACTAAGAATCTTCAGCCTCCGGATATATAGGCAACGGACAAATCTTACTAAATGATCTGCGTAATAGACCACTAGAAGTCTTGATGTCTGCAACTCTGACTACGCCGTCTGTTCCTGGATACGTAGCAACGATCCGACCCAATTTCCACTTGAGTGGGGGGAGGTTGTCTTCTTTTAACAGGACCAGGGAATTCAGCTTTAAGGAGCCCTTACATGCTCGCCATTTCATGCGAAGTTGGAGCTCCGATATGTATTCTTTACTCCACCTGCTCCAAAAATGCTGTCGGAGAAGCTCAATACGCTCAAATCGAGTCAGAGAATTGATGGACTGGTCTCGATAATCAGGTGACGGCAGCGATGTCATAGGACGTCCAATCAAAAAGTGTCCGGGTGTGAGCGGCGTCAGATCCTCGGGGTTCGATGATAGCGGCGTCAGTGGTCTGGAGTTTAAAATGCCTTCAACCTGAACCATCATGGTGTATAGCTCTTCGTAGGTAAGGTTACAAAGGCCCAGCACTCTGACTAAGTGATGCTTGGTTGATTTAACACCAGCTTCCGCAAGGCCAGCGAAATGAGGAGAATATGCAGGAATAAAGTGAAAGTTAATTCTTTCCTTAGCCATCTCCTCGGACAGCGAATCGCAATTCGCCTTAAGAAACCTAGAAAGGTCATTAGATGCACCAACAAATGAGGTGCCATTATCCGAGTAGATATTTCTCGGCTTTCCTCTACGTGATATGAACCTCTTTAAGGCCATAATGAAAGTATTGCTTGTTAAATCACCGACTAGTTCAAGATGAATTGATTTAGTAGAAAAACAAACGAAAATGGCTATATAAACTTTTACTAATTTGCAGCCACGACCTTGACGAACAGCTGACTGTATAGGACCTGCATAGTCCAAGCCTATATTTTCAAAAGGAAAACCTGCTAGAAGTCGCTGCTGTGGTAAATCTCCCATGATAGGACTTACTGTTTCACCTCTAAATCGGCAACAACGAACACATTGTTTACAGCACATTCTAGCTAAATTGCGACCTCGAATGGGCCAGTACGTATCTCGTATAGACGCCAACAATAACTGGGGTCCAGCGTGAAACAATTTTTTATGCTCATAATTAAAAAGTAACTTAGAAAAGGGATGACTAGATTGAATAAGAATAGGGTGCTTTTTATTATAAGGAAAATTCGAATGTTGTAATCTACCTCGAATCCTCATTATATTATTCTCGTCTATGAAAACGTTAAACTTATTTAATTCGCTTTTCTTGGGTAATGGTTTGTTTTTAAGTAATAATTTATAGTCTTTAAAAGATTGACGTTGAGATAAACATATAATAAAGTTTAAAGCCCTTTCCAGTTCATGCACAGAAAGAAGACCGCGAATAGGTTGGTTTCTACATGCGTCAATAAAACGTAAAACATAGGCGACTGTTCGCTGAAGTCTTAAAAAGTTTGAAAACCGTGTAAAATCAATCAATTCATCAAATTCATTGTTATTGAATAAAACATGCAAGGAGACATCTAATTTCATTTCAGGCAAAGTTTCGTTATTAAAATTCATTATTTTAGAAGGCCAAGAAGATATTTCATTCATTAAAAAACTAGGACCGGACCACCAATCATCTAAACTAGGTAATAAATTAATGTCTACTCCACGAGTTACATAATCAGCAGGGTTTTGGTCAGTTGGAACATGTCTCCACTCACAGCCACCAGTCTTATCTAAAATCTCGGCAACCCTGTTACGAACGAACGGCTGTAATTTATTTGGTAACATTTTCAGCCACCCTAAAACAATAGTGGAGTCAGTCCAAAAGAAAGTGCGCCGCGCGCTGACTCGTAAGGCTGCCACAACCTTTTCAAAGATGCGAACACCTACAAGAGCACCGCACAGCTCAAGTCTGGGTATGGTCGTCGGCTTGAGTGGCGCAACTCTGCTTTTGGCTAACAATAGACGCACTAAAACCTGTCCCTGCTTATTAACGCTTCGTACATACAGACAAGCGCCGTAGGCGCGTTCAGACGCATCAGTAAAAATGTGAAATTCTAAAAACTCATAACAATCAATTAAAACTCGACGTGGAATATGAATTTCATTTAATTTAGGTAAATTAATAATCAATTCATTCCAAAGCGCACTAATGTCCGGTGATAGCTGTTCATCCCAAGACAGTTTCTTCAACCATAACTTCTGCAGTAACATTTTCATAACAATTACACACGGAGCCAATAATCCAAGTGGATCAAAAACTTGTGAAACAATCGAGAGCATGTCACGTTTTGTGTTATTAAAATGAACTGACTGACTAATTGGAAAACAAAGATAATCTGACAGTGGCTGCCAACCTAGGCCTAAGGTTTTGGTTGACTCAAATCCACCAACATTCAAATCCAGTGAAGATTGAGGAAAGTCAGAACCAATTACCAATTGTATGTCATTCGATTTCCACTTTCTCAGATTCATCTGCGCTGAAGCGAGAATTGAAGTAACTTTATGACGCAACTCCTTGACCTTCTTGATGTCATCTCCTCCGGTGAGCAAGTCATCCACGTAAAAATCGTGGAGGATGACGTCACCAATCTCCTTATCAACACACTCTAGCCCTAACTGCCGAAGACACCGGGTTGCTAGGTAAGGAGCGCTGGCCGTGCCGTAGGTCACGGTATTAAGTTGATAAGCGTGTAATGGAGTTGACGGATTATCACGCCAAATAATTTGTTGAAGGTACCTATCATTTGGATGAACAACTATCTGCCGGTACATTTTCTCAACATCAGCAGCTAGGATGTACTTATGTTGTCTAAAACGCAACAGGATTGATAAAAGATCGTCCTGTACCACGGGTCCAATCATCTGGATATTATTAATAGAAATACCAGTATTAGTTAAACTACTTGCATTAAAAACAACCCTTAACTTAGTTGTGGCGCTGCTTTCGCGCAGAACTCCGTGATGCGGGATGTACAACGCTTGATCATCAATAGTTTTACATCTAGACATATGACCTAAAGTTTCATATTCCATCATGAACTCTTTGTATATAATGCAGAATTGAGTTTTAGATTTAAATCTACGTTCCAGAGAAGCAAAACAATGTTTGGCTCTTGACAAAGATTCGCCTAAATTGTCCGGGGAACATTTTAAAGGAATCCTAACACAAAATTTACCATTTTCCAAACGAGTAGTGTTTTTCATAAAATGCTCCTCGCATAGCTTCTCCTCTGAGGAATACGGAGACGATGTACACACTTCTTCAAGTTGCCAAAACTTTGCGAGTTGTTGATCAACATTGAAATTAACTTCATCGTCACAGTCTGAACGCACCTTTATAAAATTACATTTTAAAACTTTAGAAGAAATACAACTGTTAATTGGGCCTGAGACCAACCAGCCCAATTTAGTCTCACAAAGAATTGGTTGCCCATCACCCAATTTAATTCGTTGAGATTCCAATAAATCCCAAAAGATGTCAGCACCCAGCAACATATCGACAGGCGTCGGTGAGTAAAAGTTGGGATCTGCGAGACAAACATCAGAAGGAATTTTTATTTTTAACAAGTTAACATGTTTACTTGGAATCTTATCTGTGATGGATGGGAGAACAAAACAATTAATATCCATACTAAAATTATTATTTAAAGATTCTATTGATACAGAACACATTTTATTAATAAAAGATGACGAGTTGTTGATACCTATAATAGAATTGTTTACAGTCTTGGCAGTCAAACCCAGCTGGTGGTATAACCTCTCAGTCATGAGACATGACGTGCTGCCACTGTCAAGCACAGCACGAGCAACATACTGCTGACCATTAATACTCATGACCTTGACGAGTGCAGTGGCCAATAATACTTCACCATGTTCAACACTCGCGGACAGCGACACTCCGGAACCTACACCTATAGTAGTGGGCTGAGTGGAGACAGTCGCACTGCCATTCGTGTCAACAACAACACTGCTAGCAGAAGCACCACTTGCGTCTGACTTCAAGGATTTATCAACGTGAACAATAGTGTTGTGTTTACGACGGCATATTTTACAACTTGGCTTTTTGCAGTTGTTTGCATAATGTCCCAGATTAAAACAGTTGTAACAAACTTTGTATTTAGGTAATAACTGCAATCGAGCTTCATTGCTCAACGATAAAAACTGAGGACAACTACTTAACTTATGCTCACCGTTACACATAACACATTTTTTAGGCTTATTTGAAACATCATCATCTTGTTTGCTTGAATTTTCACCTGAATTATTTTTATTTGAATCCTGTACCAACATTGACCTAATCTTGTTTGAATTTTTACCTGTGTGTGAGTGTTTAGTATTCGTAGAAGCTTCCAATTCGAACGTTTCTAATATCTCAGCACGGTTTTTAATAAAAGTAATAAATAATTCAAACGTAACTTTTGAATTCTTGTCCAGGCGCCCCTTATACTCACCCCATTCACGATAAGTTTTGCTATCTAATTTGTGTGTGACAATATAAATGAGTAATGTATCCCAGTGATTAACAGGTTCATCTAAGGATTCTAGGGCACGTATGTTTTTGTTAACAGCATCAAGTAAACCTTTTAAATTAACTGACGACTCCTTTGGAAGGGTGTCTATTTGAAATAATGCAGAAACATGATGTTGAATAAGCAGGTGTTTGTTATCAAACCGCTCGCAGAGAAGATTCCACGCTACCGAATAATTAGCAGATGAAAACTGAATTGTGTTGATCACCACAGCAGCAGACCCTTCTAGGGATGACCTCAAATAGTGAAATTTATTTATTTCGTCCATGTCATCGTTTGAATGGATGAGACTGACAAATGTGTCGTGAAACTCTAACCAGTTTGTATAGGAACCACTGAATTTCGGCAACTGAATAGTCGGTAATTTAACAAACTTATGATTGCTAGAACGCGACATTACGTCACAGTTATCATTAGAATCTCTTTTCCTATTATCATCCAACATTTGTTGAGCTTTAGCTAGGGTTTTGTAATAAAGAGATTCAAATTCTTCGCGTTCCGACATCTGACCATTCAACTCATCAGTACTACACTCCAGCATTAATTGCACATCATCATATTGGGCATACAATGCCACGAGTCTAGTAAAACGTAATTGCAACTCGCTTACCTCAGTAGGGCTTAAAGAAGACGGATTCAAAGAATTTAAATAGTTCGAGAACACCGTCACCTTTCCCTTGCAAATTGCTCGTTTCCTAACGAGCTCTTTTAATTCCTTATCCTCTGGCATTGCGCAAGCTGGTGTGATCAACCTGGAATGTATATAAATAAAGTTATTGCAACGTATAAATTACAATTACAAATGATGCAGCCTGAAATACGTACAAGATTTAAATACACTAACTTTAGAGTGAATTTACTTAAATAATTTAGAATTTATAATACACTATACGTACTGACGGTTATATTGTACTAGTTTTACAATAACTCTGTAATTGCAATGATTTCTATTGTCTATCTGTGTAAACTAATGTGATTACCCGACTGTCTCAATAACTATAAAATTATTACACCGTAAAGCAAAATAATGCAGTTACTACAAAGAACTACTCTTTAACAATGTGTAAATAACAAAAATGAACAATAATTACTGATCAGTTAATAATTGTATTACAATTTGTAACCACTCACAAAACAAAGAAAAATGACAATAGGTATTTCGTACTAACCTGGCTATAGACGGCTGACTTAAACTAATTATACCTGTTGTTTAGAGTGTTGGGTGCACCAATTTAATGATAAATACGCCTTTTCTCAGCTATTAAGTATCCAGACCACGTAAATTCCAATGACCTTCTGAAGGACGTAGCAGAATTCACCGGCCACGCCGGGCGTCGACTGTGATTTTTTGATGTCCACCAATTCTCTTCAATCCCTTTGTAACAATTCGCTGATCGGAGTAAATATTCTTCAAATCTCCTAATCCGGCTCGAAGGACCATGTGTGGGATTGATCCAGGTATAATTACGGGAATAAAGAAAAAATACGTTGCTTGATGTGTACGTGCAAATTTATTGTGACCATATCACAGATGTAGGTAGCCGGTCGAAAAAGTAAGAAAATAAAAAACGATTAGCTATAATTTACGTAGGCTCAACATAACTGTAGGTATGAGAATTTCCGTAGGCGCTTGCGGGAACACAGTTATTTGGACACAATTGCACAATAATTTGGAAACTTGTAGAGTTCTTGCAAAATGAATTGCACACTTGTATGTTTATTGCACAACCATTTAGAAGCTTCTACCTTTATAATAATCCACAATCAATTGGGAACTTTTAAGTTATTGCACAAACTTTTGGGAATTGATGTATAAGAATAAAGTAATTATTGGACAATAATTTTGGAACTTCTAAAGTACATAATAGCACAATTTTATTATTTGAAAACTTCTGCAATTATTGCACAATTATTTGGGAACTTCTATAATTACTGCACAATCATTTTGGTAAATATTTTAAGCAGTTGGTTCCCCTCTGATCGAAATGGGTTACCAGTGCCTACTGACACATTTAAGTCGAAAAAATTTGCCAATAAGTTGCTAACCACATCACATTATTATACTTCACAGGATTACTTATAAATCTGTTCTTGTTCGGTTCGGTTTTCCAATGTTTTCGTCTCCTACGCAAATATAACTAACTTATTTTGAGTGGTTTATAGGCTCATCAGACTTGTTTTTACTTTGAAGATTGATAGAAATTTGAATTGCGTTAACGCTAAGTGCGCTAGCAACAGGCGTACCTAAAAATAGGTATGGAGGAACCACGGAATACATATATTATAGGATACAATTATTTTTTTTTAAACGTTGCCTCACACTAGGAGTTTCTCCTGTATTGTGGGTGCGTTTACAAACATTTAAATTCACGTACACAAACAGCCAGACCCGGAACAACTACTTGTAGGTCATACAAATATTTGTTCCGTGCAGGAATCGAACCCGCGACACGCAGCGCAGCAGTCAATCGCTTAACCACTGCGCCAACCGTGCCGTCAAACAAATTTGCTTTGACAGTTTCTATAACTTTGACAGTTTCTATAACTTTGACAGTTTCTATAACTTTCTCAAAAATATAGAAAGAAAGGAAGAAAATACGTTTATTTGCGGTAAACATGACGCAATAAAGAAAATAAACAAAAAAAAAAAGAAAGGGTTGGGGGAAACATGCGTCCACGCAAAACGGCTATCGCTCAGCATTATGCTGCGACCCTATGCAATACAGAGCCCTAGCGCTGGTTTTCAGCGACAGCCGGCGCTGACGTATTGACGTCGCCCGATGCAGCAAACAATTATTATGACGCTTTACTGGTACAGCATACACAAAGAAAAATAATAGTATGATCGAAACTAAATGTGATAAAAACAGGAATATAAACAGGAAAATAGATAGATAATATATACATGCTATGAGAATATCATCCTCAATAAACCTTTAAGTTTCGTTAGAGTTATGCGGCAGGAAATGGTCACCTACTTCAAAATCAGCCTCCGGTTTTGGGCGTGAAGCCTCTTTTGTTAGTGATGTTAAACCCATTAGACTACGTTTTGGTTCAGTACTAAATGTGCTCCCAAGTCGTCGAACCCCCTAAGAGGGAATGCGGGCGCTCTCGCCTGTTTTCTTTCTGGGTAATGACCATAAAGCAATGTTTTTTTACAGAATAATAAATATTAACTACTTGTATTATTGTATGTCCCTATGTTTTCCTTTTTGATGATACATTATTTTTATAAGCACTAGAACCCTCAAAAAATGCTCAAAGTTGCCGATCTAAGCCGCTGTCATCAGAGGCCTAGTGTATAAATCTGACAACTATTAGATAATGAAATAAGAAAAACACAGGGATACAGTATATTATATCCTTCGTATTCAGATTATGAAATATCTTATAAATTTATCCAATATTGGTGGAGGATATAGGCGAGAGCCAATCCTCCAATTACGACTATATACTTAGGCTACCTTAAAAGTCTCTCCGACCGCATTTACACACAGCTAAGAACCATATGATACTCCAGAACTGGTTATATAATCTCAATCACCATGATTACCATCTGAATGGTGATGGTTTCGTGTTCCAATCATTCAGTAATATGAAGATGCTGGCCAATTTCCGGATACTCTCTTTTAATCATTATCAACATCATTTCAGCCGAAAAACGTCCACTGCTGAAATAGACCTCCCCCAAGCACCGCTACTTCGACCGGTTCTGTGCTTCTCGCATTCACCGGATTCCTGCGGCCTTCACCAGGTCATCGGTCCACCTTGTCGGAGGCTTTCCAACGCTATGTCTCCCGTAACGCAGTCGCCACTCCAGAACCTTTCGGCCCCATCGGCCATCCTGCTCTCTCTCTTTTTTTTTGTTTTTATTCAGCCTATACTGTCCCACTGCTGGGCAAAGGCCTCCCCCAAGTCCTTCCAGGAACTCTTTTCCTGCTCTCTCTCTTACGCTACAAATAATCAGAAAAAAACTCCCATCCCCCCACCGAACTCAACCCGGGAATCGAATCTTGTAAACAGCAAACGTTCGTATTAACAACTTCAATATTTCCGATGGGATATGTAAATGTGGGTCTGTTGGTGACACGCGCTCGCTGCGACTACATTTTTATATCCCGATCGCTTTTTAAGTGATTATTCGCTTAAAATGTGGGATATGGGTGTGTGATCAGTTCCGGGTTTCTTTTTTTAGTTGGTGAAGTTTTTGGTAAATTAAAAACAAGATAAATAATAAAAAACATAGGAGCATTTAGTCTTTCTCTCTAAAAACGTAATTGATTTCTAAATGAAAATAGCTACGGGTCAAATTTCAATTTATTGTTTTAAGAACGTGTATGTAATAATATTTGTATTGGTTACTTGGGACTATCAAGTTAATACTAATTAGGATCTTGAAATAAAATAAAACTTTTATTTATATTCTACGTAAGTTTTAGTAATGTTTATATACAAGGGCAAACTGTGGGCCCAAATAGCAAAAACTAGTGCCCTGAGGTAGTGAGCCGGGGTCGTGGTAGACCACTTAGAAGATGGCGGGACGAGCTGGTTAGGAGCCGTCAAAAATGGAAAGACGATGCGCAGGCTCACAAAAGATGGACGGAGTGAAGGGAGGCCCAGGAGTGGGAGAGAATAGTATAGTAAAAAAAAATAGAACTACTATGCATTTTCGCTCTAACTTAACTTTAACTTGATTTTTCCCGTCTTCATGATAAGTGTAAAAGTCTTAACAAATTTTAAATATTTTGACAAAACTTAAAAGAGTATGAAAACAACCGATATTAAATGGTAAAACCCAGCACATACTAACTTAGTTCATACGCTTACAAGTCTTGAATATGTTTAAAATGTTGAGATTTTCTCAAGTGGATTTGTTGTGAAAACTCACTACCAGAGCCCGTGTTGTGTTGCCAAGAAATGTTGACTGTTATGTTACGAGAACTGTTATTTATAAAGGCATAAGATATTGCAATAGAGAAAAATTTATAAGATAGAAAACCTTGAATTTTACTGATCTAGACTACAAAATCTTTCAATACACAAAGCACCATGGCAATAAAGATTTTAATAATAGGACAACATTCATAAAATATACTAAACAAACAGCTATAAAAATCAAGAAAGAAAAAGTCCAAAAGAAAACAAAGACATTATTAACAACGACGTTAATAACTACACTACATTATCTGGCTACAACCACAAAAAACTTTATCCTAATAGGTCACCCTGAACCAACTATATAATTTATCAGAAACCAATGTAGCAAAAATATTTTCTTAGCAATATATTTTGAGAAAAATTTAATCAGTAAACTGGTAGTAACTCAGACATGAAATATATGACCAGTGAACAAAGTTTATCTCGTAATATACATATTAGCTCGGCGCGAGTTATGAGCTGTAGGGTTTTGTATCTCTAACGCGCGCTCATACACACATCATTTATTTCAAATAAACCAATTTTTTTTTTTTGTTTTTTTTTTTAAACACTGGCATAAGGGGTCTGTCATTTAGAAAGATGAAGCAGTTGCACATTCCAAAGCGTAGTAGGTACCTATGACAAGAGACTCCACAGACACTTTTTTAAATCTTGCATATGAAGATGTAAACTTAACCCTGCTTATGTTGACAGATTATCAGAATTATCCTACACGTGGGGAGTGTCACTTTGTGTTATATGTATAACAATATTCTGCGACATTGTCCTTTACTTGTACTAAAAATATCCTCGAATACATTGCGCTACAGTTTTAAGATGAATAACTAATCAATGTTAGACAGAGAAAAAGAAAAACACTGTATTAACGCTCCTCTATTTTATTTACAAGACATTAGCAAAAAGAAAAATGGAAGTTAAGTTAACGTCATCCATCGTCCACTTGTGCCAATCACGCTCCTTTGACAGCCTTTTAAACGCGATGGTAGGTAACAATTTTATCAATGTCGTCGTCATGGTGATGTCCTGTGTGTGTGGAGTAAACGTCAAGGCGGATACAGACATGCGCAGCGCACGGCTCTCATCGCATGCTTCGCAATGTGTAGACGTTTATATTCGTGGTGAGGCTACTCGTTACTCGAGGAAAATTAATATCGAGGCATGTGTTGCGAGGCGTGCGCGGCGGCGACGACGGTGCGTGGCGCATGCCTCGCAATGTCTGTCTAACAAATAGCCAAATTCTGTCATACATTTCTGTGTTATTTTCATTGTTGTTTTAAAAAGCATGACTCACTGACACCTTGTCAAACCTAAAAAAGTACCACTACCATTCATAACCCGACGTACTTTCCAACCCGCTTGTACTTCGGACCACAACCCAATCGTAGCGCTATGAGTGCCATCGATATTTGCATACAAATTGCCCCAACACCACTTCACTAGACTTGAGCGATCCCGCTCCGACTCCACGATTATAAATTGTCGATATTATGCATAGTGACGTCACTATTATCGATTACATCGACCTAGTTGACGAGATGAGGATTGACGTGACAGATTTAGACATGGATTATTATTATTAGTTTTGAAAGTTTATAAATTTATTTATATTTTACGCAACGAAACTAAAACACTCTTTTTTCAGTTTCCTTTGGTCGTCACCAATTTGTCATCCTCTACTGAGATTGGTCTATCGCAAAAACATACATTGCAAACTATTGTCAATTACAAGTGTCTAAGTATAAATATTTTCTTATATATTTCGATGAACCCTAAGAATGACTCATGGGAAGGAAAGCAATCGCAATTTGTAAGTCTGGGTTTGATTAAGTCAGCAAGATATGGACTTAAAAACTAATTTTGTGTTTATAAAACATTATGCGGGCTATAGCGGAAAATCGTACATATCGTGTTCTAAATGGCAATTCGGCTAGGCCGCAGGTGATTAAAATCGCATGTTCCAAAGTAGAGTAGGTTTGACTTTAATTTGTCGAGCGGCTACAGTACGCATGCGGCGGGTGACCGTGAAAATGCTCACTCGCAGGCGATGGCCCGCCTCATGAAGAAAATGAACTAGTCACCTGCGATTTTTATCGACCTGTGTAAATGGGGTGGTGATTCGGCTTGTGAGTTTGTGAGGTGATTTGGTAAGCGACCAGCCGCACGGCGTCCTATTGTAAATCCCCCATTAATCAGCAAAACAAATAGTGGGGCTTATCCAAACTTTGAAATATATCACACACTAAGTTATATTGAACAATCGAGTCTTTTGATGATCATAATTAAAAGTGTGAACCAGTGGAGCAGGCACCAAGTCATCATCATCTGCCTAGCCTTTCCCCAACTGTGTTGGGGTCAGCTTCCAGTCTAACCGGATGCAGCTGAGTACCAGTATTTTACATGGAGCGACTGCCTATCTGACCTCCACAACCCAATTACTGGGTAAAACGATACCCCTTGATAAGACTGGTGGTCAAACTTTCGGGCTTCTGACTACCCGTATTGACTGTCAAAGATCCATGAATGACAGCCGGGACCAACGGCTTAACGTGCTTTCCGAGGCACGGAGGGGTAAAGACGGTATGTAAAGATGGTCACCCATCCACAGACCAACCGCGGCAAGCGTAGCTTTAACTGATCTATCGACCTGTGCGGCTGTTATTATTTAGCCATGCTCAGTCAGCTGTTCTATCAAGTACCGCCTAAGCAGTTTGATCTAATACATCGCCAGGCAGAATTAGCGAAGTCTCAAGACGCCTATCGGTTATCTATCCGTTCATCCATCAAAACTCGGAAAGTACTTACAGGCTACAGTAATTCCCTGGAGCGGATCCCTAAGATCGGGGTAAAGAGATAGAATTATGTTTCACTTTAGTCTGTATGCTAGTGATATTTGAACGGTTTTTGTAAGTATCTTATTGTTCAAGTTATAGGTTTTCAACGTGGGGATAACGCCCCTTCGTGGGCGTTTGAGACTTTCAGGGGGGCAGTAAAAGACCCAGAGAAAATGATAATATTATATCGTATCTTAAGGGTATATACTAATACACACGTTTACATAATCGTGGCTGTTTCAGTTATACGACGGATGGTAAGTAAAAAAATTGGGGGCTCTAGAAAAAAAACATTCTGAAATTGAGCGGTGGGCAAAATAAAGTAAAGAATTTATGATTTAACTTCTATACTTGTTGGAATAGCGCTCTCTTTTTGAATTCCCTTCAAAAGTGACATTGTTGTTAGTGGTTTTAATTTTTTTTTGTACGCAATAAACGCGCATTGACGTGGAGTTCCGGACACCAGCAAGCGAAATAATGGAAGCAGTGCGATGGCATGCCTATTGTAACAACAGGACATTGACAGGGCAGTTTATTACCCGACTGCGGCGAAGCCCAAAAGGAGGGTTATGTGTTTGACCTGTATGTATGTATGTATGTATGTATGTATGTATGTCCGATTCTTTGTTCCCTCGTAACTTCTAAACGAATGAACGGATTTGAATAAATTATACGTCTTTAGATTTGTCTTGGTAGCGCGAGTGTCACTGGCTACATTAAAATCAAAAACAAAGTAAAATGGCGGATTTAGGGTGCCATATTGTGGAGTTCGAAATTTTTTTTTCTTCTAATACCATCGAGTAAAATATCAAAATTAAGGGTTTTAAAAGGTGATTACAAAAATATATACAACTTATATGGTTAAAAGTAATTCGAAGTGACAAATCGTAAAAAACACGTTATATAAAATAATTATTTCTTGTTCCCTGTTGAGTGACTTTACGGTTACGGGTCAGCTATTAATTAATACATAAGTAAATCGTCTGCGAAATCTTTCAAATTTGTAAACTAAAAAGCTGGAAATAAAAAACAAGTAATTAAAAAAACTAAAAAACCCGACTGCGGTAAAAAAAATTAGTTTAAAAAAAACTGAAAAGCTAAAAACAAGGCCATTTTAAATTAAATAAAAGTTGGAAGCAGGCGGGACCCATTTGAGTTTGAAAATATAATAAAAAAATGGTATGGGTCCCGCCTGCTTCCAACTTTTATTTAATTTAAAATGGCCTTGTTTTTAGCTTTTCAGTTTTTTTTAAACTAATTTTTTTTACCGCAGTCGGGTTTTTTAGTTTTTTTAATTACTTGTTTTTTTTTTGTTTTTTTTTTATGGGTTTGCTCTTGACTGTAATCTAGATCAGAGGTGACAGAGACAAAGTCGACGATAGAGTGAGCTTATCCAGAAGAAGCCTGTTCACTCTTACTTTGAAGAGATTCGGGTTGTATGCGCTCGGAAACAGAGACGCAGGTAGAGACTTCCACTTTTTTGCAATGCGAATTATAAAGGACATTTGAAAACGTTTAGTGCGAATTGGTGGAAGTTTCGTAGCAGAATGTTATAATTGTCGAGCAGTCCACTGTTTAACCGCTACTGACATCATGATTGATCAATTCCAGATAACTAATGAGACACCATGGCCACGCATACCATTTAATACAGTAATGAGATAATCTCATTGTCTATTAGATGATGATATTAGGGGTAGGGGATGTAGGTATATAGGGGAAGGGGGAACTAAACCACTGTAACAAATGTTGCCCTTACTCTCATTTTAAGGAACGTGTCTATTTGTAAACTAGTTAAGGAATATGGCGCTGCTTGCGTGTTGAACAAAATGGTGTCGGTGACTAAAATATTTATTTATTTATTAGAGAACCAGCAGTTATAACAGAAGCATAACAATAGTTTATGAGACGTAAAGCCAATTGCAATTAATTTCTTTTATTGTTTATGTAATGAACTTTGCCCATTTAAAAGTTTGTGGTGACCTATCATATGAACTTAAAACATAAGGCAGCGGCCTTATGGCAAATAGAAAATTCTTAAACTCGAAGATTCGAGATTAAAACTCGAAGAGAGAATTTTTCATTGTTGACAGAAAAGGCTAAACCTGCAGTGAGACAATATAAAATATCTTTTATTTTACATAACTCGGGACCATGCGGTCTCGGTCCTTTGGAAGGCGTACGAGGGGCCGAAGCCAACTCGCAGAGGCACCTTACGAAATTTTAATGAAATGCGGCACCAAAAATATATTATTATTATAATCAAAATAAAGGTAATAATATAATAGCTCTGTACAAGTATTAAAAGACATGCTGATTTTCAGTAAATTATATTTCGCTCGAACTTCAAATTTACTGAATATACATAATATATAACACACAATGCATCTTTACTAAACATTAAAATTCAGCTCACTCCAAAACCAGTACCAAGATTAAACTAACACTCATAGTTTGAATCAAACTTGGCACATACAGACAGAAAGACGGACAAACTTCGCGGAAACGTATCGGGCGCGCAAGAGTGTCGTTAATAAAATCACGTCACGTCAAGCACGCGGCGTGAAGTATGGCGTGATACGCGGGATTATGACGTCATCGGCCGTGCTCACTCGAGCGGTGCGCGACCGATAACGTATGCGGTACACACGGTTAGGCAGAGTGACGAGCTTGTTGGGTAGTTACTTCTTCCGCTGTGGTTTCGATTTAGAAAACAGTCTATATTCCGCTTAATTAGCAAGATCTACAAAGGATATATCATCTTTGGCCATAGTAACTACTGACCTAGTTTGGCGACACCTTCCTTATTACATACATCACCCATTCCTACGTATTTTCTTTCTTTATTTCTATATACGGAATCACTACGAATAATAAGGAAGGAAAATGAATAGGAAGTCAACAGCAGCTATCCTTTCTACAACGTCTGTTTGGCGTTTTCATTAGGCGTCCCGCGACGCGAGGACGCTTGGATCAAAATATTATCTACAACTTATATTAAACTTTATTAGATTTTTTTTTGTTTTACCCACGGTACGGAGACGGTACGGTTTGGGGTGAGAGGATGTGTGTGCAAACCAATGTTGCCATTTATCTCCAAAACTACTAGTCCCATTTTGATGCGGTTTTCAGTGATGGGTTCTGGTTTGATTGGTGCATGTTCTTCGATAGGTGTTACGGTGACCACTCACCAAGGGGCGCTGCAGTAAACATTTGTTTGTGCAAAACCAAAAATACTAGTCCGATTTGGATGCGGTTTTCATCATCAATAATGGCTTTGTGGTTGATTAATGAGGATTCTTAAATAGGTGTTACGGTGGAAAATCACTAGGAGGCGCTGCAGTATTATATTTTATTTTAGCTACTACATACATATTATGTATAATGAACCTTGTAATGCTCTTTAAAAAGTTTGAAATAAAAAGCGAATTTTTTTATTTAGCTTTTTATTACTTAGAGATTTTTGTTTCTGTCGGGAAATTTTTAATTTAACTTTAATTTCCTGATTTTTAAATTAAACATAAAAAATATTTATAGTTATATATAGTCCTCTTCACCGTATCCGGCGACAGCGACCCCGACTATTTCCCTTTCCTCTCGTGAGCTCTCTGATGACTTGCAAAGCCAAATTTGGTCTTGAAAACCCGGTCACACCGTATACAGAAGAGTTGATCAGCATCGTTATATGTATATGTATAGGTAGGCTTTGGGCGGCTTTTGCGTATTTGGCGCTTATTGTCTAGGTCTTCAAGACGATTTGTTTCAAAGCATTCAGTTGCTTTGTGAATTAGAGTACGCCACCTCTCTCGGTTTTGAGCAAGCTCCTGCCACCGATCAACGGGAATGCCACAGGTCGTAAGGTGGCGTTTGAGGACATCTTTGTAGCGCAGGTATTGCCCGCCCTGTGCACGTTTTCCTTGGGCAAGCTCTGAGTAGAAAGCGATTTTAGGTAGTCTACTGGTATCCATGCGATGCACATGACCACACCATCTCAGTTGTATCTTTATCAAAATCGCCTCCATGCCCATCATTCCTGTACGCCTTAGCACCTCCGAGTTAGGAACACGATCCTGCCACTTTATTCGAAGGATAGACCGAAGACATCGCAGGTGAAAAGTGTCAAGCCTTTTAATATCACCTCTATAGAGACACCAGGTTTCTGTGGCGTAGGTGAGTATTGGCAGAACTAAGGCCTTATAAACGCTTATCTTAGTTTGCAGTTTCAGGTCATGAGAGGTCCACACACGCCTGCCAAGTTTTCCAAAGGTGGCAGCTGCTTTAGCAATCCGTGCCGGGATCTCAGACGCCAGCCTGTTGTCGTTGGAGACCTGACTTCCAAGATATTTAAAGCGTGACACCTCCTCCAGTGGCTCAGAATGGAGTTTAACGGTTGAGCTGTCAGCGTCACATCCCCTTGGTGGCTGCTTTAGGATTTGGGTCTTTTTCACGCTAATTACTAGTCCAAATCTACAACACGAGGCTTGAAGTTCATTCATATAGACTTGGAGTGCTTCCATACTGTCTGCTAACAGGCACACGTCGTCTGCATAGAGTACGTCAAGTATTGGAACCTTAGACGTCTTAGACCTCGCTCTGAAACGTGAAATGTCGAAGACACTTTTATCAGTACGGACGTTTAGTTCAATCTGTCCAACACTATGCTTTAGTGCATCATTCAACACAGCCGAGAAATAGAGTGCAAACAACGTGGGAGCCATGACACAGCCTTGCTTCACACCACTAGTTACGTGAATTGGGTCTGAAAAATCGTTCTCATGTTGAACACGCGCCGTCATACCGTCGTGAAACTGACGAATCATGTTGACGAATTTCTCAGGACATCCAGCCTTCTTCAACACTACCCAAAGAGCAGCGCGTGGCACGCGGTCAAAGGCTTTTTCTAAGTCAACGAAACACATGTACAGAGGACGATTTTGTTCGAGGCTTTTCTCCTGAATTTGCTTCACTATGAAAATGCCGTCAACGGTTCCTCTGCCAGGTCTAAAACCACACTGCGACTCTGGAAGTATCTGCTCAGCAAGATTTGTCAAGCGGCGATTGATGATATGCGCCAGTACCTTCCCAGCAGAAGACAGGAGGGAGATACCCCTGTAGGAACCACAGTCAGATAATTCACCTTTGCCTTTATAAAGTTTGCAAATGGAGGCATCCTTCCAGTCCTGAGGTACCACTTCGGTTTCCCATACCTTGAGCACCAAATTGAAGAGCCTGCTTTGAATATGCGGGCCACCATATTTGTAGACCTCCGATGGTAGACAATCAGTGCCTGGTGTTTTGGCATTCTTCAATCTTTTGACGGCTGATATGAACTCGTCAAAGGTTGGTGGATCAGCTAGGTCTTCCTTAACGGGACGGCATTCAAGATCTTCAACATAAGATAAATCAGTTGTCTGTGAGCAGGGATTCAAGACGTCATTGAAATGTTCTGCCCACCTATCCAGGATTTGCTTATGATCTGTCAGTCTACAGTCCCTGTCAAGAGTATATATTGGTGCCGTTTTTCTCGTTTTAGGTCCGAAAATAGCTTTCAAGCCCTCTAAAAACCTACCCGTCTGGTTTGTGTCAGCAAAAAGTTGCAAATCTTTGGATCGGTCCAGCCACCATTGATTTTTGAGGTCACGGAATTTGATTTTCAGCTCTCGTTGAATGGATCTTCGTCTATCGGTGTTTGATAGAGTTCTCAGTTCTAGTCTGTGACTCTCAAGTAATGCTCGGATTTCCTCGTCTGAGCAATCGAACCAATCCTGGTTTCTCTTCTGCGGCTTTGGTATTGTGCATGAAACGCTATCACGAAGGTGTTTAGCATATACATGCCACGCTTCATCAACACTATCTGTAACGTCCTCCATGTTGGTGCCGAAATGATTATCCAAGTCCCGCCTGAGCTTTTCGGAATGAACCAGTGGAGCAACACATGCATTCACTGGTTTCTTATGTGCTGCGCGTCGAGGAGGCTTTAATTTCAGACACATCTTCGATCGAATAAGCCGATGGTCTGACCAACACTCTGCACCCCGCATAGCTCTTGTTATCAAGACGTCGTTACGGTCTCTTTTGCGTACAATTATGTAATCAAGGAGGTGCCAGTGCTTGGATCTGGGATGCATCCACGAGGTCTTATATTTTCCTGGTAGGCGAAAGAACGTATTGGTTAGGCACAGGTCAAACTCTGCACACAGAGCGAGAAGCTCCAAGCCGTTAGCATTGCAGTTCCCAATTCCATGACGACCAAGGACACCAGGCCATGCTTTGTAGTCAGTACCAACGCGTGCATTAAAGTCACCCAGCAGGACGATTTTGTCTTGTGGTGGAATTCCAGTAAGAACGCAGGAAAGGTCCCGATAGAATTTTGCTTTATCATCATCATTAGCTGTTAATGTGGGTGCGTAGACACTGATGAGGTGGACACACTTAGTATCATTAATGGGCAAGCGTAAGGTCATCATGCGGTCATTGACTCCTTTTGGAAGTTGTGTTAAGGATGCTGCAATTTTATTACGCACTGCGAAGCCAACACCGCTAGCCGCTCGCTCACCTGCTGGTCTTCCAATCCAATAATACGTATATCCACCCAACCTTTCGCAGAGGTTTCCAGCATCACTAAGATGGGTCTCACTTATAGCAGCAATATCCACGTTGTATCTTGAGAGTTCTCTTGCTACGATTGCAGTCTTCCTCTCGGGACACAGGTTAGAGTCATCATCTAAGAGTGTACGTACATTCCATGCTCCCACTATAAAGTTTTTTGTTGTATTCTTTTTATGTTTCTCGCGACCGCAAAGAAAAGTTGGTGATCAGATGACTGCGGTTTGCCATCCGATTTGGAAGAGAGACGGACTATGTTTGGGCCACCTTTTCTAGGCCCCTCCCCGGATTGGGGAAAGCAGAGCGATCCTAAATAGGGCTGCTTTGTCATCAGTCGTGCTGCCGAACCTGTCCTCCCGCCTCAGTCAAGCCCAGGAGCGACCACTCTCTACTGACCGCCTACGTGCCGAGACCCATCTAAGGCCGATGATCCACCAAGACCTCGACCCCACCACCAGTTCCCGATCGCCGTAGGACTTATATAGCTCGTAGTCCTTCGAAGGAAGCCAGGGTCATCCGCGCGTGAATATATTTAAGTGGATAAGCAGTTGCGCTGGTGCAGATCCACTCTCTCGTCCTCAAAGTCCAGGTGCCGATGGACCGGGTGACCGGTACGACCGACAGGAAGATGAGAATGCAGGAGGTTGGCCGCATATCAAACGATATAGAGTTGACGTGCGCCCTTTTAGGCACACCACCACGTGCCTTGCTTCATCGCCACAAAAACCGGATCCGCTTGCCTATCGACATTGTCCGCCCGTTGTACCGATGAAGTCGATAAGATGTCTATTACAGAGCCATATAGGAAAATTCTTCTACCGCCCCCGAAGATAGACGTGCCTCTTCCGCCTTAAATTGCCGTACCGATAGTTTCCATCTCCGCCAACGAAGCCGTTGAGGTCTTCATCCGTAACCCTGGACAAGGGATCCACGTTATACCCCGCAGAACTGGGTCCCCATCCGAACTTCGCCACCAGCCTGCCCTGGCCTACTAGGACAAGTGGCGCCCACCCCCGCGACTAGGACGCGCCGGATAGGAATTACTCCGATGGAAACCTAGAGAAGGAGACTCTAGATACCTCGGAGCCGGGTTAATGTTCTCGTTTGGGCCCGAGATCAAAGGCAAAAAATATTAATAGTAGTCACGCTATGATCGACAGGTGTCTCTGATGCTGCAGGATGAGTTTAAGGTACGATGCTGCAGACAAAAACACAGATACACACGTTAAACTTATAACATCCCTCTGCTTCCCTCGGGGGTTAAAAACCACAATTATAAACACTCATCAGAAAACTGCGACAGCCTGGATTTTCTAAGGCTTACAGAAGTAAATAAAAAAATCCGAAAACCGTAAATTTTTAGTTACATTACAAAAAAACCCAGCGATAAACTATTTACATATCTACGCACGGAACCCGCGGTGCGCGAGTCCGACTGGCACTTGACCGGTTTTTTTCTTGTCTGTTATATGTGTGTGCATAAATGATTAATAAATAAAATAACAAGCTACCCAAATCACAGCACCGCGTGTCACCCCCAAACATATTATGATATCTGGTGAGATCGCTCCATGTGTTAAAGTGAACGTTTGTGCCCCTAACGGAGTCGTCACCGAGAGTGACGCAACTTAGCGCGGTTTATTTTACGTTTCATTGTACGTTCGGCAGGTATTGTTAGGAAGACTGATCGTTATACTTACTGTGAAGGACTAGGAATTTGATAGCCTATGGTACCATTCCGTCGTCTTTTGTGATGCATTCTTTTCTTCTAGGAAAGTGGGAAAAGAGAATATATTCGAGTGAGTGCAAAAGCGTCTCACGCTTTTCACCATGGTTTTAATTAGTAATGAAGTTAAGTGAAGTTATAAATGGCCATCTAAGTAACACTGGAGGAGAGTTTATCCGGTTGAATGCCGTAACTACAGAAAAAATTAAAAAGTCATTGTGTCTCGCGTGGATCCACATTCCGGCCGAAGGATGTTTGTATCTGGCATACTCTTTAGTTTCTTTGAAGCATAAAATCAGAAACGAAATTATCGAAGAAAGAACCGGAGTTACCGATATAGCTTGCAGAGTAAAAAAGCTGAAGTGGCAGTGGTATGGCCATGTTTGTCAAAGAACTGATGGCTGGTGGAGCAGAAGAGTCCCGGGGTGTAGACCGCGTAACGGCAAGCGTAGTGTGACGCCCCCGAGCTAGATGGACCGACGACCTTAAAAAGGTAGCTGGGACAGACTGGATGCGGAAGGCGCAAGACAGGGTGAGGGGAGTTGCCTAGGTCCAGCAGTTGACTGCCATAGGCTGAGTTGATTGTTGATATTTTTTAGGAATTGAGTCGCTGTATGTAATATGAGATTTCTATAAGCTGTGCTTTCTGTATGTAGTCGTATCGTACAAGCGTGTTACTATCTTAGGTTCCACACCGTTTTAAGCCACCCTTCGCTTAATTGAAAGCAAAACAGATGTGGGCCCAGTTAACCATTATCAATTTTTAAAAGGGGTAACTGGTCAGCGGTCCCAGTTCCATAGTGGGCCGAACGACCCCTAACCCACGTCTTGACTAACTTACATTCTACCCATATAGCTTTTAACTGGTTTCCAAAAACAAAATATACAAACATCACCACCTGCACATAATATTCGAGAAAGCCGCTTGCAAGGCACCTTGCAGACAGACTTTACCAAATGTCTGTCATCTGCGTGCATGCATCGTCGCTCAAAGGGCATATAATCTGGTGGAGGTGCCGGAAATTACGTCTTGTAGGGTAATTAAACGACACATCCGGTGTTAGAATAGTAGAAAAATAATAATATGGAGTAGTTTGTTTATATGTAAGGGAATGATAAGGTGCATTGCCGTGATATTGAAAGAGTATTAGAAAAAAAAAGTTTGTTTTTATTAGTGTATATTGGGAAAAGTGTATTTTAAACTTAAAAAAAAACTCTTGCCCCTCTTCCTACACCTTGTGTCGCAGGTATTCGCAACGTATAGTCCTGAGGTAAGAACAAATTACGGAAAAAAATAACACGTAATTACGATTAAATTCGTAGATTTTGACTTTGTATATAATAACGTAAGCAGTAAAGACATTTAAAAGAAAATATAAAATTTAGGAAATACCTCATCATCATCATCTGCCCGCCTTTTCCCAACTATGTTGGGGTCGGCTTCCAGTCTAACCGGATGCACCTGAATACCAGTATTTTACATGGAGCGACTGCCTATCTGACCTCCACAACCCAGTTGCTGGGTAATACGATACCCCTTGGTAAGACTGGTTGTCAGACTTTTGGGCTTCTGACTACCCATAACGACTGTCAAAGATCCACGAATGACAGTCAAGGCCATAACGTGTTTTCTGAGGCACGGAGGGGTCACGGTATGGGTCACCCATCCACAGACCAATCGCGGCAAACGTAGCCTAACCTGGTCGATCGACCTGTGCGGCTGTTTTTATTTATCCAGGGGCCCCTCCCGGGTCAACTAAATACCTATAGGAAATTTAAAAAATAAAAACATCACAGTTACTTCACTACGAAATAGTGCCACGAAAATAGCATCTTATAAGCAAGAACATCAAAAGAAACAACAACCTAATATGAAATTCAATGAACTCCGAGAAAAGCTTTGATATGAAACAAAAGAATGGCCATCGACTTGTCGCGGCGGTTTCCAGTTCTGCAGAGAGTTAAGACGCGGACAGACTGTTGACGCTATTCAATTACAACATAACATAATCAGCCTATAATGTTCCCACTGGTGGGACACGGGCCTCTTCTCTGTGAGAGGGAGTGGGCCGTAATCCACCACGCGGGCCCAGTGCAGGTTGGTAGATGTCACATGTCTTCGAATTTTTGGTTCTAGGACATTCCGGTTTCCTCACGATGTTTTCCTTCACCGTTTTGAGAGCAGTGGTAATGAAATAATTTACACAAAGTAAAACGCCTGTCTGGGTTCAAACCTACGACCTACAACTCGTAAGTCGCGACCGTTACCGCTGGGCTACCACTGCTCCAAATGATGTTTTCTTGTTTATCTATTGAAAAATCAGCGCTTACATTTCATTTAATTTCAAACAGAAACAAATGAACTATCTCTAGTGCTGGTAAAACATGTTAGATTGGAAACAACGATAATTGAGCAATAAAGAAAGACTCTAGGCTGACTGAGTCCTTGTACAGTTTCCAGTTATTTCTTACGCGCCACTATAAAAAGTATAAAATTCCCTTTGTTGAAGGAAACAAGAGTATTTAATGCAACCGAGCGCTATTCTTGTTCTTGTTGTTACAACTGAAAAATAATCATTTTAGAAAGGAATATTGAGGTTTGCGACGTTTATTTTTAGTTTATAAGAGTTCTATTTGAAGACGGTTTGTTGTGTGAACAAACTATTTAAAATGTTTAGCTTAGGGGAAAGCACCAGGGTAGCCCGCGAAATTCAACGATACAAATTATTAGTCGCGACCGCAACAAATATGACTTTACAGAATCATAATCATCAAAATCCCTGAGAAAAATAGATTGATATTTCAAGAAATTGTCATTACATATTTTTATTGAACATACAACCTGACACTAGGTCAAAGTCAGGTTGTACAAATTGCAAGAAACGTAAGAAAATTAAAATTTCGCGACTGCTTTAGTGAGTTTGAGTTTGAATCTATCTACTTGGTACACAACCAAGATAACACCGAGATTTCTATGTACATCACTACGGACGTCAGCACATGAAGCTAGCGTGCTTGCGGACGGCGAGCAATGGGCAGCTCGCCGTCCGGCAAGGACCAGGCGCGGGTCGACGGCGCGTTGTGTTCCACGCGCGCCTCGAAGAGACGTCAGCACTAACTGACGGGGTCCGCTAGGGCCGATGCCTGCCAGGGTCGCGGGTTGTTCGAAAGAGATACCGTGGCCCTTGGCACAGGCATCTTCGAAACGTCAAGACAAAAATTAACACGCAATTTAAAACAAAAGACGTTGTCAAACAACGTAGGACACAAATTACATTCCCAAAGACAGGGAGACAAAGACATTCATATAGCACGAATTCCATCCATTCTTCTCAGACATAAACGCACAATCACAACTTAATTACCTGCGGGGGTTGACGTTACCATTTTTTAACCCTCTCACAATCCGAGGACGGGTACCCATCTAAATTTGCATACAGAGAGGCGGGAATGACTCAAAAATGGCGCGGTAATCGCCGCCCGGTAGTGGGGGCAGGGCCACGCGGATGATGGACATGTTTGGATGAGGCATCTTTTTAATGTTCTTCGAGAGTTTACTATTTAATCTCCGAGTACCTATTATAAATAAATAAATAATATAATATATAATATTATAATCATAATATACTGACTGTTCCATCTAGTTCATCTAAGACATGACAAGACAAGATAAGACGAGGATATTACAAAATAGAGGATTATATCCAAGATAAGAAGAAGCATGCTGGTCCTGCTCCATAGGACAATCTAAGAGTCTAGACAAAATCAAACTGGTTCCTAATTTAATTTATATTTTTTTTAATTATAAAACGTTAAACTGTCGGTTTTTTTGAACTTAAAAAATATTGCGTGAATGTTATTAGTATTGTACTGTGTTAATTATTCTAAAAGTGGAATACTAACTGATTTCCTGTATCCTCGTGTTTTACTAAAAACCTATGGATTCCGTACCATGGAATCCAGTTGATGACGGCACTATCGCTCGCCCATCGCCGCCGTCATAAAACAATAGCACCTCCAAAATATTCTGCCTCCTGATTCAGTAATCTCAGTGCGGCTCGACACGGATATAAGTCAATTTAGCCGGGTGTAATACACCTTCCCGGGTATAACTGCGGATATTAATACTTTTTCTGATGTCGAATGTCGGGATCAATGCTTCCATGTTTTCGCTGTGAATGACTGGTAATCTCAGGAATAGAATATAAATGATATTATTTTGTGTATTTTTTTGAGTATTAGAATCTATTAAATTAATTTTGTATTTACTTTTGTATGTAAGGCCCTAAGATAAATTTACCGTGTGTTGAAATGATGAAAATTAGTTATTACAAGTCTTGCTCGTGTGGTAGACTTGGTGATTGCATTAGAATTATCAGCCTATAACATTCCCACTTCTGGGACACAGGCCTACTCTCTGTAAGAGGCAGTGGGCCGTAATCAACCACCCGGACCCAGTGTGAGTTGGCAGATGTCACATGTTTTCAAATTTTTTGTTCTAGAATATGCTGGTTCACGATGTTTTCCTTCAGCGTTTTGGGAGCAGTGGTGATGAAATTAATTATACAAAGTGAAGCGCCTGCTTGTGTTCGCAGTCACGACCCACTCGTAAGTCAGTGCTGGTATGACTGGGCCACCGCGCGACAGTAACGACTTTGGTGATTGGTGAATGCAGTTTGTTCTAATTTTTTTGCAGCAGAAGCAGGCTCAACTCAAACTACTCAAAGCATTTATTAGAAACATGAAGCTAGTTGCCCATTGCAAAGCGTAGAAGGTATAGTAAGCGGAGAAGAACGAGCAAGAAACTCCATGGACACTTTCTTAAAAAATAAAAGAGACAGAGAGAAAAAGAGACTAGCATGGAGGGGGCATAAAGCTTTTTCCTTGCGTAACGATTTCTACCAGTGAACTCCTACAGCAAGGGAAGTTAACCACTCACACGTTTGCCCGCCTACCTGTCGAAACACCCCACGTGTTGGAGTAGTTGTAAGGGCGCAGTAAAGTCATTGTTTTAACAATGACAATCACAATAGAACAATGACATTGTTGTGTACACTTGGTGTACCGTTGACGTTTCGAGCACTTTCTCTTATGTACACTTGGTGTACACTTAAAAAACTCATACAAGTTAATACCGTCCTACCTTAACTTACATGATCCTTTTGCTATAATCTCTACGAGTGGGAAAGGAGCGACAAATTAATTCACACGCAGGTGGAGAATACAAAGCTCGAATTTCCTAACTTATTAAACAAGACTCTCATACAACTAACCCAACAAGTAGCGCCGTCTATTCGCGATCCTATTTACCGAAACAACACCAAAAAAACTGCGGCCTCAATAAAATTCTCCCCTATCATCTGAAACTCCATATGATACGACCTACGTAGAAAAAACCATTTTCCTTTGACCCCTCCACACATTTCCACGTACCTTGAAAATTAACACGACCCCTGTAAAATGTACTAAGTGTTTGAAGCAGAGGAGGGTATGGGAGTTCTTCTAATTTTGGTTGGTTTCAGTCCATAGGGAAATATTGTATGCATGTACCCGCAACAGACCTTGATCTTATATTAGTTTACGTAATTTATATTCCTATGTTTGTTTAATAGAAATAGTGGGAGCCATGTTTTTTTTTACCTAAACTTCTACAATATTTGGTTGGTTGAAGTTAATTCGATTTCGATCTCGAATTGGGGTCAGTCTGGGTCAGACTATTGATAGAAAGGGCTTAGTTTAATTTGCTTAAGGACTAAATTAGATTTTTTTAACGAGATTAGTTCGTAATTTAGATTCCTTTGTGGTTTTGGAGTATCTGTATTCTATGGAAGTCTGTTATTTTAAGATATATATCGAAAAAGTTATATCATGCATTTTAAAAGTAACGCTAAGCTGTAAGCTAGACTGTTGTAAATTAGAATATTTCTAAATTGTGCTTTCACTAATAAGAGCTCCATAAATTGCAAATCTTTATCTTATTTATTTTTCTTTTTTTTACGTAACTACTACAGATGTCTTGATGTCTTCAATGTCGGAAAGCGTATTATGGAACTATGAGTTGGGCAGGACACCTACCAAGGCGCAGTAATGACAGGAGGAGTAACTGGAGTAAGGGTGTGACAGAGTGGCGTCCAAGGACTGGAAAACGAGAGGTCGGTCGCCCGGCGGCGACATGGCAGACGATATCACAGGCAAAACCTGTATGAAGCTGGTACGGGAGCGTGAGGATTGGCACAAGAAAAGAGAGGCCTGTTCCCAGCAGCGAGTGAAGTCGAGATGTCGATGACACGTGAAAAGAGCACAAAAACACAAGGGGACTACAGAACCTAAACGTAAAATAAAAATTAATCGTTTAAAAAACATTAGAAAAACACGCTTTTATAAATGCACGTAAAAAAAAAAGAAACCTCATCGTGTTCAAAGTCCATTACGTGGCCTTTCTCACAAGTGCAAACACGACTATGATACGATATTCTATCATGGAATGCCATGCGGCTTCATCGTCAGACCTTGAAACCTAATCGTGGTCAAAGTTCATTACAAGACTTTTCTAAGAAATCCAAAACAGCTATAATACGATTTTCCATCATGAAGTTCCAGTTCATATCTTCCGGCTCCATCATCAGATCAGTTCGACAGTACCATATTATTGTATTGTCATCAGAACTACATACAGCTGCCAATTTTCACTACGCTACGACCCTTGGAGGATGGTTAAATTAGTTACCTTAGATTCCATTACATAGTTAGTCATATCTTCCGGCTCCATCATCAGATCAGTTCGACAGTACCATATTATTGTATTGTCATCAGAACTACATACAGCTGCCAATTTTCATTACGCTACGACCCTTAGAAGGTGGTTAAATTAGTTACCTTAGAGTCCATTACATAGTTAGTTACATACAGGTCGACCTAATAAAAGCGCAAATTTTATAAGGCCTAAAAGTATATTATCAACTATAGTAAATGAAATCAGAAAAATTCATGATATTCTTCAGGATATATTTAAGCTAGTTAGATAGTGTGTTGAAAACATAATAGAACTAATTTGATACGATAGAAAAAATCATGAAGATACCTCTAAAAACTTTCTTGTGGAAAGAAAGTTTTTAGAGGTATCTTCATGATTTTTAAAAACCATACTAATATACATACCAATCATTCTGATTTTTTGTCAGAATATTCGACAAGCAATATACTAAAGCACTAGTGTTTTAATTTTTTAGTCCAAACAATAGATTTTTTGTAAATTTATAGAGGTATGAGGAACAGGGTGTAAAGTTCACTCAACCTCCATAGAAAAGGGAGGATCCTCCGACCAGACGGGTGTTATGTCTGGCGGGCAACTGCCCAATGATTCATGTCGGGCCGTTGTATCTATGCTAATTGCGCGGTAAACTCTGCTTGCGCGATGCAGGATTTGTGTGACGTCAGTATGACGCGTTGTTCCCATGTGGCGTTGTAGATACCGCTACAAATAGATAATTGCTTCATATTTTGCAATAAATTACCAGCAGCGTTGTGTCATCGCGCTTCTCTTTCTTTTCTATGCAGTCCGACAGTGACCGCGCTTTAGGTCATGTAGTCAAACTCGGGTACACACTGGCATGGTACAGTCAACAGCAAAAGTAGATGATCAAAATCAGAAATTCAATACTAAGGAACGGAGTTCGCGTCAGAACTCTGCCACACAGCCACACAGTCTCTGCACACAGCTCAACAACAACAACAACAGCTCTGCCATACAGTTCTGACGCGAACTCCGTTAGTTAGTATTAAATTTCTGATTTTGATCATCTACTTTTGCTGTTGACTGTACATGATTGCCAGACCCACCTCAAGATACATGTTCAATTTGTGCTTCTAATTGCAAGTGCAAGTATTTATCGTTAGCAACTGCATCTAATATAATAATGCAGTAAATTGTATAGAATTAAATACAGGCCACGGTAGTAATATTGCAGTAACAGGTGCGCTGTAATTATATAAGATACGGCCACTATTAAGGAAACCGTTTGCTGTTCTCAACTTACGTTCTGTGTTTATTGCGTTATAAATAATGTCTTGAAGAAAATGCAATGTTTGGTGAGGTCTGGTGCAGTTATTTTCAGATTAGGTATGAGTTATTTACCAAAAAAATTCTTCAAGAAGAGGTGGAAAGAAACTGGGTTTTTATGGACTGGGTCCAATTTGAAAGCAGTTTTTTTTAAACCCTTAAACCTACATGGGCATAACTTATGAGACGTTAGAAGCTAGGTGCACGGTTACAATAATGTAGTCAGTTCCTGAAAAAAATATTTACTTTTATGGTGTTTTTTTTACTTAAATTAGTAGGGCACTATTGGGTCTGCTGCGAGGATCTTGTGACGCTCGAATGACGCTGACAGGGGGAAGCTGTTGGTAAACATTCAATTTGTGAAATGTATTGAAAAACAGGATGGCGTTAGTTACGATTTTGGCGACGCGCCATAACACCCATGTACAGTCAACAAAAGAGATAAGTATGCAGGATCGTCGGATATAGTTGAAGTTTAGTAAGAAACCGATGGATGTTGTCGACTGAAATTTAATTTGATAAATGAGCTGTTTGTTTTCTATTAATAAAATTAAATTTTATTCGAGAACATTCATGGGTTTCCTAGTAAACTTCAACCATATCCGACGATCCTGCATACTTATCTCTTTTGTTGACTGTACATCTATATGACACGGAGTGCTAAGATTGTTTTATAGTGTTGTTAAGTATAATTTCGGAATACTTCGTAACATTTTTAATTCCCTCACTCACATTTAAAAACAAGCAAGCGGACATCTTGATTTTTTAAAGGGCCTTTATTTTCAACACCAACTTCAAAAATACGTGTTGCGATATCATTTACGGTACATCAAGACTATCAAATAAAAGCGTAAAATGCTCAATTTACGAGGCGCCGGTATGCTGTAGGAGTCGTAATTACTCGCCCCAGGCACGGGCCGCATGAAAGGGCCTTAATTTTCTCCACAATTATACTAAAGACGCGCACAAAATCTAAGGAGCACTGCTTGTTTTTTTTAAGGATTAACTCATAAGTGCTAAGCGGCTGAGATGACTCTTCTTCGATCTTATATTACTGGCTTAGCCCATTCTTACTTCCCCAAACCATTAAGGGGCCGCTGGAGCATGCGTAGTACATACAAACGTAATACAAAAATAATTTGTAAATCAAACATATTCTTAATGTAGTGTGTATTTATTCCCGAATGGTTCCGAAAGGTTCCCAAATATATATTTTGAAAGCACACTGATATATAGATGGGATATGAGGAATTTCAAATTTTGATAGAAAACTTATTTTTCTCTTAGCTCGTCTTTAAATCAGTGTTTACATTACAATCGCTTCGGCTCATAACTTACGCCGAACAAAAAGTGTAGCTCTAATTAAATGATCTAAATTCGCGAGCACTTCGCGCTACTGCCGCCACACGCAGTTTACGAGTCTCATTTACACATTTAGTTATGTGAAAATGTCTTTACTGAACTATGCAAGAGTCTGAAACATTCCACCTGAAAAAAAAAATCGTGGTGTTAATATAAACTTTAATTTAAACTTTTTTTGAGTGAGGAACTCCTCAAGGATGCCCTGTTGGACTCATATTGACAAAAACAACCGACTTCCAAAAAACACTATAAAGTGAAAAATAACTTTAATTTCGGAAGTCGGTGTCTGGATTTGTATTTTTGTTTTTTGCCACCGACTTCCGAAATTGAAGTTATTTTTCACTTTATAGTGTTTTTTAGAAGTCGGTTGTTTTTTTTGTAAAAAAGTTTTTATTTTTTACTTTTTAGTGGGTCAGTTTGTAATTTATCTAAGTTACAATAGCCGAATGTTAATTGTACAAACCTTACAAAAATCGAATTATTTCATTTCAATCATTTATTCCACTCTCCTAGCTGAAAATCCTGGCTGCAGCATCAGGCCAGACTTATGTCAACATTGCATTGAACTTAAAATTTTGTCCTGTTTAAAATGAGCCCAAACACGACTACGGTGCTATAATTTCAAGGTTTGTACTTTTTCTGATGCTCCTGGCTTTAGCATCAGGTCTCTATGTACTTCGGTGTTCCTCATTAACAGTACGTTTATCCACACATCGAGCCCTTTTTACCGACTTCACAAAAAGGAGGAGGTACTATGTTCGGGTGTTTGTGTTTTTTTTTTTTTTTTGTATGTTTGTTCATCGAATACTCCGCCAATTGTCGACGGATTTTCAAAATTCTTTTTTTGTTCGAAAGTAGATAGTTCTGAGGTGGTCCCATTGTCACCAAGTTAGGATCTGATGATGATGATCTTAGATAAATCGAGGGCAACCCTCAAATTTTATAGGCTCACTTATTGTTTTTCGCATATTTTATGAAGTATCTTGTGTATTTGTGTATGGTTGTCACCATCTCAGGTAGCTGGGCTGATGATGGAAGGTACAACTCCTTAACAGTAAGAAGTTACTCGAACAGGCAAGGACTGTTTTAGTAAATTGTTTTGAGGTTTGATAAGGCATTTGCCACATTTGGTCTCATGATCATCAAGTCATGACCTGATGCTACCTAACTCCTCGACAACTAACAGCAGATATATCGTGTTTAGGCTCATTGAAAAGGGCTCGATGTGTGGATAAACGTACTGTTACTGAGGAACACCGAAGACCTGATGCTGAAGCCAGGAGCATCAGAAAAAGTACAAACCTTGAAATTACAGCACCGTAGTCGTGTTTGGGCTCATTTTAAACAGGACTAATTTTAAGTTCAATGCAGTGTTGACATAAGTCTGGCCTGATGCTGCAGCCAGGATATATATCTAATCTAAAAACTAATAAAAGGAGAACTCCTCAACAATTAACGTCCCTGCATCGAGAAAAGGAATATTTTATAAAAAGGCGATGGGCAAGTTGACATTAGGCTATTGTAACTTAGATAAATTATAAATAGACCCACAAAAAAGCGAGAAATAAAAACTTTTTAACAAAAAAAAAACCGACTTCCAAAAAAAACACTACAAACTGAAAAATAACTTTAATTTCGGAAGTCTGTGGAAAAACTAAAATACTGATCCCTAAGACACCGACTTCCGAAATTAAAGTTATTTTTCAGTTTGTAGTGTTTTTTTCAATGAGCCTAAACACGATATATCTGCTGTTAGTTGTCGAGGAGTTAGGTACTCTGCAGACTATCCTGACTGCAGCATCAGGTCATGACTTGATGATCATGGCAAATGCCCTATCAAACATCAAAACAATTTACTAAAACAGTCCTTGCCTGTTCGAGTAACTTCTTACTGTTAAGGAGTTGTACCTTCCATCATCAGCCCAGCTACCTGAGATGGTGACAACCATACACAAATACACAAGATACTTCATAAAATATGCGAAAAACAATAAGTGAGCCTATAAAATTTGAGGGTTGCCCTCGATTTCTCTAAGATCCCATCATCAGATCCTAACTTGGTGACAGTGGGATCACCTCAGAACTATCTACTTCCGAACAAAAAAAGAATTTTGAAAATCCGTCGACAATTCGCGGAGTATTCGATGAACAAACATAAAAAAAAAAAAAACATACAAACAGCCGAACATAGTACCAGGAGGTACTTTTGTGAAGTCGGTAAAAACTACCAATATGGTATTCTTCAACTACCTACCATTGGACGGGGTGTATGTTCGTGTGTATTTGTTCTTATATTACATATAAATTGGTATATAGATTGTTTATAGTTTTAATTGTTTTTAGGAGGGCAGTGGTGGCCCAGTGGTCACGGACACGACTTACGAGTAAAGTTGTAGGTCGTAGGTTCGAACCCAGACAGGCGCTTTAATTTGTGTAAATTATTTCATCACCACTGCTCTCAAAACGGTGAAGGAAAACATCGTGAGGAAACCGGCATGTCCTAGAACCAAAAATTCGAAGACATGTGACATCCACCAACCCGCACTGGATTACAGCCCACTCCCTCTCATTGAGAGGAGGCCTGTGTCCCAGCAGTGGGAACATTATAGACTGATTATGGTATAGTTTTAATAATAATATAATATAATCATTTTATTTCGGAATAATAAATCCATAAATTTGTTAGTAAAACATAAAAAACATAAAAAAAAACATAAAAACATAAAAAATTTAATAGGTTTATGTATATTTTTGTATTTAAATAATTTCTTTTTTTTCTTAGCTAGATTGCTAGATTTTAATTAATTACTAAGAACCAAAGTTCTTAGTAATTAATTACAATCTAGCCTTAGACTAATAAGTAATTTAACTCTTTTACGAGATAGATTATGTTATAGCTAAGAATAGTGTCAATTTTCACTTTTACACAGTTTCTTAGCACTCACTTTCTTAGGGTCTGATAAATTGATAAAACACTTTGTTCATGTGTTACGTGTATAGCACCATTAGCACCGCACTATTATTCATTCACTATATAAATACTACAATAACTCAAATGGTTTAGTTCTCTTTATAAATAAATATAAATTATCAATCAATTTTCGTTATTGCACCTACCACTGTTTGTCTCTGCAATATCCCTAAATAAAAAATACGATTGCACCTCATCTTAATTTGATAAATAATGAATTTCCCTGGTTGACATGCAAAATGATCATCACTAAACTTGTCTATTCCCAATTTTTAAGAGGCACAGAACGTTTTCTTCTTCCTAACATAATTATAGGGTGGTCAAAAAGTCGTGGATCAAACGAAATAGGGAACGTCATTTCCAACGCTTTAAAGTGAGAAATAATTTTTGGTAACGCTTCGAAATTTTTGGATAAAAATTAATTGCTCTTGAAATTTGCTTTTGTAGTACTGATACATAATAAAAAAAAAATTAAAAATTAATTAATTAATTACTTATTAATTTTAAAAATTTTATTTGATAAATAAAATTAATGTTTTATAACATTTTCATAAAAGAACTCGGTACTTATACAAAAATATTCATAACTTTTAGGGCAATTGAATTATGGCCATGCTACTGAAAGATTTTTTGTTGGAAATGACCTCCTTTATCTCCCTATTTAGTTTGATCCGCGACTTTTTGACCACCCTGTATTTATATCAGCGGTAATTACCTACCTAAAAATAACACATTGACCACGGCAAATTGACTATAAGATTTTACCGTAGCCATTATTTATTTTCGTTTCGGTTTGCTATCTAAACTTCTGTCCTCTAATCGCCTTTACGACACCCATCAGCAGGAAACGACACATACTTTTTCCAAAACAACTCCAGAAAACTAGACCATAAAGCTGACAGGCGCAAGCTGTGAATATGAAACTGCCGTCACCATTAATAACCGTAAGTGTGTGTCTAAACTTAGTTAAATATGTTTGCGGAGTCTCTACGGAGCATGTTTTGACAGAAAACTGCCGTAGTTCCAGCGCAGTGTGCGACCAGCTCGTAAACTACAATAATATTGTGTCGTACGTGTGTGCGGGTGTACATTCGCCTTTATACACAATGTTGGGAAATTATTCATGCTTTTTATATGACGTCTTTATAAATAAGCTGAGGAAAGGACTGCTTGGGTTGTAAGTTACAAAGTTGCAACAGTTTATTTTATACCATGCCTGATTACGTAAATAGTAACTGCTCTGACTGAATTGGTTTTAAACGTTAAAAAGTCAGATAAAACTGCTGTCCTTTTAGACATCTTTTTACCCGCATGACAGAAAAGACAGCGTTATGTTTTCCCCTCAAAATTCATCCCCTTTTAATTTAACAAAAAAATAATGATCGACTTGTTTCTATTGCTTAAAAATATTAATTTGAATTATAATTAAAATTTATTGTGCCAAAATGACTATAAAACATCTGTTGATTACCTATATATTTATATTCACTTCTAATAATCATAGCATCAGCTATCTACCTACTTAAAAATGACAAAATATTGAAAAAGAAAAACAATTTTCCCCAGTCGTACATTACCGCCATCTATGACAAACAGCGTGAACCTAATCGGAAAGACTTTCTATCGCATGTAACCTCGTTACAGAATACCGTACAGCGCCACTGCGGTAATAATCGGAACTAAATGTTTTGTTGTGCCGACAAAAGATGCTTGTACTGTGCTACATTTTGTATTACGCTGCTAACAATGTTATACAATCGTACACGATGTAAAATGGGAAATGCGATTCTGTGGTAATATTTTTGGCACATGCTAGGTAGACTTCACATAGGTGAATAAGTTTGAATAACTTGATTTGCGAATTTCCAGTGTTCATTATAGAACTTAGCTTAAAAATTTGGTATTCTAACGAGTATAATATATTTAATTAAGAAGAGTTCAAAAATTATCTATGTAAGTACGTAACTTGTATGCTATATATATACGTTTACTGGTTTTATTTAATGGCTAACAATGTAAATAACCTTTCATTCATAGACATTGGGCAAAATGGCAAGGGTAGGTACGCAACTGCTACAACAAATTGTGAGTTCCTGAGTTTGATTCTAGTCAAATGTAATTTTGTTTTCTCCTTTAAAAAGTAACTGTCCTTTATTAGTTGTTTTACAGTCGTCAGTATATACGGACAATCTACCGTATAGGTATTCAAATCACAAAATTAAAAATGCCATTCTTTTATAAAAAAAAAATGACACGGCAAATAGGGTGTCAATTTACTTAATAATGAATTTCCTTGACTGTATCTACACGGTAAATGGAACTAAGATCGCCTTTTACTGCCGATACTATTTTTTATGAAACTAACGTGTAGTATCTGCAGGCGTGCACATTGCAGTTGTACCTGCGCACACACTTTTGCACTATAATATCTGCTGCGCCGAACGCTGGTCTCCGCTGCGATTGGTCGTCATGTCCGTTATTTTTGGTCTGGAGGACCTTTAGCACAAACACCTAAAACCTACTTCATATATATCAGGTTCGTGCATCCGTCGGCCAAGACAAAGTGACTGATGATGGTTCATCAACGATAAAGATACTGGAAATGACAAAATTGTATGGGATTGACATAGCTACCGAAAAACTTATTTCAATCTTGAAGAATTCGATGTTTAAAATACGAAACGCTTATAAAGCGGTTCTCATTTGTTTAGGTCTTCAAGATAATTATATTCTGTTATTTTGTTTAAAAACAATTCCTCGCGAGCAGAAAGTATTTGTGTGACTTGAGATATTGAGTATAGTCAAGTCAAGTCACACAAATACTTTCCAAGTCAGAAATCTAAAGAAATGCATGCAGCATTGCAGCAGGCGAGCAGCACGTTATTGAAGTAGCATTGCATACACGGAATGTATTGGCACGTACTTCCAATACATGGATAAGTAACCCTCCAGGGATCAACTGTATGATTCGATCTTTAGTTCGACATATTGCTGTGTTAAATTTCAAACAATTTCAGTTGAGATAACAGGTAGGTAACTGTTATATGAACTTATATATGTGTTGGTTTATTGACGTGGCTAGCTGACATAATGTCAACTTTTTTGAAGTGAAAACTTCTTTAGGCGTGTTATGCATTTTTTGAGATGGGGAAAAACCATTGAACTCGCGACACTGTTACCGACACCGCACTACATTCGGATGTGTTCGGCTGTCCTCGGGATGTACTCGGTTTTAAATAATTTAAAATGAATATATTTTTTTTTTTTTTTTATCTGATATTTCAGTGAGTGATGGCAGAGTATTCTGTTTGTGTTTTGTTTTCACTTCTGCCGGGACTCCCGGAGTGCCACTGTTTTTGTTTTTTTTTAGTTTATTGTGAATATTGTGTGTCTTACTTAACCTGGGCCAAATAAACTTATTTTCTTTCTTTCTTTGTTACTTTGCATACTAACTATTGTATAGAATCAAGTTCTCTAACTGAACAGACAGCTGTGCTGCTGGGGAGTTTGTTGCGCCACTTCTTCTTTCCAGTGAAAGCACAAGGAAGTGGTGAAGAGTGGGCGTTTTGGGGGACTGTCTTATGTAATTGTAACGTTCTAAAAGTGTTGATTGTCAACCTAATTTGAATAAATGACATTTGATTTTGATTATGTAACATACATAAAGGATTAACTATTAAATTCTTTATTTACATGATGGCAATAGGCTCGCCCCTCATTACATAGTACTGCCTAACCATTCAGAGAGTTCAGGTGTGACGTTTTGTTATGTGTAAATTATAGAGAGTTATTGTCGACCTTTTAAAAGTTCAAGTAATTTCGCTGCATCTGTGCATCGGTGCCCGTAACGTAAACTGACACGTGCCGACGGAGAGAATTAGAGGTCCTGCTCCATTTTCTCTGTTCAACTCAAGACAGCTCATGTGTTGTTATAAGACGTTCAGCAAGTATACCTAATGGTGGACCATAATAGTCCAGGCTACGCCAGACGTTGGTGATTAACCCTTGAATACAAATCTTATAGTATTACTGAGCATGAGATCGCGTTGCGGTCTATCCTGACTTGTCACGAACGTACATTGGGCTGTATGCCCGCAATTTCTAATTTCCCAAAAGACACTCGGCCTCCCGAGCGATGACTAGTACCTAGCGTTAAGGAGGTATCATCACTTGTGACTCTATTTATGACACTCAGTTTGTATTTTATTCAATAAACACATCAGTAAGAACTCCACAAAAGAAACACGACAAAAATCAACAAACGTGTCGCCACCCTATCTAGAACAGCTATCTCTTTCTGAACGTGACTCCTCGATCTAAAACGCATACACAAACAAAAAAAGGCGTATATTCCACTACTAAATATTCCAGGTGCGTCCAACCGAGAGCGTCTTTTTCAGCGTTTCAGGCATTTCTGTGAATTTTCAGTTGAAGTGCTGGGATTTGCATCATAAAGGGAGAGCTGTTTATCCGTCTGCCCCCCCCCCCCTCCTTTCACCTTGTTTGCAGTTTTTCATGAAAAGGTTACGTTAAAGGTATGTGAAACACAGAGCGGTATTGTAGATTTTAGAGGTTTACTTTGCATACTTGTGTGTAAAGCTTTTTGGTCTTTTAACTGAAAAAGAACTGTTTTATCGATTGTTTTATCGATAATGCAAGTTATAGTTTTGCTTACTATGATCAGTTCATAGATACACTGTAGTGCTTTAGCTTCGATCAATTATTGATCGAAGTGCTTTAGGCATGTTTGCCGAAGCTAGTGTCGACTGCTTCTAAGCAACAATGTGTAAGCGGAGCGCATCTCTGGTGCGCAGGGTGCGCGGCAGCCTCAACAGCTGGTGATGATAGCGGAGAGGCTCGACTGTCCATACTGACCGCGATGCTGCAAATGAAATGAAATAAAAAAAAATCAGTAAATAGGATATCGAAATCACTTTTACACGTTTTTATAAGAGAGGTCGACGTTTCTTATCTAACTACTCTGATAAGAAAGGCCAAAACCTACCACCACCAAGAATGGCTAGACCGATGTTTATGATCCTGGATTTGTTGGATTTGTTTCCGCTCCGAATAGCAGAATAACTAGATATTAAAACATGGGAAAAATTCACGAAAAAAAAAAGGGAAATCATTTCCTCATGCATTCGTTCTTATCGATTCTGAGGTAACGAAGTTCGCCGGGTCAGCTAGTTTAGTACAAAACTAATAAAATAATGGAGCAGTGACTTGCACGTCACCTGCAGTCGCCGGTCACTGTTGTGTTGGTTTTTGTTTTGTATTGTATTGAAATATTAATGTATTGTCTATTGTGTGTGTAATGTATTAAATATATATATGTTACGGCTAATGACCGAAGTGCGGCTACACCTAGTTTTAACCAAACCGAACCTCGGGGTGCCCTTCGCTCGGTCTTGCATCCTATGTCGCCTCCCGAAATACACACGAACCGCATGTGGCCGGCTAAAACTAGGTGTAGCCGCACTTCGGCCGGCTAAAACTAGGTGTAGCCGCTCTTCGGCTGGCTAAAACTAGGTGTAGCCGCACTTCGGCTATTAGCCGTGACATATATATATAATGGGACCTTCCCATTAAAATAGATGAAAAAACTTTTAGAAATCATTCAGACCACGAAAATAAGGACGAGGGTAAAAAAATATATAAGAAAAACGCATAGGTATTACAAGAAAAATAATCAGCTAACGAAAATACACTAATGTGCAATTTATTATTTTAGGTCAAAATAAAATCACTTTAATAGTTGTTTTTTTTTTTGCTTGGTTATGTTTAGTTAGACGTACTGAGCGCTGTGTTACGTTACGGGTCCATCTATTTTAATGGGACCCTGTATACATGAGTGTGTGAGTCATGTAATTTGAGTGAATAAATGAATAATAATAGTTGTGGGATGACACCGCCTTCCCGTCCCCATCGAATAGCCAGTTATACCGTCACAGTGGTCGAGCGATTGAATAAGACAGTGGTAGGTATCGGAAATCCAGAAGCCTGAAAATTTTACAAATTATCTTACCGTAAAATACCGATAAACGTTTCTCTATTATTGAGCTCAGATTTACCGGTATTCTGTTCAACATGGCTAGATGTGAAGCATTGCTTAAAAAGGCTTAGATGGTGATGTCTTCTGATAACCAACATCACTATCACTAAATATTATAAAACAAAGGCCCTCAGCCGCATCTGTCAGTCTGTCTGAACACGATGAACTCAAAAACTTCCGAACGGGTTTTCAAACGGTTTTCAATTTCAAACAAATGGATGGAGTGATTAATGACGAAGTTTAAGTGTATAATTAATTAAGGTTTTGTGTAAATTGGCTGAAATATATGATTTAAAATTTAAAATTTATTTATTTGTACACATAGGTGAAATGTAGTTACATGATGGATAGAATAATAAGATAATTATGTTGTGTCACTATGTGCTGCCTTGCAAGGCGTACAAATATTGCTTACACAGTAGGTAATGGATGTACATGTAGGCCTATATAATTATAGATTACTGTTAAGTAACAATCTTCGTAACAAGTCTTATAAAATTATAGATTACTGCTGAAGATTTTGTTGAAGATAGCGGAAAAAAATCTTGCTGACTGGGAGCCTGACGTAAACCAATAGAGTTATATGAACACAATGTACTTATTATAGAAATGAAGAGATCCGCAGGAGAACCAAGGTAACCGACATAGCTCGATGAATTGCCAAACTTAAGTGGCAGTGGGCAGGGCACATTGCTTGCAGAACAGATAGCCGGTGGGGTCGAAAGGTTCTGGACGACCTTGTGAAGGCCGCAGGAATCCGTTGGATGTGAGAAGCACAGAACTGGTCGAAGTGGAGGTGCTTGGGGGAGGCCTAAGTCTAGCAGTGGACGTCTTTCGGCTGAAATGATGATGATGATGATGAATGTATTACGGATTTATTCATTTAGGGTCCTTTTAAATCCAGTGGTACGTTTCCGTAGGATATACCTCAATATCAACGCGGGCGGAGCCGCGGGCAAAAGCTAGTGCTTAAATAATAAAAAAATCCCAAATACTTAACCTTCCCCCGATTTACGTCAACAACACTAAAAAATACAAACACTAAAACGAACAGTTATCCACTTTATCTTATGAAAAGCCCTAAACCCTAACCCTAAAAGGCCTGAACATAAAATTAAGCGCTCGCACTCGATCTTATAAAAACTGTGTAGCTGTAGACCTACCGTAGCAAGGTGGCGCATCAAACACCCCCACAATGAATTATGACAGAAATTGCTCTGAATTCATAGCTCCCTTCAGCTATTGCTTATGGAAAATTAAGGCTTTTCAGGTGAAAATTGCATGGCACCGGTGGACGGATAGTGACTTAGATTTAATCACAAGTAATGTAAAAAGCAGGAGTTTTACAGTGCACGTAATATTTTTTGCAGGAAAAATTACTGTTTTACAAACTACTTTCGATTATTGGTTCTTTTAAAAGCAGATTATTGCACCTGTATCGATGTACGGTTTTCGCACTAGTTCACAAAGTAAATTTTCGAAAAGAACAATTTATTTTTTGCTGTGTTATGTGTACAGTCACGAGCACCAATATGTCAACACTTGGCAACTTTAAATTGCGATTTTTTCACGAAATAACCAATGCAACGTTAAAATACGACACTTTACATATACCTATGGGTTCGAAAATACTATGTCCCTACTAATTATAAAATTTCATTCAAAAATAAAGGAGAAAATCGCCTTTGATTACAGCCAAGTGTATACATACTTTTGCTCGTGACTGTACGTAATGTTTAAAAGTTTCTGAAAACACTAAGTAACTTTAACAAATGAAACGCCACAAAAGTATAAGACTTTGAAATGATTATTTATTCATAAAGTATAATATATGACGTACCTAATCATAACGTGCCTACCTACAAGATACATGAAATGTTAAAGTAATTACAATATTAAAATTCGTTCGCTCGTAGTACAAGTTATAACAAGCCAATATTTCATCTTAAAAGCCTACGTTCGAGGTTCGGCGGAAAATAAATTGGTACCCAGGATAAGTTGGCCCGTATCGCGTTACATAAATAATATAACCACTTATATTTTGATTTCAATATAATCGAAAAAAGTCACGTTGACGTATGGCGTGAATTTATTTTCTTATTTTTACGTTTTATCCTAGTCGTAATATATTGTTTGTTATTCAGATTGCTTCATTCATGCTGTTACACAAGATTAAAATATCGTGATGAAAGTATAACATGGTACTTTATCGCTGTTTTTAGGGGGTTGCCATAGTGTTCCTTCTCTGTATGAAAAAATGATCCCCATATGCCTTTTGATGTCTGCTATAGGCCTACCGCTTAACTGAGACGTTGCCTGAGGTAGCCGCGCGGTGCGGGAGGGGTGATAGTTGTCACAAGTTGACGAATCACTGAGTTCTCGCATTACGTTACCACATCCCTCCCGCACCGCGCTGGTATCTCAAGCAACTTCTCAGTTGAGCAATTACGATATGAATTCGTTCAAAAAAATTGTCTGCATAAGAACGTAATTAATCCAATGAATGACTTGAACTGTGAAAATTAAAGCCATTCCTACTGTTACTGTGTTACGCATTTACCCCGCAGTATCTACTCGCTTTTTATGAAAAAAAAAAAAATTGCAATTAATTTTTCTTCTCTTCACTATGTCTTAGACCCTATGGTCTAGGTGAAGTGAAGAACAACGCCTTACCATAATTTTATACGTATAAAAAGCTCTTTCAAAAAATGTCGTCCCGTTCCCGTACCGCATCATAAAAAGCAGGACTATTTAAAGGAAATGAACGTCGGAAAATAATGACTTTCAACCAAGTAAATCTTAAATTAAATTTGTCTCAGTTTTTGAAGAGCATCGGTCTAGTGAAGAGTAATGGCCGATTTCGGGGCTTTATTTAATTAATTGTGCTTATGAAACTTTTGACTGATATATTGTTAGGCCGCGCGTTTATGGAATGCTCCATGGTTTTGTTTTGACTACTTTCAAAGGAATAGATACGAAACACCTTTGAGTTGGTTGGAGAAGTTGCAAGGTTTTGAAATACTTCATATTCTTTGAACATAACGTTTCGTTTTGTATAATTTTGGGGAAAACTGTGTATTAAAAAAATATACAAAATTGACGTAATAATTATGATTAATATTAGGCGTCAAAACAAGATTAGGTACAAACCAAACGAACCTTTACTGACCTACATAATAATGATTTAAATGGCTAATTTTAAGATCTGTGTAGGTGTAAATGTATTTATAAAGGTGCCTGAATTTCCACTCCTCAAACAAACACGGTAATTAAATTAAACAGCAAAATAGTAGGTAATTTAGCTCTACAAAAGCCAATCTTGGAAACAACGCCATCTAGCGAAAACCGGCGAAACATACCAAGCAAACGCCTTAAACGCCGCGGTCGTTGTCCAAATTCAAACACGGACGAAAACAGTACGACAGCTGTTCGAAGTTTTAATAAAAATAAAACTTGTACTCTCATCCGTCAATGGAAACGATGGAATATGAAATTTTTAACTAAAAAAGCGCATAACTTTTTTCATTTCATACTAGTAACTTTAAATTAGTTCGAGGACGTAGCTGGCTGCTTCTAGAGACATACTTACCTACATTCGAGCTACTTACACATCACCATTGTGTTTTGTTTGTTAGTGAAGTTTGTTTACTTGAGTTTGTGAAAGTTCCGGGAAGTACCTAAGTCGGAAAAATTCACTACTGATCATTGGCAACGAAAATAAAGAATCGGAGAAACGGCGATAATGGTTATGTAAAGATAAATGTAAGGAATCTGCCACCTGCCATATGATGCAATAAATAAAAATACTTGGAGGTATTTGTTCGTGCGGAAATCAAACCTACGATGAGCTGTGCAGCGAATAATCTCACCCCCACTGCGCCATTCATTATCAATTTTTTCGATACTATTTTTTATTTCTGAACAATTTACTTTTCATGTCTATACGATTTAAAATCTCATTGTCTCGTCCCATGAGCCCACAAAATTACAAAAATGAAAACAAATAAACTTCAACCAGAACGATAATTCTCATTCCCTAAGGAGTTGGAAGGTGTACCTACTCTGTGCCGTTTAATTTCATTTGTTGGTCATGCCTCGGGCCAGTCTTGGCTTAGTACTTGTGAAAGTTGGACTAAAAGGGGTACGGAAAAACTGTGTGGTGAGGAAGTAATGGAGGTGTTGAAATGACAGATTGATTGTTAGATTCTCGGGGTAATGTGAAAAGAATTTCAATTGTGAATCAGTGTAGATCGAGACAAAACAGACGGTCAGTTTGATAATCCATTATTTGGCCTTCTATAAAAAAAATATTGAGTATTATTATAGGCCGACCGCTTAACTGAGAAGTCTGAAGTAGCTGCGCGGTGCGGGAGGGGTGATAGTTGTCACAAGTTGACGAATCACTGAGCTCTCGCATCACATCACCACACCCCTCCCGCACCGCGCTGCTACCTCAGGCAACGTCTCAGTTAAGCGGACGGCCTTTAAGTAGTATTTTACCCCTGTTTACAGTGCTCTCCACAGTCTCCACTCTGTCTTTTTATGAGTTTGCAATACAGCTATTCAATTTGTTGCGAGCGAGCATTTTCTCCATTCAAATCTTGCAAAGTTTGCAAAGTGCTTAAAAGTTAATGAATAAAGTGTGCTTTTATTTAACTTGTACTTTAAAAGCCAAGTCAAAGGTTGTAGCTAAGTAGAATTTCAAAAGAAAAAGAAGTTATAGATAAAGATAACTACTTTAGACACCAGTAAAAGTTGTAAAGAGCTGGAAAGTTAAGAAGAGCACAAAATAGATGGGTAGTTAAAAAGTTAACGTGGTTATACCCTGTGGTAAGATTCTAAACAGTCGGGTTTTAATTACTTTAATTATTATTATGGAAAATCTGAACTAGCACTGTCTGTGACAGCCTTTTTTTTAGCCTTTACTGTACCAGTTCTGGGCAAAGGCCTCCCCTAATTTTTTCTAGGATTTCCTTTTCCCGCGCCACCTCGAACCAGCCCTCGCGGTTCCCGTCCAGGTCATGTTGTGACAGCTTGCAAACAAACAATTTTTTTATACATACTAAATGTATAAAAAAAATTGTATATCTATTCGATAAATATAGTTCTAGCGTGACGTCATTAGGGATTATTCATCGATGAAATGAAAGTCTTCAGGTACGTATTGTAACTAGGTCATAACCTGGCACTGTAACACAGAGCAGCACGGAAAGTAAGAAGGATTGAACAGAACAGATCGGTAACCATGTTTAGTCTATAAAGCTCACAAGCTTAAAAGCAGTAAGCGAAAGTACAAGAGTTCAGTTTAACACAGTAAATCAGAATACTCATAAGGAGAATGCAAATAACTTTAAAAATAAATAGTAAGCACTATAAGCAAAACAGTTATGTTGCTATGTCAAATATGATAACAGGAACAAAATGATGTAATCTCGAGAACATAAACCAATGGCATATGCACCAATTCATAATTTTCGTTTGATAATTTCAGAACTTTCTCAAGAAAATTAACACAATGTCAACAAAAACGATGCCCTACTTCAGAAACCTGGTCATCATTGAAAACTTCTCCGGCATCAGTCGACCCCACCTTTTCGAAGACCGGAAAACAAGAATCATTTGTGACGCCATCTCTATCAGCGTTATCATCACTATCACAAGTCTTATCATCATGGATCTTATCACTACCAAACTGAGTACTGGGTGCCGGATTTTTGAGTTTATAATTTGCTTTGAATTTTATGGGCTAGTATTCGGATCTCGATTTCGAAAAGAGATATTTAATGCCATTGAAAGACTTGACGAGAAATGTGGAGTTGATGAAGAATATGGATCCAAAATTCGAGCAAAAACTACAGAAATGATTTTTATATTTCTACCATCAGTTGTCATTGATATGATTGGGCTGACAATGTTAGGAGTTGATACTTGTTTTGCAGCATTTCTCACTGTGGCATTCGCTGCTCATGATACGGAATTATCTTTTGTGTCTTTGATGATTGAAACTGTTAATCTGAGGCTTGAAAAATTGAAAGATGTTTTACCAAATGCTGGTTCGAGAGTTTATAGGCATATTTTGATTGCTACAGCCCATATGAGTGAGCACTATACTCCACAAGTAAGTACTTTTACACCAATTTTTTTAGTGATCTGATGTCTTTAGTAACATGTTGCTATATTTGGTAACTTTTCAATGCTGATGTTTTTTATTTCATTATTTTACTATTCCAAGAATTTGAGTCAACTTAGTGCCTTTAACACAAGTCTCAAATTACGTTTACTATTTCAGCTAGTTAGTTTTAGTTAAGGCAGGATATTTTACTATTAATATAATTATTTGAAAGAATTTAAGAACTCGACATCAAAAAGCGTCTATCTGTTCTGGTCCATACGCACTTCGGACACGTCTCGAGGCGTGAGGGTGACTCTATAGAGCGTCTTGTCATGCAGGGTTGTGTGGAGGGCACTAGACTATGCGGACGCTCACCCATGAGATAAACTGACCCCATAGACAAGAAAATACATGAGGACCACGACCGTTCTGCAAAGAGTGCTACGAAGAAGCATAGCCACAGAAAATAATTATTTAAATCCTTTCGCCTGTTTTGTCCCAATACATATTTTATTGTTTTTAGGGTTCCGTACCTCAAAAGGAAAAAACGGAACCCTTATAGGATCACTTTGTTGTCCGTCCGTCCATCCGTCTGTCAACACCCTGTATCTCGAGAACGCGTGGAGGTATCGAGTTGAAAATAAAACCATATACTCAGGTCTACAGTCTCTTGAAGCTGTGAAAAAATCAAACACCTATGTTACCGTAAAAAAAGATACGGCCGTTTATGCCGCAAAAAACGTAAACTTCGACACTCTCAAGGGAATAAAAATTTATAGGGTACTTCCCGTTGACCTAGAATCATGAAATTTGGCAAGAAGCAAGATCATGTAGCACAAGTACCTAAAGGAAAAAATCCGAAAACCGTAATTTTGTAGGTACATAAAAAAATCCCGTGATAAACTCTTTACATACCTACAAAGTACGGAACACTCGTTGCGCGAGCGGTTCTTTTATAAACTTGTATTTACATAGTTGGAAGATGGTAAGAACTTAAGTACCTAGTTTATTTGATTTTATTTTAATAGATAAAATGTCTCCTTGTTTCAGCTACTAATGATGTTAGCACTAACTCTAATGACAACAATAGCCTACGAATTCATCTTGGTCATCGCCGACTCCGAAAGAGTAAGTACACACACAAAAACACAAATTACAGTTCCCTTTTTTAATCTCGTATGAATAATAATATTACAAAAGCTTCCCTACATCTCAATGAAGATGCCTTTTTAGAAAAATCCTTAAGTATATTCGTATTAGTGCCATAAATCAGAGGATAATGGTTGTGTATGGCCATTAAGTAAGAGAGATGCCAAGTTGAAATTGAAAATCCGCAGTATATTTGCTCCAGTTGTTATCGTTCATGATTATTTTAATAATACGACGTTGACCTGGGATTAAGATTAATATTATGTAGTAGGACTGTGTCGGAAATATTATGAGGCGGTGCTATGCATAGGCAATGAGCTGGCAACTTGTCATTGTTGGGAACGATGCATGTCGGCTTGGAAATAAAAGGGTAACAAGTGATATGAATGAAACTTTACTATTACAAGCTTTAGCTACAAAATATAAGAAACAGAAAACGTTTTATAGTATTATGACTTGTCTACCCTGAAACATAATTACTTCATCACAAATCCAGTCTTACCAAGGGTTATCGTACTACTAACTGGGTTGTGTCAGATAGGCAGTCGCTCCGTCATCAGCATCGCTTTTTCTCAACTAATTTTGGGGTCGGCTTCCAGTCTAACCTGATGCATCTGACCTCCACAACCCAGTTACTAAGTAACACGATACCTCTTGGAAATACTGGTTGTTAGACTTGCGGGCTTCTGACGACCCGTAACTACTGTCAAATTGCCACAAATGACAGCCGGGACTAACGGTTTACCGTGCTTTCTGAGGCACGGAGGGATCTCGGTACCTATGTAAAAATGCTCACTCATCCACGCACCGAGTGCGGCAGGTGTAGCCTAATCTTCCGTCGCCCCGTGAGGCTGTTATTATTTAGCAACGAGCCTCTCTGTAGATAGGCAGTCGCTTCATTGTGCTGCATGCATAGTTAGGAAAATATAAAGATGATTTAATCACTAATCCACGGTACGTTCTAAATAAATGAATTGAATCCAATTAATGTAAAGTCTATAAACATGCAGACAGACGTCTGTAACTGTTTGCTATTGCGCTGCTAAATTAATTAATATTGATTGGCAGGGAGTCGGGAACATTCGAGTAATTAAATGTTATTTCTCACCACTTACATTCGCGGAAAAATACACGCTTTTTTATGCAGTCTACAAAAGAGATAGTATGCAGGATTGTCGTAATATAGTTGAAGTTTAGTAAGAAACCGATGGATGTTGTCGACTGAAATTTAATTTGTTAAATGAGCTGTTTGTTTTCTATTCATAAAATTAAATTTTATTCGAGAACATCGAACGGTTTCTTACTAAACTTCAACTATATCCGACTATCCTGCATACTTATCTCTTTTGTTGACTGTACTACGTGTTGTTTGTATTGTTGTCGTTGTATATGTAGCAAGGAGTCTCGATTTATGACCAGTAGATGCCAAAAGTCATGCCCCCTATTACATCGGACTTAAACAATACATAAGTGCCACAATGCGCAAGCATGTTATTCTGATATTGTATTTGTAGATAATGATTTAGGTAACCCAACAATTGTTTACACAATACATTTAAACTATTCCATACTAATATTATTGGTGAGGCGTGTAAATAGCCTGCACCTTTTTTGAAAAGAGAGTGTGGTGAGAAATAACTTATCTCAAAAGACGTAATGGCGGCCTTCAAATTAGAAATAAATTTCCCTATTGTTGAATCCTCGTGGAACCAATTCCATAGAAAATTACTAGCAGCGAAACATGCCCACGTACCTTGACAATCCAGAGATCCCACTCAGACCCAGGGAGATGGGTAGATACCTCGTTCATGCGTGCGTGATGGCTTGTTGGTCTGTCGCTGCCGGCCGGCGAGCAAATCTTCTTAAATCCACCGATGGATTGGTTGAAACTCCAAAAAATCAACACTGCACTATAAGTCCTCAATGAAGCACAGATGCAGGTCCATATATTTCACGAGTATCTTCAAGGTTTCATCAAAAAAGGAATATTCAAAAGGCGGAGCAATTAGCACACCATGTCTCTTTGCGTAGCGGGAAGAACACACACTGACTCGCTCACGCCATCTATCGGTCACTTTGCGAGAAAACTAAAAAGCTTCGATATGTGGGCGCTGCGAGAACGAATATTGATTGGCACGAGGACTCAACAATTGAGAAACTAAACCATTTAATTCGACACTAACATTATTATACGAGTATTACCTATAGGAACAAATCCTCAAATGATAGTATTTTATTTTTTACATTGAAAGAAAAGCATTGACGCTTCACCATGCTCCCCCTCTTTGGAAGGACGCAAGTACTTTCGAAAAGGAAAGTGAGAAAATTATAAGTATTCACTAACCTAGATTATGATCAGAAAAAGTTTAAGCTTTATGACTTAATGCGAGAAACAAACGATATAAGTTATTTAATGTATTTCCTAAACCTTAAGACTATGAATATCATATAAGAATTGACGTTTATTGCGTTGGAATAGGATATAATTTAGCGACAGCACGTTTAAAGTTACCGAACTTTGTCTTTACCATTGCAACACGAGAGACATTATCTATGCCTCTATAAACCTCAGTTATAACTCCTAATGGCCAACTTAGAGGAGCTGAATTATCCTGTCCCATAAGTACGACAGTTCCAACTTCTATGGGTTTGTCCGGAGTTGCCCATTTTTGCCTGACTTGCAGCGTATGCAGATACTCTAGGTGCCATTTCTTCCAGAAGGATTGGACCATACTATCTAACAACTGTTGACAAATTAATGCGCTGACCAGACAAATCGGCTGCCGGCAGGTACTGCAATGGAGTCGACATCAGAAAGTGAGCGGGAGTAAGAACTTCGCGATGGTCAGCTAAACTTTGAAGTTTCTTTGGAAGCAATTTCCTAGATTTGATGAGCTTAATATCATTTGCGAAATGAGCAGATTGCACAGCACTGACTATCGCTCGTTCCGCAACTGACAAGCCCTGAATAGAACGAGGTTCACCGTGAACCTTTGGTCTAGCGAATTTCAATATATAGGAAACAATGCGCAACAATTTATCCCATGATGAGGTACATTGAGCAAGTTGATATAGAAGGGGTTGTTCTACTTGCGTGGTCACTGTTAAGACATTTGTCTTGTGCTCGGGAAGTTCCCCACAATTAATAGGAGAAAACGGTTTAACGGGCCAATCCTCAGGAGCACAACGAAGCCAAGAGGGGCCGTTCCACCAAAGTTCATGTGACACTAACTGAGAAGGAAGGATGCCACGAGATAGACAGTCGCTTGGATTCTCAACACCTGCCATATGGTAAAAATGTTGAGAACCCAAGTTCTCCTGACATTGAGCGACTCTATTACTGACAAAGACTGACCAGCGATGCGGAGAAGAGTGTATCCAAGATAAGGCTATCGTGGAATCCGAAAAGGCGTAAATTCCTGCAATAGGAACACGTAAAGCGTATGTATCGCGAACAGTTTTTACCAATTTTGACATGAGCACGGCGGCACATAGCTCCAGACGTGCAAGAGTTGTGACTTTGGTAGGTGAAACCTTTGATTTCGCACAAAGTAAGCGGACTATAACACCGGATGGACTAGTAGAGTGTATATAAATCTCACACCCGTACCCACCCATACTAGCATCAGCAAACGCGACTATACGAACGCAACAATCATCGGTAACACCCACATGGCGTGGTATGCGTAATGTATCCAGCAATGGAAACTCTTGCATGAGAATGGAGAAACGTTTAAAAATGTCGTCAGGAGCGGGATCATCCCAACCAATATTGCTCAGCCATAACTCTTTGATGAGCAACTTGGCATAAAAGATCACGGGAGCGACCAAACCGAGAACATCAAATAAGCGGGCGACTATTGAGAGTATATTTCTCTTAGTACATTTCTCAACGACTTGAGCGGAAGTGAAGAAGAAATTATCCTGAGAAGGTTTCCACGAAAGGCCTAGAACCTTAGTCACATCACTCCCAGCGTGAAAATCGAGGGACTTACGATGCGAGTCTGGAAGACTGTTTAAAAGAACGGGTGAGTTGCTACACCCGATTTAAACATCTTTATAAGATCATGCGATAGCTGCATAGCGGTATCTTCATTATTCACAGAATACACCAGATCGTCCATATAGAGACTAGTCTCTGCTACTTTAGCAGCTTCGGGATAATGCGGACTGTCAGAGGCCAGCTGTCGCACAGTGCGCATAGCTATGTAAGGACTCGACTTAAGTCCGAAAGGTAAGCGATTAAAAGCAAAGGTTAACACAGGTTCGTTCTCATTGAATCGAAACAAAATGCGTAGGTATTTACGCTGGTCAACGGGTACACCAACGCGTAAATACATTTGTTTAATATCAGCGTTTATAGCTATGGGAAATAATCTAAAATTTGTTAAAAGAATAAACAAATCTGTTTGTAAATTTGGACCAATATGGAGTACGTCATTTAAAGATAATCTTGTATGAGTTCTAGCACTAGCATCCAATACAATGCGCGGCATCGGTTTGTCTGGCCGAACGACAGCGTGATGAGGGATATAGTACCCGTCATCGGAAATTGCAGATTCGTCGACTTGACATAAGTAACCATTATCCATGTATTCTTTGATTACTGCATTATAATTGTTTCGCAACATCGGCGATTGGCGGAGTTTCCTTTCAAGCGCAATAAGCCGACGGTACGCGGCGGTGCGGGAGTTACCCAACTCGGCGGGATTCTTACTAAAAGGTAACGCGACGGTATAACGTCCCACATCGTCCCGTGACACGGTCGAGGAAAAAATATTCTCACATTCGGTTTCCTCAGGAGAGAAAAAACGTTTATTCTCAACTTCTTCCAATTCCCAAAACTTTTGTAATAAGTCATTGAGAGCCAATGCCGTGAAAGAAGAGTTAGGTAAATTTAAATTATCCCTACTATGCGGAAAATCGCCCATCAAGACATACCCGAATGTGGTTAATAATGCAGGTGGGGCGCCTGAACCAAGATCGACCCTATTCCCCAAGTAAATGTACGGAAACAGTTGAGCGCCCAACACTAGGTCAATAACCCCTGGAATATTCCAGCTTAAATCTGCGAGAGGAAGCGCGTGGATTTCTACACGGCTGTCCCACTTCACATGGTGCGATGGTAGCTGGTCCGTAATGCACTCAACTACTAACGCGTGAATGGTATATTTTTGATCTGGATATACGCGAGACTCGATATCTAAATGTACGTATCCTATTATCGGTCGCGATACAGAACCAACTCCTTTAACAAAAGAATTACTTAAAGGAATTATCAGTAAATTAAGTTTTCTACAACAAGCTGTAGTTATTAAATTATTCTGCGAGCCATTATCAATTAAGCACCTCACTATTGTTTTGTGACCCGCACTGTCACTTTTAGCTCGCGCATAAACCTGAGCTGTCGATAACAGCACTATCTCCTTAGCCTTCGCTGCATCAGCTGCTAATAACACGGCCGAGTTGTGAGCCGAACACGCCGGCGCCACAGAAATATCGATCTTATCGCAATTAACATAAGAGCTCGGCACCGCGGCGGAAACCGGGGCAGACAAAGACGTACCGGGAGTCGAGAGGGGCGCGGAAGACGCGAGGGGCAGCGGCGCGTGAGGCGACGCGACGACTATATTGCAATTAGTCGCTTGAGCATCAGCTGTTTGCGGTTTATTTTCTTTATGAAAATGTAATAGTGTATGATGGCGTTTTTTACATAAGTCACAGACTGATGTTGACTTGCAGTTACTCAATCCGTGCAATGTGCTCAGACAATTCGCACACCCACGTTTGGATTTAATAAACTCAAACCTTGTTCTAGGAGTCAACGCGGATTTAAACTTAGCGCAGTTAAACAAATGAACATGAGCGTTATCATTACAGTACGCGCAGCATGGAACCGCGGTCGCGGATGAACAAGCGGACGAGTCAGCTGACTCGCTCACAACAAACGATTTTGTCTGTGTGCGTGACTCGCGAGGTGCGGAAGCGGGGTTTCTCGCGTTCGAACGAGACGAATTCAAGCGTGCCAATATCTTTGCCTGATCTTGAACGAAGCTTATCAATAATTTCGTTGTGGGAATTTCAACATCTCGAATGGAAAGTTCAAACGATTGAATTGTCTGTGAATCGATTTTTCTCATTGCGCAATGCAAAAGAATAAAATCAGCAAGATCCGTAATCCCAAGTTGATTCAAGGCAGAAATAGATGCACTAAATGTTTCTATGAAAGAATCGAGACTATTAGCGTTAAAAGAACAACTTTTTAAATCCAATATGTTATTTAAATAATGCGTACCTAGTGAGCGCTTGTCTTGATATTTTTTAACTAAACTATTCCATAAAAACTTGTAAGTATCACCCGTAGGCACAATTCCAGCGGTAACCTTCAATGCGTTGTGTGTAAGCCTACCTATCAAGTACTGCACCCGCTGCGAGTCAGTCAGCTGCTCATTATCATGAATGTTTGACTTGAACGACTCATAGAAAACAGGCCAATTCTCTGTTTTCCCGTCGAAAGACGGCAGCGCGATAGGAGGCAACATTATTTTAAGCGGTTCAAAAAAAGTCTTTGTGTTACTACTGGGTCTTGGTGGCGATTGATTACTGTTTATTTTATTCCGGACACGTTTAATATGAATATACAAATCTTCAAAGGATTCTAAACAAGCATAGTCGGCATTCGAACCAGGTTTTAAACTAATATTTATTTGATTAATTTGGTCGACAAACGATTCAAATTTATCTCGAATGTCGTCAATTGTCTCTGACTCAGTCATAAAACTCTCAGTATTTCTCGAATCGAACGACGAAATATTTTTTGATAAATCATACAATCGATTAATGCGTTTAAATAACAATCCTTTCTTTTCATGAAGAATCGTTAGTAAATCTTCCGGCTTCGGTTGTTTATTCGTCATTTTGTTAAATAACAATGAACAACAACACAATAACAGAAAAAAATACCTAACAGTCTACAATAACCAACTATGAGTAGGTATCTATCTAATTATTATTATATTACGCATGAAGCCGAGATGAGTTGGTAACTACCTACCTAATAACTTATTATCAAAGCGAATTTTTAAATGCGGATACCTACATAGAATGAACTTTACCAATGAATACGTAATGTCGTTCTATGTAAAGTAATAAAATAATTGAACAGATTCACCAACAAACTACGTAAATCTATTGTCAATTGCGCTGCGTTTTATAGGAAATAATTTACCAAAAGTTTACGTAAATAAATACCTATTACACGTTATTGAACCTATGTGATTTTCACCAAACAATTACGCAAAAATCTAGGTAACGGGTTATTAATCCGGTATCTGAAGGACCAGATAATATGGTGAGGCGTGTAAATAGCCTGCACCTTTTTTGAAAAGAGAGTGTGGTGAGAAATAACTTATCTCAAAAGACGTAATGGCGGCCTTCAAATTAGAAATAAATTTCCCTATTGTTGAATCCTCGTGGAACCAATTCCATAGAAAATTACTAGCAGCGAAACATGCCCACGTACCTTGACAATCCAGAGATCCCACTCAGACCCAGGGAGATGGGTAGATACCTCGTTCATGCGTGCGTGATGGCTTGTTGGTCTGTCGCTGCCGGCCGGCGAGCAAATCTTCTTAAATCCACCGATGGATTGGTTGAAACTCCAAAAAATCAACACTGCACTATAAGTCCTCAATGAAGCACAGATGCAGGTCCATATATTTCACGAGTATCTTCAAGGTTTCATCAAAAAAGGAATATTCAAAAGGCGGAGCAATTAGCACACCATGTCTCTTTGCGTAGCGGGAAGAACACACACTGACTCGCTCACGCCATCTATCGGTCACTTTGCGAGAAAACTAAAAAGCTTCGATATGTGGGCGCTGCGAGAACGAATATTGATTGGCACGAGGACTCAACAATTGAGAAACTAAACCATTTAATTCGACAATAACATTATTATACGAGTATTACCTATAGGAACAAATCCTCAAATGATAGTATTTTATTTTTTACATTGAAAGAAAAGCATTGACGCTTCACCAATTATAATTGCGAAAGTGTGTATATCTGTCCGTATATTACCTCTTCACGCTTAAACCGCTGAACCGATTTAGATGAAATTTGGTTTAAAGATAGTTTGAGCCCCGGGAAAGGACAAAGGATAGCTGATTTTATCCCGATATTCCCACGGGATCGACACTTATGCGGGTGAAACCGCGGGGCGCTGCTATATCCATACTGTCCATACAAATTCGAAAGGGAACAGCTGATTTTTTTTCGCGATTTCAGGCTTGTTCCCATAGTAAAAGTTGTTCATAATGATGAGTAAAATGACCCCTTTGCGTTAATTAAATTACACGGTGTATATGCTAGTTGCGCAGTAAACTCCGCTTGCGCGATGCAGGATTTTGCGTGACGTCATGTCAGTATGATGCGTGGTTCGCATGTGGCGATGTAGATGCCGCCACATAATGAATACATAATCAGCCTTTAATGTTCCCACTGCTGGGACACAGGCCTCCTCTCGGTGAGAGGGAGTGGGCCGCAATCCACCACGCGGGCCCAGTGCGGGTTGGTGGATGTCACATGTCTTCGAATTTTTGGTTCTAGGACATGCCGGTTTCCTCACGATGTTTTCCTTCACCGTTTTGAGAGCAGTGGTGATGAAATAATTTACACAAAGTAAAGCGCCTGTCTGGGTTCGAACCTACGACCTACAAGTCGTAAGTCGCGGCCGTTACCACTTGGCCACCACTGCTCTGCTCTCTCAATCAATACTTCATTCTGTTACAGATAATGTACCTGTCATTCTACCTTATATGGCGTGAAATAAGATCCATGTATTCTTTGTGGATGATGTGTTCTGCTATAGCCAGGACTGGTACTCTCTGCAGTGAACTATCATTGTACTTAGCTGGAAGACTGACACGCGACCAGAACATTAGTAAAGGTAATCTACGAGGTCAAATTAAATTAGCTAGCGACACTCCGCAGACGTAAAATATACGTATAAAAAGTGATGTCTATTTTTTGGGGGTCAACGACGGCTCGAAGTTTACCTTGAAGTGAAGAAGAAGTTAGTAGAATAGTTCTTAGATATCGATACCCAACGGGTTTGTGATGTTTACGCGTCATGTTCGTGAACGGGCGCCGTCGGTTGAGACTGGTCATCTCTTAACTTAAAAAATAAGCCTTGGCAGGCTTATTTTTAATCTTATATTTTGAAGTGTGTCTTTTTTACATTGTTCTCACATATAGAAGCAACAAGAATAATGTACCCAGGATTTTGTAATATCTTCATTTAAAAGAGTGTCCATGGAGTTTCTTGCCCGTTCTTCTCCATAGAGATCTACGTTTTGGAATGGGCAACTAGCTTCAACTTTCTGACTAACTGACAGACTATTTAATTTTGACAATTCAACATTGCCTGTACAAGATTTAATTGAAATAAATGCTTTGAGTTTGTGTTTGGGTTTAAACAAAAAAAAAAAAAAAATAAACTAATATTTCAACACTACTTACGGTCATTGACCCCAAATCATACATTTTCAAATTCATTTCTTTTTTTATTTCCTATGTGTAGACATCGATAAGTAGCTACACATAGCGACTGCGGAGTTTCGCTAGCAAATTTAATTTAATCTTGTGTATTCTAGAGTAGATAATAATTTATAAGCTTGATATGTATAGTCGACCATGTATTTGCTTTACCACAGTCATTAAGGTTAAATGTCACTTGCACATCATAAAACCACAAGGTCTTTTTGTCTAGTTTCAACTTTAGTGACGTTGTCATCTTCTGAGAATTGTTGTCAAAAGCGGTGAAGAAATTACGAGGTCAACAGTACTCAATCTAGCTTGCTGCGTCATTAATGATGAATGATACTGTAACGGCGACGATAAGTGGTTATAAGTTATGTAGAATAATAATATAATAATAATATTCCACAACTATCACACAACGCCGTCTAGTCTCAAGCTAAGCAGAGCTTGTGTTATGAGTACTAGACAACTGATAAACATACTTATATATTTCTAAATACATACATATATAGATAAATTACACCCAGACACAGAACAAATGATCATGCTCATCACACAAACATTTGTCCTGAATGAATGAATGAATGAACTGTCAGTTTCTCTGACAGGTAGACCGAAGGCCATGTCAGATTTACAATGCATACACATCTCATCGACTGATTTATTAGTCCACAGGCTATGAATAAGCAATTAATGATTCCTTTTCGTATGAGAAGAAGTTTCAGCCCTGCAATACTATCACCAGCATAAAATCAAGTTAGATTTCTACCATAAACACTTTTCCTTATGAGATTGGTTCTTATGGTAGAAATCTAACTTAGAAAGATGTATTAATGATTCTAATTATTATAATTCTCTAAATATGTACCAGTTATTGTCGCGAATCATATTTTGATCAAGATACAATCTGACACTGACCTGCAAAATGCAAAAAACGTAAGAAAATTTGAATTTCGCGGTCTACCACTACCCATTCACCTTAACGTGCTTTCCGAGGCAGAGGGGTCTCGGTATGTAAAGATGGTCACCCATCCATGGACCAACCGCGGCAAGCGTAGCTTAACCTGATCGATCAACCTTTGCGGCTGTTATTATTTAGCCACGGACCCCTCCTTATAATGTGACTTAATATCAGTAAATCAAAAAGAAAAAAAATCCTATGACAACAAAGAATTCCGAGTAGAATAATTATGCAAAAGAGTGAATTTTGTAAAAAGTACAGTTGACTCTTTCTACTTTACTGCCGTCTTACTGTCTACACGGAACGTCATCTTTGTCTACTCTTCCGTCGACAAACCGGTGCTCATGTTACGCGTGCTGGAGAGGTTTGCAACCTAAGCTGCGAGGTTCATTTGTTTACCAGCCACGCATCCGTGAGAAGCGTGGCTATGAGTTGTAGTGGAAGACCTCGCCTATATTTTCTGACAAAAATACACACGTTACTGTGGAGCGGCACCTTTAAAGTTGAAAGCTCCATTCATTCCTGTATTATAGCACATTCACTTAATATCTAAATATTTGATGTTTTCAGCAAAAAATCCGAGCCAATACAAGACGGTCAAGCGGTGGCACTCCATAGTAACATCCCAACAGCCTCAATACGTCAGTGGCTCCATCCTATCCATCGGTCTCAGCACACCGATACTTGTACTGGATCTCAGCATCAATTATATGCTGATTATGGTCCAGGTAAATACACCAACACACCCTCACACACACGCACACACATATCCATATTGCTCGCAGAACAGATCGCATATTTAAAGTAAAACCGTTACTAAACGAAATTATAAAATTTTACAGGTGAGCCAATAAAAAAAAAAGTCACTGTTTTTTGTCAATAAAATCTGAGTGCAGGGTTCTTTAATACATTAAATTAATGTCTTAAAGAACCCTGCACTTATCCCTGCATTTTATTGACAAAAACAGTGACTTTTAACGGTTTTACTTTAAAGGTGCGAGATGGTCGATGGGGCTGAAACATAGATATCCGTGGGCTGAAAGGTTCTGGAGTAGCGACCGTCAACCGGAAAGCGCAGCGTTGAAAGGCGCAAGGTAGACCGATGCGTTGTGGCGACGCTTGGGGTAGGCCTATGCCCAGCAGTGAACGTCTTTCGGCTGAAATGATGATTATGATGATGAAATATAGGTACCAATATAAAAAAAAATTACCTACCTATAAAAGAGTAAAACAATTAACTTATATTATCTGTCTAGCCTTTACCCAACTATGTCTGTAGGGCTCGACTTCCTGTCTCACGGAATGCACCCGAATACCAGTATTAACACAAGCTCCCACAATCTTGTTACTGGGTTCTGACTAACAAAGCTCTAAAAATGTCAGCGGGACTAACGTGCCAAATAAATGATGAATGAAAGTAAAAAAATGCAGTGAAAATAGCTCGTCTCCTGTAATCAGTGGGTGTTGTAAAAAATCAGATTGTAAGAAGATGATGATGATTATTAGGATTCAGTAGTCTCTATTATATGATTCAGTAGTATAATATAGTACGAGAAGTATCTGTCTTTTTTACATTGCATTACATAATAAGGTTTTCTTCTGTTATAACTTGTACAAAATATAGTGTTAGATTGTATACTGTATTTAAGGAAAACTTAAGAACTATGAAAAATTAAGTAGGTTATTAAGCTGAAACTTTTTGACACTGATTTAATCTATTCTTGATTTGTTCCAGATGTACCTTGCTTACAAATAATAATAATAGCCTCCTAGCCGATTTTGTTCACGGTGGCCAATCTCAACGGAGATTAGCCAGGTACGGAGGACCCCACGCTAAGCAGACGCACTTGCAACCACGAGACCAACGAGGCGATTACTAAGCTTACAAATACACCTAATTTAATACTGAGTATAAGGAAAATTATACAACATTATTTTTAGTATGCGAAACCCGAAACACGTGTCTAGTATTTTTATGTAAAGAATCTACGTACAGAATTTCAAAACTGTATCATGAAAATTCACAAAGTTATAAGCTTATTAAGTTAACTGTTTGTCCGTACAAAAACATGCTCACCCGCGCCGCTCGCGTATAAAATAGAACAGAATAAATAGTACCTAGGTATCTAACCTTTGCGCGGAGATCGGATAACCTACTTAATGTCGCTCGGAGTAGGTACTATATTCAGGTTTCGCATATACTAAAAATAACGTTGTATACAATACAAAGAATGTAAAGTAACAAAGTCAATACAGTGCCAGAGCGAGAGGGAAACCCTGTAAATTCATGGACCTACACAATGTAGGTATGGCGAGATGTGGATGGAACTTGATTTAAATTAAAATACTGATGAAGATATTATCAGTGTTGCATTAAGGAATAACATAATTTAGACTGAAAATATCTCATTTTATGTTTTGCTGTTTGAATGTAATACCCGTATTTACAAACAATACTTGTCTGAGGGTTGATTTTTCCGTGGCCAGATAATTTTTATCTTATAATTGACGTTTGACAGTTTTTGAATGAAATAAGTGTCAAAATTTCAAAATTGTTCTTCGATAAAGTTATCAGATCATTAAAAAAATCAGCCCTAAGCAATACTACATATATGACAGGCCTTTCAATTTATAAATAACTAGCTGCGCCCCGCGGTTTTACCCGCGTAAATGTCGATCCTGTGGGAATATCGGGATAAAAAATAGCCTATTATGTTAATCCAGGGTGTCAGCTACCTCCATACAAAATTTCATCAAAATTGGTCCGGCCGTTTGAGCGTGAAGAAGTAACAAACATATAAACACACACACACACTCACAAACTTTCGCCTTTATAATATTAGTGTGATAAGGAACGCATAGTGCCGATCGCCACTCAAGTATTGCCTATGAATAGGGTTTTTGGACCCTCGCGCACTGTAGACCTCATAGTAATGTTTGTGAATTTATGAATAACTAGCTTCCGCCCGCGGCTTCGCCCGCAAGGTATGTCGATAGAAACTGTCTTATGTCCTTCCTCAAGATGCAGTCTATCTCTTTGCCAAATTTTATCGAAATCCGTTCAGTGGTTTAGGCGTGAAAAGGTAACATACAGACAGGCAGAGTTACTTTCGAATTTATAATATTAGTTTATGAATAATAATTGTCTCACCATTATAAAAAATTAAAACAACCAGTTTAATACAGGGTGTTAGGTTAAACTGTAAGGGAGTTTAGTAAGAACTAAACTAAACAAAAGAATAAACAAAAGAAAAAAAAAAAACAAACATAAATAAACATAAGAATGACAATGTGCAACTTTACGGTTTCTGTTTAAATATGGAGCAGCTGATTTTTTGTCGCGATTTCCGGTTTGGTCCCACCCTGAGGGGCAATTCTCGTAATTTTACGAACGTTCACAGTCTGATCTCAGTCTCAATCTGTCAAAAAACTTTTTGACAAGTTTTGCCATTTGTTTGTCGCCGAGATGAGACTGCGACTAGATTTTGAACGTTTTAAATTACGAGAATTGGCCTTTCAGAAATGAATGGATCAGCTGGTTTTTTGTCAGGATTTCAATGACAAAAAACCTGCTGCTCCATTCATTTCTGGAACAACTATTATACTAATATTGTAAAGGCGAAAGTTTCTGACTGTGTGTGTGTTTATATATTTGTTACTTCTTCACGCTCAAACGGCTGGACCAATTTTGATAAAATTTAGTATGGTGGTAGCTGACACCCTGGATTAACATATAGGCTACTTTTTATCCCGATATTCCCACGGGATCGACATTTACGCGGGTAAAACCGCGTGGCGCAGCTAGTATTTCATATTTCAGAGTTGGTTCCATATATTCGACTGCATCTTGAAGCCGACCCCAGCATAGTTGGGAAAAGGCTAAGCAGATGGTGATGACCTGAAAAAGATTGTTTTCTATAGTGTGAATCTTCATAATGTGCACATAACGAAATGAGGGAAACATAGCTTAATTTTATCGACGGAAAAAATATTAGAAAAAATAAAAAAAATATTTAAAAGGATCTTTACCTGCTAAAGTATGGCTAGTATGGATTGCAAGGCCTTTCTTTAACAGTTGATAGGAAATGTTGTGATTGAGTTATAAACATGGTGTTTTTACGTATAACCACTCACATGAACGCCGTCATAAACTAATGCCCCTCACGCGGGAAGCGTACATGTGAGTGGTTAGAAATCTGATACGATGGAGAATAATTTAAAGTTATAAAAAAGGGTAGGTAATCGGGCTTTTATTGAGTAATTTTACAATTATTGTAAAAATTTATGAAAAAATATCAGATTTTTATTTAAAAAAAACCATAATTCTCAATTGAGGGCGATTGTTTACACCAGCGAACACAGGTCACCAGGTCACCAGGTCACAGCAGCGAACAAAAATTTTAAAAATGCTACAATTTTTTTTTTTAGTTTTTTTTTTTTTTTCCGTCGATAAAATTAAGCTTAGTTTCCCTCATTTCGATATGTGCACATTATGAAGACTCACACTGTATAACTGTCCTTTAACAAAAGCATCAAACACTGTACCACCAAATATAACAAGTTTAGATACAAAAATAACTAGTTGCTACGTAATTGCTACGGCGTAGCGGAAGTCACCGCTACCGCTTCGCAAGCTACGTCGTAGCAGCCGTAGTTTTGTACGTGTTTTGGACGTGTAGTTTTTGTTTGGAGTTTATAATTAACCTTTATTTTAGTAAAAGTAGTATTGTATGCAAGTAAAGTTTTATTTTCAAGCTACACGAAAAATAAAAATGCTGTAAAAAATCTCTCGTCTTTGGAGGACTTGTTTAAACATTCTATGTGAGTAACATGCTGGGAATTCGAATATCGGTCATCGGACGTTGGTTGACAAAAAATACGGAACTTTTTTTTCATAGAAACTAGCTTCTATTATGTAACGCATGCAGCTCTTCATTGGTAGTCACATTGCACCAGCACTCTATCAAATTGTGCGAATAAAATCCGAAAAAAAATGTTGTAAAGTTCAACCTAGATTTTTCAATAGGTATCACAGAATGAAAAATCTGTGCATAAAACAACACACGGTTTATCAAATTTCATGGTCCAAACTACTATATGTTTAGCATGTATCAGAATCAGAAGAGCAGTGGTAGCTTGCTAGTCGTAAGTCACGGGTTCGAACCCAGCCAGGCGCTTTAGTTTGTGTAAATAATGTAATCACCACTGTTCTCAAAACGGTGAAGGAAAACTTCGTGAGGAAATCGGCATGTCTTAGAAACAAAAATTCGAAGATATATTGTGACAGCTACCAACCCGCACGTGGCCCGCGTGGTAGATCACAGCCCATTCCATCTCAAAGGAAGGAGGCCTGTGTCCCAGCAGTGGGAACATTATAGGCTGATTTTATTTATGTATCAGAAAGGTATTCTTATATTTAAAAGTGTTGGACAGACCATCAAACTGAAGAAGTGTCTCCATGGGAACAACCTTAAAAAAAAATTGCCTGCAGTTGAAAATTCTTTCGCGATTTTTTGTCGACCACACCTTTCCACTACATGATGTGTATGCTCTAAATATAAAAGATTCTTGGATTTATTGTAATAATTCTATTTTAACATTTTTCATTCCAGTCAAATTAAAACGAGCCCTTAAAGATGAACTGAAACGGGAACAATCCCTAAAGACCAAAAGCTATTATATAAACCCATAAATAACTAATCCACTATTGAGTAACCCTAACGCCAAATACCGGCTATTACAATAAATATTTAATGGTCTAATAATAAACTAGAACAGTATATCGCTATACGGTTTGAGTAAAGTCGACCAATTCGTTAAGTGTACAGGGTTGTTAAGAACATTTTAGGATCAAAAGTCCAAATTTTTTATCTCACTTAGACCATTAAAAGGCACTTATATGACATTTACAAGAAAAAAGTAGAATTGAATCTATGAAGTTGCCCCACTTCCCAGAGAGCAGTGGTGTCTCAGTGGTAACGGGCCCTGACTTGCAAGTTGTAGGTCGTGAGTTGGAACTCATTTACTTTGTGTAAATCATTTCATCACCCTGCTCTCAAGGTGAAGAAAAACTTTGTTAGGAAACCGACATCTCCTAGAACCATAAATTCGAACACATTGTGACATCTAACAACCCGAACTGGGCCCGCGTGGTAAATTACAGCCCGCTCCTTCTCACCGAGAGGAGGTTTGTGTCCATTTGATTACGCACGCTTCCTTTCAAAAAATTAGAAAACATTGCAAAAGCCAATTATTTTAGGAAACGACGAATTGGAACCGTCTACCTAGCTTTTGATGATTCATAACTGTCATGTCAGTGTATATGAAATATTTTGAATTTGTGTTTTTTTTAACTTCCGTCGATTTTTGAGTAAGGATTTGAAGTAATTCTTCACTGTTGACCATTCATCAAGATTTGGCATCTGCACAAATACGTTTAAATGATGATCCGAAGGTCAATTCTCGTACTTAAAAAACGTTTAAATTCAAGTCACAATCTCGTCTCAGCGACAACAAATGTCAAAAATTTATGAAAATTTATTGTATTTTTGACAGATTGAGACTGAGTTTAGAACGTTCTTAAAAATACGGAAATTGCCCCTCGGTTAATCTCATTTGCATAGAGTACAAACGTAAACTTTATATAATAATGTACAAATCATTTATTAAACAAATTGCCGACGGGGGACTATTTGCGCCGGTCAATGATAAAATTAATGGGGTCCACAGAGCTTCGTATCTGCCTTCCTGTTTGAATAAAAACTGGATGTATACATATCTGTAGAAATGAAGGCTTTTATATGATTGTAGTGATTAATTCCTCGGCTTTTGGGAGCGGCGGATGAAGGTAAACATAGTTTTATTGTGAAAAAAAAAGTTACAAAACCTTATTTTTATGAGTGTAATAAGTTTTACTGAGCAAAGAATGCCAACATGATTCAACATTTGTTATGTGATACCACGAAAAAAATGCTAAAGCATTGCAGATTGCTACGCAAAAAATAATACACGTTTTAAATAATTATTTATGTTCAGTGCTCTCCAAAAGTTAGTTGACATTTTTCCACTTCAGCTGTGATGCCATTATATGATTTAAAATAAAATAAAAACAGGTAATATCTGGAAGTCAATAAAAACGTTATAGTGTACAGTTCAAACGTCTGGGGGCCTAAAAAGGCCACTTTGGCAGAATCATAAAAGGATAACATTATGAATCACAATGAACAGTTAACTGTTAAGTTAATCGTATCCATTGGTGAAGGATTTTTCAGTAATTTTTTTTGTCTGTGCTAATGATACCAATCAATCCAATCCAAATCCAATCCCAATCTCTTTGATTATACCTACGTAGTGCAGAGAAATAAGAAAAACTCGGACTCGCTTCGCAATACTATGTTATTCATAATGTTATCCTTTTGTGATTTTGAGAATTTTAAATCATAATATGGCATCACAGTTGAAGTCGAAAAAGTCAACTAACTTTTGGAGGGCAATGTATAGACGTCAGCACATCAAGCTACCAGAAACTGTCAAATTTTCCCAACCAACCTTGAACCTTATGCTTTAGCGATAAAGTTGGAAATCTAAAAAATAAATTTGACAGATTGTAGTAGCTTGATGTGATGTCTGTACATAATAATTATCTACTGAATTATGCTTAATAATACTACTCAGCACGAACTACGACTCTTATTTACCCTTTTCCGTCAAACGATGCCACAAAACAAAATGAAATTACCACCAACAAAACGGTGTCATTACAAAAAATATCGAAGATAATGACACCAAACAGCCATTACGACAAGCAAAAACGCTCTTCCTAATGTTTTTACAAGAAACCCCATCCCTCTAGCAGCTGAGAGCATTAAAGGTTTATGCTCAAGCATTTTTCTTCATTCCCAGTAATATATTATTTCAGTGTGACGTCACGGGTTTGAACCATTAGTCATGTCTGGTTTTGACACCATGTAGTGCGGAAGGGACGGATTAGAGGTTTTCAACTGACGTAGATCAGTGAATTGAAATAAGCAGACATTGTTTGGGTTGCCTTGCTTGACAAGCTTGACAGACTGTGGTGACCAACGGCTGGGGTGGAAAGGTGACAACTCCTTGCGTGGGTGTCGGAAAAGATTACATAGGTAAGTATTAAGTTTTTTTCTAATGGATTTCGTTGAAAGAACGTAAGGTTATGCGAAACTCCAGAAGTGTACCTACCTCTTGCTACCATGAAGGGAAGGGAATAGCATGGTGACCACGTCAATAATAGTCGTGCGTTCGATTTTCCATCGGCAAAAATGACGAACTTTCATCCATTATTTAACCTTCAAGCGGGCGCGCGGTCATTTGTAACTCCAGCGGTCGTTATTTCAGGGATAAAACATTAATTATTACGTTAGGACATAAAACAAAATTATAAAATCAAAATAATATTGTAATTCTCTTTGGAATAGTACGCAATTTGGCATCATTAATTTTCTTATACCTCTAACTCGCGTGCTTGCGTGCTTTCGACGCCTGCGCTGCGACTAAATGCGAGCTATGCACTCAGTAAGGTGCGGGGAGGGGACGTAAATAGTTTATTTTGTGCACAGTGAAACAATGACACTATGCTACTAGGGATGAGAAATACATGCGACAAGAAATAACGATATTAAGAACGAAAATGTATCGAGTGCGGTCGATTCAACGCCGCGCGCCTGCTTGAAGGTTAACTTTTTTAGGGGATGATATTTCAAAACTCCTCTCTTAGTGCCCACTTTCGTTAAATAAGGAACTCTTGTACAAAATTGAATGCTTTTAGATCCAGCAATTTAGGCTGTGCGTTATCTGTCAGAGAATGAATGAATTTAAGATTGTTATTAAGTAGATTGCTTCGAACCTTCATTAAAGAAGTCGTTGAGAGGCGCATCATCATCTGCCCAGCCTTTTCCCAACAATGTTGGGGTCAGTTTCCAGTCTAACCGGATGCAGCTGAATACCAGCATTTTACATGGAGCGACTGCTTATCTGACCTCCACAACCCAATTACTGGGTAATACCTACGATACCCCGTGATAAGACTGGTTGTCAGACTTTCGGGCTTCTGACTACCCGTAACGACTGTCAAAGATCCACGAATGACAGCCGGGACCAACGGCTTAACGTGCTTTCTCAGGCACGGAGGGGTCATAGTATGTAAAGATGGTCCCCCATCCACAGACCAACCGCGGCAAGCGTAGCTTAACCTGATCTATGGACCTGTGCGGCTGTTATTATTTAGTCACGGGCCCCTCGTGGAGAGGCGCACGTTCAGCAAAATTTTAGGATTAACTTGTTGAATGCAGCTTTAATTGATTAAATACAATTTCATACTTTCGTCAATTAGCTTCTTTTTAAGTTAAGAAACTTTTTCAATTCCGACTTCGAGTAAGAGTAACCGGTAAACGGTGATTGGATTACCCCTAATTATTTTATCGGACCCATCAAGCACCGTTTTCCGTAATCAGGGAAAAAAGGAAAAGAAAAGAAAAGCCTTTATGTACCTTTTTGTTTTAATCTAGGAAGAGGGCAATTGTTTGAATCAAAGTAATGCAAAAACAAGGAACACATAATCTGCAATTGCGATTAATTTCCCAAAAATGTAAACAAATATGAATTTATGGAAAAATAACTTTAAATCCTACACAATAAAGTTCAGTTGACGCTACAACTTCAAACCATCATTCATCCTACCTAACCATCATTCATTCTTCATTCCTAGTGTGGGGCAACGTTTTTTGTGGCTGTTATTATTTAGCCACGGGCCCCCCAAAAAATAATATGACAAATCCGCGAAACAAAAATACAAAATAGAACAAAACCAGTTTCTTCGTAAATCTATGGCGTTTCCACAAGAAGCAACAGTACCCTATTGTTATGTTACTGCTGATAGAAGCACCCTGGCCCAGAATAATTGGCTGTATTGTAACAAGTCAATACTTTCATTGTCATCGAAAATTCCGAGAGCGATGGCTTCCTAAAAAATGTTTCGTACATTTTGTGAGCCGGGATGACATCTAGTGAGCCATGAGAGTGCAGCGTGACAATAGATGGAGAGCACTTGAGACTGAAGGTTTGGACAGTCAATGAGGAACTTAAAACGTACGTTTATTTTCGAAGCATTTTATTTATTTTATTGCCTCGTTAGTTTCGTGTTCGCAAGCGCTACAACTGAGACTGATGTCCTGGGTTGGACTCCCGGGCTGGTCGAAGTATTATTAGGTTTTTCCTTCAAGAATTTCAGTAGCAGTCTGAGTCCGGTTGGTGATAATAGGCTCGCATTATATTAGATGGGACACTGGGGAAATGTGGGTACCTGTAGATACTATATGTAGTTACATCTTGCTGTTATGACATGTGTTTATCTATTTAATAACACAGTCTGTAAAAATTCAAAATTGGCTTACAATATTATTTAGTAAAGGTATGAAGCAATTTTCCTTGGTAATAAAAACACATTTGTACTAAAGGTTTATAATCAGATAATCATTACCAGGCTCAGCTGCTTTGAAACTTCTGATTGCATATATATTTCAAGCTACCGATGTGCTGATACGGTAGTTGTGCATACAGCACATTTGTATGCTAAGCCAATATTTGACTCAAAGCGCGAATATGACGCGGCAACGCGGGTAATCTAATATTGGATCTGATGCGTGGATCCAATATATGTCAGGTGCATAGGTAAGTGTGGAGCCACTTCTACAAAGTACCAGGTATTACCACATGAGTAGACAAACGGCTACTCATATGGCATTACTAGGTTTGTATCATATAGGCTAATAAAAAGATTAGTACGTGGTTGGTGAAAGTGCGATGGTATAAGGGTAGTTCTTCGAAATTTGATTCTTTGACTGATCCATATGGCCAAAATTTAATTTCACTTTCAGCTCTGTAACACATGTTCATATGAAAATAGGTATACCAAATAACATATATTTGAATGAGGGACTCGTTTTTATAAAGTAGTTTTCAAGATATTAATTTTGTGCCCAGATGAATCAGAATGTGTTACATATTAATCAGAAACAGAAATAAAAAGTAATTAATACACCGTTAGTTATGAATGTAAATTCTAAACAATAATTATTAATTCATATATAGGACTAAGACATATCAAAAGTATCATATTTAGAACAAGATTATACTCCTGTAATTTTTTTATTATTCAAAAGGTTATAGCTAAGTAAATAATAATAAATAAGACTAAAACTACTGACTTGTACACGGTCAAAAATTGGATAAGGAGAATTACGCAACAAAAGCGCTCCTATCGTGCTGGAGAGGGGAAAAACTAATTTATTTTATTATTCATATGGGGTTTTGACCATACGAATCAGGCACAGATGAATCAGGATTTTGCCTACAATCATGCATAACTCATCGTACATACAGACTTCATTATTTTCATTTTTCTACACGAATCTATAACCCAAAAGCATAACACGAAACACAGATTGAAGTTTTAAAACAATAAAATAAATTTTATAAAGTAGGCATTGTAATCAGGATGCCACCCGAACCAAACACAGATGAATCAGGTATTTTCCTTCGTAACACCGGATCTAAGCCAACCAGCCGCACGTCCACCTTCTAGGTCGTCCGTTGCACGACTGGCTTCCCCCCGCGCTGGAAGCCAGACTCTCATTATTATTACCCGACCAAGTACGGTCAAGCGCAGCTTACGCCACATTAATCAGTATTATACGCCGGACACTTCTTTTTTACTTATTTATAAACAGACTAACGTAGTTATAACTAATACACATTTTTTTTGTAAGAGGACAATTCTTTTCCTTTCGATATAATTATAATTTATATTGATGTATCAAAGGGAAAATGCGACATCGACCATTTTGTTCCGGAAAATGGCAAACGGACGCGCTATATGAATCAGAAGAACGACCTTCAAATATTTTTATTTTGTACCTAGACAGCAATTATTAAAAAAAAAACATTTGTCCCAGTAAGGGATAAAGCTAAACTGTACAAAAAAAAATATTACATGCCGTTTTTTTAGTTGGTTACAGAAATATACCCACAGACATCGAAAATTTTGTCCCTGAAGAATTACCCATAAATCTTTTTCAAATACAAGATTTTAATGAACTAAAACGTCTTTGACTTAAAAATAAGCCTCAAACTTTTAAGTAAATATTAAAGTTCTATGTTTACCTAAGTTTTATTTCGTATTTTTTAGCATCATCTGCCTTTTCCCAACTATGCGGCTGCCAGTCTATCCGGATGCAGCTGAATACCAGTATTTTACATGGAGCAACTGCTTATCTGACCTCCACAACCCAATTACTGGGTAATACGATACCCCTTGATAAGACTGGTTGTCAGACTTTCTGACTACCCGTAACGACTCCACGAATGACAGCCGGGACTATCGGCTTAACGTGCTTTCCGAGGCACGGATGGGTCACGGTATGTAAAGAGGGTCACCCATCCACAGACCAACCACGACAAGCGTAGCTTAACCTGATCTATCGACCTGTGCGGCTGTTATTATTTAGCCACGGGCCCTTCATTTCGTATTTTTTTGAATTTTATTATTTTTTTCTATCACCTTCACTTGTAAGGTACTTGTCAAGGTAAATCCAAATGGCCGAAACAAAACAGGGCTATCTTGTTTGGTTGGGGAGTTGCTATGGCCATATCAATACATATCTTATAAAACCACTCACGACGGGTCTATAATAAGTATGGCAAGTTTCATTTCATAATGCGAGTGACCGGAAACGTGGAAATAAGCAAGCTAAAATAAAACTTGTAGCTATACTTATTCCTTAATATTTTAGACACAATCATCTGCACCTCTTTACCATAAGTAGGACTAAAGTTCGGAACAACTCTGTAAAACCCTTTAAAATAAAAGCTTTTAAATACCCCTACTACAAAAAGTGTCACCGACAGTCTCCAACCCCGAGCTTGTTCAAACAACATTTTCGAATGTATTTTTAAAGCGAGCGATCAACATGCGCCGGAAGTGCCCCTAGGCCCTAGAAACTACATTACCTACTTGTAAAGCAAGCTAAATGAGCATCTTTACCAGGAAATTTAATTGGGGCCCCGGGGCGTGATTCCGTTTTAAAAAGGAAACCTTATTAGGGCCGGGTAATTATATGTCAGTCCGGTGAGGGTACGGGAATATTGGACGGTTTTAAGGATTTTTTTGGTTAGGTGTCGAAAATGTCATAGGGATTTTATGAGGTTGGTGGAGTTTATATTATTTGAAATGTTGTAGGGGAAAGCTATCAGCAGCAGCTGGTTGTTCCCGTTTGCTTATTCCAACAAATAGCAATAATAAACTATTTAAAGTTTCAGTTTGTCCGGTTGAATTGTCTCTGGTTTATTTTCAGTTGTGTATGTATTCATTCATTTAGTTGATACCTCTTTCCTCTTTTCCAGGATATTTTTAATAGTTAAAAAGCAGAAAAGATACCTTCAATTTAAACCATGCAATTCTATCTACCTTAGTCGACGTTCACACGGACGCAAAGATATCGCGGCGGGATTTTGTCGCGCATTGGATTTTCAACTGTCGGTGTTGAGCCAAGCGTTGAGAATCCAACAGTGCGCATCGCATTGCACAAAACCACACTGTTGGATTTTAAACTCTCGGGGCTAATCCGTGTGCTGACAATCCAGTGCGCGGAAACGTCTGTGCATACGTCGGCTTAGTTGCTTGTCAATTTCATAGGTAGGTACGGCCAGAAACAAAAGTCGATTAACACCTCAGTTTTTTTAATCTCAGTTATCGAGCAAAATATTTGTTCAAAATTGCAGCAGAAATACAATTCAATTTTGCTCAATAACTGAGATAAAAAATCGACTTCTGTTGCTGACTGTACCAAAAAACTAGACACCATTGTGTTTTTCTGAATCAAAACTGCAGTGCGATTTTATCTCATACCAAAATATGATGCATCATTAAACTTCACATGTAACGTACCTTGACCTAAGAATGCCAGGTGTTGCTGCACCGTGCACCGTGCACCGTGGCGCAGGAAACGACTCGTTATGCCTCAATTAAGACGCTACGCCCCGGGTGACAGACGATGAAAATTAACCCCTGATTGCTTCGGATGAAAAACTAGGGAAGGAATTGTGTGGATACGACTTGCATATTCGTTTTTCTTGAAACAATTGTTATAATTGTATCACATTATTACTTTTAAATATACAATTATGAGACGGTAGAAAATATAAATTTTCCATAGTTTTGTTTCATTGATGTCAACTCGCCCAAAAGTGCCAAGTAAAAATAATTAGGTTATTATGATGATATCTCATTTTCATCATTTCAGCCAAAAGATGTCCACTGCTGGACATAGGCCTCCCCCCGGCACCTCCACTTCAACCGGTTCTGTGCTTCTCGCATCCAACGGGTTCCTGCGGCCTTCACAAGGTCGTCGGACCACCTTGTGGGAGGCCTGGCCTGGTTTGAATCTGGCACATAATAATTAGCTCTTGTCTCTTGGATTGCAATTGTTGAAAGATTTTGGAATGCGTTAACCACAGATCTGAATTGTTTTTGGGGCCTTAATGAGCTTGACTCCTACCGAAAGGACTGGCTGTCACTAGAAATAGACAGAATTGTGTGGAAAGGAAAGAGGAAAGCCTTTGCCCTGTAGTGGGACAATACAGGCTAGTTAGATTAGTACCTACCTTAATAAAGCAATTTTTAAATTATTACACAAAAGAAACTTGAAGTTCTGCTGTGGTCTAGGAGATAATAGTCATAAAAATACTTAGTTACTTCAAAACTATATACATACCTCTTCTTGTCCTGGCAGGTCCACGTTAACACAACCGAATCCCATTAAACCTATTTTCGCATTTAAAAATGAGCGCTTAATGAAGACTCTTTTGTTTTCATATCTTTTCACTTACCTGCAATTTAAATGGCGGAAATTATTTACTTAATGCAATCATTCTGGATTTTAAAATCATGTGCGTTGCATTGTGGTTATTAGCCTGTTTTGGAGTCTAAGCGTTGCCTCATTAGTAGAAATCTTTCAGGCCACACTGGTATCGTTGGGGATGATACTGAAGGTTCTGGAGTGGCCGACTGTGTGCCGGAAGACGTAGCTTTCTCCCACAGGGTAGACCGATGAGCTTGTGAGGACTGCAGGAATCCGCTGGATGCGAGAAGCATCGAGCTGGTTAGAAGTGGTGATGTTTGGGGGAGACCTATATCCATTAATGGACGTCTTTCGGATGAAATGATGATAACAATAATAGTGAAACTAAACTACTGCAGGTCTAATACCAACGCGCGCAGTAACGTCACGTAAATTTTATTCCGATATTCCCACGGAATCGACACTTATGCGGCTAGTTCATATCTGTAGGTGATACTTAACCTGCTTGTCGATAGTAGTGTTTTCGATTCAGAAGTTGTTCGTATTTAGTATTACGTTTACGTGACGCATTAGGGTTAAGCCCTCCGGACTAGCTCGTTTACGTTCTTGAAACAATTTGGATTACATTAACATACAATGAATAATGATGAGTTAATTAATTAAAATGGTTTCGCCACAACAGGAAATCCTCTTGTATCGAGAGAGCGTTTACAAATACACAAATCTCAAACTAATTGTGGCAGGCGAAACAATTATTTTTGTTCTATACTTGAATTGAACCCGCGACACTTCATAAAGCAGCAAATCACCACTGTGCCAATCATGACATTCTCGAATTTTTTTTATTTTATTAATTGACTAGCATTAATGGTTGTGAATATTACTATTTGTTTATTGATTCTTATTGTTCCAATTTCATCATAATCAGCCTATAATGTTCCCACTGCTGGGACACAGGCCTCCCTCTTCGAGAGGGAACGGGCCGTAATCCACCACAAGGGCCATATTGTGGGTTGGTAGATGTGATGACATGTTCTAGAACAATAAAATCGAAGACAATCCTAGAATAAAAAAATCAAAGAGCATGTCTTTGATTTTTTTATTCTAGGACATGTCAGTTTCCTCCCGATGTTTTCCTTCGAGGTTTTGAGAGCACTGGTGATTACATGATTTATACAAAGTAATGCTTGCCTGGGTTCGAACCTACGACCTACAATTCGTAAGTCGCGGCCGTTTCTATTGGGCCACCACTGTGCCAAACAATTTTTTTTTCTGTAGGTACGGGAATTGAAAACACCACTGTGCCCATCATGACATTCTCTCAATACTCAATTACCAGTACCTCATGGTTTTAAATATTTATCTATTTATTGTTCCAATTTACCATTGTAAGTAGGTACAGAGTTATTCCGGCGTAATCCCCTGACACACCCCCCTCCACCCCCTCCTTCCTCGATCCCCTGCTAGTTCTTCTTCTGTTTTAATCTCTGCCTTATCCACTATAAACTTTCTCAAAATCTTTAATTATCCAATCTAATTTCAATGACAGAAATAATAATATTGTGATAACAATTAATGCCGTTTTGCGCAGATTTGACTCATATTATATTCCAATATTTTTTATTTTCTACTTTATTATTAAGTAACTTCTGCCCGCGTCTTTGTCCGCATCCTATCGCCCGCCCGGGTTACCTACACTTCATTTTCTGTCTTTTTTATGTTTGTTCGGCTCCTAAGGGTCGTAGCGTGATGTAAAATAGCCTTTCTCAATGATTGGGCTATCAAATGCAAAAATAATTATTCAAATCCGACACTTAATTCCAGGGATGAGGGCGTTCAAAGAAACAAACAATCTCTTCAGATTTATTAATATAAAGCTATTATAGAAATAGATTTATAATATTAGGTGCAAATAGACTTATTTTCTTTCTAACCTAAACAAATTTTGTGAAATTAGGTATGTCTAGAGTATGAACATAGCAAATTCATCTTCTACGCAACTGTGATCTCCAATCTCTTTTCTAAGAGTCGCGATTATACTATTAAGTGATTATATTCGTTAAATACTTTCCGTGTTCCAGGTGGCTCCTCAATTCAGATGTTTAGATTGAGGAGCCACTTTTAAATGTGTGCGTGTGGATTGAGTGCTCTTTTTTAAAAGTTTATTATATTTTTACGAAATCAAGGAGGAATTTAGGAAATAATTGTGAAAACTTCATGGTGAAGATAAAAAAATTGTGAAATCAATGGTGAGAAAGTTGTGGTCAATTAACTAGAACACTCAATCTGCTAACCTGAGAAAATACTGCAACTCGTGTCTCAAAATATACTAGATAAACGTTTATCATTTTTATATGGAATAATTGTATACAATTTGTGAAAGCTATTCACAAATATTCAATTGATTTTAACGGTTTATTTAGAACACTCAATCCTCCTATGGTGCACACGGAGTGTTCCTAAACTCTCCAACTTTGGCTAAGTAAATTCATAATATTCTTACTCTATTTTACGAGTATAATTCAGAGTCAATTTGTGAAACAAAAATCTAGACATAAAACATAGCAGTTAGAGAGTAAATAAAAAAAACACTTTCTTTTCAACGTCCCGTTTGAGTGTTCCATGATGTAGCGTTTATTTATTTAACCCGAACTTTTATACAAACGGCGGTCACATCAGAAATTGTGAAAATGTTGTCACTAAAGTTTAACATCGTTTTCTTTTTTTGTGAACGCTTAATTTTAACAATATTCAACTTTATTATATTTCTAAGGGACAAAATTGTGTAGGGTAGACATAATTTTGTCGGACACATTTTTGGTCTACCCTAATGAGGGTAGACAATCAAACTACACACATCAAAAGTATCTAGGGATCAACATATATTTTTGCAATAACTTTTCTCCTGATTGATATTAATTAAAATTTTCTTTAAGGATTCATCAAATAAAGTGTTTTCGTTTGTCACAGTAACGATAAACCAAGTCACCTTTGCATTAATAAAGAAATTTGCCATTTTCCTAATAAAGGGATTTTTGACATTTGAACCACTAACACAAAAGTTCGAAAAAAAGACTGAAATAACAGTTTTCTTTAAAATTTTATTGGGTAACTTAAACAATTAATAATCCGTGTTTCTACCGCGAACACTAACAACACAAGAACATCGGTTTGGCATACTCAAAATGAGTTCATCCAAATCACGCTGTGGAATGGCCGCCCATGTTCGTTGCAACAACAAAAAAAGGTCTTCTTGCGACTGGATACCCTCCATATTCGGCAGAGCTCTTCTCTGTAGCATATCCCATGCATGCTCAATCGGGTTCAAGTCTGGCGACTGAGCAGGCCAGGGCAGGACATTGATGTTAGCTGCGGCGAGAGTCTGTCTTACAACTCTTGCGGTGTGCGGTCGTGCATTATCATGCATTAACTGAAATAAGGGACCGATTTGCACTTGTAGAGGAACGATGACGTCTGATACAATCGTCTCAGCATAAATTTGAGCGTTGAGGTTGCCTCTGATCCAAATCAACTCAGTTCTTCCGCCGATCCAAATACCCGCCCATACCATGATGGTTCCACCACTATAAGGATGGACTTCCTGGCAGGATTTTAATCGCTGTTGGCGTCCAGGGGTTCTCTAGTGTCGTATACGTCTTGTATCCGGTCTCATACCAAAACGAGACTCATCAGAAAAGCACACGAAACGCCATTGTTCTTCTGCCCAATTTCTGTGTTCAAGAGCCCATTGATATCGAATCCTACGATTGTGCATTGCTATAGGTGGTACCCGTAGCGGTCTTCGGGAATGAAGGTTCACTTCATGCAAGCGGTTTCTGACTGTTTGGTCGCTAATTAAGTTCCCTGAAGAGTGATGAAGCCTCACGGCTAACATCATGGCGGTTATTGTTGGAGCTCTTCGAGTTAAGATTTGAATGTATCGGTCTTGTCTCCGTGTGGTGCAGCGATACCGTCCTCCATGGCGCTCAGCCACGGTACCAGTGCTTCGGTAACGTGTCCAAAGTCGACTGATAACACTCTGACTTGTATTCAGAGCTAAAGCCACAGTACGTTGCCGGGAACCAGCTTCTATCATTCCCACGGCTCTGAGCATTTCTTCCCTGCTTAAATGACGTCGCCGCTCCATAATAACGTTGGTTTTAATCAGTAGTAGGGAAACAGTAGCACTAATAATGTCTTCAATGCGTTGTATGTTTTTATAGGGAAAATATTGACAGCTGATTTTCATCTTTTACTCGAATTTGATTCACAGTTCCTGATTCAAATTATGAAATGCACCAAAAAGGATCCATATAAATTTATAAAATCATAAATTTATTACAAAGCCACATCTCAATCTCAAGAAATCCGCATAAAAATGCTTGATCCCTAGACACTTTTGATGTGTGTATTTACTGTTTGTTCATAATTTGATTCCTGTCAGACGCAGCTATTGCTATTTTATGCTAGTGCATTTGAGCGTTGCAATTTTTTTTTATGTTATGTGTTGTTAAATTATCGTCAAGTGTTTCCGCGGTCCAGGTCACGTTGCGTCGCGGTCGTGGACATGGTTTTATTAACAATAAAATGGTCTGCTATGATGATTTAGCGGAAACAATGTACAATAGTAAAGATGGTCCTATTATGCTACACTCTTTATCCTACGGTCTTTTAGATTTAGAACAGATAGATATTACTCCCACCGAAATCTAATCAATGGTGCCGATTCCCTTGTTAATAAACTAAATTTAAGTTCAGTGCATCTTTTTCTTTGTATTTCATTAAGAAAAGGACAGAAGATACATTTTCGTTTAGTCCTGTCAAATTATTTAGCGCCTGACAGTCCTCCATACAAGTCACGTGAATAAAAACTTGCTTAATAAAATTACGTCAATTTACGACTGGCACTGATTAATTTGACAGGACTAAACTAAAATTTATTTTCTGTTTTTTTCTTAGTGAAATAGAAAGAAAAAGATGCACTGAACTTAAATTTAGTTTAGTTTGTGAACAACAGAATCGGCACTGTTTGGTAGGTAGTAAAATTCTATGAACCTCTTAAATAAATTGCAAACTATAGTTTTGTATAATTTAGAAGCATTTTTTAATTTTGTAAATGTAAGATGGAAGAACCATGTTTCCGTTTATTATGATTTTTTGACGTTGACTTGAAAGACAATGGCAGTTGAGAACGTGTCATGCTCACTTAAATGTCTCACCGATGGTGGCGCGTGTGTTGGATCATTCAGTTCCCTACAAAATGGTTGAGCTGGATGGTGCTGATCCACGCGTCATGTTCGTGAACGGGCGCTGTCCATTGAGACTGGTCATCTCTTAACTGCCTCGGCTTATTTTTAATCTTATATTTTATAATAATATATAATAATAATTTATTTATTTTACAGACAACAAAAGGTCCACACTGACAAAAAAAAAAAAAAAAAAAAAAACAAAAATACATAAAAGATGTTAGTAACAATATATCCTATGTTAGTACTTATATACTAGTATGTTAGTAACAATGTGGCTTATGATCTATGTTAATACTTATACACTACGACAGACAGTGTTGTTTTAATGAGATGTCCCATTATGGAGCTCTCATCAAGCCTGTCAGCTATCACCTTCAGGAGGCTGTTGCTACTGCCACGCAATCTGGCGAGCAGAGACGCACTTTTCTTCCGTACGATAGCTGAGAAGCTGTCGACTCGGGCTTTTGCGAACATCTCTGACGCACTGCAGTAACGTGGCAGCCGCATCAGCGCCCTGAAGGCGTTATTGTATTGGACGCGCAGCGCATTGACGGCACGTTTGGTACAGCTGATCCATAGGGCGCTCGAGTACAGAGATGTGCAGTATGCTTTAAATAGCGTATGTTTGACCGCTTCTGTACATCGAGCGAACCTACGTGCCAACATGTTCGCCCGTACCGCCAATGCCCTGCGTTCCCGTTCAACATCAGCATCATCTTTAAGGTTGTCAGCAATCAAATGTCCCAAGTATTTAAACTGATGTACCCGACGAATCGGGACATCGTTTATTTTTATTGGTGGCACATTTACTGGGCATTTCCTGCCAACAGCCTCAAAGACCATGAGTTCGGACTTCTTCACATTATACAGCAACCCATGGCTGGCAGCATAGTTCTCACAGATTTTTACAAGTTTTCTGAGTGCACTGACCGAGGGAGCCAACAGCACCATATCATCTGCGTAACTGATGTTATTAAAACACAACCCATCCACAAAGCAGCCCACATGCGTACTGCTGAGTTCCCCGATCAATGCATTCAGATACAAGTTAAAAAGATTAGGGGAGGTTAAGCCCCCCTGCCTCACGCCACACTCTAACCTGTACGGCAGAGAAAATCCATTCCCCCACCTTACAACGTTAGTTTGGCTGTCGTACCAGTACCTAAAAACGCCCAGAAGCTCATTGGGTATCCCTGTTTCCTTTAATTTATCCCAAAGAATATCATATGAGACCAGGTCGAAGGCCTTGGAGAGATCCAGGAACGCCGCATAAACTGGTGTACTCCTGTCAGTATAGTACCTGACAGTGTGCTTGAGGCACGCGATTGCACTTTCGGTGGATAAGCCAGGTCGAAAACCAAATTGCGCATCGTGTAAAGTTATATATTTCTCCAGCTGTAAGTTAAGCACACTGTCAAGCACCTTAGCGACAATCGTTGCCAGAGAAATAGGCCTATAATTCGACCGATCTGATGAGTCTCCTGTTCTGTTTTTAATCACTGGCACGACCACCGTCCTCATCATACTGTCAGGCAAGTAAGAGTGTGCGATACAAAAATTAAACAGTAATGCCAAAACTCTGGGCAAGTGGCAACCCGCATGCTGCAAGTGCTCGATACTGAGCCCGTCGTGACCTGGGGATTTCCCTCTTTTCATATTTTTAAGAGCTATCTTAACATCTTTAGCTGTGATAAGAGTGGAAATTGGTCCCGTTTGGGTCTCATCATCGATCACCCGCTGCGCTGGTCCCAACGGTGATCGAACCATGAAGTGGTCTTTGAACACCTCGGCTATTAGTTGCGGTTCAGTAACGCCCTCAACGCTCACGGGAAGGCCCTGAGCTGCGCTCATCTTATTGGTATATTTCCAGAAACTACGAAAATCGGAATTTGCGTGATGTGAGGCTAAGATGTCCATTTTAATGGCCTCTTGGTGATTTTGACACCACTTCAGCTTCCCTTTAAAAACTTTCCGCGCTTCTACCATATCATTGTACAAAGTACCTGATGACGGTCGGCCGTGCCAGTCCCATATAGTGAACTTAGCCCGCGCCTCCCCGTGCGCGTCACGGACGTGCCGGTTCCACCCTGCTACACACTTGCGATACTTAGGCTTTTTCCGGTGTGTGGAACTTGCTGCCAACCCTAAGCAGTGTACTATGTTACTGTACAGCTCATCAATCATCACCTTATGGCTGGTGTCAGTACAAAACTTCCCACTACAAGATTCCAGTTGCACTGGAAAGTCTATCTCGCGTAGGTAATTACCACACAAATTTGAAAACTGCGCTATTTGCGCGGACGATCTTTCCCCCCACTTGACACCGTCGGATATTTGTGCAGGCTGCTCAACAAGTTTTTGCTTCACTAAATCAAAATTACACTTGATTTTAAGTGGAAAATGGTCGGACCAATATATGTCATAATTAACGTTAACACTAGTAATTAGCGGTAAGGCTGCTTTAGTAATTATACAATGGTCCAGCCATCTTCGACTTCCGTTTGCCTCACTTATAAATGTATAGCTGTCCGGACTCATTTTATTTACATCTACACATAGCCATTCCTGATCACAACAAAAACTCTGTAACTCGGTAAAAAACAATGTTCCAGGGTGTGAATTAAAATCCCCCAGGACAAACACCGATTCCACTCCACTCTCCTCTATAATTGCACTTATAGTTCCTAAACAATCCGAAAATTCGGTTAAATTGTTCGCATTGTCTACAGGTAGGTACACACTAAATATCAACACGCGACGGTCAGATAACGATATTTTTATTGCCGCGATACGTGGATTTTCGCACGGAATTACGCACACACAACTGAACATACTTTTTCTCCACATTAACGCAACACCACCGTAAGGCCGACCCACTAGCATTCCCGCCGATGTGTCTACTGCGGACGTTCCCGTGCTGCCAAACTCCTCATCTACTTGTGACAAGCAAGACAGGTCATGTGGCAGCAGCCATGTCTCCTGAAGAGCAAGTATGTCCACTTCCTTGCATAAAGATCTAACTCCCTGCATTGACCTTTTAAGTGACTTACAATTAAACGAGGTAAGGACGGCGTTATGCATAATAGCGTCATTTGTCATTCCCATTAGATTGAGTTATTATTAACTGCCTCAACCCGTACCGGAGCGTCTACGTTGTTCTTAACATGGACAAAGCGACGGTAAATAACACCTTCAGGCCAAAAGCGGTCATCTAGGAACATCTTCAGTTTGTGTTTTGGCACAAACAGTTTGTACGCATTATGTTTCTCATTCCTAATCTTTAGTTTTATAACCGTAACATTTTCCTGTGATTTTCTGAATATATAATCAGTTATATGTTGCTCGCTGGTTTCTTTATGGATGTTGGTTATAAAAAGTGGGATTTTACTACCCATAGCCGCTTTAAAATTTATTTCGAGACTATCGGAACCACGCGCCATCCTACCTACAGGTTTATTTTGCCTCTTTATTGCCTTTTTATTTACCACTGTAGTCCATTTGTCAACTTGCATAACATTATTTTCTATTGGTTTTGTTTGCATAACACAGTCCACGTCCACACTATTGTTTACGTTTACCAAGGATTTACGCAATGACGGTGACTCATCGCCACTACTGGTACAAACAGTTGATCGCTTCGAAGTAATATCAATCGCGGGCGAAATAGGTTTCTGTATCGTGCACTGGCGCGTAGGTAAACAACTTTGCTCGCTTTTTTCGGAAGCGGGTACCTTTGTGACATTAGTGGGATTTTTACCAATTTGATCATTTTTACTGATTGTTTCCTCATTTTGGATACTTAAATCGTAATCAGCATTTTGTACAAAACCCATAGGGCCACTATCATACTCAAAACTGTTCATCAAACCAGCCCCTCTTTTTTTTGTAACGTTCCTATTTGAATATTTATCGTTACATAACGGCAACTTATTTCGATCATCAAGTTTCGATTCAATCAGAGCTACCTGTTCCTTTGTCACGTAGGTGTCCTTTATATGCCTCAATTCGCTTTGTAAAACTAGGATATCCTTCAATAATTTAGTTGCATCCAGGTGATCAAAACTAATCGGTGGCAGTTTATATATATCTCTTGCCACAAAAATAGGTGTCTTATCTGGATCGACGCTTTTAAATAGTTGAATGATATCATCAATATCTCGCTGGGACTTACCCTCGCGTTTCCTAGTTTTCTTTTGGGAAGACAGGGATACAGCGTCAAACAACAATGTTTTTGCTTCTTCGATTTCAACACTCGTAAAAGCCGTTACACAAACACGCACAAGACCTTCCTCGTCCATCACCTGGATTTTATTTTGGATGTATGCAAGGATTTCACTGATGATTATATTACAGCTGTTGCACTTAACAACACTCGACATCGTTTATATTTTATTTAATTACACTCGTTCGCGCTAGACATGCGTCGGCGTTGCCGCCATACTTGGGACTGTGTTTTGAATTGTTTTGCCATTTGTGTTTTTTTTTACATTGTTCTCACATATAGAAGCAACAAGAATAATGTATCCAGGATTTTGTAATATCTTGATTTAAAAGTTTCCATGGAGTTTCTTGCCCATTCTTCTCCATAGAGATCTACGTTTTGGAATGGGTAACTAGCTTCAACTTTCTGACTAACTGACAGACTATTTAATTTTGGCAATTCAAAAGTGCCTGTACAAGGTTTAATTGAAATAATGCTTTTAGTTTGAGTTTGCACCAATATCTACTTGTAGCATGAGTAATTCATTTCATTTTTGTGAATCTGTTCGTGTTAACAACCAAAATAAGCACAGGCTACCGAGGCTACTGATACATACCAAACGAAAATGTTAACTACTTTTACTGCTTATTTGTTACTTAGTTGGATTGTACAAGGTTGTTATGATTATTTGGGTAAATAAAGATGTTTTTTTTTTAAATTACTGTTACACTTTTTCTAGTTTGTCTTGTAATAAAATGTTCATAAGTACAAAAATATTTTTTAATTATATGTATGCATGGTCACCCTACACAATTTTGTCCCTTAGAAATATAATAAAGTTGAATATTGTTAAAATTAAGCGTTCACAAAAAAAGAAAACGATGTTAAACTTTAGTGACAACATTTTCACAATTTCTGATGTGACCGCCGTTTGTATAAAAGTTCGGGTTAAATAAATAAACGCTACATCATGGAACACTCAAACGGGACGTTGAAAAGAAAGTGTTTTTTTTATTTACTCTCTAACTGCTGTTTTATGTCTAGATTTTTGTTTCACAAATTGACTCTGAATTATACTCGTAAAATAGAGTAAGAATATTATGAATTTACTTAGCCAAAGTTGGAGAGTTTAGGAACACTCCGTGTGCACCATAGGAGGATTGAGTGTTCTAAATAAACCGTTAAAATCAATTGAATATTTGTGAATAGCTTTCACAAATTGTATACAATTATTCCATATAAAAATGATAAACGTTTATCTAGTATATTTTGAGACACGAGTTGCAGTATTTTCTCAGGTTAGCAGATTGAGTGTTCTAGTTAATTGACCACAACTTTCTCACCATTGATTTCACAATTTTTTTATCTTCACCATGAAGTTTTCACAATTATTTCCTAAATTCCTCCTTGATTTCGTAAAAATATAATAAACTTTTAAAAAAGAGCACTCAATCCACACGCACACCTTTTAAACTGATATAACTTTGGATATATTTTACTACAAATTTCAGAATTTGGCCTACAAAATTATTTGCTTTCCTACTAAATAAAGGGATGAGTTTCCTGAAGTAGCTCCTCAATCCAAACGAACATGTCCATTTTAGTATAGTCGTAGCGGTGCATGAGCAACACATTACAAAAATTGTAATTTTTGTAAGAACTGCATTTATTTTTGCATACCGTTAAAACGGTGAGACATGTAGCACTGTCAATGTTATGAACACCTTTGTAAACACCATGTTTCTGACAAATAAATATTCTATTCTATTCTCTAATAGTCAAGCCTGTTTTGTACAGGGATGAGTTGGGTCGTTGATATATTCAGTGAATAATTTGATGATGGGAATCGAACCCGCAACGTCTGTACTAGGCACCTAGTGCAAACAGTCAAAACAACACTGATGCTGTCTTTTTTAGACAATAAAACAAAAGAAAGCATTTTTGTAATTGTTTTTATTAAAACATTCACAATCATCGTTTACAGTATATCACTATAGGTAATGTCAGTCGGGTTCGCCTAATAATAAAAAGTTTTATTTTATTTTTAACAACAAACAGGATTTAAAATTTATCAATTTCGTTTTGCCGTGCAATTATAAATTAAAATGTTGCATTCAATTAAAAAAATCCAATTCAATTTACAATTACTAAATAAAAGGCTTAAAATAAATGTTTTTTACTTTTTTAATTGCTTGCAACACAACACTTAGAATAGTAGTATATTTATTTTTGTATATTTATAATATCATAGTAACAACTACATAATTTTAGCCTAGGACATAGTCACTTTGTAACTTACTGCTCTTCTCGAGGCTGCCTCGAAGGGAGCAATGCCTCGCGAGTCGTCACAAGCAATTCAGCAATTGCAGGGTTTAACATTTATAAAATTGACTGCCACCAACTGACTGTCAATTACTTAATGAAGTACCCAAAAGTAATTAATATTATTGAAGAAATATTCGTATATATTCAACGGATACTAAGTCCACTCCAGTTTCACGGGAACGAGACCCGAATAACCCGGTTAAAATTACTAAAGAAGGAAACTACTTTTTCCAGAAACTCATCAATCTCCAATAATTATTCATTTGGACGTTACATACATTTCAACAGACATTTTTCCTGTAGGTATTCTGTATTTTTCGATGACTTTATTTTATGATCGCGGTGTTTTCGAATTGCACACAGATTATCTATGGTTAATTTTGTAACAGTTAAGTTTACTTTCCGTTCAGTTATTTTTCCTCTGACAGCAGCAACCCAACACCAACCTTATTTCGAAGAGAATAAAGATCATTGTGATTTTGTCAGACTTGTCAAGGGCAGCAACTCAACAGCAACCTTATTGTAACTGCAATAACGATCACTGTGATTTTGACAGTTATGCAAAATCAGAGGTAAAATGACTGTTATAGGAGTGAAATTCGACTGGTGGTGAGTTAACTCGTGGTGATCTACTTTTAAAACAAATGAGTTCGCTTTCGAATTATGTGCAGTCACTTGAGTGACGTTCAGATAAAACTTTGTGTGCATACACACGAGGGACACGCGTCGACGTCAGCGGCAACTGCAACCGTACTCAAATACACGAGCAACACGTTGTCGACAACAGTTACCGACGCGTCGACGGTCGCAGATGCCTCTGTCGTCGACACGTATCGATCGTGTGTATGCACGCTTTACAGAATAGCACTTCTACCCGTATGAGTAGAAGTGCTATTCTGTCCCAATAATATTATTGGGAAGAGACCTGGATTTTATTTTAAAAAAAAATTACTTGTAACTTATTCCACTCGACATAGCGCTCCATTCCATTGACATAATTGTATTACCTAACTCCACATTTCATACAAATGTTAATTTCTATCTAACGACTTGCTCACGTCATGTCGCGATCAACTGAATTCAGCGAGTCATTAACATAACAAAATATGCTAACAGATCGTTCCTAGCATTTCAGACCGTAATTCGTAACTAGTTTAATTTATATTACACCTTAAATATTAATTTATTCAATAATTAATTTACATTACATCACTATAATTACTTTTCACACAATGTACAATGTTACAGGCCGCAGATTTTACGGCGACGTAATACTGATGAAATGAGTCGACATCAAAATATTTTATGAATGCAGTATTGGATATAAAATATTCATACTTTAAAAATAAAATGAATTTCCACTAACAGTAATTGTTTTTCAATATTAATAATAAATAAATTGTAATTCAATATTAATACACAATTTCGAACTTAATGTTTGCAAAGACCGTTAGACCATTAAAATTATCTGAAATATGTATATTTAATACAGTACTAGATAGATTCACCTCATGTGTGTTAACTATTGCACTTCGCTTCACGTGCTGTGTACCAAATGATAATGTCGACAAATGGATTCTAAATGAACAAAATTTAATTAATTTTAAGACAGAAGCAGTTGATTTTCATTCTTTGCTTTTGGGGTTCCGTACCCAAAGCCTCCGCTGTCCGTCCGCCTGACTTTTAGTGGGCCATGAACCTTAATATGAACCATAATAGGTAGTCAGTTGAAATTTACACAGTGTGTATTTCTATTGCTTAAATAATAATAAAAATTATTAAAGCTAAAAATTAAAGGGATCTCCATACAAGCAACTAGTTTTTTTCGCCGTTTTTTACCTTGGGAAACGGACCCTTCGTGTGCAAGTCCAACTCTCATTTGGCCGTTTTTTTACAAATTAACTAAAACAGGAACAAAATTTCAGTCAAGTTTCATTTACGTATCGAATACACTACAAAATCTGCACAAGAGAGTTAAAACATCAAAAAAATAAAGCACAAACTATTAATAACACCACGATATATTCTGCAAAACGTTTTCACATAAAGTGAACTGTTCACCCGACCTTTTATTTACACGGGCGTGTCGCGCCCCGTCCGTGTGCAAAGCGTTGCAAGCGTCGAGGTGCGAAACACGACACAACCTGTATAAAACGCAGTCACTGTATTTAACAGCCGTTTATACAAGTTTATGTGTGAAGTAGTGTGATGACGAATAACGTGTGCTGTTAACTGCGTATGTTGGGCCAAAATTGGGTTGGTTTTATGTACAGATTTTAGTAAATTATATAGCTTCAGTATGAATAGTAAATAATAATATTTTAGAAACATGTTTACCAAACGACTAGCTGATTTTTATAATTTTTTACAGAGAGATATCGGTTCTTGTTTCATTATCTTTTTTACTGTTTTTATTTGTCCTAAATTAAAAATCAAAATTGTTTCCTACCTACTACTGTTTTTTTTCTTTCAGTAAACGCTTCTAAACTAAATATTGATACGATTCCCTCCACATACACAGTTCCGGAATGCCGTTAAAAATCCACTATCCTGTTTGTGGGTACGTTCTGCACACCCTTTGATGTGCTTCGCTGGTTGTTTGCTTCACAAAGTAAACACGCATGGCGTGAGGCTCACGCATAGCTCGTATAGAGAAAATTGACTGAACTGGGTGCGAATCTAGATCACCTAGATCACGTTTATTGGTATTTGGTGATTGGCAACCGTTAAAGGTGGAATTCAACCATCATGATCTAAAGGCCGTGAGGTACGGCCAGCAACAAAAGTCGATTAACACTTCCGTTTTTTTAATCTCAGTTATTGAGAAAAGTATTTGTTCAAAATCGCATTGTAGGTACCTACTTCTGCTGAAATTTTGAATAATTATTTTGCTCAACTTGACTTTTGTTTCCGACTGTTCGATAATGAGGAAGTTAATCAAAATTGTCTTTTTAAGAACCATATTTTAATGTAATTCCTGTATTTATAAAAAAATAAGTTTAAATACTAAAACCTAACTACTGAAAAGGATGAAACATGAAAGTACCTTCCCGTGGTCGCATGCCGCTGTACTGCCATGGCCGAAATTCGGTCTATAGGACTATAATAGGTATTTTGAAAGCTCTTGTCAATATTGCAGGATTGCAATATTATAGGAATTTTCCTTGGTTTTCCTGTACATCTCCTCATTTCTGATACCATCACGCAGGGAAACTCCAAGCATAGCCCTCTCCATTGCTCTTTGGGTGACTTTTAGAATTCTAATAAGGCCCATTATGAGCGACCACGTTTCAGTGCCATATGTCATCACTGGCAACACGCACTGGTCAAAGACTTTTGTGTTGAGACACTGCGGTATGTGGGATGAGAAAACCGACAAAGCCCGAAGCCTAATTGCCAAACTTAAGTGGCAGTGGGCAGGGCACATGCTCACAGAACAGATGGCCGATGGGGTCGAAAGGTTCTGGAGTGGCAATCGCGTACCGGAAGACGTAGCGTTGGAAGGCCTCCCACAATGTAGACTGACGACCGTACCACAGGAACGACCCAGCCATTGGATGCAAGAAGCACAGAACCGGTCAAAGTGGAGGTGCTTGGGGAGGCATTTGTCCAGCAGTGGACGTCTTTCGGCTGAAATGATGATCATTGATAGGAATTTGAAAACACCAAGTGCAATTGAACCAAAGTTGTCGACATAGCTCACAGAATAAGCAAGCTGAAGTGGCAATGGGCCGGCCATATTAGCCGCAGAACCGATGAACGATGATCAGTCAACGATCTTGAGTGGAGACTGCTAATCGGCAAACGTAAGGTAGGACGCCTTCAGGCTAGGTGGAGCGACGATCTTCGCAGGATGGCTGGTAGCAGCTGGATGAGAGTTGCCGAAAATCGAGTTGCGTGTACTGCTCAGCTGAAGGCTGATAATGATGAAGTGCAAGTGATTTTTTGTAGGTTTCCCGAAGTTTAAAGTCAGGCCAAAATCTAATTAACTAGTGACACAGATACAGGGCTATAATAATAATCATTCTAACATTATTATAATAACAATTTCCATTGTCAACAATACGGAAAGTTTGAAATCCCGTCACGCAAAGTTTAAATTTAATCAATCACTATGTAGCCGCGTGGTATTTTCCATAATCCATCTAATATTGTTTATTTTAGAAGTTTAATAGAACACCGTGCACCCAGGTGGTTAAGAAGCAACTGTGCCTATACTACTAAGCATGTTATGTTCACTTTGAGGATGGGTGACCGTAAGTCTCTAAAGCGTAGGTAAAATTAATTAAACCAACCGATTTAATAGGATTAGATTAGTGACGGTCTCAATTTAAAATTATCATTTAAAATGGTAAATTTTAAATTGCTATCATGTTTGACCAAATCCATACTAATATCACAGCTAATATTATAAATGCGAAACTGTGTCTGTCTGTCTGTTACCTCTTCACGCTTACACTGCAGAACCGATTTAAATGAAATTTATTAAAGTGATAGTTTGAGTCCCGGGAAAGGACATAGGATAGTTTTTATCCCGATATTACCCCGGGATCGACACTTATGCGGGTGAAACCGCGGGGCGCTGCGCTGCTAGTATTTAATATTGAATCATGCCCATGCCCATATTAAAAAAAAAAACATTTCACACGTAATCCATCCTCACATTTTTCGTCTTAACTTTTATTTAACCTCTTCAAAATCATTCTACCTCCATTTTAAGTGGAACCCTATGCTCAATAGCCCAGCAGTGGGCTATTGAGTTTTGTTCATTTGATTGACCGGCTTTGCATATTAATGGGCGTTGAACGCCGAAGCGTGTCCAATACAGGCCATTGTTCAGGGCCATTAGGGACAATGATACTGTGTGTAAACGGGTGGAAGGACCACTGTAGGATTTGAAATATGTTGCTAAGTGCTGCTAAGTGGTGGTGGTGGTATAAATAGGAGGGACAGGATGAGCATAGTTATTAAGGAAACAAACGATTACTTTACATAACTGGCTGTTGTACGCTGTTTCACTCGCTTCCTAGGGAAAACTTCTTTAGGTACCCGGAAAAAAGTATCCTATACAGCTTGCCGCTTTAATAGCGATATTAATTTAACACACGTATACCGGTTTACGTTTTCGTTTTGTGAACTTAATTTAAATAGATTTTATTATTTATTTACATTTTTGTAAAATATCATCTTGGAGGAACCTTTACGTAAAGAAATGTAGCACAGGGGTCATGGAACACAAAATCGCATCAACGAAATTAAAACGAATAACGTGCAAAGGGTAAGCGAATTGAAGAAAAGAGAGAGAGCCCTATGTCGGCGAGCTGCGCAGGCGGTCATTTTCAAATTACGATTATAATTCAAATTTTATGTTGTTATAATTTTTCTGATTACTGGCGACTAGCCCTAACCGTGTGTTATGGGGCTAACATGACCTAAGCCGCGGTCACTGTCGGACTGCATACAAAAGAAAGAGAAGCGGGATGACACAACGCTGGTAATTTATTGAAAAATATGAATAAATTATTTCAAAAAATCTATTGTTTGGACAAAAAAATTAAAACACTAGTGTTTTAGTATGTTGCTTGTAGAATAATCTGACAAAAAATCATAATGACTGTATGTATATTAGTATGTTTTTTATTGTAAAAATGAAAGTTTTTAGATGTATCTTCATGATTTTTTTCTATCGTATAAAATTAGTTGTATTATGTTTTCAACACATCTACGTAGCATATACGAGTATTTTTTTTTTTTTGTTTACTGTAGTCGATCATAATATACTTTTATTGTTTCCAAAACTTGCGTTACTTGTGTTTAGGTCCTGTGAGCCCCTTAAATTATAGCGGCACGTTGTATATTGACCCGTTTACCTTTGTGCTATTTCATCCATATTCTTTAAACCGATAAAATGTGATTGAGACCCAAACATGCTTCAATTATTAACTTATTGTAGTGTTTGGGTAACCAAGATTGATGTTTGGGGACCCACTGTTAATCTGTCTAAGTTTTCTGTTAGTAAGAATTTCAGGTCGGCCTATTAAGAATGGCCTGGACGCGCACCGCGAGGGCTGGTTCGAGGTGGCGCGGGAAAAGAGTTCCTAGGAGGATTTGGGGAAGACCTTTGCCCAGCTGTGGGACAGTATAGACTAAACATAAAAAAACTGGTATGTTTAAAAATTATTCACACACACACGCATTCACATTTTTTATAACATTTTTACTTACAATTCAGAAAGAACTTGCAGGCTTCCTGATACTTCATGGTCTTCTGTAGATTAATAGGTACCTCAATTTTCATTAGAATCTATCTATAAATTATTTATTTATTTAACCATTTATGTACACACATATAAACAGACAAGTAAAACAGAACAGAAAAATAGGTACAAAGGTGATGCTTATTTCATAAGAAATCTCTTCCAGCATACCTGCGATAGGACAATTAATAGAGAGATGTAGACAGCGTGTGAAAGATTAAAGGAGACAAAATAATACAAGAAATCTAAAAACAATTCTCTTAATAAAACTAAACAAGTATTATGAGAATATACTTACATACATACAAACAAACATACATATTTCTAAAATAAATATTTCACTAGAATTTTAATAAATATAACGTAATCAAATAATAAATACAAACACAACTATGATAAGGTGGAAAGATAGTGTTCTTTTACTCTTCTTTTGAAAACTGCAACAGCTGGGCAGTCCCTAATTTCAGGCATTTTATATAAAATTTAAAGTCCTGACTGACTGATATATCGACGCACAGCCTAAACCGCCTGGTCCTAGAGACATCAAATTTGGAGGGTGTGTTCTTTGTGAAGAGTAGGTATCCAATAAGAAAGTGTTTTTTCAAATATCCACCCCTAAGAGGGTGAATGGGGGAGGGTGAAATTTCACGCGGACGAAGTCGTGGGCAGAAGCTAGTTTCCTATATCTGCATAATTAGCATCGATACGAGTTAGAAAGGCTTTAAAGGTTTGTTTACAAAGTAACAGAGGAAAGTAAACAAGCTTGCCAACTAACGCCGAGGATTTTAAATTACATTAAATAAAACCTGAACTGACGGTTATCTTAATAAGACCTATAAAGTGTGAAGCTATTTGTTTAGTTGAAAATTGTGCTACTGTTACCAAGTTTCTGTGCTAAGATGCGTTAGAATGACAACATAAATTGGACCTTTCCGCAGATCTAAAAACCCTGAAGAAATGTATTTCATAGAGCAGATATGCAAATGTCCTTATTTGCATGTTTCTTTTAGTCGGTACTTCTAATAAAAAAATTTTTTGATTTGAATTTGGAAATATAATAAAAATGGTATGGGTCCCGCCTGCTTCCAACTTTTATTTAATTTAAAATGGGCTTGTTTTTAGCTTTTCAGTTCTTTTAACTTAAGTTTTTTAACGCAGTCGGGTTTTTTATTTTTTTTAATAACTTTTTTTATTTCCAGCTTTTTAGTTTACAAATGTCAAAGATTTCGCTGACAATTTAGTTCTTGGTACGTGTTTTTTACGATTTGTCACTTCGAATTATTACTATAAACCATATAAGTTGTTTATATTTTTGTAATCATCTTTTAAAGCCCTTTATTTTGATATCCCACTCGAAAGGTTTTGAGAAAAAAAATTTTTTTTGAAGACACGTACATACATAGTAGTAGCCATATTGAATTTTCACTAACGTCATGTCTTTAGTGACACTCGCCGGACTAAGAGGAATCGATTGACGTGTGAATCATAAAAATCGGCCCAGGCGTTTGGTCTGTGTAGTGCTTCAAAGGAACATACATACATAGGCTGATGAACACATTACCACTCCTTTGCGTCGCGCAGTCGGGTAAAAATTGGGGCTGGTGGTTAAATAATAACAGCCGCAAGGTCGATCTGTCGGTTCGTTGATGAGTGACCATATCGAGACCCCTCCGTGCCTCGAAAAGTACGTTAAGCCATTGATCCCGGCTGTTATTCGTATATGTATGATAGGCGTTATGGGTAGTTAGAAGCCCAAAAGTCTGACAATCAGTTTTACCAAGGGATATCGTGTTACCCAGTAACCGGGTTGTGGAGGTCAAATAGGCTGTTGCTCCATGTAAAATCCTGGTATTCAGCTGCATTCGGTTAGACTGGAAGCCGACCCCAGCATAGTTGGAAAAAGGCTAGGTAGATTGACTAAACTTTACAAACGTTATTGTTGAAATATTCTTAAATGTTAATAATGCATTTCGCCTGGACCCCTTAAATTCCTCAGAAATAAGTCAAGTAGGTATTAAATTATTAGATGACGATATAAAATTAAATTATTATAAAAAAGTTAATTATTTATATTAATTTATTATTTAATTTACAGAAATTTATGTATAAGTAGGAATTAAAAATTCCTACACAGTTTTCATTCAATAACTTATTCCAATTTTCTTCGAAAACATCTCGTTGTTTCAACAGTTTTGCAAACTGGAAGATATCGTTATTTATTGCTTCAATTTGTTTCACGATTCAGCTGCGTTCGTCCTGCTAACGATGAATTTTATTAATTACAATTGCTTTTTAAAAGTAATCCCTACCATAAATTGATGGTCGACCTCGAAAACGCTTTGCAGAAAATGTCTGGGTGAATACACTGTTTTTAGGAAAATTATAAAATTGGTAAACAATATTTTGTAAAAATGAAACGCTTAAGAAACTTTACTAACATTTCGAAGAACACATCATAACAAGACAGCGTTTGTCAAACTATAAGGCTGTGCACAGACCTACGACAAGACTGTATTTAAACCACTACAGGCTAATATTGCTCTGTACAAAACAATGATGCCTTGCCTCGCAACAAAACTGCTGCAACTGTTTTCCATTGGAATTTCTCAGGAGCACTCCGGAGTCTGGCTAGGTGGGTGTCTCAAGACGAAAGTCTTTGACCAGTGCGTGTTTTCAGTGATGACCTATGGCACTGAAACGTGGTCGCTCACAATAGGCCTTATTAGAAGTCTAAATATCAACCAAAGAGCAATGAAGAGGGCTATGCTTGGAGTTTCCCTGCGTGATCGAATCAGAAATGAAGAGATCCGCAGGTGATCAAGGTAACCGACATAGCCCGAAGAATTGCGTGGACAGGGCATATTGCTCCCAGAACAGATGGCCGCTGGCGCCGAAAGGTTCTGCAGTGGCGACCGCGTACCGGAAGACGTAGCGTTGGAAGGCCTCTCTCAAGGTGGACCGATGACCTTGTCAAGGCCGCAGGGACCCGTTGGATGCGAGAAGCACAGAACCGGTCAAAATGGTGCCTATGTCCAGCAGTGGACGTCTTTCGGCTGAAACGATGATGATGTTGGCAATAAGCTTGCCCCCTGTTACATGTTACCTACATTAACATAACTGGCGAAATGAGGGTGTACTATAGGTACACATCTGCTTAACCCACAGGTGTGATGATATGTTATGTGATATTATGTAACACTCACGTATGAGTTTGATTCGCCATTTCTTTTTAGGGGTAGTCAATTACGCAATGTTAAATCCATTTAGCTTTTTACTACGATAAGACGTGTAAAAGTGATTCCGATATTCTATTTATAGAATAAACAATTTTATTTTATTTCATTTCACTGTTTTGTATTGGCAAGCCAAAGTGTTTTGTCTAACAAAGACCAAACTGTCCTGACTAGTGAGCGCACTGTCTTAGAAAATTATAATATTAACAAGGGACAGAGACAATTTACTTTTAAATTAATTTACTAATTGTGAAATAACAAGGTGAGTAGGTACTAAAATAATCCTACGGCAGCTCGAAGGAGTGGGCGGATGTTTTTAATTAATTACATTTAAATTACTTATCTATTAAAAATACAATTAAGTTATAAATATAATTCCGTGAACTTACCATCATATTATATAATTAAATTATTTATTTCCTACAACAGTTTTGTTACTTAAAATTACAAACATACAAAAAGGCGTGACCTTTGGATGTTATCGGAATTGAAGTTATTTAAAACTAAATTGCACATTTTTGGGAATATTATGTGACTAAAATAACAATACTAAAATAAATTTAGGATTAGACAAGGCAATACCAATATTATTTTTTTTCCAAATAAGTTATAGTTATCATCATAATATGGTACACTTTTCGACGAAACAGCTGATTTTTTTAAATAATTTCTACGCTAGGTGGTCTAGAATCATGATTGTACTTAATTCATGGTTTCAGTTTACTTGTCGATGTCCCTGCCACCCTGTTTAATAATAATAATACCAGTCTTCCCATTGCAGAGAAAATATTTTTTTTTATTCTCCAGGCAGAAAATATCTCATACATAGACAACACCATATTTACCTTAAAACTTTAATAAAAAAACTACTCCACCGTAAAAAATCTAACTATGTATTTTGTTCACGGAAAGACTAAAACAAACATCCAAAGATCACACCTCTCTAAACGTACCACAATCACTATAAAGTCATCACCGCACGATCACTTACGACGCAGCGTCTATATGCAACTCTCGCGCACCTTTCTCGCAGTGGTGACTACCTCAGGTCTCCGCGCGGCCGCTATGTCGGCGCTGCGAGCAGTGACCCCACGGTTCACCACGCATATACTTACTGATGACTGTAGGAAAGAGAGGAAATCAAATTTTATAAAACATTTTTTTTTATTTGTGAAAAAGAACTGGGCAGTGAAGGGCAAAGGGTAGAGATTTTTTTTAAAACACATTTCCTTTAGTTTTTACAGTATAAATGAATAATAATAATTAATAATATGCTTACTTATTTATTTAAATGTAATCTCTTTGTTGATATTTTTCTGATTAAAAGATTTCTTTGTTTCATAAAATACAATGAATACAATGTGGAGGCCTTTTCGTTAAATACGGCCGCGATGCTAAGAGGCAGAACTTAATGAAATTAGCAAAATCTCTTAATTTAATGGAAATTTATTGTGAAATGAGAAATTTTAATCACAGGCACATGAAAAGAAAAGTGTATATACCTAATTACATTAATTATGTAGGTTTTTATAAAAGGTATTGTGATTAACAGCTATGTCCAATGTTTTTTATTAACTTAGGGAAAGGCCATGGACCTATCGTATTACCCAGTAACGTTTGTAGAAGTCAGATAGTCAGTCGTTCCTTGGAAAATACTGGTATATACTGGTATTTGGTGGTTAGACTGGAAACTTATCCTAACCTATTTAGGAACAGACTAAGCAGATGATGATGATTATGGCAAAGGCGTGACAGTTAATTATCACATGGTTTCTGAATTCAAAATTTCTTCTTTTTTTTTGTTAGCCTATACTGTCTCAGTGCTGGGCAAGGCCCTAATTCAAATCCAAAAAAATATTGAATTATGAATTCTTCTGTGGCCCGTGATATTAAAAATTTCCTAAGTTTTTGCGTGAGAGCCAGCTAGATCGAATGGCGACCTTTAGAAGATAACTGGGACAGATTTGATGCGGAAGGCTGAGGACAGGGTGTTGTGGCGCAGCCTGTGAGAGTCCTATATCCAGCAGTGTACTGCAAAAGGCTGAGTTGAATGATGTTTTTTTTGTAAATACTGAAGGAATCTTCTAAAGTAATGTGTTCTTAAGAGTATGACAAGTTCTCAGCTTCAAATTTTCAATTCAGAAACCGGATGTAAATGTAATAGACTGATGACTTAAAAACTTCAGATCATGTTTAGAATGAAATGAAAAGAATCTTTGAATACAAAGCTATGTTTTCAAAGTCATTTTCGCTATACTTACAGCACTGGCAGGTAATATAGGTCGATCGCTGAATATCCTGTGAGGATCCGAGTCCAGACCAGGAGCAGACAGCTTACTATATTCACCTATGGCTTTCTTATCTGCAACAAAATGTCTAAAATTTATATAATGTGAAGAAGTTTGAAGTGACTTTTGCAATGTTCAGAAAACGTAATGAAACCAGACAGATTAGTAGATTTTATTAAAAATATTATTCTATAATAAGGCTATACCATTAACCTTTTGACTGCCACAGTCGTCATGTATAGATGAAAAACCAAAATGTGCCCAGCACGTCACGGTTCGTTCGGTTTTGTTCAGTGTTCTTTAACAGATTGAATCCTAGCGATTGCCCGCGCCAAAGAATCCCACGGGAACGTACTACCGGGATAAAAAGTATCCTCTGTCCTAATAGTCCTCCAGACAGGATTTCGGACATGGCAGCCAATCCCAACGGAGACTAGCCTTCGGCGCGGGAATTATTATATTGCAGAAGTGTACGCGCAATCACAGGTGCACTCTTTGTTTCCTCAATCTTATAATCCTAACTCAGGTCATGGTCTACTTATTTGTGTGCCAAATTTTATCGCGATCCGTTTTATCTAGGTTAGGTCGATAAAAGGTAACAGACACATAGAATGAGTTACTTTCGCATTTATAATATTAAAGCCCGTCACAGACGTAGCTATAATATATATTAATATGAATCATAGCAAGGCATATGACGACATATTTTCTATAAAAATTTGCGAGTGACCGCACACGCAGCTATAATATATTTCTATGACGTTACCAAAATAATGTCGGCATATACAGTGTGAGTCTTCATAATGTGCACATATCGAAATGAGGGAAACTAAGCTTAATTTTATCGACGGAAAAAATATTTAAAAAAATCAAAAAAAAAAAATTGTAGCATTTTTAAAATTCTTTTTCGCTGCTGGGGTCACAGCAGTAAACAATCGCCCCTCAATTGAGAATTATGTTTTTTTTTTAACAAAAATCTGATATTTTTTCATACATTTTTAGGTAAAGATCCTTTTAAATACTTTTTTTATTTTTTCAAATATTTTTTCCGTCGATAAAATTAAGCTATGTTTCCCTCATTTCGTTATGTGCACATTATGAAGACTCACACTGTATATATATCTCGGTATATTTTGCGGACGTCCTCTGCGGACGATAGACGCATAGGACAAGGACGACCGCAGACCGAGTGAGGGCAAAATATATATTATAGTATAGCTCCCGTGTGTGGTAGCTTGCTATACTATAATATATATCTCGATATATTAATATATATTATAGCTACGTCTGTGACGGGCTTTAGTGTGGAAGAATGGACAGTTAGCTAGAGCCTCACAATCTTTTCTTTGTTATATTTCTCTGTGAATGCAAAATAAACGATTCTCTTACTTTCTAAAGTAACAGTAAGTAGAATTAGTTGTTGTTTGTGTGCATAAACTTGCGGACGACGCGCTAAAGGTGGCATCCGATAAGGGGAGAGTTCATTACTAATACATTTAAATTCTGGTCTGTCGCTGACAAAAAACAGATACAAACTTCGTAGGCACGTTCACTGGGGATCAAAACAATGAGACTTTAGCTAAGAACCACAAAGTTTACGAAAGTCTCAAACCTAAATAATCAAATCAAAGATGCCCAAATATACACAATGATTTGATTCGATTTGAGACTGGTGAGGGCAGTGGTGGCCAGTGAAAACGGGCGCGACTTAAGAGTTGTAGGTCTTAGGTTCGACCTGCTTCTGTGAGACCGTGATGGTCAAGAAGGAGGCTGATCCTGCTCGGAGAAGGAGGCGGGCCCACAGACTCTGTCCGCCCACCAAATGACCCCAGGGAAGACGGTGGCACAGTGGTCACATGCTGCCGTGCATAGCGCCTCGCTATGCACGGCAGCATGTGACCACTGTGCGGAGGCCCCTTTACAGTCTCCCCAGGGATGTGCCTTACAGGCGTTTCACGGGGGGGTTCCGGAATTGGTCTTATTAAGAAGAGCTCGGACCATTCCTATGTGGTGTGGTGATCACCGGGGTGGTTTTAGTGAGGTAAAAACCCCACACTCCCCGACCTCCCTGAGGTCGGGTACCTTAAGAAGGGTTCCCCACGAAAAAAATAAAAAATAAAAAAAGGTCTTAGGTTCGAACCCTGACAGAAGCTTTACTACGTGTCAATAATTTCATCACCACTGCTTTCAAAACGGTGAAGGAAAACATCGTGAGGAAACCGGCATGTTCTAGAATCAAACATATAAGCTGATTATGAGACTGTTGTTAAGAACCTCTTTTCTCCTTTAGAACAACAAACAGGTATAATAGAAAATTAAAAATTTTTGCACACACGAATTTTAGAAGCATTTTCTGCTCGTCCAGAACCGCCACCCGATAATCGTTAGTATGTACCACGTTAATATCATGAAAAGGGTCTATTCTATCATATAATAATACCAGGTACCTACAGGCCTTTTCCTAAACCTTTCCATAAACCCTCTTATAGATCGCCACAATTTTCATAAGTACTACTTATAAGATGACTACATAAAAGTATGTATATAAATGTGCGTTGTAACAATAGTTTGGTTATTGATAAATTAAAAAGTAAAAGACAACTGATTAGATTGAAAGCTGACAACCCAAATCTATCCGTATCTATAGTAATCTATACATATAATAAAGCTGAAGAGTTTGTTTGTCTGTTGCTAATGCTAATTCGAACCTACGACCTATAACTCGTAAGTCGCGGCCGTTACCACTGGGCCACTACTCCTCTAAACAGCAACAAAAAAGTAATTTATGTTCTAAAACTAAATCTTACCATAATGGCAGGGTATGATATCAGGATCCGTATCCTCCCCGCTCCCCTCCATCTTCAGCTCATACTGGCTGCAGTAGTCCAGCTTTGGTGAGCCACAGTACGTATTCAGATTTTCTTGCTTCGAAAGGGACTCCACACTTTGTTCCATATAGAGGGCATTGCTGTGGAAGGTGGAAGTAGCTGTAGGGTTAGCAGTAAGTGGAAATATGTAGTAAAACGTGACAAATGGAGAGAAACTGACTGGCAAGATACCATAGAATAGAATTTTTCTTTATTAAAGTAACCAAGACTCAAAATCAAACAAGATTGTTAGTAAAACTTACGACTATGTTAATAGGCACAGACACTATTCAAACACAAGAAATAACGGTTTGTCACCGTTGTGACATCCCATGAGAGACGGCACAACAGTGACCCACGTAAACACAGTCAAGGCGACTCGCAACCATGTTTAAGACAGACACCCAGACTTCCTAAAGAAAGCACTAATCAAACCTATCCACAAAAAAAACTCGAAAACGGATCCAAGCAATTACCGTCCAATAGCCCTTCTGCCAACTGCGTCAAAAGTTTTTGAGAAAGCAATGTGCAATCGTGTCTACTCCTTCTGCGAAAAATACAAAGTATTTAACGAATGCCAAAATGGTTTTCGCAGAAACAGATCCACTGTTCTAGCAATTTATAAATACATACAGGAAGCGTTAAATATAATAAATGACAAAAAATACGCCGTAGGTTTATTATTAGATATGTCAAAAGCGTACGATAAAGTGCAATATGACATTCTATTAAATAAATTACAAGGTATAGGGATCCGCGGTAAGACTCACGAATGGTTTAAATCCTATTTAACAAATAGGGAACAGCAGGTCGAAATAGAATTGTATAATGAAAATACCAAAGAAATACAAAATATTCGATCTGACAGTAAAACAATTAACGCCTCTATTCCCCAAGGGAGTGTAACTGGAAGCCTCCTATTTCTTATCTATATAAACGACCTTCCAAAAATCATAGAAGGGCCATGCGTCTTGTTCGCTGACGACATTTCGATTCTAACTTCATGCCGGAACAACGTAGGCCTGAGCGAGGACCTAACCGCCACACTAAATAAATCAATAACTTGGATGACTGACCATAACCTTGAAATAAATTTCTCTAAATTTAAATTAATGCCCTTCCACCCCCGTCAAAAAGCCCCACTGGACATAAACTTCAGCTACAACGGCAATACAATAGAAGTCGTTCAAGAGTGTACTTTACTTGGCCTGTCTATAGACACAAACATAAATTGGAAATCGCACATTTTAAAGATAAAATCAAAATTATCCAAATTTGCATACGCCCTTCGCGAAGTAAAAAAAACCACTAACCTTAAAACCGCACTTGTTACCTATTATGCCTACGCACATGCGTGGCTCAGTTACGGCGTGATATAATATCACGCCGTAACTGAGCCACTGACAGACAATAATTGTGGGGGAACAGCACGGATGCGCCTGCACTTTTCACATTGCAAAAAAAACTTATAAGAATCCTAGTAAATATAGAAGACACCGACAGTTGCAAACCTCATTTTCAAGAACATAGAATCCTTACCCTACCCTGCTTATACATCCTAGAAATATGCAAATTCGTTCGAAATTACCCACAGTTTTACACAACAAGAGAAAATTTACAGTCAAGATATACATTGCGCCATAAAAATAGGTTAAACTTACCAAGCTCCAAGTTAAAAATGCACTCAACAAGTACACTAGTCAAGACAATTAAAATATATAATAAATTACCAGAAATAATTAAAGAAGAACAAAAATATAATATTTTTGTTCTTCTTTAATTCATAAATAAATTAAAACAATTTCTATTAAATAAATGCTATTATAATATAAATGGATATTTAATGAACCGTGACAAATTTTAAATTACTTACATGTTTAAAAAAAAAAAAAAACTATATGTATTATAACAATAAAGTAGTCAAATAAAAGCCCTCTTCCTCTCTCCTACTTTTGCTGTGCCCGACAGGGTCCACAATGATCATTATTATGTTAATCTACCACCTAAGTTCACATTGTGGAAGCAATAAATATAATGAGTATTGAGTAAGACACTGTTGGAGCCGCCACACACCCTGCGCACCGGTGAAGCGCACATTTTACACATTGTTGCGTAAAAGCAATCTAAATGCGCATCTGCGAACATCCCTGACGCACTACAGAATCGGGGCTGCCCCCCAGTATCCTAAACTGACTGGCCTGACTGGCCTGTTGGTCTAGTGGTCAGTGACTATGACTGCTATGCCGGAGGTCGTGGGTTCGATTCCCACCCAGGACAAATGTTTGTGTGATGAGCATGATCATTTGTTCTGTGTCTGGGTGTAATTTATCTATTTATGTATGTATTTAGAAATATATAAGTATGTTTATCAGTTGTCTAGTACTCATAACACAAGCTCTGCTTAGCTTGAGACTAGACGGCGTTGTGTGATAGTTGTGGAATATTATTTAAAAAAAAAAAAAAAAAAAAAAAAAAAAAAACGCATTGTTATATTGAACGCGAAGAGCGCTGTACGATCTTCGCGTATAACTAGCCCACAAGCTGCACGTGCAAAAATTAGTACAGTAGGCTCGAAAGAGCGTGACTATGAAATATGGAGACGGAAACTGACTGGCAAGATACTGCTAGAATAATCAATAAATTGACTTAGCACAAAAGGAAAAATAATTATATAAAGATCAACTCAATGCCAAAAGATTCTCATTAAATAAATGCAAATCTAACTCACGAATATCAGAAAATAAAACAAAACTCATTTTCCCTAACACTCGAATCTCACAAGCACGCATACTTAAGATCCCATAACACAATCAAATCTCCGAAAAAAGGTACCTTCATTGAAGAGAAAATGCGAAATCGGAATTACAGTTACAGGATAACGGGCAAAAATAACAAAAAAAAAACTCAGGGCCAATCTAAATTTAGTAATCAAACCTTGTTTATCGTCAAAGCCTTCAAGATCCTCTTTATGTGTCTTATACTCTTAGGGCACATTCACACATCAATGTAATGGTACACAACCACACCATATTATCGCAGCCACAAACATCGGGAAAGCAGTCTTTACGTGTGAAGTCTCGCTGCAGGATATTTAGTTGCGTTGTAGTAACTACAAAAACGTGTCTTTAAAATTAAATATAATTATATTAAATATAATGGGTCCCACTTAATGGCAAACGACATCGTGGCAGGCCCAGACGGAGATGGCGGGATGAGCTGGACTCCTTCAACAAGAACTGGTCCTTAACAGCTTTGAACAGAGAGAAGTGGAAAGAGAGTAGGGAGGCCTTTGCCCTGCAGTGGGACACCACAGGCTAATAATAATAATAAATAATAATTATTATATTCCTTTTCCAAATGTCGTGTGCCTTTTAGTCTGTGCTGAATTAATATTTATTATTTATGTGCACGGCGACTTACAGTTAAAAAAACCTGAACAAAAACAACATAATTATGTAACATAATCAACGGGAAACCTATACCAAAGCCTTAATATATTGCAATAAGGATTAATTGAATTGAATTCAATATTTTATTTATTTATTTATTTTTTGCAATATACTCGTGCGCGGTATCGCTGGTGGTTGAGTTGTGGCTGTAATGGGATCGATATTGTCCATACGGTTGAGTTAGACGGCTAAATGTGGTCCAATAAAACTATGTATTTTAAAAATTTTGCGCCCGCCATTTTGTTGCGAGTGTGGTGTGGTTGTGGTAGATGTGAAAGTGCCCTTATGTATTCATACTTATATTGTATATTTGATTCAAGAAGCAATCTTCCTCTAAGGATAATAATAGGAGAGCTTTCAAAATAAATATCATTATCGATATTAACCCAACAGACGATATTCGTTGGGCGTTAGCACGTTTTTTTGGAAAAATTCTGGTTAAATGATGGTAAACTGGTAGGCAGGTAATCTGTTTGCTGTTATTGAGCTTTTAGGAACCTAAAAGAATATGATGGAAAATAACATATTAAAAATTATATAATAAATACTTTGGGAAGTAACTAATAAAAATACCTTATTACCCAAACTAAGCCTTAGCTTTTAGAATGCATGACATGAAAACTAGCTTTAACATAATAATTGATACACTAGCCGCAAGGAAACATACCTATGCTTAATTACATACTTATCTCAATTAATAGCCAAAAGAATATATTGGTAAACTTACGTAGAAGGCGGATGCTTGTCGATATCATGCCTCCGGGCTGCGTGACGTCGATACAATGCAGTGATAACACCACACACTCCCGTGCACAGCAGCGCAGCCACTGATAAGAGGGACACCAGCATTGGAGACAGGGGGATCGAGGTGCTTACTCCTGCTGGACAAGAGACTGAGTTAGTATATTTATTTATTAAAACTTTATGCACAAGTAAAAAACTGTACAAAGGCGGAATTAACGCCTTGGGCATTTTCTACCAGTCTACCTTAGGGTGATGCAGAAAAAAAATTTGAAAATATTTATACATACAAACAAAATATAAAATAAAACAAACTGGTAGTGGTGTCCTACCCCTTACCCTACCCTATCCCTACCCTACTCCTACACTACTCCTACCCTTCACCTACACTACTCCTACACTACTCCTACCCTACTCCTACCCTACTCCTACCCTACTCCTAACCTACTCCTACACTACTCCTACCCTACTCCTATAAGAAAAAAAAAACGGATAAAAAGTATCCTATGTCCGTCTCCTGATTCTAAGCTACCTCCCCACTACATTTTCAGCCAGATCGGTTCAGCCGTGCTTGAGTTTTATATAATGTAACTAAAACGAGTTTCTTTTATATATATAGATATAGTTTACTATGTATAGTCCAGCACCTTAATTATATATACAGATATAGTTTACTATGTATAGTCCAGCACCTTAATTATATATATAGATATAGTTTACTATGTATAGTCCAGCACCTTAATTACGTAACACACTATCAATCTCAATCTGAATAATTTTTAAGGAATAATTAATTCTAATTCATTGCTTCAACAACGTAAATAACAAAATGAATATTGCGGAACTGTGAAAACGACCATTGCTACTGATAGTATGCAGTATTACCCCGCAGGTCAATATTTTGAATAGAATTCAATAAATACCAAGGATAATAAAAAATGTTGAAACTGATCTGACTGATGATTATGAAAATAGAGCCCCAAAGTTAGCGGGCCTGCGGACGGAGAGTAATGGGTAGCTCTCCGTCGGATCAGGACCAGGCCAGTGCCGGACGGCGCGCACGTGTTCCACGCGCGCCTCAAAGAGATGTCAGCATGATCTGAAGGGGCCCGTTAGGGCCGAAGCCTGCCGGGTCAGCGGGATTGTCCGAAAGGGTTACCGCTGGCCCGGAACATAAAGGGCTAAAGAAGGAACACGGGTGAGTTTTAGTCAGTAAGAGTCTGACACTCCCTTCCGCTCCGCCCAGAGCGGGTCATTTGATGATTTCCAAGTTACAGTAACTTGACTGTCTGGTCAGTCATATTTCTCCGAGATTGAAACGTCAAAATGCAATCCTTAGTGACGCGGAGCAGTTGTCAAATTCTCCTCTCATAGGCGACACTAACCATTCATAAACTGGCCTTAGAGCCTATAACCGATGACACACGATACAATTCGCCGCAATTCGACCAAGTACACCACAATGATTAGGTACGCTTTGTAATCACGACAAACCACTAATTACCAATCTCGGTAGCACACCGTAGCTCCCCATGGGGGCCATAAGAAGTTCCTAATGAACTGTACCAGGGGATCATGGAAATAGACAGTGGCATTGACGTGTGAGCTAATAGCATCATTTCTACCTTCCAAGCACGATAATTATGGATCGTTCAGATAATACGAGGGCTAGAAAACAGTGGAGGTCTTCCGGATGATATGACAAATATAATGATGGCTTTTTTTGGATTGTGTCGAGGTTTTTATGTGTAGTGGGTTTTGTGTGACGGGATTGTGTAATTTGTGTAATTGGTCTCTGAATTAATGTTTAGGAATAAGTGAGGGAAGAAAATATGACAAAGAAGTGAATAACCACATCAGACTTATTTAAGGATCTTTTGGTACCCGAATGACGTTGACAAGGGGGCGCTGTTGGTAAGTAATAATCTTTCGCACGTCTGTGCAAATTGTTTTGCGATTATTTTAATATAAGCCTGCGCTGTCCCACGCAGGGCAAAGGCGTCCCTTCCCTCTTTCCACTTTTCCTGGTCTGCTGCTATAATGGGCATATGACATTGTAAAGAAAGCCATTGCAAAGAGGCCACTCTCTCATATAAAATACATAGTTTTATCTGCCGCCAAGCCGCATTACTAAAGTCCCCGTCACGAGAAGCTATAAATTTTGTAAATAAAGCACTTCTACTAAGTTACGTAGCGACAATTCAATCAACAACAAATAATCCCAAATTCAATCAACTCAAAGTAACATAATGTACGTGTAATACGAAACTCACGTGCATATTCAATTGGTCGGGTTATATTTTAGCGATATAAAGCGCTGTCGTCTAATGTTTTGTGGTACTTATTGGAACGCGTCTGACTCATGGAACGTAAACATTTGGGCCGCCATTTTGAAGTAAATTCACGCTGACGCTGTCAATGCTGCAGAATGCAGAGGCAGAATACTCGGAATCGTCAGACGACAGTACATGTGTGTGTTTACATTATTATATCCCTTTAAAAAAATCATAACAAAACTGTTTTTTTTATTTGATCCAAAGGTTGCGAACCCCTGAATGTGTTTACAAAACGTATCAATCTAGATATATTTCGTAGAAATCTAAATCTATTTGCCCTAAGTTTTTATTCAGTGACTGGGCAACTAAAGGGATCAGGAAAAGTAGGGAAAGGTTATTTGAACTGTATGGCCTTAAGCCGTATATTAACACGGATACTTTTAATAAGTATGTTGCTACATATTCTAAAAATTTTAAAAATATCTGCAAAGCAGCTAAAGCTTCTTTCATTAGTAACAAGGTTAAATCAGCAGACAATAAAATAAAGACAGTTTGGAAAATTATAAACAATGAAACGAACAGGAACAAAAAACATAATACTGATTACGCACTGGACACTTCCCGCGGTCTCATTAGCGATAACATCGATGTTGCTCAGGAATTTGCAACTTTCTTTACCAATATCCCAATTAAAACTACAGAAACTTTAAATTCCTCGCCCGCACTAGCTATTGAATTATTAAGAGCGAATGTCTCAGCCTGTCCTGTGGAATTTAAATTTAAACACATAAACCCCATAGTCATTATAAAGGCATTTAAGCAACTTAAGATCAAAATTACTGAAGATCTGTGGGGCATGTCTACTAAAGTTTGTCAATCCATTATCGAGACAGTTGCACCCTATTTAGCTTTAATATTTAATTTGTGTGTAGATCAAGGGGTTTTCCCGGATTTAATGAAGTTCAGTAAAGTTATTCCACTTTTCAAATCTGGGGACAGCAAAGACGCTAATAATTATAGACCTGTATCGGTTTTGCCGGTTTTTAGCAAAGTGTTTGAAAAAGTAATGTTAAATCAAATGCTCAATCATTTTAATCGTAATAACATCCTACACGATCAACAGTATGGTTTCACCAAAGGACGTTGTACAACCGACGCCGGTGTCACCTTATTAAAACACATCTTTAACGCATGGGAAGAGGCACAAGATGCAATAGGCATTTTTTGCGACGTATCCAAGGCATTTGATTGCGTGAATTACGAAACACTGCTCTTGAAACTTGAGCATTACGGACTAGGTAAACTTGCTCTTAGCTAAGTTCAGCCGCTTACGCTGTTTGGAAAATTCGCCAATTAACAGACGTGGAGACCGCGAGACTGGTCTATTTTAGTTACTTTCATAGCATCATGTCTTACGGTATTTTGTTGTGGGGACGGGCTGCAGATATTGATTCTATCTTCATTCTGCAAAAGAGGGCTGTCAGAGCCATCTACAAGCTCAGCAGACGCGAATCTCTACGGGAACTGTTTAAAAAAATTAACATCATGACGGTTCCTTGTCAATATATATATGAAAACATTATGTACGTTCGAAAAAATCTACACCTTTTTAGTAAGATAAGTGACAGGCATAATTTTAACACTAGAAATGGGGACAAATTAGATCAACCGCGTTTCAGATTGTCTAAAGTAAAAACTTCTTTTTTGGGTTACTGTGTAAAATGTTATAATAAAATACCACTCGAAATTCTTCAATTAAATGAGAAGAAATTTAAAACATGCATTAAACGCACACTATGTAGACAAGCATATTACAAGTTGGATGATTATATTGTAGATAAAAATGCTTGGCTTAATGCTGGTCCTGCTCCACAGACACTTGGACTCACTAGTTAAAATTTCAATATTTGGAAGAGGTGCTTCCCTTTTTCTTTTTAAGTGTTTCTGACATTACGATCATAACTTTTTTTTTTTTTTTTAATTTATTCAATCAAGTTTTAAGTGTTGAATACTTCAATATTAAATATCTCTTCCTGTTTGGTAGGTAATAAAATTCTATTTACCTCTTATATAAATTGCAAACTGTAGTTTTGTATAATTTAGAAGCATTTTTTTTTTAATTTTGTGAATGTAAGAACCATGTTTCCGTTTATTATGATTTTTTGATGTTGACTTGAAAGAGCATGGCAGTTGAGAACGTGTCATGCTCACTTAAATGTCTCACCGATGGTGGCGCGTGTGTTGGATCATTCGGTTCCCTACAAAATGGTTGAGCTGGATGGTGCTGATCCACGCGTCATGTTCGTGAACGGGCGCCGTCGGTTGAGACTGGTCATCTCTTAACTGCCATGGCTTATTTTTAATCTTATGTCTTGAATTGTTTCTTCATTTCTGTCTTTTTTACATTGTTCTCACATATAGAAGCAACAAGAATAATGTACCCAGGATTTTGTAATATCTTGATTTAAAAGAGTGTCCATGGAGTTTCTTGCCCGTTCTTCTCCATAGAGATCTACGCTTTGGAATGGGCAACTAGCTTCAACTTTCTGACTAACTGACAGACTATTTAATTTTGACAATTCAAAAGTGCCTGTTCAAGGTTTAATTGAAATAAATGATTTGAGTTTGAGTTTGAGTTTGAGTATAGCTTCTCGTGACGGGGACTTTACAATCCAGTTTATCGGATATGGGAGCCGGCATAATTACGGACACACGAGACTTTTACATTCTAGTTGGCCTGGTTGATATAATTGTATGTGTCCAATAGTCGGATAAAACAAAAATTACTGGTTTTAAAATAAGTTAAAAAAATCTTCTCGTGAAAGAAGATAGAAGATATTTCTTATATATGAAAAATTACTCGTTTCTAAACCTGTAACAGCAGTATATCAGGCCTCAATTCTTCATTACGGTATTTATTTGTATAGTTAGTTAGGTATAGTCATTTAATTTAGTACCTAGTGTAAATAGTTAGTTATCTAAAATAAATTAAAATTAAGTTACTACTTCAGCATCTACCTCGACACAACTTCATAAAAAAACAAAAGCAAATCGTCCAAAATATAGTAGGTATAACCACAAGTTTCTCTCCGCGTTTAAATATACAATAACCATTAGTACATACTTCGCAGTAATCGCAGTATCTAATTGTTGTAACTTGCAAACTGCCATGAATAACGCTCCGTTGCAGCTCCAATGAATATTGTACTACCAGCAGATTTACGAGTTACGACTAGTTATTTAACTTAGCATTGTATTCCGCGATATTTATTGTATTTGAACCTCACGTGTGTGGTTGTGGTGGAGGCTTGTGTATAGCTTGGCTTAGGTTAGTTGTATTCTTGTGTTTGTAAGGGTCTGTTAGGTTAGTAAATACTGTACTTATGATTGCCTTTTTAGTTATATTTATCATGTAACTTTCAAAAGACGATTTGTTGTGTATTTTCAATGCATGTCTTGCGTTTTAAGATGTATTTGTTTGTACTCAATCTAATAACTCCATCAATCAATCGGCCTATTCTTTGACTAACTTCGTTGGGGTCAGCTTCCCGACTTCTAGTAGCTACAAATTAGTATTTTACTGCCTATATTCGACTATCTATCTGACCCCCACAACCCAATGACTGGGTGTTACCCAGTAGCTGGGTACGATACCCCTTTTATAAAACTGATTGTCAGATTAATGGTTCATCATCATCATCATAATCAGCCTATAATGTTCCCACTGCTGGGACACAGGCCTCCTCTCTGTGAGAGGGAGTGGGCCGTTATCCACCACGCGGGCCCAATGCGGGTTGGTAGATGTCAGTCTCTTCGAATTTTTGATTCTAGGACATGCCGGTTTCATCACGATTTTTTCCTTCACCATTTTATGAGCAGTGGTTATGAAATAATTTACACAAAGTAAAGCGCCTGTCCTAAGTTCGAACCTACGACCTACAAATCGTAAGTCGTAACCGATACCACTGGGCCACCACTGCTCTTACTAATGGTTAGTGTAGTTTTAAAAAGCTTCGATAAAGATTATTTTACAATTCTGTATTGCAGGCCTACTGGCATTTACGCATATTATTTTGATTCCGGAAAAGCCTTTGTTTGGCATCGCAGTCTGATCTTGTTTAACTAATAAAACTGTATTTTCGTTTACGTCAGCAGTTATCGTAAAGTCGTCAGTCGCGATGAGCGTCATTCTCTCAAATAGAGTGAATTATCAAGGCTCAGACTGGTCGCCATTAATTTATTCCACTGTCGGCTGAAGTAATCATTCCCGACTGTGAGTGACTTAAAAATGTATACCCGAATTAGAAGTTAATATTGTCTACAGTTGAAAGCTTTTCTTGAAACGTGAAATACTTTCGCGTTTTAAATGAAAATTTGTTTAAAGTTTATGTTTTTTGGCAAGATTAGGCCTCGAATGAAATTGCTAGGAGTAATTACATGCTGAAGATGGCACACTGCGATCGCGGTTTAGCTCGCTACCTGTCACCTCCATGTAAAACAAATGCATGCTTAATAGACACGCACGCACATGCTAGGCATCGAGGTAAACCTCAAGCAGACCGCGAGGTATCACAGCAGTGACGTAGTCTTCAGCATGTGCATGTCAGGCGTGTGTAAGGTAATTAATTTTGATATAATTAAAATATTGTTTGTTGGATAATGGCATCTGTCACATTTACGAAGCTTGTGACCAATATAGAAGTACCTAAATAGACTAGGTTTTGTGTTTATAAAGTATATCTTGGATTTTATGATGCTATTTTAATATAATAGGCTGAATACTGTCAGTTGATGTTGATTTTCTTTTGAATTATGTCTAAGAATAAAATTACGAATCAACTCTTATTAAATTGCGTAAATACCAAATGATTTAAAACGGTTTCAGTACGTTAGCTTTGTTTATTATAACTTGTGTTACTTAGTAGTTTTTAAGCCAAAATGATTGATGATCTGTTATTGGTTCAAAATGGCGGTACCTGTTGACGTGAAATGACGTTGGTAGTTTATAAAAACTGTCCAAGTGCGAATCGGACTCGCACACGAAGGGTTCAGTACCACAAGGCAAAAACGCCGAAAAAAACAGGTTTGTTGTATGGGAGCCCCCTTAAATATTTATTTTATTCTGTTTTTAGTTATTGTTGTTAAAGCGGCAACAGAAATACATCATCTGTGAAAATTTCAACGGTCTAGCTATCACGATTCATGAGATACAGCCTGGTGATAGATAGACAGACAGACGGACAGTGGAGTCTTAGTAATTCTTCTCCATAGGTACCTACGCTTTGGAATGGGCAATCTAGCTTCATCTTTCTGACTGACCGACCCCTTGACAATTCAAAAGTGCCTGTAATTGGTTTAATTGAAATAAATGCTTTGAGTTTGAGTTTGAGTTTGATAGGGTCCCGTTTTTACCCTTTGGGTGAGGAACCCTAAAAAGGATTGTAATGACGTTATCGGGTCAGTTGTTCGGTAGACGTTCAGTTGGTTCCATAACAAGGCCTTGTTCACAATATTTTACGTACGAGCATAAATACCTTACACATATGAACACTACGATTCAAAAGCGATTTTCTCCAGTACTGATAGACATAATATAGTGTTACAAACATAATAAAAACGTTGCAATTTATATTTCACGAGAAAAATGCTTTTGGATTTTGCGGAATTTATGCTCGGCGACTGTACGGTACAAACAATTTATTAAATTAACATTCAATTCATCTTTTTGCTTATTAATTAGACAGCGAGCCGAATATTTTTGTACTTGGTAACTTTCGTGTGATTCTTTCTGTTTCTGATAAGACCCTGGAGGCATTTTTATTCATTTTCTTTTTGAAACTTCTTGTTTAAAACAATTTAACTGTAATTCCAAATTGTATTCCTACTGTTTCCCTTCCTGAAATTATTTTAATTGTAAGATGGTTCCTAGATGCTAAGTAGCAAACGATCATTTGATATATTAAAATTAAAAAGATGATATTTTAAGACCTTTATTATAAACTCCCCCCCCCTCCTCCTTTATTATAACTCTCCTACTGGAGATTTTACATTGTAAAAAGTAATACGGTTAACATAAATAATTATGTCGAGCATGTCACCATCAAGGGGGATCATGCCACTCGATTTTTTAAAGTGATTGATTGTCTAACCTATCCACCTCACCCACGTCATGCTGAGTGGTCGCTGCCAGCTCTGGACATCGATAACATAACATTACGCGTGTACCTAACCCCCGAAAGGCTAGGCAGAATTGCACCCATATTTCTGCAGTTGTGTTTGTCTCATATGAGCCAATTCAAATCCGGACTCCAGGGTGCTACTGAGAAATTTCTGTTGGGAGAACCCAATTGCACTTTTCCCAACCCTCAGCAGTAGCGCTTGCGACCAGTAGACCAACGAGGCAGTTCACTCTGCACTTATATAGGCGTCACAGGTGCGCTTTCAGTCAAACAAAAAAACCTAAATTTCTCTTGTTCTTGCCCTACTTGGTGACAAAAATAGGTGCTCCTTCTCAAGAACAAGAAGCTCTTCTACTACTCAATCCTAGTGATAAGTGATTTTATTTCTGTAAGAAGGTTTGTTAAAACACTTTTACACGTCTATCATATTTTAAAAACTGGCCAAGTGCGAGTCGGACTCGCACACGAAGGGTTCCGTACCACAAGGCAAAAACGCCGAAAAAAACACGTTTGTTGTATGGGAGCCCCCCCCCCCCTTAAATATTTATTTTATTTTTAGTATTTTTTGTTATAGCGGCAACAGAAATACATCATCTGTAAAAATTTCAACTGTCTAGCTACCGCGATTCTTGAGATACAGCCTGGTGACAGACAGACGGCCAAAACGCCGAAAAAAACACGTTTGTTGTATGGGAGCCCCCCTTAAATATTTATTTTATTTTGTTTTTAGTATTTGTTGTAGCGGCAACAGAAATACATCATCTGTGAAATTTTCAACTGTCTAGCAACCGCGGTTCTTGAGATACAGCCTGGTGACAGACAGACGGACGGACGGACAGCGAAGTCTTAGTAATAGGGTTCCGTTTTTACCCTTTGGGTACGGAACCCTAAAAACTAGATGAGGGCTTCGTCTATACTGATCCTTAGACCCAACTCGCCCCTCTTTTATATGCCTAAATCGAAACAAACTCGGAGGTCACAGTCTCTTTAAAGTCCAGAAATAATCTTGGACAGATCATGTAAAGACCATGTAGATAGGTGTCTGAAATGTTCTCTTGACAACAGAACCACACAGATTGAGTGGACCTGTCCAGTCAGTGCACGCATTTGTAAGTAATCGTGCAGCTTAACTCAACATTTTAGGAGCTAACTTCTAACTTCTAAACTTCTGCTAACTTCTAAACTTACCGGTATACTTGTCAGGCGGCCTGATCGCGACTGTATACAAGGTGACCTCTTCGCTCCTGCCCTTCGCGTTGGCAGCATACAGGACTAGCGTGTAGCTAGAGCGGCTGTCCAGGTCGTGGACCTCGAAAGCAGGAGTATGGTTCGATGAGACGTTTGCTCGAACCTGAACAATATAACGTCACGATCATCCACAGATTATTTATTAGCTGAGGCTTAAAATGAAGAACCATAAACTACGAAAAAAAATACAAAGTTACTACAACTTATAACTATAACAACTGGAAACCGGATCATGGCATAATTCCCTTTAAATTTAATTACACAACTTTGTGGTTGTTTTTAAAAATGAAAAAATTGCTGCAAATATTCCAATGATTTATAACACAAATTAGACTTTTATTTAACACTAAAACATCCCACTTGTATTCTCCACAGTGGTTGGCAGATGTATATAATACACCCATGTTTCAATCATACTCCTATGATTCATACTCGCATGAGAGCAGAATCGCCAGAACTTACTGACGATCTGCAATCATTCATTCATTCATTCTGCATTCATTTTTTTTTTTTTTTTATAATTAATTTGATCTAGATGATGATGCTGATGCAGCTGCCTCGCTATTGTAGTGCGTCCCGAATCTTTGCGGGAGGCGCGAACGGACGGCTTTCATGCGGTTATACTGAAGAAAGTAGCTTCCTTGTTGCAGCGCGTACGAGGCAGTAGCAACAGTATCCTGCAGATAGTTGTATCTCGTGCGGATTGCCCTGTCCAGAACAAATGGATGCATATTGACTAACATAGTGTATAAGATTTTACTAACACAATAGGTACCTATAATTGTAATAATTTATATATCTGTGTTTTATTTATTTCTATGTATTTATAATTTGTAACTGTATGGATTGATTTTATCTGAAATAAATTGATTAATAATAATAAAAACCACTTGCCATCAGCGAGGGTAGTTCCAACACCTCCATATAGAACACCTGTGGCAGACCTCCATCGAAGCCCTCCAGACATTCCACCAGCAATGTGTCAGAGCTCTGGTTCACCACCGAGCAGTTCTGCAAGGCTGTGGGGTTCCCTGCTGAAACCGACTCGATTTAGGTACTCTCACCAGAACAGTAAGTAATTAAGAGCGTGTACGGTGAATATTTTATTTGACGGAGGTTTTTTTTTATTTAAACTGCTGAATGGTCAAGTGCGGGCGCTCTTGACCTCGATCATGCCTGATGGAAAGTAATGGGTTATGTTTATGATGGTACGAGCTAGGTTATGACACATCATATTATTATACACACAAAATAACCAGAAAAAACTAGTAATAACCGTTTTGTGTGCGAATGTGACTGTTAGGGAGACAAAAATTTATAAAGATTTTGTGGAGTTTTCATAAATCACGTTGGTCCATGAATAGTGTAACCTACTACAATTATGGTGTTTTTCGATTAAACTATTTATTCTTCCTAGGAAGTTAAAAACAAAAAATAAACCGCATTTAAATCTAGCCAAATGCAACTGACGGACAACTTATAACATTGCTCATTTTCAGTCTGGTTAAAAAATCATAGGAAACAAATGCTTTAAAACTAGCCATATTTAGCTTTAACACGATTCACGGCACGTCCCGCATTTATTGCGATTACTACATGCGTTACATATTACGATGACCAGCGATAAAATATATCAACTTGTGTTGCACAGTTTATCATCACTGCAGGCGATAAACAAAGTGACAAACTTTCTCTCGCATGCAAACAATCAAACAAACAACTTCGTATCGCGTTTTGCTATCACAAATTGAATTACTCACATAAAAGATGAAATAACCGCAGATATAAAGGGAAAGTTAAAATAAGTACTTAGTTTTTATTGGTTTTGTGTTTTTTGTTTTGTAGGGTTCCGTACCTCAAAAGGAAAAAAACGGAACCCTTATAGGATCACTAGTGTGTGTCTGTCTGTCCGTCTGTCACAGCCAATTTGCTCCGAATCTAATGAACCAATTATGTTAAAATTTGCTACACATATTAATCTCTGTGACCCAAATACAGACGTCTAACGTAAATAAATGAATTTTGATTAAGGGGGTCATTTTTGGGGAGTAAATATAAAATAAAATAAAAATGTTTCGCTATCTGCACCGTGTGACATATCAAATGCAAGGGCTTACTGTGAGGCTCTCAAATATATTTTTTCATAATTTTAAAGAAAATTGTATTATTTAAGAAAATATTATACGAAAATTGGCCAAATTTTTTTCTCTTCACAAAGGTTCACACACATTATATGTGAACCTTTGTGAATAGAGAAAACAATAAAAAATATTATTATAGTTAACACAAACAAATTTGGGTCAGATTAAAAAAACATGGCAGATAAAATATTCATCGTACCGAACCCTCTCCACGCGAGTTCAACTTGCACTTGACCGGTTTTTTTTTATCGACGCGCAAACTGTTACGTGATTCTAGCGTAGGTTCATTTTAGCATTAATGCCAGGCAGATGCCGTCTGACGCTGGTTTTTTAATGAACCTAATAGTGAAAAGTGACGGGGATACCATAATGAATTACCTGCAGCAACGAGCTTGTAAAAGCAGGGAGCCTCCTGCCTCCCCACAGAGTTGGTGGCCGAACATAGGATGGTGCCAAAGTCCATGTCAGTAGTCGGAGTGTAGCGGAGAGTTGAGGTGTTGCCGTGGGCCGTGTACAAGCTGGCGGAAGAAAAGTAATGTTGAGATGATAGCAGCTAAATATAGGGCCAAAATAAGTCAACTAGCGAAACTCCGCAGACGTACATATCTAAACATGATGAAAAGATACGGTGTTTTTAGGGTTCCGTACCCAAAGGGAAAAAACGGAACCCTATTACTAAGACTTCGCTGTCCGTCCGTCCGTCTGTCTGTCACCAGGCTGTATCTCAAGAACCGCGATAGCTAGACAGTTGAAATTTTCACAAATTATGTATTTCTGTTACCGCTATAACAACAAATACTAAAAACAAAATAAAATAAATATTTAAGGGGGGCTCCCATACAACAAACGTGTTTTTTTCTGCGTTTTTGCCTTGTGGTACGGAACCCTTCGTGTGCGAGTCCGACTCGCACTTGGCCAGTTTTTTTAGAGGTCAACGACTGCCGGTTATTTTTATTTAATGTAAACTTCACAGTTGTGATGAGTTGTGATTTTCTAAATTCACACACGTCCTATAACCTAAAAATAACATCAAATCATTTTGTTTTGTTTTGTCATGTTTAGATATCGATATCACGTACATGGAGTTTCGCTAGCTTAATTAATTTGACCCTTTTAACAGGGTTAATTTTATTTTTATTAAAATTGAGGTGATGGTTCTTTTCAGTGTATTCCCCTTAAGTTCGCAATCAGCTCGAAAGCGGCGCATTCGCCAGGTCTGGACACACCTTTACAAACTAAAGAAAAAAGAATACCCTGGAAATAGTTCAGTGTTCAAGTTGCGGAAGTGTTTACTGTTTACCCTTTAGCAGAAGAATATTGTGTTTACTCTACAGTATAGGTACCTAAATTTTTCCGGGCAAATAAGATGAACTCACCCACGATAAAGATTATTGCAGTAAGTCTTGCCAAATAGTTCCTCGCTCCTCAGGACGTATAAATAACATATCAAACTTTGTATTTAGTACTTGATTCTGAATCCAAATCTGTGATTTCCGAATTCATCAATCCTGAATCGCAACTATCAAAACACATAGATATCAGTTGATTCGAACTTTTCAATCACGTATTTGTTTTATTTTGCTTAACTAACTTTAAAAAAAAAACTTGATAAGCTCCCTCATTGCGTAACAGTTTCAATCTCAATCTAAATAATTTTGAAAGACATTGCTAATCCATTGCTTCATATATTCGAAAAATTTGTCTGCTCAACAACGTAAATAACGCAATGAACGCAATTACGCCGCAAATTTACCTACCTAATGTTACCACCACCATTTCCAAAAATAACTCCATTCGGATTTAAGTATTTCGAACCCGTAATCAAGGCTTCTATTCAAGTTCAAATGCCAAACTAAAATAGACGTACCTCAGCAAATTCAGTGGTACAATGACAAAGCGCACGACTGGCCACTTCAAAGCTCCGGTCTGTACCTACTAGGCTGTGGCCACGAGATAGATAACTACAGAAGGCCGGCTATACAAAACGAACAAAAACATACACACGCACATTAAAAAGTAGAGTACCACATAAAGTGGGTTGTCGACGTGTGTTCCCGACTTATTACCGTATAATGTCCTACAGGACAGTGCAACGTGAACGTCAAAGCGGCCGTTTGAGATCCCCGTACGTACGCGCTGCACGACTCCAACCTATTGAAACCACAGATATAGATAGACCTAGATAACGCAAGTATCACGATCTGTATGAAAACCTAGCGTGCCATTTTTTGACTGCCTACTATGAAGTCACATACACTATTTAGTGATGGGAAAATCTAATCGATTCAAAGACGCCGCCGCGTGCGGCACCCGTCTCGCCCCACCTCTATGGCCCCGGGGACTAGCGCCAGCGCTCACGCACACCCAGCAGTACACAGGACTGACCGCGAAAGTGACGGCTTACGATTTTTGTACGTAAGCTGGTATGATTTTTGGCACGTGAAGTTGTTGCTCTTGCGTTATCTAGGTGTATCTATAATCTGTGATTGAAACGGTTAAAAACAAAAGCAGTATATGGAACTGCCATGTGATCCCAAAATTGTGCAGTAAAATATCGTACTGAACAGCACCGTGTTAACGATGCCAATCAAATGTCATAGTGAGTGCTCTCACCCACAACCACTCTCGCGTAGACGCGTGTCTATGATGTGGGCGTGTGTTTTCGCTCGTTGTATTTAGCCGACCTTCTGCACTTTTTTTTTGTGACTACGCTGTAGGCGTATGACACAACGCGTGGTGCTAATTTCTAGATTGCTTGCCCTCGATTGACGAGACGAATGCGTGCTCTTCCGTGCGAATACACTTTGGTTCTGCGCTCAAAGTACTGGTAAACTCTTTGTTTTATAAAATATGGTTTTGTTTATTGTGTGTGTTACTGACACACACAATAAACAATATAGAGAGTATAGTAATAGAGAGTATAGACAGTTTAAAGATTATAGTAATTTCAGACCATAATTCACCATTCTCTTAGACCTGTAGTTCGCATTTCATAAATCAAGAATACTGCATTGTTAAATCACAAGCTCTATTTCTGTTTCATTTATTATTTATTCGTTAACGGTATAAAATTACGGATTACGGTCTAAAACCAAACTCCCGTATTCACGTAGATAGTCTACAGTTACGCCCACAAATTAGACACAAATCACGACTTGGAATTATCATTCTGCAGTTCCTACAAATGACCATTTCATGCAAGAATCAAAGTGTGATTCTCTCACGAAACGTCTCATTATAGATGCTGTAGAAATAGCACATTTATGCGCGAATCCATGTCGCCACATAAACACTTAGTATGCATGAGTATCCCTTGTACAAGCACGCGAACCAAACGTTCCATATAGTCAAACTATCCACTCTCACGACCCGCGTCGAACGCAGCCACAGAAAAGGCTCATAGCGTTGAAATGCAACGAATAGCCACTGCACTAATTAGAGCTCCGAATATGGACGTATTTAGTGACCAAAATTCCTCGGAAAAGCTGCCTATCTGACCCGTTAGCAGCTTAAAACTTGAGCTTCTCTGAGTCGATTTTCATTACTGTTTTATTCTGCAAACTTTTTCAGGCGTTGTTTAAGTTCAGGTCAGGATAAACGAGACTAAACGTAAGATACTCGGAACGCTTTTGTAAAGTACGAACTTTGTTTAAAATCTGTTATGAGAGTTAAGTGGTTTATTTTAAAAGGCCTTTGAGATATTGATTTTGTAACATAATTATGATTGTTTGAGAGTCTAAAATTATACTGTCGTAGAATTATTTTAGACTTGACACTAAATTAATAATGTTGGCTTGCTTCTTTAGACATTTCTCAGTAGCAGTACAGAGTCTGGATTAGTGCCCAGTTGATGGTAATATGCTCGTCTCCTCAAAAATTGACTCTGTTTCCGCGACTGTCGCAGTCTTTATCATTAAAGAACGAAAACCAAGAATCTAGAGGATTATTCAATAATAATCCTCCAGATTCTTGGTTTTCGTTTTACACGAAAGAGTAGATTGGATCACTTTAGTGTCTCAAATTTATTTAGGGTCGGCGCAATATGTCTTTTTATTTGTTAGTCGTCATCTTGGTAGTCATCCCCTTTTTTTTTTTTTGCGGACGGGACATCATCAAGTGACCCTCCCGCTCTGGGCGGAGCAGAAAGGAGTAAGTATCAGTCTCTTACTGACTAAAACCCACCCGTGTTCCTTCCTTAGCCCTTTATGTTCCGGGCCAGCGGTAACCCTTTCGGACAATCCCGCTGACCCGGCAGGCTTCGGCCTTAAGGGGCCCCTCAATTTATGCTGACATCGTAGTCACCCCCTTTCTAGCCTTATTATTATCATCTTTCACACAGTACATCTTTTCTTTGTTCTTCCCCCTACTCTTAAAGCCATCCACATTCATACTCAAAATGATGCTTCTAGAATGGTAGTAAAAGCTGTCAATTATTTATTTATATTCATGCGTCATTTTATGCATCTGTAATAATATTATAAATTCGAAAGTAACTCTGTCTGTCTGTCTGTATGTTACCTTTTCACGCATAAACCTCTGAACGGATTTCTATAAAATTTGGCAGAGAGATAGACTGCACCTCGGGGAAGGACATAGGATAGTTTTAATCGACATATCTCGCGGGCGAAGCCGCGGGCGGAAGCTAGTTTTCGTATAAACTGCTTCTCAATGTCAGTGCCGACAAATTGAATTACCGATTCGCCAAAATTGTATACAACGTTCAAATTGTTGGTTATCAGATGGCTTTATTTGTATGCAAATTCAATTATCTATTCCACAGTTTAAAATTGAACCAGTCAGCATATGAGTGGTTTATCAATCTGTTGTCTGTTGGCGCAAATAGCGATATATTTTTATTTTCAAAGTTTTTGTAAACGTTCGCCACTGTTGTTACAAATACCTATGATATCTATTGCATATTTTTATATAATAACTTTCATGAAAAAAAATTGTGAACTTATTTATTTACGTGTATTTTTCGGCTTATACCGGTAAATATCAGGCTGAAACAGACTGGGGAAATCGAAAACGACTCGCAAATATACAAGTTTATATAAAATGCCACTGTTAAAAGGCTCTTATTTTCCTACCTTGTAGATATCTCAGCCTGTTCCCCGGAACTGTTGAAGTACCAGCTGAAGTACGTGGGAGGTGGACTGGAATCCACCACGCACTGTAGGACCACTGTCTCCATCTTGAGTGCCCCGTATACCTCGCCTTCATTCAGCGTCTTGCACATTGGAGCGTCTGGGAGAGAAAAAATTATACACATTAATGTTACAGACAGATTTTTTTGTTTTTAATAAAACTCTTTACCTAGGTACTTTACAATTTGGTTTTAGACACACACCGAAAACCACTCAAAGGTATTATCTTTCAAAGGTGTTTCTGTTCATTTGAATCGTACAGGTACACAGGACATGATAGGTCATAGTGATGGTGACACACATGTTCGTGCCGTGTACAATCCGTTCGGCATCTAGGTACCCACCCTTACTGAATCATGTACGGGTTGGCTCGGCACAATTCGAGCAAAGCTGAGCGGCTTTTTTTTTCCAAACATATCATATAACTGCAAAGTTATATTCGATTTAACCGCCTGACATTGCCAAATCCTGCCGATCCGAAGATGTGTGTAGCACCCCTTAAGCCAAGTGCACATTACAGCCGCGTTCTTATACAAAAAAGTGCGGTGCGGCCAGTTTGTTGTAGTGTGCGTTGGTTCATAGAAAATGTACGAAAGTGATGAAGGAGGACTTTTGTGATGCGTTGCGTTACGACACGGCCTTGCGTAACACACTATCAGTAGCAATGGGTTTCATTTTGACAGTTCAACAACATTCATTGCGTTATTTGCGTTGTTAAGCAGACACATTTTTCGAACATATGGAGCAATGGATTAGAAATATGCTTCAAAATTATTCAAATTGAGATCAATAGTGTGTTACGCAATTAGGGTGCTGATTTAGCGTTTATTCCCAAACTTTAAACGTTCGCAAAAAAAATACAAAAAATATACTAAAAGTACAAGTAAAATATAATATGTCATATAGTTCTAACTTTTAATAAACGTTGAACTTTTAATAACCCACTCGTGTATACACAAGTTACATCCATGTGCCTCCTAATGGGCGCTGACATTTCTATGGGTACTCGCATCATACAGCTAAAAATAGATTACATGTGTAGGATAACTGAGCACCACCTGTCTATTAATAGCGCATGTATATGCTAAGAACGTGTAGCGGTATCTACACCGCCACATGCGAACTACGCGTCATAATGACGTCACGCATAATCCTGCATCTCGCAAGCAGAGTTTACCGCGCAACTAGCATATTTACAACAACGGACCGACATGAATCATTGGGCAGTTGCCCGCCAGACACAACACCCGTCTGGTCGGAGGATCCTCCCTTTTCTATGGAAGATGAGTGAACTTTACACCCTGTTCCTCATACCTCTTTAAATGCAACATCTGAAATATCTTTTATAATAATAATTCATTTATTTTTCAGACAAAGTTCATTCCATTATTACAATTAGAAAAACATAAAATTAAAATTGAACACATACACAATAAAATAACACTCAGACATTCAAATCAACTCAAATAAATAAATTAAATTAAAATATTAAAATACATGTCATAATAAATCAAATAATATTTAAAATACATACAAAACTCATTCAAAGCAATAAAAAATCAAAATACAATACACATGTCATCCAAAAAATAAAATAAAAATACAATATTACCTAAAAGGAGGGGATGTGCTACCATGAAGCTGCATCCACCTCTGCAACAGGGGCAGATCCCACCGCTCGGACAATACCTTCAGGCCGCTGTTCGAGCTGTTCTGTAGGCGACTTAATAGCGAGGCGCTCCGTTTCCTTATAATCGCGAAAAAGTCATCAGTCCGCGCCTCAGCAAACATAGTCGAAGCACTACAACACCGCGGAAACCCTAACAACGTCCTGAAAGCATTGTTGTACTGTACGCGCAGTGCGCTGTACGCCCGCTGCCTGAAGTTGGTCCACAGGCTGCACGTGTAAAACGACTGACAATATGCTTTAAATAAAGTCACCTTTACTGGTCTAGTACATCGTGCAAACCTGCGAGCCAACATATTACACCGGACAGACAGCGCCCTGCGCTCCCTGTCAATGTCCAGATTGTCACACAGGTCGTCGGAGACCCAGTGGCCCAGATACTTGAATTGCTTCACCCTGTTTAAAGGAATGCCGCAAAGAGTGACTGGAGGTACAGATGAGTAGCATTTGGTGCCGGCTTTAAAAATCATAAGTTAATCATATTTTAACTGCGTACACACAGTTCTACCAATTTAAATAGATCGAACTGAATATTTCCAAATCAACGACATGAAACGTCGCCGTCTATCTCATCACAAGGGAAACCACAAAACCTATCTCAATTTAAATTAGGTCCAGCGTATAAATCTGCTCACCCTGACAATTCTGGGCTGATTCAGTGCTCAATCTGCTCGTAATCCCGGCGGGTTTCCACAAACTGCCGCAAAAAACGTCTACAGACCACATCCATTTCATTTTGAATCTGGATTTCTTCCAGTTTTCCAACAAGTCAAAGCAATATAATATGCCGTCACGTATGTTCCCCGAAGGAGCCGACAGGGGCGTAATTCCATGCATCCAGTTTTCGCTTGTGGTTGTATTTTTCATGCTATGTGTTGGTTCTAATCTTCTATACAAATAAATAAAATTGAAGTGTCTGTTGGTAATGTCAACAGAAAAAACAGTTTATTACTAATTGCAAGAAAGTATATACGGTACTAAAAACAGTTTTTTTTTTAATTATGTCTCTGTGTGTCGGTTTGTTCCGGCTCTCGACGTCTATACGTGAGACTTCTCAATGAAAAACTATCACATTTGGTAGAGGGCTCGTATTTTTAAGAACGCTCACATTCTCAGGCGCGTCCTAACCAGCCCGATCGCCAGGCGAGCACGCGATTGTCGCGTCCATTTTGTTCGACGAACACGAACGCGTGGTTGCGTCGACAATAGATGGATATTTTCCCCTACTTGTGTTTTTTGTGTTTGTGTTGTTTCTCTACGTCATGTTTACCATAAATAAACTTTTTTTACGATTTTATTTCAGAGGCGCGCCTTCCGGTTTTCCAAAAAAAAAATGTGACAAAGACGCGAGAATCGCATATTCGCACGAGCGATTTGTTTAGTTAGGTCACGGGCTGAATCTGTCAAAAATACCTCTAATTTACATTTTTGGCATGTAAATAGCATTCAATACGAGAATTGGCCTTCTGACGCTTGGACACATAACTTGCAGTTTCTTGAATTTAACTCACTACTTAACTAATGCAAATGTAAATCAGCTACTAGGGACTAACCTCATCCTCATCGACCTATAGTTGCAATTCAAAGTGACAGGATCTGAGACTGTTATCGCAAAAACAGAACATTGTGAACATAGCAAAGGACCATAACGAGTGAGCTAATTGAATGAGAATAAATTTATTTTGTTCATTGTTACAAAAATGACCTTACGACTACATAATTATTTTATCTGTAACTATCTTGACTAGATTTATTGTGTATTTTATTGTTTTGTTCTTTTTATCTTATCGTATAATGCACCAGCTGACGTCATCACGTCAACGCCAGCTGTCTCTAAAAACCAGCGCTGGGGCTCTGTTTCGCATAGGGTCGTATGCATTATGCTGAGCGATGGCCGTTTTGCGTAGATGTGACGCTTATTTTCCCCCAACTTTTCCTTTTTTTGTGATTTTGTTTTTTATGTGTGTCATGTTTACCTCGAATAAACGTATTTTATTTCTTTCTATTGTTTGTTTAAACGGTGGTCCCCAAACTAGGTCTCTGTATCTTGGTGACTTTAATTTTTATGACATCTATAGTTGTTTTTTTAATTTCTTTAACTGACCTATTAACCTTTGTGGGATTCTTTTGTCCAGCGGTGGAACAGTAAAGGCTGACAAAAAAAAAATTGAGTCTTCAGCTTACGATCAAGTAGGTTTCCAAAAATGTAAATTTCACAGAGCTTCTCTACCAGAAGCTTTCAAACACGCTCGAGTCTTAACCCGAACACAAAAAGATAGAAGATTCATCTGAATTACCAATTTTTTCTTATCCAACAAATATTAAATAGTCTAGAACAGAACGTCCGTGTCGAACGTGATTCGAGTAGGTACGTGAGGATAGAAATACTGCTTAGGTTGATCAAATAACTTTGATGTAACCGAGTCGGCAAAGCCAGGCCTCAACATGTCTATAGGAATCCCACGCCTCGAAACCGAACTCTAGATTATTCTTACTTCTAAAGCTTCGCTTACACGGGAAATGGAGCAATCTAGTTTGATTTATTTTTTAGGTATGGTTCCGAACGTATCTGGTGAAAATGTAAACATAACAATCAGAAAGCATATCTGTGAATACCAATTTGTAGATCCACTTACAAATTGAGTGCTTCGATTTATTTAAATATTTTTAAAAACCCACAATTCTAATTTTAAGAATTGCCATTGCCATTCAACGTGGCAAAGCTGCCAGTCTTCTGGGCAAGTTTACGGATGACAGCGGACGAGTACCTACTTAGTGTCCTTTTGTTTTTGTATTTATTTGTATAGTTAGTTAGTCATTTAATTTTGTACCTAGTGTAAATAGTTAGATAACTATACATACAATGAAAAATGAAATAATCTTAAAGATGTCTTTCATCGTCATTGATTTATCAACTAAAAAATGAAACATTTTTTTTCGGCATTACATATCTACTAATAATAAAGCTGAAGAATTTGATTTTCAAAAATCTTTTTCATTTGATAGCCCAATTATTGAGGAAGGTTATAGGCTATTTTAAGCATCACGCTACGACCCTTAAAAGCCGAGCAAACATAAAAAATAAAGAATGCTTAGCGAAAACGAAGTAACAGCGCGGGCGGGCGATGTGAGCCTATGTGATGCGATGTGATGCGATGTGATGCGACGTGATGCGATGTGATGCGATGTAATGCGATGTGATGCGATGGGGTGGGACGGGGAAACAAGAAATTTCACGCGGACGATGTCGCGGATAAAGTTATAAATAGAGATAAAGATATATTTATTTGTAACAACACCTTCGATCAATAACAACACAAACGCAACAGCGGACACAAGTTAGTATCACACTAATATTATTAGGCGAAAGTGTGTGAGTGTGGGGGGGTGTGTGTGTGTTTATATGTTTGTTACTTCTTCACGCTCAAATGACTGGATCAATTTTGATAAAATTTGGTATGGAGGTAGTTGACCCCCTGGATTAACATAAAGGCTACTTTTTATCACTATTTTCCCACGGGATCGAAACTTCTGCGGGTGAAACCGCGGGGCGCAGCTAGTAGGTAATATTGGTGAAAATGCTACATGTAAGTAAAAGCGCGGCTAAGATACAGTACTCACAATTGATCTGCAGTGACACCGGGTTACTCGTGGCACTGCCTTCGTTGTTATACGCCAGACAGCTGTAGTCCCCTGCAGCTGCCCTGGTCACACTCTGCAGCACCAAGCTCTGGTCGCTCAGGATGATCCCAGCGCTAGCATTGTGCTGGATTTCTTTCACCTGCGAAATATTCCGGACTTTAGTTGAAGTGCAGTAACATTTAAGAGAGATTATAAGACAAATTTTTATGTTTGATTCGATCAAAAAAATCTTGTTTGGGAAGTGAAAAATTTCATGGATGCTGTTAAAAGTTTGAAATAGAATTTTATTGCGTGTAATTTAAAGCTATTGGAGATTGAAGAAACGCTTGCTGTCGTCACAATTATTCAAGGAAAAGTCGTAAGAAAGGGAACATCCATCCATTGTGACGACGAGATACCTATACCTACCTATTAGATAGACAATGGTGTTCGAGGATCGAGTCTGGTAGCGTGAAATTGGAGACATTTATGTCCAGTAGTCTGCTATTCATACTAATATTATAAATTCGAAAGTAACTGTGCCTGTCTGTCTGTATGTTACCTTTTCATGCCTAAACCACTAAACGGATTTCGATAAAATTTGGTAGATAGATAGATTGCATCCCGGGGAAGGACGTAGTATGGTTTTTATCGACATACCTCGCGGGCGAAACCGCGGGCAGAAGCTAGTAGTCTATATATAGTAGTAGTAGTCTGCAATAGAGGGGACCGTGGCTAAATAATAACAGCCGCACAGGTCGGTTGATCAGGTTAAGCTACGCTTGCTGCGGTTGGTCTGTGGATGGGTGACCATCTTTATATACGAAGACCCCTCCATGCCTCGGAAAGCACGTTAAGCCGTTGGTCATGGCTGTCATTCGTGGATCTTTGACAATCGTTACGGGTAGTCAGAAGTCAAAGTCAAATCGTTTATTTCAAATAGGCACATTAAAGGCACTTTTGAACGTCAAAAATTACAACTAAATAGAATTGATTCTAGTCGCCCATTCCAGAAGGTAGTTTTCGTATGGAGAAGAATGGGCAAGAAACTCCACTGAAAGTCTGCCAACCAGTCTTAAGAGGTATCGTATTACCCAGTAGGTAACTGGATTGTGGAGGTCAGATAGGCAGTCGCTCCATGTAAAATACTGGTATTCAGCTGCATCCGGTTAGACTGGAAGCCGACCCCAACATAGTTGGGAAAAGGCTAGGCAGATGAGAGTCTGCTATAGCCTAATGACTGACACGGTTTTCTACCCCTAAATATTATGTGAGTACAAACTGTGGTGAATAAATATCACCACAGTTATGAAGAAAACAGAGTGGCGATACTTAAGGAAAGCCTATTTTCAGAAGTGGACATCTTTCAGATGAGAAGATAATGATATTATTTTAATTCAAGCTTCAATTTGAAGATCCAAAGGGGGCTTATTTATAACTGTTGCTTAAAGGAAAGTAATGATAACCATTATATTTTTTAGGGATGAAACGTATCTTATGAGGATATGTGGGTGGGCGTTTCTCCATAGAAACGCTCTCGTCTGTTTTTTTTTCTGGTTTTGACGGCACGGTTGGCGCAGTGGTTAAGCGATTGACTGCTGCGCTGCGTGTCGCGGGTTCGATTCCCGCACGGAACAAATATTTGTATCACCTACAAGTAGTTGTTCCGGGTCTGGCTGTTTGTGTATGTGAGTTTAAATGTTTGTAAACGCACCCACGATACAGGAGAAATTCCTAGTGTGGGGCAACGTTTTAAAAAAAAAAATTACCATAAAGCAATTATTTTTTACAGAATAATAAATATTAACTACTTGTATTTTTATAAGCACTAAGACCCTCAAAAATGCCGATTTAAACCGCTGTCAACAGAGGTCTAGTGCACTTGACAACTATTAATGAGAAAAGAAAAACATAGGGACACAGTATATATTCTTTTTCTTCAGTTTATGAAATAATTATCTTTTAAATTGTCCAATATTGGAGGAATAAATAGGTGAGAGCCAATCCTCGAATTACGACTTTTTGCTTAGGATTTTTCTAAATTCTCTCTGACCGCATACGTTTATAAATATAATAAACTCCCTCATTTCACGCAACCTGCCTACTACGTATAATTATGTATAATGATGTTGTAATTTTTTTTATACTGTATTCATAATACTCACCCCTTTATACCACGTGAGTTTCTTCGCCTTGGGGTTCGCTTTGACGCTGCACTCGAAGTACACTCCATCTCCTTCCTTGATGTAGCTGGGGTTCAGGTTTGAGCCCAGTTTAAGAGTCACGATTGGGACATCTGTCAAAAACATGAATTATTTTGACAGTTGTATGAAATAGCTATAACGCGGCAAATTGGTAATAAAATATCACTTGATAAGACTGGTTGTCGGACTTTCAGGCTTCTGACTACCCGTAACGACTGTCAAAGATCCAACAATGACAGCCGGGACCAACGGCTTAAGGCTCCTACAAACAGGCGCGACACGCGACGCGACTCGCGCGCGACACAAAGGCACCTCAAGTCGCGCAACGAACGGTGCCTTTGTGTCGCGCGCGATTCACGTCGCGTGTCGCGCCTGTTTGTAGGAGCCTTTAAAGTGCTTTTCGAGGCACGGAGGGGCCTTGGTATGTATAGATGATTACCCAACCACAGACCAACCGCGGCAAGCTTAGCTTAACCTGATCGATCGACCTGTGCGGCTGTTATTATTTAGCCACGGGCTTTACGTACCTTTGCTGCCAACTTTAAAGACTTGTTAAATCGATGTTAATAACAACCTTTCAAAACAAAATCCGGGCTCGGTGATCCGTTAATCACAATCATTTGTCGATTATTATTTGCATACCAAGTTATGTTGCCATACCAATTTAAATAATGCCAGTAATGAAATTCATTTTAAAGCAAAACGTTTGGTTGATTTTACTCCTACCATCAATATTTTTGAAAACATCCATTTACATCACTTTATTTCGGAATGCACGCACCTATTATGTTTTGTTTACGTTTCAAACAGTTATGTACTTAAATCAAAATAATCAGTTATCCTCATGTTGATTCATACGAGAAATATCTGATGTTGATTGGACCTTTTTGCGCACTATTTTAATTAATTTCAGATTAAATATATTTATTAGTGAATATTTTTTTCTGATAAGTGCAAGTTGACTTCAGATCAACAGAGAGAAAAGTGCCAGTGTGGTGTTTCACTCGAGTGACTGTTCATTTTTGTTTAATTCCACGTGCACACGACAAAATCGGTTTTATGTCTAGTACCGTAGTAGGTACCTTTACAGACAACATGCAAGCACAAAGAGTAGGTATACTTATTATAAAATAATATATAAAATAAGGATCGCATGCAGTTCAAAAGGATTTTTGTTAAGGTTCAATTCTCTTTGAAACTGATACCATTTAGCGGGGCGATTGCACAGCACAGTTACAGTGGCATTGCACTTCATTTTGGCAATTGAACATCATTCATCGCGTTATTTACGTAGTTGAGCAGACGAATTTTTCGAACATATGAACCAATGGATTAGGATTTTTTTTCAAAATCCTTCGGATTATGATTGGCAGTGTGTTGGGGTGCAGCTCAGGATACTTACATTGCACATTGAGGAACCATCGGTCTTCAATAACAGCGTTAGGTACCCTTGGGTTCTCGGCGCGGCAGACGAGGTACTTCTCATGGTCCTCGGCCATCGGCACCAGGTTCAGGGTACTGAGTGTCGCGTTGTTGTCAGAAAACTGTATGAAACAAATCGGAATGTTATGACCAGACATAAATGAAAGTTGAACAAAGTTTTGTTTTACGAGTGTTTTCAAAAAGTTTGTGGTTTCAAACAAAGATTTAAATAGTTAGATTGATTCGAACGCCTCAAAAGATGGTGACGTTTCTGATCGGTAATAAATAATACTATCGTTCTATGCGAGATGTGTGGGTTCACTCCTCTCAGTATGGACACTTTTTCGACCTACTTTGACGACCTAAGTACCTACGGTGAGGGCAAGCTAACGTTTTGTTAGTTGAAAAAAAAACTATTTCACCTTCTTTTTAATGTTAACAACAACAGTGTGCGCCTGACGGCTCCGTCCATAGATTAATATACTAATGCTGCGACGAAAAGGTCCATTTGAGCATTAATGCCAGACAGATGCTGTATGATGCTGGTTTTCTAATGAACCTCTAAGGACAAGCGACGGATAAATTCCTGTCCGTTGCACCTGTGAGCTAAACCAACATATAGGGCGCAACCTAACTTTTAGCAACATTTCAGCGCTGACAGACCACAAGGCACTAAAACTGATTCACAAAACCCTCCTTATATGCAGATAGTAAAGTAGCTTTGCATGCTCAAAGTAACATATTCACAGTAAAACAACATATTCACAGTAAAACAACAAAGCTGCTGTTCCTAATCTCGCCAAAGTACTAAATATGTTGCTCCATTGCTGTCGGCAGTAAGTTTTACAGCTGGACCAGTGCTTACGTTTCCATTGTATGGGGTTCCTGTTTTATGGGCTTAGAAACTGAATGCTGTGCCAAAATAAGTGTTAAGTGTACTTAAAAGTGTGTATAATGTTAGTAAACAACTATTTTGGGAAGATAATGCCAGGCTTGGCAAGGATATTAGCGATCGTAGTTGGAATTTTTGTGTACAGTGGTGTTATAATGGCTATTCAGCCGTTGATAAAAGACGTACTAGAAAGTTATTTTGTCAACAAAAATACGGCATTATTCTTTACTTTAGTGTCCTATTAGATACAAGAACAGCTGACCTATTCTGTAAAAATCTCAACGTGAAAACCTCGGTAAGGTGAACGGTCAGTAGTGTCAATCCAGCTTGAATTAAGCTGTCACTCAGTGACAGCTTACTTCAAGCTCACATCACCTAAGTTTTCACGGTCAGATTTTTACAGAATATAACGGCTGATAAAGAGGGTACTAAAGGTTCAAATAATATTGAAATCTACATTGCACTGTGTAATCCTTTAATTTGAACATCCCCAAATGAAAATGCCTGACGTAGGTACAGTCGTCCACTAAATAAAAATAAAAAGTATTAAAAGCAAAACAAATAATTTGGACAATCAATCACAACCGTGTCAGGGCATTAGTCATTAGTCGAAAGCCACACGAACGCTGTGTCTATATATAAACATGTAATACAAATGACTGTCTGTAGATACGTTGATCGAACGATGTATAAACATGTCACGAATTGATATCTTACTAAAAACTGTGTGAGTAATTATTTTATTTGTATTTTTTCTGTCACTGCAAAGTGTAATGGATTTGAGAGATTATTTGATATAGAAAATTGATTTAAAACTTTTATGAAATTATAGTGACTTAGTTTCAGACAACTTTGTTTATCGTTACTGGCAGCCCTGTTCTACCCACTGCTGTGTATAAGCTCCCTCACTTTTGTGCCATGCTTCCCTGATCAGTGCGAGTCTCATCCAGGTCTTCGTTGCGATCTTCTGTAAGTTCCCAGGCCATTGGCCAACGCTCCTTTTACCGTTTTTGCGGCAACCATTACGTTTGGGCTCTGCTCCACCTGTCCTGTCAACACCACGTCTAGTCAAGTGTCCTGCCCACCTCTATTTCCAAGCCCCGTACCGTACCAAACCAAAACCCGTAGTCCAACGTCGGATCTTTGAGTTACGTCCTCGGTATTTCAGTGTTTAAAGGTAGACCATTTTTTTTAATACGGTAAAATATCATATCCACTGTTATCACAAATCTAAAGCTATATATGTAGGTACTAATAATAGAGCTGAAGAGTTTTTATGTTTCTTTGAATGCACTAACCTCTGGAACTACTAGTTGGATTTGGAAAATTCATTCATCGCGCTATGACCTTTGGGAGCCGAGCAAAACAAACGTCAACGAAAGTCAGAAAGAACGACAAGCGAAAACAAACTGCGAACGGGCGGAGTGATGCGACGACGGGGTTGGTCGGCGGGTACACGTGGACGAAGTCGCGGGTAGAAGCTAGTTAAAATAAAAAAAAAGTAGTTAAAACAGGTTGATAATTACGTATTGTTTGGTATTTAGTATTCCTCCAATTTATATTGTACAGACGCCACTACATCAAGTTACTACAAACTATCAAATTTCTTTAATAGATTTTCAACTTTATCGCTCGCATAAAGTTCAAGGTTGATTGGGAAAATTTGACAGTTTCGGGTAGCTTGATAAGCTGGCGTCTGTACGTTCTGCTTAAACCTTCCTGGAATACTCCAGAAAACTCAGAATATTCTGTTACCAGGAAGGCTCATTTTCCATAAACGGAAACTTAATCAATTAGCCATGTAGAAACTAGGGATTAAACAATTTGTGAAACTAAAAAAATAATTTCAATAAAAGTTATATTTAGCTCTTCATTTAATTAACTGTGAATTTTGCAGACTTTGTGTACAGTCACTGTTTTGGTATATTTATTTTTGTCCTTAATTACTTTTTAGTATTTTCAGCCGTTTTTAGATTGCAGAGTAAGCAAGCTGAAACGGAAGCGGGCTGGCCATATTTGTCGAAGGCCCGATGTTGCAGTGGACCAGACGAGTCCTGGAGTGAAGACCGCGTACCGGCAAGCGTAGTGTGGAACGACCTTTATAAGGTGGCTGAGACAGACTGGGTGCGGAAGGCGGAAGACAGAGTGTTGTGGCGCAGCCTGCGAGAGGCCTATGTCCAGCAGTGGACTGCGATAGGCTGAGTTGATTGTTTGATTTTTAGCGTGTTTTAGTAAAGGCTTTTAGATCTATGATCAGAGTTTCCCTACCGTATCGTATTACCCAGTAACTGGGTGGTGGAGGTCAGATAGGCAGTCGCTCCATGTAAAATACTTGCTATTCAGCTGCATCCGGTTAGACTGAAAGCCGACCCCAGCATAGTTAGGAAAGGCTAGGCAGATGATGATGATGATGATCAGAGTTTCCCTACGTGACAAAATCAGGAAATGGTTAAAGCAGTGGTGGTATTAATAACCTTAGTTAAGGATCACAGTATTATACCGATATTTGAATCTTTTACAAAATTGGTGCACATAAATTCATCTGCCTAATCAAACAATCTTACCAAGGGGTCGTGTAACCCTGTACCTGGTTTGTGGAGGTCAGATAGGAAATTTCTCCATATAAAATACTCGTATTCAGTTGCATCCAGTTAGACTGGAAGCCAAACCCGACGTAGTTAAAAAGCTAGACATTAATTAATTTAATTGATTAATGATGTAATAGGTACTTGTATTTATCTTTTACTAGCTGCGCGCCGCGGTTTCACCCGCATAAGTTTCGATCCCGTGGGAATATCGGGATAAAAAGTAGTCTATCTATCCAGGGTGTCAGCTACTTCCATACCAAATTTTATAAAAATTGGTCCAGCCGTTTGAGCGTGAAAAAGTAACAAATATATAAACACACACACACACACTCACAAACTTTCGCCTTTATAATATTAGTAACACAAAAACAACAATATCCATTATCGTTTTTGTAATCTAAATTTCGTAGCAGAACTTGCGAATTAGAAACCCATATTCACATGGACAAAGCCGCGAGTAAAACTAGTTGTACAAATAAAGAATAGAATAGAATAGAACTACTACTACTACTTATATGTGAACAGAATGCTCATAAACTGTCAAAAAGCTTAAATCCGTAGAACGTTCGCCAAGGTTTGCATGTTTCAAATTAGGAAGGGAGGTACAAAAATAGTAGAAATAAATACTAATTTGTCTAGACAAAGTTGGAACTGGCTGCGTAATAAAACAGAGTGTAAAGCTGAAATGTTTGCACATCAAAACTATATTCATTATTCACTGTTAAAATCTAACAATGGCGAATTTCCTGGAGCAAGTTTGCGACACGATTTATATTTTGGTTGAATTTTTATCTTCAGGTAATAGTAAAATTCGGGGGCTCGTGGCTAAATGATAACAGTGGCACGAGTTGATCGAGGGTTAAGCTACGCTTGCCGCGGTTGGTTCATGGATGGGTGGTTCGCTATATCGAGAACCAACGGCTTAACGTGCTTTCCGAGATACGGAGGGGCTCCGTATCTCGGAAAGCACGTTAAGCCGTTGGTCCCGGTTGTCATTCGTAGATCTTTGACAGTCGTTTGGGTAGTCAGAAGTCTGACAATCAATCTTACCAAGGGCTATCGTGTTACCCAGTAACTATAGTTTGTGGAGGTCAGATAGACCATCATCATCATCCACAGCTCGACTTCAGCCACTGCTGGACAAAGGCTTCTCTTAAATTTTCTTGTGCCAAACTGCTTCATCCAGGTTTTACCAGATAAGGCAACAATGTCCTCTCAATATGTACCGACTGTCAAAGATCCTTGAATGACAGCCGCGACCAACGGCTTAACGTGCTTTCCGAGGCATGGAATGGTCACGGTATGTAAAGATGGTCACCCATCTACAGACCAACCGCGGCAAGCGTAGCTTAACCTGATCGATCGACCTGTGCGGCTGTTATTATTTTGCCACGGGCTCCTAAATAGATATAAAATAAATATAGGTACGTCTTACTATGCAAAAGAAACAATTTTTCTTTATTTCTTTTCAAACCATGAACTTGCTAGACTGTACTTGACTACTTATACAATCAATCCAAACCCTATAAAAGAAAGGAGTGCGTGTCCGACCACGCACAGAAGGGTTCCATAGTTTGAATGATTGTATCCCAAAAAACAAACCAACTTAACATTGTAGTTGAAAAAAATGTTCTCCCATACATCGCTATACGTCACGGGCAATTGTGTAACTGCAAAAGTAAGTTTGTAATCGCAAACAAATATTTTTATGTGGCAAAACTAAAAGTGAATAATTTTCCGATTTTTATCTTTACTTGTGCAGCAGACCTCGCTTCTTCCCAAATTTCATGAGTCTATGTCAACGGGAAATACCCTATAGGTTTTGATTTATTCGCGATTATCTTTGTCGCATAAATGGCCGTATTTGCGTTGACTTAGAAGCTTGATTTTAGAGCTCCAACGGACCGTAGACCTACGTATTTCATGCTAATTTCAACTGGATACCTCCACGCGTTCATGAGAAATAGGGTCTTGACAGACAGATGGACTGGCGGACGGACGGACAACAAAGTGAACCTATAAGGGTACGTTTTTTCCTTTTGAGATACGGAGCCCTAAAAAACAAAGCGATTCTTTTTGTCATTTTCCTTTAGTATTTATTATAACAAGAATATCAAACAGTCCAATTTCTACAAAAAACGTCCGTCTGATACAACTCACGGCTATCATTTTGCATTTATTCGAAAAAGTATCGGAAACTTCATTTTATTTTAATCTTTTTTTGTAAGTACATAATTGGTTTTCCCGGTTGGTACTATTGAATATTGGAGTTGATTAAAATTGTAAACGGCGCAGTTGAGCAGGTAGTGAATTGTGATGAACTTGCTGAATGACGACGACTGGTTGAATGTGATTGGATGAATTTATTGAACGAAGTGAATGATGTTTTTATTCATTTTTATTGCGACACACTAGCCTTTGTTTGTGACTTTGTTTTTATGGATTTTTGAAAGGCAGTGACAAAAACATCCTCCTAGAGATTAAAGAAAGGTACGTTTTCTAATGTGATACATTGAAAAAAATGTGGTTTATCTATTTCGTGTAACTTGTTAAGTATGTAAAATAGGGATTTAACATTTTGGTATGTTTTTTTACTTTTTTTTTTTTTGGTCGTTTATCATGCAATGATACCTAAACGATTTTATGACTGTTTCTCGACACAAAAAAATTGCAAAGTTATATAATTATATTTTTTTAATTTTTTCAACATCACGGCGGCGGCGGCGGGGTAACGCTTAAGAGTTATTCAATGGAATTTACTTTAAAACATAGATAATTATCCAACTCAAAGTAGTTTTAAATTTAATTTATTTGTTTTGTTAAAAAAGGAGTAAATTCGTTTTGGCACATACGTCGTTTTATTCCGAGCGCACGCATATTATAGCCATCTCTCTTCTTTTGTGTTTCAAAAGTAATTGCATCACTTTCGCTCGCGTTATAGATCAGTCGCTACGATTTATTTCCGAGGTAGCGCCTTAACTCCAATCCATTGCTTCATGTCTGCGCGGCATCGGCACTGGCATATCATACCTAGCTGTAATATTTTGAGCTACTCATGTCGTCCTAACTTGCTGATAACCTGCTTACTGTATTACCTAGACACATTATTTTTCTATATAACGTTTTGTCCAGCTCGCCCCGCTATATTCTACGGGGTCTGCCGCGACGCCTTCAGACTGTGTCAGGGGAAAAAGAAACAAACGATCGATCGACGATGAATCGATAAAGTTGGAAGTCATGGAGAGAGGCCTTTGCTCAGCAGTCGGATGATGCAGGCTAACAGTATTAAGTTTAAAAATTTGTCCGCTCGAGAATGTAACTGAACGCGATGACGCAAGGAATACTTGGCAATATGAAAGCACATCACAGTCGATTAGTTATTTTTACCACAGTTTGAGTTATACCAATCGTTACTGATATGAAAGAAGAAAAAGAACGAGTTTTAAAACCCGTTTTATGACACTTGCCACACTCCTTTCATCTTTCGCGAGTCCGCGCGTCCTCCTTCCAGGTTTGACGGAACCTATCCAGCTCATCCCGCCGTCTCCTACGTGGTACTATTATTATTAGGTCATCTATTATTTCTATCAATTTTTCCCGAAATGTCTCACTGCTGGGCAAACGAAGTCATTAATGGGTCCGTTCCGCTCGCGGTGGAAACCGGTCTTTAGTCTTGGTCTGCCGCGATGTTGTCCACCATTTAACAGTACCTATTCAGTGGCTTTATTTACACTTAAAAATTCTATTAAACATCAAAACCTGATTATATTACCCTTTTTTCAAAAAAAAAAGACAATTGCGAATCCTTTTTGTCAATCGCTACGTCAAGTTTAGTACGTAAGAAGTCGACAATGGGACAGCAACAGTTAGTCGCGCACACAAGTCGGTACGTTTGCTGCTCTCAATAAAACTTCAGTTTCTTTGTGTTTGTGCCGTTTCAAGTTTTACTTCAAATCTTACTCTTTCGAATGTTTCAGAAACATTTTCAGTCGAATTAATTGTGGAAAGATTTACGATTTACTTGTGTATTTTTCTGCTCATAAATTTTCTTCTATTATTTACTGAGTAAGCCTTCGAGGTGGCGCGAGAAAAGAGTTCTTGGAAGGACTTGGGGATGGTCTTTGCCCAGCAGTGGGCCAGTACAACCTAATGTAAAAACTGAGTGATGAATTCTTCTCATATATTATTATAGAGTAGGAAGAACATCGTTACCTTGGTACCATTGGTGCCATTTGAAGCTACAGAATTCAGGTTTTCTTGCGATAATTTTCCTCACGGTAGATATATCAGTTCAAACTCAAAGCACATAATTCAATTAATATTAAAGCAATTACAGGCACTTTTTAATTGACAAGGAGTCTGGCAGTCAGAAATATGAAGCTCAAAACGTAAAAGGTTCCAATGGAGATTAACCTTCAAACGTGGATCCACACCACCACACGCTGGCTTTTTCGTCATTTCTGCACATTATTATTTCTTTATACAGTAATAAATGTCCTTTATATAAGCAAAATCATGCTTGTTTGTCTGAAAAAATCAGGGAATTTATTTTACAATCAATATCTAATAACAATATTTATCTAATAACTTAAATATAAATCCTATTCTAAACTTACCCGAAAAAGTCAGGAAAACAACATTAGATGCTTATATTTTCATTTATAAGTAATTATTCTATTTCCTTTATTCACATTATGTTATTTAGATGACAATTATGACGTTGTCAAGTCAGAAAGTACATTAAAGAAAAGCGTTGATAACTGCAAAAAGGTTTTCTTTACATAAATATCAGGTAAGTACTCCTAAGGGTTCCTCTTACCTCTATCCTCCTCTATAGCCTTGCCAAATCTAACTTTTTTTGCACCAATAGATTGATTTCTTTTTTATACAGCCTTTTCTATACGTTTCTAAAGACAGGTAGATTTTTTACCAGATTCGTGCCCTTGTATATGTGCCCCTTTGTCTCGACTATATCCACGGGTAGCTTTAAACAATAGATGTTCTTCTAAGTTTGAATGTGGGTCCAGTTAACCAATAAATATACAGAAAATAAATGATGTGGTCAACTGGACCCGCGGGTCCAGTTCGAGTGGGTCCAGTTGACCAAAGACTCGGGATTAATTGATTAGTTCTTTATGATAAGTCAAGTAGTTAAATTATTTATGCTTTAACAACTTTATAGCAGTTCAAACATTTGGATTACTAGAATTTCAAATCATAATGACGTGGTGTGTCACAGCTGAAGTTGAAAAATGTCAACTGTTGGACGCTACTGTAGTAGGTATCAACATAGCTGTCATTTGCGGATCTTTGACAGTCGTTACGGGTAGTCAGAAGCCCGAAAGTCTGACAACCAGTCTTATTTATTTATTTATATATACTTTATTCTTCCAATTGGTCTTACCAATGGGTATCGTATTACCGAGTAACTGGGTTGTGGAGGACAGATAGGCAGTCGCGCAATATTATGCAAGTCACAGGTTTTAACTTAGTCACATTTGACCCACTTGCAGTCATGTTTACCTAACAAATAAGCATAAATCCTGCCAGTTAAAAGTTCAACAGTCATGCAATTTTGTAAAATGGAATTTAACTCAAAACTTCAGTCTTCAAACTAAATAGCAGTATCGGAAAACGAACGGAAATAATCTTGGGTTCTGATAAAAATATGTATGTATCAGAAAAGTAGCCTGATAGGGACTGCCAAACTGTTACAGTTTTTAAAAGAAGATTAAAAGAACACTATCTTTCCACTTCATCATCGTTGTGTATGTATTTATTACCGACTTCAAAAAAAAGGAGGTTATCAATTCGATATGTATGTATGTAATATTATTGGAATTGCATTATATTCACATATGACAATCTACTAAGGCTTCCAAACAAATATGCAAAATTTCATAGACGTATGTATGTATGTATGTTTGTCCACGCATTTCTCAGCAACTATTAATCGGATCGTGACCATTTTTTTGTCAATACAAATAAGCCAATGCTTACATTTACTTCAACTTAGGGAACAGTGCAAGTTTCATCAAAATCGGTTCAGTAATTTTCAAGATATGGACTAATACGGGTAAGTGTGACGGCCTGGCGTATTGATACGAGCTACGGGTGTAGTGTCAAAGGGAAAACATCTCAAAACCTTGGTCAAATTCTAGTGCAAAAACTAAAAATTACAAAATAAAAAGTAATTTAAAAAAATTAAACCGACTTCAAAAAGGAATCAACTCAAAATTATGAAATAACTTTAATTTCGGAAGTCGGTGGCAAAAAACTAAAATACAGATCCCAAGACACCGACTTCCGAAATTAAAGTTATTTCATAATTTTGAGTTGATTTCTTTTTGAAGTCGGTTTAATTTTTTTAAATTACTTTTTTATTGAAGTATGTATGTCATGTATGTTTATTTGTATGTAAGTATGTTCTCATAATATTTGATTAGTTTTATTAAGTGAATTGTTTATGATTTTATGTTTTTTTTGTCTCCTTTACTCTTTGTTGGCGCTGGCAACACTGGTAGCCGGTCGTCAAAAACTGATCTCTAGGTTAATTATTTTAAATAAATTAATAAAAGTGTTTTAAATGTATTAAATTAGTGTAATATAGTCAAACCTAGATATTAAGTATTCTAAACAGTGATTACAAAGTGTTTTTTGTCGCGAAAACTTCGTAAAAACAAGGATTCAAAACCGGCTGTCAACTCAACGTACCAACGGTGACGGATTTCAAATTATCATCGATCCCGGGGAGTATTTTGTTTTATTTATGTGCTTGTAGTTAATATTTACAGAACACAGAACATCACAGAGTACTGCTCAGGTCTCTGAGCTACGTCCATCACACACTGGCACGGTTTATGTCTCCTTTTGCTTGACAACTAGTGGAAGCAAAATCGACGACGAAAACATTCGCCCAGACAATAAACACTACATAATTTACTACACAAAAATAGGCTCTTTTTATGTACCCTATTGATTAAATGATTCATACTTACTATAAAACCTGTCATGTGTTATAAACTTGTTATTGTCAATTAAGTTTCTTTTTGTTTTTTACAATAATAGCAGTATTCCTTGTAACTTCACTTCTATTTAACATTCCCATCTAATTTCTTAATAGCTTGACCTAACTTTAAAATCTATTTGTTAACATTTAATTACTTATTTTTAACTTTATTTTATTTTATTTTTCCCTTCTACCTCCTACTAATCTAAATATTGGAACATCTTTTTTCTCACACTGTTATTTAGCTGCATAACTTCACACATTCCAGGTGACTGATACTTCAAAGAAAATGATGACCCGCAGTGCTACAATCAAGGAGATGGAAGCTAAACTAAGAGCCACCTTGAAGGAGCTACAGAATTCTGAAGCGATGTGTAAACAACTGCTCCGCGAAAGGGAAGACAGCGAAGTAGAAGTGGAAAACATTATTTTAAAGAACACCTCCCTCAAGAATGAACTGTCTCAGCTACACATCCAACACATGGACTTAACTGACCAGCACAGTCAATTACAACACGCAGTGTCAACATTTCAAGAGTGCAGTGATACCCACGAATTGGCACTGAATCGCATCACAGAGCTTGAACAGAGATTGTCTGAAGCCCAAGAAGCACTATCCATCTCCGAGTGTATCAAGGTCAATAACCAGGTTGTGCGCACTAGTAATCTTTTTGATGAGTTGGTAGGTAGTAAACCAAAATCAGTGTGTGAGCCAGCTGAAACTATAGATTTGACTGGTGATGATACCATACCATTGTGTCCTATTGTTATGAGTCACAACAAATTAAAGAAATATATTAAAATCAAGAAATTCATTAAACGGTCACAGAGAGTAATAAAAAAACAAAAACTCTTAAAATTAAATCTTTCGCTTAGAAAGGAACGTGTTGTCTTATCGAAAAGTTTAATTACTTGTACTATTGAGTTAGATAAATGTAGGGAAAAGTATGACACTGATATCCAGCTCCTCTATAATGATATACTACACAAGGAGCATTTGCTGAAGGATATTTTTGAAAAATATGAAAGTTCACAACGACAACTAAGTGACCGCTTGTTTGAGGCTGGAGAACTCCTGGATTTGGTGAAGTACAATGCTGAGAGGTATGAGTCTCTGACAAATGATCTTTCATGCAGCGGTGCCAACCAACCACCACCTCTTCAACCTCAGTCTGACTTACCCCTTCCGGTGTTAGCTCTTCCAGCAGAGACCACACAGATAAGCAAATCAATATTTTTTTGTGACGAGTTAGGTTCTGGCTTTGGAAAAATTCTACTCAATTACCTAAGCCATAGTTTTACCAATCATAGTTACCATAACATAAGTTTTAAACAAATGATAAAAAGAATTGCCAATGCAAACCTTGATAATTATTGTACTATGGTTTTGCTATTAGGTAATAGCACTGGTATTACCAGAAAGGACATAGTGGATGGTGTAAACACCTTATTAAAGTTAAACATAGGTAAGCTAATGTTGTGTGCTTTTCCTTACTCAGATACTTTATCATACAATGAAAATAATTATATTTATAAGTTGAATAATACTATTCACAATCTGACATGTTGTCATAGAGACAAATTATTGTTTTTTGACACTAACAAGTTTGTTAGTGGTATTAAGTTAACTCAGAGAACTATATCTCTGTCTGGGGAATGTAGACATATGATTGCTATGTTGATAGCATATAATATTAACGAGGTTATAGCTAATATAACGAGTTCTAGTATTAGTGACGAGTCCGTGTTGCCTAGTTATACTAACAACATGGTGATTAATTATGGATCGATATGTTGTACGAAGGAGGATCCACCACCACCACCACCACCACCACCACCACCACCACCTATAATACCAACATCCTTGGAGACTACTACCAGTCAGATAGGATATTCTCCTCCCGCTGGAACATACTCGGGCAATCCAGACTCTCCAGTTGTAGTTGTGGAGGTCACTCCGGATAACTATTTAAACTAGTCAGTGAGACAACAGAAGTTACCCCTTCAAATAACAAATTATTATTACAGAATAATAAAAAGGTATCTTCTGGCAATATAATTAATAATAATAAAAAACCAAAGGGAGTGCAACATATTTTAAAATTATTTAATCAGAATATCCAAGGTTGCGCTTCCAAATTATTGGAAATAGAATTGTTTTTGGAAAACACCAAGTTTGATGTCATTTGTTTAACAGAGCATTGGTTGAAAGATCATCAAGTAAAGTCAATTAATTATGAAAATTATTGTGTAGTTAGCCATTTCAGCCGAAAACGTATGATACATGGCGGATCATTAATATTACTTAAAAATTCTATTAAATCAAAAGAACGAAAAGACATAATCGGACTGTCTGTTGAACACACCATTGAATTGTCCTGTGTTGAGCTTGATAAGCATGTTATAGTATGTGTATACAGACCTCCAAGTTACCAGAATCTATCGGTGTTTGATTCTGTAATGGAAGATGTGTTAAAGAAACTTAGTACTAGTAGTAAGTCAATAATAGTATGTGGAGATTTTAATATTAATTTATTGGAAAATAACTCGAATACTGTCAGATTGTTAAGTCTTTTTAGGTCATTTGATTTGTCAAATGTTTTTATTGAACCAACCCGAGTGACAGCTTCTTCTGCCACTTGTATTGATAATGTTTTTTGTAATTGTGATTACTTACACAAAGAAATTGTAAATAAGTTGCCATCTGATCACAGTGGACAAAAAATAACATTTAGCTCCTACATGCCTTTACAAAAAATTCAAATAAGGTTTAGGACAATTACATGTAAAAAGTTAGAGAAATTAAATAATTCTTTGGCCAGTAAGTTATGTGATCAGAATTTTAATAATATAGGTGACCCAAATGAATTCTACGCCGAGTTCTTTTCAATATTAAACGCGCAGTTTAATGACACTTTTCCACTAAAAACTAAAAATATTCACACAAAGTTTTTATTTAGTGACTGGGCGACTCCAGGTATTCGTAAAAGCAGGGAAAAACTTTTTGAACTCTATGGCTTAAAGCAACATATGAATAATACAAACTTTCATCAGTATGTTGCAAAATATTCAAAAACTTTTAAAAGTGTGTGCCAAAAAGCTAAAGCTCTTTATATTAGCAATAAAATAAAATCAGCTGATGATAAAATAAAAACTACCTGGCAAATAATAAATAATGAAACAGGTAGGAAAAAACAGCCTAACACTGAATTTAATTTAGAGACTGCACATGGCCCCATCAACTCAGATGTAGAAATAGCTCAGGAATTTGAAAACTTTTTTTCTAATATTCCCCTTAAAACTACTGAAGCTTTAAATTCATCCCCCACGCTTTCTGCTGCCTTACTTAAAAAGAATGTAAAGGCATGCCCTTTGGAGTTTAGGTTTCAGCATACAAGCCCCCAGGCTGTTATAAAAGCTTTTAGAGATCTTAACATTAAATCAACAGAAGATCTCTGGGGAATGTCTGTAAAAGTATGTAGATCTTTCATCGAAACTATTGCGCCCTATTTAGCTTTCATATTTAACACCAGTGTTGACCAAGGAGTCTTTCCGGATCTTATGAAACATAGTAAAGTAGTACCATTGTTCAAATCCGGTGATAGTAAAGATCCTAACAATTATAGACCTGTGTCAATTCTACCAGTTCTCAGTAAGGTGTTTGAAAAGTTGATGCTCAATCAAATGTTACGTCACTTTAATAAAAATTCCATCTTTCATGAACACCAGTACGGTTTCACCAAAGGGCGTTGCACTACTGACGCCGGTGTTACCCTTATAAAGAACATTTTTAACGCCTGGGAAGAAGCACAAGATGCCATTGGAATCTTTTGCGACCTCTCTAAGGCGTTCGATTGCGTAAACCACGAGACACTTCTGATGAAACTGGAGCACTATGGAATTAGAAAAGCAGCACTTGACTTGCTAAGATCATACCTGAAAGATAGAAAGGTTAAAGTTCAAGTAAACGGCGTAAACTCATTAGGGTCTGAAATGACAATGGGTGTTCCTCAAGGTTCGATATTGGGTCCATTCCTCTTTTTAGTTTACATCAATGATTTACCCCAATTACTTCAAAATCAACCGAAGATGGTGTTATTTGCAGATGACACATCATTAATCTTTAAAATAGACCGACGGTCACAAAATCTTGACGACGTGAATAACTCTATTCTTCAGGTCCAAGATTGGTTTACGGTAAATAATTTAGTACTTAATGAAAAAAAAACCAAATGCATTAGATTTAAATTACCGAATGTTAGAAGTAGCGAATGTGAAATCATATTGAATGGCCAAAAACTAGAATTTATTGATCAGACAGTTTTCCTAGGAATCACGCTAGACGAGAAATTACAATGGGGACCTCATATAACATCTATTGCGGGGCGGCTAAGCTCCGCCGCTTATGCTGTTAGAAAGATAAGACAGTTAACAGATGTAGAAACCGCGCGTTTGGTCTATTTTAGTTACTTCCACAGTATTATGTCATATGGCATTTTACTATGGGGTCGGGCTGCTGACATTGAATCCATTTTTATTTTACAAAAGAGAGCTGTCAGAGCCATTTACAATCTACGTCGTCGCGAATCTCTTAGGGAACTATTTAAAAAGGTTAATATCATGACGGTACCTTGCCAATTCATTTATGAAAATATTATGTATGTAAGAAAAAATCAACATCTTTTTAATAAAATAAGTGATAGGCATAATTTTAATACTAGAAATAAAGATAAATTAGATCAACCTTTTTTCAGATTATCGAAAGTACATACATCTTTTATGGGGTACTGTGTTAAATGCTACAACAAAATACCTTGTGACATATTGCAATTAAATGAAAGAAAATTTAAAACTCATATTAAAAGTACACTTTGTAAACAAGGATATTACAAATTAGAGGATTATATCCAAGATAAGAATGTTTGGAAACATGCTGGTCCTGCTCCATAGGACAATCTAAAAGTCTAGACAAAATCAAACTTGTTCCTAATTTAATTTATATGTATATTTTTAATTATGAAATCTTATTCTAATTCAATTTTACAATCTGCGACTACAGTGGCTCACACACTTGTTAAAGTTCAACTACTTTTGCATTTTTTCATTTTTCTTTTTTTTTTAAATAACTTGTAAATATGTGAGCACCATTGTATCTATCACTTATTTGATTTACCTGTCATTGCTTAATTTTTAATTCTTTTTACCTTTTGTGGTAGACTAATTTTATTATGGGTGCATCGTGTTCACATATAAATTTTATTATGTATACAAGACCTTGTAAAACATTTTTAAAAGAGTAACGGTGGAGTTTCTTGCCCATTCTTCTCCATACGAAAACTACCTTTTCGAATGGGCGACTAGAATCATTTCTATTTAGTTTTTTTTTGACGTTCAAAAGTGCCTTTAATGTGCCTATTTGAAATAAATGATTTGACTTTGACTTTTGACTTTGACTTTCACACGCTGTCTACATCTTTCTATCTATTCTCCTATAGCAGGTTTGCTGGAAGAGATTTCGTATGAAAAAGCATCACCTTTGTACAGAAGCCATCACATCAAGCGACTACAATCAGTCTGGTTATGTCAGTGGTGTAAGTGTGCACACACGAGCGACACGCGTCAACGGCACAGACAACTGCAGGCGACCGACAGTCGACTACATGCCGAGGTAATTGCAGCCGTCGACAATGTGCCACTCGAGTATTTGAGTCATATTCAGCCTATCATGTTCCCACTGCTGGGACACAGGCCTCCTCTATGTGAGAGGGAGTGGGCCGTAATCCACCACGCGGGCCTAGTGCGGATTGGTAGATGTCACATGTCTTCGAATTTTTGGTTCTAGGACATGCCGGTTTCATCACGATGTTTTCCTTCACCGTTTTGAGAGCAGTGCACTGTGGTGATGAAATAATTTACACAAAGTAAAAGCGCCTGTCTGGGTTCAAACCTACGACCTACAACTCGTAAGTCACGGCCGTTACCACTGCATGGGCCACTATCAGTATTTGAGTACGGTGCCCAAATACACGAGCGGCATGTGGTCACCCGCAGCCGTCGACACGCGTCGACTGCTGCAGTTGCCTCTGTCGTTGACGCGTGTCGCTCGTGTGTATGAGCACTAAGAGACATCGCTGCGCTGTTACCATGAATTCAGCACATGATTCTAGACCCCAAAACACAGACAGTTTCCGTCGATTATTTAAAAAAAAAAACTGCTGATTCATACAAAAGTACAATCCTATAGTAATAAAATGTATGGAAGAGCCGATTTTATTTTTAATAACTGACGAAAAAATTTCAAAAGTGATGGACAGGACAAATCACAGTTGGTCCTGCGACTGATCTCTCTCCGGTCGTGTCGGATTGACATCCCATCGGACTATGAGAGCGAGGAAAGAAAGAGTGCACAGACCTATGTTTGCGCACACACTTGTGCACTATAATATCTCCCGCGCCAAAGGCTGGTATATCCGCAGAGATTGGTCGCCATGGCCGAAATTCGGTTTGGAGGACTTTATTTTTAACAGTTTGCGCGTCGGTGTCCCCCCTTATACCCTGTATTTTAGGAAGGTACGGATTAAAAAAACAGATATTACAATGAATAACCACGCAAACGAAGCCACATAAATTCACAATCCATACTACTTAATATTATATATAATAATAATCCATTTATTTCAGGCATCGCAGGCCCATAGATAAATACCTTAACCTAAACATACATATTTTAATAAAAACTAACTACTGTGCACGAAGTGATGACTGTGTCGGCGTCGTGTTGCGCTGCGTGGTGTCGCGTAACCTTCCACGAAAACGTCGGTACGCTACACCTATCGGCCAAAACTCTTCCTTCATGAAGGTTTCCAGGTACTGAGTTGGAACCCGCACCACAAACGATTTGAAGTTTATGTTGTGGCGCGATTCCAACTTCTCTACTCTCAAGGTCCACTTGGTCTTGCTTCTGATGTATTCCACGATGTCTTGAGCCACCGTGGAGTGATGCAAACGGGATACGTACAGCTGCGTCGACGGTGTTGCAGGACGCAACAACATATTTGGTCCCGCCAGTGCAGTACCACATCGATTACGGCAAGTGGGCTTCCTACGCTTCGATTCCACCATCACAAAGCCCTCCTTGTCTGACTGCCCTTTCTTCGGGGCTGGGGCCAAGATGCTGGGAGCCGGTCCATTGCGGTTCCTTGATGCCCCTTCCATAGACTTTGCACTTTTGGCAAAAACTTTCTTCGGTTGCTGCTCCATTTGTTGGATGGGAGGTTGTGCAGCGGCTGCTGAGTAAGCACGGCGAGGTGTTGCCGTGCTAACTTGTGACGACGCCTCTACAGGGGTAGAGGCGGTATCGGCGGGGCGCGGTAATGCATCGTTTGCAGTAACAGCGGCCGGTGACAAGTCCAATTTCGCTGACTCGAAACTGGCCTGTCTGTTACCTCTTCACGCTTAAACCGCTAAACCGACTTATATGTGCTATAGAGATAGTTTGAGTACCGGGAAAGGACATAGGAAAGTTTTTATCCCGATATTCCCACGGGATCGACACTTATGCGGGTGAAACCATGTGGCGCTGCTAGTACAAAATAAACAGTGGCAACAGCAACACTCTCAAAACTATGCGCAACTCGACGATGAAAAGAATTAATTACCGACGTGATGGCACATTGTCTACCCTCGTTTTGACCCACATACTCCCATCACTTCACACAATGGCCGCCACGCTCAGTAAACTTTCATATACGATGCGAGAAAATTAGCAATTAACACATTTTCAGCAAATTTCCAGCTAGAGGATAATTTTAGCCAATTAATAGTTATTTATACAAACACTAAAATGTGGTATACATATAAATCCATACTAATATTATAAAAGCGAAAGTAAGTTGTGTCTGTACGTCTGTAACTTTTTCACGGCTAAACCTCTGGAACGATCATTATGGGGTTTATTTATAAACGATGATTCAAGATAAGTGACGTTTAAACGTTAAAAATGTCACTTATCACTTCTTAACTTTTAGCAACGTTTATGAATAAAGGAGAATATTACTGAATTAATTAACTATTTATGCCATTGAATTTGACAGAGAGGTAGCCTGGGACCTGGGGAAGGACACATGCTACTTTTCATACTGGATACTTTTCATCATATAAAAAAATCACACTAATATTTTAAAGGCGAAAGTTTGTGACTGTGTGTGTGTTTATATTTTATGTTTGTTACTTCTTCACGGTCAAACGGCTGGATCAATTTTTATAAAACCCGCGTAAATGTCAATCCCGTGGGTATCCCAATATTTCCACGGGATCAACATTTACGCGAGTTTGAGTTTGATTAAATACAAAATCCACGCAGATGACGAAGATAACGGTGTGAGTTTCACATTTATATAATATCTTTGTTTATATTATTTGCGCAGATATAATGTGTTACTGTTTGTTTGTCCCAAATAAATAAATAGATGAAGTCACGGGCAACAGCTAGCACAATTATAATTGAAATAGCTGCTTAATTACCGAGATAATGAAATGGTACCCCGATTAACTAATTTCCAGTGGTTAAATCAACATGAACCGTAAAGTTCTGAGATTAGGTTACTTTTGTTAAATATATAAACTAACTTTATAATAATTATAACTTTTGTTATAAAACAAAATTAACAATCTACTTAATTAGTTCTTTTTATGCTCTCTTTGTTTAGCGCGCTGAACTTTTCTTTGTCTAGGAAACGTAGGAGTCTGCATCTAGATTGTGCAACCCCCTTCCCCACCCGCGGAGGTCATAAAGTTAAAAAACGGGTAAGTATTAATACAGACCTAGTCCGTCAGAAAAACTAATATAAAAGAAAGGGCAGAAAACTTCTTGGTAAAGCTGGTTTCACACGAGGGCAGAACCGTGAGGCAAAACAGTAGGACAAAATAATTTGCAAGGACAGTGGCGTTCAAATATATGGCCAAATACATAGTAGGACAGTCCGCGAGTGATAGCTGCGGTGGAGCGTTGACGACGACAACGGCAACATTTACGCCACTTACACAAAGTTGCAGCACACATAGCTCTGGATGAGCTAATTGAAATTGTAAAGAGTAAAATAAATAGGAAAGAAAAACTTTGGGTAGCAAGAAGACCGAGCTTGGTTGTTCAGTTCAAGTTTTAGAAGAAATAAGGATTGAAGATCCCAAAGAGTTTAGATTGATTATGCGTATGACAAGGGAAAATTATGGAGCATTGTTGCACCTCGTCAGCCCGGTAATCCACTGCTATCCTAGCGTGAGTCTAGCCACAAGACAGACGAGCGAGAAAGGTGGTGGGGGGGAGCAAACTGCCACCAAAAAATAGACCGGCGAGCTATCAACTGTTTTGCCTTGGTTATTGTCAAGACAGTACTGTTTTGTCTCGGCGCGCGCGGCGTTTGCGTACAAACAGTAGCAGTACTGCGCTGTCTACTGCTCTGCCTCACTACCATGTCCCCGTGTGAAACCAGCATTACTCTTTTCTTTAATCACACGCTGTTTGTCCGATGGGATGTCCCATCGACAACACAGACGAACTTCCATGCAAGACTCTCATCCCCCATTTACCCCCGTTAGGTGATGGGTGCCCAAAAATTCTTCTTTAGAGCACCATAAAAGGAACTTTTGTGCAAAATTGTATGCTTCTAAACTCAGCAGCATTGGCTATGTGTTGTCTGTCATTGAATGTATTGAAGATTTTTATTTAGTGGATTTATGCATGCATAACACACAATTTTTTTACATTTGGTATCGTATTACCCAATAAGTGGGTAGTGAAGATCAGATAGGCAGTCGCTCCATGTAAAACACTGGTATTCAGCTACAACCGGTTAGACTGAAAGCCGACCCCAACATAGTTGTGAAAAGGCTAGGCTAGATAATGTGCTTAGACATACATTTATATTTATAACTGTACACACGATACAGAAAAAACTTCGTGTAGCTCTAAGTTTTTTCAAAGAGAAAAAAGGTGAACCTTTCAAAAGACCAAACGCGATACTCTAAGGAAAAGAAAACCAGTTTATTTCCACTCTAACACCTTCAAGTTCTACAAAGAAAACATGTTATTTCACGCAAGCGACAACAGAAAACCTAGTAGGTACGTTTAGCTAAATATGTTATGATATTATAAGGCATAATTATGTAATTAGAGATTGCTAGACCATCCATGTCACGCTATCTCCTAGGAGACCGACAATAGAAAATGTTTATCACGATACGATGCGAAAATATTATTTAGTTCGTAAATGTGGCTACAAGATGGCGTCACTGCGGCATTTGGGCTTGCATTGTACAGGCAAACGATTAATACGTATAAGTAGTTTGATGTTTTATCAAACTACTAGCTTATCCGGCGCCGAACTTCGTTCCGCCACAGAATCAATAAATACAATTAATCATCTTCATTTTTTTTTTTCGTGAATTTTTCCCATGTTTTGACAATTATTCTGCTATTCGAGGCGGAGACAAATCCAACAAATCAAAGATCATAAAAATCGGTCCAGCCTTTCTTGAGTTCTAAATGGTGTAACACCCGATTTTGTTTTATTTATAGAAGATACTGAAGGTAATAAAACCTTTTTTTTATATTTTCATAACAATAGAAATGGTTTACAAAATGCTTTTGCGAAAGTGTTCGTACGCAGATGTTTTTAATTCTATCGAGTTTCAAATACGTAAATCCTCTCAAACTTGCATAACTGACTGACCAATTTGCCTGTTCAATCGATGTCACGTTACTGTGATGTTACTTAGGAAAACTTACTTCGGACGACCTTACGGCGATAACCAAGAACATCGATTTTCTTTTCCAAATTAATACCTACATTTTTCACATTTATTTAAAAACAGAGAGCCTGTGCAAAATTCGTAAGAAATAAAGGAATGTGAGGTTTGGTTTGGTTTGGTTGGTGTGTTTTGGTTTGCGTGGTTTGGTTTGTTGGTTTTGGTTTTGTTTGTTTTGTTTGTTTTGTGGCTTTTAAAGAAATGTGAAAAATGTAGGTATTAATTTGGAAAAGAAAATCGATGTTCTTGGTTATCGCCGTAAGGTCGTCCGAAGTAAGTTTTCTTAAGTAACATCACAGTAACGTGACATCGATTGAACAAGGCTTCGCAGTATGATATTTACGCAGTAAAATCGTTCGCAGTACAGTTTTTCGATGTAACAAAATATCGCAGTCACAAGGCGTCGATTTAACAAGGCGTCGCAGTATAGAGATGTCGTTGAAAGGTTTTCGAAGAATCAAAATTCGATGATACGGCTTTCGCACTCAAGTAGGTATTCCATATTATAATAATTGCGACGATTCCCCAACGTGTACTTCCTTAGTTAGTGGTTTATTAATTACAAATCGTATCGCCTCATTTTATGGTTTGTGGTAATGTTAATATTCAAGTAATATCACAATATGCGGATGAATCGAAATTTCAAATAGTCATGTTATTTGTTAATCTAATATTGTTTAATTCTCATCATCACCAATTTCGAAAAATATTAGGACTATTACCACATATTTATAGTCGACCTCGTAACTGTTTTAGTACCCTAAGGTTGAATGTCACTTGCAAGTCATAAAAGGACAAGTTCAATTTGTCTATGTGACAGTTTGATAGTTCTAAAGTATTACCCTAAACAGTAAAAAATCGTCAATCGGTTTTGAACTTTTAAGCTAGATAGTAAACCCCTCTTACCGATTCCGCCACAATATTGAATATTATTAAGTAGGTATATTAAATAACACAAACGTTACAAGAGAAAATTTAATACGCCCGAGTAACACAAATCAACTATGATTCTGGCAAAAGTCAAGAAGTGCCATAAACGAGAAATTTAAAGGATTCCTACCTAACTTGTGTAAACTATAACAACCAAGTTCTCACATTCCCACAGGAGCATAAAGAAATAGTACTCAACTTCGACACGAAATTGCGGAGCAGCAGTACCTATCTATAATAAGATAACATATATAAGTTATCTTATTATTATCACTAAGATACATAAGTGTGAGCAGTGGTGGCCAAGTGGTAACGGCCGCGACTTACGAGTTGTAGGTCGTAGGTTCGAACCCAGACAGGCGCTTTACTTTGTGTAAATTACTTCATCACCACTGCTCTCAAAACGGTGAAGGAAAACCTCGTGAGGAAACCGGCATGTTCTAGAACCAAAAATTCGAAGACATGTGACATCTGCCAACCCGCACTGGGCCCGCGTGGTAGATTACGGCCCACTTCCTTTCACCGAGAGGAGGCCTGTGTCCCAGCAGTGGGAACATTATAGGCTGATTATATATGTATGTATATTATTATCACTCACTTATACCTCTCCAAATGTTGCCTACCTCAATTTAATCGAATTGTTACTCTTCCAAACATTGTATAATTCTTTCAAAATCATCAAAATTTTACCAACGTTATTAATCCCCGCTCAATTGCTTATTATTAACTTAAGTCAACACACAGCGAAAACTAACATTCGTGGTAGGGTCTAATTAAAAACATCCACTATTCACAGTCTGACATATTATAGGCACGTATTTACATTGGGAAGCAAATACTAGATTATTGTACGGAGCAGATTATTAATGCTGAGCATATTTGTCGTGTGGTATTCCAATCAATGTGGGTTTAAATGTAGCTTAGGTTTGTAATCAGCACTAGGCGGGGTAACCGCGGAGAGAGAGAGTAATTGGCGCGGCAGCTGATTACTGAACCGTGTAAAGGCTTCGAGAAAAGTCTTAATTGGATATAATATGTGGAATAAGGAGTTAAGCGGCTTTCACTTGCAATATTTCTCTGTAATGAAGAGGCCCAGTTCAGAGGCTGATCAAAATTATGATTTACCCTTATCCTCATTATCACACTTATTATTTAATGATCGCCTGGGAGGCGTTTTTATAAATAAATCGAAAGGAGATGGGTAACGGCCCCATAGAAGCTTGCCTAGAATTGGACACAAATAAAACAAAATGTAGTATGAAACACTATTATGTGTTTCAAAGCCCTGTATATTTTAGTTAGTCGTAAAACTTTGTGAAGGGCCATACGACCTTTCTAAAATCTGACGACTACAGACATTTATAAAAAAAAAATCGCTTCCGACAGATTGAATTTCACTCATACTCTCTCTCACTCTTTCTCCCTTCTCTCTCTCTTTTTTCTCTTCTCTTTTTTTCTCTCTGACTCTATCCCAAATGATTAATTTGCTATGCCCCGGTTTATAGTATGTTGGATCTCCGATGGAAACCTAGCAAAATCAAAGTAGTCCGAGATGCGAGTTGCAGAAAGGTATTGTTATTGTAGCCGAGGTAAAAGGCGATTCCAAGAAAGGCGAAGTCACTCACAAATGCAAAAAAGATAACCAGAAACACAGACAATGATAATGTTTGAACAAATCACAACAAAACATTAATGATGTTGTCACACGCGACACCAGAGTTGTAAATAAAATAGAAATCATCAAAGCTTATTACCCGACTGTCAAGAAGGGTTCCTGACGCACGTCTTTGCTAACTAAAAAAAATGTTCTACAAAATATTCAGTTATAAATTTACCCTCTAATTGCGACCGCCTGGGAGGCGGTCATTGGGTCGTCTTAGGGGCAATTATTTCTGCTACTAGTTCAATTAATTTTTCTCCGTAAAATCATTAAGTACCTATACAATATACATCAAATAAATACAGGAAATAAAAATTAGCAGTGCGCAAACTGTAATTATGATTGAAAATTTCTACGCCGGGGGGCGTAGAAATTTTTCGTAGGTTATGAAAAACATTCAAACTTGTTCCACATTTGACCGCGTAGGAATTGTACTTTTATAAGAAACAGCTGATTTTATTTTTAATAACCGACGAAGCAGTCCCTATCCTACCTACATTTCTAGTTTCATTGACAACGCAAAAAACCATGATCCTTTGGTTACGTCGCCGTCGGTCGCGCGTGTGAATATTATGTACTTTCTGTTTGTGTAGTGTTGCGTTGTGTCGTGTTCATACTGCTACGCGAGTGCGAGCGGCGCGTATGTAGGTAGGTACTCTATATATTACGTCCATGGTAGGTACTGACCGTACGCGACCGACGCGTCAGCGTAACAGGAATTCAGGCCCTATATTGAAACCCTACGTCAATTTGTCGTGTTATAACAATTTCATGTAATAGTCAATCAATGACAGTTGTAATTTGAATATACGGATAATGTAAGTTGGTAGTCAATTTGTTTGATAATTAATAGTAGATACATACATAAACTTCAGCTGTCATATTATTGTCAGTGTACAAGAAAGCAAGTGACATAGATATTGTGGCTAAGGAACAACTACTGTCGTTTCTTGTGAGGACCTAATTTGATCAGTTCATTTTTAAAAGGTCACTCGTAATTTGTAGGGTCAATATTTGGGAAACAGAGTTACTGAAGTTTGTGGTACATGATAAGTTTACGTCGATATTACAAAACCACTAGCTTTTTGACGATGGCCGGACTTACTGTCATTTTCAGGTCTTACAATTCCTGTCATACTTTTTCATAAATCTTTATCAGAAGCACGAACGTGCAAAAGTTATGTTTACTTAGCGCGTTTGTGCTTTTTCCACTGGAAATGAATAACCAACAGACTACTACACTTACGTTCTTAGCACTCCTCTTGAGCTGCCTGCCGGCCTTCCACCAGGTGACCTGCGCCTCAGGCCTGGACCCCACGGCCCTGCACTCCACCTCGTAGTTCCTGTCCGCGGACAGCTGGGCCCGCTTGTTCAAGATCTGGACGCTCAGTGGCCTTACTGCAACAAACTGAACTTATTGGCAGGGGATCGATGGTGGGATGGAAGTGGTATGAAATGCTGCCATAAATGTGTCTTAAACGGGCGTTGGCTTTTACTTGGGTATTAACTAAGTGGCAGGGTTCAAACTGCCAGGCTTCAGTGAGATTCTTTTGATTTAGGTGTTTATTTTCGCTTTTTTTCTAATCCTGTTATCTACTCACTCGTTAACGCCCAAGTTACATACTGGTTTTGGCATCACTGTCCAAATAGTCCAGTAGTCCAAAGTTCGACTAAATAGATAGTTAGGTACGAATTTTTCAAACCCCAGGATTCAATTGATATTTCAGCATTTATTTACCACCGATTTTTTAAACCCAAATTATGGCCCACTTTCACCAAGGCATTTAGCCCCAAATGAATTTAAAACATTTTTATATTTCTGGCAATCAAATTAAATTACAGCTCTATGAACACATTCCAGCATTACATAATGCGAACACGCCCTTTATCAAATCAAATCAAATCATTCTTATTTCAAGTAAGTATACATACAGTCATAGAAAATTTAAGTTTTATGCTTGGAGGCTTTTATTTTGGCATCAAGTTCTGTTTACGTTTTTATTTTTGATTTTGTGTTGTTTCTTCTTGAGTATAGTTTTCATTGTTTTTGTTAGTATATTGGAGTGCAGCTAACTTGATGTGGTAAATAATTGAATTTATTGTTTTGTGTTTCGTAATGTTGGTACTGAATAGAATCAAGTTCTTCTAACAACAGACAGCTGTTCTGCTGGTGAGTTTGTTGCGTAATTTCTTCTTCCCAGCGAAAGCACTAGGAAGTGGTGAAGGGTGGGCGTTTTGGGGGAGTTTGGACGCAATTGCCGTCCGTCTATTGGTTGTAATGCACGTGCGCGCATGGCGACAAAAAAGTTGCCGGCAAGCCAGTTGGCGCTCCACCGAAAACTTAACCAAAAAAGTAGCGTTCTGTCGCTCCCGTGTGCGCATCATCGTCCAAATCTCGGCGAGGAGACTGCGACAGAGGCTAAAAAGTTGCTTTGCAACTAAGTTACTCGTGGGCGCGCCCTCTCGTCTTCAATGAGTTTGCTGTCAAATATTACACTACAGTTCGTTAGACACATCATAACAAAAAACAAAAATAGACATACCTTTTCGGACATGACAACAAATTAAGTAGCGGAGTCTATCAGATTTGGATCGCTCCCTCAATTTGATGCCCATTTATATATTAGGTCACATAAACATTACTGTCACAATAATATTAGGAGAAGAGAGGTTTTGTAGGAAACAATCAATAACGCTTGAGTTAATCTCTAACAACCTAATAATAGTCGTAGAAAATCAGACGATGTCGACGAAAAAATATTTCTCGTTCGTTTGACCTTGTTCCAAATGCGAAATATGACGAATAAAAATAACACGTCTGCGAGAAAAAATATATTTTATCCAATTTTTATTGCTGTAGCTACAAAAGAACGTTAAACATGTTCCATACAATATTATGTAGAACAAAACATATTTTTTTATTCGCTACATCAACATTATTATCGTCATTTCATGCAGACGGTTCGCGTCCACTGGTGCACATAGGCCTACCCAAGCGGCCATCTAGAACGACCCAGCACCAGATTTCAATACATAACTTTATTCAAATTCTTATCAAAGACCCTTCCCAATAATAAATCATGAATATCCATACGTTAATCATAAGTTCCATTTCTCACCACGCAAGTTTTCAATTTACTTTCAAAAGTCTTCTGATCTTGTCCTGTCTCAACGATCAGAGGGCTAATAAAATTATTCTCGAAAACCGTTCAAAATCTAGTGACAGTCTTATTTCGGTGACAAAAAATTAATTTCAAAACTGGAGGGAAATTAGAAGTATTTTTTGACAGATTGAGACTAAGATTTTTTTTTTTTATTTGTTTGTCGCCGAGATGAGACTGCGACTAGATTTTGAACGTTTTAAATTCTTGTTTTTATTTAAATTGCTTTTAATTAATTTAAAGAAGTAAATGTTATTAAAGATTTTAACAATTTTTATTTTATATATTTCAGTTATTTAATTTTACTTTTAGTTATAAATAGTATATAATTGTGGCATGTGTTTTTAATCTTTGGTTATATTTTAAAGTATTTTTAAGTATACTAACTTACATATGGATCACTGTGTCTGAATTAAAATAAATAATAATAATAAATTACGAGAATTGCTCCTAAAATCAACAAACGTGTATATTGCACAGGTACATTTCCAGAAAATAGCCGAGATCAATTTCAATATACCCATTGCAATATTATTATTTGCACGATTCTGAAGCGTTGCCGTACTTGTATCCCGTAATTGAAACCAACTACCGGATCTGCTCAATCGGAAGCTCCAATTGAGTGCCTGCTTATAATAGATCCAAAAATGGCCACTTACCTTGAATTATGAAGATGTACAAGGAAATGTATCATTTACAACACAGAGGATAATAGTTTGTTATTATTGTGACGTCATCAATATTTTAGTCATAAAAATAAACTCGTCTGTATGAAGACTAGGGTTTATCGCTCACGACGATACTACGAAGTACCGTGTTATGAATTCAAATGAGTAACCAGTGTCACATACATAATCAGCCTATAATGTTCCTTCTACTGGGCCTCCTCTCGATGAGATGGAGTGGGCCGGAATCGATCATGTTGGTAGATGTCACATGTCTTCGAATTTTTGGTTCTAGAACATTCAACAGTCTCCACACACATTTTGACACGTTGTTTTTCTTCACCGTTTTGAGAGGAGTGGTGATGAAATAATTTACACAAAGTAAAGCGCCTGTCTGGGTTCGAACCTACAACTCGTAAGTCGCGGCCGCCACTGCATGCACTGCTCTGTTAGGGTGTCACATGGAAAATTGCGGTCAATATACGACGCGACTTACTAATGCAATATAAACTAGTTTGCATCGTGTACATCGTGTACGAACCGCCACTGAAGTACTATTGCTGTGACTTTCTGGTAACTCATTGGTGATTTGAGTTTGTAACACATTACTTTTGAGTAGGGTCGTGGACGAAAGGCCTAACAACAAAAAAAACATTGCCATGTTTTAAACTTCCTAGCTCGCTTGCTTCGTTTTACAAAGCCTATTTAATCTGTAATAAAACCTCAAAATCATTAAACAGTTGTCGCGCATGAAATTCTAACTTGTAATCATGCCATAATTTGGTCATGTCCAAAAGTTCCGTCATACAAACAGCACACCCAAATAAATCCAATACATATGCATCAAAACAAAAAAAAAACATGTACTGACTTATCCTTCTACAAAACCAAACCAACTCACAATTTATATCCAGAATCACTAGCTTAGCCTCTGGAGCTGCGAGGTTGGTGTTAGAGGCCTGACAGACGAGCCTCGCGTTCAGGTGCTGTCGGCCCACGTTGGGGAACGTCAGCGTGTTCACCGTCACGCCATCAGGGCGCTGCTCGAACGAGTCGTCTATCACGGTGTTCTCGAGGTACCAGGTGAGGCGTGGACGAGGGTCACCTGGGGAGAAAAAGAAGATATTATGGTCTGTTCCAAAAATGTCTGGTAAAAAAGTAAACAAATGGATCAGAAAATGTACATGGGCTAATATGTAGTGCCACTTACAAATGAGTGCTTCGATTTGATTATTTTAAAATTTAACCACAAAATTCAAATTATAAATTATTTAGATAACAATTAATTGAAGTTACTTTTATTTATAATCTCGATTTTCGTCGATGATTTTTCAATTACAATTTAATATTGTTATTCAAACCATAAACAATGATTGATGGAATATGTGGTGAGATATCATTGGAACCTTCTAAACACAGATGAATGTGTTACTATTTCAGTTTAGTGGCTGTTTGGGGAAGAATTTAACCTGAACCGGCTTTGTTTACACTTTCGTCTGACACTTTTTTGAACAGGCTATATATTAAAATGTGTCATGTATTGTGTCTAGAGCAGTGATGGCTTGTGGTATCGCCTACCGGCCGCGACTCACAAGTTGTAGGTCGTATGTTTGAACCCAGAAAGGCACTTTACCTTCAAAACGGTGAAGGAAAACTTCGTGAGGTAACCGGCATGTCCTAGAACCAAAACACTCCCTCTCACTGAGAGCAGGCCTGTGTCCCAGCAGATACATTCGATTATAGGCTGAATATGCTATGTTATATGTACGCGGAACAATGTCAGAACACAGCAATGCTGCTTCCCTTAATGAGAATTTTAATCGTAGCTCAGCTACTACTATGTATAACCTTTCAACATGGTCCTTATTCCCAAGGTAACCGACATAGCCCGAAGAATTGCTAAACTTCAGTGGCAGTGGGCAGGGCACATTGCTCGCAGAACAGATGGCCGATGGGGCCGAAACGTTCTGGAGTGGTGACCGCGTACCGGAAGACGTAGCGTTGGAAGGCCTCCCACAAGGTGTCCGACGACCTTGTGAAGGCCGCAGGAACCCGTTACATGCGAGAAGCACAGAACCGGTCGAAGTGAAGGTGCTTGGGGGAGGCCTATGTCCAGCAGTGGACGTCTTTCGGCTGAAATGATGATGATGATGATGGTCCTTATAAAAAAATTTCATTACTCGTATTTCCTAGCTAGGTATTTTTATATTGCTCCTGAAGTCTTCAAGGTATACCTGTAGAGTTTAATCATGAAACTGAATGTGTTTTGTCGTTATTAATGACGGTACTTAACTGACAAATAAGTGTGCTTTACGTGCCCACTGGGTCGCACACCGACGATATATTTCAGGATCCTCTAGATTACCAGAATCTTTGAAGTTTGTTTTGTCAATGCTGCTTTCAGAGCTTTCGTTTCTTTCAGTTTGTTGGATATTAAATGTAGTCCTTTTTCAGTTTCTTTTACTTATAGTGATTGTTATGAAACAATAATGCTAAATGGTCCACTTGAAGCACTAAGTGCGGAAACCAAACCAATAACATTCATACTTTAATACTCATATTATAAATGCGAAAGTGTGTCTGTCTGTTACCGCTTCACGCTTAAACCGCTAAACCGATTTAGATGAAATTTGGTACAGAGATAGTTTGAGTCCCGGGAAAGGACAAAGGCTACTTGTAATCTCGATATTCCCACGGGATCGACACTTATGCGGGTGAAACCGCGGGACGCAGCTAGTAGTACATAATACTAAATGTTTATCTTAGAACGGCCTCTTTGGCCTGGTGGTCGCATGAGCTACTGCTGAGCATGGCGTCCGGGGTTCGATTCCCAGTGTTATTGGAATTTTTCATCTGAAATGTTTCAGTAGCAGCCCAGAGTCTGATTTGTGCCCGGTTGATAGCAATAGGCTCGCCCCTTGTTACATGGGACTTAAACATAAGTGGCGAAATGTGAGTGTACCTACTAAGTATACCTTTGTCCAAACCTTCGGGAACTACAGGCGTGATAGTGTGTCTAAATTAGAGCTCAACAAAATACTTCGGTAATTCGCTAATCATAATAATAATGATCACTAATCAAAACTTGGACTGAGTTTAGTCTAGGCTCGACACGTGTAAACATAATAACGAGGGAGGGGGCCTGCGAGGAATTTGAAAAATAGGTATTTGAAGAAACTATTGCCGTCTCCTTACCTCAAGTCTGCCCCCGTAGTGTGTGGACAGCTGCAGCTCAGACCTAAATTATCACAAAAATTTTGACGAGATCGACGTTTCGTATTCCCCTTGTTTCGCCTCGAAAACTGAGCCGATTAAATATGTTTTTAAATTAACATTTTAAGAAAGAGTAGGTATGTTTAGGTTCCTCATTTTTTTTTTTGTTAAAAACTTTTCCAATTTGTCTGGTAATCCTCTAATCACGGCGGTCAAAATAAGGCATTTTTTGTAATTTTTAGAGGGTCGTATTTTTTTTACTAATTAGTTGCTGAAAAAAACAGGGACGTGTTTACAGCCATCTTGATTCTATGAAAAAAAAATATTGCTCTAGAGGCATTATTCAGAAAGAAAAAAGGGGAATACATTTGTATGGAGAATCGCACGCCCCCCTCCCGCCCCGCCGCCGCCCTCTTAACGCGTGTTATCAAACAAACATATCTATACATATAATAAATTTGTAGAAAAGTGGTGTCTGTACAATGGAAATATATAAAAAAAAAGTAGCAGGGGTTGTTATTATATCGATGCCGAACCCGAAATTGTAATTAATTTTTTTTTGTCTGTTTGTCTGTTTGTTTGTGCACGCTAATATCAGAAACGGCTTATTCGATTTAGATGCGGTTTCACTAATATATTGTAGTAGGCTTAACTTAACATTAGTGTTTATTTCATGTCAATCGGTTCATAAATAAAAAAGTTATGTCAATTTAAAGAATCACGGCGAACATTTGTTAAGAGCCTATACTACCTCAGCTAAAATTCACTCTTTATCTCGTTCGCACGATACTGCTCGCGGACTGTGTGAAAGCGAGACAGAGTGCGGTGCTGGGCGGGAGGCAGCGCCAATAGTTTAGGTATTTGCTTTTTGCGGTGAAAATAAAGGTAATTCAAAAAAACTAACTAACATAAGACCTGCTTTATAGTTAGTTCAGTTAGTATGCAAAGTTTCATGATCTAATTTGAAGTATTTTTTTAATAACAGCGGTTTATTGTTCGGTTTGGAGGTAACTTTGGATTTTTTTTCTATCGAGAAAATTTTATGGAATCGTGTTTTCGTCTAACATAAGACCTTACATTAATCCTTAACTTTAGCATATATTTATTTCAAAATGAATGCTGCGGAATTTTCGACATAACGGAGGATCATGCTAAGCCATTTGAGGTAGTATAGGCTCTTAAGGTATTCTATCAGAGTACGTACACGCCTCGGGCCTGCGCGTCCGATCTTCGGAACTACTGGACGGATTTGAATGATTTTTTTTTGTTGTATAGTTATTATATGTCTGGACAACATTCAGGCTATAATTTTTCTTGGAAACTTGAACACCTGATGCAGAACCGAAACAGACCAGCTTAACTATAAGAGATACAAAAATGGTACCATAGCAAAAATTGTTCCACGTGATGAGGATTTTCTGCTGAGAGAATAAATTTGAAGATCTGGAACACCTGATGGGGAACTCCAAGAGCCCAGGTACACCATAACACTTAAAGGAATGACGTCTTAGTAAAAGTTATTCGGTCTGATGGGCATTTCCTGTTGACTTATAAAAATCCAAGATCAGAAACATCTGATGTGGATATCATTGAAAATTTGACTCTACTGGCCAAAACTCCCATTTATTTTTTTTTAACGTGAAGAAATGCTCATGCATTCTGCACTACCACGGGGAAATAGTGCAGTTATGTGGGACTCTAACCCACTAAAACTCCACTGTGTCCTCCTCTGCCGCTTACGGCGGGAACATGGGCACGCGTTAGCACTCATCCGTGAACCCGCCGCGGCTGTCCGTCATCGGACCCTCCGCTGGGGAGTACTCCCCATCACCGGCGCACCAGAACACATAGCACGCCGTGACCACCCCAGGGACCAAACCAACACATGGGCGCCAGACGATCCCGTGTCTGGGCACCCTTGGTAGGGGAGCAGTCACTTAGATTTTAATTGATCAGGTATCTTCGTAATAAAACTATAACCATGCCTAGAAAGAGGTCAAATCTTTCCCAATGTTCCAAAGGAGCTAAAAGATTGAGGATCATAAGATCCCAAGAATGTGCCGAAGAGCGTCAGGAGAGACTTGATGCTGTTTGAGAACATCAGGCTGCAACTCGCTCCGTGGAAACCTCTTCGGATCGCGAAGCACGCCTGCGTTCTCAGCGTATTTACGCATCTACATCCAGATCTCTAGCGATCAGTGAAGAATATGATGCGCGACTGACCGCTGATACGATGAGATTATCATACATTGTTCCGAACACGCACACAACAAAATATTCATAATCAGAAAGTGAGAAAGAAAGAATTGCTGGAGTACGGCATGAAGAGACAGATTAAGAAGAGCGCAACGAACGTTTGAATTCTGATCGACTTCGACATTCTCTGAACAGAATGTCGATATCATCTGAAGAATCGGATGTGTCTCAAGATATAGCCGTAGGGCATGGCGACCTTCCTTGGGTTGATAAGGAACGGAGTGCATTTACGTATACTCCTATGATTGACTACGGCACATATTAATGTAAAACTTTGTTTAGGGGGCCTGGTGACCTGACATACAGGTTTTGTAAAAAACTTAGTTTAGGCACCAGTCTTCCACAAATTAATTATGAATTTGTGTCTGTAGACTATTATTTACTATCTGTAATTTGTGGTAAAAAAAATTAATAAATAAATTATTATTATCTCCTTTATTCAATTCAATTCTTATAAATTATTATCGATATAAAAATTCTTATATCTTATTATTATTATATTCCGCCATCGGAGGTATTGTTAAAAATTTTACTTTTTGTGAAGCTGTTAAATAGCAAAATGAAACAAACGGTATGTGTTGCTCAGGTGGGAAAGTACATATTGAAATATTACAAAATCCTCCAGAAATATTAAGATCACTGCTAATCGGTGACCATCACAGTCAAAACATTTCTTGGACAACATACGTTCGTACAATACCTAATGCCTTTCAAATTACATCTTTTGTTGCGAAACAGATTTCAGAAGGCCCATTTATGCCAACATTCAAAGTGCAAGGCCAAGTTTACCACCCTATTGGTTCATTATTGCCTGAAAATGACGTCTCGAATCGTCTCGCGGATCCCGTTGTTATCCAGTCCCCGGGTTCTTAGAATTCGACATCAGACGTTTCAGATCTTCGATTTTGACTACCCCGTTGTCGCTGGCATAAGCAACAGGATCCGCGTACGAAGTCGCGGGCAGAAGCTAGTTAGGTAATATTTTCACGAAGCGAAAGACTTACAATTTTCGATTAAGATTTCTAGCATTAGAAAACAGCGTAAAAGTGGTTTTTGTTTATAAAACTGCCCCGTTGGTCTCGTGGTCGCCAGCGCGACTGCTAAGCGTGGAGTCCTGAGTTCCATTCCCGTGTCGGGCAAAGTATTATTGAGTTTTTCCATTAGGAACGTCTCAGTAACAGCCCGAAGTTTGGAAGTTGGTGGTGTGAAGCCGTGCCTCGAATAGCACGTAAAGCCGTTGGTCCTACGCCTGATCTCTCCCCGGTCATGTCGGATTGCTGTCCCATCGGACTATGAGAGTAAAGGAACAGAGAGTGCACCTTCGCGCACACTTGAGCACTATAATATCTCCTGCGTACCTGGCTAATCTCCGTTGAGGGCCACGGTGACCAAAATCGGTTGAGAAGATATTTTTAATACCTAATACTATCGATCAAAAAAAACCTTACAAGATCAGAAAGTAATAAACATCAGTAGAAATTGTTCTACTAGTTCAATCAGTAAACTCCTTGAAGTAGTTGAACAACGTAAACATTGATCTGACACGTGTATAATCCGACACGTGGGCCCGTGGCTAAATAATAACAGCCGCACAGGCACAGTAAAAAGATCATACAGTATTGTAACTCGGCCGTAACCTTGAAATAAATGCCTACAGCCGCGCGGTACGTAAACATGCGATAGGGCTGCCCGCCTCCAGCATTTTAATTACATTTGCCTACTTCGTGTTTCCATTTAGTTTTGTTATTGTATTTTACTAATAAAAACCACGTCTTTACTTTGAATTATACAAACTAAAAAACAAAACACACATGCCCCGAGGTTTTAACACAAGCGTACCTACCGTATAATGATTCATGAACCGCCTATAACTACCTACATATTTCACTCGTGTCTATCACTTTCCTTTACTCTATTCACTTTATTTATTAATCCAGACATCTTTTTTTTCGGGAGATAAAAGGACATACTTATCTATTAGAAAGACACACATTATGTACCTACCTACTAGTAAGTCAAATTATTTTATAGTCTTACCTTTCAGAGTTTCCAGGTAATTAAAAAAAAAATATCTTTGGATGCGTTATTGACGAATTCATGCAACCAATAACAGCACAATATAGCCTACTCGTCATATTAAATATGTATTTCAATTTATTTTTAGTGGAAAAATCACGCGGATTGTTAAAAAAAACAACACACAGTCCGTTCGTCACTGCGGCACAGTCACGACTGTCTGCATCCCGAGCGCACTCCGAGGTCGAGGCGCGTAGGTATAGCTCGCGTTTCGTCCGTTTCTATGAAGTCGAAATACTGTATATCTTTATACTGTGGCACAGGTCTATCGATCAGGTTATGCTACGCTTGCTAAGCCGTTGGTCCCGGCTGTCATTCGTGTATCTTTGACAGTCGTTACGGGTAGTAAAATACTGGTATTCAGCTGCATCCGGTTAGATTGGAAGCCGACCCCAACATAGTTGGGAAAAGGCTAGGCAGATGATGATAATCCGACTTGTGTAATGTTTTTGTATTGAGGGTATTATTACATAATATTGAGAGAGACTCGGAAGGTACTTATTGCAGTCATAAAATAAATTATGATTTATGTAACTGTCAGAATAAATAAAAGTAACTCAACCCCAAATGAAGGATCAGAACATTTCGTCCCTAACAAGAGAGCTATCTAAGAGATTTAAAGTAGACATCAAAAGTTCTTAGAGTGACAAAAAATAAGATAAAATGTTTTGGCATTGCGAACGTCGCATCACGTCAGACTGTTTGGCACTCTTATCTCTGACAAACCTCTAGAGGCATCGTCACTCGAGGATTTAAGAATTCACAACGGAGTCTTGTTATTTTTAAGAATTCTTATAATTATGATGGAAAATGTTAAGCTATGTATGTAATTTTGAACAGTCCCTTAAGCCTGATTTACCTACAGGGTGTGGTTTAATTACCTAAGGCATACCATAATTTGAACAAACAATAAAAGTTTTTTTTTATTTATGCTATGTTTGTTTTGTACCATTAAGCCAGAAATGAAAAAAATAAATGTTTCTGGTGAATGTGAGTAGGTATATTCGCTATAAGAACACTCCTTAATGATTACTGAGTAAGGACAACTTTTTACTTATTCATCATCATCATATCATTCATGTACCTCCATAAGTTATATAAGCAAATAATGTAGGTACACGAATTATACTACACGTATTTATCTAATCCGTAAACATCTATCAGTAAGTAAGTCATAAGTAATGTTTTGTTTTGCTCCCTACTGGGCCGCTCATTAAAAACCAGAAGGCCAATTCTCGTAATTTAAAACGTTCAAAATCTAGTCGCAATCTCATCTCGGCGACCAGCAAATGTCAAAAACTTGTCAAATGTAGGGAAATTAGAGGTATTTTTGACAGATTGAGACTGAGATCAGACTGTGAACGTTCTTAATATTACGAGAAATACCCCTCAGTTCTAGTCAACGTAAAGATATTGCTATACAGGTTGCTACGCTTTTATTTATTTTAATTCGTGTTTTAAATTTAAAAGCTATTTTATTAAACTAAGTTAAATAAGTAGTTGTAATAGTATTTTTTGTATTTTTGCTTATAGTTTTTCGAGTTTACTTAGTTTTTTATAGATTTCGGTGTTTCATTGTTTATTATAGTTGCACCCTCTAAACGTGGTTAGACAATGCAATCTTTTTATTATATGACATTATATACCTACAATCCAATTTCAACTCTTTATTAGTGGTTGTAATGGCAATCTTATCATTTGGTTCTATTATTTTATTTTTTATCTTTTTGATAGATTCTTTTATATTTTGTGAATGTGAAAACGTTGTAGGCCTTGTAAACTGTAGATTTTTAGACCATTTTCTATCTTATTAAGTACCTGGTACTTGTTGACAGGCCTACACTGTCCTCCAAAAGGTACTCATTAACACTGTAATTTGAAAACATCATAATAGACAATTATTTTAAAAAGAGTAGTGGATTTTCTTGCCGGAAACGACCATTTGGAACCCTGCACCTAGCTTCTGACGTTTCATAAGCGCCCATCATAGATAGAAGGCGCCCATGTAGGTTTATACATATTGTTGCGCGCCACAATTAATGCCTGGTACATGGCGACATTAGTTACCACTAGCGCCATCTAGTATCGAGTAGCAGAACTAGTCGAGTCACGATCGTTCTAGAAAATTCGATACTAGAACTTTGTAGAACTTTCTCGAACTATCGACACCTAGTCGGTCGGGGCCGGTATGTACTCGAACATTCTAGATGTTTCTACAATGGAAGGTTCTAGAACTATCTGCGGCACTATATAAGGCCGGGATGCGCGACGACCGACACAGTTTGGATAAAGCGACAAGAGCGAAAACATCAAGCGATCTTCAAGTGCGAATTAAGAGTGATCAGTAGTGAAATTGTGTTCTTTTAATTAGTGTGTTTGAGTTGTAATTAGTGTTGGAAAATAAATTGTTATTTTTGGTTATTAAATCGGCAGTTTTTATTGTCACGAACCCGAAGCTCGTAACAATTGGTGTCAGAAGCAAGGATTATGCCGGTTTTACCCAAAGACGACACGGAGGGTATCCGTACCCGGAGTCAACGCCAGCAGGAGACGGACCAGAGGCGATTTGGTGGAGCAACGCCACTGGGGTCGGAAGGCCAACTACCGACCACGGAGGCCGGCCCGTCCACAGCTGCTCCAGCATCATCAGCACCAGATTTTGCTGCTCTGATGATGATGCTGCAGGAGCAGGCTCGTCGACAGGAGGAACAGGCTCGCCGACAGGAGGAGCAGTCCCGCCGTCAGGAGGAACAGGCGCGTCGGCTGGAAGAACAGCTCCAGCGCGATAAGGAGGAACAGGTCTGCCGACAGGAGGAACAGGCTCGTCGGTTGGAAGAACAGCTCCAGCGGGACAGGAAGGAACAGGCTCGTCGGTTGGAAGAACAGCTCCAACGTGATAAGGAGGAACAGGTGCGCCGCCAGGAAGAGCAGATGCTCCTTATAAAGGACCTTCACGCTACCTTCGGGAAAGACATGAAGGAGGTGAAGGATAAGGTTGCTCGATATGACAACCGCCTGTCGGAAGCTGAAACCCGAATCGACCAAGTGAATAATCGGGTCGACAACGTGATGGCTGACGTGAAGAAAACGCTGGATGGAATCGCAGCTCCCGTAGCTACAACACCTTCGCTACGTGGATTCAAAGTGCCACCGTTCGATGGAACTTCTTCCTGGTCGGCTTACAAAATCCAGTTTGAGGCTGTCATGAAGGCGAACGGGTGGAATAAAAGTCAGGCCATGACTGCCCTCACCCTAGGCCTGCGCGACCAGGCCTTAACCGTTCTGGAAGCTCTCGGTAAGGAAGTGACTTACGAGCAGCTCCTTGAGGCATTGGAGGCTCGGTATGGCGATGCTCACCTGGAACACGTGTTTCGTGCGCAGCTCAAGGATCGCGTGCAACGCAGTAATGAAAACCTGCAGCAGTGGGCCCTTGAAGTGGAGAAGCTGGTTCGTAAAGCGTACCAGTCTGTACCTGCGCTTATTGATGGGAACCTGGTGCAGGCATTCATCGACGGCATCCGCGACCTTGAAGTTAGAGCTGCTGTGAGGCTCGGTCACCACGGGACGCTTAAGGACGCCTTGGCCCATGCACTGGAAGTGGAAGCTGTGCGGCAGGATCATCGTTCCCATCGCGTCAGGGAGGTTGCAGCGGCTACAGTTCGCGACCGCAATAAAGGATACAGCCCTAGGTGCTACGGCTGTGGGGAAAAGGGCCACCTTCGATCCAGTTGCCCTAAGCGAACTGCAGAAAGAGAAGACGGCCGATCTCCAGAAGGCAGTGCGGCTAACAGCACCGCCCAGCATCAGCAGCAGGGAAACGAGTAATAGCCAGGACTGCGGGGCGGGTGCTGGCTGATGTTCAAAGAGCCCCAAGGGTTTCGATCACACAAACCCAAGACGGGAACAGCCTAATCATCAAGGGCGAGGTCAACGGAACGCCGTGTAAGCTGACCATAGACACTGGAGCTTCTCGCACGGTTGTCAGTTCCCAACTTACATGTCGGTCCCTTGGGGACTCAGCATACAACCGAGAACGCATTAATTTGGTAACAGCCACCGGTCAGCGCATACCCGTCCATGGAGAGAAGAAGATGGAGTTGAAGCTAGGCAACAGAATCTACCTGCATAATGTCATCGTGGCCGATATAATGGACGATTGCATCCTGGGCCTTGACTTTATGAGGAAGAATTGTTGTGAGATTGACGTCAAGCAAGGCGTTTTGAAATGTGGACAAGAGGAACTTTTCGTGGAAGGGGCGTTACCAGGGAATGTGTACAGCCTTAAGAAGATTGTTCTTCCGCCGAGATCGGAAACTATTGTGCCGGTTAGTCTTCCTCGGAATCCTGGGCAGACTCATCGTTGTGTACTCGTGGAAAGGGTAGACAATGACCTTCCATGGAAAGTGGCACGAACTTTGGTCAGAGCCACCGACATCTCAGGGGTACGTGTGCTTAACCTTTGTGATCAGGAACAGACTATAGAAAAAGGCACACTAGTTGGTACTTGCGAGGAAGTGGATTGGTTGCGTCGATGCCAATATCTATCGACTGGGACCCTCAGCAAGGATGCACAAACGAAAGTGACCACACTTTTAGAAGACTGCCACAGCGCTCTGTCCCAAAATGAAATGGTCAAGGCAAAGAAGATGTTACTCAAGTACGCCGATGTTTTCTCGTCAAACGATGCTGACATCGGGAAGACTGGCTTAGTGCAACACAAAATAAACACAGGAGAAGAACTGCCTATCCGTCAGCGGCCAAGGAGATTGCCGGTAGCACGTGAAAAGGAAGTGGAAACCATGATTGAGGGAATGGTGAAGGATGGTGTTATTGAACCTTCATCTAGTCCATGGTGTTCACCTGTAGTGCTGGTAAGAAAGAAGGACGGCAGCATGCGGTTTTGTGTTAACTATCGTCGTCTGAACGACGTTACAAAGAAGGACAGCTATCCTTTGCCAAGAATTGATGACACGCTGGACATGCTTACTGGAGTAAAGTGGTTTAGCACGCTGGACCTGAAAAGTGGCTACTGGCAAGTCGAAATTGACCCTAAGGACAAGGAGAAAACTGCATTCTCGACAGGAAAGGGTCTGTGGCAATTTAAAGTTATGCCGTTTGGATTGTGCAATGCTCCGGCAACTTTTGAAAGGTTGATGGAACTTGTACTTACTGGACTAATTGGCGATGCCTGTTTGGTCTACTTGGATGACATCATCATCGTAGGCCGCACGTTTGAAGAACATCTTCAAAACCTGGAACGCGTGCTCATGAAGATCCAGAGTGCCAACCTCAAGTTAAGTCCGAAGAAGTGTTCACTATTCAAACGACAGGTTAGCTTTTTGGGATATGTAGTGTCTGAAGAAGGTATCCGCACGGATCCAGAGAAAATCGCCGCTGTCAAGGATTGGCCAGTTCCAAAAGACAAGACGCAGGTCAGAGCATTTCTGGGTTTGTGCTCCTATTATCGGCGATTTGTCAGGAACTTTGCAGACATAGCCAAACCCCTGCATAAGCTAACCGAAGAGAAGCGACATTTCTGCTGGGATGAAAGTTGCGACATCGCATTCCAGGAGCTAAAGGACCGTCTGTGCAAAACACCTATTTTGGGGTACCCTGATGCGGGCAAGGAATTTATAATTGACACAGACGCAAGTGACATAGGACTTGGCGGTGTGTTGTCTCAACGGAATGGTGATCAAGAGGTTGTGATAGCGTACTTCAGCAAGTCGTTGTCAAAGCCGGAAAGGAACTATTGTGTCACGAGACGGGAATTGCTTGCTGTGGTAAAGTCATTGCAGCATTTTAGCAAATATCTTCTGGGGCGGAAATTCCACGTCCGAACTGACCATGCTGCACTGAAATGGCTACTGCAGTTCAAAAATCCAGAAGGACAAGTTGCGAGATGGATTGAGCTACTACAGGAATACGACTTTGAGGTCGAACATCGCAGCGGAAAATCTCATGGCAACGCAGATGCATTGTCAAGAAGACCTTGTCCTGAAGACTGCAAGCATTGTACTAGGCAAGAGGGCAAGGAAGTCGTACCTGTGAGGATGCTCAAGACAGACCTCAGCGACGAGTGAAAGGAACGCCTACAACGTGCACAGCAGGAAGATTCGGACATCAAGCCGATTCTGGAGTGGATGAAGGCCAGAGCTCCTAAGCCCAGGTGGAGCGACGTCTCAGCGATGAGTTCGATCACAAAAAGCTATTGGGCCCAATGGGACAGCTTGGTGATTCAGGATGAAGTCCTGTGCCGTAAATGGGAAAATGCTCGGGGAAACAGCTGTCATTTGCAAATGGTTGTCCCTAAAGCTCAAGTACCGGATGTTCTACGGCTGTACCATAATGGTTGTTCAGGAGGTCATCTGGGAGTAAAACGGACTTTACTGAAGATACGAGAACGGTTTTACTGGGTCCACTGTCGGGACGATGTCGAGGACTGGTGTCGCAAATGTACAAGTTGTGCAGCTGTAAAGGGACCTCAGACTCGTAGTAGAGGTGCATTGAAATTGTACAATGTTGGTGCACCATGGGAGAGGATAGCCCTTGACGTTGCGGGGCCGTTTCCGGTAAGTGAAAGTGGCAACAAGTATTTCATGGTTGTGATGGATTACTTCACCAAGTGGCCGGAAGTCTTCGCCATTCCAAATCAAGAAGCTTCGACAGTTGCAGACAAGTTAGTTCATGAAGTCTTCTGTCGTTTTGGAGTACCTTTAGAGATTCACAGTGATCAAGGAAGGAATTTTGAGTCACAAATATTCCAGGAAACTTGTCGAGTTATGGGTACTCATAAAACCAGAACAACTTCTTACCACCCACAGTCGGATGGAATGGTGGAACGGTTTAATCAGACATTGGAGAGGTACCTAGCCAAAGTTGTGGAAAATCGGCAACGAGATTGGGACAAGCACATACAACCGTTTTTGTTGTCATATCGAAGCGCTGTTCACGAAAGTACCATCGGTGACACCAGCTTTCGCAAACTTTGGAAGAGAATTACGGCTGCCTGCAGACCTGATCACCGGAATACCACCTGATGCCCCACGCAGTATAACCGATTATGCGAATGACTTGCGGAACAAAATGAATGACATTTATGAGCACGTCAGACAATCGGGCCAGCAAATGTCTGAAAAGATGAAAACCCGATATGACCGCAAAATGAACAATAAAGGGTTCGACGAAGGTTCACTAGTGTGGTTGCACAATCCAGTCCGCAGCAAAGGGAAATCTCCTAAGCTTCAAGCTAAATGGGACGGACCGTACCGGATTGTGACAAAGATCAATGACGTAACCTACCGGATACAGAAAGGTGCAAGAGGTACTCCTAAGATCGTCCATGTGGACCGACTGGCGCGTTATTATGGGGCTGATAATGCTCGGGACGAGCATGTCTTAGGAGGGGGCAGTGTTGCGCGCCACAATTAATGCCTGGTTATTAGTTACCACTAGCGCCATCTAGTATCGAGTAGCAGAACTAGTCGAGTCACGATCGTTCTAGAAAATTCGATACTAGAACTTTGTAGAACTTTCTCGAACTATCGACACCTAGTCGGTCGGGGCCGGTATGTACTCGAACATTCTAGATGTTTCTACAATGGAAGGTTCTAGAACTATCTGCGGCACTATATAAGGCCGGGATGCGCGACGACCGACACAGTTTGGATAAAGCGACAAGAGCGAAAACATCAAGCGATCTTCAAGTGCGAATTAAGAGTGATCAGTAGTGAAATTGTGTTCTTTTAATTAGTGTGTTTGAGTTGTAATTAGTGTTGGAAAATAAATTGTTATTTTTGGTTATTAAATCGGCAGTTTTTATTGTCACGAACCCGAAGCTCGTAACAATATGAATTAAAATATTTTGCTTTGTGAAGTCATTTGTTGCTTCAATTTTATATATGCCACAGGCAAGTAACCTGCATCGTGTAATTATAGGACTTAGACAACAGTTTCTGGAGTCGTTATTTTTTAAACTACTGGAGGCACGTGTTCAACAATCACTCATCCTCAAAAAACGTCAAGATGATGACACTGTTTTGGATGTCCTAAAATGTTCAAATAAACATGAGATTCGGTCCCCAAAATTTATTGAAATAACCACTTCGGTGCTAACCCACATTTTTCCAATCCTTTCATATATTTCTTACCGACAAACCCTCGAAACGCCAGCCAAGCAATACATAACAATATTTCCGAAATAATTTATAAGCAACCCCTATTTATCAGATTGCGGGATGCACAATGCCAGCACATCAACGCGCCATGATTATTTGGCAGATACACACAAATGTCTACAATACTAGGGGGGGAGGTGGATTAGATTTTTTCCTCAGCCAAACAGTGAAATGATTAGTTGACCTACTTCTGGAAATTGAGGAAAATGTAATGACTAATGCTTGCTTAGGAAAATTAACTATAGAACTGTCATGGTGGGTCAGAGGTTTAAGGACCATTTCTTAAGGCGAAAGCGCCAGGGTAGCCCGCGAAATTCAATTTTTTTTAGGTTTTTTGCAATTTGCTGATCAGTATTAAGTTGTACGTTGATTAAAATATGATTCGCGGCCGTAACAAATATGTATTTACAGAATTATAGTCATTAAAGTCATCAACACAACTCTCTAAGACCATGTAATCCCCAAGAATGACTATTTCATGAAATTTTGACATTTGGGGATTACATGGTCTTAGAGAGTTGTGTTGATGACTTTAATGATTATAATTCTGTAAATACATATTTGTTACGACGTCGAATCATATTTTAATCAACGTACAACTTAATACTGACCAGCAATTTCCAAAAATCGTAAGAAAATTTGAATTTCGCGGGCCACCTTAGAGCTTCCCCCTTAAAGTTTGTGGTTGCGAAACCTGTCATTTTGTGATATATTTTTTTAAGGTCTAATATATTTAGACAAATTGGAAGTAAGTCACCACCAATGCTGTAAATTGAAAGAGAGGCTTGTATGCCTGAAATCGCCAACACACATTTGGCAAGCGATGTGATTTCAAAGCTCGTTATGATAAACGAATATGTTTTATCTAGGTATTTATAATTCTATATTTCTTCTTAAATATAGCTCCGAATGAATAATGATATTTACATATAACATGACTTCTGAAATATAGATGTTGAATGTTATTTTTGTAGATTGTTTTTGACAAAAAAAATATCTAAACGTCAATAAAAAAAACCAATAAACAATGTTTATCCAAAAAAAGCATCACCATTTAAGTTCTTTTAATTTTATTTTCAATATTAATTAAACTCCTCATGAAGTCATGAATAACATAGTTTTAAGATAATGTAATAGAAGGTACTAACAAAGGTACTAACATACGTATTAAAGGTACTAACAAAATATACTGAATTCATCAATTGGAAATAAGTACCAAAAGCATTTCAAAAACTCCAATACAACCACAATGGCTGAACAAAAATGACGAATACTCCAAAATCACAAGACCAGTATAGTCGAACTATGAGTGAAACCAATCAGATGCATAGCAGTGGAAAACATGGATGTTATTGGTATCTTTCAATTGTTTTATCAATCCAACTAGCTCTGCTAACAATTCGAACAGCGTTGTTTCGTAGTACAGTATGGGTATCGCTGTCAAAATTACAGAACATAAGGAAAACAACCTTGTTCATTTATTTCCAGCCTGTGTTTATACCACCATGGCAATTGGTTTTTCAAATACAGAACAGCATATCCATACTTTAATAATTCTGTGAAAACTTAGGAAAAGTGAGCTGTCTCTTAAAGGTCACTTCACCTAAGTGTCAACGGTGAGATTTTACAGAATAGCACTACAGAAATGAGCACTGATCACTACTATGAGCCACTGTTTGTTGGCAATTTCAGATCACGGAAATCTATAAATTCTTAATTACTCCTTTGATTACATGGTTTACATGTGATTATACATCACTGGCGTAATGAGGTAACATCTTTTGTGTTTGTCTTTTTTTTTTCTTTAAGTGTTGCACTATTTCTATAATAATATGGTCGTCTTCCTATCATTCAATCAATCAATCTGCCTTCCTTTTTCCAACTAAGGGGGGTGGAGGGGGGGTTCAGGGGATCAGACCGGAATAAATCTAGGGGTCGGCTTCCATTCTGCCGGATGCAGCTGAATATCAGTATTTTAGTACGACTGGTCAGACTTTTGGGCTTCTGACTACCCGTAACGACTGTCAAAGATCTACGAATGACAGCTGTGACCTACGGCTTACCATGCTTTCCGAGGCACGGAGGGGTCTCGATATCTAATGGATGGTCACCCATCCACGAACCGAACGCGGCAGCGCGTAGCTTAACCTTCGTTCGAACCGTGCGGCTGTTACCATTTAGCCACGAGCCTCTCCAGTCTTCCAATCAACTATTCACACGATATTAGGCAGGTCCTAATGACGTCATAGTGCGATAACCGATAGCAATGTTTTTGAACTTATCACAACAGCTGTCACCCTGACCTTCCAATATAGTTTAATCAATCTTAATCAAATCAAGATTGGATCTACCTTTACATTATTAGCTAATAACTAGTATCACTAATCCGAAAGGTAAGCCTTTCATGTTCAAGAATTTGATTAATTAGATTTGATTAGATTACAAGGTGAAGATTGATGAATAATTCACGATCATCAAGCAAGGCGTTTAAGAAAATTGATATTTTTGTTCATTTGCATAGACTCGAAGATTGTAATAGGCAATTTAAATGCGGTATTTCTTTTAAAGTATTACTTGATAAATATGTTGGTACTGAGCAGTGCGGATTTAAATGATAAAATGAATATTTTAATCAATTATATGCTTTATGTAAAAAGAATCAGTCTTGCAGTAATCCCAATTTTTACAATGCCTTACTGTAGCGCTTTTTTATTTTAGTACGTTGCTCACAACTATTATGTTTAATATTGTCTTAACGCTTTGTGCACTAAAAAACTAAGTTTATACTACAAATTGCTACACAAGTGGCGAGCACTAATTTCCGCGCTGCTCACAATGGAAAAAATAAAAGCGAAATACCCACCAGCAAATGCGGGAAATTCTAGCCACAAAAACTCGGTGAATACACTCAGTATTATCGTGCAAACTCTTTGATATAGAGTCAAGAGAAAACAGTTTTTTTAGAGAGATCTTAATCCAGCTTTAGACTCTAAAGGATATACTTGATCGCAAAGCTTATATAGCCCTCTTCACCGTGTGTGGTGACAGCATAAGCATAATCAGCCTATAATCTTCAAACTCCTGGGACAGGACCTGGTGACAGTGACCGAGACAAATTTTCTTTCCTTTCGTGTGCTCTCTGATGACTAGCAAAGCCGGTCTTGAAAACCCGGTCACACCGTATACGGAAGAGCAAGATAAACATATATAAGCACAGTCTATCTTGCTCTTAAAAATGGCACTGAAGCCGCGATTGACGTGGCCAGTGTGGCCACCTACTGGGAGGGTGGGTCTCGTTTAAAACACATTCCATAGACTTGAATAGAAAAACAAGCTCACTGTTACTTTCAGCTTCCACCAATGACGTAACCGTACCGTAATCAGCCTATAATGTTCCCACTGCTGGGACACAGGCCTCCTCTAAATGAGAGGGAGTGGGCCGTAATCCACCACGCGGGCCCAGTGCGGGTTGGTGGATGTCACATGTCTCCGAATTTTTGGTTCTAGGACATGCCGGTTTCCTCACGATGTTTTCCTTCACCGTTTTGAGAGCAGAGGTGATGAAATAATTTTACACAAAGTAAAGCGCCTGTCTGGGCAGAGGGAGAGCTGTGGTGGCCCAGTGGTCACAGACGCGACTTACGAGTTGTAGGTCGTAGGTTCGAACACCAATGACGATAATTTCAATATTTAATCATTCGTTCCATTCTAAAATGTGTAATTAGGTGAAAACTTAAAAATATAATGAGGTAGTTATTATGGACCTTGTTGGGCATAGCTAAGTAGGTAGCAGCAAAGAGGAAGCTTTGAAACTTAAACTATCAGCCTACATACAGTATCTCCTGCTATTAGAATTTTGTCATAGCCTCGGCTGTCAGCCCTGCTTCCACTCTTGCTCACCGTCACAACTAGCCATACATGAGTACATAACACTTCTACATAGTTCGTGTCACAATGAGAGAAGACCAGGTAAGACTTACCTCCAAAGCACTCGCAGGCCAGTTCCAGGGTGTCTCCCTCATTGTAAGGCTCCAGCAGACGCGTGTGACTTCTGGTCTTTGCGTCCATTATGGTCGGCCGGTTTGGTGGTGCTGAGGACAAAATAAATAGAACGTTATTTATAGTTATAGAGAAACAATCTTGATGTCATAGAAATACGATTTACCAGCGTTTTATGTTACGTAATGGCGTAAATGAGACTATACGACTTTGTCTCTATATGACAAACGCAGATTGTAGTGGATCTTTGGGCCAATTTGCTCGGGGCACACACATTAGATGGGTAAACTTACAATTCAATATATTACAATCATCATTTTGGCGTGATTTTGACATATCGAAGAGTAAATTTACGCTAAGTTTCGTCTCTATATCCTAATGAGCTTATACTAACGTAATAGGTGAACGGTATGTTCCACACACCATATATATACAGGGTGTCCGGTAATTAATGGGTAACCTCTTCAGGTGTAAATAATTTCATCACCACTGCTCAATGGTGAAGGAAAACACCGTGAAGAAACCGGCATGTCCTAGAACCAAAAATAAAAAGACATGTGTCATCTACCAACCCGCACTGGTTCCGCGTGGTAGATTACAGACTACTACCTCTCACTGAGAGAAGGACTGTGTCCCAGCAGTGGGAACATTATAAGCTGATATCTATTTAGATAAAATGCAAAGTCCTGACTGACTGATATATCAACGCACAGCCTAAACCGCTTGTCCTAGAGACGTGAAATTTGGAGGGTGTGTTCTTTGTGGAGAGTATGTATCTACTAAGAAAGGGTTTTTCAAAATTCCACTCCTAAGAGGGTGAATGTGGGGAGGGTGAAAATTCACGCGGATGAAGTCGCGGGCAGAAGAGTATGGGACTTAAACATAATTGGCGAAATGTTGATGCACAATAGTTATGCCTTCGGAGAGTACAGGCGTGATGTTATCTTGGAATCAAACTCCATTGCAAGTCACTAATATTATCATGTCAGTTCATAGACATAAAGTTACTGCCATAGGCTTTCACGTAGATTTCCTCGAGCAGATAGTAAGTTATCGATCGATAACTCAACACATTGCTATTCGTTGTGGCACGCAGTGTGGCCGTAAATCAAACAGCTCTGTATTAATATCGCCTCGAGAATAATATAGTTACACTTTGTGAGCCTGAGATACGACCTCATCGTCTTAGACGGGGCAAGCTTTTGGAACGGGTTACAGGGGGCCTAAAAAGGCCACTTTGGCAGAATTATAAAAGGATAACATAATGGACAGTTAACCGTTAAGTTAATCGTATGAAAGCCCATTGGTGAAGTATTTTTCAGTTATTTTTTTTTTGTCTGTGCTAAAATACCAATCAATCCGATCCAAATCCAACCCCAGTCTCTTTGATTATACCTACTTAGTGCAGCAAAAAAAAGAAAAACACAGTCCGTGTTTTTATTTTTTTTGCTGCACTACGTCTTCGCCATATTACGATTCATAATGTTATCCTTTTATGATTCTCCAAAGTGGCCTTTTTAGGCCCCCTGGTCAAAAATAGAACAAAAATCTGGAACCAAAGAAAATTGCTTCATGTTATTCCTTTGCAGTTCAATTCCTATATATACTTTTTTTTGTAAACCTTTGGCACCAAACGTTCCTATTGGAATTTCTCGATACGAGAATTCCTACCGTGGTTCTATGTTTTTCAAACGTGGATGCGTTTACAAACACAAATCTGACGTTCACAAACTGCAGGTACTTTTTTTTACAAATAATAAAATTGAAAACATGTTTTTAGGTGTTTCTTTCAAATGATCATAACATTCTCTAATTTTCTTTTCTTTTTTTTTCAGACATAAAAAAGTCTGAAGCGGGCTCATGTCTAAATAATAACAACCGCACGGGTCGATCAAATCTATGTCCAAAACGTGAACCTCCTCGTAGATCTCAGACTGCCCACCGTCCAGCAGTTCATGAAACGCCTCTCCAAGCGCTTCTTTGATTCTGCCATAAAGTACCCCAATCCCCTGATTGCGGCGGTCTCCCGATACGCTCCCTCCCGCATAAGTAGAATTTGCCGACCGAGGCATACCCTCACCACCCCCGACGACGCCACTACCCTCCTCCAGGAGAGTAGTAAGGCCACCAGTACTCTCAGGAAGTACAAGTCCCGTCAGCCGTCCTTCCGCCCTCGCCGTCGAGGCCCGTCGCGACACCCCGTACCATGTCCGCCCTTGCTCGAGCCAGCCCGCGCCGCTGAGCCTGTAGTTTTAAATTCGTCCCGAAATAATTCCGATCTAGCCTGTCCCTTGCTGTCCTCTCCCAGCGACGCCCTAAGCCGAGGTCCGAACCCCACAGGGTTTAGACCCCCCTTAGCATGTAGTCGCTTAGTTTTTAAGTTTTGTTTTAAGCCCAGGCTGGAGGCCTTGATTTATTGAGGCATCCACAGGAAAGTCCGGTTAAGCAGACGACAACCTCAAAGGTTGAAATGCGAGACGCCAACCCAAAAAAAAAAAGGGTCGATCATTAAACTACGCTTGCCGCGGTTCGTGAATGGGTGACTATCCATTACATATCGAGACCCCTTTGTGCCTCGGAAAGCACGGCAAGATGTTGTCTCGGTTGTCATTTGTAGATCTTTGGCATTCGTTACAGGTAGTCAGCAGCCCAAAAGTCTGACAACCAGTCTTAACAAGGGGTATCGTGTTACCCAGTCAATGGGTTGTGAAGGTCAGATGGCAGTCACTCCATGTAAAATATTAGTATTCAGCTGCAACCGGTGAGACTGGAAACCAACCCCAATATAGTTGGGAAAAGACTAGGCAGATAAGATTAGATTGACATATTATAAGAACACGCTATTTTATAAACATGCTGATTGTCGCGGAAGGTTGATTTGCATCAATCTAAATTACAGCCATACAATTTAGAGATAAGTAAACAAAGTAAGTAAACAGACTTGCTTATTTAGCAACAGTTTAAATAGCAAATGAGAGCACTCCATGTAAACTAACATTGACATACCACCACAAAGCACAAAGGTATACTACAAATACTATTCGTTTATTGAATTACATGAAAATGTACTTAATTTGAATGTGAATCAAAAATGCGAATGGTACCTTAGTCCGTAACTGACTCATACTGACTGAATGGGAATTAAATTGAAACAGATTGATAAATGATTTTATTTTTGTACAAACACTTTTACACGTCAATCATGTTTTTTCAAAACAAGATGAAGTCGGCGTTTCCCATCTGACTACTCTGAGAAGAAAGGCCGAAACAAACTCAGAGGTCAAAGTGTCTTTTAAAGTCCAGACATAATCTTGGTCAGGTTATAAGAAGACCATGTAGATCGATGTCTGAGATGGTCTTTTGAGGAAAGAATCACACAGATTGAGAGGACCTGTCCAGTCAGTGCACGCATTTGCCAAAAATCGTGAAGCTCAACTCAAGACTTAAGGTGCTCAACGATTCGACGAACAATACCAAAAAAAGAACATTTGGATGGGCTACATAAATTACTCAAACTGCCAGACCATGAAAAAAAAACTAACAGAACAGAGAGAATCATCATCATCAGTCTAGCCTCCCAAGTATGTTGAGGTCGGCTTCCAGTCTAACCGGATGCAGCTGAATACCAGTATTTTACATGGAGCAGAGAGAATGATAAAAAAATATAAAATGAATAAAATGACCTACATCGTCTTCACATTCACAATAAATAAAATAATAATACTTCTCTATAATGTAAGCAAATGTCATTGTTTGTAAAAAAATCATTAATGTCAATGTGTATAAAAGATTGTGAATTAACAGTCTGTAGGTACCTAATGTAGTATATCTACGCTACTCTTCCCATTTAGAAAGGAAACGAGATCTGAAGGCCAATTCCCGTAATCAAAAACGTTCAAAATCTAGTCGCAATCTCATCTCAGCGACAACCAATGTCAAAAACTTGTCAAAAATGGAGGGAAATTAGAGGTATTTTTGACAGATTGAGACTGAGATCAGACTGTGAACGTTCTTAAAATTACGAGAATTGCCCCTCTGATCACCACCCTTTTGGCATTTCAGACCAGTATAGCTATTCACAATCGATCGATACCTTCCGTGCCTAATCGAACATCAATCAATGATATCAAAAGAGTCCTTTAAAGGCTGTTACAAATCCAAAACGCAAAAAAAAATCAGTTTAAATCAAAAAGACGACCGCCATACTTCCGATAGTTATTTGCTGTCCGGCGCAAGGCAAATTAGTAATTGAAAATATGTAATTATCGATTCGACTACCTGTCGAATGGTTGTGAATAACTATGCAGTTTCTCTGACTACATTTTCTTGACCAGAAAATGTAATTTTGAACATCTGCTCAGTATTACAAAAGTTCAACTCAAGTCTAATCACGAAACAGCACGAATATAATATAGACTTTGGAGTCACCACGATATTAGCCCATTACAAGTGACAAAACATTTTGACATTCATTCGTTTATCTCCATAAAATCAACCCACAATGTGGCAAACTTAAATCAGATTATCCCTTCAAAGTCCCATAACGGGCGGCAGTCAAACTCCAGACCTCAGTTATAAGTAAAGCCGCAAACCGCGTCACACAGTGAACTACGCAAAACGTTTAGCCAAAACTTTTATCTGATTCAATTTAACGGGTTCCGTGTGAAAACGTTATAAGAGAACAAGAAAACTTTGCTCTTTGTTAATGTGGATTTATCAGTTCCAAGTCTTAATGCAAGCCTTGCTTTCAGGCCAAGGATGTTTGGAGTAACGTGGAAAGTTACATGGTGATGTCTCAAATCCATTATGATTTAGAAGTTGTAATAGTCAAAAAAGTAAAGAGGTGTCGTGGGACACACGGTTGGAACGAAATTTATTACGCCGTATATGATGTACTATGTATGTATAGTGTCATGTAAGCCCCTTATGGCGACTACATGACCTAAGGCGCGGTCTTTGTCGGACTGCATAGAAAAGAAAGAGAAGCGCGATGACACAACGCTGGTAATTTATTGCAAAATATGAAGCAATTATCTATTTACAAAAAATGTATTGTTTGGACTAAAAAATTGAAACACTAGTGCTTTAGTATGTTGCTTGTAGAATAACCTGACAAAAAATCATAATGATTGATGTATATTAGTACGGTTTTTATTTTAAAAAGAAAGTTTTTAGACGTATCTCCATGATTTTTTCTAACGTAGGTATCAAATTAGTTGTATTATATTTTCAACACACTATCTACCTAGCATATATACTGAAGAACATCATAATAATATATTATTCTGATTTTGTTTACTGTAGTCGATCATTTATACTTTTATTGTTTCTAAAACTTGCATTTTTTGTGTTTAGGTCCTTTGCCTTAATAATCTTCTATCAGGCGGAAACAAGGTGCGCGCCTTCAACAGTTGGGTCTTGCGGTCATGCCAGTTTTGAAGTACTCTTTGGCATACTCAAACGGTCTCAGATCAGTTTCAAAACCGCCGCATTTCAAAACGGCCCTGTTTTTGATAACGGCTAGCCGTAATGTAATATGGCGGATTATACAATCCGACTGCGACATATATATAAAGTGGGGAGGTCGAGGCCTTTTTAAAAGCTAAGGCCCTCTACAATTGCGAATTAATATGCAGACTGAGCCGACGCCGACGTGAGGATGCATCGAGATGTGGTCGCGGTGGACAAGGACCGCACCTCAATCTCTCTCGGCTGAATTGAAGGCTTGACTCAGAAAGCGTTACTTCTCGACACGGCTCACATTTTTAGGAAGTTCCACTCTCTAGAGCCCTGACCTATAGGTTGGACCCTGCTCCCGATACCGTTTATATGTAGGTATATGATGAAATAAAGGAAACTACAAGAATATTTAATCAGTAAATTAAATTTTAGTAATGATTACACAAACACACATACTAAAGCATAAGTGTATGAGGGTCAAAATGTTCCACTTTTCCAGGTCGCTATTATTCGCCAAGTGTGCAAAGAAACGATGCGATTAGAAACTTCGTTTCAAAAATGAAATGGATGTGAAAATATCCGTCGCAGAGTGCATACGTCAATCTGGTTGAAGCCTCTTCTGAAAAATAAAAGTATGGCTGATTGTTTGTTTTGGAACGGCGCGGGTGCGGCGGCGGACCGGACACTTGATTTTTATCGTTTGTATGTAAATGCAAGCTGCTACTATCCGCATCGTCACGGTTTATTCAATAAAAAATCTGGCAGAAAAAGCTAAGCACTTTGTCAGTTTTCATAAATTCAACCCTTTGTAATGCAATCTTTCTCGAATGTTTGCACTGTCACCACTACCGTTATGTACAGTAAGGTAATTAAATTTTTAAGCAAGTTGACACCCTACGTATCTTTGCTTTGTATAGCAATTCATACAACTGTCAAAGAATGACAGTTGTTACTAAAACATTAAGTTAAATGAACGGCTCGCCAGCACACAGATAATCCCTGAGAGGTTTTCGTTGTGTGGCTAAAACCAAATTGTAGAATAGGCAAAGTGTTATAGAAATAAATTAAATTTAGGTAGGTAGTCAATTGCTTACAATAAGTTGCCCCAAAATTACATAGATAATAGTTGTACTCACAGTTGTTAAAAAAAATGTCGAATAAACAGCGGCCCTTAAACACGGAGGAAAATGTTAAAATGTTCTGTTTTTATATCGCAGCGCTCACTGAATGTAAACCGAGAAAAATGAGCTTCCATGTTGTTGCTAAGTGATAAACTAGCCACCTGCTGTTTCTCGCCCTTTCGCAATGTTTAAGCTTAACATTAACACTGTTTATGTACTGTGCCGTACTGTCTCAACAAGAGTCCTATTTATCAAATGGAATTTATTTTCGAACTCACACTTGCTGATAAGAAGTCTTCAAAGTTTTTAGATTTTTGTTTGAGCTTTATGAGCATTACGCGGCTACGGCATTTCTTACAAACTTTCAAGCCCTTATTTATTTTTCGAAATGAATGAACCGATTTTAATTAAACTTCTTAGGTCAAAGTCAAAGGATATAGTGCGTAGGCTAAAGAGAACTAAACCTTTTGAGTTAGTGTAGTATTTATATAGTGATTGAATAATAGTGCGGTGCTAATGGTGCTATACATGTAACACATGAACAAAGTGTTTTATCAATTTATCAGACCCTACGAAACTGTGTAAAAGTGCAAATTGACACTATTCTTAGTTATAACATAATCTATCTCGTAAAATATTAAGTTAGAGTTAAATTGCTATAGTCTATTTAGGCTAGATTGTAATCAACTGCTGGGGCACATGCCCCATGATGGGTAACCATCTTCATATACCAAGACCACTCCGTGCCTTGGAAAGCACGTTAAGCGTTGGTCCCGGCTGTCATTCGTAGATCTTTGACAGTCGTTACGGGTGGTCAGTAGCCCGAAAGTCTGACAACCAGTCTTACCAAGGGGTATCTTAATACCCAGTAAATGGGTTGTGGAGGTCAGATAGGCAGTCGCTCCATGGTACTTCCTGGTATCCAGCTGCATCCGGTTAGACTGGAAGTCGACCTCAACATAGTTGGGAAAAGGCTAGGCAGATGATGATGAGCTTTATAAGGCCTCCAAAAATTATTAATGTTTATTAGGTACCATAGTAACTGCCATTAAAAATGGTAAAGACTAATGACCCGTATCAAGTAAAAATTTCCCTTTATTATACATGTAATATAATATGAACAGCGTGAAGTTAGAAGTTAGCGTGGTGCGTGCACGGCGTGGGCGTGGCGTGAGCGTGGCGTGTGCGTTACTCGTGCGCGTGAAGTAATCACTTTACGAGATGTTAACAAGTTGTTAAACATTTTAATTTGTGCGTCTCATGTTTACGCCCATTAATTGGGGATCTGTTAGACTAAATTATAATTACGCAGTGCGGCACAGTGTGTCAAGTTTGTGTTGAGAATATATTGCTTACGTGATTTTATTTGGGTGAAGGTCGGTTCATTTTTCAGGCTTAGTTTTCTCGAGGGGTTGAACAGGAGTCTGCAGCAATATTTTCATCCTTAAATTATTCCACGTCGAGTCTTAGATTTTTTGTCTAGAAGGACTAGTTGTACCTACCTACAATTTTGATCGTTAAACCTGTCTGGCTAGTTTTAGTGCTCAACCTTACTAAAAAGATTCCTTAATCATTGTTCACGACGCTGAAGAGAAGTTACTGGTCGACGGTTTTAATTTAAATTCTTTAGCGTCCAGAAATCTTGAAAGAATAGTTCGATAAAACTCTGCTAACTATAATTATGGGTCTGTTTGTACAGCAGTAACTTTTTTCCAAGCAATAATAATTACACATAAAAATAAAAACAAATTGTATGGTTTTAAAATTATGGTATGAAAACAAGTCCATGAGTGAAATCTGAATCACAGATGGTGAGCAGTATAGTAATATAGCAGTATAGTAATCAGCATGGTGCTGTTATGGAAACAAACTGATTCCTTCATAAAGTCCTCACAGACTTAACCTACGCCACCAACTCGACTGTGCCAAGGCGGCATAATCCCTCGCTTCTGCCTAAGACACGTTCAGTCTTTGTTCTCTCGCCTACGAAACTCTTTGTCCCACATAATTACATCGCTCATTGTAACACTGTATCTTTTTCAACGGTAGGCAATAATTTACGCCATTTGATGTTGTATTATTGCGGAAAATTGAACGTGGTAGAAACAAGATTTTTTTGGGTAAATTCAAGACGTGGGTAGCATTTGATTAAACACGCGATTAAGAGGAAGATCCATTTCCTTCCTTATTACACCACTAGGGTTTCTTTGATTGAACAAAAAGCTATGTGGCGTAAAAGATTAACAAGAATATATATTACTAGCTCAGCCCCGCGGTTTCACCCGCGTAAATGTCGATCACGTGAGAATATCGGGATAAAAAGTAGCCTATATATTAATCCAGGGTGTCAGCTACCTCCACACAAAATTTTATCAAAATTGGTCCAGCCGTTTGAGCGTGAAGAAGTGACAAATATATAAACACACACACACACCCTCACCCCACACTCACACACTTTCGCCTTTATAATATTAGTGTGATTGTGATTATATTCTGACTGCTTTGGACAGAGAGAGGTATAAAGAGAGTAGAGAGGCCTTTGCCCACCAGTGGGACATGAACGGCTAAAATAAATAATAATATAATATACATATATATGTTTCCTCGTGCAGTTCGAAATCTTGTGTTTTGTCATCAAAACCGGATCTATCCTAAATCACAGTTTAAAGATACAAAAGTGATTGGATGGAATACTAATATAATTGTCTACTATGATAACGTTGTTGCATAGGGATACATAATACCCTTGTCGATAGATAAACTCGGAAATCTGCTTACATATTAGTACACAGCATGCAACAAACCATAAACTCGCTAAAAAAGGCTAAAGGAGTTTCCATTAAAAAAATAGACTAATTCCAGACAGGGACACACCACACGGAAGAGCAAATATTAAGAATGCATACAAAACATTTAATTTATGCATAATGTCTCCACACTGACCCAGGTGCCCCCGATGTCTCACACATTGGGCCCGAAATAAATCCGGATCCCTGAAACCCCAAAGCACAGAACAACAGCTGTAATCGCCCGCATAAATGAATAACGGGCCGTGTCCGGGCCGTATCCGAGCCGTATCCCGGCGCACTAGGATTCTGGGGCCAAACAATCCCGAAAGGGAAAGGGTTTCTTAATGATGTAAGGTGATGGACTGGCGAGGTCCTTTTTCACGCGTGTTTTGGCTTCAGACGACAGTTCAACATCGTGTGAAAGACCGTTATTGTGAAGATGTATTAAACTCTATAATATATTATTTACGTTTGTGCTGTGATATTTCACAGCATCACAAACTAGGTTAGATTAAGGTGAAAGTATTACCTCGAGCTTAAAGATGCGATTAGAATTTATAAAATAGCAGTAAATACACAGATACAATATAGGTTCCAAATCAAATACTTAATTCAAAACATAGGGTGTATTGATATGTTTACGCATCGCATTGCAGTAAAAGATACCCATTAGTTATGACGTTTCCTATTTGATTGCTTTTCAGTTTGTCTGCTACCATCGCATTCGCTACCGCTGATAGTTGTAAATTCTTTTATCTTCTCACTATATTATTATTTAAACATCTTTACACATATAAGGAAACAACAACAAAAAACACCCAGGTACCGTAATAAGTGGCCAAACTTACACCAAACAGCGACCGTAACTAAACAACCTAATCGTGTCCCGAATTTCTGCCCATCACCTTCCGTTGAATACGGCCCCAAGACGTACAAAATAAGAAATTTGTTCACGTATGAGTCCAAAAAACGTCCGCAGAAGTTAAATTTAATCGAGCAACTAGTTAAGAAGAGAGGGCACGTACACGCACGTGCAACGGACGAAATGGGAAATTGTCCTTTTGCGAAATAACCTATTCATAGTGCGGAGCTAATGTGCCGTGAAAACTACTATTATGTACAGATGTATGGGAATTACGTTTATGTGTTGTAATATTTCGGGGTTCACGAAACGGCTGGTAATTTTCGCAGTGAAAGCTTAAAGCTTAAAGGTATTTGAGAAAAATTGGATGAATTTGGAGTTAATCCGTTGTGGTTGGTAAAGGATTAGCAATTTCGGCTGATTACTAAGGTTTTCGGGGCAGAAATTTGTTTCCGGCGTATTCTGTATTCTTGAAAACACAGCGTATTTTATTTTGACCGCCTTGATTAAATTTATGTTTTAATCACGTTTTTACGTCCCAAAGGACCAAAAATATTTCAACTGGATTATTGCACCAAAAAATATCACTGTGGTTAAAAAAGCATAGCAAGTATTTTTCAGCGCTAAATTCACTTCCTACCCTCTATTTTTCCTTCCTTATAGCACGACGTTGTCGCGTGCAACGACTGCCACACCACTTGCAGCGAAGCCTTTGCCACCACAAGGCGCACATTGTACCCGACAACCTGTCATTTACCAGCGCAAAAAAATTAGAATTTCACCACGAAGCTAGAGAAAATGTCTTTGGAAAAAACGCTTTTGAAGTGACGTTAGCAATATTGGCATGTGAACGAATATACTCGACCTTTGAACGGAAAGGATCGCTTCAAATAAGAAAACGAATGAGTTAGCTACATAAAATATACTCAATAAATAAATATAAGTTATACATAATGTACATAAATTTATGTAACTTAGAAGGAAAAAAACCGGTCAAGTGTGATTCTGACTCGTGCACCGAGGGTTCCGTACAAATATGTAGGTATGTAGGGTGTAGTTTCTCACGGGAATCATGTCTTAATAATTTAGATCTTAATCTGAGATGTGTTCATAACACTCAAAGACGCAAGAAAGCAGTAAAATCCACCCCTTTAACTTTATTACCCTTTTCCACCTTAGTAGTAGATTTTTTTTAAAACCCTACAACAAATTGGTACTTACTTTTTTATTTTTTGTTTTAGTAGTACCTACAGAGTTTCGAGTTAACCCGACAGCGGGTTACATATTTTTGTAACCTAGCAACTTTGTCACCCCGTAAATCCTCTGAGGGGTTTTTTTTTAAACTAAAAGTATATATAAATATTTATTATTTACTGAGCCAAATATTGCCAAGTTTAGAGTATAATAACCAAATTAATAACATTTTTCATTTACTGTAAGTATCCCCTCTTTTTATCCAAATTGGGGTGGAATTTTGCAAAATCAACTGGAATGTTTCTATAGCTTGACTTAAAGATTATTTATACCAATTTTCCAGTTAATCAAGCTACGTTATAAAACACTCCCCTGTGAAATTGACTACCCCTCTTTACCCCGTTTTCAAAAAACCCTGATTTACTTTATTATTTATTTTGGTCTTACATACTGAGTTTCGAGTTAATTGGACCGCGGCGCGCGTTATGAATTCTTCCATACAAAATTTGACACCCCCAATCTCCCTTTAGGGTTGTTTAGAATTCCAAAAATTTACGCACTTTATAATTTAAGTACCTACTTAAAAACATTACTGAAGTTCATAAACTATGAAAGCACTGAATATTGCTGTAACGAAATGATAAACTGGTTTGAGGGACAAACTTAACTTTGCCGTGAATAAACTATTGTCCCCATACATCGACATAGGTCGCGGTTAATTTACCAACTGCAAATTATATGTTTGTAATAACCAAAAAATATTTTATTTGTGTAACTACAAATTTTACATTTTTCGGATTTTTCCCTTTACTTGTGCTATATTATAACACTGCTTCTTGTCAAATTTCATGATTCTAGGTCAACGGGAAGTACTCTATAGGTTTTGATTCCGGAACTTAAACGCCCGTATCTTTTGATTGCGTTGACTTAGAAGTTTGATGTTTTCACTGCTTCAAGGGATTGCAGCTTTGAGTATTTGATATTAATTTCAACTTGATAACTCCACGCGTTCCAGAGAAAAAGGGGCCTTAATCGATGGACAGACGGACAACGAAGTGATCTTTTGAGGGTTCCGTTTTTCCTATTGAAATACGGAACCTTAAAAATGACGGCAGCGACCTCTACGCGCGGTCTTAAAAATGCGAGAGTTTCTTTTCTGCCGTGAGCAACCACTGCGACGATTTTACTGAATTCCCGGGGGATCGTAAAGAAATGGGATCGTCAAGTTTAGACGCGGAATCGAAGGGTGACCTCTGATATTCGGATAATTTATAACATACCGATAGGTAAACAAATCCATATTCATAAAATATATTTTATGAATATGGATTTGTTTGTGGCGTAATACTTTATTTATTTACACTACGATTTGTTGTTTTTTATCGTGGAGATATTTATAGACACTCTTTTCACACGACCAATGCAGAAACAATGAATTTATAGAGACAAAGAAGAATGCCATCAAATATAGAGCGTCCTGTACTAAACGAAAAGTCCGCTGTCACAACCAAACTTAGTGTATTTGGAGGAGAACTATTTTTACATGGAGTCCAATATTGATACCCATTATGGAAAGTAACGTCATCCGTGACGCCGCAACAGAACAAATACAATAAGTCACAATAAAAAGGATATTTTTTTACGGTCCTCTTTTCTTTAAATGCTTAAAAGTATTCTAAAATAATAATTTAAATAAATACGACGCAACGCGTGACATAGAGATTTTTTGACACACTTAAAAATATACGTAATATTATATAAGTAAATGATAAATGATCATAAATGATTTTTATTTCTGTAAGTAGGTTTGTACAAACACTTTTACACGTCAATCATATTTTTTTTTTAAACTAGATGAGGTCGGCGTTTCCTAACTGACTATTCTGAGAAGAAAGGCCGAAACAAACTCAGAAGTCACAGTCTCTTTTAAAGTCCAGACAGTAGTAAATAGTAAATCGGTAGGCTTCTAAATTAGCTTCTTCATTTAAATGTTTGGTGTGATCGAGGTCAAGAGCGGGCCCATTCAGCAATAAAAATAGAAATAATAAATGTTGGCAGATACTGACCTATATTTTTTACGTAATAGCAACATTCGGAAATAAAGTGCAATAGCAGTGACATCAAAAAAAATACATACAAAAGTAAATAAAAATACTTAATAATACTTTACGGTCGCATACGGTCGGTACGGTCCCATGGCATTCTCCTTTGGATTCATAGAGTCCAAACGGACATTCCGTATCGTAGAAGGTCAAGGTTTAAGCCAATAAAGACTCAATTTTCTCTCAGCCGACATTTACCTACGACAAATACTTAGTTAGGTACATAATCAGCCAATAACGTTCCCACCGCTGGGAAACAGGCCTTCCTCTCAGTGAGAGGGAGTGGTATAATACATAACTGCTTTACGACAACTATAAATAAAAAAACCCGACTGTTAACATTATATTCTATGTTCTTACTTTACCATGACTGTGGAACGTACAGTGAAATAATAATATACTTAATTGGCTTCCGAAACTCCTCCAAGTTTCCTTAATAAGGCGTCATTAGACAATGTCAGGAAGCTCCCTTTGTTTCTTCCTTACATTCTCGACTCAAACTTCAATCGTTATAACACGCGTTTTATTAGACCGAACCGAACTTTTAAAACACACTTCCTCTAAGCGGAAAAGCAACCGTTCCTTTATGAATATTTACAATTGTTCACGAAATACTACTTCAAAAGTTTTCATTCCCGAGAGTCAAGAACGCAAACTGAAGATAAATTAAAAATGCAAAAAAAGAAAACGAGCGTGATAAAATTTCTTTTTTTAATATTCTATTATTCGTCGGCAGAACGTCGAATGGAGCCGAAACGCTCCGGAACTAATTTCGTTTCGGAATTATTGAAAATGTCTGTAATGGTATTTTCGGCGGACGTCTAGAAATGGAAAAGTTCTTTGATCGCACACGTTTAATGAAACACAAAAGACTCGACGTGTCCCTTTTACGAGAAAAAATATTATATAAAATATTAAGATGATTCAGTTCCATTTTGCACAAAGTTACCGGATTTAAGGATCCAAGTTTTGTAATGAATAACTGAATAAGAAAATTTTAGTGGAAATTATGTGCCGTTTTACACTTAGTTTATGCAACATTTAATTATGTGTATCTTATATTCAATGCTCTCGAAAAAGAAAATTAGAATTTGTTCTTTATAAAATGAAATCGTTTATTAAATTATTGCAATTGATAGGAGTGCAGAAAACTCACATAGCAGTTTAAAAGAGTAACGGTGGAGTTTCTTGTACAATCGTCTCCATACGAAACTACCTTAAAAACACGGACTTTAGGACCAAAAGTATTCTAACCAAGTATCTGGCTCCGACATACTTCGAAGCATACCTAACTAACCACTATCAACTGGCGATACATCACATCAAGACAGCTTTTAAGTCTCTACAAAGCACAGATCCATTCCTGTATGAAGTATTGCAGCCACTTATGAGATGGCTCAGCAAAATACCAGAGTGCTGCACTTGACTCGGTGGAACGCAGAGCTAAAAGACTTATAGGCGACGAGACGTTGGTAGCTACGCTTCACAGCCTAGCTCATCGGCGTAATGTTGCTTGCCTGTCGGTCTTCTACAGACTGTACTTCGGAGAGTGTGCGCAGGAGCTCCACGGCCTGATCCCACCATCGCTCTTTTACCACCGGACAACCAGACATACTACAGCGTACCATCCGCACTAGGTTGATATTCCGACAAGTCGTACTTAGCGCTTCTCCTCTGCGTTTATTATGTGCACAGCCTAAGTGTGGAACTCTCTGCCGGCATCTATGTTCCCTCCCACATTTAAACCATCTGCCTTAAAATCAAGAGTGAAGAGGCATCTTCTGGGCACGCTCGTTCCATCGTAGACCTCATCCATTGCTTTCCATCAGGCGTGATCGGAGTCAAGAGCGGGCCCATTATGCATTAAAAAAAAATACATTTCATTGGAAATACTAATTGGACACTAATTGGCACGTCAATTTGTCATACATCATTGAATCTCTCTTTGATCCCAAAAATAATTATGGTCAGACAAATGTATTAATATTAATTTAAAAGGATGTAACGTGATATCAAAACTGTCTCGTTTGTCGGGCTAAAAATAGATTTAATTTGATTAATTATCGACTGGTTCGAGGTGGAGCGGGATTAGTGTTCCTGGAAGGACTTGGGGGAGGCGTTTGCAAAGCATAACGTTCCTATTCCTGGGACACGCTATGAGAGCTTCACCGTTTTGGGAGCAGTGGTGATGAAATTAAATATACAAAGTACAAAATAAAGTGTCTGCCTGGGTTCTACCACTGCCTTCCTTCCTATCCTTTGGCCAGCAGAGGGCAGAACAGGTAAAAAAAAATAAAAACGACTTATTTATTGTCGGATTTGTTAAAAGGGGGGGTTATTTTTCAAACATTAGCAATACTATTTTACAGTTTCGAAATGAATAAAAAAATTAATGTCTGCCAATTTCTACGGCAGAAATAAAAGTTTATTAGAGCAATCCGTTATTTCGTGCAGTATTGTATGTACACTGGTCCTACCTACCATAACTTTTTCATAAATAAACAATGAGTTTTTTTGTACTATTTTAACTTATTCATTCATTACCCTGTTAACGTCAATGACCTTTTCGAATCGCTGCACCAAACTGTACACGAAAATATTACCATAACTCGATTGGTGGCCTATTTTTCAAGTGTTAAAAATACGACTTTTAATTTTTTGCAGGGAAAACACGTTTTCTCTATGGATACAAATATACAACATAAGTTTTTGTTTATACTAAACCCGAAAAGGGGTCATTGTACTCATAATTTTCAACAACTTTTTCTATGGGACCAACCTTGAAATCGCGAAAAAAAATCAGCTGTTCCATAATAGACCTCATCCATCGCTTTCTATCAGGCGTGATCGAGATCAAGAGCGGGCCCAATCAGCAATAAAAAAAAATGTTATGTATGTAATGTCTAACAATGCTTTTAATAATACGCTACCCCATTAAAAATCACTCCTAACCGTTACATCCATTTCCTAACCTCTCAACATCCCGTTCAAGTAATAATCGTAAAACAATTGAAATGCGCTCGAGCACCGGTTGTAAACGATCCCTCACTTTATACCCACTGCATTGGAATCTTTCCAATTTGTAATTGCTGTACGGCTGTAGCAGTGGAAACCACTTCAGACCTGTTACTGATTGCAACCATTATCGCAGGTAGAACGTGACCGATACGTACTTAAGGCCTACTTTTTGTCCTTTGACGCTTGCGATACGGTACTTGGTATGCGGACTGGTATTTTCTGTTGCTTTGTTATGTTGAGTAAAGGCTTTTCTTTATTTCATCCTTTCAGCTTGACTATTGGATTTAGTTAATCGGATATTTAAGACATTTAAAATACATCGTGTATTAAGTCAAAGGCAAAAAAAATTAGGCACATTAAAGGCACTTTTGAACGTCAAAAATTACAGTAAAATAGAATTGATTGTAGTCGCCCCTTACAAAGGGTAGTGTTCGTATGGAGAAGAATGGGCAAGAAAATCCACCGTTACTCTTTTAAAATGTTTTACAAGGTTTTGAATACATATTGTAATTATATGTGAAGACGATGCACCTAGAATAAAATTATTTATTATTTATTCTAGGTGCATCGTCTTCACATATAATTACATTGAAATGAATCATTTCATTTTATTTAGAATAAAATTAGTCTACCACAAAAGGTAAAAATAATTAAAAATGAAGCAATGACAGATACATGGTGCTCACATATTTACAAATTTACAAAGATTAGAAAGGTGTGGCCCAATTTCAGGGTGTGGTACAGACCATCAAACTGAACAACTTTCTCTATGGGACCTACATTATAATTGCGAAAAAATAATCAGCTGACCCAACAACAACAACACACAACGTCCATACGTCCTGTAAAAACAAATGTAGGTAAGTGGTAATAGTAAATAAATAAAAATAATAAATAAATTTGGGTGACTAGGTAATTTTTTCGCGATTACGATGTTGGACCCACGGAGACACTAGGCTATTTGACAATGTAAAAAATAAGGTCATAATTATTGACACTCGTATAGATTATCGCTTTTAAAATCGATTTGCATTAATTTTACTACAAAACACTGTATTATTTATAAAAAAAAAACCCGAAAAAACTTCATCTTTTTAAATCTGGCGCCACGTAATCGAAAACGGTCTGGATTGGCTGAACTTAAGATGACGTCATGATTTAGTAAATTTCTGTCTATCGTTGACAGAACAGATGACTTTTGTCTAGTATCTCGACCGTTTCAACGTTTGTTTACGTGAATCGTGACCTCACGACGCCATATTGTAAAAGATAGCGTTTTGGCGGCTTATTTAAACAGTACATTTTTATTTACTATTTTTTAAAAGAAATACATTATGCAATTTGAAGAAATAGGTTTTTGTGGGCTCGTTAGACACCATTAAATAATCTGAGATGTTTATCAGAAACCAGTCAAATAGCCTATTGTTTAGTTTGACGACCGAACCATTAAATATGACCAAACTTTTCTGTTACACGTTGTATACAGGATGCCAGGGACATCCATGCGCTGTTACCATGGTTTGAGTACATGATTCTAAGCCTGCGCTGAATTATTTCATCGTTAAAAAAAAAACCGGTCATCAATTGACCGGTTTTTTTTTTCGAGAGATCGGAGAGTCGGACTCGCGCACCGAGGGCTCCACACAAATTTGTAGGTATGTAAATAGTTTTTTTTTGTAATGTAACTACAAAACTGTTTTCGGATTTTATCCTTTAGTTGTGCTACATGACATTACTTGCCTAATTTCATGATTCTAGGTCAACGGGAAGTATCCTATAGGTTTTGATTTCGGAACATAAACGCCCGTATCTTTTCATTGCGTTGACGTAAAAGTTTCATTTTAACTCTGCTTCAAGGGTTTGCAGCCCTAAGCATTTGATATTTATTTAAAGTTGATATCTCCACGCGTTCCTGAGAAAAAGGGTCCTGACTGACGTACAGACAGACGGACAACGAAATGATCTTATAAGGGTTCCGTTTTTCCTTTTGAGGTACGGACCCCTAATTATGCTCTTCCATTCGTTTTGACCGCGTAGCTATGAAACAGCAGTTTCTTTTTTATAATAGACCAAAAAGGTCTTCTCTAGAATAATGTGCTGTATTCATGGTTACAGTTTGCGCGTCGATGTGCCTGCCACCCTGTATGTTATAAAAAACCGGCCAAGTGAGAGTCAGACTCGCACAGGAAGGGTTCCGTACCACAAGGCATAAAACGCCGCAAAAAACGTTTCTTTTATACCCCTTGTAATTTTAACTTTATTTTATTTTTATTATTTGTTGCTAAAGAGGCAACAGAAATACATCATTTGTGAAAATTTCAACTGTCTAGCTATCACGGTTCATGAGATACAGCCTGGTGACAGACAGACAGACGGACAGTGGAGTCTTAGTAATAGGGTCCCGTTTTAATCCTTTGGGTACGGAACCCTATAAAGCAAGCATTTCACGATACCTGACAGAGAATGCAATTAAGTCAAACATGAAAACTTGGTTCGGATGTGACGTCGGAAACTCGCTGTGACATAAATTAGGTGCAGTACTCTTGCGCCTGGCGCTGTCTGGCAATAGGCCAATTGAACGATTAATGAAGTCAGATGGTAGGTTTATGAGTGAAAAGATACGATTGATCACTGTCGCTTAGGTGCAACACTACGATCTATTGTCGTGCAACTTTAGTTGGCTGCTTATTTGTATTGATAAGTTGCGGTACACACATACACACATACTCAGCCTTTAACGTTCCCACTGCTGGGACACAGGCGTCCTCTGTGTGAGAGGGGCCGTAATCTACCACGCGGGCCCAGTGTGGGTTGGTAGATGTCACATATCTTCGAATTATTGGTTCTAGGACATGCCGGTTTCCGCACGATGTTTTCCTCAATGTATGTTTTGTTTTTTTGTTGTCGAAGTTGCGGTACTATTATTAATTTATTGAGGCATCTACAGGATAACCCGGTTAAGCTGCCGACAATCTCCTATGGTGACCTGTGAGATGTCATTTTCAATACAAAAAAAAAACAAGCGACAGAGGAAGCGGAGTAACAGAAGACGAACGAGCAGGAGATCGAGGAGGGGGGCGGTGGAGGGGGGTTCAGAGGATCAGACCGGAATAAATCGAATGGATAGTGTTTGGTAACTGCGTTCATTAATTTGTATTCTGTTGTATTTTATTTTATTTGAGTTAGGGCTGATTTTTCCAACGCCAGATAATTCTAACGGAGTAATAATTTTTTAACGGAGTAAAAACGGGACCTTATTACTAAGATTACACTGTTCGTCTGTCCGTCTGTCACCAGGCTGTGTCTCATGAACCGTGATAGCTAGCTAGACAGTTGAAATTTTCACAGATGATGAACTTTTTTCTTTTCTTTCTTTATATGTTTTTGATTTTGTTTTTTTTTTTTAACGGCACCTTGTTTTTATATTAGAATCATGTAGTTTTGTTATCATCTAATATTGTACTTTTGTGTGTTGTGCTGTCTTTTTGTGTGCGCCAAATAAATGGTTTATCTATATATCTATTTCTGTTGCCGGTATAACAACAAATACTAAAAACAATAAAGTAAATATTTAAGAGTGGCTCCTCTTTTTTTCGGCGTTTTTGCCTTGTGGTACGGAACCCTTCGTGTGCGAGTCCGACTCGCACTTGGCCAGTTTAATTACCACGTTAACTCTCAGTTCAAAGTCGGACAGCTCGGAGATTTCCTTAGTGAGTAGCTCGAACTTAGTCATGCATTGTGGCACCAAGATTCAGTGGCCATTGCAATAGTAAATGAGTACCTACTGTAACCTTTTTACATTTAAATCTGTAATTCATAAACCATAATTACATAATAAATAGCATACCTATATATTTTATTCCATGCGTTGTGTCCGTAGAGCATGTCAGCTATTACGCAGCCTACGCTGCGGAAAAAAAAAGTGCTCAATTCTTTCTACAATTAAGCACTTTTTTTTTTAGACTACGTTCACACTGACACGTGGCTTGCTTAGCGCCTATAATAAACTCCTAGAGCCTAGTCAGTCGTCAGTCGTGTATGAAACTCTATAAAGCTAACCACACGACGCCGGCGGCGCGGCGCTAGAGCCGGCTCGCCGTGCAACCGGGCACGGTGCTCGCCGCGTATACGCCCGGCGCGCAGTGGAGTATGGCAGTGTGTGAGTGCATGCACACGAGACCGGACCTACGAGCGGCGCGTGCACAGGGCTACAGGGCACAGGGCGAATGAAGGCGGCACCCCCTTGAAACCGGGTCGTGTACAAGCCGTCTACTGTGCACGGTCGGACGGTTTCTACCCGGCGCCGGCAAAAAACCGGGCCGTGTTAAAACCGTCTCGTGGGCATGAGGCCTTACAGAAGCTAAGTGTAACTTAATACTAAAAAATATATAATACTAATACGTGTATTTATTAAGATACCAAGTAATCGCAAGGCCTTAAATATGAGATTATTCAAAAATAAATTGTATGAATGGTTGTGTAGTCATACTTTTTATAGTGTCAAAGACTTATTTATAAGACTTCTTCTTCTTTTCAACAAATGTTAAATACCTATGCTTGTGAAAATGTGTACGCTTTTATCTGTTGTTTTTATCTGTTGTTTTATGTGTTGTAGGTATGCTCTTGTTATTTTGTACTTTTTACCATATTTTTATACCATGTTTTTAAGCAAATAAATATTATTCTATTCTATTCTAAAAAATTGTGTCACACCACATTTAGATGCACATTTAATGGTTTTGTTACGTCACACATAATAATCGTTTTGTACAGGACTCCCGCGGCTCCAGAGAAGTCAAACCTTGTAATTTTCACGCGATAAGAAACAGCTGACGCACGCAGAAAACAGCCAACAGACTAATCGGATTAAAACAGAATAGGATCGCAATTATATAATATTCTATTTCACAAACGACATTACCAACATGTTTTATTAATTGCATTGAAATCGCCTCGTCAGCACTCATTGTTTGCGAGAATAGATCATGATTAGTCGTCGCGTGATGACGCTGACAAACGGACAGCTTACAAATTATATTTATTGTGTTAGCAATGTTGACAGTTGGATTAATTTGGGTTTCATTTTTATTGTCCTTTTTATTATTTGTGGTGTTTAATTATTCACACCATTATAAATGCGAAAGTGGAGCTCACCGTGTTGGGCTTAACTGCCAAACTAACAGACGGTAGAATTGTGCTTGTTACGTAAATAAACATGGGTACTTTTCAAGCATAAAATTAAACCTGAAACTCGTGAAATATTAAGGGTTCTATTTAGCTTGCGTATAAATCTAGAACTTGCTTTGACGAATATTTTCTAAGCTCTAGCATGAACTAGGCAAGTCATAACAAATGATTAGTTTTCCTTAGATAATAATTAATCCCGTTGTATTCCCCGCAGCCATCCTTGTTATCTCCCGACACACGCTATTTTACTTAACCCACGAGACATTCCTCAGTGGCTGCTACAGTCAGGCTTTAAACAACCACTATTTAATTACGCACGACGTGACATAGGGAACTCATTAAACAATCTGAAATCCGCAGGGAAATTAATTGGGAAAGAAGTGGCTGGTTTTCTTGTTGGTTCGATTTCTTCGGTAATACGGGTTTCGGGATCGTAAGGAACGATGGCTTTTTGTTTTTGTAATGTGGTCTACCACACACTACACATACAGCTGCAGTTTGAACCCACAATACGGGTAACATTCAACTGTTTCAGCACCAATCGAAAGACTTTGATCTTCCTCTCTCAAACTTTTCGGGCGTGGAAAACTTGTGGGTGTTTCAATATCTTTCAATATAATGCGGTGCGGCTACTAACGTGTACCAACTGTTGATGTCACACTACTGACCTCAAAGGAACCGTAATTTATTTGAGGCCCGCCTATGAATAGTCCTGAATTTGAATGGCTTTATAAAAAGCGCGGCACGCCTGATGTCCGGTCCTAACTCATCGCATATTCAATTTCTTGTGAACCCCTCTCATTTATATACATGAAATTTTTTCTTGGTGTCCCAGTCAAATTCTTCATGTTTAATTAATATTCTGAAGAGATTCTGAGAATTTCTTGTTATAAAACTAGATTTATCATTTTAAATTGTGACCGACGAGGTCATGAATGAAACTTTGTACTTAAAATAAATTGTTGATTTTGAAAGTTGTCTAATCAAAAACAATCTGTTTCTTTAACATTTAAAAGTTATTACTTACTATTTAGATTGTATTGTGTTTTTTCATAACTTACGAAGAAATTTATTAAATTATATTTTAAATCAAATCAACCTAGAAACATTTTGCGACCTAAACTTCAGGACATTATTAGAAAGAGGTTTTATTATATTATTTATTTATTTCACTAAAAATTTTTACATTGTGTAGAAAATGAAATTAATTTTGTTCTAAAACAACTTGAAATACAACACTTAAAGATAAAAAATAAATTCAAACTCAAAGCATTTATTTCAAATATAAATTACCAATTACAGACAATTTTGAATTGTCAAGTTGTCGGTCAGTAAGAAAGATGAAGCTTGTCCATTCCATTCCAAAGCGTAGTAGGTAGTCACCTATGGAGAAGAACGGGCAAGAAACTCCACGGACACTATTAAATAAAAAAATTGTTACTAATATATTGGTTACATTATTCATGTGAAAACGATGTAGAAAGACGTGCACGTTAAAAGCGTCCGTACTAAAAACGATAAAAACAATTCGGAAATGAAAATAAATTAGAATAAGCCGTGGCGGCTAAGAGATGACCAGTCTCTACTGACGGCTCCAGTTGACGAACATGACGTAGGTATGGATCAGCACCATTCAGCTCAACCATTTTGAAGGGAACTTAATGATCCAACACACACGCCACCACCAGCGAGATATTTGAGTGAGCATGGCATACTCTCAGCCGCCAGGGCACATTCAAGTAAAGATTTGAATTTCTTTTCATGGAGTTGGAGTATGTGGGGAGGTTTTTTATTGTAACATTTTACAAAGTACCCCATGAAGGATGAGTCTACTTTAGCCATTCTGAAACCTGGTTGAACTAATTGGTACCTATTTCTAATCCTATAGGTGTGTCTGTCACCTCTTTTACTGAAAAGATTTAAATTTTCCTTACGTACATGAGGTTTTTATAGATGTATCTACAAGGTACCGTCATTATATTAATATATTTAAACAGTTCCCTTAGAGAATCGTGCCTGCAGAGGCCATATATTATGAATCTTACATCCTACATGAGTGACAAGTTTTTCGTAGTAAGAAAATCATAATACAAAAAATGCAAAAGCTTTATATAAAAATAAATTAAAATTCAATTTAATTTACCGATACAAATGTCAAGAGAGAAAATAAATAAATAAAAAATATATAAAGTCAATAAAACTTTCAAATGCGGTTGAATCGTATAATGTAGAACCTTACACCTTGTAGCTTCCCGCTTATTTCTTTCCTCAAGTGTTTCGAAATTTTGTAGTTTTTAAAGGCACTTTTGAATGTCAAAAAAAAAACTAAATAGAAATGATTCTAGTCGCCCATTCCAAAAGGTAGTTTTCGTATGGAGAAGAATGGGCAAGAAATTTCATGAGGTCTGTGAGTATAACTAAAATATACAAGCAAGGATATATCAGTAGTATTATTATTATATCACCACACAGTCCAATATGTAAGAATACGGTACTATTTTAAAGGGCCTCGTGTGGGGTCAAGATATAAATAAGAAGGCATTTGCAGCAATTTTTATTTCCTATTTCCGTCAGCCAGATAGATGCCGTCCCTTAAGACCAAACCTTGGAGTTCAGGACCAAAGATCGATGTTAGGCGATACATATTACGGACTACGCTCGTAAAATTCAGATAACCCTTAGTACGTTAAATAAATAAATCCCGTTCGTGTGGTATTACGGGAATATTAAATTGGATGCTGTAATAGATTGTATGTGTCTTGATTAATTTTCGGTGGTTTATGTACAGTAACAGATATTATCACACTAATATTATAAAGGCGAAAGTTTGTTAGGGGGTGTGTGTGTGAGTTTATATGTTGTTACTTCTTTACGCTCAAACGGCTGGACCAATTTTGATAAAATTTTGTATGGAGGTAGCTGACACCCTGGATTAACTTACAGGCTCTTTATCTCGATATTCCACACGGGACCGACATTTATGCGGGTGACACCGCGGGGCACAGCTAGTTTCTTTTATAAATAACTATATGGTAAAACAAAGGTTTCCGAACTCACTTTTGTATTGAAAAAAGTCTTGGTGCTCTATTTGGTGGGAAATAGAGAACCAAGACTTCGTTAATTAGATCATGAAATTTTTTTTCATTTCTCATACTTGGATAATAGTGTATGTTTGATCCGAATAGCGGGTGGAAGACGCTGCTTCCCACCTTTGGGCGGCAAAGACTCATAGTAGTGGCTTCCCTCTCTAGGGCAGGAATAAATTTTAAAAATAGAACTAAATTTGGTTAGGTAGCAGCTCCGTTTTTTTTACTTAAAAAAATGCTGCGGACTTGTGAGTGTATAAACAGCCAGTGTGAATTAAAAAAAAATACCTATTAAGCGGGACGGCCCGCGGCGGTGACACGGTGTGTTTCATATTTTTAAAATATAAAAAAGGCTATAGTATAATTTTGCGGGATACTAACTCTGTAAGCTGACCGAAATTCAAAAACTTGGTTGTATAAACTAATATTTGATTAAAAATGAGTTCAAGCGAATCTGAAATGTTGACCCCAGATTCGGTTAAAGACGAGGCAAATACAGTAAACGAAAATCTTTTGCGAGAAATTTCAAAAGAAAGGTACTTAAATACATACAATAATTTTATGAAGTGACGAGCAGACAAGAAAATAAAATAATTTTCCGAAAGTGTGTTTCTTACATACTTCAATGGACTATTTCGTTAAATTCGAAATTAAAAGTAGAGTTTTTAACACGGGTGAAAGTCATCAATTCCCACTCGGACTATAGCCGTCTTTATACCTTGTATGGGAATTGATTTCTTTCGACCCTTGTATAACAATCTACTACATATTACTATTCTATTTTTTTTTGTATTTTGTATGAAAATATTTTCATGGTACGAAGTTATTTAATAGAGAGCAGTGATGAACCGATGGTACCGGTGCGGTCGTGACTTACGAGTCCGATGTCCTAGAACCAGAAAATCGAAGACAAGTGACATCTACCAACCCGCAATGGACCCACGCTGTGGATTACGCCCAACTCCCTCTCACAGAGACCCGAGACCAGAGGCCTGTGTCCCAGCAGTGGGAACATTATAGGCTGATTATGACGAAGTATATCCAGATTTACCTAATCTGCATTTAATGATCTACAACTGTTTCTTCCTGGTTTATGAAAAAGGATTTATATTTTAATAGCAGATTTTATTTTAATTTTACTTCTGTTTTTGAGTTCGTACTTTATATTCAGTGACAGATGTTTTTCTCGTAAATTCTGAATAAAATATTCGCAAACCTCCATAAATTAAAAAAAAAAATAAGTCCCTTACTGTAGGTACTAGTCTGAGGTTAAGAAACGATTTAAAGGAGAACTCAAATCGATATTGTATGAGCTCAGCCGACAATCTCCTATGGTGACCTGTGAGATGTCATTTTCAATACAAAAAAAAAACAAGCGACAGAGGAAGCGGAGTAACAGAAGACGAACGAGCAGGAGATCGAGGAGGGGGGCGGTGGAGGGGGGTTCAGAGGATCAGACCGGAATAAATCGAATGGATAGTGTTTGGTAACTGCGTTCATTAATTTGTATTCTGTTGTATTTTATTTTATTTGAGTTAGGGCTGATTTTTCCAACGCCAGATAATTCTAACGGAGTAATAATTTTTTAACGGAGTAAAAACGGGACCTTATTACTAAGATTACACTGTTCGTCTGTCCGTCTGTCACCAGGCTGTGTCTCATGAACCGTGATAGCTAGCTAGACAGTTGAAATTTTCACAGATGATGAACTTTTTTCTTTTCTTTCTTTATATGTTTTTGATTTTGTTTTTTTTTTTTAACGGCACCTTGTTTTTATATTAGAATCATGTAGTTTTGTTATCATCTAATATTGTACTTTTGTGTGTTGTGCTGTCTTTTTGTGTGCGCCAAATAAATGGTTTATCTATATATCTATTTCTGTTGCCGGTATAACAACAAATACTAAAAACAATAAAGTAAATATTTAAGAGTGGCTCCTCTTTTTTTCGGCGTTTTTGCCTTGTGGTACGGAACCCTTCGTGTGCGAGTCCGACTCGCACTTGGCCAGTTTAATTACCACGTTAACTCTCAGTTCAAAGTCGGACAGCTCGGAGATTTCCTTAGTGAGTAGCTCGAACTTAGTCATGCATTGTGGCACCAAGATTCAGTGGCCATTGCAATAGTAAATGAGTACCTACTGTAACCTTTTTACATTTAAATCTGTAATTCATAAACCATAATTACATAATAAATAGCATACCTATATATTTTATTCCATGCGTTGTGTCCGTAGAGCATGTCAGCTATTACGCAGCCTACGCTGCGGAAAAAAAAAGTGCTCAATTCTTTCTACAATTAAGCACTTTTTTTTTTAGACTACGTTCACACTGACACGTGGCTTGCTTAGCGCCTATAATAAACTCCTAGAGCCTAGTCAGTCGTCAGTCGTGTATGAAACTCTATAAAGCTAACCACACGACGCCGGCGGCGCGGCGCTAGAGCCGGCTCGCCGTGCAACCGGGCACGGTGCTCGCCGCGTATACGCCCGGCGCGCAGTGGAGTATGGCAGTGTGTGAGTGCATGCACACGAGACCGGACCTACGAGCGGCGCGTGCACAGGGCTACAGGGCACAGGGCGAATGAAGGCGGCACCCCCTTGAAACCGGGTCGTGTACAAGCCGTCTACTGTGCACGGTCGGACGGTTTCTACCCGGCGCCGGCAAAAAACCGGGCCGTGTTAAAACCGTCTCGTGGGCATGAGGCCTTACAGAAGCTAAGTGTAACTTAATACTAAAAAATATATAATACTAATACGTGTATTTATTAAGATACCAAGTAATCGCAAGGCCTTAAATATGAGATTATTCAAAAATAAATTGTATGAATGGTTGTGTAGTCATACTTTTTATAGTGTCAAAGACTTATTTATAAGACTTCTTCTTCTTTTCAACAAATGTTAAATACCTATGCTTGTGAAAATGTGTACGCTTTTATCTGTTGTTTTTATCTGTTGTTTTATGTGTTGTAGGTATGCTCTTGTTATTTTGTACTTTTTACCATATTTTTATACCATGTTTTTAAGCAAATAAATATTATTCTATTCTATTCTAAAAAATTGTGTCACACCACATTTAGATGCACATTTAATGGTTTTGTTACGTCACACATAATAATCGTTTTGTACAGGACTCCCGCGGCTCCAGAGAAGTCAAACCTTGTAATTTTCACGCGATAAGAAACAGCTGACGCACGCAGAAAACAGCCAACAGACTAATCGGATTAAAACAGAATAGGATCGCAATTATATAATATTCTATTTCACAAACGACATTACCAACATGTTTTATTAATTGCATTGAAATCGCCTCGTCAGCACTCATTGTTTGCGAGAATAGATCATGATTAGTCGTCGCGTGATGACGCTGACAAACGGACAGCTTACAAATTATATTTATTGTGTTAGCAATGTTGACAGTTGGATTAATTTGGGTTTCATTTTTATTGTCCTTTTTATTATTTGTGGTGTTTAATTATTCACACCATTATAAATGCGAAAGTGGAGCTCACCGTGTTGGGCTTAACTGCCAAACTAACAGACGGTAGAATTGTGCTTGTTACGTAAATAAACATGGGTACTTTTCAAGCATAAAATTAAACCTGAAACTCGTGAAATATTAAGGGTTCTATTTAGCTTGCGTATAAATCTAGAACTTGCTTTGACGAATATTTTCTAAGCTCTAGCATGAACTAGGCAAGTCATAACAAATGATTAGTTTTCCTTAGATAATAATTAATCCCGTTGTATTCCCCGCAGCCATCCTTGTTATCTCCCGACACACGCTATTTTACTTAACCCACGAGACATTCCTCAGTGGCTGCTACAGTCAGGCTTTAAACAACCACTATTTAATTACGCACGACGTGACATAGGGAACTCATTAAACAATCTGAAATCCGCAGGGAAATTAATTGGGAAAGAAGTGGCTGGTTTTCTTGTTGGTTCGATTTCTTCGGTAATACGGGTTTCGGGATCGTAAGGAACGATGGCTTTTTGTTTTTGTAATGTGGTCTACCACACACTACACATACAGCTGCAGTTTGAACCCACAATACGGGTAACATTCAACTGTTTCAGCACCAATCGAAAGACTTTGATCTTCCTCTCTCAAACTTTTCGGGCGTGGAAAACTTGTGGGTGTTTCAATATCTTTCAATATAATGCGGTGCGGCTACTAACGTGTACCAACTGTTGATGTCACACTACTGACCTCAAAGGAACCGTAATTTATTTGAGGCCCGCCTATGAATAGTCCTGAATTTGAATGGCTTTATAAAAAGCGCGGCACGCCTGATGTCCGGTCCTAACTCATCGCATATTCAATTTCTTGTGAACCCCTCTCATTTATATACATGAAATTTTTTCTTGGTGTCCCAGTCAAATTCTTCATGTTTAATTAATATTCTGAAGAGATTCTGAGAATTTCTTGTTATAAAACTAGATTTATCATTTTAAATTGTGACCGACGAGGTCATGAATGAAACTTTGTACTTAAACTAAATTGTTGATTTTGAAAGTTGTCTAATCAAAAACAATCTGTTTCTTTAACATTTAAAAGTTATTACTTACTATTTAGATTGTATTGTGTTTTTTCATAACTTACGAAGAAATTTATTAAATTATATTTTAAATCAAATCAACCTAGAAACATTTTGCGACCTAAACTTCAGGACATTATTAGAAAGAGGTTTTATTATATTATTTATTTATTTCACTAAAAATTTTTACATTGTGTAGAAAATGAAATTAATTTTGTTCTAAAACAACTTGAAATACAACACTTAAAGATAAAAAATAAATTCAAACTCAAAGCATTTATTTCAAATATAAATTACCAATTACAGACAATTTTGAATTGTCAAGTTGTCGGTCAGTAAGAAAGATGAAGCTTGTCCATTCCATTCCAAAGCGTAGTAGGTAGTCACCTATGGAGAAGAACGGGCAAGAAACTCCACGGACACTATTAAATAAAAAAATTGTTACTAATATATTGGTTACATTATTCATGTGAAAACGATGTAGAAAGACGTGCACGTTAAAAGCGTCCGTACTAAAAACGATAAAAACAATTCGGAAATGAAAATAAATTAGAATAAGCCGTGGCGGCTAAGAGATGACCAGTCTCTACTGACGGCTCCAGTTGACGAACATGACGTAGGTATGGATCAGCACCATTCAGCTCAACCATTTTGAAGGGAACTTAATGATCCAACACACACGCCACCACCAGCGAGATATTTGAGTGAGCATGGCATACTCTCAGCCGCCAGGGCACATTCAAGTAAAGATTTGAATTTCTTTTCATGGAGTTGGAGTATGTGGGGAGGTTTTTTATTGTAACATTTTACAAAGTACCCCATGAAGGATGAGTCTACTTTAGCCATTCTGAAACCTGGTTGAACTAATTGGTACCTATTTCTAATCCTATAGGTGTGTCTGTCACCTCTTTTACTGAAAAGATTTAAATTTTCCTTACGTACATGAGGTTTTTATAGATGTATCTACAAGGTACCGTCATTATATTAATATATTTAAACAGTTCCCTTAGAGAATCGTGCCTGCAGAGGCCATATATTATGAATCTTACATCCTACATGAGTGACAAGTTTTTCGTAGTAAGAAAATCATAATACAAAAAATGCAAAAGCTTTATATAAAAATAAATTAAAATTCAATTTAATTTACCGATACAAATGTCAAGAGAGAAAATAAATAAATAAAAAATATATAAAGTCAATAAAACTTTCAAATGCGGTTGAATCGTATAATGTAGAACCTTACACCTTGTAGCTTCCCGCTTATTTCTTTCCTCAAGTGTTTCGAAATTTTGTAGTTTTTAAAGGCACTTTTGAATGTCAAAAAAAAAACTAAATAGAAATGATTCTAGTCGCCCATTCCAAAAGGTAGTTTTCGTATGGAGAAGAATGGGCAAGAAATTTCATGAGGTCTGTGAGTATAACTAAAATATACAAGCAAGGATATATCAGTAGTATTATTATTATATCACCACACAGTCCAATATGTAAGAATACGGTACTATTTTAAAGGGCCTCGTGTGGGGTCAAGATATAAATAAGAAGGCATTTGCAGCAATTTTTATTTCCTATTTCCGTCAGCCAGATAGATGCCGTCCCTTAAGACCAAACCTTGGAGTTCAGGACCAAAGATCGATGTTAGGCGATACATATTACGGACTACGCTCGTAAAATTCAGATAACCCTTAGTACGTTAAATAAATAAATCCCGTTCGTGTGGTATTACGGGAATATTAAATTGGATGCTGTAATAGATTGTATGTGTCTTGATTAATTTTCGGTGGTTTATGTACAGTAACAGATATTATCACACTAATATTATAAAGGCGAAAGTTTGTTAGGGGGTGTGTGTGTGAGTTTATATGTTGTTACTTCTTTACGCTCAAACGGCTGGACCAATTTTGATAAAATTTTGTATGGAGGTAGCTGACACCCTGGATTAACTTACAGGCTCTTTATCTCGATATTCCACACGGGACCGACATTTATGCGGGTGACACCGCGGGGCACAGCTAGTTTCTTTTATAAATAACTATATGGTAAAACAAAGGTTTCCGAACTCACTTTTGTATTGAAAAAAGTCTTGGTGCTCTATTTGGTGGGAAATAGAGAACCAAGACTTCGTTAATTAGATCATGAAATTTTTTTTCATTTCTCATACTTGGATAATAGTGTATGTTTGATCCGAATAGCGGGTGGAAGACGCTGCTTCCCACCTTTGGGCGGCAAAGACTCATAGTAGTGGCTTCCCTCTCTAGGGCAGGAATAAATTTTAAAAATAGAACTAAATTTGGTTAGGTAGCAGCTCCGTTTTTTTTACTTAAAAAAATGCTGCGGACTTGTGAGTGTATAAACAGCCAGTGTGAATTAAAAAAAAATACCTATTAAGCGGGACGGCCCGCGGCGGTGACACGGTGTGTTTCATATTTTTAAAATATAAAAAAGGCTATAGTATAATTTTGCGGGATACTAACTCTGTAAGCTGACCGAAATTCAAAAACTTGGTTGTATAAACTAATATTTGATTAAAAATGAGTTCAAGCGAATCTGAAATGTTGACCCCAGATTCGGTTAAAGACGAGGCAAATACAGTAAACGAAAATCTTTTGCGAGAAATTTCAAAAGAAAGGTACTTAAATACATACAATAATTTTATGAAGTGACGAGCAGACAAGAAAATAAAATAATTTTCCGAAAGTGTGTTTCTTACATACTTCAATGGACTATTTCGTTAAATTCGAAATTAAAAGTAGAGTTTTTAACACGGGTGAAAGTCATCAATTCCCACTCGGACTATAGCCGTCTTTATACCTTGTATGGGAATTGATTTCTTTCGACCCTTGTATAACAATCTACTACATATTACTATTCTATTTTTTTTTGTATTTTGTATGAAAATATTTTCATGGTACGAAGTTATTTAATAGAGAGCAGTGATGAACCGATGGTACCGGTGCGGTCGTGACTTACGAGTCCGATGTCCTAGAACCAGAAAATCGAAGACAAGTGACATCTACCAACCCGCAATGGACCCACGCTGTGGATTACGCCCAACTCCCTCTCACAGAGACCCGAGACCAGAGGCCTGTGTCCCAGCAGTGGGAACATTATAGGCTGATTATGACGAAGTATATCCAGATTTACCTAATCTGCATTTAATGATCTACAACTGTTTCTTCCTGGTTTATGAAAAAGGATTTATATTTTAATAGCAGATTTTATTTTAATTTTACTTCTGTTTTTGAGTTCGTACTTTATATTCAGTGACAGATGTTTTTCTCGTAAATTCTGAATAAAATATTCGCAAACCTCCATAAATTAAAAAAAAAAATAAGTCCCTTACTGTAGGTACTAGTCTGAGGTTAAGAAACGATTTAAAGGAGAACTCAAATCGATATTGTATGAGCTCAGTAAGTTAGACGACATACCCATGGGTATGTCGTCTGTAAATGATCATCATCTGCCTAGCCTTTTCCCAACTATGTTGGGGTCGGCTTCCAGTCTAACCGAATGCAGCTGAATACCAGTATTTTACATGGAGCGACTGCCTATCTGACCTAAACAACCCAGTTACTGGGTAATACGATACCCCTTGGTATGACTGGTTGTCAGACTTTCGGGCTTCTGACTACCCGTAACGACTATCAAAGATCCAAGAATGACAGCCGGAACCAACGGCTTAACGTGCTTTCCGAGGCACGAAGGGGTCTCGGTATGTAAAGATGGTCACCCATCCACAGACCAACCGCAGCAAGCGTAGCTTAACCTTATCGACCGACCTGTGCAGCTGTCATTATTTAGCCACGGGCCCCTCTGAAATGATAAATGATTTTATTACTGTAAGTAGGTTGTACAGTCACGAGCACCAATATGTCGTCAACACTTGGCAACTTTAAATTGCGATTTTTTCACGAAATAATGAATGCAACGTTGAAATATGACACTTTATAATATATACCTATGGGTTCGAAAATACTATATTCCTACTAATATAAAATTTCATTCAAAAATAAAGGAGAAAATCGACTTTGAATAAAGCCAAGTTTATACATACTTTTGCTCGTGACTGTACAATCTGTACATACATACTGCATAACATTCAGTTAGGTATTTTGTATGCCTTGTGGCGGACAAACTCGTAGTATAGATCAACATCACAATAATTTTACCCTGAGTTTACAAAATGAATAAATGATTTTTGAAAGCAAGAATAAGAACTAACTGAAATATCGACAAAACGTAGTTCATGTAGACGTCGGTAATAAGTTATATTCCATTTACTAGTCGACCCTTTTCAGCAGATCGACAAACACGTTCTGGAGCGATAAATAAAAATAACTTCAACCTTTAGATGTTAGAACGTAAGACATTTATATAAATATAATTTATAAAGCATAGAAATTTTTTATATTATTAGCATATTATTTCAATATTACTTTCACTCTCCTTACAAGTAGAGAATTATTTTTTTAAATTCACAAAAACGAAGTTTTCGAGACAAATAGAGATCATACGAGTTCCATTTAAATTACACATATGCAGTTTGAATTAACTTATTTTGTACTTACAGGGTCTATATCTATGCATCCGAGACTAGAATAATAATATCCTGAAGTCTCCCCTTTTCCAAGGTTGGTCCATTCGGATGGATTCGAGAAGCTACTTTTCTGAAGCACATCAAAATCACAATAGTGCATTACGATGTAGTCCATTATTGCACGGCGTGAAATTAGCGCCCGAGCATAGCGAAGGCGGTAACGCCTTGCATTAATAGATCACTCGTATCGTATACTATTTTATAGCTCATGGGACCTAAACCCGCACATATATCACACTTTTCAAGTCACAAAAAAAGCGTAATTTAACTGCGGGCTTAGGTCACACAGCAGTGCTATAAATAAACAAAAGAAACTTAATTATTAAGTATTACTTACTAATAACAGTGAAGTTGACCCTCAGGTTCCTGGTGGGCGAGTTCTTAAAGTCGACCCTGCAGCGGTAGACCCCTGCATCCGTTGACACCACACTGTCCACAAACAGCACGGCCGGGTTGGCGGCCGCCCGGAAATAGGCGCGCGTACCGAAGCCCGAAGTTGAGGACCAGAGCTTCGGCTGAGACGCCAAGCGGCCTCGGACGTCGTAACTGGGGAAGAAGTATGTATGCTTGAGGTTAATGAATAATTATTAATTTAAAATATTTGGTACCTAGTAAGGAGAGTATTGTATTATTATTGTATTACCCACGGAATAGATTATTCCGTGGTATTATCTATTCATTGGCAAGACTGAAAATGTTTTTTTTATATTAAGAAACCATGTTTTTGATTAGCTTGTTACACTTTTTTCATAATTATTAGGTATTATGGTAACGTATAATTAATTAACAATATTCAAGAAATACGTTTTTTCGAAAAAGTCACCCTTCTTGAGTTGGCTTCGCCATTTCTTCTTATCTGTCGAATAGGAAATATCGGCTCCATATAGCTTATTTAAAAAAAAATTAAAACGTGTAAAAATGTTTCCGATATCCTATTTAGAGAATAAACAATTTCATTTCATTTATTTTGATCTGAGATCTAAAACTAATTATGAACCGATTATTGCCATACAATTATTCCTAACTGACTGAATACAGCTAATTAATATCCAATGGATAGAGAGTAATGAACCGAGCGGATCTAACTGGTCCTTATCATCATCCACGGTTAGTTAGGCGGAAAGTGGTACTCGAAATAGTACCGTCGATCCTCGAAATAGTACCGTCGATCCTCGAAATAGTACCGTCGATCCTCGAAAGCTTAGCTAGGGTAGGATTATGTCACGATAATAATCGGAAAAAAAAACAATCTATTTAGAAGAAAGTTAAGATTTCATTTAGCCTAAAAACTGTTTTGAGAGCAGTGGTGATGAAATAATTTACACAAAGTAAAACGCCTGTCTAGGTTCGAACCTACGACCTACAAACAGCAGCCGTTACGAAAACATCGTGAGGAAACCGGCAAGTCCTAGAACCAAAAATTCGAAGACATGTGACATATTCAAACCTGCACTGGGCCCGCGTGGTGCACCCACTCCCTCTCACCGAGAGGAGGCCTGTGTCCCAGCAGTGGGAACATTATAGGCTAGTTACGTATAGCCGTGAACGCGTTTTAAATACAATATAGCTTTTCTCGTTTACTGCATTTTAAATTTGAATTAAGTAATGTTGAGTGGAGTGAGAGACTCTGATTTTACGTTAAATTAAAATATGATTGATTGTTCCAACGTCAGATAACTGTTATCCGTAGAATTATTTGACAGTTTTTGTATGGAAAAACTGTCAAATATTTAAAATGATTCCTTGGCGAAATATATCTGGTGTAGGAAAAATCAGCCATTAAACTGTTTAGTTTCTTTATTTGATGATAAAAGTTGTTGAATACTTTAATTGATTAAAATGATTTTCTTCTTTTTGTTAGGATTTTTTTATTCATCTCTCTAATGTTATATCTCGAAAACTATAGTTTTGTATAATTTAGAAGCATTTTTAGGGTTCCGTAGCCGAATGGCAAAAACGGAACCCTTATGGATTCGTCATGTCTGTCTGTCTGTCCGTCCGTATGTCACAGCCACTTTTTTCCGAAACTATAAGAACTACACTGTTGAAACTTGATAAGTAGATGTATTCTGTGAACCGCATTAAGATTTTCACAAAAAAAATATAAAAAAAACAATAAATTATGGGGGTTCCCCATACTTAGAACTGAAACTAAAAAAAATTTTTTTCATCAAACCCATACGTGTGGGTTATCTATGGATAGGTCTTCAAAAATTATATTGAGGTTTCTAATACCATTTTTTTCTAAACTGAATAGTTTGCGCGAGAGACACTTCCAAAGTGGTAAAATGTGTGTCCCCCCCCGTAACTTCTAAAATATGAGAATGATAAAACTAAAAAAAATATATGATGTACATTATCATGTAAACTTCCACCAAAAATTGGTTTGAACGAGATCTAGTAAGTAGCTCGCCGGTGAAAATTTAAAAACATATGATGGTATGGAACCCTCGGTGCACGAGTCCGACTCGCTCTTGTCCGGTTTTTTCAATTTCTAGTAGGGTCCATCCTATTGTTGAACCCTAGGACAAGGAAAAAAAAATGTTTTGAGTAGAGAGAAGTAACTTGGCTAAAAGTTAGTAGTAAGTAGTAACTATACACACTGCGGAAACGAACCAACTGTAAAGTACAAATACAACGCCCCAGAAAACTGCAATCCCTCTTTCCAACAAAACAAATACACTTGTAAACCCGATGTTTATCTGTATAAAACCAGTCGATAAAACATCTAAGCCTTTTAGTCTTCGCTGCAGTCTGTAGCGAACCTAAAGCAATCAATCTGCGTGCTTTTAGCATTCAATCGAGGAGAGAGCTGCGACCGGCAACGAGTGTCGTACATAAGTTTAGTGGTGTTTGACATTCCTGAGCATGAATATCTTACACTTACGCGAAATTCAAAAGAGAATTTCTTGTAAAATAACAATTGTAACTTTGAGAAAAGGCTTATTTCATAATAGTATGGTTTCGAAAGTACTACGTTCGTAACACCGTAAAATTTCAATTAAAACTTTAGAAGAAAAATGCTTTTGAATCTTGCGTAAGCTTTAAGCTTATCGTCCGCGACGCTACTCAAAAATTCCGCAGCCAATCACAAACTAGTTATTAACGCGCCAGTACGTCACGTCGCGTACGGACGCCAATACTAATGCTGTGACATTCGCTACTCATTGGTGAATTGAGTTTGTAACAAGTTACTTTTGAGTAATATAATTATCGTGCACGAACATCATCATTCACCTGTCCTTATCGCAATTTATATGGGGTCGGCGGCACATTTTCATTTACTTCCACACTTCTATAATAGTCGTCATCTCTAGACACTCGCTTTCTACCCTTAAGATCTTTCACACAGTCCCTTATTTCTTTGGTCTTTCCCACTCGTATAGCCATCACATTCCATTCATGCTCTAAACTTTCCTGACGACATTTTCCTCATTCCTCCGTATCACATGACTATATATGACAACAGCACTCAGCCGTAGTTTATCGTCGTGTACGAAAAGGACAACGTATTTATTCCATACTGTACTTACATAAGTTTAGCTTTGTCTAACAAACATTCAAGTGTCTGAAATCTCTTTCACTTTCTCTCTGCTACTTTCGTCGTCTCTATTAAATATGCAGTGTCTGTCATAATGTACTTTTTACGTGTCGCGATCTTTTCTTACTCGTTTGACATTCCATGTCATTGTGTTTTTTTCTTTTCATTGCAGTGTTCGTTGAAAAATTGAGTTGTTTGACGTTTTCAAGATCGTTGAGTGGGAGAGAACATGTTTATATTTGCGTAAGTACAAGTTTTTTGGAAGTGCAGTAACATTGTGTTACGAGTTCGTATAAATGACTGTTACTTGCGAAGTTATGACATTAATTAAAGTCAAGTGTGTGTAATACTGTCTTAGTTTGTTACGTGTTGGGAACTTCTCCTTGGCACTTCATATACTTATTTAATTAATTTCTACTTTAATACTGTTTTAATTAATCATCCTTTCTGGTGTTGAAAACCTCTAAACGTTGGCCTAATTATTTAGTAGGGATATGACGAGCATATTTTGAATAATTCATGTCCCGATGATTAAAAATATGAACAAAGGTATTTTTTCCCAGAGAGAATAGACTTTATTATTTATTAGAATTCCGGTTTTGCTGTTCTATTTAATTAAGCAGGGATATGAGATATGGAGTGCATATTTTTAATCATTGAAGCGTCAATGGAACTAAATATGCACACAGGTATGTATCTTCTTCCCAGAGAACAGTGACTAGAATATTTATTCAAACTCTCATTCCACTGTTCCATTTAATTAATTCGTGAACGCGGCAGCCTCTACCTAGTTACTTTTATAAACCCGTGATCCGACATACAAAAGTAGGTTGATTTCGATCCATAAAATATCAACATTGCAGTCGATATTTTATGTATCGAAATAAAACAAGAGCAATAGGTGTGACTGGCAAAACCTTCCGCTCTAGCGCCGACATTCGGATATTTTATTTAAATTTAGTTTAGCCCATAAAAAGAAACGAGCTTGAAAATATGGTTCGCCGAATAGTACGGAAATAACCGGACCGGTTTAATGGACTAACCAAATAACTAAGTACATTTTAACTTATTCTCTGTCTGTGAAAAGCTTTGCTGTAGGATTTTCCCCTTTATCGTGGGAGTGTTGAGACACATGCATAAAATCTGTAGGGGGTAGGAATAAAAGGCGTCCAAAAAGGTGTAAGAGTATGTACTCTTCCATCTCTACTACTCTAAAGTGGTCCTTTGAGGCGATAGGCATTTAAATAGAGATGATATGAGAGCTGTGTATGACGCCGCCAGTCTTTCAATTTACTAGCCTAACTGTGGTACATCTACAAGACTTGCCACTCAAAGAAATTGGAGTTTCTGTAATTTATATAGTCCATGGTCCTTTCGGAACTTAATTTTAATGTCTGTGCTAGAAGTGGCAAGTAGTTAAACGATATCGATCCAAGTCATTTTCCTAGCTGTTTGATTGAATGCCGCTAGTTGAATGGCGCCGTTTAGTAAAAATTCTAGGCTGTTTAAGCTGACTGAAAGGCTAATTAAGCTAATTGGCTGCGACATACCTATACACGGACAAGGATTCACTATTTACAGTCTAAAATCATTCTTCCACATTAATATCTCAAATTAACTCCTTTTTTCATGTATTTTGTTTGTAGCTGATTGATTTGTTGCCCTAGTTACTACCAGTTGTAATACCGTTAATTTTGATTACCCTTCCTACTACTCCAGTATATGGAACAAAACTTGTGGACAATAAAATGAATATTTGTCCGCGTATAGGAACACATTATCGAAGCCGACTGTAATAATCAAGATGACACACACCTGTACAGAGGCTCTCCATCAGTCTCCTTGAACCAGAGCACCATGGAGACATGGTCTTCGGCCGCAAGGGGCTGGATGTCACACGGTAGTGCAGCCTTCTTGCCCAGCACACCTTGTGTGTGTGCTGTTGGAACTGAAACAAAGAAACGAATCATTATTAGATATATTATTATTATATGATCAAATATTTTTGTAGTAGCTTCTTCTTCTTCTTCTTAGCGAATCGAGTTCAAACATCTTTGGCCGAAAATTCAGCTCATCATCAAGTGCCCAGGTGACAAGACAAGGACCATTATCTGTGGGGAGGTGCCGCATACGCACTTGAGATCTGAGCCGTCCGTGAACTCCCATCTGTGGAGATTGTCTTTGCTCCGGCCGACTTGGGTTCGAAGTATACTTAGAGGTGTCCTAGTCGGCCACGGTAACGCGTGCCCAGGCGGAAGGCTCAGAGATGGTTCGATACAAAGCTTGACAGTGGGTGACCACTGTCATAACGACGACTAGAGTAGATAAGACTTATGTACAGCGCCGACCGCAAATACATTGGGATAATAAAACGTGTGCCGTCGGGGGACAGCGGGGTCAGGAATGAAGTTCCTTACGCGATACTTGCATACATACACACACGTATATAATAAAAAGACGCAAACTCAAAGCATTTATTTCAATTAAACCTTGTACAGGCACTTCTGAATTGTCAAAAAAAAACCGACTTCCAAAAAAAACACTACAAAGTGAAAAATAACTTTTATTTCGGAAGTCGGTGTATTTGGATCTGTATTTTAGTTTTTTGCCACCGACTTCCGAAATAAAAGTTATTTTTCACTTTGTAGTGTTTTTTTTGGAAGTCGGTTTTTTTTTTTTTTTGTTAAAAAGTTTTTATTTCTCGCTTTTTAGTGTGTCTGTTTATAATGTATCTAAGTTACAATAGCCTGATGCCAACTTGCTCATCGCCTTTTACAAAATATTGCTTTTCCCGATGCAGGGACGTTAGTTGTTGAGGAGTTCTCCTGGTATTCCACCATCAGCTCCATTTCACCATTCGCATTGTGACGAGCATAACTTGCTTAGCAACCATATTAAAGTAAGTAATCGAATCGCAAACCGGGAAATACTTATTATTGAGTAGTTCCGGTGGCCATTTGTGGTCTTCATCATCAGTTCCACTTCACCAAATGATGCTTTTAGAGAGCAAATGCACGAGTTACTATAAAAAATACCCAAATCGCTATAGGTGTGCCTATAATACTTGAAGAGTTCCTTCGATTTCTCCAGGATCCCATCATCAGATCCTGACCTGATGACAATGGGACCACCTGGAAAGTAAACCCTTTCAAACAAAAAAATTATTTTTGAAATCGGTCTAGCCGTCTCCGAGTAATCGGGGAACATACATAAAAAAAAAAAGAAAAAAAAAAAAAGGTTCCGACGAATTGAGAACCTCCTCCTTTTTGAAGTCGGTTAAAAATTAAATAGTCTGTCAGTTAGTCAGAAAGTTGAAGCTAGTTGAGAGACGGAGAAAGAGACGGAGAGAGAAAGTCACATGGAGGGGGCTTCGATCGCTTTTTCCTTACGTGACGATTTCTACTGTTCAACTCCTACCGCTAACCGCGTTAAGGAACTTTGTTCCAAAAAGTCATCATCATCATTCTATTCGGAATCACCATCAAAATCATCATCATTCTATTCAGAATCATCATCAAAATCATCATCATTCTATTCAGAATCATCAACAAAATCATCATCATTCTTCTACACAGAATCATCATCGAAATTTTGATGACTTTGTGTAGGGATAGTCACAACAAAAGTATATTAAGTAATAATGCCTACCCTCTACAATTTCCTCGTACTTAAGCTGGAAAAAAGAAACTGCGTATCTCGTTGTTTTTACCTAGCCATAGAAATAGCCATGTGATTAAAGTAATGTGACCCGGTAATGGATACATTACTCTTATACCCATACTAATACGCGTGTAGGTAATGCATAGGTAGGTGCGTGCTTTATAGGTCACAGAAAAGGTAAAAAAACAAGTAAAACTCTCAGTGAATTACAGTTTTTCAATCATTTTTTTAAACCTTTTCTGTGACTATCTACGTCACGCATAAATGTAAACTGATATATAGCCGAGTTCAGTCACCTCAACATAATTCGCGAAAAAATATCAAATCTACAGCCATAAGACTCATTTGTAGTAATCATCTCATAGGTTATTCGATACCACTTATCTTTTTTACCGGAATCTAATGTAAAACATAAAAATATACCTTCATCATTATACTCGTATTCAGGCAAGAATTCTTAGAAAGAAAGAAAATACTTTTATTAAACAGCGGTAAACATGATACACAGAAAGAACACAAATATTATATTTAGAGAAGGTACGTGTGTCTCGTTATTATCAGGCATATTTTAGTTACTGTGGGCGTAATGGGTAGTGTTGGTTATTTCACAATAGAAAAACCATTTGCTGTTCAAATCAGATTATAATTTTACGAATAAATTAATCACACACTGTAGGTACACGACACAACCAAATACGGAAAGCGAGACCGTTTTTGAGCACATGTAATTGTCTGTACGATGTCCAATGTCCAAGAGCGCGACTGCCCACCGCTTCACTGCTCGCTCTCCTCGACTCCCCCACGAACTCAGGCCAGACTCTGTCAAGCGTCGCCGGGCGGCGCTGGCGTTCCGAATAGTCAAACGAATGACTCCGACAATACCTACGTGTCGACTTCAGAGCCTCCACCTTTTTTTTCGTCGGTTAAAAAAGAACAGCAAATCGGCCGTTGGTCGGTTAATAATAGTTGGGGGAAAATATGCGTCACATCTATGCAAAACGACCATCGCTCAGCATAATGCTACGACCTTATGTGAGACAGAGCCTCACTCCAATTTCATATAGGATACATTGGAAGAAACTTTGCTTATTACGATACCTATGTTGGTCAGACGCAGGCAGAATTGTCAACCCTTTGCTACCGACCTTGCTGAAAATCCAGAAAAACAACGGCTATTTGATATAAAATCACACCTACCAGTCTGTTCTGTAAAAATCGCACCGTGTGAACTTAGGTGAAGTGAGCTTTTAGCCAGGTACGAGCGCGTTTTCCCCGAGGCGATTTTTTCGCGCACTGGATTTTCAATACACTGCCATAGCGCTGAGAGTTGAAAATCCAAGAGTAGGTATGTTTTTTGACGCGCTGGGATGCGCTCAGTTGGCTTCTCAACGCTCGGCTCAACGAAAATCCAAAGTGAGATAAAATCCCGTACTGATATTTTAACGTCCATACGAACGTGGACTTAATCCGTATAGCACCAGACGAAATGACAGTTTACTTCAAATTCACTTCACCTAGATTTTTACAGAATAAATCGGTTGTACTCGCCGAAGGTTTAGGCGGGGTGTTATGTACACCTACATATTTATGTCATTGATAAGTCCATTACAAACATATGATTCCTAAAATCATCAATACACTAGACTAGAATAACTGAACCGCTTATATCGACTCAGTGACGTCGCTCTACTCTTAAGCTGGGTACCTACTCACGTTGTTCCCGACCTTACTGTGCTCGGCTCCTCTAATGGATACCCAGCTTAATATAAGCCTTACTTCATTATAATCCAATTAATGTTGAGCATTATTTAACTGTAATCTGTTTTAAACTAACCAAAAGTATCATTATACATGTAAAAACCAAGATGGCATCTTCAAAAAGAACTTAAACTTTTTACATCAAAACTTAGACGACTGTATTTTATTTACATTAAGATGAACAAAATCTTATTATAGCCGATGAAAGTAGTATTTAAGAACAGACGAATAACATTGCTTGTCCTTTTGATATGATTTTTAATCTGACTCCGAGATGGAGTTAATTTTATCTGCAACGTATTTAAAACTTTCGTATTTGAAGTCTGGGACATTAATTACGAAATATAAAAGACGACGAAAACGACACGAAGACGTGAAAGAGGCGAGAAGATTAAAAGAGCAAGGTCAACGTTCAAGAACTGCAGATCGATTCTGCAAAAATCTCACCGCGAAAAGTTAGGTGAAGTGAGCTTAGAGTGAGCTGTCAATAGCAATGACGTAATAATAGTTAAATGGAATGACAGCTCACTTCACCTAAGTTTTCACTGCGTGATTTTTACGGAATAAACTGGCTGGTTTAATGATTATTTTCCAATGTCACCTCTCGAAGGACTGGTGGCTAAGTAATAACAGCCACACGGGTCGATCGATCAGCCCGAAAGTCTGACAACCAGTCTTACCAAGGGGTATCGTATTACCCAGTAACTGGGTTGTGGAGGTCAGATAGGCAGTCGCTCCATGTAAAATACTGGTATTCAGCTGCATCCGGTTAGACTGGAAGCCGACCCCAACATAATTGGGAAACGGCTAGGCAGATGACCTCTCCAAGTTAATCACACACACACCACACAAACATCACACATACTATACACACGTACCATACCATACCTGAAATCACCTCTCTAGTATCCACTCTGGAATTCGTACTCCGAGCCCCAAGATACAGACTGTCTAGTTTGGGGCTCACTAATTAATACTATAATTTGTAACCTAGCTGTAGGTAATATTTTAAGCTACTCATATCGTCTTAACTTGCTGACTTGACTTGACTGACTTTGCGTGACTTGTAAGTCTGAAATCGCCACCAAGGCAGTGAGTAATGTTGATGATCAACGCTTGTTCCTTCTCTATAAGTGAAGCAACATTTCGCTTGCAGGGATACCTTCTTACTGATATCTGCATAGCTATTCACAAACATTCGATACGGTTCCGTACCGAATCGAACATCAATCAATGTATCGTAGGAGTCCACTTAACGCTGTTCAGAAAACCAAAACTCAAAAATTTTGTTAATTTAAATCAAATATAGACGACCGCTGCTGTTCTTCAGTTGCTTGCTGTCGGGGGCAACGCAAATCAGGGGGCCTAAAGAGACCACTTTAGAGAATCATAAAAGGATAACATTATGAATCGTAATATGGCGAAGACAGTCCGTGTTTTTCTTTTTTTCGCTGCACTACGTAGGTATAATCAAAGAGATTGGGATTGGATTGATTGGTATTTAGCACAGACAAAAAAAAAAATAACTGAAAACTGTTTCACCAATGGGATTTGATACGATTAACTGTCCATTATGTTATCCTTTTATAATTCTGCCAAAGTGATCTTTTTAGGCCCCCAGCTTATCGAAATGTATCTTTTTCGATACGATAGCCTGTCGAATGGTTGTGAATACATATGCTGATCTAAAATATATCGTATCTTTTTTAACCGTTCATTAACATTTAAAAAATAATTCTTAAGGCGCGTACGCACGTACGAACAAAAACATGGTGAACACGAACATCGAACACTTTGTTCGCACGTGCGTACCACTAACGAACATAACCTGTGTTCGTCAAAAATGTTCGAGGCGATCCATTATGTTCGTGTTCACCATGTTTTGTTCGTACGTGCGTACGCGCCTTTACAAGACATAAAATAATTTGCAACACAAACAATAAAAAAGTCATCTGTTTCGGCTCAGCGCAGCCGTGCCTGACGCTCAGTCGCGCGCGACATGTCTCACGGTGTCTCGTATCACGTGTCGTGTCGTGTCGCCATGAGAACGGGCTACATTCACCCGATCCAGTTACACTGGACACCAGTTTTAATTAAATGTTTTTAAAGCCTTTGTGGCTGTTTTATTTGAGGCTTTTTAGTTTTGTTTGATGAAAAGCTGGATATTGTAATATAATGAATTTTGTTTCGAGGAAAGGTTTTATAAGGAAAAATACAACTTTACCTATATACCTATTATATACACGTATAATATTTTATTATTGGAAACAGGTAACGTTATCAGCTATTCTCTTTAGTAAATGTTAAACGAACTTATGAATTCTTGAAACTATCCAAATTAAATTGTATTCACTGTCGGATCTAACAAAAGCCTGTAAACTGAGATAATTAAATTAAACCGCCTGTATTTAGTTCAAGCTAATTCCATTAATTAGTTTCTAGTTTACCAATCCTAACTAATATTCTAACTAATATTATAAATGCGAAAGTAAGTTTGTTTGTTACCTTTTCACAACTAAACCACTGAACCGATCATGCTGAAATTTTGCATAGGAATACGTTGTCAGGTGTACAGAAACGGACATAGGGGGTACCCTATGTCCTGAAATGTGTCCGTTGAAAGGTATTTAATCCCGAAAAAAAGTGCTGTTCCCGAGAAAAACAACAATAACGTTATTATGATAATAGATGGCGCCACTTGTCTTTCGAACGGGATCGACGCTTATGCGGGTGAAACCGCGGGGCGCTGCTAGTAACACAAACTTTTGTTACTTATCAATATTATATACCATGTTATGTTATACAGGGTAGCAGGAACCTGTGACCACGGATTCAGTACTGTATGATTGTGAACCCTTGCGTTGAAATTTTGCGTATTAATTTAAAAAAAAAAATTGTTCCATACGTTTTGACCGCGTCAGTCTGTCAGACCAAGGGGTACCGTATTACCCAGTAACTGGGTTGTGGAGGTCAGATAGGCAGTCGCTCCATGTAAAATACTGGTATTCAGCTGCATCCGGTTAGACTGGAAGCCGACCCCAACATAGTTGGGAAAGGCTAGGCAGATGATGACGTTTTCACCGCGTAGGTATTCCAATTTTCTATGTAATAACAGATTTTTTTTGATAACCGACCAATAATTTCTTCGCTAGGGGTACGTCTAGAATCATGTACTGATATCATGGTTTCAGTTTCCGTGTTGATGTCACTGTCATCCTGTATATGTGTACACAACATTAGGGCATGTTGCTGATCATAGGGCTCCGAATGACGCTATCATATATCTTTGACATTGACAATTTACATACTTGGCAGATAGATACAAAGTCAAAGTCAAATCATTTATTTCAAATATTACAACTAAATAGAATTGATTCTAGTCGCCCATTCCAAAAGGTACCTAGTTTTCGTATGGAGAAGAATGGGCAAGAAACTCCACCGTTACTCTTTTAAGAGATACGTGGTTTAAGCAAAGTATAATCAACCTACAACTTCCCCACTGCTGGGACACAGGTCTCGTCTCTGCGAGAGGAAGAAGCCGTAATCCACCACACGGGCACAGTGCGGGGTAAGTACGTAGTAAGAGTTGACAGAAAAACTCTTGACAATTTATTATTATACCTTAGTGGTCTTGCACGGGGCGGCCCAGTTTTTCCTCGGTCCCAAACTGTGTAAAATTCTGAAATTTCGTCTACAATTAAACTGAAACAATTTTCATGTAAATTGTGCATTTAATATTACAATGTACTTATTTGTATGGAACAAAAACTACATTGTAACATTTATAGTTTGTACTTTTGTAAACTACTAAAACATTTTCTTTGTTTTTAACTACATAAAGTAAATGAAGACCTGGTTTCAGTGCAATCTTAGTATTTCCAGGACTTAAACACAAACACTAGAGTATTTAATTAGACTCAAGTGCTGCTAAGCACTTAATATAATTTGGAGGCTACACTGTACTATCCTCTGTAATTGACTAATGATCCTACAAGCGGAATAATATTATAATGCAAACACGAAAGGCTCTTGACGTTATTTATCAGACAGGTTATTTCCAGTACATTAATTATTATAACTCCTTAAATCTATCTTCACAAGTTGTCCTAATGCGATAGGTAATTACACGTAAAAATCTACTTATTTCTACATATAACATATACTAGTTTATACTCTGAGTATAAATTATTGTCACAATTTAATAAACAAACCTACACCTAAAGCACATTGCCCTGTTGCCATAAACTTAATTTCTATGTTAAAGTCGATTAGATTAACACTTCAGTTTTTTTAATCTCAGTTATTGAGCAAAATATTTGTTCAAAATTGCATTGTACTTCTGCTGCAATTTTGAACAAATATTTTGCTCAATAAGCGAGATTAAAAAAACCGAAGTGTTAATCGACTTTTGTTGCTGACCGTACATAGATTCATTAATCAATCAATTAAAATATTTTATTTCACATTAACCTACATGGGCACTTATGAAACGTCAGAAGCTAGGTGTACGGTTCCAATTGGCCGTTTCCTATGGAGAAGAGCTGGCAAGAAACTCCACGGTTACTCTTTTACAAATAATTGGCTTTTACAGGGAACCGATCACTTTTCCGAAATGTTTTTGTTCGAATTTCATTTTATCGAAAACTATTGACTGACGTCTTTTTTGCTATATGCATTATTTGACATATTTTTAGATCATCGCAGTATCATGTGTCATAGGTATTATTTTGCCGAAAGTAGGTTAGTACCTACTTTCGTACTAACCTACTTCCGGCAACTTTGTTTCGCCGATTTACAAAATAACTTTTTGCTATTGGCCGAAGCCTGTTTTGAACTTTTTTCATATGCCAAATGATTTTTTTTGCCATATTTTCACCACACCGAAACAACATTTTACGAAATATTATTTGGTCACAAATATATAGCCGGTTACTTGATAGCATTTTCAATATTAAATTAAAATAGTATCATAAAAAGTCAATATGTTGTGCTACAAAATTTTGAGACAGAAACGAATCGCTGCAAAACCGACTTCACGCAGTCTTGTCTGCCCTACACCTAGAGTGTAACTCCCGCGGAGGCTCGTGGGGCCGCCCGCACCCCGCGGTGCCGGAGCCGTGACAGATACAATGCTTGCTGCATGTTGCATGCCTGCTTGCTGCGTTCAAAAGTGCCTTTAATGTGCCTATTTGAAATAAATGATTTGACTTTGACTTGCATGTTGCATCCTTGTTTGCACGATGCATGCTTGCTTGCATGTTGCATCCTTGTTTGCCCGATGCATGCTTGCTTGCATGCTGCATGCTTGTTTGCTGCATGCTTGTTTGGATGCTGCCATATGCCTGCTTGCATGTTACATGCCTCCTTGCACGCTGCAGGCCTGCTTGCATGCTGCATGCCTGCTTGCATGCTTCATGCTTGAAGCAAGCGGATGCTTGCTGCAATGAAGCATGCAAACAAGGATTTGTTTGCATGCTTCATAATGAGACCGCTTAAAACCATTTTTGTTCATAATCAACTGCAAATTATAGAACAAATAGTGTGCACAAACTTTCTAGGCGTTTGGTGAAATGAAAATTTGTTAATTAAAACAGTGGTATAATGAATGTTCGGAAACATAATACTTCGAACAAATGTTATTTTGGCTAAGTGTAACTTCGGTAAAAAGATTTTCGGCCAAATGAAACATTGTAGTAAAGAAAAAAATCGAATTGAAAATTAATAGGTCAACTGATACACTGGCAGACGTAACCTCGATGAGGTAAACAAAAACAAAACGCTAATATTTGAAAAGTTTTAGATGAAATGAAATTCGATCAAATATTTTTCGAACTTAGGATAGGCAACCGCTTTTACAATATTTCTAAATTACTGTGTTACGATTGATACCGTGACTTTTTACGAACCTACTTAAGTCTGACTCCAAAATATCTTTTGATCATCTCAGAATGCGACCCTCAATATCCATTAAGTAGCTCATTATTAATCTGATAACGGGAAGGGGTGATATATCAACTCAATTAACAAGCCTTGCCTTTTCAATTCACTGTAAATAGATTTTATTGTAAGCGATATTATTTTGACTCCGACAGCCAATTTTAACGGACGAAACATTTGTTGTCGGATTTCCTAATTTATCGAACATGACTCTAATAAAGAAAGTTTCAAAGAGGTTGGGAGGAAAGGTATTTGAGGGACAATAAAAATAAACTTCCAATAATATGGTAAGTAAATACTTTTTATGCTTCCACTCTCTGTTTATTCGTCTACAACGGCGTCTTGCTAAAATAAAAATATATATTCTACTATTGAAGGCAAATATTTATGCATTTCTTCGGCCGTCTTATTTCAATTTTTATCTCGTAAAAAAAAACTAGTTCTAAGAACGGTATACGTTCTTCGGTTCTGAATGAATAATTATTCATTTTCTTTCACTACGAATTGGAGGGAAATAAAAAAAACATGACATCTAGATACGAACGGAATTGCGGCTGACAGCCCTCATTTGTATTTGTCATTTTACTACTCTATAAAAATATGATTTGGCGAAAACATTGTGTGCCAAATATAAAGACAATATTTTAATATCGAAGATGAAGATTATGAAGAAGTTAAAGGACTGTTTGATATAGTTCTGGCAGAGAGCCAACGCCACATAGACGACAAGGCACTTAATATTGTTGCCATACATGGCTTAATTGCTTGCTAACAAGGTTTAAACTTGGTCGTGCAGGATATAAACGAATTAAGACGACGCGATCCTCCGTGACTTGTGAAGTTTAAAAAGTAAAAGAAACGGACAAGTTTTTCAAGCTGCAAGGCGTCTAAATAGTAAATTTCTTTTCCGGGAGCTAAAATACTTTATTATGAAACAGTTTCTGCGGATCTGGAATTTATTAAGTCAATTAAATTAAAAATTTAAAAAACCCCCGACAAAAATAAAATTAAGAAATCCCTACAAAAAGCATGAAATAAAAATTAAGAAATCCCTACAAAAAGCATGATTTTTTTAAATTATTTTTTTTATTTCATGCTTTTTGTAGGGATTTCTTAATTTTTATTTCATGCTTTTTGTAGGGATTTCTTAATTTTATTTTTGTCGGGGGTTTTTTAAATTTTTTATTTCATGCTTTTTGTAGGGACTCCTTAATTTTTGTAAGTATTTAATTTCTTTTATTTTCTTCCGTTTTAAGATTCTGGTAATTTGGTGTTTAATCAGGTTTTTTATCCGTCAAAAAATATTGATTAATTTATATTTGAAGAATAATTTTTAAGACTAAACAGATTTTTTTGTTTTATTATATTTTTGAAGTTTTTAGTTTTCATTTCGTTAGGTAGTTAATATTCCTCATTCCCTTTCAATATAGTGTACATTATTCTACTTGTCAAGCCCTTGCATTTGATACCTATATTGAAGAAGTTGTGAAAAAAAAATGTGATTCACTATTTTGTGGTGGCGGCCATCTTGGATTTGACATTGGCAAGAAATGCTGCTGAAATTTTACTGGGTAATTAAACTAATGATCGTGATGATTTTAAGAGGCTCAATCGCGATGAAACTGATGCAGTTCCATATGTAAGTTACCGCAACCCATAAATGTTCTAAACATGACTAAAAATTATACGAGTTATACGTACTTATCTAAGATGAAGTTTGAAAGTAGCGCCAGCGACAGAATAAAGATGTATAACAGTTGTCAACCATGTCTCGTTGTTAATACCTTTAATAAAAAAAAGGCAGAAAAAGCGAGGGCTTTGACAGAAAAGAAATGAAGATAAATGAAATATATGAATAATGACGTGAGCTCATAAAAAGACGACCCCAATTAAATTCAGATACGGACAGAAAGAAGATAATACAGACACTATGACATATTGAAAAACAGCCAAGAACCAAATCATAATATAGGAGCATAGATCTCGGGGCTGACAGTCATAACAAATGACTTTCGGGGCTAGCGGCGTCGCTAGATGTATTGGCCTCATAATCGAACTTGCCACGTGTGTGGGTAATCTCTGTGTTTTATTAGCCCTTACAAGTTAAGGAAGATGGCAAATACTGTGATAGTAGCGCCGTAGATGGACTATCATCAATGCCATTTATCCTGTCTGTTGACGGTATACAAACTGTAGGGTTGTTTCCTAAAATTCACTTCAAACTTCGGACGATGTTGATGAGTGAATCCCCCATGTTTTACTTTAAAAACAAGTCATCATCACCAACATTTCAGCTGAAAAACGTCCACTGCTGGATACAGGCCACCCCAAGCACCGCTTTTCAACCGGTGGTTCCCGAATCCAGCGGAAAACAAGTAAAGACAAGTGAGTTCGTCAAAATCTGTGAGTACACTACAATGAGGTTTGAAATGAACTTAGCTTTTAAACAATTTATGTCATTTTCTCGCTGATGCTGGCTTGAGTTGAAATAAACTTTGTTCTTAGAATTCCGTTCCCGAAGGGTGAAAACGGGACCCTATTACTAAGACTCCACTGTCCGTCTGTCTGTCTGTCTGTCACTAGGCTGTATCTCATGCACCGAGCTAGACAGTTGAAATTTTCACAGATGATGTATTTCTGTTGCCGCTATAACAACTAAATGATACTAAAAACAGAATAAAATAAATATTTAAGGGGTCTCCCATACAACAAACGTGTTTTTTTCGGCGTTTTGCCTTGTGGTACGGAACCCTTCGTGTGCGAGTCCGACTCGCACTTGGACAGTTTTTTATAATGCACTTTTAGATTTGCATATTACCAACATGTATTTCCATTCTCATTCTTTTCCTTATAGCCCTCAACTCAAACTCCCCTTGCAACAACACGAATCCGGAGCAAATCTTGTACCAAAATCTTTTCCATATTTTATAAAGCATAAACCGAGTCGGTTTATTAGATAGACTTGGCCAGCGGGACAAAGATATCTCAGTATCTTTCAACTGTGCCAAGAAACTCTCCGATACCTCCGATACAAAGGCGGAGACCAAGATCCCCCAAGAGGGATCCTGAGGGATGCTGAGTTATCTTACTTTGACCGACGGAGTGCCGTAAGCACTCGAAGTCTAGTAACGATGTAGGCCAAGATAACTGGACGGAGATGGCTGCATTAACAAAGTAATCCGTGTTTGATTCAAATATAATACACAAGATATTACTGGTTATGTTTTGTTTCGTAATTGGCTTCATTGTAGCAGCAAAAAAGATCTGTGCGAGGTCAAAAAGGGTTAATGTGATGATAGGGCCCGCTGTGATGCGGACACACTATGGAAATTTATAAATAAGAAAACAAAATAGTTTAGAAAAAAAAACGAAAGAAAAATTAAAACCGTACCTATCTGCCTAGCCTTTTCCCAACTATGTTGGGGTCGGTTTCCTCTAACCGGATACAGCTGAATACCAGTATTTTACATGGAGCGACTGCCTATCTGACCTCCACAAACCTGTTACTGGGTAACACGATATCCCTTGGTAAGATTGGTTGTCAGATTTTCGGGCTTCTAACGACTGTCAAAGATCCACGAATAACAGCCGGGACCAACGGCTTAACGTGTTTTTGAGGCACGGAGGGGTCTCGGTATGTAAAGATGGTCACCCATCTACAGACCAACCGCGGCAAACGTAGCTTAACCTGATCGTTCGACATATGCGGCTGTTATTATTTAGCCACGGACCCCTCATAATTATGTACAATCAATAATAATATGATACTTGTAGACGCCTGACGGGCCGACGCTCCGACATCACTTGTCGATGATAAAGATATAGACTATATAGTGTAGGGCAGGGGTGGCCAACTTGGTTAGACCCAAGATCTACTATTCACTGACGACACCCTGTGTGATCTACTTACATACTTCTTGAAATCTTATATGAAACAGCATAGTTCAGTACACAATTATGTAGTACTAGCACTTTGCCCGCGACTTCGTCCGCGTGTATTTCATACTTCTAAAAATTTCGAATATGTTGTTTATCATTTATGTATATTGATAAGTATTCGGGTCAATTTTTAAGTTTGTAGATCAAAGGAATCAGATTTTTCAAATAAACAGGATCCCCGCTTTTCACCCCCACAAGGGTGGATTTTTGAAACATCGTTTGGGATGACGTATCCATAACTTGACTCAAAGACCGATACCTACTCATTTTCGAGTTAATGGAAGCAAGCAGTAAAATCCACCCCTTCTTCTTCTTAGCGTGTCGATAGCAATCTAAATGGACTCGGCCCAGAATTCGGCTACTTGTTTGGTGCCATTACCAGCTCCACCAGTTCCTATAACGTGCAGCTGACAGGACATGCAGGACACGATATTAAGTGTTCCATCGTTTGTGGAACAGCACCACATTTACACTCCAAGGCGGAGTCGTCTATGAATCTCCACCTGAACAGGTTTTCCTTGCTTCAGCTAACCTGGGTCCGGAGTCTGTTTAAAGACTTCCAGGTTACCCAAGGTTACTCATATCCAGGTGGGAGGTCTTCAGCGGGTGGGACGACCGGTTTGGGTTTTTCTTGTCATGGTTCACCAGTGACAACACACTTGAAAAAACTGTTTCGGCTTTTCAGCCTTTGTGGCACAAGGATGTTGTCGTGCAAAGGGTCATGTCGGAGACCATTTTGGCTCTTTCGCTGGAGCCCGTGCTCTGCGAACCACTGGTGGCGCTATTCCTGCTAGTGGATACAGCATTTCCTACTATATTTCCCAGCAATCCACCCCTTAAACTTTATTGCCCTTTTCCACCTTGGTAGGAGTCTAGTTTTGAAAAACCCTAAAACACTTACCCACTTTTTTACCGAGTTTAGAGTCAATCCGACAGCGGGTTACATATTTTTCTAACCTATTAACTTTGTAACCCCCTAAATCCTCTGTGAGGGTATTTTTTTAAACTAAAACTACACCTTTTGACCCCGTTAGGGGTAGATTTTCGTAAAACCCTGATACGTGTTATTCTTTATTTTTGGTCTTAAGTATAAATACCGAGTTTCGAGTTAATCGGACCGTGCGTTAAAATTCATCATTCATCATCATTTCAGCCAAAAGACGTCCACTGCTGGACATAGGCCTCCCCCAAGCACTTCCACTTCGACCGGTTCTGTGCTTCTCGCATCCAACGGGTTCCTGCGGCCTTCACAAGGTCGTCGGTCCACCTTGTGGGAGGCCTTCCAACGCTACGTCTTCCGGTACGTGGTCGCCACTCCAGAACCTTTCGGCCCCATCGGCCATCTGTTCTGCGAGCAATGTGCCCTGCCCACTGCCACTTAAGTTTGGCAATTCTGCGGGCTATGTCGGTTACCTTGGTTCTCCTGCGGATCTCCTCATTCCTGATTCGATCACGCAGGGAAACTCCAAGCATAGCCCTCTCCATTGCGTTAAAATTCATCCATAGAAATTTTGACACCCCCCAATCCCCTTTCAGGGGGTAGTTTAGAAAAACAAAAAGTGCCAATCTTCATAATTTACTTTCGTGCCAAGTTTCAAGTTTATTAACCAAATGAATAAGATTTTTCATATAAACTGTATCCCCGCTTTTCACCCCCACAGGGGTGGAATTTCGAAAAATAGTTTGTGATGTGTTCATTACTTGACTCAAAGATTATTTATACCAATTTTCGAGTAAATCAAGCCACGCAGTAAAATCCTCCCCTGTAAAATTAACTACCCCTTTTCACCCCGTTAGGGGTACATTTTCGAAAAACCCTGATACACGTTATTCTCTATTTTTGGTCTTAAGTATAAAGACTGAGTTTCGAGTTAATCGGACAGTCCGTTAAAATTCTTCCATACAAACTTTGACATCCCCCAATCTCCCTTTAGGGGGTAGTTAAGAAAAACAAAAAATGCCAAACTTAATAATTTACTTAGATAAGTATTCGTGCCAAGTTTCAAGTTTATTAACTCAAGGAATAAGATTTTTCATACAAACGAAATCCCCCCTTTTCACCCCCTTAAAGGTTGAATTTCCAAAAACCCCTTCTTAGTGCTCCCCTACATTATAAAAGGAAGCCGTGTGCAAAATTTCACATTCCTAGACCCAGTAGTTTCGGCTGTGCGTTGATATGTCAGTCAGTCAGTCAGTCAGTTTCTCCTTTTATATATATAGATTTTTTTTATTTTATTAAGAGGGAAAATATAAAACTGAAAATGATTCTTAGTAACTACTTATTTATATTAATGTGAGCATTGCGTTTGAGCATCTTTCGCTAGATTAGCAAAATCAGGTTTTTAGTTGGAAATATTTTTTGCCTTGCCACGATCGACTGGACTAATAGTCGTGATCGACCGGTTGGCCACCCCTGCTGTAGGGTAACGAAGGGATATATCATTTAGTTTTACGCTCGTGTATTTCTCAGACTTTGTGATTAAGTATAGCAGTACCTACTACTCAAAGTACCTAAATTCGTCGCAAAAAAAAAATTTCATTCAAATTTTAGATTGTGAATTTGTGATTGATTTTCATTCCCAGAAAATTCTGCCCGTCGAAAGCAGACAATCTCAAAATCAAAATATTCAATTATGTAATTAATATTTCGATTTGCGCTAACCACATCGATCGCCTCAACGTCAAAGATTATCAAGTTCATAACTCCTTCGAGCGAAACAAAGGTGATTACAGACCGAAGTAAATCCATGCCTTGACCTCAAATCTACAGCTAAACCACTGGAACAATGTAGGAGAGGGTTCTACAGCTTTAAAAGCCCTTCAAACTCAGTTTATTGATTCGTAGATAGATGGATTTGCTTGTCTATTAATTAGTCAAAACACCGGCAAACTGAGACTTAACACCGTTGAGCTGGCGATTACATGCTCGTGACACACGCGCTGACAGGTTGGTTAGCGAGTTTTATAAAGTTAGGAGTCGAGAGGAAAATAAAATGTCTCGCAGAACTTGTTATAACTTCTGTTGCGTTGGATTTATTGTAGCCGGTATATTTTTCTTACGTTAAACGTGTTGAAATACTCGTCATATTTTTTTACTTATCAAAATTCTGAACAAAGAAATCTGAAACCCTAAACAAAAACTACATTGACTTGAATTATTCTAAGAAACAATACAATATTATTTTAAATTTACTAAAGGCTCCTACAATCAGGCGCGACACGAGATATAATCGCGCGCGAAACAAAGGCACCGCTCGTTGCGCGACTTGCGGTGCCATTGTGTCGCGCGCGTTTTATCGCGTGTCGCGCCTGTTTGTAGGAGCCTTAATATTTATGTGCTGATCATTGTACCCTAATTTTTAGGGTTCCGTACCAAAATGGTAAAACGGAACCCTTACGGTCTGTCTGTCTATGTGTCTGTCACAGCTGGATATCTCAAGAACTTCTCTTCCCCGCTCTGCTAGCCATCGGTCATTCCCGTGTGCGCCATCGTCAGCTACCCACGTGTGTGTCGTAAATAAACAATACCGCTCGGTTCTGTTCGGAACTCGTCGTGCAGTTCCGTCGGTGGTCTGATGGAAACTTACAACTACCGTCCGTCTTTCCGTAATGATGAACGACAGGGAAGCGAATGGGAGTTGGTTTTAGTAAAGGAGTTAGTTCGAACGTTTCTTATTGGTCGTAAAATGAGTCGTTGAAGGTAAAGTCTTGAGTTGGACGGTGTTGTTTTTCTTTTAAGTGTTTTGGCGAAGTTTTTAATAGCCTGTTCTTTTGCTGCTGGCCAGCATCATAACCTCACATAGATCTTATGAAAATTCTTAAACTGTATTTCATGCTTACAGTTTCTTAAATTCTTCCTAAAACCCGACTACTTTTTGGAACTTAACCTGTTATTATTTACTTTTATTAATCTTGCCAATAAAATAGTACTTCAGTAGGTATTACCCCAGGGCGGCTTTTACGGAAAATGCGTAAATATTTATTGCTATCTCATTCTAAAATGTATACCATAGCAGGAATAACCTCCCTAAAGACCTATTAGGAAATTCCCGACACCCAGCCGAGTTTCTAATTACAACTCGAAGAGGAAAAAACAGGGATCATTCCTGCTTCTTGTTAACATCTTCGGAGAAATGTTAGTACACAAACATCAGTAACAAGCAACATCTCTGCTTTACCGTTCTAAGAATCAAGATGGCAACTTGAAACTTCAACAACAGTAGAAACTTGTTTCATAAGTTATTCCATAGGACGATAAAATTATATTCTATAGTAATATTATAAATTCGAATTCGAAAGTAACACTGTCCGTCTGTCTGTCTGTTTTTTACCATTTCACGCCTAAACCACTGAACGGTTTTCGACAAAATTTGGCAGAGAGATATACTGCATCCCGGGGAAGGACATAGGATCGTTTTTATCGGCATACCTTGCGGGCGAAGCCGCGGGCGGAAGCTAGTGATATATAATTTATTCCAATTGCGGCAGGACACAAGAACTAAGCAGTCACACAGACACGAAAATCGACTTTGTTTAATATTACATAATTATGTATAGATTTAAGAACATAAAGGTATGACACACAAAAAAATATTTTGGTCTTGAAATAAATAGAAGTTCATTAAAAAAGGCCTAATAAAGTCAAAGTCAAAGTCAAAGCATTTATTTCAAATAGGCACATTAAAGGCACTTTTGAACGTCAAAAATTACGATAAATAAAATAGAATTGATTCTAGTCGCCCATTCGAAAGGGTAGTTTTCGTATGGAGAAGAACGGGCAAGAAACTCCACCGTTACTCTTTTAAAAAGTTTTACAATATTTTGCATACATTCATTATATAATAATAATATGTGAAGACGATGCACCTACAATAAAATTACTATACCACAACAGGTAAAAGAACTAAAAATTAAACCATGATATATAAATTAATTAATTATCTGATAGATACATGGTGCTCACATATTTACAAACATGATAAAAGTAAATGATTTTCATTTAAAATAATAAACAAAAAAAAAAAAAAAAATATTCAAGTTGTCAGGGTCAAATAATTTATCTGTCGGTTGGATTTCAGCGGGGTAATTGTGTAACACACTATCAGTAGCGACAGGTTTCATTTTGACAGTTCAACAACATTCATTGCGTTATTTACGTTGTTGAGCAAACACATTTTTCGAACATAAAGCAATGGATTATCAATACAACGTTATTTTTAGTAATATGCGAAACCTGAATAAAGTTTGTTCAGAATAAGTAACTGAATCGATTCCAGTAATTTTTACCCCATGTTATATTTTGTCCCAAAAATATTTAAAAAAGGTTAAAAGTTGGACACCGAGCGACACTACTTAGGTTATCCAATCTCCGCGCCGAACGGTTAGGTACCTAGGCGCGGGTGAGCATGTTTTTATACGATAACTTTGTGATTTTTCATGAAAATAAAATAATGTTGTAAGTATACTTCAAAATTATTCAGATTGAGGTTGATAGTGTGTTACGCAATTAGGATGCCGGTCTAACATCGACGTTGATCAACACTACACACTGGATATAATAATATCCTTGAAGTCTGAGCACATTTGTACTACAACCCTATAAGCACTAATCCGTGTTCCCATCCCACACGGTCCAGTGTATAGGCTATCGCTTCCGGAGGGAGTTGCCCGAATTAGATTATGGAAATTAGTTTAGTTCGATGGACTGCATCCACCTGCATCTTGATTACATCATACTGCAATTTATCAATTTGTACATTGTTGTAACCTAGATGTTAGGAGTGTGAACATTGGAGCGAGTTTGGCAACGAGATATATACGGTGCAAGTTATGGTTTATTCTACCTACGCCATTTTAAATTAAAAAGGACAAGATACAAGAATATAGCTGTTTACTTTGAACTCAAGGGACTAGTCGCTAGATTTTTAATAGTATAGAGGTATGAGGAACAGGGTGTAAAGTTCACTTATACTCTATAGAAAAGGGAGGATCCTTCGACTAGAGACGGGTGTTGTGTCTGACGGGCAACTACCCCATGATTTATGTCGGGCCGTAGTATCTATGCTAGTTGCGCGGTAAACTCTGCTTGCGAGATGTAGAATTTTGCATGACGTCAGTATGACGCGTTGTTCGCATGTGGCGTTGCAGATACCGCTACAATAGTAAATACAAGCTTTACAAAATAAGTTTACACACAACTCATAAACTTTAAGATTGATTTGCATGCAGCATAGGGTACTTTATTCTTCTAAAGAACTATTCCAAATGATGCCCCTCTGATCTCGTTCTGCATACGACTTTATCGACTCAAAATCACATGCCGACGAGCGCGACCGAAGAGACAAGGAAATCTTTGGAGCGAGGTGAGTTGTAAACCCCAAGACAGATCGAGTCGGCGGCGTTACAATGTGGGACACTACCTCACCTAGGAGACTGAGGCGGTATGTTTGCCAGATAGAAAGTAATGGCTTAGAACTTTAGACCTACATTTATGTACGATTACTTTACGTAGACGCTAATTACTTTTGGATCTTGTGACTGGTTATGTGTCGCCCTTAGAATAGAATACGCTTTATTATGTACTTCCCAGAATTTGATCCTTATTAGGGACACTATCGAGTGTTTTTTTAATAATAATAATAATAATTTATTTAATCACATAACAATGTTAACTTAAATAGTAGTTATCTGTAGGTACACTTGAGTTATGCTAGTTAACAAATCAGGTAGGTTTTGCAACCAACACCCCTACTAAGTTATAAAATAACTTGTGTTAAGGGCAGTGGTGTGTTTTTGTTTTTTTTTTTTAATCAAAATCAACGGGTTCGATCCCTGGCTAGAAATATTGAAAAATTAAGAAAATGAAAGAATGAGAGAGAGTCTCCTACATTAATGTCTAGACTGTATTTTCTGAGCAAACTCTACGCAGAGTATTGTTTAATTTATATTATTACTAGCTTCCGGCCGCGGCTTCGCCCGCAAGGTATGTCAATAAAAACTATCCTATATCCTTCCCCGGGATGCAATCTACCTTTCTGCCAAATTTTAACTAAATCCGTTCAGTGGTTTAGGCGTGAAAAGGTAACATACAGACAGACAGACAGAGTTACTTTCGAATTTATAATATTAGTATGGATGTTCTATCCGAACACACTATTGCTATTCCAAACACGGGACTGGGACTGAGAATCTCCTAACTATACACCCGATAGCACTGTGTCTAACCTGAGAACTGACCACTAAAGGTGATCGTCAGAGATATCTTGCGCATAACAATACATAGGAGATACATACACAGAAGATATAGCAATAAGATTAGGTATCTTGTATGTATAGTGTTTGCCTTTGATTTGGGGCGATTCAAATTGATGGTATTCCCAAGCGATTGGGGGGAATACGATAGTGGAATACCAGCCTAATGTCGTTAAGGGCTATTTTTCTTTAACACATGAGATATGCAATAAAGATTTGAACTTGATTCGTCCCTCAATATCAACCTGAATTAAAACCAGATTTAATCTAAAATTTCCTTCTAAAATGGTTAAATATGCTACTTTGTATGACAAGCATATTACCCATAAAAATAAAATTAACATACGCATGCAAATTAGAGTGTAGAATTTTGTGGAAAACGTTTTTGTCGTTTCCCCACATTAAGTAACATAACATCAGAAATACAAAAAATAAACGTCGGCATTTTTGGAACGATTTTGATGCATTTTGGATGTGTTTACATAACCACACAACTTGGAACGAATCTTTAAGCCAATGTTTTTCTATGTCAGAATCTTTTTGCGACCCTCAGTACAAGAGCCAATCCCATCACTAGATTAAGCGACCAATCCAAAACAAAAAAATAGCGGGGTAAGTTTCACTCTATGAAACGTCGACGGACCTAAGTCAAAAGACATCGGGCTGACTGCGTCCGTACACGACGCAACCAATCAAAAACTAGTTAAGAACGCGTCAGTAAATCGCGTCGTCGAGTCCTGGAGTGGAGACCGCGTATTGGCATGCGTAGCGTGGGACCCCAGTTAGATAGACCGACGACCTTAAAACGGTGTCAGAGACAGACTGGATGCGGAGGCGGAGGACAGAGTGTTGTGGCGCAGTATGGGACACGCCTATGTCCAGCAGTGGACTGGGATGGGCTGAGTTAGTTGGTTGATTGACATCGCGGCGTGTACGTGGCTTATACTCATCGGTGAGTTGTGTTTGTAACACTTTACTTTTGAATAGCATCGTGGACGACGAGCCTTACTCTGACATTTGAACAAAATTGACAAATTACCTCAACTGAACTTACTTTTGCTCGTAAATTCGCTGAAGTTATCAGCCAGGCAAGCGGTTTCGATGTCATTTGTTAGAAACAAGAATTCAAACACATTTTCTAATTTATTGTTGGATAGGGACACATTCAAAACGAAGAGCTCCCCTGAGTCTATGTACGGAGCAAAAATATCTACAATTTAAGAAGATTATAAATTGGATCGTATTATGTGGTTTATGTTGCATGACACTGTAGGGGCAAAATTGTGATTTTACAAACTCATAACCTCATTTTATAAATCACACTAATATTATAAAGGCAAAAGTTTGTGAGTGTGTGTGTGTGTGGGGGTGTGTTTATATGTTTGTTACTTCATCACGCTCAAACGGCTGGACCAATTTTGATAAAATGTTGTATGGAGGTAGGTAGCTGACACCCTGGACTATCATAGGCTACTTTTTATCCCGATATTCCCACGGGACCGATATTTACGCGGATGAAACCGCGGGGCGCAGCTAGTGGACCATAACGGGACTTATTACCCACTTGAGGATGACCAACCTTGATACCTATAATTCTAGTCGGGATACTGACCGCTTTGTATATGTGTCAGTTTGTTTTTGTAACGAATTGAATTCCATATTGTTTACATTATCATGATTGATTGATTTATTTAGACTTGGTAAGCACTTAGTAACGGCTGCTACGAATCAACAAGAATGGGCTCAAGTAGGTATTACATACGTTATAATCGTCCATACGTCTCAAGTAGGGATAGGTACTTACTTTCAGTCTCTAAGCGACCTTCAAAATTACCAACAGTAAAAGAACACAGCAAAAATAAACTTAATCGCACTAATATTATAAAGGCGAAAGTTTGTGAGGGGGTGTGTGTGTGTTTATATGTTTGTTACTTCTTCACGCTCAAATGGCTGGACCAATTTTGATAAAATTTTGTATGGAGGTAGCTGACACCCTGTATTAACATATAGGCTACTTTTTATCCCGATATTCCCACGGGATCGACACTTAGGCGGGTAAAACCGCGGGGCGCAGCTAGTACTTAGTCATTTATTCTTAAAAGAAAAGGTTCTATACAAACTTAGACAGTGTTTTTCTTTCTAACTAAAGTTCAGCATAGACAGAAGATTCCTTTGTTACAAAAACTCCTTTAGTAATGCCCTAATGAATATGCTGATTTGGTAATGGAAGTACATTATACTGTTCTAGCTGTTTATCTTCGAGTACTATTAGAAATAGAATTTCTAGGAATCTCTGAAAGTTATTTCACCTTAAAGTGCTCATTAGCACTGTGGCTCTTTGTGGTAGGTATAGCTGGTATAATACTTAGCCTAGAATAATTAAGGTGCTTACAGGACCTAAACACAAAAAATGCAAGTTTTAGAAACAATAAAAGTAGATCGACTACAGTAAAAAAAATCAGAAAAATATATGATATTCTTCAGGATATATGCTAGGTAGATAGTGTGTTGAAAAACATAATACAAGTAATTTGATACGAAAGAAAAAAATTATGAAAATAAAAACTTTATTTTTACAATAAAAACCATACTAATATTCGACCGGTTCTGCGCTTCTCGCGTCCAACGGGTTCCTGCGGCCTTCACAAGGTCGTCGGACCACCTTGTGGGAGGCCTTCCAACACTACGTACTTCGGTACGCGGTCGCCACTCCAGAATCTTTCGGCCCCATCGGCCATATGTTGTGCGAGCAATGTGCCCTACCCACTGCCACTTAAGCTTGGCAATTCTTCGGGCTATGTCGGTTACCTTGGTTCTCCTGCGGATCTCCTCATTCCTGATTCGATCACGCAGGGAAACTCCAAGCATAGCCTTGGGTGACTTTTAGCCTTCTTATAAGGCCCATTGTGAGCGACCACGTTTCAGTGCCATAAGTCATCACTGGCAACACGCACTGGTCAAAGACTTTCGTCTTGAGACACTGCGGTATGTGGGACGAGAAGATATTGCGTAGCTTCCCGAACGCTGCCCAGCCGAAACTAGTTGCCCATTCCTAACCATACCATAAAGCAGGTTCTTACGGAGAAGAACAGACGAGACATTCTCTTTCTAATGTTCAGTCAGAGAAATTAATTGTTTATCAAATCTATATTCAAATCAGAACTGTCATTCTTAGAATGAAGTGACAATTTTATTAATAATTAATTACCCTGACTTTGGTTTTCTGCAAAGAAAATCTGTTTATCTCTTCCTTCCTAGAGGTAAAAAAGTAACCGAGGAAATAAAAGGACACGAAGACATAAGTTGAATCTTCGACTGCAAAACAAGTGACAAAACTGCCAATAACAATCTAGCATTTTCTAACAACTATTAATTTTGCCACGTCACTGGCCTGCCTTTCAATACTGACAGGAAAGGTCATAGATCAAGTCCAACAAAAAAAAAATAAAGAATAGTTACATGTTCTTAATTCGTGTGTGTGAGTACTATGTACATACTATAAAGCTTCCATTTACTGGGTACGCCTTTCATTGACTTGAATGTGCCCTGGCGGCTGAGAGTATGTCATGCTCACTCAAATGTCTCGCTGATGGTGGCGCGTGTGTTGGATCATTTAGCTCCCTATAAAATGGTTGATCTGAATGGTGCTAATACATGCGTCATGTTCGTGAACGGGCGCCGTCAGTAGGGACTGGTCATCTCTTTGCTGCCATGGCTTATTTTAATTTTATTTAATATTTGAATTGTTTTTTTTTTCTTTACGGACGCTTTTAACGTTCTGCATCGTTCTCACATGCATAATTTTTAACATGAATGATGTAAACCAGACTTTGTAACCATATTATTTTGATTTAAAAGAGTGTCCATGGAGTTTCTTGCCCGTTCTTCTCCATAGGTACCTACGCTTTGGAATGGGCAATCTAGCTTCATCTTTCTGACTGACCGACCCCTTGACAATTCAAAAGTGCCTGTAATTGGTTTAATTGAAATAAATGCTTTGAGTTGAGTTGAGTTCATTCGCCAGTTCAAAGCTTGTAAAGCCTAGAATTGAAAAGAAAATAGTCGAACCACGATGTGATCAATTTTTTTTGTGGTTTTTTACGCTCATTTAGATATTCTTTCATTAGATTATTCATTTAGATCATTCTCAGATATTCTTACAGGATCGACATTTACGTGGGTGAAACCGCGGGGCGCAGCTAGTTATAAATAAATACAAAAGTAATCTGGTTGTCTGTCTATTTCTCACAGCATCACAACTAAATCACAGAACTGAACGTAATGACAAAGAGGTACCCTGAAGCCTGTAGAAGGACATATATGCTACCTTCATCCGGAATCACATCACACTAATATTATAAAGGCGAAAGTTTGCGAGGGGGTGTGTGGTGGGGTGTGTTTATATGTTTGTTACTTCTTCTCGCTCAAACGGCTGGTCCAATTTTGATAAAATTTTGTATGGAGGTAGCTGACACCCTGGATTAACATATAGGCTACTTTTTATCCCGATATTCCCACGGGATCGACATTTACGCGGGTGAAACCGCGGGGCGCAGCTAGTTTATGATAAAATACAAAATACACGCAAAAAAAGAGATACTTTTCAATACGCCTGACATTTCACAAACACAAGAGACATGTAATTGTAACCAATAACAATACAGGTATCAACTGTCGGGCTTAAGCCGGCTACGGTCTTGGCAAACACCGGATACCGGCTGGCAAGTGCCGGCAATACGAACCGATCCGGATTGTTTACGATCGCCCGTGTCGCAGGAATAATCTCGCGGTTCCCGTCTCCAACCTAATTGTCAGCTCGACGGCCGAATGTGTGATCAATTGCGAAGGAAAGGTTCTGGCATTGACTTTGCCAAATATCCTATGAACTACTCCAAATGTCTATAGCCTCTTGACCAAGGGAATCTAATTTCACGTGAAGCTGAACAATGTAACTAGTTTGTGGGCAAAGCTACAAGATTTTGTCTATGCTAGATTGCTAGCTAATCCTTCAGTGATTTTGTTTACCTTGGGCAAAGTGTAGCTATTTAATGGATACTCATGAGGTGGATCTGTTGATCCAAAGCCTTACTTTTTGTCTACTGACCTTTGAACGATGCTGAAATAAAATGTGATCATAAAATCTTTTTCGTGCGCGCTAAAAGGTGACATGCCTCCTCGCCTACGCATTAGTAGTGACAACGATGTACTCATCACCTAAAATAGTATCCACTTAACCTATAAATCACACTAATATTAAAAAGGCGAAAGTTTGTGTGTGTTTTTATGTTTCTTACTTCTTCACGCTCAAACGGCTGGACCAATTTTGATAAAATTTTGTCAGGAGGTAGCTGACACCCTGGAATAACATACATAGGCTACTTTTTATCCCGATATTCTCACGGGATCGAAATTTACGCGGGTGAAACCGCGGGCCGCAGCTAGTATCTAATAAAACCAAAGACGATACAAAATTTTTAAACTAATCGTAGCATAAAAACTATCCGAACTTATTTCAATAACTTTTATGTAGGTCAGTCCAACGCTAAAACCATTTTAAACAAATAATTTCTAAGTCGGTAACTTTTAAAAGTTCTGTCTCATCTAAATCGATTTATTTTACCCGTCTGCCCGTTGAAAGTCCGTTTGTGAAAGGAATTTCTATAATTCAACCCTCAGAGCCTTACAAACTTGTTTGATTGCTCATGTCTTTGCCAACATTCGGAGGGTTAAGAGCTGTAGTGTGTATGGCTTGAAACTAATTGAATATCTCGTGTTTCTCGAAATGCTTTTTAAAATCTACATTCTCTTGAAAGTTGGATTTAGATTAATAGACTTCGGTAAATTGCATATGGATTATTTTGTTTGAAAACGAACGTAGAATTCTTTACATTCATTTACACTGGAATTTCGTTTATTTTTGTCTATAGCACTAATGAATCATAGTTTAATGTACTAATTAATACCGCTAATATCTGTGAAGTAAAAGTACTAGATTCACATGCTGTATCCTGCAGAATTTCTGCCGTTTGTTTGTTTGCATTGACACCCGGAAGTAGTAACCTCTCTCAATATTGGTCGAAAGACATTACTAGTACGAGTAATATTGAACAACAAAAACATCAAACAAAACTCGTTACAAACATCTAATACGCCATGTTTACAAGCAACCCCTCACAGCCTCTCCAGAGATTTCCGCCACAATACTCAATCAGGCAGCTCAAATACCATTGATTGTTCTATCAAAACATCAAGCTGGCTACCGTTTCCAACTAGTTATACAAATAAACATACCAGAAGTCATTTCTTTTGGTCCTCACCTGTCATTTGTTTTGTGCTCAGCTGTCATGTGACAATGTTCACGACGTCAAAGGGTCTGAAGGAGACGGCAATCTTTTGTGAGCCATGTCAACAAATATTTCGTTTTGAGGACACGGAATAGGTATGACGGAAAAAAAGTCATTCATAGTACATATTTGAGCTACAATTTTTGTGAGTAGAGAGCATGTTTTAATGGGAATAAATCGAAATAATTACCGTAATAGCTCTGAGGAGAAGGTTTCTGGGAAATCTGGTTTGTTGTGACGTGATTTTTGCTCTGAGACAAATATTGTCTCGCTATTAGCATATTTATGTAATATAGACAAAACACATTAAGAAAATTAAAAAAATCCTCGACATGGAAATGACTTGTTATTGTATAACCTTGTAAGATCCTCAAAGCGTCTGAATGTGTTTCATGTAGAGTGAAAGTAAGTGAGTGAGTGTAGTGTCATTATTGTTAGCGATTTTACCAAACCCCAATGCAATATATAGGTACTTGACAAGTTAAATTTTCCCTTTGTAACCGCCATTTTCTATTCGACTGACACAAAAATAAGACTCTAATATAAAGCAGCACTGAGTTTATTTTTATATGAAATCATCTCGATAAAAAATAAAATAAATCGACTTGGCTTTTGACATCGACTTTGCTGGTTTCAAAGAATACGACTTATTATTTTGATTGACTGCTAATAATTTTGTACTCGTAAAACGTCAGACTTTTGAGCCTTTGATACTTGAAGACTCCATTTTTTTTTTGCTTTATTACGTCGTCAAGATCTCTTATTACCTGCTACGTGAATATTTATTTTATATATTAAACGGGCTCTGTTGCGCACCGCTAAGGCTAATACTACAGTGGGGCAGAGCGGACAGAATGAATCTGATAAAAAAAAACAATTTCACAGAAAAAAATTATCTGCTCGTCGAATGACAATACACTTGAATAAAATCCTAAATTAATTCACTGTCAGACAACGCACAGCCTGAACCGCTGGATCTAGAAGCATCACATTTAGCACAAGAGTTCCTAACTGTGCATACACACGAGCGACGCAACTGCAACCGCCTATACGTCATCGGTTGCCGCCGACACGCGTTTATGTCTGTCGCCGACACGCGTTGATGTCTGTCGCCGACACGCGTTGATGTCTGTCGCCGACACGCGTTGAGGTCTATCGCCGACACGCATTAATGTCTGTCGCCGACACGTGTTGATGTCTGTCGCCGATACGCGTTGATGTCTGTCGCCGACACGCGTTGATGTCTTTCGCCGACACGCGTTGATGTCTGTCGCCGATCATGATACATACGCGTTGATGTCTGTCGCCGGCACGCATTGATGTCTGTCGCCGATACGTGTTGATGTCTGTCGCCGACACGTGTTGATGTCTGTCGCCGACACGTGTTGATGTCTGTCGCCGATAATTACGCGTTGATGTCTGTCGCCGACACGCGTTGATGTCTGTCGCCGACACGCATCGATGTCTGTCGCCGACACGCGTTGATGTCTGTCGCCGACACGCGTTGATGTCTGTCGACGACACGCGTTGATGTCTGTCGCCGATACGCGTTGATGTCTCTGTCGCCACGCGTTGACATCTGTCGCCGACACGCCTTGATGTCTGTCGCCGACATGCGTTGATGTCCGTCGCCGATACGCGTTGATGTCTGTCGCCGACACGCGTTGATGTCTGTCGCCGACACGCTTTGATGTCTGTCGCCGACACGCGTTGATGTCTGTCGCCGATACGCGTTGATGTCTGTCGCCGACACGCGTTGATGTCTGTCGCCGACACGCGTTGACGTCTGTCGCCGACACACGTAGATATCTGTCGCCGATACGCGTCGACGGTTGCAGTTGCCTCTGTCGTCGATTCGTGCCGCCTGTGTGTATGCAAACCTATGTAGCGAATATGAGTACAAAAGGAATGATTTTTATTAATTCGTCCCCTAAAAGGTTAAAATTTCATCGGCAAACATGACGTCATGGGGATGAAAGTTTGTATGGAAGGACGTCATGTGTGCCGATGAGAAATACCAGTGTCGCTCCGCTTCGCTCAGCCTCGCTTGTCTCCGCTCCGCTCCTCGCTATAGCATCACCCAAACGCTTGACATTTTCGGTTCGATCTCGGGGTGAGCAAATATTTGATTAGGTTTTTCTCCTTCTCCATGCGGCTTATACAAACTAATATGACGGATATAAATCGCGTCGGTCTCTATATCTGGACGAGAATAACTTTACTTACGAATAGTAGGTAAATAGTATGTTAATGCAGCTGTTCCATTTCTACCTACTTCAGGATATCAGCTGGTAGCAGATGCACGAGTCGTAGTTTCAACGGTTTGTAATTTATAGAACTGAGAAAAACGTTTGTGTAATGTCTTTATTGCTCGCTGAATTATTTGGTTTATAAGACCAAAGAAGACTTGAGTAAACCTTTTCTAAATATAACGTTAGGTAAGTATGGGTTTAAGCCCTGTGTATAGAACACAAAGGGCTTTGATTCGCTACTAAGTTAGGAGACCGTATAATCACATTAATATTTTAAAGACGAAAGTTTGTGAGTGTGTGTGTGTTTATATGTTTGTTAGTCTTTCACGCTCAAACGGCTGGACCAATTTTGATAAAATTTTGTTCGGAGGTAGCTGACACCCTGGATTAACATATGGGCTACTTTTTATCCCGATATTTTCACGGGATCGACATTTACGCGGGTATAACCGCGGACCCCGCTAGTACTTAAATATAGCTCTGGATCTCAGAGTAGCGCTGTTTGCAAAGGACACTTTAAGGTTTTAATGAGCAGTACCTACTTACAATAAAACATAATATCCCATCTGGCCGTCTGAACATTAATTAAGCTAATAACGCTATTTCGTACTTTTATGTCCTGATACAGCAGTGGTAGCCCCAAAGTGGTGGCTTAGTTGTATCGTACTTACGAGCTGTAGATCGTAAATTCGAACCCAGGCAGGCACTTCAAAGCCGAGACGAGGCCTGGGTCGACGGCGCCTTGTGTTCCACGCGCGCCTCAAAAAGATGTTAGCACTAACTGAGTACGTGTTCCATGCGCGCCTCAAAGACATGTCAGCATTAAGGAAGGGGCCCCCTAGGGCCGAAGCCTACTGGGTCAGCGGGATTGTCCGAAAGGGTTCAGGTTAGTCACTAGGTAACAGTCTGACACTCCCTTCCGCTCCGCCCAGAGCGGTAGGGGTCATTTGATGATTTCCAAACCAAAAAAAAACACTAACTGATTTCCCATCCGCACAAAAAAAAAGAAAAAAGGAGGCCTGTGTTCCAGCAGTTTGAACATTACCTACAAGCTAATTATGTATGTCATGATATAGTTACCTATCACACTTAATATTATAAAGGCGAAAGTTTGTGAGTGTGTGTGTGTGTTTATAATTGTTTGTTACTTCTTCACGCTCAAACGGCTGGACCAACTTTGATAAAAAAAAATATGGAGGTAGCAGACACCCTGGATTAACATATATGCTACTTTATATCCCGATATTCCCACGAAACCGACATTCACGCGGGTGAAACCGCGGGGCGCAGCTAGTGCACAATAATCTGTCTTAAATTTATTCAGAAATGCGAATAGCAAAACAGTTTGATCTTGAAGTTACAAAAAGATTCACACAAGACACTTTTCAAATCATTTTAGGCAAACATGTAAACCTAAGCAGATACCACTCTCAAGTTGGCCTAATAACTTTTTCATAGCAAAATACAGGCACTGGTACATAGCCTTAACTCTCACGTCCCAGTACAGTCACGAGCACTAATATGTCAATACTTGGCAACTTCCAATAGCGATTTTTTCACGAAATAACGAATGCAAAGTTGAAATATGACACTTTACATAAACCTATGGGTTCGAAAATACTATATTCGTAATAACATACAATTTCATCAAAAAATTAAGGAGAAAATCGCCTTTGAATAAAGCCAAGTGTATACATACTTATGCTCGAGACTGTACACAGGGTGAGCTAGCGCGACCGCAACTAGTCGCCACAAACTACGATTGATTTGCAAAGCAACTGCAACGTACCTGTAACACAGGTATATAGGTACCTGTAACACAGGTATATAGGTACCTGTAATGCCGGTTTAGAGGTGCGTACGATATGTTACACTTCCTCAGACCACGTAGTGTATTGCTGAATTAATTTGTGCTACGGGATTGCCTTGCGGTGAAGAGATTAAGTAGGTTTGATACTAGCACTAGCTACTCTAGTGCCTTGAATTTAAAGCATTTGTGCCTCGTAATACTATCTGTTCTGTTGAAAACGTACTGCTTTAGGTACTGTCGACGAAATAAGGTCGATAAATCTATAGTGTAATAATGTTTAACCTATTCTTCCTACGTAAAGATGATGGGTAGATTGTACAACCCTCCAGTAGGGATGACATGTATATCATTGAATAGTCATTTTTAAATGAAGTTATGGCAGCGTTCTTGAAATGTTTATCCGTTCGAAGTTATAGACACCCGAATCGGGATAAAATAAATCCCACCAAAAACATTTTCATGTAAAAAGTTATCAGATCTCATGTAGAGCCAAGCTTCTAACTCTACACGCCTTAACTTCACAAACTCTACACCTTAGTCAAAATATGTATGAGGCTTGGCCGTTTCGACCGTACTACAAGAACTATTGTAAGTAGGTATAAATGAAAAGTAATGAACAGTGAATAAATTTTTCACTTTACGCCCATTTTGACTGACCCGTTTATCATAATATTTTTTTATATTACACTGTGGTTATCATATTTTTATTTAAATGTAGCAAGAACAAATACTTCGTCTCATGATGAGCGACCGCGGGGAGCCCTCCCCCTTCCTTGAACCGGTTGAAGTGGTGCGGGGGCGTAGCATTGCTTTAATCTAAGCCATCCCTCTCCTTTCAATTTTTCCTTCATATCGGTACCCATTACTCGAAACGGACAAACATTTCAGTCAAGCGCCACAAGACGTTTTGTTCCAAGTAAAAAGAACTGTCCAACGACATTACGTCATAACTATTGGTTGTTATATAAGGTTCTATACATTTCTGCCCATTGTCCTTTGTTTAACACACAAAAGTTTTGATACAACATTTTTGAACAGCATCAACAAGTTTCGTTACAAAGGGATATAGGTACAAACTAGGGAAGTGAGGCGAACGTGAATGTGACGTGTACCATGCTTCGCGCGTTAAAATCGCGTCGAATCATCAGTTTTATAATTGTGAGCATTGGCTCTCTTACAACATTCGACCCAAAAGACAAGATTATATTTAGCTTTGTTTGTCGTAACTTTTTGAAACTAAAAGGATATGATATAGTCGTTTTCGTCTCAAAACGGTGAAGGAAAACATCGTGAGGGAACCGGCATGTCCTAGAACCAAAAGTTCGAAGACATGTGACATCTGCCAACCCGCACTGGGCCCGAGTGGTGACATTATAGGCTGATTATGTATTACTAGCTGCGCCCCGCGGTTTTCGATCCCGTGGGAATATCGGGATAAAAAGTAGCCTATATGTTAATCCAGGGTGTCAGCTATCACCATACAAATTTTATCAAAATTGGTCCAGCCGTTTGAGCGTGAAGAAGTAACAAACATATAAACACACCCCCACATACACTCACAAACTTTCGCCTAAATATTAGTGTGATGTTTGTTATCAGTTATGAGATAGGCGTAGAACTACATCTCTACGTCTATCTCTATTTTTATTTAACAGCAGATATAAACAAACATCTATCTTTCATACAGGGTTATTGGTAAAACACTAACACTAACTTGCAGGACTGGATTACTAACATCATAAACCACAACTTTTGTTCTAGCCCCCTTACTAATAAACTTATTATTTCAGATGAATAGTTACACACCGATTTCTCTCTTTCAGTCATCAGTCATTTGACATTCGAAAGAAGAAGACAAAGCTTTGTGTAACTATACAGACGCCGTACAACGTTTATTAGTCTATATAGGTACCTAATACGTTTATTAGTAAGGGGGATCGAACAAAAGTTGTTATTGATGATGTCCTGAGAGGTTGTTAATATTTTACCAATAACTCTGTGTAAATATGTCTTATGTTTCCTTTTTCAGAAGGATATTCCAAAATCTTTCTAGGAAGTATTTTACTATACACCAAGATATTTCTATAGAAACAAAGGCCACCATAATTCGATAACTACAGCTACCTGTATAAGACACTAACCTATGTATCTGACACGCGAGGTGACGTGGGGTCGTAACGATAAATAGGCAGCACAGGTACTCATTTATCAGACAAAAGGTCTTACCGTCAGGTAAACAACTTACTTGGCTGATATTTTGATATTGGTTTTCGGAAAAAAAATCTAGGTATCTTTTCTTTAGTCAAAATATAACTAAACTATAGGTACCTTTCCGCCCACCAAGTGACCCCAGGGAAGACTGTGGCACAGTGGTCACGTGCTGCCGTGCATAGCGAGGCTCAGGGGAGGCCCCTTTATAGTCTCCCCAGGGATGTGCCTTACAGGCGTTGCACGGGGCGGTTCAGCAATTGGTCTTTTAAAAGGAACCAGGACCACCCCCATGGGCTTATGGTGATCACCGGGGTGGTTTTAGTGAGGTAAAAATCCCACACTCCCCGACCTCCCTCCCCGGAGGTCGGGTGCCTTTTGAAGGTTTCCCCAGAAAACAAAAAAAAAAAAAAAAGTAGGTACCTTAGTTAAGTAATATTTTGAATTAAGTTATTACTACTACTGAGCTACTTCTACGTATGAGGTCCTGGGTTTGATTCCCAGGTCAGACAAACTGTGGTCGGGTGGTTTCTTAGCAGCAGACCGGAGTCTAGATTTGTGCATGGAACAAAGCTACACCTCTACCTAACCCTTCGATAAATACAAACGTGATATTAAGTTATGCCATTTATCGTTATCATCGCTTATTAATTTTAATACAATCTGACCTACCTATCGTAAAAAAAACAGATGGTGAGCTAAAATCTAGCCATCTGAAACAGGGTTAGAGATATAGAATACTAGCTTCCACCCGCGGCTTCGCCCGCAAGGTAGGTATGTTGATAAAAACTATCCTTTGTACTTTGTCCTGCCCCGGGATGCAATCTATCTCTCTGCCAAACTTTATCAAAATCCGTTCAGTGGTTTAGGCGTAAAAAGGTAACATACAGACAGACAGAGTTATTTTCGAATGTATAATATTAGTATGGTTTAGGACCATTTAACAATTTAGGTGTCCTGTCTAGGAGAGCTGCAGGTATCTGCATCAAGCCATTGAACCAATTCAACTCCCTACAGAATGCCTTTTTATAATTCCAATATTAATTATCCTTTTCTGAACAGGGGGCCTAAAAAGGCCACTTTGGCAGAATCATAAAAGGATAACATAATGGACAGTTAACTGTTAATAAGTTATTTTTTTAAGTTTAAGTTATAAGGATAGTTAACTGTTAATAAGTATCAAATCTCATTGGTGAAGCATTTTTCAGTTATTTTTTTTTGTCTGTGCTAAAATACCAATCAATCCAATCACTTTGATTAAAACTACGTAGTGAAGCGAAAAAAAGAAAAACACGGTCTGTCTTCGCCATATTATACCTAATTAATAATTTTATCCTTTTATGATTCTCCAAAGTGGCCTTTTTAGGCCCCCAGGACATGGAAAAAAAAGTCATGTCGCGCCAACCCCAGAAAAAAAATGGGATTAAGACCGGAGAATAATGGTGATGACGAGAAAGTCCCCCAGCAAGAAATGATGATAAAGTCCCGCAATCACTTATCACGAAACACCCCTAAACAGAGTACCGGTGGAACATCCTCTCTGCTTTATTTTGGAACCAAAAACTAAAAATTCTTTCCCAAAATAAATAACACACGAATACATCAATCAAACGTTTTTGGGTCCACAGAGCGTCCTGCAAAACGGCCTAAAATGGGTTTACATCGATTCCCAATACCGTCCACTGTAATGAAATGGAGAGTGTGTGTTGGTTCGTTAACCCTCATTCTTCGTAGACGGCTGCTTAACGTCACCCGCGACCAAAGAGTCGCCCGAAAAACAAATAGTCGATCGCAACCAACTGTGGTTATAAGAAACTCGGTACAAAGTTGTTTAAACAAATGCGCGGGATGTGTGGTGTGAGGTGGAAGAATGGAGCGGTGCATCGGGAATAAAAACATCAAAATAGTTTCCAAATAATAGCAAAATGATTGAGTATGCGTTGCCGTTTATTATTCAAAATATTCATGCACAGTGTAATAAATTAAATTATTAATGCACTTACAATTAAATTTAAAAAAGGTTCATTGCGTAACTCATTATCAGTAGCAATGGCTTTCATTTTGACAGTTCAACAATATCATTGCGTTATTTACGTTGTTGAGCAGACAAATTTTTCAAACATAAGTACCTAATATGAATTACCAATATCCTTCGAAATGATTCAGATTGAGATTCATAGTGTGTTACGCAATTAGGGTGCTGCAATTAAACAATGGTGCTTAGCGTCAGAGATTGCTATAAAGTTAGTATTCCCTTTGACAAACTCCACAAGAACCTCTAATAGGTACCAAAGCAAAGCTACTACAACTTGGTTCGAAGTTTTCCTCTTAAATATCACTTCGTTCCAGCCCTCTAAGCCTTAGGCTAGTTTCAGGACCGCAAATGTTGTACTTACAGAATTAATTAAATTGCGAAATTCTGCGAACGCCAAATATTACAAAGTGCTTATTACTCTATTCTTTTGAGGTACGAATGAATTCATTACGTAATTTGAATTAATATTTAAACAATGCGAACTACGATCTCTGTAATTAGATATGTTATTAGTACGTACTCTGTAATTAGTACTTTTAATTTAATTAAAATTTCGAACAAGAAATTACTGTTCTAGTAAAACTTGATTACTTAACTTGTAAGTGCTCTTTTTATTACTCAAACCAAATTCAAAAACCACAAGAAAGAGGTTTTCGATTAAAACCGCTTTTCTCCAACAAAAACATTGTCATCTGTCGACCCGCTCCCTCTTATGCCCCGCGCGGCGTCATAAAGCTTTGTTTACATAAGTGACCCCCAGCGCCGCGGGAATACATTACCGGACTTGTGAATGGACAATTTCAATGTTGATATTGACATTAAAATAATTATGTTTACATCCACCGACGATTTCTTCCAATTTTCGGTAAGAAGGCATGTTTGTATGGCGTAATATTAGATGTATCACTGTCAGAGCGTCGATGTATTATGTGCAAAACATTTGGGTTAAATTGTGTATTCCTTTAATATTTTGTTTATATTCGTTTCGTACATTAGTATTTTATCTATCGTGTTCTGTTATATTTGTTCATAATTGGTAACAGAATAAACGTTAATTACAAAACCTCAACGATCTTTATTAATTTTTCCGTTGCTATTTTGTTTATTATAATTTACATTTCTTCTGAAATCGCGTCGGTATCGCGAATGATAACAAGAGAGAAATACGCGCAACTTAAACATTGGCTCGTGCTAAACATAACAAAATTTAAATCAACACAAATTTTATTAGGAAGTTAAAGAAATCCGTGCTGAGGAAAATCAGCGGCGCGCACCTTTAAGTTCCCAAGATCGATCCTTACAAAATGTTACGCAAAAACAATTTATTCCGGAGAGGATCCCTTCGGAGCGGCTTATCGTGGGTACTTCATTTGTTGGCGAGATTTGAAGTCCGCTATCTGGATGGGTTGTTAAAGCCCCAGCCGACTGTGTAAAGTGGGCGTGAAGCTGGTGCGACACAGACATCAAATAATATCTTATAAATTATAATTTTACTTACACAGATTTGTTCGTATATTGTGCTCTGAGCTTTTGAACGAACACAAAGAATAAGTTCCAGACTTTACATCTGTAAAGCTCATTAATGTCTTAAGTGATTGCTTCATCCAAATTGTCTCTGAATGTCACGCTGATTAATAATAAGTACTTAGGTCGGGGAAAAAGATTTTTCATATCTTTTATACAAATTCAAGACTTTTTACTTATTACTAAGACTTCGCTGTCTGTCCGTCCGTCCGTACGTCCGTCCGTCTGTGTGTCACCAGGCTGTATCTCAAGAACCGTAGTAGCTGGACAGTTGAAATTTTCACAAATTATGTATTTCTGTTGCTGCTATAACAACAAATACTAAAAACAAAATAAAATAAATATTTAAGGAGGACTCCCATACAACAAACGCGATTGTTTTGCCCTTTCTTGCTCGATATCAATAATGGCAACAGGTAGGCACTGAAATATTCACAAAATACTCAGTTGTATTTTTACTTTAATAATAAAATTAAAATAAAATAAATATTTAAGGGGGCTCCCATACAACAAACGTGTTTTTTTCGGCGTTTTTGCCTTGTGGTACGGAACCCTTCGTGTGCGAGTCCGACTCGCACTTGGCTAGTTTTTTCATAGTTTATTTACATTTGATTATGATACTATATAATTATGTGCCATTTTGTTCGAAAACTTGTTGCCATTTTGTAGGTAGGTAGTGACATAATACCATTGCTGTAGACAGTTTGGGACTTCTGATCAAAAAACTGTGACAAGAAGTTTTGACAATCCTCTCTTGATGTTAACATAATACTACCTAAAGAATTCTGAAGAGACCGAAACAGGTGGAAATCTGAGGGTGCAAGGTCAGGACTTATGATGGAGGCATTAGCACTACCCAACCAACCTCTCGATATTTTTTCTGAGTGACTAAAGATGTGTGTGGTCTGGCGTTATCATGATGAAAGACCACACTATTTCTGTTGATCAATTCCGACCGTTTTTTCTCAATTTCTTGCTTGAGTCTCATCAGCTGTTGGCAGTAGAGATCCGAATCGATAGTTTTGCCCGGCGGTAAAAGCTCATAATGAACGATGCCCTCCCAATCCCACCATACACTCAGCATCACCTTATTGCGAGTTAATCCGGGTTTCGCTATAGTCTGTGGAGCTTGACTGCCCTTTGATCATTATATTTTTCGTACGTTCTTGTCGTAGGTAATCCACTTTTCATCACCATTGATCAATCTTTTCAAGAATGGTTCGGTTTTATTACATTTCAATAAAAAATCACAAATGAGTACCTACACGATTCTAGAGGTTTCTGTCAGTGAGCTCGTGTGGCACCCAAATATCGAGTAAGTATACAGAGATCTTTTCAAATTGGTCAAAACTGTTTTCTGGGCAACCCCTAACTCTTCAGCTATATCGTAACTACTAAAATACCGATTTCGTTCCACTTTTTCAAAAATGGCATCGACCATTTTTAGCGACCAGAGCGAGCTGCATCTTTGACATCAAAATTCCCGAACTGAAAACTCTTCAACCAACTTAGTGTTACTCTTACTGATACTGCGTTAAGTCCATAAAAACATCACATATTTTTTTCGCGGCTTGTGTAGCATTTTCCCTTTTTTGTAATAAAACTTCAAAATTTATCGATTTTGTTTGCTAAATTCACTTATTTTGGCGGAAAGATAAACAATTGAAAAGTGGCGGGAAATCGCTTTTTTCTTTTTTAAAAGGTCATCTATTCTATGGTATCTAAACCAGCCAGATACAAAGAGCACAGCCAAAGAGATTTTACTACAATTTTATACCTATAAAATACAAAAAAACTTTTCCCCGACCTAAATATTTAATTTACTTTTTCTTTCTTACCTACTGTGCCTGACCTCTATCATACAAGTACTGTATGATAGAGGTCAGTGCCTACTATAATCTAGACTTTATAAAGAAAGTTAGTCACAGCCAAAGAGATTTTACTACAACTTAATACCTATAAAATACGAAAAAAGCTTTTTCCCCGACCTAAATATTTAATATAGGTACTTTTTCTTTCTTACCTACTGTAATCTAGACTTTATAAATAAAGTTAGTCACTACCTAGACAGCAAAATAGAATATAGTTCACAGGCTAGAAATGTATCGCCAAATTCCCTTAAGACTTGCCAGACAATATCCTCCAATCACAACACAAAGTACTTTATCTCCCGAACTTTTATACACCTACGAATATAAAACACAGTTTCTTATGTTGTTACCATAATTACATTGCTAGCTACAGTTTCGAGTTTATTTCCGACATTACAACTCATCCAAGGAGCATTTTAGTCACCACCGATAAAATTTAAGCACGTCGTTAAGTTTACTATCATGCGACTTGCCAAACTTAGATCAAATGTGACTAAGACACTACTAAATTCACTATTACTGTTATAAACAGGGGAATTGTCGGTAGTTTCGGTCCTCTAACCGCTAGCCATCGAGGACCTAATTGTTCAATTAAGGCAATCGACTATTTCACTATTTGGGACATCTTAATTACGAACCAATTTGAAAGTAATTAGGCATCAAACGGGTATGGAATTAGTAAATTAACTTCGGCTCGAGGAACCTTCGAATTATAGTGTGATTAAGTTCAATGTGAGAATTGAACTGTGAACACTTGGGAACCAATTCAAGGATGAGGTCCTCATATAAGGTAAGGTATATTTCATGTGTGCAGACAAGAAGTTATACAGAACATGCAAGATTTCAGATAAAAAATTTGAGATAGGAAGATTCCCACATAAAGCGTAGGTAATTTAATGCGAAAATCTTCTTTTCTGGCAAAGCAATTTATTTATTATTTATTTAAACTTCTTGCAACATAAAATATACAAAGGCGGACTTATGCCCGTTTGCACTAACACGAGGCGGCACATAAATTTATTTCTTTTACTAGCTGAGCCCCGCGGTTTTACCCGCATAAGTCTCGATCCCGTTGGAATATCGGGATAAAAAGTATCCTATGTCCTAATCTAGGTCATGGTCTACCCATGTACCAAATCCCTTCAGCCGTTGTAGCGTGAAAGCGTAACAAACAGACATACCTACAAAAAATCAAATCTTTTCTCTTTACAATATTAGTTTGATATAATCGCGCGCGACACAAAGCCACCTCTCGTAGTGCGACTTGCGGTGCCTTTGTGTCGCGCGCGATTTTGTCGCGTGTCGCGCCTGTTTGAAGGAGCCTTTATAGCCGACTGTTAGTATAACATTATTATTATTCTAAACTAGCTTCTGCCCGCGACTTCGTCCGCGTGAAATTTCTTGTACCCCCACCCCGTCGCGTCGCAACACTTCGTATTCGCTTACCGTTCACTCTGAGTTTTTTTCTTTTTGCTCGGCTCCTAAGGGTCATAGCGTGATGTTAAATAGCCTATAGCCTTCCTCAAGAATTGGGCTATCAAATGCAAAAAGAATTCAAATCTGACCGGTAGTTAAAGAGATTATCGCGTTCAAACAAACAAACTCTTCAGCTTTATTATTAGTATAGATAAAAAACTCTATGGCCCATAACTCCTTAATAGGTACCAACTCTTAACATCTTACACACGTGATAACTTTTAAACGCAATATCCGATTGAGATGAAACAAAAGGTATTTTACTTCTTCATAAATACTCTTGATAACATAATGCTTAATTTCGATAAAGATTAATATTACGATACATATTTAACGTAGTTTTTTTTTCTTCAGACGATTTAATAATTATTTTGAACACAAAATCGGTTATTGTGATTAAACCATGATAGCTAGATATATGTTCTCGCGGACTTTTTTTTTTGTAGGTATTAATGGGCTCTACAAACCCGTAGTACATTATTTTGTTCTATTGTCAATAGTTTTTGCAGCGCACGCAAAAATAGGTTTTCGATTTTACACCTTGTGTTACAAAATAGCAATTTTATTACGGATCCCTAATTTTGAGGAAAATATAGCCTATAGCCTTCCTCGATAAATGGACTACCCAACACTAAAATAATCATTCAAATCGGACCAGTAGTTCCAGAGATTAGCGCGTTCAAACAAACAAACAAACAAACAAACTCTGCAGCTTTATAATATTAAGTATAGATAACGGTAAGTGTTAGCGGACATAAGTGCCTTAAGTAAAAGGCATTCTCTACCAGCCAACCAATGGGAGGGGCTAATGTTTGAGTAAATCAATCTGACTAGCCTTTTCCGAACTATGTTGGGGTCGACTTCCAGTCGAACCGAATGTAGCTAAATACCAGTATTTTACATGGAGCGACTGCCTAGCCAGTTACTAAGTAATACGATACCCCTTGGCCAAGAATGGTTGTCAGACTTTCGGGCCCTCTAACTACCCATAACGACTGTCAAAGATCTATGAATGACAGCTGGGACTAACAGCTTAACGTGCTCTCCGGGGCACGGAGGGGTCTCGATATATAATGGATGGTCACCCATCCACGAACCGACCGCGACCAGCGTGGCTTAACCTTCGATCGACTCGTGCGGCTGGCATTATTAAGCCACGAGCCCCTGGCAGGTGCAAATAAATATATTTTTTAATAATTTTCATAGAGAAAAAACAAAATAGATTTTAAAGCAAAAACCTTTGTATGTTCATCCCTTATAATACAATTGTAAGCCATCTCTTAGAACAAGCACTGCTTCCACAAATGTGTGTAGATTTAAAAACTAGAGTGAATGTAAGCCGCTCGTGTCAGCTGGCGAGCTCATCGCACAAACGGAATTAAGTAAACCATTCCACTCAGCTGCAGATAAATTACGTACACGGTACAACACAGCATCTGACACACACACGTATTTTATTTTTAGTTATAACTTAAATTCATGTACGTTCCATCATAGACCTCATCTATCGCTTTCCATCAGGCGTGATCGGAGTCAACAGTGGGCCCAATAGAAATAAAAAATAAAAAAAATTGAAGACACAAAAAATACTTTTGACTACGCTAGATTTGTTTAAGGTAAGCCTAACATAAAAGTAACAATAAAAAAGTCGGAATCTCTCTATAGGTAGGTACTAATACTAATAATAAAGCTGAAGAGTTTTGTTTGTTTGAACGCGCTAACCTCTGGAACTACCGGTGAAATTATTTTTGTATTTAATAGGTAGCCCAATTCTTGAGGAAAGCTAATAATAAGCTATTTTACATCACGCTAGGTACCTTAGGAAACGCGGGCACGCGATGCGATGCGAGGGAGTGGGTTGAGGGAACGCGGGCACGCGATGCGATGCGAGGGAGTAGGTCGAGGGAACGCGGGCACGCGATGCGATGCGAGGGAGTAAGTCGAGGGAACGCGGGCACGCGATGCTATGCGAGGGAGTGGGTTGAGGGAACGCGGGCACGCGATGCGATGCGAGGGAGTAAGTCGAGGGAACACGGGCACGCGATGCGATGCGAGGGAGTGGGTCGAGGGAACGCGGGCATACGATGCGATGCAAGGGAGTGGGTCGAGGGAACAAGAAATTACACGCGGACGAAGTCGCGAGCAGAATCTAGTAACTAAAGAAAATAATAGTTTCTATCAATTACGTTGTGCCAGAATCAATCCATATTAATTTAATTCCTATAAAAATAATAGCATCAACATAATAACAGTCATAAATTCTGGAACATTTTATTTTGAGACTGCGGCCTGCGACAATTTGCAATATGGCGGGTCGGAGGTGTAAGCGCCATAGCACACTGAGGATTTGCGAGCGTGTTTTTAGCGCGGCGATTTGTGAACATGCTCTCCACGGGTACGAAGCGAGGTAACCGCGACTACGCGACGTGTTTTCCGCATTTCCACAACATTGTACACTCTCTCTTGCACCTACTTACGTCAATCGCTCTCGTTACACAAACGCGGCAAACACGTTGCGCATCAGAGTGCAGCGAGCGCGTTGAACAATCGCTTCGCTAAAAACACGCTCGCAAATCGCTAGTGTGTTAGGGGCCTAAGCGGGGTAGTTGCAGAGCAGGTTGAAAGGGTGCAGCTGTATCCAAAACTGTCAGAGGGTGTAACGAATATTAAAATTTGTTATAACCGAGCCCCGCTCCTACGGCTGCCGTCTCCTATGACATATGGCATCCTATTTCATCATGAGCTGTAGTTACAAAATGTTAACGAGCCTACATAATGGCGAATATGAGTTTATTAAGGAAGAGAAGTGAAACCCGTTGATCTACTAACACGCACTTAGTACAGCTAACAAGAACACGATTAGACTCGGCAAAGCTAACGAAAAGATTAAGTTAGTATTATTTGTGGGAATAAGGACTGTGCCAGAAGCGGGATGGTTTTTAAATTGAAAGAGTTTTTATAACATTACGCGAAGTCTTGGACGTCCGTAACTGTACTGGGGAAGTATCTACCACACAGCATTGCTGTGTAACCGTGAGCTTATGTAAGCTTATGCCCGAGTTGCGGTTGCAATGCAATGACATACACAAGGCAGATTCAACTTGCTATTAGTAAAACCTATTTAGAACATTTAAAATTGAAAAGTGCAACAAAAATTAAAACACAATTTGATACACAAAATGGTACCGTGAACCGGCGCCGTCAGTTAGGACTGATCATTTCTTAGATGCCGTGGGTTTTTTATATTTTTTTTATTTCTGAATTGTTTTTTTTTAGTTTCTATTTGCTGTTCTGTGGACGCTTTTAACGTGTAAATATTTTTACATTGTTCTCAAAGATGTGTGTCATACAAGTGAGTGTCCATGGAGTTTCTTACCCGTTCTTCTCCATAGATAACTAGTATGCTCTGGAATGAGCAACTAGTTTCATAATTGTTACTGACCGACTCCTTTACAATTCAAAAGTGCCTGTAAATGGTTTAATTGAAATAAATGCAAATGAAATAAATAAATGTTTGATTCATCGAATACAAAAGCAAAATTACAATTCTCTTAGATGCTATAAAACCCGACTTTCATTTACTGAATCGCTAACAATAAACTTTTGGTCTGGATGTAAATTCTAGCTGGTTCCCAATTTTGTACTCCGACCTCACGCTGAGTTAAGTAGTTTAAATCCATTGGATTTGGTCCAACCTTTAATTTTTATGCATATGATTGTCAAAATATCTTAGCACCAGAATTTAAACGTACAACTAATCATGTTTATATTTCATAAACCTAGTATGGACTTATTTTTATGTATCGGAGGCCCTTGAAGGTTTCGCGAAATTGTTATTCATGGAACAATATTGGCAAAAAATCGCACCGTTTTAAATCTTCTACTGGCTTTTGGATCGACGCAAAAAGTTTTTCTCGTCCATTATCCTCTGTCAGCCGTCATGTCCCTTTTACCGCAGAATTATCAACCTTCACATAATTCAGCAGTCTTTACTTTGGTCTTCCCGTACTACTTGAATTTGTAATTATTGGCCTTTCAGTTCATTTATAACACCTTAAAGAAGAAAATACAAGTATTTTCTTCTCACATGACATGACATGACATGATGAAAGAAGTCACTGATTGCAGTGACTTGTTTCCAAGTGTGTGTGTTGTGTTTGTTTGATTCTGCAGCCAAAATTTTTTTTTAATTTTTCATCGTTTATTAAAAATAAAATTTAGCTGTTCCATACATGTTAATCGTGTAGGTATTGCACTTTTTTATGAAAGAGCAGGTTTTTCTTTGATAACCGACGAAAAATTTCTACGCTAGGGGGTCTAGAAACATGTTCGGAATTTTATTTATGGTTACAGTTTGCACGTTGATCTCCCTACCACCCTGTTTACCTTCAATCTGCAATCTTTTAAACTTCTGGACAATCTGGTTACCTACCTACATTTTGTTACAAATATCCAGGTTCTCTCTAACTAGATTTCCGTCTCCACATAAGTCAAAGTTACGGAGGAATTTCACAGCTGAAGTAAAAGCATCCGGAAGCCTTAAAATATATGGACCTGTAAAAATAAGCCACTTCCTTCGGTCCACGAGACCAACGAAGCATACAACGTTGTTTATTAGTGACACTTGTTCATAACTCTCGGAGGAACTCGTTTTCCCAATCTTCCCCAACTAAGTGAAATGAATTCTGTGCAACCGTTCAGGTACTAAAATTAGGCCTAACATCATCATCCCCAGTCTGTGGCAGTCAGTCCACTGCTGCACATAGTTACCTCTAATTCCAGCCCATTGAGCTACAACATTGATCACTCTCATCCATCCATTTCTTGCGATGATCGTCGCTCAAGCCGATTCGTACAGTCAGCGGGATTGTCCGAAAGGGTTACCGCTGGCCCGGAACATAAAGGGCTAAGGAAGGAACACGGGTGGGTTTTAGTCAGTAAGAGTCTGACACTCCCTTCCGCTCCACCCAGAGCGGGAGGGGTCATTTATTAATGATTTCACATCCGCAAAAAAAAAAGTCTTTCAAAACACGTCTGCTATAACTTCTACCATTTTCAAAGCTAACTACAGTCCAGCCGTCGAGTCAGTGTGTCAATTCTAGTAGCTAATAAAGATCAAATTCGCAATACATATTCGTTTGTAAGAAATTAACAGGTGTCAAGAATGCATTCTCTCGTCGATCGTACTGTAACACCTAACTACTGAACCATTGCTACCATGGATTATGTCGCCAACATAATAAATCTTAAAAGAAAGTTTCACCAATTTCATTAATAAATGTTTCAAACAACTCGCTTTCATTGCATCCGTTCGTCTCTACTAAGTTATAGTAACGCAATCCTTGCTGACACCTCAGCGAGGTGGCTCCCCCTCATCCCGCCAGCTGTTCTCGAGCGGCCAAACTTTTAGCTGAACTGCACCTTGCGTAAACATTGTACGAATGACATGTTTGTTCTGACAACCGCTCACTTTGTTAGCGCGAGTTTCAAGTGAATGGAAAATTAAATGATGTTGGAGCAGTTTGAAATGTTTAGTGTTTTGATAGTCGGATTTGGCGTTGGTAACTCAATAATTTATGGCCAAGTACCATTAAACTTAATTAATTACAAATGGCGTTGACTACAGAATGAGCCACAAAATGCGCACCATATTAATTAAGGAAACAAAATTAAAAGTACCTACAGTTAAGATACTTTACCAAATTAATAAAGTAGAAGTACATCACGCGTAGAACCGTATTATATTCCCAAAGAAATCCCTCAAGGCTCAGAGTTTCAAAATGGTGGTAAATAATACCTACCAATGAATTTTCTTACACCTCGAGATTCAAAATTTTAATTACAACTTGTTAACAGTCTCCATCAGTTCAATGGAACTCGGTAGAAGTTCCGACAGGCAAGCGATCCTGTGAGGGTCGCTACCTATTTTTGGGAACAAAGTCCTAATTAGAGAGCTCAGCAGTTAATTAAGAAGGGTACCGCGGCACCGGCGATCAAATTTTAATAAAACTCTAATTGTTTGCTCGGCAAATAAGGCTGCGATGAGCACTTAAGTGTAGGCATGCGCACATAAACGACCTTTATTTCTATATTAACTGTAATCATGGAAGTGGCACACAAAGAGATTCGCGAATAAAGAACACAATGTCACCTTATCACGGAAGGCGAACTGTTCTTACTTTCAGCTTTTGTCCAGTTTTTGGTAATTAACTTCATTGTTGTATTTAAATTAAAAAGCTACAGATTAGCCCTCGGTTCATAAACTTTGGAGATGAAACGTAAAACAAACTAGACTAGTGCTACATCCCGCATCGTTAGGTTCACAGAGACGGAGCGTCGCGATGTGATGAACTAGCAAACTTGAACGTGCATTCAAGTTCTAGTCCTTTAGAGAATTTCTTCCGTCTGGTCAGAAGGCGTCGCGTCGTCACAAATAAATGTTACATCTTATGAATGAAAGCAGCGTTGACGCGCTCGGAGCGCGACGTAACTAGTTCAATGGCACCTCAAAAGAGAAGCGCAAAACGACTTGAACCATTTCACGACAGGAAAGAATCTAGAAACACGGCGTGGTGTGGAAAGATTGCTATCAAAGGACGTTTCAAACGGCGCAATAAAACTATTCAAGAGAACAGCGAAATGAAGCTTCATTCACGTCAAAGTCGTACCGAGCTCACAGTTATTGCAGCGCCATTAACAATTCAACATCAAAGAATTCGAGTGGCGCAGCGTTTCGTAAAAATTGTACAGAATTGACGCCTCGGCCGCCATATTTGATAAAGCGAATTTTATTATTCGAGATAGAATCCAATAAAAAGTGCCATTCATCCTGTGTGCCGGCAATATTTTGTAAACATAATATAACACGGAAACTATCTGTATTCCCGGCGGCCATGCCCTAAAACCGGCCAGGAGCAAACTGTGACGAGGGTGTACTAACTACATTATTGTTGAACTCTAATTTATTATCTACAAAGTGGATCACATTCAATCTTTGGGAGAGCGAGTGTGGAAGCTGAAATATTTAGCTAGATAATGTTAGACGGCAAACAGTTTTGGGATGTCAGTAATATGATTATCTCGTTTTATCTGCGACAAATTGTGAGAAAGATTTATGCACGGAGCAATATTTTATATTCTTTGTATAAAGACGTTATCTAAAATATGTCTCGTCGGCTTGCTGTGGTGAGAATATTTTATGATGTATTATACGGGGTCGCTTGTCGAACCTGAAAGCATAAATTCCTTGAAAAAATCTGAAGTGGGTAAGGCGGTTGGCTGGCGTATTTTCTTGATAAAATTAGTTTGCTAACAAGTGGTGTCGGGATAAGTGCGCGTGCAGAAATACGTGGGACTAAAAGGATGGTACGTTTTGATGAAAAGTAGACGAGTCGCTTGAATTAATGATTAACTAGACTACTCCCGAGAGCTTCTTGAAGCCTAAGTTATTTCAGTATGGCTGAGCTTGGATAATTATGTTGAGATCGATTAGAAGTGCAGACTGACGCGGCCTTTTATTTACAACTAGCATGTATAATAATAGCGGCGCGGGCATTATTTTTGCAACAGTACAGCCAGGCAGACATCTCATTATAAATGGATGGTTTTGCTCACTGCTTTGTTCACCGACGAGAACAATTCTTTAGGAATATGCAAAGAAAATTAAAAAGAACCCCACAATCTTATTTTCTTTGCGGATACCCTGGAAAAAAAATCATTAATTAATTCAAAGGTGAGACTACACATAGCCAACTTATTTATTTTCTAGCCAGTGCTCGATACAAACAAGGTGCATCACCATTGTTCAATAAGCTCGTGTTTTTTATTCCGACAGAGAACAAAATATCAATTCTGTTTTAAAGCGTATATATTTTCTCGTTGAAAGTAGTTTTTAGACTGCAGATTCTGGGTTATGTGCGGCATGCAATATGCTGTTTTTTTTTAGAGCACAATTTAAAATAAAACGTGTGGGTATCCTCGTGAGGGTCGTAATTCGCGTGTGGTGACTGATACTCAGTACAGCTGCAAAGTGCAGCAGAAAAATATACCGAGTTTTTGGTTTCAGAGAAAGTAATTTGTATGTTAATCAAACTCATTTGTCTTTGCGATTTGTGTGAAAGCTGTGGGCAGGACTCCAAGTTCTAGATAGAAGCCGTAAAAATGTTTAATAGAATTGCTTGTCACAAAGTAGCTAAGTTAGGAACGGAAGTTAGGGGCTTCGTTTAAGTTAGGTACTGCCACAATCTTACCGCTTAGAAAATCCACTGTCATGTTGACACAAGTGAAAGTATAATAATTCTTACCCTAATAAAAAGAGCCAGTCAGCTTCGTCAGTAGGTAACCGGGCTGCTTGCCCAGCCTGCAGTACTTTACGAACTTATTTTAGAATCGCCACTCGCGTAGTAGACATTGTAGAATGAAACGTTTTAAAATGTTAGCAGCGTTTATTTTAATGCAGCCCGACATTGCTAACGAAGCGATTTAAAATAAATATTAACAGTAGGTACAGTCGGAGTACCGAGATAGTATCCAGCCAAGAGTAACCAAGTAAACTGTCACTATAATTACGCACTACAATGGATGGCCACCAAAAATCGAATAAAAACCGAAAACACTGAACAAAATATCAATTGATAATTACTGCCACAGCAATTGCCTAACATACTTTTAATCTAAATAATTTTGAATGATATTGCTAATCCATTGCTTCATATATGTTCGAAAAATAGCGATTTTTCGAACATATAAAGCAATGAATGTTTTAGAACTGTCAAAATGAACTGTTAGTATGTTACGCAAGTACCCCGCAGTTCACTGCGCACTACTCGAAATTTTATTAAACTATTAACAATAATTAAACCAGTGGTTCCGTACTTACACCTGCTACATTTACGTGTATAGAGGTTACCTAACCGACACCCAATTTCCCATAAAAGGTGGCTATAATTTCCAAACCAGTAATTTGACCGAGGTCACAATGGGGACAAGTTATATAGTGTGATTAACATAGCAATAAATGTATATTAGTTCATACATTTTAAATGAGCGGAGGAAATAATAATTTGGTAATAAGATTCTAAATGGCCGCTTTATTACTGTTTCCGGATATTGTATTTTATGGGTATCCCTATAAAGCGGACGTATTTTGGTGCGATGTCGTCTAGTGACATATTTCAAACAAACTCGATTACGACACTGAACAAGGAAGGTATCACGTGAACAATCTGAAAAGTTTTTTATGGAGCGTTTGACAATGTAGTTGGATTATTTAGTTTGATATTTTAATAAGAGTTCTATGTTTACATTAAAACCTACAGCTTTGTGGTGTATTATGACATATTGGAAGAAAATAAAACACCGCAGTGCAGTGCAGAACCGGTGGAGCCTTTCAGCTGAAATTATGACGATGATGAAAGAGAAAAGCCTTCTCACCAAAAAAAATTAAAACAGAAGCATTGTATTTTTTACCAAAAATTTTAGGATAATAAATCACACTAATATTATAAAGGCGAAAGTTTGTAGGTGTGTGAGTGTGGGGGTGTGTTTATATGTTTGTTCCTTCTTCACGCTCAAACGGCAGAACCAATTTTGATAAAACTTTGTATGGAGATAGCTACCACCCTGGATTAACATAATAGGCTACTTTTTATCCCGATATTCCCACGGGATCGTCATTTACGCGGGTGAAACCGCGGGGCACAGCTAGTATATAATAATTTATACAATTCACTTATATGCATTCTCTTCGTATATATTATGTAGATACATATTACACATTATAAATGTCGCTTTTCGTGTCTGTCTGTATGACCGCGTGGTTCAATTAGGTAAACTTCGCAACTGATTTTACTGCGGGTTTCGTCATAATTCAGAGATTTTTTCCGGACAGTTTATGAGTGTAATACATTATTATAAAACTTACTTATAAAATAGAAATTTCGATGTTTTGTCAAGTTGTACAAACTGTGCGAAGCAGGGGCGTCTCTCTAGTATTATTATAATATAAATGCTTTTACATAATCTCATAAATAAAACATTTTAATTTAAAATGATGCGATGATTTATGCGATTTCCGGTGCGGTTTAAAATTATTTCTTTTAAACAATTTTATTACATTCACGTGCTACTCAAAACTCAATAAATAATTATTATGGAATTTACGTAAATACTTTAAATTAATTAGTAGATACAGGTTAATTAGTAGGGGTTAAGTACCTACAGGGTAAGGTTATTACAGGTTTTCAGCAATTTTCGGCGGAAATATTCATTTTCTTTTAATACTTTTGGCTGTGAAATACTGGTATTCAGCTGTATCCAGTTAGACTGGAAGCCGAAACCAACATAGTTGGGAAAAGGCTAGGCAGTTAGGCACTTTTGGCTGTGGCCGAAAAAATTAACGCAAATCAAACTTACATTCATTTCTTTAAAGAAAATCACAATAACATAAAATACTGAAAAAAATGATTTTTCGCTCATATAATTTCAGATAGTTTATTTAATAATTACGCCTTTGAGAAAAGTATAAACTTAACTTTTACGCTTAAGTTTAGACTCCATATTGGTTTTACTTCTACCAAACAAAAACCTATCGAAAAACAAAAAAAAAAAAATTCGATTTCGGTATTCGGCCGAAAAAATGCAGTTTACTTTAATATTATTTTAAAAAGGATGGTGTCATTGCAATAATTATGTTTAATTTTTCGCCACACCTACCTACTTAATATCTTTTGTATAATCTAAGTACCTATGAACAAAGAATAGTAAGAACTAATAAATTCTTAATAAGATTCTATTTTCAACAAAATAAACAGCTTTACAAGTTTATGCATGAATCTATGAAAATCAATTCGCTTGCAAGCTATACTTATTAAAATATATTTTGGCAAACACACAAGCACATTTTGAGGCAGGCAAAACATTATGTTCAAAATTGTAAGACGGGATTCAACATTTTGCTATTGATACTTTTGTTAAAGTCAACCGACCACAGCAGTTATTTATTTTTGAGCGCTTTGCTCGCAACGTTCGCGTAGGTACCTACAGACGCCAGCACCTGCCCGAAACTGTCAAATTTTTCCAATCGACTTTGAACCTTATAACTTAGCAATAAAGTTCAAAATCTATTAAAGAAATTTGACAGATTGTAGTAGCTTGATGTGCTGGCGTCTGTACATATCCGATTTCGCCACACGATCTTTAAAACTCTAAGGGCTGATTTTACCAAAGTCAGATATCTTTTATACGTGGAATAAAATTGACATCTGACAGTTCTAGAAAAACTGTTAAAAATTCAGAAAATTGGAAATAATCATTTAAAACATTATAACGCCTATTTATCAACGCTGCTAATGCTAAACCCCTGTCTTCTCCCTGCAAAAAACAATAGCGTAATCATTCTTTTGTTAGTATAAAATGACGATGGCTGGTGGGCGTGGCCTCCGCTGCAGTCATTACAAACGGGACGTGACCCAGATCATAAAAATCGGCATTTGCATTTAAGCTTTTTGTTTATTTCTTCAGCTCAAACTTTAGATTTTTAACCTGACCTATTTTTGACATCACGTGAACAATTGATTGGTAGTATGGACTGAACGGTTCAGTGTGCAAACGGTTCATGGAACTGAAATTGTCATTTTGTTTATTCTAGATGCATTATTGATGTTTACTGTCGAGTTGTGCGGGTTCCAAGGAAATAATAGCATTCCAAACGGATGTTTCTTCTAAGCGAACGTTTATGAAAAAGGATAAACATGAATACAAATTCTGTGAGTAAAATAGGAAGAAATTGACACTCAATTTGTAGACAGGGAGATAACTAAAGGGTAGGCCAACAAAACTAGTCAATAAAACGAATTTTTTTTACGACGCATCATGAAGTTTTACAGCCGCGACGAACATTTATCGTCCCGAGGAGAGTAGCCAAGTCAAATAATAACTAAGACATAAGTTTCTTATCTCAAAAATCATCTCTATGAGATCACGACTCACCCAAGAGTCGTTAGAATACCCATTAAAAGTTACTCAGAATTATGTAGTAATCAATAGAGTTTCAAGTTTGAGACTCCAGCATGATTGTAGAGATGATAGAGCACAGTTCAAAAGTAAGAGACATTATTAATGCGTCGGCTGGTTCTCCGTAGAGCCGCTTTGTGAGGGAAAATATTCAAAGCTTAAATCCCAGTTTTAAGTTAGGTGGGACAATTTTCTCTGCGGCATAATTTTTCACTTTTTCTACGTGTGTGTGCTAGGTATGTATTATAATGCTAGCTTTTGTTGGCGGGTTGGCTTGGGTGCTCAGCATAAGTAGGAGTAAAAACGCAATCTCTTTCTTCATGATTTAGTGTTCTCTCAAGTTAAAATTATTTACAATCCATTAAGTTTGAAGGGTAAAAGATCTAAACTTTTACGACTATTTTTTGTTTGTTCACTCGCTTGTGTGGTGACCTCATAATTTTCGAAGTGTTTTCCTACCGAACGAAGTTGTCGTCAACTTCCAGTCACTGAGAACAGCAACATTTGACGCGGAGCGACTGCCTTCTGAACTCCACAACCCAATTACAGCGAAACACCAATATTCTGAGGTTGCACCGGTTCACATTTTGGACTTTTGACAACCCATAACAACTGTCATTTGTCAACTATTCGGTTGTTGTAATAGTTAGTCTCGAAACTGTGAAGGAAAATATCGTGAGGAAACCGGCATGTCCTAGAACCAAAAATTCAAAGACATGACATCTCACAAACCCGCACTGGACCCGCGTGGTGGATTACGGCCCACTCCCTTTCACAGAGAGGAGGCCTGTGTCTCAGCAGTGGGAACATTAAAGGCTGATTATGCTTTGCAGTACCCACTACAGACTGCTGACTGGCTAAACTTTTTTTATTAACTCATAAACTATTGTTGGGTAACCAAGCCACTGTATAACGGAGAAAAAACAAGCATCCCTCCATGGACTTGGTCATTCCGAGCGCAACATATCGATCGCCCATCCTCCATACATCACCCAAGCATGTTCCTGACTACCAACAACCAAAAATTGCAGCAACAAATCATCCAAACTTGACATCCAACCCTCAAAATCAAACTACAGCTGAACAATTCACAATTCAAAATGGCGGACACGAAACCGGAATCACGAGTCACAAAATTTATTTCACTATTAATGTTTGGAAACACTGGAGGCCAGTTATTTATATCAGTAATTATCACTTGTTTGTGTCCAGTTAAGTTCTACCCATCCCTCTATTTGGGCAGACAGTCGTAATATTTTATGGGCAAACTTAGATGATCTATGAACCTATAGCCAGTGGGCAAGGATACAACAATGCGGCCTTGATAAAGTCAAACGACAGTAGGTACTAGGTAGTGAAATTGAAATTGTTTGAAGTCGACTTTCAATAAACAGAATTCTCAATCTAACATTCCTTGCCAAAATAAAATGATTTGGATACATTTTTATTTTTAACTTAGGAATAAATATTTTACTAGGTAGGTATCTTTTAAATAGATTACTTATGGCATCTTTTCTTATTATTTCTAATATTAGGTATTTACTTTTAGGTACATCGTTACTCTCTCTACCCTTTCAAATAATTATTACGAAGTTTACCGTCTCCTTTTAAACTCAAACTCGCATGAAGAGCCTATATCTTAATTTTTCATTGAACATTACAAAGTCTAAAGTAAAATCATGTTACATTACATTATTCAAACAGTGGGACTCGCACTCGAAAGGGTTCCGTTCCACCATACAATATTTTCTAAAAACGCCGAAAAAGCACTTTTCTTGTATGATTTTTAACTTTATTTTATTTGTTGTTATAGCAGCCATAGTAACACACACTTTGTTAAAATTTTGGTTCACGGTTCAAAAGTTACAGCCCTGTGACAGACGGAGGGACAGCAAAGGCATAGTGACAGGGCCCCGCTGTCACACTCTGGGTATGGAACCCTAAAAATGCTGTTTCTTTTTGCAATACAATGCATTTAAACATTTAAAAACCTGTCTATATAATTATGGGAGTTCAAAGAGTATCACATCATCATCATCATCATTTCAGCCGAAAGACGTTCACTGCTGGAAATAGGCAGAGGTCTCACCTCCACTTCGACCGGTTCTGTCCCTCTCGCATACAACGGGTTCCTGCGGCCTTCACAAGGTCGTCGATCCACCTTGTGGGAGGCCTTCCATACGGTACGTATTCCGGTATGCAGTTGCCACTCCAGAACCTTTCGGCCCCATCGGCCATCTGTTCTGCGAGCAATGTGCCCTGCCCATTGCTGTGCATTGCATTGCACTGGCGAAGACCATTGAAAAGGAATCCGCTAGCGTCACCGCGAGTGCCCCAGGAGCTCCAAGTAGGAACCCTATGCCAAAAAAGGCACCGAATAGGGTTGATGATGAGGGTTTCGTGACGGTGCAAAGGAGGAAGCGCCGGTCGCGAACGAACAAGAACCGCGCGCTGCGGCAAAGCTCCTACGGAGCCCGAAGTCAGCTTGCGTGCCGCAAAGCCGAACACACCGGTGTACATCTCCCGCCTGCACTACACACTAAGGCGGAGGACATCGTGGAGTACGTGCGCCAGAAGACGAAGTACGTGCCGAGGGTGCAGTTATTGGAGTCGCACCGCAACGTCAACTTCAAGGCGTTCGTGGTGCGCGTGCCGAATTGCTATCTGCCCGTCGTCATGGAAGAAGACTTCTGGCCGCAGGACGTGGTGTTCCGTCGCTTCCGCGGACAAGTACCACAGAGCAGCTCAAGAGTTAGCTAGTGAAGTACCGTTTTATAATAAGAATATAATATATGTATGTTTAGGTTAAGGTATTTATGTATGGGCCTGCGTCGCCTGAGATAAATAAAATAAATAAAAATAAATATTGCCACTTAAGTTTGCGAATTCTTCGGGCTATTTCGGTTACCTTGGTTCTCCTGAGGACCTCTTCATTTCTGATTTGATCAAGCAGGGAAACTTTAAGCATGGCCCTCTCCATTGCCCTTGGGGTGACTTTCATCCTCTAATCTAATAAGGCCCATTGTGAGCGACCACGTTTCAGTGCCATAGGTCATCACTGGCAATACGCACTCGCGTGAGTATCAGAAACTTGAGCTTAACAAACATCTTTATGATGTTTATTCTGCGACGCGAAAAACGTTCTATCAGGAAAAATATAATTATCTTTAAAAGATTTTTTGTACTACACCGCGACTGCTCTGCAAAGACAATAAAGTGTTATTTCAGTGGCAAGGACCTCGGTATTTACAATATTCTGCAGCATCTGGCCAGGTCCTTTCCGTTAGCTCAAAGCATACATTTCCCGATATTATAAGTTTTCCGAGTTGACGCGAAACATGGATAAACCTACTTAGAGGAGCTGCCTTCCAAGATTTCCAATAAATGGGGATTCAAACGGTATAAATATTTAACTTCCATACCGGGAAGTTTTATTGCTTTGGAATTTATACTTCGTAGTGACAGTTTTATTATTATTTTAGTCCGTAAACGTTTACTGGTGAACATGGACGTCACTTTAAGTAGCTATTGCTGTTATCTTCATTGCTTTTATCATTTAGGTGTGCATGTAAAATAGCGTTCATGAGTAAATAGCATTCACGATAGTCACACACCCATAGACAGTCAGCAAAACTACCAACCTGCTGAAGTGTTGAGCTGCAATTGTTTTAATCACAAAGTGAAAGTCAATTTTTTTTTTCTCTTGACCGTCGGGGTTACGCCTGATGGAAAGCGATAGATGAGGTCTATGATGGAACGAGCGTTATCATTTATTTTAAGTAGGCCTTATGACGTTCATGGCACTTTTGAACGTCAACATTTACAAGAAAATAGAATTGATTTGAGGCGCCCCTTCTAAAGGTTGTTTCGTATGGAGAAGAATGGGCAAGGAACTCCACAGTTACCTACATACTTTTTAAAATGTTTAAAAATATTTTGTACCAGCTTCCACCCGCGACTTCGTTCGAGTGGAAGTCGTAAAACTCCATAATACACAATAAAAAAATGGCCCATGTTACTCGCTAATAATGTAGCTTTCTATAGGTAAAAGAATGTTTAAGATTGGTTAAGTATTTTTTGAGTTTATCCGTTACAAACAAACACAAAAAATCAAATATTTTCTCTTTATTAATTTAGATGAGCACAGCATCAACTATCCTCAAACATCATAATTTTACTTAGTTCGTGCCAATACGAGATAAGAAGTAAAAAAAGAGAAATACAGTTTATTCCGCAATAATAAAACGCACTGTATACAAATTAGTGACGTCATCACGTCAACGCCGGCTGTCGCTGAAAACCAGCGCTGGGGCTCTGTCGCATAGGGTCTTAGCATTATGCTGAGCGATGGCCGTCATTCTCTGCATCAGGAAAAAAGTCTGGTTAAAGAGATTTATTTCTCAATAAGAAATTAACGTTGTGATTGACGTATGTTGGTATAAGCAGGCAAGAAAAACCATCCACCATTTGCAAAATTAACGATGTTTTTAAATAACAGTTTTTCTCGATTCAATTTAGTTTCTCTCCTTCCTTTCTCTCTTTCCTTTGCTATACACTAGAAAAACAATCCGAAAGCCTTGGTAAGAATATAATGAAGTTTAGGCCATGTTCTAAAGAACCTAAATTTTTCTTACAAAGAAACCTTTTATTTTAATTTCTTTAAGAGGCTCTGCAATAAACTTTTTTATTAATATAAAAAGGGTGTTTTTAATGTCTAGGCCTTCTTTACTTATTAGATTAGTTTTAAAACGAGCCAACTAAAACCCAACAATTTGAGATAAAAGTAATATCTTATGGCCTATTTGTTGAACATAGTTTTCTTATTTTTAATTATTTTATTTTTGGATTGTTGTTTTGTTACTATTTGTATTTGTAATCTGGACGCTTTTAACGAGTACGTCTTTTTTTTTTACATCGTTGTCACTTTATATAATTATAAATTCAAAAGTAATGATATAACTAATATTTTCGTAAAAAATAATTAAAAAAAAAGTATCCATGGAGTTTCTTGCCCGTTCTTCTCCATGGGTAGGTACCTACGCTTTGGAATGACCGACTTTTTTACAATTCAACAGTGCCTGTTAATAACACTAATATTATAAAGGCGAAAGTTTGTGAGTATGTGTGTGTGTGTTTTATAATTATGTTTGTTACCTCTTCACGCTCAAACGGCTGGACCAATGTTGATAAAATTTTGTATGGAGGTAGCTAACAACCTGGATTAACATATAGGCTTTTTTTTCCCGATACTCCCACGGGATCGACATTTATGCGGGTGAAACCGCGGGGCACTGCTAATGTTAATAAATGATGATGATTAATAAATGCTTTGAGTTTGAGTTTGAAAATATTTTTCTGAAAGAATATTAGCATTAGGCAATCCTTTATAATCATATCTAATCTATAAAAAACCTTACACGTGCCCTTATCCAAGCACGTGTGAGGGTTTTTTTTAGGTACCTACACAATCTAAAAACCTTTTTGTCCTTCTACGACATAACGTAGGAACACACAATAACTGCTAAACTTACAACCACTTCACCACACAGACGGTAATCTCAAATTAGCATAAACAATACATGCTCAGACAGACGTCGTCCCCACCTGCGACATACTTACCTACACAATACTCATGTATTCATGATAAATACATAATAATATTTGCATGTATATGTGCCGAACATGGTTCTGTCACCGGTACCGGTATCTCTACCGTGGATACCGGAATCACAGAATAGATTGGCACAGAAGGTCGGCTTCATTCAACGAGCGGGACAGCACGCACATATTGACACGCTTCACGTATAGCGAGAGCAAGCGCAGTCGCGACATAAGGTCTAATTTCTAGTCCGTCAACGAATATACGAGCCCTTCCAAAAGTAGTTGATCCGTCTTAAAGAAGTGAGAAATTCCAATTTTTCGAATGGGTTCAATCACATCGCGAGTAGGGACAATTGTCATATCATGTTGTCATCCATTCTTAGGGTGGTTACTTAAAGAAACAGGTTTCCAGTGCAGGCGAGTGTGCGGGTCGGTACCGATCGGTTCGGGTATAATATTCCCGTGTTATCTTATGCGCTCACTTACCTATAAAGAAACAGGTAAAACATGGAACCATTTCCTTCCGAAGGTCAACCTGGAGAGACCTGTACCGGGAGTCGGGACCGAAAACCCGCTTCTTTATGTAAGCATCCTTAGTTCGAGCTTCGAACTAATCTTATGGCCGTAAGTGTTACGGAGTAGAAAACGTCTGTAAATAACTACTACTGATTTCGTGCTTAGCTAGGGAGTCGACCCCCTGGTATTCGTTTGAGATTGTCGTAAGTACGCGTCTTTGTGTGCGAGCTCCTTTTTTCGCTCGTTGTGTGAACTAAATCTTCTGTACTATATGTACTATATTCTGTGGCTATACCGAGGTATTGCCTTAGTAGTACTCGGCACGTCGAAATAATCCAAGCTTGTGGAAAAGGAAACCTGGTTTAAGTAATGCCTCATAATGTGGAAACATAGTGTGGAAAGTTTGGGCTGACACGCTGTTTATACAATAGAGCTACAATAAATAAAGCGCTTATCATTATTACAACTTAACCATTCCCAACAAAAAAAACTCAGTTACTTATGATAACAAATAGTATCGAAAATAAGTACCTACGCAACCATTGAAAAAATACATTTAGTCGCGACAAAAACGTAAGCAAATTATGTGAATAGTTTGTTTTGAAAATGAAAATAAAAAATGTTGGATAAAACGCGAAATTATTGTCGATACAGGCTGATAATTTTTAATAATAAAAGCGGTGCGACTTTGATAACATGCTTCTTCGACAACAATGGTAACCCGACTCGAAATTGACTCATGTCGGACTACCGACTGTCGGATTTCGACTCAAAATTGACTCATTGTTGTCGAAGAAGCATGTCGTCGAAGTTGCATCGTTTCCTTGTTAAGTCATGTCGAAGACGAATGACGTAATCACGTGGTGTCGGTCGGTTTAGTGGATATTACGGTTTGTCGAAATTCAGTTAGTAAGTCCCTCAACGCGTTATTATACTAATTAATAATAATAATAATAAGAAGGCCTATGACTCGGTGCCACATACATGGCTCATGAGGGTGTTGGAGTTGTACAAAGTAGATGCAACTCTGCGCACCTTCCTGATGTCGTGTATGGGGCAATGGAGGACGGTCCTTCGATATCCAGGATGTCGAAATATTCAGAGGAATAGCGAACCGATAAGGATCGAGCGAGGCATATTTCAGGGTGATAGTTTGAGTCCGCTTTGGTTCTGCTTAGCCTTGAATCCTCTAAGCACGCTGCTGGAGGATTCAGGTCTAGGCTATCGGCTGAGGAGAGGTGGTCAGGTTATATCGCACCTCCTCTACATGGATGACCTAAAACTCTTTGCCCCCAACAATTTGCAACTGATGGAGCTACTGAAAGTAACTCAAACTTTCAGTAGCGCCATCAGGATGGAATTTGGTGTGGACAAATGTGCGGTCATGCATGTAAAGCGAGGGGAGATTGTTGAATCCGTGGGAACCCAACTCTCGGATTCCACAAACCTTAGAAACCTCTCCGCATCCGAAACCTATAAGTATTTGGGTATGTCGGAAGCGTTAGGCATCAATGTTACTGACATGAAGCAATCGTTGAAGGAGCGCTTCTTTGGCCGCCTGAAAAAAGTACTTAATAGTCTTCTATCAGGCGGAAACAAGGTGCGCGCCTTCAACGGTTGGGTCATGCCGGTTTTGATGTACTCTTTTGGCATACTCAAATGGACTCAGACCGAACTCGACGCCTTGGATAGGAGGGTCCGTACGTTGCTGACTGCAAATCGAATGCATCACCCACGGTCATCGGTAATGAGGCTGTATATCCCGCGAAAGTGTGGAGGTCGAGGGTTTTTAAACGCTAAGACCCTCCACAATCGCGAGATATGCAGTCTCAGGGAATATTTTCTAGAAACCGACGTGGGGATGCATCGAGATGTAGTCGCCGTGGACAAGGGCCTCACCCCGCTCTCCTTGGCTAAAGAGAACTGGCGCAAGCCAGTAGTGCTTGACACTAATGATCGCATGGAGGTATGGCAGAGTAAGGAGCTTCACGGACGCTTTTTCCGGGCCCTACATGGGCCCGATGTTGATCTACTAGCGTCCGTAGCCTGGCTGCGTTTCGGTGACCTCTTTGGGGAAACCGAAGGTTTTGTCTGTGCAATTATGGACGAAGTTATGATGACGAACAATTACCGGAGATTTATTGTGAAAGACGGCACGGTTGACATCTGTCGGGCATGCCACCGGCCGGGAGAATCAATCAGACATATTATCTCCGGGTGTTCTCGTCTAGCTAACGAAGAGTACTTGCATAGACACAACCTTGTAGCCAGGATAATCCATCAGCAACTTGCTCTGAAATACAACCTTGTGGAATCGGAGGTGCCGTACTACAGGTATGTGCCCGACTCAGTTCTCGAAAATGGTAATATCACATTATATTGGGATCGATCCATCATCACTGACAGGACTATTGTTGCCAATAAGCCTGATATAGTGGTGGTGGATCGATCAGAGCGGCGCGCAATGATTGTTGACATAACCGTCCCGCATGATGGGAACCTCGTGAAAGCCGAGAAAGATAAACAAATCAAGTATCTTGACTTGGCTCACGAGGTTGTCGACATGTGGGATGTGGACTCAGCGATCATTGTGCCGATAGTCGTGACAGCCAATGGTCTAATAGCCAAGAGCCTCGACCAACACCTGAGGAGGCTCTCGTTGGGCAGCTGGATCAAGGGCTTGATCCAGAAAGCGGTACTTCTGGACACGGCCCGAATAGTTAGGAGGTTCCTCTCTCTGGAGCCCTGACCGCCGGTAGCTTGGACCCTGTTCCCGATACCGGTGGGCTACTATTTTTTATATTTTTAAATGTTTTTATATTTCTTTATACTAATATTTAAAAATATAATTTATAAGAATTTATTTGAATAAAGGAGATAATAATAATAATAATATTCCACAACTATCACACAATTACCATAATTATACCTATTATGTATACAAGACCTTGTAAAACATTTTTAAAAGTGTAGGTGGAGTTTCTTGCCCATTCTTCTCCATACGAAAACTACCTTTTGGAATGGGCGACTAGAATCAATTCTATTTAGTTGTAATTTTTGACGTTCAAAGGTGAATTTAATGTGCCTATTTGAAATAAATGATTTGACTTTGACGCGCAGACCGTTGTAAGCCTTCTGCGTGCCTATACCTGCGCCTTCTATATAATGCGTTCGCGAAAACGCAAGCACATGTGAATGTTATTTTGATAATAATGAGGATGTCAATGCGTGTTAGATTGATGTCATGTGAACATAGCCTAATGAGAGTCCTCCGATGAATAATGAGCCCCTAGCCCTATATTATCTCCATTAACGTGTCAACATACTTCTTTATTTATTATTCTGTAAGTGAGCTATTCTTATTTTAACCACTTGCTAAGCTACACGCACACAAGCACACAAGCCACGGTTTCACCCGCGTATGTGTCGATCCCGTGGAAATATCGGTATAAAAAGCCCATCTGTTAATCCTGGTAATAACCTATCTGTGTGCCAAATTTCATCCAAATCCGTTAACACACACACTCACAAACTTTCGCCTTTATAATATTAGTATGACTAGCCAGAGGCTAGTCCGTGACTTTGTCCGCGTGAAATTTCACCCTCTTAGGGGTGGAATTTCGAAAAACCCTTTCTTAGTGGATAGGTAGGGTAAACTTGCCTAATTCGTACTTACGCCAAATTCGTACTCCACTTAAAACTCGGCTTTGGTAACAGCTATCAGCTCCTCTAGTGTCAAAACATAGAAATAACAGTCGGCCATTTCACCACCTGACAGATAACACTCGTGAAGCTGCTCTCGAAAAGAAATATTGAAAAAGTAAGTTTTTTTCAACTATTGTTTGTTAGGGTTCGCTAATTTACAGTTTTATTTCATTAAATTTAAATGCAAAAAGACTAGTTTCCAGGCCAGTAACTATTTGATTCGAATATTTTGTACTGGCAACACTTTAGTTTGTCTTTTGGTCGTTGGATGCTTCTGATTGGTTGACGACATTAAATCGTTAACCAATCACAGAACTTGATTTTACCGCGCAAATTATCACAACTTGGGAAGTGGGAAAAGGTCGGTTGAACATTCTGGCTGGAGGAATTGTAGAAGAAGGTTGAGTGGAAGAATAAAGTTGTGTTTTCCTTTACCTGGATTTTCTTCAGTACTTCACCTAGGCATCCTGAAAGTCTAATTTCAATCCTTAGATTAAGTTGTTTTTATATATCAGAAGTGACACGCTAACCAAACTTAAAACGTAAGTACACGCCCAAGGTTTTTTATTAATCTTTGCTAATTATTATAATGTTACATTTGATTCATATGTAGTTACTTAATACTAGTGATGGTACTGAAATCAGTGATAATTTAAAGCATAGCGGTCGTATTACGAAAATAGTGAACATACGTGGAACAATTGTTTACAGATAAACAATGTTTAAATCTAAATGGCAGCTCTAAACGTAGTCTAAGACTTGGATAGTGGTTCTATTGTTTTGTAATGCGACCTACAGTATTTTGTAACGGTTTATTTTATTTTTACGCCAATTTTTTTTATTATGTGTGTGTGTGTGTGTGTGGGTTTCATAAGTGTCTGAAATGATCGAGAATATTACCCTGTAGGGGTTTCTAAAAGGGGTACGAAAATTTGCTTATTTTTGGCGTAGGACGCACCGTTTCCGAGATATGACACATTTTTCATCTTTAAATTAAACCGAATAATGTGGTGTTATTCACCATATTTTTAGTCATTGGTATTAACATACCTTCTTTTTCTGCGAGTGTTTTAGATCATGGACGAGCTAGCAGGACGCAGAGAACGCTCAAATCGAGACTCTAGTCGTCGCAGACTAGAGACACCTACTCGAGAGGATCGCTCACGAAGTCGAAGCGGCCTTCGTATGCGCAGCCCGTATCGATCTCGAGATGAGCAAGACTTCCTGTTGGGACGGCAGAGGGTACAGATGCTGGAGCAGGAATTACGCCGAGAGCGTGAACTACTTCGTGCGACGGAGGACCGTCGTCGAACATCGTCACGACGTGCCAGCGCGCGTCGCGACCCCTCCGGACGTCGGGAAGCTGAGCATCAGGCAGAGCCAGGTGCCGAGCAACGTAGCAATGCGGGAGAACATGCCAGCGAGCGTCGCGAGCCCTCCGGACGTCGGGAAGCTGAGCGTCGGGCAGAGCCACGTGCCGAGCAACGTAGCAACGCTGGTGAATATATAAGGTCACGTAGTCCATCTTTTTCTAAGAACGATCTTGTTAGTGTTTTAAAACTGTTGAAAGAGGATCTGTCGTCACAGCCACATAACCAAAATGCACAGTCGTCTCAAAAGATAGACCACCAAAATATATTGCCTAATTTTGACCCTTCAACTAAAAACCAACGTATTGATGTATGGCTGAAAAAGGTCAACGAATGTGCGTCGGTATATGGTTGGGACGACAGAACTACCACTCATTTTGCCATGCAGAAACTCCAAGGCCTGGCTAAAATGTGGTACGAAAGCTTGAACTCCATTCTTTTCAGCTGGAAAGAATGGCAAGATAAATTGTTAAATGCATTTCCTTGTGAACAAAATTACGGCCAGACCTTGGAGGATATGCTGAAAAGGAAGAGCAAGTTCAATGAGCCCATCGAAGTTTATTATTACGAAAAGCTTGCTCTCGTTAATCAATGCGATATAGTAGGAAAGCGTGCCGTGGACTGTGTCATTCACGGCTTGAGTGACAGGACCTTAAGATCGAGTGCTTTGGCATTACGTTGCAATCACCCTGACCAACTTTTGCAGTTCTTATTAAGCAATAGAGATACTCATCAGCCTTCAGCGGACCGTGGCCATTTTCGTAATAAAAATGTAGACAATACACATCAGAATAATAACCAAAACCAGGCTCAAAAGCCTACAGCTAGATCGGGTCAGCCTAATGGTTGCTATAATTGTAAGGAGAAGGGGCATAGTTTCCTACATTGTCCTAAACCTCTCTTGAAGTGCCAACGATGCAATAAACTCGGTCATACTACAGAAACCTGTTTTAGCAAGTCAGGGGAGAAGCCGACGAATTCTAGCGCTACTGTTCCAAAGACAATGCGCATAGATTCTGTCAAAAAGGGTACTGAAACCCCTAACTCCAAATTTATAAAAGAAGTTATTGTTAATGGGGTGCCCTTACAGGGGTTCATAGATTTTGGGAGCGAGGTTACTTTGATTAAGGAGTCGGTAGCCAAGGAGCTAGACTTGATTCACGATAACACGCCCTCCCAAATGAAAGGTTTCGGTAATAGTGTTGTGCAATCTCTTGGAGAGTTGTCGCTTGATTTGAGTATAGACAATGTCAACGCCAGGGTTATTTGTAAGGTTGTGAGTGACGACTTTTTAGAAAAGCCTTTGCTAATTGGCCAGACTTACACGGAACTTCCCCATATAGTTGCTTATAAAAATGTTACTGAATTGAAATTCTTCGACAACGGCCACAAATTGCCTTTTTCTGATGTTGACATTGAGAGTGAAAACTCTTCAAAGGTTCGCACTTTAGGAGCTGTAAAATTTTGGGGACCTGTTTCGATCAGAGCCAGCGTTGATCCTCCCATTAACGGCAATATTTTACTGAAAAATAGTATTGTAGGAAAACCCAATCAGCAATTTTCAGTTTGCGGAGGACTTTATAATTCGATAAATGGCTGTGTGAGTATAGTTGTTTTTCCCCATGCTAGTTTCTGTCTGATTCCAAAGGACAACGTCTTTAGCCGCGCTGAAAAGGTCTATTTTGTTAACAGGGTTGTCGTTGAGTCGCCTGAACTGATGAGTGATGCTGCCGGTAATGAATTCGATAAAAGCAAGGTTCGCATTTGTCAAAAGGTACCTGATGATACTAGGAAACAGTTACTAGATTTGCTCAGAAAGTACAAGCATTGTTTTGCGTCATCCTTGAAGGATCTAGGTTGTACTAACGTTGCCCAAATGAAAATAGAGCTTAACAGTCAACGTCCCGTTGTATACCGTCCGTATCGACTATCACATCATGAGCGCTCGCAGGTCCGTACAATGGTAGATGAGATGTTAGACGCAGGTATAGTGCGCGAATCATCTTCCGACTATGCTAGTCCTATTCTGCTCGTACGAAAGAAAGATGGATCTCTTAGAATGTGCATAGATTACCGCATGCTGAATTCTGTAACTCTTAAAGAGAGATATCCAATGCCAATCATTGAGGATGAAATAGCTCGTCTTTCTGGTCAGGCCTGTTTTATTTCACTAGATCTCGCTTCAGGTTACTACCAGGTACCAATCGTAGAGCAAAGCAAGCGTTTTACCTCATTTGTCACACCGGACGGCCAATACGAGTTTAATCGCATGCCGTTCGGCCTGGCAAATGCGCCAGCTGTATTTCAGCGCATGATAAATTAAAGAGAAAAAAATTAAAGAGCTTATGGCTCGCAGGGACAAAGCTAAGAGCAGATATAAGCGCAGACCTTCAGAGCTGAATCTCTCTTATTACAAATCTTTACGTAATCGCTGCAGTCATCTGTGTCAAGATGCTAAGAGACGCTATTTCCACGACCAACTCAACAACCGCAGTTCTTCCGATGTATGGAAATTTCTCAAATCTGTAGGCATAGGCAAGTCACTTGCCAACCAGTGTAAGGATGTGAACCTCAATGAACTTAATAAGCATTTCTCTCTCCTTCCCTTTTCTCTTGATCCGTCTGTCAAGGCTGCGACACTAGAGAGTCTTGCTAGTTTGCCGTTACCACAATATTCTCATTTTAAGCTTACCGAAGTAACTGAGGATGACGTTAAGAAGTCTATACTTGCGATTACTTCTTCAGCAGTCGGTAATGATAAGTTGTGTTCAAGAATGATAACTCTTATCCTTTCCTCATTACTTCCTGTTCTCACTCACATCTTCAATCACTCATTTTCCTCTTGCTCCTTTCCGACAGTTTGGAAACAGGCTCACATAATACCTTTACCTAAAACTAACAATCCTACTCTATTAACCCACTTTAGACCTATTTCTATTCTCCCTTTTCTCTCTAAAGTTTTTGAGCACATAGTCCATAGACAATTATCATTTTTCTTGACGTCAAACTCGATAATATCCCCTTTTCAATCCGGTTTTCGCTCGGGTCACAGTACTGTAACCGCACTTTTGAAGGTGACTGACGACATCCGCTGGGCTATGGAGAATAAGTCACTTACTGTTCTAGTATTGCTTGACTTTAGTAGCGCCTTCAACTCAGTAGATTTTGACATTTTACTAGGTTTCCTCAAATCTATCAATTTCTCTTCTTCCACTTTAGCTTGGTTCAGTTCTTATCTTCGGGGACGCTCTCAGTGTGTTCGCCTGGAGGAGTCCTTCTCTGACTGGTGTAGCCTCACTGAGGGTGTTCCTCAGGGTAGCGTTCTCTCTCCTCTTCTTTTTTCAATTTTCATAAACTTTGTTACCAGAGTAATCTCCTCTAGTTTTCATCTCTACGCAGATGACTTGCAGCTGTATCGACATTTTACTGTAGCTAACGCGAGTTCTGCAATTGCTGCAATGAATCTTGACCTGGCTCGCATCAGCGTTTGGGCTAAATCATGCGGTTTGCAAATTAACCCGACTAAATCCCAGGCCATAATCATAGGCAGCAGATTCGTTCGCAATGCGGTTGATGTTAAATCTCTGATGCCTTTATATCTCGATAATGTTCGCATCGACTATGCTGAAACCGCTAAAGATCTAGGTGTAGTTATTGACTCCAACCTTTCGTGGCGTGCTCAGGTCAATGAGGTCAGCCGTAAGGTGCATTTCTCCTTTCACTCGCTGAAATGCCTTCAAAGTCTTCTGCCCTTGAAGACTAAAATTTCTTTGGCACAAACACTTATTCAGCCGATTATAGATTATGCCGACGCCTGCTATCTGGATGCTACTGAGGAGCTATTAAACAAGCTTGAGCGCTTGCAAAACCTGTGCATTCGCTTTGTTTTCGGTCTTCGAAAGTATGACCATGTTTCTCACCTTCGCAAGGAACTCAAGTGGCTCCCAATCCGCCTTCGCAGGAATACTCGAATTTTATGTCTCCTCTTCAACATCTTACACAACTCGTCTTATCCTTCCTACTTGCGTGAGCGTTTTTCTTACGCTCGCCCTAGCGACGCACCGTGTAGATCTCACCTAAGATCCCTCCTTAAAGCTCAGCCTCATAAAACAAGCTACTATTCTTATTCCTTCTCTGTCCACGCTGTAAGATTGTGGAACTCACTTCCGCCTAGTATTCGTGATTTAAAAACTATTTCTCTATTTAAATGTCGATTAAAAGAGCATTACCTTTCCTCTATACTGTGAGTATATTATATATATGTATATATATATGTTTATATATTTTAGCTTTATGTATTTATTTAAGTACTTATATGTGTAGGTTTATTTAATATTCTAGTTTTAGACTTCACACATTCATATTTTCTCTTCTTGTTCTCACACACTATTGTCTACATTTCTTTTTTACTTCTCCTTTCGCAGGTCTGCTGGAAGAAATTTCTTAAGAAATAAGCAGTACCTTTGTACTCAAATTATAACTATGTCATATCTCTATGTATTTTACTGTGTGTACATAAATTATAAAATAAATAAATAAATAAATAAATACAATTCTAGGGTCAGCTCGTTTCTGTAAAGCAACCGCATATATGGACGATATTCTAATTTTTGGGAAGGACTCGTCGGAATGTCTGAAAAATTTTGAGGACGTATTGCAATTGTTAGAAAAGGCGAACCTTACTTTGAATTTATCGAAATGTGATTTTCTGCGCGATACAATCGATTATCTCGGGTATGAAATCGGAGCAGCAGGAGTAAGGCCTGGGGAGAAAAAGATATCTAGTGTAATGAATTTTCCGCGTCCTGAAAATGTACACCATGTTCGCCAATTCCTCGGGCTGGCAAGCTACTTCCGGAAATTCGTCAAAGATTTTGCCTTGATAGCTTTTCCACTCAGCAAATTGTTAAAGAAAGCTGTACCATGGGAATGGGGCGATAATCAGGAAACTGCTTTTCAGGATTTGAAGGCTAGGTTGACAAATAGGCCTATTCTCGCAATATTCGATCCATCGGCAGAGCTGGAACTGCACACTGACGCGAGTAGGATAGGTATTGGAGGCATACTCCTTCAGCGTTCAGCGGACACCACGCTGCGACCGGTTGCATACTTTAACAGGCAAACATCGCCGGAGGAGAAGAATTTCCATTCTTATGAACTGGAAACTTTAGCAGTGGTTTGTTCCCTACGAAAGTTTCGAATTTATTTGCTAGGGAAAGACTTTAAAATCGTTACAGATTGCAGCGCTCTTCGGTCCACTTTTACCAAACGGGATCTCATTCCTAGGATAGCGCGCTGGTGGCTGCAATTGCAAGAATTTAATTGCACAATCGAATATAGAGCAGGCATAAAAATGGGACATGTTGATGCGCTATCCCGTAATCCTGTAGTCGAGTCCGAGGAGGATCACTCTGATAACCTTCCAACCGTTATGGCCATTTCAAGTGAAGATTGGTTACATACCCTCCAACTTGGAGATTCAGAACTTAGGAGGATTAGGGAAACTTTGGATAGTAATCTAGATGAGAAAGGTTTACAATATATTCAGGAAAACTACGTCGTCAAGGACAACAAGTTATTTCGTTGTGTAGGTGACGACAAGGGAGATATGCGCTGGGTAGTACCGAAGGGTGCGAGATGGCAATTATGTCGAATGAATCATGACGATATCGGTCATTTTGGGGTTGAAAAGACTTTGGAACGATTAAGGAAAAGCTATTGGTTCCCAAAAATGACACGATTCGTTAAAAAGTACGTAAGCGCCTGTATTGAATGTGCATACGCTAAAAATAATCAAAGTGATAGAGAAGGACTTCTTCACCCCATAACGAAAGTGGAGGTACCTTTTCACACACTACATATTGACCATCTCGGACCCTTCGTGAAATCCAAGCGGGGTTTTTCTTACCTATTAGTAGTAATTGACGCTTTTACAAAGTTTTGTTTTGTCAGACCGGTTCGGAACACACATACCCAGAACGTAATAAGGGTGCTAGAAGACATATTCAGGATATTTAGAACTCCCGATCGCCTCGTGAGTGACCGCGGCAGCTGCTTCACGTCGCATATGTTCAAAAGATTTTGTCTAGACGAGGGCATTAAACATATCCTGAATGCTGTCTCTAGTCCCCGATCAAACGGTCAAGTCGAGCGGTATAACCGCACAATTCTCGGCTCTATGAAGGCTTTAAGCGTGAAATATGGCGAGAAAGAATGGGATTGCCATTTAGGAAGGATTCAGTGGGGACTAAACAACACTATCCAAAAAACGACCGGCAGGACACCAGCCGAGGTGATGTTTGGTACCTCTATGAATGTTTCGGCAAATCCCATCCTTAATGAGATCTCTGATGAAACCCGCGAATCCACTGATTTACCCACTATCCGCCAGGAAGTTAAAAGTAGGATAGATAGTGAGCAGATCAAGCAAAAACGGTATTATGATAAGGGTAGGAAACCTGCGCGCACATACGCGGAAGGCGACCTTGTTAAAATTACTAAAACTTGCTTTAATAATGAAGGGCAAAGTAAGAAGCTTCTGCCATCGTATATCGGTCCCTATCGGGTTACAAAGGTCTTGGGTACTGACCGATATGTAGTAGCTCCAGTACCTGGTTTAGGTAGTACACAAGGCAAGCGTCCAACAACTGTTGCTGCGGATCGCATGATGCCTTGGATCCACGTGGCTGCATTAGATGTGAACGAGAGCTCGGAATCCGCTTCCGACACAGATGATGATTAGATATACTTAATCTAAGTTTTGGTGTCCCTTGTGAGGCATGTAACTACAGAATGACGTGTTGTTTCAGATTGGACGCGAGAATCGATTGGTTCGCGTCTGATCAACTATGCCCAAGCTACTCGTTCGTCTTGCTACTGTTGCACAAGCTTAATCGATCGGCTTGAGCGAATGGTTGGCAAAGGCTCCCTCGATTAATCGATCGTCGAGGTAATCTTTGAAGTATATCGACTAATCGATCGTCGATCACCAGGTATCCCGATTAATCGATCATTGGGACCTGAGTTCTTTAATTGATAAACACAACTAATCGATCGTTGTGATTTCTGATTTCTGCCTATGATTAAATTGAAGTTGCTCTTCTGTAGAAGTCTGTACATACTTATAAGTAATTTTGTAAATAGGTATTAGATATTTAGATATAGGTCTTATAGGGTTACTTTAATTTGTACATGCAAACTATTAGATTAGATTGTTTATTTAATATGAGTAAATAGTAGAATATTAACTGCTAATAACTGATTTAGTATAATTTGTAAATAGGTAGGTATTATTCACTAAATTCATGTAGGTATCATTGTATTACTCGTCTTAGTTTACGTGAATAAAATAAATAGGAAATAGCTTTAAAGAATAAATAAAGGAGCAAACAGCTCCACAAGTTTTAATTTATATCACAGATTATTGTGTAAGTAGGTATTTCATATTCTTTTAGTTACACCAATAGTTTGTATTATTTTATAAATGTCTAAATATGTAGTAAATAAATGAGTTAAATAAATGTATAAATAAATATTCACTTCATAGATTTGAATGTTAATTATTATGTAGGATGTTAGCATATAATTGATTTTGAAATATTGTGTACATGGATTGTGAAGTTTGTTTAACTGACCTAATTCCGATTGTTAGGGTTCCACCGGGTACCGTGTGCAGGGACGCACACGATATCAGGATGGTCGATTGTTAGGGTTCCACCGGGTACCGTGTGCAGGGACGCACACGATATCAGGATGGTCGATTGTTAGGGTTCCACCGGGTACCGTGTGCAGGGACGCACACGATATCAGGATGGTCGATTGTTAGGGTTCCACCGGGTACCGTGTGCAGGGACGCACACGATATCAGGATGGTCGATTGTTAGGGTTCCACCGGGTACCGTGTGCAGGGACGCACACGATATCAGGATGGTCGATTGTTAGGGTTCCACCGGGTACCGTGTGCAGGGACGCACACGATATCAGGATGGTCGATTGTTAGGGTTCCACCGGGTACCGTGTGCAGGGACGCACACGATATCAGGATGGTCGATTGTTAGGGTTCCACCGGGTACCGTGTGCAGGGACGCACACGATATCAGGATGGTCGATTGTTAGGGTTCCACCGGGTACCGTGTGCAGGGACGCACACGATATCAGGATGGTCGATTGTTAGGGTTCCACCGGGTACCGTGTGCAGGGACGCACACGATATCAGGATGGTCGATTGTTAGGGTTCCACCGGGTACCGTGTGCAGGGACGCACACGATATCAGGATGGTCGATTGTTAGGGTTCCACCGGGTACCGTGTGCAGGGACGCACACGATATCAGGATGGTCGATTGTTAGGGTTCCACCGGGTACCGTGTGCAGGGACGCACACGATATCAGGATGGTCGATTGTTAGGGTTCCACCGGGTACCGTGTGCAGGGACGCACACGATATCAGGATGGTCGATTGTTAGGGTTCCACCGGGTACCGTGTGCAGGGACGCACACGATATCAGGATGGTCGATTGTTAGGGTTCCACCGGGTACCGTGTGCAGGGACGCACACGATATCAGGATGGTCGATTGTTAGGGTTCCACCGGGTACCGTGTGCAGGGACGCACACGATATCAGGATGGTCGATTGTTAGGGTTCCACCGGGTACCGTGTGCAGGGACGCACACGATATCAGGATGGTCGATTGTTAGGGTTCCACCGGGTACCGTGTGCAGGGACGCACACGATATCAGGATGGTCGATTGTTAGGGTTCCACCGGGTACCGTGTGCAGGGACGCACACGATATCAGGATGGTCGATTGTTAGGGTTCGCTAATTTACAGTTTTATTTCATTAAATTTAAATGCAAAAAGACTAGTTTCCAGGCCAGTAACTATTTGATTCGAATATTTTGTACTGGCAACACTTTAGTTTGTCTTTTGGTCGTTGGATGCTTCTGATTGGTTGACAACATTAAATCGTTAACCAATCACAGAACTTGATTTTACCGCGCAAATTATCACAACTTGGGAAGTGGGAAAAGGTCGGTTGAACATTCTGGCTGGAGGAATTGTAGAAGAAGGTTGAGTGGAAGAATAAAGTTGTGTTTTCCTTTACCTGGATTTTCTTCAGTACTTCACCTAGGCATCCTGAAAGTCTAATTTCAATCCTTAGATTAAGTTGTTTTTATATGTTGTAATATTTTTACACATTTCGTAAGAATTTTATTCAAATAGGATCGTGTATAACCTATTTTACGATTTGATACGTATTAATGTGTACCTTTGCGATTTCATCTGACGTGTTATCATACTCGTGACTGTTGTAAATTTTTTTGCCGGTAAATTTAAAATTTGTTTGGCTCTTGCTCCTATTTCGTACTCGAGTTAAGTTCTTAAAACGTACTGGTACGATTTAGGAAAAGTATTTATGATTGCCGAGAATTGGCGAAGACCATCCGTCGAATTTGTTAAGAATTACTACTTATTTTAATAACACATTGTTAATTACGATGCTGATTCTCAATACTGTATACCAATGAATAGATCTCAAAGTACGAATTAAGGTTATAGTAAGTACGATTTGGGATGAATGGTCTTAAATCGTACTTTTTTAGTTTTTTTTTTAATTGTTTATTTTTGAGAAGTTTATAAAGTTTATGTTAAATTTGATTATAGAAGCAATAAAACATTTAGCAAACAATAATTAATTTTAATTAAAACTAATTTATCTTTCCTAATTTTCTAAATATGATGGTTTTCTCTTAAGGGGTACGAATTTGGCAAGTTTACCCTACTCTTCACAAAGAACACACTCTCCAAATGTCATGTCTCTAGAACCAGCGGTTTAGGCTGTGCGATAATATATCAGTCAGTCAGGACTTGGAATTTTATATAGGTAAACAGGTTGAAATTGAATACATGCGACAAACCGAAATGGGAGATTGTACTCATCATTATGAACAACTTTTACTAAGGGACCAACGCTGCAATCGAGAAAAAAAATCAGTTGTTCTTTTGACGAGATAGGCGAACATAAAATGTAGGGAACAGCTGATTTGTTTTTCGCGATTGCAACTTTGGTCCCTTAGGGTCAGTTCACACCGAGACGCGACGCGACGCGCAGTTTTCAAGATAGAAATACAATTACAGACCTTATCTACTACACAAAAAGGTACACGATTCAGTGAGCTACGCCGCGCGGCGGCGGCGCCGCGCTGCGTAGCTCGACGTAGCTAGTAGACACTGAATTGTGTACCTTTTAGTGTAGTAGATAAGGTCTGTAATTGTATTTCTATCTTGAAAACTGCGCGTCGCGTCGCGTCTCGGTGTGAACTGACCCTTAGTAAAAGTTGTTCGTAATGATGAGTACAATCTCCCATTTCAGTTTGTCGCATGTATTCGATTTCACCCTGTATATTAAGGTTTTTTTTTTAACGTGGAGAAATGTAGAGTTCGTGCAGTTATGTGGGACTCTAAACCCACTAAAACTCCACGGTGCCCTCCTCTGCCGCTTACGGCGGGAACACGGGCACGCGTTAGCACTCATCCGTGAAATATAAAGTTGTTTCCGGTAACAGCACTTATGTATAGATATACTAGTGATATGTACGCTATATTTTATTGACATCTCACTTGGTGTCTATTTACAGTATAAGACAGTTTATATATGGTACATCGAGCATCGGAGAAAAGTTGGGATTTATAGAGCGTTGTCCTTGTCACTTGAACCCGTACGGCGTCGGTCTCTTTCTAATGCTCCATGTGCTATTTTTAACACACATGTATTGTGGGTCTATGTAGGCAGGGAAACTAATTGATAAGCAAAATGATACCCTTCGTCTATTTGCCGTGCTATAGCCATTTCATATACCTGTCAAAGAATGACAGTTGTGTTATTTATATTATTGTAGTTCTTTAAAGCAGTGAAATTTAAGTATAGTCTAGGCCTATCTAATAGCCTTACAAACGGTTGCAAAGTCAGCAGAAATAATAGGTATGAAATCCTGAATGTGAACAATTTCGATATAATTGGCATCGTTGGAATATTCCACATCGACAGCGCGTAGATAGGTATTATCGGACATAATAGAACCGTATTAGAGTCACTAATTCAATGCCAGTCATTTTAACGTAGTCGACCATTAGTGTTAGACATAACATTGTTCACTATACCTATAATATTTGATGTTAGAGCCCGAGTATCAAGTTGTTTGTTTTTTTATTTACCCACAAAATAATTATTGTACAAATGTCTAGTTTTTGTAAAACGCCCAACAATAATATAGACTTATGTTATAGTTTTAAAACTCTCATGTTAGTGAATTATTGAATTCTTATAAGAATAAAGTTACCACAAACGTCAAACCACAGAAGGCTCTCGTACTTCAAATTCTTATAAGAATAAAGTTACCACAAACGTCAAACCACAGAAGGCTCTCGTACTTCAAAAACGTTCAAATTCAAGTCGCAATCTCATCTCAGCGACAATCAATGTCAAAAATTTGTCAGAAATGTAGAATTTGTCAGAAATGAAATGTAGACCGAGTTTAGAATGCGAACGGTCTTAAAAATACGGGAATTGCTCCATAGGTATTATATTCAGTGATTGAATAGTATTCACAGAATGTCTAAAATACACATTGATGAAATGTTATACTCAATAATTTAAATAATGTGAAAATTAATTACAGCGCCACGGTGGATTCTTAGGTATCATCATCATCGTCATAATTTCAGCCGAAACACGTCCACTGCAGTGCTGGACATAGGTCTCCCCCAAGTACCGCTACTTTGACCGGTACTGTGCTTCTCGCATCCAACGGATGATTGCGCACAAGGTCGTCGGTCTAGAGGTATGAAGAATAGGGTGTAAAGTATACTCATTCTCCATAGAAAAGGGAGGATCCTCCGACCAGACGGGTGTCGTATCTGGTGGGCAACTGCCCGATGATTGACATCGGCGTTATCATAAATACCTGTTTATATTCATCTAAAATAAGCTTTTTTTTTGCTATTTTTTTTTTTGCTTTGCGATAAAATTTCGCAGAGAGATAGACTGCATCCCGGGACTTAGGATATTTTTTATCCCGATATTCCCACGGGATCGATACATAATGCGGGTAAAACCGCGGGGCGCTGCTAGTGTACAATAAGTAATTAAAATTCAAGAACCAATGTAAAAAAGTCTATCAAACTTACTGCAATAATGGCTCGAAGTGGATTCCATTTTATTTTTATATAATCTACTTCTTACACGTTTAATTGCGTTTGACCGTAATCTATCGAGCACTTCTCTATCACTTTTATTACAGTTTCAAATGCACTAATGTTTTTAAGTTTTAAGTCCCTTAAACTTTGCGCTTCGTCGCGATAAACAAAACGACCAAAATTTCACCCCACAAAAAAAAATACAGATATTCACCACTATAATATGAACTCTCTCGCCATTCTAAAATATTCCCGATTACCTACTGTGTTTGAGAAAAAAAACTTGTATTTTAAAACACTTTTTTTTTGTACCGCGTCGCACGCGCACGTGTAATGACTATAAGCGCCCGCATCACAAAAATTTTGGTGTAAAAATTATATGTAGGTACAGTCACGAGCACTAATATCTCAACACTTGGCAACTTTCAATAGCGGTTTTTTCGTGAAATAACGAGTGCAACCTTGAAATACGACATTTACATAAACCTGTGGGTTCGAAAATACTATGTTCTTAATAACATAAAATTTCATTCAAAATTAAAGGAGAAAATCGCCTTTGAATAAAGCCAAGTGTATACATACTTATGCTCGTGACTGTACAGCAAACTACACGTCACTGGTAACACTTTAACCCTGAGCTGGCCAAAGTAGTACAGTTTCAAAAGAATGAGATTCCAGCTTAGACTGGTTTAGTTACAAATGACGTTCGGCCTAATGTAGGTACCTACACTACACCACCACAACTGCTCGTACTATAACCAACAAAAAGCCTGAACATACCAAAGCGACGGACTATTTCAATTCTCTTCAGTCATAACTCATCCGCCGAGCCTCATTGTCGCAGAAGACAAATTGAGGATACGTCATCATTTGCAACGCGCTGGGTATATACCGAAGATTTGTGCGAAAGTCTTCACTCGCTATCCAATTACTGTAAATGAGAAATTATTTCCAGTTCTGTTATAGTTTGTTGAGGAATGGCATGCATCTGGCATGATACTTGCCAAATGATTTTAGAGCTTTGGCATCCCATCAATCGAAAGTTTATTATTTTAAATACATTTCTTACCACTGCAAATTACTATTGTTATTAATTTAACTGTGTCACTACGGCCGCGTATACTCGGCCGCCGACTTCCAGTGGTACAAAATGTATGAAAAAAAAAAAACGTCAGCCGCCAACTGACAGTCCTTTGTTTTTCATAAATTCTCACAGTCGAGTTCGACGATACGTGTGGCGTGAACGTGGCTTAAGCTATGGTGTCCTAGAATAGCGGTGACCGGCACATAGCGTCTGCAATCTACCGTCGAATGACGTCACTGAAACGTTCTATATGAAAGTGTGTTGGTGTGTTTTTAACTGACTTCTAAAAAGGAGGACGTTCTCAATTCGGATGTTTATATTTTTTTTTAATGTATGTTCGGGCTCAACTCCGTCATTTAAAAACGGATTTGCAAAATTCTTTAAAATTTGAAAATCACACAACATAAAATCACGCCTGTAACCTCTAAAGGGGTAGGCAGATGTGTTCAATAGCTTCCTGTCACTGGTAAGTAGATACAACTACAAAGTGAAAAATAAAAACTTTTTTACAAAAAAAAAAAACCGAGGTCTAAAAGGAGGAGGTTTCAAAGTGAAAAATAACTTTATGCGGAACAAACGACACCGACTTCCGAGATCAGAGTTATTTTTCAATTTGTATTGTTTTTCCCAGAGAGCGGTTTTGACACCGTAACATCAAACCCCGCCGCCATCATTTTCGCGATCGTCACTGCAGCGGACGTTATGTGGCTGCCTCCGGTCTTCTAGAAAACTAGCTTAAGTGGTAAAAGATTTAAATCCTATTTTAATAATAGTCATACTCATAGCTTTGAAGCCTTACAAATCATCCATTATTTATTTTTCAAGATGGCGCTGCGCTGACGCGTACTAAACTATTTCATTTCTTTATTTCTCGGTTCTCTTATTATTCTTTTTCTTCTTTCTCAGTTCGATGTTCTAAAGAGGCTGGCAGAGGTAGAACACCGTGGTGGTTTTAACCGGTAAGAGTCCAGCATGCCGCTCTGTCACCCCCACCCGCAGGAGGAGGAAGTCCATGAGGATTTCCACCGAGCACCAAAAAAAAAGGTACCAGGCTCTTTAAAGGAGGCTCTTTACTCTAGTTCTACATAATTAGGTATTTAATGGGTTAGATTTTATGTCACTAATGTGCCTATTTGTTCAGACGGACAAGATCGTATTTGTGCAGAGCGACCTAATTAGCAAGGAAAATACGATTTAATGTATTCAAGGTAATGTGAGAGTGCTTACACATTTTTGCGAAACTCTTCCGTCATATTTGGAAATAGGTGCATGCGCAAAACACAACACGTACTCTGTGAATCATGAGTAGGTATACCTATCTAGCAAGTGTGCTAGCAAAACTAGCAAGACAAGTGTCACACATCCAGAGCAAAATTCAATTTCGACAAAATTTTATTTCACCTATCATCCCCGTACAAAAACAACACGTGTATGTTTCCACAACAATACCTGAACATATCACGTCTTCACAATAAAATACTTTGAAACTTTTGTGAATACAAAGCGCTTACCGTGATATTTGGCGTTAGCAACTCCGTTTGCACCCTTCAAGGGATTACAAAAGATACGACTGCCTTTTTATTTTGCACTCTTTTCTCCCCGCGCCATATAACACCCCAATTTACATATTATTCGGGCGAATAATCATTTACAAAGTTTAGGGTATAAATGGGCATGACAGTTGAATTATGAAGAGAAAGCTATTTGTCACTAGAGAGAGCTATTTGTCAGTTCAAAGTTTGTTTTTATCTACAATGAATATCGTAAGAACATATCTAGTAATTAAGAGACACATTTACATTTTGTGAGGACTTTTTAATGTATAGTTTGTGTAAGCTTACCTAGATGATGAATTAACAGAGTGGGAATACTAACAGTGTTATTATAATGTAAATTGGATGTTTTACCTTCAAGACAAGTTCAAGACTGTAAAAATCAAGCAAAAAGAAACAATTGAAGACAAGCTTAGATTTTCTTACCTTTTGAACTCATTCATTCATCAGTCATTATGAATTACTCTTGACGCGGGACTACACTTGAAATCGCCAAAAACACTCAAAAAAAGTTCCTCGCCTAATCTTCAGCTGTATCATATTCTGACAAATAAATGATTATGATAAAAAAAACAGAAAAAAAATGTGTTCTCATAAATTGACAAAATGCATGTGGCTGCTGATTCTCTTTTCGTGAATTGAGGGTTGGTTCCATAGCTCACCGTCCGATCAGGTACGACGCGACCGCGCGTACGTGGCGCCTCAAAGAGATGTCAGCAATAGTGAAGGGGCCCGTCAGAGCCGAAGCCAGCCGGGTCAGCAGGATTGTCCGAAAGGGTTACCGCTAAAAAATTAGGGTTACATAAAGGGCTAAGGAAGGAACACGGGTGGGTTTTAGTCAGTAAGAGTCTGACACTCCCTTCCGCTCCACCCAGAGCGGGAGGGGTCATTTGATGATTTCCCATCCGCAAAAAGAAAAAAAAAAAAAAAAGGGTTACCGCTACCCCGAAGCTGTTCATATTGATGAGTACAATAACCCCTAAGAGGTTCAGGATAAACAAAAACATAAAAGCTATTAGAATATTTCTTCACGCTCGGGGTTTGGCAGAGAGCTGCGGAACGGAGTACTCTGGGTTTCTTTGTCGACCGGGTTAAGAATACAACAATCCGTTCCATCACTAAACTAACTGAGAGGCAATTCTCGTAATTTTAAGAACTTTCAGTCTGATCTCAGTCTCAATCTGTCAAAAATACCTCTAATTTCCCTACATTTTGACAAGTTTTTGACATTTGTTTGTCGCCGAGTTGAGACTGCGACTAGATTTTGAACGTTTTAAGTTACGAGAATTGGCCTTCTGATGTCACTCGAAAATCTGCCACGCCTAAATGGAACTGGGCTGAATATATCTGTCGCGTCTTAGACGATAAATGGGCCATATTAGGCAGGCCGAGACGGAGATGACGGGATGAGCTGAACTCATTTAACAAAGATTGGCAGCTCTGGACAGAGAAAGGTGGTGTGACAGTAGCGAGGCGTTTACCCAGGAGTAGAACAATAATGGCTTAATTAGAAAAAGCTATCTATCTCTCGATGCTTATAATAATTTGCGAGAAAACTAACTTATAACAAAATACTACACTCACAAATTACCCTTGCACGATGTATAATACCCTCTTAGCTGATTCTATTAGTCACTTATACAATCTGTAACACAAATGCATACACAATCGATACGGCTTCACCTGGGGACCTTGCCTTGTTAGTGATGTTCGCAAGTTTTCTTTGCAAAGAAAAAAGTAGGTAACCGTTGGAACTGGAGGTAAGTAGATCTTTTTTCAAACTGTCTCCGAAGATTCCAAGAGTTCCGTATAACAATTGAATTTTATTGCAGGCCGATTTAAATCTGAAGTTTATAGTGTAAACTAGCTTCTGCCCGCGACTTCGTCCGCGTGAAATTTCACCCTCTTAGGGGTGGAATTTCGAAAAACCCAGTGGATACCTACTCTTCACAAAGAACACACCCTCCAAATTTCATGTCTCTAGGACCAGCGGTTTAGACTGTGCGTTGATATATCGGTCAGTCAGGACTTTGAATTTTATATACAAGGTGTAACGTTAAATGCACAAAACCTCTTAAGGGGTCATTGTACTCATCATTATGAACAAATTTTATTATGGGACCCAAGCTGAAATCGCGAAAACTAAAATCAGTTGTTCCCTACTCGCTTAACTCGTCAAAATGTACTAAACAGCCGATTTTTTTTTTTGCGATTTCAAGTTTGGTCCCTAAAAGTTGTTCATAATGATGATGACAATGACCTTTATAGAGGTTTTGCGCATTTAACGTTACACGTTGTATATAATATGAACGTAAACGAAGCAAACGGAGCATGTAACACAGAGACACTTTCGCATTAATAATATTAAGAATGGATGGACTTAAGAATTTTCTGAAATAACGGTTTAATAATAATAAATAATAAAAAAATAATAATAGAAGCATGAGTGTGGAATTATAAAAAAAATAAATTGCTCTGAAAGTAAGTCACGTACGTTTGAACCAAAGTAAATCTACATAATATAAGTGTAAGTGTGCCAGAGTAAATGAATGTGTCGTAACAGGTGTTGTGTGAGCAGTATGTTCTATTACATTTATTTTTATAAGAATTTGTAGGGCAACACATTATTCATAAATTTAATTCGAATACCCTGACTGCTGCTCAATCGATTGTAACATCAAGCGAGGACCCTAAAAAGCCAATATATCGAAAAAACTATTACTAACATCCACTAACCCATCACATGCCATTAAATACGCGCATAATACATACATAATACATACATAAGTAAGTTAGAAAATGAAACAAAAAGCTGGAGATTACACAGAATCCCCCAACGACGTTAAAAGTACGACACAACTCGCGGGAAGGTTGACAAAAAATCCTAAAGGGTCGGCCTTTATAAGTTAAGCAGGTGTTTGGTTAGTCGCAGCAAAATTCACAAAGTTGCTGGACCGACATATTTTTGCGGATAATCTGATAAACGTGCATAGACGTATGTAAAGGGAAAAGGGAATTTGTTACGTTTTTTGGGACTTGATTTTTCCATTCAGGGTTTAAGGTAACATTTACTGTGAAAACGTTTTTCGTGAATCGATTAGCGTTCTCTGGCTTTCGGTTAGCCGGCTCGATCCGTGCATAGAACCAATATTTGTATGGCCAACCGGTCATTCTTTTGGATAGAACGTTTGTGTATTTTGTTTGTGTTTGTAGGTATCCACTATGCAGAAGAAATCACTGTTTCCGTCGAGATAGTACTGTACGTGAACTGTTATTTAACAGGAAAAACATTCGTCCAAGCTGGAACCACTCTGGAAGATGTTTCAAAACATGCAGTTTTTGACAAGTCTGCTCGCAAACGGAAAGTTGCGTTTCAATATGTCTCGTTCAGATAATGTTATTGAGTTCGGTTCTATCAGCAAATTCATTCAGTAAACTGCTATTTGCTAACCTAGTAAAAACAAAGTAAAGTAAACCTTTTGACTGCGAATCTACTTATTTGATTTATGAATCGTTTAGGTGGGCACATTCAAGGGTCAGAGGGTCGCACTGGACCAATATTTTTGCTACTCCGTTTAGATTACATCGACCGGACTTTCCTCCTGGGTCCAACTATAATAGCCTTCTATAATTCACGACGTTTTATTGTAAAGATGCGTTTTTCATGGAATAATTTTGTTTACGTAGGTATTTAATAACATACGGTGCTCCATACGAGAGCTGTAGACCCAATTTTAGAAAGCTGAAGGTTATAACTATATCTTCTAAATTACATTTTAGAAGTAGCCATATTTGTCAAGAAAAACTCTGATTTCTCCTCCATAGTAACCGAAAACAATAGGAGTTAAAAACCCAATTTTGTAATAGCAATCTCCACTATAGAAACAGCTACCTTATGTCCATCTATATATAAAATGGTAAACTGACTGATTGTTGATATATCAACGCACAGTCTAAACCGCTGCTCCTAGAGACATGAAATTTGGAGGGTGTGTTCTTTGTGAAGAGTAGGTATCCACTAAGAAAGGGTTTTTCGAAATTCTACCCCTAAGAGGGTGAAATTTAACGCGGACGAAGACGCGGGCAGAAGCTAGTTAAAAGGTATTTATTGCAAAAGTAATATGAGAGCTACCATTTAATTTATACAAAAGAAATCTAAAAACTTGGCGTCTCCAAAATAATTCTTAGACAGTTAAAAAGATTGTTTTAGGGTATATCTATACTAATATTATAAAGCTGCAGAGTTTGTTTGTTTGTTTGTTTGTTTGAACGCGCTAATCTCTGGAACTACTGGTCCGATTTGAATGATTATTTTAGTGTTGGGTAGTCCATTTATCGAGGAAGGCTATAGGCTATATTTTTTTCTTCAAAATTAGGGATCCGTAATAAAATGGCTATTTTGTAACACAAGGTGTAAAATCGAAAACCTATTTTTGCGTGCGCTGCAAAAACTATTGATAATAGAACAAAATAATGTACTACGGGTTTGTAGAGCCCATTAAGACCTACAAAAAAGTACGCGAGAACATATGTCTAGCTATCATGGTTTATTCACAATAACCGATTTTGTGTTCAAAATAATTATTAAATCGTCTGAAGAAAAAAAAACTACGTTAAATATGTATCGTAATATTAATCTTTATCGAAATTAAGCATTATGTTATCAAGAGTATTTATGAAGAAGTAAAATACTTTTTGTTTCATCTCAATCGGATATTTCGTTTAAAAGTTATCACGTGTGTAAGATGTTAAGAGTTGGTACCTATTAAGGAGTTATGGGCCATAGAGTTTTTTATCTATACTAATAATAAGGCTGAAGAGTTTGTTTGTTTGAACGCGATAATCTCTTTAACTACCGGTCAGATTTGAATTCTTTTTGCATTTGATAGCCCAATTCTTGAGGAAGGCTATAGGCTATTTAACATCACGCTATGACCCTTAGGAGCCGAGCAAAAAGAAAAAAACTCAGAGTGAACGGTAAGCGAATACGAAGTGTTGCGACGCGACGGGGTGGGGGTACAAATTTCACGCGGACGAAGTCGCGGGCAGAAGCTAGTTAAATAATATTTTTTCAATAATATTTCAGGCAGTTTTTTTTAAATAATAATTAGGAACTGTACCTACACACGCCGCCCGGCGCGCGGCGCCGCGGGGGACGCTCCGGGCGTCGGGAGCCGCGTGACGTCCCCCGGCCACCGTTAGGCGCGGGCCTGCGGGCGGAGAGTAATGCTAGCTCACCGTCCGATCAGGACCTGCCGGTCGATTCTGTAAAAATCTCACCGTGAAAACTTAGGTAAAGTGAGTTTGTTTTTGTTAGGAATTGACAATATTGACAGCTCACTCCACGGTCACTTCACCTAAGTTTTCATGGTGAGATGGTTACAGAATCGCACTGCAGGCCTGTGCCGGAAGGCACGTACGTGTTCCACGCGCGCCTCAAATAGATGTCAGTATCAAGGTAGGGATCCCTTAGGGCCGAAGCCTGCCGGGGCAGCGGGATTGTCCGAAAGGGTTACCGCTGGCCCGGAACATAAGGGGGCTAAGGAAGGAACACGGGTGGGTTTTAGTCAGTAAGATTCTGACACTCCCTTCCGCTCCACCCAGAGCGGGAGGGGTCATTTGATGAATTCACATTCGCAAAAAAAAAAAGGTAGGTTTATTTAGTTATATAGGTACTTAACAGAAATGTTGATATTGTTGTGTTTTCATTTTTTATTGTATATTAGAGTATAAATGTCTATAATTCGCCTCTTCGCATTAAAAGTGTACAAATACCAAAAAAATCGAAATTGAGTTAATATGCGGAAACATCACGGATCATCAGTATTTTAACGATATAACGAAATTAATATATAATATTAAGTTACTTTGAAAGGCAGATAGTGTACCTACTAGCAAAAAAAAAAAAAATGATGAAAAGATTATTATCATTAGAAATATTACCTACACGTTAAACCTTTAAAACGCTCTCCTGTAAAAAAATTATGTTTTGAGATTATACAGTTTTAATCCGAGAAGGCGAACTATTGTTTATTAGAGTGTAAGTATATACGGCATACGAATATTTACAATATTAGGTACACGAGGGTATAAAACCTATTTATTTAGTTGTATAGATACTTAACAGAAAAGTTGATATTGTTGGAAAAAAAAATGGAAATAAATGTCTATAATTATTGTTTACTAGAGTGTAAGTATAATATATACTTACACTCTAATAAAAAATAATTATAGACATTTATACTCTAATATACAATAAAAAATGAAAACACAACAATATCAACATTTAAATAAATAGGTTTTATACCCTCGTGTACCTAATATTGTAAATATTCGTATGCCGCTACTCGCTGCGTATGTGTCCTGAACTTATCCATAATACCAACCAACTTTGTAGTAGGTACTATAGTGTATTTGATGTGTTGGGGGCACAAATACAAATAAGACGACTTTAAGACTTTCAAGTAGAAATTATAATATAAAAAAGGCAACGTTACAACTTCGCGGTCAAGATATGAATCACTGCTTCTAGAATCAAACACCATAGTAATATATTTGACATACGTTTAAACCAATGAATCGAATAATATTTCTAGCCAGTGCTTATTGCTAAAGGCTAGAACACACAAGCACAGATTACTAAATAGTTACTACGTAACAGATACTTCACTCAGTAGAAAATTTCCAATACCTACAGCTATAATAGCCTACTCCGTCGCGTCAGCAACCGCTGCATGCTAAAATGTGCCTAAACGCTCAAGCGTACAGTTGTGATTGCTTCGCACTGCGCGATCCCACAGCAATCGCAGGGCTGCCTCTTCATTAAAATTAAATTAACATAACTATTTGTGTCTATTTTATTGAGAACTGTGAATATGTTGTGACTATAGGTGGGTGGTAGTTTAAAATGGTATCGTTTATAAAATATGTTTTTTATAAATTGGTGCCGACTGTGCAGTACATCTAAAACATGACATGACATCTTCATTGACATGTAAATGGAAAAATGTTAGATGTTTACCCCTTCTTTTACTTGATTTGCACCCATCTACTGCACATAAGGCACCACACGGCATCGTAATACGCGTACGAACGAACAGCACTATTAAAATTGAACGGCGTGCGCGCGCTTCGCTTGCGAAAACCGCACTGAATTTGATCCGCCGGCGGACCGAGACCGCTCGGCTGGGCGGTAGGCACTTATAGCGAGCAAGTACATGGAGTGACGGAGGCCTGACACAAGCTACTACAGTACCTACCATATCCAACGAATAAATGTCTTTGTCTTTTGCTCGTAAAATACGTAAATTACGTGCACGATTTGAGAACATACTTTGCTATTTGAAAAGGATTTTTTAAAAAAGCACATTTTTTGCCTGTTATTTTATAATGCTACATATTTTGTTGAACATAATTACGTATTTTTGAGTGTACCACAGATTATTTACGTCTGGTATTCGAAAAGAATTTCATAATAAAAGTGAACTCATTAAGTGCAGAGCAAGCCTAACAAAAATGTCGCGTATTTTTGTTGACATGGTCTGTATTACTTCGAATGCAATCTAGAATATTGTCTTTTAAAACTGGAGATCAAAAGCGCGATTTCATTATAAGTAAGACGAGATATTTCCGGAAAAATGTGACGCAAAAATTCGTATTCATATTTTGTTTCATGATATTTTGATTACATAATTACGTTACGTAATTTTTTTTGCAATTTTTTTCATAGAAGATACAATTTGGATTATCATTATTTAAATCCAATTTATTTAATACTGCCGTCCCAGACTTTACGTTTTCTAAATAACTAACATTACAAAAAAATAATACGTGTAAGTAATAAAAATATCACCTACACAGTGATAATATTGATCACACTTCAACATTCATCAATTACCTACTTAAGACCTCTTTCACAGGAACTTGAAGTATGGCCCATTGTGTACAGGCACCAACCATTATATATTTTTTCTCCCCATTACGCCATATCACACATTGGGATCTAATATATAGCCGGGCAGGTCCCAACGAGGGTAGTTTACGACTCAAGTCGATACAGATAGCACAGTTTCCGATACCCCGTACTTGCGACTTGCGAGGTTGATATCATCGGTCACCCATCCACCTGATTTATAAGACTTAACCGCGCTCTATGACCTGCTGGTCATTTAGTGGGACAGGGACAAAGTTTTCGTGTGGATGAGTGCTGTTTTGGTTATAGTTTAATGGTTTTGCAAAAATAAGGGATACCTATGTGCATTTGACCAACTAGGAACTACGGTGGTGATTTCTTGATCAGATTCAGAAACTGCTAAAACTTTCTGATCAAGTTTTTGTAAGAAAACTTGCTGATGCTCCTGCGCCATTTATAATCAAGTCTTTAAAATATTCAAGAATTATGTCTATAATTAACCTTTTCTATATTGTTGCTGATCAGAATAAGTTTTACAAACCGTTGAACATAAAAACGCTTAATTACGGTCAGTTTTTTCCTTTAAGTAAACAAAAAATGTCTTCGTAGACATTACTTCAGGTCAAATCCATGCCACGCTAGAAGACCCTTGGTTTCTTTCTTGGTTTCTTTGGTAGTTTCTAGTTTTTTTTGTTAATTCTGACATTGAAAAGTAAAATACTCGTATGTTTAATATATAAAATAATAGCCTCGAGCTTTTCAAATTCGTATAAGAGAAATCTTAAAAACATCGCCAATCTAAATCGATTGGCCAACCAATAACCTGGCAAGACTCGCAGCGTATAAACTGGACCCACCACTCCCTTGAATTCGATAGCACAACTGGCAGCCGTCCAGTATCGCAATGTAGACCACTCGAGGAATGCTTATCTGTCCCGCCGTACGTGAAATATATCCCGGCTTTGTCCAAACTAATGTTTTAAGCTAAGCGTGGTAAACAGCCTTCGCCATGGGATCTGGAGGCGATAGTTCTCGCGCGCGTATACGAGTGGCGCGCGGAGGCACTACGCCGGGGAGAAGTTCCGCTTCCGCGGCAAATCGCTGCGGAGCGGACTGAGCTCCAGCGCGATCTCATGGCGACATGGAAGGAACGACTGTCGCAACCCAGCGCAGGGCACGCCGCGATAGCGGCGATAAGACCCCTCTTTGAGGAGTGGCTAGAGAGGCGCCACGGCGCCCTCACCTACCGCCTGATGCAGGTCCTCACCGGACACGGAAGCTTCGGGAGGTTCCTGCACATCATCAGGCGGGAGGAAACGCCCGGGTGTCACCATTGCCAGGATCGCCCAGAGGACACGGTGGAGCACACGGTGGAGGTCTGCCCCGCTTGGGCGGAGCACCGCCGTGTCCTCGTAGAGGCGATCGGCAGCGGCGGTGACCTCTCGCGCCCGGCCCTGGTGCAAGCCATGGTCCGGGGCGAGAGGGAGTGGGAGGCAGTTACCTCCTTCTGCGAAGCAGTCATGCTAGCGAAGGAGGTGGCGGGACGGCTCAGGGAGAGAGCCTCCCGTCCCAGCCGCCGCGGGAGACGCTCCGGGCGTCGGGAGCCGCGCGACGACTCCCGGCCACCGTAGGCGCGGGCCTGCGGGCGGAGAGTAATGGGTAGCTCACCGTCCGATCAGGACCAGGCCCGTGCCGGACGGCGCGTACGTATTCCACGCGCGCCTCAAAGAGATGTCAGCATCGAGGAGGGGCCCCATAGGGCCGAAGCCTGCCGGGTCAGCGTGATTGTCCGAAAGGGTTACCGCTGGCCCGGAACATAAAGGGCTAAGGAAGGAACACGGGTGGGTTTTAGTCAGTAAGAGTCTGACACTCCCTTCCGCTCCACCCAGAGCGGGAGGGGTCATTTGATGATTTCCCATCCGCAAAAAAAAAGAAAAAAAGCGTGGTAAACAGCCCACGGTATGTGAGAGAGTCCCAATCTGGACTGAAAAGAGTCTTAAAATTGTATTAGGGAAAAAGTTTTGTAAGCTCGGAAATTCGATAGGATACATTTCAAAAAGAAAAATAGTGACTCGTCCTGAAATAAGATTAGCGAAACTCATAAGACTTTGAGATTGTTAAAGAAAAAGTTAATATCTGCTTCGATAGGCTAAAGACCTTTTCGAACACCTAAGTAAGTTAAAAATAGTTGAATACTTTTAGACATTTTGCCAATCAGTCATTTGAAGGTCCACCCGAAAAGCGGATGCCAATAGAGATTAAAGATAGGGCTGATGAAATGTTTAAGCCTACATTCATCGAACCATCATTCAGAGAAACTTTCCTTCTTAGAAAACGGTCCTTTGACTATAATTCATGATTACCTAGTAATTTATCTGGCTGTAAGTACTAGTGTATTTTATGTTACGACTCTTAATTAGCTTTATTCTAGAACAAATAACGATTAAGAGCGTTTACGCCGTACGGCATTTCATACAAACTTTCAAGCCCTTGTCTTTCAAAATGAATGAACCGATTTTAATGAAACTATATTTTTATTTATTTATTTATTTAAAAGGTACACCAACGACCTATTCACTGGTAATATAGACATAATAATAAATAACATGCATTGAATTATGGTGAATTAGTCACTTACAGGCGTACACAGCACTTAAGTATATACGCATAAGCAGGATACAAAGGTCTGTATAGTTAGTAAGGAACATTTTCGAAATGTCTTATCTAAAAAAAGATAACTGGTAATCTCTGGTTCAACGGAAAATTTAAAATCGGTCTAATTTGACTGTAACAGTATTTTTCGAAAATGTTCTTAACTAACTTTTTAGACCTTTGTATCCTGCTTATGCGTATAAAGTTTCATTAAAATTGGTTCATTCATTTCGAAAAACGAGGTCTTGAAAGTTTGCATGAAATGCCGTACGTCGTAAACGCTCTGAAGCTAAATGGGTAGATTTTTATCTTTCTTAAACGGCATGAAAAGTGCCGTTTATGAATAGATAAAACCGTTATAAATTTCATCATCTGGTTATACTGGAAGTCGTCCCAAAGTTGGGAAAAGGCTAGGCTGATGATGACGATGAAAGTCATTGTTAAATTATTGGCTAGTTAGGAAGATAGTGGTGCTGACTATCCACGTCGAGACGGCCGTGTCTTGTGGACATAGAACATAATGAAACTAGCGCTACAAACATAAATTACAAATAATGTAGTATTAATGCAATTCGTGCCTATGGTTATAGTGGTCGAGACCCTGAAAAAAGAAGACTTAGAAAACAGAAAAGATGACTTTATACCCGAAAGGAAATACGCACGTACATTCAAGGCCCAATAGTAATAAATATCGCAAAGCATTCTAAATTGTTTACGTAACTTCTTTTGACGGAAGTGTCATTTGAATTCCTTGTCGTCGCATCCATCTCAGGATGTTCACGCACGTGCAGCCAAACGATCTCGTCCTGAATTTTCTCTGGAGCTGCGACGACTCGACGAGAGAAGATTTAAACAGGCTCGGATCCGCTCCCAAAGAATTGTTTCCGTAGCAAGCTACGAATTAAACGACGTATCTTTAAGTCACCGTAAAACTCTGCGATAAGATTCCGAGCACTTTCGCGCAATGAGTCGCCGGCTAGCTTTGCAACAGTATTTTTAGTCCATTTTAGGCTAAACCGTAGATATATGACCGTCATTAGCTTTGCACAAGTATTTCTGGCCTTGGACGTATTTTTATCGCATAAGCCTCTGTTTTGAACACAAAAGCAAACCGGGTTTGCACGGTTTGTATGTCTCTTTTCATACTTTTTTATTAGGTTTTCGGGGTTCCGAGGTTCCTAGTCGGATCCGTAGTAAAGCGATTATTGCTGATTTATGGGACTGCCAGCCTCGTTTTATTGTGGTTCATAGCTGACTCGTGAGTCTCCTGGCTTATAGCTTTCGCGTGGTAGTTATCTTATCCGGTTATATGACATTAGGGCATGTTTGGTGAACCTTTAGTACCTAAGTAACATTACTACATACATACAAAGAGACCACTAACGCGAAAAAGGAAAGTATAAACCTACAAAACAATGGCGACATTACTTTAACACACGGTTAAGGCTAGTGGCCAGTAATCATAAAAATTATAACATGTGGGTCGGGGGAATAAGAAATTCCACGCGGACGAAGTCGCGGGCAGAAGCTAGTAAATACATAATTATTATAAAAAAGTCCCTCTCCCGTGTCTGTCTGTCTGTCTGAACGCGATAAACTTGAACGGAGTGATACATAAGGAAGGCTTAAGTGTATAATTCCTTAAGGTTTTGTATAAATTAGATGAAATAAATGACGGTGATAATTGGAGATGTCAGAAAATATCATGCCGACTGGGAGCTTTACTGGCGTGGGCTGCATAAACATTGGATAAAAGAATATTGGGCGTTTTGGCCGGTATGTCGAATAAAAACCATATACATATACATCAAATTAAAGTTCGTATCATAAGCATCAATTTTCATTATAAGCAAGCAGAAGGCAGTGAAATACCGGGTTACAAACATTTCAGACCTGCAAGTAAAACGTACCTATTAGTTTATGACGCAGTTCTCAATATAATAATATAATAATAATAATAATATTCCACAACTATCACACAACGCCGTCTAGTCTCAAGCTAAGCAGAGCTTGTGTTATGAGTACTAGACAACTGATAAACATACTTATATATTTCTAAATACATACATATATAGATAAATTACACCCAGACACAGAACAAATGATCATGCTCATCACACAAACATTTGTCCTGGGTGGGAATCGAACCCACGACCTCCGGCATAGCAGTCATAGTCACTGACCACTAGACCAACAGGCCAGTCATAATATTAAGTATTGACTCATAACATTGAGGGGGCTTATGGCTAAATAATAACAGCCGCACGGGTCCATCGATCAGGTTAAGCTGCGCTTGCCACGGCTGGTCCCTGGATGGGTGACCATTTTTACATACTTACCAAGACCCATCCGTGCCTCGGAGATAAAATGTTTTGTTACAGTAATTGCCGGTTATAAGCAATAAGTTGACATGCATTAAGAACTCTATTGGTCATCAGGCCAGGCTCCATACAAAAATGCCCATCATCCTTTGGCACAGATAAATTGTTTAATCTATAAATATTTATTTCTAACACAATTAACCTATTTATTTATTTACACAGATAGTTTATAACCTGTATTAACACTAAGGGTACTTTACATCCTGGTAGTATGTTCCCGTGGGTTATTTTTCGACATTCACCCGAGTGAAGCCACGGGCAAAAGCTTCTGGGGTTATAAAATGAGTGGAAGATTTACTGCCAAAATATCCATGCTTGGTAAACGGATTACTTCTATTAGTATTTGCCTATTATCCTAACATAGAGATCAGTCAGTCATAACCACAGATATAGATACACCTGTACTCCATTGAAACAAGATTAGACATTTAAATAAACCTTTTTTAGAGTCCATTCAACCGATTTCGACTTCTATACCATAGGCATAAAGATGATATTAAAAGCAAAAAAAACAACCGACTTCCAAAAAAAAAGGTGGCAAAAAACTAAAATACGGATCCAAAGACACCGACTTCCGAAATTAAAGTTATTTCTCACTTTATAGTGTTTTTTGGAAGTCGGTTGTTTTTTTTTTTAGTTTTTATTTTTGTCTTTTTAGTAGGTCAGTTTGTAATTTATCTAAGTTACAATAACCTAATGTCAACTGTTCATCACCTTTTACAAAATATTGCTTTTCCCGACGCAGGGACGTTCATTGTTGAGGAGTTCTCCTAGTAAGAACCAGGAGAACTGGAGCTGATTGAGAAGTCACCATCAGCCCCACTTCACCATACGCATTGTAACGAGCTTAAATTGCTTTGCAACCATAATAAAGTAATCGAATCGCAACCCGTGAAATATTTGAGTAGTTCCGATGGCCATCTGCGGTCTTCATCATCAGCTCCACTTAACCAATTGATGATTTCCGAGAGCAAATGCTCAAATTACTTTAAAAAATACCCAAATCGCTATAGCTTTGCCTATAAAATTTGAGGGTTTTCCTCGATTTCCATGGGATCCTCTCATCAGGTTCCAACTTGATGATAATGAGACCACCTAGAGAGTATACTCTTTCAAACAAAATAAGAATTTTTGGAATCGGTCCAGCCGTCTTCGAGTAATCGGGGAACATAAATAAAAAAATAAAAAAAAGAAGGTTCCGACGAATTGAGAACCTCCTCCTTTTTGAAGTCGGTTAAAAGTAGTTAGTTACAATACCAACTGTTTATTGGAGCTGCCACATGTCATGCCAGCAACGCAATAGAACTTAAATGGAGTATAGATAACCAAGAGCCACTACTTTGCGTGCCAAAAATTGCACCAGCTTACGTACAAAAATCGTATGCCGACACTTTAGCGGAGTTTCGTACTGCTGTCCTGTGTACTGCTGGCTGGGTGAGTGTGGGCGCTGGCGCTAGGCCCCGGGGATGGGCCGCATGCGGCGTCTTTGATTCGATTTGATTTTCTCATCACTAAATAGTGCTTGTGACGTCATTGTAGGTAGTAAAAAAATGGCACGGTTGGTTTTCATACAGATCGTGATACTTGCGTTATCTAGGTATATCTTTATCTGTGGTCATAACATAGAGCTATATAAGTCGTCTTTTAAACCCACTATTAAAGGAGGGATATCCTTTTTCCCCTAAACGTTAACATTCCTAACAAGTATCTTACAAAACGAGGAAAATAATTGGACTACAAAAATGCTTGTATGTATCGCAACTGAAATAATCTCCTACAGAACAGAGTATCGTATCAACATTAGTATTCCTGGCACACCGCACGATATATCTGAAACCTTGCAATACCAGCCCACTTTAAAATGCTTATTCCATTCATTATTACTTCTACGATACCTTCAGTGTTTTATTTAAACAAACAAGCAAAAAAAAAAACCGGGCAAGAGCAAGTCGGACTCGCGCACCGAGGGTTCCGTACCATCATAATTATAACATAATTATGGTAACCGGTTTGAACGAGATCTAGTAAGTATACTAGATCTCGTTCAAACCAATTTTAAACTTCTAACGAAAATTCTTCATCATGTAGGATGAGTGTTTTTAATGTAAGAGTGAATGTATTATTATGAGGAATGGAACGTAACGCATGAGAAAGAGAAGGAACGACTGTGAGAGGGAGTAGAGTAGAGTGATGGCGGAAGACAGTTTGGGAAGGGAACGTTACAGGAGACACACGGTTAGAGGAAATAAGTTTTATTAAACCATTTAGAATGTTTATTTAAGCATTTTATTTGCCCCACACTCCCACATTCTACATTTTGGGGGCTCGTCCGGGATAGCGGGCATGTGGTTTGAAAAAACGAAATAAAAAAAAGACGATCGCATCAAAGGGTGAAAAACCAGTGGAAAACGACGAACAATCACGACGAAGACGCATTACAAAGACGAAAGACGTTAGTTGAAGACGAAAGACGTTAGTTGAAGACGAAAGACGCTATTGGAAAACGTTCCCAGAGAAATTCCCAATACTCAGATGACGATGGGTATGGCGGACAGCAAAGACGCATTTTTCAACATGTTTGAACTGGCTCAGTTCAGTGGTGAAGACCATTCCTATGCATCCACAAAATGGGCTCAAGATATCGATGACAACGCGGAGATATTTGGATGGTCTGCGCAGCAACGGCTTATCATTGCTCGTAGGTCATTGACGGGAACAGCAGGGCTGTGGCTGAAGACGGAAAAAGTGCACAAAACTTATGAAGAACTAAAGGCAGCCGTGTTGAAGGAATTCCCGGACGCTGCGAACACCAAAGAAATGCATGAGATGATGGCGGCACGTAAGAAACACAAAGACGAATCCTATTATCAATATATGCTAATAATGAAAGAAATGGGGAAGCGAGCTAAATTCCCCGACTACGTCGCCATCCAATATATTATAGACGGAATTTCAGACCTGGAAACTAATAAGGCTATACTTTATGGCGCATCGACGTATCCGGCATTGAAAGAAAAGTTACTGTTTTATGAAAGTATGAAGAAAAAAGCTGCTAGGCAGTACGCCGAACGACCTGTAAGACTAGCTTCTGCGTCACGTACTGGCCAGTCGTGCTACAACTGTGGGGAGAAAAATCATAAAGCAAGCGTATGCCGAAACGGGTTAAAATGTTTCAAATGTAACCAATTCGGCCATATTAGTTCCAAATGTACAAGTCCGAGCGCAGCGGCAGGAAGCAGCGGAAATTCGGTCGGGACAGCAACGTCGGTAAAACAGCCAAGAGCGGCCGGATCGACCAATCAACAGTCACCGCAGGTGCGCTCGTCGGTAAAGCAGTTTGATGCCGCCGCCGGTACGAAGAAACATTCGGCTATGTTCGGGATTACGACGGCACCCGAAGATGGATCGGACGGCCATGATAAAGAGAGTTATAAGATGACGGTTGACGACGTTGACGTAGATGTCATGCAGATTTTAAACAAACCGAATGACCCATATAATAGGGCGATGAAATTCGTAGAAATAAGTGGTAAAATAATAAGTGCGTTGGTAGATACGGGCAGTGATGTAAATCTAATATGTGAGGACCTGTGGAACGAGTTAAATGTGCCGTGTAATAATGATAATACGATGCTATCTGGACTTGGACTGTCGAAAGTAAGATCCAGCGGAAAGATTATGTTATGTTTACAAATAGACAGCAAGAATTATTCAGATGTAATATTTCATATTGTACCTAAAGGGTCCATGCCCTACAAACTTATTGTTGGGCAGGAATTTTTGCAAAATGTTGTAATGGTAGTTCGTGAGGGTGCAGTGTTATTGTTGTCACAAGATGACGAATGGTTGTCTAGGGTGAACTGTTGTGTGAGAGATGTGGATGTTACAGGTCATATCTCCAATCCTAGCATAAAGACGGAAGTTGAGCGCCTGGTGGATGGCTACAAGCCTGTTCAGACGAGAGATGCCCCAATCGAGATGAAGATAGTGCTGAAAGATGATGTGCCAGTAGCTCAGCGACCACGAAGGATATCACACATGGAGCAGAAGGTAGTAGAACAACGAATAGATGAATGGTTGCAAAATGGAATAATACAGGTGAGTTTTTCAGAGTATTCCAGTCCATTGGTACTTGTGAAAAAGAAGGATGGGTCTACCCGAATTTGTGTGGATTATCGCTTATTAAATAAGAAGATTGTAAAAGATGAATTCCCGTTGCCAATCATTGATGACTTGATTGATAATTTAAGAGATGCAAAAATATTTAGCGTGTTGGACCTTAAAAATGGATTTTTCCATCTTAGGGTAAGCAAGGAGTCAGTGCAGTATACTTCTTTTATAACACATCATGGGCAGTTCGAATTTCTGCGTGCTCCTTTTGGTCTGTCCATATCGCCTAAATATTTTATGAGATTTGTCTCCATTATTTTCAGAGAATTGATAGCAAAAAGAATTATGGCGATATTTATTGATGATATTGTGATTCCAGCGGAAACAGAAATTCAGGCTTTAGAGAGACTTTCGCAGGTGTTAGAAGTAGCGTCACAACATGGTCTTGAAATAAACTGGAAAAAGGTGAAATTGATTAGCCGTGAGATTGAGTATCTGGGTCATTTGATCAAGAATGGTGAAGTTAGACCAAGCCCAGAAAAAGTACAAGCTGTCTCAAGGTACCCTGAACCTAGAAATGTTAAACAAGTTATGAGTTTCATTGGCCTAACATCCTATTTCAGAAAATACATCAGAGATTATGCTAAGATTGCTAGACCATTGACAAATTTATTAAAAAAGGATGTTGCATTTAAATTTAAAGACGAAGAACAATGTGCGTTCAATTCATTGAAGGAAAAGCTGACCAGTGATCCAGTATTAAAAATCTACAACCCCAACTTACCAACGGAGTTACACACCGATGCATCCAGTCATGCTTTGGCAGCAATATTACTGCAATTGCATCCAGATGGAGAGCTGCATCCTGTGCATTACATGAGTCATAAGACGAACGATGCTGAAAGTAAATACTCGAGCTACGAGCTGGAAGCGCTTGCTGTTGTGGAAGCTGTCAAGAAGTTCAGACATTATTTATATGGAATCCCTTTTAAAATCATTACAGATTGTAAAGCTTTTGAACAGACGTTAAAGAAGAAGGATTTGACACCAAAAGTGGCTAGATGGGCATTCATGCTAGGTGAGTACGATTATGAGATTGAACACCGAGCTGGCGGTAGGATGCAACACGTAGATGCTCTCAGCAGAAACCCATTTGTTGCGGTGGTGAGCCTTAAAGATGAGATAAGACAAGGACAGGAAACAGACGAAGAACTCAATGCCATCAGACAGCTGATTTTGAAAGAGGGTCAGTATCATGACTTCTGGATTGATAATGGTATTTTGTACAAAGGTGGAGAGAAACGATTAGTAGTTCCGAAGATTATGGAGAAAGAAATAATAAAGAGAGTGCACCTAAATGGTCACTTTTCAATAAGAAAGATGAAAGAAGCTATAGGAAAAGATTACTACATAAGAAACATGGATAAAAGAATAGAGGAAGTAGTCTTAAGTTGCATACCTTGTTTATTAGCAACAAGAAAAGAAGGAAAACAGGAGGGCTTTTTGAACCCTATAGATAAAGAAGGAATACCTCTGCATACATTGCATTTAGATCATGTAGGACCATTTACTGAAACAAGAAAACAATATAACTATATACTTACCATGATTGATGCGTTTACGAAGTTTACATGGCTTTTTCCTACCAAGTCTACAACAAGCACAGAAGCGTTAAATAAATTAAGATTTCATCAGCAGGTTTTTGGTAACCCTACTAGGATCATAACAGACAGAGGCACATCTTTCACCAGTGGGGAATTTGAAGAGTATTGTAAAGAAGAAGATATCCAGCACATCAAGATTACTACTGGAGTGCCTCGAGGAAATGGACAGGTAGAGAGAGTTCATCGTATATTAATACCTATGCTGACCAAGCTGTGTATAGAAGATAAGTCTTTGTGGTACAAGCATGTGAGTCGTGTCCAGAGAGCCATTAACAGTACCTACCAGAGATCTATAGACACCACTCCATTCCAATTACTGATTGGAACAAAAATGAGGTGTAAAGAAGACATTGGTATAGTTACCCTATTGCAGCAAGAAGTTATCAACAGTTATGATGAAAATAGAGAGAATGTGAGGCTGAAAGCCAAGCAACAAATTCAAAAAGTACAAGATGAGAATAAGAAGACTTATAATGAGAAGCGAAAGTCTAGTTCATCGTATGAGCTGGATGATTTAGTTGCAATCAAGAGGACTCAGTTCGGCCCAGGTCTAAAAGTGAAACCTAAATTCCTTGGACCTTATAGGATTACTAAGGTCAAGAGAAATGACAGATACGAAGTTGAAAAATTGTATGATACCACAGAAGGGCCAAAGAGAACATTTAGTTCAGCAGATAACATAAAAATGGCCAGGTAAGGATGAATGAATGATAGTGTTTGTCTGTTATTTAACTTTTTATTTATCTTTTGTTAAAGGAGTCATGCGTGTGTGTATATTTAGCTGTACATAAATAGCACTGCTCAGTATCCTTACGAATACCAGGTTATGTGTTATATACTGCTATGTGATACTTTGAGTTTGGATAGTAAGAGGTTATTTTTGTAATTAAAATAATAAGTTTTAGTGCTAACTCAACAGATTTTTTTTTCTGTTATGATTTTTGCAAGTTGATACAATAATATTGTTTCGTTAAGTAAATAGCACTTAAGTTCTTAAGATGTAATAAGTTTTTTTTAAGTTCTTAAGGGTACATATTTTGTGTATTTACCAGAATTTAGATTCTATCATATAGTATGGTACAATGTTATAATTTAGTTATTCTGTGTAAACTTTGTTAGTAGCTAGATTGTTTAAGATAAGGTATGGTGAATTTGTGAAGTTATGTCAGTGCAGTGAAGGTGGATAGCTGGTGTGTGAATGAGGCTTGTAAGAGTGGCATGTCTGGAGAGTAAGCATATCTGGGGACAGATATGGGAGCAGGATGGCCGAATGTAGGATGAGTGTTTTTAATGTAAGAGTGAATGTATTATTATGAGGAATGGAACGTAACGCATGAGAAAGAGAAGGAACGACTGTGAGAGGGAGTAGAGTAGAGTGATGGCGGAAGACAGTTTGGGAAGGGAACGTTACAGGAGACACACGGTTAGAGGAAATAAGTTTTATTAAACCATTTAGAATGTTTATTTAAGCATTTTATTTGCCCCACACTCCCACATTCTACAATCATATATTTTGTTTTGTTTTATCATTCTCTTATTTTAGAAGTTACAGGGGGGGGACACATTTTACCACTTTGGAAGTGTCTCTCGCGCAAACTAATCAGCTTAGAAAAAAATGATATTAGTAACCTCAATATCATTTTTGAAGACCTATCCATAGATAGTAAATACCCCACACGTATGGGTTTGATGAAAAAAAATTTTGAGTTTCAGTTCTAAGTATGAACGCCCAAAATTTATTGTTTTTTTTTTTTATGTGAAAATCTTAATGCGGTTCACAGAATACATCTACTGACCAAGTTTCAACAGTATAGTTATTATAGTTTCGGATGAAAGTGGCTGTGACATACGGACGGACAGACATGCCGAATTTATAAGGGTTCCGTTTTTTGCCATTTGACTACGGAATCCTAAAAACTGCCATGACAGGGCTTTAAACTGATTAACCCCGTTTCAATTGCAATCACGTGATACAATGTCAGTCTTCCTCAGTTTACTCACAGAATTGTAGAGCTTACTTCTGAAGTCACAAGGGTTGGAATCGCGTAAAGTCAATAAATAAATCACCTAAATAGTTAAGGTAACCATTCATCAATGTGGATCGAAAGTAGGCTCTATATTCACAGATTATTTACTCCAATTAGAGTTTACTGATGACTGTAATGGATTCCAAAATGGACTCTATGACCTTATTTTATGAATCACTATCTAATAATGGGTTGTTATAGCTCTGTTTTACATAGGCTATACATAATGTAGTAGGTTCCTAATGGCCAATAATTGGTTGAAATCCACGTATAACTTTAGAATAATGGATGTGATTCGACACGATAGATTATAATAAGGCCATTCGTTGACCCTATTCGCTGAAATATAAGCAGAACGTGTAGGATTTATTCGGAAAATCAAGACATTGTAAAGGTTGAAAAGGTTGAAATGCGATTAGCCAAGAATTACTATCACACTAATCACACTTTCACACTAATATTATAAAGGCGAAAGATTGTGTGTGTGTGTGTGTGTTTATGTTTGTTACTTCTTCACGCCCAAACGGCTGGACCAATTTTGATAAAATTTTGTATGGAGGTAGCTAACAGCCTAGATTAACATATAGTCTACTTTTTATCCCGATATTCCCACGGGATGAAACTTATGCGGGTAAAACCGCGGGGCGTAGCTAGTTTGACCATAAGTTAAGGTAAAAAATTGTTTAAAATCAGAAAGTTGGAAAAGTGAAAAAAACGCAGAAAGTCGGTACCCACTTCAGCAGTTTAAGAGGAGCAGAAAGACGGAAATCGTTAGTGTAAGTTCGAGTTGAAACTTGAAATCGGTTTTTAATGGAACTTTTTTTTAACTCTAGTGGCAATTGACTTCTTCTTCAAAAACTTACTTTTGCCACTATTCCACGAGATGTTCACAATAAAGAGATCATGCATGCATGCAAAAATGGCACATCGAGAAAAAGTTCGACTTTGTAGAGCGTTGTCCCTGTCACTCAACAAAATTAATGTAAAACTTTGTTTAGGGGGCCTGGTGACCTGACATACAGGTTTTGTAAAAAACTTAGTTTAGGCACCAGTCTTCCACAAATTAATTATGAATTTGTGTCTGTAGACTATTATTTACTATCTGTAATTTGTGGTAAGAAATAAATAAATTATTATTATTATTTTTTTTTTTTTTAGAGATTTGTTTTCCTCGGCCTAGCCGGATAGCTGATGGCACGGGCCTAAGCCAAGTGTTCATCAGTGGGATTAAGTGTTGGAGTAATATTAGATACTGCGTGGTTATCCGCAGTAGGCTGTATGTTAGCCGAAACTATATTTGAGTGGGAGGGATGGTGAAAGTTATCGGACTCACACTGGAGGAATTTTCTTACTAGCCTACATGTATTGAGAATCACTGCCTTCTGCAGCAGGTGGTAGGTGTTAGATGGCAGGTTGAGAGAACTAAGGGACTGATGAAGCTGTTTGGGTATTACACCTGTTGTAGATAGCACTATAGGGACTATTGTGACTTTTTGAAGATGCCAAAGTCGGGTTATTTCGTCTTTTAGTTCGATGTATTTGGATAGTTTTTCGGCTATTGTAGTCTGTAAGTTATGTGTATTTGGCACGGCGATGTCTATTAGGAACCCAGTTTTATTTACTTTATTAATTAATGTGATATCTGGTCTATTAAAATGAATTGTGCGGTCGGTGAGTATGGCTCGGTCGAAATACAATTTTGTTGTTGGGTTCTCAAGTACCGTTTCAGGGTTATATTTATAATATGGTGCTATGGTATCTATAAATTTGTATTTATGAGCTAGTTTTTGGTGTATAACGTTGGCTACCTGATCGTGTCGATGTTTGTAGTCTGTCTGGGCTATTGATTTACAGGCGCCTGTGATATGTTGGATTGTCTCTGGTGAACTATTGCATTTTCTACATGTGTCGTTTGTTAGATTCTTTATAATATATTTTCTATAGTTTTTGGTCTCAATAACTTGGTCTTGTATTGCAAGCATGAACCCTTCAGTTTCCGGAAAAAGTTCGCCGCGATTTAACCACGCGTTCGACGCATCTTTGTCGACATTCAATTGGCATAAATCTTGACGATGTCTCCCGTGTAGAGACTTCTGGGTCCACTCTAGACATTTGGTTTTGTCATCAGTCACTCTCTCGTTTTGCTGTTCAGTTGAGTCTTTAAGATTAAGAGGTGTTAAGTGTTGGTCGTTTTGTGCTATTAGTTTGTGAAGTGTTGAAGATGCAGTTTTATCGAAGAAGTATTTTCTGAGGGTTGTGATCTGTCGGTTGTGTAAGTTTAAAATGTCAATAAGTCCCCTGCCTCCCTCCTTCCGCGGCAGTGTTAACCTTTGCAGGCATGATCTTGGGTGGTGTTTACGGAATTTTGTCATTGTTGTGTTAATTTTGCGTTGCAGGTTTTTCAGGTCTGTTTTGGTCCAGTTGATTATACCAAACGAATAGGTGAGGACAGGGATAGCAAAGGTGTTAATTGCTTTTATTGTGTTTCGTGAGTAGAGTTGTGTTTTAAGAATAGTATTTAACCTATGTTGGAATTGCTGTTTTAATTTCTGTTTAGTCTCTTTATAGTGTATCTGACTTGATTGTGTGTACCCTAAGTATTTGTAAGTTTCTTGCTCATCCAGTGGTTCTATTTGTTCGCCTGTTTCTAAGATGTATTGGTGTTTGTAGTTCTGCCCTGCTCTAACTGAGTTTATTTTGCATTTATCTATTCCAAATTCCATTTTTATGTCATTTGTGAATTTCTCTGTCAGGTTAGCTAACTCGTTAAGTTGATTCTCAGTTTTTGCGTATAGTTTAATATCATCCATGTACAGTAAATGGTTCAAAATGCCACCCTGGGATTCATCCTGTCCATCGGTAGCAGTAGATTTTAAAGAGATTCCTAATGAGGTTGCGTTTAATATTTTAGATAGGGGGTTTAGAGCAAGGCAGAACCACAGTGGGCTGAGTGCATCTCCCTGGAAGATTCCTCTCTGTATTTTAATTGGATTGGTGTCTATTGTTTCGGTTGGTGTAGTGAGTCTTAGTACTGTAGTCCAAGTTTTCATCACGGTTTTGAGGAATGTTACTACTGACGGGTGTATTTTGTAAATTTCTAATACTTGCACTAGCCATGAATGGGGAACAGAGTCATAGGCTTTTTTGTAATCGATGTACATTGTAAATAAATCCGATTTGGATTTCTGAACTTTTTTTAAGACAACGGAGTCTATTATTAATTGTTCCTTGCAGCCTTGGCTATACTTTCGACATCCCTTCTGTTGTTCAGCTAAGATGTTATTAGCGTCAATGTGCTCGTATATCAATTCAGATATACAGGATGTTATGATCTTGTACAAGGTCTGCAAGCATGTAATGGGTCTGTATTTTGCTGGGTTAGAGAGGTCATTACGGTCTTTTGGTATCATAAATGTTGTTCCAGACATTATATACGAAGGTATTGATTTGGGGTCTTTGATGAATGAATTTATGAAATTATATAAGTGACAATGAATTGCCGTGAATTTTTTGTACCAGTAACTGTGGATGTGGTCTGATCCAGGAGCTTTCCAATTATGTAACCTTGATAGAACTTTATGAAATATTTCTGGGGATATGTGCTCAAACACCATCGGCTGAATATTTGTGTCGTTATTTAACAATTCTGATTGTATCCAATCAGCTTGGGAATTGTGGCAAATAGGTTGTTCCCATAATCTTGCCCAGAAGTGTTGTAGTGTCTCTGGGTCAAGGGTGTTATTTTCATTGTCACATGGGTTGTTGTGTTGGATATTTGCAGTTGCCTGTCTGATATTGCGATAAAAAAGTTTTTCATTGTGGGTGAATTGAGTGTTTTGTTGTTTTCTTAACGTGCATGCTTTATATCTTTCGAGTCGGCCTGTTACGACAGAGAGTTTTTGTTTCAGTGTGTCTAATGTGTGTGCTGCTTGTGTATTTGGTTCTTCATGTACGGTATGAATTTTGTAAAGTTTTATGATCTTTTTTACATGTTTCTTTAATTTTCTACTGCTGCTGCCGTTCATAAATTGTGTCATTCTACCTATTTTCCGTCGTAAATCTTTAACTTTTTTCTCTAACCGTCTTTGCCATTTTGGCTTATATTCTGTTTTACCTCGAATTATTTCTCTCAGTTCAAGTGTTATTTTTGCTCCGTTTACCTTAGCAGCGGTCCATGCGGCACAATAAATTATAGTTTGTAATGTGTTGAATTCGGTGTCTTCATTAACATTTTCTGGGAGTATGATTTTGTTTAGGTAGTCAATTATTCTTGCAAGATTTTTAGATGGTTTCTGTTTAGGAATGTACATTCTATTAGTAGGGCTAGTTTCTTTAAAAAATTGGAGTGCTTGTTGGAAAGTATCATCTATGAATGGCTCCCTATCTGCGTTAATTTCTGGGTTACATTGTATTTCTGTTATACTATTTAATTCAGTGTTATCTGATGTTTGTATATTATGTGTAGGTTCTTCTTCCGTGTTTGTTATTTGGGTTATGGTACTAGTGGTGTTGATATTAGTAATAACTGGTATCGTTTCCCTATTGTTGCGTGAGTTAAGGTTATCTAGTCCGAGTTCTTCAGACACCTCTGACTTTAATAAATTTAATTTATCATTGGTGATGTAATTATTGTTTATTATTGCCCTCCTTTGATCAGCAATTCGTTGTTCGCTAAGGTGAGCAAGTGAGGGAAAACTGTTTATAAAATCTACGTACATGCGTCTTCTATAAACTGTCTCATTTGTGCCTAAATCTGTAACCCTATAATAAGACCGCATTATACCTTCATTTTGTTCGCTAGTCCATCTCATTCGAGTCTGTGTTCTAGTTTGTGTAATATGATGGGTTTCTAAGGTTGTAGGTTGCATTTGTGTCGGTGTAAGTGTTTGTTGTGTGTGCTCGTTAGAGTTTTGTGATTGTAGAGTAAAATGGTTTAATTGTAGTTGATCTAACTCTTCTTGTACTTCTTTTTGTATCTCGTCTATTGTTTTTTGCGGTAGTAGTTTGTTATTTTGTATAGCTCTTCGTTGATCTCCTATTCTCTGTCGACTAACCTGCATGTTCGGGTATTTTTCTATAAATTTCAGGTGGAGCGGTTCGAGATAAGTTCTTTTGTCTGTATCTAATAAAGTCAATTGAAAGTAAGTGCGCAGAATGAACTTATTCATTTCAGGTGTCCATCGTCTGCGTGTACTTGGAGCGCTTGAAGTGGGTGCAAGTTCAGAGTCAAGGTTGACATCTCGCACAACACTATCTAGCGTGTTGCTGGTGGACAAGCTAGTTGTTCGTCTTGTCATGTAGGAGGGGCGAGTCGAAGGGATGGATGAGAATAATGAAATGGTATCATCGCCCGTGGAATCGGCTGTAGCTTCGACGTAGTGAGCCCGCCTGTTCAGCCCACTATGACCAGCTGTAACAATTTTGTCGGTAGGAGCCCGCTTGCTCAACTCCTCACCGCCGATGGTTCGCATGCTGTGGCATCTAGCATCGGCTCCAGATGCGCCCCGGCGCTCCCCGGGAAGCGACCGTAAATTATATATTCTTTTATTACTCATCTCCATACAGGGTTACCTTTCCTTGTTAGCCGCATAAGTTTTTTGTACAGTTGTACAGTACGCGTGTCCGCCCCCCACGTAGCTAGGTGTTCAGCTTGGACGTAAGGTAGGATTTTAGGGGGCTTATTATTATTACTCATACCTGTGCCATGTAGTCTCTTTCTAAAGCGCGATGTTTCTGACGTACCTCCACGTATCCATCACTACGTATTATTAAACAAAGTGGCCCCGCCGCCTCTGTGTGTCTGTCGGAACACGATAAACTCAAAAACTATAGAACAGATTTTCATACTGTTTTTACCAATGGACGGGGTGATTAATGAGGAAGGTTTAGGTGTATAGTTTATTAGGGTTTTGTGAAAATTGGCTGAAAGCTGTCAATGATTGTTAAAGATAGCGGAAAAAATCATGCGGCGTGTCGCGTAAACCAATAGAGCTACATGAGAACAATGTATAAAGGCGATATTTTCCGACATCGACACGAACGAAGTCGCGGAGAGAAGCTAGTTCATAATAAAACCAGTGAAGCGTCCTCGAACAAGCTCGATGTTGTCATACTAAGCAACTAAGCTTACAATTTAACGCTTGGAATACAGATTGGTGATAATGTAGATAACTAAGTAGGTAATACACAGCAGGAACCTTCTTATAATTAAAAAGAACAGCTTTTGATGAAACCTTTGTTCTCGGCTATAGCGCGGGAAATAAGATTGAAATAACCATTGCACAGTTTTGTCTAAATAATAGAAGAAATAAATTAATTTTGACTACCAACTTTATATTCAAATAACAAACGTAATTCTTTGACAGATAAATGCGGCACAATACGGCTTTAATCCCTGAGTGTATTTAGAACGGACGAGGTGCTGACAAGGGAGAATTGAACAGAAAATCATATAGCGCTGACCCCACGTAACATGGGACCGTTTCAGGCAGAAAAAAAGAACAAAAATATAGGTACCTATGAGATGAAAACTGAATACGAATAACTTCTGGTACAAGCAACTCAAGTTACGAGAAAAAGGGTATCGGCCGTGCTTAGAAACATTGAGAAGTTCAATGTTTGCGCTTTCAAAATGAATGGAGCAGCGGGTTTATTTCCACGAGTCTACCTTTCCTAAAAGTTGTTCTTATTCATGGGTTATTTACTTACCACCTAAAATATTATTAAATTTTTTTTTTCTTTCTCACCTTAGCATAAGCATGTACAATTAGCCCATAATGTTTCCACTGCTGGGACACAAGCCTCCTTTCTTTGAGAGGGAATGGGCTGTAATCTACCACGCAGGCCCAGGTGGGTTGCTAGCTGTCACATTTCTTTGAATTTTTGGTTGTACGACATGCCGGTTTCCTGACGATGTTTTCCTTCGTCATTTTGAGACCTGTCTCACCTTGTATGTTCCTATCTTAATTAACAATTTCAAGCGCACTTATTTAAATTTATAACTATAATGTTGACTGTAATTAAAGTCTAGATAGCTTAATTCGAGCTAGAACTGAATCGATTAAGGTTCTCGTTACCGAAATAATGCGGTTAATAATAGTCGGCTAATCGCCTAATAAAAATCGATTTGCGAGTGGTGCTTGCGATACGAGAAAACTTGGCACGGTTGGTAACCAGCTCTTATGCATAGTTCATTGGGTAAATATCTAGTATTGAAAACAGTCTAGGTCCTGAGAATTTGTCTATTTAATATTTTTGAAAATATGAACCGTTATTAGGCCAATAGTCGAAACACTCGTGGCTAAGTATCAGCCGCAATAATCAAGGTACTACGCTTTCCGTGGACGGTTCGTGACCATCCATAACGCACCAAGACCCCTCCATGCCTCTAAAAGAACGTTATTTTATAGGACCCGGCTATCATTTGTAGCTTTTTGACAGTCGTTACAGGTAGTCAGAAGTCCGAGAGACTGTGAACCAGTCTTACCTAGGCAGGGTTGTGAACGTCAACTGTATCCTGTTAGGCTAGAAGCCGACCTCAACATACTTTTGGAAAGGCTAGGCAGGTCATCAAAAGACCCTGTGGTCTTTAAACGCGAGCCCTACTATACGGCTCACAATACTGTTATTGTGGGCCGTCTAGCCAGCCTCGCGGTTCGTCAGCATTGTTTGCAATTTAGGGAGGCGTAACACACAAACTTTAAAGAAAAATTGTTTGGCTCGATCGTGTAGCACGAAAGACGAGCCGCGAGTTACAACGTAGTAATCTTTACAGAGGTTTTGGCCTTGTTCGACGATCACGTGCTTGAATCAATTAGTGATAGCTAAGTGTAAAAATAGTGCAAAAGGGAAAGGTTTGCCTATCAGCAAGTATGTGGCAAATCAATGCTATAATAAACATCCTTGGAAAAACGGAGTGGTAATTACAGTATTCGCTTTGGAAGAGACACAAGAGTGCCAGACGCTTTCTATCTTCAACGGACATACATATAACCTATAACAAATCTCTCGTAAAGTCGTCAGTTACTTGCCAACCTACCTGTTACTCTTTTAAATAAGTACCTAGTTATTTATCTATTAGGTTGTCTAAATTCATATCTGAACAATCCTAACCGTAGTTATTCTAAAGCTTTGATACAAAATTAGAACACGTGGGTACTCTCAGAAACATACGAGTGGATACTTGATGATCAAACGAAGTTTTTGTATAACGACGAGTATCGATCACAATTATATACCGTTGGCTTTTCCGAGGCTACTTGCGATATAACTGATGTGAAAGCACGTTATGTATATACGTAGATACATATGTACAGTCAGCAAAAGAGTTAGGTATGCAGGATCGTCGGATATAGTTGAAGTTTATTAATAAACCGATGGATGTTGTCGACTGAAATTTAATTTGATAAATGAGCTGTTTGTTTTCTATTAATAAATGTCTGTCTGTCATTCATAGATCTTCAACAGTCGTTACGGGTCATCAGAAGCCCGAAAGTCTCACAACCAGTCTTACCAAGGGGTATCGTATTACCCAGTAACTGGGTTGTAGAGGTCAGATAGGCAGTCGCTCCATGTAAAATACTGGTATTCAGCTGCATCCGGTTAGACTAGATGGCCGATCCGAATATAGTTGAAAAAAGGCTAGGCATATGATATGAGTAGGTATCTATAAATATTTAAAAAAAAATATCTAATCGATTTTACGATATAGTATATAGCACAACATCATGCTGGGTGGAGCCTTCTTGTCACATTCATGACGTGCAGCTGTCGACTATTTATATATAGCACAGCATCATGCTGGGTGGAAGCCTTCTTGTGACATTCATGACGTGCAGCTGTCGACTATTTATATACAGCACAGCATCACGCTGGGTGGAAGCCTTCTTGTCACATTCATGACGTGCAGCTGTCGACTATTTATATATAGCACAGCATCACGCTGGGTGGAAGCCTTCTTGTGAAATTCATGACGTGCAGCTGTTGACTATTTATATAGAGCACAGCATCACGCTGGGTGGAAGCCTTCTTGTCACATTCATGACGTGCAGTTGTCTACTATTTATATATAGCACAGCATCACGCTGGGTGGAAGCCTTCTACTCACATTCATGACGTGCAGCTGCCGACTATTTCTGTTGTGCTCGTGATTATCTATCTATGTTATTTTTATTAGTTTTCTTTATTAATCGAGTTAATTATCATTTTGTATGAACGTGTTTCTGTGACAAATAAACCTAATAAAAATATTTGCTACTCACACTACAAAACAGATTACATACATCTATAAGACATCCTCGTAACGTAAGGTCCAGTTGAACACCAGCGTCAGGCACTAGTTGTATGGCATTTATGTTGAACTGGGCATAATTGGCGCAGCCCTGAGGCACACCATACTGTTTCAAAGTTTTATCTGTTTGTTTTTGTGTAAATATTGTGTTCTTTCTTTCTTTCATAACTTTTTTTAGGGTACCGTACCCAAAGGTTACCAACGGAACCCTATTATTAAGCCTTCGCTGTCCAACCGTTCGTTTATCTGTCAGCGGGCTGTATCTAACGAAACGTAATAGGTAGACAGTATATAACAATAGTATAACATAGTACCTAGTAATTTAATAGTATATAGAAATTTTAGATGCCCAACTAGCTCCTGCCTTTTTCTTTAATTTTTCATTAGATACTTGTGTATAATATATTTTTAGTGTGAGCTTGTAAATTTTAATTTTTGTGTCTTTGTGAATAAAGATAATTATATCCCTTGGTAGGAGTGTACCTATATTTCTATTGCCACTATAACCATATAAAACAATAAAATAAAGTTAAAAATTAAAGGGGGAACCCCATACAAGAACCGCGTACCGGAAGACGTAGCGTTGGAAAGCCTCAGGTGGACCGACGACCTTGTGAAGGCCGCAGGAACCCGTTGAATGCGAGAAGCATAGAACCAGTCGAAGTGGAGGTGCTTGGGGGAGGCCTATGTCCAGCAGTGGACGTCTTTCGGCTGAAATGATGATGATACAAGAAACGTGTTTTCTTAAAAATATGTAGTGTTAAATATATACAATATTTAATACGGTGATAAAGAACCCTTCGTATGCAAATCCGACTTGCACTTGTCCGGTTTTTTTAAGCTTCAAAAAGTGATGAAAAGTAATTGACTACTCGGCACTACTGGGTATTCTCTACTCACAACATTGTATAAAAGTAGTTGCACGTGCCTGTAGACTACATAGCTTGGTCGGTTCGACTGTACATAAACACTCATGTACTCACATATATGTGTGTATTACCAGTTCAGTGCAGCAGTCCATTCTATTCGGAACAAGAGTAGATTTGCAGATACATTACCGCCACGTGTGACTTCGAATGGTATTGTGTGTAGGTACGAGTGCATTTACTGTTTGGAGATTTTACGCCTCGGAATGAGAATGTAGGAATGCAAACGTGATTTTGTTATCGATTCTGAATTTAATAGTAGATTGATTTAAAACTAAATGTGCCTTATATAACGAAGTCGAAAACACACTAAGTATCAGGCACAATCTGAATCCTTTAGAAGGATATTGCTAATTTATTGCTTCATTAGTTCGAAAAATGTACCTGCTCAACAACGTAAATAACGCAGTGAATGTTATTGAACCGTCAAAATGAAAACCATTCATACTGTTAGTATTGTAGCGGTATCTACAAACGTCACATGCGAACTACACGTCAAACTGACGTCACACGAAATCCTGCATCTCGCAAGAAGAGTTTACTCCATTATTATGGACAAGAATTAATTTTATTGTCTACAAACATTTTTCCATAATACTGTATCAATGTAAGGTAAGCATTATTAAATTAAGTTAGTAGGTAATTATACAATTATATATATTTATTGAATTATTATTACTTTATAGCTAGAACTTGGTACAATAATATGGAACAAAACTTGTCGATGATAAAATTAACCCTTGTCATCATTTACATCTTATTGAGCCTGACTGTACATACTTCTCAAATTATAAGCCTACTACCGAGCAGGCAGATAAAGAGATATTGCTAGAAAATATGTGACAATAGCCCTTATGCTTGATTGCTGGTCGTAAGGTTACAAGTTCAAAGTCCAGCGGTAGCAGAATTGTCGTGAACGACTATACGTATGCTCCAGAAAGAGTATCTAGTACGTTTTCAAGTAAAATTTTAATATTTTCCAGTATCTAGTTTGACTAGACCGACGCCAACATAGCTGCAAAGGCTACAAAGTTATTTACATACGAGCTCTATCCGCATACCAAACGCAATCCAAGAAAAGAGATTGCAAATCATGACTTACGAGTATATACCTACTGTTAGGGGCAGTTATTCATATACATAAATATTTTAGTACAAAAGCAACTTATTTCGAATTTGTTATAAATCACACAAACTCCACCTTGTATAAAATCTACTTTTCCATTGCAAAGGAAAACGCGTAGCAAATTGCTACGAAACTCGTAGCATCGTAGTCTCGTAGCAAGTACTTTAACCGTGGTTTGTAGTAACCGTATGTTTTATGTTGTATTTCAAAATGATGTCCACACAGATAGACGGACCGATAGGCGCAGCGGCTCTAAGATAAGCTTTTGTGCTACGGGTTGTGGGTTGAAATCCCGTATGGAACGAATTGTTTTATCTCCAAATTGCGAATGAAATGTATATACAGTTGTTACGGGGCCGTGTATTCGTGGATTTAAAAACTGTAAATGTGTCATCAAAAGACAACTTAAAGAAACAGTCAAACTAAGTATTTTCTATCATGTTATCTCATTCATCATCAAAACGAATAGGTATTTAAGTATGGTGCTCTAGTTTTGTGTGTAGGTGTAAGATTACACAAATGTTTAACACTTTGAGGCACACTAAATGCCCACAGGCGCAAGAAAACTTCTATTGTGATACTGTCCTTTACCCGATTAAACTAAATAAAACAACATTTGAAATATTTCAACCCTTCATCTTACAACAAAGTCGAAAATTAACAATAATAATGTAAAAAGAAGTCGCAAAATTAACGAGGTTACGACGCCATTACTCCTGGGAGCAGATAATACCCACTCTCTCCAATATATCATACTGGAGCAGCTAACAACGAATTAATGTATCATTGCTAAGAGCCTCTCAAGTTTAATTTGCATCAGCTGCTTAATTAAGTACATAGGTATGTAACATATTGCGTGAGATACACATTCAGTATATTCTTAATTATGTTAGGTATCATGTTTTATTATTTTTTAAAGTACGGGCGAATTTAAATTAAAGGATCTTTGTAAAAACTTTAAATTGGTTTCGGAATCAAAACACGTACTGTATATGAGAAGCGGTCCACATTGCAGAAGACCCCGTAGCTTAGAGACGCGTCATATTGGTTGCGATCTTCAGCATTCGGGGAATGACGAAGAAGAAAAGGACGTATGTTTAATCATTAACATACGACTTACGAGTTTATATCCTTAACAGGGCAGCGAGTTATTGCGTAACACACTAGCAGTAAGAAAATATGTAAAAAACAGAATTAACCAGTGCCTTAGGCATCTTCTGGACACGCTCGTTCCATGATAGACGTCAAACATCGCTTTCCATCAGGCGTGATCGAGGTAAAGAGGTGGCCCATGGTCGCGGTAATGTTTTTTTTTAAAGTAATGTAAGCATTGCCATGTTATTTATTCGGGAAAAAGACGTGAAGTGGTGATAAAAGATTAGCTAAAGCAAGAATAGTAGCTAAGCCAACTGGCCGAAGTGTGTAGGGACACTAGGGACCAAAAACTAAACTTTCGACATTTCTAGAGGATTTTTTGCAACCCTCCTATAATATAATATAACTATATATTTTAAACAAATGGTATATGCTTTTATTATAGAGTGAACTTGCTTCATTGGAAAGCCTTAAAGCTACTCACATAGCTCAGTCTTGGTGGTGGTGGTGGTGGTATGGTGGTGGTATGGTATGGTATGGTGGTGGTGGTGGTATGGTGGTGTGGTATGGTTGGCTTTTCCCAACTATGTTGGGGTCGGCTTCCAGTCTATCCGGATGCAGCTGAATACCAGTATTTTACATGGAGCGACTGCCTATATTTATTTCATTCCAGCTTCCCAAAACGGAATATTTAATATCTCACATAATTTATTTTTGCTGGTACCTACCTAAAATCTGAGAACATCACCCATGGACACACAGCCCAGAATCCATAACTCCGGTGAACAGCTTTCATGGAATTAAAATAAATAACCGAACAAAACGATGAGCTTGTGAATATTTGAAGTACGAGTATTTGTGTTCGCCCAAACTTGTTGGGATTTCATTTAACTAAAAGTTCGCAACAAAAGCTCAATAACTACGATATGGTAATCAAATTAATGAAAAAAGGAAAGCTTGTTGTATGAAAAGATAACATTTACAGTTAGCGTTATCCGAATTCGAGTAAGTAATTACTGACAGGTAACTGAAATAAAAGGGAGTGATTCTCAATGGAAGGTGATGGTTCCAATCGGCTTATATTTTCCTCCTATCGAAAATGTTTCAGAGAGGTTATAACCATGACATTTTGGTGACAGAAATGAACAGGAAAATCATCAATATAGATATTACATACTGTGTTTCTTACTTTAATTGGAACATTATTTTGTCAATTCCTCGGAGTAGACCGCTGGGCAAAGATCCCAATCATTTTGCGACAAAGATCCCATTCGCGATAACGATAACGACAGTAATTTTGTTAGATAGTAGGTAACCCTAACCCAACACCATCAAATCAAGGGACAATGGTTATGCCTAGTAGTGGGATAAAGTAATGAACCGTAGCTATAAAAGATAATAATTATCTAGAACTAGCACATTTTAATCATAATCACAAAATTAATGACGCGAGATAACATTAATTAAAACAAATTAACCTACAGGAAAATGTACTAAACTGCACTATATTTAGTTAGCACAACACCACGCTCAAATAGTGCACCAGAAAGTAGCAAGTAATAATTAACACCAAACTATCCGAACAAAACAATATTAGCTTTAGCTACAATACTGTTTTCATTAGTTCTTGAACCATAGGGATTAGGTATGTAAACAAAATAATAATATTTTTATGGTGATAATTTACACAAGAATCTCCGTTAAAATAATAATTTAATAAAAAAAATTGTCAGTGAACTTACTTGGCTTGTCCAGGTCGCTGATAAACTCCTCAGTCTCCACATATCCTTGGATCCTGTCAGCGAGCACTATCAGTACCAGCCACAACACTCGGCTCACACACACTGACATACTAACACAAGTTGATCCCATCGTCAAGATAACAACACTAAACAAAAACTAATTTAATTTTCAACAACATTTTCTTCTGAAGTCTGTTTTAATTTAAATTCAAATAAAGTACAACGTTTAATCCGTGGAAAACTTGTTGATCTTCTTTTTAATTAAAACTCACTTTTCTTTGTAAATAAAATGAATAAATTACGTTCTTTTATTTGGCTAGAATAAATATTGGAGATAAGTAAAACACAATGGCTCGACACGTGTTGTACGTCTGTAAACAAATCGCGCTTTGACAGGCGAGCTCGCGACGCGTGGAGTTACGTGCGTGCGTCTCGACGCCGCGGGCAACACTGATCGAAAACCGATAGGGCAGCGGTAACAATCGCAGAAAAAAATATTTTCATTTGAATTTCGAAAATGTTTACAGTCAATTTTTGTTCGGTTTTCAAATATTAAAATTAAAACACGAGAATTATGATGGCTCGCTGGACTCGCCACCGCCAATGATCTGCGAACATTCTTAACATTTTAGACAGCACGGGACAATCCGTTGTCTCCGTTTATTATGAAAATAACCGTGTATGTTATTCTACGTAATATTTTCTATAAAACTCCCTAGGCCAAAATAAAGATATACCTAATATATTAGAACCCTATAAATTAACAAGTACGCAACTAATAACTATCTAGGTTTTATGGTAATATAATTCAAGAGTAAAGTCATGGACAATAAAGTGTTGAAAGTTTGGGGAATATAATAAAACACTTGGGAGGAAGTTTCATTAAAATTGGGTTACAAATATCAGAGGTTAGCTGTCACCAGCAAAACGTCTTTATAAGTTTGAGGAGTTTTCGAACATTCTTGTTTAGTACCTGGGTAGTGGGTACAGCCGGCAAGAAAAGTCGAACGGTTAGATTAATAGCACGTGTTATTAACATACTTGCATACATAGTGAGTGTTGTGTGTTTCGTTTCTACGCCTACTGAGATATTGTTTTGGTGAGTCATTTGTTTTTTCTTCAACAACATTATTTTTACCGACTTCAAAAAAAGGAGGTTATCAATTCGACACGTATGTATGTATTAATCTTGGAATTGCATTATATTCACATATGACAATCTATTAGGGCTTCCAAACAAATATACAAAATTTTATAGACGTATGTATGTTTGTCCACGCATTTCTCCGCAACTATTAATCGGATCGTGACCATTCTTTTTTTTATTGGCTTACATTTACTTCAACTTAGGGAACAGTGCAAGTTTTATCAAAATCGATTCAGTAATTTTCAAGATATGGACTAATACGTGGAAGTGTGACGGCCTGGCTTATTGATACGAGCTACGGGTGTAGTGTCAAAGGGAAAACATCTCAAAATCTTGATCAAATTCTAGTGCGAAAACTAAAAATTAAGAAATAAATAAGTAATTAAAAAAAAATTAAACCGACTTCAAAAAGAAATTAACTCAAAATTATGAAATAACTTTAATTTCGGAAGTCGGTGTCATTTCATAATTTTGAGTTAATTTATTTTTGAAGTCGGTTTAATTTTTTTTAAATTACTTTTTTTTTGTATGATTATGCGAAACCCGAAACAATTTTCTAGTATTTACATGTACTATAGAATCTATGTACAAAATTTCAAAACTGTATCATGAAAAATCACAAAGTTATAAGCTTGTTAAGTTACCTGTTTGTCCGTACAAAAACATGCTCACCCACGCCGCGCGCTCTTGTGTTCCTTGATAATAGTACCTAGGTACCTAACCGTTAGGAGCAGAGGTTGAATAACCTACTTAGTGTCGCTCGGTGTCCAAGTTTTAACCTTTTTTTAAATATTTTTGGGACAAAATATAACATGGGGCAAAAATTATTGGAATCGATTCAGTTACTTATTCTGAACAAAATATATTCAGGTTTCGCATTTATACTAAAAATAACGTTGTATATTAGGAGCTTGGATTTCTTTGTATGGATATATTCCAAGAATAAAGAAGTTGTATAAAAACACAGTTATAATAATACATTCGTCTCCGTTTCAAATGAGTGGGAACTATTATTGTATTTATTCTATATCTGTACCAATTTAGCTTAGCATAACAAAAACAGGCTATATTGTTCCCACAGCTGGGACAGAAGCCTCCTCTCGGTGAGAGGGAGTGGGCCGTAATCCACCACGCAAGCCCAGTGCGGGTTGGTAGATGTCACATATGTCTTCGATTTTTGGTTCTAGGACATGCTGGTTTCCTCTCGATGTTTTCCTTAACCGTTTGAGAGTAGTGGTGATAAAATAATGTACACCAGGTAAGTAGAACGCCGCCCAGTCAGGCTTCAAACCTACGACCTTACAATTCATAAGTCGCGAACGATACCACTGGGCCACCACTGCTCAACAATTTAATTTATTTTCTGACGGAATTTTCGGTATCATGAAGTCGGCTGTATTGAAATTTCTTTTCTTATTTTAACAAAAAAACGTTGCCCCGCACTAGAAATTTCTCCTGTACTGTGGGTGCGTTTACAAACATTTAAACTCACATACACAAACAGTCAGACTTGGAACAACTACTTGTAAGTCATACAAATATTTGTTCCGTGCGGGAATCGAACCTGCGACATGCAGCGCAGATCGCGTAACCACTGCGCCAACCGAGCCGTCAAAGTTGAATGTTTGAAACCCTAAACCGTATGTACCTACACCACCTACACTTAAAAGCTTAATTTGCGGTATGTTGTATTTGTATAATCTATCCGTGGTTTATTGATTAACGAAACTCATCACGAGCTTACAATATTTTAATCAGTGTGAATATGAACCTTATTTCAGTGTCCAGACAGGCTCTATCTAGTAGATCAATTAGACATTGAACAGTTTATTTATAAACGTTGCTTAGAGTTAAGTAATTATAAGCGACTGCTTAACCATACATTTGTGACGATTAAACGTCTTCTAACTTTATTCAACGTTTACAAATAAACCCAAAATATAACTTAGCGCCGTGTTATTCCGAAGAGTTGAGCAGTTTAAGTCCTATAGAAGTATGAGGAACAGGGTGTAAAGTTCACTCATAGTCTATAGAAAAGGGAGGATCCTCCGACCAGACGGGTGTTGTGTCTATGCTAGTTGCGCGGTAAACTCTGCTTGCGCGATGCAGGATTTTGCGTGACTATGACGCGTTGTTCGCATGTGGCGTTGTAGATACCGATACAGTCCCATGTAAAAGGGGGCGAACCTATTGCCATCAAACCGAGCCCAAATCCAGACTCCGGGCTGCTACTGAGAAGTTCCAAATGATAAACCCAATAACACTTTATCTCTGCCTTTGCACTTTGCTGTATACTTTTTTTTGTTTCTCTGTATGTGTGTCTTACCAAGCATATTATTATAGTAGGTAAAATGTATCATCATCATCTGCCTCATCATCATTTCAGCCGAAAGACGTCCACTGCTGGACATAAGCTTCCCCCAAGCATCTCCACTTCGACCGGTTCTGTGTCCAACGGGTTCCTGCGGCCTTCACAAGGTCGTCGGACCACCTTGTGGGAGGCCTTCTTCCGGTACGCGGTCTCCACTTTCTTCGGGCTATTTCGGTTACCTTGGTTCTCCTGCGGATCTCCTAATTTCATCTACCTAAAGCAACAGTTTATACAAAAGCCTCTTCAAATTAAAAAAAATACCAGAAGTAGAATATACTTATGTACTTATTTCCATTAATGTGATTAATAAATAATATCATCTCTACCCGCTGAGCCGTAAAAAATCGTATTAATAAAAATAAATTAAATTTTCCAATTTATTTTAAGTATGTACATCTGTTTTATTGAAATAACAGAAAATTTCGCCAACTCCGAAGTTAAGTTCGGAAACATTTTTACTGTTCCTCAAATTATTCTCTTTCCCTACCCACTTTTGGTTATTATTGCTCGTACAAATACTTTTTATTATTGTTATAAAGTATCTTCTCACTGCGTCAGAAGACTGTCGGCAAGACTGCTGAGCATAAAGTCCTGAGTTTGATCTCTGGGTCGAACAAGGTGTACAGTGTATTTTCGTCAGGAAACTATCAGCTCGGTGTCCAGAAAGCCAATTCTTGTAATTTAAAACGTTCAAAATCTATTCGCTCAACTCGGCGACAAAGAATTGTCAAAAACTGGCAAATATGTAGGGAAATTAAAGGTATTTTTGACAGATTGAGACTGAGATCAGACTGTGAACGTTCTTAAAATTACAAGAAGTGCCCCCTGATATGTGACCGTAATTTTTGTCAATAGGCTTACCGTTCTTTGTACCTCTTCAGGGCAATAATAATATTTACTTTTCAGGGTTCCGTATTTCTTTTGCCTTTTATCGTAAAGTGACAATTGATATGTCACTTATTCCAAAATGACGAGCAAACCGCACTTTGTACGTTCATTACGGCGGCCATTGGTAGGCGCATATTCAGCTGTCAAATTAACGCTTAATAAATAGTGGTGATACTGCCGCTGCCGACAGCACGGTACAGCGCTGCAGCGTATTTCATTTGTTTAGCTAACTCCTCGTGCTCCTCGCCCCACTGTCGCATAACGAGGTAAGTTTGCTTTTCTAAAAGGCAATGTCATCGGCAAGATCTGCACCTTGCCACTGATAACGGTCTGATAAACAACAAAATGAAAGGACCGACCAAAATACTTCAATCCTAGGACGACGGCCGACAAAGTCACGAGTGCGAGAGAGTAGTTTGCTCTACCAAAACACTAGCACGAACATAATAAAATTACTAATCTGTGTAGGTTTAAATAGCAACGTACCTATCCCTCGGTAGCCACTCACATGCACTTGTTATGCTTATTCGTTTTCAAGAAATTCATTACAAAACTCACTAAGATAAACAATGAACAAAAATATACAAGTCCCATACAATGTACTCGTAAATTATATAATAACCTAATCACTAAAATGTCACTCACATAAATGTCGGGTAGAAATAATGTTGTTTTAAATACCCTGGGAGTTAGCACGCAGCGACTGATTATCCCACTCGCATCATTTTGCAAGTAATCAACATTTTAAAACTCATGTGACAGCTGTCAACTGTGCACAACATAACATAATGTTGCGCGCCACAATTAATGCCTGGTACATGGTGACATTAGGTACCACTAGCGCCATCTAGTATCGAGTAGCAGAACTAGTCGAGTCACGATCGTTCTAGAAAATTCGATACTAGAACTTTGTAGAACTTTCTCGAACTATCGACACCTAGTCGGTCGGGGCCGGTATGTACTCGAACATTCTAGATGTTTCTACAATGGAAGGTTCTCGAACTATCTGCGGCACTATATAAGGCCGGGATGCGCGACGACCGACACAGTTTGGATAAAGCGACAAGAGCGAAAACATCTAAGCGATCTTCAAGTGCGAATTAAGAGTGATCAGTAGTGTAATTGTGTTTTAATAATTAGTCTGTTTGAGCTGTAATTAGTGTTGTAAAATAAATTGTTATTTTTGGTTATTAAATCGGCAGTTTTTATTGTCACGAACCCGAAGCTCGTAACAATTGGTGTCAGAAGCAAGGATTATGCCGGTTTTACCCAAAGACGACACGGAGGGTATCCGTACCCGGAGTCAACGACAGCAAGAGACGGACCAGAGGCGATTCGGTGGAGCAACGCCACAGAGGTCGGAAGGCCAGCTACCGACCACGGAGGCCGGCCCATCCACAGCTGCTCCAGCATCATCAGCACCAGACTTTGCTGCCCTGATGATGATGCTGCAGGAACAGGCTCGCCGACAGGAGGAACAGGCTCGTCGGTTGGAGGAACAGCTGCAGCGGGACAAGGAGGAACAAGCTCGTCGACAGGAGGAACAGGCTCGTCGGTTGGAAGAACAGCTCCAACGTGATAAGGAGGAGCAGGCGCGCCGCCAGGAAGAGCAGATGCTCCTTATGAAGGACCTTCACGCTACCTTCGGGAAAGACATGAAGGAGGTGAAGGATAAGGTTGCTCATCATGACAACCGCTTGTCGGAAGCTGAAACCCGAATCGACCAAGTAAATAATCGGGTTGACAACGTGATGGCTGACGTGAAGCTAACCGTGATGGCTGACGTGAAGAAAACGCTGGATTACCTCAAACTTGGTAATGGAATCGCAGCTCCCGTAGCTACAACACCTTCGCTACGTGGATTCAAAGTGCCACCGTTCGACGGAACTTCTTCCTGGTCGGCCTACAAAATCCAGTTTGAGGCTGTCATGAAGGCGAACGGGTGGAATAAAAATCAGGCCATGACTGCCCTCACCCTAGGCCTGCGCGACCAGGCCTTAACTGTTCTGGAAGCTCTCGGTAAGGAAGTGACTTATGAGCAGCTCCTTGAGGCATTGGAGGCTCGGTATGGCGACGCTCACCTGGAACACGTGTTTCGTGCGCAGCTCAGGGATCGCGTGCAACGCAGTAATGAAAACCTGCAGCAGTGGGCCCTTGAAGTGGAGAAGCTGGTTCGTAAAGCGTACCAGTCTGTACCTGCGCTTATTGATGGGAACCTGGTGCAGGCATTCATCGACGGCATCCGCGATCTTGAAGTTAGAGCTGCTGTGAGGCTCGGTCACCACGGGACGCTTAAGGACGCCTTGGCCCATGCACTGGAAGTGGAAGCTGTGCGGCAGGATCATCGTTCCCATCGCGTCAGGGAGGTTGCAGCGGCTACAGTTCGTGACCGCAATAAAGGATACAGCCCTAGGTGCTATGGCTGTGGGGAAAGGGGCCACCTTCGATCCAGTTGCCCTAAGCGAACTGCAGAAAGAGAAGACGGCCGATCTCCAGAGGGCAGTGCGGCTGACAGCACCGCGCGGCACCAGCAGCAGGGAAACGAGTAATAGCCAGGACTGCGGGGCGGGTGCTGGCTGATGTTCAAAGAGCCCCAAGGGTTTCGATCACACAAACCCATGACGGGAACAGCCTAATCATCAAGGGCGCGGTCAACGGAACGCCGTGTAAGCTGACCATAGACACTGGAGCCTCTCGCACGGTTGTCAGTTCCCAACTAACAAGACGGTCCCTTGGGGACTCCGCATACAACCGAGAACGCATTAATTTGGTAACAGCCACCGGTCAGCGCATACCCGTCCATGGAGAGAAGAAGATGGAGTTGAAGCTAGGCAACAGAATCTACCTGCATAATGTCATCGTGGCCGATATAATGGACGATTGCATCCTGGGCCTTGACTTTATGAGGAAGAATTGTTGCGAGATTGACGTCAAGCAAGGCGTTTTGAAATGTGGACAAGAGGAACTTTTCGTGGAAGGGGCGTTACCAGGGAATGTGTACAGCCTTAAGAAGATTGTTCTTCCGCCGAGATCGGAAACTATTGTGCCGGTTAGTCTTCCTCGGAATCCTGGGCAGACTCATCGTTGTGTACTCGTGGAAAGGGTAGACAATGACCTTCCATGGAAAGTGGCACGAACTTTGGTCAGAGCCACCGACATCTCAGGGGTACGTGTGCTGAACCTTTGTGATCAGGAACAGACTATAGAAAAAGGCACACTAGTTGGTACTTGCGAGGAAGTGGATTGGTTGCGTCGATGCCAATATCTATCGACTGGGACCCTCAGCAAGGATGCACAAACGAAAGTGACCACACTCTTAGAAGACTGCCGCAGCGCTCTGTCCCAAAATGAAATGGTCAAGGCGAAGAAGATGTTACTCAAGTACGCCAATGTTTTCTCGTCAAACGATGCTGACATCGGGAAGACTGGCTTAGTTCAACACAAAATAAACACAGGAGAAGAATTGCCTATCCGTCAGCGGCCAAGGAGATTGCCGGTAGCACGTGAAAAGGAAGTGGAAACCATGATTGAAGGAATGGTGAAGGATGGTGTTATTGAACCTTCATCTAGTCCATGGTGTTCACCTGTAGTGCTGGTAAGAAAGAAGGACGGCAGCATGCGGTTTTGTGTTGACTATCGTCGTCTGAACGACGTTACAAAGAAGGACAGCTATCCTTTGCCAAGAATTGATGACACGCTGGACATGCTTACTGGAGTAAAGTGGTTTAGCACGCTGGACCTGAAAAGTGGCTACTGGCAAGTCGAAATTGATCCTAAGGACAAGGAGAAAACTGCATTCTCGACGGGAAAGGGTCTGTGGCAATTTAAAGTTATGCCGTTTGGATTGTGCAATGCTCCGGCAACGTTTGAACGGTTGATGGAACTTGTACTTACCGGGCTAATTGGTGATGCCTGCCTGGTCTACTTGGATGACATCATCATTGTAGGCCGCACGTTTGAAGAACATCTGCAAAACCTGGAACGCGTGCTCATGAAGATCCAGAGTGCCAACCTCAAGTTAAGTCCGAAGAAGTGTTCACTATTCAAACGACAAGTTAGCTTTTTGGGATATGTAGTGTCTGAAGAAGGTATCCGCACGGATCCAGAGAAAATCGCCGCTGTCAAGGATTGGCCAGTTCCAAAAGACAAGACGCAGGTCAGAGCATTTTTGGGTTTGTGCTCCTATTATCGGCGATTTGTGAAGAACTTTGCAGACATAGCCAAACCCCTGCACAAGCTAACCGAAGATAAGCGACATTTCTGCTGGGATGAAAGTTGCGACATCGCATTCCAGGAGCTAAAGGACCGTCTGTGCAAAACACCTATTTTGGGGTACCCTGATGCGAGCAAGGAATTTATAATTGACACAGACGCAAGTGACATAGGACTTGGCGGTGTGTTGTCTCAACGGAATGGTGATCAAGAGGTTGTGATAGCGTACTTTAGCAAGTCGTTGTCAAAGCCGGAAAAGAACTATTGTGTCACGAGACGAGAATTGCTTGCTGTGGTAAAGTCATTGCAGCATTTTAGCAAATATCTTCTGGGGCGGAAATTCCACGTACGAACTGACCATGCTGCACTGAAATGGCTATTGCAGTTCAAAAATCCAGAAGGACAAGTTGCGAGATGGATTGAGCTACTACAGGAATACGACTTTGAGGTCGAACATCGCAGCGGAAAATCTCATGGCAACGCAGATGCATTGTCAAGAAGACCTTGTCCTGAAGACTGCAAGCATTGTACTAGGCAAGAGGGCAAGGAAGTCGTACCTGTGAGAACGCTCAAGACAGACCTCAGCAACGAGTGGAAGGAAAGCCTACAACGTGTGCAGCAGGAAGATTCGGACATCAAACCAATTCTGGAGTGGATGAAGGCCGGAGCTCCTAAGCCCAGGTGGAGCGATGTCTCAGCGATGAGTTCGATCACAAAAAGCTATTGGGCCCAATGGGACAGCTTGGTGATTCAGGATGGAGTCCTATGCCGTAAATGGGAAAATGCTCGGGGAGACAGCTGTCATTTGCAAATGGTTGTCCCTAAAGCTCAAGTACCGGATGTTCTACAGCTGTACCATAATGGTTGTTCAGGAGGTCATCTGGGAGTAAAACGGACTCTACTGAAGATACGAGAACGGTTTTACTGGGTCCACTGTCGGGACGATGTCGAGGACTGGTGGCGCAAATGTACAAGTTGTGCATCTGTAAAGGGACCTCAGACTCGTAGTAGAGGTGCATTGAAATTGTACAATGTTGGTGCACCATGGGAGAGGATAGCCCTTGACGTTGCGGGGCCGTTTCCGGTAAGTGAAAGTGGCAACAAGTATTTCATGGTTGTGATGGATTACTTCACCAAGTGGCCGGAAGTCTTCGCCATTCCAAATCAAGAAGCTTCGACAGTTGCAGATAAGTTAGTTCATGAAGTCTTCTGTCGTTTTGGAGTACCTTTAGAGATTCACAGTGATCAAGGAAGGAATTTTGAGTCACAAATATTCCAGGAAACTTGTCGAATTATGGGTACTCATAAAACCAGAACAACTTCTTACCACCCACAGTCGGATGGAATGGTGGAACGGTTTAATCAGACATTGGAGAGGTACCTAGCCAAAGTTGTGGAAAATCGGCAACGAGATTGGGACAAGCACATACAACCATTTTTGTTGTCATATCGAAGCGCTGTTCACGAAAGTACATCGGTGACACCAGCTTTCGCAAACTTTGGAAGAGAATTACGGCTGCCTGCAGACCTGATTACCGGAATACCACCTGATGCCCCACGCAGTATAACCGATTATGCGAATGACTTGCGGAACAAAATGAATGACATTTATGAGCACGTCAGACAATCGGGCCAGCAAATGTCTGAAAAGATGAAAACCCGTTATGACCGCAAAATGAACAATAAAGGGTTCGACGAAGGTTCACTAGTGTGGTTGCACAATCCAGTCCGCAGCAAAGGGAAATCTCCTAAGCTTCAAGCTAAATGGGACGGACCGTACCGGATTGTGACAAAGATCAATGACGTAACCTACCGGATACAGAAAGGTACAAGAGGTACTCCTAAGATCGTCCATGTGGACCGACTGGCGCGTTATTATGGGGCTGATAATGCTCGGGACGAGCATGTCTTAGGAGGGGGCAGTGTTGCGCGCCACAATTAATGCCTGGTACATGGTGACATTAGGTACCACTAGCGCCATCTAGTATCGAGTAGCAGAACTAGTCGAGTCACGATCGTTCTAGAAAATTCGATACTAGAACTTTGTAGAACTTTCTCGAACTATCGACACCTAGTCGGTCGGGGCCGGTATGTACTCGAACATTCTAGATGTTTCTACAATGGAAGGTTCTCGAACTATCTGCGGCACTATATAAGGCCGGGATGCGCGACGACCGACACAGTTTGGATAAAGCGACAAGAGCGAAAACATCTAAGCGATCTTCAAGTGCGAATTAAGAGTGATCAGTAGTGTAATTGTGTTTTAATAATTAGTCTGTTTGAGCTGTAATTAGTGTTGTAAAATAAATTGTTATTTTTGGTTATTAAATCGGCAGTTTTTATTGTCACGAACCCGAAGCTCGTAACAATAATTTACGGAGCATGCTCACGTACTTTTTCATAACAAAAAACAGACAAAAAATGCGAGCATCAAGGGATACGGGATACCGGATCCATGATTTGAAATTGTGTGGAGCCATTATAAAACATTTAAAGCCATATACGGTGAAAGTTTCTTGCCTGTGGCATGTAGCAAAAGAGATAAGTAACCAGTGTCGTCGGATAGATATAGGTAAAGTTTAGTACAAAATTGATGAATGTTTTCGAATTAAATTAAATTTGACAAATTAACTGTTTATTTTCTATTTATTAAATAAAATTTTATTCGTTAATTCGGTAATTGTTCCTTTCCATTCCATTTTAATGTACGGTCACCACCGTACAATAAAATGGGGTTAAAAACTACAACTATCATGTCGATCACAAATTAAACGAAAACTAGATGTAAGTTTCGATTAATTAATGCCTAAGTATCATTAACTATTTTACAATTTATCACTAAAATAAACATATTATATAGTATATACTTGTATGTAAAAAAAATGGAAAAGAAAAATACAGGAGCTCATTGGTCGGTGTCTTTGGATTCGTATTTTAGTTTTTTGCCACCGACTTCCGAAATTAAAGTTACCTATTTCTCACTTTATAGTGTTTTTTGGAAGTCGGTTGTTTTTTTTGTAAAAAAGATTTTATTTTTCAGTTTTTAGTGGGTCAGTTTGTAATTTATCTAAGTTACAATAACCTAATGTCAACTGCTCATCACCTTTTTACAAAATATTGCTTTTCCCGACGCAGGGACGTTAATTGTTGAGGAGTTCCCCTAGTAAATAAAACCAGGAGAACTGGAGCTGATTGAGAAGTCACCATCAGCCCCACTTCACCATACGTATTGTAACGAGCTTAAATTGCTTTGCAACCATAATAAAGTAATCGAATCGCAACCCGTGAAATATTTGAGTAGTTCCGATGGCCATCTGCGGTCTTCATCATCAGCTCCACTTTACCAAATGATGATTTCCGAGAGCAAATGCTCAAATTACTTTAAAAAATACCCAAATCGCTATAGCTTTGCCTATAAAATTTGAGGGTTTCCCTCGATTTCCATGGGATCCTCTCATCAGGTTCCAACTTGATGATAATGGGACCACCTGGAGAGTATACCCTTTCAAACAAAAAAAGAATTTTTGGAATCTGTCCAGCCGTCTTCGAGTAATCGGGGAACATACATAAAAAAAAAGGTTCCGACGAATTGAGAACCTCCTCCTTTTTGAAGTCGGTTAAAAAGAGGAGCTAAGGAAAATGGAAAGCGTCTACCACTGGTAAAAAAGTAGCTTTAGTGGAAAAAAGACAATAAATATAAAATTATGATCGTTTTATAAGTTAGTCCACCAACTACATGTATTACTTGTGGGTCCATTCCAGTTGAATGTGCTCTCGTTTCGTCGTTGTTTAGAGGCGTACGACAGGAATAATCTGATCAGAGTTGAAAACCAACTCGTGTATTATCTTCCTGAGTGAAAGACTTCATATTAATTCTAGCACTGATCAAATATGATAATATAAACACTCTCACGCCTTTACTATAATTTACGCAAAATGCACAAATTATGTGTGCCTGTAGGCTATAAAAAAGAGCTTAGTTCTCTTGGGAGCATCACCTGTATACGAATTTCAGCCATAAAAGTCTTCAGGTTTAAAAAGTAATTATTTTTTTTAAGTCTCGACGAAATATCGGGTTTCCAATATTTTTCGAAGAGTCTTCTCCTACAGTTTACACCTTTGGCAAATACATGGGTCCTCGTATGTTTGCAGTCAACAGCTGCGCGACAAGGCATATTAATTAATTATGCGTAAAAGAAGTCGCTTCATCATCATCATATCAGCCGAAGAAAGAAAGAAGTCGCTTGTCTGCAAACAATTATGGATAGTGACAGCTAGCTGTCAAATTCTTGGACGATGGAGGGCAGCGACATCTGACGTGAGCAAGTGGCAGTTTTTATCCCCATTGATCAGTAACTTGTATTTTTACCGACTTCACAAAAAGGAGGAGGTACTATGTTCGGGTGTATGTATGTTTTTTTTTTTTTTTTTTGTATGTTTGTTCATCGAATACTCCGCCAATTGTCGACGGATTTTCAAAATTCTTTTTTTGTTCGAAAGTAGATAGTTCTGAGGTGGTCCCATTGTCACCAAGTTAGGATCTGATGATGGGATCTTAGAGAAATCGAAGGGAACCCTCAAATTTTATAGGCTCACTTATTGTTTTTCGCATATTTTATGAAGTATCTTGTGTATTTGTGTATGGTTGTCACCATCTCAGGTAGCTGGGCTGATGATGGAAGGTACAACTCCTTAACAGTAAGAAGTTACTCGAACAGGCAAGGACTGTTTTAGTAAATTGTTTTGATGTTTGATAGGGCATTTGCCACATTTGGTCTCATGATCATCAAGTCATGACCTGATGCTACCTAACTCCTCGACAACTAACAGCAGATATATCGTGTTTAGGCTCATTGAAAAGGGCTCGATGTGTGGATAAACGTACTGTAACTGAGGAACACCGAAGACCTGATGCTGAAGCCAGGAGCATCAGAAAAAGTACAAACCTTGAAATTACAGCACCGTAGTCGTGTTTAGGCTCATTTTAAACAGGACTAATTTTAAGTTCAATGCAATGTTGACATAAGTCTGGCCTGATGCTGCAGCCAGGATTATCAGCATCTAATCTAAAAACTAATAAAAGGAGAACTCCTTAACTATTAACGTCCCTGCATCGAGAAAAGGAATATTTTATAAAAAGGCGATGGGCAAGTTGACATTAGGCTATTGCAACTTAGATAAATTATAAACAGACCCACTAAAAAGCGAGAAATAAAAACTTTTTAACAAAAAAAAAACCGACTTCCAAAAAAACACTACAAACTGAAAAATAACTTTAATTTCGGAAGTCGGTGGCAAAAACTAAAATACTGATCCCTAAGACACCGACTTCCGAAATTAAAGTTATTTTTCAGTTTGTAGTGTTTTTTTTGGAAGTCGGTTTTTTTGCTTTAACTAATGGTATGCGACTTGCAAGTATTAATCGCACCGCGTAAATCAGTCTTTAGGGTTCGTTACACAAAACAAAACAAATGGTAGTTTTGTTCTTGGTACTTTTGGAACAGTAAATGAATAAAAAGTGACGATCTCCAGAGGTAGCGTTAAACGTTTAGTGACCGTGACTAGTGGCCGCCGGTAGCTGGTCGCCCAGTGGCCTAGTTTGCAACGACTATCAGTGATTCAAAACAAAAATTTTATTTTTTGTATAAATATTCAAACTGTTAAAGATACCGAATGATCAATTTTACTTATGGAACCGTACATGATTTGAACAAAGTCCGTACCGTGTGTTGTTGATCAGAAAGATTGGTTACGTTCGCGTTGGCCGGAACGATTACTTATAATCGCTCGCTTTTTTGCTAAACTGTACCAAATCTTATGCACGGTAAGCGGTCTTGAAACCTCCAGTCTATTTAGACGATGAATAAGTTGTCGTAAATGTTAACCCTATTATTGTTGCTGGTCGTCGCAAAAGTATTGTTTTATTGAAAAAAACAATAATAAAAACAGAATTTAAAAAAAAATACTTAGACAGACTTATAGACAGACTGGGTCCGTCTGTCTGTACACACAGCTCCTTTAAGTAGTTACCCCACCAAAAGACATGTGCGTTCAAATCCGTGATAGGCCCAAGTTGGTTTTTGTATTTTGCAAAAACATTTTATTTTAAATAATGTATTGTTTTAGTGAATAAAGAAGTTTAAGTAAGTATTTTTTTTTTATTCTGTTTTTATTATTGTTTTTTTCAATAAAACAATACTTTTGCGACGACCAGCAACAATAATAGGGTTAACATTTACGACAACTTATTCATCGTCTAAATAGACTGGAGGTTTCAAGACCGCTTACCGTGCATAAGATTGGAAGTTCAAATCCTATATAGGCACGAAATGTGCTTTTTGTTCATTATATTATTTTGATATATATTTCTATTTTGTTTTAAGTAGTAATTATTTATAAAGAATAAAAAAATCAAGAGAAATAAAATACTTTATTAATCATTTAATAATATTTATTATTGCTATTATTTAACAAAACTATGATCTTATTTTACAACAAACAGAACAACTATTTTAGTTCTCATAAAATCAGAAATCATTTAAAAAAATAATTGATAAAATTAGTAGTCGTTTACTCTTCGCCGTTTTAAGTGAACGTATACAAAGTTATAACTTGAAGGTATGGATTAATTTTATAAAGACAACGTAAGTAAGTAAAATTAATGGATACCCTCAAATTATAACATCTTTCGATTAGACAGGGACCTAAAGATATAATGACTCAGCCGATAGTAGATAACAATTTCATCGCAATTCATATGGGCTCGCTGGCTAGTTCGTCAAACTGCCGGTATGAGTATGACGACGTTCGGTGATGCGATGGTTCGAATCCGAGTCAACACAATGGACTCTTTTTGAAGTATTCTTTAGATTATTCGTAAGGAATTCAATGTTGTAGCAGTGTAACATTTTAAAACTTGAGTGGTTAGGACATAGTGACGCTTTCTGTACGTCTGTCACAGCTGGATATCTCAAGAACTACTAATACTATCAACTTGAAATTTAGAATACTTTTAGATAACGTTTGCCAAACTATTTTGCAAATAAGAAAAAATGATTTTTTTTTTGCAACAGGAACTGAAAAGGGGTCTGAAAAATTCGAAGTGGGGCTACTAGGGCATGTGGGGTATCTTACGAAAGGGCGTGGTTTGCTCATTCTCAAACACTTTCTTTTTAGGCAGCATAGTTTACGACTTTTGATGAAAAAAAAAATACTGTTCTCCTCATTGATATAGGTTTTTATATATCAATGGTTCTCCTACTGTAATCTTCGCAGTTTGCATAGAGAAAAATCTGAAATGATTCTATGTGATAGAAGTTTATGTAAAGATTACAGGAAAAATAAAACGATGTCTCTAAATAGCACAATTTTTCAGAACTCATCAACAAAAGTTACATTAGTTCCACTATCGGTCAAGAGATGGCGCTGACCTAAAATTGCAATATTCTACACCGCAACGTGCAGTGTTAAAATTCTCTGACAAATAGGCCTCGACGATAAAAATATGATGGTACGGAACCCTCGGTGAGCGAGTCCGACTCGCTCTTGCCCGGTTTTTTTTTTACTTGTAGTACCTATAATATGTCTTGTGTGATAATCTGTGCTAAATAAATATATTTTCTAAGGCCTTTCGTCCACAACGCCACTCAAAAGTAACATGTTATTAACTGAAATCATCAACGAGCAGCTAGAATAAATTTTATGGTAAAACTAGCTTCTGTCCGCGGTTTCGCCTACGTTTATGTCGAAAATTATCCAACGGAAACGTGTTACCGGGACAAAGAGTCCCGTCAAAATCGGTCCAGCCGTTTTGAAGATTATCCGGAACAAACAGACAGGCAAAAATTTTAAAAAGTTCTTTTGATATATACTTTTATATACATTTAGTAAAAAGCTGTTATTTTGATCTTACAAACAGACACTTCAATTTTATTTATTTGTATAGATGGTACCTACTTCCCATTACCTATATGTAGAGATAAAATTGAAAAGAAAAAGCGTATGACAAGTATATTTTTTCCACTCCTGATTACTTTTACGAGCCCATCAAATAGTCATCAGTCAATAATGAAATTTTATTTAAGAACGTCTAAACATGCCTCATTCACCTACCGAGGCGGCTTACAGGATGAATTGAATTCAGCACAAAAAAAACACAATTGTGTACTGAAAAATCACGAAGGGATCCGCGGGCCAGAATAATAGCGTTAAATAAATAATACGAGAGCGTCTCAACTTAATTTGGCAGACCTGTTATGTATTATATGGTGGAGTGGCCTTGAAGGCAGCGGTGGCGGGAGCGAGTAGTGCTTTCACTTTCAATTTTAACAGCGATTAGTTCTACCTTGCTTCATAGAATAAGCAAAAGTTACGCGTCTCTAGGAATTTGTTTCTTAGCATTTCTTTTTCTATACCCACCGAGCATACCGACAGAAATGTAGACAGATTTGTGTAAAACTTCAGATTGCTTAACGTTTGCAGATTTATTTACAAATTATTTAATTTCAGTTTCTCGTGGTAGCGTTATGTTATTCTGTTTTTTGAGCATGAATAGTAGCAAAAGCGTAATGCTTTCCGTAATAATCTCAAAACGCGGGAGAGATTCGATTTTTTTTTAAAAATTTCATGCAAAAGAGGTACTTCACTAGATTATTTTTTTACAAAAGTAGACACTACTCGTACAAGGTGTAGTAATAAGATACTTAGCTTCTCCGCTTTACCCAAGCGTTATCCCATTACCCACCGAGATTTTCCGCAGTTCACATGTCCCTGAATCCATGGGAAAAACCATGGAAAAACACATAAGCCAGCTCCATAAATGGTAATACATTGAAAAGGCATTGTTTGCGCGAGAGGCATGCAAGTAATATCAAGTAAGCGAACAAAACAGCGGCTCCATCAATCAGCTTCACAGTATCAAAATTAGGTTCAATTCAGGGAACAAACTGCAGGGTAATTGCGTAACACACTATCAGTAGCAATGGGTTTCATTTTGACAGTTCAACAACATTCATTGCGTTATTAGAGTTGTTAGGCAGACACATTTTTCGAACATATGGAGCAATGGATTAGAAATATGCTTGAAGATTATTCAAATTGAGAGTAATAGTGTGTTACGCAATTAACAAACGTGTGCTAGTATGTTGGAGGTTGGAAAAATAGAGGGAGGCAACTATGTCATTGACATTCGAGTTTTTACTGAAATATGCTGAGATAAAGTTTTAGTTGTGACCAGATTGACTGGGCTTTATGAAGATACTAGCTGCGCCCCGCAGTTTTACTCGCGTAAGTGTCGATCCCGTGGGAATATCGGGATAAAAGCCTATATGTTAATCCAGGGTGTCAGCTACCTCCATACAAAATTTTATCAAAATTGGTTCAGCCGTTTGAGCGTGAAGAAGTAACAAACATATAAACACACCCCCACACCCCCACACACTCACACACACACACCCTCACAAACTTTCGCCTTTATAATATTAGTGTGATTATAGGTACATACAAAAAAACCCAGACATCGATTAATGAAAGTCCCCTGTAGCTGCACTGCTTTTTATTTTTTTTATCAAAAACTTATCAAAGCTTGTATTAGTTCATTGCAAAGGATACCTTTTTAACCGACTTCAAAAAAGGTGATTCTGTATTCGACCCGTATGTGTGTTTGTATGTCCGCGATTGTCTCAAAAAGTAATGAAGCAATTTTGATATTTTTTTCATTAATGTGATTCACATACTTTCAGAAAGTTATAATAACAAAGTTATGTATTGTTTTTTTATTTTTAAATCGGTTGTTTTTTTGCAAAAAAGCTTTTATTTTTCACTTTTTTTACAATAATTGTATTCGCACCTATGCTTATAAAATAACACATCATTGCACAGACTAACAATTCTGCGAAGCCATTTCAGTGAGTTAACTCTGGTTTAGAGGCCACCGATTGGAAGAAAGGGAACTCAAAAGCCTTTACTATGAAACGATCTACGATACGCATTCCATCGAGGACTTTCGTTACCATCGCTGGCTTTGTTAGCATTGTGAATATAATTCAAAAACAAAAGCAGTAATCGATAGGGAATGCAACAAGATTTTCAATTGTTTGTTTGTTTTTATTGGTTTTTAGTGGGTGTTGGTAAGAGTACCAGCAACATATGAAAGGTTTGAATTATGGGTACAGCAGAGTTGATGGCTGGCGACTGAAAGAGCAACAATGCTGTAACAAGATTAAAATTCCACACAAGATGGATCGAATTTGATAAGATCCTCTTTGTAAACAACGTTTCCCTTTTACCATGTTTATTAAGTATTGGTTTAGCGGAGCCTTGGTGTGGCACCAGACGTGTATTTCGGTTATTTTGATAACTTAATATTCACGTGTCTAAAAGACGAAAATTTCCCGACGGTGAAAATTTGGCCGCCTTTTCGAATGAGTGTTAACTTTTTGATCTTATGACTAGCATTTATTTGCCCCCGGCTTGTCCCACGGAAACGTAGGTAATCCAGGAGATAATACCTATGCTGTCCTAACCCAGGTGTAAGCCATGATCAATCTGTGTGCCAAATTTCATCGAAAAAGGCGCGAACAGAGAGACGGAGTCAATTCTTCCCTTGCGGTGGTAGGGCCATAATCAGCCTATAATGTTCCCACTGCTGGGACACAGGCCTCCTCTCGGTGAGAGGGAGTATGGTGGTAGGGCTAACGCCCGCCTGGTTTGCGACCACCCTCTCACCGGAGTCCGGTGTCAAGCAGCCTGCTGTGTTTCGTCGATGCTAGTTCCAGTGCCTTAGGCATCTTCTGGGCACATTTGTTCCATCACAGACCTCATCCATCGCTTTCCATCAGGCGTGAGAGTTACTTTCGCATTAACATGGATTATTGTGGCTTTTGACAGTATTTAGTGAAACATACGTTTAACCAAAGACATACATACATAGACATAAATGTTGACATTCTAGCTTTTGACCACTAAGTAACGCTCCCATGCTCGTTTTTACTAAGTTACACTAGGCGACACCTAATTAACTGTCTAAATTAAAATCACGCTGTCATCAAAAACCGTGCAGCGGGCACCTTCCTCAGCTGATGATAAGTGATGATGCGGTCGAAGCTGGGGGCGTTTATTTGAACAAAGAGACTCGGATTACTCGAGACTACTTCAAAGTTGCTTCTTACGACACCACTACATGGAGTAAGTATTCTTTTATCTGACTGAAGCTGCAAATAGTCTTACAATTGAGTTACTTTCACACATATTGCCACTATACACTTTCTCAAGTTCTTTGGAAACCATTTATTTTGTGTTTTCCGTGTACAAGTAGTTATTTCAGTCCACCCAAAAAGTACCTGGCAACCGATAACTGTTTCACGGACCTTTGAATAGTTTGGCGTAGTTTATCTAGCTAGTTAGGTTCTACGAATGAGCATTACGTAAGCTATGTATAAGTAAGTATGTACCCCAACAGAATGCTGTATGTGCAGTACTAATTTAAATGTAGAGAGACATTAGAGCGCGAACATTCTTAAAAGTACAGGAATTGTCTCTTTGATATTCTAAAAACTGCGGTAGTCAAAGAATCATCATTTGCCTATTTATCATTTATTTGCAATAGATATTGGTACCGTGTTGGTCTTAAAGTCAGTAAGAAACATGAATAACACCAACCGAGACCAACGGCTTAACGTGCTTTCCGAGTCCTGAAGGGGTCTATGTAAAGATGGTCAATTGGTCACCCATCCACGGACCAACCGCGCATGCTTAGCTTAACCTGATCAATCGACCCGTGCGTCTGTTATTACTTAGCCACAAGCCCCTCTACGGTCCCCCTGCGGTAGGTGACAGTGACAATCACTCTAGATGTAAATGTATTTGTATCGATATCAGCCACATCTGGCTAGAGATTAAAAGTCGATACAAACATTGTTATAATAATTCTAGATAGATGATTGATGACAAAATATTATGGTTTCTGAACAAATCTTAAATAACGACAAAAATAGCAGATTACATTAAAACCTCATATAATTAAATTAAATGGTAAAAGCGAAACGTTACACAAAGCACCGCCTTCTAAGATGAAAATAAAAGGTTTAAAATATTTTGCGTCTTCAAAAATCTAGCCAAGTTTACCTACAGGTTCTTGTAATCTTGATTATAGCGAAATGGCACAAGACAGAAAATTAAAATGGCGTATTCAGCGGAGAGTCAGCCGTGTTGGGGACGACTTGGGCATTATTTTCACTGTTATTGGTATATGCTGCGCTTAGTTTATCCTACCTGAATTTGTAATGATAAGACAAGTTTTACTGAAAAGTATGAAATGCTAGCTGATCCGGCGAACTTCGTACCGCTTCAGAATTATTTCACTAATACATAAATGACAGTACTTTCAAAGTCACGAACGAAAGAAATGATGACATACCTATTTGTTTGTTGTCAAATATTTGTAGTGCGTTCAGAAATTCATTGTGTGACTAAACTTAAAAAGATATATCAAGCTACATAAAAAAATTCTGTCTTGATAGTAAACTAAAATAGAAATAAAATAAAACAAGAGTACCTAAAGGATAGACCATACAATTGAATAAATCAAACTACATAATCTTATTACCTCCGTATTATTTAATTTCTGAACCTGTTTGACAGGTACAGTCAACAGCAAAAGTAGATGATCAAAGTCAGAAATTCAATACTAATGAACGGAGTTCGCGTCAGAACTGTATGACGTCGAAGTGATTCAAAAGTATTATACGTAGTAAGTATTCTAAGTAGTCGTACTTCGACGCCACACAGTTCTGACGCGAACTCCGTTCATTAGTATTGAATTTCTGATTTTGATCATCTACTTTTGCTGTTGACTGTACGAACAGTTTGTATGGGATAATAAAATTCTATTTTCCTTACAACTTCTTCATATTTTCTCACCAGCTAAACCTTACTTCTACAAACATTTCAGAATCAAAATTAGCCAAATCAGTCCAGCCGTTTTCGAGTTTTAGTGAGACTAACAAACGTCATTTCATTTTTATATACAGGGCGTCACACGGCTATGCCACATGGAGGGAAAGTACCTTGAATATTGTAGATGGAACATTTTACTGAAAGAAGACATTATTTTAATTTAAAAAACAATTTAAACTGCATTCATAAATTTTTAAATAATTACATGGTTGAACCGAGAATCGAACCCGCTACATGAGAAAAAAAATTACCCTTTATCATACCGATCGAACGGCTTCATCATAAGGATTATTTTTGCTAAATATCATAGTGTCAGAAATAAAAGGAAGACCATGAATTTTCCGAATGGACCGTCGCGTCGGTTCGTCCCAGCTATTGACTCGGAACGAGAAATGATACAGGTCATGATAAATTTCAATAAATCAAAAAAGTGCTAACGATGCAATCAAATTATTACTTTCTCAGAAGGTCCAAGATTGCATTTTATAAAAAGTAAATGAAACAATTAACCTAAAACCAATATTCCATCGACCCCACCATAATTTAATCAATCATAGAATAAAAACCCACTAAACATAACTACACCCACAGGCTAAACACAAAACCAGCTCCTCCGCACATGAAAAATTCATAACATTCAACTCCATTTATCCGGAGATAACTAAATATGATCAAAAAAGCATGGAGCAGACCCGAAAACAAATTAGGGTTCACTCCATCACTCGTTTTAACATGGTTAGTAACAACACAATTTATCAGCCATGGCGCCCTTAAGGCTCTTCGGGGCGAGCATTGTGGGTAGGGAAGGTAAAACAGAAACAAGGCGCTAATAAGGATGTGTTCCCTAAAATGTTGAACTCTATTGAATATTCAGGGTCAAATTAAATTAGCTAACAATACTCCGCAGAGGTGATGGGTATCGACATAATAATATAGACTTTAAAAACCGGGCAAGAGCGAGTCGGACTCGCGCACCGAGGGTTCCGTATTTAGAGACTTCTTTTTATTTTTCCTGTAATCTTTACATAAACTTTTATCACATAGAATAATTTCAGATTTTTCTCTTTGCAAACTTCGGAGATAAGGGGGGGGAACGGTATTTTTTTTACATTTTTCATCAAAAGTCGAAAACTATGCGGCCTAAAAAAAAAAGAAAAAAATTGAGAATGTGCAAACTGCGTTCTTTCATATGATATTCCACATGCTCTAGTAGCCTTACTTCGAATAAAAAAAAAAACAATAACAAAACCCTCGTACTCAAAACTTTTGACAATTTTGTCCATTGTTTGATGACAGTGCAACGGGGTAATTGCGTAACACACATCAGTAGCAATGGGTTTCATTTTGACATTTCAACAGCTTTCATTATTTTTGCTGTTGAGCGTACAAATTGGCAATATCCTTCAAAATGATTCAGATTGCGATTCAAAGCGTTTTACGCACGTAGGGTGTAGGTCACAGTTTATGAATGGTCACACCAAGGCCAAAGACAATAAATATAAAAAAAAGATAGAAAAATATAATTATTATTTTATTGCGAAATGACAGATTTCTTCAAAATTAGAAGAAATTAAAACTGTATAAAAACACGCCTAATATTATTAATGCAGAAGTTTTTAACTTAATTTGTCTGTTCTAATTTTCATTAATTGCTTCCTTGTTTAGTTTCTCTTAAGCCCCACCAAATAGAGCTCAATGTCCATTGAACAGGCGTCAAGATGTTGTATGCCACTGATCGACTTCATGTTATCGACGGCTGTCGATGAAAACCAGCGCTGACATGGCTGTTTCGTGCTGTGCATATATTGTGCCACAGGCTCTCAGCATTGTGCTGAGCGACAGCCATTTTACGCGGATGCGACGTATATTTATCCCATATGTTTTTTTTTGTTCTATCTGCGTAACGTCTGGTGTCAATGACGGCTTTTTCTTTATTTATTTCTATGAACTATTTCGCTGGGAAAACTTAGCAATCCTCAAGGACCACAAGCCACAAATTGCACTATACCTAAACGGAAATTTAGACTTTTACGTTAGAGTTCTAGTATGCGTCTCCCAAAGACCACACTGCACCAAGTTCTAGTATGCGTCTCCCAAAGACCACACTGCACCAAGTTTGGGTTAATGGGTGCCTTCGAAACAAAAATGTTGGGTTAAAAAAATAAAAGATGGCCGGCTCACAACCTTTGGGCAATTTTCTGAACCATTAAATATATCTCCCCTCTTAACGCTATCTTACAAATTGCTCAATATGATAAACCGGCGATAATATCCTGTATTTTTTTTTGCATTTACTGTCCTTTATTTGGAAATCAAAACGGATGGCAACGACCGATTGATACTCATAAATTAGATAATTTCACAAAAGTTTTCGAATGTTTGATAAATGACAGCTCATCCTTCTCAGAGAACGCAGTTAAGAGCCCCAATAGTGGAAAAATTTTACTGCAATTATTTTCAGAAACCATGGAATTCATTATTTATACTATAATAAGCTAACAGTCTTAAAATAATAATATATGTACAGTCAACAAAGGAGTTAAGTATACAGGAGCGTCGGATATTGTTGAAGTTTACTAAGAAACCGATGGATATTCTCGAATAAAATTTTAGTTTATTGATAGAAAACAAACAGCTCATTTATTAAATTCAGTCCAGAACATCCATCGGTTTCTTAGTAAACTTCAACTATATCCGACGCTCCTTTAAACTTAACTCCTTTGTTGACTGTACATACATGTACAGTCAACAAAAGAGATAAGTATGCAGGATCGTCCGATATAGTTTAAATTTAGTAAGAAACCGATGGATTTTGTCGACTGAAATTTAATTTGATAAAAGAGCTGTTTGTTATCTATTAATAAAATTAAATTTTATTCGAGAACATCCATCGGTTTCCTACTAAACTTCAACTATATCCGACGATCCTGCATACTTATCTATTTTGTTGACTGTACATATACAAAAAGGGGGGAAAAAGGAATTATAGGTTATCAAACTATTCGTCCGCATTGCTGTCAACTGATCATCGTCATCACATCATTTCAGCCGAAAGGCGTCCACATAGGCCTCCCCAAGCATTTGCCACTTCGAGTGATACCATCAGGTAGGCAAGTGCTCAAAAGGCTGACAAGCATTGCCACGCTATACGGCAATGCCGATACTTTGGCCAAAAGTTAGGCCAGTCGTATTACATTATTTTATACTTATTACACACACACAGGTGTCGATCCCGTGTAGTTTTTGCGTGAAAGAGCAACAAACATCAATCCATCCATCATCAAACTTTCACGTTTCACGAGAGTAGGATTAGTAGGATAGGATTAATATAACTATTAAAGTCTGGTCTTTGTTTAGATAATTACTTTGCAAGTAATATCAAAAAGCAAGTGCAGCATTTCTTTGTGTTATCGACAAACGAGAGTTGGATACCCGCTAGCTATAGAATAGTAATCAGTTCTCGCAGCTAGAACAAAAGATCATGAAAATTTAGTTGAATCGTTAATACGAACTGAGTCGGCTTTTAATTTCTTAGGGAATCGTAAAAATGACTAATTATGTAAGCCAGAAAATAAACTTCTTTTACGCGACAGCGCAATAGCAAAGACAGGATTATGTTTTTTTGAAGAGATTCTTTGTTATTATTATTATTTATTCAGATAACGGAGATCCATTGGGTTAGTAACAATCGTCTTAACTTATGTTAGTACTTAACTAACAACACTGACAATGTACAGGTGACAAGTGATCTCACCAACAACGGGCTATCATGTCTCCGGCTATAGCGCGCAGAATGCTGCTGGGGCTGCCACGGAGTCTGTTTAGCAGCAAGGCCGCTTTCTGAAATCATCCGTCACCAAGTGGCCCAGGTATTTCAAAGAGTACACCCTGTGCAATTCCACACCGTTCAGTAACACAGGAGGGACGGTGGAGGGGCACTTGGTATCGGACTTGAACACCATGTATTTTGACTTGCCTTCGTTGTATACAAGCTTCTCGATATTTGCGAGTCGTACGCTGCATGAGACGCAGCGTACGACTCGCAAATATCAAGAAGCTTACGGAACGCACCCACCGAGGGGTCCAGCAGCACCATGTCGTCTGCATAGCTTAAATTATTGAAACAGACTCCATCAATAAAGCTACCGAGACGTGTGCTGCTGCATTCACGTACAGACTAAACAACAAAGGCGAGGTCAGGTCACCCTGCCTCACGCCGCACTCTGGCCTACTTGGCTCTGAGAGCTCTCCTGCCCATCACACGTGATTCTCCCGCTTCATGTACCAGTACCGCAGAAGTGAGGCGAGCTCCGGCGGCACCGAGGTACCAGATAATTTCTGCCAGAGAACGTAGAAAGAAACAAGATCAAAAGCCTTGGACAGGTCTAGGAAACATGCATAGACGGGTGTTTTCCTGTCTGTGTAGTACTTGACAGCATGCTTTAAACTAAGAATAGCAGTTTCTGTTGACAGCCCTGCTCGAAACCCAAACTGGGCATCATGCAGTTTGATATAGGTATTCAGGTGAGAATTAAGCACACTGTCAAGTATTTTAGCCACGACGGTAGCCAAGGAAATCGGCCTATAGTTTGACCTGTCCGAGACGTCTTCGGTCCTACTCTTGACCACTGGTACCACCAGAGCCCGCAGCATATCGGGAGGAACGTATGAATGACCCAGGCACAGATTAAACAGAAGAGCCGCCAACACACGAGGCAAATGGTACCCACCATACTGCAGGTGCTCGATGCTGAGCCCATCGTGCCCAGGGGATTTCCCCCTCTTCATGTTTTTAATTTTTGTCTTGACATCTTTTGCTAGAATGACTGTAGTTATTTCAGTAGCAATGTCCCCAGCATCAATCTCCCGGCATGGCGGACCCAATCGCGACTCGCAATCGCGATTAGCTCTGACGTCAAGGATCTGGGTTTGCATGTTGACACTTGCCTCGACTGGCGTAAGCGGGTCGCGATTGTGAGCAATAAGGTCACTGAAACTTTGCGATCGCTCTATCGGTTGAAAAATATTCTCTCATCACACATTAAGGCATTGCTTGTACAGTCCCTTATCTTCACCATAATTGATTACGGCGATGTGTGCTACTATGACCTGAATGCAGATCTCCTCAATAAACTTGACTGACTTCTTAATAGCTGCATTCGATTCGTTTTTAATCTCCGCAAGTATGATCATGTATCCGCACATCGATCGCTTTTAAAGTGGTTACCTATCCGGCAGCGCAGAGCGTTGAGGGCTTTGACAACCCTATTTTCTATCCTTCACAAACCCACTTCTCCTTCTTATCTGACTTCTCTTTGTCAATATTTATGCTTTGCACACATCAAGAATCTTCGGTCCGAGAATAATCGTCTTCTTCGTTGTCCTTCTCATCGCTCTGGTTTTATAAAGTCTTCTTTCTTTGTTCAGGCGGTTTTCTTTTGGAATGCGCTCCCTTAGAATATCAGGACGGAAACCAATCAGATCACATTTAAAATGAAAGCTCGAGAACACATTCACAAGAAGTTGGCAGATTAGTCTCAAGATTAAGTTGTTGTAGGTTTTCTTGTCTATCTCTCATAACTTTTTTTATTTTATTTTTTATATTTTGTTGTATGTATCTAAGTATAGTTATTTTCTAAGTAGTTTTCTGTAATTGCACCTACTGGGTATTGTCTCTGCATCACCCTAAGGTAGACGGGTAGAAAATGCCCAAGGCATTAAGTCCGCCTTTGTAAAGTTTTTACTTGTGCATAAAGTTTACTAAATAAATACATCTATACCTCGGTATATCTATAGATATTTTTGCTTTGGCTTGGCATGGCACTGATCGTATTCCTAATCTGTCAGGCGTTAAGTTGCCAGTCTATCTCATTTATATTGTATATTAGTCTATGGGTTTGGTCTTATTATGTTAGCGTACAAATTACAGGAAAGACATCTTCATTTAATCAGATATACGAGGTATAAATATCAAATAAATATTTAGAGCTGCCCATGCAGCAGTCGATAATGCTGGGTAGAATTTGCAAAATGTTGAAATATTAAAAAAAAATGTTAAAATTGAAGTAATGTTTATGTTATCTTTTTAACCTAGAAATACAAACTTATTTTTGCGACCTGACGCGGCTGTAATACGCGCTTTCCTGAAAAGTGTAACACACAATATAACCTACTTTACAGAACACTACCAAATAATTGGTAAACCTAACCATGACCAGACAAACATGTGCTGATACCTACCTAATGAGAAGGTTAGGAAACCCTGATCTAAGTGTAATGAGAAGGTTAGGAAACCCTGATCTTTTGTGTCTTTGTCTCGTAGTAAATAAGCTCATAGATTGGTTTCGCATGATTAACTGCGATAATGAAAACAATTATATTTCTCTGATTTAATGCGTCCGGTACGATACCGTACCACGGTTGATTGCAGTTCACTTTAGAAATGGACACTATTGGGCAAGTAGCAAAAGTTACGTTCTTATTATGTTAGTATTATTTTTCTATTTTCTTTTTTATAAGTGCTTTAATATTTTTACATTGCAAATGGACCAGCAATGAGCAGCGCACATTTGAACGGGCCGGTTTGCACGCGACTTGCTATTTTTAACCGACTTCAAAAAAAGGAGGAGGTTCTCCATTCGGTTGTATTTTTTTATGTTTATTACCTCGGTACGCCGTCATTTATAAACCGATTTGGAAAATTCTTTTTTTATTTAAAAGGATATAGTATAGGTACTTCCAGGTTAAATTTTTATCAAAATCCAGTTCTGATGATGGGATCCATGAGGAATTGAGGGAACTCCTCAAATATTATAGGCACACTTATCGCGATTTGGGTATTTTTTATAGTAGATACGTCGTGTATTTGCTCTTGAAAATCACCATTTGGTGAAGTGGAATTGATGAAGAAGACCACAGATGGCCACCGGAACTACTCAATAATAAGTATTTCACGGGTTGCGATTCGATTTCTTTAAATTGGTTGCTAAGAAATTTATGCTCGTCACAATGCGAATGGTGAAATGGAGCTAATGGTGGAATACTATAAGAACTCCTCAACAATTAACGTCCCTGCATCGGGAAAAGCAATATTTTGTAAAGGGCGATGGGCAAGTTGACATTAGGCTATTGTAACTTACATAAATATTATAAACAGACCCACTAAAAAGCAAGAAATAAAAACTTTTTAACAAATAAAAACCGACTTCCAAAAAAAAACACTATAAACTGAAAAATAAGTTTAATTTCGGAAGTTGGTGGCAAAAACTAAAATACTTATCCAAAGACACCAACTTCCGAAATTAAAGTTATTTTTCAGTTTGTAGTGTTTTTTTGGAAGTCGGTTTTTTTTTTCAGTTAAAAAGTTATTTCATAACACCACATAACGACAACATAACTTTTGACTTTCAACAGTCCCATTTTGGCGATTCTTTTTTGTAGGATATTCGTATTATATTTTGTAGGCGATTCTTTTTTGTAGGAGCTCAATACAATTTCGAGTGTAATCAGTGCGCGTAAACATAACAAGGCTGCGTCGTCGCCTGTGTTCCGAGAATCTATTTTCGGTGAAAATGAATAAGACTTTTTAGAGACTCACCTATTAAGTGTTCGCGTATCTACCCAAATTGTGCTTTCGATTATCATTGCTTTCTTTAAGTATAAATAATTAATAAAAATAAAATAAAAACTATTTATTTCAGACTTTTAAAAATCCATAGTGTTAGTACAAAAGAACTTAAATGGTAGTGTTAGTAGAATAGAACTTAAATGGTAGTGTTAGTACAATAGAACTTAAATGGTAGTGTTAATAATAAGAAAACAGAAAACAGTTATTTTTTAATATGGGTACTAACCCAATGCTGGACATAGCGCGAGTCCAGCCTATCCGCTATACTGCTAGGATGCTGTTAGTGCTGGCGCGCAGCCTGCAGAGCGCCGTGGCGCATCGCTTGCGAAGCACGGCATGGAAGCCATCATGTGCATCCGCGAACATGCCCGACGCACTGCACCAGCGCGGCAGCCCCAACAGCGCCCTGAACGCATTGTTATATTGGACTTGTAGAGCGTTGAAGGATCTTTGCGAATACTGAGCCCACAGGCAGCATGTGTATAGTGAAGTACAGTGCGCTCTAAAAAGTGTTAATTTGACTTGAGCATTACATCGCTTAAACCTGTGGGCAATCATATTCGCTCTGACCGACAGCGCCCTACGTTCCCTGTCCATGTCCTCATCATCACGTAGGTTTTCAGTGACTATGTGCCCAAGATATTTAAAGCAAGTGACCAATTTCATAGGGGTTCCGTTCAAGAAAACTGGCGGGACATGATCTGGTGATTTAGTACCTGCCTTAAATATCATGAGTTCACTTTTTGTGGCATTATATTTCAGACCATGGCTTGTCGCATACTTCTCACACACATTTACCAACGCCCTAAGTCCACCGATCGTTGGACTCAGCAGCACCATGTCGTCTGCATAACTTAAATTATTGACACAGATGTTATCTATGTGACAACCGACATGCATGCTGCTAAGCTCAACGATCAGCGCATTTACATATAAATTGAACAAAATAGGTGACGACAATCCACCTTGTCTTACACCACACTGTAATACATATGGATCTGATAAAGTGCCAGCCCATTTTACATAGTTTACTTGAGTCTGATACCAAAACTTTAAAATGCTTAGTATCTCTCCCGTCAATTTAGTTTCCTTAAGTTTATCCCAGAGCTTTTCATAATTAACAAGATCAAATGCTTTAGAGAGATCCAAGTAGCATGCATAAATGGGCGTTTTCTTGCTGGTGTAATACTCGACAGTGTGTTTGTGGCTCAGTATTGCGCTCTCTGTAGAAAGGTTGGCGCGGAAGCCGAACTGAGCATCATGAAGATTAATAAACTTTATTAACTGAGCCTCAATCACACTGTCCAAAACCTTTGCAATGACAGTGGCCAGTGAGATCGGCCTATAGTTCGACTTGAGCGAGCTATCACCCGTCTTGTTTTTTATTATGGGAGAGACTATCGTATCGTATCGTATAAGTACTTACATTTTTTAATGATTCGATTTTGATTTTTAAAAATTTTCTTTTCTTTTTTATCTTAGTCTCTCGTGTCTGGGAGCATGTACGGTCCAACCATACATCATAATATTGTTTATGCAAAATAAGCAGTTTTGTACCGCGTGCGCAATTTACTTCAGTTCGCGTTCGGTCTTCACCGCGTGTACTCATTATCATTATATCAATAAAATTATAAATCTATCACACTATATCATTTAAAGTTGTCCCGTACAAATCGGTTTGTCTTAAAAAATATTGTTCAACTATAAATTAATAATTATTTTTTGACGGATAAAAAACCTGAATAAACACCAAATTACCTGAATCTTAAAACGCAAGAAAATAAAAGAAATTAAATACATAAAATAAGGAGTCCCTACAAAAAGCATAAAATAAAAAAATAAATAAAAATATAAAAAACCCCCGACAAAATAATAAAATTAAATGTAATTGGAAAAGGATCAAATAATTTAACAACCCCCCTAGGTAACGAGACTAAAACAGATAAATTCATATGGAAGTCGGGGGACCGTTCTGTGGAACACCTTCTATTCTAAGAGGTCCCCCGACTGACTGGTCCCCGGTGATGGTGTCAGGTTTAAAGTCACTTCTTTAAATAATCATATTTATTGGGCTAATAAACACCGTGTACAAAAATTAATACAAAATCAAAATATTTTATTTCACATAAGCCTACATGGGCACTTATGAAACGTCAGAAGCTAGGTGCACGGTTCCAATTGGTCGTTTCCTATGGAGAAGAACCGGCAAGAAACTCCACGGTTACTCTTATAATACAAAAAAAATGACTTCGCGACTGAGAGTCGCGGAGGATCGCTAATATGCGTCCGTATCCGTTTATTAATACTCTTATTATTAGTCGCCTTATCACGATTACGACATTCGTCACTAACATGCCCGAATAACTTGCAATAATTACAACGGGGTCTATTTTTGTTGTTGCTACGCGGTGCTGACGACGCACTCGTGGTGGTCGAACTCGAATTCGATGTCGATGTTTTGGTTTGCGGGGTCGTATTACTATTACTTATAACAGAATTTGTTACCTTAAGCGCTTTATATGTATCCTCCGCGATCCTCACCTTATACAACAGATCATCTAAATTACGTACACAATCACGCGGCACTCGTTTCATTACGCGTCGGTGCAGTAATCCGTAACAAAAGTCTACCTGCACTACTTCGTCGAGTTTGTATGGTAATTTGGCAATTAATGCCCGCACTTTACACAAAAACACTTCCGCGCATTCTTTCTCTTGTTGTTCCGCAGCGAAGATCTGCCGCAGGAGTTGATACGCGGGCTGCGCCACGCCGTAGGTCGCGCGGAGTCGCGCGATCGCTTCTGACCACGTTGTATATACGTTTACGTTTTTTACTTTTCGGCATTTTTTAAATTATTTTTTCTTGCATGGTGTGGGCCTTGCTTTCATGCTTGCTTTTAACAACTTTGTTTGAGCTTGGACAGCGCGATAGGTATAGACGCACACTAAGCACTCGTTCCTAAATTCAATGCTATTTCCGACGTCAGTGATGCCACAAGCAATGAAGAAGTGAACAGTCGCGACTCATCTCCTGCTCCATCTATAAATTTATCGTTAGAAAGACTAGTTTCAATAGCCCTGATCCATCCAGTAATGATTCCTATATAGAAAACTCAGATGGAGATTCTCTATCGATTTTCTATCCACACTTGGAATCCATAGATTTTCAAAGCCACGCAACTGTAGCCTATGCCTGCGAAGATCCACCACCACTCACACCCGTTCTTTCAACAGTATTTCCTTCCGATACGCAATGCAATTATAATGCTATACCTTCTATCGCATCGCTACCCTCCTTGCCATCAGTTCAACTGTCGCCGTCGACGCCACCACCTACATCAAAACCCTACATCAAAACGCGTCCAAAGAAAACGCAGAGTTCCTATAGTTACTGATAACAGGCTAAAAAGGCGAAACATACAGAAATTCAAACTTTCTTTTCATTGGACCAAGAGAAGGTCTCATCATGCAGTTGAAATATCTGATCAAGGCTTCAAGGAAACAGTCCCATATATTTGGTCGGCGGTAGACTATTTCTATCTATTTTTCCCTGAAGACCTTATTGTTGATATAGCAAACAACACTAATTTATATAGCGTTAAAGAGACTGGAAAGTCAATAAAAGCAACTAAAGAGGATATAATTGACTTTTTGGCCATCGATATATTGATGAGAGTTGTTGTTATGCCATCTTACAAGGACTATTGGAAGACCTACGGCAAGATAGCAGACTTCATGCCTATCAAAAGGTTTCAACAAGGCGGTATATACATATTGCAGACAACACGCAAGCTGATGAGTCCGATCGTTATTACAAACTACGTCCTCTCCTTGAGCGAGTTAGAGCTTAATGTCTGTCTATTTAGGAGGAGAATGCTTTCAGCGTAGATGAAATGATTATTCCGTACAAGGGCAAAGTGGGTTCTCGAAGGCAGTATAACCCAAACAAACCATACAAATGGGGTTTTATTTTGTACGGGCAGGTGTCTCTGGAATCGTATACGATTTTATGTTGTATGCAGGCGACGATACTATTAGGCATCCAGTTTGATCCTGATGAGGAAAATCTCGGCATTGGGAACTAAAACGTTGTTAGCTTCATGTAAGACTATAAAAAACCGAGCTTGTGTCGTTTATTTTGACAGTTGGTTTACGTTTCTCGAACTCGTAAGGCATAATTATGGTATATATAGTTTAGGCACTGCTAGAACAAATAGGCTTCAAGATGCCAATTCCATAATGTTGTCAGACAAAGCTCTACAGAACAAAGGGCGGGGCTTATTGTGAAGCAACTTGCAATACAAATAACATTGCTATCGTGAAGTGGTGTGACAATAAGCCCGTTACCTTGGTTAGCTTATATGTCGATGCTTACCACGTCGAAAATGTAAAGAGATTCCACAAGGAATCTAAAGGACGCATAGACGTACCGTGCCCGCAAATAGTGAGACATTATAATAGGTATATGGGTGGAGTCGATCTGGCTAACATGCTTATTGCCTTGTATCGGACTAGAATGAAGACACATCGTTGGTACCTAAACATATTTTCTCAAATATTGGACATATGTATCCCACAAAAAACATTTTCGTGTGAAATGTTGCCAAGACCTAACCTACACTTAATGCTATGCAACCTCTAACACTTTCCCTCATTAATTAAGTGTATGGCACTGTATCCCCAGGGCATCTCGGATTATAGAGAGTCTTGGCCTAGGAACTGCCTTGGTCATAATATCTGCCAATTGAGTAGCAGTGCCAGTCTTTTGTACATCCACAAGTCCGTCTTGTACAGTTTCTCTTACAAAGAAATGTCTTACTCGGATGTGTTTGGTCCGCTTATGGAACTCTGGATTGTAGGCAAGACGTATGGCGGCTTCATTGTCTACTTTTAATGTAGGTACTGCGTCCACGTTAGTAAGCGAGCTGAATACTCTCTGGAGCCACATAAGTTCACGAGCGCCTTCGCTTGCTGCTACTATTTCAGCTTCGGTAGTAGAAATCGCGACTGAAGATTGTCGTTGGCTTAGCCATGATACTGTTCCCCCAGCAAAAAGACATGCAACTCCTGTTGTAGAGCGTCCTGTTTGCTGATCTCCTCCATGATCCGCATCACTATAGCCTTGTATTACGTTGGAATCATGTCCTGCTTTATACTTTATGCCAAAAGAACAAGTCCCTTTTATGTAGCGCATTATCCGCTTAACACGTAGCCAATCTTCATATGTCGGGTTTTCCAGATTTCTTGAAACTAATCCAACTGCATACGCTATATCAGGTCGCGTTCCTGTCATTAAGTACGCTAAAGCACCTACTGCCTCTCTGTATGGAAACTTCTCTTCCTCCTTGTTAACTTTCCCTGCTTGAGAAGTCGTTTCTATTGGCGTTGAAACTGGATTACATTCTGACATATTAAAACGTTCCAATATCTTTTTAGCGTACGACTCTTGTTTGATTGTAACGGAGCCATCTTTCGACTGTGCTATCTCAAGTCCAAGGTAATAAGACGCTGGCTTGCTTGTGATCTTCAGAGTATCCCCTAATTCTTTAAGAAATTGGTTTGCCAAATCTTTATCTGTAGTGGCTACAAGCCCATCATCTACGTACAGAGTTATCAAGATTTTCTTGTCACCTATTATCTTCGTGAATAGGCAACAATCAGCTTCATTTTTCTGAAAACCTTTTTCTAATAAAGTCTCCTCAAAGCATGAGTTCCAGCATCTGGGAGCCTGCTTGAGTCCGTATAAACTCCTTTTAAGCCGACAAACATTTGTAGTTCCATCATTGAATCCAACCGGCTGCTGCATATAAATTTCTTCCTTTAGCTTGCCGTTGAGGAATGCTGTCGAAACATCAAACTGCGTCAAATATAATTTTTCTTTGGCTGCGACACTTAATAAAGCTCTGATGGTGGCCATTCTAGCAACTGGACTATAAGTCTGTTCATAATCGATTCCTTTCCGTTGCTTGAAACCTTTTACTACGAGCCTAGCCTTATATTTGTCGATACTGTTGTCTGGGTTTCTCTTGATACTAAAGACCCACTTGCAAGGGAGTGCCTTTCTATCTTTAGGTAGCTTACACAGTGTCCATACGTCATTTTGCTTTAGAGAGTTCATTTCACTCGTCATTGCCTTGACCCACTCTGCACTGTCATCCCTTTCCACAGCTTCTTTATATGTCTCGGGAAAATATTCTGTGCCTACGAAACACACGTAGTCTTCGAACTTCTTAGGACGTGAGAGGCAAGTTCGATCGCGTAAGTTGTATCGAGATCTCGCGTCTAACAACGTTGGTTCGACTATCTCTAAATCCTCGTCAGCGTCAACGAACTCTTCGTTAGCACTCTCATCCTCTCTGGTTTCGTTGCTATCTCCCATAATTTCAACATGTACATGATCATCATTTTCTCTATCTCCCTGACCACATGTGGCTCGCACTGCCAAAAAGTTATCAGATCTCATGTAGACCCAAGCTTCTAACTCTACACGCCCTAACTTCACAAACTCTACACCATAGTCAAAATATGAGGCTTGTCCGTTTCGCTACCATCACATGGGCGTAAGGTCAGATCAACAACGGTTGGCGGTTTCGCCGCCGCCATTACCGATCAAGCAACATCAAGAAAAATGACCATTTCAAGCAGTTCCGATATGAGGTGTATTCTGGTCTTATAAGAAGCAACCGACAAATGTCGAACACTTCAGTCCAGGATTCGGTGGCTGAAGAGAAAAAAATAAAGAACCAGCAACTGAAAGGCCTATAGATAGCATCAGATATGATATTGTAGATCACTGGCCGGAACACACCGAGTATCATAGGTGTAAATATTGCAAAAAGGGCCAATCATGTACCTACTCGTTGTAAGATTAAGATTTATTGAACCAATGTTACAAACCAATGTTACCCTATAATTAACTTAACGTTGGTCTGTAGCTGTTAGCGATCATCATTTGGATCTTTACGGCGCCGCCGCGCCGCGCCCGCTGACTTCGTGTCCGCAGCCTAAGGCCGCGGCCCCATGTCCACGGCGCGGCGCCGGCCGCCGTGTGACGTTGCGGCGCCGCCGCCGTAACACGGCACGACGTCGTGCCGCAGCACGGTGCCGCGGACGGCGTGCGCGGGCGGGGGCGAATTCTCAGTCGACATTTGGCAGTTGGTGTGCAAAATGGTCGAAAATATCGATTTAGATTTCTTTATTTCGTTAGTGGAGGCACGCCCAGTGCTCTGGGATAAGAGAAATGACAATTATAAAGACAAACATGTAAAAACAGAAGGATGGATCGAACCATTTTTGAATCATTTGATGACAAGGATATTAAAGAAAAAACTAAACTAGGTGAGTACTAACATTTAGTGCTACAGTGGTCTCATCGAGATATATTTTTATCGAGAAATAGAATAGAACGCAATAACTACGAACTTTTCAGAAAAATTACGAAGGAACATCTTTTCAAACCACAAACTATAGTTATTCCGTATATCTAACTAAGAAAGAGAACCGTGTAATGGCCGCCCGTGTTTACTTGTCTGTCTCGCACACAGTGATATTTTATTTTACACCAACTGCCAAATATCGACTGAGAATTCTCCCTCGCGGCACGCCGTCCGCGGCACCGTGCTGCGGCACGACGGCGGCGGCGCCGCAATGTCACACGGCGGCCGGCGCCGCGCCGTGGACATGGGGCCGCGGCCTAAGGGTTAAAGAACACAGAAAAACAACAGTAATTAATAAAAATATATGTTTTCTTATTTCGAAACTTGCTTTGCAAAGGTCAGAGAAGTAAACTGAGCCTGAATTGATTAGTTTAATCTAAACATTTTATACTAAACAACATAGTGCTAATTCGTGTAGTTTACGTAGTACATAAGTGACTTTTTTGGTAAACCACCTAAAATTATGTGAATATAGGTACATAGAAAATTTGGTGAAACGTTGGTTCATAGAAAATGTACGAAAGTTATGTAGGAGGATTTTTGCAATGCATTGCGTTGCGGCGCGGTCCGCGCAAATGTGTGCGAACCTTTTAGCAATCGAATCCGATAGCGATCGAAAGGTTGTGTGTAGCAGTGCTGTTTCGATCGAACGGTTGTGTGTAGCAGTGCTGGTTCGATCGAACGGTTGTGTGTACAGTGCTGGTTCGATCCGGTTGCACGGCACTCAAGTCATCACAACTTTAATAACATTAATATGTTTTATGTTTCAGTACTATGCTGCTCCGAGCAGGGTAACTCAGCGACGTACGTATAATAAAATAATAATAATAATAATTTTATTTCAGACATAATTCTAGTCCATAGATTCAAATTCATACATTAAAATGACTAATAAAATATAATATTAAATTCAAAACAGGTAAAAACCGAAAAAAATAAATAAATTGTGATCAATTAAATTTAAAATAATAAAATTATAAAAAAAAAACATCATCATCATCATCTATACATTATACATACATATATATATATATACATCTACACTAATATTATAAAAAGGAAAGATTTGTTTGGACGGATTTGAAAAATTCTTTTTATGTTGCATAGTTTTAGTTGGATTCCATTTATCGAGGAAGGCTAGCTATAGTAGGACAAGCCTCGATAGCGCCGATAAGACCCCTCTTTGAGGAGTGGCTAGAGAGGCGCCACGGCGCCCTCACCTACTGCCTGACGCAGGTCCTCACCGGACACGGAAGTTTCGGGAGGTTCCTGCACATCATCAGGTGGGAGGAAACGCCCGGATGTCACCATTGCCAGGATCGCCCAGAGGACACGGTGGAGGTCTGCCCCGCTTGGGCGGAGCACCGCCGTGTCCTCGTAGAGGCGATCGGCAGCGGCGGCGACCTCTCGCGTCCGGCCCTGGTGCAAGCCATGGTCCGGGGCGAGAGGGAGTGGGAGGCAGTCACCTCCGTCTGCGAAGCAGTCATGCTAGCGAAGGAGGTGGCAGGACGGCTCAGGGAGAGAGCCTCCCGTCCCAGCCGCCGCGGGAGACGCTCAGGGCGTCGGGAGCCACGTGACGACTCCCGGCCACCGTAGGCGCGGGCCTGCGGGCGGAGAGTAATGGGAAGCTCACCGTCCGATCAGAACCAAGAACATGCCGGGCGGCGCGTACGTGTTCCACGTGCGCCTCAAAGAGATGTCAGCATCGAGGAGGGGCCCCATGTGGCCAAAGCCTGCCGGGTCAGCGGGATTGTCCGAAAGGGTTACCGCTGGCCCGGAACATAAAGGGCTAAGGAAGGAACACGGGTGGGTTTTAGTCACTAAGAGTCTGACACTCCCTTCCGCTCCACCCAGAGCGGGAGGGAATCATTTGATGATTTCCAATCCTAGAGAAAAAAAAGGCTAGCTATAGGTATATACTAAGTAATGATTGCATTCGTAGTACATCAAAGTTCGGCTCCCCTAATTATCTTCTTCATGATTCTCTTAGTACTTTAATCATTAGGTTCATAATCTCATATAAGGGAGTTTTAATATTTGGAGTTGACAGCTGACGTGTGGCTGAAGACCGTACTACCTACAACATTCTACACTGTCTTCTACTCTGTAGTACTTTTACCAATCTGTTCATAATCATTGGTACTTACTCTAATTTAAAACTTTAGTAAATTAAGTCGTCTAAAAATTAAAAAAATAAACCAAGAAAAATTAAATAATCGTTTATCTAATACTTGCTGTTCTTTCTTCAGTTTGATTTGATATATAAAATTCCAGGCCCACTACGTATTTCTAAATAAGCTATCTAAGATAAGTCGGTAAGTCGGTTACGAATCTGAAGATACTCTTACGAAGTATTCCACATTGAGCACCCATGGTTGTAGTGATAGTGAGGGATAACTATTTAATTGTTATTATCGATAGTTTAAAAAAAAAAATAATTAGTCACAAATTAAAAGTCTGAGTTTGAGCTATACTAGGCTTGCATCCATTCAAGGTCATTTAGTGTAGCAGTTGAATCAATTCTGTTTAACATAAATAATTCTGTGCTTTCTGTATTATTATATTATTATGCTATTGCATTCTTACACGCGTACCTACTGCAAGAGTGCTTTCTGGTACTGCCGTTTGCTTAGGTATGTACATACTCTTCTAGCTGGCGCTGATGCTGCTTTTATCCATGAAGAAGACTATTTACTTCTAAGCTAGAATTTGTAGAGTCAAATTTAATCAGTCGACTTCTGCTTTACTATAATTATAATTTTCTACATAAATATAAAGTCGACGTCACTAGTATTATTAGTTCAAATGACCAATGTACCGCTCTCACGAGTCACCACTACTCAATCTTTATTCTCCTAGGCCAAGGTCGACCAGCACCACTCAGAGCTACGTAGACTTTCTCAAGCAGCAGAAAACGAAATCGAGATATTATGAATACTATCCTAATTACGGCTACGAGCCATACTGGAACGACGGCGAGTGGATACTGGGTGAGATCACTACCAAAACTTTAGAAAGTTGGGAGACCACAACACAAAGGCACAAAGTATGTGGCCAGCCGTGTAACTATCTTTTTAACAAGTAAGTGAACTACCTATAGCTTTTTATTTTTAGGGTTCCGTATATAAAAAGGAACTCTTCAGTCTATCCTAGCTCCTATCCTAACAACAACTAAAGTTATCGACCTGTTTGGAATATTTATAAGAAATGCTTTTCCATTTACATAGGGCATGTATTCAATAGAGCAGTGGTGGCCAAGTGGGAACGGCCGCGACTTACGAGTTGTAGGTCGTAGGTTCGAACCCAGACAGGCGCTTTACTTTGTGTAAATTGTTTCATCATCACTGCTCTCAAAACGGTGAAGGAAAACATCGTGAGGAAACCGACATGTCCTAGTACCAAAAATTCGAAGACATGTGACATCTGCCAACCCGCACTGGGCCCGCGTGGTGGATTACGGCCCACTCCCTCTGACCTAGAGGAGGCCTGTGTCCCAGCAGTGGGAACATTATAGGCTGATTATGTATGTATTCAATCGAACCTCTAATAACTCCCATTTGCGCTCCTAAAAATAATTATTATTGCACACTCTAATATACTTAAAAGTAATACATCAGCCTCTCTAATAATAGTACATTATGATACATGTGTGCTTTGTTGATCATTGCACCCGAGGCGGTAAAATTCGCGCGAGCCGTAGGCGAGCACGATAAGGAAGCCAAGTGTGTAAGGGTCAGTCACACCGAGACGCGACGCGACGCGCAGTTTTCAAGATAGAAATACAATTACAGACCTTATCTACTACATAAAAAGTATGCCATGTTTTGTCTCTGCACCACCCTAAGGTTGACTGGTAGAAAATGCCTCAGGCATTAAGTCCGCCTTTGTACAGTATTTCTTTTACTTGTGCATAAAGTTTTAATAAATAAAAAACCGACTTCCAAAAAAACACTACAAAGTGAAAAATAACTTTTATTTCGGAAGTCGGTGTCTTTGGATCTGTATTTTAGTTTTTTGCCACCGACTTCCGAAATAAAAGTTATTTTTCACTTTGTAGTGTTTTTTTGGAAGTCGGTTTTTTTTTTTTGTTAAAAAGTTTTTATTTCTCGCTTTTTAGTGTGTCTGTTTATAATGTATCTAAGTTACAATAGCCTAATGCCAACTTGCTCATCGCCTTTTACAAAATATTGCTTTTCCCGATGCAGGGACGTTAATTGTTGAAGAGTTCTCCTGGTATTCCACCATCAGCTCCATTTCACCATTCGCATTGTGAGGAGCATAACTTGCTTAGCAACCATATTAAAGTAAGTAATCGAATCGCAAACCGGGAAATATTTATTATTGAGTAGTTCCGGTGGCCATCTGTGGTCTTCATCATCGGTTCCACTTCACCAAATGATGCTTTCCGAGAGCAAATGCACGAGTTACTATAAAAAATACCCAAATCGCTATAGGTGTGCCTATAATACTTGAAGAGTTCCTTCGATTTCTCCAAGATCCCATCATCAGATCCTGACCTGATGACAATGGGACCACCTGGAAAGTATACTCTTTCAAACAAAAAAATAATTTTTGAAATTGGTCTAGCCGTCTCCGAGTAATCGGGGAACATACATAAAAAAAAAAAAAAAGAAAAAAAAAAAAAAAAAAAGGTTCCGACGAATTGAGAACCTCCTCCTTTTTGAAGTCGGTTAAAAAGGTACACGATTCAGTGAGCTACGCAGCGCGGCGCCGCGCAGCGCCGCGCTGCGTAGCTCGACGTATTATACACTGAATTGTGTAGTGTAATAATTATACCAAGTTTCATCGTAATCGAACCGGTAGTTTTTGCGTGATGCCTGAACAAACAAACAGACAGACAAAAATTTTTTAATCACCTTTTTGGGTTCGGTGTCGGTCTAGTAAGTAGTCCTGCCATTTATTTTTTTGATATTTTCAATGTATGTACATAATTTTCACTTCTACAGATTTATTATAAGTATAGATTTTCAATGTACAGAATTTTCACTTCTACAGATTTATTATAAGTATATTATAGATAAACACAAAATATTGTTTAGACAAATAGTAGTGTTGTCTACTAATAATAGAACGCCAGTCAGGGTCTTTTCCGTTTGCTTTCGGAAGGGACCACGGTGGGTATACCACTGCGCATGTGTGTGTGTGTGTATTCTGCGCGAAGTTAAAATTTTCTTACGTTTTTTGTAATTTGCAAGTCAGTATCAGGTTGTATCTTGATCAAAATATGATTCGCGACTGTAATGTATATGTATTTACCCACAGAATTATAGTCATTAGAATAGAATCTTTATGTTAGACTAGCTTCTGCCCGCGACTTCGTCCGCGTGAAATTTCTTGTACCCCCACCCCGTCGCGTCGCAACACTTCGTATTCGCTTACCGTTCACTCTGAGTTTTTTTTCTTTTTGCTCGGCTCCTAAGGGTCATAGCGTGATGTTAAATAGCCTATAGCCTTCCTCGAGAATTGGGCTATCAAATGCAAAAAGAATTCAAATCTGATGAATGATTATTATTAGTATAGATAAAAAACTCTATGGCCCATAACTCCTTAATAGGTACCAACTCTTAACATCTTACACACGTGATAACTTTTAAACGAAATATCCGATTGAGATGAAACAAAAAGTATTTTACTTCTTCGTAAATACTCTTGATAACATAATGCTTAATTTCGATAAAGATTAATATTACGATACATATTTAACGTAGTTTTTTTTTCTTCACACGATTTAATAATTATTTTGAACACAAAATCGGTTATTGTGATTAAACCATGATAGCTAGATATATGTTCTCGCAGACTTTTTTGTAGGTCTTAATGGGCTCTACAAACCCGTAGTACATTATTTTGTTCTATTGTCAATAGTTTTTGCAGCGCACGCAAAAATAGGTTTTCGATTTTACACCTTGTGTTACAAAATAGCAATTTTATTACGGATCCCTAATTTTGAAGAAAAAAAATATAGCCTATAGCCTTCCTCGATAAATGGACTACCCAACACTAAAATAATCATTCAAATCGGACCAGTAGTTCCAGAGATTAGCGCGTTCAAACAAACAAACAAACAAACAAACAAACAAACAAACAAACTCTGCAGCTTTATAATATTAGTATAGATTTATAATATTAGTATAGATTTGTTCATAAGGAACAAATCTAACTTAGAAAGATGTATTAATGATTCTCAAACTCAAACTCAAACTCAAATCATTTATTTCAATTAAACCTTGTACAGGCACTTTTGAATTGTCAAAATTAAATAGTCTGTCAGTTAGTCAGAAAGTTGAAGCTAGTTGCCCATTCCAAAGCGTAGATTCTAATGATTATAATTCTGTAAAGACGTAGGTACCTGTTACAATCGCTAATCATAAATTTTGATCAAGATACTACCTGACACTGACCTGAAAATTGCAAAAAAACTAAGAAAATTTGAATTACGTGGTCTACCACTGCGCGCATTCACCTTACATTGTCCATGGTCCCTGCGCATTCACCTGAAGATAAATAAATATTTATTTATTTTGGGATCAATGTCCTTGGTCCCAAAATGAATAAATATTTATTTAAAAGCGTCCGTAATGAAAAGACGAAACAAAAAACAATTAAAATTAAATTAAAATAAGCCATGGCAGCAAAAAGATGAGCAGTCCCTACTGACGGCGCCCGTTCACGAACATATTCTGGCCCGTTCATGAACATATTGGCTCTTATTGAACCGCTTTTAGGTCCACAGTGTATTAAAAACGCGTGCTTTTTCTTTATGTTAATCCACCAGTGCATGCCCATATTTCACTTTTTTTTAATAGTCTGTATTGTCTTTGGTCACAAAATGAACTAATATTTATTTACCTGAAGGTGAATGCGCAGGTACCACGGACAATTTAAGGTGAATGCGCGGTGGTAGACCGCGGAATTCAAATTTTCTTAGTTTTTTTGCAATTTTCAGGTCGGTATCAGGTTGTATCTGGATCAAAATAACAGGTATAACAGGTACCTTACTTACCTACCTACCTCTTTACAGAATTATAATCATTAGAATCATTAATACATCTTTCTAAGTTAGATTAGTTCCTTAAGAACAAATCTCTTATGGAAAAGTTCTAAAGGAACAAATCTAACCTAAAGATTAAATTTTATTGACTATAATTCTGTATCTAAATACTTATATAGGTATATTATAGGTAGGTAGTCGCGAATCATATTTGATCAACATACAACCTGATATATATATAATAAGGTGAATAGTACCTTAAATTGTCCGTGGTTCCTTCCGAAACCAAATGGAAAAGACCCTGACTAGCGTTCTATTATTGCGGATTCTCATTGAACGAATGTATATTTCTCTATGCCAATAGCACTTTCTAATTCCATACTAACTAAACTACAATTTGACGTACGACAACACTAAGATCAGTGTACAAACATTACCTAGTTTGTGTTTATTATATTTTTTCTATAGGCTGTATAGCGGTTTTGTCAGTGCCATAGACTAATGTATTTAAAATCATTCGAGAGTAGATAGATAGAGTCGGAGCTTTTATTTACACCTGCACGCGCATCGCTAGTGCTGGCTAGCACGGCGCGCGGGAAAACAAAACCAGCGCGCCATTTTCCATACAAGTTAATATAAGTCTGTTTTTTTTCCTCGCAAGTGTGTTGAAAAACGTCGTATGAAACGCGTGTGCATTGATCAGTATAGCACACATGTATCATAATGTACTATTTAAACACTGCATAATATTTGTATGCTTATTAAATTGTATAAGCTATGGATAAGAGTTACACACTCCCTTTACTAATAATGGGTGTGTAACAATGACCACTAATAAACAAGCGTACTTGTTTATTAGAGGTGGTGGTTTAATAGAGGTCAGTGATTGTGACTAAATACACAGGGTGTGTCGTAAATAGTGGTCCAGAGTAAAGGAGTCGATACACTGTATTCTTATGTATCACATACCGAAATTTTAACCATTTTCAGTTAAGAGTCTCCGAAAAAAAAAGTTGTTTTTAAAATTTCTGTACTTTGCTTCACGAATTTGGCTGTAATTTCCACAAATATCAATATTTTTTCATTCTGTTTTTTTTATTATAACCAGTGATAGGAATAGGTAGTGCCTATTTGCCTAAACTTCGAAGAACATAGACGAAAGTCGGAGACTTCCTTACGACTAAAATATATTTTATAAATTTATTTTATTTTATTTTTAAATATTTTATTTCAGAATTACATCCATATATTGTTAGTAGTAGTATAAGTTTGCCTAATGTTAGAATTAAATTAAATTAAATTAAATTAAATTAAATTAAATTAAATTAAATTAAATTAAATTAAATTAAATTAAATTAAATTAAATTAAATTAAATTAAATTAAATTAAATTAAATTAAATTAAATTAAATTAAATTAAATTAAATTAAATTAAATTAAATTAAATTAAATTTACAATAATAAACAAGTAACACTGCTTATTTGGATAAGTTTGTGTGAAGACTTACCCACCTTCGTAAGAGGGGAGAGTCCCACCGGTCTGTAAACACATTCAGGATGCCATTGGAGGAGGAGCGCAAGCGCGCCATCATGGAAGCGCATCGCTTCCGCATGATCGCGGCGAACCCGTCGACACACGCTTCCGCGAACATCCCTGACGCGCTACAACACCACGGCAACCCCAAAAGCACCCTTAATTCGTTATTGTACTGGACGCGCAGGTCACTGTATGCCCGTTGGGTATACTTGGTCCACAGGCTGCACGTGTCACTGAGACTGGCAGAAGGCCTTGAAAAGCGTTATCTTAACCGCTTCAGTACAGCGTGCAAACCTGCGGACCAGCATGTTGCAACGGACAGCCAGCGACCTGCGCTCCCTGTCTATGTCAACATTATCTTTTAAGTCATCAGTGACCCAGTGGCCCAAATACTTAAATTTTGAAACCCGACCTAAAGGAGACCCAGAAAGTGAGAGTTCAGGCAGACGTTTGTAGGTTAAAGTACCTGATTTAAAAACCAACCATTCACTCTTATCGGTATTGTATTTGAGCCCGTGAGCCACTGCATAACTTTCACAAATTTTAAGGAGCTTTCTCATTGCACCGATAGATGGGCTCAGCAGCACCATATCATCAGCATAGCTAATGTTATTCACGCAAACACCGTCCACGTGACAACCGATTTTAGTGCTACTGAGCCTACCTATCAGTTTGTTTATGTATAGGTTAAAAAGACGGGGGGAGCTCAAACCCCCCTGCCTCACCCCACAATCCAACCCATACATATCAGAATATGAGCCAGCCCACTTAACTGTATTCTTTTGACTACTGTACCAATATCTAAACAGTGATAATACATCAGCCGGGACAGTTGTGTCTTGAGTGAGCTTATGCCAGAGCAGGTCATAATTGACGAGGTCGAACACCTTCGATAAGTCCAAGAAACATGCCATTACAGGAGTCTTTCTGTCTGCATAATATTGGACAGTCTGCTTAAGGCATAAAATTGCACTATCCGTAGATAAGTTCGGTCTAAAACCAAACTGACCATCCTCGAGAACAATATGCTTAGCTAGTATTTTATCCAGCAGACTATCCAACACCTTAGCACAGACAGTGGCAAGCGATATCGGCCTATAGTTGGAGATATCGGAGGCGTCACCAGTCTTATTCTTTATTACTGGCACAACGATCGTATTGCTAATTTCTACAGGTAAGTAAGTATGACTTTTTTTTTTTGGCTGGGAAATCATCAAATGACCCCTCCCGCTCTGGGCGGAGCGGAAGGGAGTGTCAGACTCTTACTGACTAAAACCCACCCGTGTGCCTTCACTTGCCTGTGCCAGGGGCCACGGTATCTCTATCGAACAACCCGCGACCCCGGCGGGCATCGGCCCTAGCGGACCCCGTCAGTTGGTGCTGACATCTCCTTGAGGCGCGCGTGGAACACAACGCGCCGTCGACCCGGAAGTAACTATGACTTAGACATAGGTTAAAAAACATAGCAAGTACCCGCGGTAAGTGTATCCCGGCGTATTTCAGATGTTCGACGCTGAGGCCGTCGTGACCGGGGGACTTTCCCCTCACCATGTTCTGTATACTACTCGCGACTTCTTTAGCGGAGAACCTGACTGGAGGAGCCCCGGTCACGGCCACCCCCGCGCCGCTATTTGACGGTTCGCTATAGCCACACAACCGCGAGTGTACATTAAAATGTTTTTGAAAAACATTAGCTATATCCGAGGGGTCGCTCACGCCCGCGACGCTCACCGGTATCCCTGATCTATGTTTTAATTTATTCGTTAACTTCCAAAACTTATTAAATTGTTTACTTTCATGACAAGATGCTAACATATCCATTTTAATTTTCTCTTGATTGTTTTGACAATATTTAATTTAGTTATAAAAAGATTTCGCGAAGTACACATATTTTCATAAATAACTCCAGTAGTAGGTTTGTTGTATGACAGCCACATTTGATACCACTGTCGAGCATCACAGTGAGCCTCGCGAACGTGTACTTGTTCCACCCTACTACATACTTTCCTTTATGTTTGTTCCACCCTACTACATACTTTCCTTTATGATGCTTTTTAACAGAACCAGCATGAGTGAGTTCGGCTCCTTTTTTCAAAATACAAATTAATTCATTATACAACCTATCTATCACCAGCCGATGCTCAAGTTCGTGACACATATTATCAGCACATTTGCAAAATTCTGAAGGAAAATCTGTTTGTCTTATGTTGCTATTACAGTAATCAAAATACTTATTTATCTGTTCTGCATCCCTCTCACCCCATACAACTTTGTTACAAGAAATGTTGGATGCAATAATTTTAGGTTTAATTAGATCAATGTATTCTATTAGTCTATTAGTAACGGAATGTGGTCTGACACGTAAACACCATACAAAATAGACGCATTAGTCACCATATGTCTGGCAGCCTCAGTGACAACACAGTGATCCAGCCAGCGGAGGGAACCGTTGGCGGAGCTAGTAAAAGTATGCGAGTCTTGCGGCAAAAGTTCTGTATCAATGCAAGACCCAGATTGATCAATACACGTTAAAAGTAACTCACGTGAGAATCGTGTCCCTGGGTGCGCGTTAAAGTCTCCCAACACAAAAACCGACTCCACTTCACTGCTCTCAATCACTGAGATAATCTCACTTAGACAACACGTAAACTCAGTACGATTTTCGGCACAGTCAGTGGGCATGTACACACTAAATATTAGCAAAGACCGCTCGCCCTGCGCTATTTTAATACACACGATACGATCACTAGCACAATTTAAGACCGATACCGACGCAAATAACGACTTCCTCCACAACAGCGCCACACCACCGTACGGTCTTCCAACCAGAACACCGGCAGAGATGTCCACGGCTGATTTCCCAGTGTACGCGAAGTCTCCATCAATGGTCGCTAGGAAGGGCACGTCGTGGGGCAGCAGCCAAGTCTCCTGTAACGCTATCACGTCGGCTCGTGCACATAGTTGACGAACGCAATCAGCTGATCGAATAATATTTTTGCAGTTGAATGTATGTACATAGTTTAACGTTCGACAAACAACCCATTATGTATTTGTTATATTTTCAACACTGTGCTGCTTATTTACTTTTGTTTTATTTTTCTTAAAGTAAATAAACTGTCTAAACCGTATACACCCTCAGGCCATATTTTGTCATCTAAAAATTTATTTAATTTGTATTTTGAGACAAACAATTTAAAGGCATTATACGGTCTTTCAAATTTCATAATAATTTTCTGAAGCTGCACTATTTCTTGCGTCTTATTTTGTATGTAATCACAAATATCTTTTTCAGTAGTCTCTTTGTCAACGTTAGTAATAAAAAGCGGAATTTTTGAATCCGCAGCCCTAAATTTATAGTTCGCATTAGGGCTTGCGGTACCCGTTTTTCCCTCGAACCGATTCTTTGACTTTTTATTTTGAACCAGCGTCCAACCATTTTTGACGTGACAACGTCTTAAATTAGGTTGCGGCTGGGAGTCACTTATGAAAAAGTGTAACGCTCGGTAACGTTACGTTCTTATTTTAAATTAGGTTGCGGCTGGGAGTCACTTATGAAAAAGTGTAACGCTCGGTAACGTTACGTTCTTATTTTCATTTAATTCCTTGTTCCTATTGTGCAATTTAATTATATTCATATCAATAAATATTCTACCGAGAAAAAGACGTTGTCACGTAAAATCTTCGCCCGTAAAACCGACTTTACAGGCAACCATTTTGACGTGACAACGTCTTAAATTAGGTTGCGACTGGGAGTCACTTATGAAAAAGTGTAACGCTCGGTAACGTTACGATGAGTCACCGAACGAGAGAGAGGCCCGCCGAATGCCTTGCGTCTCTCTCCCACTCAACTATGATCGGATGATCGGTCGTTGTCACGTAAAATCTTCGCCCGTAAAACCGACTTTACAGGCAACCATTTTTTTTTAGCATGATTTTTAGGCCATTCACCTTGCATTAATACTTCGACCATAGTTTTATTAGTCTGCATAGATTGTAGTAGGTTTGTATCCTTGTCATCCGTGTTTTCTAAGAACGTCGAGTTAATCGGCGTGGTAGCAGACTCATCGACCGCCGGTAGCACCTGTGCATGTGAGTGAACGAGAGAACGATACTTCGGCCCGTCATCGTCACTTGTTAGCTGCGTTAGTGAATGTGAGTCAGAATCAATCAGCTGTGAATGTTGTGAAGGTAGGTGCGGCGGCGCCGGCGACAATCCAATCGGCCCGCTGTTTAAGTTATACCCTCCACCTCTAATTTTATTTACATTAGAGTTACATATCGGATTTTAAAACTGAGCAGATGATTGTATGATATTATTCTCCTTCAGGGCCAATTCTAGGTCGTTCCTAGTGATAGAATTATCTTTAATATCATTTAATTCAGCACGCAAAATTAACAGGTCCTTTAGTATTTTCGTGACGTCTACGTGGTCGAAACTCACAGGGGCCAGCTTATGCAGCTCGTAGGCGTTTGATCGGGGTCTATAGTTTTGAAAACCGCTATCATGTCTTTTATAAATATCCTTTTGTTTTTTGTCTTTTCGCCTCGACTTCAATCGTTTACCAATCTTTGTCGTGCTGCACAACAATTTCTTTGCCTCGTCGTCCTCCTCAGAAAACGTCGACACACATATTATTCTTATGAGACTTTCGTTGTCCATAACGTCATGTTTATTACGAATAAACGCAAGGACTTCCGAAATCACCACATTACAGTTCGCACACTTAATCGTATCGACGGACATTATCGGGCAATCACACATCCACGACCACTCGCATAGAACTCGCGCGCGAGACTGATGTCTAATGTCGGGGTTTCGGGACATCACTTAAGTACATTTAAGATTAATGTTATTAATAGAGTACACTAATTAAATTCATTTTCCTTTTTAACCGACTTCAAAAACAAGGAGAACATTCTCAATAACCAGTAGATACGTTTTCTATTGTTATTAATTCAGGTAAAGAACTGGGTCCGGTTGGAGTGTAGCCAGGGGCACTGGCGCGAGGACTTCAAAAACATTTAGATTTTTTTTTCTCAAAAATGTCCTAATTTTATTGCAGTTTCGAATTTACTTTGACCATATAAACTATTTAGGTTCTAAGAAGCATGGTCCTACAATGCACCGTTTCCGAATTATGGGCCTCGGAATTTTATTTTATTTATAACGCTCTATATTTCCAAAATGGTGGCCCGGATGAAAATCTTTTCCGGAAAAAAATTGTTGCTCTAGTCGAAAACCATGAGGACTACTGATGTAAAAAAACCCGCGAAATATTGAAAAAAATACGTTTCGAGAATTTTTTTCAACTTTTTTGTCGGTCAAAAAATTTTTTTTTCTTAATTCATGTTGGGATACTGCTTGCACGGCGGTTACACAGGGGGGGGGGTTACATTTTGGTTATTTTTTGCCTAGGACGCACCGTTTTCGAAATATTTGAATTTAAATTTATTTTTATTTATTTATTTATTTAATCAGTAGTACACATACATTTTATACATTTAAGTTGGTGCCAACATAAACTCATTAGAGTTTTACCGTGCACCAAAATCATCGACTACATAATTTAGATAATAATAACCACTTAAGTAGGTACTTAGACAAAGAGTAACAACAAAAAAAAAAAAATATCGGGTATAGGCGAACTATTAGCTAAAACTAACCAGTGCACATCGGTGACCAATCCGGCCGTCCATCGTTAGAACAATAAGTGGTGGAGAGTTTTTGAATTGATACAGGCTGTTCCTAAGAGTACTTATAATGTTTTTAGTTATAGTTAATTTTATTTTTGTTATGATACATATTATTGTTAGGTATTATTTTTGCTTTGATATTGTTTTAAACTATTTATCTATATTGAATTAGATAATATATTTTTATTAATGTGTGTGTGTGTGTGTTGTGTTTGTTTTTTATGTGTTGAGTGTTGTGTATGTGTGTTTTGTTTTTGTTGTTTGTGTGTGTGTGTGTTGTATTTGTTGTGTGATATTTGATTCAACAATTTAAGGAATTTTATTCAAACAGTTGTTTTATATTTTAGTCCGTGCTGAAATGTTGTACCTACTCGCAATCCTGTCGTTAATATTCAAAACAGAAACAGGAAATGAATTCGATAGTTGTTTTACTTTATTAATTTTAGTTGTAATTAAGTAATGTGTTGAAACCCGGGACATTAGTCCCAAAAAACTATTTTGTCGTAAGGCGTCTCCACTTTGTCTCTGTTCTTTTTCGAAGTCTAGGCAAATAGGCACTACCTATTCCTATCACTGATTATAACTCTTGAATATTTGCACTATGATATCCAAACCCTTTTTTAAATTTTAAAGTCACAGGTACTTAAAGAAATTAATTTGTTTTTTCGTAGACTCTTAACTGAAAATGGTTATTATTTCGGTATGTGATACATAAGAATACAGTGTATCGACTCCTTTACTCTGGACCGCTATTTACGACACACCCTGTATATTATGATCTGATAGCTGACGTTCTTATTGTGATTTGTTTATCTCACGCGCTCGTTGGCGGTTGTTTTACTATTTGTTATAGCATAAAGGAAGTGTGTACACGATGGGCGACCGACCTGAACAAATGGTACTACGGCTGCGGGAAGGAGTGGTGGGATTATCACAGTTCATTATATTGCACGGGGTGGTTTGGTATTGACTTCACTGGAATATTCATGACCTACCCTACCTACTGCGACTTCCTCAATGAGCAGTGCAGGAGAAAATTTACTAAAAATAGCCGTAAGATTATTTTTAATTTCGTTTCATCTACAAATTATATGTCGTGACGGCCCAGTTGTTAGGAGCCTACAACTCGCGCACGAGGTTGTGGGTTCGAAACCGTAGTCTTTCATCACTCAACTATGTTGTACAATACATAATTATAATGAAATCAATTATTAAATAAATTACATTTTGGCACTAGGCAATTTGTACAATTCAACATTACAGCTATAATGTGTTCTATCATAGCGGCATTTGGGCAAAATTACATTTTGGCACTAGGCAATTTGTACATTTTGACACTAGGACTATGTTGCCCATTGATTTTTTGTCTTTGTGACATTTAATATCCGGTGTCATGTCTATAAAGTACGTCAGTGGTAATAACACCAGTATTAGCTAGCTAGTTATTCTATTTAGTTAGTTAGCTAGCTAGTTATTCTATTTAGTTAGTTAGCTAGCTAGTTATTCCAGCTTTAGGTATACGTCCTGGAAACTGCATTATTAGTAAAAATAAATCCGCATCTGTTCAAAAAACTATGTGCAATAAAGAAAACACCGATGCGTTTTCAATACTATAATAATAATAATAATAACTGGCAACACCAATGTCAACGAGTCGTCATTTTTAACCATTTTCCGAAATTAATTTGTAAAAGCAGTTTTTAGAAGTATTTTAAAATACTACAGCCATAGCCCAAATACCATATATATATACCAAAATAGTACTTACAATGACCATAATTTTGATAAATTTAAATCAAAAATTGCCGAACCAGAGGAGGTGACATTTGTCATGTCACCTCCGATAAAAACGAAGAAGGACTCAAAATAGAAAATACGAAAATGTTGACAAGATCTGCCGCCGCTTGACATGCACGCCTAACACCTCCGGACTCTTCGCTCAGCTCCGCCTCGCCGCCGCCGGTACCCAGCCCCACTGTGAGCGCTGTGACGACACCGACCGCGGCAGTTGCGTCGACCTCGAGCGACGAGTATTTCTCTCCGCCCACGACGCCACCACCTGCTCGTCGACGGGGAGGACGCCGGCCGCCGGACGGCTTAGGACCTCGAGGCCCACCGGCCTCTGATAGGGTCCCAGCTCCCGGCGGAAGTGTGCAGCGCATGAGATGGACACGATCCATCAATGAAGATGTCATGCGCTCATACTATGGGGCTACAGAGGGGGGAAACAATCTGACCGCGTACCGTGTTCGGATGCTCTCTCTGTTTCAGGTGCTTGAACCAGCTGTCAACGTTTCGGCACAACGACTATCGGATCAGGTGCGTGTCATTCAGCGTAACCATATGTTAGATGACACTGTACTTGATCGCCTGCGAAGTGAAATGCAGAGTAGCCATGTCATCACCCCCCAGTCGCAGACTGCTGTACTACTACAGCAGTCTGATACAAGTCATGCTGACGAGGGTAGTAATGACAGGGCTACAAACGTAAGTACCCAATGTAATGAGGAATTGAAGAGTGCTTTGGAGGATGCGATTCAGGAATATCGCTTCATGTCGCCCGAGCTTAGGCCACGCTTAACTCGTTTGCCCATGCATAACAAAAATAGGGCGCTGGTGGCGGTTCTGGATTCGCAGTTGTCAAACTATTTTGATGGCTGCGAAGACCTCACCGATGCTCATCCGATTCTGTACTGCGCGGCCGCAGCGGCATGTCGTGTAGCTCACGTCAAATTTGCCAATGACTCTAGAGCTACACGACCGAAATCAGCCGTACCAGCTTGGCAGTGCAGAATTGAACGCCGTATTGGTGGGGCCAGAGCGCTCATTGGCAAACTAATCTGCTTCAGGGAGGGCAATACTCGCCCTAGAGTGATGCGCTTTGTGAGACAGGCATTCTTGGGGACTGATATCAGTCGTCAAGACTATATGTCTTGTGTCACGGAGCGCATCGACTAACTGAAGCAGAAAGTGTATGCATGGGCGAACCGTATTCGTCGTTACAGGCGGCGAGTGGAGCGGTACACTCAGAATCGCACATTCCAGAGTGATGAAAGGTGGGTTTACAGGGCTTGGGAGCGACCGGACCAAGGTGTTACTGACACGTGCCTACCGGATGATGACACCATGTGCTCGTTCTGGCGAAACATCTGGTCGGTGCCTGTCAGTCACACCGAGGATGATTGGACTGGGAAGATTGAGCGAGCGTGCGATCTAATACCAGAAATGGGGGTACTTATCATCAGCCCCCAAGATGTTGCTCGTGCAGTCCGACCGTTGCCTAACTGGAAATCTCCAGGGCCGGACGGGCTCCACAACTTTTGGATAAAATGGTTCCAAGGGTCGCACGCCTGCTTGGCATCCCAGTTCCAGTCAGCCTTAGAGTCAGAGTCGCTGCCCCAGTTCCTAACGACAGGAATAACCCACCTGCTCCATAAATCGGGTAGTACCGCGGATCCCAAAAATTATAGACCGATCACTTGTTTACCGACGGTCTATAAAGTTCTTACATCAATTTTGAGAACTAAAATTAACCAACATATAGACACCAACTCCATCATGTCCGTCTCTCAAAATGGATGTAAGAACGGGTCCCGGGGTACTAAGGAGCTACTCCTCATTGATATGGCCATTAGCCAACAGGTTCGTAGCTCCCGATGTCGACATGTTGGATAGATTACAAGAAGGCCTATGACTCGGTGCCACATACATGGCTCATGAGGGTGCTGGAGTTGTATAAAGTAGATACAACTCTGCGCACCTTCCTGATGTCGTGTATGGGGCAATGGAGGACGGTCCTTCGCTATCCAGGATGTCGAAATATCCAGAGGAATAGCGAGCCGATAAGGATCGAGCGAGGCATATTCCAGGGCGACAGTTTGAGTCCGCTTTGATTCTGTTTAGCCTTGAATCCTCTAAGCACACTGCTGGAGGATTCTGGTCTAGGCTATCGGATGAGGAGAGGTAGTCAGGTTATATCTCACCTCCTTTACATGGATGACCTAAAACTCTTTGCTCCTTACAATTTGCAACTGATGGAGCTACTGAAAATTACTGAAACTTTCAGTTACGCCATCAGGATGGAATTTGGTGTGGACAAATGTGCGGTCATGCATGTAAAGCGAGGGGAGATTGTGGAATCCGTGGGAACCCAACTCTCGGATTCCACAAACCTTAGAGCCCTCTCCGCATCCGAAACCTATAAGTATTTGGGTATGTCGGAAGCGTTAAGGATCAATGTTACTGACATGAAGCAATCGTTGAAGGAGCGCTTCTTTGGTCGCTTGAAAAAAGTACTTAATAGTCTTCTATCAGGCGGAAACAAGGTGCGCGCTTTCAACGGTTGGGTCATGCCAGTTTTGATGTACTCTTTCGGCATACTCAAATGGACTCAGACCGAGCTCGACGCCCTGGATAGGAGGGTCCGTACGCTGCTGACTGCAAATCGAATGCATCACCCACGGTCATCGGTAATGAGGCTGTATATCCCGCGAAAGTGTGGAGGTCGAGGGTTTTTAAACGCTAAGACCCTCCACAATCGCGAGATATGCAGTCTCAGGGAATATTTCCTACAAACCGACGTGGGGATGCATCGAGATGTAGTCGCCGTGGACAAGGGCCTCACCCCGCTCTCCTTAGCTAAAGAGAACTGGCGCAAGCCAGTAGTGCTTGACACCAATGATCGCATGGAGGTATGGCAGAGTAAGGAGCTTCACGGACGCTTTTTCCGGGCCCTACATGGACCCGATGTCGATCTATTAGCGTCCGTAGCCTGGCTGCGTTTCGGTGATCTCTTTGGAGAAACCGAAGGTTTTGTCTGTGCAATTATGGACGAAGTTACGATGACGAACAATTACCGGAGATTTATTGTGAAAGACGGCACGGTTGACATCTGTCGGGCATGCCACCGGCCGGGAGAATCAATCAGGCATATTATCTCCGGGTGTTCTCGTCTAGCTAACGAAGAGCACTTGCATAGACACAACCTTGTAGCCAGGATAATCCATCAGCAACTTGCTCTGAAATACAACCTTGTGGAATCGGAGGTGCCGTACTACAGGTATGTGCCCAACCCAGTTCTCGAAAATGGTGATATCACATTATATTGGGATCGATCCATCATCACTGACAGGACTATTGTTGCCAATAAGCCTGATATAGTGGTGGTGGATCGATCAGAGCGGCGCGCAATGATTGTTGAAATAACCGTCCCGCATGATGGGAACCTCGTGAAAGCCGAGAAAGATAAACAAATCAAGTATCTTGACTTGGCTCACGAGGTTGTCGACATGTGGGATGTGGACTCAGCGATCATTGTGCCGATGACAGCCAATGGTCTAATAGCCAAGAGCCTCGACCAACACCTGAGGAGGCTCTCGTTGGGCAGCTGGATCAAGGGCTTGATCCAGAAAGCGGTACTTCTGGACACGGCCCGAATAGTTAGGAGGTTCCTCTCTCTGGAGCCCTGACCGCGGCGTAGCTTGGACCCTGTTCCCGATACCGGTGGGCTACTATTTTTTATATTTTTAAATGTTTTTATATTTTCTATATTCTAATATCTTCTATACATAATAATTATAATAAATCTGTAGACGAGGCGTTTCTGTACATTGAAAATAAAAATAAAAAAAATAGTTGGGCTGTTATAGGATAACCAACAGATGCCATTTCTTCAATTTTGGAATTTTTGTCTGTTTGTCTGTTTGGATGTGACAGATTTTGAACAGGCTCAACGTAAAAAGTACCAAACCAATATGGTTCATATTTATACTCAAATATAGTCTAGAACTCGGAGCAGTGATTAGTCTTTGTTTCATCGCAATCGCTTCAGTCTATCAAAAGATATAATCAATTTAAAGCATTCTATAACAATTTTTATTGCAATAAGTGGAAACATGTAACGACATCTATTGGCGCGATATAGTACGAACGAAATCATATTGTTATCTTTAAAACATTATTATGTGTTTAATCACGTCGTAAAGGCTTGCCTTTATGACGAAATAATTCTGATACTTATGTCTGTGTTATTTAAAAAAATAAATAATGATAATGTTTAAATAAATAATATAAACACATATATAATAAAATCGTATATAATAAAATCGTAGGAAAGGCAAAACTGTACATAGAATATATAAAAAAAATACTTGGGGCGTGATCTACAATCGATATCGAAGCCAAAAATATAGTTTTTAGAATTTTTGTCTGTTTGTCTGTATATATGTCCGGGCTAAACTCAAAAAGTACTGCATGGATTTACTTCAAATTTTGCATGAATATTACTAAGAGGTCGGGTCAACATAAAGGCTACATATTATCACGCTATCACCTACGAGGAGGAGCTGTGAATCTTTAATTTTCTTACGCATTCTGTGACAGCGTGTAATCTAACGACGCATATTTAAATGTTGTTTTTGAGTAAGTCATGCTATTATCTAGCTTTACACTATAAAAACTTTTACGCCATTAAAGTAACTTGGGCAGAGAAACATAGTTTAATGAATGTTAGTAGTATAAGACAATTTTGAAGCAGCGCCATCTATGAGATTTCATAAAAATCAAATCAAGTTACATGTCAACACTTTTTGGAAATTAATAATTTAAATTTGATCATCTTGGTGAGGTTAGTAGTTAGTTATTCTTAAAATTCATAGATGGTAATGTGCATTTTCTTCATAAAAGTTGTATCGTATAGTTCGTTTTGACAAATTCAAGTTCCAACAAAACCCTCAAAATCTTGAGCAGAGTTGAGGAAGACAATTTAAAAAAAATGCGGTGTTAAGTATTACAAAAAAGTAATGTTCATTGATGATGATCATTTCTTCATCAATTTCATGTTGTTATTACAAAATAAACATTGACTGTTAATACTTTTGTTCGGTATTTATCTGTGTGATTATTGCTTGGTAATTAATATATTTTCATGTCGTATACCTAATTATAAACTTAAATTATACCGTGCATCCGAATAATGGCGAATGCGATTTTCTGCGTTTGTTACTTCACACTGTCCGAGGCAAAGTCTTTCGCCTTTCTGAGGACATTTGATGGCGTGGAGTTTCCCACTTACCGCGCAGCCTGCGTAGCACGTCACCTTCTCGACGGTGACCAAAATTGGGCTGACACCCTCGCGGAGGCGAGCGTCAGTGACAGTCCCAGCCGCATGCGTCATCTGTTTGCCGTCATCTTGGTGTTTTGTGGAGTCGCGAACCCGGTAGCTTTATGGGAGAAGTATCGCCATCATCTGTCTGAAGATTTTCTACGAGTCGGAAGTCGGAGACGGCGAAATGACCACCATACGAAATGACCATGTCGCTTTGTTCTCTACAGAGCAAAAACAAATTTATGACACCGTCCTTGAAAACGTTTGGCAAAACCAGGGTAAAATGTTTTTCTTGGATGCTCCTGATGGTACAGGAAAAACATTTGTTACCACTGGCATACTTGCAGAGGTCAGGAGGCAAGGCAAAATTGCTATTGCTGTAGCGTCGTCGGGAATCGCTGCCACACTGCTTCCGGGACTGCAAGACAGCACATGCCATGTTTAAAATTCCCATCGATTTAGAGAGCGCCGAAACACCTGTTTGTGGTGTGTCACGTAACAGCGTTAAGGGACACGTGCTCAAGGATTACTCTCTGATCGTATGGGATGAGTGTACGATGGCCGAGGATCGAGGGCTGACGAGGTGAATGCTTCGTTGAAAGATCTTCATTGTGGTCACGAGTTCGTACGCTGCTCTTGACTATTAATATGAGAGCTCGGCTCGGCGGCAATGCACGCGCTCAAGAATTCTCCGATGTCCTTCTAAGTCTTGGCGAAGGCACTCTACCAGAAGAGAGAGGTAGACAGGTGGTGCTTCCAGAGTCTCTCGGTAGAGTGGTTTCCAGCTTAGAAGAACTCATTCGCTGTGTGTACGGGGACATTCAGTCGTATACCGCACCAGCAGAATTCTTGGGTGTGTGAGCGGGCCATTTTGACGCCCAAAGATGATCAGGCTGCAGCAATTAACGAATGCATTCTCTCGGAAATTGAGGGGAATGAAGTGGTCTACACCTCGATAAACACTGTTGTCAAGCAAGATGACGACACACATTATCCCGTGGAATTTCTGAACTCCCTGTCAGCAAGTGGACTTCCAGCGCATTCAAGCTGAAGCGGTGTCCCGGTTATGCTTCTTCGGAACCTATCTCCTCCGAAGTTGTGTAACGGGACCCGCCTTAAAGTCATCTCGCTCCACAGACACACCATTGAGGCGGAAATTCTTACGGGTTATGGCGTCGGCGAGGCAGTATTTATACCACGCATTCCCCTCATACCTCATAACTTCCCGTTCCAGTTCAAGCGCGTACAGCTCCCCGTGAGTGTTTGCTTTGCGATGACCATCAATAAGTCGCAGGGGCAGACACTGAGGGCAGTGGGTGTCGACGTCAGGACGAGTTTCTTCTCACACGGGCAACTGTACGTCATCGCTTGCTCCCGCGTCATCACACATTTTGGCTCCTGGCAGCATAACTACCAACGTAGTTTATAGGAAAGTGTTGTAAGGTATATATGATACCTTTGAACGTATTTTTACTCTTTTGTGTCCTGGAATGTATTCCTGCATTATTTCCTCTATTTCCTTCAGTCACCTCTTATGACTGAACTCAGCAGGATTCCCATATAACTCTCTTCACTTGCTTCGCTTGCAAAAAAAAACTTATATTTTAATGCTATTTTAAAAGTTGTTTACTTTATAATGCTATAGCGACACTGGCATCTTAGGTATTTTTGGTGCTGTAGAGCCTTCACGCAGACGACGTCGCGGGCAGCAGCTAGTCTATAATAAAGGTGGTATAATATTAGTGAAGTGTAATGTAAGGTGATGCTATTGTGGGATTGCGTGTGTAGTGTAGTGTGTGACTGTGAGAGGGTGTTATGTGTATGTGCATGTAAATCCTGTATGAGAGTTTGTGCTTATTAGTAAATATGAGTGTGAAAATTATTTAATGGTTTGGATGATACTTTATGATGATGTAAAAGAAGGGGTGCACGTTGAAGAGCCTCCACGTGGCGCACCCTGGGCAACGTCGGCTCCAATTGCCCACCAGGTTTGGGTGGACAATTGGGGCGGGCGGCAAATCTTCGACAGGAGGAGAAGGTCATGGTTCCAGTCACCGATCATCTTGGATGGTCGGTGAAGGGAACCGGGCTATAGACGGTCACGCGTCTACTCCCCCTCTGCTTACAGAGGGAGGTGAGTGGGCGTAGATCGTCGCGGGGCGGTTCACACCGCGGTACCCACAAGAGTGTGGGTGGTGGAGGGTGTCCCATGCCCGCGCTGCGTCTGTCCGGCATCCGGCGGCAGCGTGGGGACGCCGGGGCGGCGGTTGGTTCTGCCCAGCCGTCGGCCACCCCGTAATCCTGAACTGACAGGACCGGGGGTCCGGGCCACTGAGGCTCGGGCCGCGAGGTAGAAAACCTCTATAAAAAATTACCCCAATCCTAAGGTCTAGCGTGCCGAGAAATGTCCTGTCTTTGGTATTGTTCGTCGAATCGTTGAGCTCCTCAAGTTCTGAGTTGAGCTGCACGATTTTTGACAAATCCGTGCACTGATTGGACACGTCCGCTCAATCTGTGTGGTTCTTTCCTCAAAAGACCATTTCAGACACCAATCTACATGGTCTTCACACGATCTGACCAAGATTTTGTCTGGACTTTAAAAGAGACTGTGACTTCTGAGTTTGTTTCGGCCTTTCTTCTCAGAATAGTCAGTTAGGAAACGCCGACCTCATCTAGTTTAAAAAAAAAATATGATTGACGTGTAAAAGTGTTTGTACAAACCTACTTACAGAAATAAAAATCATTTATCATTTATCATTTACTAGCTTCTGCCCGCGACTTCGTACGCGGATCCTGTTGCTAATGCCAGCAACAACGGGGTCGTCAAAATCGAAGATCTGAAACGTCTGATGTCGAATACTAAGAGCCCGGGGACGGGAAAACGGCGTGATGCGCGAGACGATTCGAGACGTTCCAGATCTTTCATTTTTGTAAGTCAACAGGAAATGCCCATCAGACTAAACAACTTTTGCTAAGACGTCATTCCTATATGTTATAGTGTCGCTGGGCTTTGGAGTTCCACAACAGGTGTTCCAGATCTTCAAATTTATTCTCACAGCAGAAAATGCTCTTCACGTGGAATATTTTTTGCTATGGCACCATTTTTATATCTCTTATACTTTAGCTGGTATGTTGCGGTTCTGCATCAGGTGTTAAATTTTACAAAATAAATTATAGCTTATATGTTGCCCAGACTTAGTACCTATACAACAAAAAACTTTTCTTCCCGTAATTCCGCAGTGGATCCCAAGGGTACACTGAATTAACAATAATATTGCAAATAACTTAAAAAAAAATCTTTATAAACTAAAGCTGAACCCGTGGCTTTGCCCACGTATCGCATAAGTATTATTTTATTAATAGTAAGTGATAGTTTATTGATTTACAGAAACACTCAAAAGATGCGTCTCATACTGTACTATAGCTTAAATCTCTCAAAAACTATTTGGCTTAGTAAACTCAAAATTAGAAAGTTATGTAGTTAATTTACTGGTTAGAGACGTCAGGTTAATAAGGAAATTTAGGAGACGTCGAATAACAGAAGTGTTATAATTTACTGTAACACTTCTGTGTAAACAACGTTCGTTGTTTTTCCCTCGGTCTTATTCAATACGTAAGTACAGCGAGTCAGGACTGGTGACGCGGGAGCAAGCGACGTACAGTTGTCCGTGTGAGATGCAGCTCGTCCTGAGGTCGACACCCGTAGCCTTCAGTGTCTGCCCCTGCGACTTATTTACTGTCATGGCGAAGCACACGCTCACATGAAACTGCACGCGCTTGAATTGAAAGGGGTAATTGTGGCCGGGTGTCACCATTGCCAGGATCGCCCAGAGGACACGGTGGAGCACACGGTGGAGGTCTGCCCCGCTTGGGCGGAGTACCGCCGTGTCCTCATAGAGGCGATCGGCAGCGGCGGCGTCCGGCCCTGGTGCAAGCTATGGTCCGGGGCGAGAGGGAGTGGGAGGCAGTCACCTCCTTTTGCGAAGCAGTCATGCTAGCGAAGGAGGTGGCGGGACGGATGAGGGAGAGAGCCTCCCGTCCCAGCCGCCGCGGGAGACGCTCCGGGCGTCGGGAGCCACGGGACGACTCCCGGCCACCCTAGGCGCGGGCCTGCGGGCGGAGAGTAATGGGTAGCTCACCGTCCGATCAGGACTAAGCCCGTGCCGGACGGCGCGTCTCCCGGCCACCATAGACGCGGGCCTGCGGGCGGAGAGTAATGGGTAGCTCACCGTCCGATCAGGACCAAGCCCGTACCGGACGGCGCGTACGTGTTCCACGCGCGCCTCAAAGAGATGTCAGCATCGAGGGCCGAAGCCTGCCGGGTCAGCGAGATTGTCCGAAAGGGTTACCGCTGGCCCCGAACATAAAGGGCTAAGGAAGGAACACGGGTGGGTTTTAGTCAGTAAGAGTGACAGTCCCTTCCGCTCCACCCAGAGCGGGAGGGGTCACTTGATGATTTCACATCCGCAAAAAAAGAAAAAAAAAAGGGTAATTGTGGGGAATCAGACACCACAACCCGTTAGAATTTCCGCCTCAATGATATTTCTCTGCAGCGAGACGACTTTGAGCCGGGTCCCATTGCACAGTTTCGGCGGAGTGAGATTCCGAAGAAGCATAATTGGGACACCGACCTTTAGCTTAATGGTGTGCGCTGGTAGTCCACTTGCACTGAGGGAATTGAGAAATTCTACCGGGTAATGTGTGGCGTCATCTTGGTCGACAACAGTGTTTATTGAAGTGTAGCTCACTTCATTTCCCTCAATTTCCGCGAGAATGCATTCATTGGTCGCTGAAGGTTGGTCGTTTCTGGGTGTTAAAATGACTCGTTCACACACCCAAGAATTATCTTGGTGCGGTATCCTATTGATGTCCCCGTACCAGGCGAATCAAATCTTCTAAGGTGGACACCACTCTCCCAAGTATCTCAGGTAGAACCACCTGGCCACCGTCTACTGGTAGCGTTCCCTCACCCAAATTTAAGAAAAGATCAGAAAATTCTTGGGCGTGTACATTCCCGCCAAGCTGTGCTCTCATATTCATCGTTAAGCGCAACCTATGAATATGTGGCCATAAGAAAGAGCATTTCAACGAAGCATTCACCTCATCAGCCCTAGTTCCTCGCGTCACCACAGGCAGCGTTTGTCGGAAATCGCCGCGTAACGCCACCCATCATTTGCTGGTTCTTGCGGATGTGCTACAAAGTCCTGTTTACCGCCTCTACTGCTTTTCTGTTCGCCATAGTGCATTCATCCCACACGATTAAAGAGCAATCTTTAAGCACGCGCCCTTTGTCACTCTTGCGTGACACTCCACAAACAACAAATGCGCTTGGTAAGATATAACTTAGAACCAAAAGTTTGACTTGACTTTATAATAGTGTAGCTTGTTGTACCACCAATCAATCTGTTTATTAATATTGGTGTGAAACTTCCCATACAATTAGATAGGACATGTAAAGTTCTCAGATTTCATAACAGTATCGTTCCTAATGCACATAAAAAATGCAAAAAGCTAAAAAAAAAGAATTTTACGATTTTTAAAAACAATAACAGTTTTTTTTTATACGGGATTTGAACTCGCACCATTTAGTGCGGTAAACGGTCGCCTGACCTTACCGCTAAATTTCCTGTTGACATATTATTGAAATAGCTGTTCCCTTGCAATTTATAATATTACTGCTCCGCTCCTTTATAAAAATAGCGTGATTGTTATGTTTCCAGGCTTAAATTTTTATTAACTAAATAAATAACATGTCATTTTGGGCATTCAATTATTTTGTGCATTCAATTACGAACCAAAACCTTTTAAAATCAATATTGCTTACCTCCCATAACATACGGCGTGATAATATGTAGCCTAAAGCCTTCCTTGGTTTACAAAGAACATTTTTGCTGAATTTCAATTCAATCTATCCAGTAGTTTTGGCGTGAAGCCTTACCATACACACAGACAAACAGACAAACAGACAAAAATTCTAAAAAGTCACTTTTTGTCATCAGTTACGTTTTTCTAACAAAAGCCACTTATTTTTTCTCGAAAATTCTCAATGTACAGTTTTTCTTTCGTTACTGTTTTAAATTTCGTTTCATTCATCTATACATATGTATAGATGAATGAAACGAAATTTAAATCTTGTATAAAACGCACACTATGCAGCCAGGCATATTATAAATTGGGGGACTACATCGCCGATAAAAGAGCTTGGCTAAACGCTGGTCCTGCTCCATAAGGACGCACAAATAAATTGATTAGCATTGGAAAATACTGTTGAAGCTGCTGAAGATTTTAAAATACACTTTTTGCATTATATAAATTCAATCTCCTAGTATTGTATAATTGCATAGCACATGTGTGAGTACTATGTACATACTATAAAGCTTCCATTTACTGGGTACGCCTTTTGACTTTGACTTGAATGTGCCCTGGCGGCTGAGAGTATGTCATGCTCACTCAAATGTCTCGCTGATGGTGGCGCGTGTGTTGGATCATTTAGCTCCCTATAAAACTTTTTGACAAAAAAAAAAACCGACTTCCAAAAAAAACACTACAAACTGAAAAATAACTTTAATTTCGGAAGTCGGTGTCTTAGGTATCAGTATTTTAGTTTTTGCCACCGACTTCCGAAATTAAAGTTATTTTTCAGTTTGTAGTGTTTTTTTTGGAAGTCGGTTTTTTTTTTTTTGTTAAAAAGTTTTTATTTCTCGCTTTTTAGTGGGTCTGTTTATAATTTATCTAAGTTACAATAGCCTAATGTCAACTTGCCCATCGCCTTTTTATAAAATATTCCTTTTCTCGATGCAGGGACGTTAATTGTTGAGGACTTCTCCTTTTATTAGTTTTTAGATTAGATGCTGATAATCCTGGCTGCAGCATCAGGCCACACTTATGTCAACATTGCATTGAACTTAAAATTAGTCCTGTTTAAAATGAGCCCAAACACGACTACGGTGCTGTAATTTCAAGGTTTGTACTTTTTCTGATGCTCCTGGCTTCAGCATCAGGTCTTCGGTGTTCCTCAGTAACAGTACGTTTATCCACACATCGAGCCCTTTTCAATGAGCCTAAACACGATATATCTGCTGTTAGTTGTCGAGGAGTTAGGTAGCATCAGGTCATGACTTGATGATCATGAGACCAAATGTGGCAAATGCCCTATCAAACATCAAAACAATTTACTAAAACAGTCCTTGCCTGTTCGAGTAACTTCTTACTGTTAAGGAGTTGTACCTTCCATCATCAGCCCAGCTACCTGAGACAAAACCATACACAAATACACAAGATACTTCATAAAATATGCGAAAAACAATAAGTGAGCCTATAAAATTTGAGGGTTCCCTTCGATTTCTCTAAGATCCCATCATCAGATCCTAACTTGGTGACAATGGGACCACCTCAGAACTATCTACTTTCGAACAAAAAAAGAATTTTGAAAATCCGTCGACAATTGGCGGAGTATTCGATGAACAAACATACAAAAAAAAAAAAAACATACAAACACCCGAACATAGTACCTCGTCCTTTTTGTGAAGTCGGTAAAAATGGTTGAGCTGAATGGTGCTAATACATGCGTCATGTTCGTGAACGGGCGCCGTCAGTAGGGACTGGTCATCTCTTTGCTGCCATGGCTTATTTTAATTTTATTTAATATTTGAATTGTTTTTTTTTTCATTACGGACGCTTTTAACGTTCTGCATCGTTCTCACATGCATAATTTTTAACATGAATGATGTAAACAAGACTTTGTAACCATATTATTTTGATTTAAAAGAGTGTCCATGGAGTTTCTTGCCCGTTCTTCTCCATAGGTACCTACGCTTTGGAATGGGCAATCTAGCTTCATCTTTCTGACTGACCGACGCCTTGACAATTCAAAAGTGCCTGTAATTGGTTTAATTGAAATAAATGCTTTGAGTTTGAGTTTGAGTTTGAGTTTGAAGGTGTTCCACAGAACGGTCCCCCGACTTGCATAAAAAAATTTAAAATTATTTTTTTTATTTCATACTTTTTGTAGGGATTCCTTAATTTTATTTTTGTCGAGGGTTTTTTAAATTTTTAATTTAATTTTCTTCTATGAAACAGATTCAGATTTCTTTTTTTTTTTTGATAACCGACGAAACATTTCTACGCTAGGCAGTGCGCGTCGATATCCCTGCCACTCTGTACACGCGTATACACAAATACGTTGCACAATTTTTTTTTAAATCATTGTGCTCAGCGAAGGGATGATCCAGGCTTACGTTAGCACTAACAGCATTATTATTTATTTACAGGGTTGATTTTGGTCCACGTTGGGAAGTGCAAACCATTTGACGCGAATTACGACGGCCACGGGTATTTCGGGACGCAATGGATTGGAGATCGGCCATTTGGGAGACAGAGATGGTATCTTAGCAGCCTTAACCAAGTTACGACACAAGCTAAGACAACAACAGTAGACCCAGGATGGTTTTGGTGGGGGTAGTTCTTCGAAATTTGATTCTTCGACTGATCCATACGGCAAAATTCAATTTCAATTTTTTATTAAATTAATAATAAAATTGTTTTTTTTTTTATATATATTTGAATGAGGGACTCGTTTTTATAAAGTAGTTTTCAAGATAATCGACGTTAGAATATTTTGTGCCCAGATGAATCAGAATTTGTAACAGATGAATCAGAAACAGGAATAAAAAGTAATAATTACACCGTTAGTTATGATAGTTATCTAAACAATAATTATTAATTCTTAACTAAGACAAGAGCAGTGGTGGCCAAGTGGTAACGGCCGCGACTTACGAGTTGTAGGTCGTAGGTTCGAACCCAGACAGGCGCTTTACTTTGTGTAAATTATTTCATCACCACTGCTCTCAAAACGGTGAAGGAAAACATCGTGAGGAAACCGGCATGTCCTAGAACCAAAAATTCGAAGACATGTGACATCTGCCAACCCGCACTGGGCCCGCGTGGTGTCAAAGTCAAAGTCAAATCATTTATTTCAAATAGGCACATTATGTGGTGGATTACGGCCCACTCCCCTCTCACTGAGAGGAGGCCAGTGTCCCAGCAGTGGGAACATTATAGGCTGATTATGGATGGATGGATGGAACTAAGACTAAGACATCAAAAGTGTCATATTTAGAACAAGTTTACACTTCTGTCATTCAAAAGGTTATAGCGAAGTAAATAATCTATACATATAATAAAACAGTAACGAAAGAAAAACTGTACATTGAGAATTTTCGAGAAAAAATAAGTTGCTTTTGTTAGAAAAACGTAACTGATGACAAAAAGTGACTTTTTAGAATTTTTGTCTGTTTGTCTGTGTGTATGGTACGGCTTCACGCCAAAACTACTGGATAGATTGAATTGAAATTCAGCAAAAATGTTCTTTGTAAACCAAGGAAGGCTTTAGGCTACATATTATCACGCCGTATGTTATGGGAGGTAAGCAATATTGATTTTAAAAGGTTTTGGTTCGTAATTGAATTCCCAAAATGACATGTTATTTATTTAGTTAATAAAAATCGAACTCTGTAAACATGACGCTATTTTTATAAAGGAGCGGGGCAGTAATATTATAAATTGCAAGGGAACAGCTATTTCAACAATATGTCAACAGGGAATTTAGCGGTAAGGTCAGGCGACCGTTTACCGCAATAAATGGTGCGAGTTCAAATCCCATAATATTGTTTTAAAAAATCGTAAAATTCTTTTTTTTTGTTTTTGCATTTTTTATGTGCATAAGGAACGATACTGTTATGAAATCTGAGAACTTTACATGTCCTATCTAATTGTATGGGGAGTTCCAATATCATGAAGTCAAGTTAAACTTTTGGTTCTAAGTTATATCTCTTACCAAACACATTTGTTGTTTGTGGAGTGTCACGCATTGCTCTTTAATCGTGTGGGATGAATGAACTATGGCGATCAGAAAAACAGTAGAGGCGGTAAACAGGACTTTGCAGGACATCCGCACCAGCAAATGATGGGTGGCGTTGCGGCAATTTCCGACAAACGCTGCCTGTGGTGTGGTGACGCGAGGAACTAGGGCTGATGAGGTTAATGCTTTGTTGAAATGCTCTTTCTTATGGCCACATATTCATAGGTTGCGCTTAACGATGAATATGAGAGCACAGCTTGGCGGGAATGTACACGCCCAAGAATTTTCTGATTTTCTCTTAAAATTGGGTGAGGGAACGCTACCAGTAGACGGTGGCCAGGTGGTTCTACCTGAGATACTTTGGAGAGTGGTGTCCACCTTAGAAGATTTGATTCGCCTGGTGTACAGTCACGAGCATAAGTATGTATACTCTTGGCTTTATTCAAAGGCGATTTTCTCCTCTATTTTTAAATGAAATTGAAACATTGGTAGCGGTTTCGTTCGCCTTTCATAATACGTCTTCTCCGCCTGTTGTTTACGTAACATCTCCTTGTAGTCAATGTCATTATCTCGACTTGGCTACAACTTTTCAGTGTGCGATGGTAACCTAGTATTCAGTCGCCGCCCCTCTAATAGTTCCGACGGCGAGCTGATTCCATTCCGTGGCGTTGCTCGATAATTTAACAGACCTAAGTAGAAGTCTGTCCTCGAGCTTATAGACTTTATCAATATATTTTTTATCATTTGAACACTCCTTTCACTTTGCCCATTTGATTGAGCATAGTTTGGCGAACTAGTGGTATGCTTAATGCCCCACTCTGAACAAAATATAGCGAATTCTTTTGATGCGTAAGCCGGACCGTTATCAGACACCAACTCCTGCGGGATCCCGGGTCTCGCGAATTGATCTCGCATGGCGGTCACTACCGCCTTCGTACCTATGTTTGTTAACGGATTCACTTCTATGAAATTGGAAAAGTAATCAACAATTATTAAAAAAATCTTTCCTGCATACTGAAATATGTCTGAGCCCACTTTGATCCACGATCCACTTGAACGGCAAGGGCGGTATCAGACAAAACTTGAACGTCCAAGAGCTGGCATCATTGTTGTAGAATATTGACACAGACAAAACTTGAACGTTCAAAAGCTGGCATCATTGTTGTAGAATATTGACACAGACAAAACTTGAACGTTCAAAAGCTGGCATTATTGTTGTAGAATATTGACACAGACAAAACTTAAACGTTCAAGAACTGGCTTCTTGAACGTTTCAATACTTTTCTGTTATACAATAGTTCTTATTTATTTATTTATTGGCCTATCTACAATTGTTACACTGTTTATATCCTTAAAAAATACAAGCAATATACAAGCATAGTGTACAATATGACAACATAATATTCTTGTAGTAACGAAACGGCCAAGCCTCATATTTTGACTAAGGTGTAGAGTTTGTGAAGTTAGGGCGTGTAGAGTTAGAAGCTTGGCTCTACATGAGATCTGCCGGTCGATTCTGTAAAAATCTCACCGTGAAAACTTAGGTGAAGTGAGTTTGTTTTTGCTAGGAATTGACACTATTGACAGCTCACTCCACGCTCACTTCACCTAAGTTTTCACGGTGAGATTTTTACAGAATAGCACCGCTGATAACTTTTTGGCAGTGCGAGCCATAGGTATGTGCGGTGTCGTCTTGGCAACATTTAACATGAAAATGTTTTTGGTGGGATACTTTTTTATGTAAACCGTCTCAGGCTTTATTAACTCTCTCTGCGTACATTTTAAGTGTTTACCTGCCTACCTATATAATAGCGAAGCCAGCAACTTTATGGCCCTCCTTAAGGGGTGTCTTGTGTTCCCACGAACATTAATATTACGAACGTCCGTCAAAAGTAGACGCTTCGTCAACAGTATCTGTTACAACGATACGACAGTCGAAAACAGCAGTCTATATTTATCATACATTGCGGGTTTTGTATTGGAAATGTCGGAGGAAGTTCGTTGAAAAGTGGTAATGGATTAAAAAGTCAGGTGAATTAACGTGTTTGGTTTTATAGTAAGAATGAAGACCCAAGCTAACTTTTAATCATTGTTGAAATATCTATTCCCGAATTCGTTCCGAGTGTAAAACTTCACTGGCTGGCCGCTCCAGTTTGTTATAAAAGTTAAAGACATTTGAATTTGTAACAGTAGCCGTTCTACAAGTTGTAATGGTAGTCATTGAATTATAACAAAGGGGTGTAGTTTTTATGCTAATTTATAAACGAGGTAAGAATCCGAACAATTTAAGAAATTGTGACTATATATTTCTTTGGTAGAATATTGAAAGCAATTCACTGAATAGATTATTTGATTCTTGCTTTAGTTGACCCTTTAATTACTTAGTGATCATTAAAATGTTTTACTACTATAATATTATATTTGACGGAGAAGGATATGTGTGTTTCGTTATTATCAGCCATATTTTAACTAATGTGGGCGTACAGTGGTAAGTGTTGGTTATTGCGCAATATAAAAACAGTTTGCAGTTCAAATCAGATTATAATTTCAGGAACAATTTAATCACACTAGCAAATTACATACTGAAGGTACACGACACAACTAGATACGGAACGCGGGACAGTTTCTGAGCACATGTTGTTCGTACGATGTCCAATGTCCAAGAGAGCTCCACATCGTTCTGTCGAGCTGTCGTGGACCCCCACGAACTCAGGCTAGACTCTGTCAAGCACCACCAGATGGCGCTGGCGTTCCGAATAGTCAAACGAATGACTCCGTCGAAGCGTTGTCGTCACAGCGCTTCCGCCTCGTTGCCAAGTCAGCTCCCGTACTAATGATGTCTCCGACGTATTGAATACTAGCTTCTGCCCGCGACTTCGTCCTCGTGAAATACGTACTTTCCTCAAAAAAATTCGAAAAAGATGTATGTTTATTATCTTTATCATATAATTGGATAAATAAGTATTCGGGCCAATTTTTAAGTTTGTGGATCAAAGGAATCAGATTTTTCAAATAAACTGTATCCCCGCTTTTCACCCCCACAGGGGTGGATTTTTGATAAATCGTTTGGGATGTGTTCATAACTTGACTCAAAGACCGATACTCATTTTCGAGTTAATGGAAACAAGCAGTAAAATCCACCCTATATTTTTTTAACCTATTAACTTTGTCACCCCCTAAATCACGTGAGTGATTTTTTTAAACTAAAAGTGACATTCTTTATTATTTACTGAGCCAAGTATTGCCAAGCTTCAAGTTTATTAACCAAGTGAATAAGATTTTTCATATACACTGTATATGAAAAATTTCTTTTTATCCCCATAGGGGTGGAGTTTTGAAAAATCGTCTGGGATGTTTCTATAACTTGACTTAAAGATTATTTATACCAATTTTCCAATCAAGCCACTTAATAAAATACTCCCCTATGAAATTGACTATCCCTCTGCACCCCGTTAGAGGTAGATTTTCTAAAAACCCAGATGTACTTTATTATTTATTTTTGTCTTACATATTGAGTTTCGAGTTAATTAGACCGCGCGTTAAAATAAAAATCTTCACACCCCCAATCTCCCTTTAGTTTCAAGTTTATTATCCAAATGAATAAGATTTTTCATATAAACTGTATCCTCGCTTTTCACCCTCACAGGGGTGCATATAATATATAAGATTATATATAGGTACATATATATAATATATATATATATATTATATATAGGTACATATACAACGTGCCGCTACAATGGCGACATTAATTTAACACACGGGTAGGGCTAGTGCCCATTAATCATATTTAACTTGATAGGTTAAAATAATACGTAAATTGAAAAAAAAATTTTTTCAAACAAACTAAATAATATTATATTAACTAAAATTGGGATCACCCTTGCAAAAATTCATTCATGAAATTACTTACGTAGCTGCTGGTTACGTTGACTCGGAGCGGCAACGCGCGTCACTTCGCGCGCTGGCAACCGCGCAAGCGCAACGCGTATTGTACCTACTCGTGATCGGTCCGATTCTTTGACGGCATTTATCAAAGAAACCGAGCGGCGGCGGCGGCGCAAGTGGTACCTACAGCGGAGGTGCTTAGTCAAACGTTTATCATATCACCCTCTCTTGTTAGATACTATTAGTTATAACTGTCATCACTTATCATCACATCACTAACACTGCTTTTATTTGTAGGCGGTCGATCTGGGCGTTGAGACCTAGGATCCACTGGCCGGTTTTCGCGGATGCGCTGAAGAGCTCCTACAATAGTGCGAGGATTAGTAGGGCATTGTCTTGAATTGCCATATCTCTCGCGATATGTTCTTATCGCAAGGGCAGCATTTTGTTGACATTCTCCGTAAATTAGGATCATGTCCGCATATTCAGCTGCTGTGTAGTTCGGATGTGTATTTGCCTTCACGATCACAAGTTTACACAAGCACAAAACAAAAAAATAAAAGCGTCTGTATCGCAAGAGATGTAAACGTACTCGTAAAACAAAGCAAAGCGTCTTTATCGCAGCACTGTTAGGCACCAAATTAAACCCAAGGTAAGGTGCAAGAGGGTATAATAAAATTAAATAAAGATCACAAGAATAAAAGGTAAAAAACACGCAAGCCGCCCGGTCGCTAGCCAACCAACAATAACAAGCCCCTAGCAACCGGGTTGCCAGATCTGTCGCCAACACAGCACCATAATCTAATTAAAAATAAAACAACCGCTGCGCAACAGTTCTTTATGTACAGGTTGCTCTAAGATGCTATTTTCTAAAATTTTAAATAAATCCGTAAATAATAACGTTTAATGGAAATAGAACTTCTTCATGAAACGAAAATGTGAAAACGTATACGTGTGTTAAATTAATGTCACCATTGTAGCGGCACGTTGTATATAATATATATATATATATTATATATAGGTACATATATATAATATATATATAAGATTATAAACGCGCAAGTTTGTGGGGATGGATGGATCGATGGATAGATGTTTGTGACTCTTTCACTCAAAAACTGCTGAACGGATTGTGATGAAACTTTACAGTAATATAGCTTATGCATTAGAATAACACAAATAATAATTTTTATCCCGATGTTCCCACGGGATCGACATTTATGCGGGTGAAACCGCGGGGCACTGGTAGTTCTCAATAAAACCCAACTGCACATGTTTGTTATTTGTAACCTATTAAAAAACGTTTCTTCTATACCGTAAGAAAGTCACTTTTATCTGCTGTTTATACGAAAAGACAACTCCAACGTTCTAAAAAAAGTCATCTTTCCCTTCCCAGTCCTTAAAAAAACACGTAATATTGACACTTAAAACCTCAGATCCCGGCAGAACCGAGGGGAACAAAACATCGGCATCTCTTTTTCAAATAACAACGTTCAAGACACGTGTCCACTTGGAAAGTCGACTATGTGAATCATATTTTTAAGGCGGAGACTCCTTGAAAACGGTCAAAAAGTTGGTTTTTCAAAGCATGTATCTCGTAAATAATTTTGACCAAAAAAATATATATTTTCATGTCTTATTTTAATACAGTAATAGAACTCAAATCATAATTAAACATACATTAATGCATCAAAAAAATCTTCAAATACACCTCTTGATTGTCTTTAGCAGTTTATCCCTTCATTAACAATTTTAATTATATTAAAATATGCCATCAAATTTCTAATGCCAAACTGCATTCAGTGATGGATTATTTATTATTAAATAGTTTTTGTAAATAGATAATTTCTTCATATTTTACAATAAATTACCAGTTTTGTGTCATCGCGCTTCTCTTTCTTTTCTATGCAATCCGACAGTGACCGCGCTTTAGGCAAGTATACGTGATACTTGGTTCAGTATACTTGGTTGAGTATTTTAAGGTAAGAAAAGGTCACTGAACCCTTGACAACGAACGACTGTCGCAACCCAGCGCAGGGCACGCCGCGATAGCGGCGATAAGACCCCTCTTTGAGGAGTGGCTAGAGAGGCGCCTCGGCGCCCTCACCTACCGCCTGACGCAGGTCCTCACCGGACACGGAAGCTTCGGGAGGTTCCTGCTCATCATCAGGCGGGAGGTAACGCCCGGGTGTCACCATCGCCCAGAGGACACGGTGGAGCACACGGTGGAGGTCTGCCCCGCTTGGGCGGAGCACCGCCGTGTCCTCGTAGAGGCGATCGGCAGCGGCGGCGACCTCTCGCGCCCGGCCCTGGTGCAAGCCATGGTCCGGGGCGAGAGGGAGTGGGAGGCAGTCACCTCCTTCTGCGAAGCAGTCATGCTAGCGAAGGAGGTGGCGGGACGGCTCAGGGAGAGAGCCTCCCGTCCCTCCGGGCGTCGGGAGCCGCGCGACGACTCCCGGCCACCGTAGGCGCGGGCCTGCGGGCGGAGAGTAATGGGTAGCTCACCGTCCGATCAGGACCAGGCCCGTGCCGGACGGCGCGTACGTGTTCCACGCGCGCCTCAAAGAGATGTCAGCATCGAGGAGGGGCCCCATAGGGCCGAAGCCTGCCGGGTCAGCGGGATTGTCCGAAAGGGTTACCGCTGGCCCGGAACATAAAGGGCTAAGGAAGGAACACGGGTGGGTTTTAGTCAGTAAGAGTCTGACACTCCCTTCCGCTCCACCCAGAGCGGGAGGGGTCATTTGATGATTCCTCATCCGCAAAAAAAAAAACCCTTGACACATTTCATTAAGATTCTATTGTCTACTAGCTGCACCCCGCGGTTTCACCCGCATAAGGGTCGATCCCGTGGGAATATCGGTATTAAAACTATCCTACGTCCTTCCCCGGGATGCAATCTATCTCTCTGCCAAATTTTATCGAAATCCGTTCAGTGGTTTAGGCGTGAAAAGGTAACATACAGACAGATAGACAGTTACTTTCGAATTTATAATATTAGTATGGATAGTCTTTTGGTTTTCTATTGTTTTCAGCATTTTGTGAAGCTGCGCTTTGTTTTGTGTTCTGCTTACAATGATGCATTTTCTCAGAATTACAGCTGAGGCTCCTTAAGAATGATTTCTTAATTCCTTAAATTAAACAGTAGTTAACCAATTACAAAAATTAAAGACCGTTTGTACACACACACACATAAAAGAGAAGATGTAAAAACATCGAGTTCTGGTAAAGAAGTTAACTACACTTTTATAAATCTCTCTCACATGTCAGAAGTACTGGTCCTGCTCCACAAGGGCGCATAAACTAATTAATTAGCTTTCGAAAATATTGTTGGAGCTGCAAAATATTGAAAAAACTATCTTTGCAATCTAGTATTGTATAATTGCATCGCACACGTGTGAGCACTATGTAGGTACGTAAACTATAAAGGTACAGCGCGGCGCGCACGGGCGCTGTCAGCAGGGACTGATCTTTAGCCGCCACGGCTTATTTCAATTTCTGCTTCTTTTTTATTACTGACGCTTTTAACGTGCACGTCTTACTGAATCGTTCACATCGCACATGTATAATTTCAACATGAGTGAAGTAACCAATATTTTGTAACAATTTTGAGATTTAAAAGAGTGTCCGTGGAGTTAATTTCCCGTAAAGCGCAGTAGGTACCTTCCTATGGAATGGGCAAATAGCTTCATCTCCCTGATTGTCAGACCACAATATTCAAATAGCTTCATCTCCCTGATTGTCAGACCACAATATTCAAATAGCTTCATCTCCCTGATTGTCAGACCACAATATTCAAATAGCTTCATCTCCCTGATTGTCAGACCACAATATTCAAATAGCTTCATCTCCCTGATTGTCAGACCACAATATTCAAATAGCTTCATCTCCCTGATTGTCAGACCACAATATTCAAATAGCTTCATCTCCCTGATTGTCAGACCACAATATTCAAATAGCTTCATCTCCCTGATTGTCAGACCACAATATTCAAATAGCTTCATCTCCCTGATTGTCAGACCACAATATTCAAATAGCTTCATCTCCCTGATTGTCAGACCACAATATTCAAATAGCTTCATCTCCCTGATTGTCAGACCACAATATTCAAATAGCTTCATCTCCCTGATTGTCAGACCACAATATTCAAATAGCTTCATCTCCCTGATTGTCAGACCACAATATTCAAATAGCTTCATCTCCCTGATTGTCAGACCACAATATTCAAATAGCTTCATCTCCCTGATTGTCAGACCACAATATTCAAATAGCTTCATCTCCCTGATTGTCAGACCACAATATTCAAATAGCTTCATCTCCCTGATTGTCAGACCACAATATTCAAATAGCTTCATCTCCCTGATTGTCAGACCACAATATTCAAATAGCTTCATCTCCCTGATTGTCAGACCACAATATTCAAAAGTGCCTGTACTTGATTTATTTAAAATGCTTCGAGTTTGAATTTAAATAGTCATGATAAATTTGATGATTAGTGTGGGTATGTACGAACATAAATTGACCAAGTTTCCAGATACCAAATCGTTGAAATGAAATGAAATGAAATGAAATGAAATGATTTTATTTTTTGTAAGTAGGTTTGTACAAACACTTTTACACGTCAGTCATGTTTTTTATAACTAGATGAAGTCGGCGTTTCCTATCTGACTACTCTGAGAAGAAAGGCCGAAACAAACTCAGAGGTCACAGTCTCTTTTAAAGTCCAGACATAATCTTGGTCAGGTTATATGAAGACCATGTAGATCGATGTCTGAGGTGGTCTTTTGAGGAAAGAACCACACAGATTGAGAGGACCTGTCCAGTCAGTGCACGCATTTGTCAAAAATCGTGCAGCTCAACTCAAGACTTAAGGAGCTCAACGATTCGACGAACAATACCAAAGAAAGGACATTTGGGTAGGCCACATAAATTACTCAAACTGCCAGACCATGAGAAAAAAAAACAGAACAGAGAGAATAATAAAAAATATATATATAAGTATGTAAAATGACCCACATCGTCTTCACATTCACAATGAAAAAATAATATAATACTTTACAAAGTAAGCAAATGTCATTGTTTAAAAAAAAAAAAAAAAAAAAAAAAAAAAAAATCATCAATGTCAATGTGTATATAAAAAAGAAAAAAATCATTCAAAATGCAGAAATTGGAAGCAGCTCAATCCCAAGCCTTTTTGTCCTCAATATAATCTTTAACGGTATAAAAGGCTTTCTGGCACAACTTACGTTTAATGAAAGATTTGAATTTATTAAGGCTTAGATCTTGAACGTGGCTTGGTAGTTTATTGTAAAAGCGTATACATTGGCATCTGAACGAGCCACCTATTTTCTTGAGCCTGGTTGTAGGTACAACATATTTGTGTTTGTTTCTAGTATTTATATTATGGATATCACTGTATTTTTTAAACAATTTTATATTTTTATGGGCATATAAAAGATTTTCATAAATGTACTGAGAAGGCACAGTCATTACATTAATCTCTTTAAATTTGTCTCTGAGAGAGTGTCTCGGACTTAATTTATAAATTGATCGAACAGCTCGCTTCTGCAAAACAAAGATAGTCTGAATATCGGCGGCATTTCCCCACAATAGAATACCGTACGACATTACACTATGAAAATAGCTAAAGTACACTAAACGGGCAGTCTCTATATCAGTTAAATTTCGAATTTTGTTGTTGAATCTAATGTTCGCGGTTTTTATTGGTTCCTTCCATCCTTTGACATGAGATTAGGTTACAAAATATAGAATAGGCTTTCAGAACATTTTCCAAATAGAAATATGGCTTCAAGAGCCGAATAGTAATTTTCTACCTACGCAAGTAAGTATCCTAATATTTTGTCGTATAAATCAGACCGAAAATAGGCCCTACCTTTCTAAGAAAGAAAAACCCTGAAACATCGCGCAATAAAACAACATTTTAACTTGTATTCCCAACTCCAAGTCTCGGTTACTTTACATGAAAGACTCCCAAAACTCGTTCCTTTACGTGATTATAATAAAATAAAAATAAAAAGTACATACGCGGTCTGGGGAGAGTGCGTATTACAGGCGTTTCGCGTATTACAGGCAGGCGTCAAGGTCCCTTGTATTATGATAATGACGGGCATGTGGTGTTATTGCCACGTAAGAAGACAAACGTGCTATTCCGCGTACTGCCTGACGTATGACGGAATAAGTCGGTAAGATTGAACGTTTATGTAGATAGATCGTTGGGATATATCGCACGGTGTATTTGTCTAGGGAAATTTCCATACGGTTGTGGTTAGAAAAACTTGGAGTATATCTGTTAGAGTCTCGAAGTAGGGCACTGTCTTCAGTTGTCAGATTACCGAGTTAGAAAGTTTAAAGTTTTTTTGTAAGAGCAGAGGTAAGACATTTAGGTCATTGTATTACAACTTTAACTTTTTGTTGTTTTTATTTATATGAGTGTTGGTTTGATCAGATTCATCATGATAATATATAATTTATGTTGTTTCTAATGACTCTACGCAATATTTTTGAGCACAATATTTTCAGGACACGCTTTGGACACGCAATGGTGCACCACGTGTATCAAAAAGCCACTAGAGGCGATATCGAAAAGACTTTCTCTACCCTCGCTCATTACAGTGGTAATGAATCATGATTGATGAGGAAACTCAAGTTCTACTTAGGCCACTATGCATTTATGTATGTATTTGTTATTAACCTTCCTAAATATTCCAGAACAGTGGTGGCCACTTGGCCACCACTGTTAACTCGTAAGTTCGAACCCAGACAGGCGTTTTACTTTGTGTAAATTATTTTCATCACCACTGCTCCCAAAACGGTGAAGGAAAACATCGTGAGGAAACCGGCATGTCCTAGAACCAAAAATTCGAAGACATGTGACATCTGCCAACCCGCACTGGGCCTGCGTAGTGGATTACGGCCCACTCCCTCTCACCGAGAGGAGGCTTGCTGGGACACAAGCCTCCTCTCGGTGGGAACATTATAGGCTGATCATGTCATGGCAAATATTCCAGGATCCAGGCCTATCCATTATATTCTGATTACGAATAAAGAGAAATTAATTTTTTTTATTTCTTTCATTGACGATGAGTATGTACAGTCAGCCTCAAAAAGATGTGTACATCGACATTTAGTCTACAATATTGTATCTATATGTAGCCGCAAAACATAGTACACATTGGGTACTTTATTGTAGCTACAGTTCTAGGACATGCTGGTTTCAGACCCGCGTGGTAGATTTTTATTATTATATCATTTATTTCGGGCTACGCCTATAATGTTAGTAACATCGTCGCAACTGAAAGTTTCAGTAGTTCGGTCAACCGGACTAACAATCGAACTACTGCTACTAGAGGTTAAATACTAGTGTGAGTAGACATACAAGTTTTATTCAGTGTGGAGTTTCATCCAATGTCGCAGCATTGAACACTCCCATATATTTGCGAATAAACTCAAGATAGTTTTGGTACCGCCATGAAGACGATCAAGCAATGATTTTATTTCTATAAATAGGTAAACACACTTTTACACATGAATCATATTTTAAAGCTAGAAGGAGTCGTCGTTCCCTATCTGACTACACTGAGTCGAAAGGCCGAAAAAAAAAACACAGAGGTCATAGTCTCTTTTAAAGTCCAGACATAATCTTGGTCAGATCATGTGCAGACGGTGTTGGTGTCTAAAATGGCCTTTTTGAGGAAAGAACCACACAGGTCCTTATTGACCTGTCCGGTCAGTGCACGCATTTGTCAGTTATCGTGCAGCTCAAAGCTCAACGATTAGACGAAAAAACCAAGGAAAAGATATTTGGATAGGCCGCATAACTTACTCAAACTGCTAGACCATGATTAAAAAAAAACAAGACCCCACTTAGACCTCATAGCGTTTTATTGATACAGGAGGTACTATGGAACACCAGTAGCGGCCCTAGGGCGGTGCGAGCGGTGCGAAGGAACCCGGGCGCCGTAGGGGAGGCGCTGAAATCTACCGGAATGCGACCACCAGTCATCGAATACGCGCGCGCGGCTAAAATAATAACAGCCGCACAGGTTGATCGATCAGGTTAAGCTACGCTTGCCGCGGTTGGTCTGTGGATGGGTGACCATCTTTACATACCGAGACCCCTCCGTGTCTCGGAAAGCATGATAAGCCGCGTTGGTCCCGGCTGTCATTCTTGGATCTTTGATAGTCGTTACGGGCCGTCAGGAGCCCGATACTCTGACAACCAATCGTACCAAGGGGTATCGTATTACTTACCCAGTAACTGGCTTGTGGAAATCAGATAGGCAGTCGCTCCATGTAAAATACTGGTATTCAGCTGCATCTGGTTAGACCGGAAGCCGACCCCAACATAGTTGGGAAAAGGCTAGACAGATGATGAGTAATTTTCGATGACCAATGATAGTGACTTACTATAAAGCGCGGACGCGGAGTATCGACAGAGACACGACGATCATTTGACCCAAATATAGTGGGCGGCGCGGAAAGGTCCATATTGAAAAAAGCGGTTTAGGCGCAGAAAGCCTAATTCTCAAAATGGCAACAGAGTCGCAAAAGGACTAGTTCTCAAAATGGCGAATTCTCTAAGCCTAATTCTCTAAAAGCCTAATTCTCTGAATGGCCAATTCTCTAAATGGCTAACTATCAAAATGACAAATGAAAAAAAAATGGCTTGCTGACTTTTCGTTTTCTATAATTTTTAAGTAAAGCCGCTTGAAAAACCTGTCTAAAAGAATGACCCAAATACTAATAGTGTCGGTTCAGACAAAATCAAGTCAATTTAGACAATATTGCATATTTATAAAAAAAAAGTACATATAAGAATATACAATATTCAGAAAATTTTAATTTAATGAATAGGAACAGACAATGTGCCATTTGGATTAGCCATTTAGAGAATTAGGCTTTTAGAGTAAAACAAAAAAAAATCTGCTGATTCATACAAAATTTCAATACCTACTCGACCAAAATGTATGAAACAGTTGATTATTTTTCATGATTTCAGAGTTGGTCCCATAGTGAAAGTTGTTCATATTCATGGGTAGAACATCCTGTAAAAATTTTGAACAGGCACATAAAAGGCACTTTTGAACGTCAAAAATTATGATATTAGTTAACCCAAATTTGATATTTTAATTTTGCTTTTGAAACAAGGAACTATAAATGAATCACCCGTTACTTGCTAAAGCTTAATATAAGCTTCATCTCTAATAAGCAAAGCATACAATCACGTCTAAACTCCCATGTCCCAGCAAATCAGCCCCTTGTTAGCGAAACTTCAGAAATAACAAACTAACTCGTTCCGCTCATCCAAAAATGTTTTCCTGCAAAGTAACGCTGCATTCTGTCGGAATATTTAACTACGATTTGACGGCGACTCTGATCTGCCTGGAATAGGACCTGCTTTAAATCTATCTAGCTAAATGTTTGGGCAGCAGGAAATACGGGAGGCAAAGCTGTGTTTTGTGCTGAGTTAAAGTGGATAAATTAAGGCTGTTTGTTTGATTGTGATTGGGGTGATGTTTCAACGCAGTTCATATCTGGTTATAAAGTTGAGTGTATTGTCTGTAGCAAAGGTGTGTTTTCTGAAAAATCCTGATAGTACCTACATTGCCTTCATTGTGGTTTGATAAACGTCGTGAGTTACTTCACACCCAGTTTTTTCACAGCTATCTAAATATAGATTAGCTGACAGATAGGCAAACTTTTGAAACCAATTGTTGTGAAAGACTGACAGAAAAACATTAGCGAACAAAATCACTAAACATGAGTTCATCAATCTGTCACCATCATTTCAGCCGAAAGACGTCCACTGCTGGACATAGGCCTCCACCAAGCACCGTCGGTTCTGTACTTCCTCGGTCCACTGCTGGACATAGGCCTCCACCAAGCACCGTCGGTTCTGTACTTCCTCGGTCCACTGCTGGACATAGGCCTCCACCAAGCACCGTCGGTTCTGTACTTCCTCGGTCCACTGCTGGACATAGGCCTCCACCAAGCACCGTCGGTTCTGTACTTCCTCGGTCCACTGCTGGACATAGGCCTCCACCAAGCACCGTCGGTTCTGTACTTCCTCGGTCCACTGCTGGACATAGGCCTCCACCAAGCACCGTCGGTTCTGTACTTCCTCGGTCCACTGCTGGACATAGGCCTCCACCAAGCACCGTCGGTTCTGTACTTCCTCGGTCCACTGCTGGACATAGGCCTCCACCAAGCACCGTCGGTTCTGTACTTCCTCGGTCCACTGCTGGACATAGGCCTCCACCAAGCACCGTCGGTTCTGTACTTCCTCGGTCCACTGCTGGACATAGGCCTCCACCAAGCACCGTCGGTTCTGTACTTCCTCGGTCCACTGCTGGACATAGGCCTCCACCAAGCACCGTCGGTTCTGTACTTCCTCGGTCCACTGCTGGACATAGGCCTCCACCAAGCACCGTCGGTTCTGTACTTCCTCGGTCCACTGCTGGACATAGGCCTCCACCAAGCACCGTCGGTTCTGTACTTCCTCGGTCCACTGCTGGACATAGGCCTCCACCAAGCACCGTCGGTTCTGTACTTCCTCGGTCCACTGCTGGACATAGGCCTCCACCAAGCACCGTCGGTTCTGTACTTCCTCGGTCCACTGCTGGACATAGGCCTCCACCAAGCACCGTCGGTTCTGTACTTCCTCGGTCCACTGCTGGACATAGGCCTCCACCAAGCACCGTCGGTTCTGTACTTCCTCGCATCCAGCGGATTCCTGCCGCCTTTACCAGGTCATCAAAATCAAAATATTTTATTTCACATAAGCCTACATGGGCACATATGAAACGTCAGAAGCTAGGTGCACGGTTCCAATTGGTCGTTTCCTATGGATAAGAACCGGTAAGAAACTCCACGGTTACTCTTCGACCCACTTTGTGGGAGGCCTTCCAACGCTCCGTCTTCCGGTACGCGGTCGCCACTCCAGAACCTTTCAACCCTATCGACCATCTGTTCTGCGAGCCATGTGCCCTGCCCACTGCCACTTTTTGTCAATACTTCGGGCTATGTCCGTGGTAATGGGCAGTAGCGCACTTTACTACCATATTGCAAACGCCAACCTGCCTGCCAGGCTTGGCTTTTATGGCAAACCCGCCCCGAAAAATGACAGGCACAATCAAAATGTCAGCTAATTGTTATGTTCATTAACGTCTCAGAAGCTGGTGGGAAAAGCGGAGCTCACTTTGTTGGAAGTGCCAAACTAAGAACAACTATCAGTATACAAATATTAAGTTTGAAGTCGGTATCGAAACCGCAAGCCGCAAGAGTAGATGTCCCGCTAGTACCTTCGCATTTAGACGGCAAGTTTTACTACCCCTATGTTTTCTATTGGCAGCCATAACCCAATCCCAAACTAAAGAAACTGTTTACCATCAAAGGAACTAAGTCTTAGTTAGCAGCAAACCATAAAACATAATCAAAAGTGACTTAGAAACTTCATAAATAAGTGGCATGCGGCTTCTCGCCATGAATCTTGCAAACCTCGGGCAGTTAATTTAATCAAGGGAGAATTACGGGCCCGGCTACGCACTGGGGCCCTGGGGCCTGGGGCCACTAACACCCACGTGATGGAAAAATGTGGCTTTTTAAGACAATGCGGTGAGGATGGGAAAGTGGTGGCAGGTGTGTCGATGTGTTTGGCAATAATAGAGGCTGTGTTAGATGGCCAGTATCCGGGATGAATGTCCTTTTTTGTTCTGTTCTGTAGATTTGTTGCCTGTTATAAGTGTTATTGAAAGGGGAAAGGTAAGTTTCAGGAAATGAGTTTTTGGAAGACGGTGATTGTGTTCCTGTAAACAATGTCTCAGCCGGTTTGTTTGCGATTTTTAAAATAAACTTAAATATTATTGAGTAACTGTGTAGAGATAGTATTAAGTAGCTTTACGGGGAAATCGAGGAAGGTTTTTACAGGTGTCATATCTATACAATGTTTCGTATTAAATGGCTTAGGAAAAAAAGGGCAATAGATCGCATTATGTTTGTTTTTCTGAATCAATTTAAACAAAAAATAGCTGAAAGAGAACACACACACATTTGAACGCTGTGGATGAAAGGTGTACCTATATCAAAGAAATTAATGGTTCGGTAGCCCGGCAGAGAGCTGCTTGGGCCAAACACATTCTTGTATTGAATATTCAATTCTTTGCCCTCTTCAATTTGCCATAGTAGACTATTTGAATTTGGGCAGTATAAGTTAGCACATACCTCGTTCATTTATTATGGTTACAAATAGAAAGATTAATTGTATTGTATGGGCAGGATGAATTGGTAATAATATATAATTTGTTTCGTTTAAAAATACTCTGACAGTCCAGGAAATGAGCTAGAACAAGGGTCGTATACCGGTCGGTCGGTCTTGAAACCTGGATGAAGGATGAAGGATCTGGTGGATGTATCTCACATGCAACCACGCTTTGTGACAGGGCGTTCCATTGCCAAAGCACAGCTCATCCTCCGCCTAGCCTTTTCCCAACTATGTTGGGGTCGGCTTCCAGTCTAACTGGATGCAACTGAATACCAGTATTTTACATGGAGCGACTACCTATCTGATCTCCACAACCCAGTTACTGGGTAATACGATACCCCTTGGTAAGACTGGTTGTCAGACTTTCGGGCTTCTGACTGCCCGTAACGACTGTCAAAGATCCACGAATGACAGCCGGGACCAACGGTTTATCGTCCTTTCCGAGGCACAGAGGGTCTCGGTATGTGAAGATGGTCACCCATCCTCAGACCAACCGCGGCAAGCGTAGCTTAACCTGATTGATCGAACTGTGCGGCTATTATCATTAAGCCACGGGCCCCTCCAAAACACAGCTAAAGTAGAAAGTAAGTAAATAATTATCCTATACCCTTTGTCGACCTTTGCAATCTTCGCGAAATAACAAGGAATTCCATTTTCCGCTACAAGTAGGATAACTTAGTACCTCATCGGGCGCTTCGCACCTTCCCTTGACCCTTACAACTTACACAAAATAAGCAACTCCATTTTTACCCCAAACCTACTTGACAGCTAATTTCAGTGGGAGAGCAACTGCAAAAGACTTAGGACCTGTTTTGTTTAGGGCAGATAAATTTAAAAATAGTACAGACTTTGTATAAAATTATCTGTCAGATGAGATAACCGGCACTTTTCCGAAGATGATGAAAAAGAAATTCAAGTAGTTTAGTTTAAAGTTTTGGCCTAAATAAAATTATGCACTGGAAAGAGTTTTAACACAGCCTATTCATGCTAATACCTACCTACATAGCTTGTCCCCAACTAACATTATCAGTTATTAAATTAGTATCGGCTTCCATATAACCAGATGCAGTTGAATTTCAGTATTTTACACAGAGCGCCTGCACGTGACTTTTGCAATCCGAAAGCCAGTTCACACGACGAAAACGGTTACCGAAAGGTACCGTAGTTCGGTTTTCAGACTTTCGGTCCTTTGGCTAGCCTTAAAGTCTAACAAAGGTATTCGTGTAACAACCGTCATGGCCAGTAGTCACTGAGGTACTTCATTTGACGTCTGTAGATGACCTATTTTGTACGGCCTCTTTACTTAAGTATTTTTGTGTAGCAATGGACAATCACGAATGTACAGACGCCAGCACATCAAGCTACCCGAAACTGTCAAATTTTCCCAATCAACTTTGAATCTTATGATTTAGCGATAAAGTTGAAAATCTTTTAGGCTTTTGACCGCCACATGTCCAAAAATCAAAAACGTGCCCTCGGCGCAAAGTCTGTCATGTAGTCGAATCGTGGCGCGCTGGGCACATTTTGGTTTGTCATCTATACGTGACTGTGGCGGTCAAAAGGTTAATGAAATTTGACAGATTGTTGTAGCTTGATGTGCTGACGTCCTACCTGACGGCGAAAAGCAAATGAAATACGTGCGTTTACGCCGTACGGCTTTACATACAAACTTATAAGCCCTTGTTTTTCGAAATGAACGAACCGATTTTAATGAAATTTCATACGCATAAGCACAAAGGGAGGAACACGGGTGGGTTTTAGTCAGTAAAAGTCTGACACTCCCTTCCGCTCCGCCCAAAGCGGGAGGGGTCATTTGATGATTTCCCAACCAAAAAAAAAGCCTTTATTAACGACATAATTGTGCCTAATGTATGTAAATGACAAAGTCAATATCCTCCAAAAATTCCTTCAACCAGTATGATGAACTAAGGCAATGAACTTCTAAGTTAAATAAGTTTATCCCGTGTTGATGTACACAGTATCTACGGGCGATTTAGCTAAGTACATAGAGTACTAAGAGCGGTAGAGTGGTACTCATCATCGTTTGTACCCGATGACGATAGAGATGTCCCTACCCTGTTCAAGACGACTATGCAAATGAATTCTAGTACAGACGTATACAGAAGTGTACTTAAACGTTTATTTAGAATAACTGGCGTGAGGTTTTACTCGTATTTTAGAGAAACTACTACATATAACCGGAAAAAATAGTCGTTAGCTGTTAACTTAGAATGCAGTCTATCTTTGTGATAAAAATTCATAGAAATCCGATTAGCCGTTTATGCGTGGTTGAGAGACAAACATCTCGACCAACTTTCACTTAATTTGAGTAAGGAACAAAAACTTTTAAAAGCATTGTGTAATGAAGTCGGGTTATCTAATAGGATTGGCACGCATGAGCGCGCATCTAACTGGCGTTAAGACGAGCAAAGATTAGTCGCGTTAAACAATATTATACTTACGCCGGCCATATTTACATTATTAAAAGATTTTTTTAATGAAAAAGAATTAGTGAGATTGAGCGTAATAGGCGAGGAATGAATACTTGCTGGTCTATTCTGTAATAATCTCAACGGGAAAACTTAGGTGAAGTGTGCTTTGTGAGTTGTCATGTCAATCCCTAGCATCAAGTGGAATGCCAGCTCACTTCAAACTCACTTCCTACGTTTTCACGGTGAGATTGTTACAGAATAGCAGTGTTATAATTGAGTTAACCTAATCTATAATGACAGAAATGTTTAATATTAAACATCAAGATGAACATATATGTCGCATGACAGTGTCCACAATTAAACATCAAGATGAACATATATGTCGCATGACAGTGTCCACAATTAATCAGTCAACATTGTCAGAGTGATCGCTTTCCGGGAATAATGAATAATTATAGAGGACACTTGTACGTGTTGTTTATATTATTATTTATGAACTTCTGAACGCTTGATACAAGAATGTATTCATGTTTGATGTATCGGTTTAAATATTATGAGCGTAGTTGTAGGACGTGGGTATACATATATGGCTAAGATTGACTAACTCACTGTCGGGTACAGAGATCGCATGCAGGGCTGCTAAACATAAGTTGCAAGGTTTGCTTTCCAGATCAGGCAAAAGGACTCTTAAGTTTCTATTATGTTCTTGTTGGTATACTGGTGTGTGCATGCTGACATTATGGAAAATCATTTAATTTAATACGTTGTCTTTCGTAATTTTAATTACTTTGCATACTGTTGTATAGAATTAAGTTTCTAACTGAACAGACAGCTGTGCTGCTGGGGAGTTTGTTGCGCCACTTCTTCTTCCCAGCTAAAGCAATAGGAAGTGGTGAAGGGCGGACGTTTTGGAGGACTGTCTTATGTAATTTTGACATTTCAAAAAGTGCTGATTCTCAGCCAAGTTTGAATTTGAATGTTGGCCTTTGTAAACTTACCATTTGAATAAAGCAAGCTTGTTTTCCAATAGAAGCAAAACATGTTCTAAGTATCAGCTTTGTTTTATTCTCCAATTATTCATACACATAGATGGTCTTCGTTATATATCTAAAGCAGGAAAATAAACAACAAAAATAGCAATCGCTTATAATTCCGCGCGGGTAGTGTGGGGTCAAGCCTTCCCTTACTTAACGAGCGGCACAGAACGCGTTTAACAAACGAGAGGCGATATTAGCACAGCCGCATTTGTATAACACGACTGTATTGCTGCTACAGGGTGGGCAGAATTGTGAAGATGGTTGCCGATAACGTTAATAAGTCCAAGTTATTGGTAAGCGGAGATCCGGAGTAAGCATCTAGTAAAAATGTAGTATTTTTATGTTCAAATGCATGTCTAATAATACCAACCTAATATTATTATCTCTTTTCATACAGAGGAGAGAAGGCATAAGCATTGATCACCACGCTTGCTCAAGGAGGATTGGTAATTTCAGACTTATTATTTTTATTATAAGTTCAGATTTCCTCACAACGAAGCTATCCTTCACCCATATCAGTCACACCTAAAATAAACATAAGAAGCAAACATGTATTTGAATAGGGAATCATTGTTTTTAAATCACTAGATATGTTGGGTACAGGGAAGAGAAATTGTAAGGAAACCTGCAAGCAAATGAAGGTTTAAAATCTCCAACACGAAGCGAGCAATCGTTTCTCCTCTGTTTAACAAAAAGCTTTTGCCAAACACTGGGACAGTTACCGACTGATATTATATTGTTAATTGATGGCAGCATCTCCCTGGGCACAATTCCAACTTCTGTTTCTCTGAATTTTCAAACCCGATTGGGGCTTGAAGGGGGAGTCCTTGGAGGCCCCCTTTTACAATCTTTACAAACTCGTAAACCCTACACTTGATGGCCTCTTCGAGTTCTATCAGTGTGACTGTATTTATGGCCAATATTTGCATAATATTCATCTGCATATTTTATAGTCATTTTGCTATAAAACAGAGACAAAGCAAAGATTATGTCCCCGTCTCGTCTCAGATAGCAGTTTAGTTAGTTTAATGACAGACTAGCTCGTCATGCTTTTATTAGCAAGGCGATGTTGTTTTGTTTTATATTTTCTTGTTATAATACAGTTGGTATAAACAAGTGATTAGTTATTTATTTCAAGGGGGATAAGGAGAAAACACATTACAATATTTTCTCCGATTATTAATTTCACAAAAACAAATATTTTCAATGTCTGGAAATTTCAATGAGTGTAAGTCCTTGAAAGTTAGGAGCCCTTTTTAAAATGAAGATATGCGAGTATTCATCCTTTCTGGGAATTAGGGCAAGCGCTGGAATTTTACTGAGATACCTGGTGTACAAAATTATTTTAATTTTCATCAAATCGGTGCCTAACATACCTATTAAAAACTGATTTGATGAAAATTAACATTTCTGGGAACCGCGATTACGTTTCTCAGCTACTTATAAAAGGGCAGCTAGTACCTCGAAATGAAATTAAATTCAAAGATCAAACGAACTTGTAAAATGTCCAGGATCAAATAACTAGACCCTACTCAGGGTCAGAACAAATAGGACCTATAGTTTACGCACCTATTCCTCCATATTGTTTGTGCCAAATTTCAAGCAGTTTCCCATCGTCCGGAGCATACTCCGTTACATTTTACACCGTTCCGGTCGACCGAGCCGGCCCGGAGGTCATTACCCATCGGCTTTTCCGTTTTACTGTTCTGGCTGTTGTTTTGCCGAAATTTTTCGGCCATCAGCAGGCCGAAGTTGCCATACTTAGCGACTTCCGTCCTAACCATTTTTATGACATACAAGATGACGGAACCCGAGGCGTTAGCCGCAGTTTGGGGTTTGTTGTCCTATATTTATTATGATTTAATTCCTTTTGGAACTCCGTTTTGTGTCCCGAATCTTTTTTGTTACTGCTCATAAAGTCTTTAGGAGTTCAATCCCGGCCTTTTTAAGATTTAAGGATCAAGGAAGGTACCTATATAAGTTGTTTGATCTTCCCTATTGAATTTTTTGCCCTCATTTGTGATTACAATACCCTTAATCTGTGGAACCGATAAATTTCTGAGTACCTATTAAAGGAATCAATGTCTATCGTTTGCTCTCGATATTAAATACGTTCATTTTATTTTCTAACATATTATTAAAATTTTACTCTTCCGAGAAGGTTTTTCCACTTGTGAATATGTATGACGGCGGGAACGTGGGCGCAGAGATAGGTGGGTCGTCTCTCTGATCTTGTGGTAAGGGTTCCATTGCGTGGGTTACTCAGGCAAACCAATATGATGCTGTGGTAAGACTTTATTACTGAAGAGTATACAAATGTAATAACTAGGTACTGTGAACTTGATGGGTTCGATGGTAGCGTGCGCCCACTTCGAGCTCTCGATCCAGTCTGCTCGCACCTTCCAACGACCCCGTCCACGTGCGGCGACCAAACGATACTGGCGCCACACGGCGTTCACCGTACGTACTAATCCAACAACCAATCATAGCTAAGCTACGTAATTTGACATGTACCAAGAAATCAATTGAGTGACTTATTATCGCTAAATTTCCGTTCGTGACGACACGGCCAGAACTGACAGTCACACGTCCTCGTGTGTACCTGTAACAAAAATAAGGGTACTGTATACAAGCTCGGCCTCTCCTGACTATACTCAGGTTAATTACAGACAGGGTTATAGAACAGATGCCTCAGATTCAAGATAACTAGACCATAGTATAGTAAACACAATTAACTTCACACACACACGCACAACATGGCCCAGCTGCTCGGCAGCAAATTAAACTTTCATTGTAGCATTGCATTGTAACAATACTACTCTCACGTCCGGGTCTCTACAGACCAACCAAACAAAAGTAGTCTCCACGAGACCCAGGCCTCAACCCTGCACCTTCAGCCGCGCATCGCGCTCTGAACGACCCACCAGTGAATCGCAGTTACGACTACAACTGAAGCGTGCAGTGCGGCCGAATACGTAGCCATGGCGTGTGTGTCTAGCTACCCGCGGTAGACGTGCCTTAACCGGCGATTTCTACATCAGAGTCGGGGTCACAAATAAGATTGTACTTCGCTCTGAGGCATCCTTCTAATTCGTTCATGACCGTACTTGATTCAACCAGAGCCATTTAAGCAAACTTTGATTAATCATAGTCAAAAATCATCTACCAGAGTCATGTACCATCGCTATCCACATTACAACAATAATCTTTTTCACTAAGAGCTTTAGACACCTGGAAACCCACACACGAGCAAATCACTCTAACGCCACGGCGCTCCGGCCAACCAGCAATCGTATTGCTCTCACACCTCCAGCGCATGGATTGTGTGCATCACCCTGTGACTACACACCTTTTACTACGGCCGATAGAGAACCCCTACTCGTGTGGCTCCCACTACTTAGGCTCGCTCATTGCCTATCATCACTGTGATCACCTCTACTTCGACTGGTACATGACCTACTGGCATTATTCGTAATCTATCGAGAGCGTATTTAAAAATTACATTGTAAACTAGACTGGGCTTTACTTCTCAATGTAACTGTTGTTTATCAGGGAAGCACTCGGTACCCGAGTCAAAACAAAATGAAAACGACTCACCAGATTCGGTACACAATAGATCTGTAGCTGGCTTAATGGTACAGACATCCACTCGCTGTCACCGCCTCCTTGGCAGAAGTCGCGAAGCTTCTTGCACGGAAAGCACCGTCCTTGATCAGCGATTATTCATACAGGAGATCCAAAGAGTGCAGCGCTGTCCGACACTGCCTTCTTGCACGTCGTTGTGTGTTAACCTGTAACCACAAAAAAATCCAACAGCAGTGTATGTTCCACTCGGCCAATTCTGACCACATTGTTATCGAAACGCATTACTTCACAAACATTTAGTAAAAACGATAGTAATCATCGACAACAAAAGATTCCTCTAAGACTTAGTAATAATTGATCAGGAGCTTTATCAACTTAGATCACATACAACGCTCATGGCCCTGCTGCCCAGCAGCTAGTGACACTCATGCCACCCATATCGTCATCACCTCAAGTGATACGACCAACACATTTCACATAGAGTCCACGACTCCCAGGTCATTACAAGACCAACACAACAATAGTCTCCTTGGAGACCCTGGTCCCCGCTGCACCACCAGCTGCCCATCGCGCCCTGAACAACTCACAAGTAAGTTGCAGTTACGACTACAGACAAGTGCGTACAGTGCGACCTAGCCATGGTATGTGCTCTAACTACTCGGTGGAAGAACTCTCGCCACCATCTTCTACGTTTAACTCGTTAGGACCACTACTTAGAGGTACCTTTCGTATGCGATCGTGAGCATACTTGTAAGTACGGTTAGAATTTAAATCACCATCCAGAACATCAACTACCATAAGCGGACCTCTGATCTAACTTAGTCTTATAATCTGATTTCGCTCTTCGTTTTCTAATAACACTAAATCGTCAATGTTGTTAAAGCTGCCTTAGTCCTATCATAATATTACTTTGCAAGTAAATGTCGGATAGAAAAATAAAATCTCAAGTTGTTGCTAGCTAATCGCAACGCTACACATGATCTTTTGTTCTGTGCTGAATACACGCATTTGACCAATACCAGTCAACGCAACAACATTATTAACTCGTTTGCCACATAATTTTGCTACACAACTCGCTTTTACTAACGAGCATTCAGCACTAGAATCGTAAACAAAACAATACAGCTCACCTTTACTTTCTAACGTGCCTGAGGGCAGATAAACGACATCCACTCGGCCTTCACTACTTCCAGCACATTGTCCACCATCAGCTTGGCTGCCACTGCTCGCGCACCGGGCCGCAACATGTCCTGGATTCCATCACTTGCAGCACACGAAGGGCTTCACCGACGGCTGCAGGCTGCTTGGCTCGATTCTTCAAGTCACCCCACGTCACTGGTAGCTCCACGCTACGTCCTTGGTATGCTATTTGCGATAGCCACCTTGATGCTGCTCCTTTGTGCCACAACAAGTTGACACCTTGCAGTGAATTTTCAGCAAAACACAAATCAGCTGTCGTACTGTGTGCCGTTACGTTTGCACACGCGTCTTACCGCGCGTTCTAATTACGAAAACAGGATACGACGAACCACGACGAACTCACACACTTTTTTTTTATTCAAACGTGGCGGTAGGCGCAACTGGCGCGTCACTGGGCAAAGGTATTTCTGCATACAGCCTATTGCCCAAAACAACATGCACTATGATCGCGCATCCGTATCTGCTTTGTCTGGGTCGAACTTGGACAGATCCACACGATTATTTAATAAGCGTTCTATGTTTGCACTTTGTTTTTCAAAATGTCAACGCCAGTGGATATCCGACGTAGATGGTGCCTGAGCTGATCACACTTCTGATGACGGCGGGAACGTGGGCGCAGAGATAGGTGGGTCGTCTCTCTGATCTTGTGGTAAGGGTTCCATTGCGTGGGTTACTCAGGCAAACCAATATGATGCTGTGGTAAGACTTTATTACTGAAGAGTATACAAATGTAATAACTAGGTACTGTGAACTTGATGGGTTCGATGGTAGCGTGCGCCCACTTCGAGCTCTCGATCCAGTCTGCTCGCACCTTCCAACGACCCCGTCCACGTGCGGCGACCAAACGATACTGGCGCCACACGGCGTTCACCGTACGTACTAATCCAACAACCAATCATAGCTAAGCTACGTAATTTGACATGTACCAAGAAATCAATTGAGTGACTTATTATCGCTAAATTTCCGTTCGTGACGACATGTAGATAAAGAAATAATATTATAAATCTTATCTGATTGGTAGATAATTTCACTGTATGTTATCATAATATCATCCTTAACAGTTCTGCTCATGTTTCAAAGTGCTGCCAATTTGCTGACTCATTTCGACAATTGTTAGGACGGACGATTCAGCAATCAGCATATTGATAGTGGGTTTCAACAAGCCTACACACGACGCTATCAAACGCTGACTCATGACAAATTTATAGAACGGACTGTGATATTACACCAGACGGCGACTGTAAATCTCTGGTGGCATTAAATCTTACCTCCGCCAAAGAGGGTGAAAAGTTAATAGTCACTAACTTTATTCAGGAATACTTTATTCAAGGTAGGTAATAATATGAATACATGGCCAGCACTTGTGCGCTCGATCTCACCGCGAGCACGCGAGCACGTGCCCGTCGCGCACATTATAATAATCGATGGCATCACTTACCAGCTTATGAATATTTTACATCCCTCATAAGACTCATATGTCCTCCTTCACCCCCTTTCACCCCTCTACTGGGTAATGTCTGCGAGTAAATTGTGTTTTGAAGGTAATACGGCGTAACTAACGCCCTTTTAGCACGAAATTATCAAGTTGCAGTTCATCAAATTATGCGTGTTTATTAACACGTAACAATACTCTCTCCCTGTTACGTATCTGTAGGATTTGAGAAACCACCGGTGCGAATGAAAGGATTCTGATGGAAATTAATTAAATCTTTTGTATGACGGTTTTAATGGCGCTCTGAAAACGCATAGAATTATGATACATTGAAATTGTTGTTGTATTCTATTCTATTCTATTCTATTGGAAAGTAATTATAATTATGTTGCAACTAAATATAGTTGGAATATTAGTTTATTTCATTTTAGTTGGTTGAATAATTTATTACTTCTACTATTCTACTATCTACTTGGTTGAATAATTTATTTATTTGTAATTACGTTACTTGTCAAAAACACAGTACTAAAACAGTGTTTGAAAAGGAAAGCAGTGTTTATTTTTGTGCAACAAAATATATATAACAGACTGCAAACCCACAAATTGTGGTGCCAGCCTGCCTATAGCTCACTCCGGGACAGTTATTGAGAGGCAAAATAAAAACTGAAGCAAAGCTGGCAGCAAGTTGAGAGAAAATAAAACGAAGATGATATTTACTTCTAAACATCTTCCAAATAAACTGAGCGGAAGAATTTCTTTTAGGAAATAGTTACAATAAATTCTTTGGGAGCACTTTATAAATTTTACATGAGTCGCAATCTGAGAAGCTGCCGAGTTATTACGGAATATTTTTCCACAGTAAACATAAGAACATATATATTATTTGTAATACGTTACATCAAAGAGAGTGTATTTTTTATGTCAATAATATTATATTGAAGTTCAAATATACGTGTAAGTCCGGAGTAAGCGGGCCAGAGTATTTTATCTCCGGACGGATGGTTCTCGAATACTAATCTCGTGTGCGGTGAGTTTGCTACAAGTTACTTCGCCGTGTTTCAGAGATCTATTTATTGCGATCCGAAGTTATTCTGTGTTGTCGTGCGTTATTAATCTCGTCTGTAGCTTTCACTGTCACTCTACTTTCTTTAAATTGTTTTGCTAAGTTGTTGGGTTGACTTATCTTTATTAATGTGGATGTAATAATTATTATTGTTATAAAACAATAACTGCTTCGAATGTCCTGTGAATACCAGATGGTAACACCGAATGGTCTTTGACGACCACTTCCTCGATAACCAGGCTTTGCAAATTCAAAATCGCTTTGACTCACCTGTTATAGTTTTCTAGGAAAGAACGAAAGAGTTAGTATATTCAAGTCTTGTAGGCTTACTTAAAAATCTGTTGGAGATATTTCTCCTAGCAACGACTAGTCAAAGATATCTGTCGTCAAAGGCGGCTCTTTTAAAGCCGCGACCTTATCCTCACCTCGGAAACTTCAAGGTTGTCAAAGGGTACTTCTGAAAGTAGTTTACAATAATCAAGATCTAAATATCGGAGAATTTGAACTAAAGCCGGCTTGATTTCTCAATACCGTTTCATTTGTGAAAGTAAAACCATATTTTCGCCGAATGACCGTTAATTAACTCGACCTTGGTCTCCAAAGATTTTAGATACATCACCAAATTAAAGATTAAATTCTTATGCCCATTGAAAACTGTCTAGAATCCATACTAATCCGTACTGCCATGCTTCTATAATCACGCTAATATTATAAAGGCGAAAGTTTGTGAGTGTGTGGGGGTGTGTTTATATGTTTGTCACTTCTTCACGCTCAAACGGCTGGACCAATTTTGATAAAATTTTGTATGGAGGTAGTAGACTTTTTATCCCAATATTCCCACGGGATGGACATTTACGCGGGTGAAACCGCGGGGCGCAGATAGTAATATTAAAAATATAATATACTCCATACATAATCATAAACATACCAGACAACTTGCAAGTAAAGTTAGAACAACTAGTAATGGAAAGTGGCAAAGTAGGACTTATACATAACATGTAGATATTATCTACATTTATCTCGAAAACTAAAACTAAAGATGACCAACCACGACAAGCAGCGACAAAAAGATGGAGAAACGAACGTAACTTATTCCAGAGAAGCAAAGAGGAAAAGAGGAAGACCATTTCAAAGATGGGAAGACGAGTTGAAAACTACTGCGGGAGGAAATGGGGGAGAAAAACTCACGACCATGAGCTGTGCAAACGCCTGGGGGGGATGCTAAAGGGGATTATTGATTGATAAAGATTGCACATTGATTTGAGATGTGGTGTTGGCGAAGGATGCTCCGCATACCATGGACCGCCAAGAGAACGAACATTGCTATCCTAGATCAGCTTCGCATAAACGACAGACTACCCACGGTCTGTTACCGAAGGATTCTCGGTTACTTTGGTCACATTGCCCGTCGGGAACCAGATAATCTGGAAAAGTTGGTGCTGATGGGCAAGGTAGATGGGAAAAGACCTCGCGGACGGTCACCTAACCGCTGGTCAGACCAAATAACCGCCCTCACTGGTCTCTCTGTTACGACCGCCCTGAGAGAAGCTGAGAACCGAACGAAGTAGAAGAACATCGTGCATAAAGCCACGAAGGCCTTTCAGGGACACGACCTTCAGTAATGAAGTACGCGACCAAGAAGAGAAGAAAGATTGCATTCTGGAGATTTCTGATGTCTAAACTTTTAACTAAAATACATTGTAAAACTAATTTTAAGATTAAAGGCTATTTGAATTTAAAATTGAAATACTTAAAGGTAATATTCTAAATTCGAATGTAACTCTGTCTGTCTGTCTATATGTTACCTTTTCACGCCTAAACCACTGAACGGATTTCGATCAAATTTGGCAGAGATAGATTGCATCCCGGGGAATAAAAACTATCCTATGTCCTTCGACATAGGATAGTTTTTATTCCGATATTCCCACGGGATCGACGAAACCGCGGGGCGCTGCTAGTCTATTATAAACGTGAAAGTTACTCTGTCTATCTGTTACCTTCTCACGTCTTAACGGCTAAACAGATTTGGATAAAATTTGGCACGCGGATAAACCATGACCTGGGTTAGGAAATAGGATATCTCTTTTTATCCCGGTAGGTAGTATGTTCACGTGTGATAATTTCCCCTTCCTCCATGCGGACAAAAGATATAATATATAGTTCCGTGAAATTTATTTGAATCAACGCAGTTTCAGGATAATAAACAGTTATCTTAGTTTCAGACTAACATTACTGGCACATGCTGTTTTGAAACTGACTAAATATTCATTACCTACATCACAAACTCATACTGGATGAGATATTAAATAAAATTCGGTGTTAGTTTTGTTGTTAGTGCTTTTAAAATGCATATTGCATGTAAAGTGTTACATTAAAGTTCATGATTGTCAAATCAGAAAAACCGGCCAAGTGCGAGACGGACTTGCAGTATAGGAGACCATACAAGAAATGTTTATTTTTAATTCACCTTTATTACTTTACTATACGGTACTTTAATATACCTATTACGGTTCAAAAGATACAACCCTGTGACAAACAGATGGACAGCGAAGCCTTAGTAAAAGGGTCTCGTTGACACCTTTTTGGTACGGAACCCTAAAAAGCACAATTTGTATTAATATCTATCGTATATGGCCCGTGGCTAAATAATAACAGCCGCACAGGTCGATCGATCTGGTTAAGCTACGCTTGCCGCGGTTGGTCTGTGGATGGGTGACCATCTTTACACACCGTGGCCCCTCCGTGCCTCGGAAAGCACGTCAAGCCGTTAGTCCCGGCTGTCATTCGTGGATCTGTGACAATCGTTACGGCTAGTCAGAAGCCCGAAAGTCTGACAACCAGTCTTACCAAAGGGTATCGTATTACCCAGTAACCGGGTTGTGGAGGTCAGATAGGCAGTCCCTCCATGTAAAATACTGGTATTCAGCTGCATCTGGTTAGACTGGTTATTTCATCACCACTGCTCTCAAAACGGTGAAGGAAAACATCGTGAGGAAACCGGCATGTCCTAGAACCAAAAATTCGAAGACATGTGACATCTACCAATCCGCACTGGGCCCGCGTGGTGGATTACGGCCCACTCCCTCTCACCGAGAGTAGGCCTGTGTCCCAGCAGTGGGAACATTATAGGCTGATTATGGTGGTTAGACTGGAAGCCAACGCCAACATAGTTGGGAAAAGGCTAGACAGATGATAATAATTGCTTTTCAACATACAAAAAAAAAATCCTTAGTCAATCTTAACACTGACATGTGATAATTTTTTTTTCTTTTTTTTAAGGTTTTTATTGCGGAATTTAAACAATTAGTAATCTGTATTTCCGCAATCTCAGAGACTATATACTCAATATGAGTTCATCCAAATCACATTGCGGAATGGCCGGCCACGTCCGTTGTAACAGGCATAAAAGTTTTTCTGGTGTGTATACGGCATCCATATTGGGCACGGTTTTCTTTGAAGCATATCCCATGCGTGCTCAATAGGACTCAAGTCTGGCGATTGAACAAGCTATGGTAGGACGTTGATATCAGCTGCGGCAAGTGTGTTTGCAACGACTTTGGCAGTGTGCAGACGTGCCTTATCGTGGATAAACATAAATGAAGCACCAAATTGGGTCCGTAAAGGAATGACAACATTTGGTACAATCGTTTGGGTAAATCTGTGCATTGAGATTGCCTCTGATCCAAATTAGTTTGGTTCTTCGGCCGATCTAAATATCGGCCCATATTATGATTGTTCGACCACTGTATGCATGGACGTCCTGGCATGATTTTAAACGTTCTTCGCGTCCAGGGGACCTCCAATACAATGTAAGTTTAGTATCTGGCCTCATACCAAAGCGAGATTCGTCAGAAAAACACATAAAATGCCACTCTTCTTTTGTCCAATTTCTGTGTTCACGAGCCCAAGTGTAAAGGGACTCTGCGATTGCGGGGTTCTATAGGTGGTGCACGTAGCGACCTTCGGCAACAGAGATTGACTTCATGCAAGGGATTTCATGGATTGATCGCTTATTAACATCCCGGAAAAGCTATGTAGCCTCTAACCAACATCATCGCGGTCTTGTGTCATTTCGTCGAGCAGTCATTTGTATGTGACGAACTGGTCTGCGTATGGCAATGCGAGCTCGTCCTCCGTATCGCTCTGCCACGCTGCCAGTGATGCGGTAACGTGTCTAAAGTCGACTTATAGCACTCTGCGTAGTGCCCAGAGCGATTGCCACAGCACGTTGCCGAAAACCAGCTTCCAACATTCCACGGCTTTGATAATTTCTTCTCGGCTCAAACGACGTCTTCTCTCAGATTCTACTCAGATGTATGGTCGACATTTTACTGATGTTGCCGCAAATCCGTTGCAGGATTATAAGTATATAGTAAGTAAGTGTATATATACGACTTGAGAGAAGATTTTATTATTTTGAAATTCAAAACCCTTATACTCCCTTTTCCAATAACGTACTAAAAAGTATCCATATGAGTTAAAAAATATAAATGTTTAGTTACGAGCAAAAACGTGTTTGATCCTTACACAGTTTTGATGTGTGTAATTATTAAATCATTTGGTAATCCGCAAGACTAAAAAATAAGCTACCCTTTATGGGTTATAAAGTTATTTAATTTAATATTCTCTCTCCCTCCTCATACGCAGGCGACTGTCAAAATTCCATCAGTAATTCATAATATGGCAAAGTTGGCTTTAGCAACATAACATATTAAATAAATACCTCTACTTGGAAATACTTCAACTGAAACGAAAGGAAAGGAAAGTTCGATGCTTTTAATATATGTAACGAATGATTTTACAGCAGATATTTTGGTTTCTGCATGAGTAACTAGGTTCGAATGTTGTGTGGGTGATGTTTTTGATAACTCGACTTGAGCCTTGAATTATAATAATATACATAATGTTATATTAATCTGTTATATAGGTCTACAGAGTTTGGATTGTTGGAATTTAGTTTCGAATACAACCTATCATGTTTTGTCTCTAAATTGTCTTGATTTTTAATAATTATTTTGAAGAGGTATAATATATTATTTGGCTGTTTTTTAGCTAAATCAGTCACTCAACGCTGTATGCTTTAATTATAATATCAGCTCCACTGCATTGCAAAGGCATCTTCTCACACAGAGAAGGCACGGACATTGATCATCACGCTTTCTCAAAACTGGTTACCGATTTCAGACTTCTATTGACTATAAGTCCAGCGGGGCAATTGCGTAACACATTATCAATCGGAATCGGTTTAATTTTGACAGTTCAACAACATTCATTGCGTTATTTACGTGTTGATCAGACATTTTTTTAACTTATGAAGCAATGGATTAACAAGGAACAATTTGCTTCAAAATGATTCAGATTCCGATTGATAATGTGTTACGCAATTTTTTAGTACTCAAAGTAAGTTTAGGTATTCTGTTTTCTTTTGTTTTGTCGCGTTTAGATACCCATAACGTCTGTGGAGTTTCGCTAGCTAATTTAATTTGGCCCTATAATAAATAACAATAACGTAAAATCACTAACATTTTTACCACGAACATTCAACAGGAGTCACAAACATTTCTCCCACCTTCGTAACTCACTTATCATAGGTAAACTACATAGTTTTCTCGAACAGTAGATAAAGCACTTCCTTTGTTTTTATTTGTCGATCATAATGCGGCGCTGATAGGCCTGCGCCTGCTATCATCAGGGATCGTAAACCTTAGAGTAAAGACGTCGGTAATATGAGTCGTTTAGTGCGGGAACATGGACATCTGACTGTTTGTTTGTTTAAATTTTAATGGTTTATTTGATTATTTATGGAAAAAAAATCTATCTTTGAAATTCGTATATTTCCACTTTCTTAAATATTTTTAGAAAGTAACCTTGTGTCAGCATACATTATTACAAAATAAAGTATTTCGTGTGTGTCTGTGTGACCGCGTTATTTCGTGTGTGTCTGTGTGACCGCGTTATTTCGTATGTGTCTGTGTGACCGCGTTATTCTTCTAAACTCCGCAGATTTTGATGCAGTTTTACCATCATTTTGTAGGTTTATGTGTTAAACTCACAAACCTAATAACAAACTAATAACATCTTTCGAAAGTTATGTTTTAACTCGTAAAATCATGCGAAGCAGGGCGAGTCGCTAATTCACTGAATAAACATATTGCGAATTTCATTTCGACTAGAAAATATATTCGAAAATGCACTAGTAAGATGTAAAACCCAGCAATTGCAAGCACTAACCTACAGAACTAGATTATAAAAGCAACATTGTATGGAACCTACATAATACTTTACAGTCCAATAAATTCGTTTTAAACCCTCCTCCATTATTCATCCATTTTTGTACTTATTTGAGCACGTAATTACAATTTTACGAGCCTAACACACGTGAGATGCACGAACGTTTTTCACAGGTTATATACCTAATAATACGACAACATAACGTTCGACATTCCTATTACATTGAGCATCTATGAAAAAATATTTCGGCACACTTTGGGATTTTACTTCTACGTTTTTTCGAAAAAGGTAGACAGTAATGTCAATCAATTTATCTTAATTCATTTCTGGACACGCAACACTTACCGTGTTTAATATAACAGACCTTCTTATTAAATTGATCTTTCTTTTTTATATTTTATTTTGCCAAGCATACCTTTTTTTTACCATCTGCTTCGCATCGCAACTGATATAAATATAAATAAATTGCTGTATTCCGTTAAAATGACAGGTAGGTAAATGAAATGTTTTTGTATTTTATCCTATGAAAACAGGAGAGTATTCTTAAAAAAACTGAGTTTTCATAATTTGAATCAATCATCATCTGCCTAGCCTTTTCTCAACTATGTTGGGTTCGGCTTCCAGTCTAACCGGATGCAGCCGAATACCAGTTTTTTTTTTTTTAATAATTAAACGAAACAATCTCCACGTAAAAAAAGTCGTAAGTACTTTTATTTTCATGACTCGCATAACATCTTTGTGTCTCTTACAATTTCCATTTCTTCAGCTCTCTTTCCAAGAAGCACCTTCCTTCCTTTGCGAAATTAATAATAATATTCCACAACTATCACACAACGCCGTCTAGTCTCAATATTATGAGATACATATTTACAATTGGTTTGGTAAACTTGTATGAGACGTGAACACGTGGGCACGGTCGTATTCCCGTCACGTAACCGCTCCGGTCCTTATTATACTGATAAACGGCGCTGAGATTGTGAAATTTTATCGGAAATGCGATTTTAAATTAATATTGTTTTATCTAATATTAGCATCAATGAAACGCCGTGCGGAATAAAAAGCCTTTGATTTGTGAAAGCTTGTTTATTTTTGTAATTTTAATATTAAATGGTGGTCGTGGTGCCGCAGATGTTTACCGGATCGGCTTGAGCATTTGAGACCCATTTTTTTATGTTACTTTCAGTTACTTTCGTTTTTGCCTAACGTACAAAATATTTTTATTGCTAACCGACGACGTATCATGTCATTTTTCACGTGACATGTAAAGAGCAGGGGAGATGAATCCATTTCCTATATATGTATAAGAAGATGCGTTTGCCAAGCAGTAGTCCAAATAACGTTTTATTCGAGATAAATGCAAAAAAAAAACACTCCCTGTGTACGAGTATTTGAATCTCCACCATACATAATACCAAGCCAACAAAATCACAACTACCCAACAGCACCCATACAAATTAACACAACACACGTAGTTCCCCTTCAAAATCAACACAGAATCACCAATCTATTTATTAATCTAAGCATAAGCCAAAAGACAATCACAATCCGGAATAGTGCAAACCACCTCTCGCAAGTTGTGCCGTCAGGCCCGTCAAACTAAGTTAGAAGCGAATGGCCCAACTTGTGTGACGAACGTGAGAATGGTACACAAATGGTACACAATGGTACACAATCGGGAACAAGTTATGACACCCGTAAGTGATCCCAATTAAGTTGAACTGTGTGCACAAGTGTGATGGTTTTAAGTGGCGACGTGAGGTGCTTGTGCACTGTAGTGGTGTCGCTAGACGCGCGATGCAGCGGTTAAGTTGAGATAAGTTAGTTGTGTAATAAGTGACAGTGATGATAGTAGATATCGTTTTATTCTATTTATTCAAGAAATAGTATAATAATATTTTGTAAAGGGCGTTTAAATTTTTTAAATATTCTCATGCTTGATTAGAGTATTATTTTCGATATTATCGTATTTTATGTCCTAAGCTCAAAAACATAAATTATGGTGATCGATTAATAGCGCTTCATGCGATCGTGAACACAAATGCCTTATTGTCTTACTATTCAAGTGAGTAAGTACTTTAGAATAAACAAGCCCAGCCCACTATAACATAATTGCACATTATTTCATAAAAGTGTAAAATAATAATACAATTTTCATAATAAAAACCGTACCTATCAACTCAGACTTTACACACCACTACAAATCTCTTTCAAGCCTCCAATTAAGGTACAAGTACACGGACTCAACACACGCACGCGCGATGAAGCGATTAACGTAACAATTTTATGTTTATAGGCTTGTTGGAACGGCACCTCTGTGTATTTTCCTCAATAAACAAATAAATAAAACTCAAAGTAGAGTTAAACGAAGTGCAGTAGGGCTATTTGAAAATCGTAAAGAATTATGTGTTGGTTTTAAGGTTCTGCCGCACGGATACAATTTGCATAAACACAGCCAAAGCCCGTCGAATGCGCGACTATATCGCATTACAATCAAATTGCGAGGCGTTTGAATAATGTCGTGTAAAGTTAATCTATGCAACAAACTTACACTTAATTTTACTCGAATAGGTAAATCAAAAGGTTAATTTACTACAATGGTTACACTCGAAAATGTACTTGTAATTAATTTCCTAAACACTTTTACATACATTTACTGTTAATAAATCCTCTATGAAAAATATAAAACATAAATACCTGTTTACTTAACTAAACCCAAATATCACATAAGCCATTGTTCATTCAAAACGACAGACCACTGTTTTCGTAAACGTCACACTTACAACCCACGGAATCGGCTTGTAAAATATTGTGGACTATTAAAGCTGTTATAATATATGTTCCGCGTTTCCTCACGATCGCTCCGGCAAAATTGTGTTCCGTGTTCTGTATTGCTTGTTCGCGGACGATAACGCGATAAACGACAAGCGGGCAATGTGTCATATCGCACGGTCGCGTGTCGCGGGACGCCACAGTGGTTACATGGCTTTATTTTCGAGAATTTTATGTAAGCCTAAGTAAATTCCTTTCAAGGTTTTTAAGGAATTTCCAATCGGGTATCGGAATGAAAGGGAATTGATGGGTTGAATGAAGAAAGTATTTGTCCTTGAAACATGGAGTGGTGAATCGTGTTCAAGATGGCAGATATTAAATATTTTAATTCCGTCGGGCAACGTTGGATTGTATCAGTAGGTACCTACTTGCCCAACATACCAATTAGTTCAATGCTCTGGTTTCTATGATAAGCGACAATCACAATGCTTAGCAAACAGATTAGTGATGTAGGTATTAATAAGCCAAAGATGAATCTTGAACTCTGTTTTAGATCCATGGGAAGTTATTCTCGAAGCATGCAAGATGTATTTACCTACCTAATAACGAGCCCGACTCTATTGTCTATAGGCTTTAAGTACCCAAGAAAACGGTGGAACTTTACAATAAACAGTGAAATAATTACAACAACAAATCAGTGACAAAACTCAAAAATAAAAAAAATGTGAGCTATAAAAATATCCACTTAAACATTCTAAACACAAAACTTGAATTCGCGCGCAAAGTGTCGGTGAGCCACTTAACAGCACAAACACTAGACAGCGCAGCCTGGCACAGACACAGCCGATAGACTGCGCTGCGCTAAATACTGCGCAAACATTTGCTGAGCACACCTTGCCTTCTTTGCTATTGTTCTAATAGTTAGGATGCAAACCTAGGGCGAATAACCTTTGTTTTTTGAAGAATGTATTTTGCTGGAGGGCTTTTTGAACTGTCATTGTTTTTGATAATGAAGGGCAAGCCCTTTCTATGGTGTTAACAAGATTAAGTTCGTCTCTATACCACACCAGTAACAACGTTCGTCAAGAAAACAGGTTTAAAACCTGAAAGCTCGTCATAGGTGGCACTACGTCTTTAAACCGCCATTATTTTGTCTAAGTTTACTTTTGTGTTGACCACAAGATAAATATGTATGAGAGTTGGAGTGTAGCACTATTAAAAAAACCGGGCAAGAGCGAGTCGGACTCGCGCACCGAGGGTTCTGTATCATCATATGTTTTTAAATTTTCACCGGCGAGCTACTTACTAGATCTCGTTCTAACCAATTTTCGGTGGAAGTTTACATGGTAATGTACATCATATATTTTTTTTAGTTTTATCATACTCTTATTTTAGAAGTTACATTATATTAGAAACCTCAATATAATTTTTTAAGACCTATTCATAGATACCCCACACGTATGGGTTTGATGAAAAAAAAAATGTTTGTGTTTCAGTTCTAAGTACCAAAATTACCCACAAAATTTATTGTTTTTTTTTTTCAATTTTTTTGTGAAAATCTTAATGCGGTTCACAGAATACAGCATCTACTTACCAAGTTTCAACAGTATAGTTCTTATAGTTTCGGAAAAAAGTGGCTGTGACATACGGACGGACAGACAGACAGACATGACGAATCCATAAGGGTTCCGTTTTTGCCATTTGGCTACGGAACCCTAAAAACGACCTAAGGAAAAGGGAAGATATTCCCAGGGGTTCGACATTTACGCGGGTGAAACCGCGGGGCGCAGCTAGTTATGTATAAATTAAAGTAGCTTTTCGCGTATCTATCTATATCTATATCTTTTAGACAGTTTCCGTAATATTACACTTCGGTACATTTAATTAAGAAATATCGATTTTATGTCATCAAAACCGTGTGAAGCAGGGGCGGCCATTAGACAACAATTCAATTAAATAAAGAAATAGTTTTCCACTTTCATAACTCCAATAACATCAAAATCTCCATCAATTTACGGTCCTTGCTACGGACGCTTAGTCAGGTTTAAAAATGTCCATTTTTTATTAGAATTTTAAATGATAGTGCGCTAAATCAGTGTGCCTTGCCAACTCAATTGTTTTATTCAGCTCAATAGAAACTTTTACCCAAGTTATTACATAAATCTTCTTCTTATATTTTTCTTATTAAAAGTAGATGCCAGAATTGAATAATTCAACGTATAGGTTAGCTGTTCGCTACGGTTGTACCCGTGTTTTTTCTTATAATATCTCGTGGAAATGTATTTAGGTACTGATCGTATTATTCCGTTCTGAAAATTAAGATTTCCTCATCAAAATCAGTTTTGTGCTTAGCCCCGAGAAGTGGACCAAATAGACGTTTTGCAAGACAAATACAGGCGTTTCAGTAAAAAAAAAACGTAAAAATAATAAAGGGCAAGAAGTCCTGCTACCAGTCGCTCCATGTAAAGTACTGGTATTGAGCTGCATCCGGTTAGACTGGAAGCCGACCCCAACATAGTTGGGAAAAGGCTAGGCAGATGATGATGAAGTCCTGCTACCAACCCTAACGTAACAATTATTTACTTATTTATATATCTAGGTAAATAATGTACAATGAGCGCTTACAGTTGCCATTTACAAGCTTCCACTAATTTAATTAAATCATGTCTGTATTGCTAAAAGGGGGCGGATGCGTTATATCACCCACTTTTTGGCAGTAATGTAATAGGCACTACTAATCTTCTAGCCTGACTAACCTCGTCACCACATGAGCTGCTCATACAACTCGTGCCGACATAAGATACGAAGGTAAACGTAAATATTTTCGCTAAGTGTTACCCCGGAGTGCCTCTGAACAAGCGGCTGCTCCAAGTTGTGGCCTCATTAGACGTGCAGTTTACTGTCTCGACTCGGAGGCACAACTTGAAATTGTATGCAGTTAATTAGTTCATCGTATAGATACTGTTTTGACCTTGGTAAGCCATTACGTGGTGTAGTTTTGTATCCTAGCTTTGAGGTTTCTGACGAAAAAAAAATTTATGAGAAACACCTGTTTCGTTGGTCTAGTGGACGCCAGCGATACTGCTGCACTGAAAGAAATAAACAGTAATTAAAAATGAAAAAAACATTAATCTCAACTGCTTTAAACAGTTCTCTAAGAGCCTAACGTTCAAAACAGTATTTTTTACTGATCCGAAAACAGTTAAAGCTTGAGGCAAAATGTTACCGTCATGACAGTAAACTTTACCGAGTAAGTAGTAAAAAGTTAAGTAGCTAAAAGGTCACAAAATTAACTGTGTTATTCATTTGGTGATATCGTTCAAACCATTGAAATTGACTTACATTACAGTACCTAATGGTGGTTTTTCTTCTTTTTTTTTTTTGTTTTCAGTAAATAGTATGTTCAATCGTTAAAAGTTACTGTTTTGTCTTTTACTGTTTTACAAACATTTCTTCTTACTGTACAAAGTCAGTAAGTCATAATGAAACCGCTATAATGTGCTGTAGTAAGAATTATTTTTTTCAGTGTGACTATAAGGTCCTGGGTACGATTCCCGGGCCAAGCAAAGCGTTATTGGACTTTTCCATCAGGGATTTCTGAGTAGCAGGTGGTAGCAGCACTAACAGCACGGAGTCTGAATTTGTACCCGGTTCATGGCTGTAGGCTCACCGCTTATTATATGGTACTTAAGTATACATAACTGGTGAAATGTGGGTGTATATATTCAGGCAGAGGGTACACCTCTGTCTAAATCTTCGAGGAAAACAGCCTGATTTTGTAAAAAACACCTTTTCCATCAGAAGGAGTCTTACAAGCTTTCTGCAGCTACGTCATAAAGACAACCATATCAGTGCCCATTTTTTAAACAAAAGTTTTTATTGTTATCATTTGTCAGCTAAGTCGTGGTCATCAAGAACTACTCAAGTACATAATGCTTAGACACTTCAAGAATGTATACACAACGTGTTGTTCGTCACTAGATACTTAATTTTCATTTTGAACGGAATATTATCACTATCATTTCACACTATCACACTACAGAACCACATAGAGCTGCTGAGCTATAAAGCAATGTCAGCAATGCCATCAGCATCACCATACATTGTAACAATTTATCACCGCAGCACTTAAATTGGTAAATGAAACCAGTAAGAGCGCTGAGTACGCCATAGCTACGCCGCGTACTATACGTATCTTCGTAGTACGCCGTTGAAACAATACGCCGGTGCGCGGTAATGTGCCAGGCGCCTCGTTAGGGCTCGGTTACAGTGAGGGCGGGTAGAGGGCGCGGATACAATCCACGTATTACTGTGTTGAATAAATCAATGGTTTTATCCATGTGTGTGAGGTACCTTTGCTTAAAGTTAAAAGACGTTTAAATGTCAAAACATGTATGGCTAAGCAAACATGAATAATCGCTTAACTTAAAACATCGTTTAAAAATAAGGGAGAAGCAAGGAATATCAGAGAAAACTGTTATAAGTTGAAACGCATATTAGTACCAACACATCCTCAATTATAGTCAGTTTAAATACATATTAACTAGTCACATCGAAGATTACCTGTTAAGTTCAAAGATAAGCTAGTCGCTAAGGTTGATGCAAACCTTTCGGACTGGTAAATCTTTTAGAAAGAAAGAACGAATAAAGTTTACTTGGACACAGTTGCCACAACTTAACCCTCTCTCGACACAAGATTAGCAGTATGAGAAAGCAATTCGCCATAATCATTGACACAATCCACGGCTCGTTACTCTCCCATCCTTATGCGGGTCAGCACAAGTACCTACAACGAATATCTTCATAGGTCGCCATAGTACAGCCGTCGCAGCTCATTACGGCGCGGCCACTATGCGGGCGACGAGCGACTGTCGCAGTCTGGACTCTTTGAATTAAACATTTAATACTTTTGAGCTAGAGAGGGCTAGAAAAATGTAGAAACTCTTTTGTATTTTAAAATGACCTGCTTTTGTTTGGAATGATCTTGTTGGTTTAGTTTTGTATTGTTTGGTTTAAGTTTTGATTAAAGTTATGAGTTAGAGAAGTATTAGAGGGTGAATAAACTAATAGGAGAGGGTTTTTATAATATAATAACCTATTAAATAGGCAAACAGAAAAATACTTTGATTTATTCTCTACTTTGGAACGCATATTACTATCACATCAACTCCTATTAGAGCGATGATTTTCATGGTTGCGTAAGGAAAAGAGTGTGGTTTGAAAAAGGTTTCCAAAAGTCAAGGCAAGTCTTTGATCAATAGGTAAATCTGGTCTCAAATCGTATATTTTGAAAACTCACTTAGACATAATTAGCAGACTCGAGGTATACATAGTGTCAAAAGTTACCCAAAAAACAAACAATACTTTCGAAATCTAAGGCTTCCCTACTTGGAAGCCCTTGTGAATAACCTAATTAAATTAAAAACTAATTAAATTCGACCTTCAACTCCATAATTGCACAATTTCTTTTCATCATCACCTGCCTTGCCTTTTCCCAGCTATGTTGGGGTCAGCTTCCAGTCTAACCAGATGCAGCTGAATACCAGTATTTTAAATGGAGTGACTGCCTATCTTACCTTCACAACCCAGTTACTGGGTAATATGATACCCCTTGGTAAGACCCTTGGTAAACCTGACCACCCGTAACGACAGTCAAAGATTCAAAACAACTTAACAATTTCTTTTGCATAATAAAAAATGTATACCTATCTAATACAAAAACCGTTTCTAATCTCATTGTTTATTCAATTCCGCTACCCGCTCACACTGTGACCTAGGGTCTAGGCTAAAAATAATTAAGTTGAATGAGATTGCAATACATAAAACAATAATTATATTTCATCCGCGATAATAATGGGCACTTAATTAATAAATTCTTGAAGATTCCATTACCGTTGAGTGCTTCGTGTAAATCTGTGAGAGGTAGACAGATATAGTGGCTGCTGCTCCCATTGTGCGTAATTTGCTTCAAAATGTTGTATCTTCATCTTGATACCTTTTGGGTGTACCGTGGAATATTGTTGTGTTGGGTATGAGCGTATTGTTTCAACCCAAACTTATCTTAACCCAAACTAGCCTATTAAAATTAAAAAAAAAATACCCTTGTAACGTTTTGCACCTCTATAGCGTTGGGTGCCAATGTGCCACTGTAACGTGTAGTGTGTAGTGGTAGATGATATGGAATAAAAGAAGAATTACGTTACAAGATTAGATTTATTTTGATAGAAATACAAAGCCGGTTGAGCCGGGTGTGAGTAAGATATCGAGCGCACGCGTAAGTTATAACCGTCTAAGAACACTACTGCCCTACAGAGCCTCCAGACGTAGGTAGCGGGAACTGGAGGTAGAAGTCCAGGGTCCTGTAGCGCCGCGGCAGGGTCGTCCAGCCGCTACCCTGCGGCGACGGCGGTGGCAGTATTAGTAACCGCCTCCGGGCCTCAAGCCTTCAACAGCGCACGTAGACACGTACGTCTGTGCAGGTGCAGGTGCAGGTGCAGAAGCGTAGTAGGCAGGCAGAAAGGTGGAAGGAAGGAAGAAACCCTGTAACCAGTCGGTTTGTCCGATGAGGTGATGTCCGGACACACGCGACCTACTGTCACATCCCGACAACCGTAGTCTGAAGGTCTACGGTGGTGATATTTTTTTTGTTATTAAATTTTAACAGACAGATTTAACAGCGGATTCCAAGCTAGACAGACCTCTATTTTGGTTACCAAAATGCTAGAAAAAGTTATGTTCTACTAGCGCAAACTTGTAATACATGAGTTCATTGATAAAGAATATAAGAACATGAAAGAGTTATGTCGAATGTAGGTACAGATACCGAAACAAAATTAATAATGTACTTGGGGTTAATTGTGTTTTAAGATTTTATCTAAGTACATAAGTCTCTAAATGAGGCCATAATTGTCTGTCAAACGATAAGGTGTCTTATTCTCGGTTCCTATATCCAAAAACGAATCGGTTTGCTTACCAAATGGTAGCATTATTTATTACTAAACAGGGCATATAAATAGATTCGTAAGAAATTTTACCTGTGATAGCTATTTCCATATGCGAATGTCTGCTATGCAAAGCTACGAGGTAAAGTCTATCTTTACCTCGTAGCTTTGCATAGCAGACATTATAGGCAGGCTTCATTATAACCAATAACAATCCGTAAATTATAGAAATCGGCCATTATTCATCATCAGCCTACCTTGTCCCAACTATGTTGGATTCAGCTGCCAGTCTAACCTGATGCAACTTAATAACAGTATTTGAAGAAGATGTTCTATTATCTGTAAAAATAAAACAACGTTAATGTTAGACAATTTCCACCAATTGCATGTAGTTCAGTGTAGTATGTTATTTGAAGTGACCATAAAACAAGTGAGATACAGTCAGCATCATAGTATACGTGATTGTCGCGGTTTCTGGTTGCTAACGGTTCCCAAAGGCGTAATAAATGACGTCATAGTCGTCATTTATTACGCCTTTGTGTTCCGTGCTATGGAGGTATGGGGAATAAGAATGTATACACCTGACGACTGTTAATAGGGGTTGTGGACATTAAGGCGGACTGATGCTTCGAAGAACTAATAACAGTAGGTACTGTAGAAAGTATAGCCTTCTTGGCGTTTACATGCAACCTCCGCGAGTGTTTATAAGATAATGGCATAACGGTATGAGATAAACACTATTTCGAATTCAGAAGATAGAAAATAAGAGCTCAGCTTGAAGAGCTGACGTAAATGATATATGTAGATTGATTTTATTTACTTAAATAATTACGAGTTTAATTCTAAATACATCTTTTACTAGCTTCTACCCGCGACTTCGTCCGCGTGAAATGTTGGTTCCCGACCCACGTGACTCACCCACCTGAGTTCTTTCTGACTTTTTTCTTTTTTTTTAGGCTCTTAAGGGTTGTAGCGTGGTATGCGTTAGCGTGTATATTATTTTTTTTTTTCAGATCACACTGCTAGTTCAAGAGATTAGCGCATTAAAACAAGCAAACAAACAGTTCCAGAGATAAGCGAGTTAAAACAAACAAACTCTTCAGCTTTATTATTAGTATAGATTTAACATGATTGTCACGTACCTAAATAATTTTCCATTTAATTTCATAATATTATGATCACTACTAGTACTTACTGTACTTAGTTTAGGTTACCCCGAATATTCAATTAAACGTAACTACGTACCTTAAAGTGATACTTAAAATACAGTTAAGTTAAAGTACGTGGCCATTACGTAAGTATAGAGTTGGTTATTAAATAATATCGATTCTATTTCTCAACCTCAAGTAATTAGGTATTGAAAAGAAATTCCATAGACAGACGAAGATACATAGGAATTCCGTGGGACAACTGAATCAACCCAAGCTCGGCGAGGGACAAGCTATAAATTAAATATAAATCCGGATCAAAGCCAATTTAATACGTGACTATATTAGAGATATTCAATAGATGTATAGCTATCGCCGTATAGTGTGTACTGCTTTACCCGGTACTGTGTGTGACGGTCGAAGAGGAAATTAGTAAAATGACGTGCTATGCCATGCAATGTGTCCATAAGAAGCCTATAATGTTCCCACTGCTGGAACACGGGCCTCGGTGAGAGCGATTGGGCCGTCCTCCACTACGCGGGCCCAGTGCGGGTTGATAGATGTCACATGTGTTCAAATTTATGGTTCTAGAACATGCCGTTTTCTCTCGATGTTTTCCTTTACCGTTTTGAGAGCAGTGGTGATGAAATAAATAACCTGCGACCTACAGCACTTTGTCACTGTGTGTGTGAAGGCGGCTCGGCCAATACTAAGCTCTTCCGAGCTTACCTGCGAACATAGAGTCAAATGATCACATGCACCTACACAAACACACTTCAGACTTTCGTAAGTTAAAACATTTGCAAGTGTAGAGTGATAATGTGTGGATAATTCCTGCTCGTAAAAAACTCTAGTCATAAGAGACCGTTTCCTCATGCCAAGGTTTAATAGGTCCAGAAGCAACTTGTAGGTGATTAAACAAGAATATAATTACTCCATTAAACATAATTACAATGTCGTTATCAAGTTTCAGGGCTCTTATAATTAACTTTAATTATAGATTAGCACCGGCCCCTTCAAGTCAAGTCATTTACCTTAATCAAGTTAGAAAGCAAAAATAAAAGCGTCGTATAGGTACTTACTGGATACAAGGAATTTTTATCGTGAAAATAAATTTGGTCTGTAAATATCTACATAACCTAAATATACAGGGCTATTGGTAAAACATTAACAACCTCTTAAGAGGTCATTGTACTCATCATTATAAACAACTTTTACTATGGGACTAAACCTGAAATCGCGAAAAAAAATTAGCTGTTCATTTATGAACTCGCCAAAATGTAGGGAACAGCTGATTTTTTTAATAGGTAGATATAGGTTGATATAATCACCACGGTTGTCAAAAAGCTTAGCATAATAGCATAATCAGCCTATATATTGTCACTGCTAGGACACAGGCCTCATCTCGGTGAGTGTTTTACTTTACCGCTTTATGAGCAGTGCTGATGAAATAATTTACACAAGGTAAAGCGCCTGCCAGGTTTCGAACCAGTGATCCGTAAGTCGCGGCCTTTATCACTGGGCAACCACGACATTGTCAAAAAAACAAAACAGTGCCACTTCGGGAGTGCCGACAGAAATGAAAACAAAACACAACCAGTATACTTTGCCATCACTCACTGACATATCGGATACACATTAAAGCCGAGTACATCTCGAGGAACACATCGTCTTATAAACAAAACACGCGCGGTGTCGCTTACGGTAACAGTGGCGTGAGTTCAATGGTTTTTTTCCCATATCAAAAAATGCCCAACGCACCTAAAGAAGTTTTCATTTAAAAAAAAACAAAAACTTGGTTATTGCTTAATGTGGATGGGAAAAAATGTAGGATAAATACACTACCCATTATGTTGTAGTAATCAACAGACACGTTTTATGACCACCCACTGAAAAATTCTACAAGACTCATTCATTAACTTCCACGCAGTTTTCAAAATAGCAACAAAAACATATTCCCACTCCAGCGAAGAAATAGCTCATACCTACAAACTTCATAAATATAAATGTACGCTAATAAACCATCTGTGTACATCATACGCTATGATATTAAACAGCCGAAGCAATAACCCCGACTGTGAAGGGAGAGGTAATCGGCTATAAACAATACTAACGGCTGTGCAGTACCTGAACGTATGTAAGGGCGAAGTATGAAATTTAAATGTAAAATACGTCATACATCGCACTGCCAACTCACTTTCGAGGCTTTGAAAACAGCGAGAATTGTTTGAATAAGTTGCAGTGTTTAGAAAACAGATACCATTGTCATGTTTTCCAACGATGTTCTGGAAAGCAATAAACTTCGAAAGCTTGTGTGTAAATGTTACATGTCGATGCCCCCAAACATGTCGGTAATTTGCTAATATGGACTTTTTATTGTTCTGTCAAATTCGGCACCTATGGGTTGGGATACATCTTAGTAATTTCTTTCACTTTTTACATAGTGATTGATATTTATGAAGATAACATGTAAAACACTTTTATTGTAGGGAAATTTTTAAAACAAAATTATGACGGGAAAACTATCATAACGTATCAATACCGAAGTGTTTTGAATATTTATTTTCGGTAAGTTGCTATTACCGACTTATTGGCGTATATGAATTTTGTGCAGTTCTTTGGTAAACGCTAGAACGTTATTGTTGTTGAAATATTTTGAGTAAGCTCAAATCGTAATGGGATTTAACAAGGTTTTCAAAGTCGATAATTTGAAGCGTATTGGATACGCGTCAAAGAACACGTCTGGTCCCGTGTTTGACAAATGTTTTCTAACGATACTGTTACTGTGTCAATTTAAAATAACCACAATAACATCGCAATAACAAATTACGTATCGTCTTTAAGATAATAATGGCTTAGGAGTATATTAACGAAACAATGTATCTATCATATGTTTGTAATAATTATTCTCTTAAATTGCAAGGGTGTTCACACAGATAATGTAATATTGACATCGTAATTGAATTACACAAAAAAATTGCTTTCGTTTGATGTATCAATCGCCTCAATTCTCAGACTCGATGAAAAGATATTCATCAATCAAAACAGAAAAACATTTCTCCTGTAAAATTTGAGTTTTACGATTACCGACTTATATTGCTTGGAGGCGTCGATGTGACAAAACACTTAGAGATTTTTTTTATTGTCCTATACTGTCCCACTGCTGGGCAAAGGCCTCCCCCAAATCCTTGCAGGGACTTCTTTTCCCGCTAAAGTTGATAAAACATCCTTATTTCGTCAATGCTAGCGACTCGTTCCAGCTTCGGTATTTCGGGACCTGAAACCATACTTATTTAACTGCATCAAAATCCATCTGTAGTTTATCTTTTTGTCTGTCTGTTTACATACAAAAACATACTTTGTTTTATACTTTTTATAGATGTAGAAGATATAGTTATATATATTATTGTGTATACATAGATGGTCCCGAAACCAATACTGTTAGTTACTACACAAAAGGATAATGACATAGACATGTCTAATGACAGTTCTCGTCATGCACATGTCTAGCGCCGCAATAGTAATCTAATCCTCAAGGTATTCCCAAGACGGGCAGGGCTTAGCCATTGTGGAACAGCATCTACAAACAGCCGTAAGAGGATTCTGCTGTTAGACCCGTTAACGCAATCTCTCAGATGACATTTATGAAAAGCGACATATATTTCTTCGCCGAAAGCGAACTTTGTCGAACAACGTTGTAAGCACATACAACGTTCTCTCTTCTTTGTCATCTTCATAAATAACGTAATTTATTGCTAAACTGTTTCTCCTAGTTAGACATGAATAACTTAGCCGAAAGGATGAACAAGCCGAATTCAATATAATAATGTTATTGTTGGTTCTCCATTTTTCCCCATATTTTATGGGATTTTGCCAAGCGTGATACAATATCCGATCTAGAAGTGATATATGGTTCTAATATGAATATTATTATCTTTTTAGTAATATTGTTGGTAACAAAGGTGGAGAAGTTGGACTGTTAGACCATCTGGTTGAATTGGACGAATAGACTTTTACAAAAACAGTCGCCGACCGACCTAATCACTTCTAGATGAGAAAAAAATCTCGTTGTACTTATTTTATGTGTGTTTTCTCTTTACATAAAACATTCACGTAATATGTATCGATCACTTACAAAACAGGCAATCAGGATAATTCTGTACAAATAAATAAAAAATTGTTATTCACAGCCAGTTTCATTTATTATGTCTGTTATATCGGCATGAGCTTGAGATCCCATGTTTAAATTAAAGTTACAGAACGAATTCAAGTTTACACTTTAAACAAATAACATACCGCACCGCGCGCGCTGGTTTTGTGGCTCTACTCCATTTACTCAGTAAAATATAGCACCTGCAATGCCATTCCGCGTCCCTCTGTTGAATATTGATGTATCTCGCATCGCCTTGCCGGGAATCGACGTCGTATACCTGCGATGAGGATGTATTGCATAGGGCCTTGAGATCGTGGCCTGTGATTGTATTAATCATAGGTTCAGTGCTGCGACACATATTTTTAAATATCGCAGCATCATGCTGATATATTTTGGCCTCGAACAGGACTTTCAGTTTTTATTTTCATTTTACTTTTGTTTTATTTTTTATTAAATTAAAATAAATCCGATTTTATTTCAGACTAATTTCCATAGTTATTAGTAACAAAGGTCTTAAAACTATGTTTATCAAGTTTCAGTTTTATGATTGTAAGACTGTGTTCAGTTATTCCTGTGCGAGTCCCAATAAAGAAGAAAGAAGTTTTTTATCGGGGGGCACGGCAGTGCCCCCGCCAAGTCGAGCAAAAAGCGGCACGGCCGTACCATCCTTTTCTCGAAGCAGTTCAAGCCATTTTCGACCCCCTATAACTTCGTTGTGGATAAAACTAGAGACCTGAATTTTCAGTAATCAAGCAGGTATTGTATAAACACGGTATATTTCAAATTTCATTCAATTTGAACCAGTAGTTTAAGAATTATAACTAGTCAAAGTTTCTTAATTTTGTCACTCACTGACTGACTGACCGATCATCAAAATTCTAAGGCACTTCTAGCAGACATAGAAGCTTCAAATTTAGAATACAATTAGTGTTTAGTGTATAAATCAAGGAAAAACTAAAATATTTTGCAATTTCGGTCCGCTTTTCTAGATACACAAACTGCACAAATAACTTTGTAATCCCATATAAATATATAGGATTACAAAGTTATATTTGCAGTTAATGAATCAGTGTACTTGTATAATTATGTACAATCTAATGGAATAATAGGTGTAGATAGGTACCTAGATATAATTATGTTCAAAGGTAACTTGTAAAATAGTCAATCAACGGATTATGTTCAAAGGTAAGTTTGGATTACCTATATTATTTGCCAACGATTTGGACGTTCTGACTGACCGATCATCAAAATTCTAAGGCACTTCTAGCAGACATAGAAGCTTCAAATTTAGAATACAATTAGTGTTTAGTGTATAAATCAAGGAAAAACTAAAATATTTTGCAATTTCGGTCCGCTTTTCTAGATACACAAACTGCACAAATAACTTTGTAATCCCATATAAATATATAGGATTACAAAGTTACATTTGCAGTTAATGAATCAGTGTACCTGTATAATTATGTACAATCTAATGGAATAATAGGTGTAGATAGGTACCTAGATATCTGGGGGCACGGCAGTGCCCCCGCCAATTCGAGCAAAAAGCGGCACGGCCGTACCATCCTTTTCTCGAAGCAGTTCAGGACATTTTCGACCCCCTATAACTTCGTTGTGGATAAAACTAGAGACCTGAATTTTCAGTAATCAAGCAGGTATTGTATAAACACGGTATATTTCAAATTTCATTCAACTTGAACCAGTAGTTTAAGAATTATAACTAGTCAAAGTTTCTTAATTTTGTCACTCACTGACTGACTGACCGATCATCAAAACTCTCAAGGCACTTCTAGCAGACATAGAAGCTTCAAATTTAGAACACAATTAGCGTTTAGTGTATAAATCAAGGAAAAACTAAAATATTTTGCAATTTCGTTCCACTTTTCTAGATACACCAACTGCATAAATAACTTTGTAATCCCATATAAATATATAGAATTACAAAGTTACATTTGCAGTTAATGAATCAGTGTACCTGAACAAAGTCGCTTCCCGCTGTCTGTCTGTCCCTATGGATGATTGCGCAACGGATTTTGATGCAGTTTTTTTAATAGATAGAATGATTCAAAAGGAAGGTTTATTTGTATAATACATGCATAATATAGTAGAGAAACACTGATAATTTTAGAGGTTTCTAATGTGATGTCGTAAATAAACAGATTTTCTTGCGCTTATATTGCAAAAGCTAGCTGAACCCTACGAGATAGATCAAAATAATGTACTACAGTATTGCACACCTTAAAAAGGTCTACAAAAAAGTCCGCGATGGTATATGTCTATCTGTTAGGGATAACCCACAATAACCATTTTTTATCCTTTACTTTTTACGAGAAATAGTGGCTTGTTTACGAAGCGATTTTAAGCAATACAGCATTAATCTATATCCAATTAGGTACCTTAAATACATTGTGCATTTACTATAGATCAATTTGGTTCTTTGAAGCATGTAATTTAAATGAATATTTTTGAAGATATTACAGATTTAAAAAGTAAGGAAATTGCGGTTGCGCTGGTGAGTTTACCTTAGGCAACGACAGGATAATACGGTTAAGTAGTCACGACCTCTCATCGTTTGGGGTGGGGTGTACCTCGAGCTCAGCAACTCCCCTAAATATCTTGGTATTACCCTGGACAGGTCTTTAACATTCAGCAAAAACTGCAAAAATATCAAGCAGAAGGTGCACACTCGCAACAGTCTTCTTCGTCGACTGGTCTCATCGAAATGGGGTGCTTCGCCTGAAGTTATGCAGACTACTGGACTGGCGCTATCTTTTTCTGCGGGAGAATTCGCGTGCCCCGTGTGGAGCCGTTCTGCCCATGCAAAGCTGGTACTTAATATCGTGTCCTGCGTGTCCTGTCAGCTGCACGTTACAGGAACTGATGGACGCTGGTGAAGTCGCCAAACAAGTAGCCGAATTCTGGGCCAAGTCCATTTAGATTGCTATCGACACGCTAAGAAGAAGAATAAGGTCAACTACGAGATGCCATAGTCAAAAAACAAAAACGCGCTTCGCCCTATTAGCACTTTAAGATTAGCAGCGATCGCACGCGTTTATCGGAGCTCTCTAGCGAGGAAAATAACAATCATCCATATTAATGTTATAAATTCGAAAGTAACTCTGTCTGTCTGTCTGTATGTTACCTTTTCACGCCTAAACCACTGAACGGATTTCGATAAAATTTGGCAGAGAGATAGATTGCATCCCGGGGAAGGACTTGCGGTAGTTTTTTTATCGAGCGAAGAAGCGGGCGGAAGCTAGTATATAATATAATGGAATAATAGGTGTAGATAGGTACCTAGATATAATTATGTTCAAAGGTAACTTGTAAAATGGTCAACGGATTATGTTAAAAATAAAAAGTTAAAAAGGTACCGGAAAGGAAAAAAAGTAGGACTATCTACAAAAAGAAGTGAGATGCCATCAAAAACATACCTTGTAAAAAAAGCCAAGTCTCGCAACTCAGTTCTTCTACCGTAAAAAGTTGTGAGATCCATGAAATACCAAGTCGGTTAATTTATTCACTCCCTACTTAAGGAACCTTCTGTCGTTATTACATAATTAGCTAACCTAACAACATCTTGTAGTGACCATCAATATTAAAAATCTTCTATGTTTTAAATAAATAAATTGACTTGGCTATCGCCATCGCATGAAAACACAATGTATCTCACAGTGCGATTGCCAAGTCAATCTGTTTATTTAAAACACAAAAGATTTTTAATATTGATGGTCACTACAAGATGTTGTTAGGTTAGCTAATTATGTAATAACGACAGAAGGTTCCTTAAGTAGGGAGTGAATAAATTAACCGACTTGGTATTTCATGGATCTCACAACTTTTTACGGTAGAAGAACTGAGTTGCGAGACTTGGCTTTTTTTACAAGGTATGTTTTTGATGGCATCTTTCTTTCCTTAACACAATATTACTTATAACAAACATTTAGATTACGTTCATAATACCGACCGGTCTTCACTCGTATCGTCTCGAACAATATAAGTGTAAATACATACCTCATGCCGGTTAATATTTTAAGGGCTGATTTTACCAACGTCAGATATATTTTATCCGTAGAATAAAACTGACGTCTGAAATTCAAAATTATGCCTCGGATATAAATATCTGGCGTTGGAAAAGTCAGTTCTAAGCCAGAACCGTGACCGTACTACGCCGTAGCGCGTAGCACATCGTAGCGCGTTCACGTCATAGCGCGTAGCACGTCGTAGCGCGTAGCACGCCGAGCGCAATGCGCTTTGGGGGTCTAGCTTGCTAACCTACCAGTAAATGTACTGAATTCTGAGCCTGTTCAGTGCCACTTACAATAAATAAAGTTTTGTAAAAACTTGATTAAAATTGCACAGAAATCCGGAAATCCATCAGTTAGAAACACAATCTAACTTTTAATCTCACCCCACAGCCCACACGAAAATAATAATTGTCTCTAAAAGACATTGAAAAATATTTTCCCACAATTAAAAACATAATCATAGAGAACTTTACACCAGAACAATAATCATTTATTTTTACCCGGAACTGATATTTGTGTGACGAAACAGCTCCAATTAATGTCGCAGGTAACAGCCAATTAAACACATCGATTTATTGGAAACCTGAGGGTCGAGCAGAATTTGATGCTTTTAAAATCCATTACCATTAATAAATTGTTTGAACTTTTTTATCATATACATACCTACGTGTAAACAAATGTAGGTACAGTCGACCGCACACCGGTGGAAATACTTTGACCTTGAGCTGGCCTTGCGTAGTAAGTACGGAGTTTCATTAGAATAAGAAGTTAGCATCTACTGGTTACACTGGCTCGTGGCCACTTGGTACACTAAAATAGGCAAATGAACTGGCTTTTTTTCTCTAAATAAGATTTTTATAACAATTAATAACAAGGGCAGGTTTTACCAAAGTGTTTAGTTTTACCCAGTAGCTGGATTGTGAAGGTCAGATAGGCAGTTGCCCAATGTAAAATACTGGTATTCAGCGGTTAGACTGGAAGCCGACCCCAACATAGTTGGGAAAAAGCTAGGCAGGTTGATTGAGCAAGGGCAGGTCTTATCCCCTTCTGAGGGGATTGCAAAAAATCAGCAAGAATTTTTGCATGCTTTTTCCTCACCATTTAATTAGAGGGGCCCTAGGTAAGAGCTGAGCTATTGCGTCTGTTCGTTCTACTTTTTCCTTGCATTCTGTGAGAGATGTTGCTATAGTACTTCATAGCAATGCAGTTTATCAACTTTAAGCCCGCGCCATGTTTATGCAGAACGTAGCTTAAAGTTTCAAGTAGTTTTGACGGTAATTATAACTTAACTTAACTTTAACTTAACCTGTCAGCCATCAAGCGTTTAAGGTATATCGGATCTAAAGAATTTAGTTTAGTTTATTTCAATGGCTGAATTCTAGGAATCTTATTTTATTCTCGATTGGAACAAGTATTTATGTAGGTAGGACCTACTTTATTTATTGAAGTTATTTTTAGACGTTGGAAAGAGAATTATGTGGAGGTAAGTGTATCGTGTTTCTTTATAGATTTAAATGGCAATTCTATTTTTTTTTAAACAGAACCCAGCATCAGCAGAACCCAATCATCCATACTAATATTATAAATTCGAAAGTAACTCTGTCTGTCTGTATGTTACCTTTTCACTGAACGGATTTCGACAAAATTTGGCAGAGATAGATTGCATCCCGGGGAAGGGCATCGGATAGTTTTTATCGACATACCTCGCCGGACAAGCCGCGGGCGGAAGCTAGTATTGAACATAATTTGAACCCCGAACTGTAGGTACCTCTCCAGATGGGATTGATGTCGAAATGATTTAGTTCTGAGAAATTAGGATTTGAGAAAAAAAAACTTACTTTGATCAGAATATATTAAATCTGCTGTAAAACTTAAATCACAAAAAATATGTAGGTCATATTATACCTATATTATGTGTACCAAAGTCACTTTTCGAGTGACCACGTTGCGCGTTGGTCTCCTAAATTACGCAAAGGATTTTGATGCGGTTTTCACCATCATCAAAAAAAGGTATTCCGGAAGGTTTACAATACAATAATTATATAAACTTATATTTCATAAAGACATTTCAAAGTCGTAAAAGACATGCGACAACAGTTAAACTATGGGCCAATTTTTCAATGGACAGATCTTTTTTATTTGTAAAATAAAATTGGCGTCTGACAGTGTACATGGAATAACTGTCAAAAATTCAAAATTATTCCACGGATAAAATTATCTGGCGTTGGAAAAATCAGCCCTTAATTAAAACATACTTTTCGAAACTCGGTAGTTAGCAAAACACAAAAAACACGTTCTATCTCCAATAACATCAAAATCTCCGTCAATTTACGGTCCTCGCATTCTTCAGTAATGGCACCCAATTCACCAAAATGCCTCACAATCCTACGGGCATACATCATACATTTGCTATCCTCTAAGATTATTCAGAGCCCGCCCGGTACATAAGCCCTATATTATTCACCGCACATGACGTACGGCCATCGATTGCATTGCGTTCACATTATACAACACAGTAATATTCAGAAGGTTCAATTTGATGAGAGGAAAGTCACTCTTGAATTTAAGTTGTGTTGTGTTGTAATTAATAAGAATGGTTGGTCACGGCTGACTGCCCGATATATTTCGGGCTCGTTTTTTGTGGAGATTTCTTCAAAAGCTTCGAATTATAACGGATTTCATTATACCTATAAGAACCGTGCTGCAAATTACAGAAAGTACTACTCTGAAGTGAAATTTTTAGAAGAAGAACTAGAGTTTTTTCAGACAACTTTACTCATGTTATAAATTAAAAAAAAATCCCCGACACAAAATAATAATAAAATTAAATGTAATTGGAAAAGGATAAAATAATATAAAAAACCCCGACTTAAAGAATTTATGTAACAAGACTAAAACAGATAAATTCATATGAAAGTCGGGGGACCGTTCTGTGGAACACCTTTAGTGTACATTATTTTACTTGTTAAGCCCTTGCATTTGATACCTATATTGAAGAAGTTGTGAGAAAAAAAAAATAATTCGCCATTTTGTGGTGGCGGTCATTTTGGATTTGAAATTTTAATAGAGTATATTATTCTACTAGTCAAGCCCTTTCATTTATTACCCATATTGAGGGAGTTAATTGATTGATAAAGTAAATTGATTTTTCAGTTTTGTTGCAACCTATCCAGATCGTACTGCCATCTCCTACGTGGCCTGCCGCGACCCTGCCTCATTTTCTCACTCTTAAAAAAACTTGAAGAACGCGCGGGCTCCCGAAATATGGATAAAGTGGAAGGAGACCTTAGCCCAGGAGTGGGACAGAGCAGGCTAGTAAAAAAGAAACTACGCTTTTCATCATCCACTTTATTTCGATTACCATACTCGTAAGTGATCAACTTCATAATTACGCAGTATGTAGTGGGTAGTGGGTCTTCTGCACACATATCTCTCTTACGTAAGCACATGTAAGATACATAGTTACGTACATAAGTACACAGTAGTCGGTATCGGAGCTGCGTCCAATCGCAATCGTATAATTGACGTCACGTGTCCGAGGACTGCGATTCGGAGGTGAGCCGCTTAAACCAGATGGAGTTGTGCGTACTGCTGTGATTTGACTCCAGAATCTCACATTCCAGTGCTAATATTCGGGCGAAATACTAGTACAGAGCAGCTTGCATACATAATCAGCCTATAATGTTCCCACTGTTGGGACACGGGCCTCCTCTCTGTGAGATGGAGTGGGCCGTAATCCACCACGCGGGCCCAGTGCGGGTTGGTAGATGTCACATGTCTTCGAATTTTTGGTTCTAGGACATGCCGGTTTCCTCAAGATGTTTTCCTTCACCGTTTTGAGAGCAGTGGTGATGATATAATTTACACAAAGTAAAGCGCCTGTCTGGGTTCGAACCTACAGCCTACAACTCGTGAGTCGCAGCCGTCACCACTTGGCTACCACTGCTCTGCTTGGCTACCACTGCTCTGCTTCGCAAGTGTTTGCTTGTTTCTTTTGATTCTAATTAACAAGGAATGATTAGCTTGTCACCAAAAGTTCATTAAAAATGATCCAAATTCAAATTTAAAATACATGTATGTTATTTCATGTAAACATACATGGGCACTTATGAGACTTCAAAAGTTAAGGGCACGGTTTCAATTGGTCGTTTTCTATAGAGGAGAACTGGCAAGACACTCCACGGTTACTCTTTTAAAAATAATTATACTTTACAATATTTTTAAATTACACTGTTAACAGGTATAAGAGGATTATATAGGCCTGTCAACAAGAACTAGGTACCTAATTGACTTGGTTTAATGGTTAAGAAATCAGAGCATCTATGCGAAACTAATCAATAAAATTTATTTTATGAATTGGTTAAGAATAACAATAATATATTTATATATATATATATATTTCTCATGTAATATATTTTATTTAAAGTCGGTGTTTCCTAGCGGACTACTCTGAGAAGAATCACCGAATCGAAGGTCCAAACATTTACATTATAACGGACAGATTATACTATGAAGAATAAATGTAGGTTACCATAACTATTAAACTTTTCATTTGAACTTACTTATTCAATGCCACTGATGCTGCAATTAATGTAACTACCTACTGGGCCTAAGTAATTTGAAAAGTACCATTGAAATGACACGAAGAAATAGTACCATTGAAATGAAAAGAAGAAAAAGTACCATTGAAATGAAAAGAAAGAAAAAGATTTGAAATTATACAGTGGCAAACTGCAACTATGAATTCAACACATAATTCTAGACTGTAGACCCCTAGCGTTTTTCTATAACCAAACAAACGTTTTAACCAGCAGGGTAATTGCGTAACACACTATTAGTAGCAGTGGGTTTAATTTTTTTTTGTTTGAGTTTTTTGGTTAACATTTTTTTTTTCAGTTCAACAACTACTACTACTACAACTACTACTTTGCGTTATTTACGTTATTGAACAGACACTTTTTCGAACATATGGAGCAATGGATTAGCAATATGCTTCAAAATGATTCAAATTGAGAGTAATATAATAGTGTGTTACGCAATTAAGGTGCTGGATGTTCTGAATCCATGGTAACAGGTCGCGCGTTGATATCCCTGCCACCCTTTGTTACTCCTTATGTAAGTGGAGATCAAAAGCTCTCACTAAGCAAATACAAATTGATTTCAAATTGTTTGCCTATTAATTAATACCAAAGTGTTGTCTATAATATATGATCAAACGAACTTCTTAAGTGAAGTTCGATCGATATAATATGAGTGGTTTCATTTGAAGATATAAATAAACAGGTAGTCCTTTTACCTACAAGGCAACACTCGCACGCTATTTATAGTTATTTATAATTAGAATAAAGAATCGATTTCTTTTTAAATAATAATCGATTAAAGTATCGACTCGTCTACCCTACACTATACGAGACGGTGACAGCTCATTCTTTTAGAGTTGCGACTTGAGTTCAAGTCCTCTCGTGTTATAGTAAAAATGAACTGGGTTTTGGGTGGGTTGGGTATTTATATCTTCAAATGAAACCACTCATATTATATCGATCGAACTTCACTTAAGAAGTTCGTTTGATCATATATAATATTTCGTGGTTTCATTTTCGATATAAATAAACAGGTAGATGTTCAGAGACTGTGATATTTTTACATTTTGTTTTATGCCTCTTGGATAGGTGTCTAACAATTAAAACACGAGATAACATAAATCATAAACTTCTTATATTGATAAGGAATTATTCAACAAATAAATACATTACAATCACTTGATTCGTAACTATTTCGATAGGTATTAATAATTAATCATGGGTATAGTTGTGTAAGCAAACGGATTTTGCAAAATTAGATTTTTCTACGATAGGCCGATTATAAAACTTAGCAAAGGCCTGGGAGGACGCAGTCCAGCCGGCAGTTTTTCGGATGAGATCAAGACTTAGCCCAGCCGCGCGCGCCGTTGACGTGGCAGCATGGCGGGTGCTGTGTGCGCCGTAAACTGACACGTCAATGCCGCTCGCATACAACGTCTGTTTGATCCACCTGCTTATAGTCTGTGCTGTCGCGTTCTTGTAGGGACGCTTCACAGTAATTAAGAGGTGATCTGTGTCTGAAGGCCTTAAGGCCTTCGTTGCAGACATATAGTCGACTAGCGTTGTGGCTGGACAAATAGAAGGATTTTCTAGAAAATATGGTAAATACAAAACCGGCTGGTCCCGTCCTATACCAGAGGTTTTAATAATATCCGTTATAACAATCTCGATACCGTTTGAATTGATTTTAATGTTACTTATTTTAATGAGGGAGAAAGTTTGTACTCTGTGTGCAGTGCACAGACCTAGTAAAACAACAAGTTTTTTAGTTAATTTTTCTAAATTAAGCTGAGTATGTGGGACCCATACCGAAATATGGTCCAGCACTATTTGAGGATCCCAAGTAGTTGAGTATTTAGGCAGGGATGGTCTCAGTTTGAATATCCCTTTAAGGAGGCGTTTAACGCATTCATCTGAAGCTAAGTTGTTTCCTATGAGCAAGGATAAGGCTGAACGGTGGCTGTTGATCGTGCCGTAAGACGCACCTTTATCGTACTGTTCAGTTAAAAAAGTGACTATGTGAGGGATGGAACTTTCAAACACATTCCGATTATGGTCCGTACAGTACTGCCACCACAACTTGTAACAAACGCTATATTGCTTTAGTGTACCTTCTGATAGTGAGGCGAGCATCAAGCGCAGGGCGGCTGGCGGCGTACCGCGTCGAGAGAACGCGAGCCTGAGAGCAGCGCTGCTCCCAGGGAAAGCGTCTGGTGGAGCGGGTGTTGTTGTCTGAAATGCGACAATAATAATTTTGGGTGCGGTTCTAAGACAACGATTTCTCCAACTAATAGATCCATTAACATAGGATACCAAGCCTGTGCAGGCCACATTGGGAAAACCAAGATACCGGTAGCTTTGTCCTGTATAATTTTTTGTATACAATTTAATAAGAGAGAAAATGGTGGGAAAGCATAAAATAATTTTGGGAACCAACTTATCGTAAATGCGTCGACGGCTATCGCATCTGGGTCCTTTTTCCATGACACATATTCGTGACACTTGGCATTGATTCGAGAAGCGAATAAGTCAATCTCTGGTTGACCTAAACATTGTACAATATATTTAAATGCCGGTTGTGATAACTCCCATTCGACGTCGGGGTTCACCCTGCGTGATTCTTCGTCAGCCTCGACGTTGTCTTTTGTGTTTATATACGAAGCGAATAACCACAGCTTTCGCATCTCGCACCATTGCCAAATATCACGAGAAAGTGCGCTTAAGTGTGGGAATTGAATACCGCCCATGCGGTTTATATAACTTATTGCGGTAGTGTTATCCACACGAAGCAGGATAGCACAATCAGTTTGGTCCCGAGCAAAACATTTAAGGGCGAAAAATACGGCTAGTAGTTCCAAATAATTAATATGAAAAATAATTTCATTTTCTTTCCAAGCACCATTGACTCGTACCCCGTTACTAAATGCACCCCAGCCTGTGCGTGACGCGTCAGTATAAATTTCCAGCGCATAGCTTTGGGACTTTAGTGGATTATTTACTTTGTAAATATTTTGAGACCACCAGTTCAAATCACTTAAGATGTTATGAGGAAGTCTAACTTTTACGTCAAATATACCGTGTTGTTGTAGAAACAAGTATTTATTTCTTTCTAATATCTTTGTATACAACCAACCGTAACGCACAGCTGGGCACGCTGCTACGAGTACTCCTATCAATTGGGAGAAATTTCTAATTGAAACTGTGGGTAGATTGGAATACTTTTGTACTAAACAGGCTATCTTGTTGCGTTTGTCTAGAGGTAACGATAAAGTCATATCAGAAGTATCATAAATAAATCCTAAAAATTTGCATGATGTTTGGGGTTGCAAATTACTTTTTTCGTAATTTATTACGAATCCCAAACATTCCAGTAATGCTACCGTTTCCTTTACGTTACGAAGACATTCTTCGTAAGTGCTCCCTAAACAAAGCAAATCGTCTAAATAGGATACAGATAGAAACCCGCGATTACGTAAAAAACCTACAACTTCTCTGACAATCTTAGTAAAACACCTAGGAGCTATAGCGAGCCCATAGGGTAATGCGTTAAACTCGTAAGTTATTATTTTGTTTGAGTTTTGCGCGGTATAATGGAATCGTAGGTATTTACGAAATTGCTTAGCAACAGGAATAAGAAGGTATGCTTCCTTCATATCTACGGTCGCCATGTACCAGTTTGATTGTACTAACTTACAGGCAGTTCTACTATCCTCCATTTTAAAATGTGTTTTAGGTATGAATCTATTTAAGGATTTTAAATTCAGAATAAACCTTTTACCACCGTTGGACTTTGGAGCTAAAAATGTACTAGAAATAAACTGATCTGAACTGGGCTCAACCTGTGAAATAGCACCTAGTTCAGTTAAATTCTCGACAGCTAATGACATGTCACGCTGTTCACTCAATGACCACGTAATTCGAGGGATACAAGTTTGAAACGGCTCACATACAAACGGAATAGGTATTCCCTTCATGATCCAATTGAGAATACTGGTATTATTAGTAATGTGGGTCCAACAATTGTAGAAGTGTTGTACCCTACCTGCATGTACCTGTGTTACTGGCGTGCAGGGGCACGTGGCCGGTTCTGGTTCGCCTTGGATAGCGACGTCGCTGTCGCAGTCGCCGTTGATCGACGTGCTGACGTGGGGAATCTCCTCTGACCCCCTCGCCCCCCCCTGTTCGTTGGGTAACGAGAAGGTCCGACCCAGTTTCCCTGGAACTGATGGCGCGCAGACATTGTGTTCTGGGACTGGGCATTATTATTAGATTTCACAGGCAGTGTAACAGTCTTCTTTATCTGTAGACCCTGTTTTTCGATGGTTTTAGACGCCTTTATTTTATCCGGTAAAGTGGAACCGAACAACGTCTCATCTCGCTCGCTGTCCTGTATGACATTGAGAAAGGGCTTCGCTAGCCCGGGTGTAACCATTTTTATCCGAGCCTGGGTTTCGGAATTATGTAAATCACATAAAATGCGACAACCATCACTTAGTGTTTTGATCGCTTCGATCTTGTTGTCACTGGTTATTAATGACGTCATCGCCTTGCTAATAGCTGTAATACCTGCACCCAATTGTTGTTGAGATGTCTCAACTTTTTTGTCGCGTAACCTTACCATCTCTGGAACAGCGGCTGAGATCTCAATATTTAGTTTTGGAGCTTGCAGTAATGTACAATTACTGGGTATGAGATACTGTTTTAATATTTTGTCTCTCATTTCTTTAGCCATTCCCTTTTTGAGTAATGGTAACCATAATTGGGTTAGGTTGTTATGTATTTCCTGGCCCCATATGGGGCCTTCATCAGTTGCCTCGCCAAGAGCGGACAGGATCTCTGGATCCAATGGAGGTTCAGGAAGCGCTGCTGGCGCCGGCGGTGCCGGTGGTAACGACTTCAAATCATCCTGTTGAGTCGAAACAGACTCCAACAAAATGTCAGGCCGAGGCTCATCAGGGTCAGGTATTATGACTGTGTCTTCAGGTCCGAGACCAGGTTGCGGCTCAGTTTCTACGGGTTGTTGGGATAAATCCCACATTGCCGTTTCGTCTCCTAAAGGAAAAACAATAAACGTAACTCAACTATATGTATGTAGGAGGTACGTCAAAAGGTAACAGTTCTAAATTCGAATCTATTACCAATTTATTTGTAACGCCTCGTTCGCTTATGGAATCTATGGCGGATTGCATGCTTGCCGTGTTCAAATTTGAATCTATGGCAAATTACCAGTAACAAGACTGTCACTTTGACCAGTACTTGTACGGTAGAAGTAGCAGAGATTAATAGTAACTAACCTTGTGGGTTATCGTCGTCCGAACATGAGAATGAATCTTCTCGACGCCGGCGTTTGTGACGGTGTTTATCCCGTAATTTTTCCATCTTCTTCATATAATAATCAATTCTTTCTTCATAGGACCTTTTAGGCATCGAGAATGTAAAAAATACCGATTTGTAGGATCGGAACACAGAACAAAAACAATCCAAGGTAGGAGCGCGTGCACTCGTTGCCTCGCACGGAAAAAGAATGAGCTGTCACCGTCTCGTATAGTGTAGGGTAGACGAGTCGATACTTTAATCGATTATTATTTAAAAAGAAATCGATTCTTTATTCTAATTATAAATAACTATAAATAGCGTGCGAGTGTTGCCTTGTAGGTAAAAGGACTACCTGTTTATTTATATCGAAAATGAAACCACGAAATATTATAATAATAATATACATTGACAATAGTTATTATATCAAGTGCCTTAATTAATTGCACTTGTCATTATATTGTTTGAATTGTCTTATATGTTTAAAACGAAACTGTTTCTATTTCGTTTATTTTGACACCTGTCACGCAGTGTTAATTAAAAGTTTTATTCGGACTGACCGCTCCAAATAAATAAAAAGTGTTTGGTCTTTGACTATTGATCCGCGTGTATTGAAACCTAACGTCATGCCAAATTTAAATTTGTACATTGCATTACTCTTGAGATAAACCTCTGTGACAGACGGACAAAACGTGATGTTCCAAGTTCCAAAGGTTCCGTTTTTCCTGTTTAGGTCCTTAAAAACAATAATAATTTCAAGAAGCTCTACGAACATATTTGATTTGGGGTTGTACCTTATGGGATCAAAGTCTGAAGTAGGAAACTGCAGTGCCGGACTTCATCGTGCACTTTTGATTGGTCCTCGTTGCACAAATGCAGAATGATTTCACACTTGTCATCAATTAATACTTTTGGTGAACAAAGCGGACGTTTAGTATCAGTTAACACTAAACAAGGCCGCTCCAAACCATAGCCATTAAATCCGATCCCTTTAATTATTAACACCAGTAAATTTCACTAGTGCGGTACTTTACGAGCATTAGTACAGGATATTGGTAGCCTGCATTTGCTGTAATTGCTGGATTTAATTGACAGAGTAGATAGGAAATAGAATGCTAATCAACACACATTGCAAACCCTAAGTTCACTGCTGATCATTTTCAAAATGACACACACAGCGCCGTAGTAAAACGAACAATATACAAATAAAAGTACAAATAGTGATTTAACAGTATTACTACACACATCAAAAGTGTCTAGGGATCAACATATATTTTTGCAATAACTTTTCTCCTGATTGATATTAATTAAAATTTTCTTTAAGGATTCATCAAATAAAGTGTTTCCGTTTGTCACAGTAACGATAAACCAAGTCACCTTTGCATTAATAAAGAAATTTGCCATTTTCCTAATAAAGGGATTTTTGACATTTGAACCACTAACACAAAAGTTCGAAAAAAAGACTGAAATAACAGTTTTCTTTAAAATTTTATTGGGTAACTTAAACAATTAATAATCCGTGTTTCTACCGCGAACACTAACAACACAAGAACATCGGTTTGGCATACTCAAAATGAGTTCATCCAAATCACGCTGTGGAATGGCCGCCCATGTTCGTTGCAACAACAAAAAAAGGTCTTCTTGCGACTGGATACCCTCCATATTCGGCAGAGCTCTTCTCTGTAGCATATCCCATGCATGCTCAATCGGGTTCAAGTCTGGCGACTGAGCAGGCCAGGGCAGGACATTGATGTTAGCTGCGGCGAGAGTCTGTCTTACAACTCTTGCGGTGTGCGGTCGTGCATTATCATGCATTAACTGAAATAAGGGACCGATTTGCACTTGTAGAGGAACGATGACGTCTGATACAATCGTCTCAGCATAAATTTGAGCGTTGAGGTTGCCTCTGATCCAAATCAACTCAGTTCTTCCGCCGATCCAAATACCCGCCCATACCATGATGGTTCCACCACTATAACGATGGACTTCCTGGCAGGATTTTAATCGCTGTTGGCGTCCAGGGGTTCTCCAGTGTCGTATACGTCTTGTATCCGGTCTCATACCAAAACGAGACTCATCAGAAAAGCACACGAAACGCCATTGTTCTTCTGCCCAATTTCTGTGTTCAAGAGCCCATTGATATCGAATCCTACGATTGTGCATTGCTATATGTGGTACCCGTAGCGGTCTTCGGGAATAAAGGTTCACTTCATGCAAGCGGTTTCTGACTGTTTGGTCGCTAATTAAGTTCCCTGAAGAGTGATGAAGCCTCACGGCTAACATCATGGCGGTTATTGTTGGAGCTCTTCGAGTTAAGATTTGAATGTATCGGTCTTGTCTCCGTGTGGTGCAGCGATACCGTCCTCCATGGCGCTCAGCCACGGTACCAGTGCTTCGGTAACGTGTCCAAAGTCGACTGATAACACTCTGACTTGTATTCAGAGCTAAAGCCACAGTACGTTGCCGGGAACCAGCTTCTATCATTCCCACGGCTCTGAGCATTTCTTCCCTGCTTAAATGACGTCGCCGCTCCATAATAACGTTGGTTTTAATCAGTAGTAGGGAAACAGTAGCACTAATAATGTCTTCAATGCGTTGTATGTTTTTATAGGGAAAATATTGACAGCTGATTTTCATCTTTTACTCGAATTTGATTCACAGTTCCTGATTCAAATTATGAAATGCACCAAAAAGGATCCATATAAATTTATAAAATCATAAATTTATTACAAAGCCACATCTCAATCTCAAGAAATCCGCATAAAAATGCTTGATCCCTAGACACTTTTGATGTGTGTATTTTAACTGATATGAAAGAGAAGGGAGTGAATGATAGCGTGACGGTTAACAGAGGAGAATGGAAGAAGAAAACGTGTTGCGCCGACCCCAAGTAACATGGGATAAGGGCAGGAAGATGATGACTACTTTAACTGGCGCGCCTAGGGCTTGTAAATATTGGAAGTTTTTAGATAATCGAATATTCGAAGTTTTTACAGGCAGTATTCGAATTATTCGAATATTTATTCGAATATTAGCTTTTTCCTTTGAAACCAAGTTGAAACCTTGAAGGGACAACTTGCTTATACAATTAATACACAAGTTTGAGTTGAGTATTTTTATTATATAAAATTGAATCACCTTTAAGCAACATAGTTTGACATTATAATGAAAAAAAAAAAAAATCAAAAATATTAAGGGGGAAGCGCTAAGGTAGCCTGCGAAATTCAAATTTTCTTACGTTTTTTGCAATATGCTGGCCAGTATTAAGTTGTACATTGATTAAAATATGATTCGCGGTCGTAACAAATATGTATTTACAGAATTACAATAATTACAATCAATTTGTTCGACGACACTACTTTTCACCTCGCTGGTTCCCTACGACTAGGCACTCCTTGCTGTTCTCCCCATCGCTGTCACTGTAGCGAAGATGTCAACAGCCTCGGACACCACCACGGCCTGTCTTCCAGCCGAAGTGCGGGTCGCTTAGCGCGGCACGCTTAGCGCGAACATTAATGACATCATACGAAGAGCTCTTGTCACCGTCGGCGTTCCAGCTGTATTAGAACCCAATGGCTTGGCACGCGACGATGGCAAGAGACCGGACGGTATGTCTTTATTTCCATGGAAGGTGGGTAGGCCTTTAGTGTGGGACGCTACGTGTGTTGATAATCTTGCGCCATCCCATCTTCCTGGCTCGGCATGCTGTGCTGGCGCTGCTGCTGTGGCTGCGGAAAACCTCAAGCGGCGAAAATATAATAACCTCATCGGAAACTATATTTTCGAGCCGTTTGGGGTTGAAACTCTCGGGCCGTGGGGTCCGAGTGCTCATGGTCTTTTTAAAGAAATTTCGAAACGGCTGGTTGACAATTCCCGTTACCCAAGGGCTGGCTTTTATCTTGGCCAGAGGCTATGAGCATCGCCATATATAGAGCATCGCCATACAACGTGGTAATGCCGCCAGTCTCTTGGGTACATTACCAGTCGACAGCGATGCGGATGAATTTTTCGACGCTATTTTTTAGTTTCTGTATAGTTTTAGTTAAGTTAGGATTTAATTTTGTTATTTTTAGTTTGTATAGCCAAATAAATATTTTCAAAGAAAAAAAATCAGTACCTAATACAACTTGTTAAGTTAGTATAATCCCCAAATGTCAAGATTTCATGAAATAGTCATTCTTGAGGATTACATGGTCTTAGAGAGTTGTGTTGATGACTTTATTCATAATAATTCTGTAAATACATATTTGTTACGGCTGCGAAACCTCGGAGTGGCGGCGCCGGCACTGTGTGTGTACGTGTAAAGCACGGTCTGTAGGTAACAACTTGTAAGACAGACGTAGTTCGTATTTTCAAACTGAACTAAAAATTATTCGAATATTCGAATTTAACATCAGTCAATATTCGAATAGCAAAAATGATCGAATATTCGCATTATTCGAATATTCGAATTACAAGCCCTAGGCGCGCCCGATGTCCTACACATTAATACTCCACACATGTTCTTACTCCGTGATACTACCTAAATTCATCAACTCTAATCTAAAGTGGTCTTTTGCAGCTCTGGTTGCAGTGTTAAATACAATTTCTGACAAAATCACAAATATTAGATCGAGATGCTCATAGATATCCATGGAGATGCTATTATTATTATATACTCCAAATAATTATTTAGGTATATATGTACATACTATACAATGATACATGTACAGTCAGCGTCAGAGAAATGGAACCCCCCCAAGACTTAAAGACTATCGCCCGAGCAAGCTCGGGCCCGCCCCGTCGTCGCTCGTCGCTCGAGCGACGCGGCGGGCGGCGGCGCGGCGGCGCTGGCGCGTCACGTGAGCCTTGAGCAGCTCCCTCCCCCGCCGCCGCACCCATCTCTGCCCGAGCGCATCCAACGGTCCGCCTCAGATATTATTTGCAAGTTTCATTCAAGTTTTTAATAATTCTTTAAGGTATTTTTTCGGCTTCCTTCTGGCCGAACCGTATACCAAGAATTACTTACAAAAAGACACTTCGCGTGCGATTAAGATACGAACCCGCATCACCAGGCGCCAGCCGATCATCGAGACCGTGTCTTATACTACTAGGCTATTGGCTCAGTTGTCAACCTCAACGAAAATTGGAATAGTATTACTCCATAAAACGAACAAGGTTATTAACGGTCTAATCTTCTAGATAATAAGGTTTAAATTTCAACTTTCGTTTTATATTTAATACCTTAGTTTTACAAAATGCAATACGCATTAACTCCTCAATTAACTAAAAGATAAGGTTGAAATTAGCTTGTTTGGTTGAATATAATGTGTTGATTCCGATTGTTGCACTACCGTCATTTTACTTCAGAAACTTAACTGCTGTATGAACTGCGAGTTAAGGTTGAATTTAGAATACTTCTTCGCTTTATTTAGTAAACTGTGATTGAGGGTATAATTATTTTTTAAATGGTTTCGTTTTCGTGCCGATTCGCTTGTGTGTAATTATCTTCGTCGTAATATTATCAAATTTATTAAGTTTTTGACCAGTTGATTCTATTAACCGATGGTATGGTTTGATTAACAACTTTTTTGAAGGCTAAAATTGTTGTTATCTGGGAACAGGAACAAAGCATAAAGAAAATAGCACGAGTTATGGGCATAACGGTAAGATTTATGTTATACTTCCACATATTACCTATTTATTGTTGCAATAATTGCATTATTACTTACTAGTTGGATGTTTTTATGTATTTCTAATATTATTATTTTCATTGCAGAGAAAAACAGTTCGTAGATGGATACAAAGGTATCAAGCGACGGGTGATGTGAAATGTGATCGCCAAGGCCAGAGAAAATACAAATGGAGCGACAACGTAATATTGTGAAAGTTCATTTAGTGGCACCCTTCAAAACTTCAAGAAGTGATAGACTGTGACATCCTCTCCGTTATTATAAGGCAATTTACTCGGCAGATTGATTGTGTAACGTATCTGATAAAATTGCGTTGGAACATATATGAGCAAGTGTTATTAATTCCCAATATTTGTGGGATCCATAACTCGTAGTTAATCAAAAACAAACAACTTTTATAATTATTATCAATCCAGATAATCTGGTTTACAAGTAGTCTTGTAATGTATTAACGATGCACCATCTGACCTCACATATTTTTCTAATGTTGTGTTAAATAAGGGTTATTAGAAAATGTGATAAAAGAGAAAGATGTATATTGCTATACTATTATAGTTTAGCATGTTGATTCTTCCTCTGTAATTCACAGACACAAAAGACAAAATTTCTTTTTTTTTAAAGGTTTTTTTCCGATAAGTAAGTATAAAAAAAAACTGTTTTCACAACTTTAAATAAATAAATATTATTGTAGTTATGTTTCTATAAATATATATATAAACGAACCTTTATCTAATGTTAAACGTTCTAAACCTCATCCAGGGTATCTCTTTTGTGTTTAGTTAATATTCTAAGTAAATAACCCCAATTTAACACAGATAGAAAACTGTATACTCAACCAGGAAGTGGATTCCATGAAGTCCTAGAAATGTAATTAGAAAAATAAATGAATATTGTTTATCAAAATGCCTAGCTTTTATTACAAACCTCCATTTGATTTCTTAAATAATAATTAACGAAAATCACCTAATAAAGAAACTAAAAAAAAGGGTAAATAAATAAATAAATAAAATAAAGGAAAAAGAAATATTCTCATCCGCGGATTTGAACTCGTGACCACCATTAGACCAACACGCCACTTACGTTACATTACGAAAAACTTAAATAGGTTTGATGTCAATACCAAGGGGGGTACCTTATTTGTGAAGCGAACTGTACGTTAATGAAGATCAAATTAACACCTGCGGTCTTATTCATAAAAAAAGCTTATAGAAGGTTTAAAGCACACATTAGTTAAAATGCTCATTAAGCCTTTAAAACGTTCGATAAAATTTTGTATTCATAAACGCTTCATAAACGTTCGATAACTAAAACGTCCTATAACTTCAATATAAATATAAATGTTGCCATTTTATTGAAGTCATCCAACAAATTGGCCAAAATATTGAGTCGTCAAACGAGAATATCTGTCTACGCACCGAATAATTGTGACCATAGACATTATGACGTGCGGAAAACTAATTTATTGTCTACGGTTTCGACAGTTTTGCCGCGTTAACGTCATAACATAGTTTTTGACAATGAATTTGTTAATGTAGTTTTATTGTCAGGCGAGCGAAAACCTTTGAATATTTTTTTGTATTTAAAAGAAATGGAATTAAGAATGGAACTAGAAAAGAGACTAGTTCCAAGAAAGTGCAAAGAAGTGAATACTCGTTTTGGTTGGAGGACGATAAGGTTTGTACTGTTACAACTAAAATGTGTTCAAAGTAAGTTTTGTTTTGTAAACAATCTTTATTTCTTATACTTATTCTTGCTTTTGCTTTTCCTTAGATCTTTGGAAGAATTGGTCAGGGAGAGAGTTTCCATAATAGAAAATGAAGGTGGACGCTGATGATGGCGCCAAACAAGTAGCTGAATTCTGGGCACAATAAGAAGATAGAAAATAAAAACACATACTGACTGACACCAACGCGAAAAAGGGGAAAAAGGCGGCCTGGCATGATTTACGAATTAGGTGCCTATCCTATTTACTTATAAGTTACAAAGTTCCTGAGTAAGCATGTCAAGAACTTCGTTTGATGAAGAGAAAGAATTATAACATTATTTTTGTATTTCAGGACAGTAGGAAGAATGGTGCTTCACTACAAATAATAAACAGAAGAGGTGGCATAGATAGCAAATGAAAAGAAACATTTTAAAAATGTTGTTCTGCTAGCACAAGTTCTAGAAGCCGAATTAAAGTTTAGAGTATTTTAAAAATAAATAAATTAAACTGATATCTGTATATGTATAAGCTTTTTATTAATGCACTACTTGCTAAAATGTTTCCTCTTTATCTTCTTTGTGTCGCGGGGACGACTGTATTTTAGATCTTGTTGACCCAAAACTTTGTCACTTCCACAATGTTGTCAGTGGCAGCGCAGAGGTCACTTTGACTGCATGTTTTGGGACACATAGGGTAGGATAGGAGGCGGAGCATGGTTTGCGACATAGCTTCACAACCACTCCCTGGAGTATCTTACTGGAGCATCTCCCTGCAGGGTGTAAACCTACATGATCCACACGGAAGTCCCTGAACCGTCTCCGGACACAAGTGGGAAGATGTACCTCTAACCTGGTAAAGTGAGGCTACCTCGGTGGAATGTTTCCTGAAAAGTTTGTAAAAGTAGCATTTGCATTTCCCCTTGCAACTTCTTGGGGTGACTGTATGATATTCATTGATATTGCTACCTACCCTCTAACTGAATGTCTCCATGGTCAACTGCAATATTGTAAAGGACTGCTCTAGCCACTATGGTTGTTGCATGTTAAAGACATTGAAAGCGTTGTTTCCACAGCCCAAAGCAGCAGCGTCCCACAGTAATTCTTGTTGCTATTCCTCATATCCAAGACAAACTTACGAATCTGCAGAAAATGCATTTTACAGGGAATGATAAGTTTTTTTTAGTAACAGGTACCTATACCTAGGTATATAGGTACCGTGGTACATTTGGTTTTAAAAATACTATTTTTTTAAGATTAAATCTTACCAAACAAACCAAACCAAATGTACCACGGTACTTAGCTGTTACTAAAAAAAACTTAACATTCCCTGTAAAATGCATTTTCTGCAGATTCGTAAGTTTGCCGTGGATGTGACGAATTATGTCCTTCGTTATATTTTTCCTCGCTTCTATTTTGCATTGTAGTTATATAATAACTAACTAAATTGGTTAAACAGAAGTGCAACTTATATTAAATACAACTGCTTAAGGTGAAAGCGCCAGGGTAGCCCGCGAAATTCAATTTTTTTAGTTTTTTGTCAATTTGCTGGTCAGTATTAAGTTGTACGTTGATTAAAATATGATTCGCGGCCGTAACAAATATGTATTTACAGAATTATAATCATTAAAGTCATCAACACAACTCTCTAAGACCATGTAATCCCCAAGAATGACTATTTCATGAAATCTTGACATTTGGGGATTACATGGTCTTAGAGAGTTGTATTGATGACTTTAATGATTATAATTCTGTAAATACATATTTGTTACGACCGCGAATCATATTTTAATCAACGTACAACTTAATACTGACCAGCAAATTGCAAAAAACGTAAGAAAATTTGAATTTCGCGGGCCACCTTAGAGCTTCCCCCTTAAGTTACATTTGTATTGTAGGTCAAATGTCATTTTCTATCAGCTGGTAAGAGTCGGCCATTTTTTTTTCCTTATAGTACTGTTATAGTAGGCTTCTGGGTTTCATAACTTTATAGTAGGTTTATAGAACGTTTTAGGGCTAAAATGCGTTTATGAATAACAATTTTTGACAACGAGACATTAGCAAGACTTTAGATGTTCTATAACTTATTATGAATAAGACCGCTGGTATTCTGGTTCTCATCATGTTAAGTGATTTGGCCAATTAAGCAGCCGGGCCCTCGGTGTAATACACACATATGTATGTATATGTACATATATGTAGTTGTGCTGAATACGATACATGATGCAATTCGATTTGAGAACAATTAAATGAGAAAATGTATTTTAATTTCATCGGAACTGTGAGTGCTTGATTAATTCAATGTTATTTTCGAGAAATCGGTAAAGCTCTAACCAAAAAATTCGCCGGAGAAGTGCAGCTACGATTATTTTGTTTGTAATATGTAATTTCTGAATTGAAGTTGGAAAAGTCGGTTCCTATTACATGCATAAGAGATTATCAACTTTCTCTGTATGAACGTCGACTGCGAAGGTCGATAATCATAAATATCAATAATCATAAAACTTCACTTTTTTCGACATCGAAATAGTGAGTGGTAAAAAAATTATATCTCTTACAGGGTGGCGTTTTAGTCACCTGCATCCTTCAAGGGAGTGATTCTACGCGTAATGTTAAAGGGTAGTTCTTCGAAATTTGATTCTTTGACTGATCCATATGGCCAAAATTTAATTTCACTTTTAGCTCTTTAACACATGTGCATATGAAAATAGGTATACCAAATAACATATATTTGAATGAGGGACTCATTTTTATAAAGTAGTGTTCAAGATATTGATTTTGTGCCCAGATGAATCAGAAACAGAAATAAAAAGTATTATATACACCGTTAGTTATGAATGTAAATTCTAAACAATAATTATTAATTCTTAAATAGGACTAAGACATATCAAAAGTGTCATATTTAGAACAAGATTATACTCCTGTAATTTTTTAATTATTCAAAAGGTTATAGCTAAGTAAATAATAATAAATAAGACTAAAACTACTGACTTTTACACGGTCAAAAATTGGACAAGGAGAACTACGCAACAAAAGCGCTCCTTTCGTGCTGGAGAGGGGAAATACTGTTTTTTTTTTATTTATATGGGCTTTTGACCATACGAATCAGGCACAGATGAATCAGGATTTTGCCTACAATCATGCATAACTCATCATACATACAGACTTCATTATTTTCATTTTTCTACACGAATCTATAACACAAAAGCATCACACGAAACACAGATTGAAGTTTTAAAACAATAAAATAAATTTCATAAAGTAGGCATTGTAATCAGTATGCCACCTGAACCAAACACAGATGAATCAGGTATTTTCCTTCGTAACACCGGGATCTAAGCCAACCAGCCGCACCACAGAGTACTTTGATAAGACTAGCCGCACGTCCACCTTCCAGGTCGTCCGTTGCGCGACTGGCTTCCCCCCGCGCGGCAAGCCAGACTCTCATTATTATTACCCGACCAAGTACGGTCAAGCGCAGCTTACGCCACATTAATCAGTATTATACGCCGGACACTTCTTATTTACTTATTTATAAACAGACTAACGTAGTTATAACTAATACACATTTTTTTTGTAAGAGGACAATTCATTCCCTTTCGATATAATTATAATTTATATTGATGTATCAAACGGAAAATGAGACATCGACCATTTTATTCCGGAAAATGGCAAACGGACACGCTATATGAATCAGAAGAACGAACTTCAAATATTTTTATTTTGTACTTAGACAGCAATTATTAAAAAAAAATAATTTGTCCCAGTAAGGGATAAAGCTAAACTATACAAAAAAAATATTACATGCCGTTTTGTTAGTTGGTTACAGAAATATACCCAAAGACATCGAAAATTTTGTCCCTGAAGAACTACCCTAAACTACTTTTGCTACGAAACTCTTATACGGTTTGTAAAAAAAAAATGCTATACAACAATAGACAGACTATTTCAATGTATATTTATGTTTTTATATTTACAATTCGTGTATTAGTTTAGCGAAAGTTGTTTAGAATGACGTATAGAATCACCCTCTTGACGGATGCAGGTGGCATATGTATCAAATCGGAAAGGGATCGGCACCGTATCGCCTTTCGCTTCGCCGTCAAACAGGCGTCAACATAACGTAAGCACGTAACCAAAGCGGGTCTAAAGCTCCGATACGTCGACTCGGCTACTGCAAGGCGACGCCGTGCTTACGGCTCGCCGACCGCTTACCCCTCCGGTCTGCCTGCTACATCATCAACCAGCGCGCTGGTTGATGATGTAGCAGGCAGACCGGAGGGGTGAGAGGGGCAAGGATGCACGAAGAAACGTAAGCTCGGGTACGGAGAGACGTAAGCGCGGGGACGACGAGCCGTAACGCACCGCATCGCGGTTCGTGAACTTGTCTCGAGGCGAGGCGATTACGTTACGATTCCGATTAGTGTGCGTTGCAGTAGGGAGTTCATACAAAGAATACTGAACGGCTCGAGTTGATACGGTGCCGATACCTTTCCGGTTTGATACCTTAAAACGCCACCCTGTAAAAGTTTTCTTTTCGCCGTCTGAGGTAGAAATGTCTATAAGATACAATTTTGAAGGAGAGCCTCATTCAATTTACATATTTCAGGTTAAAAGGTCAAATCGATTGGAAAGGGCTTTTCAAAAGCAATCGAATGGTACCAAAAAAAAACAGGCGAAACCCATTTTATACATAACATTTCGGTGAAGTCATATACAACGTGTACATACAAATACTACTGTATCGAGTAACATAAAAACATCATCAAAGGCCTTGACAACAAAACTTTTACCTAGCAACCATCCAAAGTTTCGGCATCCCAGAAAATTTCAGGAATTCTTTAATTCGTTATCAAAAGATGGCACGTCCTGATTAGCGCGAACTTTTCCCATTTCACCCACGGCGAACAACCCTACGATAGGAAATCTAATCTATAATTTCTTAATAATAGGCGGGGAGTCCGCTCAGTAGCGTCAGAGCGGAAAATTAGCTCCAGCGGACCAAACAACACACAAGTATAGAAGGTCGGCTCCATACAACAAACGAAAATGCAGGCACACACAGACATGCTTCACGTACAGCAAGTGCAAGCGCACTCGCGACTGGCATTCATTCAAGATCGACGTACATACGACCCTATGTCTGCATGCGCCTGTGTTCGCTCGTTGCATGAAGCTGACCTTCTGTTTATCTATTTTGTGACCACTCGTTCTGCTTGAGTGGTGACGCTCAAACTGAGAGAGAATAATAATAGAAGTTGCAATGCACTGAGTTTATGTTTCAAAAGAGAGTTTTTCGAATGGTATAGTTTTGCCTGCATATTAGTAGAGAACTACTGGCATCTACCAAGATGAAATAATTCACCAAGTTTTAGTTATTTACAGTAGCTAGCATTGATTTTATTTGAAACGAAATTTCCTTAGGTTAGTAAATCCAGTATTTTGAGAGTCCGTGGGATACAATTTGTAAAGGTTATCTTTAAGACTTAAAAACTTCAGGTCAGCCACTTTGACTCAATGATAATTATATAATATAATTGTTTCTGCAGTAGGTAATATTTCCGAGTTAAAACAAAATATTTTGTTATCATAAAAACTTTCGCAATGTCGCTAGAAATCTGATTTTGACCCTGAAAGGTCTTAAATAAAATTACTGTGACATCACTAAGTACCCCGTGTTGTATAAAAAAGAAATATAAAGAATTATTTAAGAACCTTCGTGAGTTATTGAATAAAATATTAATTTGAACATCAAAGCAATACCTACGTACGACTAAAAATTTATTTATATTCGAAGAACCAGAGTTTTAGTACAAGTAAAAATAAATTACGGTAATCATTCATTAGTTCACTCACAGTCGATTCGTTAAATAAATTAAAAAAATAAAATGCTGTTCGTTGGTGAACGCTTCACTTGAGGACGTCTGGACCGATATAACTATTTTGGTTTTAAAATAAAGAAAAACCGAAAGTCCTTTTTTCTACGGGATTTTTATATGAATTCTAAACCATATTGTGACAAGACAGCGTTTGTTGGGTCACTGCTATCAAGTGAGGCATTACTTAGGTATGTACCGACAAAGTTATTTTTCGATGCCTGGCTAGCATTTTTTTATTTCAATATCAAATGAAGAACGGCACAAAAATACATTTAATTTAGCTTGTCTTTTAACAAAAATCCGTGTCCTTTATCTGAAGATAAAAGTTATGTTTTGTGGTAATTATGAAATACTTTAACTTATAAAATTGTTGATGCATAACACAACATATTAAATCCTACAGGCTACAATTTTTTTCCGTAGTCTTGATTCGTGCCCGGTTGATAGCAATAGGCATGTCCTCCCCTATGGATGTACTAATAAGTACGCATCTGCCAAACGCTTCGGAGATACAGACTGGATGTATGGATTAGGAAAATATAATCACGTATGGCTAATTTTTCAATCGACATATAATTTTTATTCGTGGAATAATTTTATTCCACGAATAAAAATTATCTGTCGATTGACTCGACGTTTGACAGTTTTTATATGGAAGAATTGTCAAAAATTCAAAATTATTCCTACGATAAAATTATCTGGCGTTGGAAAAATCGGCCCTTAACCCTTAGTATGCCGGAACGTAGATCCACGCGAGACACAATGGCTTTTTAATTCTTTCTGTAATTACGGCATTCAACTGGTTAATAGACTTAAGTCAACCAACAAAATTAAATAAAGAAATGCTAAAAGTCACCGCATCTACATTTTTAAAACGACTGACCACTTTAATAATAAAGACTTTAATGAAGTCGTGTGGAACCCGATATGGTTAATTTTTACAAAACTTTCCTTTTGGGCAGTTTGTTCAACAAGCAAGTTTTAATCAAGTCCTCTTGACTTTCTTATCGGAAGAAAGAAAAAATCCTTGCATAAAATTTAAATTGGGTAGAGAGTTCAAAGGTTCATCAATTCCAACAGGGTTAAAAAAATAAAACAAATTTAATAGTTTTTGTCTGACCTTAATATTTAGATGATCGCTGAATCCCGATTTGACTACCGATTAGTAGTACTTAAATGATTACTCATAAAAAAGCAAGTGGAAACATGCATTTTTGAATGATTTGTACGCAGGTTTTTGCCTTACATAATCAGCCTATAGTGTTCCCACTGCTGGGACACAGGCCTCCTCTCGAAAGGGAGTGGGCTGTAATCCACCACGCGGGCCCAGTGCGGGTTGGTAGATGTCCCACGTCTTACAGTTTTTAGTTCTAGGACATGCCGGTTTCCTCAAGATGCTTTCCTTCTCCGTTTTGAGTGCAGTGGTAATGAAATTTTTTACACGCATTTTTTTTAGGTAGGCCTTGCATATTTCTAAAACCCCAAACAGCTTTTCCAAGCAACTCAATAAAATCTATATTTTCCAAACTACAAAAAAATCAATCTAAAAAACCGAGTCCCGGATAGAATAACAATCAGCAAGAATCCCCGATCAGTTAACTCTCACATCGTGCACAAACTGTAGCTGGCACATGTCGCCAGATAGCCCATTTGAATTCATAATGGCGCCGCCCGCCAATCCAACAGATTACAGCGCACAATAACACGGGACTTGGGACGGATCCCACGATACCGATCCACTGCTTGGGCACGGAATAGATTATAGGTACAGAAGACCAGCTCCATACAACGGAGCATGCACACATACGGCAATCTCAAACTATGTATCTCCAGACGCCCTAGCACGAACACGTGACTTAAACGTCACGTAAATTCAAACGAATTTTTAATCCAAAATAGTATTCCGATAGTAGTTTAGTTTAAATATTTGCGAAAAAAAAGGCTTTCAATTAAGTAAAGTGCGAAACGAATATTTTCAATTTAAAAATCAATCACGCTCAGTTTACTCCGCGCTGCGTGCTATGCCCACAGGTCGATTAAGACCAAACGAATATAGAACCAAAGCAAGACTAAGTGCATTCTCGATTTTCTTGATAATTTTAAGATAAAACAATGAACGAATGAAACTTTGTTAACATAAAGAGAATTTGATAGAATAAGATGAGACTGAGCATTCACTCATTTGGTCCCACTTTCAAACAAATGCCAGTCGCTAGTGCGCTTGCACTCGCTGTACATGAAGCGTTTCTATTTGTGCGTGCTGTCTCGCTCGTTGTATTGAGCTGACCTTCTGTACCTATCTGTTGTGTGCGGCCGACTGCTTGCGCGATCACATTGTCGGGACAATTGAGACATTGAGGGAAACTTGGGCCTTTTAATGCTTGAATTCACCGAATCCGTCGTATTAAAATTAAGATTCTCACAAAGATTTGTTTTTCTTTAGCCTATAATATGTCCCACTGCTGGGCAAAGGCCTCCCTTTTTTCCTTCCAAACCGATGTCTTGAGCGATCTCTGGCCATGTTGGCCCTGCAAACCTCGTTATATCGTCACACCACCTTCACCGACGGATTACCTCGACGGCGATGTCCTCCTTCAGGCGCCCAGTGAGTGACGCTCTTTGCCCATATCTCCGGGTACATTCACGCGACTTGTCCGGCCCACTCCCAGTTCAGCCTAGCTGTTTTTTCTCCTTCGGAGAGTGTGCGCAGGAGCTCCATGACCTGATCCCACCATCGCCCTTCTACCACCGGACAACAAGACGTACTGCAGCGTACCATCCGCACTTGGTTGATATCCCCACGAGTCGTACTAAGCGCTTCTCCTCCACTTTTATTATGCGCACAGCCAAAGTGTGGAACTCTCTGCCGGCATCTGTGTTCCCGCCCACATTTAACCCGTCTGCCTTCAAAGCAAGAGTGAACAGGCATCTTCTGGGCACGCTCGTTCCATCATAGACCTCATCTATCGCTTACCATCAGGCGTGATCGGGGTCAAGAGCGGGCCCATTTAGTAATAAAAAAAAAAAAAAAAAAAAACATCCGCTACTTGATTTATGGATCGCAGCGTGGTATTTCTGACCCAGTCTGTGCGCTTGACACTATAATGCTAAGTATAGCATTTACGCGGGTGAAACCGCGGGGCGCAACTAGGAAGCTGCGCCCCGCGGTTTCACCCGCGTAAGTGTCGATCCCGTGGGAATATCGGGATAAAAAATAGCCTATATGTTAATCCAGGGTGTCAGCTACCTCCATACAAAATTTTATCAAAATGGTCCAGCCGTTTGAGCGTGAAGAAGAAACAAACATATAAACACACACACACTCACAAACTTTCGCCTTTATAATATTAGTGTGATTAGTGAGTTTGGACTTCTGTTGTTTAAAGTAACCAACTTTGTGCACCGTAGGTTAGGACGGGGAGGATGCACATGTCGATGAGTTTCCTATTAAGTGTTATAGGAAGATTACCTTTCATATGTTCTTTAAGGGACCAGTAGGTCTTCTAAGCATTTTGGACTCGTTTTTCGAATTCCTTGTCTTGTCTATTCTAGAAAGACACTATCTGGCCCAAGTATGTATACTCATCGACATATTGCAACCCATGTCCGTCGGCCCTACGTTTCGTACCTGTGTTTTGGATCTGTTCATTGAAAATCCAACCTCAAGACTTGCTGTGCTCAGATCTTGGAGCATTTCTTCAAGTTCTGATGGTGATGTGGAGAATAATACAATATCATCAGCAAAGCGGAGATTTGTTAGCTGACTGTCATAACAAACTAAAGATTTTTATAAATGCTTTTATATTTAGAAGATTTTACAGAAATGTATTAGGGGAGGCCCTTAAAATTTCCAAGACTAATTAATTTTAACTTTTGTTTTATTTCTAGGTTTTTACAAAGCATTTTCTTACATTGACAAGGCGGCAACATAGAAATTGTATAGGTAGGTATACTTAATATTGTATTTGTAAAACACTTTCTGAGAATTTTCCACGAAAACATTTGGTGAAAAAAATAAAACATCTAAAATAAATATAGCGGTAGGTAGACTATTATCAAAATTCAAGATAAGAAATTACTTACTTCACTCTGCTTTGAAGTTTTATAATTACAAACATTCATTATTTCTTTTTGATTTTCTCGAAATCTACGTACAATTAGGGTTCCGTACCAAAATGGTAAAACGGAACCCTTATGGTGAGACTCAGTCTGTCTGTCTGTCTGGTTGTCACAGCCGGATATCTCAAGAACCACTGATGCTATCAACTTGAAATTTGGAATAGTTTTAGATGACGTTTGTCCAACTATTTTGCAAATAAGAAAGAAATAAAAATATATGTATACTTTTTTCCAACAGGGACTGAAAGAAAAATTCGAAGAGGGGCTACTAAGGCATGTGGGGTATCATATGAAAGAGCGTAGTTTGCACATTCCCAAACATTTGACTTTTGATGAAAAATGTAAAAAAAATACCGTTCCCCCCTTATCTCCGAAGTTTGCAAAGAGAAAAATCTGAAATAATTCTATGTGATAGAAATTTCTGTAAAAATTACAGGAAAAATAAAACGAAGTCTCTAAATAGCACACTTTTTCAGAAATCATCAATAAAAGTTACATTAGTTCCACTATCGGTCAAGAGATGGCGCTGACATAAAACTGCAATATTCTACACCGAAGTGCACAATGTAAAAATTTTCTGACGAATACCGGCTTCGCCGATGAAAATTTAGAAACATGTGATGGTACGGAACCCTCGGTGCGCGAGTCCGACTCGCTCTTGCCCGGTTTTTTTTCTATGTAGTTATGTATATTATTCACATAAATAACTATTTTTAAGAATATCAACAGCACTTTATACTGTTAATAAAAATCACAATACAATCAGACAGCCATCCACGTCAGTTTCCGGCCCAGAGAAAAAATGGCCGAAGCTTGGTCAAAATCTTTAGGTAACGCAATTCAAAATGATCTTTCTATCTATCTAAATTAATAAGGTAATAAAGCTGAAGAGTTTGAAGTGGGAAAAAAATATTGAACTCGCGACAGTGCTACCGACACCGCGCTACATTCGGATGTGTTCGGCTGTCCTCGGGATGTACTCTGTTTTAAATCCGATATGTCAGTGAGTGATGGCAAAGTATTCTGTTTGTGGTTTGTTTTCACTTCTGTCGGCACTCCCGGAGTGCCACTGTTTTTTGTTTGTTTGTTTGAACGCGCAATCAATTACCTACAACTGACACACTTACATTCAATTATTAAGCAGAATAAGATTTTTCTAAAATATAAAACTAGTATTTACTCATGATATTATTACGTAATGCAGTTCAAATTGTAACCATCAGCACAAGTACTATTATATTATGTTTGTTATGTATAAATTATCACTGTACCATTAAACATAGGGGACCGAGACTGTTTCGCCTTAACACAGGTTATTTTGTAACCTAGCTAGGCAAACAGTGCTTCATCCACTCGATTGTAGACTACCTAACATATAAGATATTTACTATAACTATGTATGTATGTAGGAGGGAAGGGAGGCCTTTGCCCTGCAGTGGGACAGAAATGGCTGATAATAATAATAATGTATGCCTACTACAATCTGTCTGTTTGAGCAAATAAGTTTACTATTTATTTATATATTAACCTGTAACTACGAGTACCAATAGCAACAAAATTGCTCGCAAATTCCATATAAACAGCTAGCTAAAATTCTGACCAGCAACCCTCGATACCTGCTTTAAATTTCACCACACCGATCCCGACAACTTGGAATACCATCGGGATCCCAACTTTGGCGGGACTGAGGCTAACTTTAACGGACTGCCTTCAAATTCATGCACCATATGGGGTGAACACTTTGGCTTTGTTCATTGAGCTAAATAACATGGCTTTGTTGATACTAGCTTTGCTATCCATATTTGGTGGAGAAAGTGGTGTATAGAAACAGGAAAATTATTGCTTGCTGTTATCTCATTTAATAATATTCTAAAATAAAGTTATATACGTTTTATTTGTACAAAGATGTTTTGTCCGGTGGCCTAAATCGGAACTAACGCCGCCATTTTGTTTTGTCAAAAACAATATTGCACAATTTTTTACGAACAGCGCCCCTCTGTCAACGTCATTCGCTCGCCAAAAGATTTTTGCAATAATGTACAAGTGAGAGCTTATTATTTGTCAAACTAAGTTACAATGCTGAAGGGCAATTCTCTATTCTATTCTATTTTTAATTAATGGCAAGCAAAGCCAATGTCGACTATTCTGCCAAAGGGCAATTCTCATCTCGGCGACAAACAAATGTCAAAAACTTGTCAAAATGTAGGAACATTAGAGGTATTTTTGACAGCTTGAGAATGAGATCTCAGACTGTGAACGTTCTTAAAATTACGAGAATTGCCCGACAATGCTTTGCTTTTGGCTGCTTTGCTTTTGGTATTTTTTTTTTTTGCTTTGCTGAATACTTTGGACCATGTACTGGTAACTAGGACGTTTTGAACCATGATTGGGTAGTTCTTCGAAATTTGATTCTTTGACTGATCCATATGGCCAAAATTTAATTTCACTTTCAGCTCTGTAACACATGTTCTTATGAAAATAGGTATACCAAATAACATATATTTGAATGAGGGACTCATTTTTATAAAGTAGTTTTCAAGATATTGATTTTGTGCCCAGATGAATCAGAATGTGCTACAGATTAATCAGAAACAGAAATAAAAAGTAATAAATACACCGTTAGATAAGAATGTAAATTCTAAACAATAATTATTAATTCTTAAATAGGACTAAGACATATCAAAAGTGTCATATCTAGAACAAGATTATACTCCTGTCATTTTTTTATTATTCAAAAGGTTATAGCTAAGTAAATAATAATAAATAAGATTAAAACTACTGACTTGTACACGGTCAAAAATTGGACAAGGAGAATTACGCAAAAAAAGCGCTCCTATCGTGCTGGAGAGGGGAAAAACTAATTTATTTTATTATTCATATGGGGTTTTGACCATACGAATCAGGCACAGATGAATCAGGATTTTGCCTACAATCATGCATAACTCATCATACATACAGACTTCATTATTTTCATTTTTCTACACAAATCTATAACCTAAAAGCATCCCACGAAACACAGATTGAAGTTTTAAAACAATAAAATAAATTTTATAAAGTAGGCATTGTAATCAGGATGCCACCTGAACCAAACACAGATGAATCATGTATTTTCCTTCGTAACACCGGGATCTAAGCCAACCAGCCTCACGTCCACCTTGTAGGTCGTCCGTTGCACGACTGGCTTCCCCTCGCGCTGGGACTCTCATTATTATTACCCGACCAAGTACGGTCAAGCGCAGCTTACGCCACATTAATCAGTATTATACGCCGGACACTTCTTTTTTACTTATTTATAAACAGACTAACGTATTTATAACTAATACACATTTTTTTTGTAAGAGGACAATTCATTTCCTTTCGATATAATTATTATTATAATTTATATTGATGTATCAAAGGGAAAATGCGACATCGACCATTTTGTTCCGGAAAATGGCAAACGGACGCGCTATATGAATCAGAAGAACGAACTTCAAATATTTTTATTTTGTACCTAGACAGCAATTATTAAAAAAAAAAATCATTTGTCCTGTAAGGGACAAAGCTAAACTGTACAAAAAAAATATTACATGCCGTTTTGTTGTGAAAATTTTGTCCCTGAAGAATTACCCGATTATAAAATGGCGAAAGTAATACACAAACTCGCTATAAACGTTTAATAGAATAGAATTTTTCTTTATTGGAGTAACCAAGACTCAAACAAGATTGTTAGTAAAACTTACGACTCTGTTAGTACGTACAGACACTAAATAAAAACACAAGATATAACGGTTGGTCACCGTTGCGACATCCCATGAGAGACGGCACAACAGTGACCCACGTTGACACAGTCCAGGCGACTCGCAACCATGTTTAAGACACTGTTGGAGCCGGCCCTTACCCTTCGCACCAGGGAAGCGCATCTTTTACGCATTGTTGCGTAAAAGTAATCTACAAGCGCATCTGCAAACATGCCTGACGTACTACAGAAACGGGGCTGCCCCACCAGTATCCTAAACGCATTGTTATATTGAACGCGGAGAGCGCTGTACGATCTTTGCGTATATCTAGCCCACAGGCTGCACGTGTAAAAAGCAGGACAGTAGGCTCGAAAGAGTGTGATTTTAATAGGAAGTGAGCATCGTGCAATGCGTGCCAGCATGTTCGCTCTAACCGACAACGCTCTGCGCTCCCTTTCAATGACATCATCGTCTTTGAGGTTGGGAGTCAATATATGACCAAGATACTTAAACCTGTAGAAGTGTAGACTCTCTGCAAAGGAAACATAACAGGAAACAATAAAAATATCAAACTCAGTTTGTAGCAGAAAATTACCTACACATAACAGGCAAAATGTTCTATTCATGGACCTCTGTCTTACCATTTGTGGAAAACAGGCATAATCAGCCTGTAATGTTCCCACTGCTGGGACACAGGCCTCATCTCTGAGAGGACGTGAGCCACCACGCGGGCGCAGTGCGGCTTTGTAGTTGTCACAGTCTTCGAATTTTTGGTTCTAGGACATGCCGGTTTCCTCACGATGTGACCTTCACCGTTTTGAGAGCAGAGGTGATGAAATTAAATGCACAAAGTAAAGTGCCTGTGTAGGTTCGAACTCACGACCCACAACTCGTAAGTCGGGGCCAACACCACTGGGCCACCACTGCTCTCTATATTTATGTTATTTTCATCATCAAATGGCGGTAATTAAATACTTTAAATTAAATTAGCTCTCCATTTATTAATACCTCCATGTTTATGACCACCAAACAAAAACACAAACACCTCAACATTATTCCATAGACGCCGCACATTCCTCCATTGTTACGAAAGTGACCGGCCACCGTAATGCCTTTATACAGGGTGTTTCAATGGAATGAATGGGGCAGGTGACAGGGTGCTTCTGTGCCGTTCGCAACCCATTACATTGCATTGTTAATGGCGCCCCGGGGTTGCCCTTGACCGTAGATAATTGAATTGTTAGAGTACATGCAGCACAAAGGGGTTAGCAGCGGGTGGCAGTGGCTTGTAATGGTGATACTGCAAAATAATATAAGCATCTTGGAAGGCGTTTTTTTTTTTTTTGTAATTGAAGTAAAATTACTTACACAGCTGATGAAATGCATTTATATCACAAGCCGCTATCTCAGTAACTGCTGTTAAGTGTGACCCCTAACACTTACCTGAGTAAACGATAGCAAACCTGCAGCGGTATATAGTACAAGTCTATCATAATTAAATCATTAGTTGGACGCCCAAATAATTCATTTATTTCGTTTCAAGTTATTTCTCGTTTCCACTTCAGCAAAGAAGCGATCGTTCAGTATTCACACAACATAACAATACGCCTGTATTCCCCAAAGACAGAGGTGCAACTATAGTACTCCCACATTTCGCCAGTTATGTTCAAGGCCCAATCTCAGGCTTGCAGTATTCACAAGCAATAAATTTAACATCATAACAGATTTTCATAACAGGCGCTACTGAAAGTGCAGTGTTTAATCCTTGACATATCTCTCGCACAATGCCCGGGACAGTCCGTCCATGATAACGCAGGCACGGGCGCTGGGCGCGCGTCCCGAGGCATTGTGTATACTTGTCGCACTGTACCACGCTACCGTCAACCGCATTGTTCCGACGCAACTCCGCATCTTTTGTTGTTCCGTCGCTTACGTAGGTGGAGCACATGACAGTCAATCTTGGACTTTATTTGGATTGGAATAAGGTAGAATTTAGTGTGGCGGTTTTCCAAGTGCCACGTTATGGAGAGGCTCTCGATAGAAAAATAAAGGCAAATGAAAACAATGATTTCCTCTTTTGTAACCTACGGTTTTAGTTTCCCAATGAATCATGATAGGAAATGAAGGACGCTGAATAGTCAATAGGCCGTTTTGTAACAGTTAACTGCGACAAAGTTAGTTAATTGGCGGTTGAGCGATTTTACGGAACTGTGATTTATTGAATCAATGTTGGAAATTATATTTCTGCGTGTTGAGTTACAGTTGTAACTCTGTTTGATTATTGTTTTACTGGCAACGCATATTTATTGAGTAAAATGTTATTTGCACATAAAATAGAAAGATGCTCATAGTAAGATGATGAAAAACCCACAATAGTAGTTCTAGAATAACTACCAGACCACCCACCCAGAATTTCAACAGACTATCCAAATACTTGTCCCACTGTTCCACTGCCTTATTCAAACCCAGCACTAGAGTCTGTCTCACGAAAGAAGTCTCGCAGATACATAAATCTTTTTTTTTTTTTCAACATCATAGCACTGGTTAATAAAGTGCGTAAGGTAGGAGAGTTGTTGTAGGAATATTGAAAACGATGTAATAATAATTAATTTCACTTATTGCCGCGGGACTTCTTTCATGAGACGGAGTCTACCTACACCCTGTTTCTGACACAGGCGGGTAAAAAGGGCCTATTAAACAGACTAAAACCTAGTATCTTCATAGAGACAATTCGTCCTTTACAACTTAATTAACTAATTGTATTCGGATCTCTTGTGCAGAGATAAGGTCGGGGCACCCAAACTGGGCAAACTGGACAATGAAATCAAATTGAAACGCTTACCGATAAACCGCCCCTTGCTATCCTTTTAACGTCGGGTTCTACCCAAATTACGGGTCAAAGTGAATCCGTATTGTCGAATTATTATAGTTTTGTTCGTAAAGATTGGGCTTCCGATTTTCTTTTATGTTTTGGAGAAAGTCGGATATTTGATTTGCTTTATTTATTTTACATTTAAGAATGGAATGTGATGCTCGATCATTATTGATTGAAACTCAAACTATCGTACTTGGCCATTTTTTTTTAATAATGGCATTTCAGAGACCCATTTATTTTTAGGTTGAATAACCTAATTAAAATTGCCTATAGACGTTTACCAAACTACGACCTAAGCACGGCTCGCGTAACAACAATTGTAACATTAGGTATTTGTTGACAAGAAATAGTAGATTGTTATAAAGAAATTTACTCCCGAGGTTTAGCGAGGGAGTAAATAGAAACCGAGTTATAATGGATTTTTAACGTCGTGTGTTACTCTATACTTTTCACTACGATTGCGAGAAAATAAAATAATCCATTACAATATTAAATAGTTTATTTTATTAAAAATAAAATGTAACATACCGTCGAATTGAGAACCTCCTCCTTTTTTGAAGTCGGTTAAAAATAAGTAAGTGCAACGTATGAGTAAGAATAGTACGTTTATTTATTTACATAAAATTACTTGAGGAAGACATACTCATATTTTATAAATCTAAGTAAAATCCTAATTTGAGTCGCGAGTTTTTTAATTTATTTTTTCACAAACTTTTTTTTTTAATTTGGCTCGTGCGTTTTACTTTATCATACAGCCTGTTACTTGTTCATTAAAATGTTCGTGATTGATCTCTTTGGTGATTGAAACTTTTACTACTTAACAATATCCACATTCCAAATTCAAATCACTTTTAGTCCCTAGGGATTAAAGAGCTATTTTAGTCCCTGTTTACGAAGAATACACTAGCTGTTTTTGAATAGATGTGATAAAAAATAAGTTATTATTTCGTTCAAGAACTGGACTTGGATTCGAAGAACAGTGTTTTTCCACGCAATAGTAAGCCGGATAAATTCCATTTCTGTCACTTTCTAAGAAAAACTACTAAAATAAATATTATCCGTTGGACGATACACTCCACCTTGATATCGAATGAGCCTAGGAAAACAGAGACACGATCCTCAAAAACAACACTTACCTATAACGTGTGTACGTATTTATATCAAACAAAATGTAACAGCAATCATAAACAAGCGCAAAGTCCTGAAAAAAGTTCTATTCAAAATGTCACTTGCACCTAAGAGTGGGGGAGCTATTTAGACCCAAACAATTAATCGCTGCTGCCAGCAACACCTCGCATTTAAACAGACCATACGTCACAAACTTTTGCGGGGTCGAACGGGCCCCAAGCTGGCCAGACTGACCTGGATTATAATCTAGGACATTTGGCTCAACAATGTAAAATAATTTAATTAGTAGTTAGAGGAGAGTATTTTAAATGTTGTAGGTATCTAGATAACTGTAGATGGAATCCCCACGATTGAGTTTAGGGCTGATGCAAAATATTTTGTGGTTTTTGTAATTCTCTAAGTATGAATGTATAATGTGTTTTTGTAACACTAAATTATGTTATATTTTTTCACAGCACATTAGAACGTGCGTTATGCTTTAAGCAACCTAGAGCTAAATATTTAGAAGCTGAGCCCCTTTCAATTGGAAGATTGATAAGTAATTCTAGTCAGGATATTATTATTTTTGGTGTAGAAAATACTAAGACAGGGAATATATTATGTTATTCTGTTACCGACGGAATATTTCTAACCAAATAAGCAGTGATATTTCAGCAGAAGAAAAAGAACAACTAAAATGAAAAAAAAAAAAAATAAAAAAACATCTCTCCGACTAGATCTGAATTTCCAACGAAATATCAAGTGAACTGTTACATTATACCGCAACTGCTTAATATAACATTATTGAAAGAAAGTACCGTGCACCGCCTAGAATGAAAGTACCTATTGTTATTTTGTACTAAGCCCACGTTCGCACGGTCGTAAAAATATTGCGGCGGGATTTTATCGCGCACTGGATTTTCAACTCTCGGTGTTAATCCGACCGTTGAAAATCCAACAAAGATTTTCAACTCTCGGCGTTGATCCGACCGTTGAGAATCCAACAAAGATTTTCAACTGTCGGTGTAGATCCGATCGTTGAGAATCCAACAAAGATTTTCAACTCGCGGTGTTGATCCGACTGTTGAGAATCCAACAAAGATTTTCAACTCGCGGTGTTGATCCGACCGTTGAGAATCCAACAAAGATTTTCAACTCTCAGTGGTGATCCGACCGTTGAGAATCCAACAAAGATTTTCAACTCGCGGTGTTGATCCGACCGTTGAGAATCCAACAAAGATTTTCAACTCTCGGTGGTGATCTGACCGTTGAGAATCCAACAAAGATTTTTAACTCGCGGTGTTGATCCGACCGTTCAGAATCCAACAAAGATTTTCAACTCTCGGCGTTATGCAGTGCGTTGAAAATCCATTGCGCGAAAAAAATCGCCGCGGGAAAGACACGCACCTGAGCTAACAGGCAAAACTAGAAAGAGATGGAAGAACCACAAAAAAATCAATGACAGTTGCAGACTGTTCTTTCTTATTAGCTGTTGCCTGCGACTTCGTCTGATGGTTCAGGATGGAGAGTAGCTTTTGTCCGTCTGCAGGTCCCAGGCTGCCTATCTGTCAAATTTCATAACGATCTGTTCAGCCGTTTTTGCGTGGTTTAGTAACAAACATACAATTATACAGGGTCAATTAGCTAGAGAAACTCCGCGAAAGTGATGGGAACCTTAACAAGATAAAACAAAAAAGATAACGCATTTAGTGTGGAAAAAGATAACGTTTCAACAACAAATAGTAGTCACTTGAAATATCGGTATAGTTAATAATCAGCTTTTTATTGAGTAAACTTTAGATACGTGAGGGGCATCGATATCTCAACGAGCCAAAACTAAAGAAAACAGATATTCTCAACTCATACTTGAAGTAACAAAACATCCAGCGGTCGTTGAACCCCAAAAAAATCTAATCTTTTTGTTTTTATTTTATAGTGTTCAAAGGTCAATACTCGTCACGTCTGCAAAGTTTTGCTAGCTCATTTAATTTGACCCTGTAATATTAGTTGGATATACAGACGCCAGCACATCAAGCTACCCGAAACTGACCAATTTTCCCAATAAACTTTGAACCTAATGCTTTAGCGACAAAAAAAAAAACATACAATCATCCGAACATAGTACCTCCTCCTTTTTGTGAAGTCGGTAAAAAGTGACAGTAACGGTGCTGATATTATTTAATAATCACTAGAAGCGCCCGCGGTTTCACCGCATAAGTGCCAATCCCGTGGCAATATCGGGATACAAACTATCCTATGTCCTTCCCCGGGATGCAATCTATCTCTCTGACAAATTTTATCGAAATCCGTTCAGTGGTTTAGGTGTGAAAAGGTAACATACAGACAGATAGACAGAGTTACATTAGTAAGGATTTCACAAAAACCACTCCCATTATATTGTTCACAATCTCTGAAAGTTATACTGACAAGTATTACAGTTTCTTTGTTCCACAAAATATCGAAAACTACAACGATTTGTATAATTCTTTCGTTTTTCTCACAGAAAGCGAATGGCTATTATAATGAGCTAAACTTTCCGACTCACTTGGAAACTGTATTCGCTCCTGTTTCTTTGGCTACACGGCGGATATATTTTTTTCTGTATTTATTATAACTTTCTTTTAGAAAACTGTAAGGAAATCATCAAGTGTATTTGCGTACTTTTGTGTCAATTTATTATTATTCCAAGTATATCGAGTTCTTGGAATTTTGTTTCATCATCATTCTCCTGTCTTTATCCCAATTTATTTGGGGTTGGCGCAACATGTCTTTTTCTTCCATACTTCTCTATTAGTCGTTATCTCGGTAGTCACTTAGAGTTCTTGGAATTTTGTTTATACTAAGTATTAAGTAAGTATTTCTTCTGCCTAGCTTCAGCCCGCACCTTCGTCCGCGTGAATTTTCTTGTTTTAGCACATTGTAGGACACTGAACTGAGTTTTATTGTTATTACGTCGAGGGGCGTTAAGTACCCGCAAAGTGTTAACATTAAAATATATCCTATGACACTCGGCAGTACTGTAGCTTCTTTAGCTTCTTCAGCTTTAGGTTTTTGAGGAGACAATTTTTTTGGAACTTAAGAAGCAATGTAGTAGCAATATCTTTCAAATTCAGATTGTGATTGGTAGTGTTCCGAAGACTACCTCCCCCTACATACAAACTACCCCTCCCCCCCCCTACATACAAACTCACAAATTCATCAATCCGTCACCATCATCTGAGGTTGATGCATCGCTTAGCCTGGTCAAGTATATTTCTCCAACTCACAAACTAACACATTCACAAACTCTCAATGTTTTCTCTCTTTAATATTATTGTAGTACTAGCGGCCCGTCCCGGCTTCGCACGGGTGCACATGATTTTTACCTTTTATTTATATTTTTTGATCCTGTTCTGATGAGCATAATCAATATGTGGATCGTAACTGAATGCCGATCTATTTACTATGAGCTAAAATTCTATTACGCGTCCTAGTTGTTAACGACCGACTGTTGTCTTTCTCTCTGTGCAATAAGTGGCTGCGAGCGTTTTCGGCGCTAGGTTCCCCGGGCACGCGTTCGCGAGTTCCTAACTCTATTAACAGCGAGGCGCTGCGAGCGTTCGGCACTCGAATATCGTTCGTATAGTTGGAATGATCTGGCATTTTGTTCTGCAAGGCAAAGCGTCATTCTGCGCTAGATTCGTTTGCCCGTGCTTGCGAGTTTCTAGCTCTATTTCCTGCAAGTCGCTGCGAGCGTTCAGCACTCGATTGTAGTTCGTGTAGTTGTGATGATCGGTCATTTTGTGCTGAAAGACGAAGCGAACGTTCGGTGCTAGATTCCCTCGCGCGTTCTTGAGTCATTCTGTCAGTATTTTGAACAATCGTTGCGAACGTTCGGCGCTATATTCCCTTGTACGTGTTCGTGAGATTCGTTCACTATTTTCAGCAAGGCATTGTGAAAGTTCGGCGCTAGATTCAGTGACCCGCGATTACGACGCATACGCTCTCTGATTTGCGAGACGATCTGAATTTTCAGAAGATGATTCTCCAATACGTCGTATTTTTGCTAATCTCGCTTGGGAGCAACTTTTAGATAGTTAAGACCTTTTTTCCTAGGCATATCAAATCAAATCATTTTATTTCAGGTATAGTACTGTATACAGCCATATAAAATTTTACCGGATTACATATTGTTGACTTTTTTTTAAATCAGATAAAATAAGAATACTTAGAACTTTTGATAAATACTTACTATTGAAAAAGTGAGAGAATACTATAAAAAATAAACAGTAAAGCGTGAATAAACAATTATTATATTCTGAGAAGAACTTTTTAACTTGAAAAAATAAATTGCAAATAAAACAGTCAAAAAAATGTTCAATGTCGGTTACGTCCGCTGCGTAGGGACCTATTTCATTTCATAGATGTGTTTATTTTTTCTAATTCTATGACTTATTAAATTCGTAATATCTATTGAATGGAATAGCCAATTTGAACAATTCAAAAATTAATATACATGAATTGAGACAGTCTTGAAAACAATATGATTTATTTGGATAAGGATTTAAACAGAAGTATGACTAACATAGTCTAATTTTGGTCGGTATTTCTATCAACTTTTAAAATGTAAAAAGTGGTTATTGTGACATAACGTTATTAGTTGGACATATAGTATCGCGAAGTTTTTTGTAGTTATTGATATGTTCTTTAATATTGTAGAACATAATTTTGTTCTATCATCAATAGTTTCCGCAGCGCATGCGACGAAAGATGTTTTATGCCATTTTTTTTACACCTTGGGTTACGTTACTAAAGTTTTAGTAAGGATTCCTAATCTTTTCTAGCAATAAATATAGCCTATGTTACTCAGGGTGAATGTAGCTTTCTAATGGTGAAATAATTTTTTAAATTGGCTCAGTCGTTTTTGAGTTTATTCATTACAAACATACACACAAAAATACAAATCTTTCCTCTTTATAATATTAGTGTAGATAGACATAATGAGAAATAAAAAATGAAACTATGATCAGCAATGACCGAACAAATGTAGGAAATATTGAATTGCCAAGTTATAACATTTCATCAGCATCTGGTCAGCCGATTCGAGTAAACTATTAAAAATCATTACGATTACTTCGGAAGATAGGAGAAATTTTGGGTAATGGGAGGTATTGAGGTTTGGCAGAACTAAGCTCAATAGTGCCTGTAAATAAATCCATAGGTATAAGCCTGTGTTGTCCCACTGCAGGACAAAGGGCCCCCTTCCCTCTTCCACTTTTCCTGGTCTACTGCGATTGTTGGGCAATCCTTTAAGAAGTAGTCCAGCTCATCCCGCCATCTCTTTTTAACCGACTTCAAAAAAAGGAGGAGGTTTCTCAATTCGACCGTATATTTTTGGAACGAAGTATAACGTTCCTAATGCGGTCTGTGAGTTTGACACCTAGTATAATTCGTTCCATAGCCCGTTGGCAGAGTCTACTCTCTAAGCACGAAGTCCGTAGTTTCGGCAGAAGTGTCGGGCGTTTCCTATCACCCACAGGCATAAGATTAGTTCGGAGTCCGAACTACGAGTAGACAGTTGTCCTTACTCCCGATATGTTTTTACCCGTCCGAAAAAGTTAACACGTATCAAACCGGAAAGGGTTTGGCCCCGTATCAACTTGAGCCATTCAGTATTCTTTGTATGAAACTCCCTACTGCAACGCACACTAATCAGAATCTTAACGTAATCGCGTCGCCTCGGGACAAGCTCACGAACCGCGGCGATACGGTTACGATCCCTTTCCGAGTTGATACGTGTGCCTTTAATCGGAAGTAGGCTAAATTTCGAAGTATCGAACCACTTTCGGACGGGTACGTATCTTTGTTGACGGACTCGGGGAGTAGGCCCCCAAGTCTTCAGACTTTTGACGCTTTGTTAGAGACAGTATACATTAAACTAAAAACTTTTAGGGCTTCTAATGATGTACGTATTTTTTTAATAATGGAGCCATAATATACGTATTTTTAGCACCCTAAAATATTTTATTATGAGAAGGAATTATTAGAGGATCACAAAATGAAGTACATTCATTATAATATTAGAATGTTCAATAATATTTCTTGGAGAGCAAAATGAGAATTATTTGAAGTTCGCCTACAAAAAACGGCTCCAACAAAGGGAATCAAGCATCGCGATAACTTTATTCATTCAACAGCCACCATTACGTAAATCAGTTGTAAAGTGGCCGGGGCCCTTCACGAACGGGTTACGACGGGAATCTTTTTATGGGGCCCATTTGATATTGGTGGAATGATAGCCACCTAAGCGACGCGGTGCCAAGCACGGGGGCCCATGCGCGCAGCTCGTAAACATTACATTATGCTAGCGGTAGAACGAGAGAGAAAGCTAGCTTTGTAGTTGGAGAGCGGAGATATTGGAAGATATACGAAGATGTACACAGCGATGTTGAGAAATAGGGACAGTACCTATATCGATGGCGTATCTAAACTTGTCATGATCTATATATTTAGGCACTATACCATACTAAGACTTCACGTCACTCCGTGTAAAGCCGACCCCAACATAGTTGGGAAAAGGCTAGGCAGATGATGACCATACTTCACGTCACTCCATGCCAAAATCCTGGTATTCAGCAGCATCCGGTTAGATTTCAGCCCTTCCCAACATAGTTTGTAAAACGCTAGGCAAATGGTGATGGCCTTACCTACTTCGCGTATACTATTTCGTCTTATACCTACAGTAAACACGGCCCTTTGTCCGTTAAATTTAGCGAGAATAACAATGGGAAACTATTCGTAGCAGTGAACATATTTATTTCAGGACAGTGCTTTTCGGATATATTTAATTACTGGGTGCGCCTTTGGCGCGGATGATGAGGTTTGGCGGGTGATAATTATCATTCGTGGAAAGGGCGTTTTCATCTTACAAAGTACTAACAATTAAGGTAATATTAATTAGCTTGTTTTAGTATAAGTATAACAAAAAAGGTAATTAATATAAAAAGAAAAATTCTTCCAAGAAACTATGGTCAGCAATTTAAAAAGTATATACGCATACCTCTGCCTCGTTGGTAAAGTGGTTGCAAGTGCAACTGCTGAGCATGAGGTCCTGGGTTCGATTCCCGGGCCGGGCGAAGTGTTATTGGTTTTTCCATCTGGAATTTCTCAGTAGCGGAGTCTAGATATGGGTGTCCCAGAACCCGCCTATTTCATGGTCGTCATCATCATCATTTCAGCCAAAAGACGTCCACTGCTGGACATAAACTTTTTCCCAAAGTTTAATGTTCCTATGTGTTACATATTGTATGAGCTTTGTGTATTAAGGTTTTTGTGTTAATAAACTTTTTTTTTTACATAGGCCTCCCCCAGCACCTTCACTTCGACCGGTTCTGTGCTTCTCATAGCCAACAACATCAAACACATTCAAAGATCAATCTATTACATGGTACTTAAACCTAACTGGCGAAATGGTGGTGCACCTCTGCCAAACCCTTCGCGGACAGGCGTGGTGTGACGTCATGTCGTACGTGGTGTGACGTCATGTCGTACAGTATCGCCATATCTCTCAATGGACATCAACCCGAAACATGTAGGTATTAATATTTTTATTTGCATGAGCAACAGCTATGTTTGGTTTATTTATGCGAAATTACAGCGGTCAATAGCGCTGTATTACACCGTTTTGCATGGAACGGCTTGTGTTCGTGCCCGAGTGTGTACTAATACATACTTGTGTTTGTAGAGTGTGTGTAGGTACTGTAGTGTGTACTTGTGTGCGATAATCTCGGGAAACACTTTACCGTTTTGTGGTCCCACCCGGTTTATATCTTTAATTTCGTTTGCTTTTACTGATGGATGTGAGGAATGGTTTTCGTGAATTGAAAATAGAAGTTTATATTGTTTCACGTTTCACGAAATTAGAGATCCTTATGATATGAAGAGAATGATTGCACGGCTAGTAAATGACTTGTGTAATAATTTCTAGTACGGTAGGTAATTATTTTTTTTATTTTTTTTATGTAGATATTGTAATGTAGTTTACATTTTTTTATGACCCCTCCGTGCCTCGGAAATCACGTTAAGCCGTAGGTCCCGGCTGTCATTCGTGGATCTTTGACAGTCGTTACGGGTAGTCAGAAGCCCAAAAGTCTCACAACCAGTCTTACCAAGGGGTATCGTATTACCCAGTAACTGGGTTGTACAGGTCAGATAGGCAGCCGCTCGGTATTCAGCTGCATCTGGTGAGACTGGAAGCCGACTCCAACATAGTTGGGAAAAGGCTAAGCAGATAATGATGATTGTAATGTAGTTTAATTTTTCCTCTTTCACAAAGTTAAGCTACTTATGCTGCAAGTGTTTTCACGCCAATAATCACACACATCATCATCATCTGCACAGTTTTGAACTTGCAACCTATCACAGGCCGTTCCGCGCTTTAGGTAACTATGGAGCTATTGAGCTCTATTATGAAAAATCTATTACTTACATAAATATCTTAAATGGAACTGTTGTGTCTAAGTTTCCCCTAACACAATACTACCCACCTATACCACCAATACACCGCGTCATTGTGTCTGATACCTAACAAAGGGATTAATTTCAAAAAGTGGGTAGTTTATTGTTTAGTCTTGTGTCGCTCTGGATAAAATATAACTCCTTACACGTGTGCCACAAGGAGAAAAGCCAATAATAGTATTTGTTTTTTATTGAATAAATATTAAGTTTGGTACCTAGTGTTGATCTTTGCAATCAAGAGTCTGAAGTGCGACTGAAATTATAACGACTTTTATAGATTAATATAAAGCCATGTGCTAAATGTTTATGAAATAGGTATAGTAGACCTCGTAATTATCTTATCACTTTTGAACAAAATTCTCGGTAAATTGAAACTTCACTAAGGTTGAAACTATCCGACTGTCACATAGACAAATAAATCTTATCGTTTTGTGACGTGCAACTTTAGAGTGGTACGCAATTACGAGGTCGATTATACATAAACATTTCAAAACTTGTCCTAGTTGTGCGAACAGGGAAACGGCCAAGAATTTAATTTCACATTTTTATATTGTAAATAAATGAAATTGCGCCAAAGGCGCACCCAGTAATGAAATATATCCGAAAAGCACTGTACCTACCCGAAATAAATATGGCGCTGCGTTTTCAATAAAATTTGCTGAAACTGAAAATGTCAGGGAGCGTGTGCGACAGGGATGATGACAATTTTTTTTTTTTAATCTTTAAACGTCATTTGAAAGTTAGTGCAAACAATATTATAAAAAAATCAAAATCAAAATATTTTTATTTCACATAAGCCTACATGGGCACTTATGAAACGTCAGAAGCTAGGTGCACGGTTCCAATTGGTCGTTTCCTATGGAGAAGAACCGTCAAGAAACTCCACGGTTACTCTTTTTAAAAATAATTGGCTTTTACAATATTTTCAAATTATAGTAGGTATGGGAGGATAGCGTAGGCCTGTCAACAAGTATCAGGTACTTGATAAGATAAAAAATGGTCTACAGATCTGAAAGTGAAAAGTGTTCCCACTGCTGAGACACAGGCCTCCTCTCTGTAAGAGGGAGTGAGCTGTAATCTACCACGCGGGCACCCGGGTGCGGGTTACCGGTAGTCACATATCTTCTAATTCTGGGTTCTAAAACATTTTCCTCACGATGTTTTCCTTCACCGTTTTGGTTGTTTCTTATCTCATTTTATTATGCCTTCTTTGAAATTACATTATTTGTTCGATTTCAAATATCAATATTATTCTTGAAAAAGAAAAGTGAAAATTACAGCCGAGTTGTTAATGGAAGATGCTGATTAGTTTCAGAGTTCCATCAACAGTGAATGTTGTTTGAAAAGGCTAGTTTACTCAATGTTGAAACGTATGAATTGAAACACGAAACAATGTGTACGTATGAGCAAATTGGTTTTAGAATTACACCACATTGTGAAGTGGAGTTTGTTACGTAAAGGTTTATAATTGCATACGAAATGCTATTTGTCACAAAATAGATTATCGAAATGACTAAAATATTGAATTTTCTGACTAACTTTACACACATGCTTTTGCTCAACGATGTCAGTCTCCAAATGCCCACGGCTGAATATGGAGATTCTATTTTTGACTATAAAGGTCCAGACGCCAGCTGCACATCAAGCTACCCGAAACTGTCAAATTTTCCCAATGAACTTTGAACCTTATGCTTTAGCGATAAAGTTGAAAATCTATTAAAGAAATTTGACAGATTGTAGTAGCCTGATGTGCTGGCGTCTGTACAATGTTTTGTTTTAGGTCTAGCCACCCGTCCCTGCTTCGCACGGTTTTTACGACTTGACAAAACATCAAGATTTCTTTATTGTATGTAACATTAATACTGAAGTATTACTCTCTTACTGATGGTTTAAGCCGCGTCAAAATCCGAAGAGTAGGAAGAATAAGGCGGTCACACACACATACACTTGAAAAGCGACTTTAATTTATAAAAGTATACGCAATACCTATGCGTTGGCTCTCAATAAAGCCTAATATCTCAAACACATTGTTTTAACAAAATAATGAAAAGAGCAAATAGAAGAAAACATTGAATATTTGTTCCGAGAAACCGGTCTCAATAACTCCAAACCCGCAATCACAGCCGTCCTAATAGACAAAGGAAACTGTTCGTACATTCGCTGATTCCCAAATCTCAGAGCCACTTCCCATCGATCCTCCCAAAATTATTGAGTGTAAGAGGCGATTGTGTAACAAAGAGAGGTAATATTTCATCCCCGTCCCTCGGGCCTGTCCACTACAAGTTATAACCTCCACGGCTCCACGTAAGGCTCCTTGGAACAAAGTTGGTCGCCATCCGTTTAGCTGGTGATTTACTTATGACTAACGTGCATAATATACGTAACTATGTTGGGTGTTTGTGCTGTTAAGAAGGTACTATTTGTTTGGATGTCTTAATTGATTGATATTCTCACCGAGGCATTTTTATGTTGAGTAATTGGAACTGATTTACTCCTGTATAGTAGACCGCAATGGTCTTAGTAGGTTTTAAAGTACATTGCAATGTCACTAAAACTGATATTTTGAACTAATCCTTTATTATTTCAGGTGAATTTCTTCTTTTTTTTGCAAAGAAACGTAAGATGAATGTAATGCTAAAGTACAGTTTCTCTCAACTAAAAATTCTCAATGTTTCTCTCTCTCGGTTGTAATTCAGAATATCGATTATTAAGTTAATTTACAACAACATGTAAAACAAATGACAATTACAAACCTTTCTCCAGTCTATCTTGGAAATAATAAAGTCAGTTTCTTCATTGCAAGGTAACTTGAGGGATGGACAGCTCTAGTTTACCAAGCATAACCGAAGGCTCGAGCTATCCAATACATATCCCGTCTATATTCATGTATCCTATATATTGTATTATTTTCCATGCCAGGGACATGCCTCAGAGCCGCAAATACGTTCTGATAAATCACGAAATATTGGTGGGTTCACCTTTGATATTCAATATCGACAACACAACCCACATCGCAAAACCAACCCAATCGTTACGATATAAAGTTCAATTTCCAATGGGGAAGGTACAGTATGATATTGTCTGGTTAGGGTTGCCACGCACTATGAATATGTGAGGTGTTACACTACTTTCTACGGGATATAGACGCGACATGTGTCGAACGAGCGATTATTTGTTTACACGGTATCATAAGCTGTGTTTTCCTTTTAATACTTGACACATACTATTTTGTTTGAGAGATTTGTTGCAGACCTGTGTGACTGAACTTGAGTTCCGAATTGAGAACTATAATAGTGCGAAAGAGTGTGTTTTTTTTTTACTTTGAGATTATATTAATTTTTCAATTCATTTATCAATACATACCCACCCTGACAGTAGAGGTCGTGAGTTTGAACCCAGACAGGCACTTTGTGTATTTAATAAAAGCATGTGAAGCCGTTGGCCCTGCACCTGATCTCACTCCGGTCTTGTCAGATTGCCGTCTCATCGAACTATGAAAGTGAGGGAAAGGAGAGTCCACCTGTTTCTGCGTACACACTTTTGTGCACCACAATAACTCCCGCGCCGCAGGCTGTTCTCTGCTAAAATTGGTCACCGTGGCCGAAATTTAAGAGGACTATTATTATACATAAATGTTATATACCAATTATATAACCCATTAATATGGATAGACTTTGATACCGTGACTATTAAACTATTTGAAATATCTCCAAAGAGAGTTTAAGTATTTGCACAGACATTTCAATTACTTGTTTTAAGGTTTAGAAATGATCAGAACATAATACATTCTACAAGTTAATAGCCAAGTTATTATTGTTAATTATTTTACATATTTTTATTTCTTTGTGCTTTAAAAATAACTTAATTTTGCCCGCGACTTCGTCCGCGTAAAATTCCTTGTTCCCCCGACCCAGCCTGTCGCATCGCATCGCCTGCTATACTTCGTTTTGGCTTGTCGTTCCTCTCAATTTCGTTTTGCTCGGCTTCTAAGGTTCCTAGCCTTGCCTTCCTTAAGAATTGGGCTACCAAATGCAAAAAAGAATTTTCAAATCTGACTGCTAGTTCCAGAGATTAGCGCATTTAAACAAACGAACTTTGCAGCTTTATTATTAGAATATAGATTTATAGATTTTGAGCTTTATAAAAATAATTGAGAATACACTTCATCCCAACCCTTCGAGGAACCAGGCTTGATGTTATGTGTAAACACTTGGCAAACATTTAGGGAAATTAGAGGTATTTTTGACAGATTGAGACCGAGATCAGACTGTAATCGTTCTTAAAATTACGAGAATTGCCCCTCCGATACTTAAGGCCGAAATCTAAATCAAAACAGTCGCTTGCAACACTTCACTTACGTATAAAACAGAGAATAATAAATCTCTCTCACTATTTTCCCTGTTTGTTTGGTTTGCTCTTAAAAGAGCGCAGTAAGTGCGAAGCGACAGGTCCTAACACTCGGCTATCTTAAATCCAACATCAGTAACAAACGGGGATTTATTCTATCTCAATAACTTGAGAATTAATATTACTTTCACTTTACTTATCAATCGGTATGTAATGTGGTCCTCTGCAAGCGTCAATATTTCTAACTTCTAACTCATCAACGAAGTTTTATAGTTAAGCGAAGCGTTTCTACTCGTAGTTTATGCTTGGAAGTGAGTTTACCTACGTCAATAAAGTGCAGTTGGATTAAATTTTGTAAAGCTGCGTAGCCGCAGTACCGACGCGACGGGTCAATCTGCAGGGCTAAGCTTTAGTCCTCAAGAGGTAGAAGTGGTGGGAAATATTTGCTGGTTAACCAGGTTGTGGAACTGACAACTGCAGCGCTATTCTGTAAAAATCCCACCGTGAAAACTTAGGTGAAGCGAGCGCGTAGACAGAGTATACCACCGAAACACCGAAAGGGACAAAAAAATCTGCCAATCTTCATCATACTATCATTTTTACAGCATATTACACTGCACCTTACCATTTTCACAGTTGCGCAAATGTACTATTATTGAATTATGTACGAAAAAGATCATAATTTCCGTTTAATCGCGGTGTAGTATTTATTATTCCATTCATAAACGTCAAACTTGTTGTGCACATTGATGTGCTTAGCCGACACGCAGTAAGGGACAGAAATATTCTTACTCTGTCTATTTTCTTTGCTAGTGACGTTAATATATTTCTCTTTTTCTTGTGCGTCTATAGTTTACTCTGTCTACGAATGAGCGTGGAGTGAGCTGTCAATCGTGTCAATTTCTAGCAAAAACCAACTCACTTCACCTAAGTTTTCACGCTGAGATTTTTACAGAATCGACCGGCTGTCCAGGGTACAGGTGGACAGAGAACAGTTTAAAGATTATTTATTTATTTTTGTACACACAGTAAAACAGTTAAAGGTACGATATGTATAAGTATTGAGTACAAAGGTTATTTCTGCTGGTGCTAATATTTTAAATGTGTATGTTTAAAATACGTAATTTAGAATCATCATTTCAGTCGAAAGACGTCGGTTCTGTGCTTCTCGCATCCAAAGGGTTCCTGCGGCCTTCACAAGGTCGTCGGACCATCTTGTGGGAGGCCTTCCAACGCTACGTCTTCCGGTACGCGGTCGACACTCCAGAACGTTTCGGCCCCATCGGCCATCTGTTCTGCGTGCAATGTTCCCTGCCCACTGCCACTTAAGTTTAACAATTCTTCGGGCTATGTCGTGGTATTTATAATACCTGGTTTCAATTAAAGTTAAACCTAATCGCCACACTGTATAATCATATAATAATATATGTGTACTAGCTGCGCCCCGCTGTTTCACCTGTGTAAATTTCGATTTTAAAAAAATCTGGAGAGGGACACCCTTATCACCAAGGGGTATAAAAAATAGCCTACGACCTATTCTCAGACCTACCAAATATTAAGGTAGAAAGGTAGGTTGATTTAAGGTTGTCTTTAAAAGATCGCTTTTAGCGATAAGACCGCCCATTGTGTCACCCTTTGTACAGTTTCTATAATTATGTCTGTAATTTATATGGTGTACATAATAAAGAGTACTCTATTCTATTCACAAAAAAAATTATAAAAATCGGTCAAGCCGTTTCGGAGAAGTTCGATAACAAACACTGTGACACGAGATTGTTATATATAAGATAAATATAAATTCTCACAGTTAAGAAGAAAGGTAATGCTCTTTTACTCGATTTATTTATTGGTAAATAAACTTTAAATCTCGAATGCTAGGTAGAAGTGAGTTCCACAATTTTAAATAGCAGTTTACTTCTTAGGTCTATATTTATCTAGGTTAAACCACCGTATGTAAGTTCCTATCGGCACCAATATAACTCATTATAACTTTAATATTTGTTATAGATATATCTCGGGACCCTCGGCTCCCGGACCTTTGGAAGGCGTACCAGGGCCGGAAGCCAAACGCAGAGGCCCCTTAGACAATTTTAAATGATAAGGAGGCACCAACCGACGATTATCCCACCCAAGGACAGCCCCCGGTTGGTGCCCGGTGGTGACTACTGCAGAACACGGAAACAAAATATATTGGGCTACGGGTTTGGATAGCTATAGTGGATCAGTTACCTTGAACTATGGCTGGACTATATTCCTTGCGTGACCAATGATAATTATAATATTTACAGATAAAATGGCAGGAGGTGATTTGCACACTCAATAATGGGCCCCCGGAAACGGTCGCTAGCACATAGTGACGTAGCAACAAGGGGGCAACATGTCCTAAGATGCTTATGAGGAGTGGAAAGATATTCCACGGCTATCAGGACAATCCCAGAGCCTGGAAGATGGTCAAGATCTCTACGAGCACTTACTGGAATACTTCCTTCCTCAGAGCTGCTGCAGCTGGCCAATAAAGCCAAGAATGAGGTGGGAGCTCTGTTCCTCGTCAGTGTTCACTCCAGCCGGCCATTATAGGTAAGCCAGAGGTGAGGAACAAGATATTATTATTTCCTTTATTTCATTAAATATCACGTATAAATTTTATTTTTAAATATTAGGATATAAAAAATATAAAAACATAAAAAATAGTAGCCCACCGGTATCGGGAACAGGGTCCAAGCTACCGGCGGTCAGGGCTCCAGAGAGAGGAACCTCCTAACAATGCGGGCCGTGTCCAGAAGTACCTAGTCTTGCCATAAATATTGTCACGAAGAAAAAAAATTTTTTTTTTATTGTAAATAATATTTATTACTTTTACAGTGTGTTAGTTTAATACATAAATATAAAACAATTTAAAATATAAAAAGCTTATTCGAAGTGGTCTCCATTGGCTGCAATACAGTCCTTTAAACGTTGAGGCCAGTTATCAATAGAAGCACGCACTCTTTCCATGGGAAAATTCTTCACTGCCAATCGTATGGATTGTTTTAGGGACTCCAAATTATCATGGCGTTTAGAGCAAGCCGTACTCTCTAAAACTGACCATAAATCATAATCCAGCGGATTAAGATCGGGACTAGACGACGGCCAGTCTTCAGCTCTGATGAAGTCCGAAATGTTCACTTCCAACCAAGACTGCGTGGACCGAGCTTTATGACCCGGCGCCGAGTCTTGTTGGAAGGACCATACTTGGTTATTGAATATGGTGTTGTTAAGGGGCTTCACTACCTTCTCAAGAATGGTATCTTGATACACTTGTGCCGATGTTTTGATACCTTTTTCACAAAAATATGGCTCAGTCACTCCTTCATAGCTAATACCCCACCAAACCATCACTGAAGTCGGATAATGCCCACGTTGCACTCTGTCGACTAATTGGGAAGCTTCCTTAGAGCTTTGAGCATAAATGCGGTAATTTTTTTTGTTAAAATGTTGCTCAATTGTAAAGATTTTCTCATCCGTAAACAAAATTTTTCTGTGACCTCCCTTTGCGTACCGCTTCAGTAGTTGTTTCGATTTTACCACCCTATTCTTTTTTAAATTATCAGTTAAAAAATGACCAGTGCGTCTCTTATAGGCTGCAAGTCCTAAGTCATCTTTTAAAATACGCGACATGGTTCTGGGTGCTATCTTCATCTCCCGAGATAAAATCTTTTGCCTTCGGACAGGATTTCTTCGAATTCTTTCCCTTACTGCTTTGACCACCTTTTTCGTACGAACACTACGTGGACGCCAGATCTTTTTCTGTCACAAACAGAGGTCTCATTGTACCTATTAATATCCCGGTACACAAACATTTGACTAATACCAAGCGTATGGAGAGTTTTAAAAATTGCATTTGGCTCCATACCAACTTTGTGTAATGCAATCACAGCGATTCGGTTTTCTTTATCACCCCACTCCATTTTAATATCGCAAAATATTGTACAATGTATTGGCGCCAAAATTAGAAAACTCAATGAACAATCGTATAAGAATGACAGATTCCAAATTCAAATGTAATATCATTCTTATTTTTAATTGTAACAGTATTTATGGCCAGACTAAGTTTAATATTATATAAGAATAAGACCGAAAAATATTATTAACTAGGAAATTTAAATACATGTTGGGTAAAGTCAAAAAAAGAATATACCTAATGAGAAAATTTACGACTACTATATAGATACTTATAGTAACTATTTTCATGCACTTTAATAAAATTCAAAGTAAAGGCTGCTAATCTTATTACAAGCTAAACGAGTTAGTTAACTCATAACTTTCTTAGAAAACACTTAAACAAAATTAAGGCAGCTAAGATGTAAGTCACAAAGGACTTGTAAATACAATTAATGGAATCTAGAACATTCCTTTGTATTACAGGCAGATCTAAAGCCTTATTCATTAGGTTCATCGAATATTCATTAGTTTGCGCTAGACAAATTGTTTGGTACTAATTGAGAGATGTCTGGGCTGACCTGACTGACGACGCGCCTGATATATTGGTGTCAGGATGTCATTAGGTCATTTATTGAACATTAACTTTTGCATGCGGCCTTGCACGCGTGCACACATCGTTAGCCAACGATATTCCTACTGCTGGGACACAGGCCTCATCGTGGTGGGAGGGAGTGGGCCGTAATCCACCACGAGGGCCCAGTGCGAGTTGCTAGAGGTCACATGCCCTTGAATTTTTTGTTCTACATAGGTTCCCCTGTCTGGGTTCGAACCTACGATCTACAACTCGTAAGTCGCGGCCGTTACAACTGGGCTACCACTGCTCTCTCTTGCTGGCGTGAATGTCGTATATTATCCCGCAGGAACATACTACCAAGATAAAACTATCCTATGTTCAACCCCAGGTCAAACCGCGTGCCAAATTTTATAAAAAAAAAAAATTTTTTTTTTAAGGTAACCGACTGATTTAGAAGTTAACAGAGTTAGTTTCGTATTTACAATATTACAAGCTTTTACCCGTGGGTTCGCCCGCGTGGTTGCCGGAACGGAATAAAAAGTAATAAATGTATTAATCCAGGTTATAAACAATCTGTTTATCAAATTTTATACAATATCCGTTTAGCAGTTTTTGCGAGATTGAGTAACAAACACCCAAACATACAAACTTTCACATCTATACAGGGTTATTGGTAAAACATTATCAACCTCTTAAGAGGTTAATGTTAATACCAAACCCGAAATCTGGGGGCACGGGAGTGCCCCCGTCAAGACGAGCCAAGCGAAGCGCAAGGGCACTACCTACCTTTTCTCGAAGCACTTCGTCGTATTTTTGAACCTTCATAACTTGGGTTTGGATTATACCAGATAAACAAAATTTTCGGGATATGATGTCAGTGGTTGACTTATTAAACCTATAAAGTTTCAATTGCATAGCTCTTATACTTTAGATTTTATTGATATCTAAAATACCCCGATTTCGTCACTGACTCACTGATTCACTGACTCACTGACTCACTGATTCACTGATTCACTGACTCACTGACTCACTGATGATCATCAATATTCTAAGGGTCTTCCTGAAGTCCTAGAAAGCTGAAATTTGGTATGTAAGCTAGTAATAGTACACAAACAACAAAAAAACTCTAAAACTTGGAACTTTTACCCTTCAACCCCTTAAAATAGGGGATGGAAGTTTGTACGAGACTTCCGCAGATTTTTATGCTAGAGTTCTGAAAATTTATTTATGGACTCCTTGTTATAAATAATAAAATACGTATTTCAGGATTTTCAGTAAATAACCCCCCAAACCCCCAAAAAATTTTTTTTTATTTCATAAGCATCAATATTCTAAGGTTCTTCCTGAAGTCCTAGAAAGCTGAAATTTGGTATGTAAGCTAGTAATAGTACACAAACAATTCTAAGACTTGGAACTTTTACCCTCCTACCCCTTAAACTAGGGGATGGGAGTTTGTATGAGACTTCCGCAAATTTTGATGCTAGAGTTCTGAAAATTGATACAGGGACTCCTTGTTACAAATAATAAAATACGTATTTCAGGATTTTCAGTAAATAACCCCCCAACCTACCCAAAATTTTTTTTTTTATTTTATAAGCATCAATATTCTAAGGTTCTTCCTGAAGTCCTAGAAAGCTGAAATTTGGTATGTAAGCTAGTAATAGTACAAAAACAACAAAAAAACTCTAAAACTTGGAACTTTTACCCTCCAACCCCTTAAAATAGGGGATGGAAGTTTGTACGAGACTTCCGCAAATTTTGATGCTAGAGTTCTGAAAATTGATATAGGGACTCCTTGTTATAAATAATAAAATACGTATTTCAGGATTTCCAGTAAATTACCCCCCAACCCCCCAAAAAAATATTTTTTTATTTCATAAGCATCAATATTCTAAGGTTCTTCCTGAAGTCCTAAAAAGCTGTAATTTGGTATGTAAGCTAGTAATAGTACACAAACAATTCTAAGACTTGGAACTTTTACCCTCCAACCCCTTAAACTAGGGGATGGAAGTTTGTACAGGGACTCCTTGTTACAAATAATAAAATACGTATTTCAGGATTTTCAGTAAATAACCCCCCAACCCACCCAATTTTTTATTTTTATTTCATTAGTATCAATATTCTAAGGTTCTTCCTGAAGTCCTAGAAAGCTGAAATTTGGTATGTAAGCTAGTGATAGTACAAAAACAACAAAAAAACTCTAAAACTTGGAACTTTTACCCTCCAACCCCTTAAAATAGGGGATGGAAGTTTGTACGAGACTTCCGCAAATTTTGTTGCTAGAGTTCTGAAAATTGATATAGGGACTCCTTGTTATAAATAATAAAATACGTATTTCAGGATTTTCAGTAAATAACCCCCCAACCCACCCAATTTTTTATTTTTATTTCATTAGTATCAATATTCTAAGGTTCTTCCTGAAGTCCTAGAAAGCTGAAATTTGGTATGTAAGCTAGTGATAGTACAAAAACAAGAAAAAAAACTCTAAAACTTGGAACTTTTACCCTCCAACCCCTTAAAATAGGGGATGGAAGTTTGTACGAGACTTCCGCAAATTTTGTTGCTAGAGTTCTGAAAATTGATATAGGGACTCCTTGTTATAAATAATAAAATACGTATTTCAGGATTTTCAGTAAATAACCCCCCAACCCCCCAAAAAAATTTTTTTTTATTTCATAAGCATCAATATTCTAAGGTTCTTCCTGAAGTCCTAGAAAGCTGTAATTTGGTATGTAAGCTAGTAATAGTACACAAACAATTCTAAGACTTGGAACTTTTACCCTCCAACCCCTTAAACTAGGGGATGGAAGTTTGTAAGAGACTTCCGCAAATTTTGATGCTAGAGTTCTGAAAATTGATATAGGGACTCCTTGTAATAAATAATAAAATACATATTTCAGGATTTTTAGTAAAGAAACCCCCAAAAAAAAAATTATTTCATAAGCAACTTTCAAAAAGATGTGAAATCCCACCAAAAACATTTTCTTGTAAAATGTTGCCAAGACGACACCAAAAAGTTGAAACGGCCAAGCCTCATATTTTGACTAAGGTGTAGAGTTTGTGAAGTTAGGGCGTGTAGAGTTAGAAGCTTGGCTCTACATGAGATCTGATAACTTTTTGAGCCATATGTGGTGTCGTCTTGGCAACATTTTACATGAAAATGTTTTTGGTGGGATCCTGTTTACATAAAACAAAGTCGGGTTAGTTAAAGCATTTATAACTAAAGAACAGCTGGACTAATTTATAGGATCTTTGATTTGTTGGATTTGTCTCCGCCCCGAATAGCAGAATAGCTAATAAAACATGGGAAAAATCCACGAATAAATTTATAATGAAGATTTTCATTTTCTCAAACATTTGTTCTTATTGATTCTGAGGCGGTAAGAAGTTTGCTGGGTCAGCTAGTTTATAAAATTAGTATGATAGCATCGATTAGAATGAATAGTATAGAATAGGGTTAAGGGTGAAAAAGGTTTTTAACGGTCGAGGGTTTGAACGTGGCCGCGCCATTGAACCGTGGAGAACCGCGCGGCCACGGAGATCTTTAAAACTAAGAAACTCCGAAACTAAAGCTCTTTATCTGCGTCGTCGGCTACTTTAATATCTGTCATGACGACTTGCGGTCTGGCGATAGGCGACGTAAGATGCAAGAGCGAGCGAAGGGCACCCCGAGGTTAGGCTAAGATATGAACCAGATTCTTTGGTCATCTTCTTTTTGACAATTACTGAGGTGTCAAAGTAGCGGGGCCTAAAACTACGGTTTCCTAGAATAGCATTTCCGTCATATTGTAATTAATGGCCGTCATGAAAATCTGTCATGTTCACCACTATCTGACATTAAGGTGTCAAAAAACGCTCTGTGTTTGGACAGCCGTTATTGTGTGACCGTTCACCGCTTTCTTAGCAAACCAAAGCCCTGCAAGTTACGAAAGAAATATGTACATACTTACGCTTACTAACAAATATTTCTAAATACTAAGTTCCTTATTTTCATTCTCTCATCGTGTACCTATACCTAATCCATACTACTATCACACTAATGTTATAAAGGCGAAAGTTTGGGAGTATGTGTGTGTGTGTTTATATGTTTGTTACTTCTTCACGCTCGAACGGCTGGACCAATTTTGATAAAATTTTGTATGGAGGTAGCTGACACTCTGGATTAACATATAGGCTTTTTATTCCGATATTCCCACGGGATCGACATTACAAACCGCGGGGCGCAGCTAGTAATATTATAAATGCGAAAGTGTGACTGTCTGTCTGTTACCACTTCACGCTTAAACCGCTGAACCCATTTAGATGAAATTTGGTATAGAGATAGTTTGAGTCCCGGGAAAGGACAGGATAGTTTTTATCCCGATATTCCCACAAGATCGAAATTTACGCGGGTGAAACCGCGGGGCGCTGCTATCTTCTATAAATTTAACTCCCGAAAAGAAATTCATTAATTCTGTCTTATACGATTAAGTACACATTTAAAAAAATCGTTGCATTTTAGCATTTGGCTACGGAAGCACGTCTATTAATAAAATGAGGAAATAATCTAGATTAACAATATATTAATTGCACGTTCTCCATCAAAACTTCCAGCCAAAACTAATTAACATTATAACCACATCCGTGCACTTGCGAGACAACACAACAACACAGCACATCTCCGCTCATCTCCACTCGCTACTAAAGCTAGTGTAGCTTTGACAAACGATCATTAGATGCAGCCAGGCAGCGTCATTAGCTAGACACTCGACACCCACGCCCTCCCCCCTTCCTCACCCCGGCTCACCCCTAGCGTCATTATAAAATATCCCACACGCCGACGCGTTATAACAAATGCGGAAAAACTACGTCCTCATTGAAATATGAGGTTAAACTTATTTATGTGCGCTCGTTTCTCTATGCGGCCGGAATTAAATAAAAATATTTTGAATGAGTTTTTTATGCTTCTCATTTACTTTTATATACTGCTTCCTGAGAAATAAAAGAAACCAATTGAATACGGTCTCGCTTGTGGTACTATAACTGTTCGAGCAAAAACTACATTTGGCAGGTTTAAATTCAATTCTCTTTGTGAATAAACTACGTCATAAACAGCTGGTCACAACCAACTAAATGAACTAGTCCATAAAGTGGGTAAGCTAACCACCCAAAAGCTAGTTTTTAAACGAATTAACACTAGAGTAATTCGCAAAATTAAACATAATTTTGTAAAACAATTCTCTCTCGTAGACGTTGTCTACGACAGGCGTAGCGGCGTAGCGGGCTCTACGAAAACGCTACGATTTAATTAATGCATTTCCAGAAAACGGGTTAAAAGCTTTGCTTTACACACAGTGAGCTCAGTCTTGTTATGTTAGTTTGTGTTATGTGAAATGTATTATATACAAAGTAAACATGTAAAGTAAACTAGCTATGTGAACATAGCTCACTCTGGCCTTGAGTGCACAAGAAGCAATTAGTGAGATTGAACTACGTCACAGTGAGGCTTAATAGAAGTTTTTGTGAGTCATTGAGGGTTATAGTGGAAAAGAAGATAAGGGTGGCAATGGACCCTTTTAGTACGTCAACGATGCTTGGGCTCAAGATCAGAATTCTTGTTCAGTAACAGTTAGACATAGCAATCTAGTTTTTTTTTTCACTTCATACCATAAACACGCCTTGTTTCCCCAAAGGGTTGGGCAGATGTGAACCTATAGTACACCCACATACCGCCAGTTATGTTTAAGTCCCATGTAATAGGGGGTGAGAAACAGATATAGATAGACCTAGATAACGCAAGTATCACGATCTGTATGAAAACAAAGCGTACCATTTTTTAACCGACTTTAAAAAAGGAGGGTCTGTACCTATTCTCTCTGTATATATTTAATTTAAAAAAAACGCAAGTTATATAACTAGCATGTTCTTCTGACTACACTATAATGTAGGTACCATTTACATAAAGTTCCAAATTAGTCTCATTACAACAATAAAGTCGCCGCTAGTCGCCACTATTTGCAATCCAATCGTGTTCTAATATTAATTAACAACCTTTGTTTGATCCCATTGTGAGCCAGCCCCACACAATGGCAGTGCGGCCCTCACACAATGGTCCATATTGGCCATGCTGCCTTTTGTCCTATTACCATTGTATTTTATTTAGATTGAAAAATGCTATTCTTTTTGTTTTAGGAAGTATTTCGATGTCTATTTTCTTATTTGGTATTCAGTGGATTGTGGAATTAAAGCAGTACATATCAAGTCTGTGATCTACTGGTTGTAGTTTCCTGCGACGACGTACCAAATGTGGTTTTAGTTTATTTTAAGTTTTACCACTGTCCTACCTATTGTTACTAACGGTATATGGATCTTTTCGCGCATGCCTAAAATCAGAATGCCAAGTTTTTTTTTTATATATATTTCTGCGACAATTTTATAATTATTTACCAACAACCCCTGTCAATGTCATTGAGGTGCCACAACATCCTTGTAGTTCCCCAGTCGGGATAACGTGTTGAGGAAAGTCTTGTTCGGTTACTTTGTCAGACATTGCTGGCAGCGAAGGGAAGGGTTTTACATTGTTTTGACGGTCAAAACTTATTTATTGGAAGGCCGTTTTAAATTAATTAGGTTTTATTGGCACATTTTTGGCACAGTCGATTAATTTAGCCTGTCAAATTACACCCGTCAATACCGTAAAGTCCCCGAAATGTTTTACGGTAAATTCGTTTAAATAATAAAATAATCTTTCATTAAAATACACTTGCGTCCAAAAAAATTGGCCCACCCAGTGCTCTCCATTTTTGAGATATGATATCTCAAAAATCTTAATAAATATTTTTTTTTTATTGTGTGACGGTTGTGCTGTGCTTATTGGTGATCACCGGGGTGGTTTTAGTGAGGTAAACATCCCACACTCCCCCTCAACAAAAAAAAAAGGTAACGTAGGTACAGTTTATTTGCACATACTCTATATTTTGATAAAATGCAATATTCTTGACAAGATCAACTCGATTCTTTAAGATGTGCTCCATCACTCATATTGCTCGGAAAAGTGTGTTTTTTTTGTCAACGAAATTGATAAAATTTTCATTTTGTTTGTTTTTGTTCGTATTAATAAAAATAGAAGTGGATTTTTTTAACGGACTTAAAAAGGAGGTTCTTTAATTGACCTCATGTTTGTAAGTTCGCGATTTTCTCAAAACGAATGAATGGGTTTTGATCATTCTTTCACTAGCACAATCTACATACTTTCAGGAAGGTTTTAGTAAATAATACATTAGGTTATTGTTAGTAAAACTTGTTGAATGACATTGTTTCACATCGAAGAGCACGGGGTGGGTGGATTTTTTTGCACGCAAGTATTGTTACATGGAATTGGCTCATGTTCCCACCTATCTCACTGTGCGTCTATTTCTTTAAATAAGAAATGCCTCAGAATAAAGAAAAAAGAAAAATTGTTTTCTGCACAACGCACATTCAAATAACCACAAAAACACACTCCACTTAACCACAATGAGGTCCGCACACACTAATTCAAACGCAAACACATAATCCTTTCACCTGTGTCTTACATAATTAGAGCACATCGTTACGCCAGTGTGCTCATACCCTTACACGCCACTCGCCGTGTGAACAAGGCTTTAGAGCGGCTCTGACGTCATTTTATTCGTAAACTTATTAAGTATGTGTTTAATAAAGGTTGTGGCTGTGAGGGAGGGTGGCCGAGTGGATGCTTTTGAATTACCTTTGCGGAATATGCTGCAAATAGAATTACTGTCCCGTGAAATAAAACTTATGAAACATGAAATATAATTAATCTAATTATATTTCATGTTTCATAAGTTATTACAAAATTTTTGTTTGTAAATGACTGACATTACTAGAATTCCTGTTACGCCAATAGTCCGTTGAATGGGGATCAAACTCACGACCTCTAGCTTACTTACCCCAAGCCACCATTGGGCTATTGCCGTTTATCATTTGTCAACACTGAAAGTAATCAGTTAATTTGAAAGTGAAAAATTATTAAGATGTAAACAAACTTCGACACTGATAATGTCAAAATGTTATTAGGTACCAATTTACTGTCAAACAAAGTTGTCATTAAATTCAATCTAAATCCAATTTCTAAATTGATCAGCTGTTTACAACATGGCTGAAAATTCTGTTTCCTACACATTCGTTGAATTTCAAAGGCTACATAATTGAAAGATCTGGTGCCTTAGTTTCAATCTGCTACGTATGGGTGTACAGTCGGCAAAATATGGAGGTATGCAAGCAATCAATGAACATGAACTAATAATTTTTATATTTCTGTGTGTAAAAACTGTTAATCCCACACTGATTAGTAAAGTTATGAAAAAGACATGACAACAGACCCCAGAGTCTGTTTCGCTATTTCTTCTCAGGGATGGTCAGACAGGAAATGTCGACTACTACTAGCTTTTTTTTTTGACGAGTAAAAATAATTCCGCTAAGTATCCTATTTACTGAATGAACACTTTCATTTCATTTAAATTTCATACGTTATAATAAAATGACAAAGTCCCAAGTAGCCAGCACAGACACTTCATCCGCTCACTGTACTAAGGTACCGTTCAGTTGCAATATTGGAAAAGTTTCCTTCAATTTCATTCCTCAAATATTTTCCGAGCTAGTTTCCAATGCTTCAGAAAAGTTAAATTTGTTTTTTGTTTAAACGTACGTGATGAGAATGAGAAATTAATGTTCAGATTCTTTTAAATGCTGTTTAATCTGAGTTGTAAACATAGCGCGGAATTATCAGTTACAATTCGATTAACAGTTGGTAAAAAGTGCAGGTACGAGTAACTGCGCATCGAACAAAATGTTGTTTTTTTTTCACAAAATCCTTCTATGAATTTCACATATGTATCACACATATGAAATACCTTCTCATTAAGTTGCTGATAACAGCTCAAGTTCTGTCCTCATCTTTTTAATAAAAAACTTAAATTTACTCACTGACAGACAACGCACAGCCTAAACTAGCTGCAGCCTTATTGCGCGTAACACACTCTCAATAACAATCTGTATCATTTTGATCGATATAGCTAATCCATTGCTTTATGTGTTCAAAAAATGTGCCTGCTCAACAATGTAAATAACGCAATGAATGTTGTTGAACTGTCAAAATGAAAGCCATTGCTAGTGTTGGTATGTTATGCAATTACCCCGCTGGTCAAGAAGCATTACATTTTGCAAAACGGTTATTTTTATAAAGAAAAGTGAGTAAGGAAGGATTTTTGAAAATGAATTCCCTAAAGGGGATAAATAAAATAAAATGAACGTTTGGATGGAAGTCCGTTATTACTGCTGATGGGAAATTCCATAGGGCACACGGCTTGTTAAGAAAAAAAGCTTTTCCGCTGCCACAAACTAAACAGGATTGGCAAAGAATAGTTGGAAAAAACCTATTTTTCTTGTCAGCAATGTAAACATCTTAATAGCCTAACAATTCTCTACCAGATACCGTTTAAAACTAAACTGCGGAACAATACCTACACAAAGTTGAATAGTTTGCACTCACCAGTTAGCCGCTTGCAGCGCTGTATCGCCGATTAGCCGTCTAGCATCGCTCGCTAGTTGACCATACAATGTTAACGCCCGGCGACTTGATTAGAGGTGTGGGTTTATTGCCTTTGATGTTCAATGCTGGTATTCAATATTTCTTAAAGCTTAGATCTTGAGTAGCGAACGATTTGGTGAAGGAAAAGCCTGTGGGAAAACCTTGACTAAGGGTAATTACATACTGAAGATAAGATGACTCACTGCAATACCTCGCGATCGTGGTTTAGGGTAATTACATGCCGAAGTGGCCGATGCGGTACCTCGCGGTGGCGGCATAGCTCGCTACGTCTATGACGCCTCCACGTAAAACAAATGCATGCTAATAGACCGCGATGTATCGCAGTGAGGTATCCTTCGGCATGTGTATCGTAGGGAGCCATCTCCGGCATGTAAACCCCTTAAACCCTTAAATAGATTACCCTTGAATATTCCGAAATTGTTGTTGTGTTGTTGTTGTTGTGGCGTGTTTATGACAAAAGCCTTTTGACAGGACAGCGATGTAAGCGGTAAGCCCAATAGTTTTTATCATCGAAATTTTCATTTTAATGTCTTTGACATAAAATGTTAGCATAATTGACAAGTTCCTATTTTTGACAGATCTTTGTCGTATTCTGGGGAAGAGACGAATAATAAAGAATAGTTATCGCCACTTGAGAGTTAGAAAATTAGAACTTTTGAAGGTTATATTGGGTCACGAATGGTAGCCATCTTCGATTTACATTTTCTACTTTTTTCTGCATCAGCACTCCAAAAACTATGAAAATGACATGATATAGGTAAATGACGACGATCAAGAACCATCATTGCATCGTTGTTTCGACATTCTGTAGTTTTTATTACAATGTAAAAGAATATTGTACCCGGTTACTTTCAGCTACATGAGAACATCAGACAGTGACATGACCATGACCCCGTATGTGACACATTAATTGGATCCGTTATAGCGAAACTCTCGGAAACGTTTAAGGTATCAATAAAATAAATAAAACATAGCATTAAAACAGCTACAACGCAGCAAAAAATAAGAATTCAGTATAATTGGAAATAACTGGATCATTAATAATGGGGAATATTGATGTTTTATTTATGAACAATAATATTTTTTATTTTTATTTACCAGAATTTAATGGAAAGGTTTTCGAATTATTGGAGATTTCACTGCTATTTATTATAATCTCATTTTGGGTAAACCAAAAGCAAACAAAATGTTTTTATAGAAGTGATTCTTACGTAAGCTACTATCGACTATCAGGAAGCTGTAACTACTTTTTAATTCTACTCATTTCATGTTCTTTTTACTTTTGATACAATTACCGTTTATTTTTTGGTCCGCTTTGGCTATAGTCGCTTTTTTGGAAATCATAGTTGTAGATTTTTCAAGCACATTTTTTGACTGTGCGTGGGTGGTCTGAATGCTACATTGAACCATAAAACAACTACACTCACTCAACAAATACGCAAATATGGACACGGAAGCGTCCAACCCGTTGTAAAAATCAGTGTACCATTGAGAGTTAAAGATAGAGCATAGCACGAACTGAGTCCATTCCATTCTATCACGCAGATCTGTAAGTATCCAACTTCAGATCCACTACATCCGAATAGTTAATTCTAATCGCTTTGTTCTAAGACCCGAGGGTCAAGAAAGGGGGTAAAGGGGAGGGCAACAGGGGGTCTGCTTTGTGCTGATACCCCCAGGAATGGCATTGTACAAGTGTCTAAATTGTACTTGTAGTTGGAGTAAATTGAAAGCGCTTGTGGAATGTTTTGCGGCGCCTAACTTGCAGCGGGGAAAAGGAATATTGAGCGTTTGGGGTAAGCAGATGCGGAGGAGCAACAACTGTCATACCATAGACCAGTGTTTGGCAATTGCTGGCGCTTAATACATGTCGCTATTCTTTCGCAACAATTCCCGTCAGAGTATCATAATGCAAAAACAAGAAAATAATAGTTTATTGAGATTTATATTTATACTAGAGACCCAACCCTGCTTCGCACGGATTGAACGATTTGAAAAAAAAACACATTTCTTTATTATGTTGGTTTAATATTAGGTGATAAACCTTCCGGAATTGATGGTGAAACTCGCATCAAATTCCGTTGCGTAGTAGGACAGAAAAACAACGCGGTCACACAGACCCACAGATAGAGACGAGAAGTGACTTTAATTTATAATAAGATAGATAGACTGACCTAAGGGCCTAAAAAGGCCACTTTGGCAGAATCATAAAAGGACAACAGAATGGACAGTTAACTGTTAAGTTAATCGTATCAAATCCCATTGTTGAAGCATTTTTCTGTTATTTTTTTTTGTCTGTGATAAAATACCAATCAATCCAATCCAAATCCAATCCCAATCTCTTTGATTGTAAATACGTAGTGCAGCGAAAAAAAGAAAAACACGGACTGTCTTCGCCATTTTATCGTTCATAGATAATGTTATCCTTTTATGATTCTCCAAAGTGGCCTTTACGCCCCCTGGTAACCACGTGTATGGCAAACAGTATGGTGATCGTCGTTTGTTATTATTAGCACACAAGACAATGTCATTATCCCTTAGACCCTTTACGATACACACTTGCCCTAGAAAATATTGCTTCATATCAACTGAAAATATTACAAACCTATCTATTCCGGTACATTAATATGTCCAGACTACCCAGTAATTCTTTTTGTCGAACGTTGGTCATCGGACCATTTTTCTAGGGACGTGATTCGTAACCACAATATTGTCGATACTTCTCAGCCTAGCGCTTGTATCGTACGGACAATGTCTTCACGTGAAATACTGACTTATTTATTACATGGTCGTTCAATATTATATACTGTAGCTATTGTTGTAAGGTCTTGGAAAATAAGAAGAAAGAAGATATTTGCATTTGATTGAAAACTTAGATTGTATATTTCATTTTTGTGAATGTCTTGTATGTAGGTTGGTATAAAAAGTAGGTAGGTTGGGAATTTGAAAATTATCTATTTCACCAAAATGGTTTCAGATGCGTCCTGTGGTGCCCCGAGAAAAACCGGCCAAGTGTATGTCGTACCACGCACAATGAAGCGTTCCGAGTTGGGATGAATTTATCTCAAGAACAAACTTAATATAATTGTAGTTGAAATATAATGTTTTCCCATAATCGACCAAAATCAATCAATATCAAAACTCATTTATTCAAATTAGGCTGAGAATCAGCACTTTTCGAACGTCAAAATTCCAAAAGGCAGTCCCCGGCACACCCGCCCTTCAGCACTTCCTACGATACGATACCTACCTATAATTATATTTCTACGATATACGTCACGGTCAATTCTCCAACTGCAAATATAAATTTGAGAAAACATCTTTTTTGTGTTATAATTGATATTAGAAAACGGCCCTTGATAGACTGACAGAGAGACGGACGGAGGGATGGACAACAAAGTGATCCTCTATGGGTTCCGTTTTTTGACGTGACAACGTCTTAAATTAGGTTGCGACTGGGAGTCACTTATGAAAAAGTGTAACGCTCGGTAACGTTACGATGAGTCACCGAACGAGAGAGAGGCCCGCCGAATGCCTTGCGTCTCTCTCCCACTCAACTATGATTGGATGATCGGTCGTTGTCACGTAAAATCTTCGCCCGTAAAACCGACTTTACAGGCAACCATTTTTTTTTTTTCATTTTCAGGTACGGAACCCTAAAAATTATGAAATGTCTAATAAGCATGTATTTTTTTTACTCTTGTTCAGAACATAGCAAGCAATACTTGGCCACAGTGCTAAGTACGCTGCCTACTCCTAACTACCTATTTCTAAAATGTCCAAGTTTCATTTCTAGCTTTGTTTATGTTATTAACTACATAAAACAGCCAATTTAAAATAAATTGTGTTTAACCTGCTACCGAGCCAATAAATAAGCCTCATAAACTTTATAAATAGCTAAATTTACAACCCTCATAAGTATAAAACCGGAACGGTAAAAAATCTTGTATTTTCTAACAGTCGTGAAATAGTACCTGAAATAATTAAATTAACACATTACATAAATTGATCTAGGATAGAGGACAGAACTCAGTGGCGTGTATTAGAATAATAAATCAATAAATGTCTCTGGGAAGATGGGTTTATGGTTTGATTTAGGTATATCCGGGCAAGAAACTTTCCAGGCGTTCACCACATTGGTCAAGCACGGCACTGAGACATCCAGGGGGGCGACTAAAATTTTACCGGTCGACTTTTCATCGCTGTGGACAGAGGACAGTAAGCTAATACTGGTAATTTCGGACGCCGAAGCCACCAACATGGTTGAGGGGTGTGGTTTGAGGCCACGCTCAGTCGTCCAAGGCCAAATTTAAAATGGATGTTAGTATGCTGTGAATCATTTGGTCAAACAGATGTGGTGACTTCCATAAAGGGCTAACAATAAAAGCTCTAAAATTAGTCGTTTTTAAACCAATTTTATTCTCACAACCAGGTAAACGCTCGCTTTGAAATGCTCTATTTGAAATGCTCTTTAATATGATGATGATTATGAATGATGACATCTAATAATGACATCTAATGATGACATCTGTTAATGACATCTATTGATGAAATCTAATGATGAAATCTAATCAAGTTGAGATATGAACTGCAATCACTAACTTTATGCACTTCGGCACCTTTCGAATCACAAAACAGAATCACTTCGAGTAAAAATTGAAAGTCACATTTCTTTCTTAATCTCAGCGATAAATTTACTGGTCTAATTTTCTTTTTGTTCTAACACTAAATTCAACAACTTATAAACCGAAGCCGCGGTCGAACCCTTGCAATTATTATTCTACAGCCGTCCCGCGCAAGAAACTTGCTATTTAGTTTCAACAAAACCAAATAAAAAGTCAATAAAGTACAAATAAATCAGCCTGTCTGCGTAATAAAGAAATCTAACTAAGTCCCAGTCAGGCTAAGGTCTGCGCAGACCGGAGAGGGCACGCGAAATCTACTAACTTTAACTTCAAATTCTGCAAATTGACAATTGCTTCGAAGTGAATTCGAACAAAGATGATAATTTAAACTTTTATCGATGAAGTCTGTTTTGAATTCGGATTAAAAGAAATGAGAATTTAATCTTGATAAGTTGAGTAAATACCTACTTTGAACAATCAAACAAAAAAACTCTGCTGGCTCTGTAATTTCGTTTTAAGTAATCTTTTACTTAAAACGAATTGCATGACGTCACTATAGCATGTTGTGGGTTCAAGGCCGACACTAAACATGTACGATCTATCTACATACTTCTATCCCACCACAAAAGTTAATGTCCCTTCCCATTCGCAGTCCATCGCCAGTGAACGACGGGCATTACCATTACCATAACGACCACGAAAAAACAGAAACCGGCCCAATGTATACACGCCCTTACCCATATTGTTTCACTAAAACGACATTCTGAACTCAAGGGATTTACATACATCGGCGGACCAGCCGACATTTTAAATGTGTTTTTCTAGCTTTCATATTAAAATCCATACTTAATATTATAAATGCGAAAGTGTGTCTGTCAGTACAGACAGCGGTTTAAGCGTGAAGAGGTCACAGATGGACAGATATCTGTTACCTCTTCACGCTTAAACCGCTAAACCGATTTAGATGAAATTTGGTATTGAGATAGCTTGAGTCCCGTGAAAGGCCATAGAAAAGTTTTTATCCCGATATTCCCACGTGATCGACACTAATGCGGGTGAAACCACGGGGCGCTGCTAGTAAAATAATATAGGTAGTATTATCTGTATGTTTGTAACGTTTTGTACAAATGGGAATGAAGGCACAACCTGTGTGATGTCAGGTTTATAATTTCAATTTAGTTTGAAGCCGCAGAGAAATTAAATTGAGAGGATTTGGACTTAGTTCTGTGTTGTTATAGTATACTAGTGTGTTTTTCATTTAGCTAAGTACCTAAATGGGTGAATTGTGTGCAATATAGGTACGCTACTTTGGTAGCAACTTTTAGCAGTTCTACAAACTAAATAATTTAGCATAGATAATATTTCGTGGTTTCATTTTCGATATAAATAAACAGGTAGTCCTTTTACCTACAAGGCAACACTCGCACGCTATTTATAGTTATTTATAATTAGAATAAAGAATCGATTTCTTTTTAAATAATAATCGATTAAAGTATCGACTCGTCTACCCTACACTATACGAGACGGTGACAGCTCATTCTTTTTCCGTGCGAGGCAACGAGTGCACGCGCTCCTACCTTGGATTGTTTTTGTTCTGTGTTCCGATCCTACAAATCGGTATTTTTTACATTCTCGATGCCTAAAAGGTCCTATGAAGAAAGAATTGATTATTATATGAAGAAGATGGAAAAATTACGGGATAAACACCGTCACAAACGCCGGCGTCGAGAAGATTCATTCTCATGTTCGGACGACGATAACCCACAAGGTTAGTTACTATTAATCTCTGCTACTTCTACCGTACAAGTACTGGTCAAAGTGACAGTCTTGTTACTGGTAATTTGCCATAGATTCAAATTTGAACACGGCAAGCATGCAATCCGCCATAGATTCCATAAGCGAACGAGGCGTTACAAATAAATTGGTAATAGATTCGAATTTAGAACTGTTACCTTTTGACGTACCTCCTACATACATATAGTTGAGTTACGTTTATTGTTTTTCCTTTAGGAGACGAAACGGCAATGTGGGATTTATCCCAACAACCCGTAGAAACTGAGCCGCAACCTGGTCTCGGACCTGAAGACACAGTCATAATACCTGACCCTGATGAGCCTCGGCCTGACATTTTGTTGGAGTCTGTTTCGACTCAACAGGATGATTTGAAGTCGTTACCACCGGCACCGCCGGCGCCAGCAGCGCTTCCTGAACCTCCATTGGATCCAGAGATCCTGTCCGCTCTTGGCGAGGCAACTGATGAAGGCCCCATATGGGGCCAGGAAATACATAACAACCTAACCCAATTATGGTTACCATTACTCAAAAAGGGAATGGCTAAAGAAATGAGAGACAAAATATTAAAACAGTATCTCATACCCAGTAATTGTACATTACTGCAAGCTCCAAAACTAAATATTGAGATCTCAGCCGCTGTTCCAGAGATGGTAAGGTTACGCGACAAAAAAGTTGAGACATCTCAACAACAATTGGGTGCAGGTATTACAGCTATTAGCAAGGCGATGACGTCATTAATAACCAGTGACAACAAGATCGAAGCGATCAAAACACTAAGTGATGGTTGTCGCATTTTATGTGATTTACATAATTCCGAAACCCAGGCTCGGATAAAAATGGTTACACCCGGGCTAGCGAAGCCCTTTCTCAATGTCATACAGGACAGCGAGCGAGATGAGACGTTGTTCGGTTCCACTTTACCGGATAAAATAAAGGCGTCTAAAACCATCGAAAAACAGGGTCTACAGATAAAGAAGACTGTTACACTGCCTGTGAAATCTAATAATAATGCCCAGTCCCAGAACACAATGTCTGCGCGCCATCAGTTCCAGGGAAACTGGGTCGGACCTTCTCGTTACCCAACGAACAGGGGGGGGCGAGGGGGTCAGAGGAGATTCCCCACGTCAGCACGTCGATCAACGGCGACTGCGACAGCGACGTCGCTATCCAAGGCGAACCAGAACCGGCCACGTGCCCCTGCACGCCAGTAACACAGGTACATGCAGGTAGGGTACAACACTTCTACAATTGTTGGACCCACATTACTAATAATACCAGTATTCTCAATTGGATCATGAAGGGAATACCTATTCCGTTTGTATGTGAGCCGTTTCAAACTTGTATCCCTCGAATTACGTGGTCATTGAGTGAACAGCGTGACATGTCATTAGCTGTCGAGAATTTAACTGAACTAGGTGCTATTTCACAGGTTGAGCCCAGTTCAGATCAGTTTATTTCTAGTACATTTTTAGCTCCAAAGTCCAACGGTGGTAAAAGGTTTATTCTGAATTTAAAATCCTTAAATAGATTCATACCTAAAACACATTTTAAAATGGAGGATAGTAGAACTGCCTGTAAGTTAGTACAATCAAACTGGTACATGGCGACCGTAGATATGAAGGAAGCATACCTTCTTATTCCTGTTGCTAAGCAATTTCGTAAATACCTACGATTCCATTATACCGCGCAAAACTCAAACAAAATAATAACTTACGAGTTTAACGCATTACCCTATGGGCTCGCTATAGCTCCTAGGTGTTTTACTAAGATTGTCAGAGAAGTTGTAGGTTTTTTACGTAATCGCGGGTTTCTATCTGTATCCTATTTAGACGATTTGCTTTGTTTAGGGAGCACTTACGAAGAATGTCTTCGTAACGTAAAGGAAACGGTAGCATTACTGGAATGTTTGGGATTCGTAATAAATTACGAAAAAAGTAATTTGCAACCCCAAACATCATGCAAATTTTTAGGATTTATTTATGATACTTCTGATATGACTTTATCGTTACCTCTAGACAAACGCAACAAGATAGCCTGTTTAGTACAAAAGTATTCCAATCTACCCACAGTTTCAATTAGAAATTTCTCCCAATTGATAGGAGTACTCGTAGCAGCGTGCCCAGCTGTGCGTTACGGTTGGTTGTATACAAAGATATTAGAAAGAAATAAATACTTGTTTCTACAACAACACGGTATATTTGACGTAAAAGTTAGACTTCCTCATAACATCTTAAGTGATTTGAACTGGTGGTCTCAAAATATTTACAAAGTAAATAATCCACTAAAGTCCCAAAGCTATGCGCTGGAAATTTATACTGACGCGTCACGCACAGGCTGGGGTGCATTTAGTAACGGGGTACGAGTCAATGGTGCTTGGAAAGAAAATGAAATTATTTTTCATATTAATTATTTGGAACTACTAGCCGTATTTTTCGCCCTTAAATGTTTTGCTCGGGACCAAACTGATTGTGCTATCCTGCTTCGTGTGGATAACACTACCGCAATAAGTTATATAAACCGCATGGGCGGTATTCAATTCCCACACTTAAGCGCACTTTCTCGTGATATTTGGCAATGGTGCGAGATGCGAAAGCTGTGGTTATTCGCTTCGTATATAAACACAAAAGACAACGTCGAGGCTGACGAAGAATCACGCAGGGTGAACCCCGACGTCGAATGGGAGTTATCACAACCGGCATTTAAATATATTGTACAATGTTTAGGTCAACCAGAGATTGACTTATTCGCTTCTCGAATCAATGCCAAGTGTCACGAATATGTGTCATGGAAAAAGGACCCAGATGCGATAGCCGTCGACGCATTTACGATAAGTTGGTTCCCAAAATTATTTTATGCTTTCCCACCATTTTCTCTCTTATTAAATTGTATACAAAAAATTATACAGGACAAAGCTACCGGTATCTTGGTTTTCCCAATGTGGCCTGCACAGGCTTGGTATCCTATGTTAATGGATCTATTAGTTGGAGAAATCGTTGTCTTAGAACCGCACCCAAAATTATTATTGTCGCATTTCAGACAACAACACCCGCTCCACCAGACGCTTTCCCTGGGAGCAGCGCTGCTCTCAGGCTCGCGTTCTCTCGACGCGGTACGCCGCCAGCCGCCCTGCGCTTGATGCTCGCCTCACTATCAGAAGGTACACTAAAGCAATATAGCGTTTGTTACAAGTTGTGGTGGCAGTACTGTACGGACCATAATCGGAATGTGTTTGAAAGTTCCATCCCTCACATAGTCACTTTTTTAACTGAACAGTACGATAAAGGTGCGTCTTACGGCACGATCAACAGCCACCGTTCAGCCTTATCCTTGCTCATAGGAAACAACTTAGCTTCAGATGAATGCGTTAAACGCCTCCTTAAAGGGATATTCAAACTGAGACCATCCCTGCCTAAATACTCAACTACTTGGGATCCTCAAATAGTGCTGGACCATATTTCGGTATGGGTCCCACATACTCAGCTTAATTTAGAAAAATTAACTAAAAAACTTGTTGTTTTACTAGGTCTGTGCACTGCACACAGAGTACAAACTTTCTCCCTCATTAAAATAAGTAACATTAAAATCAATTCAAACGGTATCGAGATTGTTATAACGGATATTATTAAAACCTCTGGTATAGGACGGGACCAGCCGGTTTTGTATTTACCATATTTTCTAGAAAATCCTTCTATTTGTCCAGCCACAACGCTAGTCGACTATATGTCTGCAACGAAGGCCTTAAGGCCTTCAGACACAGATCACCTCTTAATTACTGTGAAGCGTCCCTACAAGAACGCGACAGCACAGACTATAAGCAGGTGGATCAAACAGACGTTGTATGCGAGCGGCATTGACGTGTCAGTTTACGGCGCACACAGCACCCGCCATGCTGCCACGTCAACGGCGCGCGCGGCTGGGCTAAGTCTTGATCTCATCCGAAAAACTGCCGGCTGGACTGCGTCCTCCCAGGCCTTTGCTAAGTTTTATAATCGGCCTATCGTAGAAAAATCTAATTTTGCAAAATCCGTTTGCTTACACAACTATACCCATGATTAATTATTAATACCTATCGAAATAGTTACGAATCAAGTGATTGTAATGTATTTATTTGTTGAATAATTCCTTATCAATATAAGAAGTTTATGATTTATGTTATCTCGTGTTTTAATTGTTAGACACCTATCCAAGAGGCATAAAACAAAATGTAAAAATATCACAGTCTCTGAACATCTACCTGTTTATTTATATCGAAAATGAAACCACGAAATATTATATATGATCAAACGAACTTCTTAAGTGAAGTTCGATCGATATAATATGAGTGGTTTCATTTGAAGATATAAATACCCAACCCACCCAAAACCCAGTTCATTTTTACTATAACACGAGAGGACTTGAACTCAAGTCGCAACTCTAAAAGAATGAGCTGTCACCGTCTCGTATAGTGTAGGGTAGACGAGTCGATACTTTAATCGATTATTATTTAAAAAGAAATCGATTCTTTATTCTAATTATAAATAACTATAAATAGCGTGCGAGTGTTGCCTTGTAGGTAAAAGGACTACCTGTTTATTTATATCTTCAAATGAAACCACTCATATTATATCGATCGAACTTCACTTAAGAAGTTCGTTTGATCATATATTTTAGCTGTAATGGCTGCTGCCAGCAGGTTATCGTAGAAACAAACTTGTTTCTGCATTGAAGCCTTTTCAAAATTTTATAGGATTTGTTTGTTCTAACTGTAACAACTTTATCTATTTTTTTTCATTGTCTGTTTCTTTTCTAAGGCAAAAATCCGACTCTGTGCTCTTTTTAAATGGTTTATCTTAATTGTCGATGTTCTGACATTAACCACATACCTATTTATAGTTAAACTAGCGACCCGCCCCTGCTTCAGTCACAGCTTTTATTACCTGACAAAACAATGAGATTTCTTTGTCAGATGTAATAATCAGCCTATATAATGTTCCCACTGCTGGGACACAGGCCTCCTCTCAGTGCGGTGGGCTGTAATCTACCACGCAGGCCCAGTGCGGGTTGGTATCAGATGTAAGTTAAAACTTCCGGAGTAAATTCTCTAAATGTTGATGAAAACCGCATCGAAATTCGACTCGTCGTTTAAAAGAACAACGTGGCCACACAGGCTGTGGCTGCAGACCTATATAAGGCATTACGGTCTTGTATACAATGTACAATATAAACACTATATGTATTTTAATCAAAATCTCTTCTAACGATGCAGATCTTACTAAATATGTATAACAAACACATTTAATTTATAAAAGATGTAAAAAAAATATTATTATCAAATGATACTTATTTACGTTTAGGTACATCCAAAAACAGATGGCCGATGGGGCCGAAAGGTTCTGGAGTGGCGACTGCGTACCGGAAGACGTAGCGTTGGAAGGTCTCCCACAAGGTGGACCGACGACCTTGTGAAGGCCGCAGGAACCCGCTGGATGCGGGAAGCACAGAACCGGTTGAAGTGGAGGTGCTTGAGGGAGGCCTATGTCCAGCAGTTGACGTCTTTCGGCTGAAATGATGATGATGATGATGATGACATCCAAAAAGTTTGCCTTTATTTATTTTATTTTTATTATCCATTTATTTCAGGCATCAAGGCCCATATAAAACACATACAATACAATATGAATATAACTTAAAAATACTATAAATACATACAACATTATAATTACACAAAAAAACTAACAAACTAAAGCACACGAAGTGTCTGCGTCGTGTTTCGCTGACTGGTGTCATGTAGCCGGCCACGAAACCGGCGGTACACAACACCCTTCGGCCAGAACTCTTCCTTGAGGAACTTCTCGAGATGATGTGTCGGAACGCGTACCACGAACGACTTGAAGTTCGTGTTGTGACGCGACTCCAACTTCTCGACCCTCAAAGTCCAGTTGGTCTTCACACGCATGTACTCCACGATCTCCTCAATCTTCGTGGAGTGGTGCAGTCTGGACACGTACAGCTGCGTCGTCGGGATTGCTGGACGCAGCAGCATGTTGGGTCCCGCCAGCGCGGTGCCGCACTGGTTGGTTGGTGGTTTTATATTCAGTAGGCACTTGATAACCACTAAATAAATAAAATAATAATGAATTGAAACAAATTCTAAATATTTCATATATAATTGTAAAGTGCTTTACATTGCAAATTATATTATCGCTCTTTCGTTATACACGCCTTTTAATATTATTTTATAGAACCTTTTGTTAAACAATGAGGAATTTACTGAATATATTTCACGGTTATCTGATTATGAATTTTAATAAATTGTAATTATTATACGTTTGGTGTGTGGTTTGTGTGAAATCGAATGTTTTTATTGGGTAACTTTATACTAAAAATATTAAAAAGGGTTTACTTAAACCCTTTTTGATATTTTTCTTGTAAAAAAATCTAAGAAGGTACGTGGGCTTGCCTTTGTACGAAGAAGGTAAACTAACCAAACCAACCAACCGTGCTTTGGTTAATTTCTTTCTTCGTACAAAGGCCACGCAACATAAAACTCTGGTAAACAGAAACACGGAACGGGAATCAAAAACAGAACTAAAAACAAACGAAACCACGCGGTTAGATTTAATAAAAACAAACTGTCTCCAAAAGTGTAAACAGTAAAACCTCGAAAAGAATCCAGTCGCGAAGCTAATGCTGCTTTCACACTGCGACAATTTTATCGCACGTTAGGTCGTGGACACACTATCGAAAAGCGCGGGCGCGCGGGTGCGCGGGCAGCGGCACCCTATCATGTTACTTTAATAGTAATTGGAAACTGTACCGTTTGACATTAGAAACTCCATTGATGTTATGGGATTCGGTTACACAGACAAGTTTTGCCTTTGTCGCAAATTGTACTAACTGACTGAGGGGGGATTTGAAACCATTTTGGTTGATAGTCTTAGTCAGTTAAGGGTCGCTATTGTTTAAGGTTAATATTTTGATAAGTATTCAATTGTTACTATTGTTGCGTGAAAATTCTGTATCTTAGTGTACGTCTCACGCGTTTTTACTTTTAAAATTAAGCATTCTTGGTTTTAAATTCATTTTTTTATGTTTACAGACAACATTAGGCAATAAGTATTACTTACGCTTTTTTAATATAATCTAATTTTCAGTCTTTTTACACAATAAGATTGCTCTCAATTTTGATATCAAGTTTTGATTTGAACAATAACGAGTTTACGTTAGTAATTATTTCTATAAAAAAATAAATAGATAGATTCAAATAGTTCATCATCATCATCATCATCATCAGCCTATAGCAGTCCACTGCTGGACATAGGCCTCCCCTAATGAGCGCCATAGCGCCCTGTCTTCAGCTTGACGCATCCAGCATCTGCCTGCAGTCTTTCGCAGATCGTCATCCCACCTGGCCGGAGGGCGTCCCACACTACGTTTGCCGAGTCGTGATCTCCACTCAAGAACTCGTTTACCCCAGCGGTTGTCGGTTCTTCGCAAGATATGGCCGGCCCACTGCCACTTCAGCTTGCTAATTCTTTGAGCTATGTCGATAACTTTCGTTCTCTGTCGGATGCATTCGTTACGGATCCTATCCTTCAGAGAGACTCCGAGCATAGCTCTTTCCATAGCTCGCTGAGCGACTTTGAACTGGTGGACCAGCCGTATCGTGAATGTCCACGTTTCAGCCCCGTAGGTCATGACGGGTAGGACGCACTGATTAAAAAAAATACTGATTAAATACATAGTTAATTCCGACTAATTTACAAAGTACATATACCTATTAGTAACATGTTTATTGTAGAATGTAATCGGTAATTCAATAATCGTGTTATGACTGCGACTGTGTTATCGAATTACAGGTAGAGTCTAGCGATCACAAACCAAGACAACACAGACTTTCGTAGAAAAAGTCCACCGATGGCAGTAATAATAAACCAATACAAACTTAGAAACTAAGCTAGTTTAAAAATAAAAACAAAATAGAATGCTTACCTATTAAATAAAAATATGCCTTCTGCAAACAACGATATAGGTAGGTTTCCGTATCAAAACGTAAAAGAAAAGCGCTTCAATTTTCCTTTTTCGTAGAATGTTCACTACACATCAGGATCTTGTTACTCAGTGAAACATACGCGCCAAGTGAGGTCAACAAGGAGCTTCATGAAGATGTTACACAGCAGGGAGCTGTGATCACATACTCCAAAATTATTTTCAAGCAAAATATTGTTTCGGTGACTACTTATGCTTACCTATTGGATCGGTAATTGCCCTTCGAAAATAGTCTCATTTGTTATCTGTTAGGTGAGAAGATAGTCCGAAGGCTTACCTGATTTTCCGAAAGGTTTTCTCGATTGTTTGTCACTTATAAACAAAAAGTCGAAATTAATATTGCGTGCGTGTGTGTATGCAATAAAAGAGGCAAAAATATTTTGCGACGCTTAAATAAAAGGCTAAAAAAAGGAAAATATTTAACCGATCCTCTAACGATGGACACTTTTTAAATTAATGAACCTCAAAAAGTTTTTTACGCTTCTAATGATGGTCCCGCCTGCCTCCACTTTTTATTTAATTTAAAAGGCTTGTTTTTAGCTTTTCAGTTTTTTTTAACTTAAGTTTTTTACCGCAGTCGGGTTTTTTAGTTTTTTAATTACTTTTTTTTTATTTCCAGCTTTTTAGTTTACAAACGTGAAAGATTTCATTTTATTTTTTATTTCGTGTTTTTTACGATTTGTCACTTCGAATTACTTTTAACCATATAAGTTGAATAATTAATTTTTGTAATCATCTTTTAAAACCCTTTATTTTGATATCCCACTCGATGGTATTAGAAGAAAAAAAAACGAACTCCACACTATGGCACCCCAAATCCGTCATTTTACATGTTTTTGATTTTAATGTAGCCACTCGCGCTACCAAGACAAATCTAAAGTCGTATAATTTATCCAAACAAATCCGTTCATTCGCTTAGGAGTTACTAGGGAACAAAGAAACGGACATTCATACATACAGGTCAAACACGTAACCCTCCTTTTGGGCTTCGCCGCAGTCGGGTAATAACCATCTAAAGATACTTTATAATAGGAATTAATTGAAGTTCACAAAAAGAAGCGCAGTTATTACATTAGAGTGTTCAATAATATTCTTAGGAACACAAAATAGGGATTATTTGAGGTTTAAATCTTATGCCATAAAAAAATCAATTTCACGGTTGCAGATAGTCGCCAGTCTGTATCAGCCTTAGTAGTATATTTAAAAGAGCTCCTTATATCCGGCAGGCTGTAACGTTATCCACTGCAGTGCAGTGTCTGCAATAGTCCGCGCTCTTCTCCCCGCGGGAATTAATGACGCCCAACACTACGCTCCTTTTAATTGATTTCCATTTAATTAGGATCTTTATTAGAAGCAGTAAATATTTCGAACTAAAGGTTCGTTAAAATTGTTATTGGTTTTTCAATTTGATTTTGGATTAGATAAATGTATAATAAATTGAAATACGTGAGAGGGATTATAGTCGGATCGGATGAAATTAATTATTTTGAAGTTGTTCAATTTCAATGAGTAAACTTTTTACTATTTTTATTTATTTGTAAATTCACAGTAGGTAATTCTAAAAGCAATAGAAATAGTAGACTGTGTGTACCCACGCAATTTAAATAATCTATGCCATTTTGCGTAAAAAAAAATTGCAGTGGGTAGCCAAATGTTGTGACTACGCCACGAATTGCGTCATTCAAGTTTCGTACATTGTCTGGGTGATAAAAATTTATTTCGTGGTGATACTCAAAGTATTTTTGTGTAAAATCGTTTAAAATAGATGTTTTGCCTGAAAATAAAATGTTCCCCATTCATTTAACATATGATACCTTGAAGAGGATCTCATAATGATTATGCTCAGCCAGAAGATCACTGATGATCACAACGCAACGCAAAAGTTTATTTTTATTGACCGATAACTTGTATGTGTGTGGTGCAAACTGTAAAAATATAAGTTGGTTATCCATACTTAATATTATAAATGCGAAAGTTTGTCTGTCTGTCTGTCTGTTACCTCTTCTCGCTTAAACCGCTGAACCGATTTAGATGACATTTGGTATAGAGATAATTTAAGTCCCGGGAAAGGATATAGGATAGTTTTTATCCCGATATTTATTTATTTATTTATTTAAGGAAAAACAAACAGTAGCACAATAAAAAACAGTCATAAAATCTTAAATATAACTAATAAAACAATTATGCTACCCACTACGTTCTCCACAGATTACAATTTAAAGTACTTAAAACTAGCTAGAAATATTCCTATGGGATGGACACTTACAAACAGCGGGGCGCTGGTAGTAGAGAAATATGGAAGAAAAAGACATGTTGCGCCCACCCCAAACAAATTGGGATAAGGAGAGGAGATGATGAGACACAGGGTATCCTAGTGCGGGATCCAGTGTCATACCTAAATATTGTAACTCTTGTTTATGAATCAATAAACATAGAAGAGTAAGTAAGCATAAATTTTAAGCACATTTTCAATCAATCAATCATTCTTTATTTGTGAACATAGGTATACATAAAAGGTCTTAAACATATTATTGTACTCGAGCTCTATGTTCTACCAATAAAATTGATGAAATAGTTATATCATAAAAAAAAACCAGATTAAACAGTTTCACTTTTTTTTCCCTTTTCACTTTCGTCAGATTTTCACTTTCGTCATCGTCTGCCCGTCTTTGCTTCTGCCAAATTCCGCGCTCCTATGCCTCTTCCAGGGAGGTTTTCTTTCAAGAAAACCTGTGAAAATTATTTATTGCAGTTTACTGCAATAAATAATTTGATTTCAGCCAACAACTGCAATACATTCCACTGTTCTACATAATACAATTCTCGAGAGTGCATGGAAGTTGCGCAAAAATGGTGTTTGTATGAAACAATATCGTCAATCATTGTTCTATCGTACAGTCGACCACCGCGATCCTGTGCCCATTACAGTAATTGAATTGCGAACAATTTGTTTCCTTTGAAGAAATTGTTTATATCTTAACTACACATTTTACAGCACGGCAAAAGTACTCGTTAGCTCTGCCACGTAGCACATAAGGTCGAATTTTGAACTACGATAACGTTTTGAACTGTAAACGGACAATGGTTATAGGACCACTCGGAAGTATTCGGATTTTGATTTATACCCGATAACGGAATTCGCTTATACCCATGAATGCGTAGTAGGAGAACGCGGGAACTGGGAATTTATGCCGCGTCTTGTTTCGACTTTAAGTGGGATTGAGACAAGCAATGCTGTAGCTATTGAATGGGATTAAAAGACTAAGACATTTGGTAGCAGAATCTGAACTGCGAAACTGAATAAATAACAAAGGCAACTGGAGTTGAATTAAGATTAATTTAATGTTGTTGAATTTGTATGTACAAACTTCTAATACTAAATAAACTACAAATTATTAAAATAAAAATATAATAACCTAATCTAAATAAAACTATTTAAAAACTAAAATATTGTGTCAAAAGTAAAGTACCCAAGAGACTGGCGGCATTGCCACGTTGTATGGCAATGCTTAGTCTCTGGCCAAGGTAATAGCCAATTAAATTAATGGACTAGTTTAGAATCGTTTGACTGCTTTTAGTAATAATTACTACAAAGTAAAACCATTTTCTTTTTATTTAGGTGCTTTTCCGTTTGTTTACCAAACTAAGGTCAAACTCCCATTAGCGATGTTACAATTATTTATTAATTGTTTGAAGTCTTAGCTTATTTTAGCTCGAAGCACTTGCCTGATGCTCGCAGCAAAGTTTACACAATAATGAATAAAATGAACGGTTCAAGTGTTGTGACAAGACTCTCCTGTAATGAGATTCAACCAGTGGCACAAGTAGCAACTACGGTAAACTTCAACACGGTGTTAAACATAAGGACGTTGCTACTTAATATACAAGCTTAGTTTTTGTTAAACCTGATTTTACTATGGTTCCAACCGTGAAAATAAAATCAGCTCCATTCATTTGTGTTCACATAAATTGACAAATTGGAGCAGCTGATTTTTGTTCGCGAAGTTGTTCACCATGATGAGTACGAGTAGTAGTTTTGCAGGATATTGCTAATCCATTGCTTAGTATGTTCGAAACATTTGTCTGCTCACCAACGTAATTGGTATGTGCCTCTAAAATACAAATTATGTTCACGTTTCACGACAAAAGTTTTACGCACTGAAACTATTATATTTACAAAGCTGTTACATACTTAGTTACACCTGATAAAGGTCTGCCCTATACTTGCCTGGTAACTATCATTATCATTTCAGCGGGAAGACATCCACTGCAGGACATAGGCCTCCCACAAGCACCGCCACTTCGACCGGTTCTGTGCTTCCCGCATCCAGCGGATTCCTGCGGCCTTCACAAGTCCCACCTTGTGGGGCCTTCCAACGCTAGAGTAACATAGCGTGGTAACTATACTAAACTCAATTTTCTTTATAAAATATCTAGAAGTTGATATGTCGAAAATAGTGTCATAAGTGCTGAAATCGATTTCGTGCACATATTCATACTAACTTTATGGCGCGTCGGCATTTCGTGGTGCTGACCAAGTTGTGAGTTGTGACGTCACGCCACTCTTTTTCACGTCCCACTCGACTAACTTGCGTTACGGCTAGTTTTATGTGCTGGGAAGTTTGTGTAGATCTGGCTTTATAGTAAGTAATGTTGAGTAATGCGACTGAGAATTGAAAGACGGTGATTTTGAAACTATTGTTATCGTGAGCATCCTTAAACTTGAATTGGTTCGTTTTAACCTAGTTTTTGGGATTACTTGCGTTTTAAATAGCCCAATTAAGAGTTAATAGGTTTGGATTTCATTCGTTCAACGAAGCTTAAGTGCCCGTTTGTTTTTGTATTTATTTGTATAGTTATTGTTAGTTAGTCATTTAATTCAGTACCTAGTGTAAATATTTAGTTATCTATAACGTACATTAAAGGATACTTCTTCATTAAATCTCTTTTGCTGTACTCAATGTCCCCCAAAAGATACCAAGAACATCAACAAGAGTTTTAAGATTTTCGAGGAAACATCTTATCAGACACATCGCGCCACTTAGAGAAAAGGACGTATCTACAGCCTTAATCAATACACATAAACGCACACACCATTCATCATAAACCAAAGCACTAAAGCTAGACAACGACAACAATTAGGCCACACCTGCCGCGCCGCTAAAGTGCCAGGCGTGAGGAACCGTGACGTCACCGCCAGCTCGCACTTACCTCCAATCCTTTGCGATATTAATCTCCTTGAGCGCCGCTTAAGTACGACACCAGATTAACTGTAGCACCATTAAAACAGCGGAAATAGAACATTTTCTAAAACAAGGCTTATCTAAACCTATTGAGGAAATCCTCATCACCGTCATTTCAGCCAAAAGATGCCTTTATGTCCACTGTTGGACATAAAGCCCCCAAGCGTCACCACATTGACCGGCCTTGTGCTTCTCGCATCCAGCAAACTTAATTATTTAATTACCACTTACATTTAATTTTGTTTTTTACAGGTGGGAACCCCATACAACAGTCACAATTTCCACACTCGGAGACATGACCCAAAAAGCAATTTAATACCACCAACAAAATTTTTTTTTTTTTAAACTGCCCTACTTGGCCTGACAGGGCTCAAATTTATAGCTGTTGATTATCGTGGATACCAATTAACAAGTCCCAAGTAACTCCCAAGTAAGACTCCAAGTACCGACACAATTCTGAATACAGAGGACAATATGTTAAGTGTCACAATCTGGAATTCCGCCAAAGAGCAAGTAAAAATATCCAATCGCAGAGAGACGCTGTTGAGTATCTTTATTAACTTAACGAAATAGGCTTAAAAAAATGAATGCAAATGAAGTCCGCCTCTGTATATTTGTGTGCTTAAAGTATTAAATACCACCACTTTTAGTATAGCCAGGCCAGGCTGCAGCCTACAAGCCTGTTCTCAGGTCAACTCAGATTACTCAGAATAATTCTCCAGATTGATAGACTAATTTTACATAGAGAAAGACTTTTATTCAAGGTAGAAGTAATAGGGCGTTGGAAATGTAAGTAATGTCTATCGGTTGGGCCATTTATCTCCGAAACGGCTGGACCGATTAGTGCGGGCTCCCCTAATGGTTTGTGGCGTTAAAGTAGTGCTGTAGGTAAACCCGCTTTTAGGGCAATCCCTAACAACAGATTCACCTACCTATAGCATGGGGGTTATTTACTGTCGGATGCCGGTTTTGTCCTGCTTGACTAAACACTGCGTTGTTGAAAACAGTTTTATTGTTGCTTGATATTATATATTATTTTATATTTAAAGAGCATTGGTGGCCAAGTGGTAACGGCCGCGACTTACGAGTTGTAGGTCGTAGGTTCGAACCCAGACAGACGCATTATTTATGTAAATTATTTCATCATCACTGCACTCAAAACGGTGAAGGAAAACATCGTGAGAAAACCGGCATGTCCTAGAACCATAAATTCGAAGACATGTGATATCTACCAACCCGCACTGGGCCCGCGTGGTGGATTACGGCCCTCTCCCTCTCACCGAGAGGAGGCCTGTGTCCCAGCAGTGGGAACATTATAGGCTGATTATGATTATGATGATAATAAATGATTTGATTTGATGATTATATTATTTCTTTAAAAAATATTTCCGTTTAGAACTTGAACTTCAACAAGGTTTTTGTTTAAATTGCTGAATGTGCCTTCTCTTGACCTCGATCACGCCTGATGGACAGCTATGGTTGAGACCTATGATGGAAGGAGCTTGCCCAGAAGATGCCTGTACACTCTTGCTTTGAAGGCAGATGAGTTAAATTGTTTTGTTCATATATCAGACAAAATACCCGAAAACATGTTGCTACGTGGATTCTGAAGAAGTAGATACGCTTCCTTATGCAGCAATTGGCTTGAAACACAACAAACGGTGATAGCTGTTCCAGGTCTGGCAATTTATGTATATGTTAACGGAAAAGTGTGCAATCCGTCATTCTATACAATTCCTAGGAAGTGTGTACAATTCCTAATTTTTTTTATATACATTATACAATCTAACATTAAAACTATTTACACTAGATACTAAATTAAAAGACTAACTTACTATACAAATAAATACAAAAACAAAGGACACTTAGGCGTCGAAGTACTCGTCCGCATCGCTGTCATCCGGAAACGTGCCCAGAAGACTGGCAGCATTGCCACGTTGAATATTTATTTGTATAGCAAGTTAGTTAGTCTTTTAATTCCTAAAATAGATAGGAAATCTATGATATATTTTTTAATATGCACTTTTCCCAGGAAATCTATGTTTCTTAGATAGCACTCGGAAATCTTAAAAATTCAATATGTTGTGCTACTAGACGACGTGGATGCAAGAGCGAGCGAAGGGCACCCCGAGGTTTGGTTTGGTCCCTGCAGACAGAAATAGGAGCCCCGTGCAGCTGGGCTCCGTCGACCTGACGTCAACGTCGACGACGACGTCGTTAGAAATAAAACATGCAGCATGCTAAATGTATGCTTTAGAATGTTATGCTTAATCTGATTTCAGTTTACAAACGTGTTTTATTTCTTTTAGTCACAGAAAGCATTACTTTTTATATATTTCCTAGTATCATCTTGGAATTGCATAGAATTCCTAAAGAAATACATACATTTCACAGGAAATGTGTGTATTAAAGAATCTTTGAAAGATTATTTTACAAGTTTCCTAAGTAGGCTCGGAATTGCTATATTTCCTAGGAATTGTGTAAAATTCCTAGGTTTCATACATTTCCTCCTCATCATACATTCCGATAACGTGACGTGGGTGAAGCAGCCCACATACTAACGGGCATACAACACGTCCGTCCGCACCGCCGCACGGCCGGGCACTGAGGGCCGACGCGCCGACCGCTGTGTATCTGCGCCCGCGCTGGCGGCCCGTGCGCCACCTCCACCGCACTGTGACGTAATCGGACAACGTGCGGCCTTGGAGCCAAGAGACGTACTGCCGCACCGCGAGCCGGAGCGAGCCTTTTATATGTTTGCGCGTTCATGGAGCCGACGCCAAAATAAGGGAACGCGCGCGACGACCCCTGATTGGTCTATCCACAATCAGGGTAGGTTTAGCACTACCACTACTCAACAAATTGTAAACACAATATACCTGGGCTAAAATAAATGAATATTATTCTGATTATCATAAACCGCTGTTTTACTTAATAGAAAATCGACCTCCTAAAGTGGTGACCCCGCGTTTGAACACCATGTTGAGCCAGGAAGAAATCGAGATGGTCAGCATCAAATCCCGCATTCCGCTGTTCTGGTGCGACAAACCACGACTTTGGTTTGCTCAGTTCGAGACGATGGTCGCAAACCAAAAACTCGGCGATGAAGGCAAGTTCGGCCTCGTGGTGGCACAGCTGTCGAAGGCCGACGTGGAGCAGATTGGCGACATCATCATGGCAGCACCGAACACCGGTAGATACGAACTAGTGAAGAAACGTTTAATATCGGTTTATGAAGAAAGCGAGGGTAAACAGCTGCGCAAGTTACTAACGGAAATGGACCTCGGAGACCAACGTCCATCTCATTTACTTCGGCGTATGAAGGACTTGGCGAGAGGCAAGATGACCGACCCCACCCTACGTTTGCTATGGATGGAACACCTACCTGCATCGTCCCGTGCAGTATTAGCAGTCAGCAACGAGGAGAATCTGGACACCTTGGCTGCCATGGCCGATAAAATACAAGAGCATCAGAAGGAGGTCAGTACAGTGTGTTCGTGTCAAAATCAACCGTCAGCGTCACAAACACCGGCAACTGAAGAGGGGCGTATAATGAGCATGATCGAAGCCCTGACTAAAGAGATTGCTTCACTCAAAATGGACCGTGCAAGTCATCATCCACGTCGGCAGCGCTATTACCGAGATCGCTCCCGTTCCCGTTCAAGATCGCAGGGAGGACGCAGCAAAATGTGCTATTTCCACCGAAAATTTGGAAAAGCGGCATTTCGGTGTAGGAGTCCGTGCAATTTCAAGAAACAGCAAGCAAGTCAGCCGGAAAACTAATGCAGACCGAAGCTGTGGCGGTAGCTGAAGTCGACGAAATATCCTCATACCGCCTATTCATAAAAGACACTATCACCGGACAAAAGTTCCTCGTCGACACGGGTGCAAACGTTTCCGTACTACCCGCAACCGCGCTCGAAAAAAAGAAGCAGACGCCGAACAATTACCTGTACGCAGCGAACGGAACACAAATACCATCATATGGTGAGCGAACCGTAGCACTCAACATTGGCATGCGACGACCTTACAGCTGGAATTTTGTGATCGCAGCAGTCGGTAGGCCGATACTAGGCGCCGACTTCCTACGACATCACGCCCTCATGGTAGATCTCCACGGGCGAAGATTGATAGACAAGAAAACCAACCTATCGACATCTGGAAGCGTGTCAAACGCACCAGAAGGGAGCGTCAGGACGATCGACGACAAACTGCCCTATCACGACCTACTCGCCAAATATCCGGACATAACAAGACCCAGTATACGGAAGATATGTCACGGTGAGGTCGAACATTATATAGAAACTACGGGCCCGCCTATCTACACCAAGGCGAGGCCACTGCCACCTCACAAATACAACGCCGCTAAAGAAGAGTTCCAGATGATGATGGAACAAGGCATTTGTCGTCCATCCAACAGTCCATGGGCAAGTGCACTCCACCTCGTGTTGAAGAAAGACGGCAAATATCGACCCTGCGGCGATTACAGGAGGCTCAATGCAGTGACAACACCCGACCGGTACCCAATACCTCGGTTGCACGACTTCACTCACAACCTACAAGGCAAGAACATCTTTACCAAGGTAGACCTGCAGAAAGCATATTTTCAAATAAAAAACCGCGAAGAAGACATCAAGAAGACTGCAGTCATAACACCATTCGGCTTGTATGAATTTACCCGAATGTGTTTTGGTTTGAGAAACGCCGGCCAAACCTTTCAACGTCATATTGACAATGTCCTGCGCGGTCTACCCGCATTCCCATTCGTCGACGATATTCTTCTGGCATCAGAAAACGAGGAAACGCACAGAAGTGACCTCGAAGAACTATTCAAGCGGCTCCACGAGTACGGTCTGCAAATCAACGTGGCTAAATGCATTTTTGGGCAAACCCAACTCGAATTCCTGGGTTACACCATAAACTCAGAAGGTATCACGCCAACAGAAGAGAAAGTTAAGGCCATCAGATCGTACCCACTACCTAATACAGTCGAAGAACTTCGCCGTTTTATTGGCATGATAAACTTTTATCGTTTGAACATACCGCACGCCGCCGAACACCAACGTGAATTGAGCAAGTACTTTCACAATGCAAAGAAGAAAGATAAAACCAAAATACATTGGACCACAGATGCCAAAGAAGCGTTCGCCAGATGTAAACAAGACATAGAAAACGCAGTATTGCTATCCTACCCATCACCGAGCGAACCCTTCGCGCTGATGACAGACGCATCAAATACCTGTGCTGGCGCCGTCATACAACAGAAGATTAATGGCAAATGGAGACCGCTAGGTTTTTTTTCGAAGAAATTTAGTGACGCGCAACAGAAATACAGCACATACGACAGGGAATTGCTGTCTATATACATGGCGATACGTCATTTTCGTCGAGTGTTCGAGGGACGTGAACTAATCATATACACGGACCACAAACCACTGTTGCACGCCTTAACAGCTGACAGTAAATCTGAGACACCACGACGAACCCGTTACCTCGAATATATCGGCCAATTTACATCAAACATTCAACACGTGAGCGGCAAGGACAACCAAGTAGCGGACGCACTATCAAGGATAGAAACCATAACCTGCCCCACTCCAATCGATTACACCGAGTTAAAAAAAATGCAATCACAAGACTCAGAATTGAAGGCGTTAGAAAGTACCGGGAAGTACATCTTCAAACACATTACGATGCCTAACTCGAACATCAAGATCACCTGCGAGATGTCAACAAACACTGCGCGGCCATACCTACCACCGGACTTCAGAAAAACCGCATACGATGCCATTCACAACCTTAGTCACCCCGGAATAAGGGCTACAAGGAAGATGGTCACGTCACGTTACTTTTGGCCGTCGATGAACCGTGACGTAAGCAACTGGGCGCGAGCCTGCGACCCGTGTCAGCGAGCAAAAATACAACGACACACGAAGTCACCAGTGGCAAGTTTCCCACAAGCAAATCGGCTGGAACATGTTCACATCGACATTGTTGGCCCGTTACCCACTTCCAACGGGTATCGCTATTTGTTGACCATGATCGATCGAGCAACCAAATGGCCAGAAGCCTGCCCGCTAGAGGAAATAACCGCAGAAAAGGTCGCGAGTACATTATACGAGTGTTGGATATCAAGATTTGGCTGCCCTGAGACAATCACCACCGATCAAGGCAGACAATTTGAGTCGGAGTTGTTCACGAAACTGATGCACCGAATGGGAATACATCGTACCCGAACCACTGCTTACCACCCGCAGTGTAATGGGATCATAGAACGTTGGCATCGAACGCTCAAGACCGCACTTACCGCGCGCCTCCATTCATCAACATGGTCACAAGAGCTACCCACGGTACTGCTAGGACTGCGCGCATCTATTAAAGAGGACGTCGGTGCGAGTACAGCCGAATTATTATATGGCCAACCATTACGACTACCCGGCGAATTTTACCAAGAATGCACAAAGTATGAAGATACAACTTCAAGCATCATGCATAAACTTAATGAGGCATACAAGAAAGCACAGGTGCAGCGGACGTCCAACCAACACCAAGCGATGTTCATCCACGAAGAATTACGACACTGCTCCCATGTATACGTCCGTAATGATTCGTCGCACAAACCACTGACGCCGACATACGACGGGCCGTACGAGGTGATTAACCGCAACAATAAATATTACACAGTCCAGCTACGAAACAGATGTGCAAATATAACCATTGACCGATTAAAGCCAGCATTCCGGTTTAACATGGAGTCAGGAGCAGCAGCGCATTCTTCAGCACCTACGTACGCACACATTACCAGATCGGGGAGGGTATCGAAACCCCCCGTACGCTTTGCTGGAGGGGAACCATGAAGCAGCCCACATACTAACGGGCATACAACACGTCCGTCCGCACCGCCGCACGGCCGGGCACTGAGGGCCGACGCGCCGACCGCTGTGTATCTGCTATCTGCGCCCGCGCTGGCGGCCCGTGCGCCACCTCCACCGCACTGTGACGTAATCGGACAACGTGCGGCCTTGGAGCCAAGAGACGTACTGCCGCACCGCGAGCCGGAGCGAGCCTTTTATATGTTTGCGCGTTCATGGAGCCGACGCCAAAATAAGGGAACGCGCGCGACGACCCCTGATTGGTCTATCCACAATCAGGGTAGGTTTAGCACTACCACTACTCAACAAATTGTAAACACAATATACCTGGGCTAAAATAAATGAATATTATTCTGATTATCATAAACCGCTGTTTTACTTAATAGAAAATCGACCTCCTAAAATATAAACACATCAACGAAAAGGGATATTTCTAGTACGGGTTTGAGTTTTGCTAAAAAGTGTTACCGTCTTCTACCTTCTTTGTCTTCGTGTTTGCAGCAATGCCGGTATTTTTACTGTACATATTCCAAGGAACGTCAGCCCAAGTTCTTCCACCGCTGACTGTATGGCGTCACCACGTCAGGGACCACAGAGCCGTGTGAACACGACGTGACGCGGCGTCGGGCCGCGAGCTTAGCTCACACCTTCATATTTACCAGCTCTTAATCTTTTGAAGTAAGACAGTTGCAGAAGTCCTTCTATGACTATTTGAAGATTATTGCGTTACCCAATAAATGGGTTGTGAAGGTCAGATAGGCATGGAGAGGTTTCCATGGTTAGGAAGAGGTTAGCCAGCTGATGATGAGTCATCTTCCATCGTATTGATCTGCCTCTATAAATGAAAGAATCTTTGTTTGTGAAAAACCAGCCTCCTTTAGTTACAATGAAATTCTAGCCAAAATCTCAACGTTTGCCAAGCAGCTTGATCATGGCTTCAAAGTCTTCAAACAGGTGGATCTTACCTATGTAATGAAAATGGTGTACACTTTCGGGGCAACCTCTTGCCCCGCCATACCGTCTCCTTTCCACCGTGGGTTAGAAGGGATAATAGCAGTAGAAATAAATCGTTGTTTGTAAGAGATACTTTTCTTTAATATACAACCTTACAATGAAATGCAACACGTGGGCCTTCTGAACAATTTATATTCAGTGTTTTCCCTAAGCAGCTCTTGTTTGCACTGACTAAGTATCAGCTAAGATGACGCGTGTTAAAACGCTGGTCTGTGTCACTTAGCAAAATTTTATTAAGACGGCTGGCAGTTCTTGCAGACTTGCGGGGTCAGCTCGGTGGAGTTTACAAGGGGTTCAAGTGACTTAGCTTGTAAAATTCTTGAAGTATTTGTTATGACTGAGTTGGATGGGCGCAAAAGAGGTTACATACTGAAAAAAAATAGGTAAAATAAGCAGCAACCCAACTGAAACTTTATTGTAAGAACAATCTACATTTGGAACCACTGCGTGTATTTAAGTTAAGGTGATAAAGTATAATATCGCCATGCTGTGCCTATTAGACAAACTATTTATATTCAAATTTATTTAGGACGTCTACTAGGCCTCAATTTATATTTTAAAATCCAATTATAACAGCAAAGTAAGAGACGCCATAGCTTAAAGCCTATGATTACGTACCTATTTAAAACAAGACCTAGACCTACTACTAAGAAACAGTTTTGTTAATTTTCTACAAGAATTATTATATCAACGGCATAAATATTAAATTCACGACCTCTTCCTTTGATATTTAACCATTTTTACAAAAAGTTATAATTTAAACTTGTAATGAAACACGCTATAGTTTTTCGCGCGAGTGATTGACGTGACGCGCTGCGGTACGGTGCGGTGCGGTGCGGTACGGTGCGGTGCGGTGCGGTACGGTGCGGTGCGGTGCGACGCGGCGCGATGATTAACGAGCGAATTGTGAACACTCACTCGGATATCTATGGTTATCCCTGATATTTCGAGAGCTCACGAATTTAAGTTTTTGATGATCTGTTCGACATGCAGCATATGAATAGGTAATTTTGTTTTTGCATTTCATAATGTTATTACGTCCCATTTTTGTACTTTTTAAACTCTAGAGTTCAAAACTGTTGTTAATTTCAAGCAACCAGCGAGTAAGCAAACAAATTGACAAGGAAGCGACATCAAGCAAGAGTCATCTTGTCCGGCCTCATCTGGTTTTAATAATAAAACTACGTGTCAAAGTTTTATTTCAACAAAATAAAAGTCATTTATCAGCCTTGTCAGCGTAGTTTAGACTGTCTGACCGGCCAAGGAGATGCCTTATTGTTTTTTAATTTACACCTAGATAGCGCAAGAGCAACCACCTACTTAGCGTGCCCATCTTACGTAACAAAATCGTAAGCCGCCACTTTCGCCCACAGTCCTGTAGTTCTGCTGGCTGGGTGAGCGTGAGCGCTGGCGCCTTTGAATCGATTTGATTTTCCCATCACTAAATAGTGTGTGACGTCATAGTAGGTATTCAAAAAATGGCACGCTTGGTTTTCTTCTTGGCTTCTTTTTTCTTGGCTTGTGTTATCTGGGTCTATCTATATCTGTGGGTTCTGTACGTCGTCAGCTTCTAAACTAAGAGTATAATATTGTGAAACCCGCCGTCTCCATACACTATTTATTTACTTCGTATACCAGTATACCTATATCCTAACAAAGTCTAGACTCCAGCCTTTGTGGGTCCCGTTACTTAGACATCGGATTAAATATGTAGCTTCATGAACGACTGGGACAGGTGTTATCCACCAAGGTAATCTTACGGCCGGCGTGAATAGAGAATTTTTGATGAAGATTTCATCAAACATCGTTTGACACTAATAGTTAAATGTAAACGCTAACATTAATTGATTTATTATGACGGATATACCCGGCATTAGTATTGCAATGAAGATTTTATATAACTTAGTACCTGGACAGAAATATGAACTTTTATGTAAAAACTTTTGTAGCTAACTGGACCAGGGATAGAATCCGTAATGAAGTGATCCAGCACTTCCAGCAGCGAACCAATGCTGTCGACATAGCTCACAGAATAAGCAAGCTGATGTGGCTATGGTTCGGCCATATTAGCCGTAAAACCCATGACCGTAGGCTTGGACGTGTTCTTGAGAGGAGACCGCGACTCAGCAAAAGTAAGACAGGATGCCCTCAGGCTAGGTGAAGTGATGCGATTATCGCCGGGTAGCTGGTAGCAACTGGATGATAGTTGCGGAGAATCGAGCTGAATGGCGTGAAAAGCCTATATCCAGCAGTTCACTAATGTAGGCTGATGATGACACATTTTGTATGACAAATGTGTCAAAAACAGTCAATCGAGACAGCCGCTACGCTGTATCGCTTAGAAGCAGTTTTTGTTTTGTCAAAAACAGTCAATCGAGACATCCGCTACGCTGTATCGCTTAGAAGCAGTTTTTTTTTTATTAAATAGGAAAAGGCCTTTTATTTCATTAAGCGACGGGACGGAAATAGATCACCCGGAAATACTGAGTGGCGATCTCTGTCCACTTACCTACGACCCCGTTTCACCTCACAATTATTGTCTATAGTATAACAGGCTCCGACGAGCCGTAGCGCAACCATAGAGCCGCATCGCAAAGTATGCCCCACCTCTTGTCGTGCTCTCTGTGCTCTAGACGCTGTTGAAGTGGCCGAATTCTGGTCGAAGCTTATTTAAAATAAACACAATCATGTAATCATCGGTTCGCGCGAAGAAGAAGATAGGCTGGCCTATTATGATATTAAGAAGATAAGCTGGCCTGTTATGATATTAAGAAGATAGGCTGGCCTGTTATGATATTAAGAAGATAGGCTGGCCTGGTATGATATGCGATTAGGTCCTGTAGTCCCCTCAAGCATACACACGTTTTGTATCTTTCCAAGAGTACCTACGTATCTACTAGGACAATATAAAAGTGCTACATCATGTAGAATATCGACCCTAGTGTGCTGAATTGTTCAGTGGCTAATATTTTAAGTGCAATCCATCAATACGATAGGCACCTAGGGCACCTAGGGCAGGGTAATACATCAAGAACTGTTCAGGGCACTATCATAATGCGATGACACACATGATGTGCATGAATTTTTATCATGTTCTCGATTTAATAACGGGCATGCAGCATTCCTGTAAAACATGATTTGAAAGGTCATGGGTGTTAGTTAAATCACACTTTGAAGCCGATAAACTATTCACGCATGGAATTCACAACGCTTTTTGATACTATAGTTTTGAAATAGTTACGTTTGAAAATGAGTAAGGTATTTTTATTTCCGAGAAATCTAATGTCTGAGTTAAACAGCTAACTACTCGTAGTACCTTTTTAATTATTTCACATCTGTCACATACCTATTGGTACCTCTTCTCACGCCACTTCCACGCCACGCACGTCGACATTTAATCGAGCCTTTGTTAAATCAAAATACGTGAATGCTTCGCTGCGGTTGCGAATTTAATCAAGTAGGGAACGTAAAATTCTAACCGAAATTGATGCGAATATTTTATTAAAACTTTAAATTGTACTCGTTGCTGATATTTTGCAGCTATTTATTGTGGTGGTACTATTCAGGTTTAGTTTGAAAATGTTTTTTTTTTATCGAAACGGGGTTTTTATCCATACGCATGTGGAAGAGCAGTGGTGGCCCAGTGGTAACGGCCGTGACTTACGAGTTGTAGGTCGTAGGTTCGAACCTAGACAGGCGCTTTACTTTGTGTAAATTATTTCATCACCACTGCTCTCAAACCGGTGAAGGAAAACATCGTGAGGAAACCGGCATGTCCTAGAACCAAAAATTCGAAGACATGTGTCATCTGCCAACCCGCACTGGGCCCGCGTGGTGGATTACGGCCCGCTCCCTCTCACCGAGAGGAGGCCTGTGTCCCAGCAGTGGGAACATTATAGGCTTATTATGTATGTATGGATGTGGAAACCCCATCGTACCTTATTAATCATCGTACCAATTTAATTGATGTAACTACATCCTACGTAACAGACATAGAATCATTGACCAGGCATCTTCACCAGGCCGCACAGCCTTTTTGCAATCGCCGATGAAAATGTTACCGAGTTATATTTAGACAAGACTCCTCACTCAGTTTTTGGACCTACTTTTATGAATCTTTTTCCAAGATTATTGGGACTTGTAGTTTAAATAGGAATTGTTGTTTGCTGGACATAAGTACCTCAATAACCTAAGTACCTCAATAACATAAGTATCTCAATAACATAAGTACCTCAATAACATAAGTACCTCAATAACAGACGAGCACCCTAATTGCGCAACACGCTACCAATCATAATGTAAATCATTTTGAAGGATATTGCTAATCTATTGCTTAAAATTTGTCTTCTCAACAACGTAAATAACGCAATGAATGTTGTTGAACTATTAGGACCTGTGCACATCACGTTTTTTAAACGCGCCGTAGACGCGCGTTTTAGAAACGTGCGTCGACGGCGCGCTTTTATCGTACAGAAGGTCTACAGGCTGCGTCTGACTCGCGTCTGTATCGCTACAAACGCGCGTGAACGGCGCGTTTAAAAAACGTGGTGTGCACAAGCCCTTATAAGGAAAGCCATTACTACTGATAATGTGTTACACAACTACCACGCCGTACATGATCATTTTCTATTACAATATTATATTGTTAAAAATAATAATGTTAATAATAATATAATATTGTTGCTATTAGTAGACAAGAAGACACTACCCATCTTTATATTAACTTAAGACTGCCTGTGGATTGAAAGTCCTCAAACCAATAAAGAACTGGGGGCCTAAAAAGGCCACTTTGGCAAAATCATAAAAGGATAACAATCATTATGATTCATAATGTTATCCTTGTATGATTTTACCAAAGTGGTCATTTTAGGCCCCCTGTATGATACACAAAACAGTATTCAATTAAACCCATGAAGAAAAAACCTTCGCAGACTCAAGGCAAAGCTCAAGAAAATTCAAGCGTCCCGATCACTTACATAACTAGCTAACAAACATTTACTGAAGGGGAATCTTAATTCCGTCCAAGCTTTGCGATCAACAGAGCGACCACAACTGTTTAAAATGCAGAATTCGGTTTAAACCAGTTTGAATCAACAAGATTGTATCCTTAACGAATTTGTAACTGAGTTTTGTTACATTGAAACTGAAACCAATGGAAACTGTCTTGGCTTGACCTAGAATTTACAGTTTACGAGTATCTAGCTCTGGATTGATGGATCTGGCCTTTGATTGATCTTGCTTTTGGTTAAACTTAAGTGAATGTTAATAATATAAATGTTGCATGCCGAATGGTGAAATATGGCTGAGGTTTAATATATTTTAACACCTATTATATATTATTATCCAAATTTGCAAAATCAATGTAAAAAAATAAGCTTCTTCACTTTTACCCGACCGCGCGACAACAAAGACAGGGTTATGTTTTTTATAGCGTATCTATCTTTGTATGTGGAATTCTTTAAATCCTCGAGGCATCCTAACGACGGAATTGGTTTGAATTCTTGAGGACAAAACGTCAGGACAAAACCCGACTGCAACTAAAAAGTTCAAACAGTTAATTCTTTTAAGTTTACAAATACTTTCTACGCACTTATAAGAGTTATCCGTCTTTATATTTTATAGTAATCGAAACAAGTCTCTAAGCACGGCCACTCACTACGCTTACTGGCTGCGAGCCCCAATATCCGAAGGGATAAAACTTTCATTCGTCTTTTGGCCTGGAGACCGAGCTTTATAGATCGGTGTGACTGCATCCGTCAAATACAGTTTTTTTTTTCAAGTTGGTCATTAAACTTGTGAACGTAAAAATTAATAAGAAAATAGAATTGTTTAGTTGCCCCTTCCAAAAGGTAGTTTTGTGTGCAGAAGAATGGGCAAGAAACTCCATAGTTTACTCTTTTAAAAGGTTTACTAATATTTTGCATACATTAATAATACTTTTACGTGAAGGCAATGAGTACCTAGAATAAAATTACTATACTACATTAAGTAGTTCCTCTGGGTAGCTCACTGAAACTGAGACGTCTCGGTTGGCGATAAATGAGACGTTGGCGAGCGTTAACCACGAACCGTGCCTCGTAATTATTTACCACGCATCAGCCGCCGTGGACATGGACAGGGTGCTGGTAGTAAATAACGACAGGGTGCGGCCCGTCTATTCTATAAAAATCTCAACGCAATAACGTGAAGTGAGCTGTTATTCCAACTGATGCTCGGGATTGACACTATAGATGTATGAGGAACAGGGTGTAAAGTTCACTCATACTCCATAGAAAAGGGAGGATCCTCCGACCAGACGGGTGTTGTGTCGGGCCGTTGTATCTATGCTAATTGCGCGGTAAACTCTGCTTGCGCGATGCAGGATTTGCGTGACGTCAGTATGACGCGTTGTTCTCATGTGGCGTTGTAGATACCGCTACAACACTATTGCACACTATTGCTCACTTCAAGTTATCACGGTGAGATTTTCTCAGATCGGCAGGTCTACAAACTAAAACCCAATTACGAGAAAATCGCCAACGAAAAAGGTAAGCCTTTTGACTTTGAAGTAGTCGTTAACAACTTTGAAGTAACAACACGCAATCAACTAACATCCACTATATTTATTTATGTCTAGAATACTATCTTCCATCCTTCTACATATCATTATGAAAATAAATACCTTTCCATACAATTTTCCAACAAATCACCAACAACAAAATAATCGTCACCATTTCCTGACAAATTGATATCCTGATATCCCGGTACCGATACACAAGTACACCGGTATCGACGCCCGATCTCAAATCCGAACTGTTCCCTATCAGCTTAACTTGTTTGTCCAGTTGTCCAGTTTGTCGGCAAATTCGCTCACTTCCTAATTACATTTCGGTATCGTCGCGTCGTGCGAAACTGAGAGGAATGTTATCCCATGTAGTGGTGTGGTTAGGGACCGAAAATACGGATTGTAAATAGAAGGGATAAGGGCACATGTATATTATTTATAGATTTCGTTTCTTTACTTTTAAGTTCTTTAAGAACCAGGTAGAGTTTCTACAGACAGTAAGTAGACTCTCACTCTCTCTCATTTGTTAGTCTACCTCCAAACTATTTAGTCGATCAGATTATTACAACAGGATATCTCTGTTATATAATAGATTACAAGGGCCAACCGGCCCTGACTTACAAATCGCGGGTCGGTTGCGGTCGTAGGCTCGAACCCAGCTAGGCGCTATAATTTGTGTAAATAATTTCATCACCACTGCTCTCAAACCGGTGAAGGAAAACATCGAGAGGAAATCGGCGTTCTAAAACCAAAAAATCAAAGACATGTGACTTCTATCAACCCGCACCGGCCCGCGTGGTGGATTACAGGCCACTCCCGCTCGAAGAGAGGAGTTCTGTGTTTCAGCTGTGGGAGCCGACCTAAATAACCTCAATCCTTAAATTGACTCCTACAGGAGACGCCATTAACTCGTAAAGCCAAACATATTTCACTTACGCCTCAGCTAACAAAAATATAAAATACCGTTTTATCAATTCACTCACAGCTTTTACTAACAAAAATAAGGAAACTCAACATAAATAAGGGGAAAACACTTTCTTAACAATATATCAGCCGCAGAAAGACGTGTATTACGCACATCGTCAAAACACAACACTTTTAAAAGACAAAGCCAGAGAACACAAACAAAACCGCAGACACGAGAAAGCTATTTGTTACGTCCGAGTGTTTGATAAAAGCGATGCAAATAAACATTTTCCTAGCCATCGACGGGTTCTTTGCATAAATTTCAGTTATGGTGGGACATTTGTCAATGGATAATGCGGTGCCAGCGATATGCATGGTTCATGCGTCTATATCGGCGTGTGCATACATCTCAGAACGCCGACTGTTCGATAACGTGATATGTGCCTCCTCTAAGACTGTGTTCCCTTTTCGAGTTAAAGATGGCGGCAATTATTGGCGCTTAATATGTTTCGTATGATAATTCGGTATATTTCAACGAGCTCCATTGAAGAAGGAACGCGGAATGGTTTTTAGATGGGATTATGTCTGGATGCTTTTTACGGTAGGAACCTAAAGAGAAAATTTAATAATGAGAAAACATGGAAAGCGAATTATTGATTTATTCATTCATTAAAACTATAAGCACAAGTACAAATACTATACAGAGGCATTTCCTACCAGTCAACCTTACGGTGATGCAGAGACAAAACATGATAGGTGATACGGGATAAATCGCTCGGAAATTACTAATATGCTGATAACTTCAAAAAGACGTTATTGTTATTATTATTGAATGCCAATAACCTCGCCCAAGTAGTCGATAACTAAAGTAAACACGCTGAAATAAAAAAGTTTGAAGATTCTTCATCAAAAGTTTAACAAGCATTTCAAATATGTACCTATTATATTATTGTATTCTTTTCGGATTTACCAACGAAAAACGTTATTTTTCACTGTGTCAATTTATTAAAGTGAAAACGTTGGCCATTTTTTGAGATGGGAAAAAACAATTGAACTTGCGACACTGTTACCGTAACCGATACCCCGCATGTTTTGTTTATAGGACTATTAAAAATAATTATTTTTTTGTAATTATTCAAGTTTGTACTTCTGTCGGCACTTCCGGAGTGCCACTTTATTTTTTTTTAAGTGAAAACTGCTTTAGCCGCGTTGGGTTAATACCGACCCGTAGTTCTTTCTTTCTCATTAAGAACAGCTCATCCTTAAATCCGGACTTACAAAATCTGTAACCCTCCGGGTAGTAAACAGTTCTGGTCCCTGTCTAAAGCGGTTGAAACGAATTTCTGTCGTCCCACTTTACCTCCAATGATGAAACCAGATGGGTCGCTGGCTCACTCTGCAAGTGAGAAAGCAAATTTATTTGCATCTCTCTTTGCAAGCAATTCACGTCTGGACGCTGGCTCGAAGCAACCACCCACTGTACCTCATTGTGGCTCCTCGATGCCGGAGATCGCAATTCACATTAAAGAGGTCCGAAGAGTATTGTGCAGTCTGGACGTGAACAAGGCAAGCGGGCCTGATGGTATTCCAGCGAGAGTGTTGAGGCAGTGTGCGCCTGAACTGTCTCCTGTGTTGACACGCTTGTTCCGCCTCTCTCTTGAAAAAAGAACGGTGCCAAAATCCTGGAAGATTGCAAATGTACAACCAGTGCCCAAAAAGGGCGACCGTGCAGACCCTGCCCATTACCGTCCAATCGCCATTACCTCCATTCTGTGCAAGGTTATGGAAAGGGTACTGAACAGTAAGTTGCTGACCTACCTTGAAGACAATGATCTCCTCAGTGACCGTCAATATGGCTTTCGCCGGGGACGGTCAACTGGCGATCTTCTTGTGTATGTCACGCACTGCTGGGGCGAAGCCATCGAGAAACACGGCGAAGCACTTGCTGTATCGCTTGATATCTCGAAGGCCTTTGACAGGGTCTGGCACGCCGGTCTACTCAGCAAGCTTCCTGCTTATGGCATCCCCGCTGATTTTTGTAGCTGGATATCAGACTTCCTGAGTGAGCGAGCGATCAGAGTGGTCGTTGACGGCTGCTCCTCTGACCTTATGGCTATTGATGCCGGAGTTCCTCAGGGGTCTGTTCTCTCTGCAACTCTTTTCCTGCTGCACATCAATGACCTACTTCGGCCTGGTATTGTTGGGTACGCAGATGACAGTACTGTTTCAGAGAGATACTTGTCCAGCGCAAAAGCCAGCGGGGCCGAAGTTCGTTTCTTGAGAGAGGCCATGGCAGAGCGGACAGATTTGACCTTAAGCCTTGTCTCCCAGTGGGGTGATGACAATTTGGTCTCTTTTAACGCCACCAAAACACAAGCGTGTCTTTTTACCGCCAAAAGGAGTCTTTTTGACCAGACTCCTACTTTCCGGGGTACATCTGTTCCTGTAACAGATCGGCTCGAGCTCCTAGGCATGGAGTTGACGTCTAGTCTCAACTTCGGCGCTACCATCGAGTACAAAGCCCAAACTGCGGCCAAGAAGCTGGGCATCCTAAATAGGGTGAAGCGATACTTTACGCCTGGACAGCTTTTAACCCTTTACAAAGCGCAAGTCCGATCCTGCATGGAGTATTGCAGCCACCTTTGGGATGGCTCAGCGAAATATCAACTTGCCGCGCTTGACTCGGTGGAACGCAGAGCTAAGAGGCTCATTGGCGACGAAGAACTGGTGGATGCCAAGCTTCACAGCTTGGCTCATCGCCGCAAGGTTGCCTGCTTGTCGGTCTTCTACAGATTGTACTTCGGTGAGTGTGCCCAAGAACTCCACGACCTCATTCCACCGGCCCCCTTCTACCTTCGGACATCCAGACGCACTGCAAGTTACCATCCCTACCTAGTTGCTATTCCACCAATTCGCACTAAGCGTTTTCAAATGTCTTTTATAATGCGCACAGCAAAAGAGTGGAACTCTTTACCTGCGTCTGTGTTTCCGAGCTCATACAACCCGAATCTCTTCAAAGTAAGAGTGAACAGGCTTCTTCTGGGTGAGCTCACTCCATCGTCGACTTTGTCTCTGTCAACTCTGACCTAGACTAGAGTCAAGCGCAAACACATTTCAAATAAAAAAAATAAAAAAAAAAAACCCACCCATATTAAATCCACTTAAGTACGGACTGTAGATCGCACATTGCTCTTATTATATTGAAACTGCGGACTACACCAGCTCAGCTCAAGGTCAAAGTGTTAGGTACTACTGACAAGCGCCCTACTCTTTACTTATCTCATATAAAATAAACAAAGCCAAAGGCTAAGTGAAAAGGCTCTGAAACACGCGATCATTTTGGACATTTGCAACCGGGTCGTATCGACACTGAGATTTGTACCGACAATAATAAGATCAACCGCCATGGGAGTGACGCCTGCCTCTGGTGATCTACGAATTATGAACTGTGTATCTTTGAAAAAATGACTGATTTAATAATCATTGTTACGTCACAATAATATTTAGTGAATGATCGTGCCATTTTAAGAAGATTCTTTCTAATTACATTTTAGTTTCATTTTTCATTCTTCTTTGATTACTGTCCAGTTGCCTATTGTTTTCTAATGTTTTCCTTGCTTGATCCACGGTGAAGCATAGGAAACTAACACTTTTCTTGTTCATCAATATCATCATCATTCTCCTTACCTTTTCTCAGTTTATTTGCGGCGCAACCTCTCTTTTTGACGTGAATATGTCTTTAAAATTGCTTCCATAGTGGGAGGCAAGTCAAAAAAATCAATGATAATAAAATCGGGGGATACAGTTTGGTGTTGCAGCTTCATATCTATCATCTCCATCCTAAATTCAATTATACCATTGGATAGCTAAAGGATCAAAGAATTAATTACGCTAAGTGCGGACTGTGATGCATCGCGCGCGGTTGCGGGTTAAGCACCGCCATTTTGAGGTCATTTTGCTTCGTATCGAGATTTCCACTTAGTCTAGCTTTTGGCTCGGAAAAGTTACGACGTTCGTTTAAGTTTCATTCATCAGCTCTCGTCAAAATGTCTCGATTGTATACAAAACACTAGTCTAAAATTAATAGTGACAGTGAATATAATGTGTTAAAATAAAAAGAAAAATAATATCAAAAATATATTGTAACTTCGGCCTATCTGCGTCCAAAATTCAAATCCAAAAACAGAGATCGTATACGGTTGGAAAGGACTTCTCAAGAGCAATCGAATGGTACAGACGCCAGCACATCAAGCTACCCGAAACTGTAAAATTTTCCCAATCAACTTTGAACCTTATGAATAAGCGATAAAGTTGAGAATCTATTAAGGAAATTTGACAGATTTTAGTAGCTTAATGTGCTGGCGTCTGTACCAATAAAACACCATATGACTGAGTCCAGCAATGCCAGGAACGTAAAAGAATGAATGCGGCCGAGCGGATCAACCCTGTTATGTAAACGTATTCACGTACAAGACGCGGCCGTGTCCATGATACAGCCACACCCCATTTTGTTCCATACTTCTCTATTAGTCGTCATCTCCGTAGTCGCTCCCATTCTATCCATATCATCTTTCACATAGTACATCCATCGTTTCTTTGGTCTACCCCTAATACTTTGGTCTACCCCTAATACTTTGGTCTACCCCTAATACTTTGGTCTACCCCTAATACTTTGGTCTACCCCTAATACTTTGGTCTACCCCTAATACTTTTCTTGCTACTCAACTAAAAATACGTAAGTTTTGGAACAGTAAAGATCGTCGTAAAATAAATTCTAATAACAAATTGGCGCTACTATAAATTATATTACTTCTAGATCGGTTATAAGTAGGTAGATTATATACATGTCGCAAGATAATTGGCAAACATGAATTTGCGAAAATCCTAGGATTTTGCAAAAAACCGGATTATTGAAAACAAGAATTATTTTCGGAATAATACAAATTAATATCAGGATTTTTACAAACATATTCGCAAAGATTCGATTTTTGCAATCGTACAGCGACGTACCTATGATACCAAACAATTGCAGACTTACAAAACGAGATAGGTACCCACACCATATCACACCACATAGACGAGATAGGAACCCACACACCATATCACACCACATAGACGAGATAGGTACCCACACACCATATCACACCAAATAGACGTGCAACCTATCGCCAGACATCACACAGACGGATGTTCACCCACCGACATACGTATAGCAGAGTAGGCAGAGCTATAGCACCGACACGTCCTTTTCACGGCGACGGGAATTAGTGAGATCCCCTCGGAAATTGCATATTTCTCGCTTTACTAGCTTTACAGGTTGCATGCATCATAATTACATGAATTGAAGCACAAGATAAAGTTAAAATAAACAATACTGTAAACAACCTAATTTTGGTGTCGATCCTTCGATCTTAATGAAAAGGACCATGGTTTCTTTTTTATAGGCACAATAAAGTTGAAATTTCTGTGAACGATGGCGCACACCATCCCCGCGCCCGCGCCGCAGGCCCGTACCTACATCTGTGTGTGTACACTGGCTAACGTCGAACGAAACAAAAATAATGATACCGTCGCTTTTTCACACGCGCGGCGTAATTACGTATGACCTTGGTTGGTTCATACGATTGCTAAAATTCGCATCTTCGTAACAAGTACCGCTAGCGGATAGCGTTGCGTATTGGATTATTAAACAAGTTGGCCTAGGTTCGAATCTCGAGATGAAACTTTAATTTATCTTTTCAACAATATTCTTATCTTTTTTTATTATTATTCGATTAATTAATACACGAGAATAATAATGTAATATTTATTTTATTTGTATTATTATATTGTTATTGAAATATGGGATTAAAAAAAAAAGAAGATTTTTAAGTGATTTCCAAAATTTTATTCGTTATAATTTTATAAATAAACTTTTAAAACAGTTTATTTTCTCATAAAAAACAATTTATTGAAGTAAAGCATGTGAACTACGACCATTAGACTTAAAATATTGTAAGTATCTTTAATAAAATAATATTGTTCTATAATTGCGGTTATAGCTTAAGTATTCATTTTCATTATGAAAAGAAGATTGAAACTATAAACCTCAAAATAATCCTTAATACGGTTAAGACACAATATTATTTTAATATTACTAAAATCTATTTGTAATTTATAACTTAATACGTTGTATTACCCCCATTATTATCCATGCTATCAAGTAAACGCTGGCGTATGGATCCTATAATATTTAAACATATTTCTGCATATTTCCTTGCAATGCAACTTCATCTGGTAACTGGTTGGTTAAAACCACTTGTTTCTTATTCACTGACCAGCTGGGGCCTTCCACTGTCGATCGCGTTCGACTGGCAAGGACCCTCCGACCTTTTGACCTTCCTACTCACAGTAGGTAGGTAATTTCTCTAAAACAAAAAAGGAATATTGTAAGGCTACTAGCAAAATGATAAAATATTATTAACTACTATTTTGAAAAAAAAAATATTTTGAAAATAGTTCAAATGTTACAAAATGATAAGATTATAATTTATACTTAATGCTATATTCATGATTCCAATAGTAAATAAATAAACTCTTGGAAATATATATTTTTTGTTCTATTTAGACCCTATGGTAAATATAAAACGTTTAATAAAATAACTACAAGGATCAGCAGTTATACATTCATTAAATAAATGTTCGATAAAAGAATTAAATCATAATACTCACAGTCAGTCCGGTTTCATCAAATATTTGTGGTATAATATTAAGTCCACTTTTACGCAGCGCGATAATATCCGCTTTCATCTCAATATTTAAATTTGCTTGCGTTTCAAAATGAACAACACCTCTAATAGATTAAACACACTTCACTAACCCACAATATCAAATTATTATCAACCAACAAAGAACCACAACATTCTTTCGCGGTGAATGGTGCATCTGTCCACCTTATAATTTATTTATTAAGATTTCTGTGGGTATAATCATAAAGTTTTACGAACTATGTGAACAAGACGAACATGACACGGAACTATATTCAATAGCGTGATTATTCGAGTAATATGCGGGTGTGTGTGTCAAATTACTCATTAAAAGAAGGTCGTAAGTCACTAACTAAACTTCAAACTATAACTTTGCGACCATGCTTAAGGACTTTTGGTCGACACTGTACATTTCATCATGAAAACTGTACTTTTTTTTCATTCTACGAAAACTATGTTAAAATCTTCGAAGTTCAATTCAAAAGTAGGCCCTTGATATGGGATGCAACCTGTGTCGACACCCTCGCGTCTTCCCATCTTTCTAGTACGGTGGACCGTGCTGGGGCGGCTGCTGTAGGAGCAGAAAACCTCAAACGGCGCAAATATAACAACCTTATTGGGTGCTTTATGTTTCAGCCGTTTGGGGTTGAAACACTAGGACCTTGAGGTCCGAGTCATCATCATCATTTCAGCCGAAAGACGCTGCTGGACATAGGTCCGAGTGCTCGACATCGTTAAGGGGTTGGTTGGCTCTTCACGTGACCAGGGGGCTGGCCTATTTTTTTAGCCCAAAGATTCTTTGGGCTAAAAATAGGCCAGTCCTCTGGACCACGTTGGATGGCAATGCTAATGCTTTGACATACAGGGGACGAATTTTTTGATGCCCAATGAGCTCCTCCCTTTTTCTTTTATTTTTTAGTGTCAAAATATTGTTTGAACTTCTGTAACTAATCATCATCTGCCTAGCTTTTTTCCCAACTATGTTGGGGTCGGCTTCCAGTCTAACCGGAACCGGATGCAGCTGAATACCAGTATTATAATTTCTGTAACTACAATATATAATAACTTCTATAACTATATTTAATTATTAATGAACTTTCATTTAGGATCTACATTATAACCTAAACTCCTAATTTCACCTAGCCTTTGAGTACGTAACCCTAACAAAAAGACTTATATAGAAACATTTGTCAGATTTTTATCCTAAGCAAACAAGTATTTAAGGTAAATTCACCGGTCTGCCTTTATAGTGCTGTGTGCAAATAAAACTCTAAATACGTATTGGAAATAAATAGGTCGACATGTTGGCAACCTGCACTCTCAACCTGTACTTTTTGTTTCTGTTTACAGTTTCCATCCGGCTGTGGCACATTAAGTAGCATGTACTTATGAATGGCTGCTCAACTGGCAATGCACAATGCACATAAATAACCAAACCTGAAATGTTGTTGAATACACTGAATTGATTTGAATGTTGAGTATTATTGTAGGAATGTGTGAATTTTATATCAATTTTATAATTTTAGGTTTCAATTTAATTCATTGTAATGGACTTTTTCTGACAAAATAAATAAATTATTATAATTCACATATGCACTTCAATAGTAATTATGTAAATAGGTACATTTGGACTCTATAATACTCATTTTGATTATCATTTCTAATACTTTTGAAATTACGTAATCTACTATATGTATAAAAATAAGTCGGGTTTTCCTTCCTGACGCTATAACTCCAGAACGCACGAACCTATTTCCACGGTTTTGCATTCGTTGGAAAGGTCTCGGGCTCCGTGAGGTTTATAGGTAGTAGTGTAGGAGTAGGGTAGGAGTAGTGTAGGAGTAGGGTAGGAGTAGTGTAGGAGTAGTGTAGGAGTAGGGTAGGAGTAGGTTAGGAGTAGGGTAGAAGTAGGGTAGGAGTAGGGTAGGAGTAGGGTAGGAGTAGTGTAGGAGTAGGGTAGGAGTAGGGTAGGAGTAGTGTAGGAGTAGGGTAGGAGTAGCGTAGGGGTAGGGTAGGACACCACGCGAACGATAGCGCTGGGCAGCTAGAAATAATTTATATGGCAAAACAACGTTTGCCTGGTCAGCTAGTTCATATCTAATAGTAAACAACTCTCGAACATAATCTTTAAAACATGCTCGTTGCATTGATCACCACACCGTCAGCTGGGCTTAAATTCACTATGACTTCGAAACCACGTCACTTCCTTAGCTTATCACGATATCTGCTAATAACGTAGGTGTTCTCTATGATACAATGAACGAAACCGCGCGAAAAAACGTGAAGTTGGCGTGGTTTGAACTGTCAAAATAGCACACTTGACAACCGTTCGTGGTTTGCACATGGTAAGATTACGCGGGGAATAATAATTAATACTTATAATAATAATAGTTTTCTATTAGAAGGTACTCGTAATGTCAGAATATCTATTCGGACAAAATAAAGTGCAACATTTGACAAGTCACTTTACATAAAAGTCCAAATTCAATATCAAAATACATGCAAACACATTTAGCCTACGTTCTCGGAAACAAACAATTCTATATTTCTTTAGAATAGAAATAATTTTTGGATTCTGTTCGGCAGTTTGGAAGTTATAACGATATTTGTGTGCCAAGCGCAGTGCGGCGGGTGCGCACACGCGATGCCTCAAGATGCCGTGAAGAATGAAGAATGAAGGAGGCTGATAGACGCACGGGGCAAGTTTGTGCAGTAAGCCACTTACAGGGTGTTACTGCAGACACTGAATGTGTTACGAGCGAATGGAATGTACTTACTTGTTATGTTGTTCGTCGTCTCGGAAGTTGTGTATGCGTTGGAATTTATGAACAGATTTATGATACGGAAATTTCATTGAACTCTTGTGAACGTAAACATACATAGGTGGGTCTTTCTAGATCAATCAAATGGCAAGATTAAGAAGTTTTTGTACAACGTCACTTCTCACTCAGAGCTTACTAGACACTTCGTTTTGTTTATCAACCTGTGTTGTCCCACTGCTGGGCATAAGTCTCCACCACAACATTCTACTGTTCACTATGTCTTGCCTTCTCCGGCCAATCGCCATTAGATAGTTATTATGAACTTATTATTCACTAGCTGACCCGGCAAACGTTGTTTTGCCATATAAATTATTTCAAGCTGGCCGGCGCTACTTCGTTCGCCTGGTGTCCTATAATAATAAAAATTTATGAAATGTCATCCTGTTGGTTATCCTTTAACAACCCAACATTTTTTTTTAATATTTTCAATGTTCCGAAACGCCTCGTCTACAGATTTATTATATGTATAGATATAGATAAGTGGTTGGTGCAACTGCAGAGCCCACTAAATGAGCTCCTTTTAAATAAACCCGCTTTAGAAAACAACTAAGTTAATTTGACATTTTCTAATGAAACATGAACTGGTGAGTTATCATACACTCTTATAGTACAACATATGAATATATTTAGATTGAAAATGAAGTGTCTAGCAATTTTGGAGCATGTGCGCTACAATCCAATTTCTTTCACCTTGACTTGCCCTGCCCATGATTATGATACGGACCCTACACAACTAATTGGTTCTTCCTAAGCTCTTATTATATTAGCATGACGTGTCCCAACACTATGTAGCACACGAAGGCGCCGTGTGACGTCATGCTTATGCATACAGGACGCCGCACAGTGGTCCGGATTTGAAAAATGGTGGACTTAGGAACAAAAGTCATTATTTTGATTTGAAAAAAATTGTATTCGATAGGAAACCTGATTTACATTAACAAACGTCATATTCAATTTTTCGATATATTGACTCTAACATGTTGAAAAAAAATTATTACGAAAAAAATGTATGGGGCAAGATTGATTTTATTTTTTTTCTCGGTGTGTTCAAAAGTGTTAGCTGTGAAACCTTTTATATCTTGTTGTATTCATTTTGTACTTTACCCCTATAATTACATTATTCGCAAATACTTGCAATCTTGGAGTGAAATCGCTGTTGAAATTCCAAAATTTTAACTTTATTTTTCTAAGGCTGTGAACGTTTTTAGTTGCATTTGTCCACATCAGTGTTGTGGTTTCTCAATACTTTTTTAATATATTGCGCCCACAAATGATGATTTTAGCTCTAGGAGTGTATTCCGTGAATTATTGAAATATTAAATAAAATGTCAAAAAAGCATTAAGAAAGCTATATCGGGATGCCCCTTATTAGTATTGGGTTTATGTTATTGGTGAATCTTCTATCAACTGTACTTAAGTTTTAAACTTACCCTTGCATCTCTACTTTAAACCAAAAACAAAGTTCATAAATCGACGGGTGATAGCCGTCACCCGTCAATATTTATGTGCTTATTTTTAATTACAAGCGTACTTAATCTCTTTCTCTCAGAAACTTGAAACATATGTTAGCCCTGAAAAGGGCTGTTGTGTTGTTGCTCTAAAAGAGCGTGTAGATAAGACAGTCCCAAAAGAACTTGAGTGTGACCAAAGCCATCACTCCAAAGGATCTGGCACGTTTTCTGAAGCTTCCAAGACGTCCATTTCTTCTTCTTCGATCTCTTCGGCTGCTAAGAGCTGCAAAGCTTCGGGAAAAAAAACTCAATTTCTTGTATTTGTCCAACTTCGGCTTGATGTGCGATATGTAAGGATCTGAAGTAATTAGAAAATTATGTAAAATATCTTCATTCGTAAGTGTCCTCCCCATCTTCCTTGTGTGGTGTCTGTGATAATCGTGGCCACTTTGCCATCAATCATCGTCATGCACATGACGATGATTTTTGTGCATCACTATCCCTGGTACCACATGCCAGCCAGTGTGTATAAGATGTTGATTCATGGTGCTGATATTTGCAAGCACTTTTCTTGCCTTCCTATCGGGATTTTATCCGAAGAGGCAGCTGAAGCAAGGAACAAGGACTTCCTAAATGCAAGAGAGCATCACACAAGGAAGATGGGGAGGACACTTACGAATGAAGATATTTTACATAATTTTCTAATTACTTCAGATCCTTACATATCGCACATCAAGCCGAAGTTGGACAAATACAAGAAATTGAGTTTTTTTTCCCGAAGCTTTGCAGCTCTTAGCAGCCGAAGAGATCGAAGAAGAAGAAATGGACGTCTTGGAAGCTTCAGAAAACGTGCCAGATCCTTTGGAGTGATGGCTTTGGTCACACTCAAGTTCTTTTGGGGCTGTCTTATCTACACGCTCTTTTAGAGCAATACAACAGCCCTTTTCAGGGCTAACATATGTTTCAAGTTTCTGAGAGAAAGAGATTAAGTACGCTTGTAATTAAAAATAAGCACATTAATATCGACGGGTGACGGCTATCACCCGTCGAATTATGAACTTTGATTTTAGTTTAAAGTAGAGATGCAAGGGTAAGTTTAAAGCTTAAGTACAGTTGATAGAAGATTCACCAATAACATAAACCCAATACTAATAAGGGGCATCCGAGATATAGCTTTCGTAATGCTTTTTTGAAATTTTATTTAATATTTCATTAATTCACGGAATACACTCCTAGAGCTAAAATCATCATTTGTGGGCGCAACATATTAAAAAAGTATTGAGAAACCACAACACTGATGTGGACAAATGCACTTAAAAACGATCACAGCCTTAGAAAAATAAAGTTAAAATTTTGGAATTTCAACAGCGATTTCACTCCAAGATTGCAAGTATTTGCGAATAATTTAATTATAGGGGTAACGTACAAAATGAATACAACAATATATAAAAGGTTTCACAGCTAACACTTTTGAACACACCGAGAAAAAAAAAAAACAATCTTGCCCCATACATTTTTTTCGTAATAATTTTTTTTTCAACATGTTAGAGTCAATATATCGAAAAATTGAATATGACGTTTGTTAATGTAAATCAGGTTTCCTATCGAATACAATTTTTTTCAAATCAAAATAATGACTTTTGTTCCTAAGTCCACCATTTTTCAAATCCGGACCACTGTGCGCCGGCACTACCTAACGACCGACGTGCTGCGTCGCCATGCCCGGTGCGCATAGCACTCGCTCTAAACAGATAAGTACGGAAGGCGAGCTTCTTACAATGACCGAATGTGCTACTAGTCAAGTCCAGACACGATAGATTAGATACACCTTGTTTAAACCGACCAAGCATTCTCACGGGCTAACGCTCATATGTGTACGTACGGCGATCTAAGCAAAATAATTAGTCAAGCGAATAGCCGGGGTCCAGACCGAACGAGACGCCACATGAGGCAGATACTGGGATAAGTACAGTCACGAGCATAAGTATGTATACACTTGGCTTTATTCAAAGGCGATTTTCTCCTTTATTTTTTTTAAATTAAATTTTATATTATTAGGAACATAGTATTTTCGAACCCATAGTTTATATTAAGTGTCGTATTTCAACGTTGCATTCGTTATTTCGTGAAAAAAACGCAATTTAAAGTTGCCAAGTGTTGACTTATTAGTGCTTGTGCCTGTACACTATAAACTGAGAGGTAGGTGTGGACAGGCCTCTTCCTTTCCTCATTATTTGGGCGTACCTGCTGCAAGTATATAGGCCGCACGTCGCTTGACATAACTATGTTGCTTAGATCGCTGTATGTACACTCGTGTCTATTTGTACGTCAGTCGGGGTTCTCTAATTGTAAGGAGTTGGGCTTCTGGCCCTGTCTATGGCGTGGTGCTCGCCACGTTCCGGATTGAGATCGATTCCTAGCTTCACTAGACTAGCACGCTACGTGATCCTGAAATCCTTACCATTCATCTTTCTACAAGAATGGCGCATTTTAAAGGAGTTCTTAACCTACTTTCAATAATCCAACCAGCCCCATTATGTTAAATCATTGGGTACGTGGATCATAAATGTAGTTAGTCCTCATTGCATTTGAGCATCTTGACTATGTTGTAAGAGTGCCTACGAAGTGGACGGAGTTTCTCTCTAATAAACCTTGTGCCTCTCTGGACATGGCCGTTATAGAAACTGTTCACATATTATTGTGAAAATAACATGTTATAGTAAGCGAGTGGCTAGAGTGACCACATCTTATATGCCTCTGGCAAGTGTCGAGGTGTTTACATAATAATCATTATAACTAGTGACCAACCACGGAACGGTTTGTCTGCGATAACTTGGCATACCTACCGATTGTCATTTTTGTGCTGTCCTGGAACACAGTGAAAGGTCTTTCATAAGAATCACTAGGTTTTGCTCTTGTTGTGAAATGTTAGTTGTGACTCCTAAAGAAATGACGTCTGTACATTGGCACCTTACCTAATGCTACTAAACTTATAATAATGTACAGACGCCAGCACATCAAGCTACTACAATCTGTCAAATTTCTTTAATAGATTTTCTACTTTATCGTTAAAGCATAAGGTTCATAGTTAATTGGGAAAATTTGACAGTTTCGGGTGGCTTGATGTGCTGGCGTCTGTAGTTTACTTTATAAGTATAACGTATTATATATTTATAAGTATATTTTCGAAGGTTCTTGAAGCTTTCCCAATTCCAATGCTAGAAGCTTCTAGACATTAAGGTACGCGACAGAACAAGAAAAGCCAACCGTGACACTAACTAATATACAAAGTTGTTGCTAAACCAACAGACGAGTTTCAATGTCAAGCGAATGCAGCGATGTAAATCTAGGCAGACATCCATCGAGCTGGAGGGTGACGCGTCTTGTTCCATACAACACACATAGAGGACAGAAGGTCTACTGCACAGCGTTTGATAAGTACAATGAATGGCACCCTCGCCGCAGTAACTTTGTCATGTGTTTTCTGTGTTGTGAACCAAGCACGATTGACGTGTAAAAGAGTTTGTACAAACCTTCTTACAGAAAATAAATCATTAATAATTTCTAACAAATTACAATAAATAAATATTTGTAAGGCCTGCCCGTGTTGCACTCAGCCTCTGCCAGAGGTTACACACACATACTACATAACACTAAATACAGGTATAATTTATTATTGGTATTTCTACATTTATCTGTAAAGAGTATCTATTCTATTCTATTCATATCAATGACTTCATATTTGTACTTACAGAATCCATTAAAGTTGCTACTTTACAGATGCTCTTCAAGCCATTATTAAGCAAAGCTGCTTAGTAGAAACTGGAGACAGACGAACCTCCTCCCCGGTACGTTAGCACTCCCCTTACATCAGCTGTGTAATATAATTATATTTACAGTTCCTGCTCTTCTGTATAAGTGACGGGCGTAGCAGCCTAGGTGTCTGCGTTGCCTGCCTCCCTAGAATCCTGAAGTTTCCCTGAGTTTCTAATAAGTTAATACATTCGAATCGCATTTGTGAGGATTGGGATGTTTATTTTTGTACTCAAAAATATACTTCCCAGCTCATGGATTTGAGGTAGATCTGGTTTCATATTTTTTGTGTTGAGTATTAAAAACTGACGATGTTTAATTAAAAGTCCAAACTATGTTTACCGACATGTCATCAAAATGTTATGATATAGATAACCTAAGAACTATCGTGGCTTATCATTACAAAAACATATTTTACAAACAAATTGATACAATGATTTTATTCGAATACATTCATGTGTTATATCGTCATGGGCCGACTTACTGCAGAAGAAAAAACATTTTACAAAGAAAATGGATTCATAGTTCTAAAAGACGTGCTTTCAGAAGAAGTGTTGAGTGCAATCTGTGATGAATATGACAAGTTATTCGCGAGGAAGAACCAGGACAAGATGGAGAGTTCGTGGGTAGGGAGTGATGCGGACGATCGGAAAAGTGACGCCACGCAAACGGTGAGCATTGAACAAGTGATTCTGTGTCCCTGTCCTTCGGGATCCTGCCGTTTTGCCGAAAATATTTTGCCAAAGGAGATGTTTCAAAATGTATGGAGCCCCGGCCAGGTCTGTGTACACCATACTAAAAAATGGGGAAACACAATTAAAACAGTTTTCAATCATCCAATTACTATAAATTGGCTTTGTTTGGTTGTAAAGCACAAGAATGTACACTTGAAATTGCAACACACAACAAAAACCCGTCATGGCGGTAAGCTGTCATGTTGATTGATTATCGACGTTTGACATGTTTATTTCTGTCATATTACATTGTCAAAGAGAATCGCTACGAAAAAAAAACAAAAGCCAGGTCTACAGATGGGAAAGAAACGGTACGAAATCCAAAAAACGAAAGCGAGGTTGTTAATAATAACTCGAGAAATTCAAACAAACCGAACATCAAAACACGATCGACAACGAAAGTGACTGAAGTGACAGTAGACGGTTCACGATCTATGATCAATGGTCGATCTATGGTATACTGTCATTGTTTTTTAACCACAGAGTACCTAAATTGGCGAGACGCCATATTGAAAGTCGATAAAAATAATTAATAAATATCAAATGATTACAAGCAAAATATGCATTTATGCAATATATCTGTATTTTTCCCGAATTCCAGGGATTTTTCTTGATTTTTCGAGGTACTGTACATATACTGGGCCCGTTTTGAAACATCTCCTTTCACTACCCAAAAAAATGTTGCCAACTTTTTTTTATACCAATGCAATGTTTGGAATGATTTTAGTACGCACATTTTCATTTGGTATATTTTTACTTGGCTTCTGCCAAAAAAAAAAAAAAAAAAATTGCTTAGGTGACATTATCTTTGATAATATTCTTATTATCAAGAATAATGTCACTTAGGCATTTGGTATTTAATCAAATGATTTATTACAGCAAACAATCTTTAGACAATAACCTTACTACCACAAAACAGTGTTTATCAGTTGTTTAGGCTAAACACCTTTTAAACACGACATATTTATATGGACTTTGACGTAACATTGACATTAGACACACGTTGAACAAGTGTTTAAGTTTTTGTGGTACGACCCTAAACATTTAGTCAAACGATTTGTTATGAAAAAAAATATATAGGTAGACAATTTTTTTTTTTTTTTTGGGAATTACATGGTTTTACTTACATATTTACTTTTTTAATTACATTGCATGGTTGCGGTCCGTCGATAGGCGACGTAGAATGCAAGAGCGAGCGAAGGGCACCCCGAAGTTCGGTTTTGTTAGGTTACTTTAAACACTTTTCACAGAAATAGGAGCCCCGCTCTTAGATGCAAGAGCGAGCGAATGAGAATGCAAATAAATACCTTTACCTCTTAGCATATTAACAGGGCCAATTGAAATCATAGGCAGACAGAAATAGGGGCGACGACGACGACGGTACTAAATATTTGGCTTATTTTATTTTGCGTAAAATATGTTATACCAACTGAAACTAACTGAACTGTTATGCACAGGTGAAAGGCATCCACAACCTACAGTACCACCACGCAGTGTTCAGCTCGTTCCTCTTCAGTAGCAGGCTCCTGGATGCCCTGGAAGACATCATGGGATCTGGCAACATTATGCTGCATCACACCAAGGCTCACTTGAAGCCGCCTGAAAAAGGAGCCGCTTATCCTATGCATCAGGTCAGAAATGAACTTTATCAGTTATCCAAATATACACGATGTAAGGTCATCAACCAGTTGACCAGGATGGACATCAGCGTTGAAATTTTTCGTCGGTTATTAAAACAAAACAGTTGTTGGAAACATTTTGACCTTTCCGTGTAATAAGGCACTTTTGTATGAAACAGCTGGCTTTTTTGACTCTGGTCTGTAAATCTGAGGGATAATCCGTTTTTTTTTTAAGTTGTTTATCTCGTTTAATCTGTCTCAATCTGCCAAAATTATTGGCACTAATAGGAATCTATTTATATAAAAATGAATCCCTATTTCCCTTGGTCATGCCATAACTTGAGAACGACTTTACCGATTTCATTCTTCTGCGCAGGACTACCACTACTTCCCGTTTAAGAACGACTCCATGATCGCTGCCTTTCTGCACCTGGACGCCGCTGGACCTGAAAACGGAGGCCTCGTCGTCTACCCTGGATCTCACAAGCTGGGTCCTCAAGAAGACGTCGGAGCCAAGGAGTCTAACTTCCATTATGTGGATCAAGTAATGTACTATCAGTTAAATTACACATGTTTATTGAAGAGTTGCACGTAGTAAGGAATTGCAAGCTATACATAATTATGTACATATAACTGGGTAGCGCTGGAAAGACCTACTTAATCGAAGCTGAAAGAGTACAGAGGGCGCTCCTTAAAGTAACTTTTAAGAAGCCCTACCGGTTCTCTACTGATCTACTCTACCGCGAAACGAGAGTCCTCAGAGTCTGTCAGCTTTTTATTCTTTCTGCCTGCACAAAAACGCACAAACATATTAAAAGGAGCAAAATAAATTACAGAATCCCAACACCTGACAGCACCTCATTGCTAGCAAGATGCTCACCGGCCTACTCTCTCACAAAAAGTATGCAAACTCTGCGAAATTAAAAATACTAATTCATTCGGCTGCAAAAAAATTTTTAAGGAAATTTTGCATAACACTGGCAACTGGCTAACATGATGACTCGGAACAATAACAATATTATAATCAATAATAATAATATTATTATCTTTAATATAAAGACCCCTGACCTGACACCAAACTAAACGAAGCACAACGGTCGGAACAAACACCCACACTTACACACACCCCCCCACACCACTCACACATCACACATATACACACACCACACAAATATCACACATCGTACTCCGAGCCCAAAGATACAGACTAACTGTCTAGTTTAGGGCTCACTAGTTAATACTATATTGTAACCTAGCTATAGGTAATATTTTAAGCTACTCATGTCGTCTTAACTTGCTGTTAACCACCTGCTGACTGTATTACCGGGATAATAAATATTTTCTATTTCTTTCTATTCTAACTTGGCCACTTGAGCTGATACGTTTGATCTTAAATCAGTTATTGTCTAGAATGATTTATGTTATGGTGCCAAATCCCTGGCTTATAATCATAATCGTTTATTTGCTAAGAAAGTAGGGACATCAATTATAGTGCTTACAAAACTGTGATCCTGTACAATCTACCTTAAATTAGGTATGCAAACATTGAAAATATTTTTTGATAAAAAAATAAACATGTCAGTCAAATTAAAATTGTCAATAAAATAAATTAAAAATGATAGAATTCAAACTAAGAATTATAACAATAAGAAAACACACAATGAAGTTTAGTGTCATTTAAAAAAATCATTAATTGTATTGTATCATCATCATCATTTATTGTTGTTTCTTTTTAAACATTTGGATTGGAACATTATTTTATAATATTTGATATTTTGTTATAATGGTGGGATCCATTTCGAAAACACTTTTCTTAAGTAAAGCTGTATTGTAGCTATCACTTTGTAATAGGTTCCTACATTGGCTTCTGACAGGCTCTTTTCTAGTTTCGGACACTGTTAGAAAGTAATTTTTATTTTTTCTTACAAAAATGGCCATATCTAAAATATATAATGCCAGGAATGTTAACACTTTTAGGTACTTAAACAAAGGTACACAACTGTTTGTCATTTTCAGGTCACACATTTCCCTTAAACAAAGTTTGCGGGCCTTAAATACCAATTACCCCACCTAGGCCATTTTTTTCCTAATCAATTTCAACTCACACTTCTGTTAAAAATATCTGGGAACTGACACTGACGGGACTGAACTGACGGGTCAGGTTCTGATAAAGTAATTATTAAGACTTTCTTTGTACTCCAGACGAAATTCTCCTTACAAAAAGCCACTCCGGTGATCGCGGCTCGCGGAGACGTGGTCGTGTTCTCATACCTGCTGGTGCACGGCAGCCCCGTCAACACGTCGAGCAGACCTCGCCGCATGCTGCTGCTGCAGGCGGCCGCTGCCGAGGACGAGCCGCTCGGCCAGCAGCCGCTGAGGCCGGGCCAAGGTTGGCTGCTCAGAGGTGTCAATGTCAACAGGGATGCCAGCATATCGAAGAGATTTGAAACCAACTAGTGATCGTGATAGATGGTGTAAAATAACAATAAATCATGGTGGTAATAATGAAATAGTAAAATAAAATACACAAACGCACGCTCAATCTTTAACTGTAAATAGAAATATAAAAGAACCAGTGAATACAAAGTATTCCGTAAATTCTGTTACCAAACACTTCTTTGTTTTTTTTACCACAATGTAATGAACGTACGTACGAGAGAATATTTAAAAGAACAGTGCAGATAACATGCTGAGACAACCGGCCAAGTGCGTGTCGGACCACGCACAATGAAGGGTTCCGTAGTTGGAATAAATTTATCCCAAGAACAAACTTACCATTGTAGTTGAAAAACATGTTCTCCCATACATTCCAACTGAAAATGTAAGTTTGTACCCACAATATTGAGAGGGTTCACCCTTGTTTGGTATAACAACGTTTGATGTAATGTTACTAATTCGAACAACGTTTAAGAAAATAATCAGTTTGTATAATATCGATTATCATAATTTTCATTTCATCGAATATTTATTTGCGATAACAACATTTGCGCTATTGATCAAAAGGTATAATGTTCATTTGATGTAATGTTCAGGTGGTATAACATGTATTTTATCGAATATTCAATTGGTGTAATGTAATACGTCGACATAGGATGCATGAGCGAGCGAAGGGCACCCCGAGGTTCGGTTTGGTTAGGTTACTTTAATCCCTTTACACAGAAATAGGAGCCCCGCGTAGCGGGGCTACGTCGACATAGGATGCAAGAGCGAGCGAAGGGCACCCCGAGTTTCGGTTTGGTTAGGTTACTTGAACACACACCACAGACACACACACGCTTCGCGGGGCTCCTATTTCTGTGTAAAGGGTTTAAAGTAACCTAACCAAACCGAACCTCGGGGTGCCCTTCCCTTGCTCTTGCATCCTATGTCGACGTAGCACCGCTTCGCGGGGCTCCTATTTCTGTGTAAAGGATTTAAAGTAACCTAACCAAACCGAACCTCGGGGTGCCCTTCGCTCGCTCTTGCATCCTATGTCGACGTAGCCCCGCTTTGCGGGGCTCCTATTTCTGTGTAAAGGGTTTAAAGTAACCTAACCAAACCGAACCTCGGGGTGCCCTGGGGTCAACTGAATATTTGATACGATCTTTCGACTAAATCATTATTATTCTAGTGAAACATTAGTTTAAATAAAATTAGTGCATGTAAAAATTCGGTCAAATGACATTATTTCAAAGAAATAAATATGCTAAATTAAATCTACCAATTAATTATTCGGTCAAATGAATAATTATACGAAATGACTTTATTGTAACTAAAATTAGCCGAAGCGATTTTCGACAAAACGTTGTTATACCAAACAAGGGTGAACCTATTGAGAGATGTACTATGTTGTTTTAAATAAAAAAAACATGGTAAGCAATACACAGACTTCATAAAGGTTTTCCTGTAATCTTTTATATAGGTATAGAACTATTTTCTGTATTTTTTTTTTTTCAAAATTTTAGGCTCAGTAGTTTCGGAGATAATAGGGTGTGGTAAATTTTCGTATATTTTCTTATAACTTTAATATAATTTACTTTAAAATTATGGAAAAAATATATTTGAGATCCTCACAGTAGGTAAGCCCTTTCATTTTATATGTCACACGGTACAGATTGCGAAACTTTTCTTTTACTTTTCTATTTGCCGCCCCAAAAATTACATATTCAAAATTAATTAATTTACGTTATACGTCTGTGTTTGGGTCACAGAGATTCATATGTGTACCAAATTTCAACTTAATCGTTCCATTAGACTCGGAGCAAATTGGCTGTGACAGACGGACGGACAGATACACGAGAGATCCTATAAGGGTTCCGTTTTTTCCTTTTGAGGTACGGAACCCTAAAAACTCACAATACAGTTACGAAGGCAATAATCTGATAGAGTTTATTAGCCACGTAGTGGTTCCCGAGGCTTGCAAAGAAACAAGTGGATAGTATTTACTACAAAAACTAAAGTAACAACGGCTTTTAAAGAGCATAATATTTAATAAACTTTAGATTTTATAGCTACACACATCAAAGAGTCTAATGGTATTTTTTTTATATTTTAAATTTATTGAAATTAAATGTCTATTTAGATTGATTAAATAAAATGTTTTCGTCTATTTAGATCGATGATGTACTCTCTGCTTTTGCATTAATAAAGACTACCACTAGTCGATATTTTTTCCATACAAATTTCGGGAGAGTATTACTCCACTGTTTGACATTTTGCATTCAAAGTTAAACATGATATCGTTTTGACTTATTATTTCATTTTGTCTGTACAGAAACAGAATAGTAACCATAACCATAATCAGCCTATAATGTTCCCACTGCTGGGACACAGGCCTCCTCTCGGTGAGAGGGAGTGGGCCGTAATCCACCACGCGGGCCCAGTGCGGATTGGTAGATGTCACATGTCTTCGAATTTTTGGTTCTAGGACATGCCGGTTTCCTCACGATGTTTTCCTTCACCGTTTTGAGAGCTAAAATAAAAAGCCATTAAAAAGTTATGAGCCAACAAAGATTCGCTTTGCTTGCTATTTTTAACGTAACTTTGGGTGTAAGTAAGTAATAAAATAACCGTAAAATCTTCAAAACCAAGTCCGTACCGACAAAGCTCAGTTATCGAAGAGTTCAGATATCTTTATTTGTAATTGATTAGTGCAGTGGTTTTCTCATAAAACTCGATTTTCCGAAGCAATTTTCGATTTTTTTTTACGCGCCTATCAGTTCGGAACGGTGTTTCTGTGCGTGAGAACTAGACGTTGTTCGTGTAGACTAACATCTAACTGCCCGTCAGTGTTACTAGCTCTGTCGGACACGAAACCAGGTTAGACAGAGTGCTTTTTCGCCATGACCACCAGTGAGTTTGAGCTCTGGATGTTTCACCTTTGTCAACCCTTACATTAAATTATGATAAAAAGATTCTTCTGGGTAAGCTCACTCCATCGTCGACTTAGTCTCTGTGACCTCTGACCTAGACTAGAGTCAAGAGCAAACCCATTTCAAATAAAAAATAAATAAAAAGCCCATTGTAAACGGGCTCTGCGATTGCGGGGCTTAATAGGTGGTACGCGTAGAATAGAATTATTCTATTCTATTCTTTATTATGTACACCATAAATATTACTTACAGATATTAAAATTGCACACAAGGGGTGACACAATGGGAGATCCTATCGCTAACGGCAGGCTTCGGAAACAGAGATTGATATGAGATTATACGATTTCGTCGAGCAGTAATATGGATGTAACACTAACGATCTTGTCTGCGTGATGCGAGCTAGTCCTCCATGTCCGCTGCCACGCTGCCAGTGATGCGGTAACTGTCCAAAGTCGACTATACTCTGTCGTTGCTGAGAACCAGCTTCCAACATTCCCAGGGCTCTGATTATTTCTTCTCGGCTCAAATTACGTCTTCTCTCCATAATTACATCTTCTCTCCATAATAACGTTCTGTTGTATTGATTCCACTCAGAAGTATTGCGGAAATTTGAACTTGTTTGGCCTCAAACCCGTTGCAGGATTTTATAGGAATACGATTTGACAAAAGATTTTCATCTTTTGACCGAAGTTTAAAAACTATTCCCTTTTAAAATGAGGAAAAGTATCCATAAGAGTTACAAAAACCGGGCAAGTGCGTGTCGGGCCACGCACAGTGTAGGGTTCCGTAGTAGCCCGTTATCACAACATAGTACGATTCTGTTGTTCTTTATTCTGAATATAATGAATATATGTAATGGTAAAGATATTAGGAATTAATGGTTATAATAACAATAATATGACAAGGGTATCCAGAGTAAAACAAAACTTTAACAAACATTGATTTTGATTTTGAAATTTCTTTATTTTAACATAAACAAAACAGATAAAATGACATTCAGATCTTATTCTCAAAGCATTCAACCTTATAATTGGGTGTTTTGTGCAGACTATGGCGCCTTTATAAAACATTTACGTATACATAAATTATGTAATGTAAAAAACTTCTTGTTATGAATCTACTTACGTTAATTAAATATTGTACTGTTCAGCGCGATGATTAGACACAAACGCACTTTATAACACATAATTCAACTATTTTTTAAGATTGTAACCAAGTACATTAATAGAATTAAATTTTTACCTTGACAGATCTATAATTACACTAAAATGCAAATGAACTTCGTGTACTGAGTAAGATTCGTTGTAAATCTACCTACATTTAGAGCGAACGTAAAAACAAAAGTCTGGTCATGGAGTCGTCTCGCCTTTGTTAGTCGTATAGCAGCAAGTGATGTGGTAGACGGTATCGACGATATGCGTCGATATATTTTAAGTTTGTAGATCGGGTTCGACCAATGGAAGAAATAAATGGGTTGTGATGTTTAGGGTTAGTAACCAGATAATTTTTTTTTGTGAGTTTTGTAATGAATTGTTTTAATGTTGGGAAATTTAATTGACTGTGTAAAGTTTTAAGATTTGTCCGTAAGGGTCTATTGAATGAGGTTTTTAATGCTTTGTTTTGCACTACTTGTAGTTTGGTGTAATTACTTTCGCATGTGCTACTCCAGACTGGTGCCACGTAGGTAATGCAAGGTCTTACAAAGGTTGAGTAGATTTTTAGTTTGGTCATTGAGCTGACTTTAGATCGCCGTTTTAAGATTAGATGTAAGCAGTTTAGGGCTTTTATTCCTTTAATGCGGAAGTACTCGGTATTTTTGGTCCAGTTCATTTTGTTGTCTAGGAATAGTCCAAGGTACTTGGTCGATACTCGCCATGGCAAAGCATATTAATGATCTCTTTCGTGTGAACATTATGACTTCAGTTTTTGTTGAATTTAATTTTAATTTCCATTTGGTAAAATATGAAACTAGACGCTGTAATGATAACTGAAGCTTAACAAACATTAACACGTGACGTAGGTAACCACGGAGGTCATACCTTGCAAGAAAATCTTAACACCGCGATCTACAAAAGTGACGTCAAGGTACAACGCCATCTGTTATCGAATAGCGATACTAAACACAACAAAATATTGATTTTCGAAGATAATTATTTAAACAGATTAGACATTATCTAATAAGAACCACTTTCTTCCTTGTAAAGCTAAAAAATAAGGGTACGATTTCATTGCTGCCAAGTTATTATTTCAATTCGCGTAATTCGAAAATAAAATAAAGTTCGTTTGCGACTTCTTTATGTATTCGAATGAAAGTGTAAACCGTTGGTACAGCGCCATCTAGCGGCAGTATTGTGAAACTTATAATAATTTATTAAGGTTTTTTTATTTCATATTTTGTTTTTTAATGCAAGTCTTTGCCCGTCATAACAAGCAAATACTTCATCTTAGTCACTATATAGGATTAATGCTAAGGATTTTGTATTTGGTACAAAATATTCCAACACCGACGTTCAACGACTATTACTGCTAAACTAATAAAGTTATCTTAAGCGCTATAGTTTTACTTTAAAGTTCATGAAATGCACTGTCATCGAGAATTTTTCCAGATTTTTCAAGCCCGCAATTTAGCTTTTAGAGGGGGGGGACGCCCTACTGGAACAAAAATTTGCACTTTAAAGTTTAATATTTCGTAAATGGAGCATTAAATCGAAAAATAAATTTAGCAACCCCCAAATCATTTTAGAAGACCTATTTAACGATACTCCACACGATGGGGTAGGCGACGAAAAAAATATTCACCCCCACTTCACATGTAGGGGAGCTGCCCTAAAAAAACATATTTTCGAAATTTTATAAAAATAATTTTATAAATTACAGCGTTCTAGTACTAACGGTCTCTTAGCAAAACCTCGGACAGACAGACAGACAGACATGACGAAACTATAAGGGTTCCTTGTAGGAACTACGGAACCCTAAAAATGTAGTTAAAAAACCTGATTTTTTGTAACTAGCAAACTAGCAAAAACTTGCTTGACCCCTAAGCACTTTTGATGCGTGTTTAAACTATTTTGCTAAACATGAAAATCTTGAGTTCGGTTTCATGTTGCCGTGCAACGAGACGAGACTGATGTTCAGAACGCGTTGATCTTGATTTCCATTAGCAATTGAATTAAATTTCACGCAAAATGATTCCCCTGAACACGAGTGTCAAACATTTATTCAGATATGTCCGATGAACGGTCGGACTTGGATATCAAATACATATCAAAACATTACGTCCGCTCCTGAAAAAACAACGTAAACAACCGAACAATAATATACACATTTGGGACACGCTCAAATAAACACAAAATATTCTGACAGGATAGTAGGTTGTACAATCAGAATCCGTTAGTTACGCATTCTTATCCTTACGGGCAGACATGACTGGAGGCCGGCTAATGTGGAGCGTTTCCTCAACAACATACACACGCAGGTAGGCCTGTCCACTCAATATTCTATCAACGACCGCTGCTAACTCGATGTTTTTGTTCATCCTGGCTAATGAGCGTCATAAACGTGATGAAACACTCACGTCTGTCATTTCGTACCTTGAACAATAGACGTGTTAAGTGGAAAGCTAAGCTGTGAAGGATAGAGAGCATTCTTCACTCTACTAGCTTGCATGTACGAGTAGCATGTGCTTGTCGTAGGCTTTCTATTTTTCTTTTAAACCAAATTTGAACCAAACCAATTTGAAACCAAGATGGCGACGGTAGTAGATCACCATACCGAAAAATAAGAGTTCAAATCACTTCCTAATGTGGACATTAACACTTTTAATTAATTCAAACACGGCCACCGTAAAAAACGAAAGAAACAAAATGGCAGATTGGAGAAACATTTCTACGGTTCCATGTCAAAAATAAAGAAAATAAAAATGTTAGTTTGTATGAAAACAGACATTCTTTGTAGAAGATAGGAGTGAACGTACTACGAGTCCGGGCTATAGAAGATAGGAGTGAACGTACTACGAGTCCGGGCTATAGAAGATAGGAGTGAACGTACTACGAGTCCGGGCTATAGAAGATAGGAGTGAACGTACTACGAGTCCGGGCTATAGAAGATAGGAGTGAACGTACTACGAGTCCGGGCTATAGAAGATAGGAGTGAACGTACTACGAGTCCGGGCTATAGAAGATAGGAGTGAACGTACTACGAGTCCGGGCTATAGAAGATAGGAGTGAACGTACTACGAGTCCGGGCTATAGAAGATAGGAGTGAACGTACTACGAGTCCGGGCTATAGAAGATAGGAGTGAACGTACTACGAGTCCGGGCTATAGAAGATAGGAGTGAACGTACTACGAGTCCGGGCTATAGACTGTCATTATTTGCGATATTTGTTTTCTTCAATGGGTATTGCAAAACGACGAGGAAAATTAAATATACTATATTCCGTGCTCTTGGAAATTGACGCTGTATCCAACATTTTTTTATTTACCATTACAAATTAGTTTGGTACATACTTTGCAAAAATATAATACGTACGTAAAAGCGTCCTCTTAACAAAAGTACATTCAAGTATCGGCAAAAGAATTGCGCAGGGCCGGGCCGGGGCCCGGGCTCGGGGTCCTCGATCACGAGGCCGTGCCCTGCAGATAAAGCCCTAATGTATGACCAACGATTACTCCACGTTTATAAGAAAACCCTCGACAACTATTCGTCGGCCGACAAGGAAAAAAAATACTTTTCATTTACCGTAGCTGTTAATCAAAATGCTTGATATAACTACGTATAACTAGTGAGCTCCAAAAATATATAAACGCAAAAAAAAATTAATGTACGTTACTGACTGTCACTTACTTATTTAATAACAAAATATTATATTTATTTTAAAACCGGCATTTGGCGCCGGCACTTGGAGACACATAAATTCTTTATTTTATGGGCAACAGACTGGCACTTATGCTAGCCATCAGTCGAAACCAATATTTTACGTCACTTTAGATACAGTATTTTGTACTAATTCTAAGAACGACCCAAACCCAAAACGGACCCTTGAAACCTCTTGAAACAATTGAGAAATTGTATTAAAAAAAGACGATAAACAGATGCTACGAAAGTATGGGAATTTGGGCTGAAAGTGGTGATGTGATGAGGATGTTAGAAATTATAACGAGGACGAAGAGGCAGTCGGGGTCTACCCGCTTTAGGAGACGGACTTGCTAGTCCAGGCTGGTTAAGTAAGGAGATTTAGGGAAGACTAAGAGGCCATGTCCGAGTGGGCTGTCGCGAGATAGCGAGTATTAGGTTTTAAGTTTAATATAGTTGGGTTGAAGCCCAGATTAGATTAGACTAATCTAGTAAAAGTGATGAGTGTGTGTGTTTGCTGTTGTGACTGGGTGAGTCCTTCATTATAATAATTGATCCTAGGCTGATTGACTTATTAAAGTTATATAACTAATCAGAAAGAGAAGTGTTGCTGGGGAGGTTGTTGTGCCACTTCTTCTCCCCAGCCGGAAACTCAAACACTAGGAAGTGGTGAGGGGTGGGCGCTTTGGAGCTGTCTATAGACCTTCAAGAGAGTTGATCCACGACTCTATTAATTAGTAAATCTTAATTTGTGATCCTCTACTCTATTAACTAGTAAATTCTAGTACTATAATTCCTGAACATTGTATTCATTGCCTCTGGCCAATAATAGTGCTTTAAGAGAGATTATTCAAAACTCTATTAAATAATGATTCGTGAGTTTTGAATCTCAACTCTATTATAATCTAGTAATTCTTGAATGTTGTATTCTTTATCTCAGACCAATAATTTGGTCAGACTGACATGAACACGTGTCTTGGAGATATGCTTGTTGTGCAAAGGGTGAACTTCCAGGGGTTAGGGTGACCATATCTATCTCATATCCAGTCCAAGGACTGATAGGGACCATGTCTCCTTATGAGCATGATGCCGACGCAATGCCGCTGGAACTAGCCGCTCCATAGTCAGACAAGGACAGTCGCTCGGTTGCCGCAGGAAAAGCCGCTTCGTCACGTTTATCAGTTCAAGAGAACTGCTAGGGACCATGACTCCAAAAGATGATGGGGTTGACATATCCTTAAGGGACAAAAACCCCTAAATGTATTTTTTTTTTTAAATAAAGGTTAAAAAAAAAATGTCTCCAAAAGAGCATGATGCCGACGACGCAATGCCGCTGAAAAGCCGCTTACGTCACTATATGGAAGTGTTGCTCTGAGTACCTACTCCAGGTGTAGATGTGAGGCATCGTGTGAGTAATGACTGATCAAATACCTGCTACACTAGTGTATGGGTTACTCACAATTTAATAATAATAATATATCTTGGATCACTCTATTATTACTAACTTTCTAAAACCACATTCAATGTATGTTCATAACTATGAATTCCTAAGTCTTTCTTAGCATTTCTTTCAATTCTTTCCTTGGTCTATTGATGAGACAAGGCATTGGACTTCTTTTTATTTGGAATTCATTACAATCGTTGGGAGAGTGTCTAGTCTGGAGACGAGCTCTACAGAGCCGCACGGTGGGAACCGACCTAAACACTAATAAGTAACATAATTATAGAAAATTTTATCAGCCCACTAGGGTAATCTAGGAACAGTCACATCTACAATCATACATTAAGTTTCGTCATCCACGCGAACGAAGCCGCGGGCACAGCTAGTTGTAAAATAAAAAACTCATAACGAATAGGATACTAATGAAACTCCAGTAACATTTATAGGCAATAATTACCTATAATAATAATAAGCTAGCAACACCAACAGCGTCAACACGTCAATGTTGTCATCTCTTTATATTTTTAATTTTTAGAAGCAGTATCACAGTCATATTTATAATTTTTATGTTGAATGTGAAACCAAAATTGAATTAACAAAAAATAATTTTAAAAACACAATGAATTTACTATCTAAAAACCTACAACAAAAACTGACGAAGCGGGGGTGACATCTGTCATGTCACCCCCGATATAAAAACACGAAAATATTTATACGAAAAAATGTTGACGAGACTAGCAGCTCGCCGAGCACGCCTACCACCTCCGGACTCGTCGCTCAGCCCCGCCCCGCCACCGCCGGAACCCAGCCCCATCGAGAGTGCTGTGACACCGGCCACCAGTAGTTGCGTCGAGCTCGAGCGACGAGTATTTTTCTCCGTCGACGTCACCAACACCTGTACGTCGGCAGGGGAGAGGCCGGCCACCGAGGAGCTTGGGACTTAGGGGCCATCCGGCCCCGAGTCGGGTCCCCGCTACCGGTGGTTGTGTGCAGCGCATGAGATGGACTCAGTCTATGAACGAGAAGGTCATGCGCGCATATTACGAGTCTACAGAGGGGGGAATTAACCTCACTGCGTACCGCGATAGGATGCTGTCTCTGTTCCAGGAACTGGAACAACCAACGACTGTCGGATCAGGTGCGGGTCATCCAACGCAATCACAGATTGGACGATATCGCACTTGATAGGCTGCGCTCAGAGGTACTGAGCAACCATATCGTCTCGACTTCGGCACAAACTACGGCACAGGCGTCAACTGTTGATGCCATCGCGCCGCGGTCCAATCATGTTGAAGAAGAGCATGATAGGGTTGACACAGTAAGTAGCCAGTGCAACGTCCGACTGAGGAGCGCACTGGAGGATGCATTACGCGAGTATAGGTCCACTCCAGTCAAACTTAGACCCCGATTACCACGGTTACCCATGCACAAAAAAAATAGGGCGCTGGTGTGTGCCTTGGACTCGCAGCTCAAGAGTTTCTTCGGGAGCAGCGAGGATCTCGTTGATACACATTCGATCCTGTACTGTGCGGCTGTGGCGGCATGTCGTTTAGCTAACGTCAAATTCCCAAATTGTGACGGAGCTATTCGACCAAAACCAGCCGTACCAACCTGGCAGCACAGGATCGAACGTCGTATTGATGGGACCAGGGTACTCATCGGCAAACTATACTGCTTCAGGGAGGGCAATACACGATCACGTGTGATGCGCTTTGTAAGGCGGGCATTCTCGGGGACTTGAATCAGCCCTCGAGAATACATGTCCCGTGTCACAGAGCGCATAGACTTCCTGAAGCAGAAAGTTTGTGCATGGGCGAGCCGAATTCGGCGGTATAAGAGGCGGGTTGATCGATACACGCAGAATCGCATGTTCCAGAGCAATGAAAGGTGGGTGTATAGAGCTTGGGAGCGACCTGAACAAAATGTGACAGATGTATGCCGCCCGGATGATGCCGCCACAAGTGCATTCTGGTGCAGCATCTGGTCGGTGCCCGTCTGTCACACTGAGGCTGACTGGATGCAGGATGTCGAGCGAGTGTGTGAGTCTGTACCAGAAATGGAAACAGTCCTAATTACGCCATCAGACGTTGCCAGAGCGGTCCGTCCGTTACCGAATTGGAAATCACCGGGACCGGACGGACTGCACAATTTTTGGCTGAAATGGCTAATTAGTTCACACACTTGCCTGGCATCTCAGTTCCAGTCATCCTTAGAGTCTGGGTCGCTACCGCAGTTTCTGACAACAGGCGTTACCCACCTGCTCCATAAATCAGGTAGTCCCGCGGAACCCAAGAATTATAGACCGATCACGTGTTTGTCGACGGTTTATAAACTTCTTACATCTATTTTGAGAGCGAAAATTAATACACACATTGAGAGTAACTCGGTTATGTCTGCCTCTCAAAATGCATGTAGGAATGGGTCCCGCGGTACTAAGGAGCTACTCCTCATAGACATGGCCATTAGCCAACAGGTTCGTCGATCCCGCAAGGATCTGTCGACATGTTGGATAGATTACAAGAAGGCCTACGACTCGGTGCCATACATGGCTCATGAGGGTGCTGGAGTTGTACAAGATAGATGCAACTCTACGCACCTTCCTTGAGACGTGTATGGGGCAATGGAAGACGGTCCTTCGTTATCCAGGATGTCGACAGATCCAGGGGAATGATGAGCCTGTATGGATTAAACGGGGAATATTTCAGGGCGACAGTTTGAGTCCACTTTTTTTTGCTTAGCCCTGAATTCTCTAAGTACACTACTGGAGGATTCAGGTCTAAGCTATCGGTTGAAGAGAGGTGGTCAGGTCATATCTCACCTCCTTTACATGGATGATTTAAAACTCTTTGCCCCCAACAAATTGCGTCTGATGGAGCTACTGAAGGTAACTGAAACTTTCAGTAGCGCCATCAGGATGGAATTTGGTGTGGACAAATGTGCAGTCATGTATGTAAAGCGAGGGGAGATTATGGAATCCGAGGGAATTCAACTCTCCGATTCCATAAGCCTCAGATCCCTCTCCTCATCCGAAAGCTATAAGTATTTGGGTATGTCGGAAGCGTTAGGCATCAACGATGCTGACATGAAGCAATCGTTGAAGGAGCGCTTCTTTTGTCGCCTGAAGAAGGTATTAAATAGTCTTCTTTCGGGCGGAAATAAGGTGCGCGCCTTCAATGGCTGGGTCATGCCGGTTTTGATGTACTCTTTCGGCATACTCAAATGGACTCAGACCGAACTCGACGCCCTGGATAGAAGAGTCCGTACACTACTGACCGCAAACCGGATGCATCACCCACGATCATCGGTGATGAGACTGTATATCCCGCGGAAGTGCGGGGGTCGAGGCTTTTTTAATGCGAAGACCCTCCACAACCGCGAGGTGTGCAGTCTCAGGGAATATTTTTTAAAAGCCGAAGTGGGTATGCACCGTGATGTGGTCGCAGTGGACAAGGGGCTCACCCCGCTCTCCATGGCTAAAGAGAACTGGCGCAAACCTAGGCTGTAGTGGTATGGCAAAGCAAGGAGCTTCACGGGCGCTTCTATCGGGCTCTTCATGAGCCCGGTGTAGACTTCTTAGCGTCCGTATCCTGGCTACGTTTTGGTGACCTTTTCGGGGAAACTGAAGGTTTTGTCTGTGCAATTATTGACGAAGTTATCTTAACGAATAACTACCGGAGACATATTATGAAGGACGGGACGGTTGACGTGTGTCGGGCATGCCACCGTCCGGGTGAGTCTATCAGACATATTATCTCTGGTTGTTCTCGTCTAGCTAACGGCGAGTACTTGCACAGGCATAACCAAGTAGCTAGGATTATTCACCAGCAACTTGCTTTGAAATATAAACTTGTAGATTCTGAGGTACCGTACTACAAGTATGTGCCCGACCCAGTTCTTGAAAATGACCATGTCACACTGTACTGGGATCGGTCTATCATTACTGACAGGACTATTGTAGCCAATAAGCCTGATATAGTGGTGATAGACCGATTAGCGCGCCGCACAATGATTGTCGATGTTACCATTCCACATGACGGGAACCTCGTGAAAGCTGAGAAAGAGAAACAAATTAAATATCTCGACTTAGCACACGAGGTTGTTGACATGTGGAATGTGAGCTCGGCTATCATTGTGCCGATTGTCGTATCAGCCAATGGACTGATGGCCGAAAGCCTCGATCAACATCTATCGAGGCTCTCGTTAGGCGGTTGGATCATGGGCCTGATACAGAAGGCAGTACTCCTCGATACGGCTCGCATTGTGAGGAGGTTCCTGTCTCTGGAGCCCTAACCACCGGTAGCTTGGACCCTGCTCCCGACACCGGCGGATAGCTATTTTTTTATATTTTTAAATGTTTTTTATGCTCATTTTAATTTTTAAGAAATATTTAAAAATGTAATTAACTAAGTAAAAAAGACAAATAAACAAAATAATAGAGAACATCGGTCAGGCAGGGGCTATAGTTTTTCCATAGTCTTAGATAACCAGTTCACTTTAGCCACCAAAACCCATAATCCAATATTTTTGTTTCCTTATTTTGCAATAGTCCTACACCAACCGGGGGTTATCCTTGGGTGCACTTGTATAGTGCGAACAGGGATAATCGTCGGTTGGTGCCTCATTTCATTGAAAATCTCTAACGGGCCTCTGCGAGTTGGCTTCGGCCCCTCGTACGCCTTCCAAAGGACCGGGACCCCATGGTCCCGAGATATGTTAAAATATAAAAATAATAATAATAATTAATATATAAATAAATAAATTGTTTATTTTCACTTCAAAACACAAACTTAGCTTTTTCGTATACCTCGGTCGTGGGCGTCCGGTATTTCAGTGACAGAAGCAATTTTAGCACCACACGCTGAGCTCGCTCCAGCTCGATCATGTGGGTCTTGCCTGTCCCCCCCCAAGCGCAAATAGCGTATCCCAAGACACAATGGCATCAGGCTTTATAATGTTTGCACCAAAAGTTTTAAACTAGCAACATGTCTCAGGGTTTTAAAGATATGTATCAACTTGCGTACTCTTTTGGCGGTAGCCGGGATATGTTGTGTCTATTTAAGGTTGTCATCAACGATTACTCCTAGATATTTAATGGAGTTCACTCTGTCTAGCTTGGGGCACATGCAGGAGGAAAAGTTATTGCTATTCCTATTGCAAGGAAACGTGTGGCTGATAATTTTAAAGTTTTTGGGGCTTCCTGCTCTAGTCTTACTAAAACATAGATATATTTTGTTTTATAGGTGTTTAGCGATAGCAGACTATCTTCCAGCCAAGCTGTTACTTGTGAAAGACCCGCATCACAGACTGTTTCTAGACCTTTCCATGACCTTTCATGGAACAGAATAACTGTATCGTCGGCAAACATCATGACATCGGCTTTATTAATTGTGATATCGCACAGTTCATTGATGTACACCAGGAACAGGGTTGGTGCAATCGTACTTCCCTGGGGAACACCGTAAGAACAGGAAACTTCATCGCTAGTCATATTATCAAGGCGAACGCATTGACTTCTTCCTGATAAGTAACTTAATAGCCATTTCTGCGGCACGCCTCTGATTCCGATGTTTTCTAACCTGCTTATAAGAATAGGAATCGAGACGGTATCGAACGCTTTCTGTAGGTCTAGGAAAAGACCGACACATTTTTCTCCCATAGCTATATACTTGGCTATGTTTCCAGTAAGTTTTAGAATAGCATCATTAGTGGACCGATTGGCTCTAAAACCGAATTAGTTTGACGAAAGAATATTATTTGTCTCCAAATATCTCACTAGTCTCTTGTTTGCAAGTTTTTCTAATATTTTTGAGAGTGCGCTAAGTACAGAGATAGGTCGGTAGTTGCCAACGACACCCCTATCACCAGCCTTAAAAACAGGTGTGACGGCCGCTTTCTTAAATGTGTCAGGAAAAGCACCGCTAGAGAAACTGATATTGCAGAGGTGTGTTATTGGAGATGCTAATTTAAATTTGTATTTTTTTAGGATGTTAGCGGGAATATTGTCTAGACCAGAGGCACTGCTGTTTTTAAGACCGGATATCACCTGGATAACTTCGTATTCGTCTGCAAGAGAAAATGCCATCGAATGGAGGAAACCATTCGACTTCTGTGCTTGTGTTGCTAGAGATCCTTCATCTTGCTTGAGTTTACTTAGAGTTGAAGTTGCCAAGTCTTTACCAATTGTTGTGAAGTCTCTGTTAACTTCATTAAGAGAGTCAGCGGGGTTAGATTTGATCTGCAACAACTCAGTAGATTTACTTGAGCCTTTTTTTATGTTACACATGTCCTTATTTACACTCCAGGTCTTTTTCATGTTATTTTCATTTTTTTGTAATTCCCTTTCGTAGTTATACCATAATAACGTTTTAAGTTAGTCTTTGGAGCGCTTATTGGAAGTGCTAGGACCTATTAAAGCATATTTCTATTTGCTAAAATAACTTCAAAATGGTGCATTATTGTGGATTATTTTATTGCGTAACAAATTATAACTAATTAGCCAGATGTCCCGTACAAAAATTATAATCTGGGGGCACGGGAGTGCCCCCGCCAAGACGAGCCAAGCGAAGCGCAAGGGCACTACCTACCTTTTTTCGAAGCACTTCGTCGTCGTATTTTTGAACCTTCATAACTTGGGTTTGGATTATACCAGATAAACAAAATTTTCGGGATATGATGTCAGTGGTTGACTTATTAAACCTACAAAGTTTCAATTGCATAGCTTTTACACTTTAGATTTTATTGATATCTAAAATACCCCGATTTCGTCACTGACTCACTCATGATCATCAATATTCTAAGGTTCTTCCTGAAGTCCTAGAAAGCTGAAATTTGGTATGTAAGCTAGTAATAGTACCTACACAAACGACAAAAAAACTCTAAAACTTGGAACTTTTACCCTCCAACCCCTTAAACTAGGGGATGGAAGTTTGTACGAGACTTCCGCAAATTTTGATGCTAGAGTTCTGAAAATTGATATAGGGACTCCTTGTAATAAATAATAAAATACATATTTCAGGATTTTTTGTAAAGAACCACCCAAAAAAAAACATTCATAAGCAACTTTAAAAAATATGTGAAATACCACCATAAACATTTTCATGTAAAATGTTGCCAAGACGAGACTTCATATGGCTCGCACTGCCAAGAAGTTATCAGATCTCATGTAGAGCCAAGCTTCTAACTCTACACGCCCTAACTTTACAAACTCTACACCTTATTCAAAATATGTGGCTTGGCCGTTTCGCTGCCATCACATGGGCGTAAGGTGAAAAATTTATTCACTGTTCATTACTTTTCTGTTATACAATAGTTCTTGTAGTAACGAAACGGCCAAGCCTCATATTTTGACTAAGGTGTAGAGTTTGTGAAGTTAGGGCGTGTAGAGTTAGAAGCTTGGCTCTACATGAGATCTGATAACTTTTTGGCAGTGCGAGCCATAATATGTGGTCTCGTCTTGGCAACATTTTACATGAAAATGTTTTTGGTGGGATCATCCGTTTAGTCAATTCCGAGATGCAGCAATCGTGCAAACGTTACCGCGGCAGGATTTTAAATATCTTCGCAACCATAGCAAATACAAATACAAATTAAATTGTAACATTTATATCAAATTGTTATCTAATTATTTAGATAACATTTATTTCAACATACCCGTTAGAAAACAAAAGATCTGGCTGCGGTAACGTTACTCCAGCCGGAACTGTTTTTATAAAATAATTAAAAAACTACCAGCTTACCAAATTAAAAAATCTGCTTACCAATTACAGAAACTGTTTATCTAATTATCTATTGCACTAAGATGACGATTTTCGACATTTTCTGGCCGGGTAACGTACACGAAAGAAACGATTTAATTCTTGGTAAGTGTTTTTTTACGATTTGTCACTTCGAATTAGTTTTATAAGTTGTATAGGTATATGTTTGTAATCACCTTTTAAAACCCTTTATTTTGATACCCCACTCGATAGGTTTTGAGAAAAAAAAATTTTTTTGAAGACATTATTGCGCCAAAAATCGGCCATTTTTTTTTACCCGACTGTGCGACGCAAAGGAGTGGTAATGTGTTTATCAGCCTATGTATGTATGTATGTTTGTATGTTCCTTTGAAGCACTATACAGATCAACCGCCTGGCCGATTTTTATGATTCACACGTCAATCGATTCTAAGAGGAATCGATTGACGTGTGAAACGACCAATTGGAACCGTATACCTAGCTTCTGACGTTTCATAAGTGCCCATGTAGGTTTAAGTGAAATAAAATATTTTGATATTTTATTTTAATTTTGATTGATTTGTCGCTTAATTCGCGTGATTTTAAACTACTGCACACGTGCAAACTCTCATTTATTTAATTCACTTTCGACGCTTCAATTTTGTAAAAGTAATAACTTTTTATTAAAACATGCACTGGCAGTACCTACCAGACTAATTACAATGCTCTAAATAAACACCAACAATCACGTTCAGCAATGAAGGCCATTAAATTCGAAAGTTTAGAGAAAAGTGATATTTAGTGACGAATTCTGAGAATCAAAAATACATAAAAATTTAGTTTTCTAAAAACTAACGCACTCGGAAATACGCCATAATGTCCATTGGATAAAACTCCGTAAAAAAAAAACTGTGACAGCAAGCACGTTCCACTTTGTAATTTTGTCTATGGGAGTATTGCTTGCGTTCCATTTTCTTTAGTCGAGTGGTTAGATGTAGTACATGTGTGCCAAATGCCGTGTGGTTATATCGGCATTATGAAATAAGTTATCTGTAGTTGAAAATCATAAAAAAAACAAATGACGGCGATGACCCGTGCGCAATACGATACTCGCGTGATATAAATGTTATTGTTTATAAAAACTTTGAAACTACAATGTTATGTATTTTAAGTCATTCGATTCGGTATGAATGGGGCTATTTTTAAGGTTAGTAAAAAAATAGGGTCATCGCTTTCGATTTTGAATGAAAATTATTTGAATTTTTAATTTTCGTAATGTAAACAAACATTAAAAATAAGCAATTATTAAAAAAAAACAAAGTCTCTTAAAGTTACGAAACAAGTTTTGTAATCTACCCTGGTCTATCCACTTGAAGAAACAGCCAGTAGTTTAACAGCAGTCCATAGATTTTTTTTTCTGTACGAGTCGTGTATAAGTGGCGAGGGCGCCCCGCGGCCCAAAATAAAAAATGTATGGGGACATAACGAATGACGTAATCACGTGGTGTCGGTCGCTTCAGTGCCATGAATTTTCGCCTAGGCTTTACGGGGTACTTAAGGGGCTGTCACCCGAAATTGAGTTCCGATGTTTCGGTATTTTTAGCCACGCCCACTATTTCTCCGATATCCTAGCGCCATTCTTAAAGGGCGGTGATACAGTGAACTACCGAGTCAGGCACGGTGACGCGGTTAATAATAATTAACAATGAACCAATAGATGGCGCTCTTTTATATTATTATTCATCTCATGGAAGTAGTAAAGTCAGTAATTTTTATAATGTAATATTGACGAAACAGGTACACGAACAGAAATAATGAAACTCTAAACAAATAGTTCCTTATAAGCTGTTTTGTACAACGTATAGCGTAAATTCATCGCTTTTAACAAGGCTTGGTTGGTCTAATGGTTTTTGCATAGATTCTGAATAGCGAGTTATCGAGTTCGAAACCAAGTTGAGTCATAACAGGGAATTTGTATTGGTTTTTTTAGTTTTAGGATATTATCATTGTTTTTTTTTTAATTTATTTTGTATATATTTAGAATATTTTCATTGTTTTTTTTTAATTTATTTTGTATATTTTTAGAATACATATTTATTAATGTTCTTTACAATAAAAAGACACGTTTGGCCAACAGTTCAGAAACGGATCTGGGACACCTGCGCAAAAGTCATTTCCGCGAATGGACTTTTGCGCGAATAGACTTTTGCGCAAATGGACTTTTGCGCGAATGGTCGTTTGCGCGAAATACTCTTGCGCGAAAGACACTTGCGCGAAGGACACTTGCGCGAATCCACTTGCGCGAAAGACACTTGCACGAATCCGCTTGCGCGAAAGACACTTGCACGAATCCGCTTGCGTGACGAGACATTAAGCGACAAAGTTGAGGAAATGAGATTTTTCCATAACATCACGCGTGTATTCTTTCAAAGGGTTGGGCAGGAGTGTATAGTACACCCACAATTCACCAATGCTTCATCATAGATATCGTTTATGGTTTTCGAAAGTTTTAAAGCCGATAGAAAAGTCGAAATGAAAATCCAAGATGGCGGCTGAAAAGATTTTCAAATTTGTCATCATGGGTGTCGTTTTCATGGTTTTCTAGGGTGCTGAAGCCGATAGTGAGGTCAAAATGAAAATCCAATATGGCGGACGTGAAAAGTTTCAAATTTTTCATCATTGGTGTCGTTTTCACGGTTTTCGAGGGTGCTGAAGCCGATAATGAGGTCAAAATGAAAATCCAACATGGCGGACGCGAAAATGTTCATATTTTTCGTGATGGGTGTCTTTTTCATGGTTTTTGAGGGTGCTGAAGCCGATATTAGTGAGGTCAAAATGAAAATCCAAGATGGCTGCTGAAAAGATTTCCAAAGGACATGGCCAATTTTTGTAAGGACGTCGGCATAGTTACTGAATTTGGTGTACACCAATGTTTTTTGGTGTTTTATATTCGTGAATATTGGCTCATTAAATTGCTATAAATAAAAAACTCGGAGAACTTGTCTTTACAACAGACTAGACAAAAACAGTTTAATTAAATATTTAAACAACATCGCTAGCAAGAAGGTGTTAGATGATAATTTTGCTATTAAAAAACTTAAAGGCGCTTTAAAATAGCGAACAGTTATGAATTATTACGTTTAGGTATAACTTATGTATATGGTTTTAGTATTATTAAGCATTTAAACAAAGTAATGGCCACCTAAATGAAGGATTTTTAAACTGCATATTGATTAACATTTATTAAACTGGGAAATAGTCTAAAAAAATGTGACAATAATAACAAACACTACATAACAACGCGCCTGTATTACCGGAAGGGTTGGGCAGAGGTGTACCTATAGTACACCCACATTTCACCAGTTATTTTGAATACCATGTATTAGGGGGCGACTCTGTTGCCATCAACCGGGCTCAAATCCTGACTCCGGGCTGCTACTGAGAAATTCCTGATGAATAAACCCAATATCACTTTGCTCGACCTGGGAATCGAACTCAGGACCTCATGCTCAGCAGTAGCGCTTGCGACCACTGGACCAACGAGGCAGTCATAATAATATTAACAAAGTATATTCGAAACTAATGTTTTTCTGTAAAGTACATTTTTACAGGTTACCCTAATATTTTTTTAAATAGTTCAATTAACAATAAACAAGGGAAGCACAAAATAAAACAAAAAAAAAAATTATTTATTTATTAGAGAAAATAAATAAAAATATTTTGCTATACTTATCATATCTTAAATGCCTACCTAGATAACATACATTACAGCAATGCAGCGATAGTATTAATAAAGAGACCGAGAGAGGTCAATCAACGAGCTTCGATAAAACAGAGCGTTCTTATTTCACAAATACAAACCTAGATACAGTGTAAGTATAGGGCTTCAGTAATTACATAAATAACTGCTTTAAACATAACCAGACATGTAAAAAAATTCAAGCACATATTTATTATTATTATTTTACAATTGTGATTATGGTTTTCAAGAAAGATTAGCCTTTGTTAGAATATTTTAATATTCTTGAATTGTTAATAGTATGTTGTCTAAAAATCCTGCTGGAGCTTGGATATTGTTTTGGTGTCTTGCCCAACCAAGGTACCAAATTATTGTCATAACATGACAACAACAACCAACGGTCCTGTTCCCTACAAGGCAACTACAATAGTACCCTAAAATAGCTTCCAAGACCGAATCACTATCATGTTCAGTGTCAAATAAAACATAAGAAAAGTAAATTCTCTGGGAAACATGACGAGACTTAATACGTCCTCTTAATAAATAAGGATTATTTCCACCAACCAGTGCTATCATTTCTTGGGAGTGTTCCAGTTCCGGACACACTTCAACAACATAGATACCATTATCCCTAACATGTTCACCGAAGTATGAACGCGCTTGTTTCACTTGATAAGGGCCTAATGCAAACAATATTAAATCATTGTATGTAAAAACTGGGAAATTATTTAGTTGAGGCAAGTTACCATCAATATGGGTAAACATAACTCGTCTTCTGTTTATATTATTATCATTAATAAATTGTCCCAGATGATTAGGTTCATCCATATAACGCAATGCTCTTTGGATTATATTTTCAGCGTTAGGACTATCCCTTCTATGCAATTCTGAAATCAACCATTAAATGTGTTGAGGCATTGTTAAAATACCTTTGCCTAAACAGTTTAAAATCCCTCTTAAACCTCCCGTTCACGACTTCCACAACCCATCTGCTGTCTATTTGCTCGCATCCAACACACATGGCAAACATAGTTGTTTCTTGAGGGCTGAAAATAAACCACAGAATAAACACTGATAAATGCTTATGTTTATATAATTTTTAGTACCCAGTCACGTGTCCCGCGTCCCAAGGTTACGTCATCAGTATGTTAATTGTTCCAGTACATTTTTTTCGACGGGCCGCGGGGCGCCCTTGTCACTCATACACAACTCGTACAGAAAATAATTTTATTTCAAAATCGAAAGCGATGACCCTATTTTTTTATTAACCTAAAAAATAGCCCCATTCATACTAAATCGAATGACATATAATACATACCATTTTTGTTCTAAAGTTTTGATAAACAATAACATTAACATCACGCGAGTATCGAATTAAGCATGCGTCATTTGTTTTTTTAATGATTTTCAACTACAGATAACTTATTTCGTAATGCTGGTACGCACTCACGGTTTTTGGCACAGATGTACTATATTTAACAACTCAACTAAAGAACCTGGAACGCAAGCAATACTCCTATAAACAAAATTAAAAAAATTAAAATACTGAGGCGTGGAACGTGCTTGCTGTCACAATAGCCAGATCTGGCCGACGTCCGATTGATGAATTGCACACAATGCATAATCTTGGAGATTGTCACGTGACTGGGTAACAAGGGTATCTTTTCAAGTATTATGTTATTCTAAAATGAGCAGTACCTATTATGTTACACATGCCTACTTTAGGCAAGTATATGTTAAAGATGGAATACATAAACACAGATATTACAATCATACATACATACTATCAAAACTCGTTTTTTTTTATAGATTTATACAAATAGGTATTTATAATTATGAAAACCAAAATGCTTACCACATAATTAGTATTTTGTGATATTAGGACAGCCAGCAATGGACACTCCATACTGACATTATGGTGTCTTATTTTCCTCACAGATTTGCCACAACCAAGGCAAACCATGTTATGCCCCAGTAGTCTCTCGTGTTCACCAGCTTCGGTATTTAATAATAATAAGCATGTATGACAAATAATTGTATCCAGAGGAAACTGAAAATAATATGCACTGTAAGTTAATTTCGCATACCAGAATTGTATATAAAAACAAATCAGGTTAAGTTTTTTCTAGTCGAACTTCTTACCTGGGTTTGAGAATTGGTTATCCAACGCGAAAGTCTTGTTTGATGGTGTGCAGAAAGCGAGGATATGAGATGTCTCTGCAACCTTTGCATGGCTATTCCGCAGTTGATGCACCTCATATTGATCCACAAAACAAATCCGAAACGTAATGCAAATCAGAGTCCAGTATTAATAGCAAGGTAATCGAGTGGTAGAAGGTATCAGTCCGTAGGAATAAGCAGGGGTCAAAAATATTAAAAAATAGAAAATAATCGCAAAAACACAAACAGTACGCAAGGAAGAATCTGCAATTATGCAAATATGACATTACATTGACATAGACAATGACACATTGTCAAACAAGTAAACGCGTTCCGTTTTAGGATATTTTTTTTTTGTGACATAGAAAAAAAACTATCTTACTTAACTTAACTATTATCTATTCTTAATGTTGATCATTAAGAATAGATAATTTTATTAAATGCAACAAATACCAATGAAGACATTTTCGTATGAATAAAATGTTCTTAATAAGAGCATTTTGTCGTCCATATCACATGTCTACAAGTAGTATTCATGGTATGGAACGCCCATTATTATATTTATCTTTCTCTATGGTCCAATAGGGCGCACGACCGGACGTTGACAAATGGTACTTCATCTTGCATTACTAAATATTTTGAAATAAAATCTGACGAGTTCAGAGAGGTCAAAAACTACGTATAAATTCATTTTTCTTTTTTTAATATTTAATATTATTGACTATGTATGTGTATATGGAATGTACTTTTTTGTCCATGTCCTTTGTCATCATTGTTGTTGTTTTCATGGTTTTCGAGGGTGCTGAGGCCGATATTGAGGTCAAAATGAAAATCCAATATGGCGGACGCAAAAATGTGCAAATTTTTTATCATGGGTGTCATTCATCAAAAGACAATTGCGCGTAAGACATATTAGCGTAAGACACTTGCGCAAAAGATACTTGTGTAAAAAGCACTAAAGTGCGAAAGACTAGAGTGAAAGTAGCGCGAACAAAACGGCTATCTCTGCATTGTGCTATGTCTTTTGTTGTGGCAAAGCTGCTGGCTAAATGAAATAAAAACAGCAATAGCATAATCTGGGAGTACCTCCAAGCGGCGAAGGTGGTAACAGTATGAGGCCCGCTTGCACCACAAATCACTAAATACATTTGACGCTAAACGAATTTAAAACATCCTGCAATTTTATTCAGTTTCTTGAAGTTGACAGAGACTGAATAATGTTATTTATGGTGCAAGCGAAGCGGACCTATGTCTGGCTAAAACTCCCATCAAATTCACGCCTGCGGGCTTTTGTGTTGCTGTCTATAATAATATATTTGTGTTTGGCAAGGTAGCCTACCCGGTAACGCAGGGGAACAGCCACATATCAATATGAGTTCCAACGAAGATACTTTTTGTTCTAATCTACCCTCTCCTATTTTAATTAACTTCCATCAACGTGCCCCCTTATTACTACCATCATCCTTCTCGTCAACTACTCCTGTCATCTGCATCACCATCAGCTTCTCATCAATTTCTACTGTCATCTCCACCACCATCAGTTTCTCATCAACCGCTCGGCGCGGAGATTGGATAACCTTATAGAGGTATGAGGAACAGGGTGTAAAGTTCATTCATACTCTATAGAAAAGGGAGGATCCTCCGACCAGACGGGTGTTATGTCTGGCGGGCAACTGCCCGATGATTCATGTCGGGCCGTTGTATCTATGTTAATTGCGCGGTAAACTCTGCTTGCGCGATGCAGGATTTGCGTGACGTAGTATGACGCGTTGGTCGCATGTGGCGTTGTAGATACCGCTACAACCTACTTAGTGTCGCTTAGTGTCCAACTTTTAACCTTTTTAGGGTTCCGTACCCAAAGGGTAAAAACGGAACCCTATTACTAAGACTTCGCTGTCCGTCCGTCTGTCTGTCACCAGGCTGTATCTCAAGAACCGCGGTAGCTAGACAGTTGAAATTTTCACAGATGATGTATTTCTGTTGCCGCTATAACAACAAATACTAAAAACAGAATAAAATAAATATTTAAGGGGGGCTCCCATACAAAAAAACGCAAAAAAACGTGTTTTTTTCGGGGTTTTTGCCGTCTGTCTGTCGCCAGGCTGTATCTCAAGAACCGCGGTAGCTAGACAGTTGAAATTTTCACAGATGATGCATTTCTGTTGCCGCTATAACAACAAATTCTAAAAACAGAATAAAATAAATATTTAAGGGGGGCTCCCATACAAAAAAACGCAAAAAAACGTTTTTTTCGGCGTTTTTGCCGTCTGTCTGTCGCCAGGTGGTATCAAAGAACCGCGGTAGCTAGACAGTTGAAATTTTCACAGATGATGTATTTCTGTTGCCGCTATAACAGCAAATACTAAAAACAAAATAAAATTAATATTTAAGGGGGGCTCCCATACAAAAAAAAAGTGTTTTTTTCGGCGTTTTTGGCTTGTGGTACGGAACCCTTCGTGTGCGAGTTCGACTCGCTCTTGGCCAGTTTTTTCTATATTTTTGAGAAAAATATAACATTGGGTAAAAATTATTGGAATCGATTCAGTTACTTATTCTGAACAAACTATATTCAGGTTTCGCATACTTATACTAAAAACAAAGTTGTATAAATATAGTTTTGATAAAAATAATTATGAAAACACATATTGGAGATGCATTGACGATATAGGCGGCATGATAAAGGTGACAAGTGTCGGGGTCGATGCCACTTGTCTGGTGATTCAGTAACATTAAAATGCCAGCACAATCATGTTCCCAGTCGGGCAACGATTGAAAAAAGGGATATTATAATGCAACATGAAAAATCAGGCAATCCGAACGCAATCTGTACCTCAGCAGCTAATTGCAGATCATACCATTAGCACTACATCAATTGAGTCAGCCGGAAAATTGCCTACAGTAACATCCTTGAAAAAGTGCATACAGGAATCGCAATGCAAATATTTCAGCCCCAGCGAACCCCTTTTTGCTTCTAACCCTCGAAATTCCTGATACTAACAGCAAAACCAGTTGTTTTTTTTTCTTTTTTAAAGTAGCACAGTTGGTGATATTTTATTTACATTACAATCTAGCCTATTAGCTAATAAGTAATATAAATACCTATAACTTAAACTGATAAGTAACTATAAAATCCCACTAAAAACATTTTCATGTAAAATGTTGCCAAGACGAGACCACATATGGCTCGCACTGTCAAAAAGTTATCAGATCTCATGTAGAGCCAAGCTTCTGACTCTACACGCCCTAACTTCACAAACTCTACACCTTAGTCAAAATATGTGGCTTGGCCGTTTTGTTACTACAAGAACTATTGTATAACATAAAAGTAATGAACAGTGAATAAATTTTTCACCTTACGCTCATGTGATGGTAGCGAAACGGTATCAATCGCTTAACCACTGCGCCCACCGTGCCGACAATGGAAGTTTTTAGACGGATTACGTCAGCAGAAAAGCCTAACGGAGCTAAAAATTTATCAAATTTTGTCAAGTGGCTCAAAAGACAAATAGCCGTCCAAGATATGGGCAAGCTTCAATAAGATTAAAAGACTTGGTTGAGTCTATCAGGGAAAGACACCTATGATGAAAAATTTGAAATTTTTCACGTCCACCATCTTGGATTTTTATTTTGACCCCACTATCGACTTCAGCGCCCTCGAAAACCACAAAAACGACACCGATCACGAAAAATTTGAACATTTTCGCGTCCGCCATCTTGAATTTTCATTTTGACATCACTATCGGCTTCAGCACCCTCGAAAACCATGAAAACGACACCCATGATGAAAAATTTGAAACTTTTCACGTCCGCCATCTTTGATTTTCATTTTGACCTCACTATCGGCTTCAGCACCCTCGAAAACCATGAAAACGACACCCATGATGAAAAATTTGAAACTTTTCACGTCAGCCATCTTGGATTTTCATTTTGACCTCACTATCGGCTTCAGCACCCTCTACAACCATCAAAACGACACCCATGATGACAAATTTGAAAAATCTTTTCAGCCGCCATCTTGGATTTTAATTTCGATTTTTCTATCGGCTTTACAACTTTCGAAAATCATAAACGATATCCATGATGAAGCATTGGTGAATTGTGGGTGTACTATTCACTCCTGCCCAACCCTTTGAAAGAATACTTACATGCGTGATGTTATGGAGAAATCTCATTTTCCTCAACTTTGTCGCGCAACTGTCTCGTCGCGCAAGCGGATTCGCGCGTCTGCTTCGCTTCTGAACTGTTCGCCAAACGTCTCTTTTTACTGTAAAGAACTTTAATAATTATTCTAAAAATATACAAAATAAATTAAAAAAAAACAATAAAAATATCCTAAGACTAAAAAAAAACAATGATAATAACATAAAACTAAAAAAACAATACGAACAATAAGACTCAACTTGGTTTCGAACCCGATCACTCGCTATTCAGAATCTATGCAAAAACCACTCGACCAAGCGAGCTTTGTTATAAACGATGAATTTACGGAATGCGTTGTACAAAATAGCCTAGTAACTATTTGTTTAGAGTTTAATTTTTTCTGTTCGTGTACCTGTTTTGTCAATATAAAAATTACTTATATTACTACTTCCATGGAACGTATTGGTTTGTTAGTATAGAAGTGATCTTTTGCTGGCCTCCGACATTTTTGTTTGATGATAATATGAAATGAACGGATTGCGAGGCAAAGCGACATACGTCCGTCTAGCAGCGCGCCTAAGCGATCACTGTGGGATTGCGTACATAAGAAAGAGAAGCGCGATTTCGCGACGCTCGTACATTTTTACAAACCACAAAATAATTAATTAGGTACTTAAAAATAAGTTGAGTTGTCAAAAATATTAGACAACCAAGTTTTGTATTTTGATATGATACGTTATTGTTATAAATTTTACCAACGTAGGTACGTTGGTAAATAATTCAGATTTTTTTGTTGGAAGATCAGTTTAGGAGGTTAGTTTACCATTTTTTTGTATCGAGAAAACTTTTCAAAAACGTGTTTTGAAAACAACGAAGTTTTAGGAAATATGTTCAAGATTAACATATATTTTTTCCGCTGTCTCAAACTGTATAGATTTGGCTAAAAAATTGTTGGAGACAAGCCTATTTGGGTCTATTCAGCGCCTTAATTGTTGCAAATGGCTCACTCTATCACGTCCTGCTGGAAGGAATACGTCAACTTACAAGTCACCCTGTATACTAGCTAATGGCACAACACTGATACAGTGTATCATCAAAGCATCACTGAGTGTATCAGATACACTCACTGATGTTTTCTTACAGATTATTCCTGACGAACAGCTATCACTAAAATGACATCAACAACTGATTGAAAACATACAGGATTTCTCATTAACAGTCACGTAACCATAGATATAAATTTCTATTTATTATAACCAAAGATGACAGAAGAGGCCTAAACTCCATAACTTTTTTTTATAACTAAATGTAACAAAAGGAAGCACAAACAATATCAATTGCTGGGAATCGAACATAGGTTTGCAAAGCAGTCGTCGAACCGCTAAGTTATCTGCTTTTGCTGCTTTTTTTAAATAGCAGTTCTTATACGTCTTGATTGACTGCAAAGCTCCATAAAGACATAGCTGGATGATAATCATTTAAAAGGTTAAATCATTCACTATCTATAACTATGTATGAAAGTCCTTGATATATCTGTCTACTCTCCACACCACGTCATGATAATCGTACTCCATGCGAGCATATGCATTGCCGCACTTGCCTTGGTACGCTATTCTCCAACCTGAAATAATTATGTGGCGCATTATCAAATAATCAAGGTATTGTTCAGTACAGGTTGCAGAGTGTTCTGGATAACATAAACTCTCGCCTAAGTTCCCTGAGAGTAGGCAGAAACTCGAGTACAATACTACCTGTGTTCTGTATTATTAAATAATTTTGTCAATGATATCTCGCTCGTATTCTCTTAGTAAAATCACCTCCGTAGAATCACACTTCACACTAATATTATAAAAGCGAAAGTTTGTAAGTGTGTGGGGGTGTGGGGGTGTGTGTGTGTGTTTAAGAGCTCCAGATAACTTTATCGGAGGAATCATTTTGAATTTTTTGGCAGTTTTTTTTCTTCCATACAAAAACTCATTAGTCAATTTTATTCCATGAATAAAAAATATCGGTCGATTGAAAAATCAGCCCTAAAAAATACGGCAATATACGGCCTCTATGTTGATCTTTTTTTAGAGTAATTTTTAGTCAGACAAGAGCTATAATTATAATCCTAGCTAACGACAGCTAATTATAATTTAATATCAAAACAAAACAGATTTAAAAAAAAAACCGAGCAAGAGCGAGTCGGACTCGCGCACCGAGGGTTCCGTACCATCATATATGTTTTTAAATTTTCACCGGCGAGCTACTTACTAGATCTCGTTCAAACCAATTTTCGGTAGAAGTTTATATGGTAATATACATCATATTTTTTTTTTTGTTTTATCATTCTCTTATTTTAGAAGTTACAGGGGGGGGGGACATTTTACCACTTTGGAAGTGTCTCTCGAGCAAACTATTCAGTTTAGAAAAAAATTATATTAGAAACCTCAATATAATTTTTAAAGACCTATTCATAGATACACCACAGGTATGGGTTTGAAGAAAAAAAAATTTGAGTTTCAGTTCTAAGTATGGGGAACCCCCAAATTTTTTTTTTCTATTTTTTTTGTGAAAATCTTAATGTGGTTCACAGAATACATCTACATACTAAGTTTCAACAGTATAGTTCTTATAGTTTCGGAAAAAAGTGGCTGTGACATACGGACGGACAGACAGACCATTTCAGACACTAATCTACATGGTCCTCAAAGATTATGTCCGGATTTTTTATATACACATTGACATTGATGAATTTTATTTAGATAATGACATGAATATTTACTTTGTAAGTAATTTTTTTTTATTTAATTATTGTGAATGTGAGGACTATGTGGGTCATTTCTTTTTTTCCTTCTTAGTTTTAATCATGATCTGGCAGTTTGAGTAGTTTATGCGGCCTACCCAAATGTCCTGTCTTCCTATTGTTCGTCGAATCGTTGAGCTCCTCAAGCTCTGAGTTGAGCTGCACGATTTTTGACAAATGCGTGCACTGATTGGACAGGTCCGCTCAATCTGTGTGGTTCTTTCCTCAAAATACCATTTCAGACACCAATCTACATGGTCTTCACACGATCTGACCAAGATTTTGTCTGGACTTTAAAAGAGACTGTGACTTCTGAGTTTGTTTCGGCCTTTCTTCTCAGAATAGTCAGTTAGGAAACGCCGACCTCATCTAGTTTAAAAAAATATATGATTGACGTGTAAAAGTGTTTGTACAAACCTACTTAGAGAAATAAAAATCATTTATCATCATTTATCAGACAGACATGACGAATCCATAAGGGTTCCGTTTTTGCCATTTGGCTACGGAACCCTAAAAACGCAAAAAAAAACAATTTACGCGCTGGATTTGAAATTAGCTGCCATAGAATGAAATAAAGTACCTACACGCCAAGAGCTGTCATATGACATAGGTTTTATCACTGTTGCACAACTTTGAAAAGTGGGCCCAGTGTTCATTCAAAAGTGCCCATGGTCCTTTGAAATATAACCACAGAAGGAAGAAAATTTTAGTTTATTAGAAAACCTAAAATAATTCTGCGCTCTTACCAACATCAAGTAGGTACCTATAATAATTATGTTACGGCCTGACAAGATAAAATGATTTGATTTAAATTTAAGAGAGTATGAACTAGTAAAAGTTCGTAGCAGGTGACTTCTGTACCTTCAGTATACTCCCGGGCCGGGGGAAGCTGGCGTGAATTATAAATGTATTTCTGTATGTAACAACAGTTTAATGTTGGCAAGTCGAAGTTCTCTCGGTAGGTACCTACTGTTTCTTCCTTCTTCATTGTGAACTGCACAGTCAATAAGTTAGGAGACCATGATAACCAGGAGAGATGGACCACTTTTTTTCAAACTTTAATATCTTTTTTCATTGCTTAATAACTAATAACAATTTAGTGTTACTGTAACTAACCATCAATACTCAACATTTTTTTATGTTAATATGGCACGATCAGAGCTTCTTTATGGAAATAATTGAAATATTAAAAAAAGTACCATCTCTCCCATACTATACGGGTGAGTCGGACCACCCAGTAAGGACAGATGGTCCTAACAAAAATAATCATTAAAACTTTTTAAACAAAAAATAAACATTCAAAATGAAATTAACAAGTAAGTTAGACAATTGAATTAAAGGAAAATCTTCAATTTGTCATCGTATTTCCGCATCGGTCGCACATATTGGGATAATTGGTGCAGCCTTCATGGGTCCAACTTTCATAAATGATGCACAGCAGCCATTCATCTTGACTCAGGGTATCCTCATAGTTTTCACCACAGCCTGCACATTAGTTGTCATCCCATTCTGCCATCCCATTCACCCATACATAACATGGTCCATCTCTCCTAAATTGAGTTGAGAGACGGACCACTTTCTCATATTAAAAGCACAATAAATAAACAAAAAATTTGAGGTCATTTTATTATTTCATGAACATATTAACACAGAAACATCAATTCATAATCTACAAACACAATATCTTAGACATGCCTTCGTTTTTAAAAAACCTACATTAAAAAAACCACGCTTCCAAAACCTTTTAATTCGTATTTTATTAAATTTACAAACAAAAATCTAACAGTCTCGCTTTCTACACGGAGCTAACAGGTTGACAAGTGCTCGTAAGTGTTGTTAGCTTAAATAAATGTAATAGTTTGGTAGAAATTACGGTGGTCCGTCTCACCCCCAGAAGGGATAGGAGGGATTTTCGCAATTCTCGCAATGGCCGACATACTTCTCGAGGTTGGGGACCTCCGCCAATAAACTGTTGATAAGGTTTTCTGATCTTTGATTATGTTCATTAATGAATGGAAACTTGTGTAAATAGCGATAGCACTCGCCCTTATACAGCGGCATCCAATCTGAAATAATGAAGTGCTGGTGCTTTAGCAAACGATCGAGGTTTTTTTTTAAATGCAGATCAGCGGTTTAGTCAGATGTCGTGTATTAGTACGTCGTACATACCTACACAGTCAGCCTATGATGTTTCCACTGCTGGAACACAGGCCTCCTCTCTGTGAGAGGGAGTGGGCCGTAATACACCACACGGGCCCAGTGCGGATTGCACATATGTGCAACCCGCACCTACCGCCCGACACATGTCTTCGAATTTCTGGTTCTAGAACATACCGGATTCCTCAAGATGTTTTCCTTCACCGTTTGAGAGCAGTGGTGATATAATAATAAAATAATAGAATAATAATAGAATATAATAATAGAATAGAATAGGTCTTTATTTGCTTAGAATGTAGGTACTTACATAAAAATAAGTTGTTAAATTATATAATAGGATCCATGCTGCCTTAATATAGCATGCAAATGTAATACAAAGTAAAGGATAATACTACAAAAAGTTATCATTTAAGAAAACCTGTACAGAATAATTACATTTAATCTACAAGTAATTCTGATGAAATAATTTACACAAATTAAAGCACCAGTCTGAGTTGAAAGTTCGAACCTACGACCTACAACTTGTAAGTCGCGGCCGTTACCACTGGGCCGCCACAGCTGCTCTCACGTACATAGTAATTTGCTCAAACAAAAGAGTCTACAAAGACTCCACGGTCGTTCCACAATAGACCTCATCCATCACATTCCATCAGGCGTGATCGAGGTCAAGAGAGGGCCCATTCAGAAAAAAAAAAAAGATTAATTCTTCTCAAAAGAATCGACTTTTCTTAGCAGTCCTATTACAAGTACATATAACTAGTTTTTTTTATTCTAATAATAGTGAATACCTATGCAAGTAATTCAAACCTTTTTTTAGGGTTCCGTAGTACCTACAAGGAACCCTTATAGTTCGTCATGTCCGTCTGTCTGTCCGAGGTTTTGCTAAGAGACCGTAAGTACTAGAAAGCTGTAATTTTGCAGGAGTGTGTATATAAATTACGCCGACAAAGTGGTAAAATAACATTTTGGAAAATATTTTTTTTAGGGTAGCTCCTAGGGGAGCTACCCTAAAAAAAAAAATATATATAATAATGATATTAAAAAAGGAGAGATTATTATTGCAACACAGGACCAAATCATAAATACTAAAAACTACAGGAAATTCATTATAAAAGACCCCACAGTAACAAACGATAAATGCCGCAAATGTCACAGCCAACCAGAGACCAGGGCATGCACAACACTCACACAAACAGACTATACACACAGGCACAATCAGGTAGCCAACGTCATTCATCAAAAACTAGCACTCAAATATAAACTCATACAAGATACAAACACTCCTTATTACAAGTACGTACCACAAACAGTTCTAGAAAGTACCACACACAAACTCTACTACGATCGTGCCATACTAACTGACAGGACCGTTCACTATAATAGACCAGATATAACCCTTCAAGATAAAGTTAATAAAGTCACATACCTCATAGATATTGCAGTCCCTAATACACATAATTTACAAAAAACAATAAGTGAGAAAATCAGTAAATATGCAGAACTGAAAGAAGAAGTGTCCAGAATCTGGAGGCAGGAAAAAGTTTACATAGTACCCATTGTTGTCTCCACGACGGGTGTTATACCCAATCACCTCCACCATAGCCTTAAACAAATAGACCTAAAAGACTCAATATATATAACACTCCAAAAAGCCGCAATTTTAAATACTTGCAGAATAGTAAGAAAGTTCATGCAAATTGACGAAAATGAAATCACCCCTCATAACATTAATTCTTCGTAAAAAAAAAAAAAACACCATACACACGCTACATTGCCTTAGCTTGGGCCCGTTAATGTAGCTTAAACTAGCCAAAGAGCTAAGAAACAAAATTCGTTCACCAAAAATAATAATAAAATAAAAATATAAATAAAATAATAATAATATAATAATATTAATATAATATTTTTTTCGTCGTCTACCCCATCGTGTGGGGTATCGTTGAATAGGTCTTCTAAAATGACTTGAGGGTTGCTAAAGATATTTTTCGTTAATGTTCCATTTACGAAATATTAAACTTTAAAGTGAAAAATTTTGTTCCAGTAGGGCGTCCCCCCCCCCTCTAAAAGCTAAACCGCGGGCTTGAAAAATCTGGAAAAATTCAAGATGATAGTGCATTTCATGAACTTTAAATGAAACTATAGGAATTTAGTTTAGCAGTAATAGTCGTTGAACTTGGGTGTTGGATAATTTTGTACCAAATACAAAATCCTTAGCATTAATCCTATACAGTGTGAGTCTTCATAATGTGCACATATCGAAATGAGGGAAACTAATAAAAATAATAACTTTATTTCGGGTGGCACAGACCCATAGAAATCTTAACCTATTACATAATTTCATAAATCATTACAAATCAAATTAATAAAAACAAAAGAAATTAACTTAAAATAAATCAAAATAACTACAATCAAATCAAATCAAATTAAAAATTAATAATCAAAACAATAATATAAAATAAAAATATGTAATAAATTAAAAATGACGGACCCATATTATGATGGTCATTTGGTTAGTATACACACAACTTATAAACTAGTGTTAGTACTTACATCTACCAGAAAAACAACAAATTATTCATTAATACGCCACAGTGGCATGAAGGCGCATCCAATGTCCCAGTATGTGGCTGTCCCACCTATCAGCTATAGTTTTCAGGATGTTGTTGGGACTGGCGCGTACCCTGCGCATAATGGAAGCGCAACGCTTGCGTATGATAGCGTGAAAGCCATCAATTCTCGCCTCCGCAAACATGCCGGAAGCACTGCAGTAGCGCGGCAACCCCATCAACACCCTGAAAGCATTATTGTATTGTACGCGCAGGGCGCTGTATGCCCTCTGCGTGTAGTTGACCCACAGACTGCATGTATAGAACGACTGACAGTACGCTGTAAATAGTGTAGCCTTTACTTCAGTCGAGCATTTCGCAAATCTGCGAGCCAACATATTGCAGCGGACAGCCAACGAAAGAAAGAACTTGCTTTAAGGAACTTCCGCAAAGTTTCAACTCCGTTTCAATTGGGTAAGTTTTAGTTCCTGCCTTGAAGACTAGTACCTCACTTTTCTTAACATTGTATCTGAGCCCATGAGTCTCCGCGTACCTCTCACATATCGTAAGCAGGCCTATCATTGCGTTAATCGAAGGGCTCAGCAACACCATATCATCAGCTTATCTAATATTGTTGACGCATACTCCGTCTACATAACAACCCTGATAGGTGTTGCTGAGCTCGACGATCAACCGGTTTATGTACAGACTAAAGAGGCGAGGGGAGGTCAGGCCGCCCTGCCTCACCCCGCACTCCAGCCTATACTCATCCGATAACGAGCCTGCCCACCTAACACAATTTGTCTGATTGTTATACCAAAACCGTAGAATTGATATAACTTCTCTATCCACTGAAGTATCATTCAATAGTTTCTGCCACAGCAATTCGTACGACACCAGATCAAACGCTTTGGAGAGGTCTAGGAAACACGCATTAACAGGCGTTTTCCTAGACGTATAATACTGGACAGTATGCTTGAGGGACAGTATGGCACTCTCTGTGGAAAGACCAGGTCTGAACCCAAACTGCGCATCACGCAGTTCGATGCGGGTCGCCATATGCCTATCAAGCAAACTGTCCAGCACCTTGGCAATGACAGTAGCAAGGGATATGGGCCTATAGTTCGAGAGATCTGATGTGTCCCCAGTCTTATCCTTCACAATAAGTACAACCACTGTTTTCATTAAGTCACTGGGCAGATGAGCGTGGCTTAGACAGAGTGAGAAGAACATCGCCAGTACCCTAGGCAGGTGAACTCCTGCATGCTGCAGGTGCTCGATACTGAGGTAGTCATGCCCTGGTGACTTGCCCCTAATCATACTATTAATAACCGTAGAAACATCTTTTGCTGAGAACCTGACATTTAACTCCTTCAGACAATCCTCAGCATCGACCACCTGCGATGCGGAGCCAAGAGGAGAATCCGCTTTAAAATGTTTCACAAACAAGTTTGCTACCACAGTAGGCTCATGTTGCCCCGCCACGCTCACGGGGACGCCCGGCCTCGGATTTAATCTATTCGTGTTTTTCCAAAACCATGAAAAATCTTTAGATTTATGATTTTCAGCTATGATGTCCATTTTAATTTTATTTTGATTGTTCTGACACCATCTTAATTTTTATTTAAAGACTTTTCTCGTATTGTACATATTATGTTCATACACAGAACCAGAAGTCGGTTTACGCGACATACTCCATACTTCAAAAGCAAGCCGGGCGTCCGCGTGAGCCTGCTTAACATGCCTATTCCAACCGACAACACGTTTGTTCTTTCTACCTATATCATTGTTTCTACCCCCTCCCGCATCCACATTACTGGTACCTTGGGCAGCCTCCGTAAGTATACATACAATGTTTTTATACATATTGTCCAATATTTATTTATTTATTTATTTATTTAAACTTTTCGCACAAAAAAGGTACAAAGGCGGACTTAATGCCTTAGGCATTCTCTACCAGTCAACCAAGGGTGGTGAAGAGATTGGATGGCCCCATATCGCAAAGTTTTTACTCAGATTGGGTGTCACAGTTGTAGGTCTTATCATATTAAAATTACACTGTAATTGTATAGGCATATGATCCGACCAATACGTATCATACAACACAGTTGCACTAACGAGCAGACGCCTCGCGGCCTCGGTCACTACACAGTGGTCGAGCCAGCGGTGGCAACCGTGCGCGTCACTCACGAAAGTGTACGTACCCTGCGGCAGTAAGTCCAGGTCCGCACAGGTCCAGCACCGAATAGCTCGCCTGGGTGAGCATTAAAATCGCCGAGTATGATCACTGATTGCACATTATTACTTTCTATTATTGCACTTATTTCACTAAGACAATCTGTAAACACAGTTACGTTATCGTTCGAGTTCGTAGGCATATACACCGAGAAAATTATTATGGAGCGATCCTGCGACACTATCTTAATAGCTACAAGGCGAACGTTGTTACAAGTAACTACAGTGACAGATGGAAATACGCTCTTCCTCCACAACAAAGCCAATCCTCCATAAGGCCTTCCACGTAGCACTCCCGCTGAGGTGTCGACTGCCGAATTGCCAGTAAAAGCGAAATCATCATCTATTTGTCCAAGAAAGGCGATATCATGTGGCAAAAGCCAAGTTTCTTGCAACGCGATAACGTCAGCCGCTACACACAGACGCCTCACACAGTCAACAGATCTTTTAATACATTTACAATTGAATGTTATTAGGGTCGTATTATCCATTTAAATTGTGTGTAAGATTCATTTTCAGAGTATTTTCTCTGTCTGTTTTCTTTTTAGTGAAGTCAATAAATTTACGATATGATATACCTTCAGGCCAAAAATCATCACTCATCAATATATGATACTTATGTTTTGGTACAGAAATCTTGTATGCATTATAACTTTTGGGCATCTTCATTATCATTTTCTCAATATCCACACGTATTTTGGCTTTTTCGTTAACATATTCTGTGATGTCACTCTGTGTCACCTGTTTATCCACATTAGATATATATTTGCCTGTGGGTTCTATAACTGCTTTTCCAATATTTCCCACAAAGCGATTTCTCGTTTTCTTTTTCTGTTTTTGTACCAAGGTCCACTCTCCTTCACTTACAATCTGAGCAACCGTTTTAGGTCGTTTTTATCACTTTTTTGCAATGACTCAGTCTCAGTGTTGTTGACGATGCACAGCTGTGAGCCTAAACCGGTATCGCACTCTTTCCGATTATGCTCATTAGTCTGTGCTATTCATGTTCTGATCAGCTAATATTGACGAGTTATAGTGGGTAGGCGATAAAAAAGTTTCACTTTTAGAACTTTGATCCGATGTGTGTTTGCTAGCAATAGGAACATGTTGCAATCCCATCGGCCCGCTATCATAATCACAACTGTCCATCATATGAGTTCCCGCTCCTCGCTTTGTGTTTACATACGAATAACATGGGCTTTTATTAACTAAGCTTAATTTGATCGACGAAAAAAATATTTTAAAAAATCTAAAAAAAAAAATTTTTTAGCATTTTTTTAATTATTTTTCGCTGCTGTGACCCCTGTGTAAACAATCGCCCTCAATTGAGAATTATGGTTTTTTTTTAACAAAAATCTGATAATTTTCATAAATTTTTACAATAATTGTAAAATTACTCAATAAAAGCCCCAATTACCTACCCTTTTTTATTACTTTAAATTATTCTCCATCGTATCAGATTTCTAAACGTAAAAATACCATGTTTATAACTCAATCACAACATTTCCTATCAACTGTTAAAGAAAGGCCTTGCAATCACCATACTTTAGCAGGTAAAGATCCTTTTATTATTTTTTTTTTCAAATATTTTTTCTGTCGATAAAATTAAGCTATGTTTCCCTCATTTCGATATGTGCACATTATGAAGACTCACACTGTATAGTGACTAAGACGAAGTAGTTACTTGTCTATGACGGGTAAAGACTTGCATTAAAAAACAAAATATTAAATAAAAAACCATAATAAATTATCATAAGTTGCACAATACTGCCGCTAGATGGAATGATGGAATTACAATTTTGTGAATTGAAATAATAACTTGGCAGCAATCGTACTCTTATTTTTTAACTTTACAAGGAAGAAAGTGGTTCTTATTAGTTAATGTCTAATCTGTTTAAATAATTATCTTCGAAAATCAATATTTTGTTGTGTTTCGTATCGCTATTCGATAACAGATGGCGTTATGAAATGAAATGAAATGATGAAATGAAATGAAATGAAATGAAATGAAATGATTTTATTTTTTGTAAGTAGGTTTGTACAAACACTTTTACACGTCAGTCATGTTTTTTATAACTAGATGAAGTCGGCGTTTCCTATCTGACTACTCTGAGAAGAAAGGCCGAAACAAACTCAGAGGTCACAGTCTCTTTTAAAGTCCAGACATAATCTTGGTCAGGTTATATGAAGACCATGTAGATCGATGTCTGAGGTGGTCTTTTGAGGAAAGAACCACACAGATTGAGAGGACCTGTCCAGTCAGTGCACGCATTTGTCACGCATTTGTTGTGCCGTGACGTCACTTTTGTAGATCGCGGTGTTAAGATTTTCTTGCAAGGTATGACCTACGTCCGTGGTTACGTTATACGTTATGTGTTAAAGTTTTGTTTTACTCTGGACACCCTTGCATATATTGTTAATATAACCATAAACTCCTAATATCTTTACCATTACATAATTATATTCAGAATAAAGAACAACAGAATCGTACTATACAGTGATAGCGGGGCTACTACGGAACCCTACATTGTGCGTGGCCCGACACGCACTTGGCCGGTTTTTATATTTTAGAAAGTATTTTGTACCTATGTTCGCAAAAACTTAGCACTTTTCAAAATAAGAAGCGATTTCCCTATTATAAATACCTACACGTAGTAAAAATGAAATTGTGTTGCCTAAATTTAGATTAACTAAATAGACTGAGAGTCAAAATGGGGAATGTGGGGATTTCACTAAGAGATTTCTCGGATTGTTAAAATATTTTAATTACGACCTTCTGAGCAAGGGTGAACATTTTAATTTGTTGACTAGATGTAATACGCACCTTAAAACTGTACGAATTTGTGTAAATAAGTTGATATCTGTGATACAGAATTTTGTCATTAAATCACATAAATAAATATTTTTAATTCGTTGATTAGGTATCTGTGATACGCACCTTAAAACTGTAAGAATTTGTGTAAATAATTTGATTATCTGTGATGCATAATTTTGAGAGAATTATTGTAAATTCGTTGATTACCTGTGATTCACAAATACTGTACTAACTTCCTCAGTCTTTTTTTAAATTACTTTTAATCAAAAACTTTGTTCAATCTTGCTCAGAAAGTCGTAATTAAAACATTTTAACAATCCGTGAAATCTCTTATTGAAATATTATTGCATTTTGACTCTCGGTCTATAGCGGAAAGAGTGGGAAATAAAAAGTTCCAATCGTCACCACTGAGGAGGAAAGAAACTTTTTTTTCCCACTCGTGCCCAGTGGGGACGACGGGGCGGGGACGACCGGGAATAAATACGTTTATGGGCTAAATGTGAAGGTGCCAAACAAAAAAAGCTACATTACAAAAGTATACGTTTTTCTCTTGATTATTTACTATGGAAGCAAACCTTATATTTGGCTATTCTTCGTCAAGATACCTACACGAGTTGGAAAAATACTGTTTTTAGGGTTCCGTACCCAAAGGGTAAAAACGGAACCCTATTACTAAGACTTCGCGTCCGTCTGTCTGTCACCAGGCTGTATCTCAAGAACCGCGGTAGCTAGACAGCTGAAATTTTCACAAATTATGTATTTCTGTTGCCGCTATAACAACAAATACTAAAAACAAAATAAAATAGATATATAAGGGGGGCTCCCATACAAAAAAACGTGTTTTTTTCGGCGTTTTTGCCGTCTGTCTGTCGCCAGGCTGTATCTCAAGAACCGCGGTAGCTAGACAGTTGAAATTTTCACAAATTATGTATTTCTGTTGCCGCTATAACAACAAGTACTAAAAACAAAATAAAATAAATATTTAAGGGGGCTCCCATACAACAAACGCGATATCAATAATGGCAACAGGTAGGCACTTGAAATATTCACAAAATACTCAGTTGTATTTTTACTTTAATAATAAATAATAAAATTAAAATAAAATATATATTTAAGGGGGGCTCCCATACAACAAACGTGTTTTTTTCGGCGTTTTTGCCTTGTGGTACGGAACCCTTCATGTGCGAGTCCGACTCGCACTTGTTTACTTATTTGATACGAGTTTAAGTGGGGTCTGGGGTATACTACATAAATACGAAAAACTTTATTCCGACAGTCACAAATACGAATTTCAAAATACCGATTTTCATAATTCCGAATAGTTCAAAATCTATACATAATTATAATAAATCTGTAGACGAGGCGTTTCTGTACATTGAAAATATAAAAAAAAAAAATAGTTGGGGTGTTATAGGACCAACAGATGCCATTTCATCAATTTTTAGAATTTTTGTCTGTTTGTCGGTTTGTCTGTTTGTCTGTTTGGATGTGACAAAATTTGATTTGAACAGGTTCAACGTAAAAAGTACCAAACCAATATGGTTAATTTTTATACTCAAATATAGTGTAGAACTCGGAGTAGTGTTTACTTTTGGTTTCATCGCAATCGCTTCACTGTATCAAAAGATATAATCAATTTAAAGTATTCTACAACAACTTTCATTACGTAAGTTGGATACACGTAATGACATCTATTGGCGCTTTATAGTACTAACGAAAACATAATTATTGTGTTTATAACATTATCATGTGAATAATACCTTTAAGATGACTATCACAGTCCCTTCTGTCTGTGTTATTTGAAAAAGTAATGATAATGATTACATAATATAATGTTTGCTTTCGATTGTTGGTTGATTAGTGGCGCTAAAAGAATTTCAAATAAAAAGTGAGGATAATGTAAGATAATATTATATGATGTGGTGTTCTGAGTCATAAAGATTGCAATGATAAATGATTTTATTTTTGTAAGTAGGTTTGTATGTACAAACACTTTTACACGTCAATCATGTTTTTTTTTTTTAACTAGATGAAGTCGGCGTTTCCTATCTCACTACTCTGAGAAGAAAGGCCGAAACAAACACACACACCGGCAACTTTATGTAGGAGCTCCTTCGAGGGGCAAGCAACCTTTCTAACATTGTTAACAGAGAAGCATTTTCTTAGTGACATAAGGTTTTAAGATCATAATTATCATACTTTCATAGTTTTTTGCCTTTTTTCTCGATTTTTTTTAAATTTCTTTACCATGATAACGCTTCAACGCACACCTCCAGACGGGCTGTTGATTTATTGAGTATAGGTTCGGCAGGTGCACACCCTTTTTTTTGTTTCCGGGGTGGAAAATCTTCATGGATGTCCGCCGCCCTGGGGCGGGCGGCGAGGTCTGTCAGGCTCTTACTGACTAAAAATCACCCCAGTGTTCCGTCCTACACCTACGCCGGGGGTTGCGGGACCGTACGATCCTTCCGCAACCCCCGACTGGTGACGTCAAAGAGGGGCGCGCGTGGAACACTACGCGCCGCCAGCTCAAGTCCTAATGTGTTGGCGGTGACAGACGTCCCCGAATTCGTCGCCCCTGGACCCGTTTAGGGGGGCTGGAAGAGGGCGCTGTCTGCCCTCCGCCGACGCCCGATGCGCCTACTGCGGGCCGGGTGAGTGGATGAGATCTCCCTCTCCCTTTCCACAGCCTCCTTCTGCGAGACGACCGTTTCGCAGAAGGAAACCACCGCGTCCCAGGACTCTTCGCTGCTGTCGACTCGACTACGGCCGGCAGCGATACGTCAACGTGCACTGTGCACCCCCAATACAAGTAGCACTGCCATGTCGTAAAAAGGTATTGTAAATTATGTCTTCGAGACAATAACTAAATTTTTAGCCATTGTCTTGGTTAAAACCATATCAACCTTTTTTTTTTCGGATGGGAAATCATCAAATGACCCCTCCCGCTCTGGGTGGAGCTGAAGGGAGTGTCAGACTCTTACTGACTAAAACCCAGCTACCCATTACTCTCCGCCCGCAGGCCCGCGCCTACGGTGGCCGGGAGTCGTCACGCGGCTCCCGACGCCCGGAGCGTCTCCCACGGTGGCTGGGACGGGAGGCTCTCTCCATGAGCCATCCCGCCACCTCCTTTGCTAGCATGACTGCTTCGCAGAAAGAGGTGACTGCCTCCCACTCCCTCTCGCCCCGGACCATGGCTTGCACCAGGGCCGGACGCGAGAGGTCGCCGCCGCTGCCGATCGCCTCTACAAGGACACGGCGGTGCTCCGCACAAGCGGGGCAGACCTCCACCGTGTGCTCCACCGTGTCCTCTGGGCGATCCTAGCAATGGTGACACCCGGGTGTTTCCTCCCGCCTGATGATGTGCAGGAACCTCCCGAAACTTCCGTGTCCGGTGAGGACCTGCGTCAGGCGGTAGGTGAGGGCGCCGTGGCGCCTCTCTAGCCACTCCTTAAAGAGGGGTCTTATCGCCGCTATCGCGGCGTGCCCTGCGCTGGGTAGCGACAGTCAGATCTGTACGCTCCGCACCGATTTACCGCGGAAGCGGATCTTCCCCCCGGCGTAGTGCCTCCGCGCGCCACTCATACAGGCGCGCGAGGACTATCGCCTCCAGATCCCATGGCGGCCCCGGCCCGTTCCAGTTTGGGGGCCAAACGTCGGAAATGCACCATATCGACCCTCAAGGTATCTTATGGCTATCCACCAAGAGAGAGTTAGCAAATGTGGGCACAGGTTTACAGGATAAGTTAAGAAAGACTTCAAACTACTTTTCAGATAAACTTCAGTAGGTACGATTTAAGAGTAACACCATTGATGTATTCTTCTTTTTATCTTCTAGATATCTCGACGCTATGATAAAGTCTTAATATTGGTATGTAAGATATCTACAATACCAAGTTAAGAATTTCTAAATTTATCGCAGAGCGGCAGAGAAGAAGACAAGACTTATAAAAACTAACTTCAAACTTCACCTACTAATCTCAGATAAACTTTAGATAAAATGGTGGTATGATTTTACGATTTATTTCGGTCTAACTTAGTATTCTAAGACAAATGCAAAATAAAATGGACATAATATGGCTATTTGGTCAGACAATCAGCCTCGAGCAGGCGCTTTCATTTTTATTTATCCTCAAAAATCAAAGTGACACTTCGTCGCATTGTCATTATGAACCCTGAAGACGCAGTGACTGCTGTGCAGTCGAAAGGGCTATGGTTGAGAACCCCAGGCAAGGGAAGCGTTACCAGACAAGATCGGAAGATTTTTCCTTTTACACCTTTCCTATGCGACACATTATTGTGTTCCGACATCCACGCGAACGAAGTCGCGGGCACAGCTAGTTCCTAATATAACAACTCCGATTTATCATTCATCATATTTTTATATTTCCTAAATTTCAATATTCCTAACGTTTATAATTACTATTCTCAAAATACCGAGTTTCAATAGATCGAATAACAAAAAGCTTACCATCAAAAATACGAATTCCGATTAATTAGAATTCCGAAATGAAAACGCCTTGCAAAACTTAATAGACAAATAAACGAGTAGAATACGGAATTTCGACGCACAAAATATCGATAAATGCTAAGAATGTTACAAAATTGCGATGCACCTTACTGCGTAAGACCGTCTCTGCGACGCCACTACACTTCGATGCACGTTACCGCGACAGATCTTCACTGCGATACTACTTGACTTAGATGCACATCACCGCGAAAGATTTTCACTGCGATACTTGACTTTGATGGACGGTAAAGGTATTTGTATTGTCATTCGCTCGCTCTTGCATCCTATGATTCCTATGTCGACGGAGACGCTTCGCGGGGCCCTATTTCTGTGTAAATGGTTTAAAGTAACCTAACAATTTTTTTTTTAACGTGGAGAAATGCTCATGCATTCTGCACTACCACGGGGAGATAGTGCAATTATGTGGGACTCTAACCGACTAAAACTCCACGGTGTCCTCCTCTGCCGCTTACGGCGGGAACACGGGCACGCGTTAGCACTCATCCGTGAACCCGCCACGGCCGTCCGTCACCGGACCCTTCTCTGGGGAGTACTCCCCGTCACCGGCGCACCAGAACACATAGCACGCCGTGACCACCGCAACCTACTTGTTGGCCGCTACGTCGTCGGCTTGTCGGCAAAAGCCCTGACGAGCGGCCCCTCCTCGGGTTCCTCTTCGCTTCACCGTGGGTGTCCAAGCCACGGCTACTGAGCCCCCCCGCCTCGACAATGCGGGAACCCACCGGGGGGGGGGGGGAAATAACCTAACCAAACCTAACCTCGGGGTTCCCTTCGCTCGCTCATGCATCCTATGTCGCCTATTGCGTTCGTTGAGTTCGGGTGCGGTAACGGTACCGTTAGTATATAGCGAAAGTTAATTCGGAAATAATTCGGAGTATTGAAAATCGGAATGCCGTTTTTCGGACCGAGAACCCATCGAGCATTTGATTTTTCGCACATATGAAAATCGGAAAACTAACAAATCGCATTTATGACTTTCGGTAAAATTTCGTGATTATTAATAGAATTCTTCTTTTCGCATAATGTTCTGTTTCCTAACATACTTTGGCATAACTCTTTTGGTATAATTTGTTTTATTTTTGTCGGCTTTGTGAGTGGATCACCCTGTTTTACCCCTTTGTCTATTTTGATTGGTGTGTCTAAGGAATCCAGTTTAACGTTGGCCGTGCTATTATTATAAATAATCTTTAGAAGATCTATGTAGGTTTCCTCTATAAATATCTTGACTTTGTAAGGCTGAAAATATGGCGCTGTGTTTAATGCTGTCAAAAACCTTTGTGTAGTCCACGAAAGCCAGACATAGACGTTTTCGAAATACTGTGTGTTCTTCTATTAACTGATTTAAAGATTGAAGATGGTCCGTGGTAGAAAAACGAGCGAAATCCTGCTTGTTCCGGTGGTTGATGCGAGTCTCATTTTGCATCTATGCGATTGTGAATAACCTTACCACCACTTAATAAAAGAATGAAAAAACCATTATGGCATTCGAAAATGGAACTCTTTAGGAATATGTTACTTTTTAATTTGCGAGACTGTCATTTGTTTTTTCATTAAGACGTCCTTTCGAAAATTGTGTGTCGCTATCAAAATGAATTTAACTCGTGAACATTTTCGTTCAATGATTTTTTTATGTTTTCGCTGTGGCTTAAGGCAACAAGAGAGTTGCCAGAGACTTCAATTGGCATTTGGTGATGAAGCACCATGTTGCAGCTCTATGTATTCGTGGTTTGGAGAATTTAGACGTGGTCGTGATCATCTTCATGACGAGGTACGTGAAGGTCGGCCGGCGACTGTTACAGATTCTAATATTGACACCGTACGAGAACTTATTGAAACTGACAAAAAAATTACTTGCTAGCAAATTCGTGCTTTGTTAAGCATTGGAATGAGCCAAGTGCAAAATATTTTACATGAGCATCTGAAGTTTCGGAAGCTTTGTACTCGATGGATACCGCATAACTTAACGGAGGACCAGAAACGACTGCGTGTCCAGTGGTGCCGTAAAATTATTATAAAAGTTTAACGGAGGACAATCATTGGCTGTCTCTAATATCGTGACAGGTGACGAAACCTGGATGCTTTGAACCCGAAAGAAAAAGCCAGTCGGCAGAGTGGGTCTTTCCTTTTGAAGATTTGTCGATGAAAGTTAAGAAAAGTCGAATCATTGGTAAAAAAATAGTTGCGTCTTTTTTCGGCAAATCAGGACATTACAGTATCGCTTGAAGATCAAAGGACAGTGACTGCAGATTGGTACGTCAACACTTGCTTGCCCAGTCTTAGAAAAAGTTCGCGAAAAACGTCCTCGAAGCAATGTCCTCCTTCACAACGATAACGCATCCTCACATTCCGCTAAGGTAACAGAAACCTATTTGAAGGCTTCAAATGTGGAATTGTTGACGCATCCGCCTTGTAGCCCGGACCTCGCACCCTGCGACTTCTTTTTGTTTCCGAAAATTAAAGACAAACTTAGAGGCACACGTTTTACGAGCTCTGAATCGGCGGTGAATGCGTTCCATGAAGCCATTTAAGAGGTCCCTAAGGAAGACTGGTCCAACTGCTTTGTACAGTATTTTCAGCGAATGCAAAAATGCATTAATTGCGAGGGAATATACTTTGAAAAACAATAAATGTAACGTAAGTTTTATATCTACTCTTATTTATCAGAATCCAGAAACTTTCAGTATACCCTAAGTATATACACATTTTGTGGTAACAGGACACTTGCGCGAAAGACATTTCCACAAAAGACACTTGCGCGAACCCATTTGCGCGAAAAGACATTTCCGCGGATGGACATTTGCGCGAACGGACTTTTGCGCGAAGGGACACTTGCGCGAAAAGACACTTCCGCGAATGGAGTTTTGCACGAATGGTCGTTTGCGCGAAGGACACTTGCGCGAATCCACTTGCGCGAAAAACACTTGCGCGACAAAGTTGAGGAAATGAGATTTCTTCATAACATCACGCATGTATTCTCTCAAAGGGTTGAGCGGAGGTTATAGTACACCCACAATTCATCAATGTTTCATCATGGATGTCGTTTATGATTTTCGAGGGTGGTAAAGCCGATACTGTCTATCGGCTTTACCACACTCGTAAACCATAAACGAAAATGTCGAAATGAAAATCCAAGATGGCGGACGCGGAAATTTTCAAAATTTTTCATGGTGGTGGTGGGTGTCGTTTTCATGGTTTCCGAGGGTGCTGAAGCCGATAGTGAGGTCAAAATTAAAATCCAAGATGAAGGACACCATCCAAATTTTGTTTAAAAAGAAATAAAACATTCTGATTATGGGTGCATAACACGGTGCAGGAGTTACACGGTAGGTGTACCTATTTAAAGTTAAGTTATAAAATTTCAAAACTTGTTGTCAAGAAAAAAGTAAATAAACGTTGAAACTTTGACCTTCAATAATCTCCCTAACCGAAAGGTTTGTTTGTTACGCAATTCCGAATATGGCAAGCGATTGCGAGTGGAATATCCTGAATCCTAAAAGAAAATGAGAAAATGAGAGAGATAGATGGCACGGTTGGCGCAGTGGTTAAGCGATTGACTGCTGCGCTGCGTGTCACGGGTTCGATTCCCGCACGGAACAAATATTGGTATGACCTACAAGTAGTTGTTCCGGGTCTGGCTGTTTGTGTATGTGAATTTAAATGTTTGTAAACGCACCCACAATACAGGGGAAATTCCTAGTGTTAGGGGCGACGTTTTTTATAAAAAAAAGAAAAAAAAAATAACCTGATCGATCGACCCCGTGCGGCTGTGTTCTTAGTCACTTAGTAATAACCTGATCGATCGACCCCGTGCGGCTGTGTTCTTAGTCACTTAGTAATAACCTGATCGATCGACCCCGTGCGGCTGTGTACTTAGCCACTTAGTAATAACCTGATCGATCGACCCCGTGCGGCTGTGTACTTAGCCACTTAGTAATAACCTGATCGATCGACCCCGTGCGGCTGTGTACTAAGCCACTTAGCCATGATACTTCTAATATTGTTATTGCTATGTGAAGAATAATCCTAGGAAGGTGTTTGAGAAGTTGAAGCCAACTCGCAGAGTTATCCCTGTATGCACTACATGCAATTACTGAAGCTATTAGGTACTAGATTAGATGGTTAGGGTTAGGTATTACATAATTATGCTAACGGAATAACTTTTTTTTTATTTGGCACGTTCTTAATTTTGCCCAAAATTAATGATCTCCAAAATTACTTACATAAATTAAAAAGTACTTTTTTGTAATAAAAAAATAAAAATCGTTTTTCTTATAAAACCTCAAGAAGAAAAGGAAAAGAAAATTGATTTTTGAGAATTTTTAGAGAAATCCATTTTTTAGACTTCGATTCGGATCCATTCTAAACTCAATATTTTTAGAAAGAATCGTCATCCCTAATTTGGCGGCCTATGTACGCCCACGAAAGAGATGGAGCTATACAGGACGTTGAACTCCTCAAGTCAGTAATCGGCAACACGACATCCCTTGGTAAGACTGGCTTTTAGACTGTTGGGGTTTTGACGACCCATAATGACTGTCAAAGAACTACAAATGACAACCGGCGTGCTTTCCAAGACAGTGGGCTCGAAATGGATGCCATCCACGGACCTCGGCAAGCGTAGCTCAACCTTCTATCGACCGGCGTGAGAAGCACGAGTTCTTCTTGCTTGGCTTGTTTTCTGATTATTATTAAAATATAATTACGAGAACGGAAAGTGCAATCCTTATTTTTGAGCTGACAGAAGTTTTCAAAAGTTTCGTAATTGTTGTCTTTGTCTTTTCCACACACCTTCCCAAACCTGGAAATATTGCATTTTATTAATTTGCGTCTTATGTGTTACGAAATGCTCATTTAAAAAATGATAACTGGAAATCTCTGTTTCTATGGAAAATTTTAAACGGTCTAATTTGGCTGTAACACTATTTTTCGAAAATGTTTTTAAGTTACTTTTTAGACCTTTGTATCCTGCTTATGCGTATGAAGTTTCATTAAAATCGGTTAATTCATTTCGAAAAACAAGGGCTTGAAAGTTTGTATGAAATGCCGTACGTCGTAAATGCTCTTAAAAACTTAAAATACACGTAACATACTCGTTACTGTGGCGTCTGTTTTTATATTACCATACAATCTGATACTGTAAATTGCAAGAAAACGTAAGAAAGGTTGTATTTCCGCCTATCTTAGCGCAACCGCCTCAAGTGGACTACTTAGGTACCTGTTCACATCTACCTCCTCAAGTGGACTACTTAGGTACCTGTTCACATCTACCTCCTCAAGTGGACTACTTAGGTACCTGTTCACATCTACCTCCTCAAGTGGACTACTGAGGTACCTGTTCACATCTACCTCCTCAAGTGGACTACTTAGGTACCTGTTCTCATCTACCTCCTCAAGTGGACTACTTAGGTACCTGTTCACATCTACCTCCTCAAGTGGACTACTTAGGTACCTGTTCACATCTACCTCCTCAAGTGGACTACTTAGGTACCTGTTCACATCTACCGCCTCAAGTGGACTACTTAGGTACCTGTTCACATCTACCTCCTATTCCTCTCTTAATTTTCCTCCCGCGCATTCCTCAACTTGATTCGGGTGGTGCAGCATGCGCTATTCTTTCATAAATCGCTATTAGCTGGCATCTCCTCGCAAAAATTTCCTTATTCCTCCCACACCCAATTGCCCATACCATGCATGACAATCTATTTCCTTATTCCTCCCACACCCAATTGCCCATACCATGCATGACAATCTATTTCCTTATTCCTCCCACACCCAATTGCCCATACCATGCATGACAATCTATTTCCTTATTCCTCCCACACTCAATTGCCCATACCATGCATGACAATCTATTTCCTTATTCCTCCCACACTCAATTGCCCATACCATGCATGACAATCTATTTCCTTATTCCTCCCACACCCAATTGCCCATACCATGCATGACAATCTATTTCCGCAACACTGCTCGGTCTCAGGCGCCACTTCCAGACTTCCTGTTAAATAATCGTCTGTTCTTCTATTCTTTCGCGTAACCTCACACTTTTCTCTTACCATTCTACTCAGCTGCATACAGCTGCCTTCATTCGTTTGTGGCCCAACATTCTATAACGTTCATTCTTTGTCATCACGACCATTTTAATATGGAGATAATAATTTTCCCAGCACGCAATTTGTACAGCGCGTGTGATTAGGTCGTACAGTTTAGAAAATAATTCATTATGAGTTCGACTTTCGTTCCACGTAAAAGGTACCTGCTCGTATGTAAATCTGTGGTATAGTTGACTTCCACGCGGACGAAGTCGCGGACAGAAGATAGTTGTAGGATATTTAAGTTTTACATTAAATTACATAAAAGGAATAGTAATTAATATCCATATACTGACTCCTGATACATCTCGGGACACCGGACTCCGCACATGTACTTGTTGCCCGGCTTATCGTAGGGACTCTTGTCGAACACCCAGTCGCCGTGCACCCAGTAGGGCTCGTGCCCGTAGTTGGGGTCGTAGAACGGGTGGCGCTTCGGGCCGTCCTCCGCGCTCGGCATTAACAACTCAAAGTCAATCGTGCTCGGCTTGTTTGTGATCACTAAATGAATAGTGTCTTATTTTATTATTTATGTACACACAGAAAAATACATAAGGATATGACATATTTTGACGGCACGGTTGGCGCAGTGGTTAAGCGATTGACTGCTGCGCCGCGTGTCGCGGGTTCGATTCCCGCACGGAACAAATATTTGTATGACCTACAAGTAGTTGTTCCGGGTCTGGCTGTTTGTGTACGTGAATTTAAATGTTTGTAAACGCACCCACAACACAGGAGAAATTCCTAGTGTGGGGCAACGTTTAAAAAAAAAATATATATATATACAGGGTGATTGGAAGATGGGTGCAAAGCTTTAAGGCGAAGATAGTACAGACAATTTAGAACCATTTAAGCCATGGTTGTCTTAGACGAAGTCTTACTACTTTTTTTTTACCAATTTATTAAGATTTTTTTCAAAAATTCCTAAAGTTTTAACTAAACTATTTATTTATGGCCAAATTGAATGATAAACGAATTCATTTTTATTGTATTTAATTAAAGTAATGTGTAAGCAATCTAGAAAAACATGTTTTAGGCCTCTGTGTCGTTAGACATTTTTTTTACAGACATTTAAAGTTCATAAAACATTTTAAATCTCATAAATTATTTTTCTAAACCTTATTTTAAAAATAACGGAGCGTGCTTTTTTTGTTCAAACCTTTTTGAAAACATGCTTGATAATCGCTCTTTCTTTTGAGGTAACATTTACGCAGATATCTTACAAATTATTGAAATTAGAACCTAAAAACCAATTTAAGGGAGAAATTTTAAATTTTAGGCAGTCTAAATAAAACAACATTTGAATTAAATTTATTTATGTTTCATGGTCAAAATGTTGTCCGTGATTCCTAATACAAGCACGGCTCCGTCTTCTCACTTCTGTTGTTGTTATTTTCAACATCATATCTCCAGCTTCATTGTTTCAAACTCTGAATTCATTCTCTCTGTCAGTTCTTCTCTCGTGTTTATTCAAACCTTCGTATTCACCAGCTCCTTGGCCCGGCCCCACACGAAAAAGTCCAGCAGGTTCAGATCTGGTGAGCGAACGGGCCAAGGGATGGGTCCATCTCTGCCAATCCAGCTGTCAGGAAAGCAATTATTTAAGTGTTCCCCATGTGTTGTGTGGGTTATGAAAGTTTGTAATGCCCTCCCTAGAAAATTTGCTTTTATCCGTCCACAAGATTGATTTCAAATTCAAATTTTCTAGGGAGGGCATTACAAACTTTCATAACCTTCATGAATGGGCCGCCAAAGACAACAATCCACATTTTAAGAAGCAGGTGTCGTTTCAGAGGAAATTCTCTGTCAATGTTTGGGCTGGAGTAATTTGCAGGACGTTGATTGGGCCCCACTTCTTACCGGAGACTTTCAATGGTGAAAATGATTAGCACTTTCTACAAGTGGATTTACCAGAGCTGATAGAGGAAACCGGTGTCCCAATATTCGCAAGAGACAGTACAGTCATCTTTCAGCAAGACGGCTGTCCAACGCATTGGATGTTAAATGTAAGGGAACACAACACAATAATTGTTTTCCTGACAGCTGGATTGGCAGAGATGGACCCATCCCTTGGCCCGCTCGCTCACTGCTCGCTGGACTTTTTCGTGTGGGGCCGGGCCAAGGAGCTAGTGTATACGAATGTGGAAATAAACACGAGAGAAGAACTGATAGAGAGAATGAATTCAGAGTTTGAAACAATGAAGCTGAAGATGATGTTGAAAATAACAACAACAGAAGTGAGAAGACGGAGCCGTGCTTGTATTAGAAATCACGGACAACATTTTGAACACGAAACATAAATAAATTAAATTCAAATGTTGTTTTATTTAGTCTGCCAAAAATTTAAAATTTCTCCCTCAAATTGGTTTTTAGGTCCTAATTTCAATAATTTGTAAGATATCCGCGTAAATGTTACCTCAATAGAAAAAGCGATTATCAAGCATGTTTTCAAAAAGGTTTGAACAAAAAAAGCAAGCTCCGTTTTTTTTAAAATAAGGTTTACAAAAAATAATTATGAGATTTAAAATGTTTTATGAACTTTAAATGTCTGTAAAAAAAATGTCTAACGACACAGAGGCCTAAAACATGTTTTGCTAGATTGCTTACACATTACTTTAATTAAATACAATAAAAATGAATTCGTTTATCATTCAATTTGGCCATAAATAAGTAGTTTAGTTAAAACTTTGGGAATTTTCGAAAAAAATCTTAAGAAATTGGTAAAAAAAAAGTGGTAAGACTTCGTCTAAGACAACCATGGCTTAAATGGTTCTGAATTGCCTGTACTATCTTCGCCTTAAAGCTTTGCACCCATCTTCCAATCACCCTGTATAATTTGAGTTCAAAGGTACTGCTTCTTTCTTCCAGCAGACCTGCGAAAGGAGAAGTGAAAAAGAAATATAGACAATAGTGTGTGAGAACAAGAAGAGAAAAATATGAATATGTGAAGTCTAAAACTAAGATATTGAATATACTTATACCATTAATGCAAAAAAAATACATTATACTTAATAAATACATAATGCTAAAATATTTAGACATAATAATATAAATACTGTCCTCGAGGCCCACCGGCCTCTGATAGGGTCCCAGCTCCCGGCGGAAGTGTGCAGCGCATGAGATGGACACGATCCATCAATGAAAATGTCATGCGCTCATACTATGGGGCTACAGAGGGGGGAAACAATCTGACCGCGTACCGTGTTCGGATGCTCTCTCTGTTTCAGGTGCTTGAACCAGCTTTCAACGTTTCGGCACAACGATTATCGGATCAGGTGCGTGTCATTCAGCGTAACCATATGTTGGATGACACTGTACTTGATCGCCTGCGAAGTGAAATGCAGAGTAGCCATGTCATCACCCCCCAGTCGCAGACTGCTGTACTACTACCGCAGTCTGATACAAGTCATGCTGACGAGGGGAGTAATGACAGGGCTACACGACCGAAACCACCCGTACCAGCTTGGCAGTGCAGAATTGAACGCCGTATTGGTGGGGCCAGAGCGCTCATTGGCAAACTAATCTGCTTCAGGGAGGGCAATACTCGCCCTAGAGTGATGCGCTTTGTGAGACGGGCATTCTTGGAGACTGATATCAGTCCTCAAGACTATATGTCTTGTGTCACGGAGCGCATCGACTTCCTGAAGCAGAAAGTGTATGCATGGGCGAACCGTATTCGTCGGTACAGGCGGCGAGTGGAGCGATACACTCAGAATCGCACATTCCAGAGTGATGAAAGGTGGGTTTATAGGGCTTGGGAGCGACCGGACCAAGGTGTTACTGACACGTGCCTACCGGATGATGACGCCATGTGCTCGTTCTGGCGAAACATCTGGTCGGTGCCTGTCAGTCACACCGAGGGTGATTGGATTGGGAAGATTGAGCGAGCGTGCGATCTAATACCAGAAATGGTACTTACCATCAGCCCCCAAGATGTTGCTCGTGCAGTCCGACCGTTGCCTAACTGGAAATCTCCTGCAAAACTTTTGGATAAAATGGTTCCAAGGGTCGCACGCCTGCTTGGCATCCCAGTTCCAGTCAGCCTTAGAGTCAGGGTCGCTGCCCCAGTTCCTAACGACAGGAATAACCCACCTGCTCCATAAATCAGGTAGTACCGCGGATCCCAAAAATTATAGACCTATCACTTGTTTACCGACGGTCTATAAAGTTCTTACATCCATTTTGAGAACTAAAATTAACAAACATATAGACACCAACTCCATCATGTCTGTCTCTCAAAATGGATGTAACAACGGGTCCCGGGGTACTAAGGAGCTGCTCCTCATTGATATGGCCATTAGTCAACAGGTTCGTCGTTCCCGAAAGGATCTGTCGACATGTTGGATAGATTATAAGAAGGCCTATGACTCGGTGCCACATACATGGCTCATGAGGGTGTTGGAGTTGTACAAAGTAGATGCAACTCTGCGCACCTTCCTGATGTCGTGTATGGGGCAATGGAGGACGGTCCTTCGATATCCAGGATGTCGAAATATTCAGAGGAATAGCGAACCGATAAGGATCGAGCGAGGCATATTTCAGGGTGATAGTTTGAGTCCGCTTTGGTTCTGCTTAGCCTTGAATCCCCTAAGCACGCTGCTGGAGGATTCAGGTCTAGGCTATCGGCTGAGGAGAGGTGGTCAGGTTATATCGCACCTCCTCTACATGGATGACCTAAAACTCTTTGCCCCCAACAATTTGCAACTAATGGAGCTACTGAAAGTAACTCAAACTTTCAGTAGCGCCATCAGGATGGAATTTGGTGTGGACAAATGTGCGGTCATGCATGTAAAGCGAGGGGAGATTGTTGAATCCGTGGGAACCCAACTCTCGGATTCCACAAACCTTAGAACCCTCTCCGCATCCGAAACCTATAAGTATTTGGGTATGTCGGAAGCGTTAGGCATCAATGTTACTGACATGAAGCAATCGTTGAAGGAGCGCTTCTTTGGCCGCCTGAAAAAAGTACTTAATAGTCTTTTATCAGGCGGAAACAAGGTGCGCGCCTTCAACGGTTGGGTCATGCCGGTTTTGATGTACTCTTTTGGCATACTCAAATGGACTCAGACCGAACTCGACGCCCTGGATAGGAGGGTCCGTACGTTGCTGACTGCAAATCGAATGCATCACCCACGGTCATCGGTAATGAGGCTGTATATCCCGCGAAAGTGTGGAGGTCGAGGGTTTTTAAACGCTAAGACCCTCCACAATCGCGAGATATGCAGTCTCAGGAAATATTTTCTAGAAACCGACGTGGGGATGCATCGAGATGTAGTCGCCGTGGACAAGGGCCTCACCCCGCTCTCCTTGGCTAAAGAGAACTGGCGTAAGCCAGTAGTGCTTGACACTAATGATCGCATGGAGGTATGGCAGAGTAAGGAGCTTCACGGACGCTTTTTCCGGGCCCTACATGAACCCGATGTTGATCTATTAGCGTCCGTAGCCTGGCTGCGTTTCGGTGACCTCTTTGGGGAAACCGAAGGTTTTGTCTGTGCAATTATGGACGAAGTTATGATGACGAACAATTACCGGAGATTTATTGTGAAAGACGGCACGGTTGACATCTGTCGGGCATGCCACCGGCCGGGAGAATCAATCAGGCATATTATCTCCGGGTGTTCTCGTCTAGCTAACGAAGAGTACTTGCATAGACACAACCTTGTAGCCAGGATAATCCATCAGCAACTTGCTCTGAAATACAACCTTGTGGAATCGGAGGTGCCGTACTACAGGTATGTGCCCGACCCAGTTCTCGAAAATGGTGATATCACATTATATTGGGATCGATCCATCATCACTGACAGGACTATTGTTGCCAATAAGCCTGATATAGTGGTGGTGGATCGATCAGAGCGGCGCGCAATGATTGTTGAAATAACCGTCCCGCATGATGGGAACCTCGTGAAAGCCGAGAAAGATAAACAAATCAAGTATCTTGACTTGGCTCACGAGGTTGTCGACATGTGGGATGTGGACTCAGCGATCATTGTGCCGATAGTTGTGACAGCCAATGGTCTAATAGCCAAGAGCCTCGACCAACACCTGAGGAGGCTCTCGTTGGGCAGCTGGATCAAGGGCTTGATCCAGAAAGCGGTACTTCTGGACACGGCCCGAATAGTTAGGAGGTTCCTCTCTCTGGAGCCCTGACCGCCGGTAGCTTGGACCCTGTTCCCGATACCGGTGGGCTACTATTTTTTTTTTTATATATTTTTAAATGTTTTTATATTTCTTTATACTAATATTTAAAAATATAATTTATAAGAATTTAATTGAATAAAGGAGATAATAAATACTGTTAAGAGGAACGTAATGCTCTTTTAATCGACATTTGAATAGAGAAATAGTTTTGAAATCACGATAAGTGTCTTAATTGGGTACGTATCAAAATCCCGAAATAAATGATAAATGATTTTATTTTTAACCGACTTCAAAAAAGGAGGAGGTTCTCAATTCGACGGTATGTTTTTTTTTGTGTTTGTTACGCGATTACTCCGCCAATTGAGGACCGATTTTCAAAATTCTTTTTTTGTTGGAAAGGGTATACTCTCGAGGTGGTCTCACTTTCATCAAGTTGGAATCTGATGAGAGGATCCCATGGAAATCGAGGGAAACCCTCAAATTTTATAGGCAAAGTTATAGCGATTTGGGTATTTTTTAAAGTAAGTTACTTTAAAAAATACCCAGATCGCTATAACTTTGAGCATTTGCTCTCGGAAATCATCATTTGGTAAAGTGGAGCTGATGATGAAGACCATAGATGGCCATCGGAACTACTCAATGACAAATATTTCAGGGGTTGCGATTCGATTATTTTAACATGTTTGCTAAACGATTTATCCTCGTCACAATGCGTATGGTGAGTGGTTGTTGAGGAGTTCTCCTGGTTCTTACCAGGAGAACTCCTCAACAATTAACGTCCCTGCATCGGGAAAAGCAGTATTTTGTAAAAGGTGATGAGCAGTTGACATTAGGCTATTGTAACTTAGATAAATTACAAACTGACCCACTAAAAAGTGAAAAATAAAAACTTTTTACAAAAAGAAAACAACCGACTTCCAAAAAACACTACAAACTGAAAAATAACTATAATTTCGGAAGTCGGTGGTAAAAACTACGACTTCCGAAATTAAAGTTATTTTTCAGTTTATAGTGTTTTTTGGAAGTCGGTTGTTTTTTTTTGTAAAAAAGTTTTTTGTAAGTAGGTTTGTACAAACACTTTTACACGTCAATCATGTTTTTTTAAAACTAGATGAAGTCGGCGTTTCCTATCTGACACCTCTGAGAAGAAAAGCCGAAACAAACTCAGAGATCACAGTCTCTTTTAAAGTCCAGACAGAATCTTGGTCAGGTTATTGAAGACCATGTAGATCGATGTCTGAGGTGGTCTTTTGAGGAAAGAACCACACAGTAAATAGTACCGATGATTGAAATACCGACGTCCAAAACACCGAAATTCAAAATACCGAAAGTTTTAAATGCCGATAGTCGTTAAATCGAAAGACAAAATACCGATGTTCAAATGCCCGAAAGGACGAAATCCCGAATGGACGAAATACCGATGGATGAATTCCCAAACGTAATAGGCGACGTAGGATGCAAGAGCGAGCGAAGGGCACCCCGAGGTTAGGTTTGGTTAGGTTACTTTCCCCCCCAGTGGGTTCCCGCATTGTCGAGGCGGGGGGGCTCAGTAGCCGTGGCTTGGACACCCACGGTGAAGCGAAGAGGAACCCGAGGAGGGGCCGCTCGTCAGGGCTTTTGCCGACAAGCCGACGACGTAGCGGCCAACATGTAGGTTGCGGTGCCGCTTGGGCGACATCGCAACTGAGGCGGGCCGCGATGTCGTACCGGAGGCATCGCGGCTGAGGGTTGGAGGCCGCGGCGGGAGAGAAGTGCCGGTATTACGGTGCGCCGCTCTCCCTACCTTCCGCGGCCTTGACGGGGTCGCCACCGTTCGATGGCGGACGCGGTGGGGCCGCAGGGGAAGAGGAGTGTTGGTATGACGTTGGCCACTCTCCCTATCCTCTGCGGCCGAAAATTGGCAGGTGGCGGGGCCAATGACCTGACCCGTCGCAGGGGGACCAAGGGTGGCAGAGACGGGGTCGTCTGGCGCCCATGTGCTGGTTTGGTCCCTGGGGTGGTCACGGCGTGCTATGTGTTCTGGTGCGCCGGTGATGGGGAGTACTCCCCGGAGGAGGGTCCGGTGACGGACAGCCGCGGCGGGTTCACGGATGAGTGCTAACACGTGCCCGTGTTCCCGCCATAAGCGGCAGAGGAGGACACCGTGGAGTTTTAGTGGGTTAGAGTCCCACATAACTGCACTATCTCCCCGTGGTAGTGCAGAACCTGCGACGCGGGGCTCCGTCGACCTAAACGGCGGAGCCCCCCGCCGGACGGCGACGGTATTTTCGCTCTTGCATCCTATTTCGATGGAGCCCCGCTTCGCGGGGCCCATATTTCTGTGTAAAAGGTTTAAAGTAACCTAACAAAACCGAACCTCGGGGTGCCATTCGCTCGGTCTTTCTTGAGAAAGTTGATCCCTATGATGAACCTAACCTCCGACTACGGTTTTTAGGCAACTTTTAAGTGTTTTGAGGTTAGGTTTACAAAAAATCGTTTTTCTCGGAAACGGTGGCAATTTTGGGATTTTGAACTTCGGGATTTTAAACATAGGGTTTTTAAACTTTCGGGCATATGAACTTTCGGGATTTTAAACTTTCGACCAAACAACCATTCGTCCATCGGTATTGTAATATTCGGTCTTTTAAAATTCGGGATTTTGATACGTACCCGTCTTAGTTACATTTAGGCCTGATTTTTCCAAAGCCAGATTATTTTATCCGAGGAATAGTTTTGAATTGTTTACTGTTCTTCCATAAAAAATCTGTCAGACGTAAATTTTATTCCACGAATAAAAAATATCTGTTGATTGAGAAATTAGCCCTAAGTTATCTTTTATAGAGAATTGTTCGTAGGTACCTGTATACTTATTTTTTAAATTATTACTATTATCTCGTTTTTATAAATAAACGAGATAATAATAGTCCCATATAATAGGAGGCAATCGTGATTACAAAATCCTGTTGATTTCGGCCAGGTTCTTGGCCCAACCACCCGGACATTTAAAGTAGACACCCTCACTTTAATCCCCAGAGCGTTTGGGCCAACAGTATGACCCAAACATTTTTACCCAATTTTGTGCCTTCAACCAGGCAAAAAATCAGACTCCGGGCTACTACTGAGAAATTCCTGATGGAAAACCCAATAACACTTTGCCCAAACTGGGAATTGAACCCAGAACCTCATGCTCAGCAGTAGCGCTTGCGAACACTACATCGACGAGGCAACTAAAAAAAAAAAAAAAACAAATACTTAATGCTCACCTTTCTTGTCAAACCTTGGTCCTACTTGGCCTTGGACTGTGACCGGCTTTATCCCCGGCGCTAACATTTTCGCCTGCCTGATCGAACACACTAATGCCATTAGATACTATTACCACTGGTGGACCAAGTTGGGGGTGGCAGAGGCAGTCCCCCCCGGGCCCGGGTCCTAAGGGGCCCAAATATTTAGAAACACTTTTAAATCAAAACCTAAAAAAGACAACATAATTATGTTCAGTAAGAGGCAAATTCGTGTTGGAGGCCCCATATGTACTTATACAAAATATTGGACCGGAACTTGCCGTCATATAATAATTTGCTGAGAAACTGATGACTGTGATCAGTTTAAAGTCCAGTCGATTAAAATATACACCATATATTGGGAACCTAAAAGCGGCGAAATTAGAGCCACTTTACGAGCAAGTGTGTTGAAAACTTATTTTTTGCTAGCGATAAAACCATTAGTAATTATTCATCCTGATTACGGAATCCTTTCCTTTTCCTAATTGGATAGTTTTAATAAAGGAAATTCTTGTACAATACCTTCGCTTGGCACATGTTGATCGTTGCCAGAATCGAAAGCTTCCCACCTGGAACCATTTGCCCCCTACACAAAGGGCTTGTGTCCTGTTCTTATGTCGGATGCTGGCTGTAGTGTACCTCGAGCTCGAAGGCAACACTTCCACTAAACATAGATGATTAGTTAGCGTTCAGAAATAATTTCTATGGGTTCCACCAATAACAACACCTTAGCAGTGTACCCACTAAAACTCAGCGGTGTTCCCTCATCGCCTTGATGGGGAGGTCATGGGAATCCGGCTCAGCCTTTGCGTCCACAACCCCCCCGGCACATGCCCGCCTAGCTGGCGGGTCCCGCATGTCCCCCCGGCTGGGGGGCTACGGGAATGACCGGGAATGGCCAGGTGGGCCATTCCCGTCCGGCACTGGTAGAGGCCTGTGGAACACAGGCGAGAGTGCAGGGCACCCGTCGCCTGCTGGCTTCCACCTGGGAGGAGTCGGAGATGACTGTCATACTGACGTCTTCTTCGACCCCTCCTCCGCCTTCGGAGCGGCGCCGCGAGAGGGTCTTCCTCCCGCGCGCGCTCCGCCGCCTCCTTCTGGGACATGACGTGTTCGCAGAAGAGGCGACTGCCGCCTAGGACCCCTCATCCCCCAGCATGGCGTTGACCAAGCCGGGGAGCGAGAGGTCCGTTCCGATCGCCGCGGTGAGACTGCGGCGCGGCCCGGACCAGGACGGGCACACGTCGAGAGTGTGCTGTGCCGTGTCCTCCGCCTTACCACATTCGTGACCAATAACAACACCTAGCTTAACTTTACCCAAGTTTCAGAGAGAAACACTTGATTTGATAAACAAAAATTAAAGCCCAAACACCTTTAAAAGTAGAAAAAACATTGTTTATATTTTTATTGCACCTCAACTGCCTCTAAATAACTGTGGCGGTGGCTATGTGCCTGCAACACAACTGCCCCCAAGGGTTGGGAGACACTGCATACAAATTGCTCATCTACTCAAGTTGGTATAAAACAGCTTTTGCATTATCAAGCTTATATTTCATCACGCCTGTATGCCCCAAAGGTTAGGTTCAGGTGTCCAGTACAGGGGCGAGCATATGATGATGTTTACTTACATAATTATGATAATAATAATAATATATACTTACTCATTAATGACAAAAAAACAATGAAAAAAACATAATCCATAATTTGTGATACTTGGCGAGACCCATAAGATAAGTTCATCACAATGTGCTATATCTGTAGGTACGTACCTACATAATTCTTAGGTCTGTAAAATTAAAATATTTTAATGTCAAAGTAATGTTGTAGAGTTAATTGAAAGTTTTATGGTCGAGGCTGGCGCACGAGGCGGCCTCGACGGCGACGCCACGATAACAACGTTACATCATACTCGTGCGCACCTCCTCTGGCCTTGCCGGCTAGTTTCATGCTAATTCTGTGGTGAACTTCCAGGTCACTCGGATGTTCGCAAGTCAGGGATAACAAAACCAGTATAAACTGGCGTCGTATTCTATTGAAACTCCGTACCATGTACGCGGCCATTTTTCGTGGATGTGACGCATATTTTGCCCCAACTTATTAGTATTTTTTTGTGTTTGTGTTCTTTCTTTGGGTCATGTTTACCTCAAATAAACGTATTTTCTTCTTCTTTCTTACCACGCTAGGCCAGGTCAGGACCAGTGTTACCGCTGACTTGCGATGACTACCTATACGTAATTTGCACACAATTTTATCCTTATCGAAATTCCTCGTTGGCCCCTTACTGATCAACAATATGTGACTCGAAAGTTATTTTATTATCCACAAAGAAAGTGTGGAATCCTCCCTAGAGTTTAACAAGTGAAACTGCACAAGTACCAATCATGGATGGGTGACCATTCAGTTCATACCGAGAGTCCGAGGCTCTATTTATTTATGGAGAACTATGATGTTCAGGTGTTATGTTTGATTGAACACTGGTTGAAACAACATGAAATAGTGTATAACAATGATGATAACTTTACTACTTATGGCTCTTTAGTTTTTGTTTCAAACAAGTTGAAATGTAAACAACGTTTAGATTTTGTTAATCTTTCAATCGAGCGCACTATAGAGTTGTCTTGTGTGGAACTTGAGCGATATGTTATAATTTGCGTTTATCGACCCGTCTGGGGATTTTATTGGTTTTGAATTGGTACTGGAGGATTCTCTCAATAGGTTGTAATCAAGTACTTAGCAAAAATATGATTTTATGTGGAGATTTCAATATTAATATTTTAGATGTTACTCTATTAAGTATTAGACTTCTCAATCTGTTTAGGTCTTATAATTTAATTAACTTTTTTTTTGAACCTACACTAGGATCACGGCATCTTCGTCAACTTGTCTTGATAATATTGATTGTGATGCCAAAAATAAATTATTGTTAACTGACTAAACGTCCGACCACTGTGGTTTATTAGCTAGCTTCGCCGTGCCATTAAATAAAAAGCCGCATAAACTTGAATGCAGTAGTTGCAAAATGTTTAAAAATAATATACCTCATAGAATTACACCATCTATAGTAGAACACGAGAATCCTAATTAAATGTATAGTGCCCTTTTTGATGTTGTGCAAAAAGAGTATCAATCTACTTTCAAGACCAAAACCATTAACATTAATAGATCCACCGTTGGCTTTAACCAATGGGCTACTCGAGGTATTTATAAAAGTAGAGCGAGACTATGCGAGTTATATGGTTTGAAAAAATACAAGTTTGTTCTCCTTTCCTTAGAGTATGTCAAAAATTATTCAAAATTAATCCAAAATATTATTGCTTTTGCTAAATCAAAATTTATAAGAGATACATATAGACAATTAAAAATTCTAATAATAAAGTATATCCACTTGAAAAATTATTAAAAATGAAACTGGTAAATCGGTTAAACAACAAAAACCACTTGAGATTATGGTCGACAACAAAATGGCTAATAAAACTGCTGACGTAGTTGAGGCATTTAATGAGTTTTTTGCCAACATACCTATAACTACTACTCGTTCCTTAAATTTGTCCCCGTCTAAAGCTGAAAACCTTTTGCATAGCAGTGTTAAAAAATGAACGCGGGGTTAACCCCGCGTGATGTAGTATCTAGCTGTTACTTTTAATAAATGTGTTGATTTAGGAACTTTTCCTGACTTCATGAAGAGTAGTAAAGTCATACCATTATTTAAAGCAGGTAATAAAAATGACGTTAGCAATTTCAGGCCTATTTCTATCTTACCTGCATTTAGCAAAATATTTGAAAAATTAATACTCAAGCAGTTGCACATTTTAATTTAAATAGCCTCTCTCCTAGTGAACAATATGGCTTTACAAAAGGTCGTCCAACTACAGAAGATGCGGGTGTTGCTTTGCTGAAACACATATTTAATGCATGGGAGAACTCGCAAAATGCTATTGGACTTTTCTGTGAGCACTCCAAAGCCTTTGATTGCGTGCACCATGAAACGCTTTTACGTAAACTACGTCATTACGGTGTGCAAAACGAAGCTCTCAACGTAATAAACTCTTATTTACATAACAGGTCCCAATGTTCCAATGATGTTAATGGTGTGAAATATTCCGGGCTACCAGTTCAGTTAGGTGTACCGCAAGGGTCCATTCTTGTTCGTAGTATATATCAATGATTTACGATTCCATTTGAAGGGCATCTGTGACGTTGCGTTGTTAGATGATACCTCTCTTATTTTTAAAGTAGACAGGAATAGACAAGATTTTGACGACGTAAACAGTGCACTCTCAATAGTTACGGATTGGTTTACGTCAAATAACCTAGTTCATAATGCCAATTTAAAACTAATCTCTTGGGTACACACAATGGGTAACATTTAAAACTAACCTCTTGGGTAAATTACCACTTTTGTTCACTAATGATGACCTTTATCAACAATAATATATAATGATTTTTTTAATATGTATTGCACACAATTTGATAACACATTCATTCCAAAGACATTATCGGTTAATAGTAACGCTTCCTAAAGTGACTGGGCCACCATTGGTATACAAAAGTAAATATTGGTATAAAAAGATATAAAAGTAGAAAACGACTTTATGAATTATATGAAAAACAGATTTGTATAAACACTGTAATTTTGTAAAACTCTATAGTATTTCTCTTCAGTTTAACTTTCCAATCTAATTCTAATTAACTTACTTAATCTAAATGTAATCCTTAGCTATTTCTCAACAAATTACTTTTTCGCCCAACTACCTCCTACTTATCCACATATTAGAACATCTTTTCTTGCACTGTCATTTAGCTGCATAATTTCACACATTCCAGGTGAGTGACAATTATTCAAAATGATGACCCGCAGAGTTAAAATCAAGGAGATGGAAGCAAAACTGAAAGCTACATTAAAGAAGCTTGAAGCTACTGAAGCTGAACGCAAACAACTGCTCCAAGAAAGGGAAGACAGCGAAGTGGAAATGTAGAATATTAACGCAAAGAACACCTTCCTCAAAAATGAGCTGGGCGAGCTACACATACAACACATGGACTTAACCGACCAGCATAGTCAACTACAACATCAAGTTAAGACAATGGAGATGTACATAAAAATATTTATGTCGTTCTTTATGTAGATGATTTAGATATGGTATGCGCTGATATTGAAATAATGAATAATTTTAAAAGGTATCTATCGAGTAAATTTAAAATGACTGATTTGAAAGAGATAAAATTATTTCTTGGTATAAAAATTAAAACTGGACGCCTGAGGCAGGACATCGCCGTCGAGGTAGACCAAGGCGAAGGTGGCGTGACGATCTAATAACATTCGCAGGGCCAACATGGCCAGAGATCGCACAAGACAGGAAGGTTTGGAGGAAAAAGGGGAGGCCTTTGCCCAGCAGTGGGACACAAACTAGGCTAACATCTCATAAAAATCAAAAGGCATGCAAATGAAATTACATTAGATCAAAGTCCATACATAAAGACGATATTAAATTTTAATATGCACGACTGTAAACCTGCACCCATTGAAAATAAACTTAAATAAATGATAAATGAAAAATGATTTTATTTCTGTAAGTAGGTTTGTACAAACACTTTTACACGTCAATCATATTTTTTTTTTTACCATGTAGATTGGTGTCTGAAATTATCTTTTGAGGAAAGAACCACACAGATTGAGCGGACCTGTCCAATCAGTGCACGCATTTGTCAAAAATCGTGCAGCTCAACTCAGAACTTGAGGAGCTCAACGATTCGACGAACAATACCAAAGACAGGACATTTGGGTAGGCCGCATAAACTACTCAAACTGCCAGATTATGATTAAAACTAAGAAGGAAAAAAGAAATGACCCACATAGTCCTCACATTCATAATAATTAAATAAAAAAATTACTTACAAAGTACTTCTTCTAGTTCTGATTTTCTCTATATGAGGCTTCCAACTCAGGTAGTTATCTAAAAAAAATAAAAAAAAATAAAAAATAAAATAGCTTTTATTCGATTCCTTACATAACAAATGAAAATGAAAAAGATTTTTTTTTTTTTTAAATAAAAATAAAATGTTAGTATATACTTATCTAATCTTAAATTGTAGTGTTAGTGTTAGTTCTAGTTTTCTAAGTAAGGACCGCCGTAGGCGGTAAAAGCCTCCTCCAAATGTTTCCATGACCTTCTGTCTTTTGCCAATCTGCACCAAGTTTTTCCAGCTGTTTTTATTATTTCGTCGTTCCACCTTTTGAATGGTCTTCCTCTTTTGCGTATCTCATTAATCGGAATCCAGTTTGTAGTGATCTGTGCCCACCTTTGTGTCTCCAGTCTCTGAAGGTGACCGGCCCATTGCCATTTTTGTCTAAGGATCTGTTTAATAACGTCATATGCCTTTGTTTCTTTCCTTATTAGACAGTGTTTCACTCGATCTTTTCGTTTAATATTCATGAAACTGCGTTCTATACCTTTCTGACAGACTCTGATTTTATCCAAGTGTTTTTTGGTGGGGGCCCAGGTCTGACATGCGTATGTTAGGCATGGCAATAAGCATATGTTCATGGCTTTCGTTTTCAACTCTGGAGAGAAAGATCCCTTGAAAATCTCTTTCATTGCCCAGTACTTATTCCACGTATTTTGTATTCTCCTGTTTAATTCTTTTTCTGTGCAAGCCTTAAATGAGATAATGTGACCTAGGTATGTGTAGTCTTCCACATATTGTAACGGTGTGGAATCGACGCTTATTGTGGTTTTTTCTTTATTGGTCATTACATTGGTCTTGTCTAGGTTGATTTCCAATCCTACGATTTTGCTTTGCTGGCTAAGTTGTTGTACCATTAACTGCAGCTGTACAGGGTCCTCGGATAGCAATACCAAGTCGTCAGCGAATCTTAGGTGTGAAAGATATTTACCGTCCAGCTTTAATCCCATGCTATCCCAGTTCGTCTGTGCGATGACCATCTCCAGCACCGAAATAAAGAGAGCTGGTGACATAGGGTCCCCTTGCTTCACTCCGCGCTCTATCTTGAAGGGTGGACCTGTTTTGTCCAGTTTTACTCTTGCTGTGCTTTTGTTATATATTACCCTAATGAGATCAATGTAGTCCTTATTTATTCCTTGTTCCGTTAGGGATTTCCAGATAGATTGGTGCGATATAGAGTCGAACGCCTTGGTATAATCTATAAAGGCGATGTAGAGTGTTTTATCATACTCTATATACTTCTCTATAAGTTGTTTTATGGTGTGAATGTGATCCACAGTTGAATACCCCTTACGAAAACCTGCCTGCTCTACTGGTTGATGTTCATCTATTAATTTTGATAGTCTTCTCACTAACGTTGCTGTGAATACTTTGTAGAGGCCTGGCATTAAGCTAATAGGTCTGTAATTAGAAATCAACTTAGGATCTCCTTTTTTGTATAGAAGAACAATTTCGGAGCATTCCCATTGTGTAGGAATTTGTTTCTGTTTTAGGATAAAGTTGAAAAGCGTACAAAGTGGCGTGACTAGACTGTCTATACCTGCTAAAATTATTTCATTAATCATTCCATCCGGACCCGGGCTTTTCTCAGTTTTCAATTTTCTTATTGAAAGCTCTATCTCGCTTTTGAGAAAGGAAGGGACTGGTTCATCGTTTACTGGCCAGCTGGAGCTTGTTTCTTCGTCGTGTAGGGACATTTTGTATAAATCTTTGTAGAAACTCGTAGCCAGGTTCATTAGGTCATTTCTGTTTGTAACTGTTGAGCCTGATTTGTTGGTTAAGTGAGTCATAAGAGTTTTTGTGTTATTTAACTTTTTATACGCCTTTTTGACACCTCCTGTTTTTACTAAACATGTGTGTAGAATATTTTTCCTGTATTCTTTTAAATTATTTTTCATTTTTTTATTAATTTCTCTATAAATTCTAGATAGTTCCAGCTTCTCCTGTTGTGATTTCTGGGTTTTGTTTTTGAGTTCATGTCGGCGATTTTGAAGATCTATTATCTCTCTATTTATTATTGCTCGACGTTTCCCTTCCTTTGGTGTTTCAATAGCTGAACATTTGTGTAAAGTGATGTCTAAATTATCGTAGTAAGATTGTACCTTATTTTGGTTTTGTATTTCGAGGCTGGAGAATTCATCTTCAAATTTGTCGTAGTCTACGTACATTAGTGGGCGCTTCTTGTAGCGCACTCGTGATGTCCTGGTAGTTTTCGAGTTTATTGTTATTCTGATCATCCTGTGGTCACTAGAGTGTTTAAAGCTACTCAATACCTCGATGTTTCGTACATTAGTCGCAATGAAGTCGATTTCGTTCCTAGTTTTTCCATTAGGCGACATCCAAGTCCACCTAAGTTTATTTGGTTTTTTAAACATTGTGTTTATTATCTTCAAATTATATTGATTGCAGAAGTTTAAGAATAATTGTCCTCGTTCGTTTCTTTCTCCATAGCCGTAATTACCCATTATCAGCTGTTCTCCAGGTTTAGGTATGCCTATCTTTGCATTCATGTCTCCCATAAAAATAGTATGTTTCGAGCATTTATTCATAGTTATTTCCAGATCTGTATAGAATTTTTGTATTTCTGTATCGCTGGCTATATCTGTGGGGGCGTAGGCTTGAAGTAATGAGTAAGGGATCCCTTGAATTTTTACATGTAACAAAGAGATACGTTCTGATATGGGTATAAAATCCTGTACCTCAATGTGTTCCTGTTTCTTCACTAGAAAGCCAACTCCCTTATGACCTTTACTTTGTCCATAGTAGCAGAATAGGTAGGTGCGTCTGTCTTCTATAGTGAAGCCTAATTTACGTACTTCAGCTAGACCAATTATGTCCCATTTTATTTGTGATATTGCGTGTTCCAGTTCTAATATTTTTGTTTCGCTTGATAACGTTCTAACATTATAAGTAGCTATATAGATTTTGCTTGCCCTTGGAGGGTGGTGGTCTACAACCCCCGCGGTGACCGGCCGTTCTGGGGGAGGTTTGTTTTTTTCTATATTAATTTTATTTGTTACGGTAGGGGTGGTTAATTTTGTGTATTTGGGGGGCTGTATTCGTTGCTAATCCTCTGACTCTGAAGATATAGCCGGCGTAGATTTGTCATTTTGTTTGTGAAAATAGTTAGTTAGATAGTTTGTGCCCTTTGGAGTCTTATTTTTGTTTATTTTTGTTTTCTTTGTTGCTTGGTTTTCAGAAGGTACAGTAATTTGGTCTTCCGATGTTTGCAGGCTCTCCTGGTTTGGAGGGGTAAGCTCTAGCTCTCGTTTATTGGTTCTGTTATTGACAGGTTCCCTCCGTTGTGACTCATCCTTAGGCGTACTTGGCTTAGGATCTTTAATTATCAATCGGTCGTAGCGTATATATGCCGTTTTTCCTAGTTTCTTTTCATTTTTTAATTGTTCTTGTAGTTGTTTTCTGATCTCGAGTATTTGTTGCGGGTAATCTTCCTTTATGTAAAAGTTTTTCCCTTTGAGATTGTGTTTGTTTTTGAGAATGTTAATTTTTCTGCCAAGTGTCGTAAAGGTGACGGCGATAGGTCTTACATTATTCTCATTTCTTCTTCCCATTCTTCTGACCATTTCCAGTTCCCCTTTGTGACATTCCACTTTCATGTCCATAGAGACTAACTTTATAATTTTCCTTTCTAGCTCCTCGTATGAACTTTCCCCCTAATCCACCCCGAAGAAGATAATATTTTTCATTCTTATTTGTTTTTCCAGTTGAAGAGTTCTTTTGGGTAGTTCTTCGAAATTTGATTCTTTGACTGATCCATATGGCCAAAATTTAATTTCACTTTCAGCTCTGTAACACATGTTCATATGAAAATAGGTATACCAAATAACATATATTTGAATGAGGGACTCGTTTTTATAAAGTAGTTTTCAAGATATTAATTTTGTGCCCAGATGAATCAGAATGTGTTACATATTAATCAGAAACAGAAAGAAAAAGTAATAAATACACCGTTAGTTGTGAATGTAAATTCTAAACACTAATTATTAATTCTTAAATAGGACTAAGATATATCAAAAGTATCATATTTAGAACAAGATTATACTCCTGTCATTTTTTTATTATTCAAAAGGTAAGGCTAAGTAAATAATAATAAATAAGATTAAAACTACTGACTTGTACACGGTAAAAAATTGGACAAGGGGAATTATGCAACAAAAGCGCTCCTATCGTGCTGGAGAGGGGAAAAACTAATTTATTTTATTATTCATATGGGGTTTTGACCATACGAATCAGGCACAGATGAATCAGGATTTTGCCTACAATCATGCATAACTCATCGTACATACAGACTTCATTATTTTCATTTTTCTACACGAATCTATAACCCAAAAGCATCACACGAAACACAGATTGAAGTTTTAAAACAATAAAATAAATTTTATAAAGTAGGCATTGTAATCAGGATGCCACCTGAACCAAACACAGATGAATCAGGTATTTTCCTTCGTAACACCGGATCTAAGCCAACCAGCTGCACGTCCACCTTCTAGGTCGTCCGTTGCACGACTGGCTTCCCCCCGCGCTGGAAGCCAGACTCTCATTATTGTTACCCGACCAAGTACGGTCAAGCGCAGCTTACGCCACATTAATCAGTATTATACGCCGGACACTTCTTTTTTAATTATTTATAAACAGACTAACGTAGTTATAACTAATACACATTTTTTTTGTAAGAGGACAATTAATTTCCTTTCGATATAATTATAATTATATTGATGTATCAAAGGGAAAATGCGTTATCGACCATTTTGTTCCGGAAAATGGCAAACGGACGCGCTATATGAATCAGAAGAACGACCTTCAAATATTTTTATTTTGTACCTAGACAGCAATTATTAAAAAAAAATCATTTGTCCCAGTAAGGGTTAAAGCTAAACTGTACAAAAAAAAATATAACATGCCGTTTTTTTAGTTGGTTACAGAAATATACCCACAGACATCGAAAATTTTGTCCCTGAAGAATTACCCTTTTATCCTGTTCGGAGATGGTATTTTTTAGTTTATCTATTTCTTGTTGCATGCTGTCGAATTTTTTGTCGGTATGTTCATTGATAATTTTTATTATTCGTGATTCCAATTTTAGCAATGATTCCTCGGAATCTCTGTTTATGTCTGCTCGTAGTTCCCGTAATAGTTGTTCGATGTTAGCCATAGTGTCACCCTCTGTTGTGTTAATTAGTAACTGTGCGGCGATTTGATACGTAGGAATCAATATGCATAGACAGTTCAGCTTTATGGCGTCAGATGTCGCTGCTTGTCCAGCACTTGTGGTAGTATAGTAGATGGCGATAAGATGTCGCTGTATTAAGTTTCGTAGAATGGTGATCGACCGTGAATCGGCGATTTTTGAATATTGAGGTTATAATTAGTTAAGCTTATCACAATTATTGCTTTTCTTCTCGGTGTGGCACAGTTGGTAGGTATTTTTATAGATCATAACACTTATCTAAACATGTCACCCTGATTCTGTTCCGAAAGCACAACATACAACCGAATAGTTTCTGTTGGATTTAAACTTAGTTTTTTGCTATTGATTGCGTAGATCTTATGATAAGAGTCACTTGCACTGATTCAATACACTGTCTTTTCAGGTACCGTTCCACTTTTTCCGTATAGAATCACTTGAAACAAATAATTATGATTTAAAAACTGCAGAGCAACACAAATTCTTGTTTACTTCACCACGCCCTCTAGCGGTCATCTAAAATTAAACCTAAATATTTCTCTTTTGTTTTTCTTTGAATCAATTGATCATTTATTTTGAGTTGTATATTACCGGTTATTTTTTTATTTTTGGGGGCGATAACAACATAATTCGTTTTTGTGGTATTAATAGTGAGGAGGTTAGATTGGAACCATTCATTAAGTAAATTCAAATCGTTTTGGATGTATGGTATCATAGCTTCGATTGAATGACCAAAGTAGAAAAGACTTGTATCATCTGCGTAAAGCGAGATATCTCCCTTGAGGCCAATCTGGGATATGTTATTAATATAAATAAGGAACAACAGTGGCCCCAGAATTGTTCCTTGAGGTACACCGAAAGTGACAGAATGTGTACTACTTTGATGTTGACCTATTTTAACAATTTGTTTACGATTTTGCAGGTATGACTCAAAAATCTGGAGTGCTTTGCCTGTGATACCGACGTGAGATAGTTTTTGTAATAACAGATGGGGACTAATAGTATCAAAAGCTTTTTTGAGGTCGATGAAAACTCCTACAGCTGTTTGCTTGTGATCGATTTTGTTTTTGATTTTAGTGACGAGATCAATAGTTGCCGAGAGAGTGTTCGAGTGCGGTCAAAAATCGTATTGTTTTTGATATAAGAAGTTTTTTGATTTAAGGAAACTTTCCAGACAGCGTTATAGGATTTTCTCGAAAAATAAATGATCAATTGATTCAAAGAAAAACGGGTAAATGGTGTTAATTGTAACAACATCAGTTATGCGGACGACATGGTGCTGCTGGGCCCGTCGCCGGGGACTATCGTGGAGCTGCTCAAAGTATGTGAGACCTACGCTGCTGCACATGGACTGGTCTATAATGCCAAAAAATGTGAATACATGATCTTTGGGGTCGCTGGTAAGCGCCGGGAAAATGCCCTCGAACTTGTCATAAACGGTACGCCAATACGTAGAGTCACAAGGATTAAATATCTTGGGCATTTTCTTACCGACGACCTCAGTGATCATGGTGACATTGAGAGGGAGCGCAGGGCTCTAGCGGTCAGGGGTAATATGTTGGCACGAAGATTTGCTCGGTGTACAGACCAAGTAAAGGTTACGCTTTTTAAAGCTTATTGTCAGAGTTTTTACACCGGTAGGCTTTGAGTCAACTACTCGAAAAGGTCGCTGGATGTCCTGCGCGTCCAATATAATAATGTTTTTAGGATGCTGTTGCGACTGCCTCGTTTTTGCAGTGCCTTAGAAATGTTCGCGGTAACCCATACCGATGGATTTCATGCCATCATGCGTAAAAAAACGGCCTCACTCCTGAGCAGAATAAGAGGCAGTCGCAATAGCATCCTGAAGGCTGTGGCGACAGATACTGCCTCCGCCATAATAAGGCAATTTGTGCGAAGACTTGTTCCATAGTTTCTGGGTGTCGAGTTGTTGGGTGGACTTCGGACGTTTTTGCCTTTAGTTTAAGTTACTAACACTAGTATTAAGTGCAAAACTGTTACTAACAAGTTATGGATCTTATAGTTGTCTGAAATAAAATGATTATTATTATTATTAAAACTAAAAAATTACGAAATATTAAAGTAATTAAAAAAAAATAAACCAACTTCAAAAAGAAATTAACTCAAAATTATGAAATAACTTTAATTTCGGAAATCGGTGGCAAAAAACTAAAAATAAAATACAGATCCCAAGACACCGACTTCCGTTAAAGTTCCGTTAAAGTCCGAATTAAAGTTATTTCAGAATTTTTAGTTCATTTCTTTTTGAAAACTGTTGAATTTTTTTAAGGACGCGTTTACGAATCTGACAAAAATAAGTAGTTTTACAGGCATTTTGCAGCAAAATGAGACTAAACCAAATGTAACTAATAATTACCACAGATAGGTTACTCCTTCATCTTCAAATGGTAGCTATTTTTCATTAAAAAATGTTGGTTTTTAATATAGTAAAAAATAATTTCCGTTGGCTCTTCACACAAAATCGACGATATCGTGCTGACTTTGGAGATATTTTTCTTCTATTTAATAACATAAATTTATTTATTTAAAAATATTTTATGTAAGCAGACATGTTCAACTCAAAAAGGTAGCAAAAAGAACTATCAAAATGTTACAAATAGGCTCAGAAAAAAATTAAAATCGGAGTCTATTTTTTCACATATTTCGCTGTAACGCGTGAATCTTATTGGATTGAAATAAGGGTTATTTTACTGGTCACTGTCTTGGTTTATTGCACAAAAATTTGTAATGAAATATTAGTCTGCGCTCGGCCGCCGTCGTGAGTGGACTCTGTGTCGCTTGTAAGCAGCAGCTTGTGCTGAAAAAGATCGCTGTACGGATACAAAATATTTGACATACCAAACATGATACTTCACGCATTCTATAATGTACCTACTACCCAAGGAGAGATTTTATTCACAGTCTTATAATTTTTCTAGAAGTAAGTAGGGATTATAAATTCATAATATTATTATTTCGTTTCGGACTTGATGGAGTGACCTGCAGGTGTACTTCGAAGACTGCTACTGGAACTAATAGCCGAGCTGAGCTAGATGTACCGAGTTTGGGCTCATTTCGTTAGTTATGTTGAGATCTTACCTCCGGACTTGATGGAGTGACCTGCAGGTGTAATTCAAAGACTACTACTGGAACTAATAGCCGAGCTGAGCTAGGTGTGCCGAGTTTGGGCTCATTTCGTTAGTTATGTTGAGACCTTACCTCTGGACTTGATGGAGTGACCTGCAGGTGTACTTCGAAGACTGCTACTGGAACTAATAGCCGAACTGAGCTAGGTGTGCCGAGTTTGGGCTCATTTCGTTAGTTATGTTGAGACCTTACCTCCGGACTTGATGGAGTGATCTGCAGGTATACTTCGAAGACTGCTACTGGAACTAATAGCCGAGCTGAGCTAGGTGTGCCGAGTTTCGGCCCTTTTTTGTAGTTATGTTGAGACCTTACCTCCGGACTAGATCGCCTGACCTGCAGGTGTACTTCGAAGACTGTTACTGGAACTAATAGCCGAGCTGAGCTAGGTGTGCCGAGTTTGGGCTCATTTCGTTAGTTATGTTGAGACCTTACCTCCGGACTTGATGGAGTGACCTGCAGGTGTACTTCGAAGACTGCTACTGGAACTAATAGCCGAGCTGAGCTAGATGTGCCGAGTTTGGGCTCATTTCGTTAGTTATGTTGAGACCTTAACTCCGGACTTGATGGAGTGACCTGCAGGTGTACTTCGAAGACTGCTACTGGAACTAATAGCCGAGCTGAGCTAGGTGTGCCGAGTTTGGGCTCATTTTTGTAGTTATGTTGAGACCTTACCTCCGGACTAGATCGCGTGACCTGCAGGTGTACTTCGAAGACTGCTACTGGAACTAATAGCCGAGCTGAGCTAGGTGTGCCGAGTTTGGGCTCATTTCGTTAGTTATGTTGAGACCTTACCTCCGGACTTGATGGAGTGACCTGAAGGTGTACTTCGAAGACTGCTACTGGAACTAATAGCCGAGCTGAGCTAGATGTGCCGAGTTTGGGCTCATTTCGTTAGTTATGTTGAGACCTTACCTCCGGACTTGATGGAGTGACCTGCAGGTGTACTTCGAAGACTGCTACTGGAACTAATAGCCGAACTGAGCTAGGTGTGCCGAGTTTGGGCTCATTTCGTTAGTTATGTTGAGACCTTACCTCCGGACTTGATGGAGTGATCTGCAGGTGTACTTCGAAGACTGCTACTGGAACTAATAGCCGAGCTGAGCTAGGTGTGCCGAGTTTCGGCCCTTTTTTGTAGTTATGTTGAGACCTTACCTCCGGACTAGATCGCGTGACCTGCAGGTGTACTTCGAAGACTGCTACTGGAACTAATAGCCGAGCTGAGCTAGGTGTGCCGAGTTTGGGCTCATTTCGTTAGTTATGTTGAGACCTTACCTCCGGACTTGATGGAGTGACCTGAAGGTGTACTTCGAAGACTGCTACTGGAACTAATAGCCGAGCTGAGCTAGGTGTGCCGAGTTTGGGCTCATTTCGTTAGTTATGTTGAGACCTTACCTCCGGACTTGATGGAGTGACCTGCAGGTGTACTTCGAAGACTGCTACTGGAACTAATAGCCGAACTGAGCTAGGTGTGCCGAGTTTGGGCTCATTTCGTTAGTTATGTTGAGACCTTACCTCCGGACTTGATGGAGTGATCTGCAGGTGTACTTCGAAGACTGCTACTGGAACTAATAGCCGAGCTGAGCTAGGTGTGCCGAGTTTCGGCCCTTTTTTGTTGTTATGTTGAGACCTTACCTCCGGACTAGATCGCGTGACCTGCAGGTGTAAGTACTTCGAAGACTGCTACTGGAACTAATAGCCGAGCTGAGCTAGGTGTGCCGAGTTTCGGCCCTTTTTGGTAGTTATGTTGAGACCTTACCTCCGGACTGGATGGAGTGACCTGAAGGTGTACTTTGAAGACTGCTTCTAGAACTGATACACGAGTAGAACTAGCTGATAAGAATGTGTATAGTTTTTAACTCTTTAACTCGATTGTGATTTTAGGCCAAGACCTAAGACGTTTGGGAAAGGCTCTGGTAAGAAACTAGTTGATAAAAAATATAAAAAAATTACAGCCGCCATCTTGGATTTTCATTTTGACCTCACTATCGGCTTTAGCGCCCTTAAAAACCATAAAAACGATACCCATGATGAAAAAAAAAATTACAGCCGCCATCTTGGATTTTCATTTTTATCTCACTATCGGCGATCTCAATATCCGTCACTTTCTTTCTTCGCACGGCTAAATTACGAACGATTTTAACATTCATACTCGGTTGGTTATTCGACCTTCGCAATTTATCACCCTAAAGTAGGCAGGCCGTCTAGCGACTGCCTACTGCCGCGCGTAAATGTATGAAGATTTTGTTTTTTGTTAGGTATGATAATTTAGTGAGTTTCTTTACATACACTAAAATGTAATTGACAGGCTTATGGTGATTTATCGAGGTAGGCACTGCTTATATGCAATGCACGCCACTGCTTAGTACGCTATTATAATTGCGTAACTTGGAATGGCAATCCATTCCAATTTGACAGTACAACAATATCCATTGCGTTGTATTTGTTTTACGAATTTTTAACGATTTTTTTAAACATGTAGCCTATATGTTAATCCAGTGTGTCAGCTACCTCCATACCAAATTTTATATCAAAATTGGTCCAGCCGTTTGAGCGTGAAGAAGTAACAAACATATAAACACACACACACACAAACTTTCGCCTTTATAATATTAGTGTGATGAATATTGTAGCATTGGTAGTGTGTGCCTTGAAGGGTATGTGCCAAATAAACATATTTTAGCTTGTTTTCAATATGCTCGTTCGCAATTAATACATAGGTACGTACTTTGGCAAGTACTTGATTAATCACTGTCCAGTGAAATTAAGTAAATAGCATCTACTTTTATGAACACTTCACATTACCTACAAACTATTTGAAAACAAATCAACGTAAGCTTTAAAAAAAATACATGGCAAAAATTAAATTAAATTAGGCTCAAGTATCAAGTCGTGTCAGTTTACTCATAATTTCACCGCTTCGCGCATGTCGCTGTGTGTGTGAGCCGTGCACGTGTAGTAGTGAGACTCAATACCTAAAATTGAAGCGCGTCAATTCGTAAACGCGTCCTTAAATAACTTTTTTATTTCAAAACTAGATGAGGTCGGCGTTTCCAATCTGACTACGTTCAGTAAGAAGCAGTTGAAGGCCCCTTACATAATATGCAAGATTTGAATGCAGTGTGCTATTTTCGAGTCAGTAATAGCTCAAAATGTAAATCCAAGATGGCGGCTGCGAAAACTTAAAAATTTTCGTCATGGGTGTCGGTTTCATGGTTTTAAGAGTGAAAATCCAAGATGGCGACGACTTCCTGAGAGCTGTACTAATAATATAGCTGAAGAAATTGTTTGTTTGAACGCACTAATCTCTGGAACTACCAGTTGGATTTGAAAAACTCTTTTTGGTATTTGATAGCCTAATTCTCGAGAAGGTTAATAGGCTATTTAACATTACGCTAGGGTGTTAGCGTTAGCGTTATTAGGAGCCGAGCAAACAGAAAAAGGGTCGGAAAGAACGCTAGAGAAAACGAATTAATAGTAGGTGATGCTATGCGACGGGGTGTGTTGGGGGAACAAGAAGAAGCTAGTGCTATTATAGTAGTATATACCTACGAGTATGTGTGCGAGTATCACTTATGGAACTTTTTTTCTTGTTCCTGACGGGTTATTGTTTTGTAGTTATTCTTAAATAACATTTAAAAAGATTGAATCCCCAAAACAGCATATTGCTATACTAGTGGTGGGAGGCTCCACGTAACTTAACTGTCCGGCCTATGTGACGCTCCACGTAACTTAACTGTCTAACCCATGTGCCGCTCTACGTAACTTAACTGTCTGGCCCATGTGCCGCTCCACGTAACTTAACTGTCTAACCCATGTGCCGCTCCACGTAACTTAACTGTCTGGCCCATGTGCCGCTCCACGTAACTTAACTGTCTAACCCATGTGCCGCTCCACGTAACTTAACTGTCTGGCCCATGTGCCGCTCCACGTAACTTAACTGTCTGGCCCATGTGCCGCTCCACGTAACTTAACTGTCTAACCCATGTGCCGCTCCACGTAACTTAACTGTCTGGCCCATGTGCCGCTCCACGTAACTTAACTGTCTGGCCCATGTGCCGCTCCACGTAACTTAACTGTCTGGCCCATGTGCCGCTCCACGTAACTTAACTGTCTAAGCCATGTGCCGCTCCACGTAACTTAACTGTCTGGCCCATGTGTCGCTCCACGTAACTTAACTGTCTAACCCATGTGCCGCTCCACGTAACTTAACTGTCTGGCCCATGTGTCGCTCCACGTAACATAACTGTCTAACCCATGTGCCGCTCCACGTAACTTAACTGTCTGGCCCATGTGCCGCTCCACGTAACTTAACTGTCTGGCCCATGTGCCGCTCCACGTAACTTAACTGTCTGGCCCATGTGTCGCTCCACGTAACTTAACTATCTAACCCATGTGCCGCTCCACGTAACTTAACTGTCTAACCCATGTGCCGCTCCACGTAACTTAACTGTCTGGCCCATGTGCCACTCCACGTAACTTAACTGTCTAACCCATGTGCCGCTCCACGTAACTTAACTGTCTGGCCCATGTGTCGCTCCACGTAACTTAACTGTCTAACCCATGTGCCGCTCCACATAACTTAACTGTCTGGCCCATGTGCCGCTCCACGTAACTTAACTGTCTAAGCCATGTGCCGCTCCACGTAACTTAACTGTCTGGCCCATGTGTCGCTCCACGTAACTTAACTGTCTAACCCATGTGCCGCTCCACGTAACTTAACTGTCTGGCCCATGTGTCGCTCCACGTAACTTAACTGTCTAACCCATGTGCCGCTCCACGTAACTTAACTGTCTGGCCCATGTGTCGCTCCACGTAACTTAACTGTCTAACCCATGTGCCGCTCCACGTAACTTAACTGTCTGGCCCATGTGTCGCTCCACGTAACTTAACTGTCTAACCCATGTGCCGCTCCACGTAACTTAACTGTCTGGCCCATGTGTCGCTCCACGTAACTTAACTGTCTAACCCATGTGCCGCTCCACATAACTTAACTGTTTGGCCCATGTGTCCACCCACCCACTAAAAACTCCACCTGTGCACCTACTTTCGCCTTGATGGGTGGGCCGCGAGAACTACTACGTATGACATTCGCGACCCATCCAGCGTGGCCCATTTCTGGGCTCCCTCTTCTTGGCCCGCGTCCGGGATCTATCCTCCTTCGGCGATGTCCGGGTGCACTAGGACATCACCTCAACTCCAGGGACCGTGTAGCGTAGACGATAGACTCCCCGATCTATCATCCGCTGGCCCCTCTTATGGCGGCATCAGGTCCGCATGTCGCCGCCTGCGCCGTCCTGCCCTCCTGCGGCGAATCGGGTCAGCGAGAGAGTCAACCTCCCTGACCCGCTCCGCCGCTTCCTTCTGCGAGATTACGTCCTCGCAGAAGGACGCAACCGCCTCCCATGCCCTTTCACTGCCGACCATAGCCCTGACAACGTCCGACAGAGACAGGTCTTCCCCAATTTCTGCCGCCAGAACACGGCGCTGCGCCTCCCAGGCAGGGCACTGCTCGAGAGTGTGCAGGGCCGCGTCCTGGCTGCAACCGCAGTGGTGACACACGGGAGTCACCTCCCGTCTTGCCACCGTGTGCAGGTATTTGCCAAAACAGCCATGCCCCGATAATACCTGCACTAAACGGAAGGATAACGTCCCGTGCCGCCTCCGTACCCACTCCAATAGGATTGGCTGGATAGCCCCAATAGTCCAGTGACCGGCACTGGGAGTTTCCAGCCTCTCCGCCCACTGCCTCATAATGGCAGTCTGCGCGTCTCTGCGCCACCTCATCATCACTTCAGGCGGTGGGCCCCTGCCGCTCTCCGCCCGAAGTTCCACACTTCGATGGTAAACTTCGGCAAGCACTCGCGCCTCCAGATCCCACGGGGGTGTTCCTGCCAATGTGAGCGCCGCTTCGGCTGAGATTGTGCGGTATCCGCGTATCACCCTGATAGCCATGACTCTTTGTGGTCGCCGCAGATGTACCTTGCTCTGGGCAGTCAGGGAGTCCGCCCACACTGGGGCGCCGTACAGCGCCATCGAGCGCACCACCCCCGTGTAGAGCAATCGGCAACTCACACTCGGTCCACCCAGGTTCGGTAATAGCCGACTTAGGGCGGAGGCTGTGCCGATCAACTTCGGGGAAAGTCGGCAGAAGTGCTCACCGAAGTTCCATCTACGGAGGAAGAAGGTACCTCACCTAACCTAACTTTCATATTAAAAACCATTGTTACGCGGCACGGAGCATGGCGGCACCCACAACTAATAATTTATTTCAATTCCGCACACTGAGTTATATTCCGAGGCGATTGTAAATTTTCTTGAGCTTAGTCGAGAGCTGGGCTTAATGTGTAGGTACCGGTAAATACGTAAGTAAGTAAGTAAGCACGTAAACATCACATAAGTATTTGATTTGCGAAACAACGGGAACGCCCCGGGATCCCGCACTTGACGGAATAATTATTATTTGTCTCAGAAACAGGCCCATTTGCTTAAGACCCGAGCGAACCTTATGTAAATACACTGTGCCATGTAATGTCTTCATTATAAATAATTAATTAGAAATGATAACATCTGTAACTTTGCATATAGTGTTAGTGTTACCCACGGATATCTATGGTGTTATCTCTCCTCTCGTATCAATTTTATTTAATAACATTTTTAAGTAAAAAAACAGCGTATTAACAACTCGCAAAAGCATGATAACAAAGGTATTATCTATATAGAAGGTAACTACTTCCTCAAAATCAAAAATTGGATAAATTTGTAAAATCCAAGAGTGCCCGACTCATATTGCTCATTTCGCACACCTAGATCTAAACAGCGATTTACTCAAAAAAAAAACACTTTTTTCAGGAAAGTTGTAAAACTGATTACTATGTCCATATGCACTGCAGGAGTTTACTGTATTGATCAATACTTTTTAAGTTGAGTCAAAAATAGTTCAATGGAACTATTTTTATTGAATCTGTTTTGTTGGTCGCTAGGTAGTGAGTTAGGGAATTCGATGGTATGCATACCTCAAAAATTGAGATTTTAGAGTTGGCTCTCTTTAGATCTAGGTGTGCGATTTGATCGTATAAAAAACCATAGATATTATATTATATTATATTAGTTAGTTTTTCAATAATTATAATTAAACTACTTTGAATAAAAGAGCCATTTTAAATAAGGTTCCTGCTACGGGTGAAAAGAATCTATTAAAAATTTACTAAATTATTTTTTTCACAAGCTACAATGTTTTCAGGTTTCACACTTGTTGACGAGAATTTTTTTAGAAATATTTTGATGTTTTTTCGTTTCTACTGCATCGATTTTTGAAAAGTACAGAATTAATCTCCATTACCTAAGTTATTACATTGGTATTACATTTATTAGGTTCTGTGTACTAGCAGGAGTGTAGTAATAGAAAGATAATAATAATAATAATAATAATATATTCCACAACTATCACACAACGCCGTCTAGTCTCAAGCTAAGCAGAGCTTGTGTTATGAGTACTAGACAACTGATAAACATACTTATATATTTCTAAATACATACATATATAGATAAATTACACCCAGACACAGAACAAATGATCATGCTCATCACACAAAGATCTGCAGAAAGAAGGCAAAAAAATATATTTAGATCGTAAAGAACTCTCTTATGCTTCGCATAAAATAAAAATAATTTATTTCAGACAAAAAAGTCCATAGGCAAATTAAATAAAAGTTGGAAGCAGGTGGGACCCATTTGAATTTGAAAATAATAAAAATGGTATGAGTCTCACCTGTTTCCAACTTTTATTTAATTTAAAATGGGCTTGTTTTTAGCTTTCAGTTTTTTTTAACTTAAGTTTTATTTAACCTAAGTTTTTTACCGCATTCGGGTTTTTTAATTACTTTTTTTTTCCAGCTTTTTAATTTACAAATTAATGTGAAAGATTTCGCAGACGATCTATTTCTTGGTATCTACGTGTTTTTTACTATTTGTCACTTCTAATTACTTTTAACCAAAGTTTTATATATTTTTGTAATCACCTTTTAAAACTCTTTATTTTGATATCCCACTGGATAGGCTAAGAGAAATAAAAAATGTTGAGTGCCAAAAATAGGACCAAAAATGTTTTTTTCAATTTTGATATAAGTACCCAGTGTCACTCTCCCAACTAACAGCACTTCTCTCGCTGAAATCGATCAAGCCGTTTGAATAAAGAATAATATTCGAAAACTATTTATCCCACACACTCCCAACCCCCTACGCTCCATGCAAATTTGGCTCCCAAAGACGTAAACATACTGTTTGTCCCTCCTTCCGCACAAATTATCGTTCGGCCCAACCAACGTAGTTTCCCTTTCCTTAAAAGCTAGTAAGCTACGTATATAACAAAGCTAATAAACTTTTAAATGTGTGCAGATCAAAATGTTAAATAAATATTACGAAATGGCTGCTTGAATTAGAGCATGCAGAGACTGAAAATATACTACCTAGTAATATTCTAAAATAATGTAGGTATATTCACCTACTCAAAATCTGAGATCGCGTTTCACCTTGTTAACCACACACAGAAATACACACACTTTCGGGCAAGTAAGTAGGTAGGTAGGAGGACTCATATAGCACTGTCGGACACACAACACTCTCCAAAGACACACATAGCATATCCTTTGTTTTTTTTGTATTAATTCTATTCCTCTTAGTAGGTACAGTCACGAGCACCAATATGTCAACACTTGGCAACTTTAAATTGCAATTTTTTCACGAAATAACGAATACAACGTTGAAATATGACACTACATATACCTATGGGGTCGAAAATACTATGTTCCTAGTAATATAAAATTTAATTCAAAAATAAAGGAGAAAATCGCCTTTGAATAAAGACAAGTGTATACATACTTTTGCTCGTGACTGTACTTGGAGCTTATATAATGTAGTAAATAAGTGCAATTAAATATTGTAATTTTAAGGGTGTGAGCCTGGAGATCTGTCATACAGGTCCCGAACCCAGTATGACTCCAGCACTCACAAAGGATTAACTGAAAAATGTAACTTGATGCTATGAATCAAAATTGTACCTTTTTGAGAGAAATAAAATTACTATTATTATTTAGGACTAGGTAGGCCTGTGCCCTGCAGTGGGACAGAAATGGCTGATAATAATAATAATAATTTAGGACTAGCTTCGGGCATGTGTTACGGAGAAATGAGGAAAATGTCGTGAGGAGAGTTTTGAGTATGGATGTCGATGGCTATAAGAGTAGGGGAAGACCAAAGAAACGATGGATGGAATGTGTGAATAATGACATGGTTAGAAAGGGGGTGACTACTGCGATAACGACTAATAGAGAAGTATGGAAGAAAAAGACATGTTGCGCCGACCCCAAAAGAATTGGGATAAGGGCAGGAGAATGATGATTTAGGACTCGCGACGCCACTTCAGAAGGAACCGAAGGAAAATCATATCATATGCCGACATAACGGTGACAAACAGTGAGTGAGCAGCCGCGCAGGTGGCACAGCGGTCATTAAATTAAAACGACAAAGATGAACATTACTCACGGAACTCATATCATAATTCTTAACAAAGTCGCTGGCTTGTAATTCGTCTGCACGCGTCCCGTTCCACGTGATATATCGCCCGAGATTCTGCGCCGGAATCATTTTTCCCTCGCCTTTTCAAATTCACCGCGCTCCGCCCGCTCCGTTGTGCTCACACAATGACAAATTGCATTTACTTATATACCTACACACTTTGTGACACACAAATTATCCTTATTGACTCACTGACGCATCCATTTTGGCGAGTTTGTCTACAATATTATCATACTGGTGTTTTTACTGTCAGCGTTTTTACGATTAGGTAGGGTATTTTTTTAGGGTTCCGTAGCCAATTGGCAAAAACGGAACCCTTATAATTTTGATCATGTTTGTCTGTCCATCTGTCCGTCGTAGTACGGATGTAACACAGCCATTTTACTCGGACACTATTTGTAACATCTTTATCAATGAAAATTTTGAAAGTGTGGGTATTTTGTGCACAGCTAAATAAAGGTGCAGTGAAATTACGAAAACAAATTATTAGAGGTACCACTCCTCATGCATGTGCCTGCATAAATACGGATGAAAATAACAATCAATGCACTTAGGGACGTGGGGTATTGCTGGATCCTATAATGAACAAGACAATGACTATTGCAGTAGTAATTTCTTGAAATGTAATTGTTGTTCCTTTCAATAAACAAAAACAGTTTACTACAGTAGATATAGAAACCGTTTTTCATACATTTTTTGAGAAATGCTTTGAAATACAAACTTATTTTGCGGTCGATAAAATCAATACTGTGCATACTCACCCAGCTAAGAAACCCGTCAGTGTTATGTGTCTCTTCGAGTACCTACCTACTTAGGTATTTATTACCAAGCAAAATGTGCTGTTCAGGTAGATACTTAATATTGTTCTACGTCCATGTAGGTAGGTAGTAGGTACCTCTAGGTATCGTCACTAAGTACCTACATATTGCAATACATTGCTCACGGAGGAAGCTCGTATATTTGGCTAGTTTTTTGGCTTGACTTTAGTATCCGGGGACACGAAGTGAGGGGTGACAGTGGTTGCAGGTGGTAGGGGATGGGTCCCTGATTATAACGTTATCACTCTTATTATAAACGAAAATGCATATTTTTCGAGAAATTTATAAAAATTGTTTCTAACCACAAATCAGATAAAAATTGTAACGTAACGTTAAAATAGGCGATTGACAACCAAATCTGTACCAGTATATTGTCTGTGGTGTAAAATGTCGTGTAAAATCGGTGAAACGGAACGTAAAAAAGAACTGCGGTGCTGTATGTCGATTCTGTAAAAATCTCACCGTGAAAACTTGCGTGGAGTGAGCTGTCAGTGTCATCCCACTGATGCTAGGGATTGACCAAGCATACATTTACAATCATAATCGAGATTTTAATAATATTTTTTATACTAATCCTATTAAAAAAAAATTAAATAATTTCAAAGCTAGTATTTTAGTTGTCAAAATTACTATTTTAGGGGGGGTTTTAAATAAAATAGCAAAACAGAAACTTAGTCAGAAACTCAACGTTGTTTTTTTCCCTAAACTAGTCCTATTATAGACTAAGGCGCGAGCGCGTCACGCAAGACCAGTAAATAAAATAAAACATTCACGTTTAAGACAGCTAGACTAGTGAAAATACGCATCGACATTGTTTGTTATTATGAGCGATTGTAGATCGAGTCTAGTAAAGACTGCAACGATGTTCAGCGTTATTAACCCAAATCTATTCAATTAGAAGAGATAACCGAGTGTGTCAAGTCATCGAGTGCTAACAGTGTGCCTAGCTGACGGACCATAGAATTTAATCCCACGTAGTTTGTGTGGCGTGATCACATAATTCGGAATAAACCAGAACTCGCTCAGCCTCAGCGCATGCGCGTTACTGACGTGAATCGGGTGAAGTGATCACTTCACTCGATCCACGTCAGTAACGCGCATGCGCTAGGTGAGTTCTGGTAAATTCCGAATTATGCCATTCGTATGTGAGCGCTGTGGGCGATGATGCCATAATTCGGAATTTACCAGAACTCACTCAGCGCATGCGCGTTAGACGTAAATTATAGTATGTTAGCGCTGTGGGCGATGATGGCATAATTCGGAATTTACCAGAACTCACTCAGCGCATGCGCGTTAGACGTAAATTATAGTATGTTAGCGCTGTGGGCGATGATGGCATAATTCGGAATAAACCAGAACTCACTCAGCGCATGCGCGTTAGACGTAAAATAGTATGTTAGCGCTGTGGGCGATGATGGCATAATTCGGAATAAACCAGAATTCACTCAGCGCAACTGCGCAAGCGCGTTACGCGCTGTCATTAGTATCAAATCCACATAGTGAAGTTTGTTTTGCTGTCAGTCATTGACGACCATGTACATACAATGTACTTATTATGCCTATTCGGTATTCGGATTAGAGTTCAGTGACAATAATTAGTTCCTAATTATTTTAATGCTTTTAGAGATTTTAATGTCTAAATCCAACTGTGTTTGTACATTGAAAAACTCAATTTAGTCAGCCTACATTTAAGATAATCTAAAAGAAATTGTGCTAAGCATGTATTCAGTGATTGGTGTACCTACTGTTCGTCTAACTACACGGACTCTACAGTACATAATATGTAAAGGCACATACTTAGGTTTTTTTTTAATATTCCACCATCTCTAGGTGAACCGCAGTGCACAGGTACAAGATACAAACCTTATAACATACATATTTAGGCATATCATTAATCTAGTTATGGTTGCTGTTAGGACACACAAATTGCATTAAAATTATTCATGTATGTGCATGTTGTGGCCTGTCTAACTTTAATTTTCCTGTATCCTGTTTTACACACTGTGTCTATGTTTCTCAGCCAACTCTCCTGATGCAGGTCTGCTGGAAGAAATGACTAAATAAATGGTGAAAGCATTTCCTCTATATTTATGTAGTTTACTTTATTATGTGTTATGTGTGTACATAAATAAATAAATATAATTGATTAATTTGTATTACATTAAAAAAAATTGCAAATACATTTTTTCGACTGAGCCTGCTGCTTCCCGAGGTTCAACTTCTTAATGCCGGGAATGGATCGACATTGGATGTGTGTCGGCTACATCCGCACTGCAACTAGCTGGAAATAATGGTAAGCATTTGATTTATTTAATTACTACACATCTGCAGCTAATGTAGTATAAGTATAGCGGTATAATTTATTTAGAGCAGGGTCTGTCTGATGTAGGTCTAGAGTACAATGAGTTGCAACATTTCTTAATTCCATGCTCTGTGCCTGTCCATGTCCCAATTTATTTGTTCCCTACTGTGTTTGTCAAAAACAGTGTGTGAAATAATGAATACTTAAGTACCTCAGATAACCACGTATGACAGAAAGACAGGAGTGATGTGGTCAGATCAAGTAGAGGCAGTGTTCTTTTATTTTATTGTCTTCAGTACCTTTAATGTCTTAGCAACTGCAGGGTTGGCTGGGCTCGTCCGCTGATAGGTAGAACATTCAGATTAATAAAATTCACTTGCTTATTGTCCCACAGGTGCGCAAAGGTCTCTCCCCCCTACTTTTCCAGTTTTCCTTATGTTGTGCCTTCTCCGGTCAATTGGTCAGGAACGTGTCGGTGACATAGGGTGCCTGAAGACGGGCGTCGTCACAAAAGACGTACTTATGGGCCAGGATCATCACACAGCAGTAACCTGTGTGACGATCCTGGCCCATACGTCTGTTACATTAATAATATCGTCACCAAGTTAACTACGTACTATTTTGGCATACCTGACAGAACACCAAACGTCCTTGCAAAGCTAACCACCAGAGTGATCATGATATCCTGTGTTCGTAATATAAATTATGTCGTAATACTATCACATCCACGATTGCATACTAATTAATCATTGTCACTGACAAACTAATTCAAAGTAGGTAGGTAGGTACTAAGTTAAAACTTTCATTTGTTTATTTACAATTATTTTGAAACTTTAAGCAATAGTTTATTTTGTATCGGAAAGTCCCATAGACTCATAGACAGTGACAGTAGTAGAAATAGTAGAATAGCATAGCACATTTTCACCACAGATGATAAAGTTCATCTTTGTCTATCAATGAATAGAAAATTAATTTTGTCACTGAGAAAATACAATTCTAAGTACCGTACTAAATTCAAACTAAGAACCAACAGTGTTGCTAACAAGAATTTTTAATTCCTTTGACATTACGACGTACAGACGCCAGCACATCAAGTTACTACAATCTGTCAGATTTCTTTAATAGATTTTCGACTTTATTGCCAAAACATAAGGTTCAAGGTTGATTGGGAAAATCTGACAGTTTCGGGTAGGTTGACCTGCTGGCGTCCGTACTCTCAAGTCCTTGTTTTTAGAAACGAATATACATACGCATTAAGCGTATGAAGTTTCATTAAAATCGGTTCGGCAGGATACAAAGGTTTCAAAAGATAGTGAAGAACATTTTCGAAATGTCTCTAAAAATGATAACTGAAAATCTCTGTTTCTATGGAAAATTTAATATCGGTCTAATTTGGCTGTAACACTGTTTGTATGTTCCTTTGAAGCACTATACAGACCAAACGCCTGGGCCGATTTTGATGATTCACACGTCCATCGATTCCTCTTAGTCCGGCGAGTGTCACTAAAGACATGACGTTAGTGAAAATTCAATATGGCGACTACCATGTATGTATGTATGTATATCTCTTTGGCACGATCTGTAGCCTAAACGGCTTGATCGATTTCAGCTTTAGAGGTGCCGTTAGATTCGTCGTAATTGTGCGAGTGACACTGGGTATATCAAAATTGAAAAAAAAAAATGGCCGATTTTTGGCGCAATGTTGTCTTCAATTTTATTTCTCAAAACCTATCGAGTGGGGTATCAAAATAAAGGGCTTTAAAAGATGTTTACAAAAATATAAACAACTTATATGGTTAAAAGTAATTCGAAGTGACAAATCGTAAAAAACACGTACCAAGAACTAAATTGTCAGCGAAATCTTTCACATTTGTAAACTAAAAACTGGAAATAAAAAAAGTTATTAAAAAAAATGGTTGCCTGTAAAGTCGGTTTTACGGGCGAAGATTTTACGTGACAACGTCTTTTTCTCGGTAGAATATTTATTGATATGAATATAATTAAATTGCACAATAGGAACAAGGAATTAAATGAAAATAAGAACGTAACGTTACCGAGCGTTACACTTTTTCATAAGTGACTCCCAGCCGCAACCTAATTTAAAATAAGAACGTAACGTTACCGAGCGTTACACTTTTTCATAAGTGACTCCCAGCCGCAACCTAATTTAAGACGTTGTCACGTCAAAAAATAGAAAACCCGACTGCGGTAAAAAACTTAAGTTAAAAGAACTGAAAAGCTAAAAACAAGCCCATTTTAAATTAAATAAAAGTTGGAAGCAGGCGGGACCCATACCATTTTTACTTATTATATTTTCAAATTCAAATGGGTCCCGAGTCCCGCCTGCTTCCAACTTTTATTTAATTTAAAATGTGCTTGTTTTTAGCTTTTTAGAACTTTTTTTTTCGAAAATGTTCTAATCTAACTTTTTAGGCCTTTGTATCCTGCATAGGTGTACGAAGTTTTATTAAAATCGGTTCAATCATTCCGAAAAACAAGGGCTTGAAAGTTTGTATGAAATGCTGTCGTGTCCGTCGTAAAGGGAAGTGCTTAGGTAGCCTGCGAAGTTACCGATTAAAAAAAAACAAGGATGAAAAAAAAATCGGCATCTGGCAACCCTGGATAATTTATGAATGTTACTGACTCTAGTGACTCTGCTGGCTGACTTACACTTACTGTCAAATTTTGGCGGTTTTGTTGGGTTTTCTAACTTTTCTACTTTCAGTTTCCGATGTAGCTCTAATGCTAAATGCGCTCTCTGTGACTATTTAATTAATACTGTTTTGTTTCTGATTGAGTAAAGTTTGTGTTGCTTAATTTTCGTCCTTAGCTTGTCAGTGATTTTAAAGCGTATTATATTGAATTGGTATTCCAAGACGTACAAGACGTGTTATGCTGGTTGACTTGTACTGAACATTGCGGTCCTCCCTACCTAACCGAAAGGATGAAAATGCATGTTTCCTGTTAATGAGATCGGACGCAGAAAGTGGCTCCAGTAACTGATTAAGCGCTCAAGATCTTCACAAATTATGTGTGTGCCAAATACATACATCAATGAGAAGTACTGGCTCAAAAGTGGTCTTTTCCATAATAATTGTTTTAGGCCGAGGAAATAGGAATGGTGACGGAAGCTGAAGAAGGTTCGTATGTTAGATAACTCCCTGCTAATCTTGTAAAATGATATTTCATTCCAATCCATTAAGTTTTCTTTGGCCGTGTTACTTGTTATTTGAGCTTGTAGCAGGCTGTCTAACTTTACTCAAATGAGTTAATGGCAAATTTAATTAGTCAGACTGCAACCTTCAAAACCATTGTCAATCATTATTGATTACCACTCCATCACCCCATAGGTAAAACAAGGCTTTCAACATACTAGTTTAGAGAATCCTTTTTTTTTTTCAGATACACCACACAATTCACAAATTCTAATACACAGAATAATTATTGGGATCCTTTCTACTATTCTCGGAATCAGCCCGGTAAGACTAATATTTTAATTAACAATATAAATATTCATGTGAACAATTCCTTCTGATTCATCATCATCTGCCTAGCCTTTTCCCAACTATGTTGGGGTTGGCTTCCAGTCTAACAGGACTGCTGAATACCAGTATTTTACATGGAGCAACTGTCTATCTGACCTCCACAACCCAGTAATTCCTGCTGATTATTAACATAAAATGAAAGTAAAAACTTATTATCGCCATCTTGTATACCAAAAACAACATGCATAAAAGTTTTAGACATTTTTAATAATAAGTATTTAAAAAATTGTTATTCAGATACCTCACTTGCAGTAACTTTTTGTTTTTATTTATTTAATAATTCAGATTTTCTGTAATTCAAACTATAACTCCTAAGTAATTTTTTTTTTCAATTAACTTACAAGTTTTATTTGTTCCAGCTCCACATGGTGATGGCAGAGGAGTTAACACCACCCTTAACTAAAATACAGCTAAAACAATATCATTTTTTGGGTTCCGTACCTCAAAAGGAATAATCGGAATCCTTATAGGATCACTTTGTTGTGTGTCTGTCTGTCTGTCTGTCTGTCAAGACCCTTTATTCTGGGAATGCATGGAGGTATAGGGTTGAAATTAAATCCTATTAAAAGCATAATACTAATTATTAAAATACAGACACAAGTTACAGCTAGGAAGTTAGGATTAGGAAAAGCAGAGAAGTATTCAGAATAATAGGAAAATCTCTGAAAATGCAAATTTTATGTAGGTATGTTAAAGAGCATAGGTACTTACATTAAATTTAATACTACATTTAAAAAAAATAAAACTTTGTAAGAACTTGTTGTTTTATTTACTTATTTCCCAGTAATTCCCTGTAGTTATTATGTTACCAATGAGCTCATATAACAACTCATCAGAATCTGCTAACAGAAAAAAAATTAAAATAAAATGAGACTAGAACCGACATTTATAAAAAAACGAGTCTTGGTCTATTTTACCAATAGTTGTTAACCACTTAATTTTTATGGCATTAGTCGTATGTTACGTAGTATCAGTGTTATCAAGTGTGGTTACCTAAGAAGGCGTTTAGCTGATAAAACCACTTTAAAATCGACAAGGACATGCATGGATGCCAGCGCGCGAAATTCAAATAATCTTAAAAACAAGGACTAGTAGAGGTAGGTGCTACTAGCTACTACAACCAATATTTTAATATCACGGGCTCGTGATATATAAATCTCACATTTGTGTATTGTTAAAATAATTTGATTATTGTTTTTCTGTTTATTAACCCCCGACGCAAAAACGACGGGGTGTTATAAGTTTGACGTGTCTGTGTGTGTGTCTGTCTGTGGCATCGTAGCTCCCGAACGGATGAACCGATTTTGATTTAGTTTTTTTTTGTTTGAAAGGTGTATTAGTCGGGAGTGTTCTTAGCTATGTTTGATGAAAATCAGTCCAAGATGGCCGCCGCTACAAAATGGCGGATAACATATTTTTTCACAATTCCCTCAATATGGGTATCAAATGAAAGGGCTTCAATAGTAGAATACTATACACTATAAAAAAAAAAAAAAACCAAGATGGCTGCCACAACAAAGTGGCGAATTACATTTCTTTTCGCAACTTCCTCAATATGGGTATCAAATGAAAGGGCTTGACTAGTAGAATACTATACACTATCAAAAATTTCAAATCCAAGATGGCCGCCACCACAAAATGGTGAATTACATTTTTTTTCACAACTTCAATATAGGTATCATATGCAAGGGCTTGACAAGTAGAATAATTTACACTATATTGAAAGGGAATGAGGAATATTAACTACCTAACGAAAGGAAAACTAAAAACTTGAAAAATATAATAAAACAAAAAAATCTGTTTAGTCTTAAAAATTATTCTTCAACTATAAATTAATCAATATTTTTTTACGGATAAAAACCTGATTAAACACCAAATTACCAGAATCTTAAAACGGAAGAAAATAATAGAAATGAAATAGGTACAAAAATTAAGGAGTCCCTACAAAAAGCATGAAATAAAAAATTAAATTTAAAATTTAAAAAACCCCCGACAAAAATAAAATTAAGGAATCCCTACAAAAAGCATGAAATAAAAAAATAAATTTAAAAAAATCTTATGGAAGTCGGGGGACCTCAGAATAGAAGGTGTTCCACAGAACGGTTGATTTATAACATCAAATAACTGGCCATTTAAAATGAATGCAATATCTATGGAAATGATTCTTTTTTCAAAATTGGCCCGCTCGCGCTCCCCTGTCGAGAAATCTCATAGGAGAATAACAATAGAAAAAGTAATTGTGTCTCATTAGTGACAGTTATACGAACCCCAATTACCGATTTAAAAAATGTCTCGTTCTTTTATTTTACGAGTTCCGTTTTACCATTTTGGTACGGAACCCTAAAAGCATCTTCCAAATATCTTTTACTTAACAATTTTATGACAACGAAGGTGGGTGATTACAAAACTCACTTGTATTATTTCATATCGCAGGTGGCGATCACCAACAGCGTAGCCTTCGCCGCCCAACAGTTGGAGGATGCGCTCTTCTGTTTCGGTCAGATCACAGAACACTATTACTATTAGGTCAGATGGTCGATGTCTTCGACGCCCCCACCAGTCCTTCGTCGGGCAGCGGCGCGTTCCGCAGCTTTTTTTTTAATATTTATCTTCTTATCGGTCCAATACTATTTGTTTTACCAAGTAGGTAGTAATAGTCAGTGTACAATGGTATTTAGTATTTTGTGAATGTGAAATAACATGACCATACCTACATTATTATTTCAGCATCTGCTTTCCTAATAAAAATCACTAGGTACGCACGGCTACACATGAAGCTATACATAACCAGTGTAACCTGACTTCTGATTGTACGAAAAACATATACCTACCTACCTGCAATGCGAGCTCAGCTAGAACTGGAAATGTATAACTTGATGTGTCGCCGTGTGTAGGTATGGCCTTTGTCGACGGTAAGCAACGTTACTCTCGTTTAATAACCAGTAGGTAAGCAAAATTCTACTACTAACTTACTTTCATCCACTGTTTATTGGTTTTGGTGGCCCCCCCTAAACTGTTTAGTCTGGGTACCACCCTCTCCCAGAACTCACGTATTTTTCTTCTGGCACACGCCGTTTTCAGGTGCCCACGTGCCATTTCGGGGTCTTGTTCAAAGAAGTCTACGAGGGCTCTTAGTTGAGCCTCGGTGCAATGGCGCGAGCGAGATGAGCTACAAAATAAATATTATTAAACGCCACTGGAATTACTTCTAGAATAAATTGATGTATTTACCTACCAATTTAAAATGTTTAAAACATCATATATAAACTAACATTGTACACTTACCTCATATTTGCAGAATTCCAAGTTTCACTTTGAGTAAATTTTTAACAATTTTCAAAAAAGCGCGAAATCGCGCATCTTGTCTGTTGTCTAACGAAAAAAAAAAAATTCGCGCGCTGAAATATCATCTGTGGTGGAAATGATGTGCGTCTAGCGTCTACTGCATCGATTTCGATCACCACTTTCCGATACAAAATAAACTATTGCATAAAGTTTCAAAATGATTGTAAATAAACAAATGAAAGTTTTAACTTAGTACCTACCTACTTTGAATTAGTTTGTCAGTGACAATGATTAATTAGTTTGCAATCGTGGATGTGATAGTATTACGACATAATTTATATTACGAACACAGGATTATCATGATCACTCTGGTGGTTAGCTTTGCAAGGACGTTTGGTGTTCTGTCAGGTATGCCAAAATAGTACGTAGTTAACTTGGTGACGATAATAATAATGTAACAGACGTATGGGCCAGGATCGTCACACAGGTTACTGCTGTGTGATGATCCTGGCCCATAAGTACGTCTTTTGTGACGACGCCCGCCTTCAGGCACCCTATGTCACCGACACGTTCCTGACCAATTGACCGGAGAAGGCACAACATAAGGAAAACTGGAAAAGTAGGGGGGAGAGACCTTTGCGCACCTGTGGGACAACAAGCAAGTGAATTTTATTAATCTGAATGTTCTACCTATCAGCGGACGAGCCCAGCCAACCCTGCAGTTGCTAAGACATTAAAGGTACTGAAGACAATAAAATAAAAGAACACTGCCTCTACTTGATCTGACCACATCACTCCTGTCTTTCTGTCATACGTGGTTATCTGAGGTACTTAAGTATTCATTATTTCACACACTGTTTTTGACAAACACAGTAGGGAACAAATAAATTGGGACATGGACAGGCACAGAGCATGGAATTAAGAAATGTTGCAACTCATTGTACTCTAGACCTACATCAGACAGACCCTGCTCTAAATAAATTATACCGCTATACTTATACTACATTAGCTGCAGATGTGTAGTAATTAAATAAATCAAATGCTTACCATTATTTCCAGCTAGTTGCAGTGCGGATGTAGCCGACACACATCCAATGTCGATCCATTCCCGGCATTAAGAAGTTGAACCTCGGGAAGCAGCAGGCTCAGTCGAAAAAATGTATTTGCAATTTTTTTTAATGTAATACAAATTAATCAATTATATTTATTTATTTATGTACACACATAACACATAATAAAGTAAACTACATAAATATAGAGGAAATGCTTTCACCATTTATTTAGTCATTTCTTCCAGCAGACCTGCATCAGGAGAGTTGGCTGAGAAACATAGACACAGTGTGTAAAACAGGATACAGGAAAATTAAAGTTAGACAGGCCACAACATGCACATACATGAATAATTTTAATGCAATTTGTGTGTCCTAACAGCAACCATAACTAGATTAATGATATGCCTAAATATGTATGTTATAAGGTTTGTATCTTGTACCTGTGCACTGCGGTTCACCTAGAGATGGTGGAATATTAAAAAAAAACCTAAGTATGTGCCTTTACATATTATGTACTGTAGAGTCCGTGTAGTTAGACGAACAGTAGGTACACCAATCACTGAATACATGCTTAGCACAATTTCTTTTAGATTATCTTAAATGTAGGCTGACTAAATTGAGTTTTTCAATGTACAAACACTGTTGGATTTAGACATTAAAATCTCTAAAAGCATTAAAATAATTAGGAACTAATTATTGTCACTGAACTCTAATCCGAATACCGAATAGGCATAATAAGTACATTGTATGTACATGGTCATCAATGACTGACAGCAAAACAAACTTCACTATGTGGATTTGATACTAATGACAGCGCGTAACGCGCTTGCGCAGTTGCGCTGAGTGAATTCTGGTTTATTCCGAATTATGCCATCATCGCCCACAGCGCTAACATACTATTTTACGTCTAACGCGCATGCGCTGAGTGAGTTCTGGTTTATTCCGAATTATGCCATCATCGCCCACAGCGCTAACATACTATAATTTACGTCTAACGCGCATGCGCTGAGTGAGTTCTGGTAAATTCCGAATTATGCCATCATCGCCCACAGCGCTAACATACTATAATTTACGTCTAACGCGCATGCGCTTCCTGAGTGAGTTCTGGTAAATTCCGAATTATGGCATCATCGCCCACAGCGCTCACATACGAATGGCATAATTCGGAATTTACCAGAACTCACCTAGCGCATGCGCGTTACTGACGTGGATCGAGTGAAGTGATCACTTCACCCGATTCACGTCAGTAACGCGCATGCGCTGAGGCTGAGCGAGTTCTGGTTTATTCCGAATTATGTGATCACGCCACACAAACTACGTGGGATTAAATTCTATGGTCCGTCAGCTAGGCACACTGTTAGCACTCGATGACTTGACACACTCGGTTATCTCTTCTAATTGAATAGATTTGGGTTAATAACGCTGAACATCGTTGCAGTCTTTACTAGACTCGATCTACAATCGCTCATAATAACAAACAATGTCGATGCGTATTTTCACTAGTCTAGCTGTCTTAAACGTGAATGTTTTATTTTATTTACTGGTCTTGCGTGACGCGCTCGCGCCTTAGTCTATAATAGGACTAGTTTAGGGAAAAAAACAACGTTGAGTTTCTGACTAAGTTTCTGTTTTGCTATTTTATTTAAAACCCCCCCTAAAATAGTAATTTTGACAACTAAAATACTAGCTTTGAAATTATTTTTTTTTTTTTTAATAGGATTAGTATAAAAAATATTATTAAAATCTCGATTATGATTGTAAATGTATGCTTGGTCAATCCCTAGTATCAGGTGGGATGACACTGACAGCTCACTCCACGCTCACTTCACCTAAGTTTTCACGGTGAAATGGTTACAGAATCGCACTGCTGTTCTGTAAAAATCTCACAGTGAAAACTTAGGTGAAGTGACCGTGGAGTGAGCTGTCAATAGTGTCAATTCCTAGCAAAAACAAACTCACTTCACCTAAGTTATCATGGTGAGATTTTTACAGAATCGACCGGCTGTACTGTCACTGTCAGTGTTAGGTTCATTCCGTTTCTTCCCGAGTTGCTTGAATGTGCTTCGTAGTGTTTTTATTATGGATTTCTTTGACGACTTTGGCTTATTCTCTGGTCTTTGATTGTTTGCCTTCACGATTAGCGTACCCCACTTTATGGTTGAAATAGGTCGAATCTGTCCCAAAACCGAATCGGGGCACCCCGACTCCACGTACAATAGGTCGAATCTGTCCCAAAACCGAATCGGGGCACCCCGACTCCACGTACAATAGGTCGAATCTGTCCCAAAACCGAATCGGGGCACCCCGACTCCACGCTGCTACCCCGAGGGTGTATTTAAAAATCCGGAGGCGCGGAGGGAGTGCAGCCCCCGCCCGCTGTAACAAAGCATAGACCTGTAACAAAGCATGGGTGCCTATCCTTTGTTACGTAAGGGCGAAGGGGCTGCACTTCCCGCAGCGCCGCCGGAGACGTGCAGAAGCAACTTTGTATTGAAAACAAGTGTTTTGAGGTTAGGTTACAATAAGTTGTTTTTCTCAAGAATGGTGCGTCCTCGTTTCATGGGAGTGGTACCAGGGGGAAGGGGGAACCCCTCCCCCCTCCACCCCCCACCACCTCGTTTTCGTGCCCCCGGATACTAAATTTTTACCGAGAATTGAGGCAATGTTGCTGACCCCGTGCAGAGCTTAGGTATAGGTGTGCGTCGACCTTTTTACCCGACTGCGGCGAAGCCCAAAAGGAGGGTTATGTGTTTGTTGATACTTAAATTAATTAACTTATCACAATTCTCAGAATGGAGCACGAAGCAGCACGTGAAACCAATTCATTATTTTTTATTTATTTACACGAAGCTCTCATTGAATTCAGGACAGTTTCAAGTGGGTCACTAATTTCCCCAGCTGGATGTCGCATCTGAACACGAGGAATAAGCGGGATATACACAAAGTGGACAAACACGGTATATCCATTAGTGATCACTGAAACGTTTCTTTTTCTTAAAAACAACGGCTCCCTGAACTTTCTATTTGGTGCTTCGATCTATGTTTTTCGCTTTTGGTTAGGAGCAACTCAATAATTTCAGCTATTCGCGTTTCTATATTTTGTTCCTAACAGCAGATTTATGTAACGAAGTTACATAACGTGGTTTGTGGTCAGAGTAAACTGGTAGAAATCGTCGCGTGACGAAACAGCGTGCCCTCCCTCCATGCGAATTTCTGTCTCTCTAGTTTGTAGATGATAGTTTTCATGGTTTTCGAGGTTGTTTAGCACCCACGGACGCCGATAGCGATGGCAAAATGAAAATCTACAACAACAACGACAACGCAACAACGTTATGAGAGCTTTGTCGTAACTTTGTCGGGCAAAGGTTGCCGCGGGATCGTTCGTCGATCAAAAGTTCCGTCATCCTGTCGTTTGTCAAGAAAAGAATCAGTTGCACAGCGCACTAGTACGTCGGGCTGACGTGCTATCAGTTGCACAGCGCACTAGTACGTCGGGCTGACGTGCTATCAGTTGCACAGCGCACTAGTACGTCGGGCTGACGTGCTATCAGTTGCACAGCGCACTAGTACGTCGGGCTGACGTGCTATCAGTTGCACAGCGCACTAGTACGTCGGGCTGACGTGCTATCAGTTGCACAGCGCACTAGTACGTCGGGCTGACGTGCTATCAGTTGCACAGCGCACTAGTACGTCGGGCTGACGTGCTATCAGTTGCACAGCGCACTAGTACGTCGGGCTGACGTGCTATCAGTTGCACAGCGCACTAGTACGTCGGGCTGACGTGCTATCAGTTGCACAGCGCACTAGTACGTCGCCGCGTCGGGCTGACGTGCTATCAGTTGCACAGCGCACTAGTACGTCGGGCTGACGTGCTATCAGTTGCACAGCGCACTAGTACGTCGGGCTGACGTGCTATCAGTTGCACAGCGCACTAGTACGTCGGGCTGACGTGCTATCAGTTGCACAGCGCACTAGTACGTCGCCGCGTCGGGCTGACGTGCTATCAGTTGCACAGCGCACTAGTACGTCGGGCTGACGTGCTATCGCAATAATTATAGATTGTTATAATATTTACATAATTTATGCTAATATTTAAAATCATGTACATTTATGAAAAAAATAAGCAAAATGATAATAGGGCATCAAAAAATTCGTCCGCATCGCTGTCCAAAGTGCCCAAAAGGCTGGCAGCATTGCCACGTTGTATGGCAATGCTAATTCTTTGGCCAAGAAATAGACCAGCCCTCTGGTCACGTGAAGAGTCGACTAACCGCTTGGCGATATCTCGAAAAACCAAGTGGGCACTCGGACTCCATCCATGGCCCTAGTGTTTCAACCCCAAACGGCTCGAACATATAACTCCCAATCAGGTTGGAATATTTTCGCCGTTTGAGGTTTTCTGCAGCTGCAGCAGCCGCCCCAGCACAGCCCACCGTGCTAGGAAGATGGGAATAATTGTACTTTTGTCCTAACATTTACCGCGTATTTGTTGGTCGCAACTGTGATGTAGAGTCGAATCAGACAGACCCACAATTTTTAGACATCTTCAATTAGACTCACTTCACTTCACTCTTGAGTTTTTAAAAACATCCTAATAACACTTAAAAATCCACAAAATCTCAACAAGCTGAGAAACTAACTCGTTAATACCCTCTTCATTCTCATCTACTTATTCAATCTTCCGCGCAAACCCACAGGCTATCGTGAGTCCAATAAATCACGTTCCTTAATACTCCAACAAAATTATACCTACTAACGTAAATCATAAAAAGTGTCTGGAGCGGTCATCAGGCGTAGATAGTGCGGGGACAAGCCGCATCAATCAAACTTAGCGTCGGAGGAAGGCGCGGCTGATACCGAAACCGAGGTGAAGATTTTTGAGGACGGTTACTTTTAAAATGGGTCTTTATATGGTAGGACCTAGGTATCAAATGTTGCGTTTTTCGTTGAATACGATAACCTAGTAATAAATTCACTACCTTCCATTGTCGCAAAGTGACAAGCGACATTTACCTTACATGCATCTTAACATAGCCATTTTTAATGAAGAATATATCAATAAATAACATTTATTTAATATCAATAAAAACTAAAGGTAGTATTAAAAAAAGTATATCAGCAATAGTCAGGTAGGTACAATAAATAGAACTCTACATTCTATTCTTACAATGATTCACTCGTCTTGTGGACGACTGCTGGAAATTAATCCTTTTTAACCGACTTCTAAAAAAAGGAGGAGGAGGTTCTCAATTCGTGTTTGTATTTTTTTTTATGTTTGTTCGCGCATAACTCCGTCGCCTACCATCCGATTCGAAATTTTATTTTTTGTTGGTAAGGTTAGATATACTTCCCAAATGGTCCCATGAAAATTTTATCGAAATCGGACAAGCGGTTTTTGAAAAATCAACAAAAATATAAAATAACCCTCCTTTTGGGCTTCGCCGCAGTCGGGTAAAAATATCTACATTAACGATCTTTTCGTTTACTCTGTATTGCGTTTTTTGTTCGCGCATAACTCCGTCATTATAGTAACTCGTGCATTTGCTCTCGGAAACCACCATTTGGTGAAGTGGAACTGCTGAAGAAGACCACAGTGGGCACCGGAACTACTCAATAACAAGTATTTCACTGGTGGCGATTCGATTACTATATTAAGGTTGCTAAGCAATTAATGCTCGTCACAATGCGAATGGTGAAATAGAGCTGATGGTGGAGTACCAGGAGAACTCCTCAACAATTAACGTCTCTGCATAAGTAGGGAAAAGCAATATTTTGTAAAAGGCGATGGGCAAGTTGACATCAGGCTATTGTAACTTAGATACATTTTACTATACAGACCCACTAAATAGCGAGAAATAAAAACATTTTAACAAATAAAAAAAACCGAATCCCAACAAAAACACTAGGTACAAAGTGAAAAATAACTTTAATTTCGGAAGTCGGCAAAAAGTAAAATACTGACCCAAAAACACTGACTTCCGAAATTAAAGTTATTTTTCACTTTGTAGTGTTTTTGTTGGTAACTAGTCGATTTTTTGTTTTTTACCGACTTCACAAAAAGGAGGAGGTACTATGTTCGGGTGTTTTTTTTTTTTTTTTTGTAATTTTGTTCATCGAATACTCCGCCAATTGTCGACGGATTTTCAAAATTCTTTTTTTGTTCGAAAGTAGATAGTTTTGAGGTTGTCCCATTGTCACCAAGTTAGGATCTGATGATGGGATCTTAGAGAAATCGAGGGCAACCCTCAAATTTTATAGGCTCACTTATTGTTTTTCGCATATTTTATGAAGTATCTTGTGTATTTGTGTATGGTTGTCACCATCTCAGGTAGCTGGGCTGATGATAGAAGGTACAACTCCTTAACAGTAAGAAGTTACTCGAACAGGCAAGGACTGTTTTAGTAAATTGTTTTGATGTTTGATAGGGCATTTGCCACATTTGGTCTCCTGATCATCAAGTCATGACCTGATGCTGCAGTCAGGATAGTCTGCAGAGTACCTAACTCCTCGACAACTAACAGCAGATATATCGTGTTTAGGCTCATTGAAAAGGGCTCGATGTGTGGATAAACGTACTGTTACTGAGGAACACCGAAGATCTGATGCTGAAGCCAGGAGCATCAGAAAAAGTACAAACCTTGAAATTACAGCACCGTAGTCGTGTTTGGGCTCATTTTAAACAGGACTAATTTTAAGTTCAATGCAATGTTGACATAATTCTGGCCTGATGCTGCAGCCAGGATTATCAGCATCTAATCTAAAAACTAATAAAAGGAGAACTCCTCAACAATTAACGTCCCTGCATCGAGAAAAGGAATATTTTATAAAAAGGCGATGGACAAGTTGACATTAGGCTATTGTAACATAGATAAATTATAAATAGACCCACTAAAAAGCGAGAAATAAAAACTTTTTAACAAAAAAAACCGACTTCCAAAAAAAACACATACATACATACATAATCAGCCTATAATGTTCCCACTGCTGGGACACAGGCCTCCTCTCGGTGAGAGGGAGCGGGCCGTAATCCACCACGCGGGCCCAGTGCGGGTTGGCAGATGCCACATGTCTTCGAATTTTTGGTTCTAGGACATGCCGGTTTCCTCACGATGTTTTCCTTCACCGTTTTGAGAGCAGTGGTGATGAAATAATTTACACAAAGTAAAGCGCCTGTCTGGGTTCGAACCTACGACCTACAACTCGTAAGTCGCGGCCGTTACCAATGGGCCACCACTGCTCTCCAAAAAAAAAAAAAAAAAAAAAAAAAAAAAAAAAAAAAAAAAAAAAAAAAAAAAAAACACTACAAACTGAAAAATAACTTTAATTTCGGAAATCGGTGGCAAAAACTAAAATACTGATGCCTAAGACATCGACTTCCGAAATTAAAGTTATTTTTCAGTTTGTAGTGTTTTTTTGGAAGTCGGTTTTTTTTTTTTTTAGATCATGATTTTAGACCTATCGCCTACCTACCTATTACAGGATAAATATTATATTTTCATCAAAATCGGCCCAGAGAATACTTTTACTTTATTTCAAAGTCAAAGTCAAAGCATTTATTTCAAACTAGCTGTGCCCGCGACTTCGTTCGCGTGGATGTCGGAACACAATAATGTGTCGCTTAGGAAAGGTGTAAAAGGAAAAATCTTCCGATCTTGTCTGGTAACGCTTCCCTTGCCTGGGAGGTTCTCAACTATAGCCATTTCGACTGCACAGCAGTCACTGTGTCTTCAGGGTTCATAATGACAATGCGACGAAGTCTCACTTTGATTTTTGAGGATAAATAAAAATGAAAGCGCCTGCTCGAGGCTGATTGTCTGACCAAATAGCCAAATTATGTCCATTTTATTTTGCATTTGTTTTAGAATACTAAGTTAGACCGGAATAAATCGTAAAATCATACCACCATTTTATCTAAAGTATATCTGAGATTAGTAGGTGAAGTTTGAAGTTAGTTTTTATTATAAGTCTTAGTCTTCTTCTCTGCCGCTCTGCGATAAATTTAGAAATTCTTAACTTGGTATTGTAGATGTCTTACATACCAATATTAAGACTTTATCATAGCGTCGAGATATCTATACTCCATTTATAATAGCATTAGAAAAAAGAGGCTCGCAGAAGCAGGAGTACGAAACCTTTTATTTTCAAGTTAAGTTCAAACGATTTTAATAAATAATGTATGTGCTTTTTTGTAAGTAACAATGTATGGCATACAATAAAGCATATTCCATCCATCTACTCGTTACAATGCTTGGATAGGTACATAAAATGAAACAATTTTTAGTAACAATCAGTTTATTAAAAACAACTTTATCACAATGGCATGTCCTTATTATGTTTTTAACAAACCAAATAAATACGACACAAAACGCTACTTGACTGATGGTGACAAGTCATAATTTTAACAATGATAATTTAGAATGCCAGAGGATTAACAAAAATACACTTTCGCAAGCTAAATACCAACTATAAAAACATTTTCCAGAGACATAGAAGTGCGAGATGAGATTTATTGCTATTAAAGAAGAGAAAAAGTTTTGCCACCTTAATGATATAATGGAGATGATAGATGTTCCATTCCCAATTATTCATCATCCTCTGATGATAATGATGAAGAAGTTTCACCAACGTTAATAATAAATCTTTCTACAACATTATCCAAAACCTTTCCTCTTCGTTAATTGTATGAGCAATGCAAGATTGCCATTTCTCTGCAGTTATGTTTATGAGTGCTTGCCGCTTCACTTCTTCTAATTTAAAACTTTTATTGTTTTGGGCTACATACCCCTTCATTTGAGCCCAAACTAATTCTATTGGGTTGAGCTCGCAGTGGTAAGGGGGGAGGCGCAATACTAATATATTTTTTTCTTTAGCCATCTCATCCCAGCAAAGTTTTGGTACAAATGTTTTATTTGTTTCACTTTTTCTAATGAAGTGGCCCTAAAGTCTTTTTCCTCAAAAGGAATATTTTTGTTTTTTAGCCACTCTTGAATATCTGCCTTTCGTGTGGCTGTAGTTGGCAGCTTCTCCACTTTCCTCGAATGATATGGCGCATTATCCATAACAATAACAGCACCATTCTCAATTTTTGACAATATTAATTTGAACCACTTTTCAAAATTGTGTGCATCCATTTCAGAATGGTACTCTCCATCACCCTTTTTGGCTTCAAATATTAATTCACCATCCATTAAAAACCCTTCTGTAGATCCTGTGAAATGAAATAAAAGCAAATCAATAATTGTGCACCGGTGGCATAGATTACTTGACTGCTGGAAATAGATCTCAACCTTTAAATAGCAACCGAAATTGACTGCATCATTACTGTCCTTGAACAGGTAAATCTACTACCATAAACCCAGAATCTACCCATAAACATCTTTCTCTGAGGGGAGGCATTAAATTAAGACTTAATGTCAGTGACAACGGAGAGATTATTTTATTCATGATTTGTTATGTAACAATGGTAAAGTAATTTAAAAAAAAAATACATATAAATCAAGTTTTACCAATATGGCCAATGATAAGCCGCCTTCCTTTTCCAGTTAGCTTGCAGAATCTTGTCCAACGTTGGTAACTCAATATCAAAGAAAAAAGAATAATTTTTTCTTGGTATTCCACTTAACGTAATATCATAATCATCAGATTTTGAGTATTTCCGTTGGCGAGGAGGTGGCGATTGCAGGCGACCTTCTGTATTGTACTCTTTGAGTACATTATAGACTGTTGCACGAGATATGCCTATAAATTAAGATTAGTAATGTATGTTATTACCTTAAAATGCATGTTACTTTCAAATACATTTATTTTTTAAGGTAATCATTTTATGATCCTTACCCGCAATTTCTGCAGTTTTGTTAATTAACTGCGTTCTATAAACAGGAGTACCTTCGGGACCCCTTAACATCTTCATAAATATTTATCACTATTCTTTTTTCTGTAGAACGAAGCGGTGTTTGCTTTATTCTATTTTTCTTAGGAGACAATAATTTTAACATCGTGATCTACTTTGGGGCCTCGTTTTTTACGCTGCTGACACTGATCAGCGCTACTAGCAGTTCCAGAGCGCACATGTTGCGCTTGCAAGCCACTCGGGCCTACACCGGGATCGTCCGTGCCCATAGTTCAACAAAACGTACCGCTTTGTACGAACAACACAAAACTAACACTAATAACGATAACAAAACAATAACAACAAAAAAACAGTAACAAATAACAACTAAACCACGAAAATTCAGCAATAACAAGTATCCACAAGTGAGTGAATGACAATTTGACAACTGCAGATTATTTACGCAATTTGACGTATGGACGGATGATATCATAAACCGACAAAATAAAAAAACACGTGCTGCCACCACTTAGAAGGGAATATGTAACATTTTAGATTTGGTAGAGTTATAGTGACATGAAAAACGTTCCGGGTCCTGTCCTCCCCTGCTTCTTTTAGATTTTAAACCTTGACACGACAATATTTTATGTAAAAACTAAATAATATTAAATGAAAGCCTTGTAATTTCAGAAGGTAGATAGGTTAAATAAGTACAAATAAGTGTGACAGTTGTTACTTAAATTTATTATATTTAACTCCACATCAATCTTGACTGTAATAATGTTTGTTGTACTTTTATTACAAAGTGTGCCCCTAAAAGAGCCTTTTTTTACTTCTGTCTAATGCTATTGTAAATGGAGTATAGAAGATAAAAAACTTTTTTACAAAAAAACAACCGACTTCCAAAAAACACTATAAAGTGAAAAATAACTTTAATTTCGGAAGTCGGTGGCAAAAAACTAAAATACAAATCCAAAGACACCGACTCAAAATACCCAAATCGCTATAGCTTTGCTTATAAAATTTGAGGGTTTCCCTCGATTTCCATGGGATCCTCTCATCAGATTCCAACTTGATGACAATGGGACCACCTCGAAAGTATACCCTTTTGAACAAAAAAAGAATTTTGAAAATCGGACCTCAATTGGCGGAGTAATCGCGTAACAAAAAAAAAACTGTCGAATTGAGAACCTCCTTCTTTTTTGAAGTCGGTTAAAAAAGAAGAATACTTCAATGGTGTTACTCTTAAATCGTACCTACTGAAGTTTATCTGAAAAGTAGTTTGAAGTCTTTCCTAACTTATTCTGTAAACCTGTGCCCACATTTGCTAAGTCTCTCTTGGTGGATAGCCATAAGATACCTTGAGGGTCGATATGGTGCATTTCCGGCGTTTGGCCCCCAAACTGGAATGGGCCGGGTCCGCCATGGGATCTGGAGGCGCGATAGTCCTCGCGCGCCTGTATGAGTGGCGCGCGGAGGCACTACGCCGGGGGGAAGATCCGCTTCCGCGGCAAATCGGTGCGGAGCGGACAGATCTCCGGCGCGATCTCATGGCGGCAAGGAAAGAGCGACTGTCGCTACCCAGCGCAGGGCACGCCGCGATAGCGGCGATAAGACCCCTCTTTAAGGAGTGGCTAGAGAGGCGCCACGGCGCCCTCACCTACCGCCTGACGCAGGTCCTCACCGGACACGGAAGTTTCGGGAGGTTCCTGCACATCATCAGGCGGGAGGAAACGGCCGGGTGTCACCATTGCTAGGATCGCCCAGAGGACACGGTGGAGCACACGGTGGAGGTCTGCCCCGCTTGTGCGGAGCACCGCCGTGTCCTTTTAGAGGCGATCGGCAGCGGTGGCGACCTCTCGCGTCCGGCCCTGGTGCGAGCCATGGTCCGGGGCGAGAGGGAGTGGGAGGCAGTCACCTCCTTCTGCGAAGCAGTCATGCTAGCAAAGGAGGTGGCGGGATGGCTCAGGGAGAGAGCCTCCCGTCCCAGCCACCGTGGGAGACGCTCCGGGCGTCGGGAGCCGCGTGACGACTCCCGGCCACCGTAGGCGCGGGCCTGCGGGCGGAGAGTAATGGGTAGCTGGGTTTTAGTCAGTAAGAGTCACTCCCTTCCGCTCCACCCAGAGCGCCCAGCGGTCATTTGATGATTACCCATCCGAAAAAAAAAGGGTCGATATGGTTTTAACCAAGACAATGGCTAAAAATTTAGTTATTGTATTGGTTTGGTACTTTTTACGTTGAACCTGTTCAAATAAAATTTTGTCACATCCAAACAGACAAACAGACAAACCGACAAACAGACAAAAATTCTAAAAATTGATGAAATGGCATCTGTTGGTTATCCTATAACACCCCAACTATTTTTTTTTTAATATTTTCAATGTACAGAAACGTCTCGTCTACAGATTTATTATATGTATAGATAGGCACATAAAAGGCACTTTTGAACGTCAAAAATTACGATAATTGATTCTAGTCGCCCATTCCAAAGAGTAGTTTTCGTATGGAGAAGAACGGGCAAGAAACTCCATCGTTACTCTTTTAAAAAGTTTAAGTTTAGTTTAGTTTGTTTAGTTTGAAGTTTAGTTTTTCTTTTTAAAAGTTTTGCATACATTCATTATATAAGTAATAATAATATGTGAAGACGATGCACCTAAAATAAAATTACTATAATTACCTACCACAATAGGTAAAAGAATTAAAAATGAAACCATGACATATAAATTAATTAATTATCTGATAGATACATGGTGCTCACATATTTACAAACATGGTAAAAGTAAACGATTTTCATTTAAAATAAAAATAAAAAATCAAGTTGTCAGGGTCAATGTCAGGGTGTGAGCTATAGAAAAGTAATTACTACAGAATGTAATGAATGTCAAAAAAAAAAAAATATACAATTAAATTAGCAACCAGTTTGATTTTGTCTAGACTCTAGATTGTCCTATGGAGCAGGACAAGCATGTTTCCAAGCATTCTTATCTTGGTTAAACTCTTCTAATTTATAGTATGCTTGTTTACAAAGTGTACGTTTAATGTGAGTTTTAAATTTTCTTTAATTTAATTTGGCTACTTCTGAAAGTTTCGGATAATAATATGGCCAAACACGCGCACTAAAAAAAATACCCTGTAGGTACAGGTACCTACCGGTACTTTTTGGCAAGATTAATTGATTTCAAGTAGCTCCTATTTCTATATTATTATGATTGCACAAAGCATATTTATCCTATTCGAAGCGGGGTATTGTACATTTAGTATTTTATCTATGGTGGGGTACTCAAATTTTGTTATGTATTAGGTACTTAAGTTTGAAACAGTCTCAAAACTTCCACTTAATCTGTAAAAGGACACAAAGATAACCTCATAAGCTAATAGGGCACACATTCACAGAGCGCGATGCGCCCAAAGCCCCAAATCCAGCAATAAATTTCATTATGTCCAGCAGAATTTGTCGAATTTTCATCGCGTCAAAGATTCGAACGGGGGGCGCGGCGCGGCGGCCGGCGGCGCGCGTCGCGGGCCGATTGCTCACTCGGCACCATAGAGTAAAGTAATATATGCTCGGCACGTAGCACGAAGTCTGTTCTATCCTACTCACTTCAATCACTTGTCTTGTAGATATTCGTGTCGTGTAGTGAACACGCAGCAACACGTCTGTACCCTTCACAAGTCAAAGATCTTACGAAATTGCTGATTTGGAGTTAATGTTTTTGTTCAGCCCATTTATAGCATAGTCGAGCTCATTTATAGATTCGAAATGGAGCAAAAAGGATCCTTGTCTGTAAGTATTGCTTTGTTTTTGTTCCGCGGTTACACAACCCAAACAACCTGGTTAGTGTTCATTCTTACTGTTTCATCCTTTTCCTATAATTTCATATCTAAAGGTAGGTAGGTATGTACCTGGGAGATTCAGCGGTAAATAGGTACAATATTGTGCATGAAGCTCCAAATGGATAGGTAGATACCTACCCATGAGGGGAATTGAATCGATGGAAAAGCGACTTCATAAGAAGTAGGTACCTAGACCACTGCAGTCGTGTTAAAACTCCGTCGAGATCCAACCAACCAAAGTTGTAGCTTATACCTGTTGTAAGCAGTAACCTTTTACGCAACTTAGATGAGAGCGATATAAATATCATAGCGAGTAGGTATATTGCAAACAATATCCCGTCCCGAATTCATTCGATCTCATCGGTAACAGTAAATTATGAACTCCAGAGTACTTTGTTTACAACACTAATCAGAAGTTTTTGATATTCAACGCGGGCACCTCTACACCGCAGACACCGCTGCGACAAGCTTCATAAGTATTCATCTGCAGAGCTGAACCAGCGAACCCTCGGGACTTAAAAGCGTCTCTTGAATAAACGTTTAACTTGGAGATTGGAGCTGTTCCTCCGGTAGACTTGGCCCCGCTATGATTCTTACAACGCTATACAACGTGCCGCTACAATGGTGACATTAATTTAACACACGTATACGTTTTCACATTTTCGTTTCATGAAGAAGTTCTATTTCCATTAAACGTTATTATTTACGGATTTATTTAAAATTTTAGAAAATAGCATCTTAGAGCAACCTGTACATAAAGAACTGTTGCGCAGCGGTCATTTGCCGGGGTCACGGATCATAACATCGCATCAATGAAATAAAACGAATAAGCAATACTATTAGAATGAAACAAATGCAAAGAGTAGGCGAATTGAAGGAAAGACATATCGCTTTGGCGGCGAGTGGCGCGTGCGCGCCGCTCGCCGACAAAGGGATATCTCTTACCTACCCCGCCGCCATCCTTTTGTCGGCGGCGCGGCGCCAAAGGGATGGCGGCGCAGGTGACTCGCGAAACCCCTCCCACCCGCCGCGCCCCCGCAATGCACTCGAATTCTTTTTTGCTTTCTAGTTTCTAGTGCTAGCCGAACCCGTGTCCTTGACACACTTCGTCAAACCAGTGCGCATAATTACGAATATTGTTGTGAATGTTTCCGCGAAAAAGACGCTTACCTATTGTTTTATTTATTTATTTTTGTGTAATTAGGATAGTAGGTAATTCGATTATGGTGCTGCGATAAAGACGCTTTGCTTTGTTTTACTAGTAGGTACGTTTACATCTCTTGCGATACAGACGCTTTTATTTTTTTGTTTTGTGCTTGTGTAAACTTGTGATCGTGATGGCAAATACACATCCGAACTACACAGCAGCTGAATATGCGGACATGATCCTAATTTACGGAGAATGTCAACAAAATGCTGCCCTTGCGATAAGAACATATCGCGAGAGATATGGCGATAGATGCGGGAAAACATGAAACGCCGTTTAGCCCTTTGTATCCGCCAACAAGGTGGTCTCATTGAAAATAAGAAAAAATTAAGACAAATAAAAGCAGTGTTAGTGATGTGATGTGATGATAAGTGATGACAGTTATAACTAATAGTATCTAACAAGAGAGGGTGATATGATAAACGTTTGACTAAGCACCTCCGCTGTAGGTACCACTTGCGCCGCCGCTGCCGCTCGGTTTCTTTGATAAATGCCGTCAAAGAATCGGACCGATCACGAGTAGGTACAATACGCGTTGCGCTTGCGCGGTTGCCAGCGCGCGAAGTGACGCGCGTTGCCGCTCCGAGTCAACGTAACCAGCAGCTACGTAAGTAATTTCATGAATGAATTTTTGCAAGGGTGATCCCAATTTTAGTTAATATAATATTATTTAGTTTGTTTGAAAAAATTTTTTTTTCAATTTACGTATTATTTTAACCTATCAAGTTAAATATGATTAATGGGCACTAGCCCTACCCGTGTGTTAAATTAATGTCGCCATTGTAGCGGCACGTTGTATAATGTTCAGCGACGTGGCTTTATTTACTACCTCCCAATAAAATAGCATATTTATGTAGGTTTAATATCGGCGGGTTGGCCGCGTCTGTGGCACACGATCAATTCCAGATATTAAAGCCGCTTCGAATAGTAAAAGTTTTATTTCCCGCGAGGTGAGGGCCGACCTATGAGGAATGTTTATAGTGCACACGTAATAGAATTTTTACCCCACGATGAATGTTACTTGTACTTAACTGTCTGAGTAGAGTTGTTCTTACTGTCGGTATTCTCGGGACACAGCGTAAAGAATTTACGTTGCAGTGTGGCTCGCTTCTGTGAGCTTCGTGGAATATGATAAGCGCATTACTTTCATATTCAACAGTCGCAGTACCTAGTGTTGATCACACATCACCTGAGTTTTTTACATGTAGATAAATTATTGAACAAAACTTTTATTTAAGTACTTAAGTTAAATTTTACAGTTTTTAATTGTTTTTCATAATCGAATCATCGCAAATTGAAGTAGCCATTGTAATTTTGGTTTTGATTTTAATATTTATTTTAACTTTGTTTTAATATTGATGATTTTAATTTTATTTTAATCCTAATTTAATTTTTGTTTTATTTTTAATTTATTTTAGATATTATACGTGTACTAACATAGTTTTAGAATATTGGTATCTACTAACAAAATGATTATTATTATTGTCCGAAATAAACGTTTTGATTGATTGATTGATAAGCAAACCCGCCTGCGGAGTATAGGGGCGCGGGGGCAGGACGAGAACGAGGACCGGGAGAGGTGCGGGGGCAGGCGCATTCTTGTCAAAACTTAGTTCGCTCGCTACGCGGATGGTAGGTACTCTGTGCTACGCGTTTAGCGATTACAGTTATACTATACATGAGATTACAAAATGTAAATCTACCTTAAAAAAATATTAGGTATATTACTGGTGACATCTCATCTTAAGTTTTTAAATATTTTTAAGTAAGGTGTTAAATATTTTTAAGTGATGTGACCACCACTGCTCTCAAAACGGTGAAGGAAAACATCGTGAGGAAACCGGCATGTCCTAGAACCAAAAATTCGAAGACATGTGACATCTGCCAATCCGCACTGGGCCCGCGTGGTAGATTACCGCCCACTCCCTCTCACCGAGAGGAGGCCAGTGTCCCAGTAGTGGGAACATTATAGGCTGAATATGGTATGGTATGGTATGGTGAGCGAGCTTGCTTCCTTCACTTTGTCACATAAACCTAGTGTAATTGATTGTATTGAAAAATAAAGGAAAAAAAAAAACATTATCAAGATGAGTCGAAATATCTTCGGACATAAAATTAATAGTCAGTGCAAGCAAATGGCTACCGTACGTATAGGTACGAATATTTTAGAAAAAAAAACATAAATTCTGTTGAATCAACAAGCAAAACCGTAGCAAAAGTTACTGGACTAAAAAAACAAAAAAAAGGTCTGTATCTCGAATTGTACAACAAGAAAAATTATTAAAAGACAACGAAAGACTAATCACCGAGAAAACTAAAACAGAATCCCAGGTAAAGAGTGGAAGTAGACGATTTCACAAAAGGCGTGGTAAGAAGAAAAGTCACTCAGTTTTACACAATTACAAAAATACCAATCTGAAACCTTTTAACAGCATTCAAAGGTTTCAAACTGGTACTTAGAGAAATGTTACTGCGGCAGGGAATATTTAAGACTATTATTATTACAATGACCTAGGTTTTAAATTTAAGAAATGCGGATCTAAAAGGAAACTTCTTATCGAACAGCCAAATATAACATCGTGGAGGTGGAAATTCCTAAATAGGTACTATTAAAAAATATCGTAGAGAAGGAAGGTATATTTTATATCTTGACGAAACTTATGTTAATGCGACTCCATAACGTTTCAAAATGTTGGCAATCAAAGGATGAACACGGCGAACTGTCTAATATCGGTAAAGGAGACCGTTGGATCATCGTACATTGTGGAGGCTAAACTGGATTTGTGGAGCACTTGTGATATTTAAATCCAAATGTAAAACAGGTCATTATCACGATTCTATGAATTTCGTGAATTTCAGTAAATGTATAAATGAAAAACTCATGCCTAATAAACCGCCAAGTTCTGTCATAGTAATGGATAACGCAGCTTATCATTCGGTTCGAGAAGAGAAAAAGCCGACTATGGCTTCTACCAAGCCAGCTATGCAAGATTGGCTACGACAACATGACGTGCCTTTTGATGATAAACTTTTAAAGAATGACTTATTTAAATTAATTAAAAGCCATTTCACAGAAGATATTACATGTGTATTATTGAATAGAAACGGACATGAAGTATTGCGTTTGCCTCCATACCACCCAGACCTGAACCCAAATGAGTTGGTCTGGGGTGACAGTTAGCACAAAAAAGTATCGACTCTAATTTGGACCAAAAATATGTTGGAGAATTATTTGCTGGATATTCCGTAGAGAAGTGGGAGTATTGATTTAACCACGGATATGATTTAACCATGTAATAAAGTCGAGGACGAATACTGCAAACACGACAGAGTTCTAGATGATGTTAATGATTTTATTATTAATGTGCAGGACGATTCAGATGACTCTGATGATGGCTGCTTTGAAAGTGAAGAATCAAGTTCCAGTGATATTGATATGGACTTAGGTGATTGATTATTATAATTATTATTATCTAATATTTTATTTTGTTACCTACGTGCACCTAGCTTCTGACGTTTCATAAGTGCCCATGTAGGCTTATGTGAAATAAAATATTTTGATTTGATTTGATTTGATTTACACATAGTTCTTTCACATAATTTTGTAAAGTCATCAATTAACTTTATAATAATAAATCACCACCTTTTTACCGATAACCACTATGACGTCACATAACTGTCTAGTGCACATTTCGCCTCTTGTGTGTTCCATCACCATCACCTACAGTATGATAGATTCTGATGCTAAAGGCACTAATTTTAAATTTTGGGTAGGTACTAATTTTATCTTGCAGGGTAGTACCTAATTTTCTATGTAGGTTTGAGTTTTTAAAGTCCTGGTCCTGCTGAACGAGCGCGCGAAAGTTATCATCGTTGATTTCTCGGTAAATACAAATGTTTCAGTTCAATTTTTTTTACGAAATGAATCACATAGAGGGTACTAATGATTTGTATATTTAAAATAGCTGTAGCATGCCCCGCGGCGCTCATGGTGGTCCTGCTGAAGGGAGCGTGACTGGACCACCTTCAAAGTCGATTTTCTCGAAAACTACTAAGGTACCAATTTTGTTGTTCGAGTACTAATTAGTACCAATTGAGTACTGATTATTTACCAAATATGGAAGCGATTGGTGTTGGTGGTAGAGGCTAGAGTCTACCCAGAATAGTTAAAATTAACTCTTAATAAGCCTTTATTTAAAAAAAAAAAAAATGACATGAGCTGCTGTCGTCCAATAGCGCTTGTACAGGGCGCACATCAAGCTACTACAATCTGTCAAATTTCTTTAATAGATTTTCAACTTTATCGCTGAAGCATAAGGTTCAAAGTTGATTGAGAGACAGTTTCGGGTAGCTTGGTGTGCTGGCGTCTGTACCAGTCATATCGAAGATATTCGAGAAAGTGATCCATGATGATATTTACAGTTACTTTGAAAGGAAAAACTTACTTTGTACAGATTGGCTTTCGTAAAAATAAATCAATTTATATAGCAGTAGGTATATAATTTTCTCCACGACATATTAACCCACATGGATAGAGGTAAACAAACGTGTGCACTGTTTATGGACCTCCAAAAGGCTTTCAATTATGTAGACTACAAAATACTCTTAAATAAATTATACCTATGGTGTCAGAGGACACATTTATGACCTGATTAAATGTTACTTAAGTAATAAAACGCAATTAACACAAATGACAAGGATATGTCCCTATGTGAAAAAACTGTTAACTTATTCATCCTCATGTAGACAGGTTACATCAGGCGTTCCACAAGGAAGTGTAATGGGTCCGCTTCTTTTTATAATATACATCAATGACCTTCCAAAAGCGACAAAATACAACACAATCCTATTTGCTGATGATAGTACAGTACTGTTCACAGGAGATAATAAATCACACATGAAACCTGAGAAAAAAATGACTTTAGATAGCACTATAAACTAGTTGGCAATTTACACATTAATCTCGAAAAAACCAACTTCATGACATTCAGAAGTAGAGTAAGTAAAATAGCAAACATGAACATAAATTACCGAAATAATAAGATCCAAGAAGTTAACGTTACAAGATTTCTGGGTGTAGAGATAGATAATAATTTAAATTTTAAAGAACATATCCATAAATAATGCACTAAATTGAATACCTTCTCTTATGCATTGTTTAAACTTAAGCAAACGGTCAGTACCTCTACAGTCCTTACAGCATACAACGGCTATGTTGCACCTATTGTAAAGTATTGTGTTATTTTTTGGGGTACTAATAAAGAAGCGGCATTTAAAGCCCACAAGAAATGTATACGAGTCATAACTAGTATAAAAGTAACTGACAGCTGCAGACCATCATTTTCAAAATTAAATATTCTTACGTTACCATGTCTAAATATATTATAGGGTATAATGTTCGTTAGGAAAAACACATACTACTTTAATAAGTTCAATAGCAAAAGATACATAAAACAGCGTTATTAAATAAAAGTATATTATGTATGGCTCCACGCATATATAACCATTTACCAAATTCGCTTCTGGAGATAGGTGATAAAAATATATTTAAAAACAATATAAAACACTGTTACTTACTAAAGAAGCATATTATTCGATAAACATATATAATGTTACTCCATACGATATTTCAAATAATGTCTTTTATTGTTAAAATTCTAGTTTCGTAGATACCTACCTGTGTATTTGTAAATATGGTAAATATATGCATGCCATATGGTAGGATAAGGCTAATGGACACTATTGTTTGTATGAGACCTTTTCTTTTGTACCCATATTCGAAAATGATTATGATTATAATTCTAGTCTTGAAAGGTGTAACAAAAGGTTGGCAGATTCTGCTTTTGCGTCTACTTTCATACGTCATACATGCCAGCGGGTCGCGAGTACTACCGCAGTACTACGCACCTGACCATTCCGATGAACATCACCAATAAGATCATCTATTAAAGGCGTCCCCTCCTGGCGTTTCCAAACACATAATTATCTGCCTTGTAAATATTTTTGATCTTAGCAGGTGGCGTTCTGTAGTTTCTGCCTCACTCACTCACTCATAATCAGCCTACTTTCCCACTGCTGGGACACAGGCCTCCTCTCGGTGAGAGGGAGTGGGCCGTAATCCACCACGCGGGCCCAGTGCGGGTTGGCCTACTAGTTTCTGCCTACCCCCATGGAAAGGAGACGTGAGTTTGTGTATTTGTAATTTATTCTTCATTTCCATTCAACCTCCCAGTTATATCTAAGGCGATAATAAACCAAACGATGTCCCTAACTGCGCTCCATGCTCGTAAATAGTCGCGGGAACAAGGGTCGTGGCGCGCGAGTGTGGGCACGTAGCACAGATGGCGCCACGAGTGTGGCAACCCCGTGGAATTAGGACGCACTAAATAACTGGCATGTATGCTAAATAGATTATGATACTTTTCGGTATGTTATGGTTTATTGTTGTTTTAAACTAACATTTTCCCGTGATTGTGTCCGCGCGACTTCAAGCTTTATTTTTTTTATACTTCGCGTTATTGTGGACTAGAAATAAAAGGCTTTTTATTTTATTTATTTTTTTATTTATTGTGGACTAGGCTAGGGCTAGCACCGAACACGCAAAATAAACGTAAAATTAAATTTTTTCGATAAGCACATTTAGTAACGTCCATAGATATGAATAAAACTATAAAGTAATAGCTCCAAAAAATCGCACAAAAAACGACAAGCACGACGTAGGTAAGTAACACGAAAACCATTGTTGGCTGACATCTAACACTACCTACATTCATTACAAAGGAGATAAATCTAACGAATATATGACATCGAAACCATTTTAGTTCGAACTTAACGTGCCTATCTGCTTCTTTTACCATGGATTGACAGATTACTAACGAACCGTAGTGATCCCGACTAATTGGCGACTAAATATGGGAGAAAACAGATCTTCGCTAGGTGCCCTAGTTTTTGAGATATAAATGTGGCCCTGCTGGGAAAACTCTCTCCAGATCGGCCACCTATAAACCCTTATAACTTTTAAACCAGTAACCGACAAATTCTGATATTTGGCGACAAATTTCGACTAATTAGCGACAAATTTTTTGTGCTATCAAAATTAAAATCCCTGATGGTGGCTCTGCCAGAGTCAGTGACACCAATCCGTAGGTGTCCTACCACAGCGCTGGCGGCCCCACGACGGCTGCAGGGACGGCTGTCATAAAAATAATGGCAGCGGGATTGGACGAGCAGTGGTGGCCCAGTGGTAACAGCCCCGACTTATGAGTTATAGGTCGTGGGTTCGAACCCAGGCCGGTTCTTTACTTTGCTTTAAAAGTTTATTTTCAATTTGTGCTAGCGGCATTTTGTGTTTTAGTAATTTTATATTATCTCCGAAACTATATGACCAATAAAATTTACATACTGTAAATGGCAAATCTTATCTCTATGATGTCCTTGTGATCATTAAATAAATAATTTTGATAAGGATTAATATTTTGTTGTTGTTTAAATAATCATCCAAACGTAAGTATGTCGAAAAAATACTTTTTTAAAACAATAAAAGAAGTATAAAACATAAAAGATAGAAATATGCTGACGCGGACTTTTTTGTAGAAATAATTAAGACGAACTAGGCTGCCAATACATTGTTTTCAATTTTAAACAACTGTTTAGGCAGCGCATGCAAATAACTCTGTTTTATGAAGTATTTCTTTCCGACTTGCTAGACAAAAGTTGTGATAGCTCGGTTAATATAGATGTTATAAAAAAAAATATAGCCTATATCAGGAATAAAACAAATGTTTTTAGAATTGGATCATTAGTTCCAGAGATTACCTCCTACATAAAAACTTACAAATTTTACATCTTTATAATATTAGTATAGATTACTTATTGGCTAATAGGCTAGGATTGTAATGGGAATTATCACATAAAATAAAAAAAATATAAAATAATCAAACAAACTTTTATTCTAAAACTAAAACACACACACAATAACCACTTAAATGAAAATTACATATTTTTTTTAAACGATATCGTCGTTGATAGTCCAATACCGCGTAACTAACATTATTCAAAACAGCGTATGTACAAAAAAAAGCAAAAAAAAAATTACGGAAATACGGGTTGACGCCAATCACAATCAAGTTACCTACTTACAGCCGCGAAATCTCATCATCATTTAATCAAACTCAAAATAGGAGTTGCAGTAACTTTTACACAATTATTACAATTTTTTTTCAAATTCATTTCCCAATGCTAAATTCTTGAAAAAAATCGTGTAATTATAGCCATAGAGAGTGCAAACTCAGTTATTGCCTTCAAGTAGAGACGAATTATCGTCGTTCCAGTACCTATGCCAATTATTTTTTCAAAATTATCAAAACTTTTTTTTTTTTTAATTATCAAAACGTAACTAAATATTAAAGTATCAATTTTAGCGCGCGACGGATAAGCAATCCATCCATCGCTCAGTTCATAACGTGGGAAGCTGGCGACGCGATGAACTAGCGGTTTTTGCATAATTTTGACAGATCATATGAAAAAACTTTTTACAAAAAAAAAAACAACCGATTTCCAAAAAATACACTACAAATTGAAAAATAACTTTAATTTCGGAAGTCGGTGTCATTAAACGAAAATGCGGAACCAAAGACACCGACTTCCGAAATTAGAGTTATTTTTCAATTTGTAGTGTATTTTTTGGAAGTTGGTTGTTTTTTTTTTTGTAAAAAGTTTTTATTTTTCACTTTTTAGTGGGTCAGTTTGTAATTACAAGCTTTTTTATCTAAGTTACAATAGCCTAATGTCAACTTGCCCATCGCCTTTTTATAAAATATTCCTTTTCTCGATGCAGGGACGTTAATTGTTGAGGAGTTCTCCTTTTATTAGTTTTTAGATTAGCTGCTGATAATCCTGGCTGCAGCATCAGGCCAGACTTATGTCAACATTGCATTGAACTTAAAATTAGTCCTGTTTAAAATGAGCCCAAACACGACTACGGTGCTGTAATTTCAAGGTTTGTACTTTTTCTGATGCTCCTGGCTTCAGCATCAGGTCTTCGGTGTTCCTCAGTAACAGTAGGTACGTTTATCCACACATCGAGCCCTTTTCAATGAGCCTAAACACGATATATCTGCTGTTAGTTGTCGAGGAGTTAGGTAGCATCAGGTCATGATCATGAGACCAAATGTGGCAAATGCCCTATCAAACATCAAAACAATTTACTAAAACAGTCCTTGCCCTATCAAACATCAAAACAATTTACTAAAACAGTCCTTGCCTGTTCGAGTAACTTCTTACTGTTAAGGAGTTGTACCTTCTATCATCAGCTCAGCTACCTGAGATGGTGACAACCATACACAAATACACAAGATACTTCATAAAATATGCGAAAAACAATAAGTAAGCCTATAAAATTTTAGGGTTGCCCTCGATTTCTCTAAGATCCCATCATCAGATCCTAACTTGGTGACAATGGGACCACCTCAGAACTATCTACTTTCGAACAAAACAAGAATTTTGAAAATCCGTCGACAATTGGCGGAGTATTCGATGGACAAACATACAAAAAAAAAAAAAAAACATACAAACACCCGAACATAGTACCTCCTCCTTTAAACTGCATTTAAAGATTTTTGCTTGCCACACCCGGGAATCGAACCGACTAAAATCCAAAAAAAATAGCATCCTGTACTTTTATTTATGGCATCAATCATAAGGATCAAATCTCGGCGCAATCAGATGACCTGCGAGATCTCCGATCTCCTGATCCACCCCTTTAGATTTTTTTATGGGGATAATTATGTAAAAAATCAAATTTACCAAAAATCCTATACAACTAAACGAGCTAAAAACTAAGGTTCAAAATACAATTTTCAATATTCACCACAACATGTAAGTCAAGTGGCACCACTATCATTACAAAAAACTTGTTCGTCTAGAATTAAAATGCATTACATTTTACTAAGTTGTCTTTGCAACACATGCAAAATCAAAATATTTTTATTTCACATAAGCCTACATGGGCACTTATGAAACGTCAGAAGCTAGGTGCACGGTTCCAATTGGTCGTTTCCTATGGAGAAGAACCGGCAAGAAACTCCACGGTTACTAATTGTTGTATGGGCTAATAGCCGCGGTGTCAGATTAAGATAAATAAAAATGTAGCTTTGGACAGCCCGCCTTCTGGGACGTCAGTGTTTGCGAATCTGAGGCACGATTTAAAATGTTGATTGAATTGAGTAATTAAATTACACTGTGAAGTATTAAATTATTAAGACTTTCATTTATAAAACATGGTGGCAGCGCAAAAATGGAAGAAACCTCAATAATGAACGTAATTCAGCAACAAACTGTGCTCTTGAAGTCTATGCAGGAGGAGATCGCAAGACTATCTCAGAAGTCACTCCCTCACCCTCAAAACATCAATGTGCCCTGGCCAGCACCTATAAACACAGATGCGGACCCGCAAGACGCGTTTAAATCGTTCTTATCTGCATGGAACAATTATGATTCCGCAACCCAAATGAACGATTGGCCGGCGGAACAGGAACCGAGAAAGGTGAGCGTCTTGTTCAGCGCCATAGGCGTGGAAGCACTAAAAAAATATGGGAATTTTGGTCTTACAGACACAGAAAAAGCTAATAAAACATGCAAGGAGATATTACAGATTATATCTACCAAAATGCTCCCTAAAAAGAACATCATCTATAATAGGTACATCTTTTTAAGTAGAATGCAACAAAAATACGAAATGTTTGATGTTTTCTATGCAGACCTAACAAGACTGATTGAAGACTGTGAATATGCTATGTTCAAAGATGAAATGTTACGAGACAAGATTGTCTTAGGAATAATGGACATGAAAACAAAGAAAGAGTTATTAAAAAAAGATAACCTGACTTTGTCAGATGCAGTCAATTTGTGCCGGGCCGCAGAGGCCACTGAAAAACATATGAAGGATTTATCAGGACCAACAACATCAGAAATTAAGAAAATAGAAGACAAAGATATCAATAAAAAGAGAAAATGCAAGTTTTGTGCAAATTATCATGTTTTCAAGAAAGAAGTATGTCCAGCCTGGGGTAAAGAATGTGAAAACTGTAAGGGTAAAAACCATTTAGAGAAAGTATGTAAGAAAAAGAAACAAGTAAAGGTGGTGAAAGAAGAACAAAATAACAGCCTTTTCTCAGACTCGGACACTGAATATGTTATCAACAAGATCATAAACAACAAGAATAAGAACCTAGCAGAATGCACACTTGAATACTTTGTTCAAAACAAATGGAAAACCACAAAATGTTTACTTGATACAGCAGCTGATGAGTGTCTAATTGGTCTCCAAAATGTTAGGGAGATGTTTGGTGAAGGTTATGTACAAGAAAAAATGCGACCTTCAAAGAAAACTCTGTTTGGTTTTGGAGGAAATCATATTATAGTACATGGGGAAATAGATTTAACTTTAAGAACCAATATTTCAGGTCATAAAAACAATCACACTGTTACATTTCAAATAGTACACAACAAACACATTCCACTCTTATCATGCCACGCTTGTACAAATATGGGTCTTGTGAAATTCTGCAAGGAAGTGCGATGCAATTATGCACAGGAAACACAAAAAATTATAAATAAATATAGTTCAGTTTTTGAAGGCAGAGGAAGTTTTTCAGGTGAAGTGGATCTTGAAATTGATGAGACGATTTCACCAGTCATCCAAAAAGCCCGTCGTGTCCCAGTAGCTCTACGACCAATGCTGAAAGAAGAATTAAAGAGATTAGAAGAAGAAGGGATAATTTGCAAAGAAGATAATCACACAGATTGGGTAAGCAATGTACTTATTATAAAAAAGAAAGAAAACTTCAGAATATGCCTAGATCCGATTCCATTAAACAAAGCCATTAAAAGGCCTAATTACCAATTTACCACAGTTGAAGAAATCCTACCAGAACTAGGCAAAGCTAAAGTATTCTCTACATTTGATGTTAAAAAAGGATTTTGGCATTTGAAACTATCTGAAAAAAGCAGTAAATTAACAACATTTTGGACACCATTTGGTAAATACCGATGGAAGGTCCTCCCCTTTGGCATCTCTTCAGCACCAGATCATTTTCAGATAAAAATGAGTGAAATGATTCAGGGGTTAAATGGTATTGAGGCATTGGTCGACGATTTGCTTGTGTATGGAGTCGGAGATACAATGACAGAAGCTATTATAGATCATAACAAAAACCTTGAGAATTTACTAAACATACTACAAAAATACAATTGTAAATTAAATAAAACTAAAACTAAACTACTACAAACTTCAGTAAAATATTATGGACATGTGTTTTCCAACAAAGGCCTCCAACCAGATCCATCAAAAATAGAGTCTATTTCAAATATTCCAATCCCAAGAAACAAAAAAGAAGTTCAGAGATTTCTGGGTGTAGTGACATATCTCAGTAGGTTTATTCCTAACTTGAGTGCCAACTCAGTATATCTAAGACACCTTACACATGATAAAACGGAATGGTTGTGGAATAAAAACGCTGAAAAGGAGTTTGATACACTAAAATCTATGATCTGTGACACAAAAACATTGAAATATTATGATAAAAATGAGCCTCTTATTGTAGAATGTGATTCCAGCGAAGGAGCCCTGGGAGTGGCCCTGTTTCAACAGAACCAGCCAGTTGCATATGCATCGCGATGCCTCACTCCGGCTGAAAAGAAATATGCCCAAATAGAGAAGGAACTTCTGGCAGTTCTTTTCGCCTGCAAAAGGTTTGATCAGCTCATTATTGGTAACACAAAAACAATTATCAAAACAGATCACAAACCATTATTAAATATATTTAAAAAACCTCTTCTTCAGGCTCCAAAAAGGCTTCAATCCATGCTTCTGATGCTACAAAGATACAGTCTTGAGTTACAATTTGTATCTGGAAAAGAAAATATTATGGCAGATGCATTATCTCGATTTTATTTAGAATGCAAAGACATTGATAGATCAAAAGACTTGAAAATATTTAAAATTATAGAAAGAATTAATCCTTTGTTAAACTTACCTATATCTGATAACTGCATACAGGAAATAGAGGATGCAACATCAAGAGATCACAATGTTCTGGCTTTAAAAAACTTTATTCTACATGGATGGCCAAAATATTTGAGAGATGTGCCAGATGCCATTAAACAATACCATAACTATAAAACTGAGTTGACAACCTATAATGGTCTTGTACTTAAGAAACAAGCTATACTAATACCAGAAGATTTAAGAAAAAAAATGTTAAGTAAGTTACATAAAGCACATTCAGGAATTGAAAACACATTAAAATTAGCTAGAAATGCTATATTCTGGCCATCAATGTCTAATGACATAAGAGAAATGATTAAAAATTGCACTACCTGTAGTAAATATCAACCAAGTCAGCAAAAATTTACCATGCAAAGTCACAAAATACCTGAATATCCATTCCAAATAATATCTATGGATGTTTTTTTTTTCAACCAAAATGGTAAACAAATTAAATATTTAATAACAGTTGACCATTACTCAGATTTCTTTGAGATTGATGTACTAAAAGACTTGTCCTCCAAACAAGTAATAGAAATTTGCAAGAAAAACTTTTCACGACATGGAATCCCAGAAATTGTTGTCACAGATGGTGGCACTAATTTTGTCAGTCAAGAGTTTTCAGACTTTGCTTGTAAATGGAGCTTCACACAAGTCACATCATCTCCGCATCATCCCCAAGGCAATGGCAAGGCTGAAGCTACAGTCAAGATAGCCAAAAAATTATTAACAAAAGCTACTGAAGATAGTGAAGATATCTGGTTGAGTCTGCTCTGTCTGAGAAATACCCCTAACAAATTGGATTCAAGCCCTGTGCAAAGGTTATTTTCACGCAGAACAAGAGGATTCCTACCAACTATTAAAACTTTACTGAAACCAAATGTGGTTGAAAATGTTTCTGAAAACATCAAGACTAAAAAAGAGAGGGTAAAATACTCGCATGACAAAAGGGCCAAAAGAGCAACCACATTAGAAATAGGACAGCCTGTATCAGTTCAGGTTCACCCAGCATCTAACAAAACATGGACTCCTGGAGTAATTGCAGACATTCTTTCAGATCGTTCCTACTTAGTGGATGTAAATGATTCAACATATAGAAGAGACCTTATACACATTCGTCCACTTTCACCACATTCAACAGAAGTATCTGTAACTCAAAATACCACGAATATCACACCACAACCTCCGGTTGTTAAGGAACAAGAGAATGTTACTTTATCAAACACACAACAAAATAATGACAAAGTTGCATCACTTCCTTGTGCATCTTCAATTAACTTAGATGTTAACCTCCTAGAGGATACAGAAACCCAAAACTGTTTGGTAGCTACCAATCCAAGTTCTCAATCTAGTACTAAGACTCCTTTAGTTAATAAGTCACCTAGTCCAATAATTAATAGACCTAGAAGAGAAAGAAAAGCTCCAGCTTTTCTGAAAGACTATGTATTAGATTAAATAGTTAACTTAGATAAGATTATGTATTAGTTTTTAATGAAAAGACAGCGTGTTGTATGGGCTAATAGCCGCGGTGTCAGATTAAGATAAATAAAAATGTAGCTTTGGACAGCCCGCCTTCTGGGACGTCAGTGTTTGCGAATCTGAGGCACGATTTAAAATGTTGATTGAATTGAGTAATTAAATTACACTGTGAAGTATTAAATTATTAAGACTTTCATTTATAAAACACTAATTTTAATGTAATTAAACACATGCAATTAACCACATGTGAGATATTTTAAAGAAAAAAAAAATGCGCGTGCAGCAACGTACACGCGATAGAAGTGAAACTTCTTAAAAAAATAAAGAATAAGAGAGATTTAGTGTGAGAGACAAAGAGACAATCTTTCTTCTTTCTCGTGTAATGAACAACGACGCGTCTTTGAAATGTCATTCTCAATTCTCGTTCAATTATCGAATCGCCACCTAAGAAGTTTCACTTCAAAAACTTTATACTAAAAAAAAACAAACTAAATGTAAATACCAATATTCATTAGGAGACGATGCCAGACTTTGCCACTTACTAATGTTGACATGACAATCATCATTTCAAAACTGCATGAATATTTTTTTTTATCCGTAGACATTATACAGACATGATGGCGTTACATGTGCAGCGGCCCGAGTTGCGCACTACGCACTGCAATGTATACAACAACAATAAAGGCAACGAGGGGCGGGAGCTGTTCCTCGTTCAACAGAACAGTGACATTGTGCAACATTCTTCCGATATAAAAACCGAGTAACCACAAAACAGGCGATCAAGAAAACAGCTGGGACATGATACATCAATTCTATAGATTACTAGCTGACCCGGCAAACGTTGTTTTGCTCCTACACTACTCCTACCCAACTCCTACCCTACTCCCACACTACTCCTACACTACTCCTACCCTACTCCTACCCTACTCCTACACTACTCCTACCCTACTCCTACACTACTCCTACACTACTCCTACCCTACTTCTACCCTACCCCTACCCTACCCTACTCCTACCCTACTCCTACACTACTCCTACCCTACTCCTACACTACTCCTACCCTACTCCTACACTACTCCTACACTACTCCCACCCTACTTCTACCCTACTCCTACTATAAAAAAAAAAAAAAAAAAAAGTATCCTATGTCCGTCTCCTGGCTCTAAGCTACCTCCCCACCAATTTTCAGCCAAATCGGTTCAGCCGTTCTCGAGTTATAAGTGGTGTAACTAACAGACTTTCTTTTATATATATAGATAATGCGGTCGCGTAAGACCACCAACGTTTATCTCTATAAGTATTTTTTTATTTATGTTAAATACTATTCTAATATTGTCCTTTCTTAGTTATAAACTTATAAGACATGGAAATAGTTTTAGTTTTTACAATTCGTATTAGCAATAACATGTAAGTAAACTTAATATTTGGTTGACACGGCTAATTTTTCTGTATAACATGAAAACGCGACCTTGTTTAAAATGTTTCATTGCAAACTTAATAGAACATGGTTGTAAAAATGTCTTAGTAGCATACAATTTTTAGTAATTTGAATAAAACCATAACTAAAGTAGATAAATAATTAGGTAACAATTTGGTTAAGGAATCTTAGATCATACATATTATGAGCACTTGAGTAAGATACCTGGGATACAGGTAAAATTATTTTTCGAGTCTTATCCTTAACTAACGGGTGTAAAAAGACACGTAACGAAGCCGAGAGCCACTTGTACTAACTCCCCGTCATTGTAATATTTTTTTTGTACTGGACCATACCTGGAAAGCTTCTGGTTGCGGAGATATTGAAGGTCAAATTTTATACGTGAGGATTTGTAATAGGCTATTTGACTGGTTTCTGATAAACATCTCAGATTATTTAATGGTGTCTAACGAGCCCACAAAAACCTATTACTTCAAATTGCATAATGTATTTCTTTTAAAAAATAGTAAATAAAAATGTACTGTTTAAATAAGCCGCCAAAATGCTATCTTTAACAATATGGCGTCGTGACGTCACGATTCACGTAAACAGACGTTGAAACGGTCGAGATACTAGACAAAAGTCATCTGTTCTGTCAACGATAGACAGAAATTTACTAAATCATGACGTCATCTTAAGTTCAGCCAATCCGGACCGTTTTCGATTACGTGGCGCCAGATTTAAGGTGAAAGCGCCAGGGTAGCCCGCGAAATTCATTTTTTTTTAGGTTTTTTGCAATTTGCTGGTCAGTATTAAGTTGTACGATGATTAAAATATGATTCGCGGTCGTAACAAATATGTATTTACAGAATTATAATCATTAAAGTCATCAACACAACTCTCTAAGACCATGTAATCCCCAAGAATGACTATTTCATGAAATCTTGACATTTGGGGATTACATGGTCTTATAGAGTTGTATACGAGTGTCAATAATTATGACCTTATTTTTTACATTGTCAAATAGCCTATTTATTGGCTTTCGGGTGACTATGATTTGTTTTTTTTTGTTTGATTTTATTAGCTGTAAGTCCTCCATGTACTAAAATAAATAAATAAATAAAAAATTCCAACTTTTACGAAGGTAAGTTTTTTCACGGGTACGTATTTGAATATCGAAAATTAAAATATCGACTGTTAAAATATCGATGTTCAAAACATCGAAAATTTAAATATCGATTGTATCCAAATGTCGAAAATTGTTATACCTACGCTTAAAACGTCGAAGATTGAAATGTCGAGTGATTAAAATTTCGAATGATTCAAAATATCGAATGACATTATGCCTAAGTTCAAAATATCAACATTTAATACATCGAAGTTCATAATATCTACGTTACGTTACGTTTGGGTTTTTATTATGTAAAAATAATTAAAGTACCTACATTACATGAGCTTTTCCTTGTTTTTTTTTTGTAACCCACCTAGTAACTGATTTCCATCTAGCAAGCATGCAGCAATCATGCAACATGCAAGCAAGCATGGCTTCTGTCAAGGCTCCGGCGCTGCAGGGCTCCGGCAGTCCCACGCGAGCTTAACGTCGCAGATGGTCTAAACGCCCACCACCGCAGCTTCGGCTTGTTGGCCGGCTTCGCCGGCCAGCCTCAGCTGCGGCGGCGGGTGTTAAAACCACCTGCTCCTCAGCTCGCGGGCTGCCTCGCCCCTCCGCGCCTACGCGATTCTAAATTACACTCTAGGGGTAGGGCAGACAAGACTACGTGGAGTCGGTTTTGCAGCGATACGTTTCTGTCACTAACTTTAGTAGCACAATCTGCACAACATATTGACTTTCAAGAAAATATTTTAATTTAAATAATACCTTCACGATTGGTGCTTGTACACTGGACACTGATTTTCATGGATAAAATAGGTCGAAATTGTTCCAAAACCGAATTGGGGCACCCCGAATTTACGTAGTCTTTTGGCTGTTACCCCTAGAGTGTATATAAAAATCCGGAGGCGCGAAGGGAGGGCAACCCCCGCCCGCTGTAACAAAGCATAGGCACCCGTGGGAACCGTAGCGGCTGAGGCTGGTCGCCGGAGGCGACCAGCAAGCCGAAGCTGCGGAGGTGAACATGGGTGCCTATCCTTTGTTACGCAAGGGCGAAGGGGTTGCACTTCCCGTAGCGCCGGAGACGTTGCAGAAGCAACCTTTTTCCACTCATACTACTTATATCAGTTCGATATTTTAACTTGTACGTATTTTTAGGGTGAATTAATGAATGTATTAAATGTTGAAAATTAACCCATTTTTACACGTAGGTATATTAATTTTCGATGTTCAAATAATATATGTACCCATCGATATTTAGGACGTTCGATAATCTGTATTTCGATATTTAGATCTTTCGATGTAACTTTTGTAGATATTTAGATTTTAGATATATTGGACGTAGGATATTTAACCATTCGATAATATAAACTTTCGATATTTTAATTTTCGGCTATATGATCGTTCGACATTTCCATTTTCGATGTTTCGAACATCGATATTTTAACAGTCGGTATTTTAATCTTCGATATTCAAATACGTACCCTTTTTCACGAAAATAACTTTTTAATATCCGGTTAGACTGGAAGCCGACCCCAATATAGTTGGGAAAAGGCTAGGCAGATGATGAACTTTTTAATATTATAACGCAACTTTAAATACCCCCAAGACCCCTGTACCGCACCCATAAGCACAATGTTTTGGGTGCGTTACATTGTGCACTGCCGCAAACAGCAAATTTACACAATAGTAGGTACTAACGTACAGAAGATGCACTCCTGTGATCTTGAAGAAAGCCGCTTTCATAATACCTAGCTTACAAAATTACTTCCCGCCAACGCACAAGCTAAATTGCACTTAATCGCCGCGCTTGAGAGTTGTTACTACTCTGTGTAAGGACACAAAGTAACAACATCTCGACGAGAAAGGTGTCGTCCGCAACATACCTACGCCGCTTGACCGCGCACTCAGGGGAGACCCCTTTAGTCTCCCCAGGGACGTGCCTTTCAGGCGTTGCACGGGGGGGTTCCGGAATTGGTCTTTTAATTAAGAGGAACCGGGAGCACCCCTATGTGCTGATGGTGATCACCAGGGTGGTTTTAGTAAGGTAAAAATCCCACTCCTCGACCTCCCTCCCCGACCTGGGATCCCCGGAGGTCGGGTGCCTTTTGAAGGTTTCCCCCAGACAAAGGGCTGTCCGGAAAGAAAATAAAATACGGTACATACCTTTTTATACTTTTATTGTATTTATTAGCCTATTTACAGTTTTTTTTTCACTATCATGTAATGTCACAGAATACATAATAGTACAAGTACCTACCTAATTACTAATTAGATACATTTGTAGACGTGCATTTCTTACCTTCCTTTGGAAGTGAGAAAAACGTGAGGTTCGGATCCTTGTTATTATTTATGCAGCTCAATACTTTTTTTGCTTTTGCCTTCATTTTATCCTAAGCGAGTACCGAAGAACATATTATACTCCTGCTCGAGCCCGCCGCGTACTTGTAGCTTCATACTTAAAATGCGCAGTGCGCCTGGCCTGGTAGTATCTTAGTTTGATGTACAAAATGCGCAGTGCGCCTGGCCTGGTAGTATCTTAGTTTGATGTACAAAATGCGCAGTGCGCCTGGCCTGATAGTATCTTAGTTTGATGTACAAAATGCGCAGTGCGCCTGGCCTGGTAGTATCTTAGTTTGATGTACAAAATGCGCAGTGCGCCTGGCATGGTAATATCTTAGTTTGATGTACAAAATGCGCAGTGCGCCTGGCCTGGTAGTATCTTAGTTTGATGTACAAAATGCGCAGTGCGCCTGGCCTGGTAGTATCTTAGTTTGATGTACAAAATGCGCAGTGCGCCTGGCCTGGTAGTATCTTAGTTTGATGTACAAAATGCGCAGTGCGCCTGGCCTGGTAGTATCTTAGTTTGATGTACAAAATGCGCAGTGCGCCTGGCCTGGTAGTATCTTAGTTTGATGTACAAAATGCGTAGTTGACGGCTATGTGATGTGTCTTTTTACACCGTGTTTAGTTCACGAACAAGGGCAGAGTGTCGCCGCGCGGTCTAGCGGCGCGAGTTGTCGGTCCGCTGTACGTCCGACATGCCGTCTACGAACCGCGTCCGGAACAGTACGTTGGCGTTGTTGAACATGCCGTCCTTCAGAGACACGATTATAAACTGCAAGAGAAAATTATGAAGTTTTTATCGCATTTCTTGGAATTGTGACTGTTTCATGAACACATGATTATGAGCAAATACAAATAACTTAGGCCCAATTTGACCAAACTTTTCGCCCTCATATCTCTGCTAACCGCAAGTGAGTACCGCGCTCGCACGCGATCGTTTCAATAAGTTATGACGTAGAAGTGCGACTCGACGTCGTCAAATAAGCCCGACAGTCGGTTTCGGCGAGGATATAGGATTTTTTTTAAATATATTTTCCAAAAAAAATAGTATGTCAATGTTATGGTCGCGTCACCTGAGAGTGTTTGAAGTGTTCCTTGAGCATCTGGCCGATGTTCTGCGTGTGGCTGAGGTCCAGCGCCGCGTCCACCTCGTCCAGCACGTAGAGCGGCGCGGGCTTGAACAGCAACATGGCCAGCACCAGCGACAGCGCCACCAGCGAGCGCTGCCCGCCCGACAGCTCGCCCAGCGACTCCTTCCACGTGGCGTTGAAGCCCACTCTTATCTGTACACGAAACTCCTCACTCGATACCAAAACTTCCGGCGACTCGCTTGACTCATTTTTTGTATTGGCTTAGCGTTAGTTACTCAGGGCGGATTTCACTGATGCAGCTGGACGCGATCAGCAGTGTTGTACTTCGTAGCACGACCATGAACGCATTCATTATAACTTTTGATGGTAATAAAATCCTTTTAATATATACTATTTTATACCACTTATTAGAAATTTTATACCTCTCAATTATCCTAGATATACTGGTCGTGCTGGAAAGATTCCTTCCCAGCACGACCACGCTAAAATTCTAGCTGGCATTATAGCTTTAGATGGTAATAAAATCCTTTTAATTTGTATTATTTTATACCACTAATTAGAAATTGTATACCTCTCAATTTATTATCCTAGATATACAAGGTCGTGCTGGGAAGATTCCTTCCTAGCACAACCACGCTAAAATTCCAGCTGGCATAAAAGTGGATGAAACAGGAGCATGAATAAAAATTTTTACTCTTTATTTACTACTATTTCATTAGGTACTGGTAAATTGTCGTAAATTGTTAGAAAAGCAAAAAAAACATGTTCTGACGATAAGCCTGTATATGATTTTTGTACTTGACACTAGATGGCGTTAAATGTAAAAATTAAGAATATCTAAGATAATTGAGAGGTATAAAATTTCTAATTAGTGGTATAAAATAGTACAAATTAAGAGGATTTTATTACCATCTAAAGCTTTAATGCCAACTAGAATTTTAGCGAGGTCGTGCTGGGAAGGAATCTTTCCAGCACGACCAGTATATCTAGGATAATTGAGAGGTATAAAATTTCTAATTAGTGGTATAAAATAGTATAAATTATAAGGATTTTATTACCATCAAAAGTTATAATGAATGCGTTCATGGTCGTGCTACGAAGTACAACACGATCAGCACATGAACTCCGTTTGAGAGCTGTCAGTGTCATCATTGTAGTGGAATATTGCCACTGACAGCTCTTGAACGCAGTTTAGTTGTACTGATCGCGTTCAGTTTCTTAGGTGATATTACTTTGAAATTTGAATAACGTGCCAAGCGAAATGGCAACGTCACGCTCCGCTAAAATAGCACACGCTGTTATGCTATTGTGGCGACGCTAAATGTGCGAGTGACTGGAAAAGACCTCTTCAATTAATAATATGCACTTTAGCATGTTTATTTTGTCGGTTATGTCGAGTTAGGTTCCGTACCTCCAGCCCGTCCAGCACCGTCCTGCCGTCCAGCGGCTTCAGCTGCGCCTGCGCTCCGGGCAGCAGAGTGGAGAAGATGGACCCGAAGTCCCTGTTGACCTGCTCACATGCTGTGATCAACGTCTTCTTCTTCTTCTCATCAAGTTCTGCCATGACTTGCACCAACTTAGCTCTGTCCGCCTCCACTATCTGTTTCTTGCGCATCAAGTCTTGGTACTGTAACATACCCCGTTCATTATTTTGTTATTTAGTAACAATTCACATTAAAATAACATATTTCATGAAACCTATGATAATATTATACAATAACATTTATGAAACCTATGATAATAATATAAGTAAAATAACATATTTGGAAAACTATGGTAATATTATGAAGTGACATATTTTGAGACGACGACGCGACGGTCAGCATCGATTGACCGTGGTCTGGTTGCTTCTTCCCATTCTCTCTTACCTGTTCAATGAAATTGGCGAGCTGCGTCCCAACAAGCAAAATAAGTAAGTGAAAACGTTTGTTGCAAACTAACTGTACAAATATTGGTCCTATGAATAGTCCTACTTATAAATCAATACACATAAAAAGTTCTGAGAATAATTCTACAGACCTACTATCGTCGTTGATAGTCCAATACCGCGTAACTAACATTATTCAAAACCGCGAATCTACAAAAAAATCAAAAATGAGATTTCGCGGCTGTAGGTAACTGATTGTGATTGGCGTCGACCCGTATGACAATTTTTTGAATCGTCCAAAAGGAAGACGAGTATTTCAAAAATAACAATACCGCGGATCTTTCGACGAACAAGTTACGACACGAAAACCGCGTATCCGGGCCAATTTCTATTTGTTTGTGCAGTGTCTAAGTGACGCTCCGGGTAAAAATTGTTTTTTTAAAGTAATTTCTGGATTATTTTTAAAGTATGTCACACGTATTTTATACTTTAATATAGATAAAATTGGGATGTAGACTACTGTAGGAAACGATTACCACAATCTCGAAACTAGTGCTACTAAAAATGAGATTGACTTCATTATGTCGACGAAGAAGCAAGTATTCAATGATGTCTCTGTGATCAATGCGGTAAAAACCGGAAGTGTTCACCGCATGGTAAGAGGCACATTGAACTTAAATATCAAGCTGGAAAGATGACTGATGAAGTCTACGCTCCGCCCAGCACCGATCCAGGTCCAAAACCCCATGAGCTTTCAGCTCGAACTTCAGAATCGTTTCGAATGCCTAGGGAGCTCCGTGGACGATTATAACGATGGGCTCGTGGAAACTGTCCATACGGTCGGTTCTAAGATCTTCAAGATCCGTCTTACGAATACAAAAAAAAGCTCTCTGATCCTACTTTACGGCTCATGAAGGAGAGGCGCGAGATGATCCTGCAGTCTTCAGATGTTGCGCTCAATTACCGGCAGCTCAATAGACGGATTTCTAAGTCCTTGAAAAGCGATCTTCGCCACTTTAATGCAGACCGTATTAAGGACGCGATATTGGGAAATAAAGGGTCAAAGGTCGTTGATAGAGATCTGTCTATTGGGCAGAGCCACTAGCTTACGAAATTGAAGACCGATGATGGCAGGATCGTATCCGCCAAACCTGAGCTGTTGAGAGAGATCGAGAGGTTCTATGGACAGTTATAAACATCAACAAGGAACCCCGTTACGAATCTGGCAAACGACCCAAGAGCGAGATTGACCTGACACTATACCGAAGACATCCCGGACGTCAGCCTGTACGAGATTAGGACGGCTCTGAAGCAACGCAAAAACAACAGAAGAGCGGTGATACTTTTCTTTAAGAAGGGCGACAATGGCCTTCTTAAGAATTATAGGCCCATCTCACTTCTGAGCCATGTCTACAAGCTGTTTTCGAGAGTCATCAGGAACCGTCTCGCGCGCAGGTTAGACGACTTCCAGCCTCCCGAACTAGCCGGATTCCGTAAAGGCTTTAGCACCGTAGACCACATACATACGCTGCGACAGGTTAAACAGAAGACCGAAGAGTATAACCTGCCTCTCTGCTTAGAGTTTGTGGACTACGAGAAAGCCTTTGATTCGATCGAGACATGGGCTGTACTGCAATCTCTTCAACGGTGCCAGATCGACTATCGGTACGGTACATCAAGGTGCTGAAGTGTCTGTACTAAAACTACTATGTCTAACCAAACCACTATGTCAGTCTGACTCCAGGGTCAGACCTCAAAACCTATACTTCTGCAACGAGGTGTGAGACAGGGAGACGTTACGAGTACCTCTCCGAAACTGTTCACCGCTGCACTGAGGACGTCTTCAAGGTTCTGGACTGGAAAGGGGCTGGCATTAACATCAATGGCGAGTACATAACTCACCTTCGGTTTGCCGACGATATCGTAGTCATGGCTGAGACTATGGAAGACCTGCTCGATGACCTCAGTAGAGCCTCCGAAAGAGTGGGTCTTAAAATGAACAAGGACAAAACGAGATATCTTGTATTCTTTCATACCCATTATTAATGACTAAAAGTCATTTAAACACTTAATATTATTAAATACATGATTGATTGAGGTTTTGGCATTATTTTATTTCATTTACAATTTCGCGTAAGTACTGTCTATGAACCAGAATCGTTCGAAACTAAACAGCGTAAGTGATTTTGTAAGTAAACTATTGGGAATATTCACTTTAAAAATAGTATATTGGATTAAGGAGAACGAAACGGTCCTATATTCAAGTTCGTTCAAAATTCGGCCCATTAGTCTTTTAGAAAATCAGTTCCTGTAAAATTAGCAGAAGTGTACATACGCGGTATTTAACAATGTTAGTTACGCGGAATTGGACTATCAACGACGCTATGCTATTTATAACAATAAAAGTTGGTGTTTTGATAACAGATTTCTGAACAGATGATTTTTGGTTCATGGGACTATGGTAGATATCATTTGTATTGGATACATAAATTTATATTATCTCCTAAACCGTAAAAGTATGTATTTGTTTGGCTTTTCTTCACTGCCATAACGCGTTGTTGTCAAATAGGTATCATGAGAGCCAAGACACGAACGTAATCTTACTGTTTGCCGCGACGTGTCATGGGCGTTTATAAGCTATAAAACGAATTTCCTGGCCGACCTACCTGCTCCTCCTCCTTGCCGAGCAGCGTGTGTGCCCTCGCGTTGTGTTCCTACCTGCTCCTCCTCCTTGCCGAGCAGCGTGTGTGCCCTCGCGTTGTGTTCCTACCTGCTCCTCCTCCTTGCCGCGCGTTGTGTTCCTACCTGCTCCTCCTCCTTGCCGAGCAGCGTGTGTGCCCTCGCGTTGTGTTCCTACCTGCTCCTCCTCCTTGCCGAGCAGCGTGTGTGCCCTCGCGTTGTGTTCCTACCTGCTCCTCCTCCTTGCCGAGCAGCGTGTGTGCCCTCGCGTTGTGTTCCTACCTGCTCCTCCTCCTTGCCGAGCAGCGTGTGTGCCCTCGCGTAGTGTTCCTACCTGCTCCTCCTCCTTGCCGAGCAGCGTGTGTGCCCTCGCGTTGTGTTCCTACCTGCTCCTCCTCCTTGCCGAGCAGCGTGTGTGCCCTCGCGTTGTGTTCCTACCTGCTCCTCCTTGCCGAGCAGCGTGTGTGCCCTCGCGTTGTGTTCCTACCTGCTCCTCCTCCTTGCCGAGCAGCGTGTGTGCCCTCGCGTTGTGTTCCTACCTGCTCCTCCTCCTTGCCGAGCAGCGTGTGTGCCCTCGCGTTGTGTTCCTACCTGCTCCTCCTCCTTGCCGAGCAGCGTGTGTGCCCTCGCGTAGTGTTCCTACCTGCTCCTCCTCCTTGCCGAGCAGCGTGTGTGCCCTCGCGTTGTGTTCCTACCTGCTCCTCCTCCTTGCCGAGCAGCGTGTGTGCCCTCGCGTTGTGTTCCTACCTGCTCCTCCTTGCCGAGCAGCGTGTGTGCCCTCGCGTTGTGTTCCTACCTGCTCCTCCTCCTTGCCGAGCAGCGTGTGTGCCCTCGCGTTGTGTTCCTACCTGCTCCTCCTCCTTGCCGAGCAGCGTGTGTGCCCTCGCGTTGTGTTCCTACCTGCTCCTCCTCCTTGCCGAGCAGCGTGTGTGCCCTCGCGTTGTGTTCCTACCTGCTCCTCCTTGCCGAGCAGCGTGTGTGCCCTCGCGTTGTGTTCCTACCTGCTCCTCCTCCTTGCCGAGCAGCGTGTGTGCCCTCGCGTTGTGTTCCTACCTGCTCCTCCTCCTTGCCGAGCAGCGTGTGTGCCCTCGCGTTGTGTTCCTACCTGCTCCTCCTTGCCGAGCAGCGTGTGTGCCCTCGCGTTGTGTTCCTACCTGCTCCTCCTTGCCGAGCAGCGTGTGTGCCCTCGCGTTGTGTTCCTACCTGCTCCTCCTCCTTGCCGAGCAGCGTGTGTGCCCTCGCGTTGTGTTCCTACCTGCTCCTCCTCCTTGCCGAGCAGCGTGTGTGCCCTCGCGTTGTGTTCCTACCTGCTCCTCCTCCTTGCCGAGCAGCGTGTGTGCCCTCGCGTTGTGTTCCTACCTGCTCCTCCTTGCCGAGCAGCGTGTGTGCCCTCGCGTTGTGTTCCTACCTGCTCCTCCTTGCCGAGCAGCGTGTGTGCCCTCGCGTTGTGTTCCTACCTGCTCCTCCTCCTTGCCGAGCAGCGTGTGTGCCCTCGCGTTGTGTTCCTACCTGCTCCTCCTCCTTGCCGAGCAGCGTGTGTGCCCTCGCGTTGTGTTCCTACCTGCTCCTCCTCCTTGCCGAGCAGCGTGTGTGCCCTCGCGTTGTGTTCCTACCTGCTCCTCCTTGCCGAGCAGCGTGTGTGCCCTCGCGTTGTGTTCCTACCTGCTCCTCCTTGCCGAGCAGCGTGTGTGCCCTCGCGTTGTGTTCCTACCTGCTCCTCCTTGCCGAGCAGCGTGTGTGCCCTCGCGTTGTGTTCCTACCTGCTCCTCCTTGCCGAGCAGCGTGTGTGCCCTCGCGTTGTGTTCCTACCTGCTCCTCCTTGCCGAGCAGCGTGTGTGCCCTCGCGTTGTGTTCCTACCTGCTCCTCCTTGCCGAGCAGCGTGTGTGCCCTCGCGTTGTGTTCCTACCTGCTCCTCCTCCTTGCCGAGCAGCGTGTGTGCCCTCGCGTTGTGTTCCTACCTGCTCCTCCTTGCCGAGCAGCGTGTGTGCCCTCGCGTTGTGTTCCTACCTGCTCCTCCTCCTTGCCGAGCAGCGTGTGTGCCCTCGCGTTGTGTTCCTACCTGCTCCTCCTCCTTGCCGAGCAGCGTGTGTGCCCTCGCGTTGTGTTCCTACCTGCTCCTCCTCCTTGCCGAGCAGCGTGTGTGCCCTCGCGTTGTGTTCCTACCTGCTCCTCCTCCTTGCCGAGCAGCGTGTGTGCCCTCGCGTTGTGTTCCTACCTGCTCCTCCTTGCCGAGCAGCGTGTGTGCCCTCGCGTTGTGTTCCTACCTGCTCCTCCTCCTTGCCGAGCAGCGTGTGTGCCCTCGCGTTGTGTTCCTACCTGCTCCTCCTCCTTGCCGAGCAGCGTGTGTGCCCTCGCGTTGTGTTCCTACCTGCTCCTCCTTGCCGAGCAGCGTGTGTGCCCTCGCGTTGTGTTCCTACCTGCTCCTCCTCCTTGCCGAGCAGCGTGTGTGCCCTCGCGTTGTGTTCCTACCTGCTCCTCCTTGCCGAGCAGCGTGTGTGCCCTCGCGTTGTGTTCCTACCTGCTCCTCCTCCTTGCCGAGCAGCGTGTGTGCCCTCGCGTTGTGTTCCTACCTGCTCCTCCTCCTTGCCGAGCAGCGTGTGTGCCCTCGCGTTGTGTTCCTACCTGCTCCTCCTTGCCGAGCAGCGTGTGTGCCCTCGCGTTGTGTTCCTACCTGCTCCTCCTCCTTGCCGAGCAGCGTGTGTGCCCTCGCGTTGTGTTCCTACCTGCTCCTCCTCCTTGCCGAGCAGCGTGTGTGCCCTCGCGTTGTGTTCCTACCTGCTCCTCCTTGCCGAGCAGCGTGTGTGCCCTCGCGTTGTGTTCCTACCTGCTCCTCCTTGCCGAGCAGCGTGTGTGCCCTCGCGTTGTGTTCCTACCTGCTCCTCCTCCTTGCCGAGCAGCGTGTGTGCCCTCGCGTTGTGTTCCTACCTGCTCCTCCTCCTTGCCGAGCAGCGTGTGTGCCCTCGCGTTGTGTTCCTACCTGCTCCTCCTCCTTGCCGAGCAGCGTGTGTGCCCTCGCGTTGTGTTCCTACCTGCTCCTCCTCCTTGCCGAGCAGCGTGTGTGCCCTCGCGTTGTGTTCCTACCTGCTCCTCCTCCTTGCCGAGCAGCGTGTGTGCCCTCGCGTTGTGTTCCTACCTGCTCCTCCTTGCCGAGCAGCGTGTGTGCCCTCGCGTTGTGTTCCTACCTGCTCCTCCTTGCCGAGCAGCGTGTGTGCCCTCGCGTTGTGTTCCTACCTGCTCCTCCTCCTTGCCGAGCAGCGTGTGTGCCCTCGCGTTGTGTTCCTACCTGCTCCTCCTCCTTGCCGAGCAGCGTGTGTGCCCTCGCGTTGTGTTCCTACCTGCTCCTCCTTGCCGAGCAGCGTGTGTGCCCTCGCGTTGTGTTCCTACCTGCTCCTCCTCCTTGCCGAGCAGCGTGTGTGCCCTCGCGTTGTGTTCCTACCTGCTCCTCCTCCTTGCCGAGCAGCGTGTGTGCCCTCGCGTTGTGTTCCTACCTGCTCCTCCTTGCCGAGCAGCGTGTGTGCCCTCGCGTTGTGTTCCTACCTGCTCCTCCTCCTTGCCGAGCAGCGTGTGTGCCCTCGCGTTGTGTTCCTACCTGCTCCTCCTCCTTGCCGAGCAGCGTGTGTGCCCTCGCGTTGTGTTCCTACCTGCTCCTCCTTGCCGAGCAGCGTGTGTGCCCTCGCGTTGTGTTCCTACCTGCTCCTCCTTGCCGAGCAGCGTGTGTGCCCTCGCGTTGTGTTCCTACCTGCTCCTCCTCCTTGCCGAGCAGCGTGTGTGCCCTCGCGTTGTGTTCCTACCTGCTCCTCCTTGCCGAGCAGCGTGTGTGCCCTCGCGTTGTGTTCCTACCTGCTCCTCCTCCTTGCCGAGCAGCGTGTGTGCCCTCGCGTTGTGTTCCTACCTGCTCCTCCTTGCCGAGCAGCGTGTGTGCCCTCGCGTTGTGTTCCTACCTGCTCCTCCTCCTTGCCGAGCAGCGTGTGTGCCCTCGCGTTGTGTTCCTACCTGCTCCTCCTTGCCGAGCAGCGTGTGTGCCCTCGCGTTGTGTTCCTACCTGCTCCTCCTCCTTGCCGAGCAGCGTGTGTGCCCTCGCGTTGTGTTCCTACCTGCTCCTCCTCCTTGCCGAGCAGCGTGTGTGCCCTCGCGTTGTGTTCCTACCTGCTCCTCCTTGCCGAGCAGCGTGTGTGCCCTCGCGTTGTGTTCCTACCTGCTCCTCCTCCTTGCCGAGCAGCGTGTGTGCCCTCGCGTTGTGTTCCTACCTGCTCCTCCTTGCCGAGCAGCGTGTGTGCCCTCGCGTTGTGTTCCTACCTGCTCCTCCTCCTTGCCGAGCAGCGTGTGTGCCCTCGCGTTGTGTTCCTACCTGCTCCTCCTCCTTGCCGAGCAGCGTGTGTGCCCTCGCGTTGTGTTCCTACCTGCTCCTCCTCCTTGCCGAGCAGCGTGTGTGCCCTCGCGTTGTGTTCCTACCTGCTCCTCCTCCTTGCCGAGCAGCGTGTGTGCCCTCGCGTTGTGTTCCTACCTGCTCCTCCTCCTTGCCGAGCAGCGTGTGTGCCCTCGCGTTGTGTTCCTACCTGCTCCTCCTCCTTGCCGAGCAGCGTGTGTGCCCTCGCGTTGTGTTCCTACCTGCTCCTCCTCCTTGCCGAGCAGCGTGTGTGCCCTCGCGTTGTGTTCCTACCTGCTCCTCCTCCTTGCCGAGCAGCGTGTGTGCCCTCGCGTTGTGTTCCTACCTGCTCCTCCTCCTTGCCGAGCAGCGTGTGTGCCCTCGCGTTGTGTTCCTACCTGCTCCTCCTCCTTGCCAAGCAGCGTGTGTGCCCTCGCGTAGTGTTCCTACCTGCTCCTCCTCCTTGCCGAGCAGCGTGTGTGCCCTCGCGTTGAGTCCTCGCGCCAGCTTGTCCTTCCTCTCCTTGAGCTGGGCCAGCCTGGCGCCGGCCACGTCGGCCTCTTTGAAGTCGAACATTCCACCCGCAAGGCCGAAGTACTGCCGCTCTGATGATATCCACGGGTTCTCGTCTTCCAACGATATGAGCTGATGAGATTACAGTCGGTTATTAGTAGCAAACTCTTTTCAAAGGAGACGATTGAAAGTGCAGCTGTTTATTTTTTTGGGTTTTCATATCCACGCGTACTGTTCTGTTAGTTTGTCCAGTTTGGACCATATACAGTGTGGCAGGTAACCTAACAGACGGGACGTGCTTTAAGGTGTAGTACCTACTCAAGAAAATGTACAACTTTTACTGTAGGACCAACTACTAAATCCCTTCACTTACTAACATTTTTGATTTAGTTTTTTTTTTTAACTAGACACTCAAGTTTGCTATCAGTCTGAAGCTTCGATTAGAATAAAATAGACCCATACCCTGGTATTGTGCGCGGTGGCCTCAGTCTGCATCTCCTTGATGGTGTACTCCAGCTCCTTGATCTGCAACTCGATCTCTCCGTTCCTCTTGAGCAGCTGTTCCTTCTTCCGCACGATGTGCGATATCTCCGTGTTGCGAGACGCTATCTCTGCCTTCTGGCGCTTGATGCGGTCCTGCATCTCTTTAACGGCTTCCTTTAAAAAGAAGGAAAGACAAAATTATATTAATACTAACAGCGCCCCGCGGTTTCACCCACATAAGTGCCGATCCCGTGGGAATATCGGGATAAAAACTATCCTATGTCCCGGGACTCAAATTATCTCTATACCAAATTTAAGCGTGAAGCTTTCGCATTTATAATATTAGTATGGATTCTAACGGTCGTAGGACTCGTAGCAGTGGCGAAGGTTCCATATAACTCAATTCCTACCGGCTTCCCTTTGAAAAAACGATAACGATAACTGATTTGATAACGATATTATTCGTCGGGCCGGAGACCGTGCGGTAGCCCCGGCGGCAGTCCGGCGGGCCGGAGACCGTGCGGTAGCCCCGGCGGCAGTCCGGCGGGCCGGAGACCGTGCGGTAGCCCCGGCGGCAGTCCGGCGGGCCCGAGACCGTGCGGTAGCCCCGGCGGCAGTCCGGCGGGCCGGAGACCGTGCGGTAGCCCCGGCGGCAGTCCGGCGGGCCGGAGACCGTGCGGTAGCCCCGGCGGCAGTCCGGCGGGCCCGAGATCGTGCGGTAGCCCCGGATGAACCTTCCGGCAACCACCTCCTGGGGCGCCTTCAGGTAGTGGGCGGCTCGCCGCCGCAGTGAACGCGCCCACACCGGGGCCCCGTATAGGGCCTCAGGTTGGGTAAGAGCCGCTTGAAGGCGGGCCCGGCCCGTTCCAGTTAGGGGGCCAAACGTCGGAAGTGCTCGACGAAGTTCCACCGACTGTCGAGAACGAGACCCAGGTATTTCATCGTCGTCTCGACGCCGATGTGAATCCCTCCTACCGTTAGTTGGGATCCCGATGGTGGCGTGTGCCGGGGCCCATGAAACGACCCGCAGGCGGCAGTCGGCCCGCAGCACCGAGTTGTAGCCGATGTCGCACAGGAACGGCCCCACAACCGATCCCTGCGGGACACCGCACGAAATCTCTCGCCGGTTCCACTCCCCGTCGCGACCGGGGTAGATGACGGCTCTGTCCGTCAGATACGCCTCGACTATTCGAATTCGGTAGGGCGGCACCCGGTGATACCGGAGTGCCTAAACAATGCAGCTCCAGGGCAGGGTGTTGAACGCGTTGGCGATGTCGAGTGACACCGCCACGACGACCCCACCCCGGGACACCGTTGGCGATGTCGACTGACACCGCCACGACGACCCCACCCCGGGACACCGTTGGCGATGTCGACTGACACCGCCACGACGACCCCACCCCGGGACACCGTTGGCGATGTCGACTGACACCGCTACGACGACCCCACCCCGGGACACCGTTGGAGATGTCGACTGACACCGCTACGACGACCCCACCCCGGGACACCGTTGGCGATGTCGACTGACACCGCTACGACGACCCCACCCCGGGACACCGTTGGCGATGTCGACTGACACCGCTACGACGACCCCACCCCGGGACACCGTTGGCGATGTCGACTGACACCGCTACGACGACCCCACCCCGGGACACCGTTGGAGATGTCGAGTGACGCCGCCACGACGATCCCACCCCGGGACACCGTTGGCGATGTCGAGTGACACCGCCACGACGACCCCACCCCGGGACACTGTTGGCGATGTCGAGTGACACCGCCACGACGATCCCACCCCGGGACACCGTTGGCGATGTCGAGTGACACCGCCACGACGACCCCACCCTGGGACAGCGTTGGCGATGTCGAGTGACACCGCCACGACGACCCCACCCCGGGACACCGTTGGCGATGTCGAGTGACACCGCCACGACGACCCCACCCCGGGACACCGTTGGCGATGTCGAGTGACACCGCCACGACGACCCCACCCCGGGACACCGTTGGCGATGTCGAGTGACACCGCCACGACGACCCCACCCCGGGACACCGTTGGCGATGTCGAGTGACACCGCCACGACGACCCCACCCCGGGACACCGTTGGCGATGTCGAGTGACACCGCCACGACGATCCCACCCCGGGACACCGTTGGCGATGTCGAGTGACACCGCCACGACGATCCCACCCCGGGACACCGTTGGCGATGTCGAGTGACACCGCCACGACGACCCCACCCCGGGAAACCGCGTCTCCCGTCGTGAGGGCTTCACGCGCACGATGGCGTCCACCGTCGAGCGCCCCTTGCGGAAGCCAAACTGGCTGTCCGCAAGATCCGGCCCCGTCCTCACCAGGTGCCCGACGAGGCGGCCCGCAATCACTCTCTCAAAGAGCTTGCTGACCTCGTCGAGCAGCACGATGGGCCGGTATGCGGACGGAGATTCCGCAGGGCAAACCGGGAGGTCAGAGGGCCGTCTGTACCAGGCGCAGGATTAGGTAGAGTAGGCCTGACAACTTTTGAAGAGGGAGGCCGCTAGTCAAACTCCCAGGAGTGTAGGGCACTCCCTAAAATGTCTTGCCAACCCGACTGATGCTGGCCAAGGAACGTGGAGATTGGCACAAACAAAGAGGCCTCTATGCCCGGTAGTTGATTAAGTCAGTCTGTGGACGATAATCATGATACAATGAGTGTTAATGAGTATGTCATGCTCACGGTAGCCGCGTCGTGCTCCCGCTGCGCGCGCTGCAGCGCGTCGCGCGCGCGCTCGGCGGCGGCGCGCTCGTCGCCCAGCTGCTGCTGGCTGTGGGCCACGGCCTGCTGCAGCTCCAGCACCTCCAGCTTCAACGTCTCCAGCTCTTGCTCCCGCTGTTTCCACAAGGTGCCGTGCAGTTCGGCGTCTTTCTTCGCCTTCTTTAACGCCTCTTCAGCTTTTTTGTACTCTCTGTCGAAAAAAAGTTACATTATTAATATTGCAAGCAAGTATACTTAAATGATACTCTTCAGAACTTACTGCCAGTCATTCTACACGTGTGTCTGTGGGTTAGGTATGCGGTAAGGTCATACAACGCCCTGCGTGTGCAGTATAACGCGTTCATGCTAGTGGTGCTGTAAAAGTATTCAAAAGTCTTAATATAAAAAAACACAAGACTTATGGGGGATTTCCGTTAAGGTTCTTGTAGACATCATTGTCAGAATTGCCCCTGTCCTAACACTTAAACTCATCAGTGACATTTTGGAATCCTGGGAGAAGTTCTAAGATGCCATTGACATTTTCTGTGACCTCTCAAAAGTGTTTGACTGTGTTGACCACAATACACTAATCTGGAAATTACACCACTCGTATTATCACTGGGAATACGTGGCCAAGTTACTGATCTTGGTATTCCTATCTAATAAACAAGCAGCAAAAAAATAAACGTTGATGGGGCGACGTCCTCGAGGTCTCTAGCTAAGGAGCCATTCAAGTTGACGGGGCGACGTCCTCGAGGTCTCTAGCTAAGGTGTTATTCAAGTTGACGGGGCGACATCCTCGAGGTCTCTACCTAAGGAGCCATTCAAGTTGACGGGGCGACGTCCTCAAGGTCTCTAGCTAAGGAGCCATTGAAATTGACGGGGCGACGTCCTCGAGGTCTCTAGCTAAGGAGCCATTCAAGTTGACGGGGCGACGTCCTCGAGGACTCTAGCTAAGGAGCCATAAGTTGACGGGGCGACATCCTCGAGGTCTCTAGCTAAGGAGCCATTCAAGTTGACGGGGCGACGTCCTCGAGGACTCTAGCTAAGGAGCCATAAGTTGACGGGGCGACATCCTCGAGGTCTCTAGCTAAGGAGCCATTCAAGTTGACGGAGCGACGTCTTCGAGGTCTCTAGCTAAAGAGAAATTCAAGTTGACGGGGCGACGTCCTCGAGGTCTCTAGCTAAGGAGCCATTCAAGTTGACGGGGCGACGTCTTCGAGGTCTCTAGCTAAGGAGACATTCAAGTTGAAGGGGCGACGTCCTCGAGGTCTCTAGCTAAGGAGCCATTCAAGTTGACGAGGCGACGTCCTCGAGGTCTCTAGCTAAGGAACCATTTAAGTTGACGGGGCGACATCCTCGAGGTCTCTAGCTAAGGAGCCATTCAAGTTGACGGGGCGAGGTCCTCGAGGTCTCTAGCTAAGGAGACATTCAAGTTGACGGAGCGACATCCTCGAGGTCTCTAGCTAAGGAGCAATTCAAGTTGACGGGATGACATCCTCGAGTTCTCTAGCTAAGGAGCCATTCAAGTTTACGGGGCTACGTCCTCGAGGTCTCTAGCTAAGGAGCCATTCAAGTTGACGGGGCGACGTCCTCGAGGTCTCTAGCTAAGGAGCCATTCAAGTTGACAGGGCGACATCCTCGAGGTCTCTAGCTAAGGAGCCATTCAAGTTGACGGGGCGACGTCCTCGAGGTCTCTAGCTAAGGAACCATTCAAGTTGACGGGGCGACGTCCTCGAGGTCTCCAGCTAATGAGCCATTCAAGTATTACTTACGTAAGCACTACAGGGGCGCGGGGGTTCTTTGCTTTGCTTATTTTTGATGACATGGGGAATGGGGGTCTGGATGGTGATTACGTCAGCAGTATTTATTTTTTTACTTTTCCGGATTTTTTATGAAATTTTATCCTTATGGGGTAAGAGGAAATGTCCTTGAGCTCTTAAAATCTTACCTACATGACAGAAAACAAATAACCGAAATAAGTAGAATTAATATACGCACCAAAAGAGAAGTAATACAGTACAAACAGTGTAAGACACATCAGCGGGTAAAATGGGTTGAAGCATGTTGTCATAATTCAATGTTGCACTGCTACATTTACTAATTCGCAGTAACATATATAATGACGTATGAAATTGGGTCCATTAGCTAACAGTATAAACACATTGTAATGCATTAGACATTAGGCTTTACTATGGAGCCTACTGAAATATAAACTTATTTAACACTTCACGTTGAGTTCCTCTTATCTTCGAGAGCTCCTCTGTCAACCTAATACAGGGTAAACCCCATAAAGTTTAAAATACAAGTGTCTTGTAAATTTATTCTGTACTCGCTCCAGCATGATGTATTTCGCTTCATGAGGAGCCCAAATCACCGCACTGTGTTCCAAGTGACTCCTTACCAAAGCGTCATACAGCCCCCAGCAGGGCTAGCATGGCCGGAGACATTTTATCCACGGGGAGAGGACAAAATACTATTCCCCTCTGTCAATTTTGTCCACCCTCCGAGCATGGCGACATGGGTGGATAAACTATTCACGGTGGACAAACCAGCAGGGCTAGCATGGCCGGAGAAATTTTATCCACGGGGAGAGTACAAAATACTATTCCCCTCTGTCAATTTTGCTCGAATCGCGAATTGAACACCGGTGTATTTTTCGCTCGATTTTCTCCCTTTCCGACGACAACACTAAGCTCCAGTAAGCACGAGACATTTTTATATTACAATTAATGGGTCACTATCAGAATATCCACGTTGCAAAATGACCACATCGCCTGAACGTCTTAATATTAAATCGCCATGGTTACTAAATAGACATTAACGCTAAACGCCTTAGTAGCAAAACGTCTGGATCTTAAAATGTCGTAATTCAAAATACTCTAGTAGCAAATCGTCTTGATATTAAAACGCCATAGTTACTAAATAGACATGAACGCAAAACGCCTTAGTAGTAAAACGTCTGGATTTTAAAATGCCATAGTTACATAATAGACATGAACGCTAAACGCCTTAGTAGAAAAACGTCTGGATCTTAATTAAAATACCATAGTTACTAAACAGGCATGAACGCTAAATGCCCATAAGATGCAGACTTTGTTGATATATGATTGTTTGACAACAATCATTATTGTTGTCAAACAATATTTTGTAGTAAGACCTACCATATTTTGCATTCAAGTATTTAACTATCCTAAATTTTTTTTTAACAGATTTCTGCAATTTTTTTTTGCAGCACCTTAAGAATACTCAAGCTGAAAGATCGACCGAGAGAAAATTTTTGCAATTTTTTTTTCTCAATATTTCTCGGGTTTCTTTACATGGTGTAAAAAAAAACATCTTTTTTACACCATCTCATGGTTTTCGACTAGAGCAGCAATTTCTTTCCAGAAAAGATTTTCATCCGAGCCACCATTTTGGAAATATAGAGCGTTTTATATAGAATAGAATAAAATTCGGAGGCCCACAATTCGGAAACGGTGCGTCGTAGGGCCATGCTTCTCAGACCCTAAATAGTTTCTATGGTCAAGGTTAACCCGAAACTGCAAAAAAATTCAGATTTCCGAAAAAAAAAAAAAGAATTTTCGTAAAATTTTCTAAGTCCTCGCGCCATAGTGCCCCTAAGGCTACACTCCAACCGAACTGTAAAATCTTCAAAACCAAGTCCGTACCGACAAAGCTCCGTTATCGAAGAGTTCAATAAACTTTATTTGTAATTATTTATGCAGTAGTTTTTTCATAAAACTTGATTTTCCGAAGCACTTTTCGATTTTTTTTACACTCTATCAGTTCGGAACGGTGTTTTTGTGCGTGAGAACTAGACGTTGTTCGTGTAGATAGCGTCTAACTGCTCATCACTGATACTAGTTCTGTCAGACACGAAGCCAGGTGAGACAGCGTGCTTTTTGGCCATGACCACCAGTGAGTTCGAGCTCGCGACTAGTTTACTCTTAAATCACTATTTTGTCATTGGTGTCATAAAAATCTGTATTTGTTTTGTTTCAATATAACGAGTAGTTTTGTTTGTAGGTAGTGTCAAAAATAAAATATTTTACGGAAAAATAAACATTACACTTTCATTTAACTCTGTTAATAATAATTCATCTACACTTGGATGACTATGAGTAGAGTGACAGTCAACCCATCGGGTCTCTATCAGAATTCCCATGGTAAAGTTGCCAGTTGCCGGTACAATGGGCCAAAATGTCTTTCAGCTATCTGGGCACCTTGCTTTCATGTCATCCAGCGTGAATTGTCTTTCAGCGAAAAGGTCATTCTGATAGAGAGGGGTAGTTGACATACGATTCAGACTATTTTCTTTTCCAGACGTTTTCGCTACTAGCTCATTCTGAGTTTTTGTCATCCTACTAATTTGACTTCCAGCTAATAAGGTATTCTAATCATACGGACTATTTGCAATTCCAGACGTTTTGCTACTAGCTCATTCTGCTTTTATGTCGTCCAGCTGAGTTGACTCTCTGCTGACTGAGCACTCTGCTTTTATGTCATGTAGCTGAATTGTCTTTCAGCTATCTAGGTAACTTGCTTTCATGTCATCCAACGTGAATTGTCTTTCAGCGAAAAGGTCTTTCCGATAGTGACCCCAATTAATTATATTTTCTCCAAGAGATATACTTAAACCCACCATCTAAAGACGAGGTCAAATTTCTCCCTTTGTTATGTCAAAATATCTGTAATTTTTCTCTTCCACTAGTCGCCATGCTCTATGCGGGGGGTGAGTATCCACGTCTAATGTCAAAAAGTGATATAATTCTCTTTCCCCCTGTTGCCGTGCTTTGGCAGGTGGATAAAATTATTTTATCCCTTGTCAGTGGAAATAACCGGTGGACAAAAGTTTTATCCCCAGCCCATGCTAGCCCTGCTGAGCGTGGTAACATTTGTCCCTGCGACTGTCTCAGCACGAAACCCAGGTTTCTGTACGCCTTCTTGCAAACCTTAACTATATGATCCCGGAAAGTTAGATCCGGGGTAAGCAGGACCATAACCCTCCAATAATTAAAAACATAGAAAACAGTAAATTGTACATATGCACTTATAATGTGAGATCATTATCGTCGACAGAGAGAATGTTACAACTAAAACATGCTATTAAAAATATAAAACACGATATAATTGGACTTTCAGACATACGCAGAGTGGGTAACTCGATAATTGAAGATGAGGACCACGTCTTCTGTTACATTGGGGAAAGACCTGGGAGATATGGAGTAGGCTTTCTCATCAAGAAAGAAATAAAACCCAACATTGATTCCTTTATTGGGATATCTGAAAGAGTGTGTCTTTTGAAATTAAAGTTTGAAAAATATGAATTGTCAATAATACAAGTGTACGCGCCAACTGCGGAAGCCCCAGAGGAAGATTTAATCAGTTTTTATGACAAAATACGAGAAGCCCAATCATACGCAGGAAATAACTTAATTATCATGGGCGATTTCAACTCAAAAATAGGTCAAGGGAACCCCACCGAAAACCTAATCATGGGCAAATTTGGATTTGGGAAAAGAAACGAACGAGGCGATAGACTTATCAAATTTGCACTAGAAAATAAACTTACGATAACTAACACCCTATATAAAATGAAACGTGACAGGAAATGGACCTGGGTATCGCCTGATAAAAGAACAAAAAATGAAATCGACTTCATTCTTGCCAACAAACCAAAGCAATTTGAAAATATAGAAGTGCTAAACAACATAACCTATTCTAGCGACCACAGATTATTACGAGCAACAATAGCATTGAAAACTACAAGAAAAAAACGAATAAATTTCAACAGGGCTTCAGCGATAATGAAATCGGAAGAGGAACAGAAACTTTACATAAAAATTCTGCAAGAAAAAATTCAGAACCTAAACAATGATGATCCTGTTGAAACTTACCACGACAAAATACATCAAGCAATAACTCATAGCATGAAAGAAGTGCAGTCAAAGGTTACAAGTCAAAAATATGAAATTATAAGTAATGAATCAAAAAAACTAATTTGCAAACGTCACGAATTACAAAACAAGAAGAAATTATCGAAAGAAGAAAAACACCAACTAAAAGTATTGTATAAAACAACAAACAAGAGTATTAAAAATGATTATAAGACACACAGAATGAAAATAATAGAGCAACTTCTCATAACAAAAGGCAGCACAAAAAAAGCTAACAAATTAATAAATAAAGAAAAAACATGGATTCCAAAACTAAACTCAAGTAAAAAAGACAATAAAACACAAACACGAGCAGATATTATAGAAATCGCTACAGATTACTACAGAACTTTGTATAGCAACCCGGAAATTACATCAACAGAAACCAGACAAGCCCTAAACTCACAGACAAACATAGAGATAAAACCATTTGATGAACCTGAAATTGTAAACCGCATTGAAAAGTTAAAATCTGATAAAAGCCCCGGTCCAGACAATCTATCAAACGAAACGCTACAACTATCCAAATACATTCTTGCAACACCACTGACACATCTGTTCAACAAAATCTTAAGAGAAGAAATAGTCCCAAAATCATGGGTACTTTCAGACATAATACTCTTGTATAAGAAAGGTGATCCAGCCGATGTAGGAAACTACCGACCAATTAGCCTAATGCCAAATTTATATAAGCTGTTTGCCTCATGTCTGGAAAATAGAATAAAGGAAGATATAGAGAAACACCAACCAATAGAACAAGCAGGGTTTCGTAAAGGATTCAGTACAGTGGATCATATACATGCCATAGAGCAAATTATAGAGAAATATGAAGAGTTCAATGCACCGCTATACTTAGGATTTGTCGATTACAAAAAGGCATTTGATTCGATTTTCCATCAAAGCATATGGGACTCTCTTTCAGCTATAGAGCTCCCACTAACTTACACTAACATTATCAAAGACATTTACAGTAAAAGCAGAAGTAGAGTCAAACTGGATAGAATTGGTGATACTATAAAAATAGGAAGAGGAGTAAGGCAGGGAGACCCGCTATCCCCTAAACTTTTTATAAATGTCCTACAGCACATAATGTCAAACCTTGATTGGTACCGAAAAGGCATCTTCATAGATGGGAAACATTTCAGCCACTTAAGATTTGCAGACGACATTGTTTTAGTATCTGAATCTGCTAAACAACTAGAAAAAATGTTAAACGACCTCCATGCAGTAAGTTCAAATGTTGGTTTAGAAATGAACACCCTGAAAACAAAAATACTAACAAACAGGACAAAACAAGAAATAAAAATAAACAACGAATCAATAGAATACGTAGATAATTATATATATCTCGGCAAACAGTTATCTTTTAACAAAAATAGAAACATAGAAGAAGTCAAGCGAAGAATTAACATAACTTGGAGTAAATTTTGGAATTACAAGGAAATAATGAAATCACGCTTACCTGTAAAACTTAAAGCTAAAGTCATGAACTCTTGCCTACTACCATGCCTTACTTACGCTTGCCAGACGTGGATTTTTAATGGCACAGTAAAAAATAAAATACAAGTTTGCCAAAGGGCCATGGAACGAAGCATCTTAAACATCAGACTGAGAGACAAACAACGAAACACAGCAATAAGAAAGAAGACACAAGTCATAGATGCCCTTCAACACGCTCAAGCACTGAAATGGAGATGGGCGGGCCACCTGGCGCGATCAGAAGATGACAGGTGGACCCTTAGAACAACCGCTTGGAAAGGCCCACACGGTAGGAGAAAAAGAGGCAGACCAGCAGAGCGTTGGCACGACGAGATAGAGGAATTAGTTGGCAAATCATGGCTTGAGAAAGCAAAAACCAGAAAAGACTGGAAATTACTGGAGGAGGCCTATACCCGTCGAGGGGTCCTTAATTAGTAATTATTAAATTCTTAATTTATTTAACTTTATTTACTGTATAATTAAGGAATAATAAAGGCTTTTTATTTTTATTTTATATATATATTTATTTAAGCAGGACTCCTAGATCTCGTACCTGAGACACTCGCTGCATCGGCGCTTCCTCTACTTTGTATTCGTAGGCTAAGTCAGTCTTCGCGCGCGTAATTGGCTGAGCACTGAGCACTGAGCATTTGGCTGTGTTGAAAAAGAGTTTATTTTTCCATAAAAATAAACTCTTTCCATCATCCATGGAGCCATCTCCACTCTACCACTCTATCTATGTCTTCCTGCAATCTCTCACAGTCATACATATGTCATCCCCCTGTCTCACCCCCCTGAGCAGTTGGATGGGGCTGGTTTTCTGGTCCTGGATCTGGACAGCCATCGTTGCAGCGTCATACACAAAATACACATGACAGTATAACGCTTTTATAACAAGTTGCCAAAGTCGGATACAGAACTTGGCGATGGAATGTTCAAAACCCACATCACACGTGCACTTATCCAAAAACGCATATTAATTTGTTGTACCTAATGAAAATCATGTCATTTCATTAAAATAGTTTTATTTTTATTTTGTAAGGATAGAATAGAATACTTATTATGTACTATAACAGTCAGAAGTCGACTAGCAATCTCACAAAACTATGGCATAAGAATATTAGTTGTACTTATGACCTTCTTCTATAAGAACGTTTGACAACAGTACACATTGGTAACTTGTTGGCCGCTTATGATTGTTATTACAAATTTCAATAAGTTAAGTGAGCGTTACGGTGGCCAAAGTAGTTATCATTGTGCCTCGCATGGCGAACGTTCGGGTTCGAGTCTCACATCAAACATGAAAAATATTTTTTAAGTATTACAATCATGTGAAATAAGAATTCCGAGTTGCTAACAAATATTTTAAATATTTCACAACTAAACGAATATTCTTTCGTTTTACAATTATAATCTTAGCGTCGTTATTAAAATATGAGGGTAGATTTGAAACGAAGTGATAAGTTCACTTTGTAAATCTACCCTCATATTTTAACTACTTTACTAGTTTACCTAAATTATTCCACTATTCGCTATTGTTGGTTGGTGAACATAGTTATGAGCGTTTGTGTTATCTTGTTGTTGCTATTTTAGTATTCTTTTGAATTCAATATGCAGGCTAATATTAGTATTGAAGCCAAGGCAAATATTATGGCCCTATAATAACATAAATAAGTGGAAAGGATTTCTTTTGTATAAAAAATATTACAATATTACCATATCAAAATTTGTTTCATTTATTATCATATTATAATAATAAATTACCTTTATTGTAATATCTATTTGTTCAAAGTAATTTACTAAAATAAATTACTAAAACATACAAATAATAATAATTATATAAAACATAAAAAAAACTGGCCCAACTAGGATTCGAACCTACACCTATCCCGTTCACATTAGCGGGTGCAGCCTCGTTACCGATCTAGCTAATGTTAACTTATATTCACTTGTTGAAATTTTGCATTACTATGAAAAAAATAATCAGACTGCGGTAAAGAAACAAGTTACTGATATTGTCATCCTTGTCTAGCATTGACCACATCTATGACTACTCGTAGCGCGATGCTACACGACATGTTAGTTTGTTAGCGTTGGAACATCACTCACACGGATAAAAATGCGTATGTGTGTCTAAGCGCCGCAGCCCGTATAGCGCAGGCGATAATGGTCATTGCGGTGTAAGTGGACTTCTGGCCGTGACTGTACACCATATAAATTATAGAGATAAATATAGAAACTGTGCAAAAGGGTGACACAATGGGCGGTCTTATCGCTCAGAGCGATCTTTTAAAGACAAACATAGGATCATAGCAGGTGGCGTTCTGTAGTTTCTGTTTATGTATGTATTTATTATTATTTTGTTTTTTATATAGATTCTTTTTATTTTGTGAATGTGTGTGATAGGTCTTATCAAGATAATAATAAGGTGTTCTCGTCTAGCTAACGAAGAGTACTTGCATAGACACAACCTTGTAGCCAGGATAATCCATCAGCAACTTGCTCTGAAATACAACCTTGTGGAATCGGAGGTGCCGTACTACAGGTACGTGCCCGACCCAGTTCTCGAAAATGGTGATATCACATTATATTGGGATCGATCCATCATCACTGACAGGACTATTGTTGCCAATAAGCCTGATATAGTGGTGGTGGATCGATCAGAGCGGCGCGCAATGATTGTTGACATAACCGTCCCGCATGATGGGAACCTCGTGAAAGCCGAGAAAGATAAACAAATCAAGTATCTTGACTTAGCTCACGAGGTTGTCGACATGTGGGATGTGGACTCAGCGATCATTGTGCCGATAGTTGTGACAGCCAATGGTCTAATAGCCAAGAGCCTCGACCAACACCTGAGGAGGCTCTCGTTGGGCAGCTGGATCAAGGGCTTGATCCAGAAAGCGGTACTTCTGGACACGGCCCGAATAGTTAGGAGGTTCCTCTCTCTGGAGCCCTGACCGCCGGTAGCTTGGACCCTGTTCCCGATACCGGTGGGCTACTATTTTTTATATTTTTAAATGTTTTTATATTTCTTTATACTAATATTTAAAAATATAATTTATAAGAATTTAATTGAATAAAGGAGATAATAATAATAATATTCCACAACTATCACACAACGCCGTCTAGTCTCAAGCTAAGCAGAGCTTGTGTTATGAGTACTAGACAACTGATAAACATACTTATATATTTCTAAATACATACATAGACGATGACCAAGCATCTATCAAGATGCTGCGATTTGTTGACCATTTTCTATTTTGTTAAGTACTTACGTACGTTACTTACTTGTTGACAGACGTACACTGTCTCCCATACCTATTAAAAGTGTAATTTGACAAAGTTGTAAAAGCCAATCATTCTTAAAAGAGTCGTGGAACTGTGCGCCTAGCCGGCCTAGCCACGTTTGATAAATGCCCACTGCCCCTGTAGGAACAGATTACATATGCAGGTTTGTGTGAAATGAAATCATTTCAATTGATTATTCTCTCCACAAAATGCCACACAATAGTTGGGAGTAAGACCTCTCTGTCAGTTTTCAGGATGGTATTGTTGCTGACCCGCATTCTATGCATCAATGATACGACGTGTTTGCGAATGACTGCATATAAAACCGTCAGTGCGGTTCTGTGCAAACTTCTCTAAACACACGACATCTTCTAACATTACTAATATCCCTCTACACATCTCAATCCTACTATACGATAGCACTCACCGCTCCCTGTGCCCCCTGATGTCCCGCACCTTGTCCTCTAGCTCCCTCGCTTGCGCGGCAGTTTGTTGCTGCGTCACTTTTGCGTTCTCTAGGGCTAGCTTCAGCTCAGCTATCTACATCACAATTAAAATATAGATTCCAAAATCGTTATTTTTTTTAATAAAGCGACACTGCGCTACACGGAAATTGAATATGAAATAAATGTGTGACTAAATAATAAATACACACATCAAAAGTGTCTAGGGATCAAGCATTTTTATGCGGATTTCTTGAGATTGAGATGTGGCTTTGTAATAAATTTATGATTTTATAAATTTATATGGATCCTTTTTGGTGCATTTCATAATTTGAATCAGGAACTGTGAATCAAATTCGAGTAAAAGATGAAAATCAGCTGTCAATATTTTCCCTATAAAAACATACAACGCATTGAAGACATTATTAGTGCTATTGTTTCCCTACTACTGATTAAAACCAACGTTATTATGGAGCGGCGACGTCATTTAAGCAGGGAAGAAATGCTCAGAGCCGTGGGAATGATAGAAGCTGGTTCCCGGCAACGTACTGTGGCTTTAGCTCTGAATACAAGTCAGAGTGTTATCAGTCGACTTTGGACACGTTACCGAAGCACTGGTACCGTGGCTGAGCGCCATGGAGGACGGTATCGCTGCACCACACGGAGACAAGACCGATACATTCAAATCTTAACTCGAAGAGCTCCAACAATAACCGCCATGATGTTAGCCGTGAGGCTTCATCACTCTTCAGGGAACTTAATTAGCGACCAAACAGTCAGAAACCGCTTGCATGAAGTGAACCTTCATTCCCGAAGACCGCTACGGGTACCACCTATAGCAATGCACAATCGTAGGATTCGATATCAATGGGCTCTTGAACACAGAAATTGGGCAGAAGAACAATGGCGTTTCGTGTGCTTTTCTGATGAGTCTCGTTTTGGTATGAGACCGGATACAAGACGTATACGACACTGGAGAACCCCTGGACGCCAACAGCGATTAAAATCCTAAATATAGTGGTGGAACCATCATGGTATGGTTTGGATCGGCGGAAGAACTGAGTTGATTTGGATCAGAGGCAACCTCAACGCTCAAATTTATGCTGAGACGATTGTATCAGACGTCATCGTTCCTCTACAAGTGCAAATCGGTCCCTTATTTCAGTTAATGCATGATAATGCACGACCGCACACCGCAAGAGTTGTAAGACAGACTCTCGCCGCAGCTAACATCAATGTCCTGCCCTGGCCTGCTCAGTCGCCAGACTTGAACCCGATTGAGCATGCATGGGATATGCTACAGAGAAGAGCTCTGCCGAATATGGAGGGTATCCAGTCGCAAGAAGACCTTTTTTTGTTGTTGCAACGAACATGGGCGGCCATTCCACAGCGTGATTTGGATGAACTCATTTCGAGTATGCCAAACCGATGTTCCTGTGTTGTTAGTGTTCGCGGTAGAAACACGGATTGTTAATTGTTTAAGTTACCCAATAAAATTTTAAAGAAAACTGTTATTTCAGTCTTTTTTTCGAACTTTTGTGTTAGTGGTTCAAATGTCAAAAATCCCTTTATTAGGAAAATGGCAAATTTCTTTATTAATGCAAAGGTGACTTGGTTTATCGTTACTGTGACAAACGAAAACACTTTATTTGATGAATCCTTAAAGAAAATTTTAATTAATATCAATCAGGAGAAAAGTTATTGCAAAAATATATGTTGATCCCTAGACACTTTTGATGTGTGTAGTCATTCTGAAATAACTTAATTTACAGTAGTATAAAGTTGATTACAGAAATAAAGTCAATTGAAAACAAGGATGAGTATGGAATACATTTATACCTGAGCCCGCAAGCTCTCGATCTCGGCGTGCAACTGCGCGTGCGACGTGCTCGCCAGGCGCGCCTTCACGATGTTCAGCTCGTGAGTCTTTATATCGAACCTGCCAGGCAAAGCTAATCCGTCAGAACGAAACCATTTTATATATATTTTTGTTAATAGGGTTAAACAGTTACTAGCTTAAGAAAATAAATGAAATCCTTCAACTAAAATAACAAACGTAACCCACACCATTGTCCACATATTAATAAAATACTTAGAAGTGAAGAACAGTAGTTAGGAGTAGACAATGGTTAGCTTTCCGTGATGGCTTAATTTAACTTAACTTTTAATTGAAATAATCTACTTTATATTAGAAATTTGAAAATTGTGCAAATTTTGTTTCCCATGCAGAAGGGGTTTAGGACTTGATATCGGAATTGAATCGAATTGCTGTAATGACAACAAAACAGATATTAGTTTGTAATGGCTTACTTACTTTTGTTGTGTAGCGGTGTATAGATTTCCGTCTTCCTCCATTGATTCTAGTTCTGCAATACACTGCGCAAGCTGTGCCTTCGCCGTCCTCTGTTCTTCTTCAAACTTCTTGAGCTCTTGCAACTTGATTAGTACCGGGTCTCCCTAAAAAACAATGATTTCATGAAATTGTTAATTTTAGTTTTCATTGATTTTTTTGCGACCTGCCTACTCCCAAGGGAGCAACTAACAATGTTGACGTGTAAGTGTTATTTTCAGACATACTGAATAAAAGCCTCGAATAATAGGACAAAATAATTAAATATGTATTGATACGTACGGAGCCTACGGTATTCGAAGGCCTAGAAGGGACTTATGAAGGAGAAATCAAGTGCCAGTAGCACATTGAAGTTTAAGCACAGTCACAGTACACTTATGATAATATGTAAAGCAAAAGTAACGAGTGGTAATGTAATATTGATATGTCACTCGGACTAAAACCGGGTTACTTTCGCAAATAGATCTTCAATCGTTATTTAGCCACTACGCTATATTCACATAGGTACAATAGGTATAGTATAGATATCAATCTTAATTAAAGTGCTCGAAATAGGGTAGGTAGGTAACGTGAAATGTACTAAATTGAACAGTTTTTGGTATCTCCATTTACAGGCATCGCCGCTAAGCACGAGGTGGTGACCAATAGCAATAACATTGAACTGCAAATAAAACACCATATCTGCGCATCGCTGATTAAAAACGCGCCCACTAGCGTACACATATTATCACAATCACCTTTATCGTCCTATGGATCACTAAACTGTTAAATATACTATTTATTCATAAATAATAGCGAAAATCTAGGACAATTTTTGAATTAATACAAAACATCAAACGACTGACTTCCTTTGCAGTCTAGTTGGAATTTATTTTTGTCATTAAAATATGTGATGTGACATAATAATTATCGATATTATGTAAAAAGAGTATTTAATAGTTACACATTTATTGAAAAAAAAAAATGTAATAGGTGAATACCGAAAAACAATTTAAGCGTTTAAAAAAAGATAGATAACAGAAAGACAGGGAAGTAGGTACATGAAGTTCTTATAATAAAATATTTACTAACACACATTTGGTCAATATTTAGCATGCAATAGTATAAGTCTTACATTTAAGATATTATATTAATTATTAGGCAACTACATTTTTAACCCCCGACGCAAAAACGACGGGGTGTTATAAGTTTGACGTGTCTGTGTGTGTGTGTGTCTGTGGCATCGTAGCTCCCGAACGGATGAACCGATTTTGATTTAGTTTTTTTTGTTTGAAAGGTGTATTAGTCGGGACTGGGAGTGTTCTTAGCTATGTTTGATGAAAATCGGTCCAAGATGGCCGCCGCTAAAAAATGGCGGATAACATATTTTTTCACAATTCCCTCAATATGGGTATCAAATGAAAGGGCTTCAATAGTAGAATACTATACACTATAACAAATTTTAAATCCAAGATGGCCGCCACAACAAAGTGGCGAATAACATTTTTTTTTTCTCAACTCCCTCAATATAGGCACAGTCTATAATACATCATACAGTCGTTCGACGAAGCCGTCTAGACAGGGCAATCGTGCGGGGTGTGAGGGGCGAGACGCGGGAGGTGCGAGACCGAACTGCATACTGCCACCGTGTTAGTAGTTCGGGACATAACTTTCAGGGTTGATGATTTCGACTTTTCGGTATTGATTTTATTATTGGGATAAATTTTCAAAAATGTAATGGTACACATTTTATTTAATTTTTAATTTATGAAGACAAGATACGACATGTAACATTTGAGTGCTTGCTTATTTGTTAAGTTTTTTTTTTTTTTCTAATTATTTTACTTATTATTTTTCTTTTCAGTTTTTTTTTTTTTTTACTTGACATTTCCATGGCTTTCGAGGACGCTAAAGCCGATAGTGCAGTCAAAACGAAAATCGCTGACAACGAATATGAGGTCATAATCAAAATTCAAGATGGCGGCTGCGAAAATTTTAAAAATTTTCATCATGGGTGTCGTTTCCAAGAATTTCGAGGGTGCTGACAACGAATATGAGGTCATAATCAAAATTCAAGATGGCGGCTTCGAAAATTTTCAAATTTCATCATGGGTGTCGTTTCCAAGGATTTCAAGGGTGCTGACCACGAATATGAGGTCATAATCAAAATTCAATTCAAGATGGCGGCTGCGAAAATTTAAATTTTTTTCATCATGGGTGTCGTTTCCAAGGATTTCGAGGGTGCTGACATCGAATATGAGGTCATAATCAAAATTCAAGATGGCGGCTGCGAAAATTTTCAAATTTCGTCATGAGTGTCGTTTCCAAAGATTTCGAGGGTGCTGACAGCGAATATGAGGTCAAAATCAAAATTCAAGATGGCGGCTGCGAAACAATGTAATTTTTCATCATAGATGTCGTTTGGCCTGTTGTTTGAAATTGGGACTGCGACACTATCTGATGTAGAAAAACGTATGTTAAGTAGAATAATTCCATTCGTAAAAATGGTCAAACTCAGCGGTCGTAGGTACCAGTCATCACTCCAGTTTCCTCATCAATCTAGGAAAAAAAAAATTTTTCAAGTTTTACTTAATCTTCCTCATTCCCTTTCAATATAGTGTACATTATTCTACTTGACAAGCCCTTGCATTATTTTGATACTTACCTATATTGAAGGAGTTGTGAAAAAAAAAGTAATTCGCCATTTTGTGGTGGCGGCCATCTTGTATTTGAAATTTATCATAGTGTATAGTATTCCACTAGTCAAGCCCTTTCATTTGATACCCATATTGAGGGAGTTGTGAAAAATTATGTAATCCGCCATTTTGTGGTGAAGATGGCCCCATCTTGAACCGATTTTCATCAAACATAGCTAAGAACACTTCCGACAAATTCACCATCGGTTCAAAATCGGTTCATCCGTTCGGGAGCTACGATGCCACAGACAGACACACAACACACAGACACGTCAAACTTGTAACACCCCGTCGTTTTTGGGTGAGGGGGTTCAAAAGACGATAATTTGATAATTGTTAATTATTGTTTATAATAAGAGTAATGTTGATGACGATGTTGATCTCAAATAAATTAATTAATAAATTAATATTGTTTACTTGAGACAAGTGACAACCCTAGCTGTCGCGATAATGTCTAGACGTTGTCGGCATTTACCACGAGATCAAAGGCGTCGACCTACTGTATGGTTTTTATACTGTGATATGGGTATCAAATGAAAGGGCTTGACTAGTAGAATACTATATACTATAAAAAATTTCAAATCCAAGATGGCCGCCACCACAAAATGGCGAATTACTTTTTTTTTTCACAACTTTAATATAGGTATCAAATGCAAGGGCTTGACAAGTAGAATAATTTACACTATATTGAAATGGAATGAGGAATATTAACTACCTAACGAAATGAAAACTAAAAACTTGAAAAATATAATAAAACAAAAAAAATGTGTTTAGTCTTAAAAATTATTCTTCAACTATAAATTAAGTAATCAATATTTTTTGACGGATAAAAAACCTGATTAAACACCAAATTACCAGAATCTTAAAATGGAAGAAAATAAAAGAAATGAAATACAAAGATTAAGGAGTCCCTACAAAAAGCATGAAATAAAAAATTAAATTTAAAATTTAAAAAACCCCCGACAAACTTTTTTATTGAATTTTTTTGTAGAATGGACGCTGATTTAAATTTGAGTTATGAGAAAAATAAGTTTTCTATAGAAAATTGAAATTCCTCATATCTCATCTGTATATCAGAGTCCTTTCAAAGTATATATTTGGGAACCTAGATATTCTGTAAACCAATCGGAATAAATACACACTACCTTAAGAATATGTTTGATTTAGAAATTATTTTGGTATTACGTTTGTATGAACCAGCCCCTTAACGTAAAAAGTGCAATAATATAACATTTTCTAGAAAGACGAACTCGATGAAATATAACTATAAGATAATAATAATGATCATATATTAATAGAGTGACCGAGGTGCGGGACCTTGGGGTCCAACTTGATAGTACGCTTATCTTTGACTCACAAATTACCACTATGCATTTCGCATGTTGGGGTTCATATAAGAGTTAGTAAGGATTTCAAACCTAAGTCAACATTGATACTTCTTTATAAGACACTTGTAAGGTGGATTCTTGAATATGCTTCAGCTGCGTGGAATCCCCAATATGCAGTTTATATTGAACAAATCCAAAAATTGCAAAATAAATTTACTGGGCACTTGAATTTGCGATTTAACTTTGGAACTGATCATACACCTAGGCCTCAGAAATTGGACGAACGTCGTGCAGAGCGCGATCTAGTTTATTTATATAAAATTATTAGAGGTCAATTGGACTCCCCTTATCTTCTCAGCAAAATAAGTTTTGAATGTCCACGCTTAAATGCACGCAAAAGAACTCTCTTCCAAATTGGTTTCTCCCGAACCAATTATGGCAAGAATACTTTTATTAAAAGAACAAATGTCGTCTGTACAACGACACAATTTCACAGTGAAATGAAGATTTAGATATTTTTCACCTTTCTCTACTCTACCCAAATTCAAATTTTGTATAAGAAATATTTTGGCATTGAAATTTAAATAATAATAATGTTATAATATAATATTAAATTGTAAATTCTGTAAACTTTAACGGTGTGAACTTCTGGTTGTCACTTCAAATAATTTACTTGTATAGTAATCTGTGGAAACTGACTGAATCTGTGAAAACTTTTATTTTTAGTTCGATTGTTTTGGGGTTTGGGGTCATTGATGGTAGGTACCATTCAACAGTAAAAGAAGAATGGTAGCTGCGACACCGGTCGCTTGAAACGTCGCGTCGGGCGATTTCGAGCAACGTCTCTAGATATCTTGCCTCACAACGAAAGGTTTATGCGTCGGATTCCTAAGGCCACGCGCTTGTGTAACATTCAGTAGACAGTCTCTACAGCGGACCCACCTGGATCGCGGCGCCGCCAGTCAGGGTGCCGCCCGGGTCGCACACGTCGCCGTCCAGCACGACGGCGCGGCGCCGCACGGCCGGGTCAGTACAGTCTCTACAGCGGACCCACCTGGATCGCGGCGCCGCCAGTCAGGGTGCCGCCCGGGTCGCACACGTCGCCGTCCAGCACGACGGCGCGGCGCCGCACGGCCGGGTCAGTACAGTCTCTACAGCGGACCCACCTGGATCGCGGCGCCGCCAGTCAGGGTGCCGCCCGGGTCGCACACGTCGCCGTCCAGCACGACGGCGCGGCGCCGCACGGCCGGGTCAGTACAGTCTCTACAGCGGACCCACCTGGATCGCGGCGCCGCCAGTCAGGGTGCCGCCCGGGTCGCACACGTCGCCGTCCAGCACGACGGCGCGGCGCCGCACGGCCGGGTCAGTACAGTCTCTACAGCGGACCCACCTGGATCGCGGCGCCGCCAGTCAGGGTGCCGCCCGGGTCGCACACGTCGCCGTCCAGCACGACGGCGCGGCGCCGCACGGCCGGGTCAGTACAGTCTCTACAGCGGACCCACCTGGATCGCGGCGCCGCCAGTCAGGGTGCCGCCCGGGTCGCACACGTCGCCGTCCAGCACGACGGCGCGGCGCCGCACGGCCGGGTCAGTACAGTCTCTACAGCGGACCCACCTGGATCGCGGCGCCGCCAGTCAGGGTGCCGCCCGGGTCGCACACGTCGCCGTCCAGCACGACGGCGCGGCGCCGCACGGCCGGGTGGAAGGCGACGCGCTTGGCCGTGTCCAGGTCGCTGCACACCAGCGTGTTCCCGAACACCCAGGCCATGGCGCGGCGCAGGTGGGTGTCGAAGGAGATCAGGTCCAGCGCCAGCTGCACTTTCTCGGGTCCGCCGCCCTGAGCATACACAAACGGGTTACGATTCGATAAAGTACGATTCCTTTGGACCTTATGAAGGCAGTGCAGGAAGCACAGGAGCGGTAGATGTGGCGACGCTCGGAGGGCCTATGTCCAACAGTGGACGTCTTTCGGCTGCAATAATGATGGATGATGCAAGTAAGCTACTTATTTATAAAAAAGCTTCTTCTTAGAACATTAACGTTTGAAAGAGGAAATAAACGTTTGCTAAACAGACTCAGGGCGCTATGGCGCTCATTAGGGGAGGCCTATGTCCAGCAGTAGACTGCTATAGGCTGATGATGATGAAACAGACTCAAAACTGACACGAAGATTACATATTTGGAGAATAGAAGTATTTGTTTACTGTATAATAAATTGAGGAACACAGTAAGGTTTTAACCTTGTTTTTTCAGCAGAGGACTTTAAATAACAAAAAAGATCGAAAAAAGATCACAATCACAAGGTAAGCTACAATGTTCTTTTTCCGCGTGGACAAAATCGGAACTAACGCCGTCATCGTTATAACAATACAATTTCTAAAACAATTTTACAAATGTTTAGCATCAACGCCCCCTGTCATATTGTTCAGGCGCCAAAAGATCCTTGTAGCTGTACTCACAATCTGCTGCGTCTTCGCCAAGGTCTTCCTCTCCATGACGCGCGGGCTGATCCTGTTGAGCGGTATGATGGTGGTGCGGGTGCGCATGGCGCCGTGCTGCAGCAGCAGCTTGTAGCTGTACTCACAATCTGCTGCGCCTTCGCCAAGGTCTTCCTCTCCATGACGCGCGGGCTGATCCTGTTGAGCGGTATGATGGTGGTGCGGGTGCGCATGGCGCCGTGCTGCAACAGCAGCTTGTAGCTGTACTCACAATCTGCTGCGCCTTCGCCAAGGTCTTCCTCTCCATGACGCGCGGGCTGATCCTGTTGAGCGGTATGATGGTGGTGCGGGTGCGCATGGCGCCGTGCTGCAGCAGCAGCTTGTAGCTGTACTCACAATCTGCTGCGCCTTCGCCAAGGTCTTCCTCTCCATGACGCGCGGGCTGATCCTGTTGAGCGGTATGATGGTGGTGCGGGTGCGCATGGCGCCGTGCTGCAGCAGCAGCTTGTAGCTGTACTCACAATCTGCTGCGCCTTCGCCAAGGTCTTCCTCTCCATGACGCGCGGGCTGATCCTGTTGAGCGGTATGATGGTGGTGCGGGTGCGCATGGCGCCGTGCTGCAGCAGCAGCTTGTAGCTGTACTCACAATCTGCTGCGCCTTCGCAAAGGTCTTCCTCTCCATGACGCGCGGGCTGATCCTGTTGAGCGGTATGATGGTGGTGCGGGTGCGCATGGCGCCGTGCTGCAGCAGCAGCTTGTAGCTGTACTCACAATCTGCTGCGCCTTCGCAAAGGTCTTCCTCTCCATGACGCGCGGGCTGATCCTGTTGAGCGGTATGATGGTGGTGCGGGTGCGCATGGCGCCGTGCTGCAACAGCAGCTTGTAGCTGTACTCACAATCTGCTGCGCCTTCGCCAAGGTCTTCCTCTCCATGACGCGCGGGCTGATCCTGTTGAGCGGTATGATGGTGGTGCGGGTGCGCATGGCGCCGTGCTGCAGCAGCAGCTTGTAGCTGTACTCACAATCTGCTGCGCCTTCGCCAAGGTCTTCCTCTCCATGACGCGCGGGCTGATCCTGTTGAGCGGTATGATGGTGGTGCGGGTGCGCATGGCGCCGTGCTGCAGCAGCAGCTTGTAGCTGTACTCACAATCTGCTGCGCCTTCGCCAAGGTCTTCCTCTCCATGACGCGCGGGCTGATCCTGTTGAGCGGTATGATGGTGGTGCGGGTGCGCATGGCGCCGTGCTGCAGCAGCAGCTTGTAGCTGTACTCACAATCTGCTGCGCCTTCGCCAAGGTCTTCCTCTCCATGACGCGCGGGCTGATCCTGTTGAGCGGTATGATGGTGGTGCGGGTGCGCATGGCGCCGTGCTGCAGCAGCAGCTTGTAGCTGTACTCACAATCTGCTGCGCCTTCGCCAAGGTCTTCCTCTCCATGACGCGCGGGCTGATCCTGTTGAGCGGTATGATGGTGGTGCGGGTGCGCATGGCGCCGTGCTGCAGCAGCAGCTTGTAGCTGTACTCACAATCTGCTGCGCCTTCGCCAAGGTCTTCCTCTCCATGACGCGCGGGCTGATCCTGTTGAGCGGTATGATGGTGGTGCGGGTGCGCATGGCGCCGTGCTGCAGCAGCAGCTTGTAGCTGTACTCACAATCTGCTGCGCCTTCGCCAAGGTCTTCCTCTCCATGACGCGCGGGCTGATCCTGTTGAGCGGTATGATGGTGGTGCGGGTGCGCATGGCGCCGTGCTGCAGCAGCAGCTTGTAGCTGTACTCACAATCTGCTGCGCCTTCGCCAAGGTCTTCCTCTCCATGACGCGCGGGCTGATCCTGTTGAGCGGTATGATGGTGGTGCGGGTGCGCATGGCGCCGTGCTGCAGCAGCAGCTTGTAGCTGTACTCACAATCTGCTGCGCCTTCGCCAAGGTCTTTCTCTCCATGACGCGCGGGCTGATCCTGTTGAGCGGTATGATGGTGGTGCGGGTGCGCATGGCGCCGTGCTGCAGCAGCAGCTTGTAGCTGTACTCACAATCTGCTGCGCCTTCGCCAAGGTCTTTCTCTCCATGACGCGCGGGCTGATCCTGTTGAGCGGTATGATGGTGGTGCGGGTGCGCATGGCGCCGTGCTGCAGCAGCAGCTTGCTGGTCTCCTCGGTGTCCACCACCACGTTGTACAGCTGCAACAGGGAACTTGCTCTCTAGTGCCGTCGCAAGGTCAAGCGGTGTCATTAGGACAGCTCGATCAAAGCCTCGTTTACACGAGTGCGGTGTGTAAAACCACGGAATAGAAAAAACAAGTGGAAGTGCCCTTAGACTTCCTTAGTACGGGAACCAGTGTCGCCAAACTCACACAATTGCAAATTAAAATAAACATTTCAATACACAGAAAACGATGATATAATTGGCTACTTATTATAAATGCAACTTTGGCGAAAAGTTTATTTATTGTTGTTCAAAATTAAGTCTTATTACAACTAGTGAATGTTGTTTTTATTTTACATGTCAAAATCAATGAAGCACATTTTTCCATGTATCAATCAAATTCGAGCAATCTACAACGAGTTCAGCTACTCAACGCTAGAGGGCGCTGTACTAAGTTACTCTTTTTAGCACGCTAACGTCATTGAAATAGATGTCATATTCGTATGCACCTGTTATCTATTTTGCTACTCAGCTAGGGATGTGGACAAGATTTCGATAATTTAATGTCGATATTTGTACAATGTAATAATTAAAATCTTATGTAATGGACCAAAGTCTGATTAGTATAAAAGGTAAAATGAAACGATAAATAGTGAATTTAAAATATTTATTGCCCTTGAAATAAAACATATTTGTTTAATAAAATACCTAAAATTCGAAAAAGAACAGAGACAAAGTGAATGTATGAATGAATGATTGAATGAATGATTGATTGAATGAATGATTGAATGATTTTTTATTTCTGTAAGTAGGTTTGTACAAACACTTTTACACGTCAATCATATTTTTTTTTAAACTAGATGAGGTCGGCGTTTCCTAACTGACTATTCTGAGAAGAAAGGCCGAAACAAACTCAGAAGTCACAGTCTCTTTTAAAGTCCAGACAAAATCTTGGTCAGATCGTGTGAAGACCATGTAGATTGGTGTCTGAAATGGTCTTTTGAGGAAAGAACCACGCAGATTGAGCGGACCTGTCCAATCAGTGCACGCATTTGTCAAAAATCGTGCAGCTCAACTCAGAACTTGAGGAGCTCAACGATTCGACGAACAATACCAAAGACAGGACATTTGGGTAGGCCGCATAAACTACTCAAACTGCCAGATCATGATTAAAACTAAGAAGGAAAAAAGAAATGACCCACATAGTCCTCACATTCACAATAATTAAATAAAAAATAATAATAAAAATTACTTACAAAGTAAATATTCATGTCATTGTCTAAATAAAATTCATCAATGTCAATGTGTATATAAAAAATCCGGACATAATCTTTGAGGACCATGTAGATTAGTGTCTGAAATGGTCTTTTGAGGAAAGAACCACACAGATTGAGCGGACCTGTCCAGTCAGTGCACGCATTTGTCAGTAACCGTGCAGCTCAACTCAGAACTTAAGGAGCTCAACGATTCGACGAACAATACCAAAGACAGGACATTTGGGTAGGCCGCATAAACTACTCAAACTGCCAGATCATGATTAAAACGAAGAGAGAAAAAACAAAAAATTACCCACATAGTCCTCACATTCACAATAATTAAAATCATATAATACTTTATACAGTAAATGTACATGTCATTATTTAAGTAAATAGATACTTAAAAAAAAGAAAATTATTAAAGTGTAAATTAGAAAAATAAAAACAACATTCTAAACCTATTGGAGCAGCTCAATCCCAAGCCTTTTTGTCCTCAATATAGTCTTTTACAGTATAATAGGCTTTCTGACATAGTTTTCGCTTTATAAAAGATTTGAATTTATTAAGGCTTAGTTCTTGAATGTGGCTAGGAAGTTTATTATAAAAACGTATACATTGGCATCTAAACGAGCCACCTATTTTTTTGAGCCTTGTTGTTGGAACAACAAATTTGTGTTTGTTCCTAGTATTTATGTTATGGATATCACTGTATTTTTTAAACAGATTAATATTTTTATGTGCATACAAAAGATTATCATAAATGTACTGAGAAGGCACAGTCATTATATTAATCTCTTTAAATTTGTCTCTGAGGGAGTGTCTGGGACTTAATTTATAAATGGAACGAATTGCCCTTTTTTGTAAAATAAAAATTGTCTGAATATCGGCGGCATTTCCCCACAACAGAATACCGTACGACATCACACTATGAAAATAACTAAAGTATACTAAACGGGCTGTCTCTAAATCAGTTAAATCACGAATTTTCCTAACGGCATATGCTGCAGAGCTAAGCTTTTTTGACAATTTATCTATATGGGGGCCCCATTGAAGCTTGGCATCCAACGTTATGCCTAGGAATACTGTGGTATCTTCAGGTTTCAACTCTTCATCCTTAATGAGAACACTAGTTTCTACTTGTCTAACGTGGGGTATGGTAAACTTAATACATTTCGTTTTTTTTCCGTTAAGAAGTAGGTTATTGACATTAAACCAGTTAACTACTTTTGCAAGGGCGTTATTTACATTGTCAGTAACCAGCTGCTGACGTTTGAGTTTAAATAAAAGTGAAGTGTCATCTGCAAACAACACTATATCATGTTCATCCCTTATGAGGTAAGGCAAGTCATTTATATAAATAATAAATAAAAATGGGCCGAGAATTGAGCCCTGGGGGACCCCCATTCTTACTACAGATCCGGGTGACCTTTTTCCGTTAACATCAACTCTCTGAATCCTATCACTTAAGTAAGAAGTAAGAAGATCCAGAGAGGCGTTCCGGATTCCGTAGTGGTGCAGTTTCCTGATTAATGTTTCATGAAGAACACAATCGAATGCCTTGGACAAATCGCAAAAGATGCCCAAAGCATCGCATTTGTCCTCCCATGCATTATAAATATGTCCTAAAAGTTCAACTCCTGCATCGGTAGTCGAACGACCCCTTGTAAATCCGAACTGTTTGTTATGTAGTAATTTATTTTTATTAAAAAATCTTTGCAATTGATTTAAAATAAGTTTTTCAAAAATTTTACTAAAGGTAGGTAGTACTGAAATAGGTCTATAATTAGTAGGGTCTGATGTACTACCCGATTTAAACAACGGTATTATTTTACTGTTTTTCATAAGATCAGGAAACTCACCACGGTCAATACAATTATTAAATATAACAGCTAAAGTAGGTGCTACAATGTCTATAATCGACTTAGCAACATCCACAGAATTACCCCATAGATCTGCGGTCTTTTTAACATTTAACGTGTGAAAAGTTTTAATTATATCTTTACAAGTTACATATTGGAAGTGAAATTCAGAATCGCAAACTGGAACGTTTTCTTTAAGTAAAGACTCTGCAGCAATGGGTGATGAGTTAAGAGATTTAGTAGTTGATACGGGAATCTCTGCAAAGAAATTTTCAAAGGCCGCGGCGACTTGACAATCTGATTTAATTATATTGTCATCAATAACAAGGCTGTAGTCACTACTTCGGGTGCATGACCTTCCCGTTTCGCTATTAATGACATTCCAAGTCGTTTTAATAATGTTACTACTATTTTTAATTTTTGAACTCAAATAACGTGACTTGGCAATACTACAAACTTTTTTAAATATTTTAGAATAATTCTTAACATATAAATTAAATTCAGCAGTGTTTATACAAATCCGTTCTTCATATAATTCATAAAGTCGTTTTCTACTTTTATGTATACCAATGGTGGCCCAGTTACTGAAGGAAGCAATACTATTAACCGATAATGTTTTTGGAATAAATGTGTTATCAAATTGTGTGCAATACATATTAAAAAAATCATTATATTGTTGATTAGGGTCATCATTAGTGAACAAAAGTGGTAATTTACCCATGAGTTTAGTTTTAAATGTTTCCAAGCGATTAGTTGTTTTTGGATTAACAGTGATATCTTTTTTAGTAACTTTTTTGTTTTTATTTGGAATAGTGATTAATTGTCCACAATGATCTGAGTCTATTAGGTTAATAATGTCTTTGTGGGTTGGTATAACATCTGTATAAATGTTATCTAGGCATGTGGCACTAGTAGGAGTTATTCTAGTGGGCTCCAAAAATTGGTTTGCAAGATTGTATGACTGAAACAAACTTATAATTTTAGTACTTAACCCAGAATTTTCTAACAAATTAACATTAAAATCACCACAAATGATGATGGACTTGTTTGTATTACAGATTTTGTGCAACACTTCATCCATAACTTTTTCAAAACAATCATACAATCCTGAAGGAGGTCTGTACACACTTAATATAATGAACTGCTCCAATTCTATACAGGCTATTTCAATTGTCCGTTCAACAGAGAGGCTCACAATATCCTTTCGGTCTTTAAACTTAAGCTGGTTATTTATTAAAATTAATGAGCCACCATGTATAGCATTTACTCTGCTGAATGAACTACCAACCTGGTGATTACTAAAATTGAACATGAACTGGTGACTTTTAAGCCAATGTTCTGTCATACAAAGAATATCTATATTGTAACAATTCAGGAATAATTCTACTTCTAAGTCTTTGTTTGAAAAACCTTGAATATTTTGATGCACCAGATTGATACTATTTAATTTTTTTACACTTTCATTTGACTTATTTACATTTTTGCAAGAGGTTGCCTCTATTGTCTTAATTTCTAATTTAAATGATTAATGTCAATAATTTCAACCAAATTATTACCAGAGTAATTTAAAAAGTCATTGCATTGCTCAATAGGAGCAATTTGTTTAGCCAAATGTTTGGCTGTAATAGAAAAAAAATATGATAGCGACACAGCTATCTGTCTTTTTTGATAGTTAGAAAGATAGTACATAACAATATTATATCTATCTTTTGTCAAATATAAATTATTACCAACATAATAGTTAGTATCAATTAACTGGAATAAGTTATCATTATATGTCAAATTGTGCAATGTCATATTTATATCAAATCTTAAGTTATTTTCTTCCTGTGGCAAACTGTTACTGTAAGGTAATGTAAACAAAACAATTTTTCTTAAGCTAAGGTTGCACAATGTTCTATGATATTGGAGCAATTCTCCTTTATTTAAATTACCCCTATTTCCCATAAATATTAATAAAGTTGTTTCCTGTTTAAAGTTACATTTAACAATTGCTTTCATAATATCAAATAAAGAACAACCAGGCATACAGTAATTTATTATTGAGTGTCCCGGATATTCATCTGTCAACAAGTGACCTAACTCCTTTCCAATCTCATCACAAAATAATATAATATCATGATTTACAATTTCTTTAGATGGTATAATGGTACTATCAACAGAGGGAATTGCCAAATCAACACAAGGCTGCGGTAATGTGGTATTGCAGGCCGATAATGAATGGTCTGGTGTAGGTACATTGGATGGTGTTTGACAGCGCTCACAGCTGTTCGTTTGTGAGTTCACCAGCTCATTCATTGCCAACACATATTCCCTCATTAGATCTTCAGAGGTATTATATTTGTTAGTCATTGATCTTAGTTTCTCCTGCAGCTGGTCAAGTTGAGATTGCAAGTCCTGTGTGTCAATGTTGTATTTCCTAGTACTTTGCTCCAGATTAAAAGAATACATATCTAGCTGTTTAAGTAGATTTAACCGTTCCCTATTAAGTTTAACATTTTTAATAAAGAACTTTTGTCTTTTTACCATTTTTTGGGTTTTAACAATGTATTTATTAATTTTGATGTACTTTTTAAGTTTATTTTTACTAGTGACTACCCTCACTGAATTACATGATTTTGATTCATCATCACCTGTCAAATCAATAGTGGGGTTTATGGCAGAAACCATTGACGGGGCAATAGACACCAACTCATTGAACAGACTTTGATTCAGCGAGGCGGTGATGTTAAGGTTTGTAGTCTCAAGTTGTGTAATCTGACTTTGAGCCTCATGTAGCTGCTGTTGTAATAAGTGTTTGTGGCTAAGAGCTTGTTCATACTCTACGCTACACTGGCTGAACCCGTCCACAACAAGCTGAAGTCTATCCCGTTCTTCTATGGCATCAGTGTATTGAGTATATATCTGAGCCATTTCAATTTTTAACTTCCTATTCTTTTCATGGGCATCAAAGAGCACCCTTTCATTGTCATCTATTTCCTTAATTAGTTGGTCACAGGACTCCTTTGACGCCTTTAAAGCGCTCAAAGCCTCATTGAGTTTGGACTCTTCGAGGCGAGCACGGGCGCTGCGAGTCATAATCATGATTAAAAGTAAGGAAGCGAAGCGACAAGAAATAAGAATAGAGAAGGTTGTTGTGGCAGCAGTTGAAAAGGTGATTAGTTTAAAAGTAAAATATATAAGTCAATGGGAAAAATAAAATTTAGATGTAAATAAAAGGAGTTCTGTCACCAAACCTAAGTAAGGTTATGTTTACGTTCAAAGGTCATTGGCATCAAGTAGCCTTACTAAAAGTGAACAAAGTAGGTAATTGCTGGTGTAATTGAACTAATTGTAGTACGTAAACTAACTAATAGCAAGTAAAATATAAAGTATTGTACCTGATATCAAGATGACAATGCAAGTTTCCTTGTGCCGGCAACTGTCACCGATTTACATTGAATTATGTACACTTAATTTGCACTAGCTATGTGAATCTAACACAAAATACACATTATTATCATAATTACTTGAAGAGTAATTGGAAAATAGGCCTAAAAAACAATGAAATATAATATTTAAGATAAAAATTTCGAGAACAAATTCTAAACAGCTGTTAGCTGTAGTGTTGCCACAGGAAAAACGAGACGCCTTATGACAAAATATTTTTTTGGGACTAATGTCCCGGGTTTCAAACACATTACTAAATTACAACTAAAATCAATAAAGTAAAACAACTATCGAATTCATTTCCTGTTTCTGTTTTTGTTTTGAATATTAACGACAGGATTGCGAGTACACGGACACGGACACGACTAAAATACACGCACGGACTAAAATATAAAACAACTGTTTGAATAAAATTCCATAAATTGTTGAATAAAATAAAAAAATAATTAAATTCAAATATTTCGAAAACGGTGCGTCCTAGGCAAAAAATAACCAAAATTTAACCCCCCCCGTGCAAGCAGTATCCCAACATGAATTAAGGAAAAAAAAAATTCGACCGACAAAATATTTGAAAAAAATTCTCAAACGTTTTTTTTTTTTTCAATATTTCGCGGGTGTTTTACATCAGTGGTCCTCATGGTTTTCGACTAGAGCAGCAATTTCTTTCCAGAAAAGATTTTCATCCGAGCCACCATTTTCAAATCAAATCAAAATATTTTATTTCACATAAGCCTACATGGGCACTTATGAAACGTCAGAAGCTAGGTGCACGGTTCCAATTGGTCGTTTCCTATGGAGAAGAACCGGCAAGAAACTCCACGGTTACTCTTTTTAAAAATAATTGGCTTTTACAATATTTTCAAATTACAGTAGGTATGGGAGGATAGCGTAGGCCTGTCAACAAGTATCAGGTACTTGTTAAAATAAAAAATGGTCTACAGATCTAAAGTCTACAAGGCCTACAAAGTCCTCACATTTACAAATAAGAATCTATCAAAAGGATAAATAAAAAATAAAAACCTAATAAAACCTAGTGATATGATTACCATTACAACCACTAATAAAGAGAAGGAAAAAATTTGAATTTTCTGTATATAATGTCAAGTAATAAACAGATTATGTCAAAAAAGTAAATAAAGTAAAGTAAATAAAAAATGAACATCGTAATTTGAGAGCAGTTAATAGACATTTAAATAGTTAAGCCGTTAATGAGTAGCCAGGGAAGCCACATGTGCAGAAGGAATTATTGCCAAACTACCTTGTCTTCAACATAGTCTTTAATCTTATAATATGCTTTTTTGATAAGGACACGTTTGAAGAAGGTTTTGAATTTTCCATCGCTAAGTTCTGTAACCGACTTTGGCAACTTGTTATAAAAACGGACGCCGTTTACAAGAAATGACTTGCTAGTTTTAGTTAATCTAAATTTAGGTAACACAATTTCATTTTTACTACGTGTATTTATATTGTGGAAATCGCTTCTTATTTTGAAGAGTCCTAAGTTTTTGCGAACATACAAAATACTTTCTAAAATATAAAGAGAAGGCAGAGTTAGTATATCAATTTCTTTGAATTTGTTTCTAAGAGACTCGCGAGGACCCATTTGATAGATTGCGCGGAAATATACAACGTGCCGCTACAATGGCGACATTAATTTAACACACGGGTAGGGCTAGTGCCCATTAATCATATTTAACTTGATAGGTTAAAATAATACGTAAATTGAAAAAAAAATTTTTTCAAACAAACTAAATAATATTATATTAACTAAAATTGGGATCACCCTTGCAAAAATTCATTCATGAAATTACTTACGTAGCTGCTGGTTACGTTGACTCGGAGCGGCAACGCGCGTCACTTCGCGCGCTGGCAACCGCGCAAGCGCAACGCGTATTGTACCTACTCGTGATCGGTCCGATTCTTTGACGGCATTTATCAAAGAAACCGAGCGGCGGCGGCGGCGCAAGTGGTACCTACAGCGGAGGTGCTTAGTCAAACGTTTATCATATCACCCTCTCTTGTTAGATACTATTAGTTATAACTGTCATCACTTATCATCACATCACTAACACTGCTTTTATTTGTAGGCGGTCGATCTGGGCGTTGAGACCTAGGATCCACTGGCCGGTTTTCGCGGATGCGCTGAAGAGCTCCTACAATAGTGCGAGGATTAGTAGGGCATTGTCTTGAATTGCCATATCTCTCGCGATATGTTCTTATCGCAAGGGCAGCATTTTGTTGACATTCTCCGTAAATTAGGATCATGTCCGCATATTCAGCTGCTGTGTAGTTCGGATGTGTATTTGCCTTCACGATCACAAGTTTACACAAGCACAAAACAAAAAAATCAAAGCGTCTGTATCGCAAGAGATGTAAACGTACTCGTAAAACAAAGCAAAGCGTCTTTATCGCAGCACTGTTAGGCACCAAATTAAACCCAAGGTAAGGTGCAAGAGGGTATAATAAAATTAAATAAAGATCACAAGAATAAAAGGTAAAAAACACGCAAGCCGCCCGGTCGCTAGCCAACCAACAATAACAAGCCCCTAGCAACCGGGTTGCCAGATCTGTCGCCAACACAGCACCATAATCTAATTAAAAATAAAACAACCGCTGCGCAACAGTTCTTTATGTACAGGTTGCTCTAAGATGCTATTTTCTAAAATTTTAAATAAATCCGTAAATAATAACGTTTAATGGAAATAGAACTTCTTCATGAAACGAAAATGTGAAAACGTATACGTGTGTTAAATTAATGTCACCATTGTAGCGGCACGTTGTAGAGCGTTTTATATAAAATAAAATTCGGAGGCCCATAATTCGGAAACGGTGCGTCGTAGGACCATGCTTCTTAGAACCTAAATAGTTTCTATGGTCAAGGTTACTTCGAAACTGCAATAAAATTGGGACATTAAAAAAAAACGAAATGTTTTTTAAGTCCTCGCGCCAGTGCCCCTGGCTACACTCCAACCGGACCCAGTTCTTTACCTGAATTAATAACAACAGAAAACGTATCTACTGGTTATTGCGAATGTTCTCCTTGTTTTTGAAGTCGGTTAAAAATGAAAATGAATTCAATTAGTGTACTCTATTAATAACATTAATATTAAATGTACTTAAGTGATGTCCCGAAACCCCGACATTAGTCCCGAAAAAACATTTTAGTCGTAAGGAAGTCTCCGACTTTCGTCTATGTTCCTCGAACTTTAGGCAAATTAACTCTACCTATTCCGATCACTCATAATATGTCATGGTAACGTATAACGTTTCACTATATAAATACACATTTTATTGTTTTATCGATACCGAACTATTTGAATGTGTCCCATCCCTAATCGAGTAGCGTCGAACTTTCTAGAATGTATACGATGATATTCAAGACAGCGAGCAAGTTGATTTAGACTTTGAACAATGGACATAAGGTAGTTTTTAGTTCGCAACAAAGTAATAAATATGGTTTTGTCAATAAAAACAATTTTATTGAATATATCATAGTTTTATACTTACCGGTGATACGATACACCTCCGCAAGATACATTTTTTGTCCTGCTATCGTTTTTGCATGTAAAAATTGCACAATAAGGCATGTTTGTAATATTTTTCGTTACGTTCGAGACGTCCTATCACAGCAAGTAGCTAATCGCGATTGAGCCGCCTCAGAGCCGGTGTTGCGGAGCTCCGCATAATTGTGACACACGCGCGATAGCTGCGTGGCACTTCCACTTGTTTTTTCTATTCCGTGTGTAAAACAAATCAAATACATTCATAATTTCAAGTAACTACACTACCGGCCGCCGTTAACCCAGTAATCAGCTGTAATTAGTTGAAATTATGAGTTAGTTAAAAAATAATATTGTAAGCAGCGTACCCGAACTCCCGCAGCGATCTCCAAAGCACGGCAGTATTTCGGATCTCTCACTTTTATCAATCTACAGATTGTACCTAAAACAACATATTGTAACATTTTAATACCGTCTTGGCTTCTTTTCAATGAATAACACGTGATAATAGCATGCAACGTAACGTGTTCGCTGCATATGTCAACTGTTGATCTAGGTTTTGTAACAAGATACAGTTGGTACCGAATAAGGTTCCAGTAGCGGTTGTCGACTCACTTCCATTTATTTATCAATAAGGTGCCTGTAGCGGTTGTTGGCTCACTATTTATTTAGAGATCTAGTATTCCTCGTTTCAAACACAGAAATAACGTCTGTTATTATCTGGAAATGCTAGTTAAGAGCGCGCTCACTTATTTTGGGCGTTTAACCAAAAATACGTACTTTTTCAAGTCCTCGATATTTGTTATTTAAATATTATGGCATAACTATATCTGGAGGCTTGTCTATATGTGATTGTGTGTGATGTTATTAGCTATTTTTTTTAATATTACATTCTTTATGGCATTGGTTTGTTAGCCTTCTTTAAAATAAAATAAATAAAACATTTCAATGACGAATCATAAATCCGACTTTGTTTTAGTTCGTAGAGTGATTAGAATTTATAAAACAACATTCCCAGAAACAGTAGTTTTCCGACTCTCAATTTCGAGCATTTTTTCCCTGTCATTTGTATCAAGCTGGCAGCACACACTTAACAAAGCACTAAACAAAATATATATTTACTGGCCAAATAGTCCTACCATAAACATTCCGCGACTCTTTTTTAGTTTCTAAAGTTATAGACATAGAGGTGAGTTAAGATTTCTAAGGTTATAAACATAGAGGTGAGTTAATATTTCTAAGTGGTATTATTTATATCTTCACGGGGTATCGTTGAGTTTCATATTCTATTCAGCAGTCGGTTTTGACGTAATTATTTACCTGCTATTGTGTTACATCCAAACCCGGAGAATGCCTCCGCAGGTATGTTGACGGCTCAAGGAAAGACATGAAAATATTGTGAGTTTTCATTTTACCATATTCACAGGTATGGTTGAACATTGAATATAGAAATAAAAATACACAGTTGTTTTTTGATCAGATACTAATAATGTTATTATTTATAAAAATTATACTACATATATTGTTTCATGTGGGCCAGCTTATATAAATTGTTATTTACCCAATAATTACCTTCCAAATTCGATTTTTCTTTCAGCCTGAAATAGAACCTGATTCGAATAACGGCTTGACAGATTTAGAGTCTACTGAACAATCTAATAATACTGTAAAGGCCGGCCCGGCCATACACGGACTGCTCCAGCAATAAGTCAGTGATCAACATACACGGACTGCTCGTGCAGTCAAATTTAACCGATTGAAGCTGCCATTGATACCTGCCTGCTTGCTGCTGCAGCAGTCGATATCAACTGCTCTGCGGTTTTTATTGCCGGCCTTAACACACGCGTCGTGGAACTAAGAACGCGAGCGGAGGTAATAGCGCGAGAGAAGTCGACAGCATGACAGGCGACTGCTTGACCGCACAATGATGCCTGGCGACTGCTTGACCGCACAATGATGCCTGGCGACTGCTTGACCGCACAATGATGCCTGGCGACTGCTTGACCGCACAATGATGCCTGGCGACTGCTTGACCGCACAATGAAATTTCAGCGCGCTGCCGACCGCCCGAAGCAGTCGCGAACTCGCGACTGCTCGGGCGGTTCCGCGTATGTGACTAGAGACTAGTTTGCTATGCAGTCGCAGCTTGAAGCAGTCGCACTGGCTGCTTCAAGCTGTCCGTGTATGGCCGGCCTAAGTTTTGAAACTTCATTTGCATAAATTCAAATTGAACTGTTATTTTGTTTTAGGGCAAAGGAATCAAAATGGAGGGTAACATATAATAAGTGTTGAGTATTTTTTTTGTCGATTATTTAAAATCGCACAGCACAATGATCGATTCGGCTGTAATTTAAATAGTCTGAAAATAATTAAAGAAAAGCAAATTGGTCTCTTGTCTACCTTTCACCTTGAGTGCAGCATGTGCAACAGCAAACTTAAGTTAAATAATTCAGAACAGCGTGCTGATACATTAAACCTTAACGAAGTCGTAGTTTCGGGTGCAATAATAACAGCAATCGGTCGTTCTACTATGAGCGAAATAAATGCTTCGATTGACCTACCTGCTACGTCACTTCATGCTTACAGCAAATGCCATGATAGTGTCGCTGAAATATGGAAAGTCACTGCCGAAGAATCCATGCAAGCAACGGCAATTAACGAACCGATACTGCTCTGTAGACGATATTACCGAGCAAAATGTACCCATGGTACCTGTAGAGGCTGATTGTTGCTGGAGCAAGCGATCATATAAAACTGACTATAGTGCGTTGTCAGGAGTAGCAGCAATAATTGGACATCACTCTGTAAAGTTCTCCACATCGGCGTTAAAAATATATATTGTATAATTTGCATGATCCACCTTCTCATAAATGTAACAAAAATCATACAGGGCCATCAACAATAAGTATGGAGCCAGCGATCTTTGTGGAAGTTCTTCGGTGTTCGGTAGAAAAACGGGGTTTGGTATATATAATTCATTGATATCAGGTGGGGATGCCAGCACATATGTGGAAGTAGAGCAGAACCTGAAATCTAAATGACCGCCGTAGAAACGGGTTTTGTCGACGGAATAATAGACAAAATGACAGATTGTAGAAATATTTGTACGCATTCTACGCGTCTAAGTATGGCAATGTGTCATTTTGTCCATTCTACCGTCGACAAAACGTCGTCATGCTACGCGTGCTGAAATAAATCTGCAGAAAGATAAACTCAACAGCCCGAAAAATGTCTTTGGGAAACACGGTTAGTGCCACTCATGCTTCTGCAATGAATTTCGAAGAGACGAATCCAACTACACAACAGCTGCTAGCACATTGATGTTAAAACTGCAACGAAATGCACAAAACTAACCGCGCGGAGCTACGATGCTATTAAATTATTAGCATCGTGGCCAAAACTATTGATGGTAAACGTTTCACACGTTTACCATCAATAGTTTTGGCCACGATTATCTTATCTTATCTCTAAAAGATTCGTATGCCGTGCGATGCCATGCAGCAGTAGTAAGTTTTAACACTGGAAAACCCCAGACTTCCCTATATAAGTCTGCTTGAAGGCAAGTCCAGTAATATCTTTCTTTTTCTTTTTTTATGTTTCCTTTAGCTGTAAGTCTTCCATGATGTAATAAATAAATAAATATCCATAAAAAACCGGCCAAGAAGTGCGTGTCGGGACACGCACAGTGTAGGGTTCCGTAGTAGCCCGTTATCACAATATAGTACGATTCTGTTGTTCTTTATTCTGAAAGTAATGGTATAGATATTAGGAGTTAAATCTACTTTAAAGAATTATCATTTCTAAGACGTGCGGGGATGTCGATCACTCGAATATACTCAAATGAAAACGTAACCCGTTGGTACAGCGCCATCTAGCGGCAGTATTGTGAAACTTATGATAATCTAATATCGTTTTTTTTTGGATAATATTTTTTTGTTCACCAAAAATCTAAAGGTACATCTATGTATGCATTTCTAAAATATTGATCTTAAACCCGTTTAATTGTTTTACTATAATTAAACTACTCGGCCAACAAAATATGTTACATCAAACAAATTCCAAATTAACACCAAGATATAACACTTTTTTATTGTAGTGCGCTGCAAATATTCTATTGTAACAATAACTATTTTATTCTTCCCCGAAAAATACTGATCGTGCACCAAATATTCCTGAATGTTACACAAAATATTTAGTATGCATCCTAGTACCGTATACCCATTTAAAACGGTTTTGTACAACTTTTATGTTACTGAAATAATTATAATTGAAGAACAAATAATGCATTTCGTAAAACATTACTTCTAAGACTTATATTTATTTTACTGAAAATGGTTTTGGCGCGCTTGCGACGCGCATATGCCTGCCTATTGCTCTCTGTTGTGCGACGGAGAGGGCGCGCGGCGGGGCGGTTCGTTGAGTGAGATAGAGATATTGCAGGATCATAGGAGAAAGCGAGACGTTAGATACACGTGCGACGTTACCGGCATGCTTCTAGTGTTTGTTAATTTACTATTATCCTGTGCGCGGCGAAGAGATTCTGATTTATTGTTTTAAATGTGGGATCTTTTGTTTTAATTAAGGAATAGTATTAAACAAATAGTTAGTTTTTGTTGTTGTTGAATATATCAAGTATTTTAGTATGGAACCAGAACAATTACCACTTGATTTAGAAAATCAAGATGATATTCCCGTGTATTGTTCGGAAAGTGAATCTGAAACGGAAGAACCATCTATTAAAAAGAAGAGGAGTGTAGGTAAAACCTGGGTATTGGTATCAAGATACGAAAATGTTCAAGAAGCAGAAAAAGCAGTATATGATGAGAAAGTATGGTCATTGAGGAAGACTTGCAGAACAGAAGAAGGTATAAAAAAATACTACCGCTGTAACCAAGTCAAAGCTCGTGGCCCTCAGTGTGCATCACAACTTTATTTACTTTTTGAAGCCACTTCTGATGCTGTTATTATTTATCGCTTAGACGCTGATCATGATCACGAGAGTATTAGTAGTCAAAGAAAATATGGTATTTGTCAAGATACAAAAGAAGAAATAAACAAGTTATTCTCATTGCATTTAAAACCGAAGGCTATATTACACCGTTTAAGTCAGACACCGGGTATCACAGTACCTACGATAAAGCAACTGAACAACTACTTGTCCGATCGCCGCCGCGCAGTTTACGGACCTTCTGTTATCAGTCTGGGGGAACTGGAGAAATGGCTAATTGATCATTCTGCGATACCTGAAGATGAAAATGAACCGTATGTTATCTTCTACTACGTATATGAGTGTGAGTCTCCGTCACTTCCCAGACTGCAAACTCCTAGAAGACAGGACCTGGGAGGAGATGACAGATTGGACCCCAACGGAACAAGACTGGTCCAATGCCCACAATCTAGTAACAGAAGGCCGAATAAAGTGGGCCATCAACACTTTCCAGCCATATAAGTCCGCAGGACTAGATGGCATATTCCCAGCCCTACTACAATGGGGTGTTAATCATATCACACCATGCCTGGTAGAAATCTATCGGGCCTGCATAGCACTCAGATACATACCCCTTGCATGGCGCGAAGTGAAAGTCATCTTTATACCAAAACCGGGCAAGACTGACTACACTCAACCCAAGGCGTACAGACCCATAAGCCTCACATCCTTCCTACTAAAGACCCTAGAGAGGCTTTGTGATCGACATATCCGCGATGGACCTCTCCGGGCAAAGCCACTCCACAAACAACAGCATGCGTACTCCACAGGCAAATCAACAGAATCTGCGCTACACAGCGTGGTATCCAAAATTGAATGCGCAGTGGATCACAAATGCTCAGCACTGGCAGCCTTCATAGACATCGAGGGCGCCTTTGACAAAACCACTTTCAACAGCATCAGTACGGCCTTAGACAGACACAATATAGACCCGTCTCTGAGCGGCTGGATCACCAACATGCTCAAACGAAGGGCAGTACAAGTGACCGTAAACGACACCACGAGGGCCATAGTGGCGAAGGGCTGCCCGCAAGGGGGCGTCCTGTCGCCGCTTCTATGGAACCTGGTCGTAGACAGTCTAATAAAAGAACTCAACGACAAAGGTTACTACACTGTAGGATACGCCGACGACATAACCATAATAATAAATGGCACCCACGAAAACACCCTGTGCAATCTAATGCGCCAGGCCCTGAAAATAGTGGAAAACTGGTGTGGTAAACACCAACTATCAGTGAACCCCACAAAAACTGAACTGGTTCTCTTCACAAAAAAGAGGAAACTGGCGACACTACAACTACCACGTTTCTTTGGTACAACCCTAAGCCTATCAACTGAAACCAAATACCTGGGCATCTTTTTGGATAAACAGCTGAACTGGGCAAAACACACTAGCTATATTACCACGAAAGCCAGCATATGCCTGTGGCAATGCAAGCGAATGCTTGGCAAGAACTGGGGGATAAGCCCCAGGGTCACTCACTGGCTATACACCACAGTCATCCGACCAATCATTACATACGGCTCACTGGTCTGGTGGCCCAGAACAGACCTGAGCACAGCCCAAAAAGACCTAGACAAGCTGCAGCGGTTCGCATGTGTGGCAATCACTGGCTGTATGAGAACCACACCCACTGCTGCCCTACAGGCTATGCTTGGACTGCCGCCTCTACACCTCATAGTGAGAGAGGAGGCGACCCTGGCGGCCTTCAGGCTCTCTACATCAGGGACCCTGAGCAAAGACTCTAGGGTCAAACACATACGGTTAAAAGAAGATGCGATCAAACGGCAGCCAATGATGGCATCACCCTGCGACAAAGCCCCGAAACAATACTGCTTTCAAAAGCATTACAACATAGTGCTTGAAGAGGAGCGATGCGACCACTCAGGCCCGAAAGAACTGAGAATTTACACCGATGGCTCAAAGACCGACTGCGGAACTGGAGTCGGAGTCTTCTCACACGACCTCAACATAAAAATATCCAAACCGCTGGGAATGCTCAACACGGTCTACCAAGCAGAGTGTGTGGGCATAATGCAGGCGGCTTACGCCATAGCGGCCAGGAGAGTCACGGACACCCATGTCCGCATACTCTCCGATAGCGCCTCAGTTCTCCAGTCCTTAGACAAAAAATGTATTACATCGAACCTAATACTAGAATGTCACAATGCGCTCGAGCGGGTAACTGTATCGAACCGCAATACAGTGACACTACAATGGATAAAAGGACACAGTGGGTCGCTAGGCAACGACGCAGCTGATGAGCTGGCCAGAAGGGCTTCCAGTATGTCAGTCTGTGGACCGGAACCTATCGTGCCCATACCTTTCAACCAACTACGCAGGTGGCTACAGGAGCACACCCACACACAAGCAGAAAGCTGGTGGACGTCGTCACCAGGATGCAGGCAGTCCAAAGAAGCCATGCCGTTATTGGATGGCAGGCTAACCAGGCGCTTACTACGACTGGACAGGAAAGGCCTGCGCCTGGTGACGGGGACCATCACGGGACACTGCTCACTAAATAAACATTTTTACACATTAGGCATAACAGACAGTCCCCTGTGCAGGGCTTGCATGGAGGCTGATGAAACCATTGCGCATGTGCTCTTTGAGTGCACAGGCGTCACCCAGATAAGGTCAGAAACCCTCGGGACACCCAGATCGTACACAGATGTTCTGAACAGACCAGGAGATTTGATCAGCTTCTGGAGGGAGGTGGGCTGGTTGGAATAACCACCGACGGCCGCCATGGCCCACGCACAATGGTCCACTGTAGGACTAAGTGCGGAAACCAAATCCCCTAACATAGAACATAGCGTGTGAGTCTCCCGTTTTTCGTTTTGGTGTCAGTACAAAGTCTTTGCTAAAATTGACAACAGTGGCAACCAACATACACGCAGACGCTACGTATAAGATTGTGTGGCAAGGATTCCCCGTGTTAGTGGTGGGAACTACTGATAAAACCAAAAAAATTTATCCTTTTTGTTTGGCCATTTCTAGCTCAGAACGCAAAGAAGATTTTAAAATGTTATTTGAACAGCTTAAACATAGCGCTTACACTCTGTATTCGCATGTAATGCAGCCGAAGGTTTTAATTTGTGATGCAGCCAAGAGTATTCAAAATGCGTTTACGGAAGTATTTGGAGTTGAGACTACAGTCAGAATGTGCTGGGCTCACGCTAAAAAGAATATTCAGAAACAAGTAGTTAAACTAGTAGACAAACGACTGCAGAAAGATCTTCTACAAGGCATCGACATTTTACATTCTGTCACAGCACCGGGCGTGTTCAACACCGCTTTAGCAGCTTTTTTGAACAAATATTTTTTTTTTTTTTTTTTTTTTTCTTTTAATAAAAACATTGCCCCGCACTAGGACTTTCTCCTGTATTGTGGGTGCGTTTACAAACATTTAAATTCACAGACACAAACAGCCAGACCCGGAACAACTACTTGTAGTTCATACAAATATTTGTTCCGTGCGGGAATTGAACCCGCGACACGCAGCGCAGCAGTCAATCGCTTAACCGCTGCGCCAACCGTGCCGTCAAATATAAAAGTCAAAAGGCTTTTATTACATACTTCAAGGAAGAATGGGTAATACAAAACCCGAATTGGTACCTAGGCGCTTCGGACGGATCTCCATCTACGAATAATGCACTCGAGGCTTTCAATAGGAGCATAAAAGATAGCCACACCCTTAGAGAACGAATTCCACTGTCCCGGTTTCGTGCTGTTACTCTTGACATGGTCAAGCAGTGGTCCGAAAATTATAAAGTGGACTCGTTTTCAAGCACACCTTTGATAGAACTATCTGATTGGACATCAGCATACCAATGGGCGAAATTGAACAAAAAGTGAAAACCATATCAACAACAGCGATACAAAAATCTTATCTAGTCGAAGGTTCAGCAACCAATAATGTTCCAAACGGGCAAAGTTGGGAGACATTCGATGAATTCCAGAAATTTGCCTTTACTCACTGGACAGTTGTCTTGCCTTCCCAAAATAGTGACTGGGTAAAGGGTCAATGTAACTGCCCCGAGTTTTTTAAAAATTATAAATGTAAACATGTTACTGGACTTGCGATCAGGCTGAAATACATAACACCTCCAGTAGAAGCCAAAAACATAGCCATCGGGCAAAAACGAAAACGTGGGCGTCCTACAAAGGCAAAGTGCGCTTTATTGGTGCAATAATTTAAAGAAGTACTGCAGAGATTGAGTGGACTGATAATGTGAACATCGTAGGAGTAAAGACTTTGTTTAACATTTTGAATTATTATGGTTCGTACTGATTAGTATTAAAAAAACATTTTTAGTAAGCATTACATTTTATAATGTGTTCATTTTTTATTAATAAAGCTACATTGGACATTAATTGGTGTTTGATTCAAATACATTTTGCAGTGCATTCTGAAGTAAAACTAAAAAAATAAATGCTTGTTTTTAAAATTAGGTGTATTAAGTACTATTTTTACAAATTTGCAACAGTTGTTAAATAGATGCTCGTTATGACATATTTTAATGAACATATTTTGGTGCACATTCAGTATATTTGGTGGAACACAGGCAAAATTAGGTAAATGAAATGGGAATAAATTGAAGTACTTTTAAATACCATCCTTTTTTTTTTAGTTTTTTTATTTCATATTTTGTTTTTCAATGCGTCTTTACCCGTTATAAACAAGCAACTACTTCATCTTAGTCACTTTAAAGGATTAATGCTAAGGACTTTGTACTTGGTACAAAATTACCCAACACCCAAGTTCAACGACTATTACTGCTAAACTAATAAAATTATCTTAACCGCTATAGTTGTCCTTTAAAGTTCATGAAATGCACTATCATCGAAATTTTTTCCAGATTTTTCAAGCCAGCAGTTTAGCTTTTAGAAGGGGGGGGACGCCCTACTGGAACAAAAATGTGCACTTTAAAGTTTAATATTTCGTAAATGGAGCATTAAATCGAAAAATAATTTTAGCAACCCCCAAGTCATTTTAGAAGACCTATTTAACGATACCCCCCACACTATGGGGTAGGCGACGAAAAAGATATTCACCCCCACTTCACATGTAGGGGAGCTAACCTAAAAAAATATTTTCCAAAATTTTATTTTACCGCTTTGTCGGCGTAATTGATATACACACTCCTGCAAAATTACAGCTTTCTAGTACTAACGGTCTCTTAGCAAAACCTCGGACAGACAGGCGGACGGACATGACGAAACTATAAGGGTCCCTTGTAGGAACTTCGGAACTCTAAAAAATGGGGGAAAAGCGTCTACTTCGCAATCAAAAACGAAAACCTCGGAAAATAAACTTTGGACCGATAGCGACGTAGTCGCATGTCAACCTGATGAATTCGTAGGAGCATGTCAACCTGATGAATTCGTAGGAGCATGTCAACCTGATGAATTCGTAGGAGCATGTCAACCTGATGAATTCGTAGGAGCATGTCAACCTGATGAATTCGTAGGAGCATGTCAACCTGATGAATTCGTAGGAGCATGTCAACCTGATGAATTCGTAGGAGCAAAAAATGTTTATCTGGAAAATTTTGCCGAAAAGCGATACGATATTGAAAGAGAAGCCGTACTCTAAGCAGAAAGTGCTTTGTGCATGTAGTTGAGAAGTCAGAGATGTAAGTAGTTGTCAACATTTTACGAATTTTTCAAAAACGATATTGTGTTTTTTAGATTCCGAGGGTTCCGTACAAATTTGTAGGCATTTAACCAGAAATTTACGGTTTTTAGATTTTTTCCTTTACTTGTGCTACATGACATTGCTTCTTGCCAAATTTCATGATTCTAGGTCAACGGGAAGTATCCACATAGTACATAGGTTTTGATTCCCTTGCGAGTGTCAAAATATGCAACATAGACGGAACATAAACGCCCGTATCTTTTGATTGCGTTGACTTAGAAGTTTGATTTCTTCAAGGCTTCAAGGGATTGCAACCCTCATACGGACAGACAGACGGACAACGATGTGATCTTATAAGGGTTCCGTTTTCCCTTTTGAGGTAAGGAACCCTAAAAATGACGAACTTTCATACATACTCAATTACTAAGTAGAATTGCGTTCTAATTGGCCACTAACTGGTAGTCAAAACGAAGACATGTGATGTCCACCAACAACCAACCCTGGACTGAGCCGTGATTGATTATGAAAGTTCTAATAAGGGAGCTACTCTGTCAACGCTTTGCAGTTTGGTAGTGGTAATTATGTATTCTAATAATTAACAAACTAAACTGTCGACAGATCCAGGGGAATGATGAGCCTGTATGGATTAAACGGGGAATATTTCAGAGTGACAGTTTGAGTCCACTTTGTTCTGCTTAGCTCTGAATCCTCTAAGCACACTACTGGAGGATACAGGTCTAGGCTATCGGTTGAAGAGAGGTGGTCAGGTCATATCACATCTCTACATTGACGACGAAAAACTCTTTGCCTCCAACAAATTGCGACTGATGGAGCTACTGAAGTTTAATTAAACTTTCAGTAGCGCCATCAGGACGGAGTTTGGTGTGGACAATTGAGCAGTCGAGGTGAGAGCAAAGCGAGGTGAGTCAATATAGTGTATGATGAATTATCACACGAGGTTATTGACATGTGGAATGTGAGCTCGGCTGTCATTGTGCCGATTGTAGTTCCTGAGATTAGCGCGTTCAAACATACAAACTCTTCAGCTTTATAATATTAGTACAGATATGGCACATACCCGAGACCCTCATGCTGTCGAAGTTCTGCACGGGCTTGGAGTACCAGAAGTTGCAGCGCTGCAGCTGCGGTGCCAGGCGCGCGCAGGCGTCGGCCGCGCTGCGCATGCGCGCGTCCAGCTCGCGCGCATGCGCCTTGCGCGCAGCCTGCTGCGCCGGGTCGAAGCTCATGGCCGACAGCTCCGCCTGGACAGACAGACAACATTTCATTTGGGATATGATTGATATTTATCTCTATGTAAGTAGACTATTGAAAGGTTGTTTTTTTTTTTTTAAACCGGTTTTTTTTAGCTGTTTATTTGTTTTAGCTGCCCCACACAAATTCGTGTGAGTGCCACTACTTGCTATGTAAAAGTATATTACTAATAAAGGTGAAGAATTTGTTCGCTTTTTTGTTTGTTAGTTTGATCGCACTAATCTCTAGAACTACCTGTAGGGATTGAAAAAAACAACAAAGTGAAAAAAGTAATTTAAAAAAATTAAACAGAGTTCAAAAAGAAATGAACTCAAAATTATGAAATAGTTATTGCCACCGACCTACGAAATTAAAGTTATTTTTCACTTTGTAGTGTTTTTTGGAAGTCGGTTTTTTTTTGTTAAAAGTTTTTATTTCAGTGGGTGTTTATTTTGTTTGTGTGGTGTTGTTTGTTAGGCGTTTTTGTGGGTGTGTTGTTGTTTGTATCTAAATTATAATAACCTAATGTCAACTTGCCCATCGCTTTTTACAAAATAATGCTTTTGCCGATGCAGGAACCTTAATTGTTGAGGAGTTTTCCTGGTATTCCACCATCAGCTCTATTTCCATTCGCATTGTGACGAGCATTAATTGCTGAGCAACCATATTGAAGTAATCGAATCGCAACCCGTGAAATACTTATTTTTTGTAGTTCCGGTGGCCATCTGTTGTCTTCTTCATCAGTTCCACTTCACCAAATGGTGGTTTCCAAGAGCAAACGCACGAGTTACTATAAAAAATACCCAAATCGCTATAGGTCTGCCTATAAAATTTGAGGAGTTCCCTCAATTCCTCATGGATCCCATCATCAGAACTGGATTTTGATAAAAATCGGACCAATCTAGAAGTATATCCTATTAAATAAAAAAGAATTTTCCAAATCGGTTCATAAGTGACGGCGTACTGAGGTAACAAATATTTAATTTTAAAAAAATCCAATCGAATTGAGAACCTCCTCCTTTTTTTGAAGTCGGTTAAAAATAGGGCTATCAAATTCTTCTGCATTTGATAGCTCTAATGTTGAGGACATCCTATTCAACATCATACTTAGGAGCCAGGCAAATATGTAGAACGCTATAAGCTAAAACGAACTAATAACACGGGCAGGCGATGGGATGCCACGCGGTCGGGCGGGGCCGAAATTCTACGCGGACGAAGACGCGGGCAGAAACTAGTAATAAATAATACCCATAACTCAATTTACAGGTTCGTGCTGTTTGTCGTTGAAGAGTTCCGTTGTATACATACTCGGTTTAGGTTTGTCATAAACCTAACAATAAAGTACAGATACAACGAGAGACGACAGTGTCATCTCACTGGAGTGACAGTCAGTCAGTGTCAGTGGGGTGATACACTAGCCGACATTACGCAATGGAAATTCAGCTTGATATGTCGTAGTTAATTTACAAAGAATTGCGCGTAAGCTCGCTGATTTTTCCGCCGCGTATCTTCCGTTAGATATGTCGGTACACTAACATACATGCGAATAACTTCGGAGTAATAAATAAAATATTACTCATAACTTGTTTTGCCTTTAACGAGGTATTTGTATGTTTTATCAAATTTTTGATTTAGAACAAGCGCAAGTTTGAAATGACTTGTATGGTTGCAGTACTGACCTGCAGCGCGTCGAGCTGCGCCTGCGCACGCACGATTTCCTGCGTATCGCGTGTGTACTGGGCGCTGTGTCTGTTGAACTCTTTCTCGAGCGCGCTCAGTCGGTTCTCCGCGTGTTTGATCTCCATCGTGGTCTGTGAGATGAGGGTGACGGCTTCCGAATCCTTTTGTTTGGCAGCTATAGAGATAGGGAATAAACGCTTGGTTCACTTGGATGCTAAAAGAATGTGTCATTAGATAATACAGGCAGTGGTGTTAACTTAAGGTGGCGGCGCACTCGTCCGCGTCGCGGTCTCCGCATTTACATTCATTTGTTTGAAATTCTTTGCAAGCCTGCACACCCGTAGCGCCGCAGTCTTCGCAGTAGCGAGTACCGAGCCACAGTAAAGATATAAACAGTACGGAAACTACGTAAAAACGGTGAAACGTCGCGTAATACATTTAATCCTTGCGCCGCGGACCGTCCAGCTTTTTGCGTTTTTTTTTTTAATAGATAGAGTGATTCAAGAGGAAGGTTAATTATGGTTTTTAAACTCCCTGCTGATCTTGAAAGGTAACAATGATTTTTTGTTATAATATTGTTACGAGCTTCGGGTTCGTGAAATAAAAACTGCCGATTTAATAACCAAAAACAACAATTTATTTAAAAACACTAATTACAACTCAAAACACTAATTAAAAGAACACAATCACACTACTGATCACTCTTAATTCGCACTTGAAGATCGCTTAGATGTTTTCGCTCTTGTCGCTTTATCCAAACTGTGTCGGTCGTCGCGCATCCCGGCCTTATATAGTGCCGCAGATAGTTCGAGAACCTTCCATTGTAGAAACATCTAGAATGTTCGAGTACATACCGGCCCCGACCGACTAGGTGTCGATAGTTCGAGAAAGTTCTACAAAGTTCTAGTATCGAATTTTCTAGAACGATCGTGACTCGACTAGTTCTGCTACTCGATACTAGATGGCGCTAGTGGTAACTAATGTCACCATGTACCCGGCTTTTATTGTGGCGCGCAACACTGCCCCCTCCTAAGACATGCTCGTCCCGAGCATTATCAGCCCCATAATAACGCGCCAGTCGATCCACATGGACGATCTTAGGAGTACCTCTTGCATCTTTCTGTATCCGGTAGGTTACGTAATGACGTAGGTATCCGTACCGGATTGTGACTAAGATCAATGGATCTTAGTCACAATCCGGTACGGTCCGTCCCATTTAGCTTGAAGCTTAGGAGATTTCCCTTTGCTGCGGACTGGATTGTGCAACCACACTAGTGAACCTTCGTCGAACCCTTTATTGTTCATTTTGCGGTCATAACGGGTTTCCATCTTTTCAGACATTTGCTGGCCCGATTGTCTGACGTGCTCATAAATGTCATTCATTTTGTTCCGCAAGTCATTCGCATAATCGGTTATACTGCGTGGGGCATCAGGTGGTATTCCGGTGATCAGGTCTGCAGGCAGCCGTAATTCTCTTCCAAAGTTTGCGAAAGCTGGTGTCACCGATGTACTTTCGTGAACAGCGCTTCGATATGACAACAAAAACGGTTGTATGTGCTTGTCCCAATCTCGTTGCCGATTTTCCACAACTTTGGCTAGGTACCTCTCCAATGTCTGATTAAATCGTTCCACCATTCCATCCGACTGTGGGTGGTAAGAAGTTGTTCTGGTTTTATGAGTACTCATAACTCGACAAGTTTCCTGGAATATTTGTGACTCAAAATTCCTTCCTTGATCACTGTGAATCTGTAAAGGTACTCCAAAACGACAGAAGACTTCATGAACTAATTTATCTGCAACTGTCGAAGCTTCTTGATTTGGAATGGCGAAGGCTTCCGGCCACTTGGTGAAGTAATCCATCACAACCATGAAATACTTGTTGCCACTTTCACTTTCCGGAAACGGCCCCGCAACGTCAAGGGCTATCCTCTCCCATGGTGCACCAACATTGTACAATTTCAATGCACCTCTACTGCGAGTCTGAGGTCCCTTTACAGCTGCACAACTTGTACATTTGCGACACCAGTCCTCGACATCGTCCCGACAGTGGACCCAGTAAAACCGTTCTCGTATCTTCAGTAGAGTCCGTTTTACTCCCAGATGACCTCCTGAACAACCATTATGGTACAGCTGTAGAACATCCGGTACTTGAGCTTTAGGGACTACCATTTGCAAATGACAGCTGTCTCCCCAAGCATTTTCCCATTTACGGCACAGGACTCCATCCTGAATCACCAAGCTGTCCCATTGGGCCCAATAGCTTTTTGCGATCGAACTCATCGCTGAGACGTCGCTCCACCTGGGCTTAGGAGCTCTGGCCTTCATCCACTCCAGAATCGGCTTGATGTCCGAATCTTCCTGCTGTGCACGTTGTAGGATTTCCTTCCACTCGTTGCTGAGGTCTGTCCTGAGCATCCTCACAGGTACCACTTCCTTACCCTCTTGCCTAGTACCATGCTTGCGGTCTTCAGGACAAGGTCTTCTTGAAAATGCATCTGTGTTGCCATGAGGTTTCCCGCTGCGATGTTTGACCACAAAGTCGTATTCCTGCTGCTGCTGGGCGGTGCTGTTAGCCGCACTTCTCTCTGGAGACCAGACATCATCCCTTTCTGCAGTTCGCTTAGGGCAACTGGATCGAAGGTGGCCCTTTTCCCCACAGCCGTAGCACCTAGGGCTGTACCTTCTATTACGATCGCGAACTGTAGCCGCTACAACCTCCCTGACGCGATGGGAACGATGATCCTGCCGCACAGCTTCCACCTCCAGTGCATGGGCCAATGCGTCCTTAAGCGTCCCGTGGTGCCCGAGCCTCACAGCAGCTCTCACTTCAAGGTCGCGTATGCCGTCGATGAATGCCTGCACCAGGTTCCCATCAATAAGCGCAGGTACGGACTGGTAAGCTTTACGAACCAGCTTCTCCACTTCAAGGGCCCACTGCTGCAGGTTTTCGTTACTGCGTTGCACGCGATCCTTGAGCTGCGCACGAAACACGTGTTCCAGGTGAGCGTCGCCATACCGAGCCTCCAATGCCTCAAGGAGCTGCTCGTAAGTCACTTCCTTACCGAGAGCTTCCAGAACAGTTAAGGCCTGGTCGCGCAGGCCTAGGGTGAGGGCAGTAATGGCCTGACTTTTATTCCACCCGTTCGCCTTCATGACAGCCTCAAACTGGATTTTGTAGGCCGACCAGGAAGAAGTTCCGTCGAACGGTGGCACTTTGAATCCACGTAGCGAAGGTGTTGTAGCTACGGGAGCTGCGATTCCATCCCCAAGTTTAAGGTTACCCAACTTCTGCTTCAAATCAGCAATGACGTCATTAAACTTGCTGATCTAAGTTTCAGCTTCTGACAGGCGGTTGTCATGCCGGGCAACCTTCTCCTTCACCTCCTTCATGTCTTTCCCGAAGGTTGCGTGAAGGTCCTTCATGAGGAACATTTGCTCTTCCTGGCGGCGCACCTGCTCCTCCTTATCCCGTTTGAGCTGTTCTTCCAATCCACGGGCCTGTTCCTCTTGACGGCGGGACTGTTCCTCCTTATCGCGCTGGAGCTGTTCTTCCAACCGACGAGCCTGTTCCTCCTGACGGCGGGCCTGTTCCTCCTGACGGCGGGCCTGTTCCTCCCTGTCACGCAGCAGCTGTTCCTCCAACCGACGAGCCTGTTCCTCCTTGTCCCGCTGGAGCTGTTCCTCCAACCGACGAGCCTGTTCCTCCTGTCGGCGAGCTTGTTCCTCCTGTCGGCGGGCCTGCTCCTGCAGCATCATCATCAGAGCAGCCAAATCTGGTGCTGATGATGCTGGAGCAGCTGTGGACGGGCCGGCCTCCGTGGTCGGTAGCTGGCCTTCAGACCTCTGGCGTAGCTCCACCAAATCGCCTCTGGTCCGTCTCCTGCTGGCGCTGACTCCGGGTACGGATACCCTCCGTGTCGTCTTTGGGTAAAACCGGCATAATCCTTGCTTCTGACACCAATTGTTACGAGCTTCAGGTTCGTGACAATAAAAACTGCCGATTTAATAACCAAAAACAACAATTTATTTAAAAACACTAATTACAACTCAAAACACTAATTAAAAGAACACAATCACACTACTGATCACTCTTAATTCGCACTTGAAGATCGCTTAGATGTTTTCGCTCTTGTCGCTTTATCCAAACTGTGTCGGTCGTCGCGCATCCCGGCCTTATAGTGCCGCAGATAGTTCGAGAACCTTCCATTGTAGAAACATCTAGAATGTTCGAGTACATACCGGCCCCGACCGACTAGGTGTCGATAGTTCGAGAAAGTTCTACAAAGTTCTAGTATCGAATTTTCTAGAACGATCGTGACTCGACTAGTTCTGCTACTCGATACTAGATGGCGCTAGTGGTAACTAATGTCACCATGTACCCGGCTTTAATTGTGGCGCGCAACAATATAATCGATATTGAATAATGGTCCATGTGATCGGACCACGAATGAATTTAACAAATCGTGTATTTATTTGTAAAATAAAGATGGCGGCTGTAAAAATTTACAATTTATTTGTCATGAGGGTCGTTACAATAAAAAACTTATCAATTTTACAGACATTAAGAGTGACAACTTTCTTTAATAGATTTTCAACTTTATCACTAAAGCATATGGTTCAAAGTTGATTGGGAAAATTTTACAGTTTCGGGTAGCTTGATGTACTGGCGTCTGTACTTAAACGACAAGAGCATGTAATGAAAACGGGCATGGTTCTGTTTTATGAAAAAAGAGCATCACTTGTTTACGAATTTCTCCCATAAGTCTTCAGGTTTAAAATGTATAAGTAGCACATAGTCTCGATGAAATTATCTGGTTACCATTTTTTTTTCGGAGACCTTTCCTTCACAGTGTTCGTCTTTTAACAGCTTTGGGAAATACTTGGGTCCCCGTTATTTTGCAGTCAACAGCTAAGCAACGCGGCATATCCTTACATAGTATAAAACAAAGTCGCCAAAATGTCTGTATGCGCATAACTTCCGAATTACTGCACCAAATTAGATAAATATTTTTTTGTTGTGTTCGGTATTGCCAAGACAAGGTTTGTATGAAAGAAAATTTCTGAAATTGTAAAATAAAATTTTCAGCCGTGCGAAGCTGAGGCGGGCCGCTAGTAGATTAATAAAGCGTAAAAGAACTAGCTTGTTTACAAAATAAAAATATGAACAGCAAATAGTGACAGCTAACTGTCAAATTCATGGACTAGTGATGGTAGCGACATCTGAAGTGAGGAAGTGGCAGTTTTTATCCCCATTCGACGCGGTGCGTGCGACGACAGACTGGTGCGAGGCTACACAAGCGATGACTGTGACGCGGACGACTACCTGTCCGTCTTTTAGATCAAGTAGGCCGTCAGCGTTTTTGTCAAACCATAACATAATATCCATTATTTTTCGGTATGATTCTCGATAGCAAAAAAATAACGGTGTGGAACGTACAAGGGTAACATTTATATGTATTTGTTAGTGGCAACGTGATTAACTGGGCATTATTAATAAGGTCCGGCCATTATTAATAATACCCAAGAGCGATGGGCAAAGTGATTAATTTATCACTTTGACCGGCCATTATAAATAATGACCGGCCATTATTAATAATGCCCGACCGCCCGTGGTCCATGTAATAAGTCAGTGTTTGAGATAGCTTGAACTTATCACTTGGACCGGGCAGTATGAATGATTCCCTACTTGTAGCCGGGCAATGTGATAATTAATCATGTCACTCCGTCGACATAGGATGCAAGAGCGAGCGAAGGGCACCCCGAGGTTCGGTTTGGTTACTTTAAACCCTTTACACAGAATCCCCGTTAGCCGAATATACGTTATGGGGACAACGCGACATAGGACGTAAGAGCGAGCGAAGGGCACCCCGAGGTTGTAAGTTTAATTTCATTTATAACAATAATAAGTTTATAATAAGTTTTATTCATCAAAAAGTAAAAATATACAATATGACGGATTCGGTGAGCCACAAACTAAGCATCGCTTGTATCTTGTGGCTCTAAATAAACCAAACTTTTTAAATTAAATTAAAATTTAATAAACAAAAACACTACAGTTCACCTATTTTATTACTTTGCCCAATATAGGGCGGGCATTATTCATAATGGCCGGGAAAAGTGATTAATCAAGCTGTTTTAATCACATTGCCCAATTGAGTCGGGCATTATGAATACAGACCGGCCATCATTAATAGTGCCCGGACTTATCAAATTGCCCGTAACATATTTACCAACAACAGCATTTACATTAAATTTTTTTTAACATATAGGTAGCATACCCATGAGCTGATCTTGCAGCGACTCGGACGCGCCCTCGAGCCCGGTACTGACTGCCAGAAACTTCTGCTGCGCCTCGGTTAATTCGACGTTGCTGGACTCGCTTGCCACACGGAGTTTCTCGAATGTAGACGAAACCTGATGCCAAGATAAAAATAATATACCATCGAGAGGTTACAAATCTATTAAATAACTGTTATTTTAAACGAAAACTGGACGGTTTCTTTTGTTGTGCTACTGTTTGTATGAGAGTTATGTTACAATTTAGTTGTATAGTCGACTTCGTAATTGTTTTAAAAAACGAACCTTAACTTAGTTAGGAAGTTAGGACAGGTCACTTCAGTCAGATCAGGTGACTTAGCTCAGGGTCTACTTTTGCTTTAAGACCAATGTGACATTTAAATCATTTCAATTTTAGTGAATTTTCAATTTATAAGAGTTTTTGTTAAGAGTATAAGTCAATCCCACTAAAATCATTTTCATGTAAAATGTTGCCAAGACGAGACCACATATGGCTCGCACTGTCAAAAAGTTATCAGATCTCATGTAGAGCCAAGCTTCCAACTCTACACGCCCTAACTTCACAAACTCTCAAATTTCAACCATTGTGATTGGCGATTTCTGCTCGTCTCCGCTCCTCTCCGCCCAGCTCCGCGTCAGTGGAAACGCGGCCTTATGGTTGGTCACTTCTACAATGTCATTAATGTACAATAGGAATAAAATCGGTCCCAGTACGCTTCCCTGTGGAACGCCGCGTATGCATTGTTTATATTCAGACTTGTACGTTCTGAGTACCTTTTTCCCATCGATTTTCGATATCACAGTACATTGCTGTCTGTTGCTGAGATATGACGATATCCATTGATATGCATTCCCTCTTATCCCGTTCCTTTCTATCTTTTGTAGTAATATGTCATGTGAAACAAGGTCGAAGGCATTAGACAGGTCAAAGAATAGCCCGGGGTGGTCAGGTGATTACTATTGATTTTAGTTAATATTGAATCTACGGTATCGTAGATAGCGTGAGACGTTGATTTATGTTTTTGGAAACCATACTGTTCTTTCCGAATAATTTTATATTTGTCACAAAAATTAACTATTCTTTTATACATGCAAACAAACTTTTCATATATCTTTGATAAAATAGGTATAAGCGTTATTGGACGATAATTATTTACATCGCTTCGTTCTCCCTTTTTAAACAGCGGTTTAACTGTGGATAATTTTAATGCGTCTGGGAAAACACCTTGTGCAAATGATAAATTAATTAAGTATGTAAGTATTCCAGTTATTTTGTCCGTGCATGCTTTTATGATTTTTGTATTAATTTCGTCATAGCCTACCGAATTCGTACTTCTTAGTGACATTATTTCTTGTTTTAGTTTTAGAGTATTTTTGTTGTTTGTGTACTATTACTAGCTTACATACCAAATTTCAGCTTTCTAGGACTTCAGGAAGACCCTTAGAATATTGATGATCATCAGTGAGTCAGTGAGTCATAGACGAAATCGGGGTATTTTAGATATCAATAAAATCTAAAGTATAAGAGCTATGCAATTTAAACTTTATAGGTTTAATAAGTCAACCACTGACATCATATCCCGAAAATTTTGTTTATCTGGTATAATCCAAACCAAAGTTATGAAGGTTCAAAAATACGACGACGTGCTTCGAGAAAAGGTAGGTAGTGCCCTTGCGCTTCCCTTGGCTCGTCTTGGCGGGGGCACTCCCGTGCCCCCAGATAAAGCATGCAACACCATCTATCTATGATAAAAACATATGAAATCTTTAATTTCGTATCTGGCGGTTGCATGCTATCAATATTTGGGACTAAGAAATTATTTGAGTGTTATGAAGTACATTACTGATATTATAGTGCTATTGCTATCTACAGTGCGAGAGAGACGAGGCTATACATGAGTAATCCTTTATTACGATGAAATCATAACGGCATTAATCAACTTAATAAAAATCTTAAATTCATTTATTAACTGACGTCAGCGCCGAGCGCTCTGCCTTGTACATATAACCCTCTGACCTGCCCCAAGGCGTCCTGCTTGGCCCGCAGCGCGGCCTCGTCGTCGCCCAGCGAGCGCTCCAGCAGGCGCGCGCGCGCCGACTGTGACGTCAGCGCCGAGCGCTCTGCCTTGTACATATAACCCTCTGACCTGCCCCAAGGCGTCCTGCTTGGCCCGCAGCGCGGCCTCGTCGTCGCCCAGCGAGCGCTCCAGCAGGCGCGCGCGCGCCGACTGTGACGTCAGCGCCGAGCGCTCTGCCTTGTACATATAACCCTCTGACCTGCCCCAAGGCGTCCTGCTTGGCCCGCAGCGCGGCCTCGTCGTCGCCCAGCGAGCGCTCCAGCAGGCGCGCGCGCGCCGACTGTGACGTCAGCGCCGAGCGCTCTGCCTTGTACATATAACCCTCTGACCTGCCCCAAGGCGTCCTGCTTGGCCCGCAGCGCGGCCTCGTCGTCGCCCAGCGAGCGCTCCAGCAGGCGCGCGCGCGCCGACTGTGACGTCAGCGCCGAGCGCTCTGCCTTGTACATATAACCCTCTGACCTGCCCCAAGGCGTCCTGCTTGGCCCGCAGCGCGGCCTCGTCGTCGCCCAGCGAGCGCTCCAGCAGGCGCGCGCGCGCCGACTGTGACGTCAGCGCCGAGCGCTCTGCCTTGAGCGCAGCCGACTTCGATGCCTCTGTCTTCTCTACCGTTTGCAGCTCCGCCTCCAACTCCCTCAGGGCGTCGCCGCACTCCTGGGGTGATAGCAAAGTTTAGGTAAATTGAGAGATATTGGTGAAATATCGGCAACAATTTCAATCTGCTCTAAACTACAACGGTGCAAGGATCTTTTGGCGCGTGGCCAAAATAGTACTAACTCCGAAAACCTTGTTTTTCAATACAACTTCTCGGTGTTTTATGAAGTCGTAATAACTGTGCGAAGAAAAGGCAGGTCGCTAGTTTCAGACATAATGGAAACTTAACAATACTATACCTCATTCAACTTCTTGGTGATTTCAGCGATTTGTTTGTCAAATTCTTTGATTTCCTTTGCATTGTCCTTTATTTCCTCTTTCAAACTCTTGACTTGATCTTGCACCTCTGTTACTTTGCCTTCGGTATCTTTCAATTTTTCTTCTGCCATTACGAACCTGGAAATAAAAATTAGTTTGTAATTTATAATCAGTAAAGAAACAGGTGAAATTTTTAGTTTCGCGTCAGGCACTGTCTGCATGGCTCGACGCTACACAAATCAATGCCAAAATGTGGCACATTAAGCTTAAAAAGCGGCGACCACATAGGTATGACTGACAATAAAAAGTAATTTAAAAAAATTAAACCGACTTCAAAAAGAAATGAACTCAAAATTATGAAATAACTTTAATTTCGGAAGTCGGTGTCTTGGGATCTGTATTTTAGTTTTTTGCCACCGACTTCCGAAATTAAAGTTATTTCATAATTTTGAGTTCATTTCTTTTTGAAGTCGGTTTAATTTTTTTAAATTACTTTTTATTTGGTAATTTTTAGTGGTTGCACTAGAATTTGACCAAGGTTTTGAGATGTTTTCGCTTTGACACTACACCCGTAGCTCGTATCAATAAGCCAGGCCGTCACACTTTCACGTCTTAGTCCATATCTTGAAAATTACTGAATCGATTTTGATGAAACTTGCACTGTTCCCTAAGTTGAAGTAAATGTAAGCCAATAAAAAAAGAATGGTCACGATCCGATTAATAGTTACGGAGATATGCGTGGACAAACATACATACATACATACATACATACATACATACATACCTACATACATACATACATACATACGTCTATAAAATTTTGTATATTTGTTTGGAAGCCCTAATAGATTGTCATATGTGAATATAATGCAATTCCAATAATATTACATACATACATATCGAATTGATAACCTCCTTTTTTTTGAAGTCGGTAAAAACGATACTATATAAAGCAGACGTTGTAATTATAATTATGTATTTTTGTAAAACTCGTTATGCCATGTTAACGGGCGCGTACTCAACACACATACTGTCCTTACGAACTTGAAAACAGTTATTTGAGTATGTAATCAGTATTATTTGTGCAGCACACTTACGTATAAGCTATGTACAATCTAGTGAGATTTTCGAGCTCCCTCACAACTTTTTGGTACTCTTGAAACTGAGCTCTTTCATCTTGTAGTTTTTGTAGCCTCGGTGCTATGTCCTCCCGTATTATCTGCAACATACAAATATTGAATTTTTGGAAACTTGCGGACATGCTATCTGTCTAGACTGTTTTTTGAACTTAAAGATATTTTAAACAATCTGTTTTTGTTGAGATGTTTATTCTGTAGTGTGTACTATGCATAGTACAACAACGCAGAGATGATATGGCAAAGGAGTGTGTCTGTCTTGGTCTTTGGGAAGTACAAACTTGTTTACAGAATACCTACCTCATTAAGATCTCTAAGTTTGGCATCTTTCTTCTCAATAGTTTTCTGAGCAGCCTGTTTCTTAGCTTCATACATTCTGGTGCCTGCTGCCTCTTCGACCATGGACAGGATCTATAAAAATCAAACTTTAAACACGAATCTATACTAATAAATATAATTATTTATTATACGCCCTAGGAAGACTTATTGGTGATGTTCTTCAGAAAGGTCAGGTGCGTAGTACTCGCCACTGGTGTGCTTGGATGACCAGATGTATGAACGTAAAAGAGGCAAACGGAGTAAGGATTGTAGCAGTTGGCTTCTGTAGTTTCTACATACCCCCATGGGAAGGTGTGAGTTTATGTATGTACGAGGGTATGGTGAAAAGTTCTCGGCATGACAATGAAAGTCTACGATTTTCAGTTAAAAAAATATTGTATTTTTCTACATAATCTCCCTCGACTTCAACGCACTTGATTTCCTGCGCTTCTCCAAATCAGTCTTCCTTCCCGGAAATGTGAGTTTGCAAGTCTGTGAAAATATTCGTCCATCTCTCAACTTCTGCATTGGAATTGCGAAATGCTTAACAGAAACAAATTTCTTCAAGTTTGGGAACAGATGGAAGTTATGGCTGAGCAAATTGTACCCCAAATTCCGCAGTTTTCTCATCGCCACCACACAAAGGGTGCGTTGTCCATGGAGGGAGGTGGGCTGGTTGGAATAATTACCGACGGCGATACCATATCCCACGCACAACGATCCGCTTGAATAACTAAGTGCCAAAACCAAACCCTATAACACGGAAGGAGCAGAGTCCCCGTAAACTTTTATCAACTTCGGATGAGTTTCCTTAAGGGTTTATCCATCCAAAACCAAGAATTTGATGACCGCACGGTATTCAAGTTTATCCATTTCAACGATAAACACGCAAGACATACTGCAAAAATTTAAAAAACCCCCGACAAAAATAAAATTAAGGAATCCCTACAAAAAGCATGAAATAAAAAAAATTATTTAAAAAAATCTTATGGAAGTCGGAGGACCGTTCTGTGGAACACCTTCTATTCTGAGGTCCCCCGACTTCCATAAGATTTTTTTTTCATGCTTTTTGTAGGGACTCCTTAATTTTTGTATTTCATTTCTTTTATTTTCTTCCGTTTTAAGATTCTGGTAATTTGGTGTTTAATCAGGTTTTTTATCCGTCAAAAAATATTGATTAATTTATAGTTGAAGAATAATTTTTAAGACTAAACAGATTTTTTTGTTTTATTATATTTTTCAAGTTTTTAGTTTTCATTTCGTTAACTAGTTAGTATTCCTCATTCCCTTTCAATATAGTGTACATTATTCTACTTGTCAAGCCCTAGCATTTGATACCTATATTGAGGAAGTTGAGAAAAAAAAATGTAATTCGCCACTTTGTTGTGGCGGCCATCTTGGATTTGAAATTTGTTATAGTGTATAGTATTCTACTATTGAAGCCCTTTCATTTGATACCCATATTGAGGGAATTGTGAAAAAATATGTTATCCGCCATCCGCCAGTTTGTAGCGGCGGCCATCTTGGATCGATTTTCATCAAACGTATCTAAGAACACTCCCGACTAATACACCTTTCAAACAAAAAAAACTAAATCGAAATCGGTTCATCCGTTCGGGAGCTACGATGCCACAGACAGACACACACACACACCCCCCCACACACACACACACACACAGACACGTCAAACTTTACTTGAGAGAACAAGTTAAAACTTGTCATATGAACTAATGACACATGCATCGTCGGGAGGGAAACATAAATGTTTGTTTATGCGGGCCACTCACGATCAAGTTCACCGTCAAGTTTGCAGCGGACTTGAAGCCGAACGAACGTGAACGTTGAACGTGTATGGGTATGGGTATGGATAAGTCGACTTATAATGCCGCATTTACACATTCGTGCGAACCGCGAGGCGAATAACGAACACGTATGTGTAAACAGTGCGCTCACTATTCGCCTCGTGACTCGCCTCGCGATTCGAGCGCTCGCGTTGTGGCTCGCGTTGTCAAAATACTTCACCCCGCGAATGTGTGAACAGTAGTTCGCGACGGCCCTCGTATACGAATGGTTCGTCGAATCGTTCGTCGAGTGACGAGGCGAATAGCGAACACGATTGTGTAAATGCGGTATCATGCATACCCATACCCATACACGGTCAAGTTTACTGGACGCGGCTTCAAGTCCGCTGCAAACTTGACGGTGAACTTGATCGTGGGTGGCCCGCATTATTGGAACACCAGCTCTGTGTCAGGCCAAGAACCTTTCACCTTACCCTAGTATGTATGTAATTATGTATCTATACTAATAATAAAGCTGAAGAGTTTGTTTGAATGCGCTGATCTGTGGAACTACCCATCGGATTAAAAAAAAAACTTCTTCCATTTGATAGCCCAATTCTTGAAGAAGGCTATATGCTACATAAAATCACGCTATGACCAAAAAAAGTAAAAAAAGTCGCTAAGTGAAAATGAAATGACAGGGCGGGCACGTACAGTCACGAGCAAAAGTATGTATACACTTGGCTTTATTCAAAGTCGATTTTCTCCTTTATTTTTGAATGAAATTTTATATTAGTAGGAACATAGTATTGTCGAATCCATAGGTATATGTAAAGTGTCGTATTTCAACGTTGCATTCGTTATTTCGTAAAAAAATCGAAATTTAAAGTTGCCAAGTGTTGACATATTGGTGCTCGTGACTGTACACATGGGGTGGGTCAGTGGGTCGGGGGAACATGAAATTTGACGAGGACGCGAGCAAAAGCTGGTTTATATAACATCTTTTATTTTATGCTAACATGAAATTTCACGAGGACGCGAGCAAAAGCTGGTTTATATAATATCTTTTATTTTATGCTAGATGCTCAAAATTTCACCTTTAATCTAATCTTAGTCATGAGCAGTTATATTTCCTTTCATCATACTGTAATAATTATAAATTTTAATTTCCCTTGCAATGCTAATAATGGCAGTAGTGGTATCCTAATTGAAAGTGCAGCTAATTATTGTCATGTGCATGCATGAATGACGGTTTTAAATAAAAGACAACATGACAAAAATTAACAAAACTTGAAGTAAAGACTGTCAGAATCGTAGTTTACCTACTATAATTGCCTGACTGAAAAAACATCACCCAACCAAATCATTAAACAAAATAATCATGGTTATTAAAACAAAAATCATAATGTTCCAAATGTTTATAGACATGGACCGGAGGGTCCGTGGCTAATTAATAACATCCGCACAGGTCGATCGATTAGCTTAAGCTACGCTTGCCGCGGTTGGTCTGTGGATGGGTGACCATCTTTACATATTGAGACCCCTCCGTGCCTCGGAAAGCATGTTAAGACAGTTGTTACAGGTAGTCAGAAGCCTGAAAGTCTGACAACCAGTCTTACCAAGGGGTATCGGTTGTCTTTAAAAGATCGCTTTCAGCGATAAGACCGCCCATTGTGTCACCCTTTGTACAGTTTCTATAATTATGTTTGTAATTTATATGGTGTACATAATAAAGAGTATTCTATTCTATTCTATTGTATTACCCAGTAACTGGGTTGTGGAGGTCAGACAGGCAGTCGCTCCATGTAAAATACTATAGTATTCAGCTGCATCCGGTAAAACTGGTAGCTGACCAGAACTTAGTTGTGAAAAGGCTAGGCATATGATGATGAGACATGGATCACCATGGATTAGAAATGTAATGTGCTCATGTCCAGGGCTAAGAATCCATCAACACCTTTCAAACCCTTTAAGTATTTGTTTCGCTGAACATCACATAAAACCTACCTCAGCAGGCTTCATATTCAAGACCTTGGTGATCCGGCCCTGCATGATGAGGAAGTGAGGGTTGTTCACATTGAGCTGCACGGAGCAGAACAGGTCCGACACTCTCTTGTTCTGAACATTGATGCCATTGATCATGTACTTGTTCTTGCCTCCCATTACAACCTGGTGAGTTTTGGTCATCTTAATAAATCATGCTGATTGCAAACAATTGAACAGTATTTTGGTATGAGGCTATGAATGTTTACTTTCTATGTCAGTGCAATTTAGAAACAGACAGCACTACAATGGAAGTTATTAATTCAATACACAGATTAATTCAACAAACAAAAAATTACTGTGCCACAAAAGTAGTTTCAAAGCCAAATGTGTTTTAGATACATAAGACAAGTACATAGGTGTGTGCTTAGCTTGTGTATCTGAGCAAGCGGTCATTACACATAGAAGTGTAGTGTATGAAGTCCATGGAAATACCTGTCTCGTAACTGTGATTTCATCTTGGTTCTCATAGCCGATGGGGCACTGCCTCCTGTCTCGGTTATCGAATGTAATGCTCACAGTGGCCTTGGTGATACCAGCCTGTCCATGCTTGTATATCAGCTCTTGCAAACTCCCCGCTCGAACCTAAGACATTGTCAATCATTCATTATTATCAGATCAAGAAATTTGGTATATCGTAGACTGCATCCATTTTTGAACAGTTCAGATATTAAGTAGGTAGCATGGCTAATGTTGTCATAAGAAAATAGTTCTAGGCAGCTAACCAAAATACACATTGTGAGATAAAGTTTATTCTTCATCACATGAATTTAAGAGGTTTTCATTATTATACTGTTACTTTTGCAGTAACTGATGAATGAAAGGCCTGCAAAAACCACAAAATTGGAACAAAGAAATTCCTACGCGGGAAAAATCTTAACTAACGCAATGTCTACAAAAAATGCATGAAATGAGTACTTACGTTTGACAAATTCGTGATTCCTAAGACAAAACATATCGAATCCAATATGTTCGACTTCCCTGTGCCGTTCAGCCCGGTGATGGCATTGAATTCAGGATCGAACCCAGTGATCTCAACACGGTTACCATACGATTTAAAACCGTCCAACAGTATAGACTTGATATGCATCTTGACGATGATCAACTCATCGAGGAATTGAGCTGAGCACACACTATTGCATCAGTTAACTAAAAGTAACAAAAACTGAAGAATCAAGAAAATGCGGGAGCCGGGAGCCAAAGAGTAAAGTAACTATATATGAAATTATGAAGCCGGGAGCCGTTGAAAATCTATGTTATTTTTTTTATCAAATCAACTGTCAAGGGCTCGCCGCCAAAGAGTAAAATCTATTCGCCGCGCTTTCTGATTTACGCTCCATTGATAGCTATAGCTAAGATTGTAAATGGGAATTTTCTTTATTGGTTTAAATTTAAATAAATATCTAAATGCAATCACAAAACATACAATTTTAATTGTCAAATAAATAAACAGGGAATTTATGAACCTAATTTGTAAAGTTTATGTAACATTTACATAACTTTTAACGTTCGTTTCGTGCATTGGAACGAAATCTATTGATCTTTTTGTTTGACGTTTTGAATTAATTTATGCTGTTTCGGTTATTTTGCGTATCTTTTAATTATAATCAGAATGGATTATAGTAACACAGGTGCGATGAGGAGTCCGTTTTCTCCTCGAGTGAGGCAGTCTATCACAGGACGAAGGACCATTGGGCTCTCATCAGCCAAAAAGAACCAAAGGTTTGTAGTACATAACCTATTCTGCTTATTTTGAATGGAAAATGTGAAGGAAATAATCAATGCAAGATATTTTCCACAGTAAGTTTATGCAGACTGCGGGTGAACAAACTGGTGATGTTGTGTACAAGACTCCAGTAACCACTATAGAAACTTATGGAATGCCCCTCCCTGTGATGGTCACAGAAGCCCTTACATTTGGTAAGCACAACTGACCTACTTAACAGTATTTTTCAAGAGCACTTACCCTAACACAAGTCATTAACTCAGTTTGCTGAGAACACTTGGATGTATTATATTGTGTTAATAACTGCGAATCAATAAACAAGGTACCATTCTTGCAGCCAGTGGTGAGGTGAGCGTGCGGCTATCTGCCTGTGGGTGGTGCTGGGTGGTGTCAGGCCGACGGATCATATCTTGGCCTCGCACTTCCACCATATCCAACAGTGCCTCGGCTGCACCCACCAGCACTATCGCTCGGGAGCTTTCATTGCCACAGACCGATCTTGCACATAAGGCTGATCTGGTTGTGCTGTTCTATATGGAAGGGGCACAGGTAAGATGATGAGAATCACTACAATTAAATTAACAAATGGACATTCTTTGTTGAAAAAGTATGTGCACAGGAAGTTATAAATTACTAGGAGAACTCCTCAACAATTAACAACCCTGCATCGGGAAAAGCAATATTTTGTAAAAGGTGATTAGCAGTTGACATTAGGCTATTGTAACTTAAATAAATTACAAACTGACCCGATAAAAAGTGAAAAATAAAAACTTTTTACAAAAAAAACAACCGACTTCCTAAAAACACTACTATAAAGTGAAAAATAACTTTAATTTCGGAAATCGGTGGCAAAAAACTAAAATACAAATCCAAAGACACCGACTTCCGAAATTAAAGTTATTTTTCACTTTATAGTAGTGTTTTTAGGAAGTTGGTTGTTTTTTTTGTAAAAAGTTTTTATGCTATTTCAACTACGAATCTTGATAGGTAGTTTTTCTTCAAAAGGCTGGAAATTCATTTTTGGCCCTCGTTCTAGTTGTGTATTCGTACTCATGTGAGATGCCGCTGTTTGCGGCGGTGTGATTCGTCGACTTTCCCTGTTTTGTAATATGAGAAGTTTCGTCTTTATGATGACACATTTCTCTTCAAAATCGTACCTCGTACGGCCTGGTTTCTATCTCTTGGTCTAGTTGTTCGTCTGGTGTTTCTAATTCTATTGCATGTTGTATTTCTTGTAATTTTTGTAACGTTTCTTGAAGCAATTTTAGTCTTGACTCTGTTTCTTCGAATGGTAGAGTTTCTTGGGTATTTACGTAGTTTTCAAGCTTTGTGATTAAACCAAGCAATGATGCGCGGGTTTTCTTAATTTTTTTGATATCGTTAGTCGACATCCTGGTCGCCAATTGTTTAAATACACATTTTTATTATGTAGAAATATATAATTGAATAAGATAATAATGAGTGATCAACGTCACATGTCGTCAACATGACAGGGAAACATTCTAGGTGGCCAGTATATAAAAACGATAAAAAAAAAATTACCTCTTGAATCTCCCACAGATGCCATCCTGCATTGGAGTGTCCCCTGAAGGCACGGTCCGCTACTGGCCATCCGTGGGGCAGGAGGGTGTGTACATAGATGTCTCGTGTGAGCTGGCTGGCCAGGAGTGCGAGAAGCTCGGAGACTACTCTCTGGAAGGACTGGTGTTGGCCACCACTACATGCACTGTTGTACTCCTCAACCCTACTGTTGTTGGTAAGTTATCAATAATTTCCACAAAGTCAAAAATCTTTCCAGCATTTAACAGGTACAGTTAAATGCACATAATGTGGTAACAATTTGACATTGTGAAATGTATGTATACAATGCTGGGCTAAATGGTAGTCTTCAGATTATTATTTTGATTTTCAAGTCAATAATAATGATAGTTGAATGAGTAGCCAACATTTATGTTCACTTGCTAAGTACTGATGTTCAAATCAGCTTTATACTACAGATGCGCTACAGACTGTAAAATATATTTTTAGAACGCGTTGTTTTATAACACACTAGCTGCGCCCCGCGGTTTCACCCGCATAAGTGTCGATCCCGTGGGAATATCGGGATAAAAAGTAGCCTATATGTTAATCCAGGGTCAAAATCAAAATCAAAATATTTTATTTCACATAAGCCTACATGGGCACTTATGAAACGTCAGAAGCTAGGTGCACGGTTCCAATTGGTCGTTTCCTATGGAGAAGAACCGGCAAGAAACTCCACGGTTACTCTTTTTAAAAATAATTGGCTTTTACAATATTTTCAAATTACAGTAGGTATGGGAGGATAGCGTAGGCCTGTCAACAAGTATCAGGTACTTGATAAAATAAAAAATGGTCTACAGATCTAAAGTCTACAAGGCCTACAAAGTCCTCACATTTACAAATAAGAATCTATCAAAAGGATAAATAAAAAATAAAAACCTAATAAAACCTAGTGATATGATTACCATTACAACCACTAATAAAGAGAAGGAAAAAATTTGAATTTTCTGTATATAATGTCAAGTAATAAACAGATTATGTCAAAAAAGTAAATAAAGTAAATAAAAAATGAACATCGTAATTTGAGAGCAGTTAATAGACATTTAAATAGTTAAGCCGTTAATGAGTAGCCAGGGAAGCCACATGTGCAGAAGGAATTATTGCCAAACTACCTTGTCTTCAACATAGTCTTTAATGGGGTGGGGTGTCAGCTACCTCCATACAAAATTTTATCAAAATTGATCCAGCCGTTTGAGCGTGAAGAAGTAACAAACATAAACACACACACACACTCACAAACTTTCGGCTTTATAATATTAGTGTGATTGTTAAAAAAAAAAAAAGACATGAGATTATACTTAACAGAATCAGAATATTTATTTGTGAAACATGGGTATTTACTAGGTCTTTTTTTTTTTAGTTTAGCCTATTCTGTCCCACTCCTGGGCAAAGGCCCAAGTCCTTCCAGGAACTCTTTTCCTGCGCCACCTCGACCCTGGCCCTTACGGTACGCGTCCAGGTCTAAACTAAATCGCGATCGCAGTATAAATGCTAGTATATGTGGGAATCGGAACGCATCCAGCGGTATGAAAGAGCAAGTGTAGTGTGTGTGAAAGAGAGAGAGAGTGAATGGAAGGGAAAAGGATGAAGGAAGACAGGCATGACGAGGCTAAGACAAAAGACGGTTTTTGCTTTTACAAAAATTAAAAGATTATTATATACTACTGAAGACGGACTTTATTTCGTTTCACCCATTCTAACCCACATACATATAGATAGAATATGCTTTATTATACCAAAATGTTAGCCTACTTTACCATGCGTATTGAGGGTACAATGGCGGTCTTGGTAAGTGGTACTTATTTAATGGTGTTTGATTGAAGATGGTCGCGCGACGGTGACGTGTCGCACTCTGCGGCCACCCAGTGGCTGGCTCGGCGGCATCGGGCGACGTGTGTCACTGCTGTTCTTCGGATCCATGCCGGCTCATGCAGACACGGTGAGGAATCCTTTTATAATAATCATCAAATTTCGTAAATGGTTAAAGAGTATCCTAATTTGTAAATGCTTTTAGGGTTCCGTACCTCAAAAGGAAAAACGGAACCCTTATAAGATCACTGCGTTGTCCGTCAGTCAAGGCCCTTTTTCTCAAGAACCCGTGGAGTTATCAAGTTGAAATTAATATCAAATACTCAAGGCTGCAATCCCTTGAAGCTGCGAAGAAAATTAACCTTCCAAGTCAACGCAATCAAAAATACGGGCGTGTCCGGTTGACCTAGAATTATGAAATTTGGCAAGAAGCAATGTCGTTTAGCACAAGTAAAGGAAAAAATTCGAAAAGCGTAGTATGTTGTTACATTACAAAAAAAAAAAAACTATTTACTTACCTACAAATTTGTACGGAGCCCTCGGTGCGCGGGTCCGACTCGCACTTGACCGGTTTTTTATGAATGCTGAGATAGTGCACTATCTAAAAAAGAAAGCAACATAGAGTTTTTCTAACGCTAAACATACATACATAAACTCACGCCTTACTTACGTACTTCTTTTTCTTGGTTTACGTTCATACATCTGGTCATACACACACGCCAGTTGAGAGTACTATGCACCTGACCTTTCTGAAGGACATCAAAAAGAAGCATGCATTTGCTGAATGTTTATTTTATTGTTTCAGAAACTAGTAGGTGTGGTAGTGCTCCCAGGCAACGAGCAGGCCGAGAGCACCATAGCGCTGGTGTCGGGCGGGCCGGCGCTGCAGCTGTGGCGCGGCTCCGAGCTGCACGAGCACTCGCTGCGCCGCGCGCTCACCGAGGCACACGCGCGCGGGCACCTGGCGCCGCACGGTGAGGAACTAGTAGTGTAGTAGTGCAGGCCGAGACACCATAGCGCTGGTGTCGGGCGGGCCGGCGCTGCAGCTGTGGCGCGGCTCCGAGCTGCACGAGCACTCGCTGCGCCGCGCGCTCACCGAGGCACACGCGCGCGGGCACCTGGCGCCGCACGGTGAGGAACTAGTAGTGTAGTAGTGCAGGCCGAGACACCATAGCGCTGGTGTCGGGCGGGCCGGCGCTGCAGCTGTGGCGCGGCTCCGAGCTGCACGAGCACTCGCTGCGCCGCGCGCTCACCGAGGCACACGCGCGCGGGCACCTGGCGCCGCACGGTGAGGAACTAGTAGTGTAGTAGTGCAGGCCGAGACACCATAGCGCTGGTGTCGGGCGGGCCGGCGCTGCAGCTGTGGCGCGGCTCCGAGCTGCACGAGCACTCGCTGCGCCGCGCGCTCACCGAGGCACACGCGCGCGGGCACCTGGCGCCGCACGGTGAGGAACTAGTAGTGTAGTAGTGCAGGCCGAGACACCATAGCGCTGGTGTCGGGCGGGCCGGCGCTGCAGCTGTGGCGCGGCTCCGAGCTGCACGAGCACTCGCTGCGCCGCGCGCTCACCGAGGCACACGCGCGCGGGCACCTGGCGCCGCACGGTGAGGAACTAGTAGTGTAGTAGTGCAGGCCGAGACACCATAGCGCTGGTGTCGGGCGGGCCGGCGCTGCAGCTGTGGCGCGGCTCCGAGCTGCACGAGCACTCGCTGCGCCGCGCGCTCACCGAGGCACACGCGCGCGGGCACCTGGCGCCGCACGGTGAGGAACTAGTAGTGTAGTAGTGCAGGCCGAGACACCATAGCGCTGGTGTCGGGCGGGCCGGCGCTGCAGCTGTGGCGCGGCTCCGAGCTGCACGAGCACTCGCTGCGCCGCGCGCTCACCGAGGCACACGCGCGCGGGCACCTGGCGCCGCACGGTGAGGAACTAGTAGTGTAGTAGTGCAGGCCGAGACACCATAGCGCTGGTGTCGGGCGGGCCGGCGCTGCAGCTGTGGCGCGGCTCCGAGCTGCACGAGCACTCGCTGCGCCGCGCGCTCACCGAGGCACACGCGCGCGGGCACCTGGCGCCGCACGGTGAGGAACTAGTAGTGTAGTAGTGCAGGCCGAGACACCATAGCGCTGGTGTCGGGCGGGCCGGCGCTGCAGCTGTGGCGCGGCTCCGAGCTGCACGAGCACTCGCTGCGCCGCGCGCTCACCGAGGCACACGCGCGCGGGCACCTGGCGCCGCACGGTGAGGAACTAGTAGTGTAGTAGTGCAGGCCGAGACACCATAGCGCTGGTGTCGGGCGGGCCGGCGCTGCAGCTGTGGCGCGGCTCCGAGCTGCACGAGCACCCGCTGCGCCGCGCGCTCACCGAGGCACACGCGCGCGGGCACCTGGCGCCGCACGGTGAGGAACTAGTAGTGTAGTAGTGCAGGCCGAGACACCATAGCGCTGGTGTCGGGCGGGCCGGCGCTGCAGCTGTGGCGCGGCTCCGAGCTGCACGAGCACTCGCTGCGCCGCGCGCTCACCGAGGCACACGCGCGCGGGCACCTGGCGCCGCACGGTGAGGAACTAGTAGTGTAGTAGTGCAGGCCGAGACACCATAGCGCTGGTGTCGGGCGGGCCGGCGCTGCAGCTGTGGCGCGGCTCCGAGCTGCACGAGCACTCGCTGCGCCGCGCGCTCACCGAGGCACACGCGCGCGGGCACCTGGCGCCGCACGGTGAGGAACTAGTAGTGTAGTAGTGCAGGCCGAGACACCATAGCGCTGGTGTCGGGCGGGCCGGCGCTGCAGCTGTGTGTGTCTAAGCTCCAAAGTCACGAACTCAGCAAAATTTGTTATTCCTAACTAGGAAGGCGAAACTGTATCTCCTTCATTACTCGAGATCTAGCTGGAAGTCCGTCTTGTGCTATCAAATACCTTTATGTACCTACAATAAATTATTCTTATTTAATCCCGTACAATTGCCAGGCGACCTGAACAGCCTGGAGATCATGGCGCTGGACGTGCGCGCGGCTGGCGACAGCACGCTGCTGCTGCTCATAGCGACGGTCAACGTGGCACGCTCGCCTGAGATGAGATATGCTATCGGTAAGTTCAGCGACCTACTCTAAAATAACTCTGCTATTTCAATTTAACTAATTACGAACACTTTTGAATTGTCAAAGAGTCGGCCATGTATACAGAGGTAAAGTAGTTTGTATAAATGTATGTAGGGGCTAATCTCCAGAGATAATGATCCAATTTTATATCTAATATTATAATATTGCAATATTATAATGTGTGAGATTTTTTTGTCATGATTTATGAACCAGATCGTCTCCAGTGCAACAAAAATAATGTAAAACTTTCTCTCTTTTTACTAAAAAGATGTAATGTAGGTACCAAAATTGAGCCTTGTGGAACTCCCATTTTTACTTTTATACACCGTGAATTGACACCATTTATCTGAACTTGTTGTTGTCTATCATTTAAATATGATAATAACCAAGCTTATCGCTAATTTGCCTAGTCCGTAATGCTCAAATTTCGGATAAATGTATCGTAATTTACGCAATCAAAAGCCTAAAAGAGGTCGCAAAAGATATATGGTATCTGGTGCCTCTTCCCACGCATTTAAATGTGTTTAAATGAGATTAGAGCGTCATCAGTCGTACGACGTCTGTTGGTGAAACCATACTGTTGATCGTGAGTGATTTTACTACTGTCAAAATGATTGAGCATTTGTTTACCATGCATTACCTTTTCAAACACCTTGCTGAAAACCGACAACACAGTAACGGGTCTTTAATTATTGGTGTCTTCACATCCACCATAATATTCCATTTGTTTCAATTCGGCATTTTGTTTTTATTTACTTTTTTATAACGTTGTAGATAATGAATCAAAAATCATTGATTCAAACTAGGCTGAGAATCAGCACTTTTTGAACGTCAAAATTACATGAGACAGTCCCCAAAACGCCCTTAACCACTTCCTAATGCTTTAGCATAGAAGAAGTGGCGCAATAAACTCCCCATATATCCCCATAATAGTTGATTATTCTTATATTTAGATGAGCAACGATACTTTTAATTTTTTTACAATATTATGTACATTGTAATTTGGCATGTTTCGCCGAACCCAAATAAATTGGGATAAGAGCAGTAAAATGAATGATAATATTATGTGTAAAGAACTCAACTACAAAGGTTACTTTACCGCAGGATACGCTGACGACATAACCATAATAATAAATGACACCCACGAAAACACCCTGTGCAACCTAATGCGCCAGGCCCTGAAAATAATAGAAATCTGGTGTGGTAAAAATCAACTATCAGTGAACCCCACAAAAACTGAACTGGTTCTCTTCATAAAAAAAGAGGAAACTGACGACACTACAACTACCACGTTTCTTTGGTACAACCCTAAGCCTATCAACTGAAACCAAATACCTGGGCATCTTTTTGGACAAACAGCTGAACTGGGCAAAACACACCAGCTACATTACTACGAAAGCCAGCACATCTCTGTGGCAATGCAAGCGAATGCTTGGCAAGAATTGGGGGATTAGCCCCAGGGTCACTCACTGGCTATACACCACAGTCATCCGACCAATCATTACATACGGCTCACTAGTCTGGTGGCCCAGAACCGACCTGAGCACAGCCCAAAAAGACCTTGAAAAGCTGCAGCGGTTTGCGTGTGTGGCAATCACTAGCTGCATGAGAACTACACCCACTGCTGCCCTACAGGCTATGCTTGGACTGCCGCCTCTACACCTCATAGTGAGGGAGGAGGCGACCCTGGCTGCCTTTAGGCTCTTCAAATCAGCTAGGGACCCTGAGCAAAGACTAGGGTCAAACACATACGTTTAAAAGAAGATGCGATCAAACGGCAGCCAATAATGGCATCACCCTGCGACAAAACCCCGAAACAATACTGTTTCCAAACAACATAGTGCTTGAAGAGGAGCAGTGCGACCACACAAGCCCGAAATAACTGAGAATTTACACTGGTGGTTCAAAGGCCGACTGCGGAATTGGAGTCGGAATCTTCTCACACGACCTTAACATAAAAATATCCAAACCGCTGGGAATGCTCAACACGGTCTACCAAGCAGAGTGTGTGGGCATAATGCAAGCGGCTTATGCCATAGCGGCCAGGAGAGTCACGGACACCCATGTTCGCACTCTCCGACAGCGCCTCAGTCCTCCAATCCTTAGACAAAAAATGCATTACATCGAACCTAATACTAGAATGTCACAATGCGCTCGAGCGGGTAACTGTATCGAACCGCAATACAGTGACACTACAATGGACAAAGGACACAGTGGATCGCTAGGCAACGACGCAGCTGACGAGCTGGCCAAATGGGCTTCCAGTATGTCAGTTTGTGGACCGGAACCTATCGTGCCCATCCCCTTCAACCAACTACGCAGGTGGCTACAGGAGCACACCCACACACAAGCAGTAAGCTGGTGGACGTCGTCACCAGGCTGCAGGCAGTCCAAAGAAGCCATGCCGTCATTGGATGGCAGGCTAACCAGGCGCTTATTACGACTGGAGAGAAAAGGCCTGCGCCTGGTGATGGGGACCATCACGGGACACTGCTCGCTAAAAACACTTTTACACATTACGCATAACAGACAGTCCCCTGTGCAGGGCTTGCATGGAGGCCGATGAAACCATTGAGCATGTGCTCTTTGAGTGCACAGGCGTCACCCAGGTCAGAAACCCTCGGGACACCCAAATCGTACACAGATGTTCTCAACAGACCAGGAGACTTGATCAGCTTCTGGTGGGAGGTGGGCTGGTTGGAATAACCACCGACGGCCGCCTTGGCCCACGCACAATGGTCACACATAGAATATTATGTACATTTTGTTTGTTTTGCCATCCAATATTTTTTTAATTTTGGACAGTTATATCCTGTACCTACGTTTTGAGATACGCAGTCATATCTGGCTACACGGGTTGCCGCTATTCACAGTAATATTATTGGGTGGTTTCGGGATAAGTGTAAAACTATTTGAACCCTGTGACATAAACGCTGAGTTCCCCAGCGCACATCTGCGTGCAGGAGCCCAGCAAGCCGCGCGTGACGGCGCTGGAGCCGGCGCGCGGCTGGGCGGGCGACGCGGCCGAGCCGGCGCGCTTCCTGCCGCTCGCCAGCCGCGCCGTGCTCTACACCAGCAAGTGCGTCGCCGTCGTGTCCAGTAAGTGTATGCTAGCGCGGGTACCAGGCGTGCAGGAGCCCAGCAAGCCGCGCGTGACGGCGCTGGAGCCGGCGCGCGGCTGGGCGGGCGACGCGGCCGAGCCGGCGCGCTTCCTGCCGCTCGCCAGCCGCGCCGTGCTCTACACCAGCAAGTGCGTCGCCGTCGTGTCCAGTAAGTGTATGCTAGCGCGGGTACCAGGCGTGCAGGAGCCCAGCAAGCCGCGCGTGACGGCGCTGGAGCCGGCGCGCGGCTGGGCGGGCGACGCGGCCGAGCCGGCGCGCTTCCTGCCGCTCGCCAGCCGCGCCGTGCTCTACACCAGCAAGTGCGTCGCCGTCGTGTCCAGTAAGTGTATGCTAGCGCGGGTACCAGGCGTGCAGGAGCCCAGCAAGCCGCGCGTGACGGCGCTGGAGCCGGCGCGCGGCTGGGCGGGCGACGCGGCCGAGCCGGCGCGCTTCCTGCCGCTCGCCAGCCGCGCCGTGCTCTACACCAGCAAGTGCGTCGCCGTCGTGTCCAGTAAGTGTATGCTAGCGCGGGTACCAGGCGTGCAGGAGCCCAGCAAGCCGCGCGTGACGGCGCTGGAGCCGGCGCGCGGCTGGGCGGGCGACGCGGCCGAGCCGGCGCGCTTCCTGCCGCTCGCCAGCCGCGCCGTGCTCTACACCAGCAAGTGCGTCGCCGTCGTGTCCAGTAAGTGTATGCTAGCGAGGGTACCAGGCGTGATGTTATTATATCTTCTTCTTCTTAGCGTGTCGATAGCAATTTAAATGGACTCGGCCCAGAAGTCGGCTACTTGTTTGTGCGCCTTCACCAGCATCCATCAGTTCCTGTAACGTTATTTTATGTTATAATTTTGACTGTTTACGTGATAGGTTAGACCACGGACGTGATGTGTCTTCATGTTGTATTCGTATTATCCAGCAACAGCCTCCAACGACAAGGTGGACTACATCGACGTGTCGGCCGAGGGCGACAAGCTGCTGGGCGCGGAGCTGTGCGGCGGGGTGCCGCTGCTGTTCAGCCACAAGCACGGCGTGCTGGCGCTGTGCCAGCCCGACGCGCACGCCACGCCGTGAGTATACACGGACAGACGAAGGACCTTATGGTGGTTTACAAAAACCGGTACTAACATCGAAAAGTAGTGTTTTGAATACGTTTCACTAAACAATTGCACACATGTTTACCAACAGCGTCCCCCTGTCAACGTCATTCGAGTGCCAAAATTTCCTTGTAGCAGTGGTGTAATCACAAAACACTCGCGGGACTAAGAAGGGCTATAGTTCTCTTAAAAAGCATGGTATAGTGAACTTCGATTGCTTTACCACCCTAAGGTTGAATGTGACTTGCAAATCGTTAAATGTCAATGTCTATTTTTGTTTTAAGGCTACTCTTTCGAAAAAAGCTTAAAAACAGCGTGCAGATGAAGCAGCTTTTCTCCGGAACTTACAGAGAAATTACATCTGAAAAAATAGTTGGTAATCTACATGATATGAATCGTAATTTGGTTTAGCCATAATTTTTCTATCGATATCACCTATTAAGAAAAAAAATGGTTGCCTGTAAAGTCGGTTTTACGGGCGAAGATTTTACGTGACAACGACCGATCATCCGATCATAGTTGAGTGGGAGAGAGACGCAAGGCATTCGGCGGGCCTCTCTCTCGTTCGGTGACTCATCGTAACGTTACCGAGCGTTACACTTTTTCATAAGTGACTCCCAGTCGCAACCTAATTTAAGACGTTGTCACGTCAAAAACCACCAAATCACCTCCAAATCGTTGAGATGAAACCATTTTACTCCTTCATTTTTTATCAAAAGAATATAAAAAAAATATCTAGTGCTTTGCAATACAAACGAAAATGATTTGGTTTTGTTACTTTTTAAAAACATGTATTTTTTTATATAATAAATTAAAAATGCGATCGTTTAAAGTCCGTGTCTATATCATCCCCGCACTCGTCCACGAATTCAGTGCGGGGCGCCTCGTGTTGCTAGGCAACGCGTTGGCATGCGGGTGCATGCGGGTGGCGGAGTGGCGCGGAGAGGGGTAGTTGCTAGGCAACGCGTTGGCATGCGGGTGCATGCGGGTGGCGGAGTGGCGCGGAGAGGGGTAGTTGCTAGGCAACGCGTTGGCATGCGGGTGCATGCGGGTGGCGGAGTGGCGCGGAGAGGGGTAGTTGCTAGGCAACGCGTTGGCATGCGGGTGCATGCGGGTGGCGGAGTGGCGCGGAGAGGGGTAGTTGCTAGGCAACGCGTTGGCATGCGGGTGCATGCGGGTGGCGGAGTGGCGCGGAGAGGGGTAGTTGCTAGGCAACGCGTTGGCATGCGGGTGCATGCGGGTGGCGGAGTGGCGCGGAGAGGGGTAGTTGCTAGGCAACGCGTTGGCATGCGGGTGCATGCGGGTGGCGGAGTGGCGCGGAGAGGGGTAGTTGCTAGGCAACGCGTTGGCATGCGGGTGCATGCGGGTGGCGGAGTGGCGCGGAGAGGGGTAGTTGCTAGGCAACGCGTTGGCATGCGGGTGCATGCGGGTGGCGGAGTGGCGCGGAGAGGGGTAGTTGCTAGGCAACGCGTTGGCATGCGGGTGCATGCGGGTGGCGGAGTGGCGCGGAGAGGGGTAGTTGCTAGGCAACGCGTTGGCATGCGGGTGCATGCGGGTGGCGGAGTGGCGCGGAGAGGGGTAGTTGCTAGGCAACGCGTTGGCATGCGGGTGCATGCGGGTGGCGGAGTGGCGCGGAGAGGGGTAGTTGCTAGGCAACGCGTTGGCATGCGGGTGCATGCGGGTGGCGGAGTGGCGCGGAGAGGGGTAGTTGCTAGGCAACGCGTTGGCATGCGGGTGCATGCGGGTGGCGGAGTGGCGCGGAGAGGGGTAGTTGCTAGGCAACGCGTTGGCATGCGGGTGCATGCGGGTGGCGGAGTGGCGCGGAGAGGGGTAGTTGCTAGGCAATGCGTTGGCATGCGGGTGCATGCGGGTGGCGGAGTGGCGCGGAGAGGGGTAGTTGCTAGGCAACGCGTTGGCATGCGGGTGCATGCGGGTGGCGGAGTGGCGCGGAGAGGGGTAGTTGCTAGGCAACGCGTTGGCATGCGGGTGCATGCGGGGGGCGGAGTGGCGCGGAGAGGGGTAGTTGCTAGGCAACGCGTTGGCATGCGGGTGCATGCGGGTGGCGGAGTTGCGCGGAGTTGGGTGTAATTTATCTATATATGTATGTATTTAGAAATATATAAGTATGTTTATCAGTTGTCTAGTACTCATAACACAAGCTCTGCTTAGCTTGAGACTAGACGGCGTTGTGTGATAGTTGTGGAATATTATTATTATTATTATTAGTTAGCTCCGCCCAAATGCACAAGGTCGTTGGCATGAATACAAGCCTTAAGGCTAATGTGATAGTTAGAACTTTAGTGAAGTCTAATTTACTAGGAGTTTTCGTTGCTGTAACTATAAAAAATACTAGTAAGCCGTTAAATCAGTAAAACAACGTATTCACGGGAATCAAACGTTGCACATCATTGTTTCAGCAACATGGTTTTGTGTTGTTGGTCATATTTCAAACGGCTACAACTCAACTTTTTGCGAACCATAAACTGGCTTTACACCTAACTTTACTCACCTAAGCGTAACCTATCCCAATGTTAAGGCAAAGTATATGAAGAAGCAGGCTGCCTTGTGCATTGCAGATGAGTTTAATTAAACTTTATATAAAACATGAGCCTATTAAAATGTTTGTGGTTTTGTTATCAGGTCCATGTGCGAGAGTCCGATGGGCTCTCCTTGTCCGTCTGACATGTACGACGGAAACCTGTCGCTCTATGAAATTGACCCTCATGAGGTAAGTTGTCTTCGCCGAGTGTCGGGCGTTCTCACTACATGTCAGTCCAATGCGACATTTGTCATCAAGTATCAAAATATCCCACCAAATGTTGGAACCTCGCGACATTTTGTTGTAAAGTGTCAACATTTTGTCATGTGTTTGTATTGTGGGTAATTTCTACAAACAAATCCCTCAGGAATCCGTATTTAATTAATTAAGTTTTACTATATCATGATACGGCAATCTGCCAATTACGTAGTTAATGATAAAATTAGACAAAAACATGATACACTCATCTCACAGAAGTCCAGACAATGATGAACGTAATGAATGATGCTCACTCCCCACTCCCCAGGTGAGCATGGTGACGAGCGACGCGTGCGGCAAGCTGAAGACAGCCTTCCTGTTCCACGTGCGGCGCGATGTGCCCGCGTGCCGCGCGCTCGTGCGCGAGCTGTTCCCGTGCGCGCGCGAGCACGACGAGCGCGACGTGGACAGCGCGCTGGACCGTAGTGTGCTGCGCATCGCGCGCGACATGCTGGACGACGTGCCGGCCGGGGACCCCAGGTGAGTGCGGCGCGCGCGACATGCTGGACGACGTGCCGGCCGGGGACCCCAGGTGAGTGCGGCGCGCGCGACATGCTGGACGACGTGCCGGCCGGGGACCCCAGGTGAGTGCGGCGCGCGCGACATGCTGGACGACGTGCCGGCCGGGGACCCCAGGTGAGTGCGGCGCGCGCGACATGCTGGACGACGTGCCGGCCGGGGACCCCAGGTGAGTGCGGCGCGCGCGACATGCTGGACGACGTGCCGGCCGGGGACCCCAGGTGAGTGCGGCGCGCGCGACATGCTGGACGACGTGCCGGCCGGGGACCCCAGGTGAGTGCGGCGCGCGCGACATGCTGGACGACGTGCCGGCCGGGGACCCCAGGTGAGTGCGGCGCGCGCGACATGCTGGACGACGTGCCGGCCGGGGACCCCAGGTGAGTGCGGCGCGCGCGACATGCTGGACGACGTGCCGGCCGGGGACCCCAGGTGAGTGCGGCGCGCGCGACATGCTGGACGACGTGCCGGCCGGGGACCCCAGGTGAGTGCGGCGCGCGCGACATGCTGGACGACGTGCCGGCCGGGGACCCCAGGTGAGTGCGGCGCGCGCGACATGCTGGACGACGTGCCGGCCGGGGACCCCAGGTGAGTGCGGCGCGCGCGACATGCTGGACGACGTGCCGGCCGGGGACCCCAGGTGAGTGCGGCGCGCGCGACATGCTGGACGACGTGCCGGCCGGGGACCCCAGGTGAGTGCGGCGCGCGCGACATGCTGGACGACGTGCCGGCCGGGGACCCCAGGTGAGTGCGGCGCGCGCGACATGCTGGACGACGTGCCGGCCGGGGACCCCAGGTGAGTGCGGCGCGCGCGACATGCTGGACGACGTGCCGGCCGGGGACCCCAGGTGAGTGCGGCGCGCGCGACATGCTGGACGACGTGCCGGCCGGGGACCCCAGGTGAGTGCGGCGCGCGCGACATGCTGGACGACGTGCCGGCCGGGGACCCCAGGTGAGTGCGGCGCGCGCGACATGCTGGACGACGTGCCGGCCGGGGACCCCAGGTGAGTGCGGCGCGCGCGACATGCTGGACGACGTGCCGGCCGGGGACCCCAGGTGAGTGCGGCGCGCGCGACATGCTGGACGACGTGCCGGCCGGGGACCCCAGGTGAGTGCGGCGCGCGCGACATGCTGGACGACGTGCCGGCCGGGGACCCCAGGTGAGTGCGGCGCGCGCGACATGCTGGACGACGTGCCGGCCGGGGACCCCAGGTGAGTGCGGCGCGCGCGACATGCTGGACGACGTGCCGGCCGGGGACCCCAGGTGAGTGCGGCGCGCGCGACATGCTGGACGACGTGCCGGCCGGGGACCCCAGGTGAGTGCGGCGCGCGCGACATGCTGGACGACGTGCCGGCCGGGGACCCCAGGTGAGTGCGGCGCGCGCGACATGCTGGACGACGTGCCGGCCGGGGACCCCAGGTGAGTGCGGCGCGCGCGACATGCTGGACGACGTGCCGGCCGGGGACCCCAGGTGAGTGCGGCGCGCGCGACATGCTGGACGACGTGCCGGCCGGGGACCCCAGGTGAGTGCGGCGCGCGCGACATGCTGGACGACGTGCCGGCCGGGGACCCCAGGTGAGTGCGGCGCGCGCGACATGCTGGACGACGTGCCGGCCGGGGACCCCAGGTGAGTGCGGCGCGCGCGACATGCTGGACGACGTGCCGGCCGGGGACCCCAGGTGAGTGCGGCGCGCGCGACATGCTGGACGACGTGCCGGCCGGGGACCCCAGGTGAGTGCGGCGCGCGCGACATGCTGGACGACGTGCCGGCCGGGGACCCCAGGTGAGTGCGGCGCGCGCGACATGCTGGACGACGTGCCGGCCGGGGACCCCAGGTGAGTGCGGCGCGCGCGACATGCTGGACGACGTGCCGGCCGGGGACCCCAGGTGAGTGCGGCGCGCGCGACATGCTGGACGACGTGCCGGCCGGGGACCCCAGGTGAGTGCGGCGCGCGCGACATGCTGGACGACGTGCCGGCCGGGGACCCCAAGTGAGTGCGGCGCGCGGCCGGCCGTGAGGTGTATAATTATGTCGTAGATGGATCCACTGTTTTACATAACCGCTAGCCGTTTTACAAATAATATATGCAAAACAATTCAACTTCAATCAATCAACTTTATTTATTTCTCACCACAATATACATTACTCATTTTACATATTCGACAGATTCGACAATAATGCATAGTGCAGGTAAGGGCACCAGGATCCCACCCCTTTACATTATCATTTCATAGATTATGTACTAAGCGCGCTGACAGAATGTAGTAAGGTATCATACGAATTTTATACATAGTTTTTTTTTTTTATTAATATTTAGGTTAAGTATGCGAGACGAATGTTAGTAGATGTGTAGTAAGGGTGATTGTGTGAGAGTGTGTGATTGTTTGTTTAGGTCTTTAAAAGAACGTTTTCAGGATCATTATAGTTTAATTTTAGTAGCCAGTCAGTTAGCCTCTCTTTGTATTTATTCTTTGTGAGATTAAAGTTTACTTTACTTTTTTTTTTTTTTACTTTAATATTATTCGTTAATTTATTTAAACATAATATTATCATACATAATCTAGTTTTAAAATAATATACCCAAATAGTAACTCTTTAAGACATTAAATATATTTTACTTTCTTTTTTATTTAGCTTCTAAGACATTTATTGTGTCGTCTGGGGGGCTACGGGAATGGCCGGGAACACCTGGCCATTCCCGTCCGGCACCGGTGGAAGCCTGTGCAATACAGGTGAGGGTGCCCCCGCACCCGTCGCCTGCTGGCTTCCACCTGGGAGGAGTCGGAGATGACTGTCATACTGACGTCTTCTTCGACCCCTCCTCCGCCTTCGGCGCGGTGCCGCGAGAGGGTCTTCCTCCCGCGCGCGCTCCGCCGCCTCCTTCTGGGACATGACGTGTTCGCAGAAGGAGGCGACTGCCGCCCAAGACCCCTCATCCCCTAGCATGGCGTTGACCAAGCCGGGGAGCGAGAGGTCCGTTCCGAAGGCCGCGGTGAGACTGCGGCGCGGCCCGGACCACGACGGGCACACCTCGAGAGTGAAACTCCTCGGTTTAGCTATAGAAACATACAAACATTTAGCTATAGTTGAAAATCTTTCGTAATTTGATACGGCTGTGCCGTTGTGTAATGTGTATGGAAAGGCTTCGAATAAATAAATGCAAATGGAAGTAGGTCGGTACAATATGTTGAAAATAACTATTAGAAGGACTGATCTGACTGTCTGATGGACAAGCGACGTCGCGCCCACAGATGGGCGCAGCGCGGCGGCGCGGCCACGGCGCTGTGCCTGGGCAGCTCGGCGGCGCTGCAGGTGGCGGCGCAGCTGCGCGACAAGCAGCGCGCCTTCTCGCTGTTCTGCGACTTCCTGCGCGCGGTGGGGCTGTGGCAGCGCCTCGGGCTCGTCACTAGAGGTACGTCACGCTGCACCGGGGTTGGACAAACTTTTGCTGCATTTCTATAGTTACTTCGAGGTTTGACTACAATTTTTGTCAATAAACTGCTATATAGCTTTTCACATAATAGCAAAGAGAATTATATTAGTAGTAATCAACAATTATATGTATAGTTGGGTAAACGTGCCCAGTGGAATGCCTCAGGGTTCATTGCTCGGTCCTTTTTTATTTGTTGTCTATGTGAACGACATCGATCAGTGCCTCCGTTCATCCAAACTATTATGCTTGGCTGATGACATGAAAATCTTTGCCACTATTTCAACGCTCGAACATAGAGTAGCACTACAGGCTGACTTGTATCGGCTTGAAGAGTATTGTCGGGCTAATAAACTTGATCTCAACCCATCCAAGTGTTCGGTGATCACTTGTCAAGTTGTGGTATGTCCAGAGAGCGGCGGCGGCGTGGTGAGCACTGTGGCGGCGCTGGGCGCGCTGGCGGAGCAGCTCACTGTGGCCGCGGCGCTGCGCCGGCTGCAGCAGGGGCCCGACGCGCAGCTCATCGATGCGGCCATCTACCAGGTTGGTTCACGTTGTGGTATGTCCAGAGAGCAGCTCACTGTGGCCGCGGCGCTGCGCCGGCTGCAGCAGGGGCCCGACGCGCAGCTCATCGATGCGGCCATCTACCAGGTTGGTTCACGTTGTGGTATGTCCAGAGAGCAGCTCACTGTGGCCGCGGCGCTGCGCCGGCTGCAGCAGGGGCCCGACGCGCAGCTCATCGATGCGGCCATCTACCAGGTTGGTTCACGTTGTGGTATGTCCAGAGAGCAGCTCACTGTGGCCGCGGCGCTGCGCCGGCTGCAGCAGGGGCCCGACGCGCAGCTCATCGATGCGGCCATCTACCAGGTTGGTTCACGTTGTGGTATGTCCAGAGAGCAGCTCACTGTGGCCGCGGCGCTGCGCCGGCTGCAGCAGGGGCCCGACGCGCAGCTCATCGATGCGGCCATCTACCAGGTTGGTTCACGTTGTGGTATGTCCAGAGAGCAGCTCACTGTGGCCGCGGCGCTGCGCCGGCTGCAGCAGGGGCCCGACGCGCAGCTCATCGATGCGGCCATCTACCAGGTTGGTTCACGTTGTGGTATGTCCAGAGAGCAGCTCACTGTGGCCGCGGCGCTGCGCCGGCTGCAGCAGGGGCCCGACGCGCAGCTCATCGATGCGGCCATCTACCAGGTTGGTTCACGTTGTGGTATGTCCAGAGAGCAGCTCACTGTGGCCGCGGCGCTGCGCCGGCTGCAGCAGGGGCCCGACGCGCAGCTCATCGATGCGGCCATCTACCAGGTTGGTTCACGTTGTGGTATGTCCAGAGAGCAGCTCACTGTGGCCGGCGTATTAATTGTAATGTGTATATCTTTTGTTGGAGGTCCTTAATAAATAGATGTGTCAGGTGGTGTGCGGCGACAACCCGGAGGTGGAAGAGGAGCCGGAGGTGCTGGCGGCGCTGGCGGCGGGCGCGCTGGCGCCGGGCGACGCGTGCTACCGGCGCGTGTCGCGCGCGGCCCGCGTGCTGCGCGCGCTCGCCCGCGCGCCCGCGCCGCCGCACGACGCGCGCGCGGCCGCCGCCCATGCTGCCGCTACCATCAATATACTTACTGTGAGTTATCTATACCTATGTATAGATCTAGAATCCATTGCGACAACTTTGATTTATACTATACTGGCTACGCCCCGGGGTTTCACCCGCGTAAATGTCGATCCCGTGGGAATATCGGGATAAAAAGTAGCCTATATGTTAATCCAGGGTGTCAGCTACCTCCATACAACATTTTATCAAAATTGGTCCAGCCGTTTGACTGTGAAGAAGTAACAAACATATAAACACACACACACTCACATACTTTTGCCTTTATTCCGTTTTTATCATTTATTCCGGTAGGTTAAATGCAAGTGCACTTTTTCTTTCTAATACCTAATTAACTTAGATATAGCACAGGTATCTCGATTTTTGACATGTCGTTATTGCACTCGTGTGAAGCAGGGGCGAGTTACTAGTTATAATTATAAAAGCCATTACGACGACCGACAAAGGTGACTCGTTAGCTCACAATACTGCAGCCTTACGATAATATATTTTAATTATCTTAACAGTTATCAAAGTGATTTCCTAATTTACAATTACAGCAATATATGAGTATTCCAAATGACATTTCTCATCAAAAGTAAGTTAGCTTATCGATGAGTAACCAAACGTTGCACATAACAGAACGTGCTGAGCGCGGTGCACAAGACGCGCGCGCAGTGGAGCGCGGGCGGGGCCGGGGGGCCCGGGGCCGGGGCCGGGGGGCCCGGGGCCGCGGAGGCGCGGGGCCCGCGCGCGCTGCTGCCGGCGCTGGGCGCACTACTGCGGCGCGGCGCCGGGGCCGCGCGCGCATGCGCAGACGCGACGCTGCGCGCGCAGACGCTGGAGGCGGCGGCGGCGCTGGCCGACCTCATGCTCACGGAGGCGGAGCAGCTCAACAGCGAGCCGCACACGCAACACGTTTACGAACGGATCCGGCGGGAAACTATACAGCCCTTCAGTTAGTATTCCTTGAACTCGATTAACACCAAATCAATAAAAACAGCCCGAGTGCTTAATACGTTTCAAGCTGTTTTTTAACAATAAACATCCTTTCATTTTAAACATTAACAATCCGTCCTCACATGTTGTACGAGGTTGTTTATTTAATTTATTTAATATTATTTTTCTACCAAAGTAACTTTTTCTAATTCGTATTGTGCACATTACTAACATAGTTGATATAAAAATATCATAAGAAAACCTGGATTTTGTGTAAGTCTGAATCACCAACCCGTCTTGAGCAAGCGTTGTGATCAACACTCATGCCGTCAGTACATGAGAAGAAGTCCTTGCCCAACAATGGGACAATAATAGGTTAATATCATTGCGTTATTTACTTCGTGCAACAAAATATTTCAAATATTTACGAAACAATGGATTTATGAATCGCGAAAAAATATCTGCTGTTCCCTACATTTTTTTTCGTGATTTCAGATTTGTTCCCATAGTAAAAGTTGTTCATAATGATGAGTACAATTTAATGACCTCTTATGAGGTTGTTAATATTTTACCAATAACCCTGTATACTGATTATAAACGTGGCACATAATTTGGGTGCTCGTAATAAATTATTTAGAGTAGCATCATTAAATCAAGTTTAAAATTGACACATTTTGGAATAGTGTAAACTGTATCTTAAAAGTATATTTATTTTAACGTGACTTTGTTTATTTCAGTCGACGAAGGCCAAACGGAGCGTGCGGCGGCTCTTGCTGAGAAATTCAAAGACTTTGAGTTGTTGATAGAGATGTGTGTCAAGAACGACGACATGGACAAACTTTTCTTGTATATCGACAAGTATTCCCACGAGGTGTGTATATTCCGTCGCATGTCCAATTAGCACACACAATAGAAATTCTATTGTTATCGGTACATACCCTGTACAGGCTGTACACGCGACATGCGAAGGGCTATCACTGTATTGTTGGTTTTAACTACTGAATAGCTTTTTTGTGAGATAATGCGTTAAACGCGAAAGTAAGCGGTAAACGGTTAAAGGTAAGTGGGTATCAGTTACAAAATACTACTCATGTGAACGAGTTAGCACTTATCGTGTCAATGTGACATGATGTATGAGTGGGATAGATGTAACACAGAGCGGGTGAAAACGCAGTGAGGAGCAAGAATAGTAGATTGTTAAACAAGGGTCGAAAGGAATCAATTTCCATACGAGGTATCCGAGTAGGAATTGATGACTTTCACCCGTGTTAAACACTCTACTTTTCATTTCGAATATAAGGGAAGTTAAAACATAGTAGTTTTTCTAAAATATTTATTGATAATAATAACATGAATAGTACCTATTTCAAATTAATTGAGAAGTTAGAACAATTTGAAGTTAAATATTTATTATACTATAGTCTTTTTAGGGTTCCGTACCCAAAGGGTAAAAACGGAACCCTATTACTAAGACTTCGCTGTCCGTCCGTCTGTCTGTCACCAGGCTGTATCTCATGAACCGTGATAGCTAGACAGTTGAAATTTTCACAGATGATGTATTTCGGTTGCCGCTATAACAACAAATACTAAAAACAAAATAAAATAAATATTTAAGGGGGGCTCCCATACAAGAAACGTGTTTTTTTCGGCGTTTTTGCCTTGTGGTACGGAACCCTTCGTGTGCGAGTCCGACTCGCACTTGACCAGTTTTTTAAATTGTAAATATGGAAGTCACCGCTGCGGGCCGTCCCGCTTAATAGATATTTTTTTAATTCACACTTGCTGTTTATACACTCACAAGACCGCAGGATTTTTCTTTATTATATAAATAACTAGCTGCGCCCCGCGGTTTCACCTGCGTAAATGTTGATCCCGTGGGAATATCTGGATAAAAAGTAGCCTATTTGTTAATCCAGGGTGTCGGCTACCACCATACAAAATTTTATCAAAATTGGTCCAGCCGTTTGAGCGTGAAGAAGTAACAAACATAAACACACACACACACTCATAAACTTTCGCCTTTATAATATTAATGTGATTTCGTAGCTGACTACCGAACCAAATTTAGTTCTACTTTTTTAATTATTTATTTATTTTAGTACATGGAGGCGACTTACAGCTAATAAAAACAAACACAAAAGGAAATCATAGTCACCCGAAAGCCTTATTACAAAAGCCGAATTACAAATCCTCACGTATAGTGTTCCGTTACCGTAACGTTTTCTAATGCTAAAGATCAATTTCTAAACGCATCGCTGTTCAAATTTCTCGCAAGATGGTGGCACCGGAAACAGTTTTAACTAACTGTCATTGCACACATGTACTCGTCTTTTTTGGAGCGAAGGCAGATGTCGTGTAAGTGAAAGCAAGACGCGCGCGCATCATCAAATCGGTCGAAATCCTAAGGGAAATCGAATCATCCCCTATTTCGCGTGTGAACAATCCTCTAAACGTGAAACCCTGATGCTAGCTTATGGACAATCGAAGGTGGAAGCTCAACGATCGCCGAGGCAGTCCAAGGTACGTGAGTGCATTGTATTCGCTGCGACTTATGTCGGGTTATTGAACATCGTAATTATACGAAAATCGTCATTTTCCCAGTATAGTATTAAAGCCACCCCTATTTCGGTTTGGTGCGTATGCTACTTAAAGACTTATAATAATAATTAATTTTGCATGCCTAAGTTGGTACAATACAGTGGACTGCGCTTCACTTAACATCTGGAAATGTATAAAATGTACTGTGTTGAGCAATAAATATTTGAATTGAATTGAATTAATTTTATGATAAATGATTTATTTCTGTAAGTAGGTTTGTTTCAGTTAGTTTGTTTGGTTTGTACAAACACTTTTACACGTCAATCATATTTTTTTTTAAACTAGATGAGGTCGGCGTTTCCTATCTGACTATTCTGAGAAGAAAGGCCGAAACAAAGTCTCTTTTAAAGTCCTGACAAAATCTTGGTGTCTGAAATGGTAGTTTGAGGAAAGAATTGATTGAGATTGAGCGGACCTGTCCAATCAGTGTCATTTGTCAAAAATCGTGCAGCTCAACTCAGAACTTGAGCAATGATTAACAGCTAATTTAAAATGTGTTGTATTTTTTACAAAATAATATCAGTATCGATAAGCGAGATGTTATGTTGCTAGGATCCCTAATTCCGAATATCTGATTTTTACGAAACCTGATATGGAATTGATGAATTGATTGTCTGTGTGGTGCCGGACTTAAAGAATAGCACCACCCCATGCTTCCCGTGGGTGTCGTAAAAGCGACTAAGGGTCGTACCGGGGAATGGGCAGCAGCGTTCTCTATACATTCCACCACCATACCATACTGCGATCGCCAACCCGCCTGCCAAGCGTGGCGATTATGGCAAACCCCCCCTCCCCCGCAAGAATGACGAGCACAAAAAACTCTTGGCCCCTAGTACGCGGCGGCCCGCCTACCCTTGGCTACGGTAGCGGCCAAGGCCACGGTGAGCGGGCCTGCGGGCGGAGAGTAATGGGTAGCTCACCGTCCGATCAGGACCAGGCCCGTGCCGGACGGCGCGTACGTGTTCCACGCGCGCCTCAAAGAGATGTCAGCATCGAGGAAGGGCCCCATAGGGCCGAAGCCTGCCGGGTCAGCGGGATTGTCCGAAAGGGTTACCGCTGGCCCGGAACATAAAGGGCTAAAGAAGGAACACGGGTGGGTTTTAGTCAGTAAGAGTCTGACACTCCCTTCCGCTCCCAGAGCGGGAGGGGTCATTTGATGATTTCCCATCCGCAAAAAAAAAAGGCCTTGGTGAGGCAAGGGGTGCTAAGAATGCCCGGAAGAGATCCGGCTACCACAATCACTGAAAACTGGACCCTGCAACTTATAACACGCGTACACTCCGGACCGACGAGAAGATCTCCTCACTCGAGGAAGAATTGAGCAGGTTACGATGGATACTCAGAATATCCGAAAGGTATTCGTTGAAGGTCGTACAGGTTTACGCGCCGACCTCGTCACACCCCGACGATGAGGTAGAGACCATATATATGAGGATATTTCCAGAGCCATGCATGGCTCTAAAACTCACTTTACCATTGTCATGGGGGACTTTAACGCGAAACTGGGTAAACGAAACGATGATGAGCTGCGAGTGGGGCAATTTGGAGTTGGACGCCGGAACCACCGGGGCCACCTACTGGCCAGTTTTATGGAGAAGGAAGGCCTCTTTATGATGAATTCCTTTTTCAGAAAACGTGAGCACAGAAAGTGGACCTGGCAGAGTCCGGATGGTGCAACTAAAAAACTTTTTTACAAAAAAAACAACCGACTTCCAAAAACACTATAAAGTGAAAAATAACTTTAATTTCGGAAGTCGGTGTCTTTGGATTTGTATTTTAGTTTTTTTGCCACAGACTTCCGAAATTAAAGTTATTTTTCACTTTATAGTGTTTTTTGGAAGTCGGTTGTTTTTTTTTTTGTAAAAAAGTTTTTACTTTTTAGTGGTTCAGTTTGTAATTTATCAAAGTGACAATAGCCTAATGGCAACTGCTCATCACATGTTAAAAAATATTGCTTTTCCCGATGCTGGGGCGTTAATTGTTGAGGAGTTCTCCTGGTAAGAACCAGGAGAACTTCTCAACAACCACTCACCATACGCATTAATAATAATAATAATAATCGTTTATTTATAAAAAGGGAGAGGAAGGCCGAAGAAAAGATGGATGGATTGTGTGAGGAATGATATGAAAGAGAAGGGAGTGAATGATAGCGTGACGGTCGACAGGGGCGAATGGAAGAAGATAAGGGATTACTATTCAAGGCACAGAAAAGATGCATTAGAGCAATGTGTGGTCTGAAAACAGATGACAGCTGTGCACCGTACTTTAAATCATTAAAAATACTTACGTTACCGGCGATATACATATTAGAAATTAGTATCTTCGTCAAAACAAATCCCAACCTTTTTGAAAAAATGACAACGGTACGAAATGTTCCACTTCGTAGTCAGTACAAAAATGCTTTGAGTAATTATAAATGTAAAACTGCATTAGTAAAAAAAAGTGTCCTCGGTATGGCACCAAGCATCTATAATAAAATTCCAGACGCCATAAAAGAATTAAATTTTACACAATTTAAGAAAAAAATGAAATTGTTCTTGGTTGATAAATGTTATTATACTATTGACGAATACTTAAATGACGAATTAATTTAGAACTACAATTATTTATTAACGTTGACATTGAATAATTTTGACATTTTTTATTATTTTGACATATATTTCTGACATTTTAATAATTCCTCATTTAGTTTTGACATAATTGGAGTATGAAATAATATGTAATCGTTCAATTTATTTTCTAATTTAATACCATAACTATGCATGATTTTCAAATATTTTGTTTAGTAAATTTTAATTTGTAATCCTCGGCTAGACTTGCTCACCATATTTGTACGCCTCCTGGCATAACATAGCGCTCTGTTCATCAATTATAAGATCTGTATTTCTTTACCTATGTTAACAAATAAATAAATTATTATTATTATTATTATTAAAAAAAGAAGAAAACGTGTTGCGCCGACCCCAAGTAAACATGGGATAAGAGCAGGAAGATGATGATGATAAAAAGGGATACATTTACAATGAATAGCTTAACAGTTAAAATAAGATAGCGCACAGTTGCAAATTTGCCTGAACTAGGTTGAACTTGTGTTTCAGGCTAGAAAGTGCTTATAAGTACTTAATGTAATAAATTAACAATCAGTATAACGTAAAAACTAAATTAAAAACATCGGTAAATAAAAGTAAAATAGCATGTTAGCAGTTCTATTTGCAAACAATAAGTAGGTCTTCTGTCTGTGCATAGTCGATGGTTAATAAATATTTAAGTATAATTTGTTTACAACTATAGTAATTTAGTTTATAAATACTTAGTTTTCTATTTTATTTAATCTATTGTACAGGAATGGGCCTAGGAAAGTAAAAAATCTTTCTACAAAGACATGTTTTGAGGTAGCATTAGATATGCATACTAGATCATTCCGTCTCTTGTTAGTGTTGTCGGCATTGTAGGCAAGCATGGTGTGCTGTTTTAATACTAAGTGCATGATGAAAAGCTGGCGAACCGTTAGTACATTGCAGGATTTATATAGGAGATCTGTGGGAAAAAAGAAGGGATGGAAGTTTGCTACCTTTTTTTTTTTTTTTTTTGCGGATGGGAAATCATCAAATGACCCCTCCCGCTCTGGGTGGAGCGGAAGGGAGTGTCAGACTCTTACTGAATAAAACCCACCCGTGTTCCTTCCTTAGCCCTTTATGTTCCGGGCCAGCGGTAACCCTTTCGGACAATCCCGCTGACCCGGCAGGCTTCGGCCCTATGGGGCCCCTCCTCGATGCTGACATCTCTTTGAGGCGCGCGTGGAACACGTACGCGCCGTCCGGCACGGGCCTGGTCCTGATCGGACGGTGAGCTACCCATTACTCTCCGCCCGCAGGCCCGCGCCTACGGTGGCCGGGAGTCGTCGCGCGGCTCCCGACGCCCGGAGCGTTTCCCGCGGCGGCTGGGACGGGAGGCTCTCTCCCTGAGCCGTCCCGCCACCTCCTTCGCTAGCATGACTGCTTCGCAGAAGGAGGCGACTGCCCCCCACTCCCTCTCGCCCCGGACCATGGCTTGCACCAGGGCCGGGCGCGAGAGGTCGCCGCCGCTGCCGATCGCCTCTACGAGGACACGGCGGTGCTCCGCCCAAGCGGGGCAGACCTCCACCGTGTGCTCCACCGTGTCCTCTGGGCGATCCTGGCAATGGTGACACCCGGGCGTTTCCTCCCGCCTGATGATGTGCAGGAACCTCCCGAAGCTTCCGTGTCCGGTGAGGACCTGCGTCAGGCGGTAGGTGAGGGCGCCGTGGCGCCTCTCTAGCCACTCCTCAAAGAGGGGTCTTATCGCCGCTATCGCGGCGTGCCCTAAGTTTGCTACCTTTAAAATTGCTCTCTGAGCTCTTTCAAGAGGAAGCAAGTTAGTTTTTGGTGCGCCACCCCAAGAAGTGATACAGTATTGAATTATAGATTGACATAGGGCCAAATAAACTTGCGTGATTAATTTTGAATCTGCTAATGATCGCAATTTTTTAAAAACATATATTAGTTTGCGCACTCTTTTAACTAGGCTTTCAATATGTTTTTTAAAAGAGAGTGTGTCGTCCATTATGACCCCCAGGTATTTTATGTTGCTCGTTTTGTGGATCAAAGGACAATTACACATGGGGATTGTACGGTTTCCACATTGATGTGCGTATAGATAAGGGTTAGTAATGCTAAGTTGAGGCTTGCGCATGGAGAAGTGAATATATTTTGTTTTGTCGGCATTTAATGTTAGTAAATTACTATGAAGCCAATTAGTCACAGTATTAAAACCTAGTTGAGCGATTTTGAACAGTTCGCTACCGGTTTTAGCGCTAAATATTAACGCCGTGTCGTCGGCATATGATATTATTTTGCCATCTTTAATATTTAGATTACACAAGTCATTAATATAAATAAGGAAGAGGGTGGGGCCCAGAATACTCCCCTGAGGAACACCAAAACCAGTATTTTTCTGCTCATCGCTCGTAATATTATCTATTCTAACACATTGGTACCGGTGGTCTAGATAGTCAGTAAAAAGTTTCAGCGGCGTTCCCCTTATTCCTATGATCTCTAATTTGTTCAGAAGTACAGAAGTAGACACCGTGTCGAAGGCCTTGGCTAAATCGAGAAAGACTCCCAGGGTCTGGTTTCCTTTGCCGAGTTCTTCTGAAATATAATCAGTCAGGCTATGCACTGCATCTGCTGTCGACAGTTTGGCTCTAAAACCAAATTGTGCAGGAGATAAGATGTTGTTTTTTTCTAGGTAATTAACTAGTCTACTGTTTATAATTTTCTCTAGAATTTTTGAAATTGAAGGGAGTAAGGATATTGGCCTATAATTATTAACTACGTCCTTACTTCCAGATTTATAGATAGGGATTACAACTGCCTTTTTTAGACAACTAGGGAAAATTCCTTCGGAAAGACAGATTCGAAATATATGCGTTAAGGGAGGTACCAAAATTTGCTTAAAGAGCTTAAGGATCTTATTGCTTATGTTATCCCATCCAACTGCACAGTCGTCTTTTAGCCCAGAAATGATTCGGGTTATTTCATCTTCATCGGTATCCAACATAGCAAAAGATTTCGGGTTACAGCTATTGCTAGATTTTTGGAGAGATGGTTGGTCGCAATACTTCGGAATCTGATCGGCAAGAGTTTTCCCTATATTTACAAAAAAGTTATTTACATTGTTAGCTGATAAGAGTAGTGAAGGATGAGTCAGCAATAAACTCGAATTTGATTCACGCTGTTTAGACATATTAGTGACGTTTTTAATGTTTCCAAAGTTGCTTGGTATTTTTACCTGCTTTATTTAATTCAGTTTTATCGTAATTATTTTTTAAATTCTTTAGGAGATTGTTGCAGAAATTCCTGTATCTTTTATAGGTGGTTTGAATTATTAGATTATCAGGGTGTCTTTTAGTTTTCTGATGAAGTTTATCTCTGTGTCTTATACACCGAATTAGTCCTGGAGTAATCCATGGTTTAATATTGTAAAATTTCTTATTTACTGTAGAAACTGTCGTGTTACGTAATATTGCTTGTTGAACTTGTTTTATTAAGTACGATAAAGCCAGATTAGCGTCAGCAGTATTGTAAACTAGGCTAAGGTCAATGTTGCACAAATCATATTCGAGTTTGTTTGTATTTAATTTGCTAATAGTCTGAGGACGCTTTAGCTTAGGCAGCGTTAAATTTACGTTGAGTAAGACTGCGTGATGGTCAGTAATTGTTGAGTTAGTAACAAGCGTAATATACGATAGGCTGGTTTTGATCATCATATGATCGAGGCAGGAACCGCTCTGATGAGTAGGCAATGTGTGAGCGGGGAGAAAGCCATGATATAAGCAAATATTAAGGTAATCTTGGGTCCCTGCATCGCAGTTTTCGGAGCCAATATTTATATTTAAATCACCTGTTAGTATAACATTCTTAAATGGGCTTAGTGCTTGAAAAATCTGATTTATGGAATTGTTAAAAGGATCTAAGTTTCTAGAGGATGGGATCTATACATAGCGATTATAGCTGTGTTTGTACCAATTTTGATGACTAAACAATTACTCATACAGTCTTGTAGAGTATGTTCCTCGACTGTGACCTTTAATGATTCCTTAGCATAGACTACCACACCATCATTCTGATTGTGGTTTATTGTGGTATGTAATAAGTTGTACCCTGGTATTACTGGGAGGTTATCGTGGCGATTAGAAAGCCAGCACTCGGTAAGTACCATTATATCACAATCAAAGTTAAGTCTATGAAGAAAAATATTAAAGCTATCTATGTTCTTATAAATACTACGAATGTTTTGGGTTAGTACGGTTAGCGAATTTTGATAGTCGGAAAGATATTGTCTGCAGTCCTCAACGTCACATGTCTTTGATCTAGTTAAAAATGTGTTATCTATATCAGTAATTAAGTTATCCATATTAAAATAAAATAAAACAATAAATTAAGTCTAAAATAAAAACTAGTATGTGGCGCTCTTAGGCGCCTTCATAATCTATCGAATTAATGTACCTGTATTCGGCAGCTTTTTTAGCAGGGCAATCTGTATCTCCCGTCTTGTGGTTGGCTTGTTTTTTAAAGCGCGAACATGTAGCACATTTTGGCGGATTGGCCTTCTTTGCGCAGTCTTGAATTGTGTGCCCTTCTTCACCGCAATGGCCGCATGTGGGGGCAGAAATTTTACATGTTTTGGCTGCATGACCATACTGCTGGCACTTGTAACATCTAGTTACCAGTGTAAAGTCTCGTACCGGACAGGACGTCCAATTTATAAATAATCTGTCCTGCGTGACGAGGGCCTTGCGAATGATGGCTGGAACTTCTATAATAAAGTTGCAATTCTCAGCATCCTTCCTGCCGGATTTGTGGCTCAGTTTTATTAAGGTCAAAAATGTATCTAGGGACATAGTCGGCAGTTTTTCGGTCAAGTTCTGTTCAAAGATACATTTATAAACCTCATTTTCAGACATAGATGTGGGAACTCCTATAACTATAATGCGAGGTTTGCGTTTTTGAGGTTCGTCGACGGTAAGCCCTGACGAAGCGAGTTGGACTGTTTGTTTTAGCTTATCTAGGTCATCTTTGGTCTCATTGCTGATTATTAGTCCTCCTTTTCCTATTTTACGTACGCCTCGTACTTTCAGCTTCATTTCCCCAGGGCATATGATTTTTTGGACCATGGTCTTGGTTTCGTCACTGGTCTTAGAGTTATCACAGGGATAAATCGCCACGGAACTAAAAGTATTAGGACGAACAAAGCTTTTGGACCCCTTCTTCACCATATCTGCAAAAGATGTGCCCGCAACCTGCTTCGTACAGGACTCTTGAATCGTCCGGTTCACCTCCGTTAGACAGTCGGATAGGTCTCGAGCTTCGGTCATGGATTTAAGAGTGGTATGGGTTTGAATGGCCTTTTGCTTTAGAGACTGGTACTGCACAGCCATTTGCGAAACTCCATGTCCAACTTTTCGGCAAAGATTATTTATTTTTAGTTTCTGCTCAGTGTTGAGCTTACCATCAGAAGCAGTAGCACATACCTCATTCAGGCACTGCTCGATTGATGACATCCAGTTCTGGATCTCTGGAGTGGTCACTACTTCAATTTTGTCATCTTGGTCCTGTCTTGGTTGTCGCGGCGGTGTCGGTGCCGGTGTCGGTATCGGGGTCGTCGGTACCGAGGACGGTGTCGGTGGAGGGCTGTGTTGTGTCATCGCGCTCCGATTATTGGGGCTGCCTTCCATATAACAGAGTATTTAAAAATAATCCAGTCAGTTCATTATTAAACTTGTCACTTAAAATGTTTCTGACGCTAATACACTAAAACTAGGTCACTATTTATGCAAACGTTAATTTATTTTCTTTATTTAAATGCATTGATGAGCACGTCTGTATACTTTGAATGTCTGAGTTCGATCTTGTGACGAGCATAAATTGCTTAGCAATCTAATCGCAAACCCGTGAAATATTTGTCATTGAGTAGTTCCGATGGCCATCTGTGGTCTTCATCATCAGTTCCACTTTACCAAATGATGATTTCCGAGAGCAAATGCTTAAGTTACTTTAAAAAATACCCAAATCGCTATAAAATTTGAGGGTTTCCCTCGATTTATATGGGATCCTCTCATCAGATTCCAACTTGATGATAATGGGACCACCTCAAAAGTATACCCTTTTAAACAAAAACATTTTTTTTTGGATTCGGTCCAGCCGTCTTCGAGTAATCGCTGAACATATCCGAACATAATCTGACTGTAAACAACCTGACTGTAAGTGTAGTCTATAAAAAACAAAGTTTGACTTTGCCGCAAAATGGTACGGGATTCCATACATCCAAGAGCATTGTCCTTTTCAATGATGTCTCTGTGATCAACGCGGTGAAAACCGGAAGCGCACATAAGAGGCACATTGAACTTAAATATCAAGCTGGAAAGATCTCGACTGATGAAGTCTACGCTCCGCCCAGCACCTATTCAGGTCCAAAACCCCGAGAGCTTTCAGCTCGAACTTCAGAATCGTTTCGAATGCCTAGGGAGCTCCGTGGACGATTATAACGATGGGTTCGTGGAAACTGTCCATACGGTCGGCTAAGATCTTCAAGACCCGTCGTACGAATTTAAAAAAGAAGCTCTCCGATCCGACTTTACGGCTCATGAAGGAGAGGCGCGAGATGATCCTGCAGTCTTCAGATGATGCGTTAAATTACCGGCAACTCAATAGATGGATCTCTAAGTCCTTGAAAAGCGATCTTCGCCACTATAATACAGACCGTATTAAGGACGCGATAGAGCGAAATAAAGGCTCCAAGGTCTTTGCTAGAGATCTGTCTATTGGGCAGGGCCAGCTTACTAAACTGAAGACCGATGATGGCAGGATCGTATCCGCCAAACCTGAGCTGTTGAGAGAGATCGAGGGATTCTATGGACAGTTATACACGTCAACAAGTAACCCCGTTACGAATCTGGCAAACGACCCAAGAGCTAGATTGACCCGACACAATACCGAAGACATCCCGGACGTCAGCCTGTATGAGATTAGGATGGCTCTGAAGCAGCTCAAAAACAGCAAGGCGCCGGGTGATGACGGAATTACGGCCGAGCTGCTGAAGGCCGGCGGAAAACGCGTTCTGAAGGCCCTTCAGAAGCTGTTTGGTTCCGTCATACTCGAGGGTAGAACACCACAGGCATGGAACAGAGGTGTGGTGATACTTTTCTTTAAGAAGGGCGACAATGCCCTTCTTAAGAATTATAGGCCCATCTCACTTCTGACTCAGAAGTACTGAGCCATGTCTACAAGCTGTTTTCGAGAGTCATCACGAACCGTCTCGCGCGCAGGTTTGACGACTTCCAGCCTCCCGAACAAGCCGGATTCCGTAAAGGCTTTAGCACCGTAGACCACATACATACGCTGCGACAGGTTATACAGAAGACCGAAGAGTATAACCTGCCTCTCTGCTTAGCGTTTGTGGACTACGAGAAAGCCTTTGATTCGATCGAGACATGGGCTGTACTGCAGTCTCTTCAACGGTGCCAGATCGACTATCGGTACATCGAGGTACTGAAGTGTCTGTACGAAAACGCCACTATGTCAGTCCGACTCCAGGATCAGACCTCGAAACCTATCCCTCTGCAGCGAGGTGTGAGACAGGGAGACGTTATTTCTCCGAAACTGTTCACCGCTGCACTGGAGGACGTCTTTAAGGTTCTGGACTGGAAATGGGCTGGCATTAACATCAATGGCGAGTACATAACGCCACCTTCGGTTTGCCGACGATATCGTAGTCATGGCTGAGACTATGGAGGACCTCAGTACAATGCTCGATGACCTCAGTAGAGCCTCCGAAAGAGTGGGTCTTAAAATGAACATGGACAAAACGAAGGTCATGTCAAATGCCCATGTAACTCCCACTCTCATAAAGTTCGGAGACGCTACACTCGAAGTCGTGGACGAGTATGTTTACCTGGGACAAACTGTCCAGTTAGGTAGGCCTAACTTCGAGAAAGAGGTTAATCGTCGAATCCGACTCGGCTGGGCAGCGTTCGGGAAGCTACGCAATATCTTCTCGTCTCAAATACCGCAGTGTCTCAAGACGAAAGTCTTTGACCAGTGCGTGTTGCCAGTGATGACTTATGGCACTGAAACGTGGTCGCTCACAATGGGCCTTATAAGAAGGCTAAAAGTCACCCAAAGGGCAATGGAGAGGGCTATGCTTGGACTTTCCCTGCGTGATCGAATCAGGAATGAGGAGATCCGCAGGAGAACCAAGGTAACCGACATAGCCCGAAGAATTGCCAAATTTAAGTGGCAATGGGCAGGGCACATTGCTCGCAGAACAGATGGCCGATGGGGCCGAAAGGTTCTGGAGTGGCGACCGCGTATTGGAGGACGTAGCGTTGGAAGGCCTCCCACAAGGTGGTCCGACGACCTAGTGAAGGCCGCAGGAACCCGTTGGATGCGAGAAGCGCAGAACCGGTCGAAGTGGAGGTGCTTGGGGGAGGCCTATGTCCAGCAGTGGACGTCTGTCGGCTGAAATGATGATGATGATATAGAATCGATAAACGGCATTCTGTACATCCCTAAAACAGATGCGAGGAAATTATAATAATGGCTGGCCGCCCACGCTTTGTCACAATATCAAGACAGCAGATCGAGAAGGGATCCTGCCGTTTTGCCGAAAGGATTTTGGCAAAATTTCACTACCCAAACAAATTTTAGCAACCTATTTTTATAGTCGCGAATCATATTCTGATCAAGATACAACCTGACATTGGCCTGCAAATTGCAAAAAAAAATGAATTTCGCGGTCTACCTCTGTGCATTCATTCGACAAGCTCATTTAATATCTCTCATACTTAAAAAAGTCTTCAAACATTTCCGATTTGAAAATTATTCATGTTAACGTTACGTGTATTTCGCTTGTTCGTACTAAGCTAATGGTCAGCTACTCACAACTGAATATGAGTCTTGACGTGTTGCCATATCGAAACTGAAGTCGCCATCTTGTATTTTCCGTACAATTTCACAAAACAACCAAACCTTCGACTAACGATGTCCCCCTGTTAATGTCATTTAAGCTTCAAAAGCTCGTCGAACCTCATAACACAGTATGACTTCACAGGGCATCGCGGAGGTGACGTTCGCGCGCCTGGCGGAGGGCGGCGGCGCGCGCTGCGCCACCCTGCTGCGGCGCGTGGGCGCGCGCTACTGCGGCGCCCTGCGCGCCTGGCTGCGTGCCGCGCCCGCGCGCGCGCCGCTGCTGGCGCTGCACGAGCTGGCCACGCAGCACTACGCGCGCGCCGCAGAGGCGCTGCTGGCAGTGGCCAACGAGGAGCTGGACTCCGTCACTAGGCTCACGGTACACATACATGTTGCTGCGCGCCTGGCTGCGTGCCGCGCCCGCGCGCGCGCCGCTGCTGGCGCTGCACGAGCTGGCCACGCAGCACTACGCGCGCGCCGCAGAGGCGCTGCTGGCAGTGGCCAACGAGGAGCTGGACTCCGTCACTAGGCTCACGGTACACATACATGTTGCTGCGCGCCTGGCTGCGTGCCGCGCCCGCGCGCGCGCCGCTGCTGGCGCTGCACGAGCTGGCCACGCAGCACTACGCGCGCGCCGCAGAGGCGCTGCTGGCAGTGGCCAACGAGGAGCTGGACTCCGTCACTAGGCTCACGGTACACATACATGTTGCTGCGCGCCTGGCTGCGTGCCGCGCCCGCGCGCGCGCCGCTGCTGGCGCTGCACGAGCTGGCCACGCAGCACTACGCGCGCGCCGCAGAGGCGCTGCTGGCAGTGGCCAACGAGGAGCTGGACTCCGTCACTAGGCTCACGGTACACATACATGTTGCTGCGCGCCTGGCTGCGTGCCGCGCCCGCGCGCGCGCCGCTGCTGGCGCTGCACGAGCTGGCCACGCAGCACTACGCGCGCGCCGCAGAGGCGCTGCTGGCAGTGGCCAACGAGGAGCTGGACTCCGTCACTAGGCTCACGGTACACATACATGTTGCTGCTGCTTGCACATGTACAGGGTGAATTTTTGAGATGAAGCAATAAGAACAGTTGCTCATTATCGGCCATATACATCTACACTATCTATCTATATTATAATAAAACTAAAGACTTGGGTTGTTAATATTATAAAATTTGCAGACCACAGCGTCCCTGGCCAAGCTGTGCCTGGTAGCGTCGGCCTCGCCGGGCAGCCCGCCGTCGGGCGCGTGGCAGCGCCTGGAGTCGCGCCTCGCGCTGGCGGAGCAGCACGCCGCCCTGCCGCGCGCGCTGCGCCTGCACCACGGGCTCGACACTGACGACACCAAGGTGCTGCCGCCCGAGCACCTCGTGCAGGTACTACACACCATCATCTGCCTAGCCGCTGGCACACTGCGCCTGCACCACGGGCTCGACACTGACGACACCAAGGTGCTGCCGCCCGAGCACCTCGTGCAGGTACTACACACCATCATCTGCCTAGCCGCTGGCACACTGCGCCTGCACCACGGGCTCGACACTGACGACACCAAGGTGCTGCCGCCCGAGCACCTCGTGCAGGTACTACACACCATCATCTGCCTAGCCGCTGGCACACTGCGCCTGCACCACGGGCTCGACACTGACGACACCAAGGTGCTGCCGCCCGAGCACCTCGTGCAGGTACTACACACCATCATCTGCCTAGCCGCTGGCACACTGCGCCTGCACCACGGGCTCGACACTGACGACACCAAGGTGCTGCCGCCCGAGCACCTCGTGCAGGTACTACACACCATCATCTGCCTAGCCGCTGGCACACTGCGCCTGCACCACGGGCTCGACACTGACGACACCAAGGTGCTGCCGCCCGAGCACCTCGTGCAGGTACTACACACCATCATCTGCCTAGCCGCTGGCACACTGCGCCTGCACCACGGGCTCGACACTGACGACACCAAGGTGCTGCCGCCCGAGCACCTCGTGCAGGTACTACACACCATCATCTGCCTAGCCGCTGGCACACTGCGCCTGCACCACGGGCTCGACACTGACGACACCAAGGTGCTGCCGCCCGAGCACCTCGTGCAGGTACTACACACCATCATCTGCCTAGCCGCTGGCACACTGCGCCTGCACCACGGGCTCGACACTGACGACACCAAGGTGCTGCCGCCCGAGCACCTCGTGCAGGTACTACACACCATCATCTGCCTAGCCGCTGGCACACTGCGCCTGCACCACGGGCTCGACACTGACGACACCAAGGTGCTGCCGCCCGAGCACCTCGTGCAGGTACTACACACCATCATCTGCCTAGCCGCTGGCACACTGCGCCTGCACCACGGGCTCGACACTGACGACACCAAGGTGCTGCCGCCCGAGCACCTCGTGCAGGTACTACACACCATCATCTGCCTAGCCGCTGGCACACTGCGCCTGCACCACGGGCTCGACACTGACGACACCAAGGTGCTGCCGCCCGAGCACCTCGTGCAGGTACTACACACCATCATCTGCCTAGCCGCTGGCACACTGCGCCTGCACCACGGGCTCGACACTGACGACACCAAGGTGCTGCCGCCCGAGCACCTCGTGCAGGTACTACACACCATCATCTGCCTAGCCGCTGGCACACTGCGCCTGCACCACGGGCTCGACACTGACGACACCAAGGTGCTGCCGCCCGAGCACCTCGTGCAGGTACTACACACCATCATCTGCCTAGCCGCTGGCACACTGCGCCTGCACCACGGGCTCGACACTGACGACACCAAGGTGCTGCCGCCCGAGCACCTCGTGCAGGTACTACACACCATCATCTGCCTAGCCGCTGGCACACTGCGCCTGCACCACGGGCTCGACACTGACGACACCAAGGTGCTGCCGCCCGAGCACCTCGTGCAGGTACTACACACCATCATCTGCCTAGCCGCTGGCACACTGCGCCTGCACCACGGGCTCGACACTGACGACACCAAGGTGCTGCCGCCCGAGCACCTCGTGCAGGTACTACACACCATCATCTGCCTAGCCGCTGGCACACTGCGCCTGCACCACGGGCTCGACACTGACGACACCAAGGTGCTGCCGCCCGAGCACCTCGTGCAGGTACTACACACCATCATCTGCCTAGCCGCTGGCACACTGCGCCTGCACCACGGGCTCGACACTGACGACACCAAGGTGCTGCCGCCCGAGCACCTCGTGCAGGTACTACACACCATCATCTGCCTAGCCGCTGGCACACTGCGCCTGCACCACGGGCTCGACACTGACGACACCAAGGTGCTGCCGCCCGAGCACCTCGTGCAGGTACTACACACCATCATCTGCCTAGCCGCTGGCACACTGCGCCTGCACCACGGGCTCGACACTGACGACACCAAGGTGCTGCCGCCCGAGCACCTCGTGCAGGTACTACACACCATCATCTGCCTAGCCGCTGGCACACTGCGCCTGCACCACGGGCTCGACACTGACGACACCAAGGTGCTGCCGCCCGAGCACCTCGTGCAGGTACTACACACCATCATCTGCCTAGCCGCTGGCACACTGCGCCTGCACCACGGGCTCGACACTGACGACACCAAGGTGCTGCCGCCCGAGCACCTCGTGCAGGTACTACACACCATCATCTGCCTAGCCGCTGGCACACTGCGCCTGCACCACGGGCTCGACACTGACGACACCAAGGTGCTGCCGCCCGAGCACCTCGTGCAGGTACTACACACCATCATCTGCCTAGCCGCTGGCACATAGTGACGTAGCGGCAGGGAGGCAACATGTCCCATGGTACTTAAGTGAAGAGGTATTTCTCGGCTATCAGAACAATCCCAGAGCCCGCAAGATGGCCAAGATCCCTACCAACACTTACTGGAATACTTCCTTCCTCCGAGCAAAGTTTTGCTCTTGCGAATCTACTCAAGCCGGCCAATAAAGGCAACATAGAGGTGAGAGCTCTGTTCCTCTTCAGTGTTCACTCCACCTGGCAAGTCAGAGGTGAGGAACAAGACTACTCCCGGGAGATAGAGTCCCTGGGGTCGCTATTCTCCAACAGCTCGCCACATGCTGCCCTGCGGGTTTCTGTATCTCTCTTGGTCTGCCTCCTGACCCTAGACCAGTTCCGGCAAAGTCAACTCTACCGTCACAGACCTAAAGTTAGGAGCGTGTAAGCTCCACCATGACGTCAACGTAAAGATACGATGGTGGGGGAATTTATTATTGTCGGACACTTCAATTGATTATATTATCTGCGCTACATTGCGCTGACTCAGTTCAACTATTGCGCCAACTCAGCACTAACTTGCACCAATATTTTGCCTTGTTTTTGCTTCGATAGCCTATAAATGAAGGAATGTTTCTCTCACAGATGTACATTGAGTCGGAGAGCATGGCGCTGACGGAGTACGACTACAAGAAGGCGCTCGACCTCACAGACTACATACAGGACATGGAGCGACGAGACGATCTGCGCCTCAGGGTAATATTATAAACTATTACATTAATTTGGTATAAAGTTGTGGTGATGTCTAGAGTATAAATTGAATATTTATATAAATGAAGGCGTCAGCGATGGCTGAGCGATAGTGCCGTCATTGTCTCGATTCAATGGTACGGAGTCCATAGTGCAGGTTTACAATAAAACACGATGATACAGCAAATCAGTTAGTATTTCACTTTCAGAATAATTAAACACAGTACAATACTAATAACGTCACGCACTGTTTTCTAAGTTCGGACAAACCGACAGTTTCGCGTAGGAGAAGTGCAGGTCTGCATCCGATCGTTGCCCCATAGATAAAATACTAAATGTACAATAGATGGGCCACTGAGATATTCGTTTTATAAAAAGCCAGTACCTCATCCGACAGATAGCGCTGCATGTCCCAATGTCCGCTTCACTTACGCTAGATGGCGCTTTTAGGAGTTTTTGTTTCTAGTATTAAATCCTTAGAATGAAGAATGATTACCTACGATATTTATTTGCGTGGAATAAATTTAATTGTTAAGTGTATATATAAAACAAGACTACTATGACAAAATCATATTCTACATAGTTCTTGTCTTAAAGGAAATGTAGAATTTGAAACATACACAAGAATTTACTTATTTCACAAAATAAATAACTTAATCATTCTTCAATATTATAAAGAAAATCATTCTTCAAACTAGAAATTACATCATCAAGAGACAGATCAATAAATGAAACTGAATAAAATGGTAGATTCAAAAATTAAATAATATTTAGTTTTTTTTAAGAATTTATTTTCGATAAATCGAGGTCCAGAAATACACGTTGTTGGGCCAATCGTTTACGTATATTATCACAAGGTCCAAGGGAGAAGCAGGGTCAAACGTTTATAATAGGAGATATCAAGAAAACAAGCACAGTCCTATGTCGAAAATAACACAAAACAGATCACCGGAGCACAACGAACCGGGATTCGGGCGTGGTCCACCTGCTTAGTTCACTTGGCTGGACCACGGGCACTTTTTCTTGCGGTGGATCACTTAAATGATGAGGAATATGCAAATAAAATCCTCTTGTAATGTTTTCAAAACTCAACTGACTGTTTGAACTCGAACTGTCATTTACGTTTCGTTTCAATTTTGAAGATGTTATTTATTGTGCTACTATATTTTATAAATTTATTTCTAATGCAATAGTAAAATAATAAATAATACTTGTTTATTAGTGTTTAATTTGTATAATAACTATTTGTTATACTTTTGTTGTAGGTACTGTTGTAAAGTAGCTCTACCTATCGGCTTAAAATGTAAAACTATGGCCAAGTTTCTGTCCCCGCATACTCAGGTGGCAGCACTATCTATGAAAATTTTGTTCAAATCAAATCAAATCAAAATATTTTATTTCACATAAGCCTATATGGGCACTTATGAAACGTCAGAAGCTAGGTGCACGGTTCCAATTGGTCGTTTCCTATGGAGAAGAACCGGCAAGAAACTCCACGGTTACTCTTTTTAAAAATAATTGGCTTTTACAATATTTTCAAATTACAGTAGGAATGGGAGGATAGCGTAGGCCTGTCAACAAGTATCAGGTACTTGATAAAAAATTAAAAATGGTCTACAGATCTAAAGTCTACAAGGCCTACAAAGTCCTCACATTTACAAAATAAGAATCTATCAAAAGGATAAATAAAAAATAAAAACCTAATAAAACATAGTGATATGATTCCCATTACAACCACAAATAAAGAGATGAAAAATTTGAATTGTCTGTATATAATGTCAAGTAATAAAGAGATTATGTCAAAAAAGTATGTAAAAAAAGTAAATAAAGTAAAGTAAATACAAAATGAACATCGTAATTTAAGAGCAGTTAATAGACATTTAAATAGTTAAGCCGTTAATGAGGAGCCAGGGAAGCCACATGTGCAGAAGGAATTATTGCCAAACTACCTTGTCTTCAACATAGTCTTTAATCTTATAATATGCTTTTTTGATAAGGACACGTTTGAAGCCAATGTATGGAAGTTTCACCCCCCTGCGTTGCCCTCACAAGACGGACTTGTCTGTTGGCCTTCACACGCCTGCCCACGGGCCGCCCACTCTACCGAGCGAGCGCGTCCCGGCGGCGTTTAGTACTACAATAATTCTCACTAGTACCAGTTATTCTGAAGTCAATTTAATTCATAATGGCATCAAGTTGATATTTCGGTATGTGGAATAAACACCAATTGGAAACGGATTTGAAAATGAAATAAATACGTGTGCACTGTGTGCAGTGATTCTTTCGGCGCGGAAACGTGTGCGGGGCTTTCAGTAAGTGCGGCGCGGACAAATGGGCGTCCAACTTTAGTCCGACCATAATATCGTTTCAAACTCTAAAAACTCAAAGTCAAAGAAAGTATTTGAATTAGACCAATTACAGGCACTTTTGAACCGTCAAGGAGTCCGTCAGTCAGAGATAAAGCTAGTTCCCTATTCCAACGTGTAGTAGGTTGGTAGGTTCCTATGGAAAAGAACGAGGAAGAAACTCCATGGACACTCCTTTAAATATAAATGTTGTGTCAGGTTTGGTGCGCGTGCATCCGGCGCGACGACTGGTCAGCGTGCCGCGTGGGCGCGCCCAGCGACGAGCTGCACGACAAGATGTTCTTCCGGCTCATCGACCTCGTGCACGTCATGGGTGAGTACAGCGCAGCGAACCGCAAGACATTGCCATCTACCAAGTCGCACCACAAAACTTGCTTCTCCGCCTTACGCAAATATGATTTTCAATATGTCATGCCATGTCAGGAATTACATCGTACATTGAATCTTGGTAAACTTTGACCTTAGATCTATGGTAGGCAGGCACTAGGCCGGGTCTAGTCTAGGCAGACGCGGTCACTAATCAGAGACATAAAACAAAAGTATTTTTAACAAAAAAAAGTTTACAGCCGCCATCTTGGATTTTCATTTTGACCTCATTATTGGCTCCAGCACCCTCAAAAACCATGAAAACGACACCCATCATGAAAAAAAGAAATTCGCAGCCGCCATCTTGGATTTTCATTTGGACATCACTATCGGCTTTAGCACCCTTCAAAACCACAAACAAGACACCCATGATAACAAATTAAAAAAAATTACAGCCGCCATCTTGGATTTTCATTTTTACCTCACTATCGGCGATCTCAATATCCATCACTTTCTTGGCACGGCCAAATTACGAACGAATTACAAATTACGATTTTAACATTCATACTCGGTTGGTTATTTGAGTAGGCATGCCTACTTTTGGGTGATAAATTGCAAAGATCGAACTCTATGGTATTACGCGTAGGAAGTACCTACGTATTTTTAATTTCGTCGTATTAACTTGAACGAGTAAAGACCACTGACAATGTGCGAATAGTACGGGAGCCAAGCAGGCTCTCTGGTATGATAATTTACTGAGTTTGTAATTGACAGGCTTATGGTGATTTATCTAGGTAGGCACTGCTTATATGCCTTTATGCAATGCACGCCACTGCCAGACTGTAAACTCAAATCGCAAACGATGTTTTTTTTTTAATTTTTTTACTCCTCGTGTTCAACAACGAAATGCCAGTCTATCGTAATCTTAAAGTCTTAACAATGTGAATGTCTCCTTCAGGCGGAGACCTGGAGCTCCTGCTGCCTCCCGTGGAGGACATCCTGACGGCCCCGGAGCTGGCCGAGCTGGTCTCCGACCCTCGGTTCCACTTCATCATCAAGTACGGCTACGAATGCGTTGACACCACGCGCAACGACTCCATGCAAGAGGTGTAAACTTAAGTAATGTCTGTAAGTACGGTCCCCTCACGAAAACGTTGATCACTGTTGGACCTTGTCACATCAAACTTGTTTGTTGACGCAAAAACAAAAGTCGTTTATTTTAATTGGGCTGAGAATGGGCACTTTTTGAAAGACAAAATAACAAAAGACAGTCCCCCGAACACCCGCTGGGAAGAAGTGGCGCAACAAACTTCCCAGAAACCCGTCACATTTTTAAGTCGACATTTACATGTTATGATATGATATAACAAAGTACTAAATATGGTTAAATTTTTCATAAGTCGACCGTACGACTAGCCGCACGTCTGTAGTCACATTTGAACTACTAACACCGCCCCTACTGCTACACAATAAAGGCCCTTACTGCCACACAATAAAGGCCCTTACTGCCACACAATAAAGGCGTCTTCAAAGTTAAATTGTTATGACGGACGTGCGGTAAACTACGCTTAGTGAGAAATATTATAATTATGTATGAGTACATTTATTTATAAAGGCCATTGTTTTATACAGGCTGTTATTTAGTCACCTGCATCCGTTAGTTTGATTCTATCTGTCAATTCCGTCATACTGCTAACTTTCTTTATAATACGCTGTTTGATTCGTGGAAAACAACTTCGTGTATAAAAGTAAATAAACAACATAGATGCATATATGAAGAGTATAACAGAAGCATGTGAAATGAACAGCCTATATAACTGTTAGGACTTGAAGCGTGAATCCTTTAACAACCTTAGTTTGTACTGATTTACCTTAGGATTGCTAGAGCTCTCATCGTAACACACATACGCAAACATGTAAGTTGCAACAGTAAGTCGACTTAGAGATATCAATCATGTGGAAGCGGCTATTAGTTTACCAAACTGCCATAGTGCTGTTTGATAAACGCATTCAAGAAAGAAATCAATCAACTGTTACTGCTTCCACATGCAAATATACGCAAAATTTTATTATGTAGTTCATACTGGTCAACTTAAATACAATATACAAGCTATCACTAAACTATATACATATTATGTACAAGTATATAAAAAAGGGTACACAAATCTGTTATAAAATAATAACGTCAGTACATAATGCAACCCTGTAATAGAATACATTGTCGTGAAAGACTTATTGAAGTCTGATAATTTAGATTTTAGGATAGATTTTGAAGCTTATTAAATATAAGTAATTAGTAGCAAGCCTTGTTGTGGAACAAATAGCTTCTCAGTCCTTCTTGAGAATTCTTTTTGTTTTAGCCAAAAATATTACGAGCAGTACGCGACCGTAAATATGGCACATCTAGTTTTAGAAAAGTTTTGCTTTGTTGTGCCGCGGTCTCGATGTTAGCGGGCAGGCGCGCGGCGTAGTGTAGTGTTATGAGAAGTTTGTATGTTTGTTCGCGAACGAACAACGACGACATCTTTTTGATACAAGATTTTGAAACGTCGGTCGATAAAAAGCAAAAAATAAAATGCACAACACTACCGGCAGAGAGGAGATATGTGTAGCCGGGCGGCAGAGAGGAGATGTGTGTAGCCGGGCGGCAGAGAGGAGATGTGTGTAGCCGGGCGGCAGAGAGGAGATGTGTGTAGCCGGGCGGCAGAGAGGAGATGTGTGTAGCCGGGCGGCAGAGAGGAGATGTGTGTAGCCGGGCGGCAGAGAGGAGATGTGTGTAGCCGGGCGGCAGAGAGGAGATGTGTGTAGCCGGGCGGCAGAGAGGAGATGTGTGTAGCCGGGCGGCAGAGTGATGTGTGTAGCCGGGCGGCAGAGAGATGTGTGTAGCCGGGCGGCAGAGAGGAGATGTGTGTAGCCGGGCGGCAGAGAGGAGATGTGTGTAGCCGGGCGGCAGAGAGATGTGTGTAGCCGGGCGGCAGAGAGGAGATGTGTGTAGCCGGGCGGCAGAGAGGAGATGTGTGTAGCCGGGCGGCAGAGAGGAGATGTGTGTAGCCGGGCGGCAGAGAGGAGATGTGTGTAGCCGGGCGGCAGAGAGATGTGTGTAGCCGGGCGGCAGAGAGATGTGTGTAGCCGGGCGGCAGAGAGGAGATGTGTGTAGCCGGGCGGCAGAGAGATGTGTGTAGCCGGGCGGCAGAGAGATGTGTGTAGCCGGGCGGCAGAGAGATGTGTGTAGCCGGGCGGCAGAGAGGAGATGTGTGTAGCCGGGCGGCAGAGAGATGTGTGTAGCCGGGCGGCAGAGAGATGTGTGTAGCCGGGCGGCAGAGAGGAGATGTGTGTAGCCGGGCGGCAGAGAGGAGATGTGTGTAGCCGGGCGGCAGAGAGGAGATGTGTGTAGCCGGGCGGCAGAGAGGAGATGTGTGTAGCCGGGCGGCAGAGAGATGTGTGTAGCCGGGCGGCAGAGAGATGTGTGTAGCCGGGCGGCAGAGAGGAGATGTGTGTAGCCGGGCGGCAGAGAGGAGATGTGTGTAGCCGGGCGGCAGAGAGGAGATGTGTGTAGCCGGGCGGCAGAGAGGAGATGTGTGTAGCCGGGCGGCAGAGAGGAGATGTGTGTAGCCGGGCGGCAGAGAGGAGATGTGTGTAGCCGGGCGGCAGAGAGGAGATGTGTGTAGCCGGGCGGCAGAGAGATGTGTGTAGCCGGGCGGCAGAGAGATGTGTGTAGCCGGGCGGCAGAGAGGAGATGTGTGTAGCCGGGCGGCAGAGAGGAGATGTGTGTAGCCGGGCGGCAGAGAGGAGATGTGTGTAGCCGGGCGGCAGAGAGATGTGTGTAGCCGGGCGGCAGAGAGATGTGTGTAGCCGGGCGGCAGAGAGATGTGTGTAGCCGGGCGGCAGAGAGGAGATGTGTGTAGCCGGGCGGCAGAGAGGAGATGTGTGTAGCCGGGCGGCAGAGAGGAGATGTGTGTAGCCGGGCGGCAGAGAGATGTGTGTAGCCGGGCGGCAGAGAGGAGATGTGTGTAGCCGGGCGGCAGAGAGGAGATGTGTGTAGCCGGGCGGCAGAGAGGAGATGCACACCCGAAACAGTCATTCCCATCACACATCTCCTCTACGCACAGCTCCGCTCTCTCCGCTTTGGTGGATACCGGGCTTCACTTCGTGTCCGTAGCCTAACTCTCTCTGTGTATCTGTCTCTTTCTAAAGCTTGATGAGTCTTGTTAAGAGTTTAAGACATTAGTACAATAGAATAAACTATTTTTTTAATTAGTATTATGGAGTCGTCTTTCGCTAGCCGATTTAAAATATAAATTATAATCTCAAATATTTTACCGTTAAGACGTGTACTGACTGGCGTTGCGGGGCGTAATGTAACGTGTTACACAGCGAGCGTTCGTGCAGTCAGTACGGAGAAACTCGGCGCTCGCAACGAACAACGAGCGGCTCGTTGCTCGCTGCGAGTGCTCCAGTCTCCACCCCGCTGTCGGTATTTAGGCGAATCCTTTGAGTGTTACGCGCTTCAGTTAGTACGTCGCAGCGAGTCGTCACGAGCGCACGTGGCACAGGCGTCTTCTTGAGTGCGAGTGGTAACGAATGTGGAGCACGGGCGAGCAAAGAGTTCGATACGAGCATGTTTACACGGATTTTAGCATTCGCAGCGAGCATGTTACGTTACGCCGAACGTAACACGCTCGCTGTGATTGGTACATTACGGCCTGTAACACCGGTCAGTACCCACTACCCACCTTAAGAGAATGCCAAGTTGTTTATTAACTTTAGCAAATAATATGAAGTGTTCACAAAACAAATGTTTAGAGTATCAATATGCACCTTTATCTAGATTTCTGTAGGCACGAAATAAAATAAACATAGATATTGGAAAAACGTTTCAATAATCTTAGCGCTGCAGCTTGTAGCACTTGTAGCCTGTACAAAACTACAAAGTTGCGAATTACAATTTCACTACAGTCCTTAAACAGTTATTTTACCTCTGATTTCGCATCACTGTTAAAATGATCTTTATTGTCGTTACAATAAGGTAGCTGTTGGGTTGTTAAAATGATCTTTATTGTCGTTACAATAAGGTAGCTGTTGGGTTGCTGCTGTCAGAGGTAAAATAACTGAAAAGACTGTATACAGAAAAGTCACAATGCAACTTCTCTTCTGGTTGCTAAAAGCCTGATCTGTGAAGGTGTTCCACTTCGGACGCTAACAGTTCAATTGCGATTGGCGCAACAAAATCCAAACCAATTCAGCAAAAACTACGTTTGATAGACCATCAAACGTAGTTTTTGTTGATTTGGTTTGAATTTCATAGAATTTACGTATGTACACATGGTGTTGTCATAATTATGTTGACCCACAAAATCCGCTAATCGAAAGTTGGAGTTGAACAGCCAATCATACGCATTAACATGCGATTTGACCACAAATTAAATTGTATTTCAAGTTTTAAGTATATCTGGATCCGCGGAATAGTGAGAGATGTTATTAATAAATATAATGATTATACTAACTACGTAAGTCCTTAGGATGTAAGTTAGATAATTCCCGCTACGGCTGGGTTATCGAACCGCGTCCGAATGACATTCTTGGCTCACACCCTAGTTCTCAATCGACATTAAACTTAAAGCCGTGCTTAAAAGCCTCCTATGTAGCTACAACACCGATTAAAGTTACAAGTGACGCTATGGAGCCAACTTATATCGTTTGAGAACGTGGCCGTCATCCTTACTAACGACGCGACGTCGTAAGGGTTTATATAAACGTTGCTCAAAGATAAGACAATTTTAAACGTCTAAAAATAAATGGTTAAGCAGACGTTAATCATTACTTTAGCAAGATTTGTACAAAAACGGGTTATATATCTAATTATTGAACATTATATAGCTTTAACGATTGTATTACTACAAAATCTTTAAACAAAAGATGTAATATCTGTTACAACAAATCCATCAACTAGAAAGATAGCATGCTCCTAAAGTGATCCCGTTTAAACGTATGACAAATGTGGTATAGCGAGCCGAGAGTGTCAGTCGAATTGCAAACATAACTCACCATTCGATGATGTGCTGTCAGACTGATTTAGATGTAATTAAGATTAGTTTATGGAACATAGCTACAGATAACGAAACTTTATAGTGCAAGTACAGCCAGGGATTTGTATTGTTTGCAGATTGACGCACTACGTAAATATACCGTGCTTATACTCATTTCATACGACTGATAAAGAATGACAGTTGAGATTTGAATATACGGACAAATTAAATTGATAATAAATTTTCTGAACCATCCGTTTCCCTGATTGTGTTAATATCGTGTAGTTTTCAACATAAAAATATTGATTTTCTGTTTGAGGGATCGGTTCTCTGGTTTAATAAGGAGCGACGACAGTTTAAGCATGGTCAGCGAAAAAAAAAGAGGGGTTACGTTAAAAAAAATCTTCGAATAAACCATAGACGAGGAATCGCCGTCTCGACAGCGTCTAGAGACGGCAGTAAGTACTTAAGTTCGTGGCGCCAAAAGTGCGTTGAGCGCAAAACTTCTGTCACGGACCACCTTCAAAGCTGTCAGTTTCTGTACGTTATTTGTAACGTAACGAGTAAAAGGTGACACGGTAGTTTGTGTGGCAAGTGTTGGTAGTGTCAGTTGTCACCTCTAGTAGCGGCCGCCGACGCGCCTCCGTGCTCTGTTGTGTACTCGGAACAATCATTAAACAAAAAATAACATTATTATCATTTGTTTCTGTGACGGCCGCGGTGATTTAGTGGTTGCTAGTTTGTCAGTACGACAGACAGACTGTCAAGTGCTCTAGTCCCTATAATTCTTCGTTATGTGTAGTAACGATTCGAACTTGTAATTTTAAATTTTAGGGCCTATGCGTGTTCCGTGTAATGCGCGTCGACGCGGTTTGCGTTTGAAGCGCGTGAGCGCGCGGCGACGTCGCGTAAAAAGCGGCTTGTTTTTAGGCCCTTACTGTACTGAGAGCCAAGACAAGAAATACTAGGTTTATCGGCAGCATAGTTAAACGTGTTTGGGAACGTACCCCTCCTTAGGGTTTTAATTCTTATAAAGATACTTTTAAAGCCTAATTCTTTAGAACTGAATACAAGAATGAACTATCTATAGTTCTGGTGTGGCTCTCATAGTATTTAATGAAATACCTTGTCCAGTTTTGGCTCATATTATTGGATCCATCCTGGTACAATATTAGTAGAAAGAAACGTGCTGATCGAGACGTCTGGTGTTAGTTACTAAAGTAAAATGTAACTACAGGCCACCAATCGACCAAATGATAATACAAATATGGTACATACTTATGATTGACCTCAATTGGACATTTTACTCCTTATTCATATTGTTAACTTATCGTATTAATTACTCGTAATGTCAGTGGCGGATCTAGAAGGACCCCTAGAGCCCTTATAAAGATTAAAATTAATTCTGAATTATGAAATGTAGAACCTTAGTATTCGTATAAAAAAAAGTAAATTCTATCTCCCTTACTAATAAACGTATTATATCAGATGAATGTTACACATCGATTTCTCTCTTTCAGTCGTCAGTAATTGGACTTTCGAAAGAAGAAGGCAAAGCGATGTGTAACTAACAGACGCTATACAATGTTTATTAGTAAGGGGGTATGTTGATCCATCACGGATGTGACGGGCCAGTAATAGTGTACCAACAAATTCGTAGTATGAAAATTAAATAATCTGTAGGCGAAAATTATAGAGAGCAATAAAATTAGAAGACTGTTCATTTTACATACATTTTTCAGCAGTAGGATAAGATATTTTTTTATTAAAAGGCATGTTATTATAACTAAGTATATAAGTCTGAGTGTTTATTGATCAAATTAAAAAGGTAACTTGTTACTACGTTATAGATCAAAACTATTCGAATGTACAAAAGTAAACGAAATGCAAATACCTTGCCTTCAAGCTTTTCCTTCATAATTAATTAATAATTAATTTATTTTATGTATTCATCGTACTAATTATTATCTTAATAAGCTATACTTAATATTGCTCTAGTTGTAATTAAATTAACACTACCTACATAAAGTGATGTTGATTTTGTTGAAAACTATAATAATAATTTGTGAACAACCTAGTGTCATTATTTTGTTTTAAAATTATGATTTTTGTTGATCTGATCATTTTTTAATAAAATTACGTTGAAGAATAGCATGTCTATGTAATTTCCCCCTCGTCCCGCTCGTCTGTCGCGCGACACCCGCGACCCGCGGCCAGCCGACCAGCCGGCAGGGTTGGATTTTGTACTATATTATAGTATTTATACTATAATTTCGCCCTTTGTACTATATATTATCCACATCTCTAAGGATAGTACGTTAAAATACTATAATTTAGAGTATGCTCCCGAATGCTTAGTTTTACGTCATATGAATATTTCGACCGTGCTTGTGTGTACCTATCTGACCGAATTCTGATCTTGCGATGTTTCTGTGTCGATGGCCGGAGATTCCCCGATTAACCTCCGCAGTATTGTACACTTCTCTCTTTCCACTAACCTCGTTCCTTCCATTCCATTCAAAATTCAAAGTGACAACAATAGCTTGTGAATTTTTGTGTAAAATAATACGTTTTTAGTGTTTTAATTAGGAAAAGTGGCAGTGATGGTCATGAAAATGACGATAGACCGGAAGTATCCACCCCAAAAAAAAAAAGTCTGAGTAGTTGATTTTAATGACTATCAAGTAAATTTTTTAAAAATAATGAAAGTACTATATTTTTTTTATAAATACTATCCTTTTAATTTTTTTTGTGCTATCCTTTTCAACGCACCTAAATCCAACCCTGCTAGCCGGCCACACGCGGCAGAGTGCCGGCGGCCGCGACCCGGCGCGCATGCGTGCTGCGACCACTGCGAGCCTTTTGTTTACGTATTTCCACACGACACGGTTAACGTGGCCGCGTCTCGGGAATTGTGAATAATAATTGACGTGGTTTTGGATTAAAATCACTAGAATATATTAATAAGTGAGTTTACATCAGTGCATGTTGGAAATCAATACGTTATCTGTGCTCTAAGGAGACCAAAAAAGGGACGGATTTTCGGCTCTGCGTCGCCGGCTGAGCCGTGTAAGTAGGTATATAGTAGAAGCGTCTTTATAAATATTTATTCTTATAATATTCACTGAAGCAACTAAGTAATATAGAATCAGAATTATTTAATAAATATAATATCCACAACGCTAACTAAGAATACTCGTACAACTCTAAAAATCAGAGGTTTATAAATGTTTCTTGAACAGTTGAGACCTTTTAAATATCCTACTAGACTAGATTCTTGTTAAAATCTAAGCAAGCTGATGGTTCATTACCTACAGGCAGCACTGAAACTAGGAATGTCTCATTGACCCATATTGTCCAATATTTTGGTCACATACTTATAAGTACCTACTTACTTAACAAATTGGTATCTACAGCATAGAAGGTTCAATTACTGAACAGGGTTTAAAACAGTTTATTAGGTAAGTACGTAAATATCCGAAATTGTCATAGGTAATTGCAAGCACAATCAAACAAAATAAATAGGTCCATTATAGATCCCAGCGATACCCAGAGCGAATGCGGTGCTCCTGATCAAACCATGTAAGTAGGTAGGTACCATATGTTGGAGTGTCCTTACACCTGCACTTCTGAGGACCTGAAACACGCCACGTAGGTATGCCGCGATTGACGTGGCCACCTACTGGGCCCAACTTAACAAAAATACATGTATTTACCATCGACTCGAAAAGAAGATTATAGTTGTTTATGAGCTTACTCAACCTACCCATAAAGGAAAAAGGGTTTTAAGTAAACAATAGGGTACTAAGTAGGTACTTACTACATCCCTTTCATGAATCTTAATATAAATGACTTCGAGCCTTGGCATTTAACCATTTACCTTCTCTATCTGATTAGGTACTCTTTTATCCAGCCATATTCTGTAACTTGTCATACACTGATTCTCTTGTCATATACATAATGATCTTATTATCAACTCTGCAGGCAAATGTAGTTGTAGGTACCTATAGGTAAATCCTATCTATGTTACAGTTTTAGCTCTTAAGTGTCATGATACTTCCTGCGGCTAAGGGGTGACCGAGGTACCCGCCATTTGGTCGCGTGTCGTCGTTAATTCAACGCTGTTCACCAGCAGCCATAATTGGAACAATTCTCCACACGCTTCGTAACGGGTTAAACCACATAAACTGTTGTTCAACTTGTGCTAATTTCTTTAGCAACAATTCAAAACGGCTTCATAGGGGCTCACGATCTGAGCTCAAATTGTTTGCCCATTGCTGAGCAACGTGCGTGATGGGCCCGTCTAAACTTTTGGACGATCTCCCTTCATTTGTAACGATTTTTGGCTCTTTGGAACAGTCCACTATACCAGAAATCGACAAAAGAAATATAACTATGGTATACCATCCAATTAGTTCCAATGGTTGCATCTTCCTATCTCCGAGCTGATAAGTTAGTACGACGTAAACTTCCTATGTCAGAGTCTTTTTCATATTCCTTTTTCTCTACTGGTTTACAGATTTAAAAAAAAAACTAGTGACCACACAGGCCAGAGTATCAGAGCAATGTAAACAATGAACACATCGAGATACCCATCAAAGTTTTCCATGCGTCAAGAGTCCAATTTATTATTTCTATTACCTCCTTCAACATCATTTTCGCAGAGACCGAGATCGTCTGATCAGCGATGACCGCTTAGATTATCGACACGCCACGCCAGTTAGCCGCCATTACCAGCCAACCACCTTGAAATGACCATACTGTTTCATATCTGATACCCGACACGAAACCAAGCCAGACGGATTTCAGCGAAATTATAATTAGGCAAGACAGAATAACCTAAATGTTTGTCAAGGGCAGGGAAACACTTCAAGTAACTTAATAAATATTAACTTAATTGGCGGGCCCGAATCAATACCTACTTAGGTTAAACTAGCTGACCCGGCAAACGTTGTTTTGCCATATAAATTATTTTTAGCTGCCCGGCGTTACTACGCTCGCGTGGCGTCCTACCCTTTACCCTACCCTACCCCTACCCTACTCCTACACTACTCCTACCCTACTCCTACACTACTTCTACCCTACTCCTACCCTACTTCTACCCTACTCCTACCCTACTCCTACACTACTCCTACCCTACTCCTAGTTATAATAGTAAATAAAAGTATTAAATACTATGTCCGTCTAAAACTCCTGGTTTTCCCCACCAATTTTCAGCCAAATCGGTTCGGCCGTTCTTGAGTTATAAATAGTGTAATTATCACGATTTTTATTTTTCTATAGGTATACCTATAATTCTTTTTCAACACACTTGCTCGTAAAGTGGCTCTTATTGAACCGCTTTTAGGTCCATAATTGAGTGTATTACGAACGCGTGCTTTTTCTTTACTTTAATCCACATGTTCTGTAATACCACAGATAACTATTTACTAGTCGGAGACGCGCGCTTTTTAAATCTCATCAAACCCTGCGTTCCGAATTGGGAAATAATCGATGTGTTCCGAATTGGGAAATAACCGAATTAGCGTGAGTGCGATAACGATAACAATGTCCCGTGAATCGTCATAGATGACGTCATGACATTCGCCATCTTGCGATAATGCCGACCATGCCGTAGAATAATATCATCGTGAGCGCTGTCAAAAATGACAGTGTGTATGAGGTTGTGTCAGTGTGTGTTTTGTTTTGAGTTGCATCATCTTTAAATTAAACTAACGTGGCATTTTTGAAATTGTGCTTCTGGCTGACAGTCGCCACCTAACCAAAGAAGAAGAAATCCGCGGGCTATATTTCATTTTTTTTTTAAATAGTCTGTATTGTCCTTGGTCGCAAAATGAACTCGCAGGGGACCACAGACAATTTAAGGTGAATGCGCAGTGGTAGACCGCGAAATTCTTAGGTTTTTTGCAAATTTTCAGGTTTGTGTTTATTATATTTTTTCTATAGGCTGTTTAGCGGTTTTGTTTGTGCCATAGATTAATATATTTAAAGTGAGTCAATGTTGCGCGCGCATCGCTAGTGCTGGCTAGCACGGCGCGCGGAAAAACAAAACCAGCGCGCCATTTTCCATACAAGTTAATATTTAACAATACAAGTCTGTTTTTTTTTCCTCGCAAGTGTGTTGAAAAACGTCGTATGAAACGCGTGTGCATTAATCAATATACACTCGGCTTTCTTATCGCTCTCGCCTGCGGCTCGCGCGATAATATCGCCTCGTGCATAATGATCAACATAGCACACATGTATCATAATGTACTATTATATTAGATTATAATTATAATCAATATCATTACTTTTTTAAATAACACATACATAAGTATCACAGTTATTTCGTCATAAAGGCAAACCTTTGCGACGTGATTATACACATAATAATGTTTTAAAGATCACAATAAGTTTTCGTCAGTAGGTACTATATGGCGCCAATAGATGTCGTTACGTATTTCCACTTATTGCATAAAAAATGGATAGAGAATGCTTTAAATTAATTATATCTTTTGATAGACTGAAGCGATTGCGATGAAACAAAGACTAATCACTACTCCGAGTTCTACACTATATTTGAGTATAAAAATGAACCATATTGGTCTGGTAGTTTTTACGTTGAAACTGTTCAAATAGAAAATCTCTCACATCCAAACAGACAAACAGAAAAAAAATGAAAAAAATGATGAAATGGCATCTGTTGGTTATCCTTTAACACCCCAACTTTTTTTATATTTTCAATGTACAGAAACGCCTCGTCTACAGATTTATTATACTCTTGTAGGTCAAGCAAGTTAGTGTGCCTGCAATTTTCACAAGCCGTTGTCAAGCTCAATGTCCGAAAACCCGCTGCAATAACTTTCGTACTTTCATATTGTTACTGCTCCTTGCTAGGCAGGTGATGGTTAGAAAGATATACCTAGGTACATATTTTAATTCTAAAAATAAAAGTTACCAAGTTATCTCACTCAGCTCATTGTTTTATTCATTCTTATTTCTTACTAGCTGCGCCCCGCGGATTCACCCGCGTAAATGTCGATCCCGTGAAAATATCGGGATAAAAGTAGCCTATACGTTAATCCAGGGTGTCAGCTACCTCCATACAAAATTTTATCAAAATTGGTCCAGCCGTTTGAGCGTGAAGAAGTAACATTAAACATATAAACACACCCCCGCACACTCACAAACATTCGCCTTTGTCGCAAAAAAATAACGAACTAATTTACATTTTAGTATCTAACATTAATTAGCAACGACACAAATAAATTACGTTCGATACAGACAGCAATTGCAAATTCGTGAAATTCGTAATTAATGATTTAATGATAAGAGTATCATTCGAATTTCACGAATTTGCAATTCTATATTCTACCTCTACACATTGATCGACTATTTACTGAGGTTACATGCTCTGTGCTGTTACTGAAGGTAGGTACATAATAGGGGCGCCATTTTATGCCTGTGACGTCATCTAGGGGCAAATTGCACACGTCATAGTTCGAGGCAAACCGAATTATTTACCTACGGGATACTTAAATTCCATGACGTCAACTGAAATTACGTAGGTATGTCTATCAATTAATTGCTTTCACTATTAGAAGTTCGTAGTAGGATATGCTCTACCTTAGTCAAAACTCATAGGTACATATGCACCTATTTGGAATTTTCAAATAAATTACAGGACTGTCTGTTATATAAAACATAGTTTCACAAAGTTGCGCACATTTAGGTAGGTACCTAGCCGTAGCTAGCGTTATCAGCCCCTTTTATTAGCACTCTCTCTCTACAAAAGATTAATTAAGCAACCTACCTTATTGTACATTTTACATAATAATATAGGTAGGTATAGGTAGGTAACCAGTAAGAAAACTTCTACAAAGGAAAACGACGAAGTTCTTTGGTACAATGACTCATATCAAACTTCAGAAGTGGTTCGTGGTTCCCGAATTGATATCCGGGTAAATGAGAAGTCAACAACCCTACCACACCCACCTACCTACCAACCTACTCAAGTCACACTGTTGTGCTGTTGGTTCGTACCTAATTACCATAGAAACTGACTTTCATTCCCAGTGACTAGTGTTGGTGCCAAGAACGGGGTTACTTATTGACCAAACAAACACATTAAATAAAATAAATAAGGAAATCTACCCATTTATTTCATTTTAATCACCCATTCAAAATACTTTTTGTTAGTTACCTACAGTGAACCTTACTACCTATTATATTATTAGAGTTATTTCTGCCCACAAAAACTACCTGACTTGGCTACTAGAGTGACTTTAAACACCTGAAAGTTAGTTCAGGATGCTTCTTACAGGAGTTACAGGCTATTCTGTGCTATCAGTGCAGCAGTGTGACTATAGCAGCGACTGTTTTCTATTGCCTTCTCAAAAAAAAAAAAAATCGTATCCTGCATTATAATACAACGTTGATGTTTCTTTCTATTATAATTCAGCGATAATCAATTCAATACTCACACCGCACTGATCATTAACCGATGCCTGGCACATAATAGGGCAGACCCAGTTAACAAATAAGTAACAACAATGCATATTCCTACCTGCCAGTGCCACGACAGGCTCGTGAGAAAGTTGTCTAGTCAATCATGGCAGCTACTGCGGCGCCCGCGCAGTTGCCCCACAGGCCAAACGTCAGTTTTTCTTTGCCTATTGTGTGCTAATTAGGTGGCGTCTCGTCATACTGATATCAATAGCTCGATAGTTGCTAATAGCTGAAGTTAGTTCTGAAAATATTTTCAATATTATTAGGTACTATAGTAGCCTTGTGACTGGCTTTCCTTGTGTTTTACTTTTCATCTTTCTTTTTACGGAGAACAGGTTCCCGATAGTCACGGTAGGCCTGTTCACGCCGCGTGTTTGCTCACGTGTTCACGCCGCGTGTTTCCTCACGTGTTTTCCTCGACTAACCGATTCTTGTGAACTGTTCAGCCATTTCGCTTGTGTCTGCTCTATTGCTCACTGTCTCCATATACATCACGAATCCTCCTTAAGATTTCTGGAATGACTTTACATTGCAAGCCTGTGAAGTCATATCAAATTCACGTCACGTCAATCCAACAATGGGTTTCCTATCAAACTGGAAGTCTGGAAGGCTAAAATTATTCTTTAAAACTATCGAATAATACCTAGTACATAGCTATATTTATGAAAGACGTGATCATTTTGTATGATAGCTATCAGTCGTCACTCGTCTGTAGTTTTATAGTCAGCATGCATATTTTTGGTTAGGTGGTCGAACATAGCCTCATCACGTCATCACCAGCAAATGAGTTACTATTACCTAATAGTAACTCATTTGCCTCTCTACCAGCTCACCTACCAGCTATTTTCACCCATGCCTACGACTATAAAGGTTTGTAAAGCAGCGGGTGTTAGGGAAAGATTAAAGAATTACAAGTAGGTAAGTGCAGCAAGACACCACATTAAACGCCACTTTAGGTAATACGGCTTATTCCAGTAAGGAGGATTTCCTCCATTGTCTGAAATCATCAGCTAATGCAATGGTCTGTCGCCAGCAACTCTGATAGACTGTGACCTCCACAACAGATGATTAACTAATCATCTTCCAGTCTTAATGCAACATCATCTACCCACTTATACATTTTAGTATTCAGCGTCTGCCCTCGGTTGGAACCGGACCTGCAAACTGTCTCGGACACACAATATTATGTAAGTGAACAAATACCTCATTTATTTAGACCAAACACTCCGCCAACCCAATTCAATTACTTAGTGTGCCTATTACTAGATAGATCAATGATTCAATGCATAATGAAGTGTTATAATCCACTCAATTACTTAGCAGTTAAGTTACTGCTGTATCAAATATTTTTGACGATACTCTCTAATCATAAAACAAGTATTCTCGTAAATTTCTGGACGGCGCGGGCGGCATTTATATACACACGCTCAGTATAAGTAATAGACCGCGGCGTTTTCGTTCCTATAAGTAATTTACATATTTCAGATTAAGGTCTTACTAGGAGGCCTGTGTCTAGTGGAGCACGTCTTACGGCTAAATAATGTTTATTAGTTACCTTTTCTATTTATCAGGACACACCGGGCATGATGCATTTCCCCGAACTATATCGGCGCGCGGTGCGCAAGCGCATCCTACAGCCTACTGCATTTAATTGGCTTTCGTGCCGCGCCCGCTGTTCCGCGTAACATACCACAAATTACTAGCTCATTCATATCGATTACCTACAACTCATAATCATGCTTTCTTGTCGAATAATAATAATAACAACGAAAACATGTTGTAACGCATAATCAGTTATTCATGGATCCCCAAAAAGGTCTCGACTCCAATGTTATTAAAATTCAGAAGTGTGAATTCGTGTTTCACTAATAAGCGAAGTATCGCCAAATCTTGACCATGTTTACAGTGGTGGGTACATAATTTAAATGTTCAATGAGTTGAATTGCTAATAGGTAAGTTAAAACTGCCGCTTTACGTGATAACTGAACCGGTACGTGAAGATGTCGTAATTTTCTTTTAAGTAAGTATGTATATTATGTAATTCGTCAATGTCAGTTATTTTTCAGTAAATACCTAGTCGTGAGTTCTATGACCTTGTTATGTGCGTTTGTAAATTAGTTGCGAAAAGAATGGATTAGTTACCCTTACAGAAAACTTTACATTTTCTGTACCTGCTTACAGTTTTTGATAACTAAGTAGATATCTCTCGTTTCAATAGAACTACTGAACACCTAAGTACTTACTAACGATTTTTTTTGTATTTACAATTGTACACTATCATTTTATTCGTAAGACCATAGCTTGTGAGTTGCGAACTTGCGACACAAACTTCGCAAACAGGCCACCGTATCACAAAATAAATAACAGTTCGCAAGCCCACACCTATCTGATTGCCATAGCCTGCTCCATCCGTGGCCTGCTCCATAGAGCACCTATGCGTACCGATATAGCCGTAGGTATTGTGTGTTCAGATTATAATGGTGTTGAATGAAGCATTAATGTCCCTGCGAGCAGCTGTGGGCTGTGGGCAGGCCGGACGCGGCTATTCAGCGGGTAGCGACGTCGCGCCGTGCGATGTAAAGGGGTTCTATATAAAATGTATGGCGTCCGCATAGACACTTCTTTTGTGATGGACATGACTACAATGGCGTTAAAGTTTGCACCTGTTGTGTTGTCGCTGCTGACGTAACCGCGATATGCATATCTGACGGATGAATAAGCTGTTTATGTGATTAAGAATCGAAAGAAATACTGTTGGTAGAAAATTGTAAAGTATCTAGGTAGGTAGACCTTTTTTTCTTTGACGCACACGTTTGTAGGAACTGTAGAAAAATACTTAGTTATATATGATTGGATTTACAGACCCATTGGGCGGACTTTTTCATTGGTTTAAGCATCTAAAGCCTTAAAAAAAAAGACTTGTTATTGTTTGTTGAGAGCTGAGACAGTAAACAGAGAAAATCTAAGGCAAATAAGATTATCGCTTTTTCGCAAAACCGAAATATGAATTCTTTTGCAATTTATTTATCTTGTTAATAATATCAAACCAAGTTCTTAACGGCTGACTCAGCCAGACACCCCGGTGACCTAGTTTCCAAACTTGGGGTCCTACCTGCACGACTCGCGACCCTCCGCAAAGGGTGGCTGGGTTCAATAACCTCTCGTCTGAAGGTCAACGTACCCCATGTCTTGGGTTGCTTCTTATACGTACTTAGATTCAAATACTTAGTCCGTTAAGGAAGGATTTAAAAAAATATGTTAGTGAGTAATATTTTTGGTTAATCTGCAATGAAAACAATTAGCATTTGAAGAAGATAACTTTAACTTAACCTCGCTAACGTCAATACACGAAGGTGAGGAAGGCGATAAAAATTATCAGCAAATCTGCGAACTCATGAACCTACAAAACATATAATATAAGTAGAGGCAGAAGTGCAGAACCGACAAGTTTTGAACGAAACGTTCATCACCACTTCCGTATTGCCCATCCCGTTGCATTGTCTTAAATTATGTGTTACCTATAATAGTGACAGATGATCATATTATCACGTTGAATCCAATCAAAGTCACGGTTGAAAGGCGCTGGTCCTGCATGATTCATTGGCATACTTCTGTGGACAGCGAGACGGCGTGAGCGCGTAGCTTGAGTCAATATTATTATGGGTTATGAAACGCAGAGTATGGAGTGTAGTAAGAGAATGGAGTGTTAGGTAGTGCGGGCTAAAGTATCGGTCCTGCGCGCTGATCGTTGTTTGTTGTACAGCGTATGTTTGCCACAAACGCGCTGCAGTCGCCGTTTTCTCGTCAAACCATACCTACACATGAGCAACACGTGCTACTTTATCTGTGTCTATTACTAACTGCGGGGTAATTGCGTAACACACTATCAGTAGTAGCAATGGGTTTAATTTTGACAGTTCAACAACATTCATTGAGTAATTTACGTTGTTGAGCAGGACACATGTTTCGAACATACTTAATTATGAAGCAATGGATTAGCAATATCTTTCAAAAGGATTCAGATTGAGATTGATAGTGTGATACGCAATTAAGGTGCTGGTTGGTGATCATCTAGTTTTCAGTGTCGAAATTTTTCTCCCTGCTGCACATTTACAAATTGGTTGAGTTGGATTATGTACTTCTCCATTTGTTCGCACTTCGGTCACGGTCCACGGGTCCCGCCGAACGGTCCCGAGTGACCGCCGCGCCTTCGAGTCCACTGGAGCGTGCATTTGTTGATGACGCCAATAGCTACTGACTGCCGATACCTACTCCGACAGACATTACTTTCGCGTGCTGCGTACGTGATGCGGATGTTTACGGGACGAAATTCTAATAGGGTGCCACAAAGTGTAAATCTGGGGGCACGGGAGTGCCCCCGCCAAGACGAGCCAAACGAAGCGCATAGGGCACTACCTACCTTTTCTCGAAGCACTTCGTCGTATTTTTGAACCTTCTTAACTTGGGTTTGGATTATACCAGATAAACAAAATTTTCGGGATATGATGTCAGTAGTTGACTTATTAAACCTATAAAGTTTCAATTGCATAGCTCTTATACTTTAGATTTTATTGATATCTAAAATACCCCGATTTCGTCAATGATCATCAGTGAGTCAGTTGACTCACTGATGATCATCAAAATTCTTAGGGTATTTCCTGAAGTCCTAGGAAGCTGAAATTTGGTATGTAAGCTAGTAATAGTACACAAACAACAAAAAAAATCTAAAGCTTGGAACTTTTACCCTCCAACCCCTTAAACTAGGGGATGGAAGTTTGTACGAGACTTCCGCAAATTTTGATGCTATAGAGTTTTGAAAATTGATATAGGGACTCCTTGTTATAAATAATAAAATACATATTTCAGGATTTTTAGTAAAGAACCCCTCAAAAAAATATTGTTTTTATTTCATAAGCAACTTTCAAAAAGATGTGAAATCCCACCAAAAACATTTTCATGTAAAATTTTGCCAAGGACCACATATGGCTCGCACTGCCAAAAAGTTATCAGATCTCATGTTGAGAGCCAAGCTTCTAACTCTACACGCCCTAACATCACAAACTCTACACCTTAGTCAAAATATGTGGCTTGGCCGTTTCGCTACCATCACATGGGCGTAAGGTGAAAAATGTATTCACTGTTCATTACTTTTCTGTTATACAATATTTCTTGTAGTAACGAAACGGCCAAGCCTCATATTTTGACTACTTAAGGTGTAGAGTTTGTGAAGTTAGGGCGTGTAGAGTTAGAAGCTTGGCTCTACAGAGATCTGATAACTTTTTGGCAGTGCGAGCCATAATATGTGGTCTCGTCTTGGCAACATTTTACATGAAAATGTTTTTGGTGGGTTGCATTTTTCTGTAAGATTCTCGGCCGATGTTTGGGACTAGAATCAATGGGCGTTAATGGTTTTAGAAAAACACATCAATATTGGCTGCCCTTCTGTCAAATATTGAAAGTACTTACTATCGACGAAATGTATCAAACATACTTACGGAAAAGCTCACTTTCGCATATTTGTGTGAAGTTAACTCGAACGTTAGCATTTTTTTTTTAAATAGCTCTGTCTCTAGCAATGTTGAACGATTTAAAAAGTATGTACAGACGCCAGCACGTCATCAAGTTACTACAATCTGTCAGATTTATTTAATAGATTTTCGACCTTTTTGCTAAAGCATAAGGTTCAAGGTTGATTGGGAAAATCTGACAGTTTCGGGTAGGTTGACCTGCTGGCGTGCGTACTTACCTAGATACACCTGATATACATTTATTATGGTGGAGGGCGTCGTGGGGGCAAATTATGGTGATTGATATGGGTCATATATTATGGTTGAATGGGCCAGGTGTAAATGACAGCTACTTATGTTGCGAGCTGATTGATACATTTGATACGCCACGCTGCGTAGGCGCATGACATACTGATTCATAGCATAGCGGACGTCATTGTTCTACGTCGTCATTCGAAGACTTATTACAAAGCAGCTTTTCCATAGGATCATAATTATTCTAAAGTTTAATGGAAATTTGTTACATCCCAATGATGGTTTTCTGAAATGACGTTCACTAGGTGGCTGCCCAACCGTCAGGACCGGGCAACTGTCAAAATGACGTTCACTAGGTGGCTGCCCAACCGTCAGGACCGGGCAACTGTCAAAATGACGTTCACTAGGTGGCTGCCCAACCGTCAGGACCGGGCAAGTGTCAAAATGACGTTCACTAGGTGGCTGCCCAACCGTCAGGACCGGGCAACTGTCAAAATGACGTTCACTAGGTGGCTGCCCAACCGTCAGGACCGGGCAACTGTCAAAATGACGTTCACTAGGTGGCTGCCCAACCGTCAGGACCGGGCAACTGTCAAAATGACGTTCACTAGGTGGCTGCCCAACCGTCAGGACCGGGCAACTGTCAAAATGACGTTCACTAGGTGGCTGCCCAACCGTCAGGACCGGGCAACTGTCAAAATGACGTTCACTAGGTGGCTGCCCAACCGTCAGGACCGGGCAACTGTCAAAATGACGTTCACTAGGTGGCTGCCCAACCGTCAGGACCGGGCAACTGTCAAAATGACGTTCACTGGGTGGCTGCCCAACCGTCAGGACCGGGCAACTGTCAAAAATGTCAGGATGACTATATTTTCTTTAGTCGTGACTGAACGATGAACGAATGAAAGAAACGAATAATTAACGTCATCATAATTATTTTATAGTCACTGTCGAAATGGGGCCCGTGGCTAAATAATAACAGCCGGCAGCCGCACCAGGCCCAGGTCGATCGATCAGGTTGAGCTACGCTTGCCACGGTTGGTCTGTGGATGGGTGACCATCTTTACATACCGTGACCCCTCCGTGCCTCGGAAAGCACATTAAGCCGTTGGTCCCGGCTGTCATTAGTGGATCTTTGACAGTCGTTACGAGTAGTCAGAAGCCCGAAAGTGTGACAACCAGTCTTACCAAGGGGTATCGTAATACCCAGTAATTGGGTTGTGGAGGTCAGGTAGGCAGATGCTCCATGTAAAATACTGGTATTCAGCTGCATCCGGTTAGACAGGAAACCGACCCCAACATAGTTGGGAAAAGGCTAGGGAAGTGGAAGACCTCTTGTCAAAGTGGCGCCAACTGGTGAGGTGATGTTCATGAATACCCTCATTGCGTAACACATTTTTAATCACAATCTGAAGGATTTTCAAGGAAACTCCTAATCCATTACTTCATAAGTTTGAAAAAATTAAATGACGCAAATAGGTACGCAATGATTTTTTTTATAAGTGAAAGTAGGTACTCTATTACCAATACCATTGGGTTATTATGATACCCCGCAGATTGTCCTCTCGTCAAATATGAAGAGGTAACCCCGGCCTAGGGTATAAAATATGTACTTTGTAAGTCTCGTCTACTTCTGACCTATTTACTTAGGCACTGCGCCCGGCAACGTGCGGCAACCGACGATTAACTTTAGTTTCAGTCCACATATTTCACCAAAAAGTGAGTCCATTAACGGTTGGTAAACTATAAGATTGAACAAAAAGTTTCATAAACCCAAGTGGGCTATTTCTTACCGTTACTGCAAATAAAAATTAGACCACAATCCGCCATCGTTCAGTGTTGCAAGTTTTATTGCTTTTTCTGAGAAAGACTGAGTGATAAAACAGCACGTTTAAAATTAACTAGGTACCTATCAGAAAGTTTTTTTTTTGTTGATTGATACTTAACCGTTTACCGCTGACCATGCTGATGCTGACCACTCTATCCTAACAACAACGTGTCACGTGCGTATCTACATGTATTTTAACAAGTTTTACTTTATCTAAACCAAAAGTAGTCAGTACATACTAACTACCTCTAACTAACTCACCCTGCATCTTAGAGTGAGATTTAGTATGCAAAATAATATTGTACTTACCAGAGTTCCCAAAACAGTAGACACCAGTTAAAAAGCTAAAAGTTACGTTTAGTAAAATATTCTGTTTTGGTTGGACTCTGGTCTCTGGTAGTCATAATTAACTTTTTTTTTACTTATTATTTATAGGGCCTGTACGCAAAATACGCGCTTTGTCGTGGAGTTGCGGAAACCAGCCCGTATTACCTATTACCTATTACCTAGGGCCTAATACCTGAAGGACTAAGCGTATTCTAAAGACAATTATTTTACACAAAGGATGACCATGTCCATCGATGTGAAGCCGATTCACGTGGATCGTAATAACCCTGAAGGAATCGGAAACGTGACCTAAAATAATGTTTTCTTACAACTGCACAAAAAAAAAACATTTTAATAATTTTCAAGAGTTATAAAATGTAAATAGTCACAATCAAAACGTTAGGTAAATCTCAACATTCTCACGCCAATGAAAGGTATTAGTCTAAAACTATCCTACACTGTTGGTATATGTATAAACAATGTATTTTTACCTAGTCGTACACTTAACGACACATAGGTCATTAAAGCATTGTCTAGCTAGAGAGATGCATTAGCTGAAACCAAGTCCATAATAAAATTGTTGTCTACGTCATTTCGAAAACTACCTAGGACCCTAGGTATTTCATTTCTCACAACTACTCGAGCCTCGTTTAAGTCGTCATCAACACTCCTACAATACTGTCATAACTTCATAAGTATCGCAACATCGTATAAATCCTAAGCTTATCACCGTTCAAGTTGGTTCCGTCCAAGTCGCCGCCGCCGTGCTCCTACGCGCGCTGGCGGGCGGCGCGGGCGGTGGCGGCGGCCCGGAGAAGGGCTTGTCGAGATTAGATAGCAAGGTGTCACTAAACCGTAGAACTGGATGCTTTTACACGTGAACGTGAAATATGTTGTCTGCTCTTATCTAATAATAAGAGGTAAAGTTTTTGTTCCACTTTTGTGTCAGTTGCAAAACAGTAGCTTCAACTTGGGTAGGTACTTATTACATTAGCGACGGGTGTTTTCCTACTTAGGGAAAACCCAGACTATGTCTTGAGGACGGCATTTTCCTTTGCTCCATTTGTAGGCTACCAAACTTTTACGATAAACCAAAATGTCTCTACTTTACATACTCAATTCTCCCTTATCCAAGTAAACACAAGCAATTCAATTCATAACTTTCAGCAAGATAGAATATAAATATTTTTTATTGTCCAGGTATTACAGTAAGCAATCACAGACGACATGAGTACTACCTAGTACCTACAGCTAGGTTACAATTTATTTGCCAGTGAGCTCTAATGTCTGTATCTTGGGGCTCGGAGCGGGACACACAATGGCGCCGATTCTGTTGTTCACAAACTAAACTAAATTTAAGTTCAGGCATCTTTTTCTTGAAATAGAAAGAAAAAGATGCATGAACTTAAATTTAGTTTAGTTTGTGAACAACAGAATCGGCGCCAATATCGACCAATTGCTCTCAGACTTAATCATATTTTATAACATCCTTAGCCCAAATCATCAAAGAGCCGAATGAAGATCAACCTCTAAGTGGTATCCAGTAGCCGCGGAGCAGCGGTGTGCATGACAGCGGAAGAGGAGCATCCCGCGGGGGTCGCCTTACAAAGTCGCGGACGTTCGACATGACACACTTACGTGTAGATAATTGTCGGACGCAAGCGCTGCATCTCGTGCCGTCTGAAGTCTCCGGGGAAACTGGGCCAGCTCTGTGTCATGCTGGCTTTGGTTTGAAACTGTAATATCTGTGTCAAATCCAACAGACTCTACTCGTCTTTCAGCATTTTGAAGACGTTCTTGTGTAACTACAACAAACATAACAAACATTACCTACGTTCATAAACTGTGTTTGATCGTTTGCAGGCTGCTTTGTGGTGATGCCTTTGCAGAAGAAACTTTGTATAGCAACTGTCAAAATTTTGCATAAAAGTTTGAAATGAGACCTTTTCATACCTACTTTAGGTCTCGTCGATACTTAGAGTTAGTTCGACTAACATAAAGCCACTACACGCGAAATCAATACTTTACGATGGTTTAAGGTATCGAAATAAAAGGCCGATAAAACTTTCAGCAGTCTTCATAATTCCCAACAATATTCAAATAGTTCTTACCTATTAAATCCGAAGGTGAACCATATTTTTAGTTTACGACAATCTATCGGCAACATTTTATTGATCTTTTTATAGTTGGATGAGTGGATGCTGTGGTTATACGATGGTCCTTGAAGCTGCATTATCTGAGATCATCGGAACACTTCGTCTAGCCACTTAACATTGTCGTAAATCGCATTCTCATAAAAAGTTTGAGAGTTATAAATTGGAGCACTTATTTCTAAGCTTTTCAAGTTCAACTGTGGTTTATATCGATATAATCTGTATACGAATATCTAAATGGAGTGTTCTCCTAAAAATGCTGAAAGTTTTAGCATAAGAACTAAAGTACCTACTCGATACAATAATTTTGCCGACGACATTTTACTGATGAAATATTTTTCAGCTTTCAAAGTAGTCAAAGAGTACAAAGGGTATCCATTTTTAACTCTTTTGACCATTTGAAATAATAACCGAATGTTTGCACAATCATCGTTCACAATACGTTTGATTTATTGAACCATATCTTTCAACGTGTTTATAAGATCGTTAGAAACACTGTTTACTATAACATTTACTGCAATATTTACAACGATTTCACAAAGGTCTTTGTGAACGGAAACATACGCTTGTGGCAACCAATTTGAGTGTAGGTAATACAATTGTAAAATAACTGACAATATTACGGAGAGTTTTTCTCAATCGCTTTACGTGTTCGGTTGGCATTTTCTGCGGGAAGTCGATCGAAGGCCGTGTTGTTGTCATGGTTTGCTCAACTCTAGTAATTAGTCTCGGATCGATTCTCACAACACAGGAAAAAAATTGCAATATCGATTAAGTATAAGGATACTTAATCGATATTGCAATTTTTTTCCTGTCTCCCGTTTGCGGTTTTCATTTCACTTGTCATAATTTTACAATTACAACGTAACTAAAACAGAGAGCCTGTATGCATTAAGATTGAATGGCTGCATTCAATAACATGTTTTATTGTAACGTAATGCTAATGAGTCACAATCACGGGTCACAATGTATAAATAACTTCATTAATATCTACAGCTATATAGCTTAATTGATTGTCTGTGCTTGCGTGTTTAAAGAATGAATAAAAATACAACAGGGTGTTCGATATCGAAGTACCTATCACGACACTGAACTGCCCCGTTGGTCTCGTGGTCGCAAGGCGCGACTGCTGAGCGTGGGGTCCGGGTTCCCGGGTTTGATTCCCGGGTCGGGCAAAGTGGGTTTTTCCATTGGGAATTTCTGAGTAACAGCCCGGAGTTTGGAAGTTGGCGGTGGGATACCTCCGGGCCTTAGAAAACACGTTAAGCCGTTGGCTCTGCGCCTGATCTTTCTCCGGTCGTGTGCATTGCCGTCCCATCGGACAATGAAAGTGAGGGAAGAGAGAGTGCACCTGTATCTGCGCGTGTGCGCAGCTAAGCGCGGGAGGAGCTATTATAGTGCACAATACTTGTGCACTATAATAACTCCTGCGCCGCTGGCTAGTCTCCGTTTGAGATTCGTCGCCATGGCCGAAATTCGGTCTGAAGGACTTTATGTGCCTATAATAAATATCGAAGTGTGCAAGTAACTGTCACAATAAGGAGTGACAACGTTATAATGAGTAACGGTCAGTGCCGGATTAGCCCATAAGCAATTTAAGCAATTGCTTAGGGCGTCACGTCTCGGGGGGCAACATAAGGCAGAAACAGCACCGAAACAGTATTTGCTAGCACATGAAAGGCAAAGCTGTTTATCAGCACGATGTTACAAGATCCAAAAGTCACTCTAGCTAGAGATGTGCGCAAATCTTTACAAATCGCTCGTCGTTGTTTTAAAACATACGAGGCGACTAGTGGATAGGAAGGCCTACAGGCGTGGATTGCTTAGTGCATCAAGTAGTCTTAATCCGGCACTGGTAACGGTGTCAAGCGGTCGGAAGGTGTAATCCATGCCGTGCGTGCGATGAGACACGTCGGGCCCTTAGACCACTGACCCAATAAGTGTGACACCAAATACACATGGATATACAAAGCGTAGGCATGCCCTTTGTTAGATGGCAGTCAAAACTTTCATTTAGTTATGTGTACCTAATCAGGAAAAAGAGCTGTAGAGATAGAGACAGAACCTAATTCCCTACCTTCCTATAGGAAAGGATGGAGGAAATGATCTAGATACATATATAGTAATGGGACAATATAGACAACTTACTGATCGTTAACTTAGCAGTCACTGATGCTGGTCGTTGTTGGTATGGAATTGATGTCTTTCTTTTCTAAAACGTAGAGATAGTAGATGAGAAATATTGTTTATCTTTCGGATCGCTTAGGTACACTTGCGTTTTTAAAACTTTTAGACGATTAGTAAGCAAAACAGCCTCTTTCACGTGGGACCTTAGCATCAAACATTTGTTTGTTTACTTCATAAATAAATCAAGAGCGTAGAACATAACTCTCCCAAGATTCCAGTGCTGCAGTGGTTTGACTCCGGCCGGCGTACTAATCGGTAACCTTTCAAGTGCTTGGCATGCTTCACTACGGCTAGCGGGAGTCGCACGCGCACGCGCAGCGCATTCGTAAACAGTCCTACTGCACATTGTGCACAGAGCAGGAAGACGGAATATTTACTGCAGAAGTTTTACTAAGATGTAACATTCATTCCGTGCAAGGCAAGAGAAGGATTATGTCAAGGAAATAAGTAGCCGATACGCATTTCTATGTGTTCCTAACAACGTGACAGCGCGAGCGATACGGATACGGAGGACAGAATTCGTGAATCCGGATCATCCCATGCAAACGTTGCCCCAACCCGAGGAGTGATTGTTTACCGTAATAATAATAGGGAGGCGTATATAATCAACAGTTTGTTCGATGTTACGGTGACATTTCTTTATTCAAAAGTCATTACTATTTTAATTTAGGATCCTAAATGTTTTTCATTTGCTTTGTGGGATTTCTGGAACTTTTTATTTAGCTCGACAGTACATTTGCTGACAGTACTCGAGTAATGCAGCTATTTGTACGACTGACAGGCTTTATTGGCCGCACTCATGTGCTAAATGATACTTAGGTAATGGTAGAAATCGACACTCTTGATTGCAGTTCGTCAGCAGCGAACAATGCGTAATGTATGGCTTATAACGATTGTTAAGAAGGTCTGTGAAGGTGACAGGAATTGCTGTTAGTATTGTTGTTGCGACAGAGAAGGCTTCCTGAACCTTCGATATTGTTAAGTGGGCCTTTTTCTTCTTTACGAAAAAGAAGTGGGGCTTTACGGAAGGTTTTGTTGCTCATAAATACCGCTTAGGTTTATATATGTTAGCTGTGTGGCTCCATGAAATGTCCCTATGACGTAGGACAACAACATTAATCATAACAAGTAGGTACGCTAATATCTTCAATAGTGCCAACGGAGATCAAAATGAAGTTTTCGGTAATCCTGAATTTACTTGCTTAGATCCCGGAAAAGTTTATGACTAACAAAGTTTTGCTAACACTCATCATCACCATCACCATCCACAACCCGACTTTACCTATGCCTCTCTTTTCTTGTGCCAACAATCCCCACGTTCCTATACCAGCCTAACAAAGGTAACTTTCGTTGTTGCAGCGTTGAGCTCGCTGTTGCGCAAGCGATGGTATGGTGACTGCGCGGCAGCAGGGAGTGTTGCGCGCACGGCTGTGCGCCGGCGCAGTACTAGCGCTGCTGGCGCTGCTGCCCTTCCCGGGCGACGCCGATGTAATCTTCAGAGTACCTGAAGTACTGGTGAACCATGTTTTATTACCTATATTGTCTACGAACTGATTGCCGATGTAGCTACTAAGTAAACGTATTTAGGGGTCCAGATTGAGATCAGTTACAGAAGGCAAGTGATTTAAGGCTCTTGCCACAACCAGAAATGATTACTTTATTTCTTCTTTGTCTTTTATTGTTATCTTACAGGCAGTAGGTAAAAATGTGACACCTAGCCTATTAATAACAAACTCTCCCTCGTTAACCGCAGGTGCGTCACGCGGCCGCGTCTAAGTCGGTGGGCACGGGGCGCGCCAACGGCACGCGCAACGACTCGGAGCACGCGGAGCACTGGGGGGGCTCCGACGACACGCTGCTGGAGGTGCGCTACGAGGAGTACTTCGTGGAGCACGACGTGTCCACGGCCGCCGCGCGCCGCGCCGCCATACAGCTGGACGTCAACGACAGTAAGTGGCACTAACAAAACTTTTTTCTGGGCAGTTGCAACTTTGCAAGTACTCTCTGAAGTATAACCTTGAGATATGTATTTATTTTATAAATAAACAAATAAGAAACAGGGCAAGCTAAATTAAATAATATTTTGTTAGTTACAATTAAATCACTTCCCGATTGCTGTGCCGCAACAGAGTTAAGTTTACAAGTTATGTAGGTACTCGTACGTAGTTCGCACGTAGTAAAGTTTAAATCTACAAATACCATCACAATAATCCTCAAAGTACATTCGAGTCAAATAAGCTCGTTATTCTCCCATAAACCGAGCGAAGTAAGTGACGCAACGACAATTGCTTGAGTTACTCCAATTAAACACCATCAGCTCGCGAATTAGAACAACATTCAAGGATACGGGATTACAACGTGCCCCGGCCCAGGGGTCCCAGGGGTCACGGGGCGAGCGCGGACGCGGATCTCATTGTGGCATTGAATATTCCAAACTTTCAAGATTTCATCAATTAGCTACCTAACAGCGAGGTTGCTAAGGAAAAGTTTTAGGAAGAAACTCATAATGAAGACATACAACCCAATTGTGTTGAATTTTGCCACAAACCCTTTTCGCGTCGAAATTATTGGACAAGAAGTTTTAAAATGGGAGTAGCCAAGAAGGGTTACAAAAATGCCGTGACGACGCTAATTACCCAATTACCGACTGCGTTGAGAAGTTACGCTAATCAAGTTGATACTAACTAGATGTGATCTAGAAGAGTCTATTTATAGCCGTGAGTGCCGTGACTTCCTCTAATTGATCCCCCTGATATACTCTAATGTTTAATTGTTGATAGACTCGCTGATCAATGAAGTCTATTCAATTCAATTGATCTTTATTGCATTGTTATTTCTTAACACTAATGATGTTTCCAAGGATTTCTGTAAAAGTTCACTTTGTTTGTTGACTTATAAATTAGGATCTTGGTAAAGTTGAGGATTGTAGAGACGTTTAATTTTCCAGACTTTCATTTGTGGTTGATTTTGATTTATATGTAAAAATGTATAAGTACATAGTTTAGACAGCCATCACAATCCACACATGACCTACTTATTTATTAAGCTGTGGAACCAGGCGTTTGCCTGGAAGAGCTACTGGTCCTTGAAAGAACTATTTCAGGGTGAGTTGCCTATGGCACTGAAACGCAGGCTCATGGGCTTGATATTGTTCCCGTCCTATGGTGCACAAACTACAACATAAACATAGATATTTGACGTGGCTCAAAAGGCTGCTCAACTTAAATGGGTCTGGGCAGGACATTGTCTGCCGCATGCCGGACAAACCGTGGGCCCAAATAGCGCAGAATTGGTGCCCTGAGACAGTGAGGCGGACAGTGACACGGCAGACCACGTAGGACACGGTGCCCTGAGACAGTGAGGCGGACAGTGACACGGCAGACCACGTAGGACATGGTGCCCTGAGACAGTGAGGCGGACAGTGACACGGCAGACCACGTAGGACATGGTGCCGTGAGACAGTGAGACGGACAGTGACACGGCAGACCACGTAGGACATGGTGCCCTGAGAAAGTGAGGCGGACAGTGACACGGCAGACCACGTAGGACATGGTGCCCTGAGAAAGTGAGGCGGACAGTGACACGGCAGACCACGTAGGACATGGTGCCCTGAGACAGTGAGGCGGACAGTGACACGGCAGACCACGTAGGACATGGTGCCCTGAGACAGTGAGGCGGACAGTGACACGGCAGACCACGTAGGACATGGTGCCCTGAGACAGTGAGGCGGACAGTGACACGGCAGACCACGTAGGACATGGTGCCGTGAGACAGTGAGACGGACAGTGACACGGCAGACCACGTAGGACATGGTGCCCTGAGACAGTGAGGCGGACAGTGACACGGCAGACCACGTAGGACATGGTGCCCTGAGACAGTGAGGCGGACAGTGACACGGCAGACCACGTAGGACATGGTGCCCTGAGACAGTGAGGCGGACAGTGACACGGCAGACCACGTAGGACGTGGCTGGACGAGCTGGATAAGTTTTATTAAAACTGGAAGGAGGATGCGTGGGCTCGCGAAACATCGAAGGAGTGGAGGGCGGCCTTTGCCCAGGAGTGGGACAGCGCAGGCTAGAAAAAAATAAAAAATGAGAACTAGGAGCTTTTGCAACCACTTTTCTGAGTATTTAACTATTGTACAGTCAACAGCAAAAGTAGATGATCAAAATCAGAAATTCAATACTAATGAACGAAGTTCGCGTCAGAACTCTGCCACACAGCCACACAGTCTCTGCACATAGCTCAACAACAACAGCAACAGCTCTGCCATACAGTTCTGACGCGAACTCCGTTTTAATTAGTATTGAATTTCTGATTTTGATCATCTACTTTTGCTGTTGACTGTACTCTTATACATTTTACTCCATAAAACATTCACAATTAATTAGGCTGAGTATCAGCACGTTTCGAATGTTAAATATACAGTAAGAGAGACCCAAAAAGCCCAGCCCAGCTTCCCAGTGTTTAACTTGGAAAGAAAAGCGCTGCTATTCCAAATTACAACAAAATACTGAGATGGGCAAAATTGTAGATAGACGATAACATAAGACATAACTCAACTCGTAAGTGAAGTTAATTACCCCGCCTCGGTGCGGCGGCGCCAACAATACGCGACCATTCAGTGGAAGATGATACGTCGCCGTCGCCGTCGTGAGCACCCGAGGACGTGCACACGTCTGTTATTACGTACTGAATAATATGATTGGTGCATTCTTTAATGCAATTATATTTCATGGAGCAAGCTGAAGTAACTTTTATTTACTTTAAATAACACCTGCGCGGCATTGCCTTGATCTAAACTTTGTCTAAAGCTTGCAACTAAGAATACTTCCTTTATCTTCTTTTCCAATCGTCGGCGTCGGCCTAAACTTATACAAACAACGTGTTCTTTGTCATACGCTTGTGCCATGCTACTCGGGGTTGCCATAAATGTTTTTCTCGTCCATTCGCCAATATCAACAGTCACTCCCTTCATTATCCCTCAATCAACAAGCCTTCTATCTTACCTTTCGTCTTCCTCTTCCTCTTCATGCATCCACATCTTCATTACATGAAATAATGAGCCACGGTAAAGCGATCGGAATAAATTGTATACAAGATCTCACTGAAAATCTATTCCGTAACAATGAGGGATTTTCCCTTTTTTTTTTTTACTCTTCCCTAATAGCTAGATAGATGGCGCTGACCTTGGTAAGTTACTGCAAGGATCGGAACTTCACATCATTTTTTGATTATTTCACTTGGATGCAATTTTGAGGTCGTAAAACGAAAGCAAACGAAAATGTCAGTCAACGAGCGTATGTGACGTGACGCAATGTTTTTTTTCCAAGCATTTTGGCTTTCGCGCCTAGTAACGTAGTCAGTACAACGCCATCTACAGAGTTCTTGGAAACTGTATTTTTTTTTAATACTCAAAAAGAAAACCTCTCATTAGAATGAGTCATTGGGATCTGTGTGATATTGTCGCTGACGTATAATTAGTCCAGCGCGATCCACATGAGATGTTATCACGTAGGCAAGGTTGGCGATTAGGAGTAAAGTGCAGCATCATAGCATAATGTCAGCTATTAAACTCGAAAAATTAAATAAACGACGACAGTAGAATATGTCACTTCATGGAATAAATTCAACTACTTATATGTTAAGTAGGTAGGTACCACAATGCAGCAGAATTGTAAAGGCAAATAAGACGCTTTGTGTTTGTTGGGCAGGGCAGGCATGATATAACATGACGCTTTGTGTTTGTTGTGCAGGGCAGGCTTGATATAACATGAATAATTATCCGCAATGCATTATTTTTCTCTCCCAGGAGTGATTGAAATCGATTCTTCTTCTTCGTGTCGCCGGCACGACTGTATTTTAAATCTGGTTTTCCCAAAACTTTGCCACTTGCACGGCGTTGTCGGTGGCAGCGCAGAGGTCACTTTGACTGCATGTTTTGGGACACAGAGGGCAGGTTAGGAAGTAGAGCATGGTTTGTGACTTGGCTCCACAATCACACCCTCTGCCGTTCCGTCAAGGTAGCCCCACTTTACTAGGTTGGACTTACATCTTTGTTTTTATTTTTATTCTTCTTTTTATATCTTTATTTATTTATCATTGAAATCGACGAATATCTTTCAGAGCATCATCTTTGAAGCTTTAAATTTTTGCCGTTTGATGTTTGTTTGAAAAAAAAGCATCGCAAGATCTATGCATTCTTGTCGACAACCATCCATCCGAAATCTAGACTGGCAGCTCTTTGTTTAGATTTGTCTTTCATCTAATTTTTGCAATTTGCATCGCTATTAAATTTTTAACCGACGAAAAAACGGAGGTTATTCTCAAGTCGACACGTACTCGTATATGTATATATTTATATAGTATGACCACGCATAACTTTTTACAGAGAAGTCCGGTTTTGACAATTTTTTTTTATTATTGTATTTCGTATGAGTACCTGCTGGTTGTGTAGGCAAGGGGTGGGCGTTGCGGCGACGAACCGTTTACAAAGACTTTTGCATTTTGCACGATGCAACCGTTTTACGTCCTGGGTTCAAACAGTCTTCGTTGCACAAACCAGTCTTCGAATTACTTGTTGCGATTTTTTATTTTACGCCTATAATCGAGTCGAGAATGCAAGGTTCAACTCTATCACACTTGTCCGTCGCGTCATCGCGTAGTCTCTCGTTCCGCGTTCGTATTCGGTTCCAAAACCTCGAAAACGCAATTCTATTCCAAGTTGGATAAGTTTCGTCCTGTAAGCCGTCTTCAAACCAGTTGCAACGACGACCGTTTTTATACAACCGAGAGCGGTTGCGTTTCGTCGATCAAATATTTGACAACGACCCACCACACCACTAGTGTAGATACAGTTAGGTCAAGAATATGCTCACCCACTAATTAGAAGAAGAGCATATTCTCGTAGGAAGCATGTCGCTTTGTGATAGTTTTTACGAAATGCTTCCAACACGGCCTTCAACTGTATGCTATCAGTCTATCATTATCTATACATCTCCGCCGTTTCTACCAGAACTTAATTCACCTAATTACCTTGTTTTTCCTCCGGCTGACAGCCGCATATGTCATGCACTTGCACATGATGGTACACATTAGCCTGAGCTGAAGGTCGGCAGGCGGGCCGCCTCCGTAATGTGTACCCTGGCAAGGTCTGGGGGCGTGCGGCCGATCTGTCACACCATTGTCCATCAGCCATTGTGCGGCACTGTATGTCAATGTTACTCTAGGTGAATACGGTGCGGTGTGGTATGAGCGTAACATAGATGTAGGTAGGTATCTATAGGTGTTGTTATCCTGCTGAACATTTGTTGGTACTTATATATTCGTTAATTCTGGTGATCTTTATATAGGCTTTTTTGTTGTCTAAAAGTATCTGGGGCACGGGAGTGCCCCCGCCAAGACGAGCCAAGCGAAGCGCAAGCTTGGACATGGGCGTAAGGTAAAAAATGTATTCACTGTTCATTACTTTTCTGTTATACAATAGTTCTTGTAGTAATGGAACATTTTACATGAAAATGTTTTTGGTGGGATTCATCTTACTCGACTTCATTCAACTCAGTAAGTTTGTAGAGTAACGGCCTACCGGGCTTCTACAAATTTATGGGTATCATTTAAGCTACTTAATGCATATTTTGACATGTCGTCATAGTGACCGTTTATTGTATTTTGATACAAACTATTTTGTTAGGGATTTTGTATTAGTTCAGGAACATATGTTTCTACCCAAGAAAAGTCAACATGTATTGGCTACTTTGTTAGCTTACAATATACACGCAGTTATTGATGATTTAACTGAGACTAGGTTAAGTGACGAAACAGTATTATCTAGTACTTCTAATAATACTGTTATTCATTCTTTAAACTTTTAGAGTCGACAAAAGAGAAGCATAATAAGAATATTTTACTATATCACCAAAATATAAATCGCTTTTCTGGCAAAATCCTAGACGTAGAAATGTTAATAGATAAATATCATATGGATATATTATGTTTTTGTGAAACATGGTTAAAACCAGATAGAATGTTGTTTAATGTAAATAATTTTTCAGTTGCCAGTGCGCACAACAGGTCCTCATTAGGGGGTGGTACTTTGATATTATGTAATAGTTCTTTTAGGTATAAAGAAAGAAAGGATATCACTGCTTGCTCTGTTGATCGCTTATGTGAGGTAGCATGTGCAGAAGTTGAAGGCCATACTTTCTTATGTGTTTATACTACCAGCCTCAAATTTGTCATAATTTTTAATCATAATGGAAGAAATACTTAGTAAACTTTTTAAAGATAGTAAATTTGGTTTTGTTTGTGGTGACCTAAATATTGATCTATTAGTTAATTCACCAGAAAAATGTAAGCTCATTTCATTGTTTAAATCATTTAATTTAAAATGTATATTTAATGAAGCAACTAGAATAACAGCAACTTCAGCTTCATGCATCGACAATGTATTCACTAATTGTAAAATAAAAGACTCGTCTTTAAGTAGTGGCGTCAGGTCTGACCATACTGGTCAACTTGTGTCATTTGACTTAGGTAAAAGATTACACATAGATAAATCAATTCAATTAAGACCTCTAACTAAAAATAAATTGAAAATGTTTAATAATAATGTTCTTAGCAATCTTTCAACAGCAAGTTTTGATTCACAAGACCCCAACATAAACTATGGTACATTATTTTCTACAGTATGCCAAGAATTCAATAAAGCATGTCCTGTAAAAAAAGTTACTATCAATACTAAACCAAAATTTAGCGAATGGGCTACTGCTGGCATTAGAAAAAGCAGAGATATTTTATATAATCTGTATCACGAGAAATCATTAACCTCTGATCAAGCCCTTCATAATTATGTAAGAAATTATTCTAAAATATTCAAAAGAGTCTGCGCTGAGGCTAAATCTAAATTAATAAGTAACAAAATTAGTATGTCTAATAATAAAATAAAAGCTGTGTGGCAGGTAATTAACAAAGAAACTGGAAACACAAAACAGCGAGATCAGAATGAGTTGTCCCTAAAAATTGATAATGAAACCATTTCAGATAAGTTAAAAGTTGCTGAGACACTAGAAAATTTCTTTACCAACATCCCAATAGAGGTTACAAAGTCTCTCCCCTCATCACCTATATTAGCTGAAGCTCTTCTTAAAGAAAACTTTAATAAGGATATTCCAAGCTTTGAATTCCAGCCCATTTCTGTTGCCACAATTAAAAAAGCTTTTAAAAGTCTTAACATAAAAAACACTGAAGACTTATGGGGGATTTCTGTTAAGGTTCTTGGAGATATTATTGACACAATTGCCCCTGCCCTAACAGGCATATTTAATCAATGTTTAGACAGCGGTACGTTTCCTGACTTAATGAAACATAGTAAAGTAGTACCAATTTTCAAATCGAGTAGTAAGTCTGATCCCTCTAATTATAGACCTATATCTGTGCTACCAGCTATGAGCAAAATCTATGAAAAAATCATGCTGGACCAGATGTTGTCACATTTTAATTCAAATGGGATTTTACATAGTCGCCAGTTTGGTTTCACGAAAGGTAGGTCGACGACGGACGCGGGAGTAAAACTCATCAGTCACATTTTGGAATCCTGGGAGAAGTCCCAGGATGCAATTGGCGTTTTCTGTGACCTCTCAAAAGCGTTTGACTGCGTTGACCATAATACACTGATCTGTAAATTATACCATTACGGAATTCGTGGACAAGCTGCTGATCTTGTTCTTTCCTATCTGTCAAAGCGGCAGCAAAAAGTAAACGTTAATGGGGCGACGTCATCGGGGTCTTTAGTTAAGATGGGCGTGCCTCAAGGCTCAATTCTTGGCCCTTTCCTATTTCTAGTTTATATTAATGACCTTCCTTACATGATGGCTAACTTGTCGGATATCATTTTATTCGCGGATGACACTTCCCTTATTTTTCAAATAGATAGAAAAGATACGGATGTCTTACATGTTAACGAGAGTCTGGCTGTTCTTTCGAAATGGTTTGCAGCTAATAATCTTTTACTTAATGCGAACAAAACTAAATGTCTTAAGTTCTCATTACCAAATGTACCTCAAGTGGGTCTGAATTTAGAACTTGATGGCAAAAAACTAGACGCTGTTACGGAAACTGTATTTCTAGGTATTACTTTAGATTCAAAATTACAATGGGGCGCACACATTAGAGCTCTCTCAGGTAGATTAAGTTCAGCTGCATATGCAGTAAGAAAAATAAGGCAGTTGACAGATATAGCTACAGCTAGGTTAGTATACTTTGCTTATTTCCACAGCATTATGTCTTATGGTGTTCTGCTGTGGGGATCGGCAGCTGACGTAGATTCAATTTTCATTTTACAAAAGAGGGCAATCCGCGCAATCTATCAAATGGGTCCTCGCGAGTCTCTTAGAAACAAATTCAAAGAAATTGATATACTAACTCTGCCTTCTCTTTATATTTTAGAAAGTATTTTGTATGTTCGCAAAAACTTAGGACTCTTCAAAATAAGAAGCGATTTCCACAATATAAATACACGTAGTAAAAATGAAATTGTGTTACCTAAATTTAGATTAACTAAAACTAGCAAGTCATTTCTTGTAAACGGCGTCCGTTTTTATAACAAGTTGCCAAAGTCGGTTACAGAACTTAGCGATGGAAAATTCAAAACCTTCATCAAACGTGTCCTTATCAAAAAAGCATATTATAAGATTAAAGACTATGTTGAAGACAAGGTAGTTTGGCAATAATTCCTTCTGCACATGTGGCTTCCCTGGCTACTCATTAACGGCTTAACTATTTAAATGTCTATTAACTGCTCTCAAATTACGATGTTCATTTTTTATTTACTTTACTTTATTTACTTTTTTGACATAATCTCTTTATTACTTGACATTATATACAGAAAATTCAAATTTTTTCCATCTCTTTATTAGTGGTTGTAATGGTAATCATATCACTAGGTTTTATTAGGTTTTTATTTATCCTTTTGATAGATTCTTGTTTTGTAAATGTGAGGACTTTGTAGGCCTTGTAGACTTTAGATCTGTAGACCATTTTTTATTTTATCAAGTACCTGATACTTGTTGACAGGCCTACGCTATCCTCCCATACCTACTGTAATTTGAAAATATTGTAAAAGCCAATTATTTTTAAAAAGAGTAACCGTGGAGTTTCTTGCCGGTTCTTCTCCATAGGAAACGACCAATTGGAACCGTGCACCTAGCTTCTGACGTTTCATAAGTGCCCATGTAGGCTTATGTGAAATAAAATATTTTGATTTTGATTTTGATTTTTTTTGGCTATCACCAATTTAATTAGTTTTGTGTTTCTTAAATAATAGGGTTTGTCCTCCAAATAGTAGATCTGTCACCAAAATGTAGTCACCAAACAATGCAAAATCAGTTCCACAATAAATCACCTAAAATCCTGAGATATAAGGTCTATAATATTTTTTTTTTAAAATAATCTCTTTTTCCATATTTTTTTTCTTTAAAATTTAGTCGTTTCTGGCACTCGCCGGCCGCTGCCGCGGCACCGCTCGCTTCGCTCGCTCGGCTCGTGCGTAGGAGGTCACAGTTTTAACCTAACCTAACCTAAGCATTTTTTTTTAAATAATTAACCTCGTAACTAATTCGGTTCTCGATAATGTCCATTTCAAGTAACAAAACTGTTATTATAAGAACGAAGTTTATATTCATGTAATGCAATATAATTTTATTGGTTATCGATCTCTTATTTTACACATATATTAACATTAATTTGATAATTCATACCTGGGAACAATTTTTGTTTATCTGAGAACGAAAATATTTCGTGGCGATAGATCTATTTATTAGGTGATACAACTTGATGACAAATATAAATTTTGGTGATAGAAAATATAGTTCCCCAAATTTATTATGAACTTGAATTAAGGTATATTTTGGCTCGTAACTCAAACGCGGAGCTTGAAACTTGTACAGAATGAGCAACAAGTAAGTAACATATGAGTCAGAAGATTTAGAAACCTTCTGTCCTACCGCTCCCGCCCGACTGACTAACCGAACTTCTAACGCCGCCCAAACGATCTATTGAGCGATTAATGTAACATTGTTACAGTGTACACAACGTGATAACATCTCGATTAACATTCAGGAAGGAAGCATTGTAGGTACTTTAAGTAGATAGCCCGCGATCTTAGGCCTTTGTAAACACTACTGGTGGCCCGTCACAGCCCGCTGGTCACGTCTATTATGGTGAACCTTCGATTTGTCGCCGTCACGTCACTCCACGACCTTTACGCGTCAGTTAGCGTCTTATTGAAAACTTTGCCTTTTTTGTTAGGTGTTTCGATAAACTAGAAAATTAATACCGAATACTTATTGTTGTTTTTATTGATAGCAAATTTGTATAACACCAACTTCAGGAAGTTGTGTAAAAATAATATTTGCGTACCTACATTACAAAGAGAATATAACCACTAGAGAGCGTTTATGCCGATTTCTTCGAAGCACACGACTCACTACCGCGGGCCGGGGGATGAGGAAGAAAGCCCGACTGCAATTGGTCAGTTCTTGTAGGTATACCTATCGTTAGGGCTGCTCTACTTCATTAAGGGAAAATAGTTGATATCGATAAAATGGATTTTAACATTATGAAAAATACTCAATTCAATTCATAAAAATAATATTTAATCAAAATGAATCAATTACAAAAAAACATGCATCCTGTTATTATTGATGGTTAAAGTGAATTATTTTGGTATATGTTTTACGAATTTTTTTAGGGTCCTGATTGTTCTTTGTAATAAAATGATAATCGAGCGTCTACATATTTTTGAATTAAGTATATGCATCCTGCTAATTCAATTAAATGATTTGTGATTCTATTTCAAATTGATGAAAATTAATATCCGGGTATAAAAACTACAAAGTGAAAAATATTTACTATACAAAACAACAAATAGAACATTATCAAATTCACTATGACGTATGATTTTATGGCCGTCTTCCACGAAATTGTAGCGAATCCAAGTCAAAGTTTTTCTAATTTGTTGTTATCTGTGGCTTCGTATTAATGGGGTGTAAAATCTTCCGACCGCACTGGGACCGATCGGTCCCAGCGGTGCCTGACGACATAAAAATTATCTTGGACCGATCGGTCCCGGTCGGGGAGAAAGAGAACAAAAAAATCCCGGAACATACATTAAAAAAATACCGACGAACTGAGAACCTCCTGGCTCCTCAGTCTGTTAAAAGCAGATAGGTATTTTATTACAGTAAGTGAATAATTTTTTTGATAATTTTAATTTTATTATTATCGATATCAACTTTCAGTTATTAAAGGTAACAGCTCTATTTTTTACGATAAACATAAAAAGGAAAAGAAAGGGATAGAAGCATTAGAATTGTCTAATACTGACGAGACTTTTCCAAAAGACATCAACGCGCGACTAGAAATGTGCTCGTTTCCCCAACCACCATTTTAAATAGACCCCTAGTGGTGTAAGAGTAGTGATAAGGTACAATGGGGTTGGCGTATCCATGTGGATAAAAACCCTCTATTAATTTTTAAGAAATAAAAAAATAATAGACCCCTGCGGTGACTCTTAATCTGATTAAATCAAAAATAATTTTTCGTACCTACTGTTTACTTACCGATTTATTTTATTAGGCTCACCAACAATTGATTACACTAATACAACCATATAATACATTTTTAAAGTCAAATAACAGTGCATCAATTACTTATAGGTAAACACAACATGCTTAAAACAATGAATCAGAGAAATAAGCTAACTTACTTAGTAATAAGCGCTGAAAAGTTATGCCATCCTTTTTAACTTGTAACTAGATTCCATTCATTCCAAGACATCTAGTTACAAGTTTGCCACACCACTTCACCGCGCATGAAGGCATTTTGATGCTTTCTATTTGCATAAAAAGTTATAATTTTTTTAATTAATTTAGCGTGCACAGAGGCTTATATAGTATTTGCTACATTATAATCAGCACGCGGAAAGCTAATTACTTATGCCAAAAGTTTCAAATGACTTGCAAATTAAATCTCAATATGTTTCATTTGATTTTGAAATGATTTGATTTGATTTGAAATGATTTTATTTTTTTTGGTAAGTAGGTTTGTACAAACACTTTTACACGTCAATCATGTTTTTTTAAAACTAGATGAAGTCGGCGTTTCCTATCTGACTACTCTGAGAAGAAAGGCCGAAACAAACTCAACTCTTTAAAAGTCCAGACATAATCTTGGTCAGGTTATATGAAGACCATGTAGATCGATGTCTGAGGTGGTCTTTTGAGGAAAGAACCACACAGATTGAGAGGACCTGTCCAGTCAGTGCACGCATTTGTCAAAAATCGTGCAGCTCAACTCAAGACTTAAGGAGCTCAACGATTCGACGAACAATACCAAAGAAAGGACATTTGGGTAGGCCGCATAAACTACTCAAACTGCCAGATCATGATTAAAACTAAGAAGGAAAAAAATAAATGACCCACATAGTCCTCACATTCACAATAATTAAATAAAAAATAAATTACTTACAAAGTAAATATTCATGTCATTGTCTAAATAGAATTCATCAATGTCAATGTGTATATAAAAAAAAATCCGGACATAATCTTTGAGGACCATGTAGATTAGTGTCTGAAATGGTCTTTTGAGGAAAGAACCACACAGATTGAGTGGACCTGTCCAGTCAGTGCACGCATTTGTCAGTAACCGTGCAGCTCAACTCAGAACTTAAGGAGCTCAACGATTCGACGAACAATACCAAAGACAGGGCATTTTGGGTAGGCCGCATAAACTACTCAAACTGTCAGACCATGATTAAAACGGAAAAAATTACCCACATAGTCCTCACATTCACAATAATTAAAATAATATAATACTTTATACAGTAAATGTACATGTCATTATTTAAGTAAATAGATACTTAAAAAAAAAAAAGAAGAAGAATTAAAGTGTAAAATAGCAAAATAAAAACAACATTCATTGTCTAAACATAATGGAGCAGCTCAATCCCAAGCCTTTTTGTCCTCAATATAGTCTTTTACAGTATAATAGGCTTTCTGACATAGTTTTCGCTTTATAAAAGATTTGAATTTATTAAGGCTTAGTTCTTGAATGTGGCTAGGAAGTTTGTTATAAAAACGTATACATTGGCATCTAAACGAGCCACCTATTTGTAGGAACAACAAATTTGTTGTAGGAACAACAAATTTGTGTTTGTTCCTAGTATTTATGTTATGGATATCACTGTATTTATTAAACAGATTAATATTTTTACCGACTTCAAAAAAGGAGGTTATCAATTCGATACGTATGTATGTAATATGTAGTATGTATTGTCATATGTGAATATAATGCAATTCCAATAGGAATTGCATTATATTCACATATGACAATCTACTAAGGCTTCCAAACAAATATACAAAATTTCATAGACGTATGTATGTATGTTTGTCCACGCATTTCTCAGCAACTATTAATCGGATCGTGACCATTTTTTTGTATTAGCTTACATTTACTTCAACTTAGGGAACAGTGCAAGTTTCATCAAAATCGGTTCAGTAATTTTCAAGATATGGACTAATACGTGTAAGTGTGACGGCCTGGCGTATTGATACGAGCTACGGGTGTAGTGTCAAAGGGAAAACATCTCAAACCCTTGGTCAAATTCTAGTGCAGAAACTAAAAATTACGAAATAAAAAGTAATTTAAAAAAATTAAACCGACTTCAAAAAGAAATCAACTCAAAATTATGAAATAACTTTAATTTCGGAAGTCGGTGGCAAAAAACTTAAATACCCAAGACACCGACTTCCGAAATTAAAGTTATTTCATTTTTTTTTTTTTAATTACTTTTTATTATGTGCATACAAAAGATTATCATAAATGTACTGAGAAGGCACAGTCATTATATTAATCTCTTTAAATTTGTCTCTGAGGGAGTGTCTGGGACTTAATTTATAAATGGAACGAATTGCCCTTTTTTGTAAAATAAAAATTGTCTGAATATCGGCGGCATTTCCACACAACAGAATACCGTACGACATCACACTATTAAAATAACTAAAGTATACTAAACGGGCTGTCTCTAAATCAGTCAAATCACGAATTTTCCTAACGGCGGCGTATGCTGCAGAGCTAAGCAAAGGAAACCTCGGCTTTCAATCGTGCTGTTAGCAAGCATCCCTGGGCCCCCGTGTATTATCGACCGCTTCCCTCTCCAGGGGCGGCCGGCTGGGATGTAAGCAGTTAGCGGGGAGGCATTATGTAGGTAACCTGTCCGTCTAGACCTGTGTCGGTTGTAAATCAATATCAGTCGCCTCTGCACATGCGTCAACCTGATGTTTGGACCCACGCCCTGCCCGTGCTCTTCGCCGCTGCATCGCCCGCCGTGGAGCACGCATCGCAGATACACAGGTAATTCAAATAAGTACTTATTTTATTTCCTCTAAATTTTGGTCAATATTGTTGTTTCGAACCGATGTTTGATTAGCTAGAGACACCTACGTAGCAATCATGTGTGTGTTAACTAAGTATTCGTATTTTGATTTGTTTCGCTTGATGTCGCCACTGTGGCGGGTGGGTTGGTTGTTCTTTGTCCCGGCGGCGTCATAATGACATGACAAGACAAGAAAAGCAGAATGGCGATGGATTCATTTGTAATCCACAATTCTGCGTTTATTACAGTTTTAGTACCAAGCGTATAATAGCGTATTACTTTATAATGCTTTACATCGGAGGATTACGTAACAAAAACAATGTCGGTAGCCATCTTCTTTTAGTGTTCCATAACGTGGAGCTAGGATGTTCTAAGTCCTAGGTGAGACAGCGGGCCTCAGACAGGAAGGTCGCGTGACTAATCGAATGTTATAAAAATTCATTAACGTATTTAAGCGCACTGACACGTCCGCGAAAGGGTTGAGTCCCACCAAGCTGAATTGCATCGCATTTTGCTCGAGGTGTCACGTCATTTCTGCTTTACCGTGTCGCACGCGTCATATCGTTACGATATCGTGTGGTAAGGCGATACCCTTACATACGGATGCGAACTTTGCTCGATGTAATTTATTAAATTAAGTCTGCTCTCGAATTTCGCTTTAATCAATGATATTATTTATTTATTGGTCTATCTACAATCGTTACACTGTTCAACCAAATTAACACAAGCAAACATACAAGCCAAGTGTAAAGAAAGAAAGAAAAAGTACTTATTGCGACTCGTACAGGAAGATCACAAACTAAACACAGTAAAATAAAAATCCAAGTACAAGTGTAAGTGTCCAGGTACAATATTGACACAGCATGAATAAACAGTAAATTATTTTTTTTTTTTAAACACAATATTGCAGTAGGTACCTATAAGTACAGAAATTACGCATAATTTTTACTGTTTACACAATTTTAACACGAATAGTTGACAATTGGGGAAATCGTGAGTTACATATAATGGTTATCTGTTTATGTGATAATGTTATTATAGTATCATTGGCAGGCACGGCACGGTACTGCGATACCGTGCGTGCTACCGGCGGCGCGGCGCCGTGTTTTCGGTATAAGCGCGGTGTGCCTCCACCCTAAGACGGCCGCCATTGTTTGCCCGTGACGTAAGATTTGCATTCATCGTGTGAATAATAACTACTTAGTTAACTTTACTCAGTAAAGACTAAAATACAAAGGTATGATTTCCGAATAAAACTAAACTATTGCAAAGCCATGTTAATGCTTCCCCAAAGAGATTTGAACGTGGGAAAAATTGTAAAGATACTAAAAAGTTTTACATCTACCAACATCCAATACGACTTCAGTCAGTATGGTAGGGCAAGTTGGACTGTTCTGTATCTCCTTTTGCAGTCTCCGACCAACCCGCCTGGCTCGATATTGGGAGATTGCCATGTTTATCTTGTAGTAACGTCTTGGAGTAGGATCAATACTCGTATGTAACGAAGCATAAAAACCGGTCAGTTCTGGGAAAAGTAAAAAAAAAATAAGTAAAAAAATATTGAAATCAAAAAATCAAAATATTTTATTTTATTTCACATAAGCCTACATGGGCGCTTATGAAACGTCAGAAGCACGGCACGGTTCCAATTGGTCGTTTCCTATGGAGAAGAACCGGCAAGAAACTCCACGGTTACTCTTTTTCAAATTACAGTAGGTATGGGAGGACAGCGTAGGCCTGTTAACAAGTACCAGGTACTTGATAAAATAAAAAAATATCTACAGATCTAAAGTCTACAAGGCCTACAAGGTCCTCACATTTACAAAATAAGAATACCTATATCAGAAGGATAAATCTTCATCATCATCTTCCTGCCCTTAAGATAAATAAAAAATAAAATATAAAAACCTATTAAAACCTAGTGTTATATTGCCATTACAACCACTAATAAAGAGGTGAGAAATTAGAATTGTCTGTATATACTTAACGTAATGTCTGTATATGTGTAATAATAAGTTTACAAAAAGTGTGACGGGCTCGTCCCTAGCTGTCACTGAAACTCCTGAATCTTGCCCACAACCATTCAAAACGTCCCATGTATCTGCTCCAGTTCCCCCCACACGGCCGGGTTGCGGCACGTGCAGCCCGCGCGAGCTCGAGTACTGCGAGACGCGCGTGCTGGCCGACCACTGCTGCTGCGAGCGCCGCTTCGTGCGCGAGCCCTTCCCCTGGCTGCCGCACACCTGCTACGTGGGCGCGCGCCGCTGCCGCCCGCTGGCGCACGACTGCGCCCAGTACGCGCGCCTGCGCGACTGCTGCTGCTACAGGAAGCTCGCTGAACGATGTGAGGCAAATATGAACACTTCTTCTCATTATTTTTTCTCTTCTCTCTCATTTCTATGGTACTTATACAAATGAGAGAGAAGATAATCTTATAGTATATCGCTCTTACTGCTAATAAATGACATTGACTTTGACCCTTTAAACTTCCTTAATCATTTTTCATCTATCTAATGTTAGTCTTAAATGGACATGACACTCGACTAGGTACGTAATTCCTTCCTAGACCTGAGATCAAGATGACCTGAGATGAAACAGCACCAGCTGCAACCACCCGTTAGTAGGAACAGACTGCACCACAAGTGTGTGCTAAAGCAAGTATTTGGGTATCCGGAAAATCTCTTGGATCATCCAGTCGACCCATAGGTATATATCTATATGTCGCATCAGCGGGTGGCCGAGATGCGATACATCGGGTCTTCTTCACGATCCGACATAGTTTAGATAGTTGTGGGCACTTCAGTGGGTACTCGAACGAAAAGATTATTTGAATTCACAGTAACTTTAATAAACTAGCTATTTACAGCCGAAACGCACACGTGCGTCGGAAACAAACACTTACTAGTCTTATCAAAGTACTCTGTGACAAACACGTGCGTTGGTATTGAGCGATTGCCGAGACTGTCCGAGCTCGACGGTCGACTGTAGACTGACTGTCGCAACACTCGGTCTCTCCACCAGTCCTCGCGGCATCCCCTCCACCAGTCCTCGCGGCATCCCCTCCACCAGTCCTCGCGGCATCCCCTCCACCGACGATCGTGTCCAAGCGGTAGGGCTCGCTTGCGTTTCCGATCACATGATTCTTCGTTTACCAAACAAATCGTTAGATGGCGCTGTTCGCTGTACTGTGTTGCCATCTATCCACGACATATATATATAATATTTGCCAGCATTTAAAATAACTTTTTACTGACGGACGTCCACAGGGAAGGGCATCCTGTCCAAGTCGGCGCGGCTGGGCGTGAGCGGCGCGTCGCTGCTGCTGCTGTCGCTGCTGCTGTTCGTGGCGCTCCTGTGACGGCAGCTGGCGCCGCGCGCCGCGCTCGCGCCCACGCTCGTGTGAGCTCGCCCGCCGCGTTCGTGTGGACGCGCCCTAACACCAGCGACATTAAACTTTTCCTGACCTACTATTACTTGAACATATTACTTTTAAAGAGTCGTTTTGCTAAATTATTTTCTTTGGGCATTCTTTTCTTTGGGCTGTTATTCATATGTTTAGAATTCTTGAAAAGAAAACCCACGTTTTTATTAACATTTTGTATGATATTAAAACAGAAACGATACCAAATGAGAATAAAAATAAGATTAATCCATTGTTCATTTCAATTCAATTGATTGAAATAATAATAATGTGTATACACATAGACGCGCAGAGACATTTTGCTGGTGCCTCCATGATTAGTATGCTTTGGTGGTTCATGTACACTTCAGTCATTTTCATAATCATAATAGGTAGAAAGTAAATAAGTATTTTAAATTAAATTAAATTTAGAACAAGCATACAATACAACGTGTAAAAGTATCCTAAGATCAAAAACTTAAACCTAAAGCAAAATTATTTAAATTGAAACTGTTTTATTACTGTTTTTTTTATAATTGTAACCTTACATAGATAATATATTAGTGAATGATATTTAAAAATAGATTTACAAATTATTTTTAAACGTAGTTGCCAACGGATGCTAATTTAAGTTTTTAAAAAACCGAAGTCATGTTGAAGTCAAGTCAAAGTGCTGCTGTATTTACTTGTTGATACACGTTGTATGTGATTACTAATATAAGTAGAGTTAAAATGAACCTCAAACACGCCCCTCATAACGCAACACGCGAAACAAATCTGTACCTAGTCTGTACAGTACGAGCCTACGAGCTAAGTTAGATGTAAACAGAACTACACCTATAGGATCTATAGGTACCCGGGTTTATGTAGGTTGTACCTATAGGTATTTTTATATAGTATATACTGACACTATTAATGTAAAGTAGATAAGAATGGTACAGCGTAAGTTATTCTATGTACAAAGTAATTTATTTCTATACTTACTTATTGTAAGTAGTCATAAAAGTGGGCGAAGAAAAGTTATAAAGGTAGGCGGCACTTCAAAGAGTGCCCTAGGGCAGTGGCACTCACCACCACAAATAACAGTAGTTTATTAATCCGATTATGTAGGTACGAATGATTTCACTTAGCGTAAGAAAAATTAAAAGAAAAGCACCGGATTGGATACCACACAAGTACAAGCAATAATATAATTCTACGTAGATATCATTAATTAGATATAATTACAGCTTTAAATACACCTTGCTTAAAAGTGGCGCATACATGTATAAACCCAACTTAATTGTTTAAAAAACATAATCTCAGATCTGAAAGCGTTTAAAAAAAAAGAACATTATTTTATTAAATAATTACATTAAATCATTAGGAGTACGTACTACGTACAAAATGTAGCCATTTGAAAACCTTTCTGTTTAAACATACACAGGTAAACAAACGTAAAAGAAGGTTGAAACGTAAAATGTGTTTGTCTACTAATTATGTAGATATAGGTATTAGAAATATTTACTAGTATTAAAACCAGGACGTATGTATGAAAACAAGTAGTCTGTACGTAATACATTTACTAATAAGTTAGTTCTTTTAAGCAATTACTATAGTGAGTATGTACATTTTAGGATTAGTTTTCCATCGAGATCGCGCCCATTGCCTATATCCTAACATCTTAATACTTTTACCTGTGACCTGAAACACGCCTAGAAAATAAATGCCTATCTAGATTTATAAACTGTAAAACCTGTCTGAGGACAATAAATGTCGAAATTAGACCTAAAATCAGCACTTTTGGAACGTCAAGTTACAAAAGACCGACAGAAGTAACAACTCCATTTTAAACAAGCGAGCAATGTTGCCCGGGTGAGGTACATGTTGCCTGGAGCCTGATTCCCTTGACATGATCCTTTTTATGATCATTATAGAATCGATTTCAGAATACGTAAATAATTAAATTGAACACGAAAATATACTAATTACTTTCAGTGTAACATCAACCATATTAAGAGCTGCTAAACACGACAGTTTACTAAATAAATAATGCATTAACATCTAGCTAAATTGTCATTCTGTCTCTCTCAATTTCAAACGATTGACAGAAATAAATGGATGTTTTTAATACGTTTAGCACTAAATATTAGGACGGGGGAAAATACGAAAATACTTTTTCCCCGACCTAATAATTATAGGTAAGTATTGATTTTGCAAATGAGCCTTAACAAAGTGACATTATAAATCATATTATTTCCATAGTGTAGACTAAGAATGTAAAGAAATCGATGACAATGTTATAATTATGCCTTTAATTATAAATGTAAATTAATAAGAATCTAAGCAAGTGGGAACGTAAGGAAAAAATAAGGTATTGTGTATAAGGTATATAACACTTGTATACCTACTACTTACTTACTCGTGTAGTGGCTAGTGGCTAGTACAATACTGTAGTTGATTATGAACAGAGGGCTACTTCCCGAGAGATTATTTTTGAGAAAGTTCGCATTCTAATCTCGTCTCAATCTGTCAAAATTACAATCAACTTATTATATAATAGGTACATTTGTGACAAGTTTTTGACATTGATTGTTGCTAAGATGAGATCATAGTTACTTTACTCTTTGGATGAGATTGCGACTTGAACTTTTCAGGACGAGAATTAGTTTTCAGGACTGCGGGATCCATTGTGTTACTATCACTGTTTAGCAATTTTTTATAAGTTAACACTGGAAAAAGAAAATATGAAATTCACGACAAACTATCAGCTAAGTAAAATGGTCAGTTTAGATTATAGAAATTCTATGATTTATACTGAAAGTGTGCCCGCCATCTTTGTTTGCATAGGTCGAAACTTTCGATCTATGAAAACTGTCGAACTGATTAAGACAGACTTACAATACGGCCGATGAATCATGGCCAGTCCGAACATTGCGCAGAAGGCTGCGCAATAACATTTTTAGGAACCAAATGGTGACATGAGGCGAACGAGTGTGAGTAAGAGAACATGCGCGACAGTCGGAGAGCCCATGTGCAGGCGGGACATACCTACACGGCCACATTTGTAATACTTTACGTTGAAGACACTTTTCTGTGAAGACACTGCCTTAGAGTTCGTATGGAACATAAAGTAGCTATAATATATAAGCGTAGTTTATGGAAATTCTCGCCATTGTAAATATTCGAGAGACATACATATATTTAATTGAAATCTGAAACTACATAGGTTAATAGATATCTAATTATAACATTAGAAATTAATTAAATATATTAGATTTAAGAAAAAACCTATTTCACCAACGTTTGAAATCAAAGAACTAATCATTTTATAATTTCCCCTTTTATTTAAAATGCGCGAATTAATGATTTATTTCAAGTAAAACCGGTTATAACCGCTTTTTCTAACATTAATTATGATTAAAAGATCTGTGCAGTTAAAATATCTTGAAATTTTCCAAATTCTCATTACATGAGATTTAAAAAAAACTACCTACTTAAGGATTCTACCAAATTTTTTATGAGTTTTTAGTGAGAATAATTTAGAATCTAGACAATTATAACTAGGAAGGCTATAAGCCGTTAGATTGTAAGATATTACTATTTTGTAAATAGAAACAAGGTGTTTACGCCGGATCAATGATTACAGACTAGGTAGCTAGACGCTTTCAGCGCGCTACCTAGGCATAAGTGTATTTTAAAGAATTGTATATACTCTCATACTTTATAATGTATGTGTAATTGTGTCGTCAACATGCTGGCATATCTTAGGACGCCACCATAATCTGCCTACCCTTTTCCCAACTATGTTGGGGTTGGCTTCCAGTCTAACTTAATGCAGTTTAATACCAACATTTAAATTAGTATTACGGTTTTAAAGCCCGTAGGTAGGTACTCAATACGTGCCTGGACGTGGAGGTGCGGACACCAGCCCGTTATACAATACTATATACGGGATAAACCGTATTTGCGATAACCCACTGTTCTTACATTACCCGTAATAATCCACGAAGCCGGCAACTGACAATCTATTAAGTGTTGATACAATTGAGTAGTCGTTACAGCTTAGAGTAATGAGTTAATCTTATGGTACAAGCCTACATTTCTTTCTTAATAAGAATTCGAATCTAATTAAGAAGAAAATCTGTGTCTAAACATTACCTAGATTAGATACATCGTGGAAATTTGTTTGTTCTGAGTTTCTAATACCGCCGTGTGGTCAGTGTGGTCAGTGTGGTCAGTGTGGTGACCCCACGGAATAGATAATGTTATTTCCAGAAAGCTTTCGATTCGATATTTAAAAAAAATACAATCATGATGATAAATGCTAACTAACAACTTTGGATTGACTCGAAGTTGGTATATCTACCCATAAGGTGACTATTCAAATATTTTGAAATGTTTTATAACATTCTACGCTCGATATAATAGAGTCGCCACACCGCAGGATAAAAATACTGGTTAAATTTTTAATAAACAGGGTTATTGGTAAAACATTAACAACCTCAGGTCATTGTAGTCATCATGATGAACAACTTTTACTATGAGAACAAACCTGAAATCGCGAAAAAAAAAAATTGCTGTTCCATACATTTATGTTCGTATAATAACTCGTCAAAATGTATGGAACAGCTGATTTTCTTTTCGCGATTTCATGTTTGGTCCCATAGTAAAAGTTGTTCATAATGATGAGTACAATGACCTCTTAAGAGGTTTAATATGGTTTGTACATATAGAACACGCGTTTCGCATACGAGCTTTTAAATAAACCTAAATGATCTAAGTATATCCATGGTTAATAAGTGTGAGATAGGATAGATCAGTAAGATATAATCTGTAAAGCCAAAGGCTCTAATGTAAGGTACTGTTGATTGTATAAATGTTTATTATTTATTGAATTATTGATTTCGGTGGTGTGTAGCGGCAGGGAAGGGGTACCACCCGACAATGTTACCAGAGTGAACAGGAGATGGTTACTACAAGTAGGGTTATACCTACTTCATTGTTTTGGCAAAACATCTTACCTTCTGTAATTTGCTTTGCGTCAAATATTTATTTTATAGTTGCAATTATAATATAATATAAGTAACAATTGATACAGAAGTAGGTGATTAAAACAACACCATACATTTTAATATCATTGGCATCATCGCTCTACCTTTAATGCTATACCTACAGAACTATAAGTGTGTAACTGTATAAGTATTGACAGGTTTAAGAGTTCATAAAGAAGCAGTAGATGTAAATATTTTACAATTTAACTTGTTGTCTATGATATATATATTATAAATTGAGACTTCTCATTCTAAATTATATGTATTACATTAAGTCATAGTTTGTAACTCTGTTTCTATAAAACAATATTGATGTTCTATGACCTAAGAACAGCTGCTATCACAAGAATTAATTGAACCTGTCCGTGTACCTGTAGAAGCAGTTATATAAATATCAGTGTCAATCGATGTCAAATAAAAGTTACCAAAATGTGTAATGATTTGTTTTTTTATTTATCCTCGCAATGGAATGCCATACAACAATTTCATATACGAAGTAAGAAATTACTTCATCTGTCACTTTCTATCCATCCTTTCCCAGTCACGCAGCATCAGGCCACGGCCGCCACTCCTCCATAGATCCACAACGGATTATTGATGTTTTATTTACAAACCTTATTCATAAATCGAAAAGGTGCAGCTCATGAATATTACCAAGTTTACAAGACGGCCGATGAAATATGGCCGGTACGAACATTGCGCAAAAGGCTGCGCAATAACATTTTTAGGAACCAAAATGGTGACATGAGAGAGAACATGCGCGACAGTAAGTTCGGACAGCCCATATGCAGGCTATAATTCGTCGGCCGTATTGTACACTGTAGAAGCCTTCGTAGTAGGTACAGTCAACAGCAAAAGTAGATGATTGAATTTCTGATTTTGATCATCTACTTTTGCTGTTGACTGTACGTACTCGCGTAGTACAAATGAAAAGATTCCTACTAGCGTATAGCGAGTCGCTGTACAGCTTAGCGGCGCGGCGGCGTATCGTGTACAGACGCCAGCACGTGAAGTTACTACAATCTGTCAGATTTATTTAATAGATTTTCGACTTTATTGCTATAGCATAAGGTTCAAGGTTGATTGGGAAAATTTGTCAGTTTCGGGTGAGTTGACCTGCTGGCGTCTGTACTTCGCACTGTGCTACGGCGTATAGCGGGTCGCTGTACAGCGTAGCGGCGCGGCGGCGTAGCGTGTAGTTCGCACTGTGCTACGAATGCTACGCAATACTATGATTGCTAATTCAAACGTAAAATGGGAAAGTGGTGTGAGATAGATAATAATAAATAATAATTTATTGAATATTACAAACCAATGTTACATGTGGGTGAATTTCAACAAGAGATTTTTATGTATCATTTCGGTGGGATTTTTTTATTTCAATGCAATCTATATATTTTTAGTGACAAATAATACTTTAGTCTATTTTATAACATTGTGCGTGAGTGGACATCAAATATTATCAAAACTTACATAAATATTTAAGGATAAAGTTTTAAGAGTCCACTGAAATTAAAAGTGTCCACCGAAATGATAAAAATTACCACCGAAATGATAAATCCACCGAAATGATACAGCTAAGAACAACCGTGCCCCCAGCCAGGGTTCCGTACTTTGTTAGGTTTGATTTCCACAAATTTTAGATAAACACTGAGACAGGACAGTACACAGTTTTTTTAATATCATCATTAATATACAGATATTACAGTTAGTATTATTACATATATCATTCTTTGAGGTTACAATAACCTCAAAGAATGATATTAATGTAATGTAATGTTTATTATGATATGAATGAATAGTTTCTTTACCAAACACTCTCACAGGCAATTTCTCATCACATAGGTATATCTCTTTTTTTTACCGACTTCAAAAAAAAAAGGAGGTTATCAATTCGATACGTATGTATGTAATATTATTGGAATTGCATTATATTCACATATGATGATCTATTAGGGCTTCCAAACAAATATACAAAATTTCATAGACGTATGTATGTATGTATGTATGTATGTATGTATGTATGTTTGTCCACGCATATCTCCGGAACTATTAATCGGATCGTGACCATTTTTTTTTTATTGGCTTACATTTTCTTCAACTTAGGGAACAGTGCAAGTTTCATCAAGATCGATTCAGTAATTTTCAAGATATGGACTAATACGTGTAAGTGTGACGGCCTGGCTTATTGATAAGAGCTACGGGTGTAGTGTCAAAGGGAAAACATCTCAAAACCTTGGTCAAATACTAGTGCAAAAACTAAAAATTACGAAATAAAAAGTAATTTAAAAAAATTAAACCGACTTCAAAAAGAAATTAACTCAAAATTATGAAATAACTTTTCATTTCGGAAGTCGGTGGCATAAAACTAAAATACAGATCCCAAGACACCGACTTCCGAAATGAAAAGTTATTTCATAATTTTGAGTTAATTTCTTTTTGAAGTCGGTTTAATTTTTTTAAATTACTTTTTTTCATATAACGTTTAAATGCTCCTAACTTATTTGTTATATCTTGTAAAATTAAGAAATTTTGTAATTATATCAAATATTATTTATTATTGTTATTTACTCGTAATAAATGATATAAAAATAAAGGTAAGTGACTTATATTGAAGGTAAACCCTCGAAATAATTATTTTGTTGACAATTAGTAGGTATAATAATCTACACTGTGGTGACCCACACACTCATCACATTTTCGTTGAGCCGAACAAATGTGTATCTAAAGTATAGTAAACATGTACTAACTACATAGATATATGTATATATTATATATCTTAAGCACAAATATTACACAACAAATACACCTAAATAATCTAATCGACACTCTAGGTAAAAGTAGGTACATTACAAAACTATGACTTTGTATTTGACACCAGGATCTCTAAAACTTTATGTTTTTATCATTTCGGAGATACTTTTAATTCCGGTGGACTGTAATTGGTATAACAGTCCACCGAATCCACTGAAATGATAACACTGAGATGATAAAATAGAGGTTAGTTCTACATTTAACTCCGAAAAAAAATTATTTAAAAAATATGAACACTACTCAAACAAAACAGTACTTACTGCGAATTTAATACACAATTTTGAAACAAATTAAACAAATCTAGCACGAGTTATAACAGCCACCGAAATGAAACTATTTTTGTCCCCATATTACTGAAATGATAAACTTACTTTTTTGGCGGGAAACCGCAAGACGTTGGGACCGGTGCGTTCGCGCCGAGAGCTTAAGCCGGACTGATCCGGAGTGAGAAAAGGTGAAAGGGGCGTAACAACGCAATGTTGATGTGGCTATTCTACTAAAACTTACTGTCCTCTGAAATGATAACTTTTTTCCAGACAAAAGTTGACTGCCTGTCAAATCCATGAGAAAGAAGATAAACAAACAAAAATTGTTTTATTTGATCGAATATATTATAATTTAATGATAACAAAATCAATTTAAATCCATATTACGAATGTATTTGCAGGAGAAGGTATGTTATGAGCGGAATTGGGTTCAGGACAGGTCACCGTGATGATAAAATAACACTTTGTATTTTTTTTTTTGGGTATATTAGAGGGTAGATACCAATGATTTTTTTTGCCAAGGTAGAGAAATACTTACGTTGTTGAGAAAAAATATATAAAATTAATAATCAGCACATTGCACTACCGTTCTCAGGTTTGCCGTGTATTTTTTTGCTTGGGCAATTCACCCATGTATTGTCTTATAATTAACTTAACTTAACGGTGGTCTGTAATTGTTAGCGATCGTCATTTGGATCTTTACGGCGGTCCCCAAACTAGGCGGCGCCTGTATCTTGGGGGCCAGAGTTGTGACATAATAGTGTTATTTACCACTGCAGTTTATTTAGGAGTAGGTGAGTAATTGCAACCGATTATATAAAACTAGATTAAATATTAAGAAATCTTAAAACGTAAATTATTTAAAACAAATAAAGCTTAAATTGCACTGAGCAAAGCCTAAAACTAAAAATATTAAACAATTAAAATGAAATGTTAAACAATCAAAATTAAAATGATAAAAACGAGAAAAAAGAAAATAAAATGTAGGATAATCAAGATTAGGGTGTGTGTGTGTGTTAGTGTGTGCACGTGTGGTGTATAGGTGTTTTAGTGTGTGTACATGTGGTGTGTAGGTGTCAGTGTCTGTGGTGGGAGTAGGATTCCGAGTGTGAGTTAAGTGATGTGAGGATGTTTTCTGATTCATCGTATGAAAGACCTAATAGCCATTGTTTAACAACATTTTTGCATCTGGAGAGGGAGAGTTCTTTTGGATCACAAGGCAAACTACTGGTGACCTTGTTATACACAAAAGTGTGTAGATAGGCAGGGCAGCGTCTTGTTAGGAGAGATGTGGTTCGTTGTAGCGGGATGTGAAAGACACGTTTGGAAGCCAATGCGTGGTAGTCAGGTCGGATTTTTAGGGTTTTGTGTATGCGTAAGTATGCATTAAGAATAAATAGTTGGCGGACACGTAGAACTTGGAAGTCTTTGTAGAGGGAGTCAGTGGGGTAGAAAAATGGTTTTTTTAAGAGAACTTTTATAACAGCTCTCTGGGCTCTTTCAAGCTCAATCATTATTGTTTTCCCGGCTCCACCCCAAATAGATACCCCATATTGTATAATGGACTGGTAAGGTAGGATTTCTTGCTGCATTTATTTTTTATGTTCAAGAAACATTGTATATTGTATAGATTTGTAGGAACTTCTACACTTTATTAGTGATCGATGGAACTACAGGATCTAATAACTAGAAAATATTGTTTAAAAAATTCATAATAAGTACAAAGATCTGATAAAAACAGTGATTAAAATATTAAATATTTAAAGCCAGCCAATTACTCTTTCATTTTAAATAAAAAAATATTTTAGTCACGGAAGGACTATCACAAAAGTAACACTTATCGGTGCAACACACACCTGCCAACACCTACCTAATGGACAATTGACAATGTTGAAATATTTAATATTTGCCACGCGATCTCACTAATAACTGAGGTCAGCTGGATCTCTGCGCTTTCAGTTCTTCCTAACAGCAACTGTCCTAGATATCCGTAAACAAAGATGCGTACGGTGGACCCAGAGCTGTGGTCTCGTAAGGCCAAGAGACCCGGCGTCCAGATAACGCGGCGCATGAGATTTGGGCAGCAGCAGGCTTCCTGTGGGTTGGAGACCAGGCTCAGGGAGAGTCTGTGGGACGCCGCTGAAGAGTTCTGGCAGAACTGCTCCCTAGCAGCCACCCGATGCTTCCAAATCGACCGCGCGAATAAGTTTGAGAGGTGAGGAAATGGTTATTTAAGGAAATATAGCACTTTCTTAACGGGAGCTTAAACCTATTTTTTTCTGTTTCTTTCTTCTTTTCTGTGTATAGGTATGTGTAATTATGCATAAATGGTTAAATATGTCAATAAAACGTTGAGTACTTCTTTATGGGCATGCCGTGGTGATCAATGCTCATGCCTTCTCTGTATGACCTTTGCCCAGCAGTGGGGCAGTAATAGGCTAGTGTTATTATTATAACGGGCATTTCTTTGTGCAAACGTGCACATCGAATAGCGCACTATTGCAACTACAGCACGCAAACAAGCTCACTTACAATTTAGACCTTCTCAGGGTCTGTTCAAGCCCTGAGAACTTCCGACCAAGTTATTACCAACTCCTATTATCCCATGTAGACGGCGCCACGTGTCCCTCCTTATCCTGTCGCTGGTGGCGGGCTGGATGCTGCTCCTCCACAACAGCGCCCAGCTGCAGGCGCGGCCGCCGCTCGTCGTGAGCCTGCAGACCAACGACAACTCCATCATGGACTACACGTTCCCCGCCATCGCGATCTGCAGCAACATGATCATCAGTCAGGCCTCGCTCAAGAACTTCACTAGATATTTATTTACGTATGTGGCCTCATGAGTTGCGAACCTTGGTTGATCTAAGAATGGATGCAAACTAATAACAAGAGCTAAATTACTTATTCTACCTATCACTCTACAAAAATGCATTTTCTCACCTTTGTATTTAACGTATTAAGTCACACAGATAAGAGGTTTGAAGTAGGTATCACAAAACTAGAAACTGCTAGCATGACACACTCCGGGTAAACTATATCGACGCAATTCTGATTGAATGAAATCTGAACATAAAATTCTTATCTTTCAATTTTCTTTGGCCCCGTTTCTTTAACATAATACAAATCCACCTACTCCGATGTTTCTATGGCCTTTTTTTTCGGGATGGGAAATCATCAAATGACCCCTCTTGCTCTGGGTGGAGCAGAAGGGAGTGTCGGACTCTTTCTGACTAAAACCCACCTGTGGTCCTTCCTTAGCCCTTTATGTTCCGGGCCAGCGGTAACCCTTTCGGACAATCCCGCTGACCCGGATGTTTCTATGGCCCTACAATGCTTCTCTGCAGGCACCCGAGAAACAAACAGTACCGTTACCGACAGAGTCAGATACAAAGCAGCCTGCTAAACTTGGGCGCTCTGCTGACCCTCTCGCTGCCGCCCATCAAGGTGGACTTCGAGCAGTTCTTCCGAGACGTGGAGCCGAACTTCAATGTCACCGACATCATGTTCAGGGTATGATGGCAATCTCACTAATGGAGGCTGGTAGGATAGGAAGGACTATGATTTAAACTTTCTTTTCGTTAGTTAAGTTTTGTGGCAGATAACGTCATTTCATTTTGTATTCATGGCATGGATGCTGTGTCATGTTGTGCTTATCCGCAAACTTGAAAAACTGTTCTGTTCCTTAGTGAGTTCTGTTCTGTTCTGAAGTTTGTAAGTATCTGATTTTAGTACTTTTCCTCAGAATTAAAACCAATTCTTGTGTGTCATGTCCAGTTGTCTGCCAACTGCTCGACGATCCTGCAGCGCTGCAGCTGGCGTGGCGAGCTAGTCGCCTGTGAGCAGCTGTTCGCGACCAGGCTCACGGCGCTCGGGTTCTGTTGCGTCTTCAACTCCAGATACCAGTGAGTAATGAGTTTATTACATTACAATCATCCTCCTGCCCTTAAAACAATTTATTTCTGGTCTATTTTACATCATACATCTTTGTTAGCTGCCATCTTAGTACTGCCCTTATAGCCTTATCATTTTACCCACATCATCCATTATATATGGATGCATTTAAACTCATTTCCTCACGGCATGTTCCCCTTATGGCAAGTAAATGCAAGCAATGTTTAAACAATAATTTAAATTATAAAATACTAGCAACGCCCGGCGGTTTCACCCGTATAAGTGTCGATCCCGTGGGAACATGGGGATAAGAACTCTCCTATGTCCTTTCCCGGGACACAAACTATCTCTATACCAAATTTCATCTATATCGGTTCAGCGGTTTAAGCGTGAAGAGACAACAAACAGACAGACATATACATTTTCGCATTTACTCGTATAATATTAGTATGTATCGGATATCTATGGTATGTATCTATATTTTCGTTTGTTTAAGTACACAGAAGTACGCTAATTGCCGTACTTTCCTCTAACATAGATTTGTGCGAGATCTAATAATGACAATGACAATGATTGTGGTGTGTGGGTGTGGTGTGGATTGTGTGTGGGTGTGGTGTGGGTTGTGTGTGGGTGTGGTGTGGGTTGTGTGTGGCTGTGAACTGTGATGTATGTAGTTGGCAAGCCTTTCTAATAAATATTGAATAAGTTCTAACAACTCAAATGTTATATGTCCAGGCCCGCAGACATAGAGCGCAAGCCTGCCGTGCTGGACCTCATCGGGCAGGACTACGGGCTCGGCGTGGTCGTGCGCGAGGTGCGGGATGACTTCGCCTATGTGCGACGACCAGCTTATGGCATGGAGGTATGTCAGAATGTAAATAAATATAAAGAGTATCATGTCTTAAATTGGTCGATTACTTTCGATTCGACTGGCCATCCTGCCCAAAAGCAGCAAAATGACTCTTCAGACCTTATTCAAGGTTCCTTTTCGTCGTTCCCTGTCCATGCTATTAGTTACTTTGCGCAGATGCTGTTATTCGAGGGTGACGAGTTTCCTCTGATCGAGAGCGGCGACGTGCGCCTGTACCCACTCCCGCGCAACGCGTCCGTCTACTTCAACATCCGCGCCTTCTCGCAGTACCCAGCGGATGACCTGCACTACTACACTGAGGATAGGGTAAGTGCTAATCAACGTAGATGTTTCTTAAGTGGTCTAAAATGCATTATGTCAAATGCTTTACAGATATAGATGCCCGCACTGAACAATCACTGTAAGTAGTAGCCAGTAGGGCGAGAGACAGCTTGTTTGTAAGTAGTAGCCAGTAGGGCGAGAGACAGCTTGTTTGGTAAGCAGCTTGAAGAGAAGTAAAACTAGATGTTGCTATGCTTGATTTTGAAGGCGTGCGGTAAGTACCTACTTCACATGTAACATTTTGTACAGCGCGGCTGCCGGCTGCAGGGCGGCGGCATGTCGCAGTGCCTGGCGCAGTGCCGGCGCGACACCGCGGAGGCGTTGTGCGGCTGCGTGCCGTACGCGCTGCAGCCGCAGTTCGTGCCGGCGCGTGTGCGCACCTGCACGCTCAACGAGCTCGCCTGCCTCAACAAACATAGAGGTAATAGGCTATTTGACAATGTAAAAAATAAGGTCATAATTATTGACACTCGTATAGATTATCGCTTTTAAAATCGATTTGCATTAATTTTACTACAAAAAAATGTATTATTTATTAAAAAAATCCCGAAAAAACTTCATCTTTTTAAATCTGGCGCCACGTAATCGAAAACGGTCTGGATTGGCTGAACTTATGATGACGTCATGATATAGTCAATTTCTGTCTATCGTTGACAGAACAGATGACTTTTGTCTAGTATCTCGACCGTTTCAACGTTTGTTTACGTGTATTTTGACGTCACGACGACGCCATATTGTTAAAGATAGCGTTTTGGCGGCATATTTAAACAGTACATTTTTATTTACTATTTTCTAAAAGAAATACATTATGCAATTTGAAGTAATAGGTTTTTGTGGGCTCGTTAGACACCATTAAATAATCTGAGATGTTTATCAGAAACCAGTCAAATAGCCAATTGTCGGCCTGGTGACCATTGACTTTACACCAAATCTATTAGTTTTGACTAGGCTAGGGATGAAAAGATATCATCTAGGTATCGATACTTTTCAATGACGTAATATATCATTGATACTTTTACTCTATACCTCGCTCATCATAAGGTATTGATACCTACTCGGTATCGAATGAAAAGTATCAATGCTTACCTGTATTTTATCGGACAGTTTTTTCGTATGAAGTATTACAGGCAAATAAGAACAGTAGTAAGTACATGGTCTAAGTAGTACCTTAGTAATTATTTTTATTTATTAAAGTTTTTGAAGCACTTTTTGCATGTGGCTGTTTTCTCAAATAATCTTGTAAAATATAATAAATCTTGTAAAATATAGCCTCAGCTGAGACTTTTGTGGTCCTATTTTCACCGATTTGATTATCTTATTACAAATTCAGTCACAGATAACAAACAAACAACGCAAGCCGCACGCGATGAGTGACATGAGTGATTTACGGAAATCGCAAACAAAACAAAATCGTCATAATGGCGTCTGCGTCTATTCTATCTACGAACAAGGCTGCCAGAAGCAGAAAGCCGAGGGTTCCGTACCATCATATTATGTCGACGCCTATATTCATCAGAGAATTTTAGCACTGTGCACTGCGGTGTAGAATATTGCAGATTTGTGTCAGTCCCATCTCTTAACCGATAGTGGAACTAATGTAACTTTTGTTGATGATTTCTGAAAAAGTGTGCTATTTAGAGACTTCGTTTTATTTTTCCTGTAATCTTTACATAAACTTCTATCACATAGAATAATTTCTGATTTTTTTCTTTGCAAACTTCAGAGATAAGGGGGGGGGGGAACTGATTTTTTTTATGAAAAGTCAAAAACTATGCGGCCTACAAAAAAAAGAAAAAAATGTTTGAGAATGTATGCAAACTGCGCTCTTTCATATGATACCCCACATGCCCTAGTAGCCCCACTTCGAATTTTTCAGACCCCCTTTAAGTCCCTGTTTCAAAAAATGAATAGTGGAATATTATTATAAGGGTTCCGTTTTTACCATTTTGGTACGGAACCCTAAAAAAAGTGTCGAGAACGAGTAAGTACTTGTATCGTTTCATCCCTAGTTTTGACGTTACATCGACGCGCGACGGGCAAATGTGTTGCCATGAATTCAGCACATGATTTTGCTTTGATCCTATAAGTGTTCGACTTTAAAAAAGTCAGCTGTTTCATACAAAAGAGCAATACCTACATGGTCAAAATGTACGGAACAGCAGATTTTTTCGGAAAATTCTAACGCTTATGGGTTTAAAATCATAATACTGAATTCCTTACACCCTAGTTACTTTACTTGCTGTAGAGAAGTTTATGTACGTGTACCCGGGCGAGAACGCACACCCCGCCCTGAGCCGGGAGCTGCAGGACGCGCTGGTCTGCCCCAACTGCCTCGTGATGTGCCGGCGGCAGTTGTTCTCGGCAGCTGTGTCCTACTCCTTCTACCGCAACAAGACGCGCCTCTTTCGGAACTTTCTCTCGTGAGTTGTTGAGAGTTACTTATCACTCAATTAGTTCTGTGGTGTAGGTACAGTCACGAGCAGAACTTTGGACACCTAACGAAGAATAAGAAGAATAAGAGGTAGTTTGAAAGTAGGAAGAGGAAGTTTGTCTTAAAAGAAGAATAAGAGGAAATTTGGAAGTAGGAAGAGGAAGTTTGTCCTATAAGAAGAATAAGAGGAAGTCTGAAAGTGGCACCGGTAAGTGAAAAGTAGTGTGGAAATCGGTTGTAAGAGGAATATGTCGATGGATAGAAGAGTAGGGGAAGACCAAAGAAACGATGGATGGACTGTGTGAATTATGATATGGTTAGAAAAGGGGATCACTACCGAGATGACGACTAATAGAGAGGTATGGAAGAAAAAGACATGTTGCGCCGACCACGAATAAATTGGTATAAGGGCAGGAGAATGATAACTTTGGACACCTAACGCAACAATATCTGATTTAATGATTCATAAAATCAAATGATCACATATATTTGTGGTCATCTTGATGACAGTTAATTTCATCACCACTGCCGGTCGATTCTGTAAAAATCTCACCGTGAAAACTTAGGTGATATGAGTTCGTTTTTGTTAGGAATTGACACTATTGACAGCTCACTCCACGCTCACTTCACTTAAGTTTTCACGGTGAGATGGTTACAGAATCGCACTGCAGCAGTGCATTATCATGGTCATTATCATTATCATCATCATTATCACTGATCTCTAAAACGGTGAAGGAAAACATCGTGAGGAAACCGGCATGTCCTAGAACCAAAAATTCGATGTGACACCTACCAACCCGCACTGGGCCCGCGTGGCGAGTTACGGCCCATACTCTCTCACAGAGAGGAGACCTGTGTCCCAGCAGTGGGAACATTAAAGACTGATTATGTTGACGACAGATTTTAATGGATGAACCATGAAATCAGATATTGTTGCCGAGCTGTTTATAGTACTTAATATCATTTATGCTCGTGACTGTACTGCTAAATCAAACTTCGTCTTATTTGTGAGAAGCGCGTGGTTCTCCTAGTGAGGCGGTGATTATGAGAGGCTGTCTGAAAATTAACAATAATTTGTTTTTAATTAAGTATTCATTGTTTCAAAGGAAAAGATGGATCCATGTCCGTTTGTCTACTCATGTGCCCAATGTTATGAATTTTATACAATTTCATACGTTTCCAGTTCAAACCTGACCCTGGTGAACTCGACGACGATCCGGCTGTTCTACAGCATCCGCCACCAGGAGTGGTACAAGGTGGAGTCTGTATCGCGCTGGTCTGAAACCTTCGGTGCGTTACCGTTCGTTTTCTTTGACAAGCCGACTGTCTAGTCTAGGTCTTCTTACTTAGAATCAGGTTAACTTGATCATAATTTCAAAAGGGCAACACAGAGGCCGTGTTTTGTTAATCAGTAAAAACTGGCCAAGTGCGTGTCGGACCACGCATAATGAAGGGTTCCGTAGTTGGAATGAATTTATCCCAAGAACAAACTTAACATTGTAGTTGAAAATCATGTTCTCCTAAACATTGCAACTGCAAATGTAAGTTGATCGACTATTACTCGCATACTTGTCTTTTAAAGCCTACTTGCTGTGATAGTTTTCCTTTTAACGTCGTCGTTAAAATTATACACGTTTAAATTTAAGTCGTTCCCATTCGTTTCATTTCGTTCGAAAAAAAATCAGCTGTTCCCTACATTTATGTTCGCATAACTCGTCAAAATGTAGGGAGCAGCTGATTTTTTTTTCACGATTTCAGGTTTGGTCCAATAGTAAAAGTTGTTCATAATGATGAGTACAATGACCCCTGAAGGGGTCCAGAACGACTTAAATTTAAAAGTGTGTACTACTACCGTGATTTTTTTCACAATTTATTATCCAAAAACAACCATTTAGCTGGCAGGGCCACTTGACTCTAATAAAAATTTGCACTTTAAAGTTTAATTTTTCACAAAAGGATCCCAGAATCGAAAAATTGTTTGTACAAACCCGCAATATTTTTTAAATACCTATCCAACGACACCCCACACCATGGGGTAGACGAACAAAAAACAAACATCCCCCACTTTACGTGTAGAGGTAGGCACCCTAAAAAAAAATTTTTTTTTACGATTTTATTTTACCACTTTGTCGGCGTGATTAATATGTATATCCATGCCAAATTATAAGTTTCTAGTACTAAGAGTCTCTGAGCTAAGCTGCGGACGGACAGACGGCCATAGCGAAACTATAACCTTAACTATATCCTTGTTGACTACGGAACCTTAAAATAAGACAGGTAATAATAGTTACAGACATTGCTCTAATAATGTCATACCTTTCTGCAACAAATCAACTAATAAGTATCTTATTTACTTAAATTAAAATAGTTAAATTAATACTGTTGGTAGATCTTTAAAAATTTGTGTAATCTTTACTTACAGTGAAGCTAAGTACACAATGGATGGTGGTGACTGGTGTGTCGATCCTGAGCTATTCGGAGCTCCTGTACCACGTCACCTTGCGATGGCTGCATCACTTCATACGACGCACCAGGATCGCCAACTTGCAACCAGTAGCGACATCTACGTAGCGCATTAAGAGTCAACCGTGCCGGATTAACGCCATCTAGCCATGACGTAATTAAACAAGCGACACCAATAGTTCCAAATAATAAAATACCGTTATAGATGGCGCTGTAAGTTTTCAATTTGTGCTTGTAAATTGCTTTGATTACAGGTTTGATTTGTATAATTTGCGTTCTCGTATGAAATACTTATATGCAATCCAACACTAATGGATACATTGTGTTTACAAATAATGAAAGCAGATAGAATAATATGCAATGATTGTATGAAAGTAGACTGTTCACGTAGATTAGCGTAGCAAAAAAAGTTCAGCGGATTTTCGGAAAGATTCCGTTTTATTTTACCAGACTTACGAAACATAATTTTATTATTAGGCTCCACGCCCACGGGTACCACCAATAAGTAGTGAGTGGCATGTGACATGGCATGGCATGTAGTGGCAGCACGGCAGGGCTGAGTTGGTGGTATCACCACCATACATCAGAAGGAGCACGCCCGCGGGCGAGGCTGTGCACACGATAACGTGACACGCTCCCGGCCTGGCGTGACGTCACAATAAATACCAACCACACTTGTAGTGTTGAAGTTTATTATACTCTGGTTTAGCTTGTGGCTCTGTCTGGTTGATAAGGATCCAATTTTTTATGATAACAGTACCTTCTCTAGCCTAGACTATTTTATTACTTCCATAAATGAGGGTATCTGGGTCCAAGCCGTAATCCGTCATTTTCTTTAGCCAAAAAACAGACCAGAGAATTTCGCATTTCTAAGGGAGGAAAAAAGGATTTTTCAAAAGTTTGCAGAACCATAATAAAATTAAGCTATGTCTTTATTGTCTGGACGTGGCGAAAGGTAGCCCTTTAATGAAAACTTTTTCTGCTCTCCTCACTCCTGTCGGCACAAGCTAAAGGTACGAGAAAACTTATGAAATGGTGAGGAAATCCAATCAGTAAGATTCATAGCTGCATGGTCTGCCGTGCACCGAAAGTTGCCTGCCTTTAGAAGACAGCTAGGGGAGGCCGGGTTCAGCGTGCCGGTTATCAAACAAGACTTAAAAAAATAGTCGAGAGGTGTCGGGGACACCGTGCCGGGGCCGCCCGGCCGGATGAAACGAAGTTCCTTTTGCTTTTGCACGCTTGACGAATGAGAGCTAGACACAAAAGTGTCGTGACGGTCAAATTTTACAGTTTTTTCGGTCTAGCTCTCATTCACCAAGTGTGACACGTGCCATACGGAACTTCGTTCCAACAACGTCTGATCTCCATTGATAGTTTCGGTTGTGTAGAGGTACAATGTGTTTTAAAAGAAAACGGGGGCGAAGATTCAATTTTTGGCCCTTTCCTATTTCCAGTAATATAATTTTATTCGCTGATGACACTTCTCTTACTTTTTAAAATAGATAGAGAAGATACGGATGTCTTACATGTCAACGACAGTCTGCCTGTTCTTTCGAAATGGTTGGCAGCTAATAATATTTTACTTTTAATGCGAACAAAACTAAATGTATTAATTTCTCATTACCAAATGTATGTACTTACCTCGAGTGCTATTACGGAAACTGTATTTCTAGGAATTACTTTAGAATGCTATGCAATGTTTTGCAATGGGGTGCCCACATTAGAGCCCTTTCAGGTAGATTAAGTTCAGCTGCATATGCAGTAGTAATAGTAAAAAAATAAAGCAGTTGTCTTATATAGCCACAGCTAGCTAGATTAGTATACTTTGCTTGTTTCCACAGTATTATGTCTTATGGTGTTGATGTGGGGATCGGCAGCTGACGTAGACTCAATTTTCATTTTACAAAACAGTTCAATCCCCGCGATCTATAAAACGGGTCGTCGCGAACCCCGTAGAAACAAATTCAAAGAAATGTATATATTACCCTTTATATCTTAGAAAGTATTTTGTGTGTTCGGAAAAACTTGGGATTTTTCAAAATAAGACGCGATTTCCATATTATATGAAATTGTGAGAAGATTTTATAACTAAAACTATAAGCAAGTCATTTCTTATAAACGGTATCCGCTTTCATAACAAGTTGCCAAAGCCAGTTACAGTTAGCGATGGAAAGTTCAAAACCCACATCAAACGTGTCCTTATCAAAAAAGCATGTTATTTATAAGATTAAAGACTACGTTGAAAGTTGAAGACAAGGAAGTTTGGCAATAATTGCTTCTGCACATGTGGCTTCCCTGGCTACAATAATTGCTTCTGCACATGTGGCTTCCCTGGCTACAATAATTGCTTCTGCACATGTGGCTTCCCTGGCTACAATAATTGCTTCTGCACATGTGGCTTCCCTGGCTACAATAATTGCTTCTGCACATGTGGCTTCCCTGGCTACAATAATTGCTTCTGCACATGTGGCTTCCCTGGCTACAATAATTGCTTCTGCACATGTGGCTTCCCTGGCTACAATAATTGCTTCTGCACATGTGACTTCCCTGGCTACAATAATTGCTTCTGCACATGTGGCTTCCCTGGCTACAATAATTGCTTCTGCACATGTGGCTTCCCTGGCTACAATAATTGCTTCTGCACATGTGGCTTCCCTGGCTACAATAATTGCTTCTGCACATGTGGCTTCCCTGGCTACAATAATTGCTTCTGCACATGTGGCTTCCCTGGCTACAATAATTGCTTCTGCACATGTGGCTTCCCTGGCTACAATAATTGCTTCTGCACATGTGGCTTCCCTGGCTACAATAATTGCTTCTGCACATGTGGCTTCCCTGGCTACAATAATTGCTTCTGCACATGTGGCTTCCCTGGCTACAATAATTGCTTCTGCACATGTGGCTTCCCTGGCTACAATAATTGCTTCTGCACATGTGGCTTCCCTGGCTACAATAATTGCTTCTGCACATGTGGCTTCCCTGGCTACAATAATTGCTTCGGCACATGTGGCTTCCCTGGCTACAATAATTGCTTCTGCACATGTGGCTTCCCTGGCTACAATAATTGCTTCTGCACATGTGGCTTCCCTGGCTACAATAATTGCTTCTGCACATGTGGCTTCCCTGGCTACAATAATTGCTTCTGCACATGTGGCTTCCCTGGCTACAATAATTGCTTCTGCACATGTGGCTTCCCTGGCTACAATCTCTGTTGTACAATATGGTTATCAAATAAACTATTTTTATTTTTTTATTTATTATCTCACTATGTGAAAGTCTATCTGCTCCCAAATTACGATGTTTATTTTTTTATATACTTTTTACTTTCTTTGGCATAATATTTTTATTATTTGACATTACACACCTACAATAAATTCTAATTCTGTTTATGGCATAGAGAATATTTATAGTCTTTGGTTTATGGTTGTAATGGCAATCATATCATTTAATTTTAATAGGTTTTTATGTTTTATTTATCTTTTTGATAGATTCTTTTATATTTTGTGAATGTAAGAATGTTGTAGGATATATCATAGGCCTTTTAAGCTGTAGATTTGTAGGCCATTTTCTATTTAATTAAGTACAGGACCTGGTACTTGTTGACAGACACGCTGTCCCATACCTACTGAAACCGTAATTTTAAAACATTGTAAAAGCCAATTATTTTTAAAAGAGTAACCGCCGCGCCGTGGAGTTTCTTGCCGGCTCTTCTCTACAGAAAACAATCAATTGGAACCGTGCACCTAGCTTCTGACGTTTCATAAGTGCCCATGTAGGCTTAAATGAAATAAAATCTTTTGACTAAATGGTAAGTACTTATTAGAAAAATATATCCCACCAAAAACATTTTCATGTAAAATGTTGCCAAGACGAGACCACATATGGCTCGCACTGCCAAAAAGTTATCAGATCTCATGTAGAGCCAAGCTTCTAACTCTACACGCCCTAACTTCACAAACTCTACACCTTAGTCAAAATATGAGGCTTGGCCGTTTCGTTATTACAAAAACTATTGTATAATAGAAAAGTAATGAACAGTGAATAAATTTTTCACCTTAAGCCCATGTGATGGTAGCGAAACGGCCAAGCCACATATTTTGACAAAAATAACTCATTTTATTTCATTTAGGTATTTCATTTCATTTATTCATAAAACAATTTAGGTACATTGTGTTGAATATAATGTACACATGCAAGGAATAAATAATTAAAGAGTATTCATTAAACTGTATTCAATAAGGACGTATATACCTAATTGCAGCCATGGAGTGAGGAGTAGCAATGGATTATTTTAGGTATTTTTCTAATAATTCCCTTTTTTTATTTCAATAGGGCAATAAAATATTAAAATTACGCCCGAACATACATAATATATATATATATTATATATATATAAACATCTGAATTGAAAACCTCCTCCTTTTTTGAACTCGGTTAAAAAAATACCTTGATCCTTAGACACTTTTGATGTGTGTATATGCCATAAGTAATGTATACAATATTTATTTATTGTAGATAAGGGTAGTTCTTCGAAATTTGATTCTTTGACTGATCCATATGGCCAAAATTTAATTTCACTTTCAGCTCTGTAACACATGTTCATATGAAAATAGGTATACCAAATAACATATATTTGAATGAGGGACTCGTTTTTATAAAGTAGTTTTCAAGATATTAATTTTGTGCCCAGATGAATCAGAATGTGTTACATATTAATCAGAAACAGAAATAAAAAGTAATAAATACACCGTTAGTTATGAATGTAAATTCTAAACAATAATTATTAATTCTTAAATAGCCTAAGACATATCAAAAGTATCATATTTAGAACAAGATTATACTCCTGTCATTTTTTTATTATTCAAAAGGTTATAGCTAAGTAAATAATAATAAATAAGATTAAAACTACTGACTTGTACACGGTCAAAAATTGGACAAGAAGAATTACGCAACAAAAGCGCTCCTATCGTGCTGGAGAGGGGAAAAACTAATTTATTTTATTATTCATATGGGGTTTTGACCATACGAATCAGGCACAGATGAATCAGGATTTTGCCTACAATCATGAATAACTCATCGTACATACAGACTTCATTATTTTCATTTTTCTACACGAATCTATAACCCAAAAGCATCACACGAAACACAGATTGAAGTTTTAAAACAATAAAATAAATTTTATAAAGTAGGCATTGTAATCAGGATGCCACCTGAACCAAACACAGATGAATCAGGTATTTTCCTTCGTAACACCGGATCTAAGCCAACCAGCCGCACGTCCACCTTCTAGGTCGTCCGTTGCACGACTGGCTTCCCCCCGCGCTGGAAGCCAGACTCTCATTATTATTACCCGACCAAGTACGGTCAAGCGCAGCTTACGCCACATTAATCAGTATTATACGCCGGACACTTCTTTTTTACTTATTTATAAACAGACTAACGTAGTTATAACTAATACACATTTTTTTTGTAAGAGGACAATTCATTTCCTTTCGATATAATTATAATTTATATTGATGTATCAAAGGGAAAATGCGATATCGACCATTTTGTTCCGGAAAATGGCAAACGGACGCGCTATATGAATCAGAAGAACGACCTTCAAATATTTTTATTTTGTGCCTAGACAGCAATTATTAAAAAAAAATCATTTGTCCCAGTAAGGGATAAAGCTAAACTGTACAAAAATAGTACATTATGATACATGTGTGCTATGTTGATCATTATGCACGAGGCGATATTATCGCGCGAGCCGCAGGCGAGAGCGATAAGAAAGCCGAGTGTATATTGATTAATGCACACGCGTTTCATACGACGTTTTTCAACACACTTGCGAGGAAAAAAAACAGACTTGTATTGTTAAATATTAACTTGTATGGAAAATGGCGCGCTGGTTTTGTTTTCCCGCGCGCCGTGCTAGCCAGCACTAGCGATGCGCGCGCAACATTGACTCATTTTAAATATATTAATCTATGGCACAGACAAAACCGATACAGCCTATAGAAAAAATATAATAAACACAAACCTGAAAATTGCAAAAAACCTAAGAATTTCGCGGTCTACCACTGCGCATTCACCTTAAATTGTCTGTGGTCCCCTGCGAGTTCATTTTGCGACCAAGGACAATACAGACTATTTAAAACGGCATGAAGTCTCTTTGGGCGCTTTCCGAATTAGCTATAATCGCTCACATCACAGCGCTCACATCATCTCCATGGACGTAATATTACGTCCATGCATCATCTCACATGCGTTCCGATTTAGATATTACTATTATGACTGCTGAGAGCTGGCAACAATTCGGAACACTCGTGAACGCGCTCACATGACAGTGCTTACACAATGTAAAAAAGATATTATTACAGTATTTCTTTGTATAAACACCACATTTCTTCTTCAGTTCTTCTTCTTTGGTTAGGTGGCGACTGTCAGCCAGAAGTACAATTTCAAAAATGCCACGTTAGTTTAATTTAAAGATGATGCAACTCAAAACAAAACACACACTGACACAACCTCATACACACACTGTCATTTTTGGCAAGATGGCGAATGTCATGACGTCATCTATGACGATTCACGGGACATCGTTATCGTTATCGCGCTCACGCTAATTCGGTTATTTCCCAATTCGGAACACATCGATTATTTCCCAATTCGGAACGCAGGGTTTGATGAGATTAAAAAAGCGCGCGTCTCCGACTAGTAAATAGTTATCTGTGGTATTACAGAACATGTGGATTAAAGTAAAGAAAAAGCACGCGTTCGTAATACACTCCATTGTGGACCTAAAAGCGGTTCAATAAGAGCCACTTTACGAGCAAGTGTGTTGAAAAAAATATTACATGCCATTTTTTTAGTTGGTTACAGAAATATACCCACAGACATCGAAAATTTTGTCCCTGAAGAATTACCCATAAATGTTGCACTACAGACTACCTGCAGTATTGTCTGTCCTTCTTTCTCGCTTTAAATCCATCCTAAAGTTGTCTTTTAGCGATAAGGCAGCCTATTGTGTCACTCTTTGTAAAATTTCTACATTCATATTCTGTAATTAATTGTATGGAGTCTACATAATAAAGAGTATTCTATTCCGTTATTCATTAATATATTTTCGGAGGGTTATGTTGAGTCAGAAGATTGTGTAGGTACCATTAAGACGATCTTTCATTTTATCCTGTCTAAGGATTTGAAGGGTTTATTTTAATTTAGTATGTTTATTTTTTAATGGATTTGGAGAATTGGGGCACTAGTCACGACTGACAAGGTTGTATGGCTATAGATACAATAATGTATTTACTTGAGGTCTCCTATGTGTTAATCCTCAGTGACGAGGGTCCGATTGGAAGAAGTATTTTAGAAAATATTAAGTACGGTACCTATTTCGATATTTTAAGATACAAAACATTTAATTTTCAAATGACTATGAACCACTTCGTGCATCACCCACCCGGAAACCAACAATCATTTAAGTATTACTTAATTAAACCTTGAAAGAAACGAGAATTCACCTTCAGTTGTTATCTAACAGACCCGAATGGTTCCGAGTGCGTCCGAGTGGGTCCGAGCCGGTGGTGGTGGCAAATCATACGACGCGACGGTCATACTCAACCGGGTCAAGGAGCATACTCAAAGTTGAACAAACTCAACAACAACTCAACTTTGACATTCATTTGAACTGAGTTATGTATTTAACAAGAATTTTTTAAAAGCTTTTGTCAATGTTTGGTTATTTTTACGCATTTTCTGAGGTTGATGACGAAATACTATAGCAGACTACATCGTACTGTGTTGGTTTGTTGGTGACATTTACATCGGGGAACTGAATCACTAATTGCTGCATTGTACGACAAAGATTAGCAAGTCATAGTCAAAGACGAAATAATTAGCGACCTCTTGTGAGTAAGCCATCGTTTGGACTCTGGCCTAGGATATAATGACGTCACGTACCTACACTACACCCTTATGAATTATGTAGATATGCCGAGACACGAATTAATGAAACTAATTGCGAGATGAATGGACGGATTACATGTAATCAAATTCATCACGATGACAATGCATTGCCGTCGGCACAGAATTCCAAGTCTTATTATGTAAATACGTCTAACTTATCATAAAAACAGTGTCGTTATTAAATGCTATAAAATGTTCGAATGACGATGTATTGACCTTATTACCACTAGTGTCAATATTATTCAAAACATTTGACTATTCTAGTTTTACCTAAAGCTCTTTCCAGGCTACCTAACTCTGAATTCAGTATTAGTTATTTTTCCTTGATTTTGTTTCTTTTAAATTCGATTAAAATAAGTTGCACATCCACCTTCTTGGAGATTTTCAATATTAAACACAGCTGTTCCGCAAATTATGAAACGCTATAGGTATATCATATTATAATCCTGATCTGTGTAAAATGCGCCTGGGCGATACTGATTAGGTACCTATGCAACACTCGTAGAATTCTAGGGGCCATAATATCCAAAATCCCCCGACGTAGAACCTCTTTGCTTTCAATTAAGTAAATACACCGTCTGTCGTCTGCGGTCGCTGCCAATTGCCAGCCTTAGGATCAGCCTCGTCGGCGGATTGTAGGGAATTTAATAAGGCGCAGTGCGAATACCGGCCGGCAGATTGCAGTATTGGCACGGCCGGCACCGGTAAATGTTCCACTGTACACTGTAGTGTACAGGGAACGTTAATTACTTATTTATTCACACGCTCGTGTTAGAGGGCAGGGAGTACTAACGCTTGTTCTTGTACAAAAAATAATCTAGATGTCGTATCTCTCGTTTGCAATTGTTTGCAATGTAAAAAACTAAGTGTCTGAGCATAAAAAACTCGCAATAATGTTTTTGATAGAATTTGATTTGAAGTGGTATTTGAGTAGATAAAACTCCGATTTATTAATCCATGAGCAATTTATATGCAAGCTTTCAAATTAACACAGCTTCTAAGCAGGAAACACGTACCTAATAATAAATGATTAAATGATAGAAACATAATGGAAGTAAGTAAGTAGTAATACTAGTTACTTACTTACAATAAGTTTGTTTAAATTATGTTGTATTGTTTTGTTTTTTATGTGTCACACATCATGCAGATACCGGACATAAAATATTTCATCCTCCACTAGCATTACTCATCTCTATCTCCTCCCGTACATATATGTACATGTTACCTACATACATACGCGGATACCTACATGTATACGAACCACTACTTTTGCATACATTAAAATAAATCTGATTGTTGCAAATTAATATTTATTAACCTTGACTAAAACTTACATGTACGGAAGCCGCTAATATTATATTATTATAACATACTTAAAACACTATTTTTTCTAGTCTAGATTGATGATCTTCCAAGATTGTGAACAAAAGACTACTTCAATAAAAAAATGGATTCTGACTTTTTCATCACAACTTTGATCTTGATAAAAGTTTCCGGTTATTTCTGTAAAAGAGGAACGGAAAATCTCACGGCGGATAATGATCACATCGATCTTCGAACATTCGGACCTATTTAACAGTTCTGATTTTGCTTTCCCAGGTAGAAAGTAAGTTCAGTAGAGATCGCGACAAACTGAGAGGAGACGTAGTGCCAGCCAGTGGGCCAGCTATTTCGTTTTGTTTACATTCTTGAAAGTCGTTAAACAAAAGTAATGGTGTATCATCTAAGACTGCCTGTCGATATTGACAGGGTCGTTGGGTGTGTCGACGTCGCCACCGCCGCTCGCCACTGCGTCGCGGTTGCCGCCTGGAGCGACCGACTCGCCTATGATGGCTGGTATCACCTGCAGGGTCAGAGAAGGACAAGCATGAGCATGAGCATAAGAATCAAATTAATAACTACTGCTGAGAGGGTATTTCCATTATCAGAAACGCGCTTGGAAGTCGGATAGTTGATGTTAGTACATGTGCTAGGAGCACTTACTGCATCATAATTAGGTATGTGCTCTGAGCACTTAGGATAGTGCTCACCGTCTTGGAGTAGTTCCTTGGTAGGTAGCATTTTACGACTTTTGTGGTGAAAAAGAGGATGCTTTTTAGTTTTTTCTGGTTGGGAACCGAAGTTATAAAAATGTAATACTTACGAAATAAAACAAGATTCTAAAAAAAATTTAAAAATGAAACTTTTTTTTGTACAAATATGACCAATAAAATCGACAACGTAGAAATAAATAAAGTACAAAAAAAAATCTCAGAGAAATGTTGAATAAACGTTGGCAATCATGCGCAAAGAAAGCCGTTCTCTCACAAGAATTAAGAGTTGTCGCCGATGAATAGCAAAAGGGTCGCATTTAATTTGAACCCTTTTTTTACTCCGGAATCCGATACCTTTATATTAATTGGCGAGAAGTACACGCGTAGGTATACCAACACACATCTGTTCTGTCTATCACGCTGGGGATTTAAAGCGTTACCCGACACGCCGGTAATACTTTATTTGTCACGTCTGTCACTTTATTTATTTTCGATTTATTGTTACTCTGGTCTGGACTCTGGACGTACAATCGTAATGTACCCCTGCCTATCCTTTTCACAAATCAATCCGTGTTGTTTGGAGAGGAGCTATTGGGGATAATGCTCTTTATGATAAACCAGGCTTAGCCAGGATTTTGGATATGAATCATAAAAAAAAGAAAAACAATATATATGTATACATATATACCTATATGAAAATATATTATGTTCTGATCTCGCACTATCTATTCATATCGGGGGGCACGGCAGTGCCCCCGCCAAGTCGAGCAAAAAGCGGCACGGCCGTACCATCCTTTTCTCGAAGCAGTTCAAGCCATTTTCGACCCCCTATAACTTCGTTGTGGATAAAACTAGAGACCTGAATTTTCAGTAATCAAGCAGGTATTGTATAAACACGGTATATTTCAAATTTCATTCAATTTGAACCAGTAGTTTAAGAATTATAACTAGTCAAAGTTTCTTAATTTTGTCACTCACTGACTGACTGACCGATCATCAAAATTCTAAGGCACTTCTAGCAGACATAGAAGCTTCAAATTTAGAATACAATAGTGTTTAGTGTATAAATCAAGGAAAAACTAAAATATTTTGCAATTTCGGTCCGCTTTTCTAGATACACAAACTGCACAAATAACTTTGTAATCCCATATAAATATATAGGATTACAAAGTTATATTTGCAGTTAATGAATCAGTGTACTTGTATAATTATGTACAATCTAATGGAATAATAGGTGTAGATAGGTACCTAGATATAATTATGTTCAAAGGTAACTTGTAAAATAGTCAATCAACGGATTATGTTCAAAGGTAAGTTTGGATTACCTATATTATTTGCCAACGATTTGGACGTTCTGACTGACCGATCATCAAAATTCTAAGGCACTTCTAGCAGACATAGAAGCTTCAAATTTAGAATACAATTAGTGTTTAGTGTATAAATCAAGGAAAAACTAAAATATTTTGCAATTTCGGTCCGCTTTTCTAGATACACAAACTGCACAAATAACTTTGTAATCCCATATAAATATATAGGATTACAAAGTTACATTTGCAGTTAATGAATCAGTGTACCTGTATAATTATGTACAATCTAATGGAATAATAGGTGTAGATAGGTACCTAGATATCTGGGGGCACGGCAGTGCCCCCGCCAATTCGAGCAAAAAGCGGCACGGCCGTACCATCCTTTTCTCGAAGCAGTTCAGGACATTTTCGACCCCCTATAACTTCGTTGTGGATAAAACTAGAGACCTGAATTTTCAGTAATCAAGCAGGTATTGTATAAACACGGTATATTTCAAATTTCATTCAACTTGAACCAGTAGTTTAAGAATTATAACTAGTCAAAGTTTCTTAATTTTGTCACTCACTGACTGACTGACCGATCATCAAAACTCTCAAGGCACTTCTAGCAGACATAGAAGCTTCAAATTTAGAACACAATTAGCGTTTAGTGTATAAATCAAGGAAAAACTAAAATATTTTGCAATTTCGTTCCACTTTTCTAGATACACCAACTGCATAAATAACTTTGTAATCCCATATAAATATATAGAATTACAAAGTTACATTTGCAGTTAATGAATCAGTGTACCTGAACAAAGTCGCTTCCCGCTGTCTGTCTGTCCCTATGGATGATTGCGCAACGGATTTTGATGCAGTTTTTTTAATAGATAGAATGATTCAAAAGGAAGGTTTATTTGTATAATACATGCATAATATAGTAGAGAAACACTGATAATTTTAGAGGTTTCTAATGTGATGTCGTAAATAAACAGATTTTCTTGCGCTTATATTGCAAAAGCTAGCTGAACCCTACGAGATAGATCAAAATAATGTACTACAGTATTGCACACCTTAAAAAGGTCTACAAAAAAGTCCGCGATGGTATATGTCTATCTGTTAGGGATAACCCACAATAACCATTTTTTATCCTTTACTTTTTACGAGAAATAGTGGCTTGTTTACGAAGCGATTTTAAGCAATACAGCATTAATCTATATCCAATTAGGTACCTTAAATACATTGTGCATTTACTATAGATCAATTTGGTTCTTTGAAGCATGTAATTTAAATGAATATTTTTGAAGATATTACAGATTTAAAAAGTAAGGAAATTGCGGTTGCGCTGGTGAGTTTACCTTAGGCAACGACAGGATAATACGGTTAAGTAGTCACGACCTCTCATCGTTTGGGGTGGGGTGTACCTCGAGCTCAGCAACTCCCCTAAATATCTTGGTATTACCCTGGACAGGTCTTTAACATTCAGCAAAAACTGCAAAAATATCAAGCAGAAGGTGCACACTCGCAACAGTCTTCTTCGTCGACTGGTCTCATCGAAATGGGGTGCTTCGCCTGAAGTTATGCAGACTACTGGACTGGCGCTATCTTTTTCTGCGGGAGAATTCGCGTGCCCCGTGTGGAGCCGTTCTGCCCATGCAAAGCTGGTACTTAATATCGTGTCCTGCGTGTCCTGTCAGCTGCACGTTACAGGAACTGATGGACGCTGGTGAAGTCGCCAAACAAGTAGCCGAATTCTGGGCCAAGTCCATTTAGATTGCTATCGACACGCTAAGAAGAAGAATAAGGTCAACTACGAGATGCCATAGTCAAAAAACAAAAACGCGCTTCGCCCTATTAGCACTTTAAGATTAGCAGCGATCGCACGCGTTTATCGGAGCTCTCTAGCGAGGAAAATAACAATCATCCATATTAATGTTATAAATTCGAAAGTAACTCTGTCTGTCTGTCTGTATGTTACCTTTTCACGCCTAAACCACTGAACGGATTTCGATAAAATTTGGCAGAGAGATAGATTGCATCCCGGGGAAGGACTTGCGGTAGTTTTTTTATCGAGCGAAGAAGCGGGCGGAAGCTAGTATATAATATAATGGAATAATAGGTGTAGATAGGTACCTAGATATAATTATGTTCAAAGGTAACTTGTAAAATGGTCAACGGATTATGTTAAAAATAAAAAGTTAAAAAGGTACCGGAAAGGAAAAAAAGTAGGACTATCTACAAAAAGAAGTGAGATGCCATCAAAAACATACCTTGTAAAAAAAGCCAAGTCTCGCAACTCAGTTCTTCTACCGTAAAAAGTTGTGAGATCCATGAAATACCAAGTCGGTTAATTTATTCACTCCCTACTTAAGGAACCTTCTGTCGTTATTACATAATTAGCTAACCTAACAACATCTTGTAGTGACCATCAATATTAAAAATCTTCTATGTTTTAAATAAATAAATTGACTTGGCTATCGCCATCGCATGAAAACACAATGTATCTCACAGTGCGATTGCCAAGTCAATCTGTTTATTTAAAACACAAAAGATTTTTAATATTGATGGTCACTACAAGATGTTGTTAGGTTAGCTAATTATGTAATAACGACAGAAGGTTCCTTAAGTAGGGAGTGAATAAATTAACCGACTTGGTATTTCATGGATCTCACAACTTTTTACGGTAGAAGAACTGAGTTGCGAGACTTGGCTTTTTTTACAAGGTATGTTTTTGATGGCATTCATTATACTTAGTAAGTACCGACACAAACATACCATACCTTATCAAAGTGACATCTATCAAGCTATTGGGTGAACGTACCCTAGCCAATTACCTGCTGTCCGAGCATGACGAGGATTTGCGCCACCTTCTTGATAGCCTCCAGGTCCTGGGAGGAAGGTAGCGAAGGCAGCGAGGGCAGTGACAGGCGCGCGGCGTCCTGCAGGCGGGAGGGGTGCGAGCCCAGTCGGGAGGTCAAGTCTGACACCAGGGTCAGGGGGTGCGGGGAGTCAGACTGCAGAGGCTGCGGAGAAATTCTATGTTTTGTATTGAACACACACACCACCATAAACCAGAGTGCATTAGAATACTTGTAACCTACGTTACCTACTGCGGGTCATGCGTAATCCTCAGCACAGGGCATATCTTATGCTGTGGATTACCATGATCCTAACTCAGTAGTGCCGGGTGCGGGTGCTCTTGTTGAGCATCAAGTATCAGTCGTTTACATAAATGAAGTTGATCGGGTGACTGCAATGCACTGTAGTAGTTAAGCGTTCTTGATGTTTCAGATGAAGATGCAATAAAGCTTCCGTTCAATCACTGTGCAACCACATCTAGCACTCACCACGGGGTCTCCCCACGCTTGTCCCACCACCAACCCACTGACGAGGCAGCACAGCGCGACTGGCGACACCATGACGATGAGGTATGGCCTCTCCTCAGCCACACATATTATACTACACGTAATGGGCCAATCTCACCGCAATTGGAACCACTTGGCAAATTGACGCAAATTGGAGGTATTCCCTCATTTCACGTTGTTTGATATGTAATCATATTGATATGATTGTATTGTCAGGATAATTATGGCAGTTATTTGATGAATAGCCACTTATGATAAACGGTTATTTTTATTTATATTAAATAATTGATACAGTTATGCTGTGTTCCACGTGGCGGTCCTCGCTCTATTTACCCCATTATGTTCCCGAGGACGTGTGTCCTTGGCAAACAATCTGATATTTTATTCTTAGTTATTTCAGCTTAATAGTGTTATGAAGACTAAGAATAAAATAGCAGAATGTTTGCCAAGGGAGCAAACATCTATTTTGAAGGCGAGAGTGTTTCTTTGAATACAGAACGCAGCGAGGGATTCAAAGTTCGTTCTACTCACTTTTTATCATCCTCTACGAAAAAATAAGTAAGTGCAAGTTATGAATAAGTATAGTACGTTTATTTATTTACATACAATTACTTCAGGAAGACAGTCATCACTACATAGTATAAAACAAAGTCGCTTCCCGCTGTCTGTCTGTCCCTATGTATGCTTAGATCTTTAAAACTACGCAACGGATTTTGATGCGGTTTTTTAATAGATAGAGTGATTCATGAGGAAGGTTTATATATACATGCATATTGTAGGAGAGAAAAACCGAGAAATTCAAAGATTTGTAATGTGATGTCGTAACAAACATATTTTTGTGCGCTTGCATTGCAAACGCTGGCTAAACCTTACGAGTAACGAGATAGATCAAATTAATGTACTACGGAATTGTATATCTTAAAAATATCGATGGTATTTTTATCTCCTAAGGATAACCCACAGTAACCATTTTTATCTTTTACATATTACAAAAAAAAATGGATTTTTTACCAAGCTATTTTAAACAATACAGTATTATTCCTTATCCAATTAAATACATTAAATACGTTGTGCATTTCATGGAGATCAAAATTGCCCTTACAGCATATCATTAGCATGAATATCTTAGAAGATATCAGAGATTTAAAAAGCGGGAACAGAGCGGCTGGCGCGAGCGGGGCGGTACGAAGTTCGCCGGGTCAGCTAGTTTTTTATAAAACTAAGTAAAATCCTAATTTGAGTAAACAATTACGAACGAAGGCAGAGTGCTTTTCGCACAATGTTCGTGATTGATATCTTTGGTGATTGGAACTTTTACTAACAATATCCACATTCCAAATTCAAATCACTTTTAGTCCCTAGGGATTAAAGAGCTATTTTAGTCCCTGTTTACGAAGAATACACTAGCTCTTTTGAATAGATGTGATAAGAAATATAGTGATGGACTCGGACTTGACTTCCTAAATGTTAAGGTCTACGTTAACAACGCCAAGGAAGGTTGTCCCAATCCCCCCGCAGTTTAGCATGATATACAGTCGTGCACGCCGACACGCTAGCCTCGGAAGCTGCCGACGACTGCCAATAGTGACCGCCTATCAAACATGCTGACTAGAGCGTGATGCGGCATGTTTTGTGTTACTTCAACCTTCATGCACTTAATGTCACGTCCATGGTTAAAATGTGGTTAATTAAGTAAACACTTGTAGTTGTGATGGAGCGGTTTTAACCAAAAATAATAAAACATAACAAACGCGGTCTCCTAATATCCTGAAAACCGCTATGGATAAGTATTGAAGAACGATCCACGGGAAAAGACCAAAATAATCTCTGTTTATACCTTTAATATACTTAGACTTGGCCGCCTTTAGTGGGACCACTAGAGAGATTAGAGGCAAACGCTATGACTGGTAGCCTCCACATTATCTACCTGCGACTTATATGTAACCTTTTAGAGTCAAAAACCTTTTCCCTAGCTCGGCTTTCACGAGTACATGGTTTGACAAGCCACTCTGCGTTACTCACACATTCTATCAATCAAGCCCTTCCCGCTAACAGATTAGGTGGGATCAGTTCGATATGATACGTCAGAGCGAGCCGGTCGGAGGCGGGACGGGGCAACATGGCGGCTCGGATTACTATGACAGCCGCCGCCGTGGCTCATTCTGTCTCCAGCAGCTAAGATCGATTAATTCACGACCTCCTTTTTAGTTTGCCTTTACATTTTATTTCTAAAAACTGTGGGGAGTAATTTGTAGTTGATGATGAACAACTTTTTACCAAGAACTGATCTCCACCAGATTCTTAGATCCCGTATCTACAACTGGATGTTCACGCATAAATAATACGGTGAGACAACTCCATCGAATTCCCGAGACTTTGGGCGGAGGCTGCGTCGTCGGTGCCGCAACGTAACTACATAATGAATTCCTTTTTAACATGTTTAAAATTACAAAGGGAACATAATTTACATGTTTAGCCGCTGTTTCGTGCAGTCGCGGCAGCGGGCCGGCGCGGCGGGAATGTGCGGCGGGACGGGGCGGGACAGGGGGAAGGAGGAGAGGGGGTGGCACGGGGTGCGTGCCGAGCGTGCCAGAACAGCGTGCCGATTATCAGCAGCATCCGAAGAGCGCCGCGCCGCCGCCGCGGCCGTCACGAGCGACCGCAGCCCTGCCTACCCTACCTAGGTACGTAGCTAGCTACGCCTACCTGAGCCGTACTTACGGCCGGCAGACTTACAATAATACTCCTTTGTCCTCAGGCCTGTGACCGCAATGCTAACTAGTGCTTGGGAAAGGTCAAATAGTCTCACGAAACACGATTGTACCCGAATGTACTAATTACTTGCAGATACGACACGGGAATGTAGTATCTATTAACGGACGATAACAATCGCATTACTTATGCACTGTTTGTTAGTAGTAGTAATGCGGCGCTAGCTGCTCTACAGACACGGAGGGTACAATCAGTATTGTGCAGATAGTTTAACTTTTGTTCTATTCAACGTTATTTAATAAATCTGCATCGCTAAATTCCGTTCCGTTGCCGCTTCGATGACGCTGTTCAAGGCATGCAAAAAAGAGATGAATATAATATTTAGCTTATCGTCGATCACGCCGATAGCATCTCATACGCAGCTATAGCTACATACTGAAGTACCCACGTACGTACGTGAGAAACGGCTGTCTGTATAATATCACCTCGGAATCTGATATCGCTACGGAGAAATGATTATGAAGGACGCTCGCGCCGACCGCGCCGACATCCCTGTTCTATCGGATTATGAAGGACGCTCGCGCCGACTGCGCCGACATCCCTGTTCTATCGGATTATGAAGGACGCTCGCGCCGACTGCGCCGACATCCCTGTTCTATCGGATTATGAAGGACGCTCGCGCCGACTGCGCCGACATCCCTGTTCTATCGGATTATGAAGGACGCTCGCGCCGACTGCGCCGACATCCCTGTTCTATCGGATTATGAAGGACGCTCGCGCCGACTGCGCCGACATCCCTGTTCTATCGGATTATGAAGGACGCTCGCGCCGACTGCGCCGACATCCCTGTTCTATCGGATTATGAAGGACGCTCGCGCCGACTGCGCCGACATCCCTGTTCTATCGGATTATGAAGGACGCTCGCGCCGACTGCGCCGACATCCCTGTTCTATCGGATTATGAAGGACGCTCGCGCCGACTGCGCCGACATCCCTGTTCTATCGGATTATGAAGGACGCTCGCGCCGACTGCGCCGACATCCCTGTTCTATCGGATTATGAAGGACGCTCGCGCCGACTGCGCCGACATCCCTGTTCTATCGGATTCCTATCCGATGATAACTACCTAATGTTTTGAGTGAAATCATTTGGCCATTATGTATGTATGAAACTACATAACTAGTAAAGGTTATTCATTGTGTCATTGACCTTCTGCGGATGTGTGTCAGTGTGTTCGGTATCGGAAGAGGTTTACCTTAAAATGATTAGGTATCTACTGTAACAATATAGTGACCGCGGTGAACAGCTGCATCGGATCCGTTCCGGCCGCTAATAGTTATCTAATGCAAAGGTCGCTGTGATCTAATATCAGATGTCCTTAAACATTTATTTTTAATGACCTGCGCCCGCGGCGCTAAGCGTATTTTAAATTCTTGATTTGAAGCGGCGCATAGCTCATCGGCTGAAGGCATCTTACAGACGCGGCAGAGCGGTCGTGAGTTCGAACGCCGATGCATGATAGTATCACACTTCTGTCTAAAAACTGTAAGTGAAAGTAGTAAATTTATTCAGTAGATAATATTCTTTAAAAACCTTGTAAATATGAAAAGTTTAGCCGTTTAATTTCACAGTTATAGTTGAATTGGTTTTATGACCGTTCGTGTACAAAAAGCTTTAAAACAATACTCCCTCCACTATAGCTACTAACAAGAGGCCTTCTAACACGTTGGTTGAAGCTCGCCATTACTTCTTAGACATGGTTACTTGCGTGCCTAATACATGCCTATGTAATAGCCACAACACAACTGGACTATGATTAAGCAGTACGTGTTCCTGAGATAATGGTGTGGATTAAGATTAGAAACAAGGGAAATTACCACTGAGCATACAGTAGGTACCTATAGCCAGTGGTCATATATCTATAGTCTGCGGGCAGCGGGTTAGCAGACACACAGACACGCGGTCATTATGTGGATAAGACAGTGGCGGCTACTAGGTACATAAATAAACATAGTGTGATTCATAGCAGTCACGGCAGTCACGGCAGTCACGGTCGAGCGCGAGCTTTCAGAGACACTCCGAGCTCACTCGTACGTGAGTTATTACTGAAATTGTTTCAATGAAAATGTGGAAAAGGTTTGGGTTGCATGTTGCATTATAATTAGCGCACCTACTTCATGTGTATATGTTTGCGGGCGATGCTGCATTCTGCATCTAAGCCTGGATCTAGTTTCTGAGTAATTAAAACTAAATATTTTTTCCATATCATTTTACTCTCTTGAATTCCCGTAAAGTAGCGCCTCATTACTTACATAACTTGTAAAAATGTTGATACATATTATGTGTCTGTAGCTGTTACACTGGCACAGGAAGTCACTGTGGGCGAGGCTTAGCTTCCGGTTTGGACAGTTCAAATTAATAGTTAGTGCTCCGCAGCTACAGTAGCACAAGTTTATATTGTCTACGCCGCGCCGGAGGTAAAGGGTCTGCCACAAGAGCAACGACTACTTTACTATGTGATATGATAATATATTTGATCTGAAACTAAGTATTTAGTGGCCCAGTAATTTTAAGGACTGAAGATTTTTTTTTTTTTTTATTACTAAATGGGCCCGCTCTTGACCCCGATCACGCCTGATGGTAAGCGATAGATGAGGTCTATGATGGAACGAGCGTGCCCAGAAGATGCCTCTTCACTCTTGGACGGCATGTACCTATTCATTGATCAAAACGGGTACCTAGGTAAGTCCAAATCCATTGTTTGATATGAGTCAGTTCTATAGTTCCTACATTACACAAAAATCACAAAAGCCAGCAAAAACTCACATTTGTTCTAATCTAAATATGTCTGCTCAGTTATCGGTGGTCTGCATCAGTTCCGAGTTCCCTCGCTAGATCACAGCGAGACCTTCGCCTCGCTGCGCCGGCGCACAGCCAGTTTGTTGTATTTTGGTACTTATAATTGGTATTACAGGCAAACAAAAACATATTTCCCCTACACTGCCAATATTCGTCCTAATTATGAGCATAATAACTTTATAAGCTTATTGGCTATGGCATTACCTAAGAGATTGATGTAAGTAAAATATTGAACTATTTATTACACTCTTATGATTGTTGAATGGTAGTTGCTAGTGAGCTGCCTGTGTATACCAAAAAGCTAGTTTGCCTGTACTTAGGACGAGTACGTCAAAGTACACGTTATGCGTTAGCTTTGCCTCGCTGCTGTTTAATTAACAGATGTGTTGGTAATGTTGTGACTGCTGTTCTTTGTGTTGGGCGTGTTTTCAAGTACCTAGCCGCATGCATCATGTATTGCAGTGTGTAAAGCCCGGTTTCCACCGCGAGCGGAACGGACCCATTAATGACTTCGTTAAACTCGCAAACGCAATTGCATACTTGTATTTCCTCCAACTTCCACCAACGATGGAAATAGTTATATACGTAGCCTACGTTACAATGTATTTGCAGCTCATGTCCTGTTCGCTTTCAAAACCTTGAGCATAAGCCACATGTGGTCAATTAACCATAAGGTTAATTGACCACATGTGGCACACGTGGCATACATGGCATAGATACACATAGACTCACGCCTTTTTCCCTTGGGGCAGACAGGGGCAGAATTTCCTGAACTCCAAGAATGTGCAGAAAACGATGACTTAGTGCTCCTTACTAGCAGGAAGGACATCACGACTAATTTCTTTCTAAATGTCGAAAGCAGAACAGCTGTTTGTACATATTTAATCTTCACTTAAGCCAAATACGTGATAACGGATAGTGACAGATACAACGTGACAACGGATAGTGACAGATACAACGTGACAAACGTTGTAATTGACGTTTAATTAACTAGTTGTCCGAGAGAGTTTACTGATCCACGGAACTGTACATTGGCACCTGACAGGACAGACGGCGCGTGGTGGATGGTCAGCGCCTGCATTTAGACTTCTAATGCCGCATTTACACAATCGCGCGAACCGCGTTACCGCGAGGCGAGCCACGAGGCGAATAACGAACACGCATGTGTAATGCCGCATTTACACAATCGCGCGAACCGCGAGGCGAACCACGAGCCGAATCACGAACCCGCATGTGTAAACAGTGGGCTCGCTATTCGCCTCGTGGCTCGCCTCGCGATTCGCGTGCTCGCGTTGTGGCTCGCGTTGTGAAAATACTTCACACCGCGAATGTGCGAATGTGTAAATGCGGTATTAAATACCGCATTTACACAATCGTGCTCGCTATTCGCCTCGTGCCTAGACGAACGATTCGACGAACCATGTGCCTTCGCGAACTACAGTACTGTTCACACATTCGCTATAAGTTTCAAAATGTCATAGGTACTATGGGAACAACTCTGCAATATGAAAAAAGTGAAGCAAGTCTCAAGAAGAGAAGCAAGTCTCAAGAAGAGAAGCAAGTCTGCCGTCATGGGTCCAAGATCCAAAGAAATGCCGCATCTCATCCCAGTCGGCTGAGCCGTAATACGGATATTTCTGCAACACCGACATCTAATAAACGTATTAGCGAAGAGAACAAAACGATTACCTAACCCCGTGTTCATTAATACATCTCTAGTTGTTCGTAAGGCTTTTGAAAGGTTCGTTTCCAATTAAATAGCTGAAATGGTTCTGATTGCCTTTCTATTTTGAGGCAAAACCATAAAAAAAGTCTTGAAACGATATTTGCTGAAGTATCCAGATTGTTTTGGAGGAGTGCCGAATTAATCGGTGTCAGTGAGTGCCGGTGTAACGGAGCGGGCAGTGCATCCGGCCGTTGCCCACAGATATACATAAAACTGGGCATACATTGCCCACATATGCTTACCCCGTCGCTTTGTATGCGGAGCCGCGGGCAGCCGGGCGCGTGTGAGCGGACGTGATTTTTAGGGTTCCATAATTCTGACAAGGAACCCTTATAGTTTCGTCATGTCCGTCTGTCTGTCCGAGGTTTTTCTAAAAGACCGTTAGTACTAGAAAGCTGTAATTTGTAGTAGTGTGTATTGGGCCACCTGGTAACAGATTCCCTGACAGACGACTTAGATTTGGAGAGGGAGCGCAGAGCGTTGTCAGTCCGGGCGAACATGCTGGCCCGCAGGTTCTCTCGATGTACTGTTGCAGTTAAAATAAGTTGTAGTTGTCTTTAAGGCATATTTCACAACACTGTACTCGGGGGCCCTGTGGTTCAGATATACCCAAAGGGCTTACAATGCTCTGCGTATCCAATATAATAATGCGTTCAGGGTGCTGTTGCGACTGCCACGCTTCTGCAGTGCGTCGGGGATGTTTGCCGAGGCACCCACTGACAGCTTTGACGCGGTATGGCGCAAGAAATCTGCCTCATTACTTCGGAGGTTGCGTGACAGTCCCAACATCATTCTGCTCTCGATAGCCGCCCGGGCAGATAGCTCGCTTGTGTGGCCGTTGGCCGATCGAACCAGATCAGTTTTAGTTATTAGGTACTAACATAGGCTAAATAATTATTGTTACTAACACAGTGGACCTTGTTTGTTGTCTTTAAATAAATAAATAATAATAATAATATCAATTCGCCGACAGTGGTAAAATAAAATAATATTTTTTTTTTTTTTTAAAGTAGCTGTCTTACATGTGAAGTGGGGATGAATATTTTCGTCGTCTACCCCATCGTGTGGGGTATCGTTGAATAGGTCTTCTAAAATTACTTGGGGGTTGCTAGAATAATTTTTCGATTTAATGCTCCATTTACAAAAAAATAAACTTTAAAGTTAAAATTTTTGTTCCAGTAGGGCGCCCCCCTCGTCTAAAAGCTAAACTGCGGGCTTGAAAAATCTGGAAAAATTCTCGATGATAGTGCATTTCATGAACTTTAAAGCAAAACTATAACGGTTAAGATAACTTTATTAGTTTAGCAGTACTAATAGTCGTTGAACTTGGGTGTTGGATTAATTTTGTACCAAATACAAAATCCTTAGCATTAATCCTTTAAAGTGACTAAGATGAAGTAGTAAGTAATTAAAATTTAAAGTCGTTTTTTGTTATTATAACCGTTAACTCCTAATATCTTTACCATTACTTATATTCAGAATAAAGAACAACAGAATCGTACTATAATATATTGTGATAACGGGCTCCTACGGAACCCTACACTTTGCGTGCCCGACACGCACTTGGCCGGTTTTTGATACATCGGCTCTCGACCGCAATTTCGATTTGGCGAGGTTTCAATACTTGATAGGATTTGAGTTTGTATGTATAATGTATGGCGGGTGTCATACTGGTACAGGGTGATGCAATAACGGTACATATTTTCTTACTTAACACCACACTACATCAAATTAGTGGCGCTCTTTATCCCAAATGCAATGTACATACGTTAAACTTAAACCAAACTGTGGGTTATAAGAACTAAAGAAGTACAATAATTCATAGCATGAGGCTGTTTGCATTCCCTACAATAGACATGGACAACCAACACGGCATTCATGTTTACCTTTTCTGAAATTATTTTTCATGCATGTAATGTAGGCTATTTCAATAACTTCAATAAGTATTAGTTACTTACCTACCTATTATAAGGTATGTTGATGTAGTGATGAAGTGATATAATAACATGCAATACCTACTGTCACCTTGACACAGTTTTCAATTATCATCACAGCCGGTAAACGTGCATTGATGAACATGGAACTTGCTTCGTTATGTCAAGAGCAAACTTTTGAAAATTGATGAACATGGAACTTGCTTCGTTATGTCAAGAGCAAACTTTTGCGCTTCTGCACTTTGCTCAGCATATGAGATGATTTAGATCGTTCAAACCTCCAAAGTGCTGCCGCACAGCCGCAACTCGTAGACGCTGCCCCCGCGGCTGCCGCTTGTTGGTCCCGGCTGCCATTCATGGATCTTTGGCATTCGTTACGGACAGTCACCCAGTTACCTACTGGACTATGGAGTTCAAATTGGCAGTCGCACCATTTAAAACAAGTAGGATTCAGCTACATCCGGTTAAACGGACTTCAAAGTTAGGGAAAGGTGATTAGGACGACGCTGCCGATGATCCGCTTGGAAGCCACCACGTTGGACGCCTTTGGCGGCTTTGGACTTTGCCTTTGGTGGGACTAGATTCTGGACAAGAAAAGTGACTTGTTCTGGCCGATTTATTCACGCGGTCTTCACAAGCTGGACCATTGTATCTACAAACATGTTCTTATCATCATCTTCATTTCAGACAAAAGACGGCTACCTCTAAACGTCGGTATATGGACCGCTCCTGTGATTTTGCACATCCAGCGGGTTCCCGCAACTATCCCAGGTCTACCTCATCATCTTTCATACCTACATACGCTCATGCGACGGAAGCTAGTCTGAACAAGGATAAGCTAGTGCTGTGACAAGTGTCACTCCACCACTGCGACATAAGTATTATGTCATGGTCCGAAGACTTGTCGACTGTTGACTGTGGAGGCGAGATGAAGGTTGCGGTCACATTCCTAATACGCACCAGTTTTATTGCGTATGGCAATATTAGACATTTATTGACGGAAATAAGTATCAATGTCACAAAACTAATTGACTAAATTATGAATTAATTAATATAAGGTTAATGAGACCTACAGGGCGTAAGCGGAACAACTATTCGACTTTGACGGACGGACGGAAAAACACCAAAGTTTTTCCATAAGTCTTCATACCTACTTGCCGATTATGGTACGGAACTCTGAAAATAGAAACATGATGATAAACATTATAAAAAAACCTATTCGTATACAATAACAACGCAGAGATCGGTTGTTTAATTATGCATAAATCCGTCGGAAGCCACACATCTCAGCACTTCTTACAACTATCATTATTGTAATGCCCAAGTTCTTAAAGCATTACAAGCGAAAAAAACGTTCACAAAAACATGTATGATTTATAATAAAATACATCTTAAAACTGGTTGCAAAATTCACATAATTTTCAACAAAATAAGTAAATCACAGAAGGTTCACAAAAACATAGCGATAGCGAAATCCTCCGAAACTAAATAAATTGATTTCATCTCATAAGTACCTAATTTTTTCCTAAATTCGCTGTTTGCCAGCGACGTCGTCCGTGTAATTCCCATATATATTATCTCTCATTTATTTTTGAAATTTTCAGAATATTCAAAATCTTTTTAGTATTTTTTCTTATCTGTTTAACCGAAAGCCGAAAAGAAATACAAATTATTTATATTTATTACAGATTATGTATTTTCATACAAACGTTCATCCCCTATTTAACCCCCCACGAAGAATGCCCCAACATCCTTTCTTAGTTGATGCCTACGTCATAAAATAACCTTCAGTGGAGTTCAGGCTCTGCGTTCATGAATCATTCAGCTATTCTTTAGAACAACAATATTACCTACTCATACAAGCAGCGTATAAACTGCCAGCAGAGAGCTCATGCGTATCACTTTCCGCATTAATGCGGACACTGTGTGTGTGTGAACTCTTCACTCGCTATAAGGAGTGGATCTTCTAAGCTCGCTGTTATCGTCGCGTGTCCGTGGTTCAGTATCAAGGGTATCGGCCGGCCGCTGGTCGCCGTTCCGTTGTTTATAACTAACAGTTACATAAGCGCGCGCGCAGTACCGGCATGCGACGCGCGCGGATGGTAGCGCAGGCGCCGGCGGCGTCGCTGGCGCACATTGTGACAACAATTCTGGCTGTGGTGGCTGCAGCAGCAGCTTCAGCACCACCAACCCCTGACACCCTCTCAGCGATCGGCGCCATCTTGCCGCCCTTCGTTAGCGAACACTTCGATGAGCTGGTGAAAGCGGCGTCTGCTAGCTGTACGTGTTTGTAGTGGACGTTATTTTTTTGATGAGCAAGAAGTGATGCAGTATTGCAGTGTGATGTGCGGTGTTCGGTAGTTGCTGAGCGTAATCTGAAAGTAGACTACGACCTGGTGATATGATAGTAACAGCTTTATCATTAATCAACGCGCGGAAACTGTAGACAGCGCTGTGAGGAAAGTGGCTGTAGAGTGTAGGATCTTGGATAGTAAGGAATAGGGCCCTCATCCTCTTCTACGGCGTATCACTTGAACACTGCATACGTACCAGTTCACAGAACACTGCATACGTACCAGTTCACAGAACATTAACATACGTACCAGTTCACAGAACATTAGCGTCAAGATTTTCTGTCATTGAACTTGAATTTGTGGCATCCAAATCCACACAACATACTTACCTACCTACATTTTATTTCAATTTTGCTATTTTGATTGTAAATGTAGTGATGCAGAGATAAGCCATTGACAGCGATGCGGAGGACTTTTTTTGATGCCCAATGAGCTCTTTCCCTCTTTGTTTATATATTTGTTCCTATGTAATAATCAGTGATCGGAATAGGTAGAGCTGATTTGCCTAAAGTTCGAGGAACACAGACGAAAGTCGGAGACTTCCTTACGACTAAAATATTTTTTCGGGACTAATGTCGGGGTTTCGGGACATCACTTAAGTACATTTAATATTAATGTTGTTAATAGAGTACACTAATTGAATTCATTTTCCTTTTTAACCGACTTCAAAAACAAGGAGAACATTCTCAATAACCAGTAAATACGTTTTCTATTGTTATTAATTCAGGTAAAGAACTGGGTCCGGTTGGAGTGTAGCCAGGGGCACTAGCGCGAGGACTTAAAAAACTATTAGATTTTTTTTTCAAAAATGTCCCAATTTTATTGCAGTTTCGAATTAACCTTGACCATAGAAACTATTTAGGTTCTAAGAAGCATGGTCCTACGACGCCGACGCACCGTTTCCGAATTATGGGCCTCCGATATTTATTTTGTATAAAACGCTCTATATTTCCAAAATGGTGGCTCGGATGAAAATCTTTTCTGGAAAGAAATTGTTGCTCTAGTCGAAAACCTTTATGTTCAACGTATAACGAAGGATAATTACTCGCAATCCTGTCGTTAATATTCAAAACAAAAACAGAAACAGGAAATGAATTCGATAGTTGTTTTACTTTATTAATTTTAGTTGTAATTATGTAATGTGTTGAAACCCGGGACATTAGTCCCAAAAAAATATTTTGTCGTAAGGCGTCTCCACTTTGTCTCTGTTCTTTTTCGAACTTTAGGTATTTTAGCTCTACCTATTCCGATCACTGGTAATAATACATGTTTGTACGCAAAATACGCGCATTGAGGTGGAGTTTATTACATGTTTTAGTTTTAACTTGTATAATGTATTTAACACATTGAAGGACACTGACCGAGACACAATAATAATAATAATAATTTTTTTTTTTCAGAAAAAACACATCTAAGGTTCACAAAAACAATTTGCCAACTAAAATGAACATTAAAGAAAAAAAAAGTGTATCGTTGGTGCCTGTACTAATGAATGAGAATCATTGTATCACAGACACCAGCGCCTTCCAAGATAGCTTAACTAATAAATTAAAAATTTGAACGTGCTATACAGTGTGAGTCTTCACAATGCGCACATATCGAAATGAGGGAAACTAAGCTTAACCCCTGTAGAAGTTTTATTGTTATTACGTCGAGAGGCGTTGAGTGTCCCGCAAAGTGTTAAGTACCTACATTTTCTTTATGCAGAGATAAAGGCTAGTTATAATTCCACTAGAACTAAAGGATAGCTCATATCGCAACTCTATTCGCTGGCATTGTTGAAGTAAGACTCCCAATGTAGCCATAAATAACTTACTGCTACCATAACGGGTTAGTATAGTCGTACATTTCGATCCTCCCAGGAGTCGCAGGCCAAAAGTTAACGTCCTACAATCCGCTTATTTGTATGACGTATTACTTCAGCTGAAAAAATACGAGTTTCGCAAAGTAGCTCACTCAATCATCATATGCATCATGCTGCAGTAGTCTGCCACCACCTTCATAAATCGAGACAGTTTTCTTTACTTTTGCAGCGGACTTGTAGCCGCGTCCAGTAAACTTGATACCCATAACCATACACGTTACCGCTGCAAACTTGACGGTGAACTTGATCGTGAGGGGCGGCATTATGAAAGAGCATCACATTCACACCAAGTGGACCTCCACACATCTCGCACAAGATCACACTTCAATGTTTACGAAACTTCAACTATTTAATTTACCTCAATGACTTTTAAATAATAAACGTCATCATAATCAAATCCTTAATAACTTTATGTATTGCATTCTAATATTATATAAAAAAGAATGAATTAACATAGCATCTTAATGGATCAGAATCTATTACGTACAAAGGTAATAATTTAAAATACATCGACAAAGGTCAATGTTAGTAAGTTGAACAACACCTACAAACAAAAGATCCCCGCTGAGAGCGAGGCGAGTGGGCGAGTGGGCGAGTGGGCGAGTGGGCGAGTGCACTGCTCAGTGTATCGTAGACCACGGCCAAACAAACCTCAGTACTGAATTTGGCAAAGTTTTAGACACTCGCCTTTACAAGTAACGCGCCACTAAAGTTCCAAGATGTGCTCTAAGGATGATAACTACACATCAGTTTCTGCTGTTCTGGTTCTGCTGTATTTTCGTCGATATAAAGACGCCGCCGTGGTTCATATTATATACATATATCGATAATGACGTCTTATTAAACCATAATATAAAACCAAAACCATAATTTCAATCGAAATCTTTTTATTATGACATGAAATAATGCACACAAAAATTAAAAATCCTAAGTCGTTATAAATTAAACCTCTGCAGAAAATTCCAGCAAAATGTGCCTTCTAAGACTATAGCACTTATTTGTAACGTGTTCCAGGTGACGCTCTCCCGCAGCAGCTGCTGTTCTCTCGCAGCACGTCTCTGGAGGCGCCGCAGACGCAGCTGCTGAGGATCACGCGGGGTGGGCGGCGCGCGCTCAGTGTGTCCAGTGCGGCCGAACGCGTTCGGCGGGACGACGACGCACTGGTGCTGTACGTGCCCGGCTGGTGGAACACCCCCACCGACGCCTCCTCGAGCGCCGTCGTGCACGCGCTCATGACCAAGCACTCCACCGTGCACTTCCTCGACACGCGCCTCTCTTTCTGCCGAGGATACGTCACCGCCGTGTCCAACGTGTCACCCCTGTCTCACATCCTCTTCACCTTCTTCAAGAAGCTACATAAATCAGGATACCCTCTGTCCTCAATTCATATCATAGGCTTTAGTTTAGGCGCACATGTCGCCGGTTTGACTGGGAAATTTGTGAGAAAAAAACTGAACACTACACTAGGTCGCATCACTGCGCTGGACCCGGCGAGGCCGTGCTTCGCTCGCTCCGAGTATAGGTTAGACAAGGGAGACGCGCAGTTTGTGCAGGTGATACACTCGAGCACCGGCGTGCTGGGCATCGAGCAGCCGCTGGGCCACGCCGACGTGTACGTGAACGGCGTGAGCGGCAAGCACCCCGAGTGTCGCGACCGGAGCATCAGCCTCGAGTGCGACCACGCGCAGGCCTGGAAGCTGTACTCAGCGTCGGCGATGAATGAGAAGTCGTTGATGGGCCGCCGATGCGCCAGCTGGGACGAGCTGCTGCAGAACGAGTGCAGCGGGCAAGAGACTGTCCTAGGGTACTCGTGCAGCTCCAGCGCGAAGGGGATGTTCCTCTACAAATCAGAGGTGGAACACGAGCCGCAGTTTCGACAACGAGAGCTGCAAGTGTTCAACCCGTTTAGCTTACTGAGGTGGCCGTTCCCGTTCAGGAGCTGGCAAAGTAATGAGTAACAACAAACAATTATTATAATTAATAACTATCCACATAAAATAATAAGGTGCATCTGTGATTCTGTGTTCGTGAGTCGTGACAATTTTTGCAGAATAATCTATGATTAATTGCGAAGTAATTTGCCCCATTAACATTTAAGTACACAACATTGTGATTACGTGACTGTGATATTAGTTAGGTTTACCTTTGTGAACTGCAGTTTTGTTGTAAAATGAAAAACTATCAAACAGCGTGTTTTATTTTTACGAGCGTACAGCAGCGACATCTATTCAGTACAGTTTGTTGAGTTAATATTTTTATGTAGAGGTTCTAAAACTATCCGCTTGGCGGCGCCACCGGCGACTGTACTTAGTCAAGATTGATGGCTAGGGTTGGCTAACCATTAAGTTGGACAGAGATTTGTGCGACGGATATTTACATTTATTTAACCAGACACATAAATTGTGGTTATCTGCCGGTTAGTAACTTTAAGAAATAGCTACAGCTGGTACCGTTGCACCAAGTTACAATAAACATTCCGTACCTAACCTACTGTAGGTAATTCTTTTTCAAACTACAGTGGAGTAACAAATGAAAGTCGAAGAAAAATAACTAACGTTTCAGATATTCAGTTACTGGCTATACGGGGTGTAAAAAGACCCATTAAATGGTCGTCGTCTACGCATTCTGTACATCACACTAACACTCACATTGTACAAAAATAATTACTGGGAAATTACTTTTATTTTTGGTGTCTAAAATCACTGTTTACGGTAGGTAAGTAGCGCGCATTGTATTTGTAACATACAAAAAAAAAACATTATGGGTGAATGCAACGCACGGTACGAGAGTCGTGGGGGTACAAATAACATTTAAAAAACGTCAAAAAAAGGTGGAACTTTGATAGGACAGACGCCAGCACATCAAGCTACTACAATCTATTAAATTTCTATAAGTAATAGATTTTCAACTTTATCGCTAAAGCATAATGTTCAAAGTTGATTGGGAAAAATTGACAGTTTCGGGTAGCTTGATGTGCTGTCGTCTGTACATCCGTAACCAGAAGCTTCCCAGGTATGTTCCAGAACAAAAAAATATTAAGATGATGAGAAGACTATGTGACTATCGACTTGATTTAGAGCGTCTTTTTACAGACGTTATATATATTTTTTTTAAATAATCTTATATCCAAATCACCTCTTGAGTTTCTCTATAGTTAATTACATTTTCACTCCTCTTGCTTAAAAAGACCGTCATTGTAGCGTACCAGAGCGAGGAAATAATAGCATATTTTCTTCCTCTAGCTAGGGTGTTTTTAGGGTTCCGTACCCAAACGGTAAAAACTGTACCCTATTACTAAAACTTCGCTGTCTGTCCGTCCATCCGTCTGTCTGTCACCAGGCTGTATCTCAAGAACCGCGATAGCTAGACTGTTGAAATTTTCACAAATTATGTATTTCTGTTGCCACTATAACAACAAATAGGTATTAAAAATAAAATAAACATTAATAATGGGTCATTTTAGCCCCTCGTAAAACAATCTACTATTTCTCACAATTACCTAAAATGTTGCATGCCTGCTAAGGCGTCTCCTAAACTATTCAAATCAGATTGATAGCTTTCCTTTTGGGCTTGAAATTTCATTAACCTCGCTGTAGTTGAAGCAGCAATTTGGTAAAATATCACGTTTCTCAGGCCATTTATATTCCATCAGAGCTCATCAATATATCCGGGGGCAGCACATCGTGTTCATGACGGCTGATTAATGGTACTCAGCGGGGCGGGGGCGGGCCGGGCGGCGGGGGGGCGGGGGGGGGGGCGGAGGGCCTGCCTCCCCGCCCCCGCGCCCGGCGCGGTCGCTGGTAGTAGACCCGTCGAGTCCAGATTGTATAATAACTACTCCGACTATCTATTTTTTATCGATTTGGTTCGGGATGCCCGAGACAGTTGAATGTACGTCGGCACGTCATTGCTCAGAGGTCTTTGCAAGGGACTTGCCGCACTGTTTTATTTTTATATAGTAGTGTGTGTATTCATTAGTATCAACTAATAAAGCTCTATTAAAATACCTTTGTAAGTATATATCTGTAAAAAACCTCATACAAAAAGTTTAAACAAGAATTTGATTATGATCCAAATGAAAGTCACCAGTTCACCACCAATAACGTGAAAAGACGTCAACCTAAATAATGTTAATTCATCACTAACAGGAATGTGGGTTTTTTTTACAATTATTCGCAACCAATTATTTTCACAATGTTTTTTTTTTCGCCCACCTGTATTATCGAATAAATACGTTTTAATTTTAAAAACTCTCCCTGTATAATTTTCCCTTCGGGTCTTGCTCTTGCCCTCACATCTCACATTACTACATCCTACTCGTATAAATTCTTTAAAAATATTACACAAGTACAAATAGCATAATAATTGAAGTGCGGCGGTGCGACAGCGGTGCGGCGGCGGTGGTGCGGCGCTGCGCGGCGGCAGCGCGGCGGGCAGCACCTTGTAATTGTCAGGTAGTATTAAGTTCCACTCTGACAACTTTGCGCATAGATGGCGGCAGGTGTTCCGACTGGAACACAGAAGTACTTCTGAACAGGCACACTGAACAACTGAACAAGTTCTGTAGGCTCGAGCGAGGTGACGTCAAAGTGCTGAGTGCTCGTGAGTGCTAGGTGCTCAACACTGAACTACAGGGTGCGCCCGCCGTGCGGTGCGGGTCGAGTTAGTTGGCTATTGTTTGTGCCGATTATTGGAGCAGTCCGAACTACAGTAGTTTTGTTTGTCATGTCTTGCTTGTCTTGTTGTTAGCATTCTTATTATATTACTTACTTATGTTGAACTAAATAATAACTATTGAAGAGGGTGTAGTGTTTGCAAATTGTCTGTTTAGGGTGACTTCTCAAAATAACACAGAGTTCTTTTTTGAGTTCCATTTATTTATTTTCAGCCTGTCTAATCAAATACATAAAGTTTCTCTTCAGGGTAGAATATCTATTACTCTAAACTCACATGGTACACACCAGAGGGATGTTTATCTGTGTACTTATGAACTACTGTACCAATGTTTACGGGTTTAATAAATAGGGGTGAAATATAGGTCAAACAGTACAAGTAGCGTGATAGCGTTACATTAAATAAACAACCATTACTACAACCGTACTACAATACAACCGACAAGTAAAATATTTAGTTACAAGAGAACACGAGTACACAAGTACACGACCGTGTATAAACAAACGCTCAAGTTCACTTCACTAACAAGATTATGAGAACACAAACTAATGACTTTTACTGAGAGTTGCAACTATCTTGAGAGTAAGTACTCCATCTTGCCAGCAGTCCATCCCCCAGTCAATCCAGGCTGCCCCCCGGTTGCCCACGCTTGCCCACTCGCTGCCCTCGCCTGGTTCTAGGAACATGATTGTAGTAAGCGCGCTGTGACGTCCAGACACACCTTCAGTGCAATATATCCCACCAAAAACATTTTCATTTAAAATGTTGCCAAGACGAGACCACATATGGCTCGCACTGCCAAAAAGTTATCAGATCTCATGTAGAGCCAAGCTTCTAACTCTACACGCCCTAACTTCACAAACTCTACACCTTAGTCAAAATATGAGGCTTGGCCGTTTCGTTACTACAAGAACTATTGTGTAACAGAAAAGTAATGAACAGTGAATAAATTTTTCACCTTACGCCCATGTGATGGTAGCGAAACGGCCAAGCCACATATTTTGACTAAGGTGTAGAGTTTGTGAAGTTAGGGCGTGTAGAGTTAGAATCTTAGGTCTACATGAGATCTTTTGTTTATCTGGTATAATCCAAACCCAAGTTAAGAAGGTTCCAAAATACGACGAAGTGCTTCGAGAAAAGGTAGGTAGTGCCCTTGCGCTTCGCTTGGCTCGTCTTGGCGGGGGCACTCCCGTGCCCCCAGATATTGACACGACACGGAGAGCAGCAAAAGGTTTAGTCTGCGTAAACTTGCGTACAATTTGATGCAAGTGTGCAATTTGTCATAGTGCAATGTATGACAAATGCATATCAAACGACGTTTTTCAACATACTTGCGAGGAAACACTGAAACGATAAATATTTGTGAAAATAACTCGCGGATTTTCTTTTTGTTCGCAACGCCTTCGCATTTCAAAGGTAAAGCTCTGACGCAAACCCTCCAGTCTAATTTGTTAAAAATATAAAAGGAAAATGTTTTTATTTACAGGACTAGTGTCACTTCAAAAAACCGGGCAAGAGCGAGTCGGACCGAGGGTTCCGTACCATCATGTTTTTAAAATTTCATCGGCGGGGCCTATATTCATCAGAAAATTTTAACACTGTGCACTGTGGTGTAGAATATTGCAATTTTATGTCAGCGCCATTTCTTGACCGATAGTGGAACTAATGTAACTTTTGTTGATGTTTTCTGCTATTTAGAGACTTCGTTTTATTTTTCCTGTAATCTTTACATAAACTTCTATCACATAGAGTAATTTCAGATTTTTCTCTTTGCAAATTTCGGTTTTTTTTTTACATTTTTCATTACAAGTCAAAAACTATGCGGCCTAAAAAATAAAAAATAAATATTTGAGAATGTGCAAACTGCGTTCTTTCATATGATACCCCACATGACCTAGTAGCCCCACTTCGAATTTTTCCGACTCTTTCAGACTCTCCAGAAAGAAATAATTGGGCAAACGTCATCTAAAACTATTCCAAATTTCAAGTTGATAGCGTTAGTAGTTCTTGAGATATCCAGCTGTGACAGACAGACAGACAGACATACAGACTTAGTTTCACCATAAGGGTTCCGTTATTACCATTTTAAAAGAATTAAGTAATATTACTTTTTTAGGGGTCAACGACCGCTGGTAGTGCGACAACTTTGAGTAAAATCTCTAATTATGAGACGAGAAAATATGTTTTATCGTGTGTTATTTTCTGTTACACAATAGTTCTTGTAGTAACGAAACGGCCAAGCCACATATTTTGACTAAGGTGTAGAGTTTGTGAAGTTAGGGCGTGTAGAGTTAGAATCTTAGGTCTACATGAGATCTTTTGTTTATCTGGTATAATCCAAACCCAAGTTAAGAAGGTTCCAAAATACGACGAAGTGCTTCGAGAAAAGGTAGGTAGTGCCCTTGCGCTTCGCTTGGCTCGTCTTGGCGGGGGCACTCCCGTGCCCCCAGATATTGACACGACACGGAGAGCAGCAAAAGGTTTAGTCTGCGTAAACTTGCGTACAATTTGATGCAAGTGTGCAATTTGTCATAGTGCAATGTATGACAAATGCATATCAAACGACGTTTTTCAACATACTTGCGAGGAAACACTGAAACGATAAATATTTGTGAAAATAACTCGCGGATTTTCTTTTTGTTCGCAACGCCTTCGCATTTCAAAGGTAAAGCTCTGACGCAAACCCTCCAGTCTAATTTGTTAAAAATATAAAAGGAAAATGTTTTTATTTACAGGACTAGTGTCACTTCAAAAAACCGGGCAAGAGCGAGTCGGACCGAGGGTTCCGTACCATCATGTTTTTAAAATTTCATCGGCGCGCGGCGGGGCCTATATTCATCAGAAAATTTTAACACTGTGCACTGTGGTGTAGAATATTGCAATTTTATGTCAGCGCCATTTCTTGACCGATAGTGGAACTAATGTAACTTTTGTTGATGTTTTCTGCTATTTAGAGACTTCGTTTTATTTTTCCTGTAATCTTTACATAAACTTCTATCACATAGAGTAATTTCAGATTTTTCTCTTTGCAAATTTCGGTTTTTTTTTTACATTTTTCATTACAAGTCAAAAACTATGCGGCCTAAAAAATAAAAAATAAATATTTGAGAATGTGCAAACTGCGTTCTTTCATATGATACCCCACATGACCTAGTAGCCCCACTTCGAATTTTTCCGACTCTTTCAGACTCTCCAGAAAGAAATAATTGGGCAAACGTCATCTAAAACTATTCCAAATTTCAAGTTGATAGCGTTAGTAGTTCTTGAGATATCCAGCTGTGACAGACAGACAGACAGACATACAGACTTAGTTTCACCATAAGGGTTCCGTTATTACCATTTTAAAAGAATTAAGTAATATTACTTTTTTAGGGGTCAACGACCGCTGGTAGTGCGACAACTTTGAGTAAAATCTCTAATTATGAGACGAGAAAATATGTTTTATCGTGTGTTATTTTCGATATCAATCACGTCTGTGAAGTTTACACAAAAAATCTGTTTTTCAAACTGATATTTTTAGTGAATGTGTGTATGTTAGTGTGAACACTAACTGCAGTCGATGACCACACAAAAAAATCATCAAATTCATTAATTCTTTGATCACAATTAGATATGGATATCTACCTATCATGTCTGCGGAGTTTCGCTACTAATTTAATTTGACCTTGAACACAAAAGAGGGCTAAATAGTAACAGCCGCACAGTTCGAACGATCAGGTTAAGCTACGCTTGCCGCGGTTGGTGTGTGGATGGGTGACCATCTTTACATACCGTGACCCCTCCGTGCCTCCGAAAGCACGGTAGGCCGTTGGTCCCGGCTGTCATTCGTGGATCTTTGACAGTCGTTACGGGTAGTCTCAAGCCCGAAAGTCTGACAATCAGTCTTACCAAGGGGTATCGTAATACCCAGTAACTGGGTTGTGGAGGTCAGATAGGCAGTCGCTCCATGTAAAATCCTGGTATACAAATACACCTATTTAAAATTTAAAATATCTTTGCCGGTGACCAAACTATTACGATTGTTTTAAATTATTACACATGAATAAAGTTAGAGTGAGGTTCATAAGTTGTTTTATTTCAGTACTAGCTTATGCCCGCGACTTCGTTCGCGTGAAGTTTCACCCTCTTAAGGATGGAATTTCGAAAAACCCTTTCTTACCTACTCTTCACAAAGAACACACCTCCTCCAAATTTCATGTCTCTAGGACCAGCAGTTTAGGCTGTGCGTTGATATATCAGTCAGTCAGTCAGGACTTTGAATTTTATATACAGAATGTATTTAGATTTTGGAGAGTAAGGCATAGCTGCTGTCTCTTCAGTTTCAACACTTTATAGTATTCGAGAATTTAGTAAATCGACTTTGTCAGAGTTAGCGTTCGTTTGTTCACTCTATTCTATAGAAAAGACTTCACAAACAAACTTGTAGCTCCAAGATCTCGACCATTCATTACTGCCCATTGTACTTTGTATGAAAGAACATCTTTATAATATAACATTATTCTTTGTAATGAATGATTGAAGATAAACATACTTTCACAGACATGGGGAGTTCAATTCAAAAGATTATTTAAATAATTATTCGTTTTATTGTTAACTATTGTTGTTATCGACGAACACGAACTATCAACTATGGTGGACCTATCAACTGTTCTACTGATTCCGCAGGGATTACTCATATCTGCGGAATATTTGAAATGTTTCAATTTGATTATAAGCTGTGCAGGTATACAGGCGTGTCTCTTATTAATATTTGTATTTTATTCTGCAGCAGGCGGTCACCCCGAGAGGAGGCCAGTGTCCCAGCAGTGGGAACATTATAGGCTGATTATGGTAGGCGGTAAGTCAGCGATAGGAAACCGGTTCTGATCGCTGATCCTAGAGGCACGCGCGTGCGCCCGACCTCTGGACCTTTCGTGTTGCTACATCTCTATAGATACCGGTATTGATGCATTTCATATATTTTTACAAGCTTTTTATTAACTGCTAGCAGCGCCCCGCGGTTCCACTCGCGTAAGTTTCGATCCCGTGGGAATATCCCGTGGGGATAAAAAGTATCCTATGTGTTAATCGAGGAAATGGTCTATCTATGTGCCAATTGTCATCCAAAAGGAAATGGTCTATCGTGCCAATTGTCATCCAAATCTGTTCAACGGTTCACGCGTGATTGAGTAACAAACATCCAAACGTCTTCACAAACTTGCACATTTATAATATTAGTAGGATAGTAGGATCTCCGGTCGTATGTTTCCGGATAGTAAACACATCATGCCACTTACTATAACATAACCCCTTTTTTCCTCGAAGGGTTGGTCAGAGAGGTGTACCTACTATTGCCTCCATTTTTAATGTAATTTTAATTAGGTAAAACATTACATAAATTTAAATAAAACCTATCAACTTACTGCAACAGAACAGAATAGAATGAAATGAAAATGCAATTAAAATAAACGAATGAATCGGTACAAATTATAAAGGTCACAGAATTAAAATAAAATATCAAATGCAAAACTAAACGAATGTGTAGCTAGGTAGGTACGAATGATAAGGGTCACAGAATTGAAAAATTATGTGATTGACAACAATGGTTCAGATATCTCGAAGTAAGTTTATTAAGGACGCGTTTACGAATTGACGCGCTTCAATTTTAGGTATTGAGTCTCACTACTACACGTGCACGGCTCACACACACAGCGACATGCGTGAAGCGGTGAAATTATGAGTAAACTGACACGACTTGATACTTGAGCCTAATTTTATTTAATTTTTGCCATGTATTTTTTTTTAAAGCTTACGTTGATTTGTTTTCATATAGTTTGTAGGTAATGTGAAGTGTTCATAAAAGTAGATGCTATTTACTTAATTTCACTGGACAGTGATTAATCAAGTACTTGCCAAAGTACGTACCTATGTATTAATTGCGAACGAGCATATTGAAAACAAGCTTAGAAAATATGTTTATTTGGCACATACCCTTCAAGACACACACTACCAATGCTACAATATTCATCACACTAATATTATAAAGGCGAAAGTTTGTGTGTGTGTGTGTGTTTATATGTTTGTTACTTCTTCACGCTCAAACGGCTGGACCAATTTTGATATAAAATTTGGTATGGAGGTAGCTGACATACTGGATTAACATATAGGCTACATGTTTAAAAAAATCGTTAAAAATTCGTAAAACAAATACAACGCAATGGATATTGTTGTACTGTCAAATTGGAATGGATTGCCATTCCAAGTTACGCAATTATGATAGCGTACTAAGCAGTGGCGTGCATTGCATATAAGCAGTGCCTACCTCGATAAATCACCATAAGCCTGTCAATTACATTTTAGTGTATGTAAAGAAACTCACTAAATTATCATACCTAACAAAAAACAAAATCTTCATACATTTACGCGCGGCAGTAGGCAGTCGCCAGACGGCCTGCCTACTTTAGGGTGATAAATTGCGAAGGTCGAATAACCAACCGAGTATGAATGTTAAAATCGTTCGTAATTTAGCCGTGCGAAGAAAGAAAGTGACGGATATTGAGATCGCCGATAGTGAGATAAAAATGAAAATCCAAGATGGCGGCTGTAATTTTTTTTTTCATCATGGGTATCGTTTTTATGGTTTTTAAGGGCGCTAAAGCCGATAGTGAGGTCAAAATGAAAATCCAAGATGGCGGCTGTAATTTTTTTATATTTTTTATCAACTAGTTTCTTACCAGAGCCTTTCCCAAACGTCTTAGGTCTTGGCCTAAAATCACAATCGAGTTAAAGAGTTAAAAACTATACACATTCTTATCAGCTAGTTCTACTCGTGTATCAGTTCTAGAAGCAGTCTTCAAAGTACACCTTCAGGTCACTCCATCTAGTCCGGAGGTAAGGTCTCAACATAACTACCAAAAAGGGTCGAAACTCGGCACACCTAGCTCAGCTCGGCTATTAGTTCCAGTAGCAGTCTTCGAAGTACACCTGCAGGTCACGCGATCTAGTCCGGAGGTAAGGTCTCAACATAACTACAAAAAAGGGCCGAAACTCGGCACACCTAGCTCAGCTCGGCTATTAGTTCCAGTAGCAGTCTTCGAAGTACACCTGCAGATCACTCCATCAAGTCCGGAGGTAAGGTCTCAACATAACTAACGAAATGAGCCCAAACTCGGCACACCTAGCTCAGCTCGGCTATTAGTTCCAGTAGCAGTCTTCGAAGTACACCTGCAGGTCACTCCATCAAGTCCGGAGGTAAGGTCTCAACATAACTAACGAAATGAGCCCAAACTCGGCACACCTAGCTCAGCTCGGCTATTAGTTCCAGTAGCAGTCTTCGAAGTACACCTGCAGGTCACGCGATCTAGTCCGGAGGTAAGGTCTCAACATAACTACAAAAAAGGGCCGAAACTCGGCACACCTAGCTCAGCTCGGCTATTAGTTCCAGTAGCAGTCTTCGAAGTACACCTGCAGATCACTCCATCAAGTCCGGAGGTAAGGTCTCAACATAACTAACGAAATGAGCCCAAACTCGGCACACCTAGCTCAGCTCGGCTATTAGTTCCAGTAGCAGTCTTCGAAGTACACCTGCAGGTCACGCGATCTAGTCCGGAGGTAAGGTCTCAATATAACTACAAAAAAGGGCCGAAACTCGGCACACCTAGCTCAGCTCGGCTATTAGTTCCAGTAGCAGTCTTCGAAGTACACCTGCAGGTCACTCCATCAAGTCCGGAGGTAAGGTCTCAACATAACTAACGAAATGAGCCCAAACTCGGAACACCTAGCTCAGCTCGGCTATTAGTTCCAGTAGCAGTCTTCGAAGTACACCTGCAGATCACTCCATCAAGTCCGGAGGTAAGGTCTCAACATAACCAACGAAATGAGCCCAAACTCGGCACACCTAGCTCAGCTCGGCTATTAGTTCCAGTAGTAGTCTTTGAATTACACCTGCAGGTCACTCCATCAAGTCCGGAGGTAAGATCTCAACATAACTAACGAAATGAGCCCAAACTCGGCACATCTAGCTCAGCTCGGCTATTAGTTCCAGTAGCAGTCTTCGAAGTACACCTGCAGGTCACTCCATCAAGTCCGAAACGAAATAATAATATTATGAATTTATAATCCCTACTTACTTCTAGAAAAATTATAAGACTGTGAATAAAATCTCTCCTTGGGTAGTAGTAGGTACATTATAGAATGCGTGAAGTATCATGTTTGGTATGTCAAATATTTTGTATCCGTACAGCGATCTTTTTCAGCACAAGCTGCTGCTTACAAGCGACACAGAGTCCACTCACGACGGCGGCCGAGCGCAGACTAATATTTCATTACAAATTTTTGTGCAATAAACCAAGACAGTGACCAGTAAAATAACCCTTATTTCAATCCAATAAGATTCACGCGTTACAGCGAAATATGTGAAAAAATAGACTCCGATTTTAATTTTTTTCTGAGCCTATTTGTAACATTTTGATAGTTCTTTTTGCTACCTTTTGAGTTGAACATGACTGCTTACATAAAATATTTTTAAATAAATAAATTTATGTTATTAAATAGAAGAAAAATATCTCCAAAGTCAGCACGATATCGTCGATTTTGTGTGAAGAGGCAACGGAAATTATTTTTTACTATATTAAAAACCAACATTTTTTAATGAAAAATAGCTACCATTTGAAGATGAAGGAGTAACCTATCTGTGGTAATTATTAGTTACATTTGGTTTAGTCTCATTTTGCTGCAAAATGCCTGTAAAACTACTTATTTTTGTCAGATTCGTAAACGCGTCCTTAAAACGTGTAGTGAATATCATGATTGGAGTAAGTTCAATACCTACCTTGTGTTTCTCGGCTTCAGAATTTGCTGGGAAATCTTCATTTTTCACGGAAAACTGTTTGCGTTTGAGTGATTATTGAAAAGGATCAATCGGTCGTGTATTCGTGTGTTAAATGGGGGGGGGTTTGTGTTTGCAAATTTATGTTTTGGTTTTTCTACAACACGCTTCGCTTGCTTACTTGCTTGGCTTGGTTTTGTAGACGCAAACCTACCTTGCCTCTTCCTTCAGAGGGGGCAGGGTGGCGTGGTCTTGAGGGAGAGCGCAGCGGTCGTGTAGATCCTCAAGGCAAGTCTGGTGATGTTCCTTCCCGAGGCTGCCCCCCCGTTATTGGTCTAATTCCATATGAATTAGACGTAACAGAAATCACCGGGCGACCTATCTCAGGGGTGGCGAGGTCATGCCCCTGGGTGTCCACCATCGAACAAGAGCAGATGATGGACAGCAATGACCTCCCGCGTGTTTGTGCCGTGCGCGGGGACCCGTACGGAGGGATGAAGGAATCCTGGTGGTTGAGTGGAGCAGGCTGCACACAACACACCACTTTGGCCTGGATTTCCTCTTACACGGGAGGTAGCGGGGTAGCTACCCACTATCAATCGGCTGAGGCATCCCATAAGCGGGATGTCAAGCGAGGATCGGCCTAGTGGGGGAGGGCAGCCGGCGTGGCGTGGGGTCTCGGGATGAGTTGCGGCATAGTCTCGTGTCGTATACAGTCCCGGGATCTTCCGTCGCGTGCGGGCTCGTTAATTTCTTACTAGGTTGATCCTATACCGAAGGAGTAGCTCTGGCGATCGCTCGTTGAGCGGGCGACGTCCCCGACTGAGGGCTCCGTGGCGGGTGGAGAGCTCCAACGGTGAATCAGAAAACGTCCAACAAATGGATAAAGAGACCAAAATTTCAACAACCAAGCCACAAGCTGCGTCCCGCTCGTCGGATGCGCTTTCAAAAACAAACACTCCAAGGGCTGCGTCTTCAGATGCGCCATCCACATCCAACACAGGGGCTGCGTCTCAAGATGCGCCTAAGCGGCAACTGCCTAAGGTTGCACCCAAAAAATTCAAACGCTCGGCTGCGTCTAAGGATGCGATGAGGAAGGCAACAGCAAAGGATGCGCCACAACCGGCTGCGTCCCGAGCGATCCCAACCTCATATGCGTCCACGGATGCGCCCCCTTTTTTTTTTATTTTTTTTATTTTTTTTTTTTTACGTGGAGAAATGCTCATGCATTCTGCACTACCACGGGGAGATAGTGCAGTTATGTGGGACTCTAACCCACTAAAACTCCACGGTGTCCTCCTCTGCCGCTTATGGCGGGAACACGTGCACGCGTTAGCACTCATCCGTGAACCCGCCGCGGCTGTCCGTCACCGGACCCTCCTCCGGGGAGTACTCACCGGCGCACCAGAACACATAGCACGCCGTGACCACCCCAGGGACCAAACCAGCACATGGGCGCCAGACGACCCCGTCTCTGCCACCCTTGGTCCCCCTGCGACGGGTCAGGTCATTGGCCCCGCCGCCTGCCAATTTTCGGCCGCAGAGGATAGGGAGAGTGGCCAACGTCATACCAACACTCCTCTTCCCCTGCGGCCCCACCGCGTCCGCCATCGAACGGTGGCGACCCCGTCAAGGCCGCGGAAGGTAGGGAGTGCGGCGCACCGTAATACCGGCACTCCTCTCCCGCCGCGGCCTCCAACCCTCAGCCGCGATGCCTCCGGTACGACATCGCGGCCCGCCTCAGTTGCGATGTCGCCCAAGCGGCACCGCAACCTACATGTTGGCCGCTACGTCGTCGGCTTGTCGGCAAAAGCCCTGACGAGCGGCCCCTCCTCGGGTTCCTCTTCGCTTCACCGTGGGTGTCCAAGCCACGGCTACTGAGCCCCCCGCCTCGACAATGCGGGAACCCACCGGGGGGGGCGGATGCGCCCCCTAACACAACCCTGACAGAAAGGCCAAGGACAGCAATCGCTCATGGCGACTCGAAGAGTACTGCAAATGTGGATGCGCCCAAAACACGGGTTGCGTCAGCGACTGCAGTCTCTGAGAGGGACCTGACGAGTGCGGCCAAAGCCCCACTGGCAGGAGCATCAAACGCCAACAAATGGCAATCAGCTACAAACAAGAAGACGTCCCTCAAGGCGGTGTCGGCTACGGCTGAGACGCCAAAAGGTGAGGCTGCCGCCGGCGCTAAGCGCAAGCGCAGCGAGAGACCAAGAGGGCGGAAAAACCCGAACAAAATCAACACAGAACCACCGGCCAGGGCGCAGAAGCGTTCGCGTCCGGAGGATTCTGTCACACCAACTGGGGTTAGCAAGAAGAGCAAGCCTGCTCGCTCCCGGATGGTTGACGGAACTTTGGTGAGCTACGCCGAAGCGGCTGCGTCATTCAGGAGCAACGAGCTGTGCGTTGCCGTCATGACCGAGCCTTTCCTGGAATTGACGCAGGAGCAAGCGGAGGGGATCCGCCAGGTTATAGAGAACCAGCTCCGGGCTCTGCTTAAGGCTCCTGAACCAACTGAACCAACGGACACAAACCAAAGTACCGCGATCCATTTTAGAGGCCGGGCCCACTTCGCTGAAGGCGTCCTTAAGACTTGGTGTGAGGACGACTTCACAATGGCCTGGCTCAAAGGGGTCATAAATAACATACCGTCCCCGTTACCGGGGACCAAGCTCACCGTTCGGCCTCAAGCTGACATACCTAAGAAGGTAATGTGCATGTTGTTCGTCCCCGAGAACAGCGAGGACACAACAGAACTTCTCAGGATGCTGGCGAGGCAGAACCCGAACCTCAAAATGAACACCTGGACCCTGACACATGAAAGGGCTAGGCAGGAGCCCCCGGGTACCTGTCTCTTCTTTCGTGTGCCGGAGCCCATGGTCAAAACCATAAAAGATCAACAAAGGCGAGTATACTACCTCATGGGTAGTATATACATCCGCTTCCTGGAGGAGGGTGGTACCAGGGAGGATGCCGCCGCGCCAACATCATTAGCAGCCTCGGGTGCGCCTGAGAGGGAGCCTGGTTCACCGCTTCCTGAACGTTCCCCGTCGCCTCCCGCGATGGAGACTGTTGAGGAGGCGGTGGAGTTGGCGACTTCCATGGCCGCGCTGGAGGTTCTCTCAACAGCGGGTTCAACGAGGGATCCACCTTCGTCCGATCTGATTTCGGATGAGGAGTGCTTTCCGCCAGGGGAGAGTAGTGAGGGCGAGGACAGCAACCTCTGCTCCTCTCCTTTGCGGGACTAGGATCCTGCAGACCAACCTCCAGCACAGTCAATCTGCGTCGGCCACCTTGCGCAGGGTGCTGGAAAAACAACAAGGAAAGACCATCGCCCTCATCCAAGAGCCGTGGATCAGGGGTGGCAGAATATGCGGTCTTGGTAACATCGGGGGTAAGTTGCTTCTAGACACCTCCGCTAGTAACCCACGCACCTGCATCTTTATTCCAAAACATGTACCTAACCTTTTAATTAACGAATTCTGTTCAAGGGACCTGACAGCAGTCAGGCTTTTCAGAACCGAACAGGAACTCCCGGACATTGTACTGGCCTCGGCATACATGCCAGGCGATGAGGACGTGCCTCTGCCAGAGCTCGCCTCACTGGTTGAGTACTGTGAAAAGGAGAAACTGGAACTAATCATCGCGACAGACTCCAACGCGCATCACACGCTCTGGGGTAATGTTAAAACCAACAGCCGAGGTGAGGAAATGCTTGTTTTTTTTTTTTTTTGTTCTACTTAACAAGGGCTCCGAACCTACCTTCATAAACGCGAGATCCCAAACAATAATAGACTTAACTGTAGCAACCATAGGCATATCCAACTCCGTACAGGACTGGCATGTGTCCACCGAGATATCATGCTCAGACCATAGATGGATCCGCTATACCATTAACTTCAACCTAACCAAACCACAGCCAAGAAGGGTTCCTCGTAACACAGACCAAGTCAAGTTTACTAAACTCGTCGAGGCTGAACTAGGCAGATTACCCGCCCTTCCGGGTGAAATACCAGTAACCAATTTAGACGAACATGTAAACACAATCACATCCATCCTTTTATCTAGCTATGAACAGTCTTGTCCTCTCACGGTACCTAGGCAGGGAGCTCGCCATTCTTGGTGGAGTCCTGAACTGGAAAGACACCATCACAGGCTGAGAAGACTGTTCAATAGAGCTATGAACACACGGTCGCCAGTAGACTGGGACCGCTACACAACAGCTCGTAAAATATATAAAAAACTTATACGCCTCAGAGGTAAGAATGGCTGGAGGCGGTTCTGCACCAACATTGAGAGTAACAACCAGGCAATGAGGGTTAAATCATGTCTTGCTCAAGAGACAGACCATTCAGGCTGCCTGAAAAAACCAGACAACACATACACAACTAACGATGCTGAGACAAGCGAACTACTCCTAACCACCCACTTTCCAGGATGTCAGATTGCCACCCAGCAAAGCTGGGAACCGCATAGGGAAAGGGCCATGAGCAGCCTAGATTGGGAAGTGGCGTTAGAAGTAATCGACAAAGACAAAATAACGTGGGCAATCAACACCTTCCTACCTTTCAAGGCAGCAGGACTGGATGGTATTTTCCCGGCTCTGCTCAGGTGGAGTCAAGACATGCTGGCTGACTACCTCGTAAAGGTGTTCCGAGCGTGTCTGGCCCACCGCTACATTCCCTTGAAATGGCGAGAAGTAAAAATAATCTTTATACCGAAACCAGGTAGGGGCGACTATACCCAGCCAAAATCTTTTAGGCCTATAAGCCTCTCTTCGTTCTTTTTGAAGACACTGGAGAGGCTGGGAGATAGGAAGATTAGATCCCAAATTTCAGTACAAAGACCTTTACATCCAAATCAACACGCCTACTGTGCAGGCAAATCAACAGAATCAGCACTCCATAGCGTAGTTTCACGCATAGGGAATGCTCTTAAAGACAAGAACCCAACTTTGGGTGCCTTCATTGATATAGAAGGCGCTTTCGACAAAACAAACTTCGTCAGCATCGAACAGGCACTTGCCACGCACGGTGTTGCGCGAACACTTATAGAATGGATAAATAACATGTTAAAATACCGAGCTATTCAATTTACCGTGAACACCACCACACGAGGTATCGTGAGTAGAGGCTGCCCACAGGGTGGGGTGCTGTCACCACTTCTGTGGAATCTAGTGGTTAATGAGCTCATCGCAGAGCTCAACGCCAGCAGTCTGTACTCGGTGGGATATGCGGATGATATAGCAATTCTGATCTCGGGAAAATTTGAGGGCATCTTATGCGATCTCATGAGAAAAGCCTTCAAAATAATCGAGAGTTGGTGCATGAAGCACGAACTATCGGTTAACCCATCGAAAACAGAACTAATAATGTTTACCAACAAGAGAAATCTTGGACCCCATAGGCTTCCAAAACTCTTTAACACTGAACTAACACTTAAAGACGAAGTCAAGTACTTGGGGGTGATCCTTGATAGCAAACTGCTCTGGAACAAGCATCTTGACTACAAACTTAATAAAAGCACAATTGCATTATACCAATGTAAAAAAATGTTAGGGAAAACATGGGGGCTCTCTCCGAAGATTACTCTGTGGTTATACAAAGCGCTGATCAGACCAATGTTGGCTTATGGCGCTCTGGTTTGGTGGACGAGGACTGAACTCTCGACCACCATCACCAGACTACAACGCTTCCAACGACTGGCATGTTCAGCTACCACTGGCTGCATGAGAACCACCCCAACAGCAGCCTTGGAGATAGCCCTTCAATTAACTCCCCTTGACCTGTACACACAGCTCCTTTAAGTAGTTACCCCACCAAAAGACATGTGCGTTCAAATCCGTGATAGGCCCAAGTTGGTTTTTGTATTTTGCAAAAACATTTTATTTTAAATAATGTATTGTTTTAGTGAATAAAGAAGTTTAAGTAAGTTTTTTTTTTTTAATTCTGTTTTTATTATTGTTTTTTTCAATAAAACAATACTTTTGCGACGACAAGCAACAATAATAGGGTTAACATTTACGACAACTTATTCATCGTCTAAATAGACTGGAGGTTTCAAGACCGCTTACCGTGCATAAGATTGGAAGTTCAAATCCTATATAGGCACGAAATGTGCTTTTTGTTCATTATATTATTTTGATATATATTTCTATTTTGTTTTAAGTAGTAATTATTTATAAAGAATTAAAAAATCAAGAAAAATAAAATACTTTATTAATCATTTAATAATATTTATTATTGCTATTATTTAACAAAACTATGGTCTTATTTTACAACAAACAGAACAACTATTTTAGTTCTCATAAAATCAGAAATCATTTAAAAAAATAATTGATAAAATTAGTAGTCGTTTACTCTTCGCCGTTTTAAGTGAACGTATACAAAGTTATAACTTGAAGGTATGGATTAATTTTATAAAGACAACGTAAGTAAGTAAAATTAATGGATACCCTCAAATTATAACATCTTTCGATTAGACAGGGACCTAAAGATATAATGACTCAGCCGATAGTAGATAACAATTTCATCGCAATTCATATGGGCTCGCTGGCTAGTTCGTCAAACTGCCGGTATGAGTATGACGACGTTCGGTGATGCGATGGTTCGAATCCGAGTCAACACAATGGACTCTTTTTGAAGTATTCTTTAGATTATTCGTAAGGAATTCAATGTTGTAGCAGTGTAACATTTTAAAACTTGAGGGGTTAGGACATAGTGACGCTTTCTGTACATACAGCAGGAGGCGGCGCTAGCTGCCATCAGGCTGATGCATCTGGGCATATGGGGCAAAAACCTTACAAGTCCACACGCTAAAATCCTGGACCGGGCGATTGAGTACCAGCCTCTCATCGCTGCACCGTGTGATAGAACACCTAACCAACCAATGTTCAACAAAAACTATATTATACAAACAGTTCAAGAGGAAAGGGGTCAGTCAGGAGCCAATGAAGTGCGAATCTACACAGACGGCTCAAAAACACAAAACGGTTCAGGTGCTGGCGTACACTCCCTTGACCTCAATATTACCTTCCACATACCGCTAGGCACACACAGCTCGATCTTTCAATGCGAATGTGTTGCCTTAACACAAGCTGCAACAGCAGTACAGCGCTTAGGCATCCGGAACTACGGAATTAAGTTCCTATCCGACAGCCTATCTGTGCTTAAAGCTTTAGAAAGCAAACAAACTAACAACAAACTAATCTTCGAGTGCCATCTAGCTCTGGAGAGTTTATCGACATCCAATCGTATTACTCTCCAGTGGATCAAAGGGCACAGTGGATCCTTAGGCAATGATGCTGCAGATGAACTTGCGAAGAGAGGCTCTGATATGAGGGTGCTAGGCCCGTACCCACTTCTCCCGTTGCCTTTCTCACAATTTCGTGCGTGGATTCGCCAAAGATCGACCGAACTCCATAACAACAGATGGTCACGGGCAGCAGACTGTAGACAGTCAAAATTGGCTTTACCAATGATTCACCCGCGACTAACCAAAAAACTTCTCAGCCTAAGCAGAAATAACCTTAGAATAATAATAGGTTCAATTACGGGCCATAACCTCCTTAACAAACATCTCTTCAACATAGGCGCCACAGACAGCCCCCTTTGCAGGGGCTGCCTTGACGCCGAGGAATCAGCCGCCCACGTCATCCTGGAATGCGAGGCCGTGGCTTCTCAACGTGCAGAAATCCTCGGAACAATGAGGTCGCTCCGCGAAGCCTGCGAAGCTCCCAGGAAGCTTCTGTGCTTTTGGACGGAGCTAGGCTGGCTCTGTTAGCCAGAATCCCCACGCACAACGGACCGAATAAGAGTCTAAGTGCGGAAAAGGGAGTCCCATCATCATCATCATCGTGTGTTAATTTTTTTTCTTTTATGTTACCTATGCTTTTGGCGAACCTTTTTTTTATTATTTCAGTGTTTTTTAGCGTATCTTGTGTCTCTTTCAATTATATAAGTTTCCCGAATAGAATTTAAAAAAAGAAAATATTCATATAAACAAACAAATCTAGCTAGGATTCGCAAAAAATAATACACGTACATAGAGTAGTACGATATGGTACGCTACGATACTCTGTTCAGATTGCATACCTACTGTTTATGTACAACATACTGCATGCTTTTACAAACAAAGCGCACTTTTCATATCTCCAAAGCCTTCTTCTTCAGGGGTCTACGACAATTACTTATTTATTTATTAAGACATACTATTTGAAATCGCTCCATGTAAAATACTGGTATTCAGCTGCATCCGGTTAGACAGGAAGCCGACCTCAACATAGTTGAGAAAAGGCTAGGCAGATGATGACCTATTTGAAATAACTCGACACATAAACTAATCCCACATCTAGTGATCAGCCATGTGTAGTCTGTAGACTACAGTCGGTCAGTAACTCATTCATTACTTAATGCTCGGTTTAATCGCTAATAAATATTTAGCGTCTAAGGGCGATTATCATTGGTCAGTTGGCGCATAGCGCCGCCCGAGGCGCGTGCGCATGACGGCTACAAATTATGTTATTGCTGTAAAGTTAAACGATGCAGCACGAGGGAATCTTGTTCGACAAGCACTTGTGTTAAAGATAATATGATGGTGTGCACGATAATCAAGAGATATGGTGTAGTTATGGCATTTTCATAGTGCTGTGGAGAAAAAAATCTATAGTTTCCCTTTATTAAATTACAAGCTTGTATGCAAATGTACATGATTGCATCGTACAATAAACAAACTACCCTCGTAGTTTGTATAAACTGAACGCATACTATAATCTAATCTAATCAACTGACATCTATGAACGTCAAATAAGCATTTCACTGCTTTTGTCGCAGAAATAAAGCCGAACTAAAGCAAAGCCCAAACTACATTCGATAAATCTATGAAAAAAAAAACATTTCGTTTCGACAAAAGCTTTTTTACGGTTCCAAAAAAGTACCTAGGATTAAATTATCGTAGAGGGTATCAGAAATACAACAATAGTATGGAATTATTATTAGTGGCACACTGTGCCAGCCGCGGGCATTTCCCGAAATGGTCACGTCTCGCTCGGCTGGGGCAGCTGAGCGGGCTGCGCGGCATTGTCGCCGCAGGACTGGGAGCTAATACTGTAGGGCGACAGGTTCCTGATGAGAACCAAGTCAAGATTACAGTTACATGACAGAATTGAGAAAGTATTTACAATTGACTCACGATTAGTCACGATCCACCAAGTTATGTGATATGTTTCCATCCATCGAATGACGGTTATTGTTGTTACATCGTTAAGTCGGGTCCACACAATAGCTCAATATTATTTATTACTTCACAAGTTACCAAATAGCTTTCTATCAAGAATCCAGCTGACGCACAATACAACGTTAAATTGAGTTCAAAATGAATTACTAGGTATGAATATTGACCATTTCTTATAACGTCATACCAACTAGGCAAGTCCTAATTAAGGCAAGCCATATCTAACAACGTCATTTGCACGAGATAGGCGGTTTGTAAAGTTATTGCTATGCTAACTTGGGATTAGTAATCGCGATTTTAGGCCATGCGTAGGATTCGTGCAAATAATGGACATGAGTGACAACGAACAGACTCTATTTAGGTAGTTCGGCCACATGAGTAGACAACCGTTTGTCTACTCATGTGGTTCGGCAACAGTTTTGCCGATCGTATGGACTCGGCTTTATATCTGGATGGTAACGTTTCAATCAATTCAATTGTTTTCCGTTGAGAACTAGATAAAAACTTAGTATGTCAGCCGCCTGTCATCCCATAAGAGTCGTTACTAGCAGGGGGAAGTAGGTGAACGTGCTTCTCGTAGTATATACCTCATGAGGACACAGTGGAGTGTGTATATGTAGCGAAGTACTTACCCCTTTATATGTAACATGTAACACGTGTCCTCGAATGCATTCAGCAGCGGAGCTTTGTTCAAAGAGTAAATCCGAGGGTGAATACGAAATGTGCCGTAAGTACCTACCTAGACAGGTGTTTTTACAACACTCTTTAACAAACGGCTCTAATACCGGAGCTTGTTACTCCGGACGTGACGTGCGTAGCAACGCTCCAGAGATGAACTTTGTGAACTAAGATCGATATACTTACGAGATACTAAACACATTCGTGCGACGTACCTCTCACACAGCCCTAGAGCCACAAAGCCGCACTGCCGCACTGCCACACTGCCGCACTGCCGCACAGCCGCAATGCCGCACAGCCGCACAGGCGGCAGGCACACGGGACCGTGCGTTTGTTCATTAATGGACTTGTGATACGAGCCCCTTGCACCGGACGCGGCCGACATTAGGCGCGACTCAATTGGACGCGCCCAACTAGGAAATTATCGTTTTAGCCGCGGCTAATGCTCCTACGATTATTCTCGAAGTTCCAGGAAACTAATAATCATAGTTTCGTTAAACCGAGATCGTTAGGAAATCATTTACCACTAACTGTGCGTGAAACCTACACCTTGATGACAAAACTCGGACGCATTCGATGTGCTCGTTAAAAACGTTTACAAAACACACAGTTCTGACAAACGTTGTATGTTTAACGTGATTCTAGTTACCCTGATATCTATTGTTAGTTGGTGCCACATTACCCGTTGTTATATAAAAAGTGTCATGTGTGCAATTAGCGAGATAAGGGCGATTGCAGATAGTCGCGCCCCCCTGTCGTGCGCCGTGTCGCGGCATTACCGCGGGCGCGCGTACGGGCGCGTTATGTGATAATGCGACGGAAGCGTGCCCTCCGACTAGCTGCATTATTGCACACACAGTACTTTTTGTGCAAATGTGCCCTTGGCAGGCGTTCAGCATATGACATAAGCATTCGTCCATTAGCGCTCCCACTCGATTCCCATATAAAACGGACAACAAAATCTTAATCTGCTGTCTGCAAATGCTTAAGTTTCTTCTATAGATAAACAGGATGCAGAAACTTATCACTAAATCTAGCACGTCTGGCATCGCGATCGCACGATATCTAGATTTACCAACGTTTGCTTCCGCTAAAGACTGTGAGAGTCGCCAAACAGCGATGCAGCATCGATTGTATCGCGAATTCGTGGATAATAAACAAACGCTGATTCATTGAAACGCAATACAGAATGTACCTACTCAAATGTAGCATCGAAATCAATAATTGCCGACGACGCTAAAGTATCGCGTGTGCGCCGGACGTCACTAGCGACTAGTCTGCCGGCCCCTGTCATTTGCGTTCCCTCGTAATTGGCCCGAAATGATTGGTTATTTGCTATTCCCTTTCGTGTCGCACAGACTTTTTTGGACTAGCAAATGAACTGTCTATGTCTGACTTGACCGGTTGGAAAGCAGTCGAGCTATATTTAGAGTTGTGATTTATACGCGTTTTGCATGCGGCCGTGTTCCGTAGGCCGCCTGGCCGCCCGGCCGCTCGTAGCCTATTGGCAGTCCGTGTGCGGCCGCAGCCCTTAGCCAGCGTTTCCTAAAAAGCGCTCCGACCACAATGGAGCTGTATCGATGGATTGTTTCTCAGAAACATCGAGACTTGCCTTTGGTGTGCCGACGATGTACCGCCTGTCCGCCTGTATGCCTAATGGGAACTCCGTGTGAGAAGTTGCCGCGTTGATGTGTTGTAGTAGGGCGACCACGCGCGACCCTGCCCGGAACTGCGCTGAACTCAAATATTAATGTAATAACAGCCTATCATTTGTCATCGACTCCTAACCTGACAGATGGCCACCGCACCACCGCAACAGTTCTCAGGGCGGAGTTACAAATAAGGATTTATAATTAAAGTGCCGGTTTCCTCGCAGTATTCCGTGCGCTAAATCCGGTAAATTTTTTTAAACATGCGCCGGTCGGTAATTACCGCTGTCGTGTCCGATACCGATACCCTTAACCGCAGGGTTATCACGAAACTGTACACCGAGCAGCACGGCATCGCACAGGATGTGGCCAAGCGGGCCATGTGGCCTGTGGGCCATGTAGGGCATGCGCTACTGAACCGTGACGTACACATACATCATTTATTACAGGAATTGAGTCCACTGTTCTTAATTATGAAAATTATTACAAAAAATAAAAACCCGACTGCGGTAAAAAACTTAAGTTATTAAAAGAACTGAAAAGCTAAAAACAAGCCCAATTTAAATTAAATAAAAGTTGGAAGCAGGCGGGACCCATACCAGTTTTATTATATTTTCAAATTTATATGGGTCTCGCCTGCTTCCAACTTTTATTTAATTTAAAATGGGCTTGTTCTTAGCTTTTCAGTTCTTTTAATAACTTAAGTTTTTTACTAACTTTTTTTATTTCCCGCTTTTTAGTTTACAAATGTGAAAGATTTCGCTGACGATTTAGTTCTTGGTACGTGTTTTTTACGATTTGTCACTTCGAATTACTTTTAACCATATAAGTTGTTTATATTTTTGTAATCATCTTTTAAAGCCCTTTATTTTTATACCCTACATAGTAGTCGCCATATTGAATTTTCACTAACGTCATGTCTTTAGTGACACTCGCCGGATTAAGAGGAATCGATTGACGTGTGAATCATAAAAATCGGCCCAGGCGTTTGGTCTGTATAGTGCTTCAAAGGAACATACAAACATACATAGGCTGATGAACACATTACCACTCCTTTGCGTCGCGCAGTCGGGTAATAATAATTCCCGCTCCAATCCAGTTCAACGATGTTGAACATGTTTGAGTACTAAGTAATGCAATTAGAAGCAGACATAAGAGCTGCTCGATAAATTAATTAGAGAAGCACCGCGCCGCGCGCCGAGCACGCCGCGCCGCAGCGCGCCAGCCGGGGCCCGGGGCCCGGGGGCCGGGCGAGCGACCTCGGGGGGAATACTGAAATATCCTGTCATGTTTCATATTTATGCGAATATTATATTTAACTTTCAAACTACTTTTATGCATAACGCATTACACGTTCGTAATTCCCAAAGGGGCGAACCAAATCCGTACTCCGACCATATCCGACGACTGCGTGGCGATAGCGTCATTAATCGGCTATCACGACCGCAAAGCGTAATAGTGTAGGTACCTACGTACTACGTAGGTAGGTACCTATGGACTGCAGTTAGTATGTTTCACAATTACACAATGGAGGTAGTTGACTTTCTCCTACATCGTTTATTTATACACATCGGGCAATTTCATTATCTTTTGGCTACAGTTGTCGAGCTCCAACAGTCCAACTTGCATGTTTTTCTTGAACAGCTGTACTTAGAGGTCCACTTCTAAATATGGGTTTCCTCAAGGACCGCTAGTCTAATTCAAATATCGCAGTACAGCCACAGAATAACTAATAGTACTTACTAGTCCAGCCTTAACATTATGGTGAATCAGAGTTGGATTTACTTCCATAGCTTGCCTGCCTCACTTCTTGAGTCCCCCCACACTATCATTACAAGTAGCCCCACTACATGTAGCGTAGTAGCCAGCCAGTAGTAGGGTTCCAACGAGTGGTTGTTCTGATTGATACGTTGAGGTAATGAGTGGTTGCTTTGATTGACAGATGGAGGTAATAAGCAGGCACGTTGCACTTATTGATGACAGATGGCGTTGTCGGTTACGCTCTCAGGGCATTTCACAAAATGCGGGTTATTTCAATGCGTATCGATGTTTATGTTGTGTAACAGAGAGGATGAGGAATATGTAAAAGTTGGAACATACTGAGACATGTGCAAAACAAAATCCAAAACGCCTTCGCAAAAATATAGGCCGATATTTTTTTTACGTTTCTCATCAACTGAGTCTTCATTTTTCATTAGGTAAGTATAACATTTCTTTGAGTAACTTTCTGCGACATTCTCCCGTCACTCTTACTTTCCAAAAACATTCGTGTTACCTATTCTGTTTTAATACCTGCTGTAGGTAAATATGAATAAACTAAGTATATAAAACAAATGATTACATAGAGTTTGTATAATTAGGGACAGACTGAATCATAAGATAAAGTATTATTTATTTATGCAAACTTCTCGTATGTACCCGTAACAAGCTTCGAGAGAATTGTAGTTAGTTATTTCGAAATAAAATTATAGTTCAGCCACATTTTACTTATTTGTGAAGGTATTCATGTCTGTTATTGATACTTACAAGCTTCAGTCTCATTTATCTTCAAGTCTTTTATTCAACCACGACAACTTTCGACAGATGAAAATAATCTAAGTATCTATAAACTTATTGTTTCATATTTATTGTAACTTAAACATACAATTTCAGCATCGACCACGCCTCGATCGCAAATCACTGTCATGCCGTCTGATTTATTGAAAGTTATTGTTATAATATTTGAATCACAAACAGTGTGCTGCTGTGCCTTTGCCTGTCTGTTTGGTAAAAAACATCGCAAAAAATCTCGTGCATGGTCGCCACGTCACTAGTTGTGTGTCGCGACTCTAGCTCCACAGCACAGGGCTAGGGCGCTAGGGGTGCGCACTGCGCACTGAGCTGCGCCCACTTGTCCCCAGCAGATGCATTGTCATCATTCTGAAAGTAACAAGCATTGTAATCGCTGGATCCATTACATTGGTGGCATACAATTACAGCCGAGCGCGTCGAGCAGACCCTCCACATTGTTATATTGATGTGGAAGAGCTGTTATGTAGGTAAAGGTTGATAATGAAAAAAAACCGGCCAAGTGTGTGTCGGGCCACGCACAGTGTAGGGTTCCGTAGTAGCCGTTATCACAATGTAGCGTACTACATTGTGATAACGGCTACTACGGAACCCTACACTGTGCGTGGCCCGACACACACTTGAGAACAACAGAATCGTAATTCTGTTGTTCTTTATACTGAATATAAAAAAAAATATTAAATTTAAATTTCATAAGTATTTTGTTTTTCAATGCAAGTCTTTACCCGTTATAAACAAAGCAACTACTTCATCTTAGTCGCTTTGAAGGATTAATTCTAAGGATTTTGTATTTGGTAAAAAAATATCCAACACCCGAGTTCAACGACTATTACTGCTAAACTAATAAAGTTATCTTAACCGCTATAATTTTCATTTAAAGTTCATAAAATTCACTGTCAACAAAAATTTGCACTTTAAAGTTTAATATTTCGTAAATGGAGGATTAAATCAAAAATAATTTTAGCAACCCCCAAGTCATTAGAAGACCTATTCAACGATACCCCACACGATGGGGTTGACGACGAAAAAAATATTCATCCCCACTTCAGATGTAAGGGAGCTACCCTAAAAAAAATATTTTCCAAAATTTTATTTTACCACTTTGTCGGCGTAATTGATATACACACTCCTACAAAATTACAGCTTTCTAGTACTAACGGTCTCTTAGCAAAACCTCGGACAGACAGACAGACGGACGGACATGACGAAACTATAAGGGTTCCTTGTAGGAACTACGGAACCCTAAAAACTGTCATTTTAACATCTGCTTGTAGCAAAAATCACAAAAAAATCCAGTAAAACCTTTTATATTGCCTCTACAAATGAGCCACACTTTGGCCGTTTGTGCACTAACTTGAAGTAGCTTCAGACTGACTGCGCAACCTTGAAGAAATACTTTATTATATGAACCAGGCCTTAGAGATGTACTTCATTTGCACTGAAATAGAAGGTTTCAAAAGTGAGTGCAGCACGGCATCGGCATTGGGAAACGTTTAAAGTGAGTGCAGCACGGCATCGGCATTGGGAAACGTTTAAAGTGAGTGCAGCACAGCATCGGCATTGGGAAACGTTTAAAGTGAGTGCAGCACGGCATCGGCATTGGGAAACGTTTAAAGTGAGTGCAGCACAGCATCGGCATTGGGAAACGTTTAAAGTGAGTGCAGCACAGCATCGGCATTGGGAAACGTTTAAAGTGAGTGCAGCACGGCATCGGCATTGGGAAACGTTTAAAGTGAGTGCAGCACGGCATCGGCATTGGGAAACGTTTAAAGTGTCAACTTGTTCCTACGTCTGCTGACGGTTTGGTAAAAGCAGCCAAAATCATGATTTTCCATAATTATTATTACTTTTGCTATTTAAAGTTGAATGACACTATAACCGAGCCTGTATGTACTCAGTGTATTATTTAATTTCGCTAATTTAAATAATAACCTCCTGTGTGTTTGTTTTTATTGTAATTATGATACTTTAAGGTAATTAGATAGGCATGGATCGTTCCACACATCTGCTGGTTTACAGTTACACTGTGTGAATGTTTCAATGTGGCTGTTTTGATAATGTGTTCTTTGGGCTAAAATCTATATGTACCGGAGTACATAAAGTATACTCATTTAACCTAAATTATGTAGTTGCCGAAGATTTTTTTTTTTTTAAACGTTACCCCACACTAGGTATTCCTTCTGTATTGTGGGTGCGTTTACAAACATTTAAACTTACATACACAAACAGCCAGACCTGGAACAACTACTTGTAGGTCATACAAATATTTGTTCCGTGCGGGAATCGAACCCGCGACACGCAGTGCAGCAGTCAATCCGCTTAACCACTGCGCCAACCGTGCCGTCAAATAATTAGGTAATTATGTAGTTACGTAAAAATCTTAAGTTCATTGACAGACAGCGCGCAGCTTACATCGTTAGGTCTAGAAGCTTACATCGCTATGTCTAGAAGCTTACATCGCTAGGTCTAGAAGCTTACATCGCTAGGTCTAGAAGCTTACATCGCTAGTTCTGGAAGCTTACATCGCTAGGTCTAGAAGCTTACATCGCTAGGTCTAGAAGCTTACATCGCTAGTTCTGGAAGCTTACATCGCTAGGTCTAGAAGCTTACATCGCTAGGTCTAGAAGCTTACATCGCTAGATCTAGAAGCTTACATCGCTAGGTCTAGAAGCTTACATCGCTAGTTCTGGAAGCTTACATCGCTAGGTCTAGAAGCTTACATCGCTATTTCTAGAAGCTTACATCACTACTTCTGGAAGCTTACATCGCTAGGTCTAGAAGCTTACATCGCTAGTTCTGGAAGCTTACATCGCTAGGTCTAGAAGCTTACATCGCTAGGTCTAGAAGCTTACATCGCTAGTTCTGGAAGCTTACATCGCTAGTTCTGGAAGCTTACATCGCTAGGTCTAGAAGCTTACATCGCTAGTTCTGGAAGCTTACATCGCTAGTTCTGGAAGCTTACATCGCTAGGTCTAGAAGCTTACATCACTAGTTCTGGAAGCTTCCATCGCTAAGTCTAGAAGCTTACATCGCTAGGTCTAGAAGCTTACATCGCTAGGTCTAGAAGCTGGAAGCACAAGAGTTCCTTATACAAAGAAGATGAGCACTAAGGAAAGATTTTTGAAAATGATCTCCGTCATTATCATCTGCCTAGCCTTTTCCCAACTATGCTGGGGTCGGCTTCCAGTCTAAAAGGGCTATTACATCTTCCTAAATATCGGATCCGATATTTAGTCGTTCCTAAATTCAGGATAGTTAAATCGCATTTAGGAAGGAAGGATCCGATTTAGGATACGATTTAGGACAAGAATGCGGATGCAACTGTATACCAGTATTTTATATGGAGCGACTGCCTATCTGACCTCCACAACCCAGTTACTGGGTAATACGATACCCCTTGGTAAGACTGGTTGTCAGACAAAATAATCTCCGTATAGGAGCTAAATAGAAAGTTAGGAGCTAAAAAAAACAACTGGGCATGGCATTTTTTGTTCAAATCATGAATGCTAAACAGAAAACAAATATTGTGACGTAACGCGAGAGGCCTATGTCCGGCGTTGAACTGCACTAACCACTTGATTGGTCGACGTCGACCTAAACAACTAGTTCCCGCTACTGCTAACTTTACTTGAAAGCTGTCTGTTTCCAAGAAGACTGGTCAGGCAATCGATACGACACAGTACTCCTGGAGCCACACATAAATAACGGACGGCTTTGTCCGGGAAACTTACATTTTTCACCCGGACAAGGACACCGGACACCCGGACACGGTAACATATCGGACATGGGACATGATGAATGTGTTGAGGATTGTAGATGTCGCTGCGGATACAGCGAAACGTCTTTACAAATATGTGTGCAGAAAGAAACGTCATTACACGGATGCCTGTGCCGGGCCGTGCCGGGCCGTGCCGGGCCGTGCCGGTGACGGGTGATGTATGCTGTGGGTGGAAGTAATGCAAAGATATAGTAGGTAGCTAGTTCTTCGCTTATTGCGTCAATTTTGAGAAGAAATACAGATTTATTTATAAATATCTATTTGTATATGCTCGGTGGGATAGGTATGTCGTATCCAGTTTCTCATCCTTTAGATAATCTGTGAATTGATAACAACGATATACATATATTATTATTAAGTTTGTAATGTAGCATTAATACTTTTTCAGAATAATACTTTTTCAACCATATTAATATAAGTAGGTAGGTAGGTACTTATTTAAAATAAAGAATGAAATGATGAAATAATTAATTAAACCGTACTGAACTATTTAATTAGCTTATGACTAGGTACAGTCAAAATAGAGATAAGTATGCAGAATCGTCGGATATAGTTGAAGTTTAGTAAGAAACCGATGGATCTTCTCGAATAAAATTTTATTTTATTAATAGAAAACAAACAGCTCATATTATTATATCAAATTAAATTTCAATCCCTTTTGTTGACTGTACATTACCTAAGAGCCAAGGGCCTTGGGACTCACACTCAGTTATTGGTAACCTACCTGAATTCTTGCGACTCCTATGGGTACCTTCTGAGTTTCTGAATTGTCCATCAAATGTATATTGCTATGCAGCGGACAGCGGACAGCGGACTTCTTGTGAAAATCTGATACAAAGTCTGCAAGAAAATTTCATAATTTCATAGAGGGTTGGGGTTGGGGCGCATGCGCATATCTCCAAACGCGCAATGTCCTCAACTTTTGCACGACACTTCGTGGATTTTATTTTCAGGAGGAATATTATTAATAGGTATCTAATGCGGAGAATAGAGATGCAGCTATCGTTCAATTTAGTTTTGATGTACCTGGGCTGGGTACTTTCGACCTAATGTGCCTGCGTGCTAAAATGGGTGTAATACTGAATATATACAAGGAACATTAAGTCGTATGTATGTACACTAATAGGTAATAGGTACTACGGGCTGGTATCCGCAACTCCACGTCAATGCGCGTATTTTGCGTACGGGTGGGAAAATCGATTATTCGATCCACCCCAGCTCCTCAAGGAAGGCCAGCAACGCCTTTATGTTACTGACCGTCTCACGTAGGGTAGGGTTACCGAAGTACTTTGCCCTGTACGTGGCGACCACCGGGCAGTTTAGAAGCACATGTGCCGCTGTCTCGTCGTCCTCCATACAGGCCCTGCACAGCGGACTGTCTGTTACTCCTATGACAAAGAGGTGTTTATTGAATGACCCGTGGCTAGTTAAAGCTGCGGTAACTATACGCAGCTTTTGCTTAGTTAGACGGAGAACCTGTTTCGTGAGGCGGCCATCCAGTGTGGGAAGTGCTTCCCTAGCCTGCCTGCATTCGCCTTGATCCGTCCATAGTTTGCTATGTTGGTCTCTAGTGCGTTTCCTTACCAGAGTGCGTATGTACCCGAAGGGGAGTGGCGCGATGGGCTCTGGTCCCACTGGTGCCATGCTCGACCCTCTTCTGGCAAGTTCGTCGGCTGCATCGTTGCCTAGCGAACCGCTGTGTCCTTTGATCCATTGAATGGTTATATTATTGAGGTTACCCACCTGGTTGAGGCGCTGGTGACACGCGTATATTAGCCCAGAGTCAGCTGTGTAACTGTTCAGCGCTAGTAGAACAGCCATGCTGTCTGAGAGTATGCGGATTGAGTGTTCCTTTACTTCCCTGGCCATAATGGCTGAAGCGGCTAAAGATATGCCCAAGCATTCGGCCTGGAACACTGTGTTATGGACCCCCAGTGGTGTGGCTATATGTATGTTGAAATCCTCCGAGAAGATTCCCGCACCTGTGCCACTATCTGTTTTGGATCCGTCCGTAAAGATACGCAGCTCTGTAGGGCACAGCCCCTCACATCGGCGATCCTCGTGAAGCTGGATCTTGTATTTTTTATTAAACATAAATTGTTTAGGAACACGGTCGTTTATGGCTTTCGTGATGGGGAACTCCTTATGGAGTCCCTCAAGCAGCGTGGTGTGTGGTGTATTACTCTTACCCCAGAGATTTAGTGTGTTAAGACGTACTGCCGCCATCGTCGCTTCCTGCTGTATGAACAGGTGGAGCGGTGGGATTCCCAGGATGGCTTCAACTGCTGCAGTCGGAGTAGTCCTCATGCAGCCCGTCGTCGCCATGCAGGCTATTCTTTGCATGCGTTGCAGTTTGTTGGAGGCTGTCACTAACTTGGTACGGGGCCACCAAACCACAGCTCCGTAGCTGATCATGGGGCGGACCACTGCCGTGTACAGCCAATGTATAATTTTTGGGGATAGGCCCCACTTCTTACCTATCATTCTCCTGCACTGCCAAAAGGTTATGCAAGCTCTATTCAGTATGTTGTTCAGATGACACTATAGCCCATTATTAAGTATAGCACATAATATCTCTACGTATACATAGTATTTATACTCGCAAGCAACTCCAATAAAGTACATTCCTTCAGCAATTTTATGGGGAATAGCAAGTCATAAATGCGATACGATCCGAGATAGCTTTCATTGCTCAGCTCTTGTTGGACAATAACGGGCAATGCGGCCAGTTCGTAAAGTATCCACATTTCATGTAATGGGCAGGCGATATTACCCTCATCACGTCAAACAGGTGACGTATTTAGACGAAATTACTTCAATTTCTTCACACAGCTCTAGTCAGCTACTTTACATGCTCTGCCCGAGACTGGGAATGGTAATTATCCGCTTTGTCCAGTGCAGTGTTTCTCACAAAGGTAGCAGATGGGAGTAAATAAAAGCTAAAATACGTACATTACAGTAATTATCCGCGCATAATAACGATGATATTAGTGAAATTTGAATAATTTGTGACTCGTTATGACTGTTGCTAGTTTAAACGAGCTCACTCGGTAAGAGTTGGCTGCGCACGCCAGCCGCCGCCGCCTGCACCGGGGGGACAGGGGCGGGGGCCGGGGGGAGGGGGGGAGCAGACGTGCGCTCACAAATGAATGCTTAAAATATTTAATTAATCATCTCCGTCTTAATGATGCGTCTGCCGGGCGTTGCCATGACGATCTTAGAATATTGCCCATTACACGCAGTCAGGCATCGGTAGGGAACAGGATTGACTCACGACTTCAGAATTCAATCTCCCTTCGATCGTCTGGTCTGGGCGCGACGTATGTGGGTGAATACCTGCACATTTTTTCCTTAGAAACGCTTTTCAAACCTATGCAGGAAAAATACTCGGAAAACAAACAAATGTTTTACGACTACAGCCATTCGCGTTTGGCACATAAAACTATATTACTGCAGTTGCCAGTTGCGACCATTTTAATTACTTTCCTTCTGTAAACAAAGTCGTTCCATCCTCGACGATCTGGCGCTGCAAGGATTTGCTCGGGGAAAGTTTCCAGAACAGCTCACTGTATGGGGAAGGGCGAGTACTTTACTACCTAAATAGTAATAGAAGTACACAAGTATATATGGAGATGCGCGCTAGGTCTGGAAGTAGTTTTGTATTTCGGGAAACTCTAAACGAGTCTTACCCTAGAAGAAGTTTTCTCGCTATGATAGCTACTTAAAGCGGTGTTCTGGCGACGGGCGAGTGCTCGCCTGCCGGCGACGATTGACTCCTAACGACTCAATATAAAACGGCTCAGCCGTACCTAGAGCCTCCGACGGGCGAGTGCTCGCCTGCCGGCGACGATTGACTCCTAACGACTCAATATAAAACGGCTCAGCCGTACCTAGAGCCTCCGACGGGCGAGTGCTCGCCTGCCGGCGACGATTGACTCCTAACGACTCAATATAAAACGGCTCAGCCGTACCTAGAGCCTCCGACGGGCGAGTGCTCGCCTGCCGGCGACGATTGACTCCTAACGACTCAATATAAAACGGCTCAGCCGTAACTAGAGCCTCCGACGAACAATGCTGTAGCTTTTAACGGTCATAATAAAAGGAGAAAGCCCATAAAGTGCGAAATATAAAACGCTCGCCGTAAAAAGGTAAGTTAAATAAGTTTATTGCGCGCCGTTACTTTAATTTGGACCTCCCGAGGTACCTACCGTGCGCATATAGGTGCAGACAGTGTCGATCTAACAATGGTGTGAGACCATGAACAATGGCAGTCGTACTTCGTCACAGTATAATCTTTACTGTGACTGTGACTTCGCCGGTTCCGTTACGTGTTAAATATCAGGCATTGTCCTTTAAATAACACCGCCTTTTTACTTTGAAGTTTTTTCACAATGGAGTTCGCGTGAATATTCGCTACTCGTGTACTCATAGGAATATAAGTTGCGAAAATACTTTTCGGCAGACGTGGAGCCGCCTCGGATGCAATAAAGCCCTTCTAGAGTAGTTGGCCGAACTCGATAAAAGTAGCTCCGAATGGAAACGACCGAGAAACTAGAACGAATCCCTACAAGATACAGTTTGTAGGGATTCCTTCTAGTTTCTAGCCTGGCAAGCGATGCATGCATGTGTTGCTATACTTGCTATGTATGTACGGTGTGCACCAAGTGTACCTAAGTAATGGCGTGGCGCCGACTTCCGCGTGTAGTGGATATAAAACGGCTGCCAATGTAGATATTATAGCAGTACTCGTGTTGATTGAGTTGAACCTCTGCGCCGGGTGTCGGGTGTCGGGTGAAAGTGAAAGGGTTTACTTATTTCAGGATTCTTATTTACGGTAATGTTGACCCTAATTGCGTCCACATTTATCATTTCGGGCAGAATGTAGGGCTCTCGTAGTTGAGTTATTGAGCACGTACACCTCGGCTTTTCTCATTTAGGCAGTAGGGACTTATCTAAATGTTATTGAAACGGTACAATTACAATCTTTGCGGAAGGAAAGTAGTTATTTAATACGGTAGTACTGTAGTAGGTATTTCTTTTACCATTTCGACCAACCTTTACGTTTGAACTTTACACCGCATTTCCTGTTTAAGGTTTATTCTAAGCAACTACAACAAAGTACAGATATTGCAAATGAGATGTGTCGTCAGCTCGTCTCGAAGTCTGTCCGCGCTTTACTGCCTCGGAATAAAACGAAATACCTACCTAGTCGTGCAGTGGAAGTAGTTTCGAATAGTTCCCGTAGTGGTACTGTCGGCAAACACACTAGAACTGAGACGTCACCGCACGTAACCACACAAATAACTATTTTATGGATCAAAGCGGTTTTATTACGTCAGCTATCCTTATAAGTAGATTGGCAGTCGTGCTAATGGGCGTCCTTCCGCAGTAAGTAATACACTTTTAAAAGATCCGATGTTGTGATGCCACGATATGAAACGTCATTCCCAAATATTGCTGACTAGCTGTTGCCCGCGACTTCGTCTGCGATCCAGGATGAAAAGTAGCCTATGTCCTTCTCCAGGTCATGGTCTACCCATGTGCCAAATTTCATCCAAATCCGTTTGGCTGTTTTAGCGTGAAAGCGTAACAAACAAACAAAGTTAGGTACTTTCGCATTTTTAATATTAAAAAAAAACTGAGTGAAAGAAATATCCTCATTCACACACAAATTTACCTGAAGTCGGTAAAATATTGGCCTTCGGGGGAGAGTTACCATCAAATAAAATGAAGAAATAACACCTCCGTTATCATTAGGCAAAACTTTCCTCGGAAAACACGTGGCGGCAGCACTGCTGAGCTGGAAACAGGGGGACACCCACACTTTAGTAAATTAGAAATACGTAACTAACTACAACTTGTCTTCATTTTAATATAGAACTTATTTTTTTTTAACTTTAAGAAGTATGAATAGTACATCTGTCATACAGTCTTTCACGCCAAATACTTATTTGTGTCGCTCGATCTCAAGCTGTTCTCAGATCCAGGTTTTTATTGTAAGGTTTACTGGGGAAATTACGATAGTGGGTACATTCCGTTGGATGATAATTTCTACCAAACGCAGTGGCAATTTTATATACCAAAAGCTAAAGAGATGACGGGCGATAAAATGGCGTCTAATCACGCTGTGTTTGCTAGAAATTATCATCCAATGGAATGTACCCACTATCGTAATTGCCCAGTAAACTGTAGATACAAACTTTGTTGTTTTTTAACACAATCCATTATTCAACCACCCAAGAAAACAGAAACCTTCAATAATTCCTGTCACATTGGCAGAAGCTCTCGCAACACCGACGCGGCGATGCCCTTGAGAGCGCTTGTTTGAACAGCTTCCTCGCGCCGAGTACGTACTGTACGTACAGTACATGGGCAGATTACATTAGATTGATTCGATTAGTCTCGGTTTGTGTTTGTTTGTGCACATGTGTACATACCGATCACGGGATGAGAAGCGTCTTGTGGATATTTAGACGCCACTCGATCACGCTGTTACGGAGCTAAATTATACAAATGGATGTTGGATTAAAACGATTTTTTTTTTGTTTTAGCGAGATGGATTCTCAATACTAAAGTAAATTATTGCATTACACTACTTATTGGATTGACGGTTGACGGTTGACGATTGACGGTTGACAGGGGAGAATGAGCATGGAAAACGTGTTGCGCCAACCCCAAGTAACATGGGATAAGGGCAGGAAGATGATGATGATGACACTACTTATTGGATACTTATTGCATTCTTCAATGTGTACTTAGTTGGCTAGCTTTGTAAATGTATACCTATGGTCATTGTGTGTGGACCCTGTCGGGCACAACAAAGTAGGACATAGGAACTGTGGACGAAGATAGTAATTTCAAAACGAGACTAGAATTTGACGCTTCTTTTCACATTCCAAATTCTACAGAATCTCTTCACTTTGTGTATAAAACGTGTAGGTATTATTAAAGCAGAGATGTGAAACCTTGTCTCCACTTGCACCGAGGCCTTACAGACTGTCCGCACGGTGCAATATTCCGGGAAGGGGGACTGTCAAGCTGTGTGCAAACACATTTACTTTACTTTGTGTATTATTCCCCGTTGAGCGGTCAGGTTACATTGTTAGCGGGTCCCATAGACCCTACCTTTACCTTGATTTAGAAAACATATTTTTCAATTATGAGCAGATAAGGTTTCGGTGAGAAAATCCATGGATTTCCTAAAGAAAGGGATTTTAATTCTTATGCCTTTTTAACTAGAAAATTTATTTTTGATAATGATTGATTGAGTCTTCTCCACTTTTTGTGTCTTGGCGAGTGGCGAGTGGCGAGTGGCGAGTGGCGAGTGGCCATGACAGCTGCGATCACTATCTGTCTACCAAGTGGTGGCACCTTCCCATCACTTCGAGGCCCTTGTTCCGCTGCAGACGTTCACGGCTGTTACCCTTTACCCTCTTCAATGACTTAGTTATGGTTGTGATAAGACTGGGTTCGTTATACTATTCTGTGTAGCGTCTGGCGTTTGAACCCCAAGCGACAGCCCCACAGTATAATTTACATTCTTATAAAAAAGTCAATCTCCACCCGCCATCGCGCCACCTCATAGATATCCGTGCGCCACCTTCATTCATTATGTACGCTTTTTTAACGAAAATAAAATGAGCAAGTCATCCTCGGCGCGTCTATTAGTTCCATTCATAACGGCTTCGAACGAAAATCGATTATTTTGATGTATAACCGACTTCTTTTGTTGTGCACATAATGGAAAATGCCTTCAAGCTACAGAATGTTACAGTACCAATCAATAAACTATTCCATGAGAATTCCAGTAAGTACCTACTAAGGCCCCTCTTCGCATCCAGGCTACCGCAGCTACCTTTATCAGGTCCTTAGTTGTCTAGATTTAACAGTAGGTACAATCAACATAAATAAAAGTCCAAAGGTCAAATAGCGTGAAACCTCGCCAGAACTCGAAGGTCGTAGATTCAAATCCGCCACAGAGCAACCATGGCGAACTATTTAATTTGTAGAACATTTAGAAGTCGCTAAGGTTAAAGTATTCGCGCTGCATCATACTTGAACAACTAAATATTATGTTTTTATGGCTTCGTGACCTTTAGCGGTGCGCTAGAATAACTTTCTTTAAAGTGAAAATATATTGTGCAAATTGCAATTAAATTAACGACTAGTTGTTAAATTCATGGCTGCAATATACCTAACAATAATAACAGAATATAGTATGAATAGCAAGATCCTTCTTAGAAAATCGTCTCAATAATATGAGAAGCATTCAATGCAGAATGCTGACAATGCACAAGATCGATCGAAGTGCATCTCGGACGGCCCAGGCGGCTCAGGCGGGACTGAGCATGCCGCCATGCGTGAGCCGACAGTGGACTTTGGACAGCACTGCAGAGACGTTATTATTTATCTACGAGTACCTATATACTACAATACTGTAGTAGTTAAATAAAGCAGTCAAAAATACATAAGTAGTTAGTACTCATAACTGCTTTATATATTGTAGTAGTATACACTCGTCGAGACTATTCCGAAATACTGTACTTACGTATTTCAAACGGTGACCACGAATTGAAAGTTGACATAAAGCTGTAGGTCATAGAAGACAGTAATGTTCCCAATGGAATCGTTAAATAATGCAATCTGTGGCCAACTATCAATAAAGTCAGACTGATATGTCTACGTAGGGCTTACTACCTAGATACGCCATTTTGTCCTATACGCTATCCGTATCTATCAACCTATCGCGTGCAGAGACTATCAAATTACCAATAACATCTCTAACCTTTAATTTCTAGCCTAAGGGCGGTACACACTGCCAGAAAAACATTTCGTTAGGGTAGTGCTATGTCGTCACCCCCCCCTGGCCCCTGCCCCGGGCCACCCCTCGCCACTTTGATCTCTCTGTTCTTAATTACTAGCTTCTAAAAAATCCGGCGCAAGTTTTATGGAAGTTATAAACGCTCCGGTGTAGCTACCGCACCGTCCGCACCGTCCGCACCTCTCCCACCCGCTAGATACATCAGAAGGCCTGAAGGAGCGCTTTCCTAATTAATTTTAATAAGAGCGATTTTATAAAACTAAACGGCAACTGCACCAAACCCTAATGGGTCACCAATATATAAAACTAAATGGCAACTGCACCAAACCCTAATGTAATGGGTCACCAATATATAAAACTAAATGGCAACTGCACCAAACCCTAATGGGTCACCAATATATAAAACTAAATGGCAACTGCACCAAACCCTAATGTAATGGGTCACCAATATATAAAACTAAATGGCAACTGCACCAAACCCTAATGGGTCACCAATATATAAAACTAAATGGCAACTGCACCAAACCCTAATGGGTCACCAATATATAAAACTAAATGGCAGCTGCACCAAACCCTAATGGGTCACGTCACCAATATATAAAACATTTGTGTGTGATGAGCCTTCTGTACCCGTCCACTCAGCAGCCGCACCCGCCCGCGCCGCTCCGCCGCGATCGATCCTAATGAGATATTTTAAATACACTGTAGGTACCTGTAGGCTGGGGTACACAGACACAAAGTGAGTACCGCCTCGTGTAGAACACGGCGCGGGCTCTGAGGAATACCGACGACTATGTAGAGCAGGAATACCGATGACTATGTAGAGCAAGCCCAGACGGGCGAGGCGTGAATCGTGATATCTTCGTGCACGTTCAGTGTGCACGCGCCGTCCCTTACGAAAATATTTGAACAGAGAGGATTTTTCGGAATATTTCTCTGCTATTATTTCTTGAAATCTTACTTCGTTGAACAAATTGAGGTAAACTTTGTTGTCTCTATTAATACCTGAGAAAGTCTTTGGTAAAACTAGCTTTATCGTTCGCAGAAACCATCGTAATGTAAAGAGCTAAGAAATCCGTTTTCTCGTATATAAGTAATACTCTTTTCTATGTACTATGCCACTTCATAAGTCCCTGCAAGGCTGCGCTCAGTGATATATAATTAGATAGCGTCCCTAAGTCTCTAGTGAAAGAAGCTCTAGTAATCCAAGTACCAACTGCAGGGAGCGGTCAGAGCGGTTGTATAATACACATTACATTGTCCTTCGGCAGGATTCCAATTACATAATGCTATTTATTTTCCGTGCCTCTTCTGATTATAATCTGATCCCAAATGCTAATCAATAGGGACTTAGCTAAAGCCCTTTTATTGTCAGAACCAGCAGTTTAACTATTTCAACGGTAGAATTATTTATTGTTCTCGTATTCTCCTAATGTAAATCCCCACTCGAATAACGTTCTCACGAAATGTAATCGATATTTAATTGATTCGGGCACTGTTCTCATAAAACTCGGGAACTTGTTTCAGTAATCTTTAATACTGATCGAGAATAACAAAACATTAAAGTTATCTGCTTTTATTCAAAATAACTCGTAAAAAGCAAAATCGTTGACCGATAGCTCTGATCAGACGGACGGGGAACCGACCTCATAGGTCTGTTTCTCTGTTTGATATTCTCATATTTAGTCATTCCCTACACTTTTTCCACTTTACCTACTTTTTACCTCTCCTACTTACTTTTCGTACCCTTTGGTAATATACTCACCACACAGCAATTTCGGGACGAACAGCAATCATGGCGAATTGGTAATTGCATCCTTTAGAACTACTCGAAAGTCATTGGCCAAATGCGTGCTGTTTGGGCGTCTGCCCAGCAGTTACCGGCTAACAGTATAGCCAAACCTGCAGCCAAGTTCCGTGCACAGATGACATGTACTTATATAATTAGCCTATCTGTTCTGATCACTAATATTATTTTTGTGCTTAGTCAATAAGAGTCGCATGCCATGCCGCCATGCGTCATATTGATATTCTTAACTAATGATAATGTCAATGCGATGTGGTCGACGTGTTGTTCTGTTAAATTAATGTGGGCAATGGAAAGTCCAATTTATCACGACTGGCTGGTTTAATTTGTTTCCTAGTATCTTGTTCGTTTCGGGAAAAATACTTGACGTCATTCCACGATAAAACTTTAATCAGATTATTTTTAAAGCCTGTTTCAAGTGAAACGCGTTTCTGCTGAAACCGTCGTGAGTGTATACTATACACTCACGACGGTTTCAGCAGACCTATACACTGTATAGTGTATAGGTAAGCTGAACCCACAGACAACACTAAAAGTATACGGATATAATTAATGAGTGTAAAGTGTGTCTACATATTACTTCTCGACAGTTAACGATTTCTTGTAACTTTATATTAGTTTTACGTGCAGTAAACTGTCGCTTAAATTGTAATTTACTGCGGAATCACGACCACTTTTCAAATTAAATTCGATCTTCACACATTTTCTGGGTAGTATTGCATCTCCGGCCAAGAATCCAAGATATTCCACTTCCGTGAGTGTGAATGTGGCAGTATCAATAAAGATATTCCACTTCCGTGAGTGTGAATGTGGCAGTATCAATAAAGATATTCCACTTCCGTGAGTGTGAATGTGGCAGTATCAATAAAGATATTCCACTTCCGTGAGTGTGAATGTGGCAGTATCAATAAAGATATACCACTTCCGTGAGTGTGAATGTGGCAGTATCAATAAAGATATTCCACTTCCGTGAGTGTGAATGTGGCAGTATCAATAAAGATATTCCACTTCCGTGAGTGTGAATGTGGCAGTATCAATAAAGATATTCCACTTCCGTGAGTGTGAATGTGGCAGTATCAATAAAGATATACCACTTCCGTGAGTGTGAATGTGGCAGTATCAATAAAGATATTCCACTTCCGTGAGTGTGAATGTGGCAGTATCAATAAAGATATTCCACTTCCGTGAGTGTGAATGTGGCAGTATCAATAAAGATATACCACTTCCGTGAGTGTGAATGTGGCAGTATCAATAAAGATATTCCACTTCCGTGAGTGTGAATGTGGCAGTATCAATAAAGATATTCCACTTCCGTGAGTGTGAATGTGGCAGTATCAATAAAGATATTCCACTTCCGTGAGTGTGAATGTGGCAGTATCAATAAAGATATACCACTTCCGTGAGTGTGAATGTGGCAGTATCAATAAAGATATTCCACTTCCGTGAGTGTGAATGTGGCAGTACCTATCAATAAAGACTTTTTCAGTGACCTGATTTAAGTACCTAGTTTCTATGGAAGCACTTTCTTCACAGAGGCCTATGGCCTGCAGTGGTACAGTTGCAGGCTGATACATTATTGACTCGCTAGTTCCAGCTAGCTGTCGTCGACACCGAGCGGCCAGTGACTGCTAGTGGCTCGTCGCCACGTCGCCATCGTCGGGCCCATTCTTATAACCTTTCGATTCCATTGATTTATTAATCGCTGCCGCCCTCCTGCGGGGCGAGGGCACGGGGGGACGGGGAACCTCTCTAAACCATTATTTTTAATTATGAAATATCCGGTTTCAGTGCTAAGTGTGGTTTGCAACACTCCGCGTGTTGAGACTGTAACGACGTTCAACTAATTGCTGATTCAAATATTATTACGTTTTGGATAAGTGATGCAGCTATGAAGTCATTACAAACATGTTTCAAACACATAACAATTGCTGGTTTTATGTACCTATCAAAAAGTTCCTTTGTATCCGTTGTAAATAAAAACGTAAAAATAGTTCTGTAAACATTCAACAGCCACCTACAACTACATTTATAGTACTTGACTCGTGACTCGTGGCTGCACTTGGCAGTCGTCGTTCAATTAACGTTACCTATATCTATCTTTATAAAACGGCAATTAATCAGGTATTATTTCATTACCTACGAAAAGCATGTTAAGTCGTTGGTCACGGGCTGTCATTCGTCGATCTTTGACAGTCGTTACCGGTAGTCACAAGCCCGAATGTCTGACAACCAGTCTTACCAGGGGTATCGTATTACCCAGTAACTGGGTTATGGAGGTCAGATAGGCAGTCGCTCCATGTAAAATACTGGTATTCAGCTGCATCCGGTTAGACTGGACGCCGACCCCAACATAGTTGGGAAAAGGCTAGGCAGATGATATCTCATTACCTACGAACAATAGTAACACTTCCCTCAGCTCACTGTAGCACAAACCATATTGTTTACGACGTCATAACTTGCTGAACAGCAACCCTTCAGCGCGGCACATAAACCGAGCCGTTCTTTGTGCTCCTCTACAATGTGACCGAGTACGCCGAGTACGCCGAGAACACGGGACAAAGGTTTAGAAAAGGGACGCCGCAGTAACCGATATTTTTCTAAACTGTAATTTAATTCTTTTGGGTATAAAAGTAAAGAGTTATCTAGAGCCGATATCTGTGCGCAGTGAACCGGACCAGTGACGTCATTAACATGAGAATGCTCATAACGTGATCTCACGGTAACTCACATCAAGATGAGATTGAATGTCGTCTCTAAACCAAACTGGGACACGTTTGAAGGGGCGACGAATTTGTGCCGTTTGAAAGGTTATTTTGTTGTGTATGGTTAATTAATGCACATTTTGTGTGAGACTATTATCCATCAAGATGAATGTACATTTTTGGAACAATTTTGTCATTTGTGGCTTTTAACTGTGTTGTAAAACCGCTCAGAGTTGTTAGTTGAATCCTTCAAACTTAAGTACTTCAGTACATACATACACATAGCTACAAAGTAATTAACTGCGCCGTAGTCTCGTAGCGGTCCGTAGACGTCCAGTGACGTCATTCGTAGACTCGTAGATAGCCGAGCTAACATTGTCCTCGTACCTACCAGGGAAATGATGCGAAACCAAGCCTTGTAACTAGATTAGTGTCTACGTCGCGTCAGTTACATACCTAGTAGGAGTAGTAGGTCGGTAGGTAGGCACCTAGGCACTGACACTGATGTGAAGTGCGCGGACAGCCTGAAGTCGAGGTTTGTGTAAAGGCTACGGGCTGTTTCTGCCTAGTCGGTAGCAATTATACCTTGTTATTTTTATTCTGCTTAACTAAAACTTCCATAAAATGAAAGTTGTTTTTTGTAATTTCAGACAGCATTTTTTTTTAATATTAACTACAAAGCCGAAGCTAAAAAGCATGAGTAAATTCTACGATCCTTTATGTCATTAAAAAAATCCAAATCCCTTACAAATACCCCTTAATTTTTTATTATTAAGCAGAACCGGCGATACTTATATCAAATTTTATGTTGCGAAGGGGATTCCGCACACATTGTGAGAGAGCGGCTCAAATTATCGTCACAACAATAACATTAAAGTGTGTGCACACGGTGCACGCGGGGCCGAGAGCCGAGAGCCGAGCGCCGCCGAGCCGAGGCCGAGTGAGTGTAAAATCGAACGTAATTAAAAACCTCGTCGAGATTACTACTGCCATTGTCGAGCGCCGAACGCTTCATGTGAAATAGCCTATTATCGAAAATGCCCCACGAAAAATAACAAAAGCGATCGCGATGCGCGGCGTTATGAAATGAAACGGAACGAGGGGTCAGAGCCTCAGAGGGGCAGACGAGCGCAAACATTAATGGCACCGAGTCTATGTATCGATTCATTCCGTTTTTCTATTAGGTGCCGTCAGAGGCAGACGACGCGGGCGCCCGCGCCGGCAGGGGGCGCCGCGAGCCGGCCAGCGAGCTGCACCGCCGGCAGGGGGCGCCGCGAGCCGGCCTGCGAGCTGCACCGCCGGCAGGGGGCGCCGCGAGCCGGCCAGCGAGCTGCACCGCCGGCAGGGGGCGCCGCGAGCCGGACTGCGAGCTGCACCGCCGGCAGGGGGCGCCGCGAGCCGGCCAGCGAGCTGCACCGCCGGCAGGGGGCGCCGCGAGCCGGACTGCGAGCTGCACCGCCGGCAGGGGGCGCCGCGAGCCGGCCGGCGAGCTGCACCGCCGGCAGGGGGCGCCGCGAGCCGGCCAGCGAGCTGCACCGCCGGCAGGGGGCGCCGCGAGCCGGCCAGCGAGCTGCACCGCCGGCAGGGGGCGCCGCGAGCCGGCCAGCGAGCTGCACCGCCGGCAGGGGGCGCCGCGAGCCGGACTGCGAGCTGCACCGCCGGCAGGGGGCGCCGCGAGCCGGCCAGCGAGCTGCACCGCCGGCAGGGGGCGCCGCGAGCCGGCCTGCGAGCTGCACCGCCGGCAGGGGGCGCCGCGAGCCGGCCAGCGAGCTGCACCGCCGGCAGGGGGCGCCGCGAGCCGGACTGCGAGCTGCACCGCCGGCAGGGGGCGCCGCGAGCCGGCCGGCGAGCTGCACCGCCGGCAGGGGGCGCCGCGAGCCGGCCAGCGAGCTGCACCGCCGGCAGGGGGCGCCGCGAGCCGGCCAGCGAGCTGCACCGCCGGCAGGGGGCGCCGCGAGCCGGACTGCGAGCTGCACCGCCGGCAGGGGGCGCCGCGAGCCGGCCAGCGAGCTGCACCGCCGGCAGGGGGCGCCGCGAGCCGGCCAGCGAGCTGCACCGCCGGCAGGGGGCGCCGCGAGCCGGCCAGCGAGCTGCACCGCCGGCAGGGGGCGCCGCGAGCCGGACTGCGAGCTGCACCGCCGGCAGGGGGCGCCGCGAGCCGGACTGCGAGCTGCACCGCCGGCAGGGGGCGCCGCGAGCCGGACTGCGAGCTGCACCGCCGGCAGGGGGCGCCGCGAGCCGGCCTGCGAGCTGCACCGCCGGCAGGGGGCGCCGCGAGCCGGACTGCGAGCTGCACCGCCGGCAGGGGGCGCCGCGAGCCGGACTGCGAGCTGCACCGCCGGCAGGGGGCGCCGCGAGCCGGCCTGCGAGCTGCTCCGCACAGCACACTCCACCTAACTGCAGTTGTTATTCAAGGCTCGCTTGCAAATTACCTGCCTGCCATTTACAAACGAGCAAGTTGGAACTTTTGAACACGGTCATTTGTTTTTCTGGGTAAACGAGTAAAACGACTAGTAAATTACTGTATTTTGTTAACAAGTACTACAGTTACTAGTTTACCGACGAAATTGTACCTAAACTGACCAATTTGGAAAGTTTTGAGTTTGAGGCGACAGCAGTCTCGCAACACGCCAGCAAAGTAACTTAGTTTGTGACGCGGTAAAAATACCCCCCAGGCCACTGAAGGAGAGTCAAGAACCTCATACTCGGCGTAGTGAACATTTCGCCACTTTTGTAAACCAGTGCAAAAATCTTGTTGCATACATACATAGCCTTTTGCTATTTTATCCGTACATAGGGCCTTGTAACATAATATGCTACATGACCTATGTACGGATAAATCCGTGGGCCACTGTAGGTTCCAAAATACGAGTATCCTTCGCACGAATATGAGGATGGGCAGAAGCGTTTGTTGAACAAACAAACCAATCTGCTATCATCAATCCGTTTGCAAAACGTTACGACAACGTCTCTCGGTCGTTCACTGCAGCAGTCACCGGGGGCCATGTTCAGGGGATGTTCACTCACAGTGTATGCGTATGTTCCGCTAGTAGATGTCTGGCGTTTGACGCCTCAACCAAACAGTGGGGTCCGTTGACCTCCGCGGCGGTGAACATACTCTAGCATTCTAACTACCCACATAATAGCTGAAATTAAAAGTATACGGGCTTCACTCCTTTGTACAAGTTCAAAGGACTAACAAGTATACTTATTATTAACTAGCTGCGCCCCGCGGTTTCACCCGCATAAGTTTCGATCCCGAGGGAATATCGGGATAAAATGTATCCTGTGTCCTTTCCCGGGACTCAAACTATCTCTACCTACACCAAATTTCATATAAATCGGTTCAGTGGTTTAAGCGTGAAGAGGTAACAGACAGACAGACACACTTTCGCATTTATAATATTAGTATGGATGTGCACAATAACCGCTAGGATGGTACTATCGAGTATCGACACTTCGACGCTCCCTTCCTGATAAAAGTTGGTATTCTTGATCGAAGTGATAGACGATAGTGCGGCGCGATGTCGACATTGTCTGCGATAGATACGGTAGCTCTGTATCTTGTCGAGCAAACCGTGAATAGTTTACTGCACCCACAATAGTCTACTGCACCCACAATAATGTTATTACTTTTTTATCAGACCCTCTTCCATACACAACTATTGTTTGATTTTGCTTAGGTAGGTACTGAATATGACTTCTATTCCAATTGTACAATTAGGTAATGGAAGGCTTTACCTCGCTCAGCTGGACAACGACGTTGAATGATTGCTAACTTAGTACCTCACAGCCTGTACCAGTGACGTACGGTAAGGCATACAGAAAGTATTCATGTAAAGTACACAATATAATTACTTATATTGTAACGGCACCATTTCACATACCAAGTGCGTCACTTGATCCAATATTTGACCCAGCGCTTTGTTTTCATAAGCATTTAAGTATTAAAACTGTGTCAATATTGTTTGGCAAGAGAATGTAGTTTAATTGAAAGTTGTCTCCTTTGCATAGCTGAGCCTGTGACAGACGTTCAAACAGCTTCACAATCCCACTTTAATTTATCACGAAATGTTGACACCGAATAGGGTTCGACAACGCGCACCGCTGAAACTCCTACCACGAACTTATGCACCCGGAGTTATCATTTACTGCACAATCCATTACTGTTTTTGTTCCATATTTTCTAAAACTTTCCCATCAAAATCAGCAATGGACGCAGAAGTATTGCTTAGGGCAATTTTCGGAACGAATCTTGGTGACTGGTCGGCTAGGGCTCGATTCCAAGTCCACAAAGCCTTACTTACACAAAAAATAAATAAAAAGCTCCTTTCATCTGGGATTGACGTCGCACCGGCTTTGATGGGAGCCTGTTATTATAAGTTACTCGGCGTAGGCGTAGGTAGTAAATCGGCGGGATAATGGCCGCCCTGTCAAACTCCACGTTCATTATAATATCATGTACAGAACTGTAGCAAAGATGTACAGAACTGGACGGACGACGAGGGAGAGGGGCTCCCTGCTCTTGTTACACAAAGATGATTGTTAGCTAGTGACTGGACCGACGACGAGGGAGAGAGGCTCCCTGCTCTTGTTACACAAAGATGATTGTTAGCTAGTGACTGGACCGACGACGAGGGAGAGAGGCTCCCTGCTCTTGTTACAAAGATGATTGTTAGCTAGTGACTGGACCGGCGACGAGGGAGAGAGGCTCCCTGCTCTTGTTACACGAAGATGATTGTTAGCTAGTGACTGGACCGACGACGAGGGAGAGAGGCTCCCTGCTCTTGTTACACAGATTATTGTTAGCTAGTGACTGGACCGGCGACGAGGGAGAGAGGCTCCCTGCTCTTGTTACAAAGATGATTGTGTAGCTGGTGACTGGACCGACGACGAGGGAGAGAGGCTCCCTGCTCTTGTTACAAAGATGATTGTTAGCTAGTGACTGGACCGGCGACGAGGGAGAGAGGCTCCCTGCTCTTGTTACACAAAGATGATTGTTAGCTAGTGACTGGACCGACGACGAGGGAGAGAGGCTCCCTGCTCTTGTTACAAAGATGATTGTTAGCTAGTGACTGGACCGACGACGAGGGAGAGAGGCTCCCTGCTCTTGTTACACAAAGATGATTGTTAGCTAGTGTCTGGACCGACGACGAGGGAGAGAGGCTCCCTGCTCTTGTTACAAAGATGATTGTTAGCTAGTGACTGGACCGGCGACGAGGGAGAGAGGCTCCCTGCTCTTGTTACAAAGATGATTGTTAGCTAGTGACTGGACCGGCGACGAGGGAGAGAGGCTCCCTGCTCTTGTTACACAAAGATGATTGTTAGCTAGTGACTGGACCGACGACGAGGGAGAGAGGCTCCCTGCTCTTGTTACACAAAGATGATTGTTAGCTAGTGACTGGACCGACGACGAGGGAGAGAGGCTCCTTGCTCTTGTTACAAAGATGATTGTTAGCTAGTGACTGGACCGGCGACGAGGGAGAGAGGCTCCCTGCTCTTGTTACACAAAGATGATTGTTAGCTAGTGACTGGACCGGCGACGAGGGAGAGAGGCTCCCTGCTCTTGTTACACAAAGATGATTGTTAGCTAGTGACTGGACCGACGACGAGGGAGAGAGGCTCCCTGCTCTTGTTACACAAAGATGATTGTTAGCTAGTGACTGGACCGACGACGAGGGAGAGAGGCTCCTTGCTCTTGTTACAAAGATGATTGTTAGCTAGTGACTGGACCGGCGACGAGGGAGAGAGGCTCCCTGCTCTTGTTACACAAAGATGATTGTTAGCTAGTGACTGGACCGACGACGAGGGAGAGAGGCTCCCTGCTCTTGTTACAAAGATGATTGTTAGCTAGTGACTGAACCGGCGACGAGGGAGAGAGGCTCCCTGCTCTTGTTACACAAAGATGATTGTTAGCTAGTGACTGGACCGACGACGAGGGAGAGAGGCTCCCTGCTCTTGTTACAAAGATGATTGTGTAGCTGATGACTGGACCGACGAAGAGGGAGAGAGGATCCCTTCTCTTGTTACAAAGATGATTGTGTAAGTGGAACATACTTTCCGCTGAATCCGACACCGACAGTAACGGTGTCATTGAAAACAGATTAAACTGGAACGTTACAGTGTGAATAATGAAAATCAGTTTTATTATTCCTATTGTTGTTTATTTATAGAAGCAGACAGGTGCGCAGCTATAGAAAGTCAATATTTGGAGCGGTAGGTAGGAAAGACCCAGCTCACAGCTGCGCCGCGCTAGTTGGTGCCAGACGTTCTAATCTCAGATTAAATTCATCATTTCTAAAGGGCTCACCAGACGGCCCTCAGTAATCCTTCAAAACCCTGTCCTTATGTAAATGCGGCACACAATACGTCTATTTGAACGAACATTTGCATTGAAAAGCTCAGCGCTTCGGGTGACAGCGCAGCTCTCGCCACACAATGCAAACAACAGTAGCTTCTAAGAATAATAGAAATTAAATCATACGTAACATTGACAAAGGCATATTTACCAATTAATGGTTTTGCACGAAGGTTCTGTGGCGAGCAGCATGTACTGGTGTGGGGAGTGTGGGGACCGCGCACAATGGCGGCTCTTATCACCCCGGCCGCTCTGCAACTCACAACTCACTTGTCACATCACATGGCAGTCGGACAGACAATTAAAACGTTCGTTAGAAGCATTTCATTGTCCCTGATTTGGTAATGAGTTCGGTTACTTGGTGTTTTGAAAACAACTGTCCTTGGGTGTGGCGGTGGTTTCCTTGTGAAAAATCATGCATGACGTGTCTACTTAAAATCTTTTCGTTATCTGAATAAGTACGTATTTCTTACTTAGTATACGCATTTAGATCAGAAATCATTATTTAATATTGAAATATATTCCATTTAAATTATTTCCTGCTATTTTAGGTTGAGTGATGTCGGTGACGCTACATATTCAGTGGAGTGCATTAGTTGTCGAACATGGCGGTGCTACCGCTTTTTATAAACCTGATAGTCCGAAATCTAAGTATAGTTTATGTTTGTATTTACGAAAGCTACGAGCGAAAACTGCTCAGTATTTCAGAGTTAACCGCGTCGATGGCGCTGTTAAGACATTTAAAGCCTGTTCTCTTAATCCGACAATTAAATACGTTCGTTTAAGGGCACGTGTACACCGGAGGGTATCGTGAATGTTTTCGTTAAAGCTGTACATTGATTAGATCCCTGCAGGGAGTGCAGAGAGTGCAGTGTGCGGAGTCTGCGCACTGTGCCTGGCAGTGGAGAGCAATCGATGTTGCTGCCAGCGTCATGTTCCTCGCTGAGCAGAACACACGTCGCTATATCGGCTTCACAACCGCTGAAAAGATACAACAGAAGGTCATATTATACTAAACTGAAGGGAAATTGTGGGGATTCCTCCACAAAAGCAACAAATATAAAATAATAGTGACATGAGGCGAGAGTCGAGACCTAACCGCATGCAATCTGCAACTGCTGCCGCATTTAATTACAACTGGGGTTACCCTTCTATATTTTCATTTGTCACCAAAACCGTTTTGCATAAGTAATTAGCGACTATGCATAATATTTGTTTTTTTTTTAATGCTATCTTTCTGCCAGTTCTGGGTACTTCTAACCTAATCAGAGTTCGCTGATATAAGTATATTATATCAGTGGATATTATATCATATAGGTACATGTATGTCGCATCGCATCATGGGTGGCCAAGACGCGAAACATCGGGTCTTCTACATGATCTGACATAGTTTAGATAAGTGTGTCGGCACTGCAGTGGGTACTCGAACGAAAACATTATTTGAAGCGATATCAAACGAAACACGTACTTACACACGAACACTTGGTACTGAGCGTTTGCCAAGACTGTCCGAGAGCTCGACTTTTTTCAGTTAAAAACGTCATATAATCAAATAAAATCAAATAATCAATTAATTTTTATTCTACAACTAAAACACATAAAAATCCACTTACAAAATGACAATCGCTTCTTCTAAAACACAACTTCATATGTCAAACATTCGATAATTTAATATTTAAATCGGTTTTTTACGAACCCTGAACCTAAATTAGTATTATGTAAGAGGTGGTACTTCTGCATGTTTTCGTTGCGTGAGTCGGGCTCACGACGTCGCGACTCAACAGTCACCTCTCAAGTTTCTTCCACACGCTCAGCCTGCCTCCTGCCTCGCCCACTCGCCTGGCTCGCCTGCCTCCTGGCTAGCCCGCTCGCCTGCCTAGCCTGCCTCGCCTGCTCGCCTCGTTCAAAAGCTGTCTGTTTCAATTTATTGCCCGCACTCAGCTATCTTGAAATGAAGTTTTCGTTTGATTGATCACGACCAAGTTCGTGCAATGTTTCATTCATGAGCATACGTTTTTAAAATTCAAAACTTTCTGCGCGGCTTGCAGTCTGGACCGGACGTACCTACTCGGGGCTAGGAGCGGCGGCGGCTGCGGGGAGCCTGCCCACCATGATAGGGCTCCAGCTAATGGCTTCTATGGCTTATATGTATAATTGGTGTCGATAAAAACATGGCGATTGTCGTGACTCGTGAGTTTGCCGCCCCCAGTTTGTTGTTCTCAGTGAAGCGTTTTGTTGATTCAGCGACCATTGTCAAAAACAGAATAATGGTCGCTTATTCTGATGAAATATTGATAAGTATCGGTACCGGTATCGCAGTCACAATCATGCAAAGACTTTATATTCTCTTTGCCCGCCCGCTGGCCGGCCCGAGCGGCCCCGAGCGGTACCGAGCGGCCCCGAGCCCGACGATCAAATGACTGTAATACCAGCAGGTAACCGTTTACCTGATGGTATTAGTCATTTGATCGTCGCTTGATAGCCCGTGCCATATCAATATTTTTGTCGAAATCATCAAACTGAACGATATCGGTTACGCAATACGCATAAAATAAGTATGTACCTACTTGTGCGCGATGTTATGAAATAAAGCACCTTATGGGGGATATAAAGCGCCATTACTGTATTTTATGGTATTTTTATGCAGCCAAGTATGCCGCCTGGCACCTAATGTATGAATAGTCTATTTATCCATTCCGTTTATAGCCTCGTCTTCATAAAGTTTGCAATGGCTGGTATCGAGCGACCCGCTTCCACCGCTGGGCCACGTCCACGAGAGCCGACCCGTCGCGCGTCGCCGACAGCTGCACACAACAACATTCATATCCCGTGATATATCTGGGGGCACGGGAGTGCCCCCGCCAAGACGAGCCAAGTGAAGCGCAAGGGCACTACCTACCTTTTCTCGAAGCACTTCGTCGTATTTTTGAACCTTCATAACTTGGGTTTGGATTATACCAGATAAACAAAATTTTCGGGATATGATGTCAGTGGTCGACTTATTAAACCTATAAAGTTTCAATTGCATAGCTCTTATACTTTAGATTTTATTGATATCTAAAATACCCCGATTTCGTCACTGACTCACTGATGATCATCAATATTCTAAGGGTCTTCCTGAAACTCTAAAACTTGGAACTTTTACCCTCCAACCCCTTAAAATAGGGGATGGAAGTTTGTACGAGACTTCCGCAAATTTTGATGCTAGAGTTCTGAAAATTGATATAGGGAGACCTTGTTATAAATAATAAAATACGCATTTCAGGATTTTCAGTAAATAACCCCCCAAAAATTTTTTTTTTAATTTCATAAGCAACTTTCAAAAAAGATGTGAAATCCCACCAAAAACATTTTCATGTAAAATGTTGCCAAGACGAGACCACATATGGCTCGCACTGTCAAAAAGTTATCAGATCTCATGTAGAGCCAAGCTTCTGACTCTACACGCCCTAACTTCACAAACTCTACACCTTAGTCAAAATATGTGGCTTGGCCGTTTCGCTACCATCACATGGGCCTTACGCCCATGTGAAAAATTTATTCACTGTTCATTACTTTTCTGTTATACAATAATTCTTGTAGTAACGAAACGGCCAAGCCTCATATTTTGACTAAGGTGTAGAGTTTGTGAAGTTAGGGCGTGTAGAGTCAGAAGCTTGGCTCTACATGAGATCTGATAACTTTTTGACAGTGCGAGCCATATATTATGTGGTCTCGTCTTGGCAACATTTTACATGAAAATGTTTTTGGTGGGATGGTCGTTGTCGCACTCAATCGCTGCACTTATTTATTATCTTATTACTCGTATTACGAAAAAAAACTTTAGACAACCGACGGCAATCTCGTATGAATTCATGTTTCCACGGTGCGGCACAAAAAAGCAGTAATTTTAATGGCTCCCCGAAGTGCTCGAGCACTAAACGGGAACAAAAGAGCACCCCAATTCGGCACTGCGCGGTTCTGGAAGTAAATTGCTTGTTTTTTGTGCGAAAATGTTGGCGGCACCGGCGCAGCGCACAATGGCTCATTATAGTGCGCTCCCCGGGCTCACCGCCTGCCCGCCTGCCCGCGTCTGCCCATAGTGTTCTGTGGCCCACGCCCGCCTGCCCGCCTGATCAGCCAGTCCGGCCGCGACACTGCGCTCTGCCTAACAACTTTACGACTTTTCTTTTACGATTGACAATTAAAATGTCGGCTAACGACTTAACTTCGAGCGAGCATAAAATGTTTTCGAAGATTTTTAGTGAAGATTCTTTGAATTTTCCTCGCTCATAGTTGTTATTCGATTGTCGCACACAAACACAATAAAGTAATATATAAAATATCGAAGTTGGCGAAAAAAACACAAAGTAATCGAATAAGGGTTGATAACAGTCATCAAATTACAAGGTAGTGGAGGCTTTGGCCGTAGAGAACGAGAATTGAAACTGACACCTGTGAGGAGCATGGAGCAATATAAAATATCAGTGGAGTTTTAATGTAAATCGATCACTGGGCGCTTGGTGTGAACACGATGACCAATCAAACTGGTAACTAGTTACTTATCGGAAGAGCTCGGCGACTTAGAACGTGAACAGTTTGGAAGTCACCCGGGCGCGGCCGTACGCCCGGCCGTGGCGACCGGTCCGGGGAAACGCACCCGTGACTAATGTTTTGGTTACTCAATATCCGCGCGGTGACGCGATGCCGGCGACGCTATGGAGGCCTAGCCGTTCTGCTTCGTCACTAGCATCTTAGTAATAGCTGCTTGATTATTTGAGATTTACTTTAAGGAAACTGCTAAGGTAGTACTACCACACTGATATAATTTATTAGTCAGGGGCGAGTCGACTACTATGAAGCTGAAGGTTATTAACAAAAACATGGTTTCAAATTACTGAATAAATATTGCAAATCACAAAGATGAAGCAACTCACAGATACAGTCACCGAACAAAATATTGACAAGCCATTGAAAAGTAATCTTTTGCATCATCATTTCAGAAATTCAGACATAAAACGTGCTTTTAAATTCGCCGTAAAGACTCGTCTCGCTAATCCGCCCACTCGGTGCATATAGAATTCCGTAGGTACAGGTAGGTACCTACACGACGGCACGACCCGCAAGTCACGGGGGAAGCAGGTGATTTACTTCAGGTTCTCTTTTATCCGATCTGAACGAATTGAGCGAGTTTTGCTAAGCGTGTCGTAAATATTATTTTTTATGAACGACCCACCTTTCTTGTTCCGAACAAACCTCTTTTCATTCATTGTCAGAAGGTACATGTTTTGTGAACTGCACTAAAATATTAGAGGCATCAGAGCATAAGTAAGTCTTGTAATACTTGTAAACACACAAAATGTTGAGCAATCCTGTGATTCGTGTAATGTAATGTTCAAGGTGTTGTATTTCATTTCTTTTAATTGCATACTTTTTTACCAAATTACTAAACATATCCCAAAAATCTGTTCATGTACTACATACTTAATTATATAAAATAAAGAGATCTTGCCTTGCTTAAAGTTGTATAATGAATCAACTCTGATCAGGTCACTTATTCATTTTAAATGGAATGTTTTCCCACAAGCCATTAGTTACATCAGCCAAATGCAGTGACTCCATTCGAGACAGGCCGAAATATAGAAAAACGTCAGCGTCACAAATAGGTCGCCGCTATAAGGGCAGCGCATGACCTAGATCTGCACAGCACTCGGCAGTGAGGCTGCGTACTGTACAAGTGTACATGTCTAGATCTGCACAGCACTCGGCAGTGAGGCTGCGTACTGTACAAGTGTACATGTCTAGATCTGCACAGCACTCGGCAGTGAGGCTGCGTACTGTACAAGTGTACATGTCTAGATCTGCACAGCACTCGGCAGTGAGGCTGCGTACTGTACAAGTGTACATGTCTAGATCTGCACAGCACTCGGCAGTGAGGCTGCGTACTGTACAAGTGTACATGTCTAGATCTGCACAGCACTCGGCAGTGAGGCTGCGTACTGTACAAGTGTACATGTCTAAGTGGCGGCTCTATTCAGGTCTGATGATGCACTCCCCAAATATATGACTCTCAACACGTCAAACATTGATGTGAACACAATTATGATTATATTGGAAGCTGATAGAATCTTATAGCTGATAGATACTTATTAGGATGCTAAAAGTGGAAAACATACTTCGCAGTTATAATAATTAACACGTTAGCTGCGGCAAAGAAATCATAAACTTTCATCTGGTGCGGTGGCGGTCGAAATGCACATTCATCGACCTTTTTGACAGTGCGTATCAGTCCTTTTTGGCCTGACACCACTAGGGTAGATTAAAGCGTTATAACTTTGCGAATACATGGTGTAGGTACACTGTTTTTTTATACAGTCAAAATGATCTTGAACCCAGTTTCTTTACGTTCGTTTCGCCCTTGGATCTGCCAAACAGAAAATGAGAAATCAACCAAGGAAAGTGTCAGGCCGATAACGACCGATACCGCACTAGAAAGTACTTTTTTAGGGTTCCGTAGTACCCACAAGGAACCCTTATAGTTTCGTCATGTCCGTCTGTCAGTCCGAGGTTTTGCTAAGAGACCGTTAGTACTAGATTATTAGAGTACTGTAATTTTGCAGGAGTATGTATCTGGGGGCACGGGAGTGCCCCCGCCAAGACGAGCCAAGCGAAGCGCAAGGGCACTACCTACCTTTTCTCGAAGCACTTCGTCAAAAATTTTGATTATCTGGTATTAACCAGATAAACAAAATTTTCGGGATATGATATGATGTCAGTGGTTGACTTATTAAACATGAAAAGTTTCAATTGCATAGCTCCTAAACTTTGGATTTTATTGATATCTAAAATACCCCGATTTCGTCACTGACTCACTGACTCACTGATGATCATCAATATTCTAAGGGTCTTACTGAAGTCGTAGAAAGCTGAAATTTGATATGTAAGCTAATAATAGTACACAAATAACAAAAAACTCTAAAATTTGGAACTTTTACCCTCCAACCCCTTAAAATAGGGGATGGAAGTTTGTACGAGACGTCCGCAGATTTTGATGCTAGAGTTCTGAAAATTGATATAGGGACTCCTTGTAATAAATAATAAAATACGTATTTCAGGATTTTTAGTAAAGAACCCCCCCCAACCCCCCAAAAAAAATTTTTTTTATTTCATAAGCATCAATATTCTAAGGTTCTTCCTGAAGTCCTAGAAAGCTGAAATTTGGTATGTACCTAAGCTAGTAATAGTACACAAACAACAAAACAATTCTAAAACTTGGAACTTTTACCCTCCAACCCCTTATACTAGGGGATGGAAGTTTGTACGAGACTTCCGCAAATATTGATGCTAGAGTTCTGAAAATTGATATAGGGACTCCTTGTAATAAATAATAAAATACATATTTCAGGATTTTTAGTAAAGAACCCCCCAAAATAAAATAAATTATTTCATAAGCAACTTTCAAAAAGATGTGAAATCCCACCAAAAACATTTTCATGTAAAATGTTGCCAAGACGAGACCACATATGGCTCGCACTGCCAAAAAGTTATCAGATCTCATGTAGAGCCAAGCTTCTAAGTGAAAATTTTTGTTCCAGTAGGGCGTCCCCCCCCTCCTCTAAAAGCTAAACTGCGGGCTTGAAAAATGTGGAAAAATTCAAGATGATAGTGCATTTCATGAACTTTAAAGGAAAACTATAGGAATTAAGATAACTTTATTAGTTTAGCAGTAATAGTCGTTGAACTTGGGTGTTGGATAATCTTGTACCAAATACAAAATCCTTAGCATTAATCCTATATAGTGACTGACGAAGTAGTCACTTGTTTATGACGGGTAAAAACTTGCATTAAAAAACAAAATATGAAATAAAAAACCATAATAAATTATCATAAGTTTCACAATACTGCCGCTAGATGGAATGATGGAATTACAATTTTGGGAATTGAAATAATAACTTGGCAGCAATCGTACTCTTATTTTTTAGCTTTACAAGGAAGAAAGTGGTTCTTATTAGTTAACTAGCTGTGCCCGCGACTTCGTTCGCGTGGATGTCGGAACACAATAATGTGTCGCTTAGGAAAGGTGTAAAAGGAAAAATCTTCCGATCTTGTCTGGTAACGCTTCCCTTGCCTGGGGTTCTCAACCATAGCCCTTTCGACTGCACAGCAGTCACTGCGTCTTCAGGGTTCATAATGACAATGCGACGAAGTGTCACTTTGATTTTTGAGGATAAATTAAAATGAAAGCGCCTGCTCGAGGCTGATTGTCTGACCAAATAGCCAAATTATGTCCATTTTATTTTGCATTTGTTTTAGAATACTACGTTAGACCGGAATAAATCGTAAAATCATACCACCATTTTATCTAAAATATATCTGAGATTAGTAGGTGAAGTTAGTTTTTATAAGTCTTGTCTTCTTCTCTGCCGCTCTGCGATAAATTTAGAAATTCTTAACTTGGTATTGTAGATATCTTACATACCAATAATAAGACTTTATCATAGCGTCGAGATATCTAGAAGATAAAAAGAAGAATACATCAACGGTGTTACTCTTAAATCGTACCTACTGAAGTTTATCTGAAAAGTAGTTTGAAGTCTTTCTTAACTTATTCTGTAAACCTGTGCCCACATTTGCTAACTCTCTCTTGGTGGATAGCCATAAGATACCTTGAGGGTCGATATGGTGCATTTCCGACGTTTGGCCCCCAAACTGGAACGGGCCGGGGCCGGCAGGGGATCTGGAGGCGATAGTCCTCGCGCGCCTGTATGAGTGGCGCGCGGAGGCACTACGCCGGGGGGAAGATCCGCTTCCGCAGCAAATCGGTGCGGAGCTGACAGATCTCCGGCGCGATCTCATGGCGGCATGGAAAGAGCGACTGTCGCTACCCAGCGCAGGGCACGCCACGATAGCGGCGATAAGACCCCTCTTTAAGGAGTGGCTAGAGAGGCGCCACGGCGCCCTCACCTACCGCCTGACGCAGGTCCTCACCGGACACGGAAGTTTCGGGAGGTTCCTGCACATCATGAGGCGGGAGGAAACGCCCGGGTGTCTTGCAAGGATCGCCCAGAGGATACGGTGGAGCACACGGTGGAGGTCTGCCCCGCTTGTGCGGAGCACCGCCGTGTCCTCGTAGAGGCGATCGGCAGCGGCGGCGACCTCTCGCATCCGGCCCTGGTGCAAGCCATGGTCCGGGGCGAGAGGGAGGGAGGCAGTCACCTCCTTCTGCGAAGCAGTCATGCTAGCAAAGGAGGTGTCGGGATGGCTCAGGGAGAGAGCCTCCCGTTCCAGCCACCGTGGGAGACGCTCCGGGCGTCGGGAGCCGCGTGACGACTCCCGGCCACCGTAGGCGCGGGCCTGCGGGCGGAGAGTAATGGGTAGCTGGGTTTTAGTCAGTAAGAGTCTGACACTCCCTTCCGCTCCACCCAGAGCGGGAGGGGTCATTTGATGATTTCCCATCCGAAAAAAAAAGGGTCGATATGGTTTTAACCAAGACAATGGCTAAAAATTTAGTTATTGTCTCGAAGACATAATTTACAATACCTTTTTACGACATGGCAGTGCTACTTGTATTGGGTGTGCACCTTGACGTATCGCTGCCGGCCGTAGTCGAGTCGACGGCAGCGAAGAGTCCTGGGACGCGGTGGTTTCCTTCTGCGAAACGGTCGTCTCGCAGGAGGCTGTGGAAAGGGAGAGGGAGATCTCATCCACTCACCCGGCCCGCAGTAGGCGCATCGGGCGTCGGCGGAGGGTGTACAACGCCCTCTTCCAGCCCCCCTAAACGGGTCCAGGGGCGACGAATTCGGGGACGTCTGTCACCGCCAACACATCAGGACTTGAGCTGGCGGCGCGTAGTGTTCCACGCGCGCCCCTCTTTGACGTCACCAGTCGGGGGTTGCGGAAGGATCGTACGGTCCCGCAACCCCCGGCGTAGGTGTGAGACGGAACACTGGGGTGATTTTTAGTCAGTAAGAGCCTGACAGACCTCGCCGCCCGTCCCAGGGCGGCGGACATCCATGAAGATTTTCCACCCCGGAAACAAAAAAAAAAGGGTGTGCACCTGCCGAACCTATACTCAATAAATCAACAGCCCGTCTTGAGGTGTGCGTTGAAGCGTTATCACGGTAAAGAAATTTAAAAAAAATCGAGAAAAAAGGCAGAAAACTATGAAAGTATGATAATTATGATCTTAAAACCTTATGTCACTAAGAAAATGCTTCTCTGTTAACAATGTTAGAAAGGTTGCTTGCCCCTCGAAAGAGCTCCTACATAAAGTTGCCCGTGTGTGTGTTTGTTTCGGCCTTTCTTCTCAGAGTAGTCAGATAGGAAACGCCGACTTCATCTAGTTTAAAAAATAAAAACATGATTGACGTGTAAAAGTGTTTGTACAAACCTACTTACAAAAATAAAATCATTTATCATTGCAATCTTTATCACTCAGAACACCACATCACATAATATTATCTTACATTATCCTCACTTTTTATTTGAAATTCTTTTAGCGCCACTAATCAACCAACAATCGAAAGCGATTAACATTATATGATGTAATCATTATCATTACTTTTTAAAATAACACAGGCAGAAGTGACTGTGATAGTCATCACACAATAATGTTATAAACACAATAATTATGTTTTCGTTAGTACTATAAAGCGCCAATAGATGACATTACTTGTATCCAACTTACGTAATGAAAGTTGTTGTAGAATACATTAAATTGATTATATCTTTTGATACAGTGAAGCGATTGCGATGAAACCAAAACTAATCACTACTCCGAGTTCTACACTATATTTGAGTATAAAAATTAACCATATTGGTTTGGTACTTTTTACGTTGAACCTGTTCAAATCAAATTTTGTCACATCCAAACAGACAAACAGACAAAAATTCTAAAAATTGATGAAATAATGTCATCTGTTGGTTATCCTATAACACCCCAACTAATTTTTATTTTAATATTTTCAATGTATGTACAGAAACGCCTCGTCTACAGATTTATTATATGTATAGATGTCTAATCTGTTTAAATAATTATCTTCGAAAATCAATATTTTGTTGTGTTTAGTATCGCTAGGTATTCGATAACAGATGGCGTTGTGCCGTGACGTCTCTTTTGTGTTAAGGTGTTAAGATTTTCATGCAAGGTATGACTTCCGTGGTTACGTTATGTGTTAAAGTTTTGTTTTACTCTGGACACCCTTGCATATATTGTTATTGGGTCATATTCAAAATAATTGTAAGTTACGGATAGGAAACAGATATGAATATTATTTCATTGTAACAGAAAAATAACAGAAAGGAATTATTAGAGCAAGTTTAAATAGCACACGTTTATAACACGCTACGAGTGCGAAGCCGGTGTGGGTCGCTAGGTGGGTAGGTACATAATGAAACAACATTTTGGTGATCGTATTTTATTTGGTATAATTGCCATAAATTCATCATCATCATTGCCATAGTGCCTTATCTCCGAAACTACTGAGCCTAAAATTTTGAAAAAAAAATCCAGACAATAGTTTTATACTTATAGATTACATAAAAACCTATAAGGATTCTTGTTCATTTGTAGAATGCGAAAACGCTTAAAAACCGCGATTCAGTTGTGGTTCTATTGCGATTTTTGAAGAATTTTATTAGTAGAATCGGCCCCCTCTGTTACGTAACAGAAAAAAGTGACAGATAAAATAACGTATATGAATTAATTGCACGTGTCTATCCTACAAATCTATTTATTTCCACACCAATTCACATGATTATACGAATATTTTATAGTTATAACAAATATCACAATACAGCCATTTCCTAGTATGAGTAATAAAACAGTAAGTACTTACCGCTATTGTAAACGACTCGTATTGAATATTTACTTTTAAAAGTCTAATTTTCTTCGACAACGAAACGAGCTGAAAAACTATATTGAACAAAATGGCCGAGCGTTTATTCTTACGCGTCGTGTAGTAACAGATAGTGAACTAATTTTGCCAGTATATCAAATTTCTTTATTGCCATGGAAATAATGTTAAATAAAATAGCATAGGTAACAGAGAAGAATAACAGATATGTGTAAAATCAGGACACTCATTGATAAATTAAATTTGGAGTACACTAAATAGTATTTTATATTTTGTTTAGCGAAGTGTTGAAAGTTTAAACAATATTGTCTGAACATATTTTTTTTTTACTTTTGTGTAAAGGTTAATAATTAAATTATTTTTTTTAGTTCACCGTTAAAGACGTGGACATTGAATACTTGTATGAAACGGATCCTCCGCAATGTCTGGTTTAATTTTTTTTAATGAATTGTTTATGTGTACCAAATGTTTCGTTGTTTTTTATTAAGCTCAAATAAAAACTTTATCTGTTTGTTTATGAAATTGTAGTCAGTTGTATCTCGTTATGAATATAATTGTAGTCAGTTGTATCTCGTTATGAATATAATTGGGTTGGACATTAAGACAGTAGTAAATATACAATTATTTTGAATATGACCATAAACTCCTAATATCTTTACCATTACATAATTATATTCATTATATTCAGAATAAAGAACAACAGAATCGTACTATATAGTGATAACGGGGCTACTACGGAACCCTACATTGTGCGTGGCCCGACACGCACTTGGCCGGTTTTGTAGTGATGGGACAGACAAAAATGTAGGGTTATCGAAAATAAAAAAGAATTATTAAGAAAAGAAATAAAAAAGTGTGTATTTAGTAAATCACTAAGACAGACAGGAACAGTAAACTTTGGTACGTGTCTTTCTTTGCAAAGAAACTGATTGCATTTGTTGCAAAATGTTAAAAAAAAAAATTATAACTTGACATGCTTATTAATGATTTTTTTTTTCTGACATTTTTAATTCGTTTATAACGAGTGCATGTATTCTTTTTTGTTTAAGTTTACTATAACTTTAACTTTTGGATTTTGTATGCCTATCGGCGGAACATGGTTTGTGCACTTGACATGTATATTGAAAAACACCTGTAATCACCTATGTTCACAAAATAAATAAATTCAAATTCAAATTCTTTGTACTCTATTGTCTGTCGTAGCTTTTCATAGCACCGTGCACAATTTCTTCTCTTAGGGCCTTTTTCGTTGCGCCATATTTAAAAACCTGTCGATAAAAAACGACACGCCACGTACTACATAATATCTTGTAGAGAGCACAACACTGACTGGCGGCTCGACGCTTGCGCGCGCGCTCCGTGCGGCATCAGGTCGGCAACGGTCATATACCACAATAGGCCCGCCGCCGCAGGGACCGTGTATTTTTCACCGTCGTCAGTGCGATGGATGGTGGTCGAAAATGGCCCGCCACGATGTTTTAATGCCAGATACCTACATTTGTAACCACGAGCCGAAATCTATATTTGTTTCTGTCGAACTCCTACAAATACCGAAGATAATCGTTCCGCACCAGCGAGAAAGATATAGTTTTGACCGTGCGGCGCGGCGTGCGCATCGGGCCGATTTTGTGTGATATCTCCGCAGTGAACGTGTTAATCACCTAAAGAAGTGGAAGTTCCCACCGAAGGCGCGGCCAACTAGTTTCGCGTTTTTTAGGGTTCCGTACCCAAAGGGTAAAAACGGAACCCTATTACTAAGACTTCGCTGTCCGTCCGTCCGTCTGTCTGTCACCAGGCTGTATCTCAAGAACCGCGGTAGCTAGACAGTTGAAATTTTAACAAATTATGTATTTCTGTTGCCGCTATACCAACAAATACTCATCATCATCTTCCTGCCCTTATCCCATGTTACTTGAGGTCGGCGCAACACGTTTTTTTCTTCCATTCTCCCCTGTCAACCGTCACGCTATCATCTATCATATTATAACAACAAATACTAAAAACAAAATAAAATAAATATTTAAGGGGGCTCCCATACAACAAACGCGATTTTTTTCGGCGTTTTTGCCTTGTGGTACGGAACCCTTCGTGTGCGAGTCCGAATCGCACTTGGCCAGTTTTTTAAATACAGCGCGCTTTCGAATTACATCCCTGCCAAGATGGTATCGTTCTTATTCCTAGAATAGTCCGGGATTTGAGACGCGTCTGATTCAATTCAAATACCAACAGGCTCCGCGCGCCGGTGCACGGTGGCTAACTGTTGCCTGCGGGTGAATAATATACCTCGCTGCCTACACCAGGGAGAGCAGGAGTGGCGTCAATGACTATGTTATAAACAGGATTATTGGTAAAACATTAAAAACTTCTTAAGAGCTCATTGTACTCATCATTATGAACTACTTTTACTATGGGACCAAACCTGAAATCGCGAAAAAAAATCTGCTGTTCCCTACATTTTGGCGAGTTATACGAACATAAATGTAGGGAACAGCTGATTTTTTTTTCGCGAATTCAGATTTGGCTCCATGGTTAAAGTTGTTTAATGATTAGTACAATGACCTCTTAAGAGGTTGTTAATGTTTTACCAATATCCCTGTATAATTATGTCTAATAGTTAATTATGAGTTTAGTATGATTTCAGGGTGGTGTAAGCAACATCCTTTTCTGTTGTAAATGTTGTAATAGTAATTTACTTCCGGCAATTTGTTTGGCAAGCGAGGGACAACCACCACGGGATATCAGTCTTTGATAGCGTTGAAAAATTATTCAGTGAATTTTCTTTGTTTTATACTAAGTACAGGTTTCCGACAACTTTCGACTTTATCTGATGCAAGTCGTTTCAAACAACTCTGTAAAATGGCAAAGCTATAAGCTAAGGATATCTGATATCGTTTCGTTAAAAAACGATGAATTTGTAATATCAAAGCCCTTGCGGCGTCCCCCAGGGCGCCGCCTGTGTCTTAACTTACAAGCGAGGAGATATTCTCAATGGAAAGCAGACGTTTGATCACTGTGCTCGGTGGACTTTTGATAACCACAACGTTCTTGGTGAACAAGTCCGGATGTACAGAAAGCGTCACTATGTGCTAACCCCTCAAGTTTTAAAATGTTACACTGCAGCACTGCTACAACATTGAATTTCTTACGAATAATCTAAAGAATACTTCAAAAAGAGTCCATTGTAAAGAACCATCGCATCACCGAACGTCGTCATACTCATACCGGCAGTTTGACGAACTAGCCAGCGAGCCCATATGAATTGCGATGAAATTGTTATCTACTATCGGCTGAGTCATAATATCTTTAGGTCCCTGTCTAATCGAAAGATGTTATAATTTGAGGGTATCCATTAATTTTACTTACTTACGTTGTCTTTATAAAATTAATCCATACCTTCAAGTTAGAACTTTGTATACCTACGTTCACTTAAAACGGCGAAGAGTAAACGACTACTATTTATCCATTATTTTTTTAAATGATTTCTGATTTTATGAGAACTAAAATAGTTGTTCTGTTTGTTGTAAAATAAGATCATAGTTTTGTTAAATAATAGCAATAATAAATATTATTAAATGATTAATAAAGTATTTTATTTTTCTTGATTTTTTAATTCTTTATAAATAATTACTACTTAAAACAAAATAGAAAAATATATCAAAATAATATAATGAACAAAAAGCACATTTCATGCCTCTAAAGGATTTGAACTTCCAATCTTATGCACGGTAAGCGGTCTTGAAACCTCCAGTCTATTTAGACGATGAATAAATTGTCATAAATGTTAACCCTATTATTGTTGCTTGTCGTCGCAATAATAAAAGTATTGTTTTATTGAAAAAAACAATAATAAAAACAGAATTAAAAAAAAATACTTACTTAAACTTATTTATTCACTAAAACAATACATTATTTAAAATAAAATGTTTTTGCGAAACACAAAAACCAACTTGGGCCTATCACGGATTTTAACGCACATGTCTTTTGGGGGGGTAACTACTTAATGGAACTGTGTGTACGTTAGTATTTACAACGGAGGCACATTATCATGTTGAAAGGGAAAAGATAGGGTAATTCCAGGATAGGTGCCCCAATGGGATAGGTGCTGCGGCTTTGAATACTGTATATTAGAAATGCCGTGAGCTAAAATTGTACTAAGTAATAGGAAGCGTTCCCCCCACAGACCCCACTACCCCAGTGCCACGCCAACCGCACGCGAAAGCGCACGCGTTTTGCCCGTAAGTGTAAAAATCTTCCGCGGCGAGACCATTACAAGCGTTGAAATTATAATCGTAAGTACTTACTATCGAATATCTTTTCACTCTGTTATAAATTCTATTTTTTTTTTATTTATTTGCTGATATTACAGTTTAAATAAAGTACACGAAATAATGCTATAAATAGGCTATTTGACTGGTTTCTGATAAACATCTCAGATTATTTAATGGTGTCCAACGAGCCCACAAAAACCTATTACTTCAAATTGCATAATGTATTTCTTTTAAAAAATAGTAAATAAAAATGTACTGTTTAAATAAGCCGTCAAAACGTTATCTTTAACAATATAGCGTCGTGACGTCACGATTCACGTAAACAAACGTTGAAACTGTCGAGATACTAGACAAAAGTCATCTGTTCTGTCAACGATAGACAGAAATTTACTAACCAATCCAGACCGTTTTCGATTACGTGGCGCCAGATTTAAAAAGATGAAGTTATTTCGGGATTTTTTTTTATAAATAATACATTGTTTTGTAGTAAAATTAATGCAAATCGATTTTAAAAGCGATAATCTATACGAGTGTCAATAATTATGACCTTATTTTTACCGAATTCAAAAAAAAAGGAGGTTATCAATTCGATACGTATGTATGTAATATTATTGGAATTCCATTATATTCACATATGATGATCTATTAGGGCTTCCAAACAAATATACAAAATTTCATAGACGTATGTATGTATGTATGTATGTATGTATGTATGCATGTATGTATGTATGTATGTTTGTCCACGCATATCTCCGGAACTATTAATCGGATCGTGACCATTTTTTTTTTATTGGCTTACATTTTCTTCAACTTAGGGAACAGTGCAAGTTTCATCAAGATCGATTCTGTAATTTTCAAGATATGGACTAATACGTGTAAGTGTGACGGCCTGGCTTATTGATAAGAGCTACGGGTGTAGTGTCAAAGGGAAAACTTCTCAAAACCTTGGTCAAATACTAGTGCAAAAACTAAAAATTACGAAATAAAAAGTAATTTAAAAAAATTAAACCGACTTCAAAAAGAAATTAACTCAAAATTATGAAATAACTTTAATTTCGGAAGTCGGTGGCATAAAACTAAAATACAGATCCCAAGACACCGACTTCCGAAATTAAAGTTATTTCATAATTTTGAGTTAATTTCTTTTTGAAGTCGGTTTAATTTTTTTTAATTACTTTTTTACATTGTCAAATAGCCTATTATAGTTTTCTTTTTAACTTTTTTTTAATTAAAAAAGGCATCTATCCTGTGCTAAAAGTATAGTTGCCCCATTTGCTGTTCGGGATAGATGCCTAAGTATTTCTATAAATGTTTTCATATTGCAGATGGAAGAAATGCCTCGAAAATATAAAAGAAAACCGGGGGTGGTCCCGCGTCACATTAGTTGGACTGAAGAAAGCTTGGAAAAGGCTTTATTATTATTATTTCACCAATAAAAAAATGTTTATTTTATTCATAAGTCTAGATAGACATATAATTATAAAAGATGTCACAAATTAAAGTTAAATACGCTTAATGTTTAATGCTGAATACAAACTGATTATTGAAACTAGTTACTTAGTATGTTTTATTTCAATTAGCATCTAATATTGAAGCATTTATACAGTGAGTTTTCTATCCCTTACGTTAGGCATCTATCCCTTGAAGCATTTTTACTACGAGTCTTCTATCCCTCACGTTAGGCATCTATCCTACTTTTGAGATGGTAAAAAAGACACAATTTCTTCAAAATCTATGAAACTTATGTAAAAGCAAAAGGTGTACCATCATAGATTAAAGATCAAAGTTACCATATGCAAAAGACGTAAGATTTTTAATTAATAAGTTATGGCTCCCTATCAAAAAGTGGGGCACCTATCCTGGAATTACCCTAATGGATGATAAGAACCACTTTTTGTCACAGACTGTCATACTAAATAGTTCATACTATGTACTTCGCTGTAGATTTGAGCACAACATACACCGTTTTTCTGAGATATCAGGCGAGGCAGCAGCTGTGCCTGAAATTCTCGGAAAGCGGTGTTTCTAGAAAATGTGTAGTTAGTTTCCAGTTTAACAATATTCCAATTAAGTATAAAAGAAAGTAAGAAGAAGAAAAGATGAGGAAAAAAATGATACATAATTTCAAAGAGGTGATTCTACTCTACTACATACTCGTACATAGTCAAAATTCGACACTGTAACTGGACAACGAAGTTGCCACACTCGCATACCGGCGATTGCTCGAGTTGTTAGGCCCGGCATAGCGGCAGCTGCGTGCGAACATAGCCGTGCGACTGTGCGACTGTGCGAGTCCTCGCGGTAGATACATTATGTACAATGTCGTTGTCTGTATATCTGCTGATGCTCGTGATAACTGCGGCTAATACGGACGGCGCACGTTATCTCTCATCTCAGATCCCATCTACAGAGAACAGTGAGCGAGCGGCGGCAGTGCGGCACTGAGGAGATAAGCAGAAGGCCGGCTCCATACAACGAGAGACAATAATTATAGTGCAAGCGCACTCGCGACTGGCACTCATTTGAAGTAAACACTCTCATAGTTTGAGACTGCTGCACGAGCCCGTCTATGAGTGCATGCACCTGAATTCCTTTACTCTTTTAATGGAGCAGGTCCTTCTGGAGCCATCTACTGTGTGCCAGTGAGCGAGTTGCGGCTGCGGCCTGCGAGCCGGCACGACGCGGACGGCGCGGTGGCGACGTCACGCAAACCAGCGCGATTGTCTGCCGCGCCCATTGTGCAGTGACTGGCAGCGACCATATTTCACACACGCACTCATTTCCCCTCAAATCACGAACAATTGTTGCGATGCACCTGCAGACACCATACGGGTAAAGACAGGTCGATAACTTTGACTTACCGAGGTGAAACTAATATCTATTCTATGGATCTCTCATGAACAATATCCAATAACACATCGACATGACACATTGTTCAAAACAACAACGAAGCGTTGTTTACTTCGTTCGTTCGTTAGTTCCATAATCTGTCAATTTGCGGTTTGGTAATTGGACGTATTGGTATTTCATACATGATCTGGCACAGACTTGTCTGGTATTGCGTGAATTGATATACTTGAGAAGTCTAGACATTGTATCGACCGTGTCACTCGCACGTCTCAGCAGTCAGCAGGCATCGAACCCGCCATAGTAGCCATCTGGCTTCATCATAGCGTCGCGTCGCAGTCACTTGTCAGGATCGTGGCGTAGCATTCTACTTGATTCTACCACAGGTAAGAAAAATATAATATAACGTAAAATCAGTATTTAATTAAAAAGGCCACAAAACTCATTTTCAGTAGAGTATCTCGATAAGCCGCAATTCCGTAGGAGAGGCGTTCAATCCCTCTAAGTGATAAGGAGGATGAACGTCCTCGCGCTGCTTATGAAATAAATTGTGGTTATTTATGGCATCGTTACCGTTCAGAGTAGATAATATTAATATTGCGGCTTAGTCCCTAGTCCCAGACCCACTGCCAAAGGTGAGCCAAGAACAATGCAGTGCTTTTGTAACTCGCTCGCTCTTCAACCGTAGTTTTGCTTCGTAAGCACGTCATCTTTCCATGATTGTGTGTGTAAGCTCGCTTCCTTTGCTTTGTGTTTGCTGCCTGTCTGCCCACACCTCGCCGCCGCACGTCACTCTCCGCTACGAGTAATAACGATATGAGTGCGGCGTGCGGCGGGGCGTGTGCAGCCGCACGTCCACGGTAACGTGACAGCGACTTTATGTCGTAGCAGTAAAGACCGTTGCTGTAGCTCAAGTTTCGTGTGTGGTTGTCATTACTGTAGGTACACTTGCAATTTATTCAGGTCAACAAGATTGATTAAGAGTTCATGAAGTCTTCGCTTTATTGATGTCGATTACAGCTCGAACTATTATTAATAAGTAACGATTACTTTGATCAAATTGACAGCTCACAATTAATTATGATCGTATAACTCATCCACTACTAGTATTTTTTTCTCTAATATAAACTATTACCTGAACATAATATAAACTAGGGACTATTACCTGAACATAATATAAACTAGGGACTATTTCCTGAACATAATATAAACTAGGGACTATTACCTGAACATAATATAAACTAGGGACTATTACCTGAACATAATATAAACTAGGGACTATTACCTGAACATAATATAAACTAGGGACTATTACCTGAACATAATATAAACTAGGGACTATTACCTGAACATAATATAAACTAGGGACTATTACCTGAACATAATATAAACTAGGGACTGTTACCTGAACATAATATAAACTAGGGACTATTACCTGAACATAATATCGCGTCGTTGTGATCACTTTTAATTTTTAATAACCATCATCAGTAGGTGTACACGCTATCTTTTAATCTGTAATAGGATACAATAGAGGCTCGCCGGCTTCTACCACAGAAGAGACAGAAGGTCCGTTTGACTTTATTGTGCATTATGTACTTAGTTGTAATCTGAAAGAAATACAATACCTAGTCTTTTGGGAGGCAGTCACCTCCTTCTGCGAAGCAGTCATGCTAGCAAAGGGGGTGGCGGTACGGCTCAGGGAGAGAGCCTCCCGTCCCAGCCGCCGCGGGAGACGCTCCGGGCGTCGGCGTGACGACCCCCGGCCACCCTAGGCGCGGGCCTGCGGGCGGAGAGTAATGGGTACCAGGCCCGTGCCGGACGGCGCGTACGTGTTCCACGCGCGCCTCAAAGAGATGTCAGCATCGAGGAGGGGCCCCCATAGGGTCGAAGCCTGCCGGGTCAGCGGGATGAATAGGTAATAGGTACTACGGGCTGGTATCCGCAACTCCACGTCAATACGCGTATTTTGCGTACGGGTGGGAAAATCGATTATTCGATCCACCCCAGCTCCTCAAGGAAGGCCAGCAACGCCTTTATGTTACTGACCGTCTCACATAGGGTACCTGGGTTACTGAAGTACTTTGCCCTGTATATATAGTCCTCTTCACCGTATCCGGCGACAGCGACCCCGACTATTTCTCTTTCCTCTCGTGAGCTCTCTGATGACTTGCAAAGCCAAATTTGGTCTTGAAAACCCGGTCACACCGTATACAGAAGAGTTGATCAGCATCGTTATATGTATATGTATAAGTAGGCTTTGGGCGGCTTTTGCGTATTTGGCGCTTATTGTCTAGGTCTTCAAGACGATTTGTTTCAAAGCATTCAGTTGCTTTGTGAATTAGAGTGCGCCACCTCTCTCGGTTTTGAGCAAGCTCCTGCCACCGATCAACGGGAATGCCACAGGTCGTAAGGTGGCGTTTGAGGACATCTTTGTAGCGCAGGTATTGCCCGCCCTGTGCACGTTTTCCTTGGGCAAGCTCTGAGTAGAAAGCGATTTTAGGTAGTCTACTGGTATCCATGCGATGCACATGACCACACCATCTCAGTTGTATCTTTATCAAAATCGCCTCCATGCCCATCATTCCTGTACGCCTTAGCACCTCCGAGTTAGGAACACGATCCTGCCACTTTATTCGAAGGATAGACCGAAGACATCGCAGGTGAAAAGTGTCAAGCCTTTTAATATCACCTCTATAGAGACACCAGGTTTCTGTGGCGTAGGTGAGTATTGGCAGAACTAAGGCCTTATAAACGCTTATCTTAGTTTGCAGTTTCAGGTCATGAGAGGTCCACACACGCTTGCCAAGTTTTCCAAAGGTGGCAGCTGCTTTAGCAATCCGTGCCGGGATTTCAGACGCCAGCCTGTTGTCGTTGGAGACTTGACTTCCAAGATATTTAAAGCGTGACACCTCCTCCAGTGGCTCAGAATGGAGTTTAACGGTTGAGCTGTCAGCGTCACATCCCCTTGGTGGCTGCTTTAGGATTTGGGTCTTTTTCACGCTAATTACTAGTCCAAATCTACAACACGAGGCTTGAAGTTCATTCATATAGACTTGGAGTGTTTCCATACTGTCTGCTAACAGGCACACGTCGTCGGCATAGAGTACGTCAAGTATTGGAACCTTAGACGTCTTAGACCTCGCTCTGAAACGTGAAATGTCGAAGACACTTTTATCAGTACGGACGTTTAGTTCTTTCGCTGCTCTTTGGGTAGTGTTGAAGAAGGCAGGATGTCCTGAGAAATTCGTCAACATGATTCGTCAGTTTCACGACGGTATGACGGCGCGTGTTCAACATGAGAACGATTATTCAGACCCAATTCACGTAACTAGTGGTGTGAAGCAAGGCTGTGTCATGGCTCCCACGTTGTTTGCACTCTATTTCTCGGCTGTGTTGAATGATGCACTAAAGCATAGTGTTGGACTTTGCCCTGTACGTGGCGACCACCGGGCAGTTTAGAAGCACATGTGCCGCTGTCTAGTCGTCCTCCATACAGGCCCTGCACAGCGGACTGTCTGTTACTCCTATGACAAAGAGTTGTTTATTGAATGACCCGTGGCCAGCTAAAGCTGCGGTAACTATACGCAGCGTTTGTTTAGTTAGACGGAGAACCTGTTTCGTGAGGCGGCCATCCAGTGTGGGAAGGGCTTCCCCAGCCTGCCTGCATTCGCCTTGGTCCGTCCATAGTTTGCTATTGTTGCGCGCCACAATTAATGCCTGGTACATGGCGACATTAGTTACCACTAGCGCCATCTAGTATCGAGTAGCAGAACTAGTCGAGTCACGATCGTTCTAGAAAATTCGATACTAGAACTTTGTAGAACTTTCTCGAACTATCGACACCTAGTCGGTCGGGGCCGGTATGTACTCGAACATTCTAGATGTTTCTACAATGGAAGGTTCTAGAACTATCTGCGGCACTATATAAGGCCGGGATGCGCGACGACCGACACAGTTTGGATAAAGCGACAAGAGCGAAAACATCTAAGCGATCTTCAAGTGCGAATTAAGAGTGATCAGTAGTGAAATTGTGTTCTTTTAATTAGTGTGTTTGAGTTGTAATTAGTGCTTTTAATTAAAGAGTTATTTTTTGGTTATTAAATCGGCAGTTTTTATTGTCACGAACCCGAAGCTCGTAACAATTGGTGTCAGAAGCAAGGATTATGCCGGTTTTACCCAAAGACGACACGGAGGGTATCCGTACCCGGAGTCATCGCCAGCAGGAGACGGACCAGAGGAGATTCGGTGGAGCAACGCCACAGAGGTCGGAAGGCCAGCTACCGACCTCGGAGGCCGGCCCGTCCACAGCTGCTCCAGCATCATCAGCACCAGATTTGGCTGCTCTGATGATGATGCTGCAGGAGCAAGCTCGCCGACAGGAGGAACAGGCTCGTCGGTTGGAGGAACAGCTCCAGCGGGATAAGGAGGAACAGGCCCGTCGACAGGAGGAACAGGCCCGTCGACAGGAGGAACAGGCTCGTCGGCTGGAAGAACAGCTCCAGCGTGATAAGGAGGAACAGGTCCGCCAACAGGAGGAGCAGGCGCGCCGCCAGGAGGAGCAGATGCTCCTTATGAAGGACCTTCACGCTACCTTCGGGAAAGACATGAAGGAGGTGAAGGATAAGGTTGCTCAATATGACAACCGCCTGTCGGAAGCTGAAACCCGAATCGACCAAGTAAATAATCGGGTTGACAACGTGATGGCTGACGTGAAGGTAACCGTGATGGCTGACGTGAAGAAAACGCTGGATTACCTCAAATTTGGGGATGGAATCGCAGCTCCCGTAGCTACAACACCTTCGCTACGTGGATTCAAAGTGCCACCGTTCGACGGTACTTCTTCCTGGTCGGCCTACAAAATCCAGTTTGAGGCTGTCATGAAGGCGAACGGGTGGAATAAAAGTCAGGCCATGACTGCCCTCACCCTAGGCCTGCGCGACCAGGCCTTAACCGTTCTGGAAGCTCTCGGTAAGGAAGTGACTTACGAGCAGCTCCTTGAGGCATTGGAGTCTCGGTATGGTGACGCTCACCTGGAACACGTGTTTCGTGCGCAGCTCAAGGATCGCGTGCAACGCAGTAACGAAAACCTGCAGCAGTGGGCCCTTGAAGTAGAGAAGCTGGTTCGCAAAGCTTACCAGTCCGTACCTGCGCTTATTGATGGGAACCTGGTGCAGGTATTCATCGACGGCATCCGCGACCTTGAAGTGAGAGCTGCTGTGAGGCTCGGGCACCACGGGACGCTTAAAGACGCCTTGGCCCATGCACTGGAGGTGGAAGCCGTGCGGCAGGATTATCGTTCCCATCGCGTCAGGGAAGTTGCAGCGGCTACAGTTCGCGACCGCAATAAAGTATACAGCCCTAGGTGCTACGGCTGTGGGGAAAGGGGCCACCTTCGATCCAGTTGCCCTAAGCGAACTGCAGAAAGAGAAGACGGGCGATCTCTAGAAGGCAGTGCGGCTAACAGCACCGCCCAGCACCAGCAGCAGGGAAACGAGTAATAGCCAGGACTGCGGGGCGGGTGCTGGCTGATGTTCAAAGAGCCCCAAGGGTTTCTATTACACAAACCCATGACGGGAACAGCCTAATCATCAAGGGCGAGGTCAACGGAACGCCGTGTAAGCTGACCATAGACACTGGAGCCTCTCGCACGGTTGTCAGTTCCCAACTAACAAGACGGTCCCTTGGGGACTCAGCATACAACAGAGAACGCATTAATTTGGTAACAGCCACCGGTCAGCGCATACCCGTCCATGGAGAGAAGAAGATGGAGTTGAAGCTAGGCAACAGAATCTACCTGCATAATGTCATCGTGGCCGATATAATGGACGATTGTATCCTGGGCCTTGACTTTATGAGGAAGAATTGTTGCGAGATTGATGTCAAGCAAGGTGTTTTGAAATGTGGACAAGAGGAACTTTTCGTGGAAGGGGCGTTACCAGGGAATGTGTACAGCCTTAAGAAGATTGTTCTTCCGCCGAGATCGGAAACGATTGTGCCGGTTAGTCTTCCTCGGAATCCTAGGCAAACACATCGTTGTGTACTCGTGGAAAGGGTAGACAATGACCTTCCATGGAAAGTGGCACGAACTTTGGTCAGAGCCACCGACATCTCAGGGGTACGTGTGCTGAACCTTTGTGATCAGGAACAGATAATAGAAAAAGGCACACTAGTCGGTACTTGCGAGGAAGTGGATTGGTTGCGTCGATGCCAATATCTATCGACTGGGACCCTCAGCAAGGATGCACAAACGAAAGTGACCACACTTTTAGACGACTGCCGCAGCGCTCTGTCCCAAAATGAAATGGTCAAGGCGAAGAAGATGTTACTCAAGTACGCCGATGTTTTCTCGTCAAACGATACTGACATCGGGAAGACTGGTTTAGTTCAACACAAAATAAACACAGGAGAAGAATTGCCTATCCGTCAGCGGCCAAGGAGATTGCCGGTAGCACGTGAAAAGGAAGTGGAAACCATGATTGAGGGAATGGTGAAGGATGGTGTTATTGAACCTTCATCTAGCCCATGGTGTTCACCTGTAGTGCTGGTAAGAAAGAAGGACGGCAGCATGCGGTTTTGTGTTGACTATCGTCGTCTGAACGACGTTACAAAGAAGGACAGCTATCCTTTGCCAAGAATTGATGACACGCTGGACATGCTTACTGGAGTAAAGTGGTTTAGCACGCTGGACCTGAAAAGTGGCTACTGGCAAGTCGAAATTGACCCTAAGGACAAGGAGAAAACTGCATTCTCGACAGGAAAGGGTCTGTGGCAATTTAAAGTTATGCCGTTTGGATTGTGCAATGCTCCGGCAACTTTTGAAAGGTTGATGGAACTTGTACTTACTGGACTAATTGGCGATGCCTGTTTGGTCTACTTGGATGACATCATCATCGTAGGCCGCACGTTTGAAGAACATCTTCAAAACCTGGAACGCGTGCTCATGAAGATCCAGAGTGCCAACCTCAAGTTAAGTCCGAAGAAGTGTTCACTATTCAAACGACAGGTTAGCTTTTTGGGATATGTAGTGTCTGAAGAAGGTATCCGCACGGATCCAGAGAAAATCGCCGCTGTCAAGGATTGGCCAGTTCCAAAAGACAAGACGCAGGTCAGAGCATTTTTGGGTTTGTGCTCCTATTATCGGCGATTTGTCAAGAACTTTGCAGACATAGCCAAACCCCTGCATAAGCTAACCGAAGAGAAGCGACATTTCTGCTGGGATGAAAGTTGCGACATCGCATTCCAGGAGCTAAAGGACCGTCTGTGCAAAACACCTATTTTGGGGTACCCTGATGCGGGCAAGGAATTTATAATTGACACAGACGCAAGTGACATAGGACTTGGCGGTGTGTTGTCTCAACGGAATGGTGATCAAGAGGTTGTGATAGCGTACTTCAGCAAGTCGCTGTCAAAGCCGGAAAAGAACTATTGTGTCACGAGACGGGAATTGCTTGCTGTGGTAAAGTCATTGCAGCATTTTAGCAAATATCTTCTGGGGCGGAAATTTTACGTACGAACTGACCATGCTGCACTGAAATGGCTATTGCAGTTCAAAAATCCAGAAGGACAAGTTGCGAGATGGATTGAGCTACTGCAGGAATACGACTTTGAGGTCGAACATCGCAGCGGAAAATCTCATGGCAACGCAGATGCATTGTCAAGAAGACCTTGTCCTGAAGACTGCAAGCATTGTACTAGGCAAGAAAGTAAAGAAGTCGTACCTGTGAGGATGCTCAAGACAGACCTCAGCAACGAGTGGAAGGAAAGCCTACAACGTGCACAGCAGGAAGATTCGGACATCAAGCCGATTCTGGAGTGGATGAAGGCCAGAGCTCCTAAGCCCAGGTGGAGTGACGTCTCAGCGATGAGTTCGATCACAAAAAGCTATTGGGCCCAATGGGACAGCTTGGTGATTCAGGATGAAGTCCTGTGCCGTAAATGGGAAAATGCTCGGGGAAACAGCTGTCATTTGCAAATGGTTGTCCCTAAAGCTCAAGTACCGGATGTTCTACGGCTGTACCATAATGGTTGTTCAGGAGGTCATCTGGGAGTAAAACGGACTTTACTGAAGATACGAGAACGGTTTTACTGGGTCCACTGTCGGGACGATGTCGAGGACTGGTGTCGCAAATGTACAAGTTGTGCAGCTGTAAAGGGACCTCAGACTCGTAGTAGAGGTGCATTGAAATTGTACAATGTTGGTGCACCATGGGAGAGGATAGCCCTTGACGTTGCGGGGCCGTTTCCGGTAAGTGAAAGTGGCAACAAGTATTTCATGGTTGTGATGGATTACTTCACCAAGTGGCCGGAAGTCTTCGCCATTCCAAATCAAGAAGCTTCGACAGTTGCAGACAAGTTAGTTCATGAAGTCTTCTGTCGTTTTGGAGTACCTTTAGAGATTCACAGTGATCAAGGAAGGAATTTTGAGTCACAAATATTCCAGGAAACTTGTCGAGTTATGGGTACTCATAAAACCAGAACAACTTCTTACCACCCACAGTCGGATGGAATGGTGGAACGGTTTAATCAGACATTGGAGAGGTACCTAGCCAAAGTTGTGGAAAATCGGCAACGAGATTGGGACAAGCACATACAACCGTTTTTGTTGTCATATCGAAGCGCTGTTCACGAAAGTACATCGGTGACACCAGCTTTCGCAAACTTTGGAAGAGAATTACGGCTGCCTGCAGACCTGATCACCGGAATACCACCTGATGCCCCACGCAGTATAACCGATTATGCGAATGACTGCGGAACAAAATGAATGACATTTATGAGCACGTCAGACAATCGGGCCAGCAAATGTCTGAAAAGATGAAAACCCGATATGACCGCAAAATGAACAATAAAGGGTTCGACGAAGGTTCACTAGTGTGGTTGCACAATCCAGTCCGCAGCAAAGGGAAATCTCCTAAGCTTCAAGCTAAATGGGACGGACCGTACCGGATTGTGACAAAGATCAATGACGTAACCTACCGGATACAGAAAGGTGCAAGAGGTAGTCCTAAGATCGTCCATGTGGACCGACTGGCGCGTTATTATGGGGCTGATAATGCTCGGGACGAGCATGTCTTAGGAGGGGGCAGTGTTGCGCGCCACAATTAATGCCTGGTACATGGCGACATTAGTTACCACTAGCGCCATCTAGTATCGAGTAGCAGAACTAGTCGAGTCACGATCGTTCTAGAAAATTCGATACTAGAACTTTGTAGAACTTTCTCGAACTATCGACACCTAGTCGGTCGGGGCCGGTATGTACTCGAACATTCTAGATGTTTCTACAATGGAAGGTTCTAGAACTATCTGCGGCACTATATAAGGCCGGGATGCGCGACGACCGACACAGTTTGGATAAAGCGACAAGAGCGAAAACATCTAAGCGATCTTCAAGTGCGAATTAAGAGTGATCAGTAGTGAAATTGTGTTCTTTTAATTAGTGTGTTTGAGTTGTAATTAGTGCTTTTAATTAAAGAGTTATTTTTTGGTTATTAAATCGGCAGTTTTTATTGTCACGAACCCGAAGCTCGTAACACTATGTTGGTCTCTAGTGCGTTTCCTTACCAGAGTGCGTATGTACCCGAAGGGGAGTGGCGCGATGGGCTCTGGTCCCACTGGTGCCATGCTCGACCCTCTTCTGGCAAGTTCGTCGGCTGCATCGTTGCCTAGCGAACCGCTGTGTCCTTTGATCCATTGAATGGTTATATTATTGAGGTTACCCACCTGGTTGAGGCGCTGGTGACACGCGTATATTAGCCCAGAGTCAGCTGTGTAACTGTTCAGCGCTAGTAGAACAGCCATGCTGTCTGAGAGTATGCGGATTGAGTGTTCCTTTACTTCCCTGGCCATAATGGCTGAAGCGGCTAAAGATATGCCCAAGCATTCGGCCTGGAACACTGTGTTATGGACCCCCAGTGGTGTGGCTATATGTATGTTGAAATCCTCCGAGAAGATTCCCGCACCTGTGCCACTATCTGTTTTGGATCCGTCCGTAAAGATACGCAGCTCTGTAGGGCACAGCCCCTCACATCGGCGATCCTCGTGAAGCTGGATCTTGTATTTTTTATTAAACATAAATTGTTTAGGAACACGGTCGTTTATGGCTTTCGTGATGGGGAACTCCTTATGGAGTCCCTCAAGCAGCGTGGTGTGTGGTGTATTACTCTTACCCCAGAGATTTAGTGTGTTAAGATGTACTGCCGCCATCGTCGCTTCCTGCTGTATGAACAGGTAGAGCGGTGGGATTCCCAGGATGGCTTCAACTGCTGCAGTCGGAGTAGTCCTCATGCAGCCCGTCGTCGCCATGCAGGCTAGTCTTTGCATGCGTTGCAGTTTGTTGGAGGCTGTCACTAAATTGGTACGGGGCCACCAAACCACAGCTCCGTAGCTGATCATGGGGCGGACCACTGCCGTGTACAGCCAATGTATAATTTTTGGGGATAGGCCCCACTTCTTACCTATCATTCTCCTGCACTGCCAAAAGGTTATGCAAGCTCTATTCAGTATGTTGTCCAGATGACTGCTCCAGTTTAACTTACTGTCTAGTGTAAACTAGTGTAAGTGTTACACCAAGGTACTTGACTTCGTTGGCCAGCTGGAGTTCAGTATCGAACAGTTTAGGTAGGCGAAAAGGGCCTAGAGCTCGTTTATGGGTAAACATGACCAGTTCAGTTTCCAAGTCCAACGTGATCACCCTGCCGGCGTAGAGCCAATCATTGTCGGATGGTGTCTGAATTATATCCTGCCAGTCAACTACCTGTGCGAAAGTGCATCCTGGGAAGTGAGTTTCAATAAGGACGCGTCTCGTTTCTTCTGGCGAGGATGTTACTGTGTTGTCAGGTTTCCGGAGTGTGGCGGGCCCAGGTGTAAGCTGTTGTGCTAGAACTTTCCTTACCCTGTTAGCCTGCTGACAAGATTCAATGCTGCCACAGAACTTGCGCCATCCCGTGGTGCTCCTGAACCTGATGCATTTTTTGTAGCTGGATTTGGCTGCGTAATAGTTATCCCAGTCCTCATCCGCACATGTATTCACTGCTCTATTCAGAGCTTTTCTTACCTTACCGCGCTTGCGTTCCAGCTCAGCGCCCACCAGGGTTGTTTGCCCGGTGTGCTGCGCGGGGTGGTCTCTGGGCAGGCGGTTTGGTAGTTGTCTGTCATTGTTTTAGTAAGATGCCTTACTTGTACTTCAATCTATGTTGGATCCTCAAATGTTGTCAGATCGTTTGATGTCGCTAGCTTCGATTCAAGACTGCGTGTGTAGGTGGCCCGATCCGTATTGCGCGGGTTACGCTGAGGTTGTGTGGGTGGAACACAGACCTGGATGTCGAAGCGGATCCACCTATGATCAGAGCAGGACGCCTCATTGGAGACATGCCACCCTGTGACAGCTTCCGCCACTCCCTCTGTTGCCAGAGTGAGATCTATGATAGTGCGGCTTCGCCTGGTTACGAACGTTGGTTCGGAACCCGTGTTTAGTAGAGATAGATTAGTCGAGAATAAGTAGTCAACCAAGGCCTTACCCCTCTCGTTCTGCGTGTCCATACCCCACAGTTGATGGTGAGCGTTGGCATCAGCCCCGACGACGACCTCAAGCCCGCACCTCTCACTGTGGCTCACCAGGCGAGCGAAGTCGTGCGGGGGCGGCGCTTCCGCCTCGGGCATGTAGACCGAGGCGAGGACGATCACCATCTCCATGGCGTCGTCACGCTGTATTATCAGCTTGGCTGCAGAGACATCTCTGCAACAGAAGTCAGTTAAGAGCTGTGTTTTGAGGTTACCTGTGATATAGATGCACGATCTGGGATGTTCGTGATCTGTGGTGACCAGGAGCTTACCACCAAGATTGGAGAGTCCTTGTATGCGGCCCGCCCTTATCCACGGCTCCTGGATCAAGGCTATGGCCGTGTGTTGAACCTCCAGCCACATGCGCAGTTGAGCCGTCGCGGTCTGACTGTGGTGGAGGTTTGCCTGGAGGATCTTACAGGCCGACGAAAGGGACGCCATCGCTGGCCAACCCCTCCTCGTCCCCCCCAGTTTGAGCCCGGCAAACAGGTCGCCCTCGTCGAAGCCGTCCCCCACCTGGCTCGAAGCCGGGGACAGGATCATGTCGTCCAGCTCCTCGCCCGATGAAGGGACGGCGCCCACGGTGGCGGCATCAGGGGCGGCCGACCCTGCCGGAGCAGGTTCAGTCGCAGATGCGCTCCTTCCTCGTCATTCTCTCCCTCTGCTTGCTTTGTGTTGAGGAAGCTGTTGGACCTGAAGGGTCAGTACGGGGGCCTCGGGCTTGTTGAATGCCCTTGCGTTTCTGGACTTGCCAGGCACGTGAGAACGTGTCCTCAGTGCATCCGACCGTCTCCGTTTGACCGGTGACGGCCGCCTCTTGAGAGGAGGATTAAGGGGTTGAGGAAGAAGGAGGGTGTTTGGCGGGATGCCCGGCGCTGGTGTTACCCAGCTCCGGGATCTGTGTGGTGAGGGTCAGACCGGCAGTGGTATTAGTCGTCGCCTTGGCCTTCGCCTGAGTTTTAGAAGGGTCGGTAGTCGGTACTGGTCCCAGTCAGCGCCGACGTCCTTCGTATATTTTGGGACTTTTTTTGTTTGGTCTTGGCTGCGGTTTTCGCCACAGCCGGACCTGCACCCGCGCTGGTACCCGCAGCGTTAGCTGCAAGGCCACCAGGGGCGAGGGAAGTGCAAGCACCTCCCTTGGGAGTCTCATTGGCTTTCGCCTCCATTCCGGTTTGGGTTTTAATTGGCCTTAAATTGTCCATATTAAAAAGTTTTTTAAAATTCATCTCTCTGGCTTCCCACCCTCCATGGAGCCCGCACCTGGGAACGTCTCACTACAAAAAAAAGCTCGAACGTTAGGACTACCAGAGAGATATAGGTGCGCAAGGCTGGTGCGACATCGGGTGCTCGATCGGGTTGGCGTGGAAGGTTCAAAGGGCCAAACCCCCTACGAACTGATCAACCCTCACTTACACCGTCAGCATGACCTTTACCTACCGCTTCGGCCGTCCAAGAACGACCTCAGCGGACCTCACGCACCTCGCCTGTGGCCCTCTGACGGGACACCGTGACCATTTCCCTACCCCTGGCTAATGGGTAGGGCCACCGTTTCGCTTGAAATCCAGACCAAAGGGGGCGTGTTGCCTTACGGGCACATTACACCCAGAGCCACTCGGCTCAACCCCCCAGGACTCCTTCATCCCCGCTTACGGCGCTCAACTGCGCAGGTCCTAGCGCAGGTGACTGTTTACTCCTACTCTCCACCAGCTGATTTTAGTGATGGGCGAGCCCGCCACCACCCAGTCACAGGGGGTCGCGGTTAGGAGTGGAGTATGGGATATTGGAGGTGGAAGGAATCAGGATGTGGGTGGGATGGAGTATAGGAGGATTGTGAGAGTTGGGACAGGAAGATGAAAGACGGGAAATAATGGGGTAAAGGGAACCGGACTAAGGATGTGCTGGCGCCTGGTGGTTTTTGTTGCGTCTGTTTCATAGGGAATCAGACCAAGAACGGGGTGGCAACCTCGGGAAGGTGCATCCGCCAGACTTGCCTTGAGGATCTACACGACCGTTGCGCTCTCCCTCAAGACCCCGCCACCCTACCGCCTCTGAAGGAGGCGGCAAGGTAGGCCTGCATCTATACTACCAAGCAAAGCAAAGCATGTCGTTGTGCAACCGCAAAAGCATAAATACAGACCCCCCCCAGTCAGCGGGATTGTCCGAAAGGGTTACCGCTGGCCCGGAACATAAAGGGCTATAAGGAAGGAACACGGGTGGGTTTTAGTCAGTAAGAGTCTGACACTCCCTTCCGCTCATTTGATGATTGAGGGGTCCTTTGATGATTTCCCACTCGCAAAAAAAAAAACCTAGTCTTTGTGCCTAAAATCTAGTTTAACAGGACAAATATACTTAGCTCCGCGTATCTATCGATGTTTTAAATCCTACTTGAACAGAACACGAGGCGAAAAGTTAAAGAGCGAGCGGTCCGATAGACGAGAAATAAGTACGTCATTCCGCGTTGAACGGGATGGACTTACTGTAAGCACTTTTTTGTTATGTCAGTGATATTATATTTCGTTGTGCTTATTATAAGCCTAACCCCCGCCCCCTGGTCTGCACACTGCAGGCGCGGCACGTCAGGCACGTACGCATCGCACCGCTCCGCCCCACACTGCACCGCACCGCGCCGAGCTGCAGCCGCAGGTACTAATATCACAAATCTGTAATTGCGCCGCGCCGTCCGTCGCCGACACTCGCCGATCCACATCAAAGCAAAGCCCCGGGACCAGTCCGCCACGCGCCACGCCACGCGTTCCATTGCTTGCAACACACATCGTGCCATTGCCATTGCTAAGCGAAACAAGAGTGAGTCGGACTCGCGCACCGAGAGGGTTCCGCGAACCATCATTATTATGTTTTTAAATTTTCATCGTCGATTCCTATATTCGTCAGTGAATTTTAACACTGCACGCTGCGGTGTACAATATTGCAGTTTTAGGTCAGCGCCATCTCTTGACCGATAGTGGAACTAATGTAAATTTTGTTGATGATTCCTGAAAAAGTGTGCTATTTAGAGACTTCGTTTTATTTTTCCTGTAATCTTTTCATAAACTTCTATCACATAGAGTAATTTCAGATTTTTCTCTGCAAATTTCGGAGATAGAGAGGAGGAACGGTATTCTTTTTTTACATTTTTCATCAAAAGTCGAAAACTATGCGGCCTAAAAAAATAGAAAATGTTTGAGAATGTGCAAACTGCGCTCTTTCATAGTTATGATACCCCACATGCAATAGTAGCCAAACTTCCAATTTTCAGACCTCCTTTCAGTCCCTGTTGCAAAAAATATACATATATTTTTATTTATCTGAAATACGTACCCACCAAAAACATTTTCATGTAAAATGTTGCCAAGACGAGACCACATATGGCTCGCACTGCCAAAAAGTTATCAGATCTCATGTAGAGCCAAGCTTCTAACTCTACACGCCCTAACTTCACAAACTCTACACCTTAGTCAAAATATGAGGCTTGGCCGTTTTGTTATTACAAAAACTATTGTATAATAGAAAAGTAATGAACAGTGAATAAATTTTTCACCTTAAGCCCATGTGATGGTAGCGAAACGGCCAAGCCACATATTTTGACTAAGGTGTAGAGTTTGTGAAGTTAGGGCGTGTAGAGTTAGAAGCTTGGCTCTACATGAGATCTGATAACTTTTTGGCAGTGCGAGCCATATGTGGTCTCGTCTTGGCACCATTTTACATGAAAATGTTTTTGGTGGGATTTCACATCTTTTTGAAAGTTGCTTATGAAATAATTTTTTTTTTGGGGGTTCTTTACTAAAAATCCTGAAATATGTATTTTATTATTTATTACAAGGAGTCCCTATATCAATTTTCAGAACTCTAGCATCAAAATTTGCGGAATTCTCGTAGGAAGTCTCGTACAAACTTCCATCCCCTATTATAAAAGGGGTTGGAGGGTAAAAGTTCCAAGGTTTAGAATTTTTTTGTTGTTTGTGTACTATTGCTAGCTTACATACCAAATTTCAGCTTTCTAGGACTTCAGGAAGAACCTTAGAATATTGATGCTTACGAAATAAAAATATATTTTTTTGGGGGGTTGGGGGGTTATTTACTGAAAATCCTGAAATACGTATTTTATTATTTATAACAAGGAGTCCCTTTATCAATTTTCAGAACTCTAGCATCAAAATTTGCGGAAGTCTCGTACAAACTTCCATCCCCTATTTTAAGGGGTTGAAGGGTAAAAGATAAAAGTTTTAGAGTTTTTTTGTTGTTTGGGTACTATTACTAGCTTACATACCAAATTTCAGCTTTCTAGGACTTCAGGAAGACCCTTAGAATATTGATGATCATCAGTGAGTCAGTGAATCAGTGAATCAGTGAGTCAGTGAATCAGTGAGTCAGTGACGAAATCGGGGTATTTTAGATATCAATAAAATCTAAAGTATAAGAGCTATGCAATTGAAACTTTATAGGTTTAATAAGTCAACCACTGACATCATATCCCGAAAATTTTGTTTATCTGGTATAATCCAAACCCAAGTTAAGAAGTTTCAAAAATGCGACGAAGTGCTTCGAGAAAAGGTAGGTAGTGCCCTTGCGCTTCGCTTGGCTCGTCTTGGCGGGGGCACTCCCGTGCCCCCAGATTTTATTATTTATAACAAGGAGTCCTTATATCAATTTTCAGAACTCTAGCATCAAAATCTGCGGAAGTCTCGTACAAACTTCCATCCCCTATTTTAAGGGGTTGGAGGGTAAAAGTTCCAAGTTTTAGAGTTTCAGGAAGACCCTTAGAATATTGATGATCATCAGTGAGTCAGTGACGAAATCGGGGTATTTTAGATATCAATAAAATCTAAAGTATAAGAGCTATGCAATTGAAACTTTATAGGTTTAATAAGTCAACCACTGACATCATATCTCGAAAATTTTGTTTATCTGGTATAATCCAAACCCAAGTTAAGAAGGTTCAAAAATACGACTAAGTGCTTCGAGAAAAGGTAGGTAGTGCCCTTGCGCTTCGCTTGGCTCGTCTTGGCGGGGGCATTCCCGTGCCCCCAGATTCAGGTTTCGCATATAGGTACTAAAAATAACGTTGTATAAGTTATAAGCATTAATACTTTTCATTCGATACCGATTAAGTATCGATACCTTATGACTGAAGTATCGATACCTAGATGGCATCGTTTCATCCCTACCTGGGAGTGGTATAAAACGTGTAAATTTTCCAAAGTCATGTTAAGTACACTATGTGCAAATAGTGAGGAACTAGTTGTTCAATACAGAGACGTGTCCTCAAGAAACTGTAACACAACTCGTATGACGGCGGCCGCGGCGGCTGAAACCCGGCCTGTGTAACAGAACACGCCGCGCCGCCCGCCGCGCGCCGTTAGCCGTGACTACACAGACAGACATACACACACATGGGCTCGTGTACACGTACATCCAGCAACGAAAGTCGAATGACACTTCAGTTTGTAAATCAGCATACTTCATTGGTGAACGAAATGTGACGTCATAATATAATGTCGTTATTTCCGGCAGTGAATTTGAATAGTACACGCAGCGCAGCGAGAATCATGAATTGAATAGTACACGCAGCGCAGGGGGCCTAAAAAGGCCACTTTGGCAGAATCATAAACGTATTTTGCTTTTTTTCGTTGCAAGAGATTGGGATTGGATTTGGATTTTTATTTAAGCACAGACAAAAAAAAAATAACTGAAAAATCCTTCACCAATGGGATTTGATACGATTAACTTAACAGTTAACTGTCTATTATGATTTATAATGATTTGATGAATTCCTTTTATGATTCTGCAAAAGTGGCCTTTTTAGGCCCCCAGCAAAGATAATGAATTGAATAGTAGGTACAGTCAACAAAGGAGTTAAGTATACAGGAGCGTCGGATATAGTTGAAGTTTACTAAGAAACCGATGGATATTCTCGAATAAAAGTTTAGTTTATTAATAGAAAACAAACAGCTCCATTTATTAAATTAAATTTCAGTCCAGAACATCCATCGGTTTCTTAGTAAACTTCAACTATATCCGACGCTCCTGTATACTTAACTCCTTTGTTGACTGTACACGCAGCGCAGCAAAGATAATGAATTGAATAGTAGGTACACGCAAGCGCAGCAAGGATAATGAATTGAATAGTAGGTACACGCAAGCGCAGCAAGGATAATGAATTGAATAGTACACGCAAGCGCAGCAAGGATAATGAATTGAATAGTAGGTACACGCAGCGCAGCAAGGATAATGAATTGAATAGTAGGTACACGCAGCGCAGCAAGGATAATGAATTGAATAGTAGGTACACGCAAGCGCAGCAAGGATAATGAATTGAATAGTACACGCAAGCGCAGCAAGGATAATGAATTGAATAGTAGGTACACGCAGCGCAGCAAGGATAATGAATTGAATAGTAGGTACACGCAGCGCAGCAAGGATAATGAATTGAATAGTACACGCAGCGCAGCGAGGATCATGAATTCATGAAATCGCACACCTAGATCTAAAGAGAGCTAACTCTAAAATCTCAATTTTTGAGGTATGCATACCATCGAATTCCCTAACTCACTACCTAACAAAACAGATTCAAAAATAGTTCCATTACTCAACTTAAAAAAAGTAATTTAAAAAAATTAAACCGACTTCAAAAAGAAATTACTTAACTCAAAATTATGAAATAACTTTAATTTCGGAAGTCGGTGTCTTGGGATCTGTATTTTAGTTTTATGCCACCGACTTCCGAAATTAAAGTTATTTCATAATTTTGAGTTAAGTAATTTCTTTTTGAAGTCGGTTTAATTTTTTTAAATTACTTTTTATTTCGTAATTTTTAGTTTTTGCACTAGTATTTGACCAAGGTTTTGAGAAGTTTTCCCTTTGACACTACACCCGTAGCTCTTATCAATAAGCCAGGCCGTCACACTTACACGTATTAGTCCATATCTTGAAAATTACTGAATCGATCTTGATGAAACTTGCACTGTTCCCTAAGTTGAAGTGAATGTAAGCCAATAAAAAAAGAATGGTCACAATCCGATTAATAGTTACGGAGATATGCGTGGACAAACATACATACATACATACATACATACATGCATACATACATACATACATACATACATACATACGTCTATGAAATTTTGTATATTTGTTTGGAAGCCCTAATAGATCATCATATGTGAATATAATGCAATTCCAATAATATTACATACATACGTATCGAATTGATAACCTCCTTTTTTTTTTGAAGTCGGTAAAAAGTATTGATCAATACAGCAAACTCCTGCAGTGCATATGGACATAGTAATCAGTTTTTACCGACTTCAAAAAAAAAAGGAGGTTATCAATTCGATACGTATGTATGTAATATTATTGGAATTGCATTATATTCACATATGATGATCTATTAGGGCTTCCAAACAAATATACAAAATTTCATAGACGTATGTATGTATGTATGTATGTATGTTTGTCCACGCATATCTCCGGAACTATTAATCGGATCGTGACCATTTTTTTTTTATTGGCTTACATTTTCTTCAACTTAGGGAACAGTGCAAGTTTCATCAAGATCGATTCAGTAATTTTCAAGATATGGACTAATACGTGTAAGTGTGACGGCCTGGCTTATTGATAAGAGCTACGGGTGTAGTGTCAAAGGGAAAACATCTTAAAACCTTGGTCAAATACTAGTGCAAAAACTAAAAATTACGAAATAAAAAGTAATTTAAAAAAATTAAACCGACTTCAAAAAGAAATTAACTCAAAAATTATGAAATAACTTTAATTTCGGAAGTCGGTGGCATAAAACTAAAATACAGATCCCAAGACACCGACTTCCGAAATTAAAGCTATTTCATAATTTTTGAGTTAATTTCTTTTTGAAGTCGGTTTAATTTTTTTAAATTACTTTTTATTCAACTTTCCTGAAAAAAGTGTTTTTTTTGAGTAAATCGCTGTTTAGATCTAGGTGTGCGAAATGACAAATGGGGAAGGTGAATTTTTTTTTATGAACGAATATTAGATAAACAACGATACTGCAATATATTTAAATTACAATTCATGTAAGAGACCTAACCTGTACTCTCTTATATCCAATACTGGCACATTCCTTGGAATCACGTTTGATATTATCTATTAGGTTGACAATTACAAATTCATGGTTATGACGTGGTTACTCATTTCTTGGAATCACGTTTGATATTATCTATTAGGTGGACAATTACAAATTCATGGTTATGACGTGGTTACTCATTTCTTGGAATCACGTTTGATATTATCTATTAGGTGGACAATTACAAATTCATGGTTATGACGTGGTTACTCATTTCTTGGAATCACGTTTGATATTATCTATTAGGTGGACAATTACAAATTCATGGTTATGACGTGGTTACTCATTTGGTTTCCTGTATTAATTTTATAATACCGATGACACACCACAAAGCAACGACGAACTGCCTTTATACAACCAAAGAATAGTTCAATGAATACGTACTCGTAGTTCTTGTACGCGTATATTTTTACTAACGTTTTTATTATTCAATGGAGCAGGTATTATTATATTTGAATAACTGATTTATCTTCATTTGATTCTTATCCTCATAATACCCCTGCCTAAAGTACCCATTGTGGATAATTAGTATCTCTCAGTTCTCAGGCTCTCCATTTCGGCACGGTAAGTGATTTCGGTATAACATCGTCATCGTCATATTATATAGGAACTCGGGCACAGCTAATCCGCCTCCCATACCTACTTAGCAGACAGATCGGTAATCAACGTCAATTAGGGCAATATCTCTTAGGGCTGTTCATTAGGAGTTGTGGCAGCCGGCGGCAATACTCAACTGTGTCCTAAGCGTGAGTAGAATATTTGATGAGCATAGGGCTCAACTTGATTAGACAATGGTGGAACATAATATCCTAGCTTGCTCTTTGCTTTTTAAAGTATTTCGAGCCATATTATCTGCTGAACTAGAGTGAACGTAAATCTAATCAGTAGTAAAGTTGCTGCAACCGTAGGTATGTCTCCACGTGACCGTAAGATCTGACCTGCCGCAACGCTGACGTCACACAATACATAGTAACATAGCGCTGTCAGCCCGCAACTCCTCACCGCACCGACCACGCTCCACTGAAGACAGTTGGCCGCGCGGCCACAACACGCCAACGGCTAAATGCGGCCTCTGACGTCACTGCAGCGACCAATCAACGACCCGCTGGTATTTATGGATAGATTTTTCCGACCCGTTTGTACAAATGGCAGCTTTATTTATCATAATAGCTTAGCGGTGCCTGTCCCTGACGTACTCACTACTCAGCTTTGAACAAATTCCCATCAGATGGCTTGTAATAAATCCCGCGTTATGTTTGAGTGATACGCCATATGTACGTGACGTGAGGGGGGAATTATTTTTTATAATAAACTGATTACGTCGATGTAAATACAAGGGACAATAGCTGCTGCAGGGTAGGACTGGTAGGACTCCCAACGTCCCAACGTCCCCAGCGCAATGTCGCCACTCGCCGGCTCAAATGTGACTATTTGTATTGTTAGATCTATGCATTTCTTGTGCAGCTTCATTGAAAGGGAGAGCTGAATTATTAAAGTTTTGAACTGCACAATTGCACATTGTTACTCAGCGTTCCATTATAAAACACATTTCAGTCGATCTATTTAGTGACGGAATCAGACACACACAATGCCTTTAAACGCATACTAACGGCGGTCGTCGACATTTGAATATTTCACAGAGCGATGTATTGTTGATTACACGGCAGGAAGACGCCAGTAAATACACGAGTGGAACAAAAAGCTAAAACAATGATATTGACGTCACCCTGAATTAATTATCTGTGACCCGTTTGACACCAACTCCCTCTAGCCCCCTGCCCCCTCGGGCACCATTGTGTCAAACCGTTCGGATTCCGGGAGCTTTGTGCGGTGCCGCCATTGTGGCCCCAACCCTAGCCTAGGGACAATAGACTAGCACACATTAATACTGTACATGTGAAGGGTAGTCTGTTCCACGAAGATAGTCTAACCTAACCAGTGTCTGTCCATGAGGTAGGCTGCACAGATGGTATTATCTCAGACCAATCATCGGTCTGAGGCAAAGAGAAATCGTCGTTGGTCTGAGGGTATTATCAATTCTGTTTGTCGATAAGGCTTACTTGCGCAAATCCTCAGAGATGACGTGAAAAGTTTCCGAGCCAGATGTAAGAGTTTGGGTAAAATAGAGCGACAAATTGGAAGTTTGACTCCGTCGCAAAGAATTACAAAAAACTTTTTACAAAAAAAAAACAACCGACTTCCAAACAATACCTACACTACAAATTGTTTTTTTTTTTTTTTTTTTTTTTTTTCTCCTTTTTCTTTCTATTTGCAATCGGTCGTTGGACCATAAGCGAATTTGTTCCATGACGAAATGGCGTTGTGGTGGAGCAGCCAGTGCTGCGCCTCCCACTTATAGAAGGTGGTTCCTCTTCAGCCTTTTCACCACCGCTGTCGGGTTTAACAGTTCAGCAACTAGTGGGTTTGGATGCAAGGATAGGCGTTCCTTGTGTTGTTCCTTGTACCGCTCGATTTCAGAGCTTACTGTTGGCATTTGTAGATACTCGTGGATTTCGTCGTTCCTAGCAAACCAAGGTGCATTTACTATGGATCTTAAGATACCATTTTGGACTCTTTGTAGGCAGAGGATGTTGGATTTGCTGGCAACGCCCCACAGTTGGATCCCGTAGGTCCATATTGGCTTGAGGACCGAGTTATAAATGAGGAGTTTGTTGTCTACAGAGAGCACAGAGTTTCTTCCCATGAGCCAATACAGGTTGCGGAACTTGTGGTTTATCTCGTCCCTTTTATTTTTAATGTGATGCTTCCATGTTAGGCGCCTGTCTAAGTGGAAGCCAAGATACTTCACACGATCTATGTGTGGTAGGGTATCAGAACCAAGCCTGACAGGAGGGGTGTTTCCGTGCCTGAGCGTGAAGGTGATATGGTTAGACTTGGATGCACTGGCACGTATCCGCCACTTACAGAACCATTTGTGAGTTTCGTCTAGCTGTTTTTGAAGTCTATTGCTGGCCATTTCTGGGTTGTCATCTACTGATAAATAGGCAATGTCGTCGGCATATGTTGCTATTGTTATGCTATCCAATGTGGGTAGATCTGATGTAAATATGTTGTACAACACTGGGCCAAGAACAGAACCCTGTGGTACACCAGCTTGCACTTCAAACAATCTTGATCTTGCTTCGCCCTGTTTTACTTGGAAGTAGCGGTCGGACAAGTATGACTGGATGAGAAGGAACATTGAGTGCGGAAGATTTTCCTTCACTTTAGCCAGCAATCCTTTGTGCCAGACACGGTCAAAAGCTTGCTGAACATCAAGAAATGCCACTGAGCAATACTTTTTACGTTCAAAAGCCTGTCTTAAAATAACTTTAATTTCAGAAGTCGGTGTCTTTGGTTTGACACCGACTTCCGAAATTAAAGTTATTTTTCAATTTGTAGTGTAGGTATTGTTTAGAAGCCGGTTGTTTTTTTTTGTAAAAAGTTTTTATTTTTATTTATTTATTTATTTATTTATTTATTTGCTAACATGTAAAACACTGGTTAGTAGGCATGCATTCAAATTTCATGTCACAGTATTAATACATGTACCCTGTAAGGGCACTGCAAATTTTATATAACAAATTACATAATATTATTTATATCATTGATTCTAATTATTAAAATTTACATTATACTAAACATTAAAAATTAAACATAATTACAAAAAAAATATTTTAAAATTAATCATAGGTAAGTACTATCATTTTAGTCATACGGGTAAATTAGTATATTTTACATTTGCGTCAAGCATGTTAATACAAGGTCGATCGATTCACAATTTGTCAGTTTTAAATTCTTCAACGGTATAGTAAGCTTTCTTTATTAACAGAGATTTCAACTGTTTCGAAAAAATTGAATCATTTGGTAGGGATTTTAAACTTTCCGGTAGCTTGTTAAATAATCTAGCTAGTCTATAGTATGGGCTTTTCCCGATAACTTTTAAGTTTGTGATGGGTAGTATTAATCTATTCTTGTTCCGTCGGTTATAGTTTTCATTTAGCTCGATATTTGATTTGAAGAGATGCCTATGTTTTCTAACGAATATACAACTTTGTAGTATATATATTGCTGGTAATGTAAGAATTTGCTGTTTTATGAAGTGTGGCCTACAACTCTCTCGTTGATCTATGTTCATTAATATTCTAATGCATTTTTTTTGCTGAATGAAGAGGTCCAAAAAGTCAGTACTTTCTCCCCACAGAATGATACCATAATTTAGCCAGGAGTAGGCGTACGCATAATAGGCTGATAAGGCGGTTTTATAGTCCGTGTTGCATTTCAATATGCTTAGCGCATAAATAAATCGCGACAGTTTTGCTCTTGTACTTTCAATATGTTTCTTCCAATTTAGGTTTGAGTCTAATGTTAGGCCTAAAAGTGTAAATTCGTTTACCTCTTCTAATTTTATTTTTTGCGTTAATGTATTTAGATTTAATGGGGTTCTTTGGTGAGTTCTGAACTGGCATATTTTAGTTTTGGAGAAGTTTATTTCTAAGTTGTGTTCGTTTAACCACTGCTCAGTTTCTGCGAATTTATTAAAAATAGCTAAATGGTCAACATTCGCGGGCGTTTTAAATAATAAAGAAACATCGTCAGCGAACAAGACACACGACGAACTTATCTTTTTTGGCAGGTCATTTACGTATATTATAAATAAGGTACATCCTATAACACTTCCTTGCGGTATTGAACTATTAATAGTAGCCATGTCTGATCTTATGGTGTATATTTCCTGCTTAACGCTATCAAAATATTCTACTTCCACGAATTGTACTCTGTCTTGTAAATATGATTTGAACCAATTAAAAGCTTGCCCTCTAATACCCGAACCATAAAGTTTTTGTAATAAAATTTTATGTGATACCTTATCATACGCCTTCGTCATATCTAGGAATAGTCCAACAGCGTACTTTCGTTCATTAATGCAACTGTAAATTTCCTGTACGTAGTTGTATACCGCTAAAGTGGTTGAGCATTTTTTCCTAAAACCGAATTGGTTTTTATCTAAAATCTCAAATTTTTCTAAAAATGTGTTAACACGATTCGCCATTGCTTTTTCGAAAATTTTTGAGATAGTGGGTAATAGTGCAATAGGCCTATAATTACTAGGATTTTCTGAATTTCCTCCTTTTTTCGCAATTGGGCGTACTTTCGCAATTTTAAGCTTTTCTGGGAATCGTCCCTCGTCGAAAGAAATATTTATTAGTTTAGTGAGAGGCGATGTTAGCTCCTTTACGCATTTTTTAACCAATAGCGGCGGGATATCGTCCACCCCAAAGCTACGTTTATTTTGCATTCCGCGTATAATATTAAAAATCTCTAGCTCTGTTACCGGTTCGATGTACATGGAGTTTATTGCGGGCGTATGCACCGAATATACTGATGGCCCACACGGCCGCCGTGGCGCTGGCGCCGCAGCTCCCGTACTTTTGTTGGTATCTGCGCCTACCGATACGAAATAATCATTAAATGCAGCGCAAACTTTTTGCGGTGATTTTACTAATAAGTTATTTAATTTTAGGTTTATATTCTTTATTTGTTTAGTCGTATTTGGTTTAGTAATTTTATTGATTACTGACCACATCGTTTTCGTTTTATTTTTTGAGGCATTCATATCTTTTATGTAATTAAGTTTTTTTGAAATTTTAATGCATCTTTTTAACATTTTCGAATATTCTTTGTAGTGTTTTTTAAATACGGCGCTGTTAAGTTGATTCGAAATAATTCTAGTCAATCTTTTATTTTTGCATGATTTTTTTAGTCCCTTAGTAAGATAATTATTTGTTTTATTTTGCATTATTTTTATCCGTTTTTTTGGAATGTATTTATTCAAATTAGATTGTAAAATGTCATGAAATTTATTATAAGTTTTGTCTAAGTCCAAGTTTTGATTAAAAATGTCATTCCAGTTAATTTTATTTAATGCCGATTGAAAATTTGTTAGATTAGTATTGTTAAAGATTCTTTTAGTAACGTAGGGTGTCCTTTTAAGAGTTTGCGTTTCCTCATTCCTAAGGCTGTATGCTAAGCTATTGTGATCAGAGATACCATTATTATTAACAGTTATTTGAAATTCTGTGCTACTAATATTTGTAAATAAAAGATCTATACACGTCGATGTTGATTTTGTAGTTCTTGTAGGGGTTTTTATGATTTGGTGTAGGTTTAATTCTGTCATGATATTGTTAAGTCTCTGGTATTCCTTATCATTTTTAAAATAATCTAAGTTAAAATCTCCAGTAATTATGATGCGTTTACTTTTATATTTTATAGTAATGAGCTTCAAAAGTTGGTTTAAGGAATTAAAGAACTGTTCTATATTTCGATCGGGCCGGTATACAAGAATAATAATTAGTTTTGGCGACTTAATTTCTATGGCACAACATTCCACAACATATTCAACGGATAGATTGGTAATGTCGGATAGCTCTTTGCAGTTCAATCCCGTCCGTGTCAGAATGGCAGCTCCACCACCTCGGTGGTTCTGTCGACAGAAAGCCGAACTGAACTCGTATCCACTGACTGTAATGATTTCTTTTTGGTGATTTCTTATCCACGTCTCGGTAAGGCAGACTACATTATAAGGTTCATTATCCAGTAGGCTCTCAATAATATGGGTTTTGTTTTTGAGGCTTTGCACGTTTTGTATCAATATTTTAAAGTCGAAAAGTACGATCTTCGGATTGTTTAAGACTTACATCATGGTTGCTGTTTCTACGCTGCGGAGCGGCGGATGTGTTTGTAGCGGCTATGATTTGTGGTGCAATCAGGGGGTGGCTCATGAGTGTGTTTTCGGATAAACTTTCGTTGTTTCTTCGCGACAGATTTCGTTCTTCTCTATATTTTCTTCTTTCATTTAGTGCGTCCGAATTAAGATATTCTGAAATATTAAGTCCTTGCCCTTTCAAAAATCTTGCCTGATTTATGATATACTTTGTCATTCTTTTGCTGATGAGCTCTATTTGTATTGGGCGTTTTAGCCCATTTCTACCTATGCGGTGTAATTCCTCAATATAGCCTGTTAGGTCAATGTTCAGCGTGTCTTGGAATGCGTATATTATTCTATCCTCAAGATCTCTTTCAGTTTCCCGATAGTATTCATTAAGGCCGTAAATAACAAATCTTTTTGTATTATCTTCTTTTCGTGTACCTTGGTTTTGTAACTTTTCTATTTCGTTCTTGAGCTTGTCGTTTTCAATTTCTAGTTTCCGAATCTTTTCGTTTACATTTACTATGTTCGTATTTATTGTAGTCTGTTCCAAGAGTAAGGCCTCTGTGGTTTGGGTAATTTTTGACTGTAGTTTGTGTATTGCTGTATTTATTTCACTCTGTACTGTGCCTTTTATTTCATTTAATATTGCTGATTTGTTATTTTCTAATTTTTTCACTTTTTAGTGGGTCAGTTTGTAATTACAAGCTTTTTTTATCTAAGTTACAATAGCCTAATGTCAACTGCTCATCACATGTTTACAAAATATTGCTTTTCCCGATGCTGGGACGTTTATTGTTGAGGTGTTCTCCTGGTAAGAGCCAGGAGAACTCCTCAACAACCACTCACCATACGCATTGTAACGAGCATAAATTGCTTAGCAACCGTAGTAAAGTAATCGAGTCGCAACCCGTGAAATATTTGTCATTGAGTAGTTCCGATGGCCATCTGTGGTCTTCATAATCAGCTCCACTTTACCAAATGATGATTTCCGAGAGCAAATGCTCAAGTTACTTTAATTATTGAGTAGGCCACACGACGAAAGAGCATTGGTAGAAATGACGCGATTACTCAACTTAAATTCGGTTTCAAATTGAGGCATCAGCATGACTAGTAGGTAGAGGTCCTCCTATGTAAAACTACAATCTTAATTAGGTATTATTTTTGTACAAACTGAACATTTTGGCATATTGAACCGTATGAAGTAAGCCCAACAAAAGGTAACTGCTGTAAATCGTTGAGGAATTCCCTCGACTGTCTATGGTCTCCATCATCAGACCTGTAATGGCACTTATAACCTATATGCAAAGTTTTTATTTATTTTATTTATTTATCACATGAAATGTTTCCTTTGCCATTACAGTTGTCATCAATATAAATGAATTAATTCCAAACACAAGGTTATCGGTTAATTTCGAATTAATGTTATTGTGTGCATCATGCAGCGGCGCCATTTAACGAGAGAGGAAATGTTAAGGGCAGTAGGCATGCTCCAAGCTGGGGCTACTCAACGGAGAATTGCTGAGGAGATTGGAACAAGACAAAACGTGTTATCAAGGTTATGGTCACGTTATCGTGCTACTGGTGAAGTGGCTGAAAGACACCCAGGCGGGAAGCGCATTCAACACTCAACGACAAGATCGATTTTTGCAAGTTGCCGCGAGAAGACAACCAAATGTTACGGCCGTGCAGTTGGTTCAGAGGCTCCAGTCAGAGCACCAGTTGCTTGTGAGTGACCAAACTGTGAGGAGAAGGCTGCATGAAGCTAACCTTCATGCTCGCAGACCGCTTCGTACTCCAGCACTACACCGAGGAAATCGTGGACGACGACTAGAGTGGGCTCGTGAACATTTGCTCTGGGAAGATAACCAGTGGTCTGTAGTGCTGTTTACCGATGAGTCCCGGTTCGGTTTCCATCCCGATACACGTAGAGTACGTGTTTGGCGAGTTCTTGGTTGTGAGAGCCGTATGCAACATCCTCAGGAAGTCCATTCATACCACGACGGGACAATTATGGTTTGGGCAGGAATTCGTGTTGGTGGAAGAACAGACCTCGTTTGGATCAGAAACACCATGACGGCTGAAAAATACCGTAACGAGGTGCTAGTACCAATAATCTACCCCCATCGACTACAAATGGGCCAAGAATTCACGCTCATGCACGATAACGCCCGTCCGCACACATCGAGAGTGGTGACGAGCTGGTTGCAGGAGCACGACGTATCGGTCTTAGGCTGGCCCGCTCAATCTCCTGATAGAACATGCGGTTTAGCCCCATAGAACACGCGTGGGACATGCTCCAAAGAAGGGCTTTGAGGAATTTCCCTGCAAACATTGCGACGGAAGAGCAACTTTTTTGCATCTTAGCCGGACCTGGGACAATATACCGCAGCAAGACTTGGATAACTTAATCCAAAGCATGAAAAACCGTTGCAGGACCGTTATTAACGTCATGGGTGGTTTTACTAACTACTGATTTTTCACATAACCGTTAAAAACAGATTAATTTTTCCTTATTTTTCACTTTTTCTTGAGAAACACATTCATTGTTAGTTTGACCATTATTTCACGTTTTTTCTTTATTTGAATAATAATTTGTTTACGCAAAAAAAATAGTTTTCTTTTACTCTGTAGTGTAGTCTGTGTTTATGATAAATTAAACAAAGATTTTTTTGATTACAAAGGTTTACTAAGGGTTTTACAATTTTTAATAATTTTTTAAATACGTAAGTAATGAATAGAGATTTTGCAAGATGAAGAACGAATGTAGGAATGAATATATAAAAGAATGAAAGTTAAATTGAGTGAAGACTATTGAGCGAATGTGTCGTAGACAGTCTGTTATATGGGCTTTATAAAAATATACATGTTGTATGTTATTTTTAATACATTTTGAGTAAATTGAGTAAATCCAAAATATCCATAGACAGTGTTGATGTGTGTATATATATACGGTCGAATTGAGAAACCTCCTCCTTTTTTGAAGTCGGTTAAAAAGTATATTTACAGGTCGCTTAGTAACTATCGGGCTGCCACGTGACCACGTCCTGGACTTTGATTCAATTCAGTAGACTTTCTTAGCGAAGTAGCGAAGTATTTTCTGTGTGAATGGATATCAGGAGCAGCTTGTAAAAACCAAACAACTGCTACCTACTAATAAGGCTTTTTGTTCAAATATCAAGCAGGTCTATAATTTAACATTCCAACCCAGTTCACTTTGAACACAATCATTTATACGTATATACTTACTACTTAGGTACTTAGCATTATAGTCCGTGACATGAGAACCAACAGAACAACAAAGCTGAAGCAATGTCTATTGTACGACCACAAAGGGGTTACCTACTTAGTGCAGTGTCGTAAACAACAGAACTCGTGTCTCGTGGGGGGCGGGGGGCCCCCCTCCCCGCCACCCCGCCTCCCACCGACCGGCAGTTTCGCCATCCTCGAAAAATAAATAAAAATAAGTGGGAGCGGAAATGAAAAGGGTCAATCTGATCTAAGGAGCCCGAGGACTCCCCGCAGTCCCCGCCAGACACAGCACTGCGAATCAATAAGGAACCACGTCTATGTACCCACAGCCCCAGCTCAGGGCCAGCCACTCGAGTCTCGACACTCTCGGCAGGTATTGAATGCGGCTGAACGAATTCCTTAATATAAAAACCTTTACTAAACGTAATGCGTGAGAACGTTTCTTCAGATCGACCATTAAAAAATGGTTCCGGCATCACGCGAAAATTGTTAAAAGGAATTTCACGGTTTGAAAGCTTGAGATCCGTTGTAATGTTGATGAGAGTCGTGGAACAGGCCGAACAGGCTACCTGGCGCTGTTACCAAATCTTGTAATATTTGAGTGAACTAATGAAATAATGATAAAAAAGATAATCTAGGTACACAAAATGATGATTGCTGAAGTTTAAAATAATGTGAAACATGTAAATCCAAACAACATTCTTCGCTTGGCAGATTTAAAATTGCTAAACATGATTCGATAATTGGGCAAATTTGTAAATCGGCCACGGAGCCGGCGCGGGCTATCGCTCCGGCAAACATTTAACGTTCACAATGAAGGTATTAGCGATCGCTAACACAATGGCTGAACGTTCCAATAACTCTGGAAAAATGCCCGCATGGCTATGAGTGCATTAGCATTAGTATGAGAGCCGCGCGCGCCGCCTCCGGCCTGCGCATGCGAGCGCAGCCACATGCTCAGCGCTCAGCGGCATCACTAAGGTAGAATTTAATCATAAACCTCCTCGCGGCGGCGGCGGCGGCGCGGCGCATCTCTTACATTATCACAACACACAGTCACGACTCACGATTGAAATAGTTCTTACGACCCTACAGGCTACAGCCGTGAGCCCGTCACACCACTTCTGAGACGTGTTGATCTTACGAAACGTCCACAGACGTCATTGTCATAACAAATCGAAGGACGGAACATTTATCCAAATACATTTTAATCCAAACTTTCGATTTCTATTGAATTGCCAATATTTGTGGGTCTGGACAAAAACAGTTATTCAAAGCTGCCTTACATTAAGGCCCAGTTTTTTAGGGAAAGTTGTAACTTACGAATCCGAGAGAGCATTTCATGAAAGGTACCTGAAGCCTGGGGGTCTACTCCGAAGCGGTTAACGACTGTATCGGCCGAATGTTCGGTCATTTTCTACTACCATTAATTTCCTATATTGACTATTGGTCCCGACCAAACTGTGCCAATCCGAACCTTTTTAGAACCCTTAACCCTTTCTTTACCTTTTTTTTTTTTAATTCGTAGTAGGACAACAATATTCGAATCAGAAAATCACCGAACATTCGGCCGATACAGTGGTTAACCGCTTCGGAGTAGACCCCCTGAAACTCACTACCTCTCGTATCGAATTTTATATATTTCGTTACAAAAAGCGTGTCTCAGTAAGATAAGCGGAGTAGATTTATTTCTCAAATCTGGGATGATGGCGCTCGCGCTATTGTGAGTATTGTGACGGCTCGAGGTCCTTGGTTCGTTTTTTCTTGGTTTATAGAAAATTCCCCGCTGAGCTTTATTATCCGTAAGATCGGTACATTTAACTCAATAGTAAACTGCTTGTTGTAGATTATAATATGTATGGCAAAAAATAGATTCACATATTTCAGTGTCATGTCAGGTACGGATTGGATGCGGAATTACTTTTGTATCGCGCAGGCGCAGTTGTGAACTCATATTGTACTGTCGAAGGGTGCGGCTGGCGTTTTTAATAATAAGTTATATTATTTAAAAAAAAAACACTTAAACCGCATTAAACAACTTTAATACTGAACTGATTTAACCAGTGTCTTCCTGAACACGGTCCTGTAAGTACTTCCTTATGTTGCGATTTCAGGAGAACACGTGTACTATGCAAATAGGTACTGTAAGAGTATAGGGATATAGGTATGTATCCTCATTCACATACATTAAAACAATCTAAAGTTTACAATGATTTTAGAATTTACCTGTTTACTTACAACATGCAATTTTATCCTACTTACTTACCTTGATTTCCTGTTATTTCAAATTGAGTTATATACTTACCTATAAAGCTCTTGTAAACGATGTATCGGATTGAACACCCCCGGGTACCAGCATTCTACACCTGTGCTTCAACTTTCATAACGCTAAGCAAATTCTGTGAGAAAAAATGACGTCAAACAGTCGGTCCCGTTCAACTTACATACCCGCACGTTTATTGAAGCCTGTCCCGTCATGTTACAACTTTCTAGCTAATGTTATCTCCGGCTCTAAACAAATAACTGCAAAAAAAAACGAGATTGAACGTCCCTCCGGCCTGTGTGAGTGTGAGCTCGTGTGTGCGGGATGCTGGTCGTGTGGGTGTGTGTGAGTGTGCACGGCCTGCTGCGCCGTGTCCGGTTTCATCAGATCGGATGCAGCCGCCCGCACCGCATCGTATCGATGTCCCCAGAGCGGCGCGGCGGCTGCGGCTGGTGGACTTGCCTTCAATCTGACGGGTGGTGTACTGTTACCACATCGAGAGCAGCGATACCTTATATCCTCAGTCACACATAGGACTAGGTTCAGTTTACAGGCATTCTAGAACGATCTCTTGACTACGGAAAGGCGAATAGAATGATCAGATTTCTTTGTAAATTGCTGAATAATTTCAACAAAAAGTTGATTACTTACAAATTCTTTAGTCTCGTTTGTATAAAAAAAAGTACAAAACAACAATATTATTTATTCTGGGATGACGTGAACAACTTTGAATTCTCCATCAGTTGTGTTTTGAATGTTCCGATTGAAGCAGATTTGATTAGTTGTTTGAAACTCCATCAAGTTACTACTACACGTACCTACAACATGCGCGTGTCGCCTCTCGTCGCCTCTCGTCGCCTCTCGTCGTCTCAGAATAGAATTCACATCCTTCCTAGACAGAATCATGTTTCATCGCTCATCAGTTCATCATACAATTCAGCTATCTTTTCTTTGTTCTCTGTTTTTTATTGCCACTTAGACTTTACTTGTCCTATGTTTGTCATTCTTGTTCGGTGACCCTAGCTATTCTAACACAATGCGCTCTCTTATTTACCAATACCTTCACTCAAATGACGCCAAGAAAGTTTCACTAAACCTGCAGTAATGGAAGCCTATTTCCTTCACTATTACTAAGACTCTCCTGCCGAGCTGCCCATCCTGTTGTAATAATCGCGGTTCTTACAACAGTTGCGGTTATAGCAATAATGGCTGCAATCGTAACGCGACCACATAAAGTTATCTTCCAACTTCCAACCACGTTTAACGTCGACCATGTTTCATCAGTACGCTATGTAAAATGTTCATCGCTGTTCTGACCTGAAACTATTTGAGGTGAAACCTGATCGTCGATGTGTTTGTGTTTACTTGACGCGAGAGCGAGACATCGGCGGCGTGGGTGGCTGGCTGGCGAGTGGCTGCGTGCGTCCGTAAGAGCCCTCCCTGTCGGTACATGACAACATCACCCCTAATGTTTACTCTGTGACGTCACAATAGCTCCTAGCTAGTGCCAACTTCAGATCAGCTCAAAATAAGTGCTCTTCCTGCCGGAGTCCTTCAAGTTCATTTCACCGATGGTTTTCATATCTACAAATAAGTAAGTGTACTTAGTAAAGAACATGAGTGCATGAGAGGCCTACCGCCTACGTGCCTTGATGTGCGCGAGCGTATCCGTGCCGCGTACAGGCAGCAGTCTGCAGCGGCTGCCAAGCCTGCTCAATCCGCCGACGGTCAATACTCGCACCGACCCACTGCCGCCCACTGCCGCCCACTGCCGCCCACTGCCAGAGGTCATCGTCAGCGAATTATATCATGATTTAAATTATAAATAAAAAAATCCTTTATTTAACACAATGACAATGTCATAGCCTGATTATTTTCCTAGTTCTACGTTTCAGCGCCTGCTAGTCCTGCTACCTGCTTATTATTTTCCTAGTTCTACGTTTCAGCGTCTACTAGTCCTGCTACCTGCTTATTATTTTCCTAGTTCTACGTTTCAGCGCCTGCTAGTCCTGCTACCTGCTTATTATTTTCCTAGTTCTACGTTTCAGCGCCTGCTAGTCCTGCTACCTGCTTATTATTTTCCTAGTTCTACGTTTCAGCGCCTGCCAGTCCTGCTACCTGCTACCTGCTTATTATTTTCCTAGTTCTACGTTTCAGCGCCTGCCAGTCCTGCTACCTGCTTATTATTTTCCTAGTTCTACGTTTCAGCGCCTGCCAGTCATGCTACCTGCTACCTGCTTATTATTTTCCTAGTTCTACGTTTCAGCGCTTGCTAGTCCTGCTACCTGCTTATTATTTTCCTAGTTCTACGTTTCAGCGCCTGCTAGTCCTGCTACCTGCTTATTATTTTCCTAGTTCTACGTTTCAGCGCCTGCTAGTCCTGCTACCTGCTTATTATTTTCCTAGTTCTACGTTTCAGCGCCTGCTAGTCCTGCTACCTGCTTATTATTTTCCTAGTTCTACGTTTCAGCGCCTGCCAGTCCTGCTACCTGCTACCTGCTTATTATTTTCCTAGTTCTACGTTTCAGCGCCTGCTAGTCCTGCTACCTGCTTATTATTTTCCTAGTTCTACGTTTCAGCGCCTGCTAGTCCTGCTACCTGCTTATTATTTTCCTAGTTCTACGTTTCAGCGCCTGCTAGTTCTGCTACCTGCTTATTATTTTCCTAGTTCTACGTTTCAGCGCCTGCTAGTCCTGCTACCTGCTTATTATTTTCCTAGTTCTACGTTTCAGCGCCTGCTAGTCCTGCTACCTGCTTATTATTTTCCTAGTTCTACGTTTCAGCGCCTGCTAGTCCTGCTACCTGCTTATTCACTGTCTGTTCCAGATTCAGTAGATGGTAGTATTGTACAGACGCCAGCATATCAAGCTACTACAATCTGTCAGATTTCTTTAATAGATTTTCGACTTTATTTCTAAAACATAAGGTTCAAGGTTGATTGGGAAAATCTGACAGTTTCGGGTAGGTTGACCTGCTGGCGTCTGTACCGTGTAGGCGTGTACGTCCACCGCAAGTTACTAGTATTAGGTACTTAGGTAATGTACTAGTCGTAGTTGCATATTTGACTTTGTAAAAATCATGTTTAAACTCTGCTACGTTTTTCATTAAAAGTTATCTAAGCACAAAGTCTGTTATCAAAATGTTACGTTACGTACAGTCACGAGTCACGTATGTATACACTTGGCTTTATCCAAAGGCGATTTTCTCCTTTATTTTTGAATGAAATTTTATATTAGTAGGAACATAGTATTTTCTAACCCATAGCTATATGTAAAGTGTCGTATTTCAACGTTGCATTCGTTATTTCGTGAAAAAATTGCAATTTAAAGTGGCCAAGGGTTGACATATTGGTGCTCGTGACTGTACGAGGTACCAAGTGTTGACATATTGGTGCTCGTGACTGTACGAGGTACCAAGTGTTGACATATTGGTGCTCGTGACTGTACGAGGTACCAAGTGTTGACATATTGGTGCTCGTGACTGTACGAGGTACCAAGTGTTGACATATTGGTGCTCGAGACTGTACGAGGTACCAACTGTTGACATATTAGTGCTCGTGACTGTACGAGGTACCAAGTGTTGACATATTGGTGCTCGTGACTGTACGAGGTACCTTTTTTACATAAAATGTACGTTAGTACGTATTATTGACCTGTTTATTTAAGTCATCATCTGCCTAGCCTTTTCCCAACCATGTTGGGGTCGGCTTCCAGTCTAACCGGATGGAGCTGAATACCAGTATTTTAAATGGAGCGACTGCCTATCTGACCTCCACAACCCAATTACTGGGTAATACGATACCCCTTGATAAGATTGGTTGTCAGACTTTCAGGCTTCTGACTACGTAACGACTGTCAAAGATCCACGAATGACAGCCGGGACCAACGGCTTAACGTGCTTTCCGAGGCACGGAGGGGTCACGGTATGTAAAGATGGTCACCCAGCCACAGACCAGCCGCGGCAAGCGTAGCTTAACCTAATCTATCGACCTGTGCTTTTATTTCTGTAAGTAGTTTTATATAAACACTCTTACAACAAACAGCACAAGGCCTGTAGCGGGCGGCGACTTATCGATATCAATCGTAATAACACGCGAAGGTGTCCCCGCACTACGGAAACCCTTGGAACCGTTTCCGGTGTTATCGCACTTTTATATAAAAGGTTTGTAGTCCGGAAGTCTTGTCTCTGTGGAATGAATAACATTTTCGACAGCAGCTCTGTATTCATTTTTAAAACGAATGTAAAAGACCTATTGTAAATTACTTTTGTAGGTACCTACAACCTACTGTTGTTTTTAAGTGGTACCAAGTAACACAACGAGGGTAATTGACATGTTGTTATGTCAACGTTAACCTAACACGCAGGTCAAGGGTTTATGTAAGAATGAATACCTAGCTACGTACAAAAAATACCTAACAATTATAAAATACATCATTAACTACAAACTTCAGGTCGTTCACTGCGGACCACCGACAGCCACGTTTACTATTAAGTAAGTAAGTATATTTTCATTATTTACTTTAGCGGGCTCGCTATGCTATATAATTCAGTGGTATTTTTCCAATTACACTAGAGCTATACAATCAGACATTCACAATAGAGCTTACGTCAATTGTAAAGTGCGCTCACAACCTCCCCGCTGCAGCGCGGTGCAAATTGCAACCATAGACAGACTATACACTAATATCACAGTCTATACATATGGTTTTTATACATACTGTGCTAATATTATAAGGAAGGTGCAACTACTGCGCCCGCTCTTGTTTAATATTTTGAACGTCTTTGTCGTCAGCTGTTTGACAATCATATCCCCCCGCGCGTCACGCGACATACCCCGCACCTCGCAGGCAAACCCCCTGCGCCCCGTTCCCCCGCCGCTAGTAAGCCGTGCGTAGTGCATCTCTGCGCAACTCTCGCATCGCTAGTTACAAACCATCGCCATTTTTATCGATCTGTCGATGAAATTTCGTGGTCGTCGTCACCCCTCCCGCACCGCACTGCACCTCCCCGACTCCCGCCGACGTCGCCAGCCCGCGGCCACGGCGGGCCACGGCCACCGCTCCGCCATGCGCCAGCAGCGAGCGCCGGAGTGCGCTCGACGGAGCAGGGGCGAGACCCGGCCGCGGGGCGGGAGGGCCCGGGATGAACGGCTCCCCGCCCCGGCGACGTCGCGGGGGGCGCGCGCCTAGCGGGGGCAACGTGCGCACGGCGCAGGCGCGCGGGGCCGGGCGCCAGTCCCGCGGCCGCCGCCAACCTGCGCGCACGTGTGCGCGCTGAGCTCGGCCTTAACAATCAGCTGATCGGCGCGCGCCCCGCGGCGCACATGCCGTGAGGCCGCGTCCACCGTCATGACGGGCTACGCCCGCGGCGAGGCCGATTTCGCCGCCGACCGCTTCCGGCGGGATGCGCGGCCCGCCTCGCTCGCTCCCAAGGACTACTCGGTGCCTTTACACGTAGACTGCAGTATCGAATACGAGCTTCCCGACTGTGCCAAGCCGCCGCAGGGCGTCAAGATCGAGCCACTGCTCATGATCCACCCCTCACATTTCCGGAGGCTCGAGAGCCTGCGGCGTGTGCCGTTCGTCAACAACCTGCCGCGAGGAGATGCCGCCGCCGCGGCAGCCGTAACGCCGGGCAGCCGCGCGCGGGCCCCTCGCCAGGCGCGGCGCTGCTGCCGCGCGGCCCCTGCGCCGCCCGCGCCGGCGCCGCAGCCCGTGCCAGCTGCGGCGGCGCGCGCGCGGGCCCCGGCGGAGGAGCCAGCGCACCCGCTGGCGTGCTACCGCTTCGAGTCGTTCGCTGCGGACGGCGCGGGCGGCAAGCTGGCGGCCCGCGCGCGGCTCAAGCCGCATCCTTACCTGCCGCCGGAGGCGCTGGACTGTGATATCGCGCGCGCGCTTCCGCCGGCCGCCGCGCATTACGACCGCTTCGACAAGCGCGCGCTGCAACAGCTGCCGATCTACATGTAGCCGAGCGGCGCCGGAGCGGGCCCCGGTCTCTGTGATGTTTCGTTGTAATTAGTTAGAGTGATAAGTGTCGGCGAGCGTGCCGGCACCGTCCCGGGCCGCGTCCGGCACGCTCGCTAGCGTCTGTGCCCGGGCGGCGCGCGCCCTCGCGTCTGCTCGTTCGCGAACGAACCTAATACCAAATAGTACCTATGTACGTTGATATTGTTTAAACGTTGATTTATGTGTTGTTGTACCGGACGATTATGATGTGTTGTTTCGCCGAGGACCTAAACGTTTCGTGTTATCGTTTCGCTCGAGGCCCGGTTCGCGGCCGGCTGCCTCGCCGGATGTCCGGTCGGACGGCCGGCCGCTTGCCGGCGCGTCGACGCTAGTGCATACCCACCAACGAAAATATTTATTCGCAAACGCAGTAACCGACGCTTCACGATTAAATTATTGTACCGTCGCCGATTCGTTGCGTTTTTCTGTATAAGATATCATATCGATAATTATATGTTCAAAAATTGTATTATAATAATATGTACCTATAGAGTAAAAAAATGAAAGTGAGAAAAATATTAAGAATAAAACTAGACATAGTTATGTTTTCGAATAGGTGATGAGTTCTAGAGCAGTCCCGAACGGTAATTAGAATCGTATCTCTACTCTCATTTTGTAAGCGGTTATGTTTGTTAAAATTATATATAAAGAGTCCTCTGATGAATAGTCTGATTAACGAATATTCGGCATGTAAAAGTCTTTATAAAACGCTTACTTAGCATATCATAGTATTATATTGTGTCATAGTCCAATGCCAAAAATATAACTATCTTTTTACAAAAATCCCTAAAACATCGTTTTATTTACCTCCAAGCGGCTCGTGTGCGGTCCTTGTGTACAGTGTACGGTAGTGTGTGTAGTCAGTGCTCGTGACCGGACGATACCGGATGCCCTGGATGCGGTGCGGACACGGCGCGGACCCGGCGGACCCCGTGCACGGTGCACGACGCACGTGTAAGTACTCGCTCACCGACTGGAACCTCACATCACTTATCTCATGTCCTACTTAAAATAATTTTGTAAATACTCACTTTGTTGACTATCCAACTATCTCAATCCTAAATGTGCTAACGGAATCTGCTAGTGTCACTGACTCTGGCAGGGCCACCATCAGGGAATTTAAATTTGATAACCCAAAAAATTAGCCGCTAATTAGTCGAAATTTGTCGCCAAATATCAGAATTTGTCGGTCACTGGTTCAAAAGATAATATGGGTTTATAGGTGGCCGATCTGGAGAGAGTCCCCAGCAGGGCCACATTTATATCTCAACCGTAGACAGAGTAAAGTATAGACTGCTGCATATCTTCTTTTTCATTCGCACAAGAAAAAGAGAAATATATTAACGTCACTTGCAAAGAAAAGAGACAGAGAAAGAATATTTCTGTCCCTTACTGCGTGTCGGCTAAGCACATCAATGTGCACAACAAGTTTGACGTTTATGAATGAAATAATAAAAACTACACCGCGATTAAACGGAAAATAAGATCTTTTTCGTGCATAATTGAATAGTGATGGGCGACTCGGAAAGTTTCCATCATTCCACCCGGAATATTCCTGGGAATATTCCCAAAACGGGTATTTACCCGGGTAAGTTCCCAAATCGTGGGTAAATTAGTTTCTATGACGAATGATTAAGTAAGTACTGAATAAAAACAAAAACACTAACTCCAAAATCATTAAATCAACAACAGGATGGTTCAAATATGAAAATTATTGTTTAAATATCAGGTTATGGGTGACAAAAATTACTTCAAGTTTAATACTCTTATAATAGTAAGTAGGTAAAATGTTATTGAGATTCATTTAATCACTGTCTAAATCACTGTCATCGGAGAATGTTTTTGTTATATCGCAAAACTCTATTTCTCTTGTATTTCTTCCAGAAGTTGATGGTTGAGGTTCAATATTGTTTATGGTCAATGGGCTAACCATAAAAGGACTTGAAGGGGTTCCTCATCTTCTTCTTCATCTACTTCTTCGTCTTTTTGATTGTGTAACAAATTCCAGTTATATGATATGTAGGCCAGCTTTGCAGCTCTTTCTGTTGTTAACCTATTCCGGTTAAGGCTGTGAATATTTCCATAAACGCTGAAGGTACGCTCTGTTGCAGCCGAGGTGCAGGGAGCAGTTAAAAGACAAGCTGCAACTTTGCTCAGAGGTTTGTTTTTGCAAATTCCTTTCCACCAAGTTAAGGGATTCATTTTCTGGAGGCTGGTCCAAACAAAAGATTTTCCCCACAAACCTTCTCTTGCTCTATAATTAGCTAAATCAGTCAGTAACTGCCTTCCTTTCTCGTGAATGAAATCCATGGCAATGATTTCTTCATCTTCGTTGAGTTCGATGCCTTGAGATTTTGGATCTAGCATATAGGTTGCTAGATGAATAGGCTTTATGCAGTTCCCTCTGCGTTTATCAACTGCATTTAAAATCCTCACCCTGACATTATTGTCAACCAAAGAAGAAAAACCAGGAAACAGAAAGACCAGACGTGATTTTATATCTTTGAATGACATGTACAATTATCTGCTAAAATAACGCGCTCAGAATTTGACTTTTTCTAATAGATTTGATTACGTCGACGGCAACTGAAATGAAGGCTTGTATAGCATCTTCTTTCATTATATCATGACAAAGTAAATTCAATGTGTGCGCCACGCAATTAAGGTGAATGGGTAGTTGATACCGATAATTCAAATTTTCTTACGTTTTTTGCGATTTGCAGGTCAGGGTCAGGTTGTATCTTGATCAAAATATGATTCGCGACACTAACAGATACATATTTAGAGAATTAGAATCATTAATACATCTTTCTAAGTTCGCGAATCATATTTTGATCAAGATACAATCTGACACTGACCTGCAAATTGCAAAAAAAACGTAAGAAAATTTGAATTTCGCGGTCTACCACTATCCATTCACCTTAAGCGTGATTACGTTCGGATGTTGCAGTTCTACTAAATCAAATATGCGAAATATGTATAAATTGATCATAAAAATATAAATACCCGAATAATAATAATATTCCCATTTTAGGAATTTACCCGGGTAGAATCACATCACTATAATTGAATAATAGTACATTTGCGCAACTGTGAAAATGGTAAAGTGTAGTGTAATAAGCTGTAAAAATGATAGTATGATGAAGATTGCCGGAATTTGTTGTCCCTTTCGGTAACACGGATACCATGTCTATAGATTACTCTGTCTACGATCTCAACAAAGAGATTTAAGATAGGTACCTAAAAATATTGTAAATAATTTAATGTCTTTGTAACATCTCAAAAACTAGGGCACCTAGCGAAGATCTGTTTTCTCCCATATTTAGTCGCCAATTAGTCGGAATCACAGATTTAATCGGGTCTTAGTATAGGAGATATACCTAATGAGTTCAATTAGTAAGGTATAGTCCAAGAGCTAGATCGAAGAGTTCATGAAAAAACTTCGATTTTGTGTTATCAAAATTAAAATCCCTGATGGTTGCCCTGCCAGAGTCAGTGAAGAGTCCTTCAAACAGGCGCGACACGCGATAAAATCGCGCGCGACACAAAGGTACCGCAAGTCGCGCAACGAGAGCGCCGAGCGGTGCCTTTGCGTCGCGCGCGATTGTATCGCGTGTCGCGCCTGTTTGTAGGAGCCTTGACACAATCTGCTAAAGCAAATCTGCCTCTACACTCTTGGCGAAATGATATTCTTTAATAGGTTGTCTTGAATTAGAAAGATTGTCATATAAGTTATGATCTGAGACAGTATCTAATGAATGATTCAGTCATTTTATGGCACAGTGATTACCAAAGCTGAATGCACACAGCCCATAGTAAAAGCGAAATAAATCCAATTTTGTAAAGTGAAAACTAGTTAATGCAAGCTCTGACAGCTGGATTGAATAAGTAACACGGCCAGCTACGGCGTACTGTAATTTATATTCCAAGTGACGCCGCGCAAATAAACTAATAACCTTCGTAGCTACAAGTGAGCATGTCAAGACGGCTGCTCAGCCGCAATATTATTATGTCTCTGATTGTTGTAATACCGCATTTACACAATCGTGCTCGCTATTCGCCTCATGGCTCGACGAACGATTCGACGAACCATGGGCCTTCGCGAACTACTGTTCACACATTCGCGGGGTGAAGTATTTTCACAACGCGAGCACTCGAATCGCGAGGCGAGCTACGAGGCGAATAGCGAGCCTACTGTTTACACATGCGGGTTCGTTATTCGGCTCGTGGTTCGCCTCGCGGTTCGCGCGATTGTGTAAATGAGGCATAAAACGTATAAATATGGCGAGGAACTTGTTTGGAGTTCTCATAAATTGGTATTTGCAGTCAGGAAGATTGCTTACATTTATATCGCCATAAACGTATTGGCGGAGTAATTTACAGCCTGGCATCTCTGTCGTTTGCGGCGAGCGCAGCCGCTGCCGCGCTGTAATGTCCAGCTGCATGCTACTTATTGAACAAGTCATTAATCACGACACTCCAATGGGTGACACTTTAATAAGTGCTTCAATCATGCTCAGCTCTTTATTGTTGCCCAATCAACATTACAGATTGGGAGGAGAGCCAAACAAACATGACAAAATTTTGACGAACAGCACTAAATTAGACATCTTGCATTGTATACAACGAATTCTTTTGTTTGTGACGTGTCACAACTCACAATGAGCCTCCAATGCCAGCGCTATGTTTAGCATGTTCATGTGAATGGTGAAAGCATGTCTGTGACGACTGTGACATGAAAACTAAACACATCTAGTGATGTTCTGTTGTATACCTACCTGATTGTAACTGAAAATTGTGTCAGAAGTGAACACACTCAACTAGTAGGACCTCCTGTATTACCTAGTAATTGAATGAGTTGATGACGTTCATTAGCAGCAGATGGCACAAGAACTTGTAACATTGTTATTTGGAATAGGTACCTACCGATGCAAACAAATTTAAATCAATCAATCATGTTTCTTATCAATATAAATACTTCATAGCATCAAATCAGTTGTTAAAATGAAAGAAATCCTAACTAGTGGACAGAGGTCTTTCAAAATTTTTGTGGGACTCGTAAAATTGTGGACTCATAATGAAACAATAGCATATTATGTTATATTCTGATTAATAAATAGAACAATAGTTTTGTAGACTTCACATTCATAATTACAAGCGTGGAGCGATCTTGGAGCGATGGAAGTTTTCTCCGGCGCGTCAGCCGGAGTCAGCCGGACGGCGCGCGGCCCTCACATAGTCAGCCGGACGGCCCACGGCGCGCGGCCCTCACATAGTCAGCCGGACGGCCCACGGCGCGCGGCCCTCACATAGTCAGCCGGACGGCCCACGGCGCGCGGCCCTCACATAGTCAGCCGGACGGCCCACGGCGCGCGGCCCTCATATAGTCAGCCGGACGGCCCGAGGCGCGCGGCCCTCACATAGTCAGCCGGACGGCTCGAGGCGCGCGGCCCTCACATAGTCAGCCGGACGACTCGAGGCGCGCGGCCCTCACATAGTCAGCCGGACGGCCCACGGCGCGCGGCCCTCATATAGTCAGCCGGACGGCCCGAGGCGCGCGGCCCTCACATAGTCAGCCGGACGGCTCGAGGCGCGCGGCCCTCACATAGTCAGCCGGACGGCTCGAGGCGCGCGGCCCTCACATAGTCAGCCGGACGACTCGAGGCGCGCGGCCCTCACATAGTCAGCCGGACGGCCCACGGCGCGCGGCCCTCATATAGTCAGCCGGACGGCCCGAGGCGCGCGGCCCTCACATAGTCAGCCGGACGGCTCGAGGCGCGCGGCCCTCACATAGTCAGCCGGACGGCACACGGCGCGCGGCCCTCACATAGTCAGCCGGACGGCACACGGCGCGCGGCCCTCACATAGTCAGCCGGACGGCCCACGGCGCGCGGCCCTCACATAGTCAGCCGGACGGCCCGAGGCGCGCGGCCCTCACATAGTCAGCCGGACGGCTCGAGGCGCGCGGCCCTCACATAGTCAGCCGGACGGCACACGGCGCGCGGCCCTCACATAGTCAGCCGGACGGCACACGGCGCGCGGCCTTCACATAGTCAGCCGGACGGCTCGAGGCGCGCGGCCCTCACATAGTCAGCCGGACGGCACACGGCGCGCGGCCCTCACATAGTCAGCCGGACGGCACACGGCGCGCGGCCCTCACATAGTCAGCCGGACGGCCCGAGGCGCGCGGCCCTCACATAGTCAGCCGGACGGCACACGGCGCGCGGCCCTCACATAGTCAGCCGGACGGCCCGAGGCGCGCGGCCCTCACATAGTCAGCCGGACGGCACACGGCGCGCGGCCCTCACATAGTCAGCCGGACGGCCCGAGGCGCGCGGCCCTCACATAGTCAGCCGGACGGCCCACGGCGCGCGGCCCTCACATAGTCAGCCGGACGGCCCGAGGCGCGCGGCCCTCACATAGTCAGCCGGACGGCCCGAGGCGCGCGGCCCTCACATAGTCAGCCGGACGGCTCGAGGCGCGCGGCCCTCACATAGTCAGCCGGACGGCACACGGCGCGCGGCCCTCACATAGTCAGCCGGACGGCACACGGCGCGCGGCCCTCACATAGCCACGACTCATTCTCCTATTGTTTCGTTCTCAATGACAACACTTCCAAAATATCCGTTAAACAAAAGCCTAGCGCGCACCGCCACTATTCATTCCACATTTTATTTTCTGTTTGAAAGGCCCATAAACACAATGAGTCGTGAATAATCTACAATAGCTGTTGGGAAAGAAATTATTCAAACTGTATCACCAATTCACCATTCAGGGAAATAAGGCTTCAGACGAAACTATTTTAATAAAACTCGATTATTATGATTCGTTACATTCATGCGAACCTCTCGGCGCGGCTATTAGCCAAAGCGAGTGTAATTAAGATGCAGTAAAATAGATTTAAAGTGCACGCAGCGGGTACAGACTATAGACGTGGGCAGCGGGCAACAGCTGGGCACGTCGCGAGGGCGGCCATGCGACAGCACGCACGCGGCCCCGGGCTCTTGTGAGAACGTACCTACTCCATTATCCGACATCACAGCTAGCGACGGCGCGGCGCGGGCGGCGTTAAATTAGCATCCACGTAATAAAGACGAAATAAACATCGAGACTAATGGATGATTGGAGCGGCACGATCGTCGTCGCCGTGCCGTGCCGGACCAGATTCCGCCCGCCCCGACCCGGCACGGCCCCGGCCGCAGCCTGACGGCGGCCAGCCGAATTAAAGCTATACTTATTTATTTTATCTTTGCAGCGACGATAAAAAGTTTATTGTTACTTTTTATGGGTGTGATATTGTGTCCGCACAGATTCGGCGACGCCGTTATCTCGCGCAGGGCAACTACGGTCTATAATCCTAATTAAATATAATATTTTATTTTGTGTGCCACATTCTCTGTGGTTTAACGAGCACAGCACTGGGAGTCTGGGACCTAAGGTATCTCTATATTACCGACGAAGTTATTTGCGGTCTACTGAGTATTTATTAGCTCTAGACCGTTCAATTTACTGCCGTGCCATTAGGCGATTCAGACAACTATCTTATTGATACGCATAAAAGCTTTCAAAGTAGGTAGTAGGTAATACGTGCACATGGTAATCTCATATATTGCTGGCAGTAAAACGGCAGTAACAGTAATCGGCAAGATTCGCTGTGTAGCGAGACGTTTAAGATAAGAGCACTCGTAATAACGATCACGAATTATAACGAGCTCCTTCGTCACGGCCTGATAACTGCGGCTCGCGATCAGAACGATCAGAGCGAGTCCGTAATTACCGGCTTCCTCGAAGCGCATTACACACAGTAGTTACAGTTAAACGTCGCCGAGCGCCGACTGAACTCACTTCGGGTGAAATTCGATTCCCGAAACGCGACTATAATTTATCGTCGGTATTATCTCTCGTAAAACGAAAACTCAATTTATGTTCGTCCGCCACCCGCCGTCATAAAACATAATATTATCGACATCGGCCCCCTCCCTAGGCGATCACGAAACTAAGCAAGCATCGGCCATTTTAAGTACCGAACTTGACAGGCGGGTGTCGCACTGCGTCCCGCTCGCGCTCCCGCGCCGGGCCTCTGGAGTGAGGAGCACAGCGCCGGGAGTAGAACTCTTTCATGTGCCGCGCCGGAACAGGGAGCGTTCTGCTGCTTCTGCACGATCTCACGCTATTTTATTTTGTAAATACCATGCTCTTTAACGCAACCGCGCCTTTTGGTATTCGTTAAAGTTGAAAAACTACTTCCAATAGCCTGTATTTACCTACTGCCCAGCCAGGTACCTAATTAGAAAAAAAATAAGTAATGGATCATTGATAAAATAATTTGTAAATCACATTGTGTTGATACTAAATAGCGCGTTGCATGGTAGCTAGGTATGTAGCGCGCCCGGCGTGTCAGCGTGGCGCCGCGACCTACTGCGATCAGCTGATTGGAGCGCGGCGCGGGCAGGGCGGCGCGGCGCGGCAGTGCGGCGGGGAGGGTGCACACGCGCACACAACAGCTGATACCGGCTGAGATAACCCGCCACCGCGGCGCGTCGCGACGACGACGCAACGACGCTTCACGTGCCTAATTAAAGGACGCAAATCCAAGCACCTTTGCTCGCTCCGCTCCACCTTCGCCTTTCGAATGCGAATTTCGAACATGCAGTCCACTGAAACTTTAATACAATTTCACGGATCGCGGGTAGGAGTCGGCGTTCACTATGAGTTACGACACCTATTTGAACAGTACGATACGGATTTATCGAAGTCCTTCGCTCTTTCTTCTTTAAAAATAATTGCAAATGTTTACTAACGTGTCATCGCTTCGCAGATGAGATCTCGAGTCACGATTCGTTATAGTAGTTTATTTCCACAAAACGGCACTGGAATGCATTCTTATAGGTGCGTTCACTTAGCGTTAAGTGGTGATGTTGTTCATTTGTGGCACGAAGCTCTGCTGCCACTGACCACCACTAAGTACTCGATGTTCTCTTATAACTTACCTACTTCGTAAGTGTTAACATTAGCGCCCACATGATCAATTCGCATAAAATAACCTAATAGATACCTGAAGTGATAGGTAATGAAATAACGCAAGAATATGGCCACAAGGTCTATTTAGTTCTGATTTATAACTCACTTGTTCACGTCAATAAAAAATAAAATAAATAAAATTTTATTATTAAAGTATAAAACAAAGTACAAATAGGATTTACAGTAATTACAATCTAGGAAAAATTAAATTCTAACTGTAATGTAGACCTGCCTGATCTAGGTTTATGGAAAACCTGTGTTTCAGGCCATCAATTTACACCTAACATTTAACAAAAGAAGACACAATAAATTTCTTAGAAGCTAAATAAAAAAGAATGTAAAATATATTTAATGTCTTAAAGAGTTACTATTTGGGTAGGTATATTATTTTAAAACTAGATTATGTATGATAATATTATGTTTAAATAAATTAACGAATAATGTTTAAATAAATTAACTAATAATATTAAAGTAGATAGAGTGGAGACTATTATTTATTAGGTAAATGAAGAGACTTATATTAGATTAGGTAGATAGATTTTATTTTAAAATTTCTAGTAGTTTTTCCGTGTCTGCATAATTGAGTTTTGCCAAATATTCCTGTGCTAGTAAATTACACCTATTATAACTTAAACTATAAATCTGTAACACTCTGTTAAACTGGTTATACAAGTAGGGTCCTAAAAATATATAAAATCGGTTAGCAAAAGCATGTTTAGTCTGCGAGCTAGCACAAACCAAATCTTTTCTTCTCTTATCTGAAGGTACTACTGGGTTAAAATAAAGTTCAGTGTGTTGGAATAAAACTACGTTCAAAATAAATAATTGACGTACTGTTAGCACCTTACATGCCAAATAAAGCTGCTGTGTAGGAAATCTGAATGGACGAAAAGTAGCAACTTTTAAAACTGCTCTTTGGGCGCGTTCTAGGTGCAGTAAAATTGATTTAGCGGCACCACCCCAGGACGTTATACAGTATGTAATAATAGATTGACACAAAACCAAATAAACCTGTCTAATTAATTTAAAGTCGGCAATGTTACGTAAATTTTTAAAAATGTATATTAGTTTGCGTACTCTGGTGCATAATAAATCGATGTGTATGCGGAAGTTCAGATTTGTGTCAATGGTGACGCCTAGATATTTAATATGGTCGACTTTAGCTAAATAAGCAATGTAGGTAGGTTGAGTAGATGTTAGTTTATTTCCAACCGTGACGTGACATAGGTATTAAAAGGTTCATTGGAACATTATTTACCCATATCTGAGTGTTTAACTCTGTATGCTATCGTAACCATATCTGAGTGTTTAACTCTGTATGCTATCGTAACCATATCTGAGTGTTTAACTCTGTATGCTATCGTAATCGTAACCATATCTGAGTGTTTAACTCTGTATGCTATCGTAACCATATCTGAGTGTTTAACTCTGTATGCTATCGTAACCATATCTGAGTGTTTAACTCTGTATGCTATCGTTACCATATCTGAGTGTTTAACTCTGTATGCTATCGTAACCATATCTGAGTGTTTAACTCTGTATGCTATCGTAACCATATCTGAGTGTTTAACTCTGTTACATGCTATCGTAACCATATCTGAGTGTTTAACTCTGTATGCTATCGTAACCATATCTGAGTGTTTAACTCTGTATGCTATCGTTACCAAGACTAGGTAAAATACATAAATATGGCATTTAAATAGCAGACTTATTTCTTCTCTGTTTAATTCAACCAAAAGTTGGTAACAGTCTTAAGATAAGAATTTGTCAGTAATTGCAATCTAGGTTACTTATGGTTATCCTGGTTCATTTACAGTGTGTCCGCTTTGAAAAATTATAAGATACCAGTGACTTATAATAGTAGCTTATCCATCGATATAGAATAGAATACTCTTTATTATGTACACCATATAAATTACAGACATAATAATAGAAACAATACAAAGGGTGACACAAGGGTGATATATTCCTGCTTATATTATGAGGAAGAGAAAGAAAATTATGTCGTCGGTTGGGTGGCAGGTGCGTACTGCGTACCCTGAGGGACACCAGAACCAATTTCATAATTTGCTGTCCTGAATACATTGAGTGTCACATAAAATTCACGGTCCGATAAAGTCCTGAAAATGGGAGGAAATAGGTTAGCTTCTTCAGTACTTACTACTTATGTATGAGTCAGTATGAGATAAACGATACTGGTGAAGGCTGTCATGTTAATTGATATTAAATGGTATACCACAAGCAAAGGATGCAACATCTTAGCTAAATGCTCGACTTGAGCATGCGACTTATTATGGATTCTAATTTCCGAGTTTTTACAAACATGGTGTCGTATCCGCAAAAAAGTGTCGTAAGTACACTCTTAATTTTGTATGTTGATGCAAGTTTCTTTTGTTCTGTGGATGTATGTGCGAGCGCGGGCGGGCGGCCGCGCATGTTTGTAAACGCGCGGCGGAAGCGAACGATAACGAGAATTACCCAAACCATACCGTGCCCAAACCCACACAACTTGCCTTTACTTTACGAATGAAAATCTTTTCATAGCGCTTCACCGAGCTGCCTTTCATACGCATTGTGTGATAGCTTTGAAATACCTTCCATTGTATCATAACTCAAAGATGTCCATTGTATCGGGATTTTGCTTGGAGTCGGGAACCTAAACAAAAAGGCTCTCTTATGAGAATTTTCTTTTATGATTCTTTCAAGTTATTAGCGAAGAGTATGGAACATGTAGGTACTTATAGTTAGTTACAGTAGGTATTTATGGCAAGAACATGAACAAAACAGTTTGCAACGCGGTGTGGAGAAGTATAATATTGTATGTAGCTTTCTGGTGGAGGCAGACTACATTATAAATGTTAATGATTCAGAAGCGCTGCGTGTTTTTGCATCATTGGGAACATGTTCCAACGACGATGATTACCGGAGTTACCACGAATACATTGCAATATGCGTTTACCATACATGAGCTACTACTATACACTATACTACTACCATAGCCACGGGCATAATGTAGCTGCTATAACACTATAATGTAGCTGCTATTTAACACTATTATGTAAGATCTAAGAGCATCATTTTGCCTATAAAGAGTATAGAGCAACTAATAATGTAGTACTTAGTTAAAAGTAATACAGGATTAATATAGAAAGTAGAAATTCTTAAATTAATGACCTTACGGTACTAATAAGTGAATAATTTTCGGCGAGCACATTATCGCTCCTGCACGTGGCTGCATGGCCGATACATTCTCTCAACTTTCAGTTCCACGTACATTTAGGATATAGCCCCGAGACTGGTTCCGCTCATTAGACCACCGGCGACCAATTACCGTGAAATGCTCATATAACTCGAAGTAAGTTCTTAAGTAAAGCACCCGGGTGACCCGGGCGCGGTGCACGAGGGACCATTGCGTAATGTACGAGCCAATTAAGTAAACATTTACTGTAATTTGAAAGTAATACGCTTTCGATATTTATTTAAAAGTCGTGTAAAGGTATTATTTATCTACATTATAGAGGATTGTGAAATCAGACCGCGGCACTATGTCCAACTGCTCATGAAACATGTAATGTATTGCCTAAGTGGTCTGTCTGATGGCTGATGGCGAACGTTCGAAAGTGTCACCACTAGCTGTATTTTTAAGCAAACTACTGAATAACTTTGCATCCAATTCAGTTATTTTTCCAATTTATAATTGTTATTTTAATGCGTTGTATTAAATTATCTAAAATAAACAAGTCTCTATGTTAATAACAGACCAGTAATTAATAGACTTGTGTGTGAATGTGAAAGTCATCTAAATCAGTGATAATTATTACTTTCTGAAGCGCACGCTGAGTTTACAAAAAGCTTCGCCAAGTTCTATTTTGTAGTAACTACGTATTTGTTAAGAGGTCTGATATTCTTCTTTGTAGTAACTACGTATTTGTTAAGCGGTCTGATATTCTTCTTTGTAGTAACTACGTATTTGTTAAGCGGTCTGATATTCTTCTTTGTAGTAACTACGTATTTGTTAAGCGGTCTGATATTCTTCTTTGTAGTAACTACGTATTTGTTAAGCGGTCTGATATTCTTCTTTGTAGTAACTACGTATTTGCTGAGCGGTCTGATATTCTTCTTTGGTTTCTCTTTAACTGCGCTGCCCATGTCATCGATAATAATGAATTTTTGAATAGGTAACTATATTATTTTTATTTAACAATCTGTTGTTCCAGTTCTGTTATTTAATATTTAGTATTCCATAAAAGTGAGGTGACCCTCCCCTCATCCTCTCTCCCTCCTCGCCCGGCCTTCCTGCGAGTACATTCATGCCTCGCTGGAATAGTGTGAACAGAATAATTTAAGCAACCGTTAGTCAGCTCTCGGCTCGTCTATATTTATTAATAAATACATTTCGAATGCATTGCTTCGCGGATGTTGTTCGTTTCAACACTTATGTGAAGAGTTCTAGCAGCGGCCGATGATTAATATGAGTTGAGTCAATACACGAGTATGCTTGAAACTCGTTATATTAATATGAGTTGAGTCAATACACGAGTATGCTTGAAACTCGTTATATTAATATGAGTTGAGTCAATACACGAGTATGCTTGAAACTCGTTATATTAATATGAGTTGAGTCAATACACGAGTATGCTTGAAACTCGTTATATTAATATGAGTTGAGTCAATACACGAGTATGCTTGAAACTCGTTATATTAATATGAGTTGAGTCAATACACGAGTATGCTTGAAACTCGTTATATTTGGTGTATTGTCAGTGCGGACGTGTGGAGGCTCATTCTTGGTCAGGTCTAGTGGCGGATGAGGGGCCGCGTCGTGACATTATGTTCTTTCGTCGTTCGACGGCAGTAACAATGTCTGCTACCTACATATTTTTAATTGAAAACTTGAAAAGGTAATTTCATTAGTGCGGCTAGGTAGACGACCGGTCTGGTCTGAGAATAATTAAATATAAGTAGTTGTACGTGCGCAGTTTTATAATAATTATGAGTTTTCATGAAGGTACTTTAGTGCTAATTTTATGATACGGGTGCAAAGTAGTACTCAATTACTCATATACATTATATACATACGAGTCTGACGTGCTGGCGTGTGATGTGAACTGGTATTTCGGTAGGTAATAAACTAATAACCACGGTAACAACCTTGCACACCACATACCTACTATAATCCCGCTGCTGGGACATAGGTCTCCTCTCTGTGAGAGGGAGTGGGCCGTAAGTGGCCGCACTGGGCCCGCCAGTGCGGGTTGGTGGATGTAACATGACTTCAATTCAATTCAATTTTTTTATTCAGTAACAATTCACATTGCGTTCGAATATAATCCAGCATGAAACATTAAAATATCATAAGAATTCTCGGTTCTAGGAGATGCCGGTTTCCTCATGATGTTTTCCTTCTTCTTTTTACCCGACTGCGCGACGCAAAGGAGTGGTCATGTGTTCATCAGCCTATGTATGTTCCTTTGAAGCACTATACAGACCAAACGCCTGGGCCGATTTTTATGATTCACACGTCAATCGATTCCTCTTAGTCCGGCGAGTGTCACTAAAGACATGACATTAGTGAAAATTCAATATGGCGACTACTATGTATGTATGTATATCTCTTTGGCACGATCTGTAGCCTAAACGGCTTGATCGATTTCAGCTTGAGAGGTGCCGTTAGATTCGTCTTAATTGTGTGAGTGACACTGGGTATATCAAAATTGAAAAAAAATTAAATGGCCGATTTTTGGCGCTATGTTATGTCTTCAAAAAATTTTTTTTTTCTCAAAACCTTTCGAGTGGGTTATCAAAATAAAGGGCTTTAAAAGATGATTACAAAAATATAAGCAACTTAAATGGTTAAAAGTAATTCGAAGTGACAAATCGTAAAAAACACGTACCAAGAACTAAATCGTCAGCGAAATCTTTCACATTTGTAAACTAAAAAGTGATGAAATAGTGTACTCGAACCTGCGGCCTACAAGGCTACAACTCGTAAGTCGCGGCCGTTATCACTACGCCACCGCTGCTCTCACATACCTACTCTACTAAAAGGTGATATATATTAAATAACTTCTATACACGAGCCAACCCGACCAGTAATATACTTAATACAAACATTTATTAAAGTAATACGATATTGTCCGCGTATTATTATTTAAACCGTTAATTAACACCACGATAATTATAAATTCAGTGAAATAATAATAACACGTTGTTTTCGACGTGTTTTGGCGTGTTTTGTAATCAATTCACACGTTCCGGTAAACAAACAGCGGCCACTACTTGTACACCGTGTCTCTATGTATTATTCATGTGATTATAATATTGTAGTTTCAAATAAATATCAATACCGTCGTTTGGTAGAATGGTAGACAATGAACACATTGAACACGCTCACTGTGCCCACGATGCAAGTAGCGCGTGTCGGCTTGCCGGTACATACTTGCATTCCTGCTTGTGACAACGAGATTCAGATGTTCCATTCAACGAGATTCATTAGACAAAGATCGAACGTTGCGACGCTCTACCGTGCATCCGCTGGAAAACAATGTACAAATGTACCAGAGTCTGTGCCTGAATGTACCAGGGTCTGTGCCTGAATTTACCAGGGTCTGTGCCTGAATGCCTCGTCGCCTTCTTTTCTAATCTTTTGATAAACTTTTTATGTTATTTTGCAAACTTTTTAATTGGAACTGTATTTATTCAACAGTTTCATGCATCATTTCAGTCTTTTTTAGGGTTCCGTACCCAAAGGGTAAAAACGGGACCCTATTACTAAGACTCCACTGTCCGTCTGTCTGTCTGTCTGTCACAAGGCATGAACCGTGGTAGCTAGACAGTTGAAATTTTCACAGATCATCATCTGTGAAAATTTCAACTGTTCCCGCTATAACAACAAATACTAAAAACAGGATAAAATAAATATTTAATGGGGGCTCCCATACATCAAACTTGTTTTTTTCGGCGTTTTTGCCTTATGGTACGGAGAGGGAGTCGCACCACGTCCGCTACGCGTTACGTCCGTTTATGGCCCTTTTGTATTCTCGAAGATGCTTTTATCTCGGATCAGTCGCGTTACAGCCGTTCTATCTAAAGTACACTCAACCCTAAAAGTGCTTGTGATTAGAAAAATATCACAATACTTACCAAATTAACATTTTGTGAAGCATCGTACTAGGCGAGCAGACTTATCAGGAGATGCTTTTTTTCGCCCACACACACAATCATTAGAGGACCCACTTTCGTGATACGAAAGTAATATTATTTTCAAATAACACTATTGTGTTTTGACTGTACTGGACTGACGGACGCAGAGCGACTAATAGTAAAATATGAAGGTCAACGGACGTAGTGCGATCGATTTGAAAAAAATGAATCTTCCAAATACAATAGCCTACAATAGGGTCGTAGACGGACGCTACGCGTAGCGGACGTGGACTGACGTGGTGCGACTTCGTCTTAATTTTATTTACAACTGAAAAAAATCATAATGATCGTCTCGCAACGTTCTACGATATTATTAATTTACAATTTGGAGATGTTCTCATAGATAGTGGTTCTCAAAGTATCGTCGTTATCTGTTTGTTTGCACTGAATACATAGTTATATGTGGGTTAATGTTCGTCTGATCGTACGCGGACGTGAGGCCGGCGACCGATCAGCTGTTGGTGCGCGTCGGTGGGGACTGTCCGACTACTCCGACTGAGTGTCCGCCATGCCCGGCGCATGCGTGGGAACAATTTATTGTGATATTTTCGTACAAACAGTTGTTATCATGATGTTCGGCTGAAATATGTGTAGTGTTGATAGATAGACACATCAACTGCCAGCAGGCAGCAGTGCCAGCGGAGACTATTTGATAAACATTTAGACCATCATTGTACATGTACATTGTAGATACGTTAGCGTTGCTTTAACAATCTGATTGTTTTTCGTTGTTGTTTTAGCTGTAGTGTCTATTTCTGTTCTGATACCAACACTCTACACTCTACAGGCTACGTCATATTATGTTTGTACATTACGAACATTTTGATACGTAACACGTCGTAGGTCGTAGTGCTTACTTATAATGTTACCGATGATGTCTCGATTTGCAGATTTGCATAGAATGTAAAACCTGCTCTATTAAATAAAGAAACGACTTCTGAATGGGAGCGTATTACATTCACGAGTGCTGGAGCGGCATGTTCTCCTTGTGTCAGATGTCGGGAACCTAACTTATCGAACAATGTGATAAATTCATCCAAAAATAAATGAATGGCTGCACAAAACAAACGTTCATTAAGTTTAGTCGGGCGCGGCGTAGGTACCTACTTAGTACATAAACAAACGTAGTTGTTCAAGTTCATTAAGTTTAGTCGGGCGCGGCGTAGGTACCTACTTAGTACATAAACAAACGTAGTTGTTCAAGTTCATTAAGTTTAGTCGGGCGCGCGCGCGGTGTAGGTACCTACTTAGTACATAAACAGACGTAGTTGTTCAAGTTCATTAAGTTTAGTTGGGCGCGGCGTAGGTACCTACTTAGTACATAAACAGACGTAGTTGTTCAAGTTCATTAAATTTAGTCGGGCGCGGCGTAGGTACCTACTTAGTACATAAACAAACGTAGTTGTTCAAGTTCATTAAGTTTAGTTGGGCGCGGCGTAGGTACCTACTTAGTACATAAACAGACGTAGTTGTTCAAGTTCATTAAATTTAGTCGGGCGCGGCGTAGGTACCTACTTAGTACATAAACAGACGTAGTTGTTCAAGTTCATTAAGTTTAGTCGGGCGCGGCGTAGGTACCTACTTAGTACATAAACAGACGTAGTTGTTCAAGTTCATTAAGTTTAGTCGGGCGCGGCGTAGGTACCTACTTAGTACATAAACAGACGTAGTTGTTCAAGTTCATTAAGTTTAGTCGGGCGCGGCGTAGGTACCTACTTAGTACATAAACAGACGTAGTTGTTCAAGTTCATTAAGTTTAGTCGGGCGCGGCGTAGGTACCTACTTAGTACAGACGCCAGCACATCAAGCTACTACAATCTGTCAGATTTTTTTAATAGATTTTCGACTTTATTGCTAAAGCATAAGGTTCAAGGTTGATTGGGAAAATCTGACAGTTTCTGGTAGGTTGACCTGCTGGCGTCTGTACATAAACAGACGTAGTTGTTCAAGTTCATTAACTTTAGTCCGGCGCAGCGTAGGTACCTACTTAGTACATAAACAGACGTAGTTGTTCAAGTCTGCTCAACTGACATAACGGACTCACCTTGTGTTGTGTGCAGGAAGAGGCGGAACCTTGTTCGGTAGCGATAGCGAGAGCAGCCAGCGACAACTGGATTAGTGATGTGAACCGGTTTCATAAAAACCTAAAAAAAAGCGGTTTTAGTAAAAAACGATAATCACCGGTTCTCATTGAAAAACCGATTACAATCACAAAACATGTATCCGAGTCTTTGATATGTATCCGAACATGAGTCTTTTCAGTTTAAAATATTGTCTATGGTACGGGAATCCCCCGATATCCCATTTTAATATGCGACTAACTTCACTATACTAAAATATTCCAGTAATGCTATTCAGTAAAAATTTCACCGTGAAAATACTTAGGTAAAGTGAGCTACTGAGCTGTCAATAGTGTCAATCCTTAGTATCAGGTGGAATGACAGCTCACTAAGCTCACTTCACAGTTATAACGGTGATCTTTTTACAGAATAGCACCGAAGTTTTGCTTGCGAATTATTTGGAGTTGACATGTTTGTTTGCGAAAATGCCTAAAGTAAAAGGTAAAATCAAGTACAAGAAATTATTTTGAGAAGATTGATAATCTTATTGCAAAGTGTAAGATATGCGCTAAAGTGATCAAAGTTGGAAGAGGAACCTAGAATTTATATTGGCACATATTAAGAGAAACCATCCCCAGGCTACAGTGGAGGTGGTTCGAGGTGAAGTGGGTGATCAGCCAGGTGACACTCAGGCACAGGGAACGTCTACTGGCACAACACAAGAAAAAGCAACGGAGACTCCACGCGCACGCCCCATATTTCATACTACCTACTCTGAAAATGACCGCAGCAAGTAACAAAAAGAAAATTGATAAATATTTGACTGTGATGATCGGACGGACGCACGGACGACTGACCACGGACTTTTTAGGAAAAACCTAAAAAAATACCTTAAAAAACCGGTTTTAATAATTAACTAATCGGTATAAACCGGTGTTGAAAATTGTAATCGGTTCACATCACTAAACTGGATCATTATCGTGCGGCCGCGCGGGGCGGGGGTGGGGGTGTGACCGTGTGACAGGAGCGTGAGCGCTGCGCCCGCGCATCCGCTGCAGGCTATTGACAAAAACCGTGCAGCATTTTCTGCTTGCCCTTTGTGACACAGATCAAAAAGTACCCACATACGTAGACCTAGGTACCAGAGTATACACACAGATATATACCTATAGACCTAGATGACGCAAGTATCACGAACTGTATGAAAACCTTAGAGTAAGAAAGCTATAGAGCATCGGGTAGCGTGGCCACATATGAGACAAAAAACTAACTTAAATAACATTGGCTACTTATGTAGCTGCTTTGAAAAAACGGGCACGCACTGAGAGACGGCAATAGTATAGCTTTATCCTTTTCTGTTACTTACTCAATACTTTATCCAGAGAGAATATCGTCGTTGACTTTATCCCTTTCTTGTGGAAATGAAATGGCGCTAACCGCCGTCTATACTTTTCTTTGTTTAAGATGAAAACCAAGCGTGCCATTTTTTGACTACCTACTATGACGTCAAAAGCTCGCGCTCTCGCTCACGCTTACCCAGCCAGCAGTACACAGGACTGAGCGCGAAAGTGGCGGCTTACGATTTCATATAAGCTGGTCCGATTTTTGGCACGCGAAGTAGTTGCTCTTGCGTTATCTAGGTGTATCTATAATAATATCTATGAGTATAGACCTACACAGCGGATATGTTCAATTATCAAATATATTCAGGTGCTGTAGGCACATGAAGTGGGGGCACGGTAGTACCCCGCCAAGACAAGCCAAACGAAGCGCAAGGGCACTACCTACCTTTTCTCGAAGCGCTTCAGCGTTTTTAATCGTTCCGTACCCAAAGGGTAAAAATTAAATTAAAAATTTAAAAAACCCCCGACAAAAATAAAATTAAGGAATCCCTACAAAAAGCATGAAATAAAAAAATTAATTTGAAAAAAGCTTATGGAAGTCGGGGGACCGTTCTGTGGAACACCTTCTATTTTGCTGCTGAGGTCCCCCGACTTCCATAAGATTTTTTCAAATTAATTTTTTTATTTCATGCTTTTTGTAGGGATTCCTTAATTTTATTTTTGTCGGGGGTTTTTTAAATTTTAAATTTAATTTTTTATTTCATGCTTTTTGTAGGGACTCCTTAATTTTTGTATTTCATTTCTTTTATTTTCTTCCGTTTTAAGATTCTGGTAATTTGGTGTTTAATCAGATTTTTTACCCGTCAAAAAATATTGATTAATTTATAGTTGAAGAATAATTTTTAAGACTAAACAGATTTTTTGTTTTATTACTTATATTTTTCAAGTTATTAGTTTTCATTTCGTTAGGTAGTTAATATTTCTCATTCCCTTTCAATATAGTGTAAATTATTCTACTTGTCAAGCCCTTGCATTTGATACCTATATTGAAGGAGTTGTGAAAAAAAAATGTAATTCGCCATTTTGTGGTGGCGGCCATCTTGGATTTGAAAATTTTAATAGTGTATAGTATTCTATTAGTCAAGCCCTTTCATTTGATACCCATATTGAGGGAGTTGAGAAAAAAAAATGTAATTCGCCACTTTGTTGTGGCGGCCATCTTGGATTCAAAATTTGTTATAGTGTATAGTATATAAATGAAAGGGCTTCAATAGTAGAATACTATAGTAAGTATTCTACTATTGAAGCCCTTTCATTTGATACCCATATTGAGGGAATTGTGAAAAAATATGTTATCCGCCATTTTGTAGCGGCGGCCATCTTGGACCGATTTTCATCAAACATAGCTAAGAACACTCCCGACTAATACACCTTTCAAACAAAAAAAACTAAATCAAAATCGGTTCATCCGTTCGGGAGCTACGATGCCACAGACAGACACACACACACACACACACACACAGACACGTCAAACTTATAACACCCCGTCGTTTTTGCGTCGGGGGTTAAAAACGGGACCCTGTTACTAAGACTCCACTGTCCAAGACTGTCTGTCTGTCCCCAGGCATCTCATGAACCGTGATAGCTACACAGTTGAAATTTTCACAGATGATGTATTTCTGTTGCCGCTATAACAACAAATACTAAAAACAGAATAAAAAAAAAAGTTAAGGGGGGGCTCCCATACAACAAACGTGTTTTTTTCGGCGTTTTTGCCTAGTGGTACGGAAGTACGGAACCCTTCGTGTGCGAGTCCGACTCGCACTTGGCCAGTTTTATTTATTTTGTACCCTCATAACTTGTGTTTGGATTATACCCAGATAAATTACTCTGGATATGATGTCAATAGTGGACTTATTAAATAAACATAATATAAAGTTTCAATTGAAGTTTTGTGGTGGGCGCTGAAGGAGAAAGGTGTGCCAGGGAAGTATGTGCAGTTGATTAGAGCGATGTACAGTCGATGCAGTACCCAAGTCCGGTCTACAGTGGGCACTACTGGCAGCTTCGATGTGGCTGTCGGCTTGCACCAGGGTTCAGCACTCAGCCCGTACCTCTTCGTGCTGATAATGGATTCTCTTACATCGGATATCCAAGAAGAGGCTCCCTGGTGTATGCTGTTCGCCGATGACATTGTGCTGGTTGCCGAGAACGGCCTAGAGGTCCAGAGCAGATTGGAGGTGTGGTGGGAAAGACTCGAGACCGTTGGCCTGAGAGTAAGTCGGACCAAAACCGAGTACCTGTTTTGCGACTTTGGCGGTCTCTCCAGTCCTGTGACCATATCTCTCACCGGAACGCCCTTACCGATCTGCTCCGACTTTCGGTACCTCGGGTCGCTTGTCCAAGGAGATGGCGAAGTAGACCGAGACGTAACGCACCGGATCAACTCAGGATGGATGAAATGGCGACAGGTCACAGGAACAACTTGCGACCCTCGGATGCCCCTCAAGTTAAAGGGGAAAATTTATAAGTCCGTGATAAGGCCTGTCGTACTGTATGGGTCTGAATGCTGGGCCGTGAAGAAGACGGATGAAAAAAGATTGCATGCAGCGGAAATGAGAATGTTGAGATGGATGTGTGGAGTGACGAGAATGGATAAAGTAAGAAATGAGTATATAAGAGGAAGTTTGAAAGTGGCGCCAGTGACAGAAAAGTTGAAAGGAAATCGTTTGTCTTGGTATGGGCATGTGATGAGAAGGGACGAAACGTATGTGACTAAAAGAGTGATGGATATACATGTTGATGGATGGAGAGGGAGAGGAAGGCCGAAGAAAAGATGGATGGATTGTGTGAGGAATGATATGAAAGAGAAGGGAGTGAATGATAGCGTGACGGTTGACAGGGGCGAATGGAAGAAGAAAACGTGTTGCGCCGACCCCAAGTAACATGGGATAAGGGCAGGAAGATGATGATGATAAAGTTTCAATTGCATAAGATAAGATAATATGTATTTGCTTAAACATGTGTCCATAGGTACATACAGGAAAATACATGCATGCAAGATGCTTATACTTTAGATTTTATTGATATCTAAAAAAACCCGATTTCGTCACTGGCTCACTGATGATCATCAAAACTCTAAAGCGCAGGCCACACCGCCAGCTAGCGGGCGGGCCGGCGGGCCGGCGGGCGGGCGGGCGGACATCGTTTCACCTCTTTACATACTTCGGTTCACACCGCGAGCTACCGACTAACCATGTAAAGAGGTGAAACGATGTTCGCCCGCCTAGCCCGCCCGCCCGCTAGCTGGCGGTGTGGCCTGCGCTTTAGGGTACTTCCTGAAGCCCTGGAAAGCTGAAATTTGGTATGTAAGCTAGTATTAGTACACAAACAACAAAAAATTTCTAAAACTTGGAACTTTTACCCCCCAACCCCTTAAACTAGGGGTGGAAGTTTGTATCAATTTGTATGAGACTTCCGCAAATTTTGATGCTAGAGATCTGAAAATGGATACAGGGACTCCTTGTTATCTATCTATCTATCTTCTTCTATATACATATAATAAATTTGTAGAAAAGTGGTATCTGTACAATGGAAATATTTAAAAAAAAAGTAGCAGGGGTTGTTATTATATCGATGCCGAACCCGAAATTGTAATTAATTTTTTTTTTGTCTGTTTGTCTGTTTGTTTGTGCACGCTAATATCAGAAACGGCTTATTCGATTTACATGCGGTTTTCACTAATATATTGTAGTAGGCTTCACTTAACATTAGTGTTTATTTCATGTCAATCAATCAATCAATCAATCAATCATTTATTTATTTGCAAACATGGGTATTGGTACAAAGATGTTCTTTTTTACATAGTTATAGTCCTCCATATTTTACCGTCGCAAGGGCATGCAAATAATATAGTGCGATTCTCAAATTAAAATCAAACAAAATAAAAAATAACAATACAAATTACGATTGCAGAAATTATAAATGTCAAATTTAGTCACAAATCTCATATTAAGGTTGCAATAAAAAGTATTAAATAGTAATTACAATTGCTAAATAAATATCGTTTTCTTTAAAAATATCTGAAAAAATGTCGGACTGATTGCACTACTAATCATAAATGTCAAATCAAATCATAAAAATTATAAATGTCAAAGTTAAATAAATGTTACAATGTTTACGCTGGTAAATTATCACAATGATGTCAAAAACAAAATAAAATAATGATAATTGTAAATAGGTATGTCAAAAAGATAAAATAATAAGTATGTCAAATGGAAATAGGTATGTCAATTAAGTTATGTACCTAATAGCAGTTATAAAAATTACAAGATAAGTCAATCAGTCAGCGATTCATCATTGAGGAACTCGTCAATCGTGTAATAACTTTTTTCGAGTAATATTTCATTCAGCGCCCTTTTAAATTTTATTACAGTCATATTTTTTATTACATCAGGTACTTTATTATAAATGAGCGGGGCAATACCAAAAAAACTTTTCTTTACTAGCGCTGTTTTACATTTTACATGACATATCTTGTTTAAATACTGAGTCCGAATTGGATTAATTCTGACTTCCGACAGTTTCTTAAATAATTGTGGATTGTTTTTTACAAACAAAGCTGTTTCCAAAATATATAAGCAAGGAAAAGTTAAAATTTTTAGAGATTTGAAGTAGGGAAGACAGCTATCTGTTGTTTTTAGACCCAACATTGACCGTATACATCTCTTTTGCATTCTAAATACTAGTTCCCTGTCGGTAGACTGCCCCCAGAAAATAATACCATAACGCAGAACAGAGGCAACTAGTCCATGGTAGGCTGTTAAAAGAGCCTGACTGTTGACTTTTTTTGAAAGTTGTAGGAGAGCATATGCAGATTTGCTAAGCTTTTTGCAAAGAACTTCAATATGAGGTTTCCAAGTGAGTTTGCTGTCGATCACTATGCCTAAAAACTTAGCCTCACTTGCTTCCTCAATATTACAGCCATGGTAATCAATACGAACATTCGGGTATTCACTACGTTGATGAAAGTGCATTATTTTTGTTTTATTTAGGTTTATTACTAAATTATTATTATGTAACCAATTAATTATATTTTGTAAAGCAGTATTAATGTCTTGCTCGTAATCATTTTTATTTGTACATTTAATTACAGCTGTACTGTCGTCCGCAAAAAGAACCATATTGTTTGTTGTTACTTTTGGGAGATCGTTGATGTATATCAAAAAAAGTGGCGGTCCAAGTACACTACCTTGAGGAACACCATATTTTGTATTCCTTGGTTCAGATACATATATTGTCTCTAACTTAGTCTTTGGACAAATTCTAGTAACTTCTACGCATTGCAGTCTATCTTTCAAGTACGATTCTATCAACTTTACAATGTTTCCTCTTACACCGTAACTATGTAGCTTGTGTAACAAAATTTTATGGTCCACATAATCAAAAGCCTTGGACATATCTGTATAAATTGCACATACTGGGTTTCTTTTATCTACAGATGACATGATGGTAGTTAATAGGTCAAAGAGTGCCATATTAACTGTAGTATTCTTACGGAATCCCTTTTGCTCTTTACAAAATAATTCATATTTTTCGAAATACGCGTAAAGAGAATTATAAATAACTTTCTCAATAATTTTTGAAAAAATTGGGATTTTTGCAATCGGTCTATAGTTTTTTAAATCTGTTTTGTCATCTTTTTTATACAAGGGTTTTATTATAACTTTTTTTAGTCTTTCTGGAAATATGCCATCAGTAATACACAAGTTAATTATATGCACCAATGGAGGTGCTATTACCTCTTTAGTGAATTTTATGACTTTAGTAGAAATGCCATCGTATCCAACAGTACTTGTGTTTTTTAGAGTGGAAATTATTTTTATGATGTCATCAATTATAACTGGTTGCATAAATAAGGAATTTAATGTCTGATTTTTTAAATTAATATTATTCATTGAGATGTCAGTTTTTATATTTTTTTCAATGTCATCGATAAAATAATTGTTAAATTCATTTGCAATGTCTACGGGGTGTGTAAACAACAAATCATCTCTATTAATGGACATAATTGGCTCCTGTGGCAAACATAATTTGGTTTTATTTATTATTTGCCAGGTAGCTTTTGATTTATTTTGGGCAGTGTTTATATAATGATTATTTTGTGCTTTCTGTGTCAGCTTGATAATTTTCCTGTGTAATGTCAATCGGTTCATAAATAAAAAAGTTATGTCAATTTAAAGAATCACGGCGAACATTTGTTAAGGTATATCAGAGTACGTACACGCCTCGGGCCTGCGCGTCCGATCTTCGGAACTACTGGACGGATTTGAATGTTTTTTTTTTTTATTGTATAGTTATTATATGGCTGGACAACATTCAGGCTATAATTTATCTTGGAAACTTGAACACCTGATGCAGAACCGAAACAGACCAGCTTAACTATAAGAGATACAAAAATGGTACCATAGCAAAAATTGTTCCACGTGATGGGGATTTTCTGCTGAGAGAATAAATTTGAAGATCTGGAACACCTGATGGGGAACTCCAAGAGCCCAGCTACACCATAACACATATAGGAATGACGTCTTAGTAAAAGTGATTCGCTCTGATGGGCATTTCCTGTTGACTTATAAAAATCGAAGATCAGAAACATCTGATGTGGAAATCAAAGCTATCACTAATTTCACCTCCACGCGGTGAAGGCGGTAACAGTTTAGGACTGATTTTCGATGACGATGGTATATCATTGAAAATTTGACTCTACTGGCCAAAACTCCCATTTATTTTTTTTAACGTGAAGAAATGCTCATGCATTCTGCACTACCACGGGGAGATAGTGCAGCTATGTGGGACTCTAACCCACTAAAACTCCACTTTGTCCTCCTCTGCCGCTTACGGCGGGAACATGGGCACGCGTTAGCACCCATCCGTGAACCCGCCGCGGCTGTCCGTCACCGGACCCTCCGCTGGGGAGTACTCCCCATCACCGGCGCACCAGAACACATAGCACGCCGTGACCACCCCAGGGACCAAACCAGCACATGGGCGCCAGACGATCCCGTACCTGGGCACCCTTGGTAGGAGAGCAGTCACTTAGATTTTAATTGATCAGGTATCTTCATAATAAAACTATAACCATGCCTAGAAAGAGGTCAAATCTTTCCCAATGTTCCAAAGGAGCTAAAAGATTGAGGATCATAGATCCCAAGAATCTACCGAAGAGCGTCAGGAGAGACTTGATGCTGTTTGAGAACATCAGGTTGCAACTCGCTCCGTGGAAACCTCTTCGGATCGCGAAGCACGCCTGCGTTCTCAGCGTATTTACGCATCTACATCCAGGTCTCTAGAGACCAGTGCAATGATGCGCGACTGACCGCTGATACGGTGAGATTATCATACATTGTTCCGAACACGCACACAACAAAATATTCATAATCAGAAAGTGAGAAAGAAAGAATTGCTGGAGTACGGCATGAAGAGACAGATTAAGAAGAGCGCAACGAACGTTTGAATTCTGATCGACTTCGACATTCTCTGAACAGAATGTCGATATCATCTGAAGAATCGGATGTGTCTCAAGATATAGCCGTAGGGCATGGCGACCTTCCTTGGGTTGATAAGGAACGGAGTGCATTTACGTATACTCCTATGATTGACTACGCCACATATTCCGCCATCGGAGGTATGGTTGAAAATTGTACTTTTTGTGAAGCTGTTAAATAGCAAAAAGAAACAAACGGTATGTGTTGCTCAGGTGGGAAAGTACATATTGAAATATTACAAAATCCTCCAGAAATATTAAGATCGCTGCTAATCGGTGACCATCACAGTCAAAACATTTCTTGGACAATATACGTTCGTACAATAATGCCTTTCAAATGACATCTTTTGTTGCGAAACAGATTTCAGAAGGCCCATTTATGCCAACATTCAAAGTGCAAGGCCAAGTTTACCACCCTATTGGTTCATTATTGCCTGAAAATGACGTCTCGAATCGTCTCGCGCATCCCTTTGTTATCCAGTCCCCGGGTTCTTAGAATTCGACATCAGACGTTTCAGATCTTCGATTTTGACGACCCCGTTGTCGCTGGCATAAGCAACAGGATCCGCGTACGAAGTCGCGGGCAGAAGCTAGTAAATAATAAAATTCATATTTCAGGATTTTTGTAAATCACCCATTGTTTTTTTTCTCATAAGCTACTTACAATAACCCTCCTGGCGCAGTCAGGTAAAAAGATGTGAAATCCCACCAAAAACATTTTCATGTAAAATGTTGCCAAGACGAGACCACATAATTATGGCTCGCACGGTCAAAAAGTTATCAGATCTCATGTAGAGCCAAGCTTCTAACTCTACAAGCCCTAACTTCACAAATTCTACACCTCAGTCAAAATATGTGGCTTGGCCGTTTCGCTACCATCACATGGGCGCAAGGTGAAAAATGTATTAATTGTTCAATGATTGTTCATTACTTTTCTGATAAACAATAGTTCTTGTAGTAACGAAACGGCCAAGCCTCATATTTTGACTAAGGTGTAGAGTTTGTGAAGTTAGGGCTTGTAGAGTTAGAAGTGTGAAGTGAAGTGCTTAGCTTGGCTCTACATGAGATTTGGTAATTTTAAATAAAATAAAATTTGGAGGCAGCGGGACCCAGTTGAATTTGAAAATATAATAAAAATGGTAGGTATGGGTCCCGCCTGCTTCCAACTTTTATTTAATTTAAAATGGGCCTTAAGTTTTTTACCCAGCTTTTTAGTTTACAAATGTGAAAGATTTCGCAGACGAATTTAGTTCGTTGTACCTACGTGTTTATTACGATTTGTCACTTCGAATTACCTTTAACCATAATTATAAGTTGTACTTATATATTTATGTAATCACCTTTTAAAACCCTTTAGTTTGATAATACTCACCCGGATAGGTTTTGGGAAGAAAAAAAAATTTTGAAGACAATTTTATGGCGCCAAAAAACGTTTTTTTTTTTTTTTTTTTTTTGGATTTTGATATACCCAGTGTCACTCTCACAATTAAGAAGAATCTAACAGCACCTCTCAAGTTGAAATCGATCAAGCCGTTTAGGCTACAGAGCGTGCCAAAGAAATATACATACATACACTCAACAACATAACCCTCCTTCTGGCGCAGTCGGGTAATTATAAAATCAACATGCAACTGTTTAAAATATTTGAGCGAACATACATTTTCAAGGAACGCCAAACGGGCAACATTTTATCATCGACTACGTCTTTATTGTTATGTATGCAGCGCCACAGGGCCCACAGGCCCACACTGCCCAAGTGCCCACAGCACATTCTCATTAAACCGTGTAGTTAAAATCGTGTATTAACGTGAGCGGCCGCGGGCAGAATGCGTAATTAACACAAAGTAAACTCAGTAATTGCCGGCTTTTCTCAAAATCACCACTTAAAGTCGCCGGTGGGGTAGCGGGTGCGCATGTCAGGATCGCGGGGGGCGAGGCGCTGGGGGTGCGGTAATGAAGGCGGCCGGACACGGGCCGAGGCACTTACGTTTTATGTTTCGGCCGCTGATAGCTTAGCAAATCACTCTTATCACTGGCAGTTACGTGCTCTCCAGGAGACGACCACTGCTATTAATCAGCTCCGGCAAAAAGCGGGCCGTTCACTGCAGGCGTTATTCTAAGTAAGCGCGTATTGGCGTTTACCTGCGCTGTGCGCACTACAGCGCACTGAGATTCTACAATAAAACAATTACACTTATATGTATATATGTATAACAATAGCCTAGTACTTTAGGACACGATTGTACCCGTGCGCAGACACACCCCCTCCACTAACACGAGCACACGACGACCCGGAGCGAACCGCGCATGCTCGTGTGGCATCCGCGGTGACGATGACACGGACGATGCACGCAATGGATGACCGACATGACCGTGGCACAACTCCTACGAACCCGTCTTAGGTCAACGTAAACATATCGAGGTGAAGATAGCTATTAATTTGAGACCCAAAACTTAAACAAACGGGTTTTAGTCAAGATAACGTTTTCATGTTGTGACGGGCAACAAAAAGAACAATATCCGTGCTGTAGCTGGACTTGTGGGAAATTAAACAATTTCTAAAACATTCTCCATCCGTGCCGTGATGATCAGTTGAGGCGATAATATTATATTGTCATGTCATAGCGTCACATCGCACAGAAGTGACAGAAGACTCACTTCTAGCAAGGCGCGATGCCGCCATGCCGCGGTGTGGTCGGTGCACTTTATATAGCAATGGTTTGTTTGAGACCACGGATATATGTTTGAGACACTGACGATCAGGTGGCGGCAAGGTACGAGTACCACTCGTCTGAAGCCAGCGCAGTAACAAACATCGATATTTTGAACACTAGATGAGTATAATCCAGCTGGTGTGATCTTGAAGCTGGTGTCCCTCAAGGCGGCATTCTATCTCCACTTTTGTTCTCTATCTTTATAGATGTCATAACTTCCGAGCTTCAGTGTGCGTATGATCATTACGCTGACGACTTACAGCTCTATTGTCAGGCAGGTGTTGACAGCTTATCCGGTGCGGTCGAGGAGCTAAATCCCCTCGACGAGTTGTCAAAAACTGGTCTGATCGTTTTGGGGTGGCGGTTAACCGAACCAAGTGTAAGGCTATCATTGTAGGGAGCCCCCATAGCTTGAGGAGGCTGAATGGTTTAACGGTGCCACCGGTTGTATTTGATGGCACAGTGATTCCGTTTAGCTCAGACGTTAAGGATCTGGGTTTGCATGTTGACACTTGCCTTGACTGGCGTAAGCAGGTCGCGATTGTGAGCAAGAAGTTCACTGGAACGTAGCGGTCGCTCTATCGCTTGAAAAATATTCTCCCATCACACATTAAGGACATGCTTGTACAGTCCCTTATCTTTCCCATAATTGACTATGGTGACGTGTGCTACTACGACCTGAATGCAGATCTCCTCAATAAACTTGACCGACTTCTTAATAGCTGCATTCGATTCGTTTTTAATCTCCGCAAGTATGATCATGTATCCGCACATCGATCGCTTTTAAAGTGGTTACCTATCCGGCAGCGCAGAGCGTTGAGGGCTTTGACAACCCTATTTTCTATTCTTCACAAACACACTTCTCCTTCTTATCTGACTTCTCTTTGTCAATATATATGCTCTGCACACAGCAAGAATCTTCGGTCCGAGGATAATCGTCTTTTTCGTTGTCCTTCTCATCGCTCTGGTTTTATAAAGTGTTCTTTCTTTGTCCAGGCGGTTTTCCTTTGGAATGCGCTCCCTCACAATATCAGGACGGTAACCAATCAGTTCATATTTAAAGTGAAAGCTCAAGAACCGTTTTTTTTCCGGATGGGAAATCATCAAATGACCCCTCCCGCTCTGGGTGGAGCGGAAGGGAGTGTCAGACTCTTACTGACTAAAACCCACCCGTGTTCCTTCCTTAGCCCTTTATGTTCCGGGCCAGCGGTAACCCTTTCGGACAATCCGGCTGACCCGGCAGGCTTCGGCCCTATGGGGCCCCTCCTCGATGCTGACATCTCTTTGAGGCGCGCGTGGAACACGTACGCGCCGTCCGGCACGGGCCTGGTCCTGATCGGTGAGCTACCCATTACTATAATAATAATAATAATCTTTATTACTAGAAGAATGGGTACAGTAAATCTCCTTAAAAAACAAACAAATTAGGTCTTAAGTAATGTGCACTTAGATGTCAAAGGAGTGCTTTGGCACTCGTACTAGGATTACCCTGTGTCACGAATGCCATCACCTTCCTCCGGACCAACTAGAGTAGTTCTTACAATTGAAATTTGAATAGATTCTAAACAAGATAAAAATAAAAATTAACTTATAATTTAAAAACAAAAATTAAAAATAAAAAGTATGTGTGTTGGGTAGTGAGTGTGCGTGTATGTGTGTGTGTGTGGGGGTGTGGGGGGGTGTGTGTGTGTGTGTGTGGGGGTGTGTGTGTGGTAATGTGTTTCCAAACTCCAGAAGGTATGAGTGAGTATGCGTTGGTGAAATAATCAGTTAACCCACTAATTGTATAAGTCTCTCAGATTCTTCGTAGGTGAGACCCTTCAGCCAGTCACTAACAGCGTTCCTGCATTGCCGTCTGGTAAGAAAGCAAATATTTAGAACAGCATTGACTTTATTGTAAACCCGTGAACCCAGTATCCAATAATGCCGCTGGGCAAAAGCTGTTCTGTGTCTCTCCGTGCTACACAGTCTCGTTCTTTTGCGCTTGCCTTCTCGTAGCCGTAGGGAGTGTGGTATAGTGGCATGTTTGCGTAATGTTATTTGGAGCACAAAGAGTTGTCTAACGGTTAATACCTCACACTCTTTATAGAGAAGTGCGGTAGGATACCTGAAGGGTTTCCTGGTCATGACTTTAAGAACCGCTCTTTGCGCTCTCTCAATTCGTAACATACTGACAGCAAAGGTGCCACCCCAGACAGAGATACAGTAGCCAAGTAGAGATTGGGCAAGCGCAAAGTAAACTGTTTTCAGTGTTTTAAGATCTGCCACTGATCTGAGTTTCTTGAACACAAAAATAAGCTTACGAATACGGGGGACGAGTTCATCAATGTGGCTTTTCCAGTTTAGCAGACAATCGACCTGGACTCCAAGGTATTTTATATTTGAGGTCCTCTTGATGTGGAGGCAGTCACAGTAGGCGTTTGCAGAGTCGCAGCAATGCGCCTGAATTTTATACGTCTCTGGTTGTGGTTGGCTTTTTTGCGAAAGGGAGAAAGTTATGAATGCTGTTTTGTCTAGATTAAGTGTTAAGAGATTGCCAGATAGCCAATCCATAACAATTCTAAATGTGTCTTCTGCATGAACTTTAGCCTGCTCCCAGTTCGGACCATCGATGAGCAGTGCTGTGTCATCGGCATATGACAAGACTTTAGTATGAGGTAGGGCTAACGTGCATAAATTGTTAATGTAAATTAAGAACAACGTTGGACCCAGCACGCTGCCCTGGGGCACACCGTAACTGACAAACTGCTCATTGCTAACGAGCGCACCAATCTTAACAGACTGGCTGCGTTCCTTTAGATAGTTACGAAAAATATCGAGAGCAATTCCTCTTATACCTATGGATTCTAGTCTATCGACAAGGATGGGCACCGAGACAGTGTCAAAGGCCTTAGACAAATCAAGAAACAAGCCGATGCATTTGTTGCCACAATCTAGTGTCTTACTGATATGCTCTGTCAGATCAATAATTGCATCTTCAGTCGACTTGCCACGTCTAAATCCAAATTGATTTTGTGCTAAAACCTTATTTGTGTTCAGAAAGTCAACCAGACGTGCATTAAGTACTTTCTCTATAACTTTAGAAATTGTGGTCAATACTGAAATCGGTCTGTAGTTTGTGACACTGCCTCTATCCCCACTCTTGAAGATAGGATGCACAAGAGCTCTTTTGAATACCCTAGGAAATTTACCATGCAAAAAGCACAAATTAATAACATGGGTCAGGGAAGGTAAAATAAACGTGCGTATTTCCTTTAAGAAACTGGCTGAGATTCCATCCCATCCTATGGCACAATCGTTGCGGAGTCCCATGATGATTGTCTCAACCTCTCTCTCATCGACATCTAGAAGAGCCATCGAGGTACCTGTCGGATTTGGATCTTGGCTATTCTTTGCCGGGGGCAGGGGAATCTGTGAGGAACTTGCATTGGCCTCATTTTGCTTACGCATGATAGACACAGCTAGATTTTTCCCTATGTTAATAAAGAAGTCATTAACTGTATTTATAGAAGAGGTTGGATCATCTGAAAGGTTCAGTAGTTCGTCCGGTGTAGATTTTTGTTGATTAAGCTGGGCAATAGTCTTAATAACATTCCACGTAGCCTTTGGATCACCCTTTGCTTTTTCAAATTCATTCTGTTCATAAACTCTCTTTAGTTTTTTTAAAAGTTCATTACAAAAGTTGCGGTACCGGGTATAGGTGACTCTTTTGATCATATTTTTACTATCTTTTTCTGATTCTATGTGCAATTTATCGCGATTTCTGATACATTTTAAAAGGCCTGGTGTTATCCATGGTTTGATGATTATGTTCCTATGTGAAATTGTGACATTTTTAGTATTTGTTTTGACTATATTTGATAAAATGGTAACAAGGGTTTCGGCCGCGAAATCGGCGTCGTTTGATGAAAGAATTGAAGTGAAATCTGTATTTTTAACATCACCTATTGCGGATTGAATGTCGAGTCTATTAGCAATTTTCGTAGTTTTAGTCTGATTCAGCTTTAGATCAACACAGAGCAAGGTTGGAGAATGATCAGTGATACATGTATCCAACACAAAGACCGTTGAAATATTATTAGTTTTGAGCATCACATGATCGAGACAACTCTCACCCCGGGTAGGTATCTCATGTGCCGGTAGGAGGCCGTGAGAAGCTGTCAGACTAAGGTACTCATCGGCACGAGAATCGTTCTTGCTCGGTCTTATGTTGATATTGATATCACCCATTAAAATAACCGTATTGAATGAGCTTAAAGAAGTTAAAACATTATTTAAGCTACTCAAAAAGCTGTCAATTTGTTTGTACGAAGGCGAGCGATACACGGCAACAATAGCGATACTGTGTTGTTTAAATACTAGACAGTTTCCATCAACAAAGGTAGGTTCCGTACATGTACATGAGTCCAACTTAGAGGACACATAGACAACCACGCCGTCGTTTTGATTTGAAAATTTTGATTTATATGAGACATAACCATCAAGGACGGGTAAGTTCATTACTTTACTTAACCAGCACTCCGATAGCACAATTATATCGCAGCTTAAGTCCATGCTCATTAGTAAAACATTGAGCTTATCGTAGTTACAATTGAGACTACGTATGTTCATATGTAAGATGTTCGTAGTTGTGCCATTCCTTAAATGTTTGGAACATTGACCAGGTTCGGTAACAAACGATGTGGCAATATTAATATTATCAATGTTATTCGCTATCGTATTTAAATTAAAGTTTAAAGTGGCCATTGATAAATAGATAAATTTACTGTAATTATCTTTGTATGTGAACAAAATATGCTAACATAATTCACCTTGATTAAATTATGGATTAACAGAATCACTGAATTAAAATGGGTTCGGAATAAATGTATCTCCGAGAACAAACATTCAAACAATAAATGTATAACATCGTCACAATAGTAAGAGATTATTTGTCTAAAATTTTCATTTTTATATCTGGTGGTGGGTTTTTTTATGTGGGCGTTTTGGTTATGTATTTGTGTGTGTATAGTGGCTGTTTGTGTTGATTTCGGACTTATGTAATACATCCTACTGAATAATAATGTGTTCATTCTTACATTAATTAGTTGATTACCGTAAAGTATGGCATAAAAACCGTATTTCATGCAGCTTATAATACTATCTAATAGAGATAAAAAATAAGTTTTTAATTTAACTAGTCATTGTTGTGACTTGAGCCTTACTAAATCTTCTTCTGAATCAATTCGGGAATAAAGCTCACCTTGTTTCTTTCGCAAGTAAATTCGACCTCGAGATGTCCAACAGAAGTTATAGTTGTTCTCTGCTGCAAAGTCGCGTGCCATGAAGAATAGTTTCCTTGCCTTAAATGTGAGATTTTCCGAAATATAAATAGGATTTGGTGGTCCATCCAGTTTTAGGTGCTGAGTATTAAGTTTATTGCTTCTGTTTTGGTTATTAAATGTTTTTACTGACTGAAGAAAGTTTTCTTTCGTTAGGGCAGACGTAAAATCAACAATTATCGATTTGTTTGAAGTTTTCGTTTGAACTCTATAGATATCTCGTATATCTGTTACCTGTATCGGCATATTCAACATCTTACCAACACTGCTGACCGTATTCGCCAGGTCACTTTTGCTTTCAGAGGTTTTGGACGGTATATTTCTTATTTCAACACTGGTTGCCCTTTGATTTCTCTCCATTGTTTCTACCCTTTCCTGGAGGTTTTGAATGTAGGCGAGGTTATTCTTCCTCTCTGCTTCTAAATGTTCCAGTTTTAATTTCATCTCCTCATACTGCTTTGACATATGTAACACATTTTTGTATATATCATTTGTGTTTTCCTTAATGTCATTGATAGTGACTTGAAGTTCTTCGAATTTTTTATCTTGTTCTAGTTTTAAATCCAACAACATTTGTCGCATTTCCTTCATAAAATCCGGGGGCTGTGGCCTGGCGTCATTTTCCATAGAGCCCTCCCGCATGCGCTTGTTTGTTCTAGTTGTAATATTGTCATCATGCTTGATTTCATCGCATAGATTAGGAGCGGATTCCACTCGAGCGAACGTTCCCGCAGCGCCCGCTGGCGAAGGATTGCGTATTAAAGGCATTTGTAGAAAGAAATGTAGTATCAGGCAAGCAGAAGTTTAAAGACGATGCCGTGTATTGATGTTGATGTGTGCAGGTGCACGTAGGCTGGCGTCGCGTCGGCGCGGGTTGGATCACCGGTCGATAGGTGGGTCCTTAATTAGCTAATGAGGTCATTAGCTAATTAGCCCAGTTCTCCAATCGTTTAATGAGTGGGCGTAGTCACTTCTGTAGGAGGTGTGCCCGCGCAGTAACGAGTAGTTAATTGGCTTCTTACGTGTCCTTGGGGTGGAGTCTTTGCAACTATGAGACAGCTCAGGTACCAGGAGCCCACGATCGCTAGAGTAATCGTCGCTGAGTCGCGCACTTGTAAGTGGTAGAGAGCTCTTCGTTAATGATGCACTCCTATTATTTTTACTTTAATTATGATTACTAAAATGTTTAATTTTGAATTAAAAAGCGAAATATACTGGGGCACGTCAACACCTTGCGGCGGTCCGGGAGGAAGGCTTTATTACTCTCCGCCCGCAGGCCCGCGCCTACGTTGGCCGGGAGTCGTCACGCGGCTCCCGACGCCCGGAGCGTCTCCCGCGGCGGCTGGGACGGGAGGCTCTCTCCCTGAGCCGTCCCGCCACCTCCTTCGCTAGCATGACTGCTTCGCAGAAGGAGGTGACTGCCTCCCACTCCCTCTCGCCCCGGACCATGGCTTGCACCAGGGCCGGACGCGAGAGGTCGCCGCCGCTGCCGATCGCCTCTACGAGGACACGGCGGTGCTCCGCCCAAGCGGGGCAGACCTCCACCGTGGCTCGAGAACACTTACACAAGAAGTTGGCAGAATCGTCTCAGAATTAAGTTGTTGTAGGTTTTCTTGTTTATCTCTCATAATTTTTTCTTTTGTTTTATTTTATATATTTTTTGTATGTATTTACTGATATTACTATATTTTATTTCTATTTTTTTTTTTTATTTGTTTTCTGCTATTGCACCTACTGTGTATTGTTTCTGCATCACCCTAAGGTAGACTGGTAGAAAATGCCCAAGGCATTGTCCACCTTTGTACAGTTTTTACTTGTGCATAAAGTTTTAATAAATAATATTAAACAATTTATTGAGTAAATGCGATGCTACGACCATGCTAAAGCTACGAAAACGCTATGATAACGCTACGAAGCAGCTACAACCGTGCTACGACGACGTTACGGCAACGCTACGACACAGCTACGACGCCCGCCGCTACGATAACTCTACGTCAATGCTACGACGCGACGCCGCGACGGTGTCACGAAATTACTACTACACGACTACGAAAACACTACGACAACAGTTTAATACGAGACTTACTTTAGTATCCAAACATTATGGCTACGTCCAAGATACCGACGGAATTCACGACTTGTCACATTTTAATTTGGAATTATCTTTTACACTAACATTCAATAATTATTTTAATAAAATAGTCCGTGTGTTTATTGTTCAACGCAATGAATATGCGATGCGTTGAACACTCGATTTAACGCACATTCGATAGTGTTCTTATAATTGATGTTCTTGGACTTGGTTATTCTATGTTACGTAGAACACCCGGGTGAAGAGGTGGTCAGGAAGGACAAAGATCAGATCAGTTGTTGCCAGATTAAATCCGTAACTTTTTGATTTCACTCTGAAATACTGTAGGAATACAATGAGACTTCTGGCTGTACACTTGCTGGCGTCGGCGTCGGGCTGGGCCTGCACCTACCTGCAGTCTCGACATAGATGCGACGCTGTCGCAAACTACCGATCGCTAAATACCTAATACCGAATATAATCGCTTGCCGTAACGATGCTTAAGACGAATCATAAATCATTTATTTACCTGAAATATGGTGGGTAGGTACACAAGATGTTAAATTAAATTATAGCACAATATGTCATTTCACCCTGATTACGGGCATGCAAAATTATAGTTAACTAGCTGACTCGACAGACGTCCGGTTTTCGATTCGAAAGACACGTGGCGCCATCTATTATCATAATAACGTTATTGTTGTTTTCCTCGACAACAGCACTTTTTTTCGGAATGAAAGGTACAGCTATGTGCGTTTCTGTTCACCTGATAACGTATAAATGCAAAATTTCAAGATGATCGGTTCAGTGGTTTACGCGTGAAAAGGTAACAAACAAACTTACTTTCGCATGATTTACCAAAATTGTTTGAATAAAATTACAATTATGTATTTGAATTATTACAATTTATAACACAACAATAATTTAAATAAATTACAATTATGTAATAGAATTACAGTGATTTCAATTATTATTTTTTAAATTATCCTGCGCTGTCCCACTCCTGGGCAAAGGCCTCCCCGCACTCCTTCCATCTCTCGCGAGCCGGCGCGTCCTCCTTCCAGTCTTGGTGGAACCTACCCAGCTCAACTTAAATTATTATTAAAGACAAAGTCACAGGAAATAAGAGGAAGAACCGGTATCTTAGTGGACATGAAATCGGCATGTGCTTTTAATAAACGCAAGTCTCTACGTTCAAGATACCGCGTAAAATAACTCGTAACTTATCGATGTCGATGGCGGTCGTCGGTACGCCAGCGAAGAGCGTATTCATAGTTCGGTTATTTCAGACATTAGTATTCATAGTTCGGTTATTTCAGACATTAGTATTCATAGTTCGGTTATTTCAGACATTAGTATTGGCCGAAACTAAATCTCCTTGCATACAGGGTAAATTGGAGAACATCATCAACTAATAAGGCGAAAGTTTGTGAGTGTAGTGTGTGTGTGTTTATATGTTTGTTACTTCTTCACGCTCAAACGGCTGGACCAATTTTGATAAAATTTTGTATGTAGGTAGCTGACACCCTGAATTAACATATAGGTTACTTTTTAACCCGATATTCCAACGGGATCGACATTTACACGGGTGAAACCGCGGGGCGCATCTAGTGATTTAATAAAAATAATTATTTTTCTTGAAAATTGTATAATAGTCTCCCCGACCGTTTTCGGTCACGGTGGCCAATCTCAATGGAGATTAGCCCGGTACGCAGGAGATATTATAGTGCACCAGTGTGTGCGCAAACACAGGTGCACTCTCTGTTCCTTTACTCTCATAGTCCGATGGGAAAATTGTATAGTGACTATGTAAACCATATCTTGGAAACACTATTTTTCATGGAAACTAATATGTAGCAATAACCATTTCAAAGAATTAAAATAACTTGTTAAATATGTGAGGACATTTAAATCTACCGCCTTGTAACATTATTCACCTAATACCAAACATCTCAAGTTTAGTGTCAAATCCTTATAGTCTTGTTTATTTGTTGTCATTGGAAACTATGTATTTTCAATGGTATTTTCTCACTGACCTATATCATACCTACAAGTAATACAGGTCAGTGTATTTTTTCATTGATAGCCAAGGTTACAGCACTTACAGCATATTACGCGGCCAACCCATTTCTGGCTCAAGCGGCGACCCCACTGTTAGTTGCGTAATGACACTTGGGACTCTACAGATAGTCCGTAAGGCTGTTGTATATGACGGAAAGACAACTAACGTTCACCGAGGATCTCGGTAAACACGTCTCCTGTTATTCTGTAAAGGTACAGATATGAAGAAGTCCAACGGATTTTCACTTTCGTGGGATTGGCCGTCTCATAGCCATAGCAAGGCTGTCGGAGGACTCACAGAGGCAGCGTGAAGCAAGCGGGCCACACTTCGGAAGGCCACATAGCTTGGAGAGGCGTCATTTGTGGCCTCTATCTCCTATAATGAGGCAGCGACATAGAAGAAGATGAAAAAACAATTTGAAAGTTTAAATTTTCATTTGAAAAATATTTTTCGATAGGCAAGGCGATATGTGCAACATTCCTCGTGTAAACAGTTCTAGATTGTAAGCATGTGTGAACCTAGGAGATGATTCTGTTAATTGGAGATTTAATAAAGTTGAAAATATGATTTGCGGTTGTGTTTTATTTAAGTTTTTTTCAATATAATAGAACAGATATATTGAATGCAAAGAATATACTGACAGCAGTTGTTACAGTTGCGAGGAATACAAGACATGTACATCCTACCCAATTTAGCGCATGTACAGGCGCCAGCACATCAAGCTACTACAATCTGTCATATTTCTTTAATAGATTTGGAACTTTATTGCTGTAGAGCTCCGCGTCACTAAAGGTACGTCAATTGGCTCCCGTCCACGGCGTCCACCCCACTACCCGTGTGCCCGAGACAACGTCATGACTCATGACAGACTGACAGATATCAGACCATAGATCACAAACACTACAAATTGCTAAAGTTGATTAAAGCATAAGGTTCAAAGTTGATTGGTAAAATTTTACAGTTTCGGATAGCTTGATGTGCTGGCGTCTGAACAGAGAAAAAGGAACCCCCCCAAGACTTAAAGATGTCGCCGCCCGCCGCCCGCCGCCCGCCGCCCGCCGCCCGCAGCCCGCGCCCGGCGCTCGTCGCTGAGCGGCGCGGCGGCGGCGGGCGCGTCACGTGAGCTTTGTCAAAGTCAAAGTCAAATCGTTTATTTCAAATAGGCACATTAAAGGTACTTTTGAACGTCAAAAAAAAAACTAAATAGAAATGATTCTAGTCGCCCATTCGAAAAGGTAGTTTTCGTATGGAGAAGAATGGGCAAGAAACTCAACCGTTACTCTTTTAAAAATGTTTTACAAGGTCTTGTATACATAATAAAAATTATATGTGAACACGATGCACCCATAATAAAATTAGTCTACCACAAAAGGTAAAAAGAATTAAAAATTAAGCAATGACAGGTAAATCAAATAAGTGATAGATACATGGTGCTCACATATTTACAAGTTATTTAAAAAAAAAAAATGCAAAAGTAGTTGAACTTTAACAAGTGTGTGAGCCACTGTAGTCGCAGATTGTAAAAATGAATTAGAATAAGATGTCATAATTAAAAATATATATATAAATTAAATTAGGAACAAGTTTGATTTTGTCTAGACTTTTAGATTGTCCTATGGAGCAGGACCAGCATGTTTCCAAACATTCTTATCTTGGATATAATCCTCTAATTTGTAATATCCTTGTTTACAAAGTGTACTTTTAATATGAGTTTTAAATTTTCTTTCATTTAATTGCAATATGTCACAAGGTATTTTGTTGTAGCATTTAACACAGTACCCCATAAAAGATGTATGTACTTTAGATAATCTGAAAAAAGGTTGATCTAATTTATCTTTATTTCTAGTATTAAAATTATGCCTATCACTTATTTTATTAAAAAGATGTTGATTTTTTCTTACATCTTCTATCTTCTTCTTCTATATATATAAAAGGAGAAACTGACTGACTGACTGACTGACTGACTGACATATCAACGCACAGCCGAAACTACTGGGTCTAGGAATGTGGAATTTTGCACACGGCTTCCTTTTATAATGTAGGGGAGCACTAAGAAGGGGTTTTTGGAAATTCAACCTTTAAGGGGGTGAAAAGGGGGGATTTCGTTTGTATGAAAAATTTTATTCCTTGAGTTAATAAACTTGAAACTTGGCACGAATACTTATCTAAGTAAAAGATTAAGTTTGGCATTTTTTGTTTTTCTTAACTACCCCCTAAAGGGGGATTGGGGGGTGTCAAAGTTTGTATGGAAGAATTTTAACGGGCTGTCCGATTAACTTGAAACTCAGTATTTATACTTAAGACTAAAAATAGAGAATAACGTGTATCAGGGTTTTTCGAAAATGTACCCCTAACGGGGTGAAAAGGGGTAGGTAATTTTACTGGGGAGGATTTTATTGCGTGGCTTGATTTACTCGAAAATTGGTAAAATAATCTTTGAGTCAAGTAATGAACACGTCACAAACTATTTTTCGAAATTCCACCCCTGTGGGGGTGAAAAGCGGGGATACAGTTTATATGAAAAATCTTATTCATTTGGTTAATAAACTTGAAACTTGGCACGAATACTTATCTAAGTAAATTATGAAGATTGGCACTTTTTGTTTTTTTAAACTACCCCCTAAAAGGGGGGGATTGGGGGTGTCAAAATTTGTATGGAAGAATTTTAACGCGCGGTCCGACTAATTCGAAACTCGGTATTTATACTTAAGACCAAAAATAAAGAATAACATGTACTTATCAGGGTTTTTCGAAAATCTACCCCTAACGGGCTACAAAGGTGTAGTTAATATTACGGGGAGGATTTTACTGCGTGGCTTGATTAAGTCGAAAACTGGTATCAATAAATCTTCGAGTCAAGGAATAAACACATCCTTAACGATTTTTCGAAATTCCACCCCTGTGTGGGGGTGGGGGGGTAAGCAAGGATACAGTTTATATGAAAACCTTATTCATTTGGTTAATGAATTTAAGACTAAAGGGAGATTGGGGGTGTAAAATTTTGCAAGTAGCCGAGTCCATTTAGGATTGCTATCGACACGCTAAGAAGAAGAATGGGTTGATTTTACTGCTTGCTTTCATTAACTCGAAAATGAGTAGGTATCGGTCTTTGAGTCAAGTTATGGACACGTCATCCCAAACGATTTTTCAAAAATCCACCCTTGTGGGAGTGAAAAGCGGGGATCCTGTTTATTTGAAAAATCTGATTCCGTTAATCTACAAACTTAAAAATTGGCCCGAATACTTATTAATCTAAATAAATGATAAAGATCATAAACATACATACCTATTCGAAATTTTGAGGGGAAAGTACGAAATACACGCGGACGAAGTCGCGGGCAAAGTGCTAGTACATAATATTTTCATAAATGAATTGGCAAGGTACCGTCATGATATTAACCTTTTTAAATAGTTCCCTAAGAGATTCGCGACGACGTAGATTGTAAATGGCTCTGACAGCTCTCTTTTGTAAAATAAAAATGGATTCAATGTCAGCAGCCCGACCCCATAGTAAAATGCCATATGACATAATACTGTGGAAGTAACTAAAATAGACCAAACGCGCGGTTTCTACATCTGTTAGCTGTCTTATCATTCTAACAGCATAAGCGGCGGAGCTTAGCCGCCCCGCAATAGATGTTATATGAGGTCCCCATTGTAATTTCTCGTCTAGCGTGATTCCTAGGAAAACTGTCTGATCAATAAATTCTAGTTTATGGTCATTCAATATGATTTCACATTCGCTACTTCTAACATTCGGTAATTTAAATCTAATGCATTTGGTTTTTTTTTCATTAAGTACTAAATTATTTACCGTAAACCAATCTTGGACCTGAAGAATAGAGTTATTCACGTCGTCAAGATTTTGTGACCGTCGGTCTATTTTAAAGATTAATGATGTGTCATCTGCAAATAACACCATCTTCGGTTGATTTTGAAGTAATTGGGGTAAATCATTAATGTAAACTAAAAAGAGGAATGGACCCAATATCGAACCTTGAGGAACACCCATTGTCATTTCAGACCCTAATGAGTTTACGCCGTTTACTTGAACTTTAACCTTTCTATCTTTCAGGTATGATCTTAGCAAGTCAAGTGCTGCTTTTCTAATTCCATAGTGCTCCAGTTTCATCAGAAGTGTCTCGTGGTTTACGCAATCGAACGCCTTAGAGAGGTCGCAAAAGATTCCAATGGCATCTTGTGCTTCTTCCCAGGCGTTAAAAATGTTCTTTATTAGGGTAACACCGGCGTCAGTAGTGCAACGCCCTTTGGTGAAACCGTACTGGTGTTCATGAAAGATGGAATTTTTATTAAAGTGACGTAACATTTGATTGAGCATCAACTTTTCAAACACCTTACTGAGAACTGGTAGAATTGACACAGGTCTATAATTGTTAGGATCTTTACTATCACCGGATTTGAACAATGGTACTACTTTTTTTTTCCTGTGGCAACACTACAGCTAACAGCTGTTAAAAATTTGTTCTTGTAATTTTAATCTTAAATATTTAATTTCGTTGTTTTTTAGGCCTATTTCCAACTACTCCTCAAGTAAATAGGATAATAATGTGTATATTGTGTTAGATTCAAATAGCTAGTGCAAATTAAGTGTAAATATTTCTATGTAAATCGGTGACAGTTACCGGCGTAAGTGAATTTTGCATTGTCATCTTGATATCAGGTACAATACTCTATATTTTACTTGCTATTAGTTTGTTTACGTACTACAATTTAACCAGCACTTAGTTTGTTCATTTTTAGTAAGACTTTATTGGTGCCAATGACCTTTGAACGTAAACATAACCTTGCATTGGTTTGGTGACAGAACTCCTTAGAATTACATCTAAATTTCATTTTTCCTTTTAAACTAATCATCTTCTCTACTGCTGCCACAACTACCATCTCTCTTCTAATTTCTTGTCGCTTCCTTACTAGTTTTAATCATGATTATGACTCGCAGCGCCCGTGCTCGCCTCGGAGAGTCCAAACTCAATGAGGCTTTGAGCGCCTTAAAGGCGTCAAAGGAGTCCTGTGACCAACTAATTAAGGAAATAGATGACAATGAAAAGGTGCTCTTTGATGCCCATGAAAAGAATAGGAAGTTAAAAATTGAAATGGCTCAGATATATAATCAATACACTGATGCCATAGAAGAACGGGATAGACTTCAACTTGTTGTGGACGGGTTCAGCCAGTGTAGCACAGAGTATGAACAAGCTCTTAGTCAAAAACATATATTACAACAGCAGCTACATGAGGCTCAAAGTCAAATAACACAACTTGAGACAACCAATCTTAACATCACCGCCTCGCTGAACCAAAGTCTGTACAATGAGTTGATGCCTATTGCCCCGTCAATGGTTTCTACCATAAACCCCACATACACTATGGATTTGACAGCTGATGATGAATCGAAATCATATAATTCAGTGAGGGTAGTAAGCAGTAAAAATAAACTTAAAAAATACATTAAAATTAATAAATACATTGTTAAAACACAAAAAATAGTAAAAAGACAAAAGTTCTTTATCAAAAACGTTAAATTGAATAGAGAAAGGTTGAATTTAATTAAACAATTAGACATGTATTCTTATAATTTGGAGCAGACTACTAGGACGTACAACATTGACACAGAGACCTTGCAATCTGAACTTGACCATCTACAGGAGAAACTTAGTTCAATGACCAACAAATACACACATCAAAAGTGTCTAGGGATCAACATATATTTTTGCAATAACTTTTCTCCTGATTGATATTAATTAAAATTTTCTTTAAGGATTCATCAAATAAAGTGTTCTCGTTTGTCACAGTAACGATAAACCAAGTCACCTTTGCATTAATAAAGAAATTTGCCATTTTCCTAATAAAGGGATTTTTGACATTTGAACCACTAACACAAAAGTTCGAAAAAAAGACTGAAATAACAGTTTTCTTTAAAATTTTATTGGGTAACTTAAACAATTAATAATCCGTGTTTCTACCGCGAACACTAACAACACAAGAACATCGGTTTGGCATACTCAAAATGAGTTCATCCAAATCACGCTGTGGAATGGCCGCCCATGTTCGTTGCAACAACAAAAAAAGGTCTTCTTGCGACTGGATACCCTCCATATTCGGCAGAGCTCTTCTCTGTAGCATATCCCATGCATGCTCAATCGGGTTCAAGTCTGGCGACTGAGCAGGCCATTGATGTTAGCTGCGGCGAGAGTCTGTCTTACAACTCTTGCGGTGTGCGGTCGTGCATTATCATGCATTAACTGAAATAAGGGACCGATTTGCACTTGTAGAGGAACGATGACGTCTGATACAATCGTCTCAGCATAAATTTGAGCGTTGAGGTTGCCTCTGATCCAAATCAACTCAGTTCTTCCGCCGATCCAAATACCCGCCCATACCATGATGGTTCCACCACTATAAGGATGGACTTCCTGGCAGGATTTTAATCGCTGTTGGCGTCCAGGGGTTCTCCAGTGTCGTATACGTCTTGTATCCGGTCTCATACCAAAACGAGACTCATCAGAAAAGCACACGAAACGCCATTGTTCTTCTGCCCAATTTCTGTGTTCAAGAGCCCATTGATATCGAATCCTACGATTGTGCATTGCTATAGGTGGTACCCGTAGCGGTCTTCGGGAATGAAGGTTCACTTCATGCAAGCGGTTTCTGACTGTTTGGTCGCTAATTAAGTTCCCTGAAGAGTGATGAAGCCTCACGGCTAACATCATGGCGGTTATTGTTGGAGCTCTTCGAGTTAAGATTTGAATGTATCGGTCTTGTCTCCGTGTGGTGCAGCGATACCGTCCTCCATGGCGCTCAGCCACGGTACCAGTGCTTCGGTAACGTGTCCAAAGTCGACTGATAACACTCTGACTTGTATTCAGAGCTAAAGCCACAGTACGTTGCCGGGAACCAGCTTCTATCATTCCCACGGCTCTGAGCATTTCTTCCCTGCTTAAATGACGTCGCCGCTCCATAATAACGTTGGTTTTAATCAGTAGTAGGGAAACAGTAGCACTAATAATGTCTTCAATGCGTTGTATGTTTTTATAGGGAAAATATTGACAGCTGATTTTCATCTTTTACTCGAATTTGATTCACAGTTCCTGATTCAAATTATGAAATGCACCAAAAAGGATCCATATAAATTTATAAAATCATAAATTTATTACAAAGCCACATCTCAATCTCAAGAAATCCGCATAAAAATGCTTGATCCCTAGACACTTTTGATGTGTGTATAATACCTCTGAAGACCTAATGAGGGAATATGTGTTGGCAATGAATGAGCTGGTAAACTCACAAAAAAACAACTGTGAGCATTGTCAAACACCAACCAATGTCACACCGGACCATTCATTGACAACTTGCAATACCACCTTAGTGCAGCCCTGTGTTGATTTGATAATTCCTTCTACTAATAGTTCGTTTATACAGTGTAAACAAACTTTAAATAATGATATTGTGTTATTTTGTGATGAGATCGGTAAGGACTTAGGACACTTGTTAACAGCTGAATATCCGGGACACTCAATAATAAATTACTGTATGCCTGGTTGTTCTTTGTTTCATATTATGAAAAAAATTATTAAATGTAACTTTACCCAGGATACAACTTTATTAATTTTTATGGGTAATAGGGGAAATGTAAACAAAGGAGAACTGCTCCAGTATCATAGAACATTATGCAACCTTAGTTTAAGAAAATTTGTATTGTTTACATTCCCTTATAGTAACAGTTTGCCACAGGAAGAAAATAGCTTAAGATTTGAATTGAATATGACATTGCATAACTTGACATTTAATAATAACATGTTCCATTTAGTTGATATTAACAATTATGTTAGTAATAATTTCTATTTGACAAAAGATAGATATAACATTGTTATGTACTATCTTTCTGACTATTATAAAAGACAGATAGCTGTGTCGCTATCTTATTTTTTTTCTATTACAGCCAAAAATTTGGCTAAACAACTTGCTTCTTTTGAGCAATGCAATGACATTATAAATAATTCTGCCAATAATTTGGTCACTATTAATGACATTGCTAATAATTTAAATTAGAAATTAAGACAATAGAGGCAACCTCTAGCTATAATGTACGCAAAAAAAGCTTAAAATCAGTCAATAGTATCAACCTAGTGCATCAAAATATTCAAGGATTTATGAACAAAGAATTAGAAGTAGAATTATTTATGAATTTTAATAGTATTGACATTCTTTGTATAACAGAACATTGGCTGAAAAGCCACCAGTTCTTGTTCAATTTTAATAATCACCAGGTTGGTAGTTCGTTTAGCAGAACAAATGCTATACATGGTGGCTCATTAATTTTAGTAAGTAACCAGCTCAAATTTAAAGATCGTATAGATATTGTGAGCCTATCAGTTGAGCGTACGGTTGAAATTGCCTGTGTAGAATTGGAGCACTCTATTGTATTAAGTGTGTATAGACCCCCTTCAGGATTGTATGACTGCTTTGAAAAGGTAATGGATGAAGTTTTACACAGGATTTGTAACTCAAACAAGTCCGTTATCATTTGCGGTAATTTTAATGTCAATTTATTAGAAAACTCAGGTTCTTGTAGTAAAATTTTAAGTCTGTTTCAGTCCTACAATCTTCTAAACCTATTTTTGGAGCCCACAAGAATAACCCCTACTAGTGCCACATGCCTAGATAATATATATACAGATATTATACCAAGCCACAAAGAAATTATAACTTTACTAGATTCTGATCATTGCGGGCAAAGGATTACTATTCAAAATCAAAACAAAAAAGTGGCTAAAAAGGATATCACTGTTAACCTCAAAACTGCAAGTCGCTTGGAGGCTTTTAAAGTTAAACTCATTGATAAATTACCAGTTTTGTCTATTCATGCTGATCCTAATCATCTTTATGATAATTTTTTTAATGTATACTGTAAACAATTTGATTCCACCTTTATTCCCAAGACTATTTCGGTTAATAGTAATGCATCGTTCAGTGATTGGGCTACCATTGGTATTCATAAAAGTAGAACACGGCTTTATGAACTGTACAATGAAAGGACTTATATTAACACTGATGAATTTAATTTGTATGTTAGAAATTATTCAAAATTATTTAAAAAAGTTTGTTATATGGCCAAGTCACGTTATTTGGGTTCAAAGATTAAAAACAGCAGTAATGTAATTAAAACGACTTGGAATATTATTAATAGTGAAACGGGAAGATCTAGTAACCGAAATACTGACTACAGCCTGTCTATTAATGACAACATAATAAAATCAGACACACAAGTCGCCGAGGCATTTGAAAATTTCTTTTCAGATATTCCCGTTTCAACTACTAAATCACTAAACTCATCACCTTCTGTTGCTGAGTCTTTGCTTAAAGAAAATGTTAATGGTTGCGATTCAGAATTTCATTTTGAATATATTACCTGTAGAGATATAATTAAAACCTTTCACACTTTAAATGTAAAAAAGACTGCAGATCTGTGGGGTAATTCTGTAGAAGTAGCCAAGTCTATTATTGACATTGTAGCGCCTACTCTAGCTATTATCTTTAATAGTTGTATTGACAATGGGGAGTTTCCTGACCTTATGAAAAATAGTAAAATAATACCTTTGTTTAAATCAGGTAGTACATCAGACCCCACAAATTATAGACCTATTTCTGTACTACCTACCTTTAGTAAAATTTTTGAGAAATTAATTTTAGACCAAATGCAAAGATTTTTTAATAAACATAAATTATTACATAGCAAACAGTTTGGTTTTACAAGGGGTCGTTCAACTACTGAGCCGGCGTTGAACTATTAGGATATATTTATAATGCATGGGAAGATAAATGCGATGCCTTGGGCATCTTTTGTGATTTGTCCAAGGCATTCGATTGCGTTCTTCACGAAACGTTAATCAGGAAACTCCGCCACTACGGGATCCGAAACACTGCTCTGGATCTTCTTATTTCATACTTGAGTAAAAGGATTCAGAGCGTTGACGTTAATGGAAAAAGATCACCCGGATCTATAGTAACAATGGGAGTCCCACAGGGCTCAATTCTTGGTCCTTTCTTGTTTCTCATTTATATTAATGACTTGCCGTACCTCATAAAGGATCATCATGATATAGTGTTGTTTGCAGATGACACTTCTCTTTTGTTTAAACTTAAACGTCAGCAGTTGGTTACTGACGATGTAAATAGCGCGATCTCGAAAGTAGTCCACTGGTTCAATGTTAATAATTTGCTTCTAAACGAGAAGAAAACCAAATGCATTAAGTTTACGCTACCCCACGTAAGGCAGGTGAAAACTAATGTGTTGATAAAGGGCGAGGAATTGAATCCTGAAGACAACACAGTATTCTTGGGCATAACTTTGGATGCTAAGCTTCAGTGGGGTCCACATATAGATAAATTGTCAAAAAAGCTAAGTTCTGCAGCATACGCTGTTAGAAAAATTCGAAATTTAACTGATATAGAGACTGCCCGTTTAGTGTACTTTAGCTATTTTCATAGTGTAATGTCGTACGGTATTCTATTGTGGGGAAATGCCGCCGATATTCAGACTATCTTTGTTTTGCAGAAGCGAGCTGTTCGATCAATTTATAAATTAAGTCCGAGACACTCTCTCAGAGATAAATTTAAAGAGATTAATGTAATGACTGTGCCTTCTCAGTACATTTATGAAAATCTTTTATATGCCCATAAAAATATAAAATTGTTTAAAAAATACAGTGATATCCATAATATAAATACTAGAAACAAACACAAATATGTTGTACGTACAACCAGGCTCAAGAAAATAGGTGGCTCGTTCAGATGCCAATGTATACGCTTTTACAATAAACTACCAAGCCACGTTCAAGATCTAAGCCTTAATAAATTCAAATCTTTCATTAAACGTAAGTTGTGCCAGAAAGCCTTTTATACCGTTAAAGATTATATTGAGGACAAAAAGGCTTGGGATTGAGCTGCTTCCAATTTCTGCATTTTGAATGATTTTTTTCTTTTTTTTATACACATTGACATTGATGAATATTTTTTTTTTTTTAAACAATGACATTTGCTTACTTTGTAAAGTATTATATTATTTTTTCATTGTGAATGTGAGACGATGTGGGTCATTTTACATACTTATATATATTTTTTTATTATTCTCTGTGTTCTGTTTTTTTTTCTCATGGTCTGGCAGTTTGAGTAATTTATGTGGCCTACCCAAATGTCCTTTCTTTGGTATTGTTCGTCGAATCGTTGAGCTCCTTAAGTCTTGAGTTGAGCTGCACGATTTTTGACAAATGCGTGCACTGACTGGACAGGTCCTCTCAATCTGTGTGGTTCTTTCCTCAAAAGACCACCTCAGACATCGATCTACATGGTCTTCATATAACCTGACCAAGATTATGTCTGGACTTTAAAAGAGACTGTGACCTCTGAGTTTGTTTCGGCCTTTCTTCTCAGAGTAGTCAGATAGGAAACGCCGACTTCATCTAGTCATAAAAAACATGACTGACGTGTAAAAGTGTTTGTACAAACCTACTTACAAAAAAAAAATAAAAAATAAAATAAATAACTATGTTTCCTAGGATCCGGAAAGACTCCTTGGTCAACACTGGTGTTAAATATGAAAGCTAAATAGGGCGCAATAGTTTCGATGAAAGATCTACATACTTTTACAGACATTCCCCAGAGATCTTCTGTTGATATATTGTTAAGATCTCTAAAAGCTTTTATAACAGCCTGGGGGCTTGTATGCTGAAACCTAAACTCCAAAGGGCATGCCTTTACATTCTTTTTAAGTAAGGCAGCAGAAAGCGTGGGGGATGAATTTAAAGCTTCAGTAGTTTTAAGGGGAATATTAGAAAAAAAGTTTTCAAATTCCTGAGCTATTTCTACATCTGAGTTGATGGGGCCATGTGCAGTCTCTAAATTAAATTCAGTGTTAGGCTGTTTTTTCCTACCTGTTTCATTATTTATTATTTGCCAGGTAGTTTTTATTTTATCATCAGCTGATTTTATTTTATTGCTAATATAGCTTTAGCTTTTTGGCACACACTTTTAAAAGTTTTTGAATATTTTGCAACATACTGATGAAAGTTTGTATTATTCATATGTTGCTTTAAGCCATAGAGTTCAAAAAGTTTTTCCCTGCTTTTACGAATACCTGGAGTCGCCCAGTCACTAAATAAAAACTTTGTGTGAATATTTTTAGTTTTTAGTGGAAAAGTGTCATTAAACTGCGCGTTTAATATTGAAAAGAACTCGGCGTAGAATTCATTTGGGTCACCTATATTATTAAAATTCTGATCACATAACTTACTGGCCAAAGAATTATTTAATTTCTCTAACTTTTTACATGTAATTGTCCTAAACCTTATTTGAATTTTTTGTAAAGGCATGTAGGAGCTAAATGTTATTTTTTGTCCACTGTGATCAGATGGCAACTTATTTACAATTTCTTCGTGTAAGTAATCACAATTACAAAAAACATTATCAATACAAGTGGCAGAAGAAGCTGTCACTCGGGTTGGTTCAATAAAAACATTTGACAAATCAAATGACCTAAAAAGACTTAACAATCTGACAGTATTCGAGTTATTTTCCAATAAATTAATATTAAAATCTCCACATACTATTATTGACTTACTACTAGTACTAAGTTTCTTTAACACATCTTCCATTACAGAATCAAACACCGATAGATTCTGGTAACTTGGAGGTCTGTATACACATACTATAACATGCTTATCAAGCATTTGAGCAGCTCTCTCCCATCTCTGCCCGAGCGCATCCACCGATCCGCCTCAAATATTATTTGCAAGTTTTTAATAATTTTATATGGTACTAGCGGCCCGTCCCGGCTTCGCACGGGTGGACATGATTTTTTAATATTTTTACATTTTATTTATATTTCTTGATGCTGTTCTGATGAGCATAATCAATATGTGGATCGTAACTGAATGCCGATCTATTTACTATGAGCTAAAATTCTATTACGCGTCCTAGTTGTTAACGACGGTTGTCTTTCTCTCTGGCGCTAGGTTTCCCGGCCACGCGTTCGCGAGTTCCTAACTCTATTTTCTGCAAGTCGCTGCGAGCGTTCAGCACTCGATTGTCGTTCGTGTAGTTGTGATGATCGGGCATTTTGTGCTGAAAGACGAAGCGAACGTTCGGTGCTAGATTCCCTCGCGCGTGACCTGACATTCTGTCACTATTTTGAGCAAGGCGTTGCGAACGTTCGGCGCTAGATTCTCTTGTACGTGCTCGTGACATTCTGTCACTATTTTGAACAATCGTTGCGAACGTTCGGCGCTAGATTCCCTTGTACGTGTTCGTGAGATTCGTTCACTATTTTCAGCAAGGCGTTGTGAAAGTTCGGCGCTAGATTCCCTTGTACGTGTTCGTGAGATTCGTTCACTATTTTCAGCAAGGCGTTGTGAACGTTCGGCGCTAGATTCTGTGGCCCGCGATTACGACGCATACGCTCTCTGATTTGCGAGACGATCTGAATTTTCAGAAGATGATTCACCAATACGTCGTATTTTTGCTAATCTCGCTTGGGAGCAACTTTTAGATAGTTGAGACGTTTTTTACTTTTGTTCTATCATCAATAGTTTCCGCAGCGCATGCGATGAAAGATGTTTTATGGCATTATTTTACACCTTGGGTTACGTTACTAAAGTTTTAATAAGGATCCCTAATCTTTTCTAGCAATAAATATAGCCTATGTTACTCAGGGTGAATGTAGCTTTCTAATGGTAAAAGAATTTTTTAAATCGGCAAAGTAGTTTTTGAGTTTATTCATTACAAACATACACACAAAATACAAAAATACAAATCTTTCCTCTTTATAATATTAGTGTAGATGTAGATTTTTTCGGCTTCCTTCTGGCCGAACCGTATACCAAGAATAACTTACAAATAGACACTTTGTAATTCCGTAAGGCCGTAGACAGGACAAAAAATTCCGGCACTCTTCATCATACTATCATTTTTACACCTTATTATATTTTATTTATTTAATCGTTGCCCCACACTAGGAATTTCTCCTGTATTATGGGTGCGTTTACAAACATTTAAATTCACATACACAAATAGCCAGACCCGGAACAACTACTTGTAGGTCATACAAATATTTGTTCCGTGCGGGAATCGAACCCGCGACACGCAGCGCAGCAGTCAATCGCTTAACCACTGCGCCAACCGTGCCGTCAATTCATTACACTGCACCTTACCATTTTCACATTTGCGCAAATGTATTATTATTGAATTGTGCTTTGTGTTTTAATGCGGTATAGTTTTTAGGGTTCCGTAGTACCTACAAGGAACCCTTATAGTTTTTATTATTTCATTCATAAACGTCAAACTTGTTGTGCACAATGATGTGCTTAGCCGACACGCAGTAAGGGACAGAAATATTCTTACTCTGTCTCTTTTCTTTGCTAGTGACGTTAATATATTTATCTTTTTCTTGTGCGAATGAAAAAGAAGATATGCAGCAGTCTATAGTTTACTCTGTCTACGCTATTGGCTCAGTTATCAACTTCAACGAAAATTGGAATAGCATTTCTCCTTTTATCGAACAAGGTTATTAACGGTCTAATCTTCTATATATTAAGGTTTAAATTTCAACTTCCGTGTTATATTTAATCCTAGCACCTTACCGTCTTGTTTTACAAAATGCAATACGCAACTCCTCAATTAACTAAAAGATAAGTTTGAAATTTGTTGTTGATTCCGATTGTTGCACTACCGTCATTTTACTTCAGAAACTTAACTGCTGTATGAACTGCGAGTTAAGGTTGAATTTAGAATACTTCTTCGCCTTATTTACTAAACTGTGATTGAGGTTATAATTAAACTTTTCAAATGGTTTCTAATTCATTTTTTATCCAGGCTTTTTTCCGATAAGATCATACAGAGTATAAACAATTTATGTTTACACAACTTTAAATAAATAAATATTACCTACTGTAGTTATGTTTCTAGAAATATCTATAAACGAACCGTTATCTAATGTTAAACGTTCTAAACCTCATCCAGGGTATCTATTTTGTGTTTAATTAATATTTTAAGTAAATAACCCCAATTTAACACATAGAAAACTGTATACTCAACCAGGAGAGGTGAAAAATAAGAATTGTCTGTATATAATGTCAAATAATAAATAGATTATGTCAAAAAAGTATGTAAATATGTAAAAAATTAACATCGTAATTTGAGAGCAATTAATAGATATTTACATAGTTATGCCGTTAATGAGGAGGAGCCAGGGAAGCCACATGTGCAGAAGGAATTATTGCCAAACTACCTTGTCTTCAACGTAGAATATGCTTTTTGATAAGGACATTTAGGTATTATCGTTGAAAACATGATTTACGGTTGCAATAGAATAGAATAATTAGTTATATTATAATTGAATTGCAAATAGTGTACTATACTGAAAGCAGTTGTTACAGTTGTGAGGAATGCATGCACATTCTACCTAATTCAGCATGCAAATTTTGTACATAAAGGTATGTAAACACTGTTTAGATTATAGGTAATGCGGTGATTCTCGGCGACGCTCATTCGCACGTAGTAATGTCCGGAAGCTATAAATAGGTGGACTTAAAAGCCCCTTCGGTACAGACACACCTTCGAGTACCTACGCCCATTTCGCATTTTTTTTTTTTATAATTACTTGCAAACACCCAATAGTTTGCGATGGTAACGAATCACTTTGCGGGCTGTCAAAAATGCTCGAAAAATATATTCGTATAAATTAAGAAAATCGTAAAGTTTGCGACAAAGTTCGGTAAAATACCGATGACAATCGATGACTTCGAGAGTCGAGAATACCAAATATCGCTACATCCGGATCTATAGGACAGAATTCGGTCGTAAAGCGATCGCTATGAATGTCGAGACTGCAGCCCGTGGACAGCACATACTCACACGTTCATACCATTAACATTAGTATTTGTTCAGTATTTTTGCAGTCCCATAAAGGCCGTTCAAATAGAAGTGTCAGTGTTTAACATTCAGGCGCTCAAGCGCCGAATGTTGGCAACGTGCAGGAAGTGCGTGCGCACACTGCGCAGGCGTGTCCGCGCCATCTGCCGCGCTGCCTGCGTGCCGCACTACCTACTACTATACAGAAGGTCAGCTCCATACATTAGTATTCAATAAAAAAATAAATACAACGAGCTATGAAAACGCGCGCACACATAGACACGCGTTTACGTAGAGCGAGTGCGCGCGCACTTCCGATCAGTGTTGCGAACGAACCCTACCAAACTAAGAAAACAGCAAATCAACCATAAAATTAGTTTGAAAACCAGTAATTAGTAATTTCAGAACAGAATTCTATAACATAAAACTTACTTCATCATCATCATCATCATTTCAGCCGAAAGACGTCCACTGCTGGACATAGGCCTCCCCCAAGCACCTCCACTTCGACCGGTTCTGTGCTTCTCGCATCCAACGGGTTCCTGCGGCCTTCACAAGGTCGTCGGTCCACCTTGTGGGAGGCCTTCCAACGCTACCTCTTTCGGTACGCGGTCGCCACTCCAGAACCTTTCGGCGCCATCGGCCATCTGTTCTGCGAGCAATGTGTCCTGCCCACTGCCACTTAGGTAAGTTTGGCAATTCTTCGGGCTATGTCGGTTGCCTTGGTTCTTTTGCGGATCTCCTCATTTCTGATTCGATCACGCAGGGAAACTCCAAGCATAGCCCTCTCCATTGCCCTCTGGGTGACTTTTAGCCTTCTAATAAGGCCCATTGTGAGCGACCACGTTTCAGTACCATATGTCATCACTGGCAAAACGCACTGGTCAAAGACTTTCGTTTTGAGACACTGTGGTATGTGGGACGAGAAGATATTGCGTAGCTTCCCGAAAGCTGCCCAGCCGAGTCGGATTCGACGATTGACCTGTTTCTCGAAGTTGGACTTACTTAACTGGACAGTTTGTCCTAGGTAACCATACTCGTCCACGACTTCGAGTGTAGCGTCTCTGACCTATAAGAGAGTGGGTGTTACATTAAACTTACTTAGTTAGACTTTTTATAAATTTTGGGTTAAAAACCAGAATTAGTAGGCGGTAGATTTTGTTTGTCACACGAAAAACAAGAAACAAGCTTTTTTTGTAAACTGTAGAAATATTGACTAAAACAGAAAACAGGGATGCCATTGAAAAACAGTAGATCCTACTGTTAAAATAGTAGAGTTGGCAACATTGCTTCCGATTGGCATTCGTTTGCGATCTTCGTTCGTATGTGCCTACGCGCGCGTGCGCCGCCCGGTTTCCGCCAGTTGTAGTAGTAACAGCCGGCCTTCTGCGCCTATCTGTTTAGTGCTGCCTGTCACAGGAGCGTAGTTCCGCGAGCTGGTGACGCGCGAGGAGGGCCGGTGTGGGGAGGGGGGCGGCCAGGGGGGGCCCGCAGACCACACGCATTTGCATAGCTTTCGCAACGTGAATAGGGTTGACATTAGAGATACGGTAGGTACATCTTTTTATGCGTACCGTTTCAGTACCTGACTTAGAACACGCTTACCTACACATTTCAGAAAATCGTTACCTACCTATTTTATTATGATTTCAAAAAGTTCTGTCATCGTTCAAAAAGTTCATTATTTTAGATCTTTTTTAGGGTTGTGTTGTTTAATTTAATAGACACCAGTTTCATAGACTTTCGTTTCATTTTTTTTTTCTCATAAATTATTATCATTTCTTAGAATAATCAATACCTACGCAGAATACCTACTTAGTTTGAAAAAAAATAAATCATAGATTTTTGTTAAAAATAAAATTAAATGTTTCCATATTCATATCATAGAATAACAAATCAAATATCCTCATAATTATGTTTAGTTAATATAAAACTTATTACCAAGAAAAACATTTATCGAGTGACAGTTTCTAAACGTTTCAATTCGTCCGTGGGGGGGGGGGGGGAGCCCACGTGGCGGGTCTAAGTTGGTTTACAAGCCATAATAATAAGACGTTAAAGACGTAGACACAGTAGACGACGGAGAAATACAAAATTGTTTAGGAGTGTTTGTCAATGGAAAGAGATTTACTAGGTATTCATTTTATTTAACACTAGCTGCGCCCCGCGGTTTCACCCGCATAAGTGTCGATCCCGTGGGAATATCGGGATAAAAAACTATCCTATGTCCTTTCCCGGGTTGCAGTCTATCTCTCTGCCAAATTTTATTGAAATCCGTTCAGTGGTTTAGGCGTGAAAAGGTAACATACAGACAGAGTTACTTTGGAATTTATAATATTAGTATCATAGAAATGTAAAAAACTGGCCAAGTGCGAGTCGGACTCGCACATGAAGGGTTCCGTACCACAAGGCAAAAACGCCGAAAAAAACACGTTTGTTGTATGGGAGCCCCCCTTAAATATTTATTTTATTATTTATTATTAAAGTAAAAATACAACTGAGTATTTTGTGAATATTTCAAGTGTTGTTATATTTCAACCTGTTGCCATTATTGATATCGAGCAAAAAAAAAATCGCGTTTGTTGTATGGGAGCCCCCCTTAAATATTTATTTTATTTTGTTTTTAGTATTTGTTGTTATAGCGGCAACAGAAATACATAATTTGTGAAAATTTCAACTGTCTAGCTACCGCGGTTCTTGAGATACAGCCTGGTGACAGATATCGAGCAAAAAAGGGCAAAAAAATCGCGTTTTTTGTATGGGAGCCCCCCTTAAATATTAATTTTATTTTGTTTTTAGTATTTGTTGTTATAGCGGCAACCGAAATACATAATTTGTGAAAATTTCAACTGTCTAGCTACCGCGGTTCTTGAGATACAGCCTGGTGACAGACAGACGGACGGACGGACGGACGGACAGCGAAGTCTTAGTAATAGGGTTCCGTTTTTACCCTTTGGGTACGGAACCCTAAAACAGATTAGTATGGATTTCTGGTGTTGGAAAAAAGTTCACGCAACAGCCAAAACGTTTAAGGCGAAAGCGCCAGGGTAACCCGCGAAATTTTGTTTTTTTTACGTTGTGAAAATATGTGGGCGCAGAGCAGCGCCGAGCCGCCGACAGACATGTAGCGGGGCGAGCGGACTTGATCCTCGCGGTGTCGGCCGAGCTGCATGCTTTTTTTTTTGAGGATGGGAAATCATCAAATGACCCCTCCCGCTCTGGGTGGAGCGGAAGTAGGGTTGCCATACGTCCGGAATTTTCCGGACAAGTCCGGAATTTTCCGGACAAGTCCGGAAATATAGGTCTTTGTCCGGAATGCGGGGGGAATCTTAAACCGTCCGGAATTTCTACAAATAGGTAAGTGAAGAGTGAAATAAAAAATGAAAAAACCAAAATATTTATTAATTATTTTTATTCTAAATCAAAGAAAATCAAAATTATTTTTATTCTAAATCACTTCTAATCGCTGCAAAGACAAACGCTAGACTAAATCAAAACAAACAAACTCAAAGCCTTTTGCTTTGAGTTTGTGCGCGGGTACCCGGGTACACGGTAGTGGTGTTCAAAGTTGCTATAAGGCAATCACTTGCTTAATGCTTAATGCTTTATATTTTAATCATGATTTTTTATATGCTTTATTAAATCATGCTTTTTTTATACGCGTAGGTACCTGATACTTGACTTGTTATGTTACGGGCGGGCGCGAATAAAGCAAGCGCGGTGACTGACAGCATGCTAAAGAATATTACATCGCGTTTATGAATTACGATAAAACAGATATAATCAACTCAACCAACAACAACAACAAGTCAACAACAACAACAACAACATCAACAACTCAACAACAACATCAACAACAACAACAACAACATCAACAACAACAAACTCAACAACAACAAAATCAACAACAACTTAACAACAACAACAACAACATCAACAACAAAATCAACAACAACATCAACAACAACAACATCAACAACAATATCAATAACAACAACATCAACAACAGCATCAACAACAACAACAACAACATTAACTGAACAACAACAACATGAACAACAACAACTCAACAAAAACAGCATCAACAACAACAACTCAACAACAACAACATCAACAACAACATCAACAACAAAATCAACAACTACATCAACAACAAAATCAACAACAACAACAACTCAACAACAACAACAGCATCAACAACAACAACAACAACATTAACTCAACAACAACAACATGAACAACAACAGCAACAACAACAACAACAACATCAACAACAACAACATCAACAACAACAACAACTCAACAACAACAACATCAACTTTCCTTCATACTTATACATATCCTCATAATACCTCATACGATATTTATAAATATATATTTATTTATTTACACAAAAAAAGTACGAAGCAAAATAATCATAAAAGTAAAAAACACGAACCAAATAGCATCATTAATTATATTACGTATTTACGTGAGCCGCCCGAGATCGCAAATCACACGCGGTGCTTGCTTATAACGATTTATTATTATATTCATTGCTTAATGCGTTTCGCGCGATGACAGAGACAGAGTGCGATGTAAAAAAGCAATAAGCAAATAGCAACTTGTGAGAGCCACGATAGCGTTTGCTTTATGATGTGTGTATTAAGCAAGGTGCTTTATTTTGCTATATGATATATTAACCACCACTCTACACGGTGCGCGGGTGTATCATGTGCGCGGGCGAACGCAGGCGACAGAGAGGCGCTTCCCCCTCACCCCTTACCATTTCACCGCGCGCGTGTCAAAATTCGAACGATTTGGCAATCGATTTGGTTAGTTTATTTACTTGCACGATGCGTAACGATTTTAATAAAAAATTAACAAGATTGTCCGGAAATTTCATGGAATGTCAGGAATTTTCTCCGGATTTTTGATATTTTGATCTGGGAACCCTAAGCGGAAGGGAGTGTCAGACTCTTACTAACTAAAACCCACCCGTGTTCCTTCCTTAGCCCTTTATGTTCCGGGCCAGCGGTAACCCTTTCGGACAATCCCGCTGACTCGGCAGGCTTCGGCCCTAACGGACGCCTTCATTGGCGCTGACATCTCTTTGAGGCGCGCGTGGAACACATACGCGCCGTCCGGCATGGGTCTGGTCCTGATCGGACAAACGAGCTGCATGCTTCTCTTTTGATCACTGCTGTAATTTATGTGAAGCACTATCGCTCTGTCCCTGTCCAACTAATGCGAATAATCCCCGAGGGAGCGGGACAGCGCCCGAGGTAACCGAGTAATCGTGTGGCCGCCGGCGCCGGAGTCGGCCTCCTAATAAAGTAAGATAAAGTCGCTTATAAAGTGGATGGTACGTGCAGCGGCGGAGCGGCGGAAAAACTTAAGTAATATTGTGTGTTTCCTAAGAGAGATTACACTAATAGCGCTTCACTAAACTTGGCTCGCTTTGTTTTATGAAGAAGGGGTCTGGCTGGCGCGAGTCATCGCATTTTATGAAGAAGGGGTCTGGCTGGCGCGAGTCATCGCATTTTATGAAGAAGGGGTCTGGCTGGCGCGAGTCATCGCATTTTATGAAGAAGGGGTCTGGCTGGCGCGAGTCATCGCATTTCAAGACTTGGTGCAGCTTTAAACTATATTTTATGGCTTCAAGTAAGACGTTTATAAATTGTAAAAACCTCATAAATGTATTAAACGTGTAGCCACGTATGCAAGCATACTTCAGTTATATTAGATCCTACCAAAAACATTTTCATGTAAAATGTTGCCAAGACGACACCACATATGGCTCAAAAAGTTATCAGATCTCATGTAGAGCCAAGCTTCTAACTCTACACGCCCTAACTTCACAAACTCTACACCTTAGTCAAAATATGAGGCTTGGCCGTTTCGTTACTACAAAAACTATTGTATAACAGAAAAGTAATGAACAGTGAATAAATTTTTCACCTTACGCCCATGTGATGGTAGCGAAACGGCCAAGCCACATATTTTGACTAAGGTGTAGAGTTTGTGAAGTTAGGGCGTGTAGAGTTAGAAGCTTGGCTCTACATGAGATCTGATAACTTTTTGAGCCATATGTGGTGTCGTCTTGGCAACATTTTACATGAAAATGTTTTTGGTGGGATTTCACATCTATTTGAAAGTTGCTTATGAAATATTTTTTTTTTTTGGGGGTTTCTTTACTAAAAACCCTGAAATATGTATTTTATTATTTATTACAAGGAGTCCCTATATCAATTTTCAGAACTCTAGCATCAAAATTTGCGGAAGTCTCTTACAAACTTCCATCCCCTAGTTTAAGGGGTTGGAGGGTAAAAGTTCCAAGTCTTAGAATTGTTTGTGTACTATTACTAGCTTACATACCAAATTACAGCTTTCTAGGACTTCAGGAAGAACCTTAGAATATTGATGCTTATGAAATAAAAAATATTTTTTTGGGGGGTTGGGGGGTTATTTACTGAAAATCCTGAAATACGTATTTTATTATTTATAACAAGGAGTCCCTATATCAATTTTCAGAACTCTAGCAACAAAATTTGCGGAAGTCTCGTACAAACTTCCATCCCCTATTTTAAGGGGTTGGAGGGTAAAAGTTCCAAGTTTTAGAGTTTTTTTTGTTGTTTTTGTACTATTACTAGCTTACATACCAAATTTCAGCTTTCTAGGACTTCAGGAAGAACCTTAGAATATTGAAGCTTAGGAAATAAAAAAAAAAATTTGGGTAGGTTGGGGGGTTATTTACTGAAAATCCTGAAATACGTATTTTATTATTTATAACAAGGAGTCCCTATATCAATTTTCAGAACTCTAGCAACAAAATTTGCGGAAGTCTCGTACAAACTTCCATCCCCTATTTTAAGGGGTTGGAGGGTAAAAGTTCCAAGTTTTAGAGTTTTTTTTGTTGTTTTTGTACTATTACTAGCTTACATACCAAATTTCAGCTTTCTAGGAGTTCAGGAAGAACCTTAGAATATTGAAGCTTAGGAAATAAAAAAAAAAAAAATTGGGTAGGTTGGGGGGTTATTTACTGAAAATCCTGAAATACGTATTTTATTATTTGTAACAAGGAGTCCCTGTATCAATTTTCAGAACTCTAGCATAAAAATTTGCGGAAGTCTCATACAAACTCCCATCCCCTAGTTTAAGGGGTTGGAGGGTAAAAGTTCCAAGTCTTAGAATTGTTTGTGTACTATTACTAGCTTACATACCAAATTTCAGCTTTCTAGGACTTCAGGAAGAACCTTAGAATATTGATGCTTATGAAATAAAAATAAAAAAATCGGGGGGTTGGGGGGTTATTTACTGAAAATCCTGAAATACGTATTTTATTATTTATAACAAGGAGTCCCTATATCAATTTTCAGAACTCTAGCATAAAAATCTGCGGAAGTCTCGTACAAACTTCCATCCCCTATTTTAAGGGGTTGAAGGGTAAAAGTTCCAAGTTTTAGAGTTTTTTTGTTGTTTGTGTACTATTACTAGCTTACATACCAAATTTCAGCTTTCTAGGACTTCAGGAAGACCCTTAGAATATTGATGATCATCAGTGAGTCAGTGAGTCAGTGAATCAGTGAGTCAGTGACGAAATCGGGGTATTTTAGATATCAATAAAATCTAAAGTATAAGAGCTATGCAATTGAAACTTTATAGGTTTAATAAGTCAACCACTGACATCATATCCCGAAAATTTCGTTTATCTGGTATAATCCAAACTCAAGTTATGAAGGTTCAAAAATACGACGAAGTGCTTCGAGAAAAGGTAGGTAGTGCCCTTGCGCTTCGCTTGGCTCGTCTTGGCGGGGGCACTCCCGTGCCCCCAGATTAGGTGTGTACCTACGGTTACAGGAATATTTGTAACATGTCAATATTGTCGTAGATATTTTTTAGGAATGGTTTTATCTAGATCACCCGGGTGATAACAGTAATGTCCGAGCACCGTACGTGTCTATTGTAATCGCATGCGCAGCGCGTGTGATAGCGCCCTAACGCAGTTATCTCCGACAACATGAACATGAAGAAACGTTCCTCTGGAGAGAGAAAAATAAAGATAAATATAGGGTGGAATTTTTTCACGATGTGCACTAGGGCCACTTGTGAACAGGATCCGCGGCGGGCGCGACCGTGACGCAGAGCCACGATGTTCGGTAGGGCCACTTGCAGGATCCGCGGCGGGCGCGACCGCGACGCAGAGCCACGATGTGCAGTAGGGCTACTGTTATGAAATAACAATAGCGAATAGCAACCAAATGTTGGCTTTATTCAACTTAAAATTCGTACAGACATTATGACAACTTCAAACCACTGAAAAAGCATAGACTCTTAAAGAGTCTGTATGTGGCGACTAAGAAGTTCACCACATTCTCCCCCGCTACATTCTAGCTTGAGGTGTCGTAGTCCTGCAGGTAGGCAGGTGGTCTTCTATTCCTGGTAGTCTGTTGAATTGAAGAAGTATCTGGCGTTGAAGGAGTATCCGGCGCAGCACTCTCTGTAGAGACAAATGAGGAGTCGCTTTCTGTTTCTACAGTTTCAGTATGTTCGCCTTCTTCCCCGCTCTCTAACCCTGTCGGGGCTAAATGTCTGTTAGACACGGTCGTTTCTCGGCCGTCGCCCAGTCTCACAAAAGAATAGTCCGGGTTGGACTCCAACAGCTCGACTTCCTCGACTAAGGGAGAGTATTTGTTGGATCTGTTGTGTTTTTTGAGTAGGACAGGACCGGGTGTTAGAAGCCAAGTTGGTACCGAATGTCCGTTATTAGATTTTCTATTATGTACAAACATCATTTCATGAGGAGTTTGGTTAGTTGCTGTACATAGCAGAGATCTCATTGAGTGCAGCGCTTGATTAAGAACAATTTCCCATTGCTCGATTTTTAATCCCTGAGATTTCAAAGCTAATTGTATTGTCCTCCAAATTGTTCCATTTGTGCGCTCTATTTGCCCATTACCCTGTGGGTTATATGCTGTCGTTCGACTTGTAGATATACCTCTACTGTGTAAGTAATCTTTTACTTCTTTTGACATAAAAGCGGAGCCACGATCGGAATGAATATATGCTGGCAATCCAAATATGCAGAAAAGAGTCGATAAATGTTTCATTACTGTCATAGCGGAAACGTCTTGGCACGGGAATGCGAAAGGAAATCGAGAATATTCGTCTATAATAGTCAGTATGTACTTGTTAGACGAAGATGACGGTACTGGCCCTTTAAAATCGATGTTCAGTCTTTCGAACGGTGAAGTCGCTTTTATCAAAATGCTGTTATTTTTAAAAAAACGAGGTTTCACGACTGCACAGACCGAACATGCATTCGTCATTTTTCTGACGTCTTCTACCGAAAATGGTAGATTCTTACTTCGTATCCAGTGATACATTCGTGTAACGCCTGGATGACATAGTTCACTATGCAAGTCCTTTAATTTAGATTCCGTGTGAACAGCGCAGATACGTGACAGCGCGTCAGCAGCGTCATTTTCATTTCCTGGTCTATAGATAATATCATATTTGTAGCAAGATAATTCTAATCGCCATCTCTCTATCTTTTCGTTCTTTATTTTGCTTGTATGTGTGCGATTGAACATAAAAGAAACAGATCGTTGGTCTGTGATCAGTCGAAAAGATCTTCCAATCAAGTAGTGTCGCCACTTACGGAGAGCTTCGACAATGGCATACGCTTCCTTTTCTATGGCTGAATGTCGCTTTTCTGATATGGATAGTGTGCGCGAAAAGAAAGCTACTGGGCGTCCTTCTTGAGTCAATGTAGCCGCAATAGCATTCTTGGAGGCATCTGTTTCGACTGTAAACATTTTGTTTTCATCGATAGCAAATATTGTGGACTTTGCAATGCAGTTCTTTAAGTCTTCAAAAACAGATTTAGCTTCATCATTTAGTGGGAATTTTGGATTCACGAGGCTGTGTATTCTTTCCGAGAATTTTGGTATCCACTTTGAATAGTGCGAAAACATACCGAGAGCTCGTTTAAGTGAAGTGTTGTCAGTCGGTATTGGCATGCTAATAAGTGGTTGGAGTCGGTCCGGATCAGGTTTAATGGACTTTTTAGAAATGTTGTATCCGAGTAGGTTAATTGTTTTTATTGAAAACGTCGATTTCTCTTTGTTAACAGTTAAACTGTACTTCTCAACTGCATCCATGAATCTTTTTAAATTCTTATCATGTTCTACTCTGTCTTTTCCGCATACAGTGACGTCATCTAAATAGGCATATGTATCTGTCAAATGTTCTTCTTTCATTAGCCAGTCCATTACTCTCTGAAATCCACTGACTCCATTTGTTACACCAAACGGGATACGACAAAATTGATACAGTTTCCCGCACGCCTCAAATGCTGTGTATTGTTTTTCTGCTTCCATTATAGATACCTGATGGTAAGCGCTTTTTAAATCAATTTTAGAAAAGAAGTCGTATTTTGAAACGTCATTCACCATTTTTTCTATATTTGGTAAAGGGTAGGCATCCAAATCTGTATATTTGTTAATGGTCTGAGAATAGTCTATAACCAATCGTTTGCGGTGATTTTCATTTTTGGTGATTAGAACTTGTGCTCGCCAAGGTGATCTGCTCTCTTCAATAACTCCGTCTGCTAAGAGCTGACTTATTTCATTTTCTATGAATTTCAGATCATCGTTACTGTATTTTCTAGACTTTACAGCAATTGGTAAGCAGTTGGAATGTAAATTCGAAAATAAGGGAACTGGTGGAACAGATGAAGCCAGCACACTACATATTTGTAATGGTTTTCTAGATCCACCAAAAGTAATTTCAAGTTTCGAGTGTTGGTTCAGGATATTATGTCCTATGATAACATCAGCGCAAAGATATTTAACGATAAGAAGCGAAGCTTTTTCGTAAACATTGCCATTTAGAACAATCTTTGCTTGAAGTAGCCCTTCGCAATTGATTGTGTGAGTTGTTTGGGCCATTGTTATAGATTCAGTACATTCTGCTTTCTTAAACGAAGAGTTTGAAAAAAAATCATAATTGATAAAGCTTTTAGAGCTTCCAGAGTCAATTAAGGCGTTTGCTTTTTTGCCGTTAACTTCAATAGTGACGACTGATTTCTTTAAACTCGCCGGAGCAGCAATAGCCGTAACTTCGTTGAATATATTTTCAGGAGATCCATCAGTAGTAGCAGCGTTAAGATTTGTCTTAGGGCTTCTACAAACATTTGCAAAATGTCCCTTTTTCTGACAATTTTGGCAATTGGCATTAAAAGCTGGGCAGTTCTGGCGCCGGTGGACTTTATCTCCGCAGAAAAAGCATCGTCTCGAATGGTATTCTGGTGTTGTTGTTAGTACTTTATTTTTGTCTTCTGTTGCCGTCTTTGGCAATGCCATAACAAGAGATTCACCAATGGTTGTATTGTTAAATGATTGCGCATTACTTTCAGCAGCTTCAATTGCTTGTGCCTGGCTAGCAGCTTCATCCAACGTCAGGTTAAAATTTTCTAGCAAGCGCTCACGAATTTTATGCGAAATAAGGCCAGAAATAAATGCGTCTCTTATAGAATCATTCCTATTACTTTCTGCATCAACATTTTTAAATTGACATTCCTTGCTTAAAATTCTTAGTTGCTGAAGATATTGTTGAATGTTTTCATGGCTCTGCTGTTTTCTTGTGGCCAGAACGTGTCTCGCAAAAATTTCATTTTTTGGTTTAATAAATATGGTGTTGAGCGTACTAACTGCATTTTGGTACGATGTGCACTCACTTATGTATTCGTATACTTTGGGTGATACATGATTAATGAAAAGTTGCATCTTCATCGCATCATTAATTTTCTTCTCTGCTTCATTCGCAATCAGAAAATTTTTAAAAGTAGATACCCAATGGGTCCATTCTTGAGCCGCAGTAGGCGATGACGGATTAAGGTCGAGAATATTTGGTCGAAGATATTTCTCCATCGTTACAGTTTATTAACGAAGAGTGGTTTGCATAATTTAAGTTGAATAAATTGTTATGAAATAACAATAGCGAATAGCAACCAAATGTTGGCTTTATTCAACTTAAAATTCGTACAGACATTATGACAACTTCAAACCACTGAAAAAGCATAGACTCTTAAAGAGTCTGTATGTGGCGACTAAGAAGTTCACCACAGCTACTGTGACAACCCGCCGCCGCCGGTGCGGTATCCTGTCAGTTTACCAAAAAATAATTTATAAATTTTTGCTAGACAAGCAAAGATTGGCAAAAACATGATTATTTTGTCATTTCATCATTATACAATAACAAGTTTGCTAAATAATTCACCGATAAACTTTTTTTAATAACTTATTATTTGACAAACAATTCATTTTTTTTTTTTATCATAAAACAACGTTTGGAATAAAAACCTTTTACATATTGACTTATTATTACGCAATTTCCTAAAAATGAAACTGATTAAATAGGTAGGCATTTAGTTAGTCATTTAATTTAGTAAGTAAGTACCCACCTAGTGTAAATTGTTGTGTTAAATATTGTAAGAGTTAGCAACGCAAAGCATAAAAAATAACGTTTGACAAAATGCATTGCTTGTTAATTACTTACAAGTATTTAAGAAACTTTAGTATTTGAGAAACTTTTCTAAGTGTCGATGTCGGTCCAAGAGCGAGCGAAGCGAGCTCGGGAGTTGGGGCACCCCGAATCGAACAGGTTAGGTTTCTAACCCTGTAGACAGAAATAGGGGCCCCGCGAAGCTGGGCTCCGTCGTCGACCTCGTTTTATTATTATTGCTTGTAAACCAACTTGTTTTTACTCCGCCCCTAAGGCCCGGTATCATCAACCAAAGCTGAGAGGAGAGGAGATGTCTCAATTTTCTATAGAATTTCGTGCCGCTTGCCCGCTTGCTCGCACGAAATTCTATAGAAAAATGAGACATCTCTCCTCTCCGCTTTGGTGGATACCGGGCCTAAGACGACCCACTGACCCTTACCATATTAACTTACAATACCGTCATGATCACTTTGTGACTGGTTTATAAAATGTATTAAAACATTATATTTTGTATACTTAAACGTGATTTTTCCAAAAGAATCTAATTATTTAATGAAACATGTTTAAATGATTAAATATCATCGGAAACATTTGTAAAGAGAAGCATTTGCCAAATAAATCTTTGTAAAGCGAGTGTTTATAAAATAAAACATTTGCCGAATAAGTTGTTTGGGAAATAAATAGTACCTATACGAAACGTTGGGTGTAAACTAAAAATTTTTCAATGGTGTTTTAGTGAAACATTAGTGAACCCAAGGCGCCCCATCAAGTCTCTGACGTGTGGCGTACGTAACGTACGTAACGGTAGGCAGTGGTGATGGTGATGGTGTAGTTTGGAACTCACTACACATGCTGTGTGTGTGTCGTATTTGTTAAGCGCTTGTGTAGGTATGTCGAGTCTGATCTCGCATTGTGTTGGTCTAAACTGTGCCTTCTGCATTTGCCAGTGTCGTGTGGCAAGCTAACCGCATCGGATTCCGTCACGTCACCAGAGTTATGCTCGTTCGGACGTAAAAAATGTATTACAAAGTAGGTAAGCACTTTTTTACTGTCAGTCATCTAGAAATATTGCAATCATGCGTCTACTTTTGTATTTTCCGCGCAATGCAGATGCGCACTCAACGCAAAAACGTACAATCATGTAACAAAAACGTGCATTACCGACGCGCGCCTAATGACCCGCGCGACAAATGGAGTTTTAACCGACTGCAGCTGACGAGGTGATGTGTTCTCGCATCGCCTCCAAACGAGCGAGACATCCAAATGGAAGGTAATGGACGCTGTGAGAGCCGCGGGGGATGGTGGACATCGTTCACAACATGATTTTATGCCGAGATAAAGCGATGGTGAGAGAATGGCGACCACCAGTCGCCGCAACATTCTGGGATGTTTCTGTTTATGGCAGCCCGCATGGCGATCGGCAAGCACTAGTGAGTGTCATGGTAACGGGACAGGCAGGCGGCCAGCGCGCACTGACGTGCACTCGTGCAGGCAGCATGTGGCCCACATCCTGGTAAGTGGCCACCACTCCATAGTTTGCAACTGGTTCGCCAACCGCCGCGCGCCGCCGTACGTACATATTATGTTACAGAACCATTTACTTACTTAGTATACTATAGGGGCAATTCTTAGGTACTTACGGACCCCTATCCGTGCTTCTATTTATGTTTGAGGTATTTCTAGGCATATTTCTACATTTATATTATTATTACCTACCTGTTTTATAAAAATACAGGCACGAATGCACAATACAAAATGCTTAGGCTAGTGTAATAATAGCCATTATATATTTGTGATTAACGAGCCATTAATAGCCACGTTTATGAATTGTTAAAACAATGGCATTCAACAATCTATATACAATAAATTTACCGTTTACCTGGACGGACATGCCGCATGTTGTTTTAGATTGACCGATACTCTGCACTGAACGATATTGAATGGTGAGTGATCGTTACACACAGCTTTAGATTGACCGATACTCTGCACTGAACGATATCGAATGGTGAGTGATCGTTACACACAGCTTTAGATTGACCGATACTCTGCACTGAACGATATTGAATGTTGAGTGATAGTTACACACAGCTTTAGATTGACCGATACTCTGCACTGAACGATATTGAATGGTGAGTGATCGTTACACACAGCTTTAGATTGACCGATACTCTGCACTGAACGATATCGAATGGTGAGTGATCGTTACACACAGCTTTAGATTGACCGATACTCTGCACTGAACGATATCGAATGGTGAGTGATCGTTACACACAGCTTTAGATTGACCGATACTCTGCACTGAACGATATCGAATGGTGAGTGATCGTTACACACAGCTTTAGATTGACCGATACTCTGCACTGAACGATATTGAATGTTGAGTGATCGTTACACACAGCTTTAGATTGACCGATACTCTGCACTGAACGATATTGAATGTTGAGTGATAGTTACACACAGCTTTAGATTGACCGATACTCTGCACTGAACGATATTGAATGGTGAGTGATCGTTACACACAGCTTTAGATTGACCGATACTCTGCACTGAACGATATTGAATGGTGAGTGATAGTTACACACAGCTTTAGATTGACCGATACTGTGCACTGAACGATATTGAATGGTGAGTGATCGTTACACACACAGCTTATTATTTAAATTCCAGTTCAACAACAATTAGTAGATTTTTGCAGTTCGCAGGTCAGTGTCAGGTTGTATCTTGATCAAAATATGATTCGCGACTTTAATAGATATGTATTTACAGAATTATAGTCATTAAAATCATTAAAATATCTCATAAGTTAGATTTGTACCAAGCACTTTTCCTTATGAGACTTGTTCTTATGGTAAAAATCTAACTTAGAAAGATGTATTAATGATTCTAATTATTGTAATTCTGTTATGGTCGCGAATCATATTTTGATCAAGATACAACCTGACACTGACCTGAAAATTGCAAAAAACTTAAGAAAAATTGAATTTTGCGGTCTACAACTGCGCATTTATGGTTTATTTATTTACATACATTAGGAGCAATACATAGAAATAATTAGAGGCTAATCAATTATGGGAGTGCATCGTAATATTTTTTTTTAATTCGGCTCGCGCTCGCTTTACTTTATCATACAGCCTGTTCATACAATGTTCGTGATTGATCTCTTTGGTGATTGTAACTTTTACTAACAATGCCCACGTTCCAAATTTAAATCACTTTTAGTCCCTAGGGATTAAAGAGCTATTTCAGTCCCTGTTTACGAAGAATACACTAGCTCTTTTTGAATAGATGTGATAAATAGTAGATTATGCAACGAGGGGCTAAAGTTGTGTCTTATGTCACGGGCGTCATATTGAATCTCGAGCGCAATGAAGGATTCGGGATTTAACTCACGAGCGAAGCGAGGGAGTTAATACAAGAATCCTGAATGCAGCGAGGGATTCAAGCTAGCCCAAGGCAAAGACACCTTTAGCCCAGAGGAGGATACTCTACTTTTTACACCTACTGTGAGAAAATAATAGCCATAGTACGAAAAACAAAGTATTTATTAAATTAACAAACAGTAAGAATAACATATTTGTTGATAAATTTAAAGTTTAAATGCCAAAAGTTCGCGCCTTTATTGCGTCTACCAATAAGTAGCCAAGACACGATCAATTCGATTAAAAAAAAAGTAAGTCTCTTCTACGGTTTTGTCGTGTGTGTCTATTGATATTACTCTCATGGAAGTGGCGTTTGTGTAAACTAAGCTTTATACAGGGCTGGTAGAATGGTTTTGGATGATTGGCTGTATGCATTTTGAATTTAGAATGTCATTGGAGACGCTCGTGAAATGAAAATAGAGTATTTTTGATAAAATGTGATAAATCGACTGTAGTATAGATAGGTTTTATTATTCGATATATCGAGAATATCATCCACGCGTAGTAAGGGTATCGAGAATAGCTTTCCTCTTTCTGACACCAAAGGGTGTTTGTTAGTACTATACTGCCAATTTAGCTGAGCATGTGAGATTCCAAATTCAAATCACATTATTGACCAGCGGGTCATAATGAAATCCAGTACAACATTATTGACCGGCTGTGCCCCCGGCCACTAATGACTCACTTTAGGTTAAGGTTGCTTGACATATAATTTGACATTTTCGAGCAGGTGGTGTGAAAAAATATATTCTTACCATTGCCACTCGAAAAAGGGCATTTTATTAATCGATAACAGTGAATAAAACTCTCTTTTAGTCACTGAGTGAATAAAAACATTTTGAATTTGGAACAAGCACGAATATACGAATTATGTACCTACAAAAATAAATAAAAGTGCTGAAAGTACGTACTGGCTGGCTATATGGAGCTTTTCTATAGAGCTATAATATTGAATAAATAAAAAATATATCCCGCCAATTTAGGTTCTTTTCTATCTGTTATCGTGGTTGTTTTAAATCATTGGAAAATCTAAAAACATAAATTATAATAAAATGAGTTCTTCTACTGACGAAAATGAGACACTGACTCCGGAATCATTTCGAAATAAAGCAGCAAATTATAGTAGTAGTTGCCGCCAAAATCTCGGGAGTTGCACCTGAAAACATACAATTTGTTCTGCGACTGGAAAACCACGAATGGCGCCAATTCCTTCTCAGAGTCCGTATTTCTTAACTATTTCAACGAATTAACCAAGACTAAGAAGCAGTCGACACTTTGGAGCATATATTCTACTAGCTTCCGCCCGCGACTTCGTCCGCGTGAAATTTCACCCTCCCCCCATTCATTCCATTTTCGAAAAATCCTTTCTTAACGGATGCCTACGTCATAAGCATAACATCTACCTGCATGCCAAATTTCAGCCCGATCCCTCTAGTGGTTTGGGCTGTGCGTTGATAGATCACTGTGTCAGTCAGTCAGTCACCTTTGAGTTTTATATATGTATTTAGATGCTAGAAGCCACAGTGAGAATCAAACACAACATTGATATTTCACACTACTCAAATTTAGTGACATCCTTATAGCGACTATCCGAGGGTAATAAGCCAAAGAAATCTAGAGTGCTAACCTCCCAAAACATTGAACCTTTTCTAAATGATGCGCCTGACCACAGTTTTCTGGCCGTAAAAGTAACTACCTATTTATATACAAACCTACTATACTTACTTTTAAAGTTTTATTTTAAATACATATTTTTTTTAAAATATGTACATATATTTTTAAATACCTACTTACATATTTTTTTAATTATAGTTCACAGGTTGTGCTAATTTTTGGCATAACTATGAACGACATTCAAAAACACTCGGAAAATTTATTACTGATCGTTTTAACTGATACGAAAACAAAAATTGATAGAACGTTCGTGATACGACAAGAGTACGTAAAAAAAATAGTCGAAAAATATCAACCTTTAAGGCCCACTAATACAAAAACCTACAGTTTTTCATACAATACAATGGCGGGAAAAGTACTCGGCAACCTATTAGAATCAATAAAATAGGTGCGATGCTAAAAGAGATTGCCACATTCTTAAATCTATAAAATAGGTGCGATGCTAAAAGAGATTGCCACATTCTTAAATCTATAAAATAGGTGCGATGCTAAAAGAGATTGCCACATTCTTAAATCTATAAAATAGGTGCGATGCTAAAAGAGATTGCCACATTCTTAAATCTATAAAATAGGTGCGATGCTAAAAGAGATTGCCACATTCTTAAATCTATAAAATAGGTGCGATGCTAAAAGAGATTGCCACATTCTTAAATCTATAAAATAGGTGCGATGCTAAAAGAGATTGCCACATTCTTAAATCTATAAAATCCCGAACAGTACACAGGACATTGCTTCCGTAGAAGCTCTGCCACCCTTTTAGCAAATTCTGGTGCTGATATTACAGAACTGAAGCGCCTCGGAGAGTGGAGGTCCAGCACAGTAGTAGAAAGCTATATCGAGAATTCAATTGAAAACAAAGCTAAAAGATGGAGCCGAATAGTTGACAGTATAAATCTAAAACCGTCTACTGTTGACCCCTGGGCGCCACTATGTCCGGCGCGCCCTTCAACATCGAAAGGACAACCTTGTGGAACGACTACATTACAGCTTTCTTAGCAACAGCAACCACAAAATATGGCGACTTTACCAAATACCCAAGTCTTATCTAATACGACCGTTTCAAAACCAAACAAGAACATTACACTGAATTTCGAAAACTGTTCTAATTTCACTATTATTTTTTTATGTTTATAAATGAATCCTTTGATCTCTTATTATCTTACCGATTATAAAATAAAATGTGATAAATACAATACCTACTACTACTTATTTATTTTCTCACAGTCAATAGTAAAAAGTAGAGTATACAACTCGTGAAAAAAACAATTCATCTCGGTCCTCGCTCCGCTCAGGATTCTAATCTAGAATACCTCGCTCCGCTCAGGATTCTAATCTAGAATACCTCGCTCCGCTCAGGATTCTAATCTAGAATACCTCGCTACGCTCGGGATTCTATTCTAGAATCCTTCGCTGCTCTCGGGATCCAACTTAGTCCCTCGAATTAAATTCCCTTTTTTTTTCACTTGTTGTATAATCTACTATTTGTGGATGAAGTGTGTGAGTGTGAAACGATAACAAATGACTGTCTACTGTCTCTAACACACCTATCACAATAACGGCTCATTGAATGTGCGATAAGTACGTGTCGAGGAGACGTAGTCTCAGGAACTCGTGGCAGGCCTCACGCCTACAGGCTCCCGGGCTCCCACCACGCGTCAGCTGGTGACCGAGGCGCACCCTGCTTCTTGCCGCTCCGCGCACTCAGCACTAACGGCCGAGGACCGGATGCCGCCCAGCACTAGCGCTCGCCTGCGCACAGACCGCAGCTCCCACCATTCACCGCCGCTTGCCTTCAGTGCTGCTAATGTACCAATATTACTTAGCTTGCAATGTAAAACTTGTACTGAGGAGTTTCAGTAATGGGAGGAAGTCGCTCCCTCGCCGCTATCGGGTCAGTAACCTCGGCCGATGTGTAGCTCTGGGGCCTCTGGGGCAGTGCACATTGCTCGGTTAGTACGTAGTATTATGATAAGTGCCGACGCGACGTGGACGAGCAATCTAAGGGGAGCAGAGCGGTTTGATAGTATAGGGAGCCCCCCGTGGAGGACTTGAGTCTCGAACTAATGGAAGTTCGATGTGCTGCCGCTTGTGGCCGTGGCCGCGCGGAGCTGCGTGCGAGTGGAGCGAAGCGTCTTGTTTGCTCACTACAAAGTCGTGTAAAGTGCCACATGTTTCATTCAGCATCGCGCTCCCATGCAATAAAAGAAAGTTTATCTGTTTCAGCACTGCAGCAAAGCAACATAATATCCTTTTCATTAACACAATAGTCGAAAAATAACTCTTTTAAGCGACAAGCAAATAATAATAATTTATGTAAGTAAGTAAGTTGTATGTAGTGTGTGTATATTTACTAGTCTTATCAAAGTACTCTGTGGTGTATATAATGTAATGTGCCAGCGCTGTGACATTTTCTTTGTTTTAATTGTCGCAGCATCATGCTGAGATAGGAGCCTTTTGGCCTCAAAATCAAAATCATCAAAATCAAATCATCATCATCGTATAGGAGTTTCTGTTTAATTTTCCTTTTGTTACTTTTTTTATTTTTATTATCTTGGATTTTTATTTTACTGTGTTTAGTTTAGTTTGTGATCTTCCTGTACGAGTCGCAATAAATACTTTTTCTTTCTTTCTTTCTAATGTATGTAATATATGTATGTAATATACATATGTATGTAAGTTTTTTAGTTAAATGTTATGTAATATGTTTTTGGCTTGCTGCGCGCTTTGGTGTCTTACTGTAAGTGCAGCATGCAATTGATAAATAAATCTATACATATAATAAATCTGTAGACGAGGCGTTTCTGTACATTGAAAATATTAAAAAAAAAATGGTTGCCTGTAAAGTCGGTTTTACGGGCGAAGATTTTACGTGACAACGACCGATCATCCGATCATAGTTGAGTGGGAGAGAGACGCAAGGCATTCGGCGGGCCTCTCTCTCGTTCGGTGACTCATCGTAACGTTACCGAGCGTTACACTTTTTCATAAGTGACTCCCAGTCGCAACCTAATTTAAGACGTTGTCACGTCAAAAAAATAGTTGGGGTGTTATAGGATAACCAACAGATGCCATTTCATCAATTTTTAGAATTTTTGTCTGTTTGTCTGTTTGTCGGTTTGTCTGTTTGTCTGTTTGGATGTGACAAAATTTGATTTGAACACGTTCAACGTAAAAAGTACCAAACCAATATGGTAAATTTTTATACTCAAATATAGTGTAGAACTCGGAGTAGTAGTTAGTTTTGGTTTCATCGCAATCGCTTCACTGTATCAAAAGATATAATCAATTTAATGTATTCTACAACAACTTTCATTACGTAAGTTGGATACACGTAATGACATCTATTGGCGCTTTATAGTACTAACGAAAACATAATTATTGTGTTTATAACATTATTATGTGAATAATCACGTCATGCAGGCTTACCTATAAGATGACTATCACAGTCACTTCTGCCTGTGTTATTTGAAAACGTAATGATTACATAATATAATGTTAATCGCTTTCGATTGTTGGTTGATTAGTGGCGCTAAAAGAATTTCAAATAAAAAGTGAGGATAATGTAAGATAATATTATGTGATGTGGTGTTCTGAGTGATAAAGATTGCAATGATAAATGAATTTATTTTTGTATTTATTTGTGTATTTAAGTTAGTAGGTTTGTACAAACACTTTTACACGTCAATCATGTTTTTATTTTTTAAACTAGATGAAGTCGTCGTTTCCTATCTGACTACTCTGAGAAGAAAGGCCGAAACAAACACACACACGGGCAACTTTATTTAGGAGCTCTTTCGAGGGGCAAGCAACCTTTCTAACATTGTTAACAGAGAAGCATTTTCTTAGTGACATAAGGTTTTAAGATCATAATTATCATACTTTCATAGTATTTTTGCCTTTTTTCTCGATTTTTTTTTAATTTCTTTACCATGATAACGCTTCAACGCACACCTCAAGACGGGCTGTTGATTTATTGAGTATAGGTTCGGCAGGTGCACACCCTTTTTTTTTGTTTCCGGGGTGGAAAATCTTCATGGATGTCCGCCACCCTGGAACGGGCGGCGAGGTCTGTCAGGCTCTTACTGACTAAAAATCAACCCAGTGTTCCGTCTCACACCTACGTCGGGGGTTGCGGGACCGTACGATCCTTCCGCAACCCCCGACTGGTGACGTCAAAGAGGGGCGCGCGTGGAACACTACGCGCCGCCAGCTCAAGTCCTGATGTGTTGGCGGTGACAGACGTCCCCGAATTCGTCGTCCCTGGACCCGTTTAGGGGGGCTGGAAGAGGGCGTTGTACGCCCTCCGCCGACGCCCGATGCGCCTACTGCGGGCCGGGTGAGTGGATGAGATCTCCCTCTCCCTTTCCACAGCCTCCTTCTGCGAGACGACCGTTTCGCAGAAGGAAACCACCGCGTCCCAGGACTCTTCGCTGCCGTCGACTCGACTACGGCCGGCAGCGATACGTCAAGGTGCACACCCAATACAAGTAGCACTGCCATGTCGTAAAAAGGTATTGTACTAAATTTTTAGCCATTGTCTTGGTTAAAACCATATCGACCCTTTTTTTTTTCGGATGGGAAATCATCAAATGACCCCTCCCGCTCTGGGTGGAGCGGAAGGGAGTGTCAGACTCTTACTGACTAAAACCCAGCTACCCATTACTCTCCGCCCGCAGGCCCGCGCCTACGGTGGCCGGGAGTCGTCACGCGGCTCCCGACGCCAGGAGCGTCTCCCACGGTGGCTGGGACGGGAGGCTCTCTCCATGAGCCATCCCGCCACCTCCTTTGCTAGCATGACTGCTTCGCAGAAGGAGGTGACTGCCTCCCACTCCCTCTCGCCCCGGACCATGGCTTGCACCAGGGCCGGACGCGAGCCGCCGCTCTCAATCGCCTCTACGAGGACACAGCGGTGCTCCGCACAAGCGGGGCAGACCTCCACCGTGTGCTCCACCGTGTCCTCTGAGCGATCCTAGCAATGGTGACACCCGGGCGTTTCCTCCCGCCTGATGATGTGCAGGAACCTCCCAAAACTTCCGTGTCCGGTGAGGACCTGCGTCTGGCGGTAGGTGAGGGCGCCGTGGCGCCTCTCTAGCCACTCCTTAAAGAGGGGTCTTATCGCCGCTATCGCGGCGTGCCCTGCGCTGGGTAGCGACAGTCGCTCTTTCCTTGCCGCCATGAGATCGCGCCGGAGATCTGTCCGCTCCGCACCGATTTGCCGCGGAAGCGGATCGGTAGTCCCTCCGCGCGCCACTCATACAGGCGCGCGAGGACTATCGCCTCCAGATCCCATGGCGGCCCCGACACGTTCCAGTTTGGGGGCCAAACGTCGGAAATGCACCATATCGACCCTCAAGGTATCTTATGGTAAATGGACATAATATGGCTATTTGGTCAGACAATCAGCCTCGAGCAGGCGCTTTCATTTTTATTTATCCTCAAAAATCAAAGTGACACTTCGTCGCATTGTCATTATGAACCCTGAAGACGCAGTGACTGCTGTGCAGTCGAAAGGGCTATGGTTGAGAACCCCAGGCAAGGGAAGCGTTACCAGACAAGATCGGAAGATTTTTCCTTTTACACCTTTCCTAAGCGACACATTATTGTGTTCCGACATCCACGCGAACGAAGTCGCGGGCACAGCTAGTAAATAATAATTATTGTATAATAATATTAATAATCGTTTATTTTATGTGCAACTAATTAGCGATTAGACCACCCGGTGATGAGGGCTTGTGTGAAACTGTAGCGACACGCTCAGAGCGAGCGGTAGCGAGGCGGTGAGGCGGCGAGGCGGTGCGGTGAGGCGGCGAGGCGCGAGGCGAGGTCGGCTACTGAACCTGATATATTATACATGCATAATACGAACATTAGGAGCCGCGCCGCCATTTATCAACTAAATAGGACACAATGGGCCCCTACACTATTAATTTTAATCTGACGACTGACAAGTTCGCGTAAACCAGTCGGAGCCGCGCACAGCAGTGCACAGCACACCGCGGAACAACACGAACAACAATAGTTCGTCTTCACAACGTAAACCAGTCGGAGCCGCGCACAGCAGTGCACAGCACACCGCGGAACAACACGAACAATAATAGTTCGTCTTCACAACGCTACAATAGTTTTGAGTAATTGTAATCCATAGCGACCATAGCACGTAGGCGGTAGGCGCGGTTACGGTATGGATATTGGATGTCTAAAATAATGATGGTGTATAAGATGACTTGAACATTTCTAATTCATCAATCTTACATAGTAATATGAGATCGTTCTCTCACGAGTATGAGATGGTCCTTCTGTAATATGTGCTTTGTGGCGAGCGAGACAACGCGCGCCTGTAATAATAATAATAACCCCATCGCCGTATCTCTACGTTGACGTCGTGGTGGGGCTTGCGCGCTCCGAACTCTAGGCCTGTGCCGGAAGAGTTTACTTTGCCGGAACAGGTCTAAGGTGAGGAGCCAGACCAAGAGGGATACAGAAACCCGCAGGGCAGCATGTGGCTGTTGGGCAGTAGCGACCCCATGTACCCTATCTCCTGGGAGAAGTTTTGTTCCTCACCTCTGGCTTCCCTTTATTGGCCGGCTGGAGTGAACAATGACGAGGAACAGAGCGCCCACCTCATTCTTGCCTTTATTGGCCGGCTGGAGTGAACAATGACGAGGAACAGAGCGCCCACCTCATTCTTGCCTTTATTGGGCGGCTTGAGTGGATATTCGCAAGAGGAAAATTGCTCGGAGAAAGGAAGTATACCAGTAAGATGCTGGTAGGGATCATGATCGTACTTCCGGGATTGTCCTGATAGCCGTGGAATCCTTGGCTAAAAGGCTTGGCCGTTTCGTTACTACAAAAACTATTGTATAACAGAAAAGTAGTGAACATTTTTCACCTTACGCCCATGTGATGGTAACGAAACGGCCAAGCCACATATTTTGAGTTTGTGAAGTTAGGGCGTGTAGAGTTAGAAGCTTGGCTCTACATGAGATCTGATAACTTTTTGGCAGTGCGAGCCATATGTGGTCTCGTCTTGGCAACATCTTACATGAAAATGTTTTTGGTGGGATTTCACATCTTTTTGAAAGTTGCTTATGAAATAATTTTTTTTTTGGGGGGTTCTTTACTAAAAATCCTGAAATATGTATTTTATTATTTATTACAAGGAGTCCCTATATCAATTTTCAGAACTCTAGCATCAAAATTTGTGGAAGTCTCGTACAAACTTCCATCCCCTAGTTTAAGGGGTTGGAGGGTAAAAGTTCCAAGTTTTAGAATTGTTTTGTTGTTTGTGTACTATTACTAGCCCACATACAAAATTTCAGCTTTCTAGGACTTCAAGAAGAACCTTAGAATACTGATGCTTATGAAATAAAAAAAGATTTTTTTGGGGGGTTATTTACTGAAAATCCTGGAATACGTATTTTATTATTTATAACAAGGAGTCCTTATATCAATTTTCAGAACTCTAGCATCAAAATCTGCGGAAGTCTCGTACAAACTTCCATCCCCTATTTTAAGGGGTTGGAGGGTAAAAGTTCCAAGTTTTAGAGTTTCAGGAAGACCCTTAGAATATTGATGATCATCAGTGAGTCAGTGACGAAATCGGGGTATTTTAGATATCAATAAAATCTAAAGTATAAGAGCTATGCAATTGAAACTTTATAGGTTTAAAAAGTCAACCACTGACATCATATCCCGAAAATTTTGTTTATCTGTATTATTGTGTATATAATCCAAACCCAAGTTATGAAGGTTCAAAAATACGACGAAGTGCTTCGAGAAAAGGTAGTGCCCTTGCGCTTCGCTTGGCTCGTCTTGGCGGGGGCACTCCCGTGCCCCCAGATGCTTTATTTCCAGTTTACAATTTAGCAGAAAAGCACTATGTAGAACAGACTATATAAACCTAATTTTTTTAAGAATACCACAGTTTAAACCTCTGGCACTTAAGCTAAGATTAAACTTGTGTTATGGGTGTCAGGGCTCTCTCTTTAATCGTTTACCACGATAAGAAAACAAGATTCGGAGTTACATAGTGATTAGTGTCACTAGCGAAAACTTTTAAGGGGCTTACATGACCTAAAGCGCGGTCACTGTCGGACTGCATAGAAAAGAAAGAGAAGCGCGATGACACAAAACTGGTAATTTTATTGTAAAATATGAAGAAATTATCTATTTACAAAAACTATTTAATAATAAATAATCCATCACTGGGTGCAGTTTGGCATTAGAAATTTAAAGGCATATTTTTTTAATATAATTAAAATTGTTAATGAAGGGATAAACTGCTTTTAAAGACAATCAAGAGGTGTATTTGAAGATTTTTTTGATGCATTAATGTATGTTTAATTATGATTTGAGTTCCATCACTGTATTAAAACAAGACTTGAAATTAATATCATAATTTTTTTTTGATCAAAATTATTTACGGTTTAAGAGATACACTGCTTTAAAAACCAAGTTTTTGACCGTTTTCAAGGAATCTCCACCTTAAGAAAACTTAAAGTTAAGAGTAAACTAGTCGCGAGCTCGAACTCACTGGTGGTCATAACCAAAAAGCACGCTGTCTCATCTGGCTTCGTGTCCGGCAGAGCTAGTATCAGTCATGAGCAGTTAGACGCTAGTCTAGGTACACGAAAAAAGTCTAGTTCTCACGCACAGAAACACCGTTCCGAACTGATAGGCGCGTAAAAAAAAATAAAAAATAGCTTCGGAAAATCGAGTTTTATGAAAAAAGCACTGCATAAATCAATTACAAATAAAGTTTATTGAACTCTCCGATAACTGAGCTTTGTCGGTTCGGACCTGGGGTCTACTCCGAAGCGGTTAACCACTGTATCGGCCGAATGTTCGGTCATTTTCTGATTCGAATATTGTTGTCCTACTACGAATTTAAAGAAAAAAAAGGTAAAAAAAAGGGTTAAGGGTTCTAAAAAGGTTCGGATTGGCACAGTTCGGTCGGGACCAATAGTCAATATAGGAAATTAATGGTAGTAGAAAATGACCGAACATTCGGCCGATACATTGGTTAACCGCTTCGGAGTAGACCCCCTGGTTTTGAATATTTTACAGTTCTTTTATTACTTATTCACATCCTAAAACGAATCGTGGTGGCTCATAACTTTTTAATGGCTTTTTATTTTACTATTCTGTTTCCGGACAACATTACTAATAAGACAAAACGATATCATGTTTAACTTTGGATGCACAATGTCAAACAGTGGAGCAATACTCTCCCGAAATTTGTATGCGATTATTGGCACCTTAAATCGTATTTTCCTTCATATAAATTAATTTCTTTGCTTCAGTGGGGGAACTTACGAAGTTACGACATACATTCATCAAGTTATGCACGTGTTTTGTCGCGTGTTGAACTGAATTCTTACAGACTGCCTTCCCTCCCCCCTCCCTCCTTCCGACGACATTACCTTAATTACCTACGGTCGGAGGTTGCTCGGCTATTTGTTCCGTGCGTTATGCGCTCTTTAAACTCTGAACGATGTAGTCGGGACTCGGGCTGCCGAACTGGACATCAACGTACTTTACTTGTTTGTGTTCCATGTCGAGTTACGAGAACGTTCAAGGTATTACTGACATCACCTACATTTTAGTAAACCAAGATTCTAAAAAGTTTGTCAAACTTTAGTTACCTACGTAGGTAACTGTCGGAGACAGTATGGTGGTCAGAAAGCCTAGAGATAAAGATACAATAACTGTGCGATCTCACCGGCCACAGTAAAGATTCATATTTATACTGTGTCACCGGACCGCGCTATTTGTCACGTTCTATAAAATGATTGTCTCCGCGACAATGGCGCCGATCACTGCTTCACAGCCGGTCACAGATAAACTCCTTTGTTGTATTTGATACACGAACGCACAGGAAGTCTCTATATCAGTTAAATTACGAATTTTTCTAACAGCGTATGCTGCGGAACTTTGCTTTTTTGACAATTCATCTATAAATGTGGACCCCACTGAAGCTTAGCATCCAAAATTATGCCCAAGAATACTGTGTTTATTTATTTATTTATGATGATGATGAGTTTCCAAATTTATTTATTTGGAAACTCATCAGCTTATAATTTAATTACATGAGTGATGAATGTGTTGTCTTCAGGATTCAATTCCTCGCCCTTTATCAACACATTAGTTTTCACCTGTTATCTTCCATATATTTGTGTTATGACTCCCATTGTTACTATAGATCCGGGTGATCTTTTTCCATTTACGTCAAAGCCCCGAATCCTTTTACACAAAAATATAAAATAAGAAGATCCAGAGCAGTGTTCCGGATCCCGTAGTGGCGGAGTTTCCTGATTAACGTTTCGTGAAGAACGCAATCGAATGCTTTGGACAAATCACAAAAGATGCCCAAGGCATCGCATTTATCAAAAACAAAATATTTTATTTCACTTATACCTACATGAGCACTTATGAAACGTCAGAAGCTAGGTGCACGGTTCCAATTGACCGTTTCCTATGGAGAAGAACAGGCAAGAAACTCCACGGTTACTCTTTTAAAAAAATAATTGGCTTGTAAAATATTTTCAAATTACAGTAGGTATGGGAGGACAGCGTAGGCCAGTCAACAAGTACCAGGTACTTGATAAAATAAAAAATGCTCCACAGATCTAAAGTCTACAAGGCCTACAAAGTCCTTACATTTACAAAATAAGAATCTATCAAAAGGATAAATAAAGGACTCTGCACACAGCGGGCGTTCTGTAACCGGTTTTGGCAACTTGTTATAAAAACGGACGCTGTGTACAAGAAATGACTTGCTAGTTTTAGTTAATCTAAATTTAGGTAACACAATTTCCTATGAAAAAAAGAAATGGTCCAGACGTCCTGACGTCAGAATGTCTGGCCACTTTCTTTACGTGTTTTTTCGCTGTCAGTCGAGGTACTAAATATTTGAAGATAGGTACCAAATAGTAGCAAAAAGGTAGTAAATGTTGGTATTTTCAAAACATCAAATATCTCTATTGGTCCAGGGGTCCTGACGCTTACGTCTAAACGGATTTGCGAAATTCTCTAATTAGGGTTCCGTACCAAAATGGTAAAACTAAAACGGAACCCTTATGGTGACACTCAGTCTGTCTGTCACAGCTGGATATCTTAAGAACTAATAATGCTATCAACTTAAAATTTGGAATGGTTTTAGATGACGTTTGCCCAACTATTTTGCAAATAAGAAAGAAATAAAAATATATGTATATTTTTTGTAACAGGGACTGAAAAGGGGTCTGAAAAAATCGTGTGGGGCTACTAGGGCACGTGGGGTATATGAAAGAGCGCAGTTTGCACATTCTCAAACATTGTTTCTTATTTTTTTTGGCCACATTGTTTTCGATTTTTGATGAACAATGTAAAAAAATACCGTTACCTAGGCTCCCCCTTATCTCAAAAGTTTGCAAAGAGAAAAATCTAAAATTATTCTATGTGATAGAAGTTTATGTAAAGATTACAGAAAAAATAAAACGAAGTCTCTAATAGCACACTTTTTCAGGAATTATCAACACAATTAACCTTAGTTTCACTAACGGTCAAGAGATGGTGCTGACGTAAAACTGCAATATTCTACACCGCAGTGCACAGTGTTAAAATTCTCTGACGAGTATTGACCTCGCCGATGAAAATTTAAAAATATATGATGTTACGGAACCCTCGGTGCGCGAGTCCGACTCGCTCTTGCCCGGTTTTTTATTATATTTTCAAATTCAAATGGGTCCCGCCTGCTTCCAACTTTTATTTAATTTAAAATGGGCTTGTTTTTAGCTTTTCAGTTCTTTTATAACTTTAGTTTTTTACTGCAGTCGGGTTTTTTATTTTTTTTAATAACTTTTTTATTTCCAGCTTTCTAGTTTATAAATGTGAAAGATTTTGCTGACGATTTAGTTCTTGGTACGTGTTTTTTTTACGATTTGTCACTTCGAATTACTTTTAACCATATAAGTTGTTTATATTTTTCTAATCATCTTTTAAAGCCCTTTATTTTGATACCCCACTCGATAGGTTTTGAGAAAAAAAAATTTTTTGAAGACATAACATTGCGCTAAAATTCGGCCATTTTAATTTTTTTCAATTTTGATATACCCAGTGTCACTCGCACAATTAAGACGAATCTAACGGCACCTCTCCAGCTTAAATCGATCAAGCCGTGTAGGCTAGAGATCGTGCCAAAGAGATATACCTACATACATACATAGTAGTCGCCATATTGAATTTTCACTAACGTCATGTCTTTAGTGACACTCGCCGGACTAAGAGGAATCGATTGACGTGTGAATCATAAAAATCGGCCCCGGCGTTTGGTCTGTATAGAGCTTCAAAGGAACATACAAACATACATACATAGGCTGATAAACACATTACCACTCCTTTGCGTCGCGCAGTCGGGTAATAAGGGAAGTGTCATCAGCGAATAAAATGATATCCGACAAGTTAGCCATCATGTAAGGAAGGTCATTAATATAAACTAGAAATAGGAAAGGGCCAAGAATTGAGCCTTGAGGGCACGCCCATCTTAACTAAAGACCCCGATGACGTCGCCCCATTAAGGTTTACTTTTTGCTGCCGCTTTGACAGATAGGAAAGAACAAGATCAGCAGCTTGTCCACGAATTCCGTAATGGTATTTTTACAGATCAGTGTAATATGGTCAATGCAATCAATCGCTTTTGAGAGGTCACAGAAAATGCCAATTGCTTCCTGGGACTTCTCCCAGGATTCCAAAATGTGACTGATGAGTTTTACTCCCGCGTCCGTCGTCGATCTACCTTTCGTGAAACCAAACTGGCGACTATGTAAAATACACATACATAGTACATAGTCATACACGTACATAGTACACACACACGTACACACACGTAGTGTACACGTACATAGTACATAGTCGCCATCTGTCTGGTCCAGCATGATTTTTTCATAGATTTGGCTCAATCTTCCCATGCATTATAAATACTTATGTCCTAAAAGTTCAACGCAAATCAGTAGTTGAACGACCCCTTGTAAAACCGAACTGTTTGCAATGTAATAATTTATGTTTATTAAAAAATCTTTGCATTTGGTCTAAAATTAATTTCTCAAAAATTTGTAGTATTAGTACAAAAATAGGTCTATAAAACAGAAATATTTTGAACAAACTATATTACTATATAGGGTGACTGGTAATTAGTGACCGATACTTAAACACGTGATTTTACTCATCATTATGAACAACTTTTACTATGGGACCAAACCTGAAATCGCGAAAAAAAAAACAGCTGTTCCCTACATTTATGTTCGTCTAACTCGTCAAAATGTAGAGAACAGCTGTTTTTTTTTCACGATTTCAGGTTTGGTCCCATAGTAAAAGTTGTTCATAATGATGAGTAAAATCACGTGTTTAAGTATCGGTCACTAATTACCAGTCACCCTATATACTAAAAATAATGTTATAGAGTTCTGCATGTCTGCAGACTAGCGTGTGGCTCGCTAGTCGCCAATTATACGTTAATTAGGCGTGGGGCGGTATGCGTTGTAAGTCGGTTAAACGATCCTTAGATAATATTAAGGATATATGTGTGTGGTCTGATGTGGTAGCCCTTCAGGAGACGTGGCTGCTTCCCCATGACATTCCAATGTTAGGAACAATAAGCCCTGATTTCGAGTGTACGGGTAAGTCGGCTGTGGACACCGCTGAGGGGTTGTTGAGAGGAAGGCCACATGGGGGGGTTGCCATTCTCTGGAGGAAGGGCATTTTTGAGAAGGTCTCTGTTGTTGGCTGTAATAGTCCTCGGTTAGCGGCCATTGCAGCCACATCAAAGGGTCGTACGATTATTGTTTTTTCTGTATACATGCCTACAAATTGTCCGGATAACTTACCATCGTTTACAGATGTACTAAGTGAGATTAGTGCTACTATTGCAAGCTATGATATAGAGATGTTGGGTGATTTCAACGCTCACCCCCAAGAGTTATTTTATAAAGAATTAATGAACTTTTGTTCTGACCAATCATGGGTGTGTGCTGATGTAAAGAAACGGGGGGTTGATAGTGGTACCTACACTTTTATAAGTGATGTGCACGGAAGTAGGAGATGGTTAGATCACTGTGTGGTTTCTGTATCAGCTTGGCACACTATTGTAAGTGTGGATGTATCGGAGGATGTTTACGTTTCGGATCATCTACCGATACATCTGGATTGCGACTTCGAAGTTGTGAGGCCTAAACGGATGACGAGGGGTGTGGGCCGCAATTCTGTCTTTTGGGGTGAAAGATCTAAGTCAGAAACGCAAAGCTATCATAATTTATGCACCAGTAAGTTGCGAGACGTTGATTTCCCCCATGAGTTTGAAAGGTGCAGCCTTGGATCATGTGATTTGGCGGAGCATAGAGTTATTCTGGACAATTTGTATGAACAAGTTGTAGAAATCCTATGTGCGGCGGCTACGCAATCTAGGGAGACATCTGGGGGGGGCCGCGGCGAGGTAAGCGAGTGTGTGGGTGGAATGAGTATGTGAGAGATGCTCACCGCGAGGCCAGGTGTAGCTTTCAGACCTGGATACTGAACAATCGTCCTTCGTCGGGCCCGGTTTATGATGAAATGCATGAAAAGCGAAAGATATTTAAAAGTCGACTGAAATTTTGTCAAAACCACGCTGAGCAGATTGTAATGGATAGGATAGCAGAACAAAGAGCCAGTAAAAATTTTGGTAAATTTTGGAAGTCCACTGGTAATTTGAGTGCTAAACCTGGCCTCCCCGCGTGTGTGGAAGGGATAAGTGATAAGAGGGGTATTGCGAATGTTTTTAAGAACCAGTTCAAAGTTCAGTCCCCTCTTGGCCCTTCAACGTTGGTGACTGATTGTGGGCCCATCAGTCCTGGCACGAAACCTCTGATACGTTTTTCAACCAAGCAAGTACGTGCAATTATTAACAACATGAAACGGGGCAAATCTCCAGGGCATGATGGGCTCAGCATTGAGCACCTGAGGCACGCGGGTGTCCATTTGCCGCGAGTCTTGTCTATGTTCTTCACAATGTGTATTAGTCACGCGTACTGATTTGATGAAGACCATTGTGGTTCCCATTGTGAAGAACAGGACAGGTGACGTCTCGGACGTGGGGAACTATCGTCCCATTTCTCTTGCGACTATAATAGCTAAGGTGTTGGACGGTGTGCTTGACTCCTGCTTAAGTAAGTATATTTATCTTCATGATGCACAGTTCGGGTTTCGCCCCGGACTATCTACTGAAAGTGCTATTTTGAGCCTCAAGCATACCGTTCAATATTATAAAGATCGCGGTACGCCGGTGTACGCCTGTTTCCTTGATCTCTCCAAGGCTTTCGATCTTGTTTCATACGATGTGCTCTGGAGAAAGATGGGAGACAGGGGTATACCGGCGGAATTATGCGGGCTGTTCCAGTATTGGTATGGTAACCAAGTCAATCGGGTGAAATGGGATGATACAGTCTCTGAGCCGTATAGGTTGGAGTGCGGGGTGAGGCAGGGTGGTCTGACTTCTCCCAGGCTCTTTAACCTCTACGTGGATGACCTGATAGTCGCACTCAGCGGCATGCGTGTCGGATGCAGTGTTGATGGGGTTAGAATTAACAATATCAGCTATGCAGATGACATGGTGCTGCTGGGCCCGTCGGCGGGAGCAATCAATGAGATGCTTAAAGTGTGTGAGAGCTACGCTGCCGCACATGGATTAAAATATAATGTTAAGAAGTGTGAGTACATGGTCTTTGAGGTCAGAGGCAAACGCCGTGGAGAGGGGCCTGAGTTGATTCTGAACGGGTCACCAATTAAGAGGGTGTCAACTTTTAAATACCTCGGGCATTGTCTTGCCGCTGACCTCAGGGACGATGTGGATATTGAGAGGGAGCGCAGGGCTCTAGCGGTCCGGAGTAATATGTTGTCCCGTAGATTTGCGCGGTGTACGGACCAAGTTAAAGTAACACTTTTCAAGGCCTATTGCCAAAGTCTGTACACGGGTAGTCTATGGGTCGATTATACTAAGAGATCGCTGGATGTCCTGCGCGTCCAATATAACAATGCGTTCAGGATGTTGTTGGGGCTGCCTCGTTACTGTAGCGCGTCGCACATGTTTGCGCAAGCCCGTACTGACGGCTTCTATTCAGTTATTAGAAAGAAAACTGCGTCGCTACTGAGGAGAGTGAGGGGCAGCCATAACAGCATCCTGAGGACTGTAGCGGAGAGCTTTGGCTCTCCGATTTTTCAACATTTTGTGCGGATTTTGATTTATACTAACACTAGGCAATAAGTTATTTTTATTTTATTTTGTTACTAACACTTTTTATCTGTCGTTGTTTTATATGGGTCTCGGACCTGAAATAAATGAATATTATTATTATTATTATGCGGCTGGCTAATTAGACTGGCTGGTAGACTAACGCATAAGCAAGCCGTTACTATTCGCGGCACGTACTGGTGACCCCAGCCTGGTAGTGGCGACCCCAACCGGCTACCGGCGACCCCATCAGGGTGCGAAAGACCCCAGCCCCGGGTTATACAGCGGCTTGCTGACGACGCGGCGGCGGTTTAGACTCCAGATGAAAGCTTGGGCAGGATAGCTAAGAAGGGCTCACAGGGCTCTCTTTGTAGCAAGCAATGCGGTTGAGAACAGTCGTTGAGTAGCATTACTTCTCAACTTTCTATTATTCGTTCTTTACGATTATTTTGTAGTTAAAAACTAAATACATACTTAAGTATCCTAACTAATATTATAAATGCGAAAGTAAGTTTGTTTGTTACCTTTTCACGCCTAAACCACTGAACTGATCATCATATGAAATTTTGCATATACGTTGTCAGGTGTACAGAAACGGACTCATTTTACCTTTCATCCCGAAAAAAGTGCTGTTCCCGAGGAAAACAACAATAACGTTATTATGATAATAGATGGCGCCACGTGTCTTTCGAATCATGATTGATTCTGAGGCGGTACGAAGTTCGCCGGGTCAGCTAGTAGGTGGTATACCTACATGTCATAAACTAGTCGATTGAAAGAAGTGAGCTTCAGACTTACAAATGTATAGCCAACTTCCTTACTACGTGTGTACAGAGAACAATAATACCTATAAGTGGATACCTATATTATGTTACTTAAATTGCCTCTAGAATTTTTTCCAAGGATTAGTTTTGTACTTGAGGAACCTGAATATAAAGTTGCTCCATTAGGTACTCCAGAAAGCGGCATGTTTCTTATAATTAGAAAAGTAGTTGCAAGTAATGCGGCGAGTCACGTGTGTTCCTCTCGACGTGGGAGGCCCGCCCTCCGCCCTCCACCCGTCGCCGCGCGCCCCCCCTCGCTGCACGCCCCCGCGCCCCAGTGCCCCCGCGCCCCGCGCCCCGCGCTTTATCCAGTGCAATCAACACTTGCCCTGCGTTCCGAGTTGGGAAATAATCGATGTGAGCGTGCTTAAACCCGTACCGAATTAGCGTGAGCGCGATAACGACGTTCCGTGAATCGTCATAGATGACGTCATGACCTGCGCCATCTTGCGATAACGCCGACCATGCCCTAGAATAATATCACCGTGAGCGCTGTCAAAAATGACAGTGTGTGTGTGAGGATGTGTCAGTGTGTGTTTTGTTTTGATTTGCATCTTATCATAAAATTAAACTAACGTGGCATTTTCGAAATTGTGCTTCTGGCTGATAGTCGCCACCTAACCAAAGAAGAAGAAATGTGGTGTTTATACAAAGAAATACTGTAATAATATCGTTTTTACATTGAGTAAGCACTGTGAGCGCGCTCACGGGCGTTCCGAATTGTTGACAGCTCTCAGCTGTCATAATCGTGATATCTAAATCGGAACGCCATGTGAGATGATGTGAGCGCTGTGAGCGATTATAGCTAATTCGGAAAGCGCCCTTGCATGTGGCGACTTACTTGACAGTTTCACACTCATACGATTACCTCACGTATTACTACCTACTTCATAAACTAACTGTAAGGCCCGTAATCCACCAAAGGGGAGAGGAGAGGAGATGTCTCATTTTTGTATAGAATTTCGTGCGAGCAAGCGGGCAAGCGGCACGAAATTCTGATGAAAATGAGTCTGTCTGTCTGTCACAGCTGGATATCTCAAGAACTACTAATGCTATCAACTTGAAATTTGGAATAGTTTTAGATGACGTTCGCTCAACTATTTTGCACTGTATAAGAAATAAATAAAAATATGTGTATATTTCTGGGACTGAAAGAGGGTCTGAAAAATTCGAAGTGGGGCTACTAGGGCATGTCGGATATCATATGAAAGAGCGCAGTTTGCACATTCTCAAACATTTTTTTCTTTTTTTTTAGACCACACAGGTTTCGACTTTTGATGAAAAATGTAAAAAAAATACCGCCCCCCCCCCGTTATCTCCGAAGTTTGCAAAGAGAAAAATCTGAAATAATTCTATGTGATAGAAGTTTATATAAAGATTACAGGAAGAATAAAAAGAAGTCTCTAAATAGCGCACTTTTTCAAGAATCACCAACAAAAGTTACATTAGTTCCACTATCGGTCAAGAGATGGCGCTGACATAAAACTACAATATTCTACACCGCAGTGCACGGTGTTAAAATTCTCTGATGAATATAGGCCTCCCCGATGAAAATTTAAAAACAATAATATGATGGTACGGAACCCTCGGTGCGCGAGTCCGACTCGCTCTTGCCCGGTTTTTTTTTAATGTAAATGTTTTTATGTAATGTAAAATTTGGGTCAGCGGGATTGTCCGAAAGGGTTACCGCTGGCCCGGAACATAAAGGGCTAAGGAAGGAACACGGGTAAGTTTTAGTCAGTAAGAGTCTGACACTCCCTTCCGCTCCACCCAGAGCCAGCCAGGGGTCATTTGATGATTTCCCATCTGAAAAAAAAAAGACTTCTAAATTTCAAATTGATAGCATTAGTAGTTCTTGAGATATCAAGCTGTGACAGATGGACAGAAGACAGTCAGACTGAGTCTCAGCTTAAGGGTTTCTTTTTACCATTTTGGTACGGAACCCTAATAAAGTGGTTATCTTTTGTTTAAATAATAATAATAACCGACGACGACGACGACCCGATTGACGTGCCTCAACACACACAGCTTAGGATAAATGTTACTAACATTAGTTTATAAGTTTACTTTGTTACTAACAAAGTAACAACTATGGAAGTAATTCTGAAATAAATGTTTATTATTATTATTTATTTTTATATTTTAACCTATCTCGGGACCATGGGGTCCCGGTCCTTTGGAAGGCGTACGAGGGGCCGAAGCCAACTCGCAGAGGCCCGTTAGAGATTATCAATGAAATGAGGCACCAACCGACGATTATCCCTGTATGCACTATGCAAGTGCACCCAAGGATAACCCCCGGTTGGTGTAGGACTATTGCAGGATAAAAAGTTGGACTATTGATTTGGGTGGCTAAAGTGGACCGGTTTCCAGGAACTATGGTAAAACTATGACCCCTGCCTGATCAATGCTTTATATATACACAGATAAAATAGCAGGGGGTGACTTGCACACTCAATAATGGGCCCCCGAAAACGGCCGCTAGCACATAGTGACGTAGCGACAAGGGGGCAACACGTCCTGAGGTGCTTATGAGGAGTGGAGAGGTATTCCACGGCTATCAGGACAATCCCGGAAGTACGGTCAAGATCCCTACCAGCATCTTACTGGAATACTTCCTTCCTCCGAGCACGTTTGCTCTTGCGAATCTCCACTCAAGCCGGCCAATAAAGGCAAGAATGAGGTGGGAGCTCTGTTCCTCGTCATTGTTCACTCCAGCCGGCCAATAAAGGCAAGCCAGAGGTGAGGAACAAGACTTCTCCCGGGAGATAGGGTCCGTGGGGTCGCTACTGCCCAACAGCTCGCCACATGCTGCCCTGCGGGTTTATTATTATTTTTATATTTTAACATATCTCGGGACCATGGGGTCCCGGTCCTTTGGAAGGCGTACGAGGGGCCGAAGCCAACTCGCAGAGGCCCGTTAGAGATTTTCAATGAAATGAGGCACCATCCGACGATTATCCCTGTTCGCACTATACAAGTGCACCCAAGGATAACCCCCGGTTGGTGTAGGACTATTGCAAAATAAGGAAACAAAAATATTGGATTATGGGTTTTGGTGGCTAAAGTGAACTGGTTATCTAAGACTATGGAAAAACTATAGCCCCTGCCTGACCGATGTTCTCTATAAATCACACAGATTAAATGGCAGGGGGTGACTTGCACACTCAATAATGGGCCCCCGAAAACGGTCGCTAGCACATAGTGTCGTAGCGGCAAGGGGGCAACATGTCCTGAGGTGCTTATGAGGAGTGGAGAGGTATTCCACGGCTATCAGGACAATCCCGGAAGTACGGTCAAGATCCCTACAGCATCTTACTGGAATACTTCCTTCCTCCGAGCACGTTTGCTCTTGCGAATCTCCACTCAAGCCAGCCAATAAAGGCAAGAATGAGGTGGGAGCTCTGTTCCTCGTCATTGTTCACTCCAGCCGGCCAATAAAGGCAAGCCAGAGGTGAGGAACAAGACTTCTCCCTGGAGATAGGGTCCGTGGGGTCGCTACTGCCCAACAGCTCGCCACATGCTGCCCTGCGGATTTCTGTATCTCTCTTGGTCTGGCTCCTAACTCTAGACCTGTTCCGGCAAAGACAACCCTTCCGGCACAGGCCTAGAGTTCTGAGCGCGCAAGCCCCACCACGACGTCAACGTAGAGATACGGCGGTGGGGTTATTATTATTATTAAACAGGTTGTGTGCAATGTGTGCATTACATTAGCATCATCAGCATCACGTTGAGCGTTGGGTACAGTTCGCTGCAAAGTTAAGGAACCCCCCTTGGTATTGACATCAAACCTATTTAAGTTTTTCGTAATGTAACTTAAGTGGCGTGTTGGTCTAATGGTTAACACTGCGGCTTGGCGATGCGGTGGTCACGAGTTCAAATCCGCGGATGAGAAGATTTCTTTTTCCTTTATTTTATTTATTTACCCTTTTTTTAGTTTATTAGGTGATTTTCGTTAATTATTATTTAAGAAATCAAATGGAGGTTTGTAATAAAAGCTAGGCATTTTGATAAACAATATTCATTTATTTTTCTAATTACATTTCTAGGACTTCATGGAATCCACTTCCTGGTTGAGTATACAGTTTTCTATCTGTGTTAAATTGGGGTTATTTACTTAGAATATTAACTAAACACAAAATAGATACCCTGGATGAGGTTTAGAACGTTTAACATTAGATAAAGGTTCGTTTATATATATATTTCTAGAAACATAACTACAATAATATTTATTTATTTAAAGTTGTGAAAACAGATTTTTTTTATACTTACTTAACGGAAAAAAACCTTTAAAAAAAAAGAAATTTTGTCTTTTGTGTCTGTGAATTACAGAGGAAGAATCAACATGCTAAACTATAATAGTATAGCAATATACATCTTTCTCTTTTATCACATTTTCTAATAACCCTTATTTAACACAACATTAGAAAAATATATGAGGTCAGATAGTGCATCGTTAATACATTACAAGACTACTTGTAAACCAGATTATCTGGATTGATAATAATTCTAAAGGTTGTTTGTTTTTGATTAACTACGAGATAATGCTCCCACAAATATTGGGAATTATTAACACTTGCTCATATATGTTCCAACGCAATTTTATCAGATACGTTACACAATCAATCTGCCGAGTAAATTGCCTTATAATAACGGAGAGGATGTCACAGTCTATCACTTCTTGAAGTTTTGAAGGGTGCCACTAAATGAGCTTTCACAATATTACGTTGTCGCTCCATTTGTATTTTCTCTGGCCTTGGCGATCACATTTCACATCACCCGTCGCTTGATACCTTTGTATCCATCTACGAACTGTTTTTCTCTGCAATGAAAATAATAATATTAGAAATACATAAAAACATCCAACTAGTAAGTAATAATGCAACATTATTGCAACAATAAAATATAGGTAATATGTGGAAGTATAACATAAATCTTACCGTTATGCCCATAACTCGTGCTATTTTCTTTATGCTTTGTTCCTGTTCCCAGATAACAACAATTTTAGCCTTCAAAAAAGTTGTTAATCAAACCATACCATCGGTTAATAGAATCAACTGGTCAAAAACTTAATAAATTTGATAATATTACGACGAAGATAATTACATACAAGCGAATCGGCACGAAAACGAAACCATTTAAAAAATAGTTATACCCTCAATCACAGTTTACTAAATAAAGCGAAGAAGTATTCTAAATTCAACCTTAACTCGCAGTTCATACAGCAGTTAAGTTTCTGAAGTAAAATGACGGTAGTGCAACAATCGGAATCAACACATTATATTCAACCAAACAAGAAATCTGTGCTAATTTCAACCTTATCTTTTAGTTAATTGAGGAGTTAATGCGTATTGCATTTCGTAAAACTAAGGTATTAAATATAAAACGAAAGTTGAAATTTAAACCTTATTATCTAGAAGATTAGACCGTTAATAACTTTGTTCGTTATAAGGAGTAATACTATTCCAATTTTCGTTAAGGTTAACAACTGAGCCAATAGCCTAGTGGTATAAGACACGGTCTCGATGATCGGCTGGCGCCTGGTGATGCAGGTTCGTATCTTAATCGCACACAAAGTGTCTTTTTGTAAGTTATTCTTGGTCATACGGTTCGGCTAGAAGGAAGCCGAAAAAATACCATATAGAATTATTAAAAACTTGAATGAAACTTGCAAATAATATCTGAGGCGGATCGTTGGATGCGCTCGGGCAGAGATGGGTGCGGCGGCGGGGGAGGGAGCTGCTCAAGGCTCACGTGACGCGCCAGCGCCGCCGCGCCGCCGCCGCCGCGCCGCCGCGCCGCCGCGCCGCCGCGCCGCCGCCGCCGCCGCCGCGCCGCCGCCGCCGCCGCCGCGCCGCCGCCCGCCGCGCCGCGCCGCTCGAGCGACGAGCGACGGCGCGCGGCGGGCCCGAGCGTGCTCGGGCGATAGTCTTTAAGTCTTGGGGGGGTTCCATTTCTGTGACGCTGACTGTACCCAGAATGTTTATGTGTGTTTATATGTTTGTTACTTCTTCACGCTCAAACGGCTGGACCAATTTTGATAAAATTTTGTATGGAGGTAGCTGGCACCCTGATCATATAGGCTTTTTATCCCGATATTCCCACGGGATCGACATTTACGCTGGTGAAACCGCGGGGCGCAGCTAGTAGTTTAATAAAAAGGCGACGCAATCTACTGCGTGGCATCGCGCCAGGCGCAGGCGCTCTGGCAACAGTGGCAACTGGCAATACTCGGCCTTCATCCAAATCTGCGGCTCACGAGTACCTATCTGCTGACTTCAGGCACAGTCTTTATACTGTGCTTCAGGGTTTATCTAATCCGGTTATAATACGACCCACTGAAACGTGTACCGTCAACAAAATCTATTGTAACTATCAAATTTTAAAAGGTGAAATTATGTAAAAATATATTTTTGTTTGTTACAATATTTTGGTATCATCGTTCCTTTATTATACTCTAAAGTCAGATATTTTATTTCACTTGAAATGCTGACGGTACTTCGTATATTGTGTTGAGTTCGTTAGCATCGCTCTAGATAATCCTATCAGGCCGGTCCGGGGCCGGGGCAGTCCGGACGCCGCGCCGCCGGACGCTCCCCGGGCGGCAGGCGAGCTACGGCAATGAATCAAACGCAAACGCGTCCACTCACACACACGCACGCGATCACTGCACGTCACGCTCATCTCGCACGATGTATACGACACATCTACAATAAGACGCACGACACGTCCTATGTAAAGTGTCTACTCTTTGTGCTGCTGAAGGCTGTATACTGTATAGAGGCAGGACCTCACACTAATCTTCATACTTACCTACTATAATATGTCAGCAGTTCAGCACCAATGCAGAGATCAGAAATTACAGCTATTTTAGTAAATAAGCATTTCTATACTTTTACAGTACCTAAGTAGTAGTCGTTACTGTCGAGTGGTATCGCATAGTTTCGTTACTGTCGAGTGGTATCGCATAGTTTCGTTACTGTCGAGTGGTATCGCATAGTTTCGTTACTGTCGAGTGGTATCGCATAGTTTCGTTACTGTCGAGTGGTATCGCATAGTTTCGTTACTGTCGAGTGGTTTCGCATAGTTTCGTTACTGTCGAGTGGTATCGCATAGTTTCGTTACTGTCGAGTGGTATCGCATAGTTTCGTTACTGTCGAGTGGTATCGCATAGTTTCGTTACTGTCGAGTGGTTTCGCATAGTTTCGTTACTGTCGAGTGGTATCGCATAGTTTCGTTACTGTCGAGTGGTATCGCATAGTTTCGTTACTGTCGAGTGGTATCGCATAGTTTCGTTACTGTCGAGTGGTTTCGCATAGTTTCGTTACTGTCGAGTGGTATCGCATAGTTTCGTTACTGTCGAGTGGTATCGCATAGTTTCGTTACTGTCGAGTGGTTTCGCATAGTTTCGTTACTGTCGAGTGGTATCGCATAGTTTCGTTACTGTCGAGTGGTTTCGCATAGTTTCGTTACTGTCGAGTGGTATCGCATAGTTTCGCAGGTTTCTGCGCTTTCTGCGTTTCCTTCAAAACTTGTAGCACTACCTACCTTACAACCACATCACTTGTGCCGCCGCGCGCCGACTCGTAGGTATGATTAGTGCTGACTGCTGCGTCGCAAACCCGCATCACTGAGTGTGACGAAGATTCGCGCCGCAGCAACTCATCTGCCGGTATCTACTTTTGACTGCGAAGCGTAATGTTCTATGCGTGCGCTTGTCATAAGCACTCTATCGTGAAGCTCGCACATGTGTTGAGGATTCGCGACGAGCAGTCATCGTACGTAAGAAATACGGGCGACGCGACGGGGCGTAGCTAGTAGTCGTATGTGCCACGGAGCGTGGGTAATGTCAATGTGCTGGGTGATAAATCGCGACACATGTCGCACGTCGACGTGGTGCTGATAGCGCTGACGGGAAGCGACGTCGAAGTCGCGCGCCGCGGGACTCGGAATGTGCCGCATCGACATTATTGTGTTATGAAATTATGGAAAAGATGCGAGCGATCATAATAATAATTACATTTGGTCGGCAAGAATAAAAATCGAAAAATTAAATAAAAAATTTAAAAAACCCCCGACAAAAATAAAATTAAGGAATCCCTACAAAAAGCATGAAATAAAAAAATAAATTTAAAAAAATCTTATGGAAGTCGGGGGACCGTTCTGTGGAACACCTTCTATTCTGAGGTCCCCCCACTTCCATAAGATTTTTTTAAATTTATTTTTTTATTTCATGCTTTTTGTAGGGATTCCTTAATTTTATTTTTGTCGGGGGTTATTTAAATTTAATTTTTTATTTCATTCTTTATAAAGGGACTCCTTAATTTTTGTATTTAATTTCTTTTATTTTCTTCCGTTTTAAGATTCTGGTAATTTGGTGTTTAATCAGGTTTTTTATCCGTCTAAAAATATTGATTAATTTATAGTTGAAGTATAATTTTTAAGACTAAACAGATTTTTTTGTTTTATTATATTTTTCAAGTTTTTAGTTTAAATTTCGTTAGGTAGTTAATATTCCTCATTCCCTTTCAATATAGTGTAAATTATTCTACTTGTCAAGCCCTTGCATTTGATACCTATATTGAAGGAGTTGTGAAAAAAAATGTAATTCGCCATTTTGTGGTGGCGGCCATCTTGGATTTGAATTTTTTAATAGTGTATAGTATTCTACTAGTCAAGCCCTTTCATTTGATACCCATATTGAGGGAGTTGAGAAAAAAAATTAAATTCGCCACTTTGTTGTGGCGGCCATCTTGGATTTAAAATTTTGTTATAGTGTATAGTATTCTACTATTGAAGCCCTTTCATTTGATACCCATATTGAGGGAATTGTGTAAAAAATATGTTATCCGCCATTTTTGTGTAAAAAATATGTTATCCGCCATTTTGTAGCGGCGGCCATCTTGGACCGATTTTCATCAAACATAGCTAAGAACACTCCCGACTAATACACCTTTCAAACAAAAAAAACTAAATCAAAATCGGTTCATCCGTTCGGGAGCTCAAGTAAATTGGACTATGTCAATAACACACTATTATCTGCTCACCAACTAGATCTACCACTGAGAAAATGTTCTCGCAGTGAAGTTAAATATGCCATCAATAAATTGAAAAACCACAAGGCTCCAGGTTACGACCTAATAACCGCGTCCATTCTGAAGCAGTTACCGGAAGTCGCTATAACATTTCTTACTTACCTTTTTAATACTATACTGCAGCGCAACTATGTCCCCAAACAATGGAAGGTTGCGCAGACCATCATGATTTTAAAGCCTGGCAAACCTGAAAATGACGTCAAATCATATCGTCCTATCAGCCTTCTGCCTATTACTTCAAAGTTGCTGGAAACAATATTTCTAAAGCGACTCATGCCGCTCCTGGTTGAAAGAAATCTGATTCCCGAACACCAATTTGGATTTAGGAAGGGATACGGTACTATAGAACAGGTACATAGACTGGTAGAAAAAATCTACACCTCATTTGAAAAAAAGGAGTACTGCTCTGCGGTCTTCCTGGACATTTCGCAGGCTTTTGATCGTGTATGGCACCGGGGTCTACTGGCCAAAATAAAAGCCTATCTCCCCACTAATTTCTACCTGTTTCTACGCTCATACCTCAGCGACAGATTCTTCCTAGTGAAGCAGGGAGATGAGGTCACAAATCTACGTGCGATTCGGGCCGGAGTGCCTCAGGGCAGTGTCTTGGGACCCACAATTTACCTGTTATTTACTGCCGACTTGCCGTTAGATTGAAATGTCCTAACAGGCACTTTTGCCGATGACATGGCCATACTGGCTACTGATGTCTGCCCGAGAGAGGCTTCCGAAAAACTGCAAAACAGCCTCAAGCTGATCTCCGAATGGCTTAGAGATTGGAAGATAAAAGCCAACGAAACAAAGTCAGTCCAGATGACTTTCACCACACGCAAAGAAACATCTGTGACCTTAAATGATATAGAAGTACCGCAAGCAGAGGTCACACGATACCTTGGAATATACCTTGACAGACGCCTTACGTGGAGACACCACATATTTACCAAACGCAAAGCCCTTGGGCAAAAACTCCGTAGCTTACACTGGATGATTAACAGAAAGTCCCAAATGTCTCTGGAAAGCAAACTACTCATAAACAAATGTATTCTCAAGCCCATCTGGTGCTACGGTATCCCGCGTTGGGGAGCTGCAGCTAACTCTAACATCGAAATCCTTCAGAGGTTTCAATCCAAAACACTGCGGCAGATTGTAAATGCTCCGGTACGTCACAATTCACAAACGAAAGAATTCATAAGGATTTAGATATAAAAACTATTAAAGAGGAAGTCAAAGCTGGTATCACAACATACTCCACCAGATTAAAAGTCCATCCAAATCAATTGGCAAGGAGACTAATGACCAACCCAGTTACCTTCACAAGACTGAAGAGAAGGGCACCCCAAGACCTACTTACAGCCAGCATGAAGGAGCTGTAGTACCGATCGGATGGGGCAGAGGCTTCATACCGTGCAAGTTTGAAAATCATCACCTACCACCGACTCTGTCAAGCGCTACCTGGTGGCGCTCGACAGAGTCTAGCCTGAGTTCGTGGTGGGGTCGACGCTTGACGACAGCTCGACTGCTCGACAGAACAGAACGATGTGGAGCGTGGAGCTCACTTGGACATTGGACATCGTACGAACAACATGTGCTCAGAAACTGTCCGCGTTCCGTATCTGGTTGTGTCGTGTACCTACAGTGTGTAATTTGCTAGTGTGATTAAACTGTTCGTAAAATTATAATCTGATTTGAACTGCAAACCGTTTTTCTATTGCGCATTATCCAACACATACCCACAGTAGCCCACAAGTAGTTAAAATAATTATATTATGGCTGATAATAACGAGACACACTATACCTTCTCCGACATATATATAATACAGCATCACGTCTGCTTATGTCTCCCTATCTCTCGGATTAGAAGGAAGCTGTGTGATCGGATGTGAATATAAGACACGATAAGATTACCATAAGACGTCGGAGGAGATCGATAGCGCGGCAGATATACTAATACGCGGCTATAAATACGAGGATACGCGCGATACGCTCCTCCGAACCGTCAACTCCTCGCAGCAGCCAGTGCGAAGCGACACATGTTGCCCCTGCAGTACTGTGAGTGTGCAGCCCTCGCTATCGTCACTCTGTACTTCTGTAGACAATTACAGGCGTTTGGCGCATGTGCTCTCCGACAATAAAGAAAAAACAAAACACGCTGATAGCGCAGATGTCGACAAAAAGGGAATGCATAAAATTGCCATAGCAGCTAAAAAAAAAAATGTTTATTGTAGAAAAGCCTAAGTACATTCAAAAATCAAAATCAAAATCAAAATATTTTATTTCACATAAGCCTACATGGGCACTTATGAAACGTCAGAAGCTAGGTGCACGGTTCCAATTGGTCGTTTCCTATGGAGAAGAACCGGCAAGAAACTCCACGGTTACTCTTTTTAAAAATAATTGGCTTTTACAATATTTTCAAATTACAGTAGGTATGGGAGGATAGCGTAGGCCTGTCAACAAGTATCAGGTACTTGATAAAATAAAAAATGGTCTACAGATCTAAAGTCTACAAGGCCTACAAAGTCCTCACATTTACAAAACAAGAATCTATCAAAAGGATAAATAAAAAATAAAAACCTAATAAAACCTAGTGATATGATTACCATTACAACCACTAATAAAGAGATGGAAAAAATTTGAATTTTCTGTATATAATGTCAAGTAATAAAGAGATTATGTCAAAAAAGTAAATAAAGTAAAGTAAATAAAAAATGAACATCGTAATTTGAGAGCAGTTAATAGACATTTAAATAGTTAAGCCGTTAATGAGTAGCCAGGGAAGCCACATGTGCAGAAGGAATTATTGCCAAACTACCTTGTCTTCAACATAGTCTTTAATCTTATAATATGCTTTTTTGATAAGGACACGTTTGATGAAGGTTTTGAATTTTCCATCGCTAAGTTCTGTAACCGACTTTGGCAACTTGTTATAAAAACGGACGCCGTTTACAAGAAATGACTTGCTAGTTTTAGTTAATCTAAATTTAGGTAACACAATTTCATTTTTACTACGTGTATTTATATTGTGGAAATCGCTTCTTATTTTAAAGAGTCCTAAGTTTTTGCGAACATACAAAATACTTTCTAAAATATAAAGAGAAGGCAGAGTTAGTATATCAATTTCTTTGAATTTGTTTCTAAGAGACTCGCGAGGACCCATTTGATAGATTGCGCGGATTGCCCTCTTTTGTAAAATGAAAATTGAATCTACGTCAGCTGCCGATCCCCACAGCAGAACACCATAAGACATAATGCTGTGGAAATAAGCAAAGTATACTAACCTAGCTGTAGCTATATCTGTCAACTGCCTTATTTTTCTTACTGCATATGCAGCTGAACTTAATCTACCTGAGAGAGCTCTAATGTGTGCGCCCCATTGTAATTTTGAATCTAAAGTAATACCTAGAAATACAGTTTCCGTAACAGCGTCTAGTTTTTTGCCATCAAGTTCTAAATTCAGACCCACTTGAGGTACATTTGGTAATGAGAACTTAAGACATTTAGTTTTGTTCGCATTAAGTAAAAGATTATTAGCTGCAAACCATTTCGAAAGAACAGCCAGACTCTCGTTAACATGTAAGACATCCGTATCTTTTCTATCTATTTGAAAAATAAGGGAAGTGTCATCCGCGAATAAAATGATATCCGACAAATTAGCCATCAGGTAAGGAAGGTCATTAATATAAACTAGAAATAGGAAAGGGCCAAGAATTGAGCCTTGAGGCACGCCCATCTTAACTAAAGACCCCGATGACGTCGCCCCATTAACGTTTACTTTTTGCTGCCGCTTTGACAGATAGGAAAGAACAAGATCAGCAGCTTGTCCACGAATTCCGTAATGGTATAATTTACAGATCAGTGTATTATGGTCAACGCAGTCAAACGCTTTTGAGAGGTCACAGAAAACGCCAATTGCATCCTGGGACTTCTCCCAGGATTCCAAAATGTGACTGATGAGTTTTACTCCCGCGTCCGTCGTCGACCTACCTTTCGTGAAACCAAACTGGCGACTATGTAAAATCCCATTTGAATTAAAATGTGACAACATCTGGTCCAGCATGATTTTTTCATAGATTTTGCTCATAGCTGGTAGCACAGATATAGGTCTATAATTAGAGGGATCAGACTTACTACCCGATTTGAAAATTGGTACTACTTTACTATGTTTCATTAAGTCAGGAAACGTACCGCTGTCTAAACATTGATTAAATATGCCTGTTAGGGCAGGGGCAATTGTGTCAATAATATCTCCAAGAACCTTAACAGAAATCCCCCATAAGTCTTCAGTGTTTTTTATGTTAAGACTTTTAAAAGCTTTTTTAATTGTGGCAACAGAAATGGGCTGGAATTCAAAGCTTGGAATATCCTTATTAAAGTTTTCTTTAAGAAGAGCTTCAGCTAATATAGGTGATGAGGGGAGAGACTTTGTAACCTCTATTGGGATGTTGGTAAAGAAATTTTCTAGTGTCTCAGCAACTTTTAACTTATCTGAAATGGTTTCATTATCAATTTTTAGGGACAACTCATTCTGATCTCGCTGTTTTGTGTTTCCAGTTTCTTTGTTAATTACCTGCCACACAGCTTTTATTTTATTATTAGACATACTAATTTTGTTACTTATTAATTTAGATTTAGCCTCAGCGCAGACTCTTTTGAATATTTTAGAATAATTTCTTACATAATTATGAAGGGCTTGATCAGAGGTTAATGATTTCTCGTGATACAGATTATATAAAATATCTCTGCTTTTTCTAATGCCAGCAGTAGCCCATTCACTAAATTTTGGTTTAGTATTGATAGTAACTTTTTTTACAGGACATGCTTTATTGAATTCTTGGCATACTGTAGAAAATAATGAACCATAGTTTATGTTGGGGTCTTGTGAATCAAAACTTGCTGTTGAAAGATTGCTAAGAACATTATTATTAAACATTTTCAATTTATTTTTAGTTAGAGGTCTTAATTGAATTGATTTATCTATGTGTAATCTTTTACCTAAGTCAAATGACACAAGTTGACCAGTATGGTCAGACCTGACGCCACTAATTAAAGACGAGTCTTTTATTTTACAATTAGTGAATACATTGTCGATGCATGAAGCTGAAGTTGCTGTTATTCTAGTTGCTTCATTAAATATACATTTTAAATTAAATGATTTAAACAATGAAATGAGCTTACATTTTTCTGGTGAATTAACTAATAGATCAATATTTAGGTCACCACAAACAAAAACAAATTTACTATCTTTAAAAAGTTTACTAAGTATTTCTTCCATTATGATTAAAAATGATGACAAATTTGAGGCTGGTGGTCTATAAACACATAAGAAAGTATGGCCTTCAACTTCTGCACATGCTACCTCACATAAGCGATCAACAGAGCAAGCAGTGATATCCTTTCTTTCTTTATACCTAAAAGAACTATTACATAATATCAAAGTACCACCCCCTAATGAGGACCTGTTGTGCGCACTGGCAACTGAAAAATTATTTACATTAAACAACATTCTATCCGGTTTTAACCATGTTTCACAAAAACATAATATATCCATATGATATTTATCTATTAACATTTCTACGTCTAGGATTTTGCCAGAAAAGCGATTTATATTTTGGTGATATAGTAAAATATTCTTATTATGCTTCTCTTTTGTCGACTCTAAAAGTTTAAAGAATGAATAACAGTATTATTAGAAGTACTAGATAATACTGTTTCGTCACTTAATCTAGTCTCAGTTAAATCATCAATAACTGCGTGTATATTGTAAGCTAACAAAGTAGCCAATACATGTTGACTTTTCTTGGGTAGAAACATATGTTCCTGAACTAATACAAAATCCCTAACAAAATAGTTTGTATCAAAATACAATAAACGGTCAAAACGGTCCAAAGCAATGTTATACAACTGAGTGGCTATGCTAAGCACAATACATTGAAACCCTGATCTATAAACTAGGGGTGACCCTGTATCTTAGAGATCAGTGTCCCTCCGCAGCGGTCACCAGCCAAATTTTGTAACTCAATGGCACTTAACAAAGTATTTCTTTACATATTTAAATAACAAGAGAAATAAAAAATATAAAAAACAAAACAAAATAAAACTTGAAATAAAATAATGTGTGAGTGTGGAGTAAGTCTGTTTGTGTGTGGGGGGGGGGGGTAGGTGTGTGTGTATGTATGTGCGGGGGTGCGTGTGCGTGAGTGGTGAGTGTATGAAAAATGTTTGAAATGATAAGCATTAAATTTTAAGGTAGATGGCCTAAAAGAAGATCCTCAGTTTCTTGTGTCAGTTTTGACAAGTATCTAAGCGCACGGCCAGTGCGCAGGCCAAGTTCCAGCAAGAGGCCGCAGGTACGCCGTGCACTATTTACCCGAACCGCTTCGAGCTACTTTTGACCACCCTGTATCTAACTATTTGTCACACGAAATTTGGCACGAAGTTAGACATTAGCATGAAACTAAAGGAAAAATTAAAAAAATGGTCAAGTGTGAGTCTGGCTCGCGAATAGAGGGTTCCGTATTAAATTTTTATTCTAGCCGGCCTAGAATTTGGAATTGGGCACGAAGCTAGACATTAGCATGAAATTAAAGGAAAAATGAAAAAGGTGGTCAAGTGTGAGATTGGCTTGCGTACAGAGGGTTCGGTAGCAGTCATGCTAGCGAAGGAGGTGGCGGGACGGCTCAGGGAGAGAGCCTCCCGTCACAGCCGCCGCGGGAGACGCTCCGGGCGTCGAGAGCCGCGCGACGACTCCCGGTCACCGTAGGCGCGGGCCTGCGGGCGGAGAGTAATGGGTAGCTCACCGTCCGATCAGGACCAGGCCCGTGCCGGACGGCGCGTACGTGTTCCACGCGCGCCTCAAAGAGATGTCAGCATCGAGGAGGGGCCCCATAGGGCCGAAGCCTGCCGGGTCAGCGGGATTGTCCGAAAGGGTTATCGCTGGCCCGGAACATAAAGGGCTAAGGAGGGAACACGGGTGGGTTTTAGTCAGTAAGAGTCTGACACTCCCTTCCGCTCCACCCAGAGCGGGAGGGGTCATTTGACGATTTCCCATACGCAAAAAAAAAAGGCAGCAACATTTACTCTTTTGCGGATGATGTTTTCTGATACCACTGGCTCCAACTCCAAGTACTCTTGGGTTGGGGCTAAAAAGAAAAAATATCGCTTCATATCTGAACTTCCTCATCACATTATTCCTATGATAAATTATTATCAAAAAAATGGTTGCCTGTAAAGTCGGTTTTACGGGCGAAGATTTTACGTGACAACGACCGATCATCCGATCATAGTTGAGTGGGAGAGAGACGCAAGGCATTCGGCGGGCCTCTCTCTCGTTCGGTGACTCATCGTAACGTTACCGAGCGTTACACTTTTTCATAAGTGACTCCCAGTCGCAACCTAATTTAAGACGTTGTCACGTCAAAAAGTTTTTCGAGGCTATGTCAGGTACAGAACAGTTTATTTATAAACGCTATTTGTTTTACTCATATCTATACAGTTAGAGCAGTGAAAATAATTGAATATTACATATTATAGAGACGTAGTGGCTTAATTTAACTTTATAATATATTATTTTAGATGCAATTCGAGGTTGTTTCAAAGATGCAACCGTCCACAAAATTTTGGTGCATATGAAGACATGGCTGCGGAATGCACCCACCCGTGTTCTGTTGAAACAGAAACCAAATCAATAATTACCAGTGTATCGCAGATGGTTGTGGTATCTACTATTTTATAAGTGTATCATGCTCCTTTAGCTCGATAAGGTAACACTGACTTTACTTGTCTTCCTAAAAAGTGCCATATTCTTTGCAAATGTTATGTTTAAGTTAAGTACCTATATTATTGTTTGTTTTCTAGAAACAGTGGCGGAGTAAATTTTAAATTAGCTTTATAAACTTTAATTTTATTATTTACGTTTGTTGTGAAAACTAATCCAATCGAAGTTTCCATGTAGGTACAGTCAACAAAAGAGACAAGTATGCAGGATCGTCGGATATAGTTGAAGTTTAGTAAGAAATCGATGGATGTTGTCGACTGAAATTTAATTTGATAAAGGAGCTGTTTGTTTTGTATTAATAAAATTAAATTTTATTTGAGAACATCATCGGTTTCTTACAAAACTTCAACTATAGCCGACGATCCTGCATACTTATCCCTTTTGTTGGCTGTACCTAGGTAAACAAATATGGTAAAATTATGTGCCTTGCTGATCATGATACCTAACTGGTGATATAAGCGAAATTGTTGATGCATGATGTGAACTTATAATTATAACTGACCATTTATAGTTTGCCGGAGTGACGAGAAACATTGATTATTGTGCGTGCGTTGTGTTTACTCCATGGAAAATTATTTTGGAATAGATTTATACAATATTATGACATATCAAATTAGTAGTGGTGGTTATGTCTTATACTTACAACCACAGACTTAAACATCCTTGTCCCCAGAGCTGCGGGAGCTATTAATGTTTTTGCTTACGACTTAAGAGCTATTTCATATTTTCAGTTTCATTTTTTAAACTATGACGAGTGTAATGTAACAGAACCGATAGACGAAAATAAAATATCCTTGTAAAATTACGCATATTTTTTCATTTAAAAATGAAGTCCACTCTAAGCAAACATGTGAACAACAATACGTTTTATAGTATAAAACAAGACAATTTTTGCACCCATTTTTTTTTTTTTTTATTTTTACATTTTATGGTTGTTTTCCTGTTTTTATTGGAATGTACTTTATCCTATGTATAAGATCCTCCTGAATCACCTAGAAAACGTCTAGAAAATATTCAACATACTTTCTATTAGACATATAGCAGATAATCTAGAAGATATCTATACTGCACTCTAGAATCATCTAGAAGATGTCTAGAGGATTTTTTTTTTTAATTCCTATTAGATATTTTGTAGATAATCTAGAAGATATCTTCTAAAGTTTACTAGCAGACATGTCTAGTAGATGTCTAGTAGATGTGCATTTAAAATGTCTAGAAGATATTTAGGAGGCGGACATAGTCATCTTCTAGATATCTACTATAGTACTTGTAAATATCACCAGATATCTCCTAGATGTTTGTATAAATATTTATTAGATGTTCTTTAGACATTGTGTGCTGTGTGGGAAGAGTCAAATTTTGAGCTTGGACAATGCTTTAATTGATATTGGTTCTTCTACATATATTCACTTGTGGTCAAGCCTACGTAGCATTATCTAGGGTAAAAAATTTAAGTGGTGTCCATTTGATATATATCGATCCTAGCCAGATCAAAGCACAAGAAAGTGCTATTGTTTAGTACAACAGATTAAGGTCGCTCTATAGACCTTCAGTGTAATTTCGTAACACACTATCAGTAATAATGGGTTTCATTTTGACAGTTCGACAACATTCATTGCGTTATTTGAGTTGTTAGGCAGACCCATTTTTCGAACATATGGAGCAATGGATTACAAATATGCTTGAAAATTATTCAAATTGAGAGTAATAGTGTGTTACGCAATTAGGGTGCAGATTTAAAAAAACATATGTGTGAAAAAAAAAAGTTAAAAAAAACAGCTGATAGGGAAACATTGCCGCAGTTTAGACTGCAGCGGGGTCATCATTTAATAAAAAAACACCTCGTAAAAGAAAAAATAATAAAAAACCACAAATATTAAAAAAAAGAAAACCTAGGCTATACAATTAAATCCAACACGTGTATCTACTTGGAAAAAAGAAATGAAATCCCACCAAAAACATAATGTTGAAAAAGAAGGCCAAGTTCCTTACTTCATGTAGATGTTTGACCAGCAAAAGAGTTAAAATCGAAACCAACGCCAAGTTTTAAACTATTTTCTTTGCACCGGCCTTATTTTGCAATTCTGTTGTACGTAATTTGTGTTTGAAACTTTTTTATTAGATATCAATACAATAAAAATTTTCCATTTAAACTTGGCGGGTTTTCGTTATTTTATTGAAAATTATATATTTTATTGAAAATTATAATTATATTTCGTTATTTTAAGAAAAATTTTATTGTATTGATATCTAAAAAAGTTTCAAACACAAATTACTTGCAACTGAATTGCAAAATAAGGCCGGTGCAAAGAAAATGGTTTAAAACTTGGCGTTGGTTTCGATTTCAACTCTTTTGCTGGTCAAACATCTTTCTCATCGTTAGAGATTTTCAATGAAATGAGGCACCAACCGACGATTATCCCTGTTCGCACTATGCAAGTGCACCCAAGGACCACCCCCGGTTGGTGTAGGACTATTGCAAAATATGGAAACAAAACTATTGGATTATGGGTTTTGGTGGCTAAAGTGAACTGGTTATCTAAGACTATGGAAAAACTATAGCCCCTGCCTGACCGATGTTCTCTATAAATTACACAGATTAAATGGCAGGGGGTGACTTGCACACTCAATAATGGGCCCTCGAAAACGGTCGCTAGCACATAGTGTCGTAGCGGCAAGGGGGCAACATGTCCTGAGGTGCTTATGAGGAGTGGAGAGGTATTCCACGGCTATCAGGACAATCCCGGAAGTACGGTCAAGATCCCTACCAGCATCTTACTGGAATACTTCCTTCCTCCGAGCACGTTTGCTCTTGCGAATCTCCACTCAAGCCGGCCAATAAAGGCAAGAATGAGGTGGGAGCTCTGTTCCTCGTCATTGTTCACTCCAGCCGGCCAATAAAGGCAAGCCAGAGGTGAGGAACAAGACTTCTCCTGGATTATATTCTTTTTCACACATATGTTTTTTTAAATCTGCACCCTAATTGCGTAACACACTATTACTCTCAATTTGAATAATTATCAAGCATATTTGTAATCCATTGCTCCATATGTACGAAAAATGGGTCTGCCTAACAACTCAAATAACGCAATGAATGTTGTCGAACTGTCAAAATGAAACCCATTATTACTGATAGTGTGTTACGAAATTACCCTGAAGGTCTATAGAGCGACCTTAATCTGTTGTACTAAACAATAGCACTTTCTTGTGCTTTGATCTGGCTAGGATCGATATTTATCAAATGGACACCACTTAAATTTTTTACCCTAGATAATGCTACGTAGGCTTGAATATAGAAGAACCAATATCAATTAAAGCATTGTCCAAGCTCAAAATTTGACTCTTATGAATGGTGATTGCGTAAGCTAAACATATCGGAAACTGCTCCCGTTATACAAAAGCACGGCTCAAAACTTCAAATTTAGTTTTCACTCTCTCGAGATCATAAACTAAACCATGGCTGAATCTAATTTAAAGTTTTTTAACTTTAGTCCTGTTCTCAATGTCCCACAGAATCTTTTCTAATGTACCAATCGACCCATTAACACCGCTTTTTAAATTTTTCTTTTAGTTTCATGGTAATGTCTAGTTCCAGCTAGAAAAAAAATCACACGGGACCCTCTGTATGCGAGCCAAACTCACACTTGACCTCTTTTTAATTTTTCCTTAAATTTCATGCTAATGTCTAGCTTCGTGCCCATTTCCAAGTTTCTAGGCCGGCTAGAGTAAAAATTTAATACGGGACCCTCTGTATGCGAGCCAAACTCACACTTGACCTCTTTGTAATTTTTCCTTTAATTTCATGCTAATGTCTAGTTTCGTGCCCAATTGCAAGTTTCTAGGCCGGTTAGAAGTTTCTAGGCCGGCTAGAGTAAAAATTTAATACGGAACCCTCTGTACGCAAACCAAACTCACACTTGACCACTTTTTTCATTTTTCCTTTAATTTCATGCTAATGTCTAGCTTCGTGCCCAATTCCAAGTTTCTAGGCCGGCTAGAGTAAAAATTTAATACCGAACCCTCTGTACGCAAGCCAATCTCACACTTGACCACCTTTTTCATTTTTCCTTTAATTCCATGCTAATGTCTAGCTTCGTGCCCAATTCCAAATTCTAGGCCAGCTAGAATAAAAATTTAATACGGAACCCTCTATTCGCGAGCCAGACTCACACTTGACCATTTTTTTAATTTTTCCTTTAGTTTCATGCTAATGTCTAACTTCGTGCCAAATTTCAAGTTTCTAGGCCTACTAGAAGTAACATTTTGATTAGCTCTAGTGAGTGAGTCAGTCAGTCAGTCAGTCAGTGACACTTTAGCTATTTTGAAAAGTCCATAACTTCGAATCTATTAAAGCTACAGTTATGAAATTTGGTATTCGAACTAACAGCAGGCATGGTATTATGTATGTTAAGTTTGATTCGATTTCGTGTGACAAATAGTTAGATACAGGGTGGTCAAAAGTAGCTCGAAGCGGTTCGGGTAAATAGTGCACGGCGTACGTGCGGCCTCTTGCTGGAACTTGGCCTGCGCACTGCCGTGCGCTTAGATTAAAACATAGGTAAATAAAAGTAAAATAGCATGTTAGCAGTTCTATTTGCAAAAAATAAGTAGGTCTTCTGTCTGTGCATAGTCGATGGTTAATAAATATTTAAGTATAATTTGTTTACAGCTATAGTAATCTATACTAATACTAATCTATACTTATATACTTATTACTTATATTACTTATTACTTATATTACTTATTTTACTTATTTACTTATATTTACTTATTTACTTATATATTTACTTATATATTATATTATAATATTATAAAGCTGCAGAGTTTGTTTGTTTGTTTGTTTGAACGCGATAATCTCTGGAACTACCGGTCAGATTTGAAAAAATTCTTTTTGCATTTGATAGCCCAATTCTTGAGGAAGGCTATAGGCTATTTAACATCACGCTATGACCCTTAGCAGCCGAGCAAAAAGAAAAAAACTCAGAGTGAACGGTAAGCGAATACGAAGTGTTGCGACGCGACGGGGTGGGGGTACAAGAAAGGACCATGGGCACTTTTGAATGAACACTGGGCCCACTTTTCAAAGTTGTGCAACAGTGATGAAACCTATGTCATCTGACAGCTCTTGGCGTGTACTTTATTTCATTCTATGGCAGCTAAGTTCAAATCCAGCGCAAAAATGGTTTTTTTATGCGTTTTTTAAAAATGTTCAACATTGTGCAACAGTGATAAAACCTATGTAATATGACAGCTCTTGGCGTGTACTTTATTTTATTCTATGGCAGCTAAGTTCAAATCCAGCGCGAAAATAGTTTTTTTATGCGTTTTTTTAAAATGTTCAACATTGTGCAACAGTGATAAAACCTATGTCATATAACAGCTCTTGGCGTGTACTTTATTTTATTCTATGGCAGCTAAGTTCAAATCCGGCGCGAAAATGGTTTTTATATGCGTTTATTAAAAATGTTCAACATTGTGCAAGAGTGATCAAACCTATGTCATATGACAGCTCTTTGCGTGTACTTTATTTCATTCTATGGCAGCTAAGTTCAAATCCAGCGCGAAAACGGTTTTTTTATGCGTTTTTTTTCATGTTCAACATTGTGCAACAGTGATGAAACCTATGTCATATGACAGCTTTTAAAGTGTACTTTATTTTATTCTATGGCAGCTCAGTTCAAATCCAGCGCGAAAATGTTTTTTTTATGCGTTTTTAAAAAATGTTCAACATTGTGCAACAGATATGAAACCTATGTCATATGACAGCTCTTGGCGTGTACTTTATTTTATTCTATGGCAGCCAAGTTCAAATCCGGCGCGAAAATGGTTTTTATATGCGTTTATTAAAAATGTTCAACATTGTGCAACAGTGATCAAACCTATGTCATCTGACAGCTCTTGGCGTGTACTTTATTTCATTCTATGGCAGCTAAGTTCAAATCCAGCGCGAAAATGGTTTTTTTATGCGTTTTTTAAAAATGTTCAACATTGTGCAACAGTGATAAAACCTATGTCATATGACAGCTCTTGGCGTGTACTTTATTTTATTCTATGGCAGCTAAGTTCAAATCCGGCGCGAAAATGGTTTTTATATGCGTTTTTTTTAATGTTCAACATTGTGCAACAGTGATGAAACCTATGTCATATGACAGCTTTTAAAGTGTACTTTATTTTATTCTATGGCAGCTAAGTTCAAATCCAGCGCGAAAATGGTTTTTTTATGCGTTTTTAAAAAATGTTCAACATTGTGCAACAGGTATGAAACCTATGTCATATGACAGCTCTTGGCGTGTACTTTATTTTATTCTATGGCAGCCAAGTTCAAATCCAGCGCGAAAATGGTTTTTTTATGCGTTTTTTAAAAATGTTCAACATTGTGCAACAGTGATCAAACCTATGTCATATGGCAGCTCTTTGCGTGTACTTTATTTCATTCTATGGCAGCTAAGTTCAAATCCAGCGCAAAAATTTTTTTTTCTTGCGTTTTTTAAAAATGTTCAACATTGTTCAACAGTGATGATTTACATGTCATATGAAAGCTCTTGAAGTGTACTTTATTTCATTATATGGCAGCTAAGTTCAAATCCAGCGCAAAAATGTTTTTTTTTTTGCGTTTAAAAAAAATGTTCAACGTTGTTCAACCGTGATGAATTATATGTCATATGAAAGCTCTAGAAGTGTACTTTATTTCATTCTATGGCAGCTAAGTTCAAATCAGCCCTAATAAATACGGCAATATACGGCCTATGATGATCTTTTTAGTGTATTTTTAGTCAAACAAGAGCTATTTATAATCCTAGCTACTGACTGACAGCTAATTATAATTTAATATCAAAACAAAACAGATTTTAAAAAACGCATAAAAAAAAACGTTTTTGCGCTGGATTTTAACTTAGCTGCTATATAATGAAATAAAGTACACTTTAGGAGCTTTCATGTGACATATAACTCGTCACTGTTGAACAACGTTGAAAAAGTGAGCCCAAAATGACGCATTTAAAAACGCATTTAAAACCGTTTTCGCGCTGGATTTGAACTTAGCTGCCATATAATGAAATAAAGTACACTTTAAGAGCTTTCATATGACATAGGTTTCATAACTGTTGCACAATGTTGAACATTTTTAAAAAACGCATAAAAAAACCGTTTTCGCGCTGGATTTGAACTTAGCTGCCATAGAATGAAATAAAGTACACGCCAAGAACTTTCATATGACATATAACTCATCACTGTTGAACAATGTTGAAAAAATGAACCCAAAAAGACGCATTTAAAAAACGCATATAAAACCGCTTTCGCGCTGGATTTGAACTTAGCTGCCATAGAATGAAATAAAGTACACTTTAAGAGCTTTCATATGACATAGGTTTCATCACTGTTGCACAATGTTGAACATTTTTAAAAAACGCATAAAAAAACCGTTTTCGCGCTGGATTTAAACTTAGCTGCCATAGAATGAAATAAAGTACACTTTAAGAGCTTTCATATGACATAGGTTTCATAACTGTTGCACAATGTTGAACATTTTTAAAAAACGCATAAAAAAAACCGTTTTCGCGCTGGATTTGAACTTAGCTGCCATATAATGAAATAAAGTACACTTTAAGAGCTTTCATATGACATAGGTTTCATCACTATTGCACAATGTTGAACATTTTTAAAAAACGCATAAAAAAAACCGTTTTCGCGCTGGATTTGAACTTAGCTGCCAAAGAATGAAATAAAGTACACGCCAAGAGCTTTCATATGACATATAACTCATCACTGTTGAACAATGTTAAAAAAATGAACCCAAAATGACGCATTTAAAAAACGCATATAAGACCGTTTTCGCGCTGGATTTGAACTTAGCTGCCATAGAATGAAATAAAGTACACTTTAAGCGCTTTCATATGACATATAATTTATCACTGTTGAACAATGTTGAAAGAGTGGGCCCAAAATGACGCATGGTCCTTTCACGCGGACGAAGTCGCGGGCAGAAGCTAGTTTAGTTTATAAATACTTAGTTTTCTATTTAATCTATTGTACAGGAATGGGCCTAAGAAAGTAAAAAATCTTTCTACAAAGACATGTTTTGAGGTAGCATTAGATATGCATACTAAATCATTCCGTCTCTTGTTAGTGTTGTCGGCATTGTAGGCAAGCATGGTGTGCTGTTTTAATACTAAGTGCATGATGAAAAGCTGGCGAACCGTTAGTACATTGCAGGATTTATATAGGAGATCTGTGGGAAAAAAGAAGGGATGGAAGTTTGCTACCTTTAAAATTGCTCTCTGAGCTCTTTCAAGAGGAAGCAAGTTAGTTTTTAGTGCGCCACCCCAAGAAGTGATACAGTATTGAATTATAGATTGACATAGGGCCAAATAAACTTGCGTGATTAATTTTGAATCTGCTAATGATCGCAATTTTTAAAAAACATATATTAGTTTGCGCACTCTTTTAACTGGGCTTTCAATATGTTTTTTAAATTAAAAGAGAGTGTGTCGTCCATTATGACCCGCAGGTATTTTATGTTGCTCGTTTTGTGGATCAAAGGACAATTACACATGGTGATTGTACGGTTTCCACATTGATGTGCGTATAGATAAGGGTTAGTAATGTTAAGTTGAGGCTTGCGCATGGAGAAGTGAATATATTTTGTTTTGTCGGCATTTAATGTTAGTAAATTACTATGAAGCCAATTAGTCACAGTATTAAAACCTAGCGAGCGATTTTGAACAGTTCGCTACTGGTTTTAGCGCTAAATATTAACGCCGTGTCGTCGGCATATGATATTATTTTGCCATCTTTAATATTTAGATTACATAGAGATAGGGGGGGGGGGGAACGGTATTTTTTTCCTTTTTCATCAAAAGTCGAAAACTATGTATACTATACAAGGTGTAACAGAATAAACGCAAGTCCTGAAAGTAGTTTGTTCATAATTGATTACTGAATCAATTTCGGTAACATTTAAGATAGGTATTTTTTTTTAAATTATGTATTTTGCCATACTGATCGCCGATTGAGCCAAAGAAAATTAAATCTTATGTCAAGGCAATAAGACTCAATTTTGAATGCATAAAGTAACGATAGGGTCAACACAATTTACTTAATAAAAATAGTTAGCTTTAAAAAAAAATTATTTTGATCATTGTATTATGCTTTTATCTCAATACTCTAATTAGGGTGTATGAGGTCTTGCGTTCATTATGTTACGCATTGTATATCTATATGTGAAGACGATGTGGGTTATTTTATATATTTTTAACCGACTTCCAAAAAGGAGGAGGTTATAATGTTCGACTTTATATATAGGGGGACTGGTGGATTTTAAAAATAGACACGCAGAATCGATTAGTTTGAACGATCATAATCGATTTATACATACAGGGTTATTGGTAAAACACCAGCAACCTCTTAAGAGGTCATTGTACTCATCATTATGAACAACTTTTACTATGGGACCAAACGTCAAATCGCGAAAAAAAATCAGCTGTTCCCTACATTTATGTTCGTCTAACTCGTCAAAATGTAGAGAAGAGCTGTTTTTTTTTCACGACTTCAGGTTTGGTCCCATAGTAAAAGTTGTTCATAATGATGAGTAAAATCACGTGTTTAAGTATCGGTCACTAATTACCAGTCACCCTATATATGTTTTTTTTTTATGTATGTTCACCGATTACTCGAAGACGGCTGGACCGATTCCAAAAATTCTTTTTTTGTTTGAAAGGGTATACTCTCGAGGTGGTCCCAATATCAGCAAGTTGGAATCTGATGAGAGGATCCCATGGAAATCGAGGGAAACCCTCAAATTTTATAGGCAAATCTAGAGCGATTTGGGTATTTTTTAAAGTAACTTGAGCATTTGCTCTCGAAAATCATCATTTGGTAAAGGGGAGCTGATGATGAAGACCACAGATGGCCATCGGAACTACTCAATGACAAATATTTCACGGGTTGCAATTCGATTTCTTTTAATATGGTTGAGAAGCAATTTATGCTCGTCACAATGCGTATGGTGAGTGGTTGTTGAGGAGTTCTCCTGGTTCTTACCAGAAGACTCCTCAACAATTAACGTCCCAGCATCGGGAAAAGCAATATAGGTATTGTAACATGTGATGAGCAGCTGACATTAGGCTATTGTAACTTAGGTAGATAAATTACAAACAGACCAACTAAAAAGTGAAAAATAAAAACTTTTTACAAAAAAAACCAACCGACTTCAAAAAAAACACTACAAATTGAAAAATAACTTTAATTTCGGAAGTCGGTGTCTTTGGTTCTTTCGTTTATTGACACCGACTTCCGAAATTAAAGTTATGTGGGCGGAGCACCGCCGTGTCCTCGTAGCAGTACCGGTTTTAGCACTACCAGCGCCCTGGGCGAAATTTCTACGGCGCCCCCTATCTGCCATTGAAACCCATACGAAAAAATAAGCAAGGGATATAATGAAATAACTATTTAAAAAAAAACTAATAACATTTTAATTTTCTAGCCTTTCTATCGACAAACTAAGACATCAAAGTCTGTTTTCCGCAATTTTATTTTCGATTGACAAAGTTGCTAAGTTTGTCAATCTAGATATTGTTGATCGCAGATAGGTTTTTATCAGCTTATGCTTAGAAAAACTCCTTTCCCCACTGTGGCTACAGTTACAGGTAAAGTGATCAGTATTCGCAATGCTACCCATACATTTGGATACAGTTCTTGTAAGTTGCGATCTTTGATAAATTATAAAATAAAGACAGGAGTAACCAATGGGAGTAACCACATTCTGATCAGTGAGTTCATCGCACAACACATGATACACTCATCTATATTATCTGACTTGAGAGTCTACAGTTAATTTCAATTGGAAATCACTATTGAGTTTGAGAAGGTCCGAAATCTTTTTTATATTGTACAAAAAAGACCAAGATTCCGGGTATTCATTTAACTGTTCAAATTTTTCATTGAATGAATTTATGGTAGTGTCCAAAAGACAGTTGAAAAATTCAACTTCAAATTTCTTTTCTGGAGAAGTTATAGTTTGTAGCTAGATTAAGGGAATTTACTAGTACGTCGAACTCGCTCTATGAACAAGCGGATATAAAGGGGCGCCGCAGGCGCCTCTTCAAATCTGGCGCCCTGGGCGATCGCCCAACCGCGCCCTGCCCTAACGCCGCTACTGCCTCGTAGAGGCGATCGGCAGCGGCGGCGACCTCTCGCGTCCGGCCCTGGTGCAAACCATGGTCCGGGGCGAGAGGGAGTGGGAGGCAGTCACCTCCTTCTGCGAAGCAGTCATGCTAGCGAAGGAGGTGGCGGGACGGATGAGGGAGAGAGCCTCCCGTCCCAGCCGCCGCAGGAGACGCTCCGGGCGCGGACCGTAGGCGCGGGCATGCGGGCGGAGAGTAATGGATAGCTCACCGTCCGGTCAGGACCAGGCCCGTGCCGGACGGCGCGTACATGTTCCACGCACGCCTCAAAGAGATGTCAGCATCGAGGAGGGGCCTCATAGGGCCGAAGCCTGCCGGGTCAGCGGGATTGTCCGAAAGGGTTACCGCTGGCCCGGAACATAAAGGGCTAAGGAAGGAACATGGGTGGGTTTTAGTCAGTAAGAGTCTGACACTCCCTTCCGCTCCACCCAGAGCGGGAGGGGTCATTTGATGATTTCCCATCAAAAAAAAAAAAAAAAAAGGGTTCCGTTATTACCATTTTGGTACGGAACCCTAATATTGCAAAAATATTTATAGGTTTATAGTGCAGCGCTCGAAAACATTGCGTTACCGTCGGCCGTCGACCGGCGAGCGACGGCGAGTACAGCACGCTGGGTGTGCTCACCGCCGCATATGTGAGCTGTGAAGAGCCACATGTGGCGAGTATTATTCATTGACTTTATTCTGCTGAGCGCTACCTTACCGAGAATTTGAGCGTTACGAACGGCAGCCCCTGTATTATGAGATCAAACGACCACTTTTGAACGCGAATGTACTGTGAGCCTCTGGATTATAAAATGTAGACGAGCCGCAAAACTATGTGCACGCCTCATCATAACTGTATACTTCACTGTAATGTGGATCCGAAGCGCGCCACAGACACAGCTAATTTATGAGAGACTAGCGGCCCGTCCCGGCTTCGCACGGATAGATATTGGTATTAAAAAAAATAAAAAGTTAACACACTCTTGGCAGACTTTCCATGCTTAGAACACTGAATCAAGTCTGCTTTTGACAAAACAAACAATTAAAATCATCCGTTTGGGAGTTAGTTATGATGCCGCAACAACCCACAGATAGATATTTGAAAATATTGTAAAAGCCAATTATTTTTAAAAAGAGTAACCGTGGAGTTTCTTGCCGGTTCTTCTCCATAGGAAACGACCAATTGGAACCGTGCACCTAGCTTCTGACGTTTCATAAGTGCCCATGTAGGCTTATGTGAAATAAAATATTTTGATTTTGATTTTGATATATAGTTACTATTGTATATTTTAATATGAAAATTAAAATAAAAAAAAGGTTTTTTAAAACAAGCTTTTATTTAAATAAGAACGTAACCCAAAAAATAAAGAAAGCTTTTATTTTATACAGGGTTATTTGTAAAACACCAGCAACCTCTTAAGAGGTCATTGTACTCATCATTATGAACAACTTTTACTATGGGTCCAAACCTGAAATCGCGAAAAAAAAAACAGCTGTTCCCTACATTTATGTTCGTATAACTCGTCAAAATGTAGGGAACAGCTGATTTCTTTTTCGCGATTTCAGGTTTGGTCCCATAGTAAAAGTTGTTCATAATGATGAGTACAATGACCTCTTAAGAAGTTGCTGGTGTTTTACAAATAACCCTGTATATTTTAAAATGACAGTGTCACTTAAATTTATTTTTTTCTTTTTAGTTCGCGTTATTCTTTATTTTTTGGGTTACGTTCTTATTTAAATAAAAGCTTGTTTTTTAAAACTTTTTTTTTTTTATTTTACTTTTTAGACTTAAAGATTTATTAATATTAGTGTAATTTTACTAACTTTATCGTTTTTTTACTCTTCAAGCCCTTTAATTTGATACCCATATTTAGGGGATTGAGAAAAAATGAAATCCGCCATCTTGGATCGGCGGCCATATTGAACTTAGTGTGATTTTATTTACTTTATCATTTGCTACTCTTCAAGCCATTTCATTTGATAGGTACCCATATTAAGGGGATTGAAAAAATATAAACCGCCATCTTAGAGCGGCGACCATATTGAATTTAGTGTGATGTTATTTACTTTATCGTTTTCTACTCCTCAAGCCCTTTCATTTGTGTAATCCGCCATCTTGGAGCGGCGGCCATATTGAATTTTATGTAATTTTACTAACTTTATCGATTTCTACTCTTCAAGCCCTTTCATTTGATACCCATATTAAGGGGGGTTGAGAAAAAATATGTAATCCGCCATCTTGGAGCGGCGGCCATATTGAAATTATTACAATATTGAGTATTGCACATTGTATTGTTACCAGAACTAAAGGTGTATGCAAAATTTCAGCTCAATCGGATACCAACAAATGGTCGAAAAATGGTTTCCAAATTTTGACGGACAACATACGAACAGCTAAATAAAAGCTTGTAATAAAAAGTAGTCATTGTGACAAAACTGTAATAGTTAGACATTTATGGTATCGCGGACTTTTTTGTAGATATTTGTTATTGATGTCCTCTATAAAATTGGCCGTTTCGTTACTACAAGAACTATTGTATAACAGAAAAAACTTTTTCCAAAAAAAAAACAACCGACTTCCAAAAAATACACTACAAATTGAAAAATAACTTTAATTTCGGAAGTCGGTGTCTTTGGTTCCGCATTTTCGTTTAATGACACCGACTTCCGAAATTAAAGTTATTTTTCAATTTGTAGTGTATTTTTTGGAAGTCGGTTATTTTTTTTTTGTAAAAAGTTTTTATTTTTTACTTTTTAGAGGGTCAGTTTGTAATTACAAGCTTTTTTATCTAAGTTACAATAGCCTAATGTCAACTGCTCATCACATGTTACAAAATATTGCTTTTCCCGATGCTCGGACGTTTATTGTTGAGGAGTTCTCCTGGTAAGAGCCAAGATAACTCCTCAACAACCACTCACCATACGCATTGTAACGAGCATAAATTGCTTAGCAACCATATTAAAGTAATCGAATCGCAACCCGTGAAATATTTGTCATTGAGTAGTTCCGATGGCCATCTGTGGTCTTCATCATCAGCTCCACTTTACCAAATGATGATTTCCGAGAGCAAATGCTCAAGTTACTTGTTTGTGTACTATTACTAGCTTACATTTTATTAATTTCAGCTTTCTAGGACTTCAGGAAGAACCTTAAGAATATGGATGATCATCAGTGAGTCAGTGAGTCAGTGAACCAGTGACGAAATCGGGGTATTTTAGATATCAATAAAATCTAAAGTTTAAGAGCTATGCAATTTAAACTTTATAGGTTTAATAAGTCAACCACTGACATCATATCTCGAAAATTTTGTTTATCTGGTATAATCCACACCCAAGTTAAGAAGGTTAAAAAATACGACGAAGTGCTTCGAGAAAAGGTAGGTAGTGCCCTTGCGCTTCGCTTGGCTCGTCTTGGCGGGGGCACTCCCGTGCCCTCAGAAAAAAATATATGTATATTTTTTGCAACAGGGACTGAAAGGGGGTCTGAAAAATTCGAAGTGGAAAATACTAGGGCATTTGGGGTATCATAGTACAAATCTGAAATAATTCTATGTGATAGAAGTTTATGTAAAGATTACAGGAAAAATAAAAAGAAGTCTCTAAATAGCGCACTTTAACAGAAATCACCAGCAAAAGTTACATTAGTTCCACTATCGGTCAAGAGATGGCGCTGACATAAAACTGCAATATTCTACACCGCAGTGCACGGTGTTAAAATTCTCTGACGAATATAGGCCTCCCCGATGAAAATTTAAACACATCACAATATGATGCTACGGAACCCTCGGTGCGCAAGTCCGACTCACTCTTGTCCGATTTTTTATATTTTGTTTTAGTATCGAGTTCGAGTTAATCCGACAGCGGGTTACATATTTTTCTAACCTATTAACTTTGTCACCCCCTAAATCCACCGTGTGGGTTTTTTTTTAAACTAAAAGTGACATTCTTTATTATTATAAAAACTTTTTTACAAAAAAAAACCGACTTCCAAAAAACACTTTAAAGTGAAAAATAACTTTAATTTCGGAAGTCGGTGTCTTTGGATTTGTATTTTAGTTTTTTGCCACCGACTTCCGAAATTAAAGTTATTTTTCACTTTAAAGTGTTTTTTGGAAGTCGGTTTTTTTTTTTTGTAAAAAAGTTTTTATTTTTCACTTTTTAGTGGGTCAGTTTGTAATTTATTTAAGTTACAATAGCCTAATGTCAACTACTCATCATTTACAAAATATTGCTTTTCCTGATGCAGGGACGTTAATTGTTGAGTTCTCCTAGTACCCAGGAGAACTGGAGCTGATTGAGAAGTCACCATCAGCTCCACTTCATAAATTGCTTAGCAACCATATTAAAGTAATCGAATCGCAACCCGTTAAATATTTGTCATTGAGCAGTTCCGATGGCCATCTGTGGTCTTCATCATCAGCTCTACTTTACCAAATGATGATTTCCGAAAGCAAATGCTCAATTTACTTTACACAAGGTAGCTACTGTAAACTGTTGAGGAGTTCCCTTAACTGTTCTTCGTGTTCATCATCAGACCCCTAATGACAGTCACAACCCATGTAGGTGTAAAGTTCACATCAATACAAATTAATCAAGCCCAAACACAAGGTAACTGCTGTAAATCGTTGAGGAGTTCCCTCGACTGTCTTTCGGCTCCATCATCAGATCGACTCCAGGCCTTCATTAAATTGTAGTGCTTTAAAATACTTAATGAAAAAATTAACAAACGCACTAGTCGCTCCTACGATTTTCGAATGTTCCCCTTGATTTCACTGGGATGTTATCATCAGATCCTAGTTTCCTTATGATCACCTTATTTATCTATTCCGTGGTAGTACCTATGTTTAGTGTTCGAATTACGAACAAGCCAAGTTTTCCACTGTGCAGTGTGCGAATCCTCTGTGGCGGTGTGACGCCGCTCTTAGGGGAATAACTTCACTAACACATTGCACACCCTGCACTATCACTAACCGAGCCAGGCAGACAGGCTGGCAACACAACACAATATAACAGCACATTTTACGAATAGCAACATTATATTGGTCCGGTTATTACCTTAGTTCAGAAAGTTGAATTAGCATAAGATTGGAGCCAGCACTAATAGCCGATAAATTAGAGTAATACTACAGATACCTAAGCGAGATATTATTGTAATGAAGCTTGTAATGATCTCGTGGAGCCTGTGTGCGTGTGTGTGTGTGAGCCCACATCCATGTATACGGTACGGCACCGGTCGCCGTGTGGCGGTGCGGCGCCGCGCTGCCGGGAGACGGCACGGCGCCGTGTACGGTGCACAAGGCAGCAACCATCGTTCAGGTTTTCTCTTGATATGGACCGCGAAATACGTATTATTTTGCTCCTGTTACTAAGGCGACGAATGAGAAAAAACTGAATCAAAGAAAATATTGGGTGAATCCATATCTTTCTTTAATGAACTATGATGGAAGTAATTTTGAGAGGAAATATGAAGCGCTGAAATATATGTGGTCATAAAAATTTTTTTTTGGAAAATTTTATAATGTCCATATCAAGTTTCGAAAATACCTGCCTTGTGCCCGCGGTGCACCGTGCGCGGTGCCGTGCCCGTCGTGCCGTCTCCCGGTGGCGGCGTCGTGCCGTTGCACGGTGGCCGGTGACGTACCGTAGACATGGGTCCAGGCCCTTTTTTACAGAGGACCGGCTGCGGCGCGTCTGGCAATAGACTGTATAATCTATGGTCTGGCCTCTACAATACGAATGAAGGCTCGGGAGCAGACAGGCGCGATGCCACAGTGCGACGCGACTCTAGTAGAACAATTTCTATGAAAACTTCATGAAAATTGTTCTGTCAGAATCGCGTCGCACCTTCGTTGACAAAAATCAGCTGTTCCCTACATTTATGTTCGTATAACTCGTCAAAATGTAGGGAACAGCTGATTTTTTTTTCGCGATTTCCGGTTTGGTCCCATAGTAAAAGTGGTTCATAATGATGAGTACAGTCACGAGCAAAAGTATGTATACACTTGGCTTTATTCAAAGGCGATTTTCTCCTTTATTTTTTAATGAAATTTTATATTAGTAGGAACATAGTATTTTCGAACCCATAGGTATACAACGTGCCGCTACAATGGCGACATTAATTTAACACACGGGTAGGGCTAGTGCCCATTAATCATATTTAACTTGATAGGTTAAAATAATACGTAAATTGAAAAAAAAATTTTTTCAAACAAACTAAATAATATTATATTAACTAAAATTGGGATCACCCTTGCAAAATTTCATTCATGAAATTACTTACGTAGCTGCTGGTTACGTTGACTCGGAGCGGCAACGCGCGTCACTTCGCGCGCTGGCAACCGCGCAAGCGCAACGCGTATTGTACCTACTCGTGATCGGTCCGATTCTTTGACGGCATTTATCAAAGAAACCAAGCTGCGGCGCGCCGCGGCGGCGGCGCAAGTGGTACCTACAGCGGAGGTGCTTAGTCAAACGTTTATCATATCACCCTCTCTTGTTAGATACTATTAGTTATAACTGTCATCACTTATCATCACTTCACTAACACTGCTTTTATTTGTCTTAATTTTTTTTTTTTTTGCGGATGGGAAATCATCAAATGACCCTTCCCGCTCTGGGTGGAGCGGAAGGGAGTGTCAGACTCTTACTGACTAAAACCCACCCGTGTTCCTTCCTTAGCCCTTTATGTTCCGGGCCAGCGGAAACCCTTTCGGACAATCCTGCTGAGATTTGTCTTTATTTTAAATTTTCTTATTTTCAATGAGACCACCTTGTTGGCGGATACAAAGGGCTAAACGGCGTTTCATGTTTTCCCGCATCTATCGCCATAATCTCTCGCGATATGTTCTTATCGCAAGGGCAGCATTTTGTTGACATTCTCCGTAAATTAGGATCATGTCCGCATATTCAGCTGCTGTGTAGTTCGGATGTGTATTTGCCATCACGATCACAAGTTTACACAAGCACAAAACAAAAAAATAAAAGCGTCTGTATCGCAAGAGATGTAAACGTACCTACTAGTAAAACAAAGCAAAGCGTCTTTATCGCAGCACCATAATCTAATTACTATCCTAATTACACAAAAATAAATAAATAAAACAATAGGTAAGCGTCTTTTTCGCGGAAACATTCACAACAATATTCGTAATTATGCGCACTGGTTTGACGAAGTGTGTCAAGGACACGGGTTCGGCTAGCACTAGAAACTAGAAAGCAAAAAAGAATTCGAGTGCATTGCGGGGGCGCGGCGGGTGGGAGGGGTTTCGCGAGTCACCTGCGCCGCCATCCCTTTGGCGGCAAGCGGCGGCGCGCGCGCCGCCGCCGACAAAAGGATGGCGGCGGGGTAGGTAAGAGATATCCCTTTGTCGGCGAGCGGCGCGCACGCGCCACTCGCCGCCAAAGCGATATGTCTTTCCTCCAATTCGCCTACTCTTTGCATTTGTTTCATTCTAATAGTATTGCTTATTCGTTTTATTTCATTGATGCGATGTTATGATCCGTGACCCCGGCAAATGACCGCTGCGCAACAGTTCTTTATGTACAGGTTGCTCTAAGATGCTATTTTCTAAAAGTTTAAATAAATCCGTAAATAATAACGTTTAATGGAAATAGAACTTCTTCATGAAACGAAAATGTGAAAACGTATACGTGTGTTAAATTAATGTCACCATTGTAGCGGCACGTTGTATGTAAAGTGTCGTATTTCAACGTTGCATTCGTCACTTCTTGAAAAAATCGCAATTTAAAGTTGGCAAGTGTTGACATATTGGTGCTCGTGACTGTACAATGACCTCTTAAGAGGTTGCAGGTGTTTTACCAATAACCCTGTATAAGAATCCGAGTTTTAATTGATTATATAAAAATAATAGAAGTTTTTCTTTCTACCGATTCGTCATGACGATAACTTTTAATTTTAATTAAATGCAATTCAGCTGAAGTATTAATTACCTAAACGAACCTGTTCACAATAATGCAGCACGACTTTGTTACTGAACCGATTTCAATAATATAGACACAGTATTAACTGAAACAGACACCCTTGAATATTCAAAAAATGATATTTTCAAGTCTTATTTTAATACAGTGATGGAGCTCAAATCCTAATTAAACATAAGTACTTAATTACATTAACGCATCATAAAAATCTTCAAATACACCTCTTGTCTAAAAGCAGTTTATCCCTTCATTAACCATTTTAATTATAATTAAAAATATATCATTACATTTCTAATGCCAAACTGCATTCAGTGATTGATTATTTATTAATAAATAGTTTTTGTAAATATAATAATTGCTTCATATTTTGCAATAAATTACCAGCATTATGTCAACGCGCTTCTCTTTCTTTACTACGCAGCCAGTCCGACAGTGACCGCGCTTTAGATCATGTGGTGTTTTTATCATTGTTACTCTCCCCGCATCGACATCTAAATGTCCAATAAGAAATTGATGAATCAATTCAAGACATAATGGCCGCGCTTCACTGGTTCAAAAGGGCTTTCACACGCGTGACGCGCCGTGCGAGTTAATCGAGCACATTATGCACTATTTGTATAAAGCGGAGATTTCTTGAAAACGGTCAATAGTTGGTTTTTAGGGTTCCGTACAAAAATTGTAAAACGGAACCCTTATGGTGAGACTTGTCCGACTGACTGTCTGTCTGTCTGTCTGTCACAGCTGGATATCTCAAGAACTACTAATGCTATCAACTTGAAATTTGGAATAGTTTTAGATGACGTTTGCCCAACTATTTTGCAAAAGAAATAAAAATATATGTATATTTTTTGCAACAGTGACTGAAAAGTTCGAAGTGGGGCTATTAGAGCATATGAAAGAGCGCAGTTTGCGCATTCTCAAACATTTTTTCTTTTTTTTTAGGCCGCATAGTTTTCGACTTTTGATGAAAAATGTAAAAAAAATACCGCCCGCCCCCCCCCCCCCTTATCTCCGAAGTTTGCAAAGAGAAAAATCTGAAATTATTCTATGTGATAGAAGTTTATGTAAAGATTACAGGAAAAATAAAACGAAGTCTCTAAATAGCACACTTTTTCAGAAATCATCAACCAAAGTTACATTAGTTCCACTATCGGTCAAGAGACGGCGCTGACCTAAAACTGCAATATTCTACACCGCAGTGCGCAGTGTTAAAATTCTCTAACGAATGTAGGCCTCGCCAATGAAAATTTAAAAACACATGGTACGGAACCCTCGGTGCGCGAGTCCGATTCAATCTTGCCCGGTTTTTAAGCAGTGTATCTCTTAAACAGTAAATAATTTTGACCAAAAAAAAACTCACCATAAGGGTCTCGTTTTACCATTTTGGTACGGAACCCTAAAAATATATTTTCAAGTCTTATTTTAATACAGTGATGGAACTCAAATCATAATTAAACGTACATTAATAGATCAAAAAATCTTCAAATACACCTCTTAAGGTGCGCTTACACGGGCAACTAAAATTGCTCAATTCCAGTCAATACTCGTCAACTATGACGTCACGACTACATCAAGCAATTTACGGCAACGGCAACAAGCATCAATATTGCGCAATACAATATTGGGCGATATGGCGCAACTTCATCAACTAGGCAATACTGTCCCTATGCTCGCTATGGACGACATTATTCTTGCTGCGGCGGCTTGTAGCGCTTTTTTATTATTAATCAAAAACAAAAAAGAAAGAAAAGGAATAGGCGTATCTGGGTGCGATCGTTTTAAAGCAAAGAGGCCGCAATTTTCATTGTGTAAAGAATTAGATGATATATTATTCAAAAACTTTACTAGAATGTCACGCCTTGTCGCGCGCTATCCTACTTCCACCCGATCTCTCGCTATTCTACTTCCACCCGATCTCTCGCTCTCCCCGCGGAAGCAAGACGGCAAGCCGCAAAACAAACAAGTGCGAACGAGATACATACAAAAATTGCCTGGAATTTCCAAGCCCATTGGATAAGGTGCGCTTACACGAGGGCAATAATTGCTCAGCGACACGAATGGACCGATCTGCAGCAATTAGTGGAGCAATATGGAGCAATTTCAATAAATTGCGGCAATTATTTCGGCGATATTGCTTCTAATTGCTCCAGATATTTCATATCGCTCAATGTCGCAGACACGAATTGACGAATATCCAACGGGCTTGGAAATTCCAGGCAATTTTTGTATGTATCTCGTTCGCACTTGTTTGTTTTGCGGCTTGCCGTCTTGCTTCCGCGGGGAGAGCGAGAGGTCGGGTGAAAGTAGGATAGCGCGCGGTAAGGCGTGACATTCTAGTAAAGTTTTTGAATAATATATCATCTATTCTTTACACAATGAAAATTGCAGCCTCTTTGCTAAAAACGATCCCACCCAGATACGCCTATTCCTTTTCTTTCTTTTTTGTTTTTAATTACTAATAGAAAAAGCGCTACAAGCCGCCGCAGCAAGAACAATGTCGTCCATAGCGAGCGAACACTGAAATGCTCGTGTAGGGACAGTATTGCCTAGTTGATGAAGTTGCGCCATATCGCTCAATATTGTGTTGCGCAATATTGATGCTTGTTGCCGTAAATTGCTTGATGTAGTCGTGACGTCATAGTTGACGAGTATTGACTGGAATTGAGCAATTTTAGTTGCCTGTGTAAGCGCACCTATATTCGTCAGCTCCAGGTCCAGATCGGTCCATTCGTGTCGCCGAGCAATTATTGCCCTCGTGTAAGCGCACCTTTAAGGTGCCACTAGTCGATATTTTTTCCATACAAATTTCGGGAGAGTATTACTAAATTGTTTGAAATTGTTCGAGCTCGCGACTAGTTTACTCTTAATTGTCTTTAAAAGCTGTCTATCCCTTCATTAACAATTTTAATTATAATTAATTAAAAATATACCATTATATGTCTAATGCCAAACTGCATTCAGTAATGGATTATTTATTATTAAATAGTTTTGGTACTTATAGATAATTGCTTCATATTTTGCAATAAATTACCAGCGTTCTGTCATCGCGCTTGTCTTTCTTTTTTAACCGACTTCAAAAAAAGGAGGAGGTTCTCAATTCGGTTGTATTTTTTTTTATGTTTGTTACCTCAGTGCGCCATCATTTATAAACCGATTTGGATAATCCTTTTTTTATTTAAAAGGATATACTTCCAGATTGGTCCCATTTTTATCAAAATCCAGTTCTGATGACGGGATCCACGAGGAATTGAGGGAACTCCTCAAATATTATAGGGACACCTATAGCGATTTGGGTATTTTTTACAGTAACTCTTGCATTTGCTCTCGGAAACCACCATTTTGTGAAGTGGAACTGATGAAGAAGACCACAGATGGCCAACGTAACTACTTAATAATAAGTATTGCACGGGTTGCGATTCAATTACTTTAATATGGTTCCTAAGCAATTTATGCTCGTCACAATGCGAATGGTGAAATAGAGCTGATGGTGGAATACTAGGAGAAGTCCTCAACAATTAACGTCCCTGCATCGGGAAAAGCAATATTTTGTAAAAGGCGTTGGGCAAGTTGACATTAGGCTATTGTAACTTAGACACATTATAAACAGACCCACTTAAAAGCGAGAAATAAAAACATTTTAACAAAAAAAAAACCGAGTTCCAAAAAAACACTACAAAGTGAAAAATAACTTTAATTTCGGAAGTCGGTGGCAAAAACTAAAATAGGTACAGATCCAAAGACACCGACTTCCGAAATTAAAGTTATTTTTCACTTTGTAGTGTTTTTTTGGAAGTCGGTTTTTTTTTTGTTAAAATGTTTTTATGCAGTCCGACAGTGACCGCGGTTTAGATCACACATGTAGTCCCCTTATAAAGGAGTGAGAGATATTTGTGCGGCAGGCGAGCGTCTGCCCTGAACAGCAAGCGCCCCTCGACTGTGCGCCTGTGCCCTGCGGCAGGTACGAGAACACGAGCGCACGCAGTACACTGCCACTAATAGTTCATTTACTTCAGCGAGGCTGTACCTATGTGTAGCGGAGCTGCGGAGTGCACGTTCGAGTACAATATGTTCGATCCGGGACGGCGCCGGTGACATCCTAACTTTTACATTCGCCCGCCTTGCGACGACGATCCGGTTATGTGCTTGGCCAGACTGGAAGCGCGGGCGGACGGGCGGACGCGGCGCGGCGCGGCGACGATCTCAAACATAATTATTAACTTTCTTTGAGTGTCCATAGTGGGCCCGCGGGCGCGGTGAGCGGCGCAGGCTGCTCGGCGTGGCGAGCGCGTGGCAAGTCACGCGGTCACGCCATAGCTCGTTCATACAAGTGGCCGCAGTGGGTGCGCGGCGCGGGCCCGTGAGTCCGTGAGGCCCGCGCGGGGACCAGGGTTCTCAAACTAGTTCGAGCTTTTTAGGGTTCCGTAGTTCCTACAAGGAACCCTTATAGTTTCGTCATGTCCGTCCGTCTGTCTGTCTGTCGGAGGTTTTGCTAAGAGACTGTTAGTACTAGAGAGCTGTAATTTTGTAGGAGTGTGTATATCAATTACGCCGACAAAGTGGTAAATTAAAATTTTGGAAAATATTTTTTTTTAGGGTAGCTACATGTGAAGTGGGGATGAATATTTTTTTCATCGTCTACGTCTAGGTCTTCTAAAATGACTTGGGGGTTGCTAAAATGGTTTTTCGATGTAATGCTCCATTTACGAAATATTGAACTTTAAAGTGAAAATTTTTGTTCCAGTAAAGCGTCCCCCCCCCTCTAAAACCTAAACTGCTGGCTTGAAAAATCTGGAAAAATTCACAATGATAGTGCATTTCATGAACTTTAAAGGAAAATTATAGCGGTTAAGATAACTTTATTAGTTTAGCAGTAATAGTCGTTGAAATTGCGTGTTGGATAATTTTGTACCAAATACAAAATCCTTAGCATTAATACTTTAAAGTGACTAAGATTAAGTAGTTGCTTGTTTATAACGGGTAAAGACTTGCATTAAAAAACGTACTATATTGTGATAACGGGCTACTACGGAACCCTACATTGTGCGTGGCCCGACACGCACTTGCCCGGATTTTTTTCTAGTAAAAATAAGTCTTCTTCATCCGTATTATATTTTGACAAACACTGGACACGACAACACGCAGAACGCAGCCGCACTCCAGTGCGGACAGGCAGCCCGCGCACGTTCCCGCACCCGCGCCCGCCCCGCGACCGTGCCCCAGTCTGGCCAAACACGTACACAAGCCCACCCTTCGCTCCCTCTGCGCTCTGCCACGTACACGCGAGTGTCCGATAAAATGTCGTATGTATAGTGTATACCCGTATACTGGCTCTGCGGGAACACGGTTTTGTAATAACGTGATTTTGTTCCCCTTAATGCTCGGGTGAATGCCGTACCTGGTGACTGGCGAGACTGGAAGCCGGGTTGAACATTTAGGGAGCAGGCTCGCACGAAGTATGAAGACGGCACAAAGAAACATAAACGTCAGTTCGTGGAAATAAGATGCATTTCACGGCAGCAGCGCAGCCGTGGAGCAATGTTTGTAAACGATGAAATAAGATTGACTTCATGTGCACCATGCAATGTTTAAAAGCAAAACATTTTTGTTACAATACACAACATGCCGCGAGCGATACTGTAGGTACAGGAAACATCGAGTTTGATGTTGCTCGCTCTCGCTGCAAACTGTTGTAGGTACCTACTAGGTACTTGCCGATGTCTGGAGTTCTGGACACGGAGACTGTTGTGGGATTGTGTGTGTAACTGGCACTGTAACTGTTACTTCAGTCATACTGCACGGAAATGCAACTTTGACCCGCAATTCTAAATTTCTGAAAATAAATCGGCTTTTTAATACATTTTGGTGACATTGAATATTTTTTCAGAATACAGACAGATCCTCCAAACTATTTTGAAATCCTGTTTCCTTCCACCCTCTATAAGAAGCACCGCCTACCATGTCAAGATAATCAGGATCTAGGAAGCAGCCCCGGATCTCGAATGTTGTCGAGTTGGGGCAAAAGTGCCGTCTGCCGCCCCGCGTAACCTTTTCAAAAGTGCCGTCTGCCGCCCCGCGTAACCTTTTCAAAAGTGCCGTCTGCCGCCCCGCGTAACCTTTTCAAAAGTGCCGTCTGCCGCCCCGCGTAACCTTTTCCATAGAGCCTTTTTTTATACATGAACATGTCGGACATTTTCTAAAATTAGGATAACAGCGGGATAATAATATAACACACTATCAGTAGCAATGGATTTAATTTTTTTAACCGACTTCGAGAAAAGGTGGAGATTATCAATTCGGTTGATTTATAAAAAATATTTGTTACATCTATACTCCGTTATTTATAAGCCGATTTGCAAAATTCATTTTTATCTAAAAGGATATACTTTCAGATTGGTCCCATTGTCATCAGGTCAGGATCTGATGATGGGATCCTGGAGAAATCATTTCATTACATCAGTCACTAGCTTCTGCCCGCGACTTCGTCCGCGTGAAATTTCACCCTCTCCCCCTTAGGGGTTGAATTTCGAAAAATCCTTCCTTATTCCTTGTCTAAATTATATAGGGAACCTCTGTGCAAAATTTCAGCTTTCTAGGTCCAAGGGTTTGGGCTGGGCGTTGATGAGTCAGTCAATCAGTCAGTCAGGACTTTTCTTTTTATTTATATAGATTTTATAAAGTTATATTCAACATTATATACTTATATATATTTTAATTCTGATAAAAACTGGCCAAGTCAAATCTAACATACTTTAAGATCTCACATTTTTAAATAACAGTAATTGTTATAGGTATCCAATAAAGGAAAGAAATAGAGTTTAATATTTGTTCATAATGTTATTTTGTTCCTATAAATACATATTTGGATTTTGCATAGAACTTGGCACTCATTTAGATCTCCATTCTTTTTGCGGCGAAGCCCACAACCAAGCATAATTTTTGTATTGAACTTGGCTCTCCTTTTTTACATTTATGTTTTTGGTGGGATATCATTACTTTTTGTAAACTAGGCAGGTATTGAGATTTAATGTTTTTTCTTGCGTTTCCGCTGCGTGATTTTCTTTTTTATGCTATTGTTTACATTCTCTTGAATGTTAGAGATAATAGTGCGCATTGCCCATACATTATCTGCTACCTTTATAATACGCTTCCTGTTTATGCTTAAATTAGCCAAGTCCGGGCGATACAACGATTTCAGGCGGTTATATTCTATTAAAGAACTATCTTGTGCCTTACTTTAACTAGGGTCTAGAACTCTAGATTAATAAGGTCTACTCCGTCTAGTGTTTTAACTCTAGAGAGCGCAACGTAGGCCTGTCCTCTGCTAAATATGCAAGTGCCTATGTCGAGAAGAGCGCTGTCCAGACTAAGTCCTTGTGTTTTGTGGATGGTAATAGAGTAAAGCCAAGCAAATAGGGAACTGTTCCCGGTGAACATATAATATATGTATATACATAATAATATACAGGGTGATTGGAAGATGGGTGCAAAGCTTTAAGGCGAAGATAGTACAGACAATTTAGAACCATTAAAGCCATGGTTGTCTTAGACGAAGTCTTACTACTTTTTTTTTACCAATTTCTTAAGATTTTTTTCAAAAATTCCTAAAGTTTTAACTAAACTATTTATTTATGGCCAAATTGAATGATAAACGAATTCATTTTTATTGTATTTAATTAAAGTAATGTGTAAGCAATCTAGCAAAACATGTTTTAGGCCTCTGTGTCGTTAGACATTTTTTTTACAGATATTTAAAGTTCATAACAAATTTTAAAATTTATAAATACTTTTTGTAAACCTTATTTTAAAAATCACGGAGCGTGCTTTTTTTGTTCAAACCTTTTTGAAAACATGCTTGATAATCGCTCTTTCTTTTGAAGTAACATTTACACAGATATCTTACAAATTATTGAAATTAGGACCTAAAAAACAATTTAAGGGAGAAATTTTAAATTTTAGGCAGTCTAAATAAAACAACATTTGAATTAAATTTATTTATGTTTCATGGTCAAAATGTTATCCGTGATTCCTAATACAAGCACGGCTCCGTCTTCTCACTTCTATTGTTGTTATTTTCAACATCATATCTCCAGCTTCACTGTTTCAAACTCTGAATTCATTCTCTCTGTCAGTTCTTCTCTCGTGTTTATTTCAACATTCGTATACACCAGCTCCTTGGCCCGGCCCCACACGAAAAAGTCCAGCAGGGTCAGATCTGGTGAGCGAGCGGGCCAAGGGATGGGTCCATCTCTGCCAATCCAGCTGTCAGGAAAGCAATTATTTAAGTGTTCCCCATGTGTTGTGTGGGTTATGAAAGTTTGTAATGCCCTCCCTAGAAAATTTGCTTTCATCCGTCCACAAGACTGATTTCAAATTAAAGTTTTCTAGGGAGGGCATTAAAAACTTTCATAACCTTCATGAATGGGCCGCCAAAGACAACAATCCACATTTTAAGAAGCAGGTGTCGTTTCAGAGGAAATTCTGGAGGCTGGAGTAATTTGCAGGACGTTGATTGAGCCCCACTTCTTACCGGAGACTTTCAATGATGAAAATGATTTGCACTTTCTACAAGTGGATTTACCAGAGCTGATAGAGGAAACCGGTGTCCCGATATTCGCAAGAGACAGTACAGTCATCTTTCAGCAAGACGGCTGTCCAACGCATTGGATGTTAAATGTAAGGGAACACTTAAATAATTGTTTTCCTGACGGATTGGCAGAGATGGACCCATCCCTTGGCCCGCTCGCTCACCAGATCTGACCCTGCTGGACTTTTTCGTGTGGGGCCGGGCCAAGAAGCTAGTGTATACGAATGTTGAAATAAACACGAGAGAAGAACTGATAGAGAGAATGAATTCAGAGTTTGAAACAATGAAGCTGGAGATGATGTTGAAAATAACAACAACAGAAGTGAGAAGACGGAGCCGTGCTTGTATTAGGAATCACGGACAACATTTTGACCATGAAGCATAAATAAATTTAATTCAAATGTTGTTTTATTTAGACTGCCTAAAATTTAAAATTTCTCCCTTAAATTGGTTTTTAGGTCCTAATTTCAATAATTTGTAAGATATCTGTGTAAATGTTACTTCAAAAGAAAGAGCGATTATCAAGCATGTTTTCAAAAAGGTTTGAACAAAAAAAGCACGCTCCGTGATTTTTAAAATAAGGTTTACAAAAAGTATTTATAAATTTTAAAATTTGTTATGAACTTTAAATATCTGTAAAAAAAATGTCTAACGACACAGAGGCCTAAAACATGTTTTGCTAGATTGCTTACACATTACTTTAATTAAATACAATAAAAATGAATTCGTTTATCATTCAATTTGGCCATAAATAAGTAGTTTAGTTAAAACTTTGGGAATTTTCGAAAAAAATCTTAAGAAATTGGTAAAAAAAAAGTGGTAAGACTTCGTCTAAGACAACCATGGCTTAAATGGTTCTGAATTGCCTGTACTATCATCGCCTTAAAGCTTTGCACCCATCTTCCAATCACCCTGTATATATACACGTTTAAATTTAAGTCGTTCTGGACCCCTTCAGGGGTCATTGTACTCATCATTATGAACAACTTTTATTATGGGACCAAACCTGAAATCGTGAAAAAAAAAATCAGCTGCTACCCTACATTTTGACGAGTTATGCGAACATAAATGTAGGGAACAGCTGTTTTTTTTTCAATGACCCCTGAAGGGGTCCAGAACGACTGAGATTTAAAAGTGTATATTGGGTTAGTTTCAAATATCTGCTTGTAACGGTTCCAACGCTACAATTAATTTTTTTTTTGTATGGGGACCCCCCCTATTTTATCACTTTTTTTATTTTTTTTCCTACGCTTACACACAATTACCGAGCTGGATTCCAAATGTCATCCTTCTAGGTCACCTGGAAGTAGGTTAGGTTTAGGTACTATATTATGTCAGTCAGTCAGTGCTAAAATTTACGACTTTTTGACCTTCATATCTTTATAACCGTTTGAGCTAGCATAATGAAATTTGGGCTTCTAGATGTCCTTATGGATATAATTAAACACACGTAGTTTTATGTGTTTACGTTAAAGAGGTTTTGAGTTATAGAAGGGTCAAAAGTGGCACAAAGTGGTTCGTGTAATATTACACTCGGCGCTGGCTAGCCAGTTCCTTTGCTTGAACTTGGCTTGACACGCTGCCGCGTGTCTAGGTAGTAACTCGTGCATTTGCTCTCGGAAAGCCCCATTTGGTGGAGTGGAACTGATGATGAAGACCACACATCTGTGGGCTACTAGGGGTATCATTACCCCACATGCCCTAGTACACTTACTTACACTTCGAATTTTTCAGACCACCTTTCAGTCCTTGTTGCAAAAAAAAATATATGTACTATTATTTCTTTCTTATTTACAAAATAGTTGGGCAAACGTCATCTAAAACTATTCCAAATTTCAAGTTGATAGCATTAGTAGTTCTTGAGATATCCAGCTGTGACAGACAGACAGACAGACAGTCAGACAGACAGACAGACTGAGTCTCACCATAAGGGTTCCGTTTTACCATTTTGGTACGGAAACCTAAAAACCGACTTCCAAAAAAACTACAAAGTGAAAAATAACTTTAATTTTGGAAGTCGGTGGCAAAAAACTAAAATACAGACCCAAAGACACCGACTTCCGAAATTAAAGTTATTTTTAACTTTGTATATTTTTACCGACTTCAAAAAAAGGAGGTTATCAATTCGATACGTATGTATGTAATATTATTGGAATTGCATTATATTCACATATGACAATCTACTAAGGCTTCCAAACAAATATACAAAATTTCATAGACGTATGTATGTATGTATGTATGTATGTATGTTTGTCCACGCATATCTCCGTAACTATTAATCGGATCGTGACCATTCTTTTTTTATTGGCTTACATTTACTTCAACTTAGGGAACAGTGCAAGTTTCATCAAAATCGATTCAGTAATTTTCAAGATATGGACTAAGACGTGAAAGTGTGACGGCCTGGCTTATTGATACGAGCTACGGGTGTAGTGTCAAAGCGAAAACATTTCAAAACCTTGGTCAAATTCTAGTGCAACAACTAAAAATTACCAAATAAAAAGTAATTTAAAAAAATTAAACCGACTTCAAAAAGAAATGAACTCAAAATCATGAAATAACTTTGATTTCGGAAGTCGGTGGCAAAAAACGAATACTAAAATACAGATCCCAAGACACCGACTTCCGAAATCAAAGTTATTTCATGATTTTGAGTTCATTTCTTTTTGAAGTCGGTTTAATTTTTTTAAATTACTTTTTTTAGTAGTCGTTTTTTTTTTGTTTTTAGGGTTCCTTACCCAAAGGGTAAAAACGGAACCCTATTACTAAGACTTCGCTGTCTGTCCGTCCGTCCGTCCGTCCGTCCGTCCGTCCGTCCGTCCATCCGTCCATCTGTCCGTCCGTCCGTCCGACCGTCCGTCCGTCCGTCCGTCTGTCTGTCACCAGGCTGTATCTCAAGAACCGCGGTAGCTAGACAGTTGAAATTTTCACAAATTATGTATTTCTGTTGCCGCTATAATAACAAATACTAAAAACAAAATAAAATAAATATTTAAGGGGGGCCATTCGACAAACGCGATTTTTTTCGATATCAATAATGGCAACAGGTAGGCACTTGAAATATTCACAAAATACTCAGTTGTATTTTTACTTTAATAATAAATAATAAAATTAAAATAAATATTAAAGGGGCTCCCATACAACAAACGTGTTTTTATCGGCGTTTTTGCCCTGTGGTACGGAACCCTTCGTGTGCGAGTCCGACTCGCACTTGGCCAGTTCAATGCGTTATTTACGTTGTTGAGAGACACATTTTGTGAATATGTGAAGCAAAGGATTAGCAATATCTTTCAAAATTATTCAGATTGAGATGTATATATTGCTAGCGGAAAAGTCACTGTCAAGCCGTTTCAAGGAGGGGATGACAGGCAGCAGTCATCACGAGCCTGTATAAGCCGCTGCACGCTCATTCTCGCCCCTTTTTTCCGTGGAGTCAACATGCCAAGTAGAATCTCTGCCTGTTTGGATAGCCAAATTTGCCTATTTTAATTTTGTTCTGTGTATTTAGTTTTCTTTTCTTTTACTGTGAAATTTAATTGTTAAAAAAATAAACCGCCTGTTAATCGTTGTTATTTTTTTTTTATCTGTTTAATGCTATTTTGCTAAGATCAGAAGTGGGATTCCACTCTCACGTGCCCTGATCGTTCTGCACCCTGAGTTAAGGCAAATTGGCTATTCAAACTTGAAAAAGGAAGAAACGACGGTTTCTTATTTCGTAAATAAAACGTTAAAGTTTTTATTTTTCTATCATCCTAGTTACTGCGGGTAGTAGGTAGTTGTAGTAGGTAGTAGGTTGTTGTTGTTACATGGTAACGTATACGTTGAAAAATCTGGTGAGTATGTTCCAATTTGTTTAGTGCATTAATGAATAGAAGACGGTAGTGCGTTTATGATTACATTTAGAACGTTGCTCTGTAGCTTGTTGCTCATTTTGTAACTTTGTTTATTAGGTTTAGCCTAGTAAAGTTAATTAGCTATTCGTTTTAAAGTGCTTTGCTCAGTAAGAAAGTTATTAAAGTACCTCATTCCACGCTCGCGCGTTAGTGGCAGTTTAAACATGCCTAATAATAGCCGTAAAAGAAGAAGTCGTTCTAAGAACCGTGGTTCGCAATCTAGACATCGTGATTCGAGTTCTGGTCATCGAAACTCTCACTCTAGTCATACCCGAAAACGACATAGGTCTTCTAACAATGTACTAACAGAACAAATGCAACAAATTCTAGATCGGCTGACATCATTGGAAGAACAGCGTTGCACGCCTCCGCCGCGACCCTGTGAGGCGAGTGCCGTCGCGTCCCCAACAACGCCGCCGCAGCCGCGGGAGCCTGCTGAGACTTCGGCAGGGCCACGAGAGTTGGCGACTCCGTCCTCGCCGGGTCGTTCCGCGAGCGCTGTGACTAACTGCGGTGCTGGTACGACCGAACGCATCATCGAGGCTATTCGGTCAATCAACACGACGGTGAGATCTAACCAATCTTATTATATCTCTAATTTCGATCCAAGCATCAACGATATAGACACCTGGTGCGAAGAAGTAGACCGTGCTAAGGTTTCAAATTATTGGAATGATAATGAGTGTCTGTCTCGAATTGGGAATTGCCTGAAAGGTGATGCTAGGACTTGGCTTAATGAGTGGGTCACTAATGACCGTAGTTGGAGCAATTTTAAGAAAGAGTTTAAACCTTTATGTCCTAGGAAGCCGGATATTGCAAATATTTTATATGAGGTCATGAACACTAATTCTGATAAATACCCGACATACGCTGATTATGCTCGCCGGTCCCTACTAAGATTGCGCATAATTAAAGGGTTGAGCGATGAGTTAATTTCAGCAATAGTGATACGAGGCATTACGGATCCGCAAATTAGGGCTTCGGCTACTAACGCGAAACTAATTCCGAATGAATTAGTAGCGTTCTTTTCGATTTATACTAAACCAAGTGTGCCAGTCCATAGTAATAAGAAATCTAGCGATACGTCACGTAATGATAATTTTTCAAAATCGAGTAGTTCACATACACGTAAACGGCGATTTGATGATAACAAATGTTTTTTGTGTGGCCAACGTGGCCATAAACAAGCTAACTGTACTAAGAAATCCAAACCTATTTCTAGTGATGACAGTGGTCAAAAAAATAAATCTGTTCATAGTTCATATAAATCCGAACCGTGTAGTTTCTGCAAGAAGCCTGGTCATAAGGTCGACACTTGTTTTGCTAAACTAAAAGCTAGTTCTCACAATAGCAACAATGTAAATCTCTGCCAGGAAAATCCTGATAGTAGGAATAAAGATATTGTCGTAGCGGTTATACAAGGAATCCCCGTTGATATCCTTATCGACAGCGGTTCAAGCATATCGCTAATTTCTTCATCCTTGTTAAAACATTTTAAATGTGCACGCAAGCCTGCCTTCAGAGTTTTGAGAGGCATTGGTAGTCAGGAGATCGAGTCTACTTATTTTGTCACATTGCCAATAGAATTTAATGAGATAACCCTAGAGGTAGACTTGCATGCTATATCCTCTGATTATATGAATACGCCTATTATTGTCGGTACGGATGTTCTTAACCGAGAAGGTGTTACCTATGTTCGTACGTGCGAGCAACAATATCTCACTTACAAGCCCCGTGCGATACATGATGTCATGTGCACTTCATCTCAGGTTCCGATTAAGACTCATTTAACTGATCAAAATTTAAAAAAGCTGCTTGAATTGATTGATGAATTTTCAAATTTTTTTATGACGGGGACTGCAACTTCTACGGTCACTACCGGCAGTATGTCAATTAAATTAAATAGTAGCACGCCGGTTACCTACAGGCCGTACCGGCTCTCGTATCCTGAAATTTTGAAAGTTCGTGAAATTATTCGAGACCTTCTCGAAAAGAATATTATCCGGGAGTCTGAATCAGAGTATGCAAGTCCCATCCTATTAGTTAAAAAGAAAGATGGATCTGATCGCATGTGCGTCGATTTTCGTAAACTAAATGAGATCACAGTTAAGGATCGATTTCCTTTGCCGTTAATTGACGACCAAATCGATCGGTTGGGCAAGCATAAGTATTTCATTAGTCTTGACATGACTACAGGATTTCACCAAATTATGCTAGACAATGATTCAATACCACTCACAGGATTCGTTACACCAGAGGGGCACTATGAATATTTAAAAATGCCTTATGGTTTGGCGAATGCACCTGTTGTTTATCAACGAATAATGTCAAAAACTCTTTGTCGGCACCTAGAGTCAGGTAAAGTCCTGGTATACATAGATGACGTACTTGTAATGTGCCACACAATAGATGAGGGTTTATTGAGCCTTCGTAAAGTCCTTCAGACTTTGACAGATTCGGGTTTTTCTCTCAATCTTAAGAAATGCTCTTTCCTATCAACAAAAATAGAGTACTTAGGACGCACCATAAGTCAGGGTCAGGTACAGCCGAGCGAAGGAAAAGTCCAAGCTTTGGTCGAGGCACCTATTCCAAAAACTGTCAAACAGGTCCGTCAATTTCTGGGCCTAGCAAGTTATTTCCGCCGCTATATAGCTGGTTTTGCAACTAAGACTGCCCCTATTACAAAATTAACGAAAAATGGTGTACCTTTTGTGTGGGATGCCGAGCAAGAAGAAGCACGGCAGGATATAATTTCACAGCTTACGAGCGAACCTGTGTTAGCCATATATGACCCCGATTTACCTATCGAAGTTCATACGGACGCTAGCTCAATTGGTTATGGTGCAGTGCTTTTTCAGACTCACGAAAAGGGATATAAGCGGGCTGTTAGTTATTTTAGTAAGCGAACTCAAGGTGCCGAGCCAAGGTATCACTCCTACGAGCTCGAAACCTTGGCTGTTGTTAAGGCCTTGCAAAATTATAGACACTATTTGGTTGGCGTTCATTTTACAGTCATAACTGACTGTAATGCTCTAAAAGCTACACAGCAAAAGAAAGACCTAGTGCCACGCGTAGCCAGATGGTGGATATATTTGCAGGACTTCGATTTTACACTAGAGTACCGTAAAGGCACCTCCATGTCGCACGCTGACTATTTGAGTCGAAACCCCGTTAATGTTTGTGAATCACGCAGATATCAGAACTGGGCTCAAATAGCACAAGCTGCTGATGAAGAAACCCAACAGCTTCTTCAAAAACTGACAGACGGACAATTGGACTCTAGACATTATACTCAAAAGAACAACCTGCTCTATTATAAGTATTCTCCAGTGGGAGAAGATCCCAGACTTTTATGTTTTGTGCCCAAGGGTCATAGACTCAGCTTACTCAGAATTTTTCACGATGAGCATGACCATCCTGGAGTCGATAAGACATTAGATCTCATTAGGAGACATTTCTGGTTCCCTTTCCTTAAATCATTTGTCCAAAAATATGTAAGTCATTGTCTTATTTGCATACCTAACGTATAAAAAGGTCCCTAGAGCCCCCCATCAACTCATACATTCATGGGAGAAACCATGTAATCCTTTCGAGGTTATACATGCAGATGCATTAGGTCCATTACCACAGTCTAATGGTTATAGGTATGTGCTAATTGTTGTAGACGCTTTTTCTAAATATTGTCTTTTGTATCCCATGTTTGGTCAAGATGCAAACGAATTAAAAAGACTCTTTTCTAATGTAATTTCTTTGTTTGGCACTCCAAAATTAATTGTAGCAGATCGTGGTCGTATGTTTCAAAGCTCAGAGTTCACAAAGCTTGTATCAGAATTAGGCATTGATGTGCATCTCATCACTCCTGAGATGCACCATTCCAACGGGCAGGTTGAACGTTATTGCCGAACGCTATTAAACATGGTTCGCATAGAATGCAACCATCGACAAAACGAATGGTCAGACGTCATGTGGCGATTGCAGTTGGTTTTGAACATAACAAAACAAAAAACCACCAGGCTATCCCCCTTGAACCTTCTAGTCGGCATAGAAGCGGCTACACCACTCATACGTCACCTTGTCCGAGATGTCGCCCTAGAAAACTCTCACCCGAACCGTGAGGCACTGAGAGAAATGCAGAGGCAGAGAGCTTCAGAGAGTTTGAAGGCGAATCAGCATCAGCAAGATGCAACGGCTAACTCTAATCGTAGAACTCCTCGGCTGTTTGATATTGATTCATTTGTTTTTGTTATTAAACAGGCACAAGCATCTGGCAAGCTCGACTCGGGCATGCGCGGGCCATACCGTGTGGTCAAGGCGCTTCCCCATGGTCGATACGAGCTGCAGCTGTTGGCAGGCTCGTATGGAAAATCGACCCAGGCTGCGGCAGAGTTTATGGTGCCGTGGCGAGGGGAGTGGACTCCTGACGCGTGTGCTGCCTTTTTCGAAGGTAACTTTGTGCTACACTTGCTGATAAGCTAACGTCGTGCATATGTCATGCAAGTGTAGAGACTGTGTGGTATGCTAACGTCGTGCCTATGCCATACGAGTGTCGAGATCATGTGGTATGCTAACGTCGTGCCTATGCCATACAAGTGTCGAGATCATGTGGTATGCTAACGTCGTGCCTATGCCATGTGGAGTTGTAAGAAATATGCTAACGTCGTGCCTATGTTTCTTACACTTTTTATCCTTTTGTTTGTGTGAACATTGTTCACTGTGGGTCTCCGGTGGTTCCGGAGTATTGCCCTTGTTGTAAAAACGACCACAGATAACTACGAGACGGCTACATTCGAGTACGGCTGCAACCGCGACTGTCAATTACTTTCTCACGATTATAGCATTGGGAACGTTTGGACGCTAAACAAAAACAAACAAGTACCTACTTGTGCCGCGCGGCCGCGCCCGCTGTTCATCTGTCTGAGTCCTCACGGTCCTCACTGTCCTCACTCATACCGAGGCTCCAGCGAGACTTGTCGCAGATAGGAACACAAATATGAAAGTATTAACTCGTTAGTCAGTGGGTGTTGTGTCTATTAACTATCCCCTTCCAAAAAAAAAATGTCGCCATAAAAAGAATAGGAAATGCTTGAGTAAATAAATGACTTCGCGGTTTGTACGTTGTACACAGTTGGATTCGCAGCTGAAAGAAATAATTGTGTAAGAGCAATTGCACAATGAGCGGTCTTATCGCAGCCGCGAACTTTTTTACAAACAGCCTCATGAGATACAAAGAGGTGAGAAGACACAAGATAACATTCTTGGAGGAGCTACAAATGCGGCCATACTTGTGTGCGCTATAAAGGTTTCTCTATAGATTTATCATAAAACCTCGAGAAGTCGACAGTAATGTTTAGTGTCTGCTCCAGGGCTCCAGGGCGTCACCCTCACAAACCCACAATGTTTAGTGTCTGCTCCAGGGCTCCAGGGCGTCACCCCCACAAACCCACAATGTTTAGTGTCTGCTCCAGGGCTCCAGGGCGTCACCCCCACAAACCCACAATGTTTAGTGTCTGCTCCAGGGCTCCAGGGCGTCACCCCCACAATGTTTAGTGTCTGCTCCAGGGCTCCAGGGCGTCACTCCCACAAACCCACAATGTTTAGTGTCTGCTCCAGGGCTCCAGGGCGTCACCCCCACAAACCCACAATGTTTAGTGTCTGCTTCAGGGCTCCAGGGCGTCACCCCCACAAACCCACAATGTTTAGTGTCTGCTCCAGGGCTCCAGGGCGTCACCCCCACAAACCCACAATGTTTAGTGTCTGCTCCAGGGCTCCAGGGCGTCACCCCCACAAACCCACAATGTTTAGTGTCTGCTCCAGGGCTCCAGGGCGTCACCCCCGCAAACCCACAATGTTTAGAACTCTTAGCTTGGAACAAGTTCCGAGAGATTGACGAACACCTCAGACCGAACCCAGAGTAGTAATAGTGAGGTGAACTAGGTGTCGTAACTAATTGAAGATACGTCTTTCAACGTGCGATCATTGCTTCTTTTTCTCCGCGTTTTATTTTTTACAAGAACACTACAAGTGATGAGTGTACCTGTACACTGCGCAAGTGAAGGTGCACTCGCAATAACTTAATATTGTGAGTGCACCTTCACTTGTTCTCTGCTAATGTTATAAGATCAGCGGTGATCATAATTGAAGCCTTTGCAATACATGCATTTATATTGCGCATTGCGTCTTGCGTCCTAATTGAACCCAAAGTGTCGTATGTTAACGAAGGCGTGTATGCGACAGTTTGCGAATTAAACATGGTGAGAATCGACGGCGACACGCGTCTGCGGACACTCGCGGCGACTGTCCGCGACAGACAGTACCGCCCGAATTTACGACACGAACAATACTGTGCGGTATAGTGAACAGTTGCGGAGAAAAGTTGTGCAGCGAACTGAAATTGTTTTTATCTAAGGCTTAGCGCGCACTACGATTTTAATACGTTGCGATTTAGTTATAAAATCGCAAATACAAAAAAATTTCAAGCGAAATCTCAAGCGATTTTTTTCCGCAGTGCGCGGACTCTAGTTTATTAGTATTGTCTACAGATTGACGATTATTTATCGCAACGATTAAAATTCGTAGTGCGCGCTTAGCCTAAGGGTATGCCCGCACTACGGAAATAAATCGTTGCGATAAATAATCGCCGATCTGTTTTGTTTTCCGATTGTCGTTAGTACTGTCTAACGTCTTTTATTTTACGTTCGACCTACAAAAGTTTGATGAATAATGTATCTTTTTACGTCGATCATAAAAAGTGTAACTACTTATGATGGGAACGTTGTGTCTGTGCTGTGTTGCTCCATCGTGTCCGGGATGGCAGCAGGAAGCGCGTGGAGGGGCCGCAGCAGTGGGGCCGCGGGCGGCGGCCCGCCGCTGACAGGCCGTCATTGTGTGAGCTGCGACAATATCGAGCAACACTTCGTTATCGGTGACGTCGAGCGACTGAACACCTCGTCTCGGAACCTGTCACGACTTCGCCCGTCCGTGTGACCTACATACATAAATAGGAACGTTTAGTGACTGAAGGAGTCCTTACATCGGCATCGTGGCCCCCGCTCTGCTCAAGCAGGGACTCACTGACATTGAGGAATACGCAGAACAGTGAACAGATCCAGCAATTTCACTGAAACAAATCAAGGGAAACAATGTTCTGCATGAGAATTTTCAATTAATATACCTACAAGTGCTAGTTCGTGATTAAGAGCTGTGTTTTCAATCCGCGTCGGTACGTACTCGTAGATACTACGTGATGTATATCGTTCGGTTATTTGACTAACTTGTTAGACACGCCACTACTCATAGGCCGACGGACGGACAGACGGACCTAAAACGTTACCTGTCATCGAATGAGTTGCGCGTTCCCGTGGGAACCAGTACGTCTGTACTGCGACCGCTACGCACTCCGCTGCCGTGCGTAGTACTGCCGAGCTACAGCTAGTAGCTGCACCAGCTACGTACGTACGGAATGCGGAGTGCACTTGTAACAGTTGTAACTAACAAGTTTTATTAACCGACTTCTTTCATTGCCGATTGTTTAGGTATTTTAAATACACTGAAACTTTCATTAGCGGTTTCTTGATTGAAATATTTTGTCTGGTTAATTTTAATACCTCGGCTATAAGATACGGACGGCTTGCAAACACAATGTGAAGCGCATGTGTTGTCTCCTTCCGGCCCCTCGGGCCCCTCGGGCCCCTCGGGGCTCTCAGGGACAGCTCGGCCTATGGTTTGTAAGGCAGGGCAGTAAGTTATACGACGCGCTCGTGTTATGTTATGTTAGTGTACCAAGTGCCAGGAGCGCGCACCAGTCGCACCACGTGACCACGTCGAGCGCAAGCAACGTACAGTCGCGGCGCGCGGCGCGCGGCTTGTCTACATCGAGCATTGCCCGGGGTCACCACACTACAAATAAAAACTAACTGTATGTCCGTGTGCTAGGGTTTATTTAAACAAAACATTCGCTTTCTATGGGGACGGACGTCGTACAGATGTTTTGCGCATTAAGAAAACATGAATTACTAGTTGAATAGGAGCTGGCTTTGTGCGTCGGATGAGCGTAGAGCTAGAGCCGTGCGCAGGACGACGCGCCGCAACCGCAATAAGGGCACAGATGTGCGGCGCTCAAGACGTGGCCCAGTATGTGCGCGGGCGCGGGCGGCGCGGGCGGCGCGCGATACCGCAGCTATGCAGACGACTGTCTCGTTAAACAGACGTATCTGCTTTATGATTATGACAGCTCGTTTGTTCGCTGCTCGGAATGCGTTATCAACTACAATTTGAACAATGAGTTGAACAATCCTAAAGATATGTTTACTAAAGCAATCATACCATCACGACAGTCGTCTCTGGCAGCTTAGGTAGCCGTAGCGTTTCTTGGAACCAGATTGTTACAAATGAAGTATGTGGGGAATCTATGAACCGACACATACTTTAAAGTAATGCGACGTCGTCGTCGCATCGCAACAATCGACGACGATTACGAAACTTCCGCAGTTCTAGGCATGCTGAACAGATATAGTGTAGGTAGGTATATCTATGGTATCACCCAATAAGTTTCGTATGAAAATGCCTGAAATTTTTTGAAAGGCCCTTTTTAATAAAGCAGACAATTCGACATATTATGTCAAAAAATTACAAAATTGTAGAATTGTCGCGCTTAGGCTGTTTAATAAAAACTTTTTACAAAAAAAAAACAACCGACTTCCAAAAAATACACTACAAATTGAAAAATAACTTTAATTTCGGAAGTCGGTGTCATTAAACGAAAATGCGGAACCAAAGACACCGACTTCCGAAATTAAAGTTATTTTTCAATTTGTAGTGTATTTTTTGGAAGTCGGTTGTTTTTTTTTTGTAAAAAGTTTTTATTTTTCACTTTTTAGTGGGTCAGTTTGTAATTACAGGCTTTTTTATCTAAGTTACAATAGCCTAATGTCAACTGCTCATCACATGTTACAAAATATTGCTTTTCCCGATGCTGGGACGTTTATTGTTGAGGAGTTCTCCTGGTAAGAGCCAGGAGAACTCCTCAACAACCACTCACCATACGCATTGTAACGAGCATAAATTGCTTAGCAACCATATTAAAGTAACCGAATCGCAACCCGTGAAATATTTGTCATTGAGTAGTTCCGATGGCTATCTGTGGTCTTCATCATCAGCTCCACTTTACCAAATGATGATTTCCGAGAGCAAATGCTCAAGTTACTTTAATTATTGAGTAGGCCACACGACGAAAGAGCATTGCTAGAAATGACGCGATTACTCAACTTAAATTCGGTTTCAAATTGACGCATCAGTGATCAGCATGACTAATAGGTAGTGGTCGTCCTATGTAAAACTACAATCTTAATTAGGTATTATTATTGTACGAACTGAACATTTTGGCATATTGAACCGTATGAAGTAAGCCCAACAAAAACTGCTGTAAATCGTCCAAACACAAGGTAGCTACTGTAAACTGTTAAGGAGTTCCCTTAACTGTCCTTCGTCTTCATCATCAGACCCCGAATGACAGTCACAACCATGTAGGTGTAAAGTTCTCATCAATACAAATTAATCAAGCCCAAACACAAGGTAACTGCTGTAAATCGTTGAGGAGTCCCCTCGACTGTCTTTCGGCTCCATCATCAGATCGACTCCAGCCCTTCATTAAATTGTAGTGCTTTAAAATACCTAATGAAAAAATTAACAAACGCACTAGTCGCTCCTACGATTTTCGAATGTTCCCCTCGATTTCACTGGGATGCCATCATCAGATCCTGGTTTTCTTATCATGGGACCACCCTTGGCATATCTCCTTTCCAACAAAAAAAGAATAATCAAAATCGGTTCATAAACGACGAAGTTATCCGCGAACACACATAAAAAAAAAAAAAAAAATATACGGTCGAATTGAGAAACCTCCTTCTTTTTTGAAGTCGGTTAAAAAGTGACAAATATGTCAAAAATCGACAGGTGAAATCTTGACATATTTGTCATTTTAAAACGCGTTTAACAAAACTCGACTTAAGTAAACCACAGATTTCTGATAAAAATTGTCGGTGACAATTGTCGGATTGTCGTGACAATTATGTCGACCTTTGACATACATATTTATTTGCAAATAATTTTAGGAGACGTTACACTCGAAGTCACGAGTATGTTTATTTACCTAGGACAAACTGTTCAGTTAGGTAGGTCCAACTTCGAGAAAGAGGTCAATCGGCGAATCCGACTCGGCTGGGCAGCTTTCGGGAAGCCACGCAATTCTTCTCGTCTCACATACGGCAGTGTCTCAAGACGAAAGTCTTTGACCAGTGCGTGTTGTAATACTAATAGTAACGTGGTCAGCCACAATAATTTAAACTAGGCAGTAAGACAACAGAAGGTACCAATAACAATATTATTAATCTCACCTACAACAAGGTATCTTCTAGCGCTCAATTAGTTAATTGTAAAAAAGGGGCTAAGCAGAATTCCTTGAAATTGTTTCATCAAAATATTCAAGGCTTTTCTTCCAAAATATTAGAAATTGAATTGTTTTTAGAAAAAACAATGTTTGATATTATTTGTTTTACTGAACACTGGTTGAAAGATTATGAAATGCTGATTAATTATGAGAACTATAGTGTAGGCAGTTGCTTTAACCGAAAATCCATGCTGCGTGGTGGTTCATTAATCTTAATTAAAAATTGTGTAAAATATAAGACTCGTAAAGACATAGTGGAACTATCGGTGGAACATAGCATCGAACTGTCCTGTGTTGAGCTAGATAAGCATTTTATAGTGTGCGTTTACAGACCTCCAAACTATCAAAACTACTCTATATTTGAGTCAGTAATGGAAGATGTCTTGGGAAAACTTGCAAGTGGTAATAAATCAGTAATTATTTGTGGTGACTTTAATGTAAATATTTTGGAAAATAATTCAAATAGCAGTAGATTGTTAAGCCTCTTTAAATCATTCAATCTGTCAAATGTGTTTTTGGAACCAACGCGAATAACTACGGCTACTGCTACATGTATTGATAATGTTTTTTGTTGCTGTGAATATTTAGATAAAGCCATTGTAAATTATCTCCCTTCGGATCACAGTGGTCAAACCGTGTCTTTTGAATCCAACACACCGATAAAAAAAGTGCAGATTCAAACTAGACCAATAACATCGGGTAATTTGAATAAGTTTAATAACACTTTAATTAGCAAGCTAAATGCTCAGGGTCTAAGTATGACTAATGGTAATATTTTGTATGAAGAATTCTTTTCATTAGTGCAAACAGAGTTCAATAATTCCTTTAAGAAGAAATCTAAATCTATCTGCCCTAAGTTTTTATTCAGTGACTGGGCAACTAAAGGGATCAGGAAAAGTAGGGAAAGGTTATTTGAACTGTATGGCCTTAAGCCGTATATTAACACGGATACTTTTAATAAGTATGTTGCTACTTATTCTAAAAATTTTAAAAATATCTGCAAAGCAGCTAAAGCGTCTTTCATTAGTAACAAGGTTAAATCAGCAGACAATAAAATAAAGACAGTTTGGAAAATTATAAACAATGAAACGAACAGGAACAAAAAACATAATACTGATTATGCACTGGACACTTCCCGCGGTCTCATTAGCGATAACATCGATGTTGCTCAGGAATTTGCAACTTTCTTTACCAATATCCCAATTAAAACTACAGAAACTTTAAATTCCTCGCCCGCACTAGCTATTGAATTATTAAGAGCGAATGTCTCAGCCTGTCCTGTGGAATTTAAATTTAAACACATAAACCCCATAGTCATTATAAAGGCATTTAAGCAACTTAAGATCAAAATTACTGAAGATCTGTGGGGCATGTCTACTAAAGTTTGTCAATCCATTATCGAGACAGTTGCACCCTATTTAGCTTTAATATTTAATTTGTGTGTAGATCAAGGGGTTTTCCCGGATTTAATGAAGTTCAGTAAAGTTATTCCACTTTTCAAATCTGGGAACAGCAAAGACGCTAATAATTATAGACGTGTATCGGTTTTGCCGGTTTTTAGCAAAGTGTTTGAAAAAGTAATGTTAAATCAAATGCTTAATCATTTTAATCGTAATAACATCCTACACGATCAACAGTATGGTTTCACCAAAGGACGTTGTACAACCGACGCCGGTGTCACCTTATTAAAACACATCTTTAACGCATGGGAAGAGGCACAAGATGCAATAGGCATTTTTTGCGACCTATCCAAGGCATTTGATTGCGTGAATTACGAAACACTGCTCTTGAAACTTGAGCATTACGGACTAGGTAAACTTGCTCTTAGCTTAATAAAATCGTATTTAAATGATAGATTTCAGCAAGTTCAAATAAACGGTGAGAATTCATCGGGCTTAAAAGTCAAAATGGGGGTACCGCAGGGCTCAATATTGGGGCCATTCCTATTTTTAGTATATATAAATGATTTACCTCATTTACTGAAAAACCGACCACAAATGGTGTTATTTGCTGATGACACATCACTGATTTTTAAAGTAAGCAGACGTGCACAGGATCTTGACGACGTAAATAACACTATGCTTATGGTTCATAATTGGTTTACTGTAAATAATTTGGTATTAAATGAGAAAAAAACTAAATGCATTAGATTCGCTTTACCGAATGTTAGGAGTAGTGAATGTCATGTTGTATTGAATAAGGAGATACTTGAATTCGTCGAAAATACGGTTTTCCTGGGGATCACGCTTGACTCCAAACTGCAGTGGGGTCCGCACTTAACATCACTGGCAGGGCGGCTAAGTTCAGCCGCTTACGCTGTTTGGAAAATTCGCCAATTAACAGACGTGGAGACCGCGAGACTGGTCTATTTTAGTTACTTTCATAGCATCATGTCTTACGGTATTTTGTTGTGGGGACGGGCTGCAGATATTGATTCTATCTTCATTCTGCAAAAGAGGGCTGTCAGAGCCATCTACAAGCTCAGCAGACGCGAATCTCTACGGGAACTGTTTAAAAAAATTAACATCATGACGGTTCCTTGTCAATATATATATGAAAACATTATGTACGTTCGAAAAAATCTACACCTTTTTAGTAAGATAAGTGACAGGCATAATTTTAACACTAGAAATAGGGACAAATTAGATCAACCGCGTTTCAGATTGTCTAAAGTAAAAACTTCTTTTTTGGGTTACTGTGTAAAATGTTATAATAAAATACCACTCGATATTCTTCAATTAAATGAGAAGAAATTTAAAACATACATTAAACGCACACTATGTAGACAAGCATATTACAAGTTGGATGATTATATTGTAGATAAAAATGCTTGGCTTAATGCTGGTCCTGCTCCACAGACACTTGGACTCACTAGTTAAAATTTCAATATTTGGAAGAGGTGCTTCCCTTTTTCTTTTTAAGTGTTTCTGACATTACGATTTATTTTTTTCTCAATTTATTCAATCAAGTTTAAGTGTTGAATACTTCAATATTAAATATCTCTTCCTGTTTGGTAGGTAATAAAATTCTATTTACCTCTTATATAAATTGCAAACTGTAGTTTTGTATAATTTAGAAGCATTTTTTTTTTTTTTAATTTTGTGAATGTAAGAACCATGTTTCCGTTTATTATGATTTTTTGATGTTGACTTGAAAGAGCATGGCAGTTGAGAACGTGTCATGCTCACTTAAATGTCTCACCGATGGTGGCGCGTGTGTTGGATCATTCGGTTCCCTACAAAATGGTTGAGCTGGATGGTGCTGATCCACGCGTCATGTTCGTGAACGGGCGCCGTCGGTTGAGACTGGTCATCTCTTAACTGCCATGGCTTATTTTTAATTTTATGTCTTGAATTGTTTCTTCATTTCTGTCTTTTTTTACATTGTTCTCACATATAGAAGCAACAAGAATAATGTACCCAGGATTTTGTAATATCTTGATTTAAAAGAGTGTCCATGGAGTTTCTTGCCCGTTCTTCTCCATAGAGATCTACGCTTTGGAATGGGCAACTAGCTTCAACTTTCTGACTAACTGACAGACTATTTAATTTTGACAATTCAAAAGTGCCTGTACAAGGTTTAATTGAAATAAATGATTTGAGTTTTGAGTTGAGTTTGAGTTGCCAGTGATGACATATGGCACTGAAGCGTGGTCGCTCACAATGGGCCTTACTATAGGGCTGAAAGTCACCCAGAGGGCAATGGAGAGTTCTATGCTTAGAGTTTCCCTGCGTGATCGAATCAGAAATGAAGAGATCCGCAGGAGAACCAAGGTAACCAACATAGCCCAAAGAATTGCCAAACTTAAGTGGCAGTGGGCACGGCACATTGCTCGCAGAACAGATGGCCGATGGGGCCGAAAGGTTCTGGAGTGGCGACCGCGTACCGGAAGACGTAGCGTTGGAAGGCCTCTCACAAGGTAGACCGATGTCCTTGTGAAGGTCGCAGGAACCCGTTGGATGCGAGAAGCACAGAACCGGTCGAAGTTGATGTGCTTGGGGGAGGCCTATGTCTAGCAGTGGACGTCTTTCTGCTGAAATGATGATGATATGTATTATATTATTATTGTGTAGGTATGAAATATTCGCAATGTGGAAACGATTTTTTTTTTACTTTGTTTGATTGTTAAGTATATCTTTCAGGAAAAGAGAGATAATCGTCTGCAGACTGGTTCTGGGGGAGGAAAAAATGCAAATATGACGATTCTGAAGAAATTATACTAAAAATCCAAAAAAGAAAGGAAAAAAAGGAAAGTATTCTCCAGCATGGCCTTCAAATACCGGAATCTTCGGGGTCAAATGAAACACAGGTATCCGTGCCTGTTTTTATCGCAGAAATACCTCACCTCCCCCTCCTCAACCTCAAAACGCAGAAAATCACATCCCCCACGTCAATCTATACCTAAGTGAAGTTGATTTATCAAATAACTTATTGGATTTAATTTTAAGAAACAAAAAATGGAAATAAAAGTAGAAATTGCTAAAGAAAAACTAATGAAATAAGAGTCAGATTTGGAGCTACTCAAACTTGAAAAAGAATTGATTATACAGCCATCAGAATTTACACTACCTTTGTATTTACAAAACGTTCGAGTTATTGATGTTTGTTATATACAAAATGAGTACCTAAATTGTTCAAACATCACAGTCGGGTGCTGATCATGCTGACCTGAATGAAAATCTTTAATTATAATCAACCATGTATTTATTATATTAAGCAAATAAATTATTAATTCAAATAGTTGTACTAATGACTGTAGAACTGCAATCGCTTCCTCATCACAATGCAGCAATGTTATAATCTACAACTACCTATATCATTGTCATTTCCGCAGAACGCGAACGCAGAACAAGATTTATCTTGTTCTAAATAGTAGTAAATAGTAATCTGAGTCTAACCGTTTTTCAATATTATACAAAACAATGCAAGATATTAGCGGAACATTGCTTGCAATTATCGGCTGAACTCTTAGCTAGGTGATTAAGAGATGGACATTTTTCTTTTATCATTCCCAAAGAATTTTCCACCATTCTTCTCGTTGACTTAAAAGCACGCAAGAATCTGTCTAGTGATGCTGTCCTTGGTATTTGTATTGGTACATTAGGCGTCATAAGCCACTTTTTTAAACCATATCCACTGTCTCCCAAGATTATTGCGTTTGGGAATGGTCTTCATCCACTTTCCCATGTCTGTGCTAAAGAAGAGCATCTCAACACTCTGGTATCGTGAACAGAGCCAGGCCATCTTGCAGATGCGTAGAATTTCTTATGATTATGCGGGCCAATTACAGAAATTAATTGAATGTATACAAACGCAGATTCATTTTCATAAGGCGCATCTAGAGGAATTGACGAACCGTTCACAATAGCAGATATTCTAGGTATTCCCCTGTGCCTCAGAACCAGTGTTGGTATTCGGTTACAATTATCAGGCCTTACAATTACCCTTCTTATGCAATGATGTACGGTTGCTTTACTAAGCCCATGTGCATCACCAATAACGTGGTACTGTGAACCACGAGTCCACGACCTATCCAATAACGAAAAAATGGTTGCCTGTAAAGTCGGTTTTACGGGCGAAGATTTTACGTGACAACGTCTTTTTTCTCGGTAGAATATTTATTGATATGAATATAATTAAATTGCACAATAGGAACAAGGAATTAAATGAAAATAAGAACGTAACGTTACCGAGCGTTACACTTTTTCATAAGTGACTCCCAGCCGCAACCTAATTTAAAATAAGAACGTAACGTTACCGAGCGTTACACTTTTTCATAAGTGACTCCCAGCCGCAACCTAATTTAAGACGTTGTCACGTCAAAAAAATGGTTGCCTGTAAAGTCTGTTTTACGGGCGAAGATTTTACGTGACAACGACCGATCATCCGATCATAGTTGAGTGGGAGAGAGACGCAAGGCATTCGGCGGGCCTCTCTCTCGTTCGGTGACTCATCGTAACGTTACCGAGCGTTACACTTTTTCATAAGTGACTCCCAGTCGCAACCTAATTTAAGACGTTGTCACGTCAAAAAAAAAAAAGTATCAAAGTATCAATAACGTGGTACTGTGAACCACGACCCGACGAGTCCACGACCTATCCAATGCAAAGTATCAATAACGTGGTACTGTGAACCACGACCCGACGAGTCCACGACCTATCCAATGCAAAGTATCAATAACGTGGTACTGTGAACCACGACCCAACGAGTCCACGACCTATCTAATGCAAAGTATCAATAACGTGGTACTGTGAACCACGACCCGACGAGTCCACGACCTATCCAATGCAAAGTATCAATAACGTGGTACTGTGAACCACGACCCGACGAGTCCACGACCTATCCAATGCAAAGTATCAATAACGTGGTACTGTGAACCACGACCCGACGAGTCCACGACCTATCCAATGCAAAGTATCAATAACGTGGTACTGTGAACCACGACCCGACGAGTCCACGACCTATCCAATGCAAAGCGCATAACATTTGTTGATCGGGTGTACCTAAGTGCTAGGTTTCTGTTTGTAATGTGTTCAAGTGATGACCAATTTTATCAATTAAATATTCTATGGTAGATTTACATACCGATTTTTTTCTTTAAAGCAGAAATCTGTGATTGACCCGCGTGATGGATTACGGCTCTCACCAAGTGGAGGCCTGTGTCCCAGCAGTGGGAACATTATAGTTCATTTAGTTAGAAGGAGGAATTGATTCTGCTTTTAAATGATCGACGTTGCCTCCTCGTTTGTATTTTTTCCAGTGTTTTGTTGTAAGTACCATTTTTAAGGTTCCGTACCAAAATGGTAAAACGGAACCCTTATGGTGAGACTCATGCAGTCTGTCTGTCTCTCAAGAACTACTAATGCTATCAACTTGAAATTTGGAATAGTTTTAGATGACGTTTGCCCAACTCTTTTGCAAATAAGAAAGAAATAAAAAATATATGTATATTTTTTGCAACAGGGACTCAAAGGGGGTCTGAAAAATTCGAAGAGAGGATACTAGGGCATGTGTGGTATGATGTAAAAGAGCACAGTTTGCACTATCTCAAAAATTTTTTTTTTTAGCCCGCGTAGTTTTCGACTTTTGATTTGTTGAAAAATGTTTCTCAATTCGACCGTATATATATTTTTTTTATGTGTGTTCGCGGATAACTTCGTCGTTTATGAACCGATTTTCATTATTTTTTTTTTTTGTTGGAAAGGAGATATGTCAAGGGTGGTCCCATGATAAGGAAACCAGGATCTGATGATAGCGTCCCAGTGAAATCGAGGGGAACATTCGAAAATCGTAGGAGCGACTAGTGCGTTTGTTAATTTTTTCATTAAGTATTTAAAAGCACTACAATTTAATGAAGGCCTGGAGTCGATCTGATGATGGAGCCGAAAGACAGTCGAGGGGACTCCTCAACGATTTACAGCAGTTACCTTGTGTTTGGGCTTGATTAATTTGTATTGATGTGGACTTTACACCTATATGGGTTGTGACTGTCATTAGGGGTCGGATGATGAAGACGAAGGACAGTTAAGGGAACTCCTCAACAGTTTAGAGTAGCTACCTTGTGTTTGGAATTAATTCATTTATATTGATGAGAACTGTAACGGCAAAGGAAACATTTCATGTGATAAATAAATAAAATAAATAAAAACTTTGCACACATATGGGTTATAAGTGCTTTTACAGGTCTGATGATGGAGACCATAGACAGTCGAGGGAATTCCTCAACAATTTACAGCAGTTACCTTTTGTTGGGCTTACTTCATACGGTTCAATATGCCAAAATGTTCAGTTCGTACAAAAATAATACCTAATTAAGATTGTAGTTTTACATAGGACGACCACTATACCTACTAGTCATGCTGATGCGTCAATTTGAAACCGAATTTAAGTTGAGTGTAATCGCGTCATTTCTACCAATGCTCTTTCGTCGTGTGGCCTACTCAATAATTAAAGTAACTTGAGCATTTGCTCTCGGAAATCATCATTTGGTAAAGTGGAGCTGATGATGAAGACCACAGGTGGCCATTGGAACTACTCAATGACAAATATTTAACGGGTTGCGATTCGATTACTTTAATATGGTTGCTAAGCAATTTATGCTCGTTACAATGCGTATGGTGAAGTGGAGCTGATGGTGACTTCTCAATCAGCTCCAGTTCTCCTGGTTCTTACTAGGAGAACTCCTCAACAATTAACGTCCCTGAATCGGGAAAAGCAATATTTTGTAAAAGGTGATGATCAGTTGATATTAGGCTATTGTAATTGTAACTTAAATAAATTACAAACTGACCCACTAAAAAGTGAAAAATAAAAAGGAAGGCTTTAGGCTACATATTATCACGCCGTATGTTATGGGAGGTAAGCAATATTGATTTTAAAACGGTTTTGGTTCGTAATTAAAATAATTGAATGCCCAAAATGACATGTTATATTTAACTCTGGAAACATAACAATCACGCTATTTTTATGAAGGAGCGGGGCAGTAATATTACAAATTGCAAGGGAACAGCTATATCAACAATTTGTCAACAGGGAATTTAGCGGTAGGGTCAGGCGACCGTTTACCGCACTAAATGGTGCGAGTTCAAATCCCATACTTAATATTGTTTTAAAAAATCGTAAAATTCTTTTTTTTTAGTTTTTGCATTTTTTATGTGCAGGAATGATACTGTTATGAAATCTGAGAACTTTACATGTCCTATCTAATTGTATGGGGAGTTTCACACCAATATTACTAAACAGATTGATTGATGGTACAACAAGCTACAATATCATGAAGTCAAGTCAAACTTTTGGTTCTAAGTTATATCTCTTACCAAGCACATTAGTTGTTTGTGGAGTGTCACGCAACAGTGACAAAGGGCGCGTGCTTAAAGATTGCTCTTTAATCGTGTGGGATGAATGAACTATGGCGATCAGAAAAACAGTAGAGGCGGTAAACAGGACTTTGCAGGACATCCGCAGGAACCAGCAAATGATGGGTGGCGTTTCAGTTCTGTTAAGCGACGATTTCAGACAAACGCTGCCTGTGGTGACGCGAGGAACTAGGGCTGATGACGTGAATGCATTGTTGAAATGCTCTTTCTTATGGCCACATATTCATAGGTTGCGCTTAACGATGAATATGAGAGCACAGCTTGGCGGGAATGTACACGCCCAAGAATTTTCTGATTTTCTCTTAAAATTGGGTGAGGGAACGCTACCAGTAGACGGTGGCCAGGTGGTTCTACCTGAGATACTTGGGAGAGTGGTGTCCACATTAGAAGGTTTGATTCGCCTGGTGTACGGGGACATCAATAGGATACCGCAACAAGATAATTCTTGGGTGTGTGAACGAGCCATTTTAACACCCAGAAACGACCAAGCTTCAGCGATCAATATTTATTTATTTATTTATTTTATTTATTTTATTTATTTGGGAAAACAAACAGTGACACATTACATTTTGTACGAAGAAATACAATAAGATACGGCCAAATGTGTAACCAACAACATTTTCCACGGAATACACATAAAAAATAATAATCTTTACAAACCATGCTATCTAAACTAAAACCTACAACAATAATTTAAGTTAAGAAAACATTTCTTGTGTAAAATAGTAAAACAAAAGCAAATATTAACAAACAGCAAAAACTCAGAAGGCATGCAAAATCTTAAATAAAAAAAATAAAAAAAATTAAAATGACTGGTGCATTCTCGCGGAAATTGAGGGAAATGAAGTGATCTACACTTCAATAAACACTGTTGTCGACCAAGATGACGCCACACATTACCCCGTAGAATTTCTCAATTCCCTCAGTGCAAGTGGACTACCAGCGCACACCATTAAGCTAAAGGCCGGTGTCCCAATTATGCTTCTTCGGAATCTCACTCCGCCGGAACTGTGCAATGGGACCCGGCTCAAAGTCGTCTCGCTGCAGAGAAATATCATTGAGGCGGAAATTCTAACGGGTTGTGGTGTCGGCGAGACAGTGTTTATACCACGTATACCACTGATTCCCCACAATTACCCCTTTCAATTCAAGCGCGCGCAGTTTCCTGTGAGCGTGTGCTTCGCCATGACAATAAAAAAGTCGCAGGGGCAGACACTGAAGGCTGTGGGTGTCGACCTCAGGACGAGCTGCATCTCACACGGATAACTGTACGTCGCTTGCTCCCGCGTCACCAGTCTGCGTCGCTGTACTTACATATTGAATGAGACCGAGGGAAAAACAACGAACGTTGTTTACACAGAACTGTTACAGTACTTAAATTATAACACTTCTGTTATTCGACGTCTCCTAAATTTCCTTATTAACCTGACGTCTCTTACCAGTAAGTTAACTAGGTAAATAACTTGCAAATTTTGAGTTTACTAAGCCAAATAGTTTTTGAGGGATCTAAGCTATAGTACAGTATGAGACGCATCTTTTGAGTGTTTCTGTAAATCAACAAACTATCACTAACTATTATTAAAAAAAAAAAAACTAATGCGATTCGTGGGCAAAGCAACGGGTACAGCTATAGTTTATAAAGATTTTTTTTTAAGTTGTTTGCAATATTATTGTTAATTCAGTGTACCCTTGGGATCCACTGCGGAATTACGGGAAGAAACGTTTTTTGTTGTATATATGTAGTACTAAGTCTGGGCAACCTAAAGGCTATAATTTATTTTCGAAAATGGAACACCTGACGCAGAACCGCAACAGACCAGCTAAAATATAAGAGATATAAAAATGGTGCCATATAGCAAAAAATATTCCACGTGAAGAGCATTATCTGCTGTGAGAAAAAATTTGAAGATCTGGAACACCTGTTGTGGAACTCCAAAGCCCAGCAACACTATAACATATAGGAATGACGTCTTAGCAAAAGTTGTTTAGTCTGATGGGCATTTCTTGTTGACTTACAAAAATGAAAGATCTGGAACGTTTCGAATCGTCTCGCGCATCACGCTGTTTTTTCGTCCCCGGGCTCTTATAATTCGACATCAGACGTTTCAGATCTTCGATGTTGACGACCCCGTTGTCGCTGGCATAAGCAACAGGATCCGCGTACGAAGTCGCGGGCAGAAGCTAGCTTCTCGTAAAATATGTCATTTTTTTTTTTATTTGTTATATTTTTTTATCATTTAAAAAGTCTTTTAAACAATAATAACATTTTTCTAATAATGATGCAGTCAGCTTAGATTTAAATATTCTTAGAGGGTAACGTGTTCTTTAAAATTGCGCGGAATTTTATTGCATATTATTATAGGGCCCATTGCCATAATACTTTTCCTAAGTAGTGCTGCTTTGTAATTGCCTGTATGTACCTAATATTTTTTTATATTGTGTTCTCATAGGACCTGAACGAGTCCTAATATCGACTAGTGACGGAAATAAATTTAAATTAATTTTAACAAAAATTGCCATTTCTAAAATATACAACGACGGTAAGGTCAGAATTTTCAGTCTCACAGGTGTCTGTAGTTTTCAGATTTGACATAGATCTTATGCACCGTTTTTGGGCTTTAAAAATTAATCTCTTCCCTGCTTCGGTCAATAATATTATTGATCGATGTCACTACAATTGCCCCAAAATATTACTTCGATCCTTAATATTGGCGCAACAAGTCCGTGGTAAGCAGTCAGGACTATATCTTTGCTTACTTTATGCGACAGGTTATATAGCACATAAGCTGACTTGCTTAGTTTATTACAAACGTCTTCAGCATGCGGTTTCCAAGTGAGACTGCTGTCAACTAGGATACCCAAGAATTTTGCAACATCTGCTGAGTCCACATTTTGTTCATTATAACTATGTCATTATGTCATGACAATTTTCTGTTTAATAAAGCAGATTTGTCAAGTTTTTCCCGACAAATCCCGCGAAGCGGGGCTCCGTCGACATAGGATGCAAGAGCGAGCGAAGGGTACCCCGAGGTTAGGTTGTGTTGGGTTACTTTAAACCCTACACACAGAAATAGGGGCCCTCCAAACCGGGGTTTCCGTCGACATAGGATGCAAGAGCGAGCGAAGGGCACCCCGAGGTTAGGTTGTGTTAGGTTACTTTAAACCCTTTACACAGAAATAGGGGCACCGCGAAGCGGGGCTCTGTCGACAGAGGGTGCAAGAGCGAGCGAAGGGCAACCCGAGGTTAGGTTATTTTACACCCTTCACTCAGAAATAGAACACACACACATAGAATACAAGAGCGATTCTTTACATAGAATGCAAGAGCGAGCGAAGGGCAGAAAATTAGTTAATATGAATGTTAGGTCAAATGAACGTTATATAAAAGGAGCATTATAGGTACAATATGAAAATTATATGAAATGAACGTTATACTAAATGAAATTAGGGAAAAAGAAAATTATATCAAATATAACATTAGATCATATGAAATTAGGTTAAATGTTTTTATAGCATATGAAAATTATATGAGAGTTATGTCAAACGAAATTAGACTATCTGTTGTTATACCAAACATTACACACCCCATTATAAGTGACCGGGCATGTAATCTGTAGGTACTGTTTGACATATTATACATGTCGGACTTGTTGGATTGTCAGCTTTAGCCCGTCATTATAAGTGACCGGGCATGTAATCTGTAGGTACTGTTTGACATATTATACATGTCGGACTTGTTGGATTGTCAGCTTTAGCCCGTCATTATAAGTGACCGGGCATGTAATCTGTAGGTACCTACTGTTTGACATATACATGTCGGACTTGTTAGATTGTCAGCTTTAGCCCGTCATTATAAGTGACCGGGCATGTAATCTGTAGGTACTGTTTGACATATTATACATGTCGGACTTGTTGGATTGTCAGCTTTAGCCCGTCATTATAAGTGACCGGGCATGTAATCTGTAGGTACCTACTGTTTGACATATACATGTCGGACTTGTTAGATTGTCAGCTTTAGCCCGTCATTATAAGTGACCGGGCATGTAATCTGTAGGTACTGTTTGACATATTATACATGTCGGACTTGTTGGATTGTCAGCTTTAGCCCGTCATTATAAGTGACCGGGCATGTAATCTGTAGGTACCTACTGTTTGACATATACATGTCGGACTTGTTAGATTGTCAGCTTTAGCCCGTCATTATAAGTGACCGGGCATGTAATCTGTAGGTACTGTTTGACATATTATACATGTCGGACTTGTTGGATTGTCAGCTTTAGCCCGTCATTATAAGTGACCGGGCATGTAATCTGTAGGTACCTACTGTTTGACATATACATGTCGGACTTGTTAGATTGTCAGCTTTAGCCCGTCATTATAAGTGACCGGGCATGTAATCTGTAGGTACTGTTTGACATATACATGTCGGACTTGTTGGATTAGGTACTGTTTGCCATAGAGTCGACATGTCAGACATTTGAATTTATTTGCCCACAGCATCATAGGGTCTTCAGCTGGCACTGAAGAAAGTACAGCACTATGTTTATATAGAATCCGGAACGGAACAGTGTGGATCGTGGTCTTGTGGACTGTGTGGCGTAACATAATTAATATGATAAACTTGGCAATAAAATTCAGAAACGCGTTATCATATTTATGACCCACCATTACGGATTTAAATAAAAGATTAAGTTTCTTCGTGAGCATTCAGATTTTATGGACTCTCTAAGCTAAAGTTATGAAACTTTATGATATAGATTACATTATAGGTATCTATTTTATATGGAGCCATTACATTTGATCAGCGGTGGTGTACAGTCGTAACTGTAGGAACGTAATAATGCAGTAAGTGCACATTGTTAGCGCGCAGACTGAGTAGAGTGAGCAGAGTCCCGCCTGCAGAGTTCTGAGTGAGCGCGGTGTTGTGTGGCGACCGGCGATTGTGAAGACAATGTAATAATGCAGTAAGTGCACATTGTTAGCGCGCAGACTGAGCAGAGTGAGCAGAGTCTCGCCTGCAGAGTTCTGAGTGAGCGCGGTGTTGTGTGGCGACCGGCGATTGTTAAGACAATGTAATAATGCAGTAAGTGCACATTGTTAGCGCGCAGGCTGAGCAGAGTGAGCAGAGTCCCGCCTGCAGAGTTGTGAGCGCGGTGTTGTGTGGCGACCGGCGCCGGCGATTGTTAATACAATGTAATAATGCAGTAAGTGCACATTGTTAGCGCGCAGGCTGAGCAGAGTGAGCAGAGTCCCGCCTGCAGAGTTGTGAGCGCGGTGTTGTGTGGCGACCGGCGCCGGCGATTGTTAATACAATGTAATAATGCAGTAAGTGCACATTGTTAGCGCGCAGACTGAGCAGAGTGAGCAGAGTCCCGCCTGCAGAGTTCTGAGTGAGCGCGGTGTTGTGTGGCGATCGGCGATTGTTAATACAATGTAATAATGCAGTAAGTGCACATTGTTAGCGCGCAGACTGAGCAGAGTCCCGCCTGCAGAGTTCTGAGTGAGCGCGGTGTTGTGTGGCGATCGGCGATTGTTAATACAATGTAATAATGCAGTAAGTGCACATTGTTAGCGCGCAGACTGAGCAGAGTGAGCAGAGTCCCGCCTGCAGAGTTCTGAGCGCGGTGTTGTGTGGCGACCGGCGATTGTTAATACTCGTACAACGGGCGGGACTGCAGATTCTCATTTCATATCTACACCACAAGGCAGAGAAATGCGCGGTAACAGGTATGATTGTATTGTTGGTTGCACCTGCAGCTGTTTACGTGCCTGAGCCGGTATTAATTGAGTGCGACTTCTGCACTTTGTTGTGCAGTACGCATCCTCACGTCACGGCCTGCGCGGCGCCCGCTCCGCTTGATTACCTTTTAATACTGAATAGTTATTCAGTGTGCGAACCGAATTCTAGAGATATGTCTCCATCAGCTATCCGCGTCTATTCACCGACATACATTACTAACACACGACATATATTAACAACCGCCAACATCGAGTCATGTGAGTCTGACACACTTTTTCAAGGGAAGTCTTCGTTCAATTCTTCGTGACGCTTCATTTTCTTTTCAAATTCTTGTATTGGAGTTAATTATCTACTTTTAGTAGGTAGGTATAAGAATGTAGAATATGACGGGTGAGCACCGTTCTAGCGTTACCCACCGAAATAACTTGTAAGTGATGGTTGCTCGTAGACTCTAATAATAACGTCTCCCGGCTGATGACGCGCACAGCCTCTCCCTGCACGCCACGCCTGGCACGCTGTGGGAACAACGTTCACTGCTGTGCACCCCGTCCTCCATGCTATCGTGCGCTAACGTGTCTCTATTCTAATTCTATTCAATTCCTATTCAATTTAGAAACCTTTGTGTCGCACTAGCTTGTGTGCGTATGTGCGACCGCGAGCCGTCACCGGACTCACCGGACGGTGGGGCGTGCTCACTAGCCTGTGTACGTATGTGCGACCGCGAGCCGTCACCGGACTCACCGGACGGTGGGGCGTGCTCACTAGCCTGTGTACGTATGTGCGACCGCGAGCCGTCACCGGACTCACCGGACGGTGGGGCGTGCTCACTGCTATCTTGTTCATGATTACGCGCAATTTAGGAGCCGAAACCGCTCGCCGGCGCCGTAGTGAAAACAGGAACCTTGCGGGAAGCTTACATGGCGCACTATTAATTGTGGGCGCACTGCGCACAGCTGACGCGAGCGGAGTCGCGGCTAATGAGCGCGACGTCACGTCATTACGCGCGCCCAATATGGCGGCGTGCCTGCCGTATGAGTCCGCATGACTGCGACCAACTTCAATACGAGTTTTAATGACGTCCATTTACAGTATAAAGTACATACATTTGCAGTGCTGAGGTCGCGACCGCGCGCCTGCTTGCGTCCGAACAATATCAACAAGTTTCACGTCACCAAATTAGTCGTGTTTGTAAGCAAACACCGCCCTAGACGCGGGCCGTGCGCTGGCCCGGCGACCTCACCTGTGAGACAAGACGCGCCAGGGTCAGGCGGGACAGCGGCAGTACTAGTACCTAATCATACCACTGTCACATAACTACTTTCTCGGAGATGAGAGCGGAATGGACACTGATACGGTACTTATAGATACGAACTAGAATCTATACAACACTGTATTTTGAATTGAATAGTCGCGCAAGATGCCATTTGATGAGAGCGGGAGAGACATGAGGTATACATGAATATACTTAAATACATAGTGATGCTCATAACCACAATGAAGCATAATTTCTACTTGCAGATTATACATTCGCCCGAGGCGGATATCGTGACCATTACAGAGATGGTCATGGTTTACTAACAACATGCACAGATACTGTATGGTCGTGTGGCGTTGCTTACATCCAAGCTAAGGCGTATGATTACTTATTAATGAACGTCACTCCACCGCTAAGTGTATATTTGATATGTCCGATTTGGTTTCAAGCCAACTGCTGCTATTGTTACGTTCTCCACATAGATATAAGAACATCTAAATCTATGGTTCTCCACTATCATTAGTCAGTCAGGTGTCTGGTGTCCGCCTCCGCGCCTCGTGTGCAGCCAGCCTGTTCATGTGGGGACTCGAAATTACTTCCCAGTCCGCTTTGATGGCAATTACGACGAGTCGCTGTGACAACTTTGCGAAACGTTTGAAGTTCTTTTATACGTTTTGAGGACGTGAGCGTGGGGACTGGGGACCGCAACGCAAGTGAGGATGTGAGGTTGGTACTGTCGCATGGCGCTACTTAGGTACTCGATCGATAGGAGAGAGAGAGAGTCCTTCGAGCAATTGGAGTGAACCTACCTGCTGGAAAAAATACCGCTACCTGCAGGTGTGACAGCATGCATGATGCTTCAACACCTATGCTACCTGCAGGTGTGACAGCATGCATGATGCTTCAACACCTATGCTACCTGCAGGTGTGACAGCATGCATGATGCTTCAACACCTATGCTACCTGCAGGTGTGACAGCATGCATGATGCTTCAACACCTATGCTACCTGCAGGTGTGACAGCATGCATGATGCTTCAACACCTATGCTACCTGCAGGTGTGACAGCATGCATGATGCTTCAACACCTATGCTACCTGCTGGTGTGACAGCATGCATGATGCTTTAACACCTATGCTACCTGCAGGTGTGACAGCATGCATGATGCTTCAACACCTATGCTACCTGCTGGTGTGACAGCATGCATGATGCTTCAACACCTATGCTACCTGCAGGTGTGACAGCATGCATGATGCTTCAACACATGGCCGTTTGTCCATCTTTCTTCCGTTCAAGAGCAGGCTATAAAACAAAGTAATGAAGGTATATTTATCTATAGAGTAGGTAACTGTTTTATATTTACACCATAGATTTAATAAGAACCAGATTGAGTGTACCGTACAAAACGCAACGTTCAAATTGAATGCATTTTGTAATGCGCGTGTGCGTGCGGACCGCCCACCACAAGTGTATTATTATCGTTTCTGCGTTTGTGTGCGTGACATTTTCTAATACCAGCGCAAAATGATTGCCCCAAAATATGGGAAAATTCGGGTAGTTTTCTTATTCATATTGACATAGGTAATTATGTAGTTAATATGTGTACAAAATGAAACCCGCCTTTTACATTCATACCGAGTGCCTATTATGATAGTTTTTGGAGATTGTTATAATTTTATTTTATAACATGGTTTTCGTAAACATGTGTGAATGAACAAAAAACTTTTAATATCATACTAACATTATAAAGAAGAAAGTTTGTGAGTGGTGTGTGTGCATGTTTCTGTGTATGTTTGTTAGGTACTTCTTCTTAAAGATCGAACGACTGACTGAATGTATTTCTACTTTCGCGCGGGTAAAGCCGCAGGCAGCTATAAAAGAAAAAATCACTCAATGACTCAATAATATCGCAATATTTTAAGAGATGATAAAAGTATTTCATACCCTTGGCAACCATTGATATCATTTCTTTTTTTTTTGTTAATAATAATGTTGATTTCGTAACATTTTACAATATTAAAATATCGCAGCACAAAAAAGGGGTAAAAATATTTCACACTGTACCTTGGCAATACTCAAATATTATGGAGTCGTTTTGTTTTTATTTAGTTTTCGTAATATTTTCAAAGAAATTCATCATAAAATTGCAAACTTACAAGTGAAAAGTAATGTTCGTATCCTTATCTTTTTTTGGAGTGTAGTTTTTACACGATTTCACCGCACAAACAGTCATTTTTTCAATATATTTAACAGCGTAGACGCGCTTTGAACGTCTGTCGCGTAATGGCGGCCTGTGGGCGGGGCTTACGAACGAATACGCTATTTTGGTGTGTTTGAATTCGAAGCATTTGGACAGCGCGTACTAGGCATCTGGACGTTCTTATAAATCTATGATTTACACTTTTGGCTACCAGCACCTTACGGAGAGTTCACGTGAGTTGAAAAACGGACAAACGGACCCGGATACTGTAGGTAGCCGCCGACCACGTATGTGTGACCGTGTGCTGGGGGCTGGGGCGTGGAGTATAAACGCTAAGTAAACAGCACTCTCCGTGGCGAGGCTGTCCATGTTCTGTCAGTTAACGCGCGAATGTTAATCATGTGGAGTCGAGCCGACACGGCTTGAGTCGCGACCGAGGAGCACGCCCCACGAGTCACGACCACTCGCTTGCTCGCATGTAAGCACTAAGCGACTACACACTGCGCGATACCCGATACCGGTCTCAATATCCGAGATAACCTGAAGATTTACAAAACACCTGTCTATTGCTGATTTTCCAATAACAGTCTACGTAAGTTCTTACGGATATGTGACAACGAGGTTAGATCAAGTGTGTATGAGCGGTATGGTATGTATGAGCCGCAATAGCACATTGAGAGATTTATTGAAACAGTAATAAAAGAAGTGTATTGTTACCTCAGATTATAGTCTTTATTCTATAATCTGAGATTGTTACAATCCTAACAATTAAGAGCTAATACAACTTACAGTTTTTAGTTATGTTACTTATTGCATTTACTTAATATTTATCTGATTTGAATAATAAGTAGTACTTAAGTAAGTAATAATAAGATTTGATTAATATTAAGGCGCAGCTAATTAGTATAGAGGCAAAAGTTTGTGAGTGTGTTTGTATGTTTGTTACTTCTTCACGCAGAAACTACTGAAAGGATTGGGATGAAATTTGGCACACAGATAGTTTATAACCAAGGATTAACATTATAATCACAATCAATCACATGGATCGAAACTTATGCGGGTGAAACCGCGGGGCACAGCTTGTTCTCAATAAATGTATATACGTACGTAAATGTATATGTATGTATACGGTAACTGGTAGAGCCGTAGAGGTGACGCGGTGCTCCTCGTAACTCCATACCTCAGACAGAGCGGACGTGGTCAGTGTGGTCACCATTCACCACCTCCCGCGCCGCCCGCCGCGCCGTACGCTACACGCACCACGCTTTTTCTCCCATTCTCCCTGTCAACCGTCACTCTGTGTGTCCCCAAACACCTGCAATGTGTATTATTTCCATACTTATAAATCTGTGAATACCACTACACAACCGTAGTGTAGGTATTTCAATTTCAGCAATCGATAGGAGCCGTACGAATGTAACTCGCCTGAAAACGAGACGTGTGTAAGGAGTCGTACGAATGTAATTCGCCTGAAAACGAGACGTGTGTAAGGAGCCGTACGAATGTAACTCGCCTGAAAACGAGACGTGTGTAAGGAGCCGTACGAATGTAACTCGCCTGAAAACGAGACGTGTGTAAGGAGCCGTACGAATGTAACTTGCCTGAAAACGAGACGTGTGTAAGGAGCCGTACGAATGTAACTCGCCTGAAAACGAGACGTGTGTAAGGAGCCGTACGAATGTAACTCGCCTGAAAACGAGACGTATGTAAGGAGCCGTACGAATGTAACTCGCCTGAAAACGAGACGTGTGTAAGGAGCCGTACGAATGTAACTCGCCTGAAAACCAGACGTGTGTAAGGAGCCGTACGAATGTAACTCGCCTGAAAACGAGACGTGTGTATGGCCTTTAACAGGTCCGTGCTGAAGCTATTATACATTGTATATTCATTAAAGTACCGAGAAACATTCTCCTCGGTTTATTGCACTAACTAGTTAGTAGGCATAGTCGAGAAAAACCTCCCCGCCTTCGGGTGTTAACTAAATACTCGCGTGAACATAAATGGTTACGAAGCGAAAAAAACAAACTCGTTTCTAAAAGGTTGTAAGTTGTGAAGTCTGCGTTAGTTTTTGCTGTTCTCTGCATACGGTATACTGACGGTAACAAAAACGTTTACCTTCATTGTTATTGCTGTAATTGGCGTAACGCTAATAGAACACATTCATTTGTAGAATAAATATATTAAATACAAATTCCTCGCTTCAACTTGCTTGGAATGTAGTAACGATGAGTGAGCTAGTTAGTAAGTACTTGTTCAAGTGTCTGTGCAGCAGCGGCGCGTATTTCCCTTTCCGTGTCCAACTGGCGACATCGGTCTCGCGAAATCGACACGCTTTTGTATTAGTATGGAATTCTACTAACCCGTGTTCAATTCGCGTTAACTGAGCACGCCTTTCTGATAACGTAAAAAATAAAGTAACCTAACAAAACCGAACCCCGGGGTGCCCTTCGCTCGCTCTTGCATTCTATGTAGACGGAGCCGCTTTGTGTAAAGGGTTTATTAAAGTAACCTAACCAAACCTAACCTTGGGGTGCCCTTCGCTGGTTCTTGCATCCTACGTCGCATATAGACCGACCGCAACCATGCAATGTAATTAAAAAAGTGATTATGTAAGTTAAATCATGTGATTCCTAAAAAAAATCCTTTTATACTCTTCCAATAGGCACTATATAAACAAGAAACATAACCTCAAACGCACAGTAACAAACAAATAACAGCACGCGAATGCAACTTCGGGCGCCCCGCTCCGCGGCTGCTTTGGCCCGAACATTTACGAACGCGCTAAATGAGCAGGGATTTGTTTCGAAGAGACCAGATAAAAAAACGTGTTCAATTCAATTGCACACTATTTTGTAAAACCTTTTTTCACGTTGCTTGATCGCAAAAACGTGCGCCGTTGACGCGAGTTGAGCACGGGTTGGTTGAATTGTGTAACAATACAAAAGCGTGTGGATTTTGCGAGACCGGTGTCGCCAGTTGGACACGGAAAGGGAAATACGCAGCAGCGGCGCTGCAGCGGCGAGGCGCTCGCGCTGGACAAATGTTCGTGAAGCGTTCACGTTATGAAAGACCTCGTGTTCGTTTTCTCATAAATATTATTATAATGTCACGATAGGAAGTGGCGCGCTAGTCATTTCACATAACTGCTGTGAATTGTTGTAATCAGAGCATATCAAAGGAATTCAATGGTACATGACGTTGTGGCACGCACATGACGCACACGACAGCCTCACTCAGCACAATCAGTACTGTTCAGTACTGTTCAGTACTGTGGCGCCGCAGAAGGACTGTTCCGTCAGTTCCATGCTACTGTCATACTTCGCAAAATTGAATACACCCAAATTTGATGCTCGACCATGCTCGAGCAAGCCGACTGCGTGTTTTAGTATGCATTCTACATTTTGGACCGATGATGGCTAAAGCCTAAAGGTGTCTTGGCCACAGTGAGAGGAGTTATGGAAGGTGAATCAAACTCGACTCCAGCTTGATGACTAATTTATTACAGTCATTAACTTAATTATATACAATTTTAGTGCTCAATACACATTGATACCTATTTACATGTGTGTTGTGTGTGTATTGAACCGTTTCGATGACAAACTAATTAAGTACTGCTGATTATATTGTTGCGGCCTAGCGCTCGGCCACTTTGACTTTGTAAGTTAATTTTAATATTTCTACACCGGCAACGGTAGTGTATGTGAAACTGTTTATTATTAAGATCTTAATGTACCATATACTCAGAAATAAATAAATCTATCTATCTATCTATCTGATGCTGACGCTGCTGCGATGCTGTTGCTGGCGCGTGTAACTTCTGTTTGTTCATGGTTGAACATCGACCATGCGCGAGCATTTTGCAGTTCGGTCTGCGCTGACCCTTATCTTGAATAGCGATTTTGGTTGATTGATACAATCTCTACTCTACTCTCTACTAGATAGATGCTATTTTGTAATTATCCGTGTCTAATAATATTTCGCCGCGACACTTTGTACGCCGCGCGCCGCCGCGCCGTGGCTAAATAAAATAATAACAGCCGTACAGGTCGATCAATCAGGTTAAGCTACGCTTGCCGCGGTTGATCTGTGGATGGGTGACCATCTTTACATACCGAGACCTCTCCGTGTCTCGGAAAGCACGTTGGTCCCGACTGTCATTCGTGGATCTTTGACAGTCGTTACGGGTAGTCAGAAGCCTGAAAGTCTGACAACCAGTCTTACCAAGGGGTATCGTATTACCCAGTAACTGGGTTGTGGAGAGTGTAAAATACTGGTATTCAGCTGCATCTGGTTAGACTGGAAGCCGACCCCAACATAGTTGCAATGGGAAAAGGCTAAGCAGATGATGACTTCTGTACGCGCCTGCGTGGTGGCGCGCTGTAATACAGCAGTGTTACATGCACTTGCGTCGCTATGAATCAGCGCTGTGTTACGTGCGGCCCGCGCCGACCGCGGCTCGCTTTGAACTGAGATTGAACAGCGCTGGCCGTGACCACCACATTATTGAGTTATTCGTTTGGAGCTTTTCTCGAAGGGAGGCAGACCAACAAAACGTTAGACTGCGCTATTAGGAAAAGCAAACACAGAAAGAAAGAAAAAGTATTTATGCGACTTGTACCGACAGGAAGATCACAAACTAAACAGGACATTCATGTGAAAAGTATACGTCGTGTGTCCCGAAATCAGGTATATTACAACTACTACTATATGGGCGTACTGATATCGGAGCAGAGCAGGTATAGTGTGTCTCGATATTGTCAGGCATATTTAAATTACAGTGGGCGTACTGTGGGTAGTGTTGGTTATTGCGCAATAGAAAAACGGTTTGCAGTTCAAATTAGATTATAATTTCATGAACAATTAATCACACTAGCAAATTACACACTGTAGGTACATGACACAACTAGATACACAGTAAAATAATTATGTACAGTAACAAAGTAATTGCGAACAAATCGTAGGAACGATTACAGTTCGTATAGTGACAGTTTCACCCAAATATAGCGTATCTATACTAATATTATAAAGAGGAAAGATTTGTATTTTTGTGTGTATGTTTGTAATGAATAAACTCAAAAACTACTGGGCCGATTTAAAAAATTCTTTCACCATTAGAAAGCTACATTCACCCTGAGTAACATAAGCTATATTTATTGCTAGAAAAGATTAGGGATCCTTACTAAAACTTTAGTAACGTAACCCAAGGTGTAAAAAAAATGCCATAAAACATCTTTCGTCGCATGCGCTGCGGAAACTATTGATGATAGAACAAAAGGATGTTCTACAATATTAAAGAACATATCAGTAACTACAATACTATATGTCCAACTAATAACGTTATGTCACAATAACCACTTTTTACATTTTAAAAGTTGATAGAAATACCAACCAAAATTAGACTATGTTAGTCATACTTCTGTTTAAATCTTTATCCAAATAAATCATATTGTTTTCAAGACTGTCTCAATTCATGATATTAATTTTTGAATTGTTCAAATTGGCTATTCCATTCAATAGATATTACGAATTTAATAAGTCATAGAAATAGAAAAAATAAACACATCTAAGAAATAGGTCCCTACACAGCGGACGTAGGTAACCGACATTGAACATTTTTTTGACTATTTTATTTGCAATATTTTTTTTCCAAGTTAAAAAGTTCTTCTCAGAACTAATTAAAAATTGTTTATTCACGCTTTACTGTTTATTTTTTATAGTACCTACTCCCTCACTTTTTCAATACTAAGTATTTATCAAAAGTTCTTAGTATTCTTATTTTATCTGATTAAAAAAAAAGTCAACAATATGTAATCCGGTTAAATTTTATATGGGTGTATACCTGAAATAAAATGATTTGATTTGATTTGATATGCCTAGGAAAAAAGGTCTCAACTATCTAAAAGTTGCTCCCAAGCGAGATTAGCAAAAATACGACGTATTGGAGAATCATCTTCTGAAAATTCAGATCGTCTCGCAAATCAGAGAGCGTATGCGTCGTAATCGCGGGCCACAGTATCTAGCGCCGAACGTTCACAACGCCTTGTTGAAAATAGTGAACGAATCTCACGAACACACGCAAGGGAATCTAGCGCCGAACGTTCGCAACGATTGTTCAAAATAGTGACAGAATGTCACGAGCACGTCCAGGGGAATCTAGCGCCGAACGTTCGCAACGATTGTTCAAAATAGTGACAGAATGTCACGAGCATGTACAAGGGAATCTAGCGCCGAACGTTCACAACGATTGTTCAAAATAGTGACAAAATCTCACGAACACGTACAAGGGAATCTAGTGCCGAACGTTCGCAACGATTGTTCAAAATAGTGCCAAAATCTCACAAACACGTACAAGGGAATCTAGCGCCGAACGTTCGCAAAGATTGTTCAAAATAGTGACAAAATCTCACGAACACGTACAAGGGAATCTAGCGCCGAACGTTCGCAACGATTGTTCAAAATAGTGACAGAATGTCACGAGCACGTACAGTCACGAGCAAAAGTATGCATACACTTGGCTTTATTCAAAGACGATTTTCTCCTTCAGTTTTGAATGAAATTTTATGTTATTACGAACGAAGTATTCTCGAACCCATAGGTTTGTGTAAAGTGTCGTATTTAAACGTTGCATTCGTTATTTGACGAAAAAATCGCAATTGAAAGTTGCCAAGTGTTGACATATTAGTGCTCGTGACTGTACAAGGGAATCTAGCGCCGAACGTTCTCAACGATTGTTCAAAATAGTGACAGAGTGTCACGAGCACGTACAAGGGAATCTAGCGCCGAACGTTCACAACGCCTTGCTGAAAATAGTAAACGAATCTCACGAACACGTACAAGGGAATCTAGCGCCGAACGTTCGCAACGATTGTTCAAAATAGTGACAGAATGTCACGAGCACGTACAAGGGAATCTAGCGCCGAACGTTCGCAACGATTGTTCAAAATAGTGACAGAATGTCACGAGCACGTACAAGGGAATCTAGCGCCGAACGTTCGCTTCGTCTTTCAGCACAAAATGCCCGATCATCACAACTAAACGAACGACAATCGAGTGCTGAACGCTCGCAGCGACTTGCAGAAAACAGAGCTAGAAACTCGCAAGCACGGGCAAACGAATCTAGCGCAGAATGTTCGCTTTGCCTTGCAGAACAAAATGCCAGATCATTCCAACTATACGAACGACAATCGAGTGCCGAACGCTCGCAGCGCCTCGCTGATAATAGAGTTAGGAACTCGCGAACGCGTGCCCGGGAAACCTAGCGCCGAACGCTCGCAGCGACTTATTGCACAGAGAGAAAGACAACAACTAGGACGCGTAATAGAATTTTAGCTCATAGTAAATAGATCGGCATTCAGTTACGGTCCACATATTGATTATGCTCATCAGAACAGCATCAAAATATAAATAAAAAGGTAAAAATATTAAAAAAATCATGTCCACCCGTGCGAAGCCGGGACGGGCCGCTAGTTTACAATACAGTTAAAAGTCTGAACTTTAGTAAACCGATAGCTTTGTCGGGAGCTAGTGCTCTGTAAGGAGTCGAGTCCGAAGACCTACTGACTCTCCAGCCGTCGTCGTGGATGTCGCGACGCCCCCGTCAGGGGGCGTGGCGAGCGGCGTCAGGGCTTCGCCCCCCTACGATGACTACGACGACTATTGCGTCCTTCGCCTCCCGCCGGACGGCCTCCCGCTCTTGCGGGGCTGGGCGTTCTCCTCTCGCCCTCCGCCCCGCCGTCCATTCATACACTCTGGCGAGCACCCACGCCTCGAGTTCCCAAGGCAGGGTGCCCGCCAGAGCACATGCCGCGGAGAAGCCGACCGTGCGGTAGGCCCTCGCCACCCGCTGGGCTATGGCCCTTTGGGGGACCCACAATGCGGCGGCGTGCTCCCTCCTGTGGAGGGAGTCCTCCCAAATAGGGGCCCCGTAAAGGGCCATACTCCTCAAGATGCGTAGAGTTGCCGGCATCTCGCGCTGGGCCGCCCCAAGTTGGGGAGCAGCCACGAGAGGGCGCCCGCAGTCTTCAGCAGGCGCCTCGACAGCCCGCTAAAATGCGGGCCGAAACGCCACCTGCTGTCGAGTACAAGGCCCAGATATTTCATCTGGGCCTTCACCTCGATTCGGACGCCCTCCACAAAGATGTGGGCGTCTAGTGGTTGGCGCTGCCGAGGCCCGTGGAAGAACACGGCCTCGGTCTTATGCAGCGCCACCGTCAATCCTAGGCGGCGGATCTTCCCTGCGACCAAGGATCCACCCGCCGAGGCCAAGTTGGCCGCCTCCCTGAAACTCTCCCCCCGGGCGGTGAGGAGAGTGTCATCCGCGTAGCAGACCACACTCATGCCTCGGAGGAGAGTTCCCCGCAAGAGCCAGTCGTAGCCGACGTTCCAGAGGGGAGGTCCCACGACTGACCCCTGTGGAACGCCGGCCTCGACTGCGTACCGCCGGACTTGGCCAGCCCTGTTCACGAGGACGATTGCCCGATCCTCCAGGTAGCTGGCCAGTAGACGCCGCATGTATTGAGGGACCCCGTGGAATCGGAGCGCCTCTAGGATGGTGCTGTGGGAAACAGAGTTGAAGGCGTTGGCTATGTCGAATGACACCGCCAATAATCCGTCCCCCGCCTGCATCGCATCCTTCACCTGGCCCTTAAGGTGGGCCAGCGCGTCCACTGTGGAACGCTCAGCCCGAAAACCGAACTGAGCGTCCGACAAGTCCGGCCCCACATTCCGCAGGTGGCTCTTTAGGCGGGCAGCGATTATCCCCTCGAACATTTTGCCGACCTCATCGAGCAGGACGATGGGTCGGTATGCCGAGGGCGAGTCTGCAGGGCGGCCCTCCTTGCGAAGGAGGCACAACTGCCCCTCCTTCCACGGTTTCGGGAACCTCCCAGACGCAAGACATGCGCTAAAGAGGTCCCGAAAACGCTCCTCCATTTGGGTGGCGGCAATTGCCATCACCCTCGCCGGGACACCGTCGGGGCCCGAAGCCGTCTTCTTGGCGCGGATGTGCACAATCGCCGCGCTAAGTTCCGACTCAAAGTCAAAGTCAAATCATTTATTTCAAATAGGCACATTAAAGGCACTTTTGAACGTCAAAAAAAAAACTAAATAGAAATGATTCTAGTCGCCCATTCGAAAAGGTAGTTTTCGTATGGAGAAGAATGGGCAAGAAACTCCACCGTTACTCTTTTAAAAATGTTTTACAAGGTCTTGTATACATAATAAAAATTATATGTGAACACGATGCACCCATAATAAAATTAGTCTACCACAAAAGGTAAAAAGAATTAAAAATTAAGCAATGACAGGTAAATCAAATAAGTGATAGATACATGGTGCTCACATATTTACAAGTTATTTAAAAAAAAAAAAATGCAAATGTAGTTGAACTTTAACAAGTGTGTGAGCCACTGTAGTCGCAGATTGTAAAAATGAATTAGAATAAGATGTCATAATTAAAAAAATATACAGGGTGATTGGAAGATGGGTGCAAAGCTTTAAGGCGAAGATAGTACAGACAATTTAGAACCATTTAAGCCATGGTTGTCTTAGACGAAGTCTTACTACTTTTTTTTTACCAATTTCTTAAGATTTTTTTCAAAAATTCCTAAAGTTTTAACTAAACTATTTATTTATGGCCAAATTGAATGATAAACGAATTCATTTTTATTGTATTTAATTAAAGTAATGTGTAAGCAATCTAGCAAAACATGTTTTAGGCCTCTGTGTCGTTAGACATTTTTTTTACAGATATTTAAAGTTCATAACAAATTTTAAAATTTATAAATACTTTTTGTAAACCTTATTTTAAAAATCACGGAGCGTGCTTTTTTTGTTCAAACCTTTTTGAAAACATGCTTGATAATCGCTCTTTCATTTGAGGTAACATTTACGCAGATATCTTACAAATTATTGAAATTAGGACCTAAAAACCAATTTAAGGGAGAAATTTTAAATTTTAGGCAGTCTAAATAAAACAACATTTGAATTAAATTTATTTATGTTTCATGGTCAAAATGTTGTCCGTGATTCCTAATACAAGCACGGCTCCGTCTTCTCACTTCTATTGTTGTTATTTTCAACATCATATCTCCAGCTTCATTGTTTCAAACTCTGAATTCATTCTCTCTGTCAGTTCTTCTCTCGTGTTTATTTCAACATTCGTATACACCAGATCCTTGGCCCGGCCCCACACGAAAAAGTTCAGCAGGGTCAGATCTGGTGAGCGAGCGGGCCAAGGGATGGGTCCATCTCTGCCAATCCAGCTGTCAGGAAAGCAATTATTTAAGTGTTCCCCATGTGTTGTGTGGGTTATGAAAGTTTGTAATGCCCTCCCTAGAAAATTTGCTTTCATCCGTCCACAAGATTGATTTCAAATTATAGTTTTCTAGGGAGGGCATTAAAAACTTTCATAACCTTCATGAATGGGCCGCCAAAGACAATAATCCACATTGTAAGAAGCAGGTGTCGTTTCAGAGGAAATTCTGGAGGCTGGAGTAATTTGCAGGACGTTGATTGGGCCCCACTTCTTACCGGAGACTTTCAATGGTGAAAATGATTTGCACTTTCTACAAGTGGATTTACCAGAGCTGATAGAGAAACCGGTGTCCCGATATTCGCAAGAGACAGTACAGTCATCTTTCAGCAAGACGGCTGTCCAACGCATTGGATGTTAAATGTAAGGGAACACTTAAATAATTGTTTTCCTGACAGCTGGATTGGCAGAGATGGACCCATCCCTTGGCCCGCTCGCTCACCAGATCTGACCCTGCTGGACTTTTTCGTGTGGGGCCGGGCCAAGGAGCTAGTGTATACGAATGTTGAAATAAACACGAGAGAAGAACTGATAGAGAGAATGAATTCAGAGTTTGAAACAATGAAGCTGGAGATGATGTTGAAAATAACAACAACAGAAGTGAGAAGACGGAGCCGTGCTTGTATTAGGAATCACGGACAACATTTTGACCATGAAACATAAATAAATTTAATTCAAATGTTGTTTTATTTAGACTGCCTAAAATTTAAAATTTCTCCCTTAAATTGGTTTTTAGGTCCTAATTTCAATAATTTGTAAGATATCTGCGTAAATGTTACCTCAAAAGAAAGAGCGATTATCAAGCATGTTTTCAAAAAGGTTTGAACAAAAAAAGCACGCTCCGTGATTTTTAAAATAAGGTTTACAAAAAGTAATTATAAATTTTAAAATTTGTTATGAACTTTAAATGTCTGTAAAAAAAATGTCTAACGACACAGAGGCCTAAAACATGTTTTGCTAGATTGCTTACACATTACTTTAATTAAATACAATAAAAATGAATTCGTTTATCATTCAATTTGGCCATAAATAAGTAGTTTAGTTAAAACTTTGGGAATTTTCGAAAAAAATCTTAAGAAATTGGTAAAAAAAAAGTGGTAAGACTTCGTCTAAGACAACCATGGCTTAAATGGTTCTGAATTGCCTGTACTATCATCGCCTTAAAGCTTTGCACCCATCTTCCAATCACCCTGTATATAAATTAAATCCCACCAAAAACATTTTCATGTAAAATGTTGCCAAGACGACACCACATATGGCTCAAAAAGTTATCAGATCTCATGTAGAGCCAAGCTTCTAACTCTACACGCCCTAACTTCACAAACTCTACACCTTAGTCAAAATATGAGGCTTGGCCTTTGTACCTATGTAATGGTGCCCAAGACACAGGCCGTGCCTAGTTTGGGACCAACGATACCTCCAAATGTAACTTCTAATTAAGAAATAAACGATTTATTATTATTATTATTATTATGGCCGTTTCGTTACTACAAAAACTATTGTATAACAGAAAAGTAATGAACAGTGAATAAATTTTTCACCTTACGCCCATGTGATGGTAGCGAAACGGCCAAGCCACATATTTTGACTAAGGTGTAGAGTTTGTGAAGTTAGGGCGTGTAGAGTTAGAAGCTTGGCTCTACATGAGATCTGATAACTTTTTGAGCCATATGTGGTGTCGTCTTGGCAACATTTTACATGAAAATGTTTTTGGTGGGATTTCACATCTTTTTGAAAGTTGCTTATGAAATAATTTTTTTTTGGGGGTTTCTTTACTAAAAATCCTGAAATATGTATTTTATTATTTATTACAAGGAGTCCCTATATCAATTTTCAGAACTCTAGCATCAAAATTTGCGGAAGTCTCTTACAAACTTCCATCCCCTAGTTTAAGGGGTTGGAGGGTAAAAGTTCCAAGTCTTAGAATTGTTTGTGTACTATTACTAGCTTACATACCAAATTACAGCTTTCTAGGACTTCAGGAAGAACCTTAGAATATTGATGCTAATGAAATAAAAATAAAAAATTTGGGTGGGTTGGGGGGTTATTTACTGAAAATCCTGAAATACGTATTTTATTATTTGTAACAAGGAGTCCCTGTACAAACTTCCATCCCCTAGTTTAAGGGGTTGGAGGGTAAAAGTTCCAAGTCTTAGAATTGTTTGTGTACTATTACTAGCTTACATACCAAATTTCAGCTTTCTAGGACTTCAGGAAGAACCTTAGAATATTGATGCTAATGAAATAAAAAAAAAAAATTTGGGGGGTTGGGGGGTTATTTACTGAAAATCCTGAAATACGTATTTTATTATTTATAACAAGGAGTCCCTATATCAATTTTCAGAACTCTAGCATAAAAATCTGCGAAAGTCTCGTACAAACTTCCATCCCCTATTTTAAGGGGTTGAAGGGTAAAAGTTCCAAGTTTTTGAGTTTTTTTGTTGTTTGTGTACTATTACTAGCTTACATACCAAATTTCAGCTTTCTAGGACTTCAGGAAGACCCTTAGAATATTGATGATCATCAGTGAGTCAGTGAGTCAGTGAATCAGTGAGTCAGTGAGTCAGTGACGAAATCGGGGTATTTTAGATATCAATAAAATCTAAAGTATAAGAGCTATGCAATTGAAACTTTATAGGTTTAATAAGTCAACCACTGACATCATATCCCGAAAATTTTGTTTATCTGGTATAATCCAAACCCAAGTTATGAAGGTTCAAAAATACGACGAAGTGCTTCGAGAAAAGGTAGGTAGTGCCCTTGCGCTTCGCTTGGCACGTCTTGGCGGGGGCACTCCCGTGCCCCCAGATTAGGAACAAGTTTGATTTTGTCTAGACTTTTAGATTGTCCTATGGAGCAGGACCAGCATGTTTCCAAACATTCTTATCTTGGATATAATCCTCTAATTTGTAATATCCTTGTTTACAAAGTGTACTTTTAATATGAGTTTTAAATTTTCTTTCATTTAATTGCAATATGTCACAAGGTATTTTGTTGTAGCATTTAACACAGTACCCCATAAAAGATGTATGTACTTTAGATAATCTAAAAAAAGGTTGATCTAATTTATCTTTATTTCTAGTATTAAAATTATGCCTATCACTTATTTTATTAAAAAGATGTTGATTTTTTCTTACATACATAATATTTTCATAAATGAATTGGCAAGGTACCGTCATGATATTAACCTTTTTAAATAGTTCCCTAAGAGATTCGCGACGACGTAGATTGTAAATGGCTCTGACAGCTCTCTTTTGTAAAATAAAAATGGATTCAATGTCAGCAGCCCGACCCCATAGTAAAATGCCATATGACATAATACTGTGGAAGTAACTAAAATAGACCAAACGCGCGGTTTCTACATCTGTTAACTGTCTTATCTTTCTAACAGCATAAGCGGCGGAGCTTAGCCGCCCCGCAATAGATGTTATATGAGGTCCCCATTGTAATTTCTCGTCTAGCGTGATTCCTAGGAAAACTGTCTGATCAATAAATTCTAGTTTTTGGCCATTCAATATGATTTCACATTCGCTACTTCTAACATTCGGTAATTTAAATCTAATGCATTTGGTTTTTTTTTCATTAAGTACTAAATTATTTACCGTAAACCAATCTTGGACCTGAAGAATAGATTCACGTCGTCAAGATTTTGTGACCGTCGGTCTATTTTAAAGATTAACGATGTGTCATCTGCAAATAACACCATCTTCGGTTGATTTTGAAGTAATTGGGGTAAATCATTAATGTAAACTAAAAAGAGGAATGGACCCAATATCGAACCTTGAGGAACACCCATTGTCATTTCAGACCCTAATGAGTTTACGCCGTTTACTTGAACTTTAACCTTTCTATCTTTCAGGTATGATCTTAGCAAGTCTGCACTACACAACTCCGTGACAGGAGGGGCCTCCTCTTCCTCCTCTTCCTCCTCAGCCCCCGCCAACCCCCGCGGAGGGTCCATCACTGGTGGGGTGAAGTTGTCCCTGCTCGGGAACAGGGACTGAACCACCCCATCCAGGAATGAGGGCTCCAGGGTCTCGGCCACCGGGGGACCAAAAGGGCGCAGCTTGTTGCGCGCCGCCCTGTATGGCCTCCCGTAGGGATCCCTGTCGAGACTATCCAGCATCTCCGCTCTCGCCGCGTCCCTGGCGTCGGCGATGGCCCGCTCGAGGACCAGTTTTGCCTCTATGTACACCTCATAGAGGTGGTCCTCGTGGGCGTGGTCTCGTCGACGCCGCCGCCTGCTCCGCGCGTAGGCCCTCCTGGCCCCCACGCACGCCGCTCGAAGCCCCTCCAGCTCCACCGATCACCAGTACACCGCCCGATTAGGCAGCGGTCGGCCTGACCGAGGCATGCTAGAGTTGCACACCTCGGTCAGAGACTCCCTCAGGTGTCCCGCCACGGTGTCTACGTACAGGCCAGCGGAAGGCAGCGAAAGCCAGTCCTGGATGAACGCCGCCTCCGCCGCCGCCTCCCTGTCCAGGCGGGTGAGAGCCCACCGTGGAAACGCTGACCGCCCCGAGGGGGGCCGCGTCTCTCCGGGGCCACCGGTGGAGATGTCGAACCGCACGTAGCGGTGGTCCGACATGGTCTCCACCAGATCCACCCGCCAGTTCAGCACGCGCGCGGCCAACGCAGGGGTGGCAAAAGTGACGTCCACTATCGAGCCACCCTGCCGCCGCACTCATGTCTGGACGTTCCCTCTGTTGAGGAGGGAGAGTCCAGAGAAGGCTGCCCACAACTCCACCGCCCGCCCGGGTTGCCCCAGGTCACCGACTTGGCATTCAGGTCTCCCAATACGGAGACCTGACGCGGCGCCGCCTTGCCGACCACGGCGGCCAGGACTCCGAGATAGTTCTCGAAGTCCTGGAGAGGGCGGTTTGGGGAGAAATAGACACCCACGAGGGCTACCTCTCCCCACGCGGCGGCCACGTATCCCGGTCCCCTCTCTAATAGCGAGAGGGGAGGGGAGTCTGTGGAGGACCGCGCCGCTAGTGCCACCAAGCCATCCTCGTCACCCAGCCAACTGCCGGGGATCGAGTAGGGCTCGGCGACCACCGCTACGTTCACCGACCACTCAGCCATGGCCTGTACCAGCAGGTCCTGGGCCGCTCTGCAGTGGTTGGTGTTCGCCTGGAGGATGCGATGATTGGAAACCATTATTCCGACATCGCACCCCCCTCCTCAGCTACCGCCGCTGGAGCTGGAGTTACAGCGGCGGTGACAACGGCGGTGGCGGCGACAGGGCGAACCTGCGCCGGCACTATGCCCTTCCTCGTGGGCGGCAGGCAACTCCTGCCCCCCATCCTGTGCCCCGCGGGGCGGCCACCTTCGCCTGCAGCTGCCGCGTCTCGTCTGTGGCCGTGCGCTGCACCAGCTCGGTGACGATGCCGTGCATGCTCACGGCCCGGCATTTGAGGGCCTTCTGGAAGGTCCCCTTCAGGTTCGAGGACTTGGAGGCGACCTCCAGCACCTCCTCCTTGTCCTGGAGCGCCATGCGCTCCAGCTCCACTAGGGAGTGGTCGGCGTACAGCACTGTGGATGTGTTATATCCAGCCCTCGACCTGGCAGCCCGCGCCTGCTGCTCCCTGGCAGCGACCTTCTCCTCGAGGTCCTGCTGCAACTGCTGCCTCCTTGCCAGGCCTAACGGACGCTCGGCGTCCACCAGGCCCACATCGTGGGTGGGGGTCGAAGCAGAAGTCGAAGCCTTTTTTGACTTCGGCTTCTTCCTCGACTTGCCCACTGACTCCGAGGAGGCCTCGGACCCGAGCCTCAGGTAGGCCCGCTTCCGCTGGAGGCGATCGTTTTCGGCCACCGACGTGTCCATGACAGACTCGTCGGAGTCCGAAAACTCCGCCCGCTGACTGGATAAGCTGGCCGCGGATGGTGTGCGGCCAGCTTCGGCGAGGCCCTTAGAAGGGCCGGTGGATTGGCCCTGAGAAGGGCCACTGAGTTGGCCCTGAGAAGGGCCATTTGCATCCTCGTCCTGGGAGGGACGAGCCGAGGTTAAAAATCGCCCGGAAGCGTCGCTGCATTGAAAAACTAAATAAGTTTTTTTTTTTTAATTATATTATATTGTTTATTGTTAATTAAAACGGTAACACCAATTACATTAATTAACATAAAATAAAATAAAAAAAAACAGGTATGGTAGATATAAAATTTCAACTACTAACATATAATAGAGGACACCCTAGCATACTTCTTCTCACAAAACATCAGACATACCCGCATAATTCTACTCCATTCATCGGCAAACAGATCACATTCAGGATTGGTGGCCAGGAGGGCATTAAGCATCCTTAGAGTACGACACACAGGGGACTCAGCTCTGGCGACAGTTTTAGATGACGGCGGTGCAAACAGAAAATAAATTCAGTATAAAGAGCAACAGAATCGTACTACATTGTGATAGCGGGCTACTACGGAACCCTACACTGTGCGTGGCCCGACACGCACTTGGCCAGTTTTGTATCTCTTATAGTTTAGCTGGTCTGTTGCGGTTCTGCATCAGGTGTTCAAGTTTCCAAGATAGATTATAGCCTATATGAGTTAGGTACTTTTTGAGGACTCCGCTACTGAATGTCGAAGTTTGAAATGTCGACGTATGTCAGTAGCGGAGTCTGCGGAGTCCTTTTTGAGTTTATCCCGGACATACATACAGACAGACACACAGACAAAAATTCTAAAAACTGTATTTTTGGCTTCGGTATCGATTGTAGATCACACCCCAAGTATTCTTTAAAAAAAAAATTCAATGTAGATACAGTTTTGACTTTCCTACCATTTTATTATATGTAGGTATTTGGTAGGTATAGATGAATGGTCAGATAGGCAGTCGCTCCATGTAAAATACTCGTATTCAGCTACATCCGGTTAGACTGGAAGCCGACCCCAACATAGTTGGGAAAAGGCTAGGCAGATGATGTAGGTATAGATGAAAAGAAAGGTTTATTTATTTATATGTATACAATTTTGAGGAAACAATTACGAACCAAGGCAGAATGCTTTTGAAAAATAGAAAAAAAAACAATAAATTTTGGGGGTTCCCCATAATTAGAACTGAAACTCAATTTTTTTTTTCATCGAACCCATGTGGGGTATCTATGGATAGGTCTTCAAAAATGATATTGAGGTTTCTAATATAATTTTTTTTCTAAACTGAATAGTTTGCGCGAGAGACACTTACAAAATGGTAAAATGTGTCCCCCCCCACCCCTGTAACTTCTAAAATAAGTGAATGATAAAACTAAAAGAAATATAATATGATGTTAAGTACCATGTACCATGCAAGAACTGGACGATGAAGATACTCTCGGTCACTTTGGCTTAGGGGACCGCAACGAACGGGGTGTTCGTCTAAAGCAGTTTGCCTTTGGACAGAGCATGCACATAGGTAACAGCTTATTTTTAAAGAAACCTCAACGGCGATGGACGTGGGTCGCACCCAATGGTTCCACGCGAAACGAAATTGACTACGTTTTATCATCAGACAAACAAATTATCAAGAATGTCAGTGCTATCAATAGAATTAAATACAGCTCCGATCACAGACCAATCCGTGCAAAAGTTCGATTTGATTTCAAACTCCACCGAGCCAAATTGTTTACAAAACAAACTAAGCGCCTTTCTAAAGAGACGCTTATCAATAACTTAGAACATTTTAATCTCGAACTGTCAAACTATTTTAAGGAACTAAAAGTTGATGAAGCAGACGCAGAAGACCAATATAATTCAATAGTTACCGGAATTATCAAAAGCAGTAAAAACATAAAGAACACACCTAGAAATAAAAACAAATTAACAGCTCATAGTGTGGATTTGATCGAAAAACGAACAAAGGAAGAAATGGGGACAACAGAATACAGAATAATAGATAGAGAAGTCAAAAGAAGTATTAGGAGAGATCTGAGAAATATTAATACACATCTAGTAAAAACAGCTTTAGAAAAACACTCATCTTTAAGGGTTTTGAAACATGGAGTGACGAAGGGAAAAACTTGGATCAATAGCTTAAAAGACAACGACGGAATAAAACACTATAATAGAGATAAAATCATGGAAATAGCGACCAAATTCTATACATCATTATATTCAGATCATTCACCACCCCCGATCAGCACAGAATACAGTCTCCCAGATTCCATTCCCTCAATAAGCGGTTATGAAGTACACAGAGCACTTACAACCATGCGCTACAACAGAAGTCCTGGAGAAGATGGAATCACTACCGAAACATTAAAAATTGGCTCTAACACATTATTGCCCCACCTTACTAACCTATTTAACACAATATTAACATCAGGAAATGTACCTAAGTCAATGTGCCATTCAAACATAGTCCTTCTGCACAAAAAAGGCGACAAAAGCGATATCGGCAACTACCGCCCAATTAGTCTGACATCTCATATTTATAAGACTTTCATTAAAGTGATACACAACCGCATAGACTGGAAACTGGATAAACACCAGCCACCAGAACAAGCCGGATTTCGCCCAAGTTTTTCAACAACCGATCACCTTCAAACACTAAACCAGACCCTAGAAAAATACACAGAATTCAATAAACCGTTATATCTTGCCTTCGTAGATTATACCAAGGCCTTTGATAGTATTAAACACTTAGAAATATTCACATCCCTAGAACACCAAGAACTTGAAAGACAATACATTGACCTTTTAAAAACCATTTACAACAATAGCACGGCAAACATAAAACTAAATACTGCTGGACCGTCATTCCAAATTCAAAAAGGCGTTAAACAAGGTGATCCGCTCTCTCCCAAATTGTTTACGAGCACACTTGAGGAGATATTTAAGTCATTGGCAGCCTCATGGAAGACCAAAGGCATTGACGTCGGCAAGAAGAGGCTGACAAATCTCCGATTTGCCGACGATATCGTCCTTTTTGCCCCCACAGCTCTAGAACTCCAGACCATGCTCCAAGAGCTGAGCACGGCTAGCTTCAGGGTGGGGCTTGCGATGAATCGGTCTAAGACCCAAGTAATGACCAACAGCACTAAGCGTAGGGTCGAGGTAGATGGGCAGGAAATAATTTATGTCGATGAGTATATCTACTTGGGCCAGTTAGTTTCTTTCGAAAACAGGCAGGAAAGGGAGATCGACCGCCGAATTGAGAACGCCTGGAAAAGCTACTGGTCCATGAAGATGCTAATGAAGGGTGATCTACCGATCTCCCTGAAGCGCAAACTCATCGACATGTGTATCCTGCCCGTCCTAACCTACGGTGCTCAGACCTGGTCGCTCACCGAGTCGCAAAAGTTCCGCCTTGGAGTTTGCCAAAGAGCGATGGAACGCAGCATTCTGGGTGTTAAAAGACAGGACAAAATTCGGAACACCACGCTGCGTTCCAAAACGGGCATACTGGATGTAGGAAAGAAGGCTGCCAGGCTCAAATGGGATTGGGCGGGTCACATTAGCCGTATGCACGATAACCGCTGGGCAAAAATCTCCACACAATGGGTGCCTGAAGATGGACGGCGCCGCCGAGGCCGGCCCAGAAAGAGATGGCGAGATGACCTGGATGCGTACCGCGAGGGCTGGTTCGAGGTGGCGCGGGAAAAGAGTTCCTGGAAGGATTTGGGGGAGGCCTTTGCCCAGCAGTGGGACAGCATAGGCTAGCAAAAAAAAAAAAAAAAAAAAAAAAGTACCATGTAAACTTCCACCGAAAAATGGTTTGAACGAGATCTAGTAAGTAGCTCGCCGGTGAAAATTTAAAAACATGATGGTACGGAACCCTCGGTGCGCGAGTCCGACTCGCTCTTGCCCGGTTTTTTTTTAATTTGGCTTGCGAGCGTTTTACTTCATCACACAGTGATACAGCTTGTTACTTGTTCATACAATGTTCGTGATTGATCAATCAAAAAAAAAAACAAAATATTTTATTTCACATAAGCCTACATGGGCACTTATGAAACGTCAGAAGCTAGGTGCACGGTTCCAATTGGTCGTTTCCTATGGAGAAGAACCGGCAAGAAACTCCACGGTTACTCTTTTTAAAAATAATTGGCTTTTACAATATTTTCAAATTACAGTAGGTATGGGAGGATAGCGTAGGCCTGTCAACAAGTATCAGGTACTTGATAAAATAAAAAATGGTCTACAGATCTAAAGTCTACAAGGCCTACAAAGTCCTCACATTTACAAAACAAGAATCTATCAAAAGGATAAATAAAAAATAAAAACCTAATAAAACCTAGTGATATGATTACCATTACAACCACTAATAAAGAGATGGAAAAAATTTGAATTTTCTGTATATAATGTCAAGTAATAAAGAGATTATGTCAAAAAAGTAAATAAAGTAAAGTAAATAAAAAATGAACATCGTAATTTGAGAGCAGTTAATAGACATTTAAATAGTTAAGCCGTTAATGAGTAGCCAAGGAAGCCACATGTGCAGAAGGAATTATTGCCAAACTACCTTGTCTTCAACATAGTCTTTAATCTTATAATATGCTTTTTTGATAAGGACACGTTTGATGAAGGTTTTGAATTTTCCATCGCTAAGTTCTGTAACCGACTTTGGCAACTTGTTATAAAAACGGACGCCGTTTACAAGAAATGACTTGCTAGTTTTAGTTAATCTAAATTTAGGTAACACAATTTCATTTTTACTACGTGTATTTATATTGTGGAAATCGCTTCTTATTTTGAAGAGTCCTAAGTTTTTGCGAACATACAAAATACTTTCTAAAATATAAAGAGAAGGCAGAGTTAGTATATCAATTTCTTTGAATTTGTTTCTAAGAGACTCGCGAGGACCCATTTGATAGATTGCGCGGATTGCCCTCTTTTGTAAAATGAAAATTGAATCTACGTCAGCTGCCGATCCCCACAGCAGAACACCATAAGACATAATGCTGTGGAAATAAGCAAAGTATACTAACCTAGCTGTAGCTATATCTGTCAACTGCCTTATTTTTCTCACTGCATATGCAGCTGAACTTAATCTACCTGAGAGAGCTCTAATGTGTGCGCCCCATTGTAATTTTGAATCTAAAGTAATACCTAGAAATACAGTTTCCGTAACAGCGTCTAGTTTTTTGCCATCAAGTTCTAAATTCAGACCCACTTGAGGTACATTTGGTAATGAGAACTTAAGACATTTAGTTTTGTTCGCATTAAGTAAAAGATTATTAGCTGCAAACCATTTCGAAAGAACAGCCAGACTCTCGTTAACATGTAAGACATCCGTATCTTTTCTATCTATTTGAAAAATAAGGGAAGTGTCATCCGCGAATAAAATGATATCCGACAAATTAGCCATCAGGTAAGGAAGGTCATTAATATAAACTAGAAATAGGAAAGGGCCAAGAATTGAGCCTTGAGGCACGCCCATCTTAACTAAAGACCCCGATGACGTCGCCCCATTAACGTTTACTTTTTGCTGCCGCTTTGACAGATAGGAAAGAACAAGATCAGCAGCTTGTCCACGAATTCCGTAATGGTATAATTTACAGATCAGTGTATTATGGTCAACGCAGTCAAACGCTTTTGAGAGGTCACAGAAAACGCCAATTGCATCCTGGGACTTCTCCCAGGATTCCAAAATGTGACTGATGAGTTTTACTCCCGCGTCCGTCGTCGACCTACCTTTCGTGAAACCAAACTGGCGACTATGTAAAATCCCATTTGAATTAAAATGTGACAACATCTGGTCCAGCATGATTTTTTCATAGATTTTGCTCATAGCTGGTAGCACAGATATAGGTCTATAATTAGAGGGATCAGACTTACTACCCGATTTGAAAATTGGTACTACTTTACTATGTTTCATTAAGTCAGGAAACGTACCGCTGTCTAAACATTGATTAAATATGCCTGTTAGGGCAGGGGCAATTGTGTCAATAATATCTCCAAGAACCTTAACAGAAATCCCCCATAAGTCTTCAGTGTTTTTTATGTTAAGACTTTTAAAAGCTTTTTTAATTGTGGCAACAGAAATGGGCTGGAATTCAAAGCTTGGAATATCCTTATTAAAGTTTTCTTTAAGAAGAGCTTCAGCTAATATAGGTGATGAGGGGAGAGACTTTGTAACCTCTATTGGGATGTTGGTAAAGAAATTTTCTAGTGTCTCAGCAACTTTTAACTTATCTGAAATGGTTTCATTATCAATTTTTAGGGACAACTCATTCTGATCTCGCTGTTTTGTGTTTCCAGTTTCTTTGTTAATTACCTGCCACACAGCTTTTATTTTATTATTAGACATACTAATTTTGTTACTTATTAATTTAGATTTAGCCTCAGCGCAGACTCTTTTGAATATTTTAGAATAATTTCTTACATAATTATGAAGGGCTTGATCAGAGGTTAATGATTTCTCGTGATACAGATTATATAAAATATCTCTGCTTTTTCTAATGCCAGCAGTAGCCCATTCACTAAATTTTGGTTTAGTATTGATAGTAACTTTTTTTACAGGACATGCTTTATTGAATTCTTGGCATACTGTAGAAAATAATGTACCATAGTTTATGTTGGGGTCTTGTGAATCAAAACTTGCTGTTGAAAGATTGCTAAGAACATTATTATTAAACATTTTCAATTTATTTTTAGTTAGAGGTCTTAATTGAATTGATTTATCTATGTGTAATCTTTTACCTAAGTCAAATGACACAAGTTGACCAGTATGGTCAGACCTGACGCCACTAATTAAAGACGAGTCTTTTATTTTACAATTAGTGAATACATTGTCGATGCATGAAGCTGAAGTTGCTGTTATTCTAGTTGCTTCATTAAATATACATTTTAAATTAAATGATTTAAACAATGAAATGAGCTTACATTTTTCTGGTGAATTAACTAATAGATCAATATTTAGGTCACCACAAACAAAAACAAATTTACTATCTTTAAAAAGTTTACTAAGTATTTCTTCCATTATGATTAAAAATGATGACAAATTTGAGGCTGGTGGTCTATAAACACATAAGAAAGTATGGCCTTCAACTTCTGCACATGCTACCTCACATAAGCGATCAACAGAGCAAGCAGTGATATCCTTTCTTTCTTTATACCTAAAAGAACTATTACATAATATCAAAGTACCACCCCCTAATGAGGACCTGTTGTGCGCACTGGCAACTGAAAAATTATTTACATTAAACAACATTCTATCCGGTTTTAACCATGTTTCACAAAAACATAATATATCCATTTGATATTTATCTATTAACATTTCTACGTCTAGGATTTTGCCAGAAAAGCGATTTATATTTTGGTGATATAGTAAAATATTCTTATTATGCTTCTCTTTTGTCGACTCTAAAAGTTTAAAGAATGAATAACAGTATTATTAGAAGTACTAGATAATACTGTTTCGTCACTTAACCTAGTCTCAGTTAAATCATCAATAACTGCGTGTATATTGTAAGCTAACAAAGTAGCCAATACATGTTGACTTTTCTTGGGTAGAAACATATGTTCCTGAACTAATACAAAATCCCTAACAAAATAGTTTGTATCAAAATACAATAAACGGTCACTATGACGACATGTCAAAATATGCATTAAGTTGTTTAAACTATAAATGTAATCGTTTTCTGCATCATACAAATTATCAGAATATGGCAATGCACATAATATTAATTTACCTAGTTTTAATTTAAGTAGGGTGTCAATACCATTAACTATGTCCATTTTTGTTAAGCTCAGACTGTTTCCAATTAAAAGAACTACAGTAGCAGTAGTCGGGTAGATTTTCAAAATAGCATTTTTTGCTGTTCTTCCACAATAAGGCTTAAATATCCATTAAGCATTGCGTAAAATTTACTTCAGTTTATAATTTGTATTTTTTTTTTGTAACTAGTAATAAATAAAATCATAATATAAGTATGATAAAATATTTAAACTTACAAAAAACTATCCTGGAAATCATTTACCTCTCCGTTATTTTCTACACTACATTTATTGATCTCATGAATACTCAAAGTTCTTGCCTAAATTTTGTTTAATTTCACCCCATATGTAAAAATTATAGTGTATACTGAACAATTACTATATTAGTTACATCGGAATTTACCCCTTATGTTATTATTTAACCATTTAAAATTTTGTCACAAAGATTTCATCATTAACTTCGGCGATTTTTGTTTGATAAATTTTGTCGATCAAAAGAACTAAATTCAAGTATCCGAACGCATTCCGGGGGCCTTACCCCGCGCGGCCCCTCAGTCGTCGTTGATTTGTCCACCAAGCTAATAAAAAATAATAAAATTTCTCACAAAAATTGTCAAAATAAATCATAAAATGAAAATCTACCCAGTCTGCTCATTCATTTGTGTATGTTTTATTTTATGAACAAGCTCATTAAAATGCAGGTTATGATAACAACAGTTAACTATAGTATGTTTAGAGCGGTTATTTAATAATGATCCAAAACCTGATCCTAATCTATCAGAAAATACCAAAACATTACTTTGAGCGGGATAGATAGTTTCTATAGTATGAGTTGAAATGGGTGAAGTAGTAGGTACAACATGCTGCGACATCTGAGGTGAATCGGGTGGTGAGGTGGTGGTGTGAGTGGGAGCACAACTACAAGTGAGATTGTTGGTCAGTGACTCATACCTCTCTGCATTGTACTTGACGAGGTCCACCAACTCGCAGGCCTCCTGCAAGCGCTCGCTTAGCATTAGTTGACTAGACTCATACTTACAGGATATTTCCTTAAGTGAATTTTCCCTGCTCATTAATTCCTTTTGAAGGTTTTGTATGTCGACATAATACATTTGTCTGCTACTTTCCAACTTATTATTACATACATCTAGTTGGCTTTGTAAGTTAATACGTTGTTTCCTAAGATTAATGTTAAACTTGTGAACACTTTGTGTCTTCAAGAGTTTCTTGTACCTTTTAATATTTTTACTAATTTTAATATATTTCTTAATTTTATTGTGACTAGTTGGAGTTGGACATCTAGTTAAGGTATCGTTCCCAGTCAGGTCTATGGTAATGGTGGGCTTCGCATACTCCAGTCCAGGTACACTACCAACCAGCTCGTTGAAAAGGTTATTGGTGTTGGCAACCTGTTCGCTGGCTTTCAGAGAGTTGATGGTGGAAATGGTGTTGTGTGCTTTGCATAATTCTGCTTCAAGGCCTGATATGCGTTTCAGTGCCTGGTCATGAGTGTCACTGCAAGTTTGAAAGTCTGACACTAGTTGACGGAGATGGTGATGCTGGTCAAGTATGTCCATGTGCTGGGTGTGAAGTTCTACAAGCTGTCTTTTGTGATTGAAACTTTTACTAACAATATCCACATTCCAAATTCAAATCACTTTTATTAATCCCTAGGGATTAAAGAGAGTCCCTGTTTACGAAGAATACACTGGCTCTTTTTAAATAGATGTGATAAAAAGGTCTTTTGGTGAATGTAGAATGGTTTCATACACATTATCTTAACGCTATCGCTATCGCCATTGATGTTCAGTTTAGTGCGATGTATTCAACGACCATATTAACATAACTATACGCTACTAGCTGTTCCCCGCGGTGTCACACGCTGCGCGGCTCCTAAGGGTCGTAGCGTGATGTTATATAGCCTATAGCCTTCCTCGATAAATGGACTACCCAACACTAAAAGAATCATTCAAATCGGACCAGTAGTTCCAGAGATTAGCGCGTTCAAACAAATAAACAAACAAACTCTGCAGCTTTATAATATTACTAGCTTCTGCCCGCGACTTCGTCCGCGTGAAATTTCTTGTACCCCCACCCCGTCGCGTCGCAACACTTCGTATTCGCTTACCGTTCACTCTGAGTTTTTTTCTTTTTGCTCGGCTCCTAAGGGTCATAGCGTGATGTTAAATAGCCTATAGCCTTCCTCAAGAATTGGGCTATCAAATGCAAAAAGAATTCAAATCTGACCGGTAGTTAAAGAGATTATCGCGTTCAAACAAACAAACTCTTCAGCTTTATTATTAGTATAGATAAAAAACTCTATGGCCCATAACTCCTTAATACCAACTCTTAACATCTTACACACGTGATAACTTTTAAAAGAAATATCCGATTGAGATGAAACAAAAAGTATTTTACTTCTTCATAAATACTCTTGATAACATAATGCTTAATTTCGATAAAGATTAATATTACGATACATATTTAACGTAGTTTTTTTTCTTCAGACGATTTAATAATTATTTTGAACACAAAATCGGTTATTGTGATTAAACCATGATAGCTAGATATATGTTCTCGCGGACTTTTTTGTAGGTCTTAATGGGCTCTACAAACCCGTAGTACATTATTTTGTTCTATTGTCAATAGTTTTTGCAGCGCACGCAAAAATAGGTTTTCGATTTTACACCTTGTGTTACAAAATAGCAATTTTATTACGGATCCCTAATTTTGAAGAAAAAAAATATAGCCTATAGCCTTCCTCGATAAATGGACTACCCAACACTAAAATAATCATTCAAATCGGACCAGTAGTTCCAGAGATTAGCGCGTTCAAACAAACAAACAAACTTTGCAGCTTTATAATATTAAGTATAGATATATAGTATAGATAAAGGGCCAGTAAAGGTCCGTATACAATTATACATGCTGTAATCCAATAAAATATATTTATCATGTCCGGAGGCGTATTGCAGAGGGGCGTGGGGTATAATCGACGGCCGTTTAATATATCGGCATATCACAGCGGGCCGAGGGGGGGAGCGAGCCCCAGTCGCGACGCGGCCTGATGCCACCAGCCGCGGCCAGCGCGACCAGCCGGTAGATTACTATCTGTATTTTGTGGTAGATAGCCGCGCCACAGATAACAAAATACAATGCGTCAATTGTCCCCTCATCACCGCTGCTGTTGGACGTGCTATTCTCTCTTCTGGTAACTGGAGCATGGTCTACCTGGACGGGCTATTGAACATTAGGTAGGTACGTTCGTCCAGGTAGATATAAAGACAACCTTGAGTCTAATAGACCCAGCATTCTTTTTATAAAGTTAGGGTTGGTACTTATAGGTTTAACATCGAAAATCACAGGATGATCTACCTACTAAATAAACACAACAACACGAATTATTGGTACTTAGGTAGGTATGAAAAGGAGATGGCTAAATGACTGCGCCAAGCATGTATAGTAATCTCACATTAACTCGGTACCATGTACCAGGTACCATGTTTATACATTGCTGGTGATTCGTCCACACATCGATTTAGCCATGTCCTTTGTCAGTTATGTGTGCGTGTTCTTTTGAGTTCAACGCGGAACAACAGTAAATACGTGTAGGAAAATATTGCATTTGTCTTTCAATCAGCAACAACCTCCTACGTAACATCGCGATGTACGAGGTCGCGACCCTAGCCTCGAGCGCAGCCGGCGGCGGCCGATGCGTCCGTGTGCCGGAGAGCTTACAATACAACATAGTAGAAGGTCACCTCACCTTAGTCCTCAGTTCCTCACCTTGTATAATTCCTAAATAGGTATTTTGGCACACGAACTAGACCGAGTAAAAATCATATAGGTAAGTAGAAGTACAGTTTCATTTCAAAGAAGTTCGGAGCACAAAAGCTGTCCTACGTTCTCCGTAGGTACCTTGTTTGTACTATAATGTATGTTGAAAAGAACGTTGGTAAACTATTCCCAGGTCTTGTTCATGAAATTTGATCTGTAGGACAAAAAATCTGAACGGAAATTGAAAAGGATGTCGCGTAAATTGTATTTGTGATGTCGACGAAACGTAATAATATTGACAAAAAATGTTTGTTCCGTTCCCTCCTGAACCCCCCCCCCCCCCCCGTTCGGCACCGGCAGCCTGCTGAGAAATTGTGAAAAAACGTGACGATTTAATTGTCTGCGAAATATTTGAAAGCCCGATGAGCGTAAAAAAATTGTATTTGATAATAAACGCCTCACTGCTCTCACGATGCCGATGTAAGTATAACCAAACAACCGTTCAAAGCTTTTGTTATTTCGGCGCAGAATAGATTTATTGTAAGGTTTCGGATGGTTTCGGCTTGAATCTTTGTATGTTGTGAAAAAGGGATCATTTCGTAAAATGTTAACCGTAATACCCGTGCCGTGCTATTACTTTCTGTAAAGTTGAAAGTTATCATAAAATAACAACAACTCAAAAGTGCATATTTGTACCAGAACTGCGGTAAAACGTTTCGCAGTGATATGATCAGCTTTGTCACATGAGTAGACAAATTGTCTAGGTACAGTCACGAGCACTAATATGTCAACACTTGGCAACTTTCAATTGCGATTTTTTCGTCAAATTACGAATGCAACGTTTAAATACGACACTTTACACAAACCTATTTGTTCGAGAATACTTCGTTCGTAATAACATAAAATTTCATTCAAAACTGAAGGAGAAAATCGTCTTTGAATAAAGCCAAGTGTATGCATACTTTTGCTCGTGACTGTACTCATGTGGCTTTGTTAAGCACGATATACACGGTTGGAAACGGTGGATTCTAACCTAAGTTTAATACAGTGTAGACAGTGGTTTGAAACCAAATTTCGTACGACCTTTAAACGTCCTTGGTGCACACAGCGGGCGCGGCGCGGCGGGGCGGGACGGCGACGCGACGCTGAGCAGTTCTTGTAATGTACAGACGCCAGCAGGTCAACCTACCCGAAACTGTCAGATTTTCCCAATCAACCTTGAACCTTATGCTTTAGCACTAAAGTCGAAAATCTATTAAAGAAATCTGACAGATTGTAGTAACTTGATGTGCTGGCGTCTGTACTAGATATTACGGACAACTTCACACGTAGAGAGCCCGTCCGTAATATCTATCTAGTACAACATTACAACTGCTCAGCGTCGCGTCGCCGTCCCGCCGCGCCGCGCCCGCTGTGTGATAGAAACACGCTTGTACGATACGACTACACGTTTCGCCGAAAACTTTGTTGATAAAAAACATTGTTTGTAGATATCTTGGTTCATAGGAAGCACTGTTGACAGAGATCTCTGTTCATAGATAGCACTTCTTGCCAGAAACTTTGTTCATAGAAACCACTGTTTTACACAAAAGCGCCTTTGGTTCACGGAAACCAATTAGATAGATCATTATTTTTTAACGGGGCACCGAGCTTTTTATACACAAAAACACGTTTTTCTAACGGTAGTTTGAAGTAGTAAACAATGAAATAAAAATCTAAGGAAATAAATTGGTATTATTGGGCATATATACTAGCCAGTATACACGATGGAAACACGATTTGATAAAGTTGGCTCGATAGAATAAATTCACAAAGTTATCTCTAAAAAATAAAACAAACGCTTAGTACGGCGTGAATACTTCGCGGAAGGTCATCAGTTTTTGAATAATAACAAAACTACATGTTTTATACAACGTATATACTTTACATTTTCAAAATGTGTATTTGTTTAACAATAAGAAGGAAACACCTAAAGTCGCGCGAGTTTCGCCCAGCATACCCTGAGCTACCGCGCCGCCCTCCTATCCGCTTTAGTCCTGCCTCGGCCATCCATCGGACGGGGAGCTTGTGTCGCTTGCGCTTACGCACGGATTTAATAATGTAACGAAGAATATTGTATGAAAATTCACTGTAGCGTATTTGAAACGGGGAACAAAGTAAAGAAATCAAGGGAGAGAAGGGGTTGGCGAAAAACCAATGCGTTTAGCATTGGTTTTTCGCCAACCCCTTTTCTTGCCCCCTTGCCCTTGCCCCTTCGCTTGCATGAAAAAATGAAGTAAGTAAAATTCGTATATTTACCTACTTATTTACTAATTGCGTCAGATTATAGAATAAACTATAATCTGAGCTGATTGCCTTACTAGTTGGTGTTATTTTTTTAATGGGGTATTTTAAAAACAATTTAATTTATCTTTGCTGAGAATGTTGAAAATAAAGAGAATACTCCTGTTGCTTCGTAAGTATACTCAGTACAGTACCTACCTACTTTCTAGTATCTGGTGACATTAATTCATGCAGCCAAATTCATACTGATGACTCTGTAAGTGCTCAGTATCAAGGGTCGATGACCGCCTTTGTGAATTTCGTAAAATTTTTTTTCGTGTGGTTCAAACGCAATCCCAGCCCTTAGTCAAATACACAAATACAAATAGGTCAACATTTTATTTAGCATTTGCATAATATGTTGTGATGTTGTCGATCCGTGATACTCGTCTATCACTTACCTAGTATGAATTTGGCTGTATAATTAATCTCGCCTTATACAGGGTTATTGGTAAAACACCAGCAACCTCTTAAGAGGTCATTGTACTCATCATTATGAACAACTTTTACTACGGGACCAAACCTGAAATCGCGAAAAAAAAATCAGCTGCTCCCTACATTTATGTTCGTATAACTCGTCAAAATGTGGGGAACAGCTGATTTTTTTTTCGCGATTTCAGGTTTGGTCCCATAGTAAAAGTTGTTCATAATGATGAGTACAATGACCTCTTAAGAGGTTGCTGGTGTTTTACCAATAACCCTGTATAGGGTGTTTAGAAAAGTACCGATATCCTTTCAACCACGTATAGTGATTGCATTCTCAGCACAGCCGCCGTGCGCGCGTTCCTATATAGTTACTTTACTCTTTGCGCGCGGCACGCGGGCGCGCGCGCGCTAGCCTGCGCAGCGATTTAAATATAAAAAATTAATTAATTAGAATGATTAAAAATGGAGTGACCTTTTTTATGAGTCGCTATTCTGAAGTTTTTTTAATTTATTTTTAATATTATTTTTTAAATTTATTTGTAGAATGTATTACCTGTACCTGTGTGTGTATTATATCTACGAGTATTTAAGATATTTCTGCAATACAGTTTACGTACGAAAGGTGGGTAAAAATCACTAAATTAAATCTACTATGATTTTAATCATTCTCTGTATATTTTTTTCTATTTATAGTGTAAATGTACCAGTTGTTGACATTTCACTGCAAAATAAATTTGAATCATCTGATGACGAGAGAGAAAGACAAGTGCAGATAGAAACTACATTGGTACACTGGAAAATTCTTTATCTTTTTCTGTTTTATAGGGTAAATGTACCAGTTGTTGGCACTTCACTACAAAACAAAGAGACATCTGAAGAACTGGTGAGGTAAGCGTAAAAAAAATAGTAGGATGTGTCTAAGAAAACATTATAATAAATTAAGTATTTATAAATTAAGTACCGCAATATCTTTATAACTTTCAATTTCCAGGGTAAATTTCATGGATGACACCGAGTTCAAAATTTATCCAACTCTGGACTTATAAGTTCAAAAACTAATTATTTTAATGAAATAAGTTCTAAAAATTTCATCCAAAAACAGTTTTGTTGATAAATAAACTAATTATAATTAAATCAAATGTTCTGTTCTATAACAGGATGCCAATTATACCGGAACACAATTCTGTCTTTCAGTGAAAGGAGAAATAGACGGTGATATGACTTACTCACATAGAGAAAATATTACCATGAAGTAATAGTCTAAGAGGTGACGGGATTTTTCATAACGATCATGGATACGGTTAGATTCCCTTTTTTGTTTTTTTTTTCCCCTAATGTGAATGATGTCGGTCTGCCTGCTTTCAGTGGTTGCAACTTCGAGTTGTAGCGCTCACAGGAGGCTTCATTGTTGCGGAAAAAAAAACGATCAGAGAAATGGTCAGTTTTGGTAATGATAAATGATAAATGATAAATGATTTTTATTTCTGTAAGTAGGTTTGTACAAACACTTTTACACGTCAATCATATTTTTTTTTTTAAACTAGATGAGGTCGGCGTTTCCTAACTGACTATTCTGAGAAGAAAGGCCGAAACAAACTCAGAAGTCACAGTCTCTTTTAAAGTCCAGACAAAATCTTGGTCAGATCGTGTGAAGACCATGTAGATTGGTGTCTGAAATGGTCTTTTGAGGAAAGAACCACACAGATTGAGCGGACCTGTCCAATCAGTGCACGCATTTGTCAAAAATCGTGCAGCTCAACTCAGAACTTGAGGAGCTCAACGATTCGACGAACAATACCAAAGACAGGACATTTGGGTAGGCCGCATAAACTACTCAAACTGCCAGATCATGATTAAAACTAAGAAGGAGAAAAAAAAAAGAAGAAATGACCCACATAGTCCTCACATTCACAATAATTAAATAAAAAAAAATAAAAATAAAAATTACTTACAAAGTAAATATTCATGTCATTGTCTAAATAAAATTCATCAATGTCAATGTGTATATAAAAAATCCGGACATAATCTTTGAGGACCATGTAGATTAGTGTCTGAAATGGTCTTTTGAGGAAAGAATCACACAGATTGAGCGGACCTGTCCAGTCAGTGCACGCATTTGTCAGTAACCGTGCAGCTCAACTCAGAACTTAAGGAGCTCAACGATTCGACGAACAATACCAAAGACAGGACATTTGGGTAGGCCGCATAAACTACTCAAACTGCCAGATCATGATTAAAACGAAGAGAGAAAAAACAAAAAATTACCCACATAGTCCTCACATTCACAATAATTAAAATCATATAATACTTTATACAGTAAATGTGCATGTCATTATTTAAGTAAATAGATACTTAAAAAAAAAAAAAGAAAATTATTAAAGTGTAAATTAGAAAAATAAAAACAACATTCTAAACCTATTGGAGCAGCTCAATCCCAAGCCTTTTTGTCCTCAATATAGTCTTTTACAGTATAATAGGCTTTCTGACATAGTTTTCGCTTTATAAAAGATTTGAATTTATTAAGGCTTAGTTCTTGAATGTGGCTAGGAAGTTTATTATAAAAACGTATACATTGGCATCTAAACGAGCCACCTATTTTTTTGAGCCTTGTTGTTGGAACAACAAATTTGTGTTTGTTCCTAGTATTTATGTTATGGATATCACTGTATTTTTTAAACAGATTAATATTTTTATGTGCATACAAAAGATTATCATAAATGTACTGAGAAGGCACAGTCATTATATTAATCTCTTTAAATTTGTCTCTGAGGGAGTGTCTGGGACTTAATTTATAAATGGAACGAATTGCCCTTTTTTGTAATATAAAAATTGTCTGAATATCGGCGGCATTTCCCCACAACAGAATACCGTACGACATCACACTATGAAAATAACTAAAGTATACTAAACGGGCTGTCTCTAAATCAGTTAAATCACGAATTTTCCTAACGGCGTATGCTGCAGAGCTAAGCTTTTTTGACAATTTGTCTATATGGGGGCCCCATTGAAGCTTGGCATCCAACGTTATGCCCAGGAACACTGTGGTATCTTCGGGTTTCAACTCTTCATCCTTAATGAGAACACTAGTTTCTACTTGTCTAACGTGGGGTATGGTAAACTTAATACATTTCGTTTTTTTTCCGTTAAGAAGTAGGTTATTGACATTAAACCAGTTAACTACTTTTGCAAGGGCGTTATTTACATTGTCAGTAACCAGCTGCTGACGTTTGAGTTTAAATAAAAGTGAAGTGTCATCTGCAAACAACACTATATCATGTTCATCCCTTATGAGGTAAGGCAAGTCATTTATATAAATAATAAATAAAAATGGGCCGAGAATTGAGCCCTGGGGGACCCCCATTCTTACTACAGATCCGAGTGACCTTTTTTTTTTTTTTTTTATTTGAAATGGGTTTGCTCTTGACTCTAGTCTAGGTCAGAGTTGACAGAGACAAAGTCGACGATGGAGTGAGCTCACCCAGAAGAAGCCTGTTCACTCTTACTTTGAAGAGATTCGGGTTGTATGAGCTCGGAAACACAGACGCAGGTAAAGAGTTCCACTCTTTTGCTGTGCGCATTATAAAAGACATTTGAAAACGCTTAGTGCGAATTGGTGGAATAGCAACTAGGTAGGGATGGTAACTTGCAGTGCGTCTGGATGTCCGAAGGTAGAAGGGGGCCGGTGGAATGAGGTCGTGGAGTTCTTGGGCACACTCACCGAAGTACAATCTGTAGAAGCAAGCAGGCAACCTTGCGGCGATGAGCCAAGCTGTGAAGCTTGGCATCCACCAGTTCTTCGTCGCCAATGAGCCTCTTAGCTCTGCGTTCCACCGAGTCAAGCGCGGCAAGTTGATATTTCGCTGAGCCATCCCAAAGGTGGCTGCAATACTCCATGCAGGATCGGACTTGCGCTTTGTAAAGGGTTAAAAGCTGTCCAGGCGTAAAGTATCGCTTCACCCTATTTAGGATGCCCAGCTTCTTGGCCGCAGTTTGGGCTTTGTACTCGATGGTAGCGCCGAAGTTGAGACTAGACGTCAACTCCATGCCTAGGAGCTCGAGCCGATCTGTTACAGGAACAGATTTTTCCGTTAACATCAACTCTCTGAATCCTATCACTTAAGTAAGAAGTAAGAAGATCCAGAGAGGCGTTCCGGATTCCGTAGTGGTGCAGTTTCCTGATTAATGTTTCATGAAGAACACAATCGAATGCCTTGGACAAATCGCAAAAGATGCCCAAAGCATCGCATTTGTCCTCCCATGCATTATAAATATGTCCTAAAAGTTCAACTCCTGCATCGGTAGTCGAACGACCCCTTGTAAATCCGAACTGTTTGTTATGTAGTAATTTATTTTTATTAAAAAATCTTTGCAATTGATTTAAAATAAGTTTTTCAAAAATTTTACTAAAGGTAGGTAGTACTGAAATAGGTCTATAATTAGTAGGGTCTGATGTACTACCCGATTTAAACAACGGTATTATTTTACTGTTTTTCATAAGATCAGGAAACTCACCACGGTCAATACAATTATTAAATATAACAGCTAATGTAGGTGCTACAATGTCTATAATCGACTTAGCAACATCCACAGAATTACCCCATAGATCTGCGGTCTTTTTAACATTTAACGTGTGAAAAGTTTTAATTATATCTTTACAGGTTACATATTGGAAGTGAAATTCAGAATCGCAAACTGGAACGTTTTCTTTAAGTAAAGACTCTGCAGCAATGGGTGATGAGTTAAGAGATTTAGTAGTTGATACGGGAATCTCTGCAAAGAAATTTTCAAAGGCCGCGGCGACTTGACAATCTGATTTAATTATATTGTCATCAATAACAAGGCTGTAGTCACTACTTCGGGTGCATGACCTTCCCGTTTCGCTATTAATGACATTCCAAGTCGTTTTAATAATGTTACTACTATTTTTAATTTTTGAACTCAAATAACGTGACTTGGCAATACTACAAACTTTTTTAAATATTTTAGAATAATTCTTAACATATAAGTTAAATTCAGCAGTGTTTATACAAATCCGTTCTTCATATAATTCATAAAGTCGTTTTCTACTTTTATGTATACCAATGGTGGCCCAGTCACTGAAGGAAGCAATACTATTAACCGATAATGTTTTTGGAATAAATGTGTTATCAAATTGTGAGCAATACATATTAAAAAAATCATTATATTGTTGATTAGGGTCATCATTAGTGAACAAAAGTGGTAATTTACCCATGAGTTTAGTTTTAAATGTTTCCAAGCGATTAGTTGTTTTTGGATTAACAGTGATATCTTTTTTAGTAATTTTTTTGTTTTTATTTGGAATAGTGATTAATTGTCCACAATGATCTGAGTCTATTAGGTTAATAATGTCTTTGTGGATTGGTATAACATCTGTATAAATGTTATCTAGGCATGTGGCACTAGTAGGAGTTATTCTAGTGGGCTCCAAAAATTGGTTTGCAAGATTGTATGACTGAAACAAACTTATAATTTTAGTACTTAACCCAGAATTTTCTAACAAATTAACATTAAAATCACCACAAATGATGATGGACTTGTTTGTATTACAGATTTTGTGCAACACTTCATCCATAACTTTTTCAAAACAATCATACAATCCTGAAGGAGGTCTGTACACACTTAATATAATGAACTGCTCCAATTCTATACAGGCTATTTCAATTGTCCGTTCAACAGAGAGGCTCACAATATCCTTTCGGTCTTTAAACTTAAGCTGGTTATTTATTAAAATTAATGAGCCACCATGTATAGCATTTACTCTGCTGAATGAACTACCAACCTGGTGATTACTAAAATTGAACATGAACTGGTGACTTTTAAGCCAATGTTCTGTCATACAAAGAATATCTATATTGTAACAATTCAGGAATAATTCTACTTCTAAGTCTTTGTTTGAAAAACCTTGAATATTTTGATGCACCAGATTGATACTATTTAATTTTTTTACACTTTCATTTGACTTATTTACATTTTTGCAAGAGGTTGCCTCTATTGTCTTAATTTCTAATTTAAATGATTAATGTCAATAATTTCAACCAAATTATTACCAGAGTAATTTAAAAAGTCATTGCATTGCTCAATAGGAGCAATTTGTTTAGCCAAATGTTTGGCTGAAATAGAAAAAAAATATGATAGCGACACAGCTATCTGTCTTTTTTGATAGTTAGAAAGATAGTACATAACAATATTATATCTATCTTTTGTCAAATATAAATTATTACCAACATAATAGTTAGTATCAATTAACTGGAATAAGTTATCATTATATGTCAAATTGTGCAATGTCATGTTTATATCAAATCTTAAGTTATTTTCTTCCTGTGGCAAACTGTTACTGTAAGGCAATGTAAACAAAATAATTTTTCTTAAGCTAAGGTTGCACAATGTTCTATGATATTGGAGCAATTCTCCTTTATTTAAATTACCCCTATTTCCCATAAATATTAATAAAGTTGTTTCCTGTTTAAAGTTACATTTAACAATTGCTTTCATAATATCAAATAAAGAACAACCAGGCATACAGTAATTTATTATTGAGTGTCCCGGATATTCATCTGTCAACAAGTGACCTAACTCCTTTCCAATCTCATCACAAAATAATATAATATCATGATTTACAATTTCTTTAGATGGTATAATGGTACTATTAACAGAGGGAATTGTCAAATCAACACAAGGCTGCGGTAATGTGGTATTGCATGCCGATAATGAATGGTCTGGTGTAGGTACATTGGATGGTGTTTGACAGCGCTCACAGCTGTTCGTTTGTGAGTTCACCAGCTCATTCATTGCCAACACATATTCCCTCATTAGATCTTCAGAGGTATTATATTTGTTAGTCATTGATCTTAGTTTCTCCTGCAGCTGGTCAAGTTGAGATTGCAAGTCCTGTGTGTCAATGTTGTATTTCCTAGTACTTTGCTCCAGATTAAAAGAATACATATCTAGCTGTTTAAGTAGATTTAACCTTTCCCTATTAAGTTTAACATTTTTGATAAAGAACTTTTGTCTTTTTACCATTTTTTGGGTTTTAACAATGTATTTATTAATTTTGATGTACTTTTTAAGTTTATTTTTACTAGTGACTACCCTCACTGAATTACATGATTTTGATTCGTCATCACCTGTCAAATCAATAGTGGGGTTTATGGCAGAAACCATTGACGGGGCAATAGACACCAACTCATTGAACAGACTTTGATTCAGCGAGGCGGTGATGTTAAGGTTTGTAGTCTCAAGTTGTGTAATCTGACTTTGAGCCTCATGTAGCTGCTGTTGTAATAAGTGTTTGTGGCTAAGAGCTTGTTCATACTCTACGCTACACTGGCTGAACCCGTCCACAACAAGCTGAAGTCTATCCCGTTCTTCTATGGCATCAGTGTATTGAGTATATATCTGAGCCATTTCAATTTTTAACTTCCTATTCTTTTCATGGGCATCAAAGAGCACCCTTTCATTGTCATCTATTTCCTTAATTAGTTGGTCACAGGACTCCTTTGACGCCTTTAAAGCGCTCAAAGCCTCATTGAGTTTGGACTCTTCGAGGCGAGCACGGGCGCTGCGAGTCATAATCATGATTAAAAGTAAGGAAACTAAGCGACAAGAAATAAGAATAGAGAAGGTTGTTGTGGCAGCAGTTGAAAAGGTGATTAGTTTAAAAGGAAAATATATAAGTCAATGGGAAAAATGAAATTTAAATGTAAATAAAAGGAGTTCTGTCACCAAACCTAAGTAAGGTTATGTTTACGTTCAAAGGTCATTGGCATCAAGTAGCCTTACTAAAAGTGAACAAAGTAGGTAATTGCTGGTGTAATTGAACTAATTGTAGTACGTAAACTAACTAATAGCAAGTAAAATATAAAGTATTGTACCTGATATCAAGATGACAATGCAAGTTTCCTTGTGCCGGCAACTGTCACCGATTTACATTGAATTATGTACACTTAATTTGCACTAGCTATGTGAATCTAACACAAAATACACATTATTATCATAATTACTTGAAGAGTAATTGGAAAATAGGCCTAAAAAAACAATGAAATATAATATTTAAGATAAAAATTTCGAGAACAAATTCTAAACAGCTGTTAGCTGTAGTGTTGCCACAGTACATATTCAATTCAAAGTATGGCGTCTCCGCAGATGAAACAAGTTGGTCTGCCGGCTCTCAGTGGATGCATTTCAGAGCTATGATGCACGCAAGTCACAGTGGTTGCAGTTCTGCATTGTTGCGAAAAAAAAAACAATAAGAGAAATGGTCAGCTTTAGTACCTATTCGAAGTATGGTGTCTCCACAGGTGAAACGGGTTGGTCTGCCGGTTCTCAGTGGTCGGTACTCGAAGTTGCAACCACTGAGAGCAGGCAGACCGACATCATTCACATTAGGGGACTACTATACAAACAAACCATAAAAGTAAATCTAACCGTATCCATGATCGTTATGAAAAATCCTGTCACGTCTGTCTCTAAGTCCGATATTGATTATTATACTGGACAATTTTGACGTGACAACGTCTTAAATTAGGTTGCGACTGGGAGTCACTTATGAAAAAGTGTAACGCTCGGTAACGTTACGATGAGTCACCGAACGAGAGAGAGGCCCGCCGAATGCCTTGCGTCTCTCTCCCACTCAACTATGATCGGATGATCGGTCGTTGTCACGTAAAATCTTCGCCCGTAAAACCGACTTTACAGGCAACCATTTTATTATTTTATCACTACTCTACTTTTCACAGGGTGTAGCTACCCATGAATATTATTCATTACACCTCGCTGGCTGCTTTAGCAGCCCGCTCCTAACAGGCATAAGCATAAGCATAATCAGCCTATAATGTTCCCATAGCTCGGACACAGGCCTCCTCTCGGTGACAGGGAGTGGGCCGTAATCCACCACGAGAGCCCAGTGCGGGTTGGTAGATGTCACATGTCTACAAATTTTTGGTTCTAGGGCATGCCGGTTTCCTTCACCGTTTTGTTTTCTACACATCATTCGTCAGCTGATTCAGATTCAGAAGAAGATTATTATACAATAGAACCTGAAGAAAAATTTGAAGAGATCAGAATAAGTGGAAATAGAGTTGTAGATTTTATGTAATTATTAGAACAGTTGCAGTTCACTATGGGACCAACTCAGAAATCACGAAAAAAAAAAAAGCTGTTTAAAACGGGCGACTAGAATCAATTCTATTTTTTTAATGTAAATTTTGACGTTCAAAAGTGCCGTTTATGTGCCCATTTGAAATAAATGCTTTAACTTTGACTTTGGTCAAGTAGGCATTGAACTTTTGTTTTAAACACCAGTTTTTTTTCGTGATTTCAGAGATGGTCCTATAGTGAAAGTTGTTCATAATCATAGGACAGCCTGTATAAATTTGGAACCGGTAAAAAAATTATCCGGTATACTAACCGATCTTATCGTAAATAACAATTTTGCTGGCTACTTTCTTCCTGAAACATGTTATCCAGAAGTCGACGCTCTCACATTATATTTTCATAGGGAATGCATATTTTGTGTGGCTATGTGACGTCTTGCCTTATCGAACAAAATACTTACAATGTAACTTCATTATCAGAAATTCAATAGAATCTGCTTGCAAAAACTTACTACGTACTAACAAAATGATTTTATTGAATCTACTTTGAAGAATGAATAGTTTGAAATTGGAAATTAAGGGTCGACTACTGGGACTTTTACTCTACTTATTTAGCCGATATGTTATTTTACTTTATTGAGATCATTTTTAATTTTCTATTGTACTTAGAATATTATCATAAAAGGTAAATAATTTACTAAGTAAAATAAACCTAATAAGTAATATCCATTTTTCATTGATCGTAGATACAGGACCTATCTAACGGCGGCGACGGTAAATTATAAATTTTTAAAATTGTGTAAAATCTGAAAAAAGCTTTCATATCGTGAATATTTCCAATAAAAGTATTTCAAATCGTGTTTTTTTATTTTGTAAATATTGGTAGCACTAGCATCTCGCGAGTCGATCGGCGCACGGCTCGAAGCGCGCGCCGCGCGATTGGCGCAGTTCTCTTATCTGTCTAGCCGTTCGCTTTCTTGCCGGTGTGCCTCACGCACACATACACAGAGCGCATAGAATGCCTAAAATCGATCAGCGCTAGAAACTCAGTGTGCCCGGTTTTATTTTTTATTTAATTATTGTGAATGTGAGGACTATGTGGGTCATTTCTTTTTTCCTTCTTAGTTTTAATCATGATCTGGCAGTTTGAGTAGTTTATGCGGCCTACCCAAATGTCCTGTCTTTGTATTGTTCGTCGAATCGTTGAGCTCCTCAAGTTCTGAGTTGAGCTGCACGATTTTTGACAAATGCGTGCACTGATTGGACAGGTCCGCTCAATCTGTGTGGTTCTTTCCTCAAAAGACCATTTCAGACACCAATTTACATGGTCTTCACACGATCTGACCAAGATTTTGTCTGGACTTTAAAAGAGACTGTGACTTCTGAGTTTGTTTCGGCCTTTCTTCTCAGAATAGTCAGATAGGAAACGCCAACCTCAATTAGTTTAAAAAAAATATGATTGACGTGTAAAAGTGTTTGTACAAACCTACTTACAGAAAATAAATCATTTATCATTTACTACGTAGTAACAAAAGTATTTTATTGAATCTACTTTGAAGAATAAATAATTTGAAATTGAAAATAAAGGGTCGACTACTGGGACTTTTACCCTACTTATTTAGCCGTTATGTTATTTTACGTTATTGTGATCACTTTTAAGTTTCTATTGTACTTTGAATATTATCATAAAAGGTAATTCATTGTATCTAATAGTTAATAATTCGACTAAGTAAATTATACCTAATATTGGTTAATTTTTCATTGATCATAGATACCTAACGACGATAAATTATAAATTGTGTAAAATCTGAAAAAGTTTTCATAACGTGAATATTTCCAATAAAAGTATTTCAAATCGTTATTTTGTAAATATTGGTAGCACCTCGCTAGTCGATCGGCGCGCGGCGCACGGCTCGACGCGCGCGGCGCGCGATTGGCGCAGTGCTCTTATCTATCTAGCCGTTCGATCTCTTGTCGGTGTGCCTCACGCACACATACACGGAGCGCATAGAATACCTAAAATCGATTAGCGCTAGAAGCTCGGTGCGCCCTTATTCCCATTCGCTCGCTCTTGCATCCTATGTCGACGGACGGCACCTATTTCTGTGTAAAGGCTTTAAAGTAACCTAACCAAACCGAACCTCGGAGTGCCCTTCGCTCGCTCTTGCATCCTACGTTGTGCTTTTTTAACCAAGGTATCTGGAAACAGTGACAGTATGAACAAAGTTTACAGCAAGAAGTGCTATCTATGAACAGAGATCTCTGTCAACAGTCCTTTCTATGAACCGAGATATCTACAAACAATGTTGTCTATCAACAAAGTTTTCGGCAAAACGTGCTGTCTAGGAATAGAGATTTCTATTAGTTGTGCTTTCTGTATGTAGTCGTATCGTACAAGCGTGTTTCTATCTTAGGTTCCACACCGGCGTTGCAAACCAGTGGCAGAAGAAGATGTTGGTTTTAAACCGTGTAGCAGGCATATCTCGCAACAACAACAACTTCAAGGTCACCTTGGTTTGTAGACTGGTTTCAAACCATGCGCTGGTAACTGGTACCTGTGAGTCGGACGCCGCCGCCGGGCGGCGCGGCGTCGCTCGGGTCGCACCACCGCACTGTCGCATGTCGGGCTCTCGACTACGGCGCGGGCGCGGCGGCGGCGGCCTGTGTTGAGTCTTGTCTCGTGTCGCGTCGCGCCGCCGCCGCTCTCGAGACCCGGCAAAAGTCGCGGCGGCCCACGAATGGATCGATGCGACCGCGATAACGCAACAGATGCAGTAGGGCTGAGTCAGCCATACTCACGGAACAGATAACATCTATTCCGTGGCCATACTGCTATCAGAGTTTTGTAGAAACAGAGACCACTGGCAATGTTCTGGAGAAGAAGGCTAAGACCAAACATGGGTCTAAAATCTACAGTAACTCCACTTACTGCCAGGCTAGAAATTGAATAGAATGAATTGTTGTTGTGCTGTACAATCATTTCCTGGTTTAATCTTGTTGCAAGTCAAAGTAGAAGCACAGGAAAAGTGGAAAAGTAATGCCAGTGGGCCAACGATGCGCTTCCACCATTACATTACTTAGTTTTTTTTTTTGTTTTGCCTATACTGTCCCACTGCTGGGCAAAGGCCTCCCCCAAGTCCTTCCAGGAACTCTTTTCCTGCGCCGCCTCGAACCAGCCCTCGCGGTACGCGTCCAGGTCATCTCGCCACCGCTTTCTGGGTCGACCTCGGCGGGGCCGTCCATCTTCAGGCACCCATTGTGTGGAAACTTTTGCCCAGCGGTAATCCTGCATGCGGCTGATGTGACCCGCCCAATCCCACTTGAGCCTGGCAGCCTTCTTGCCTACGTCTATTATACCCGTTTTGGAACGCAGTAAGTATGGTGTTCCGAATTTTGTCCTGTCTTTTTACACCCAGGATGCTGCGCTCCATCGCTCTTTGACAAACGCCAAATGTTCATTTAAATCCAAATAAAATCAAATGTAGCCAGCCGTAATGCATCCCTAGTGAAGTTTCTCGTGTCGTATCGAATTGCTGATCGATTAGCGCTCCAGCACGCAGTCGCCGCTCGACGGCACACGGCCGGGCCGCCGGCGACGTCGACGGGTTCTACCACGGAATACCTTATTTATCTATTCCGTGGGTTCTACCTACGTGCCACTAATAAATTCACTTTGCGCTCACACTGCTCACAGGCACATGAGTCGCAGGTAACGCTTGTTAGCCCCGAGCATGTCCGAGCATGCCCGAGCATGCCCGAGCATGCCCGAGCTTGCATCGCCTCACCTCGCCCCAGGGCGCGACGCGACGACATACTTCAATGACAGATGCTAGATCCCTCGGGATTGGCACTATACCTTCAGCATTGACATATATATTATCATTGACCTTCAGGTTCAAACCCAAAACGAACCTTGTGCCATAAATAATACATTTCTCCAACGTCACATAAGTATGCGAAGAACTCCGAGAAATACGGTTTAGTATTGGAAATATAAGGAATATAGACAGAAAGAAAGAAGAAGAACCTTAAGAAAAACATGGACAGGAATACTAATAAAAACATGGACAGGAATACTAATAAAAACATGGACAGGAATACTAATAAAAACATGGACAGGAATACTAATAAAACATTCACGAGTAATCGTAAAGGAGACATGTACAGACTGAGCACATCAAGCTACCCGAAACTGTAAAATTTTCAACATTGAACCATATTGTTACGAGCTTCGGGTTCGTGACAATAAAAACTGCCGATTTAATAACCAAAAATAACACTACACTAATTACAGCTCAAACACACTAATTACAAAACACAATTGCACTACTGATCACTCTTAATTCGCACTTGAAGATCGCTTCAAAGTTTTTGCTTGTATCTGGGCGCACGGGAGTGCCCCCGCCAAGACGAGCCAAGCGAAGCGCAAGGGCACTACCTACCTTTTCTCGAAGCACTTCGTCGTATTTTTACCGACTTCACAAAAAGGAGGAGGTACTATGTTCGGGTGTTTGTATGTTTTTTTTTTTGTATGTTTGTTCATCGAATACTCCGCCAATTGTCGACGGATTTTCAAAATTATTTTTTTGTTCGAAAGTAGATAGTTCTCAGGCTCTTAGGCTCACTTATTGTTTTTCGCATATTTTATGAAGTATCTTGTGTATTTGCGTATGGTTGTCACCATCTCAGGTAGCTGGGCTGGATGATGGAATGTACAACTCCTTAACAGTAAGAAGTTACTCGAACAGGCAAGGACTGTTTTAGTAAATTGTTTTGATGTTTGATAGGGCATTTGCCACATTTGGTCTCATGATCATCAAGTCATGACCTGATGCTGCAGTCAGGATAGTCTGCAGAGTACCTAACTCCTCGACAACTAACAGCAGATATATCGTGTTTAGGCTCATTGAAAAGGGCTCGATGTGTGGATAAACGTACTGTTAATGAGGAACACCGAAGTACATAGAAACCTGATGCTAAAGCCAGGAGCATCAGAAAAAGCACAAACCTTGAAATTACAGCACCGTAGTCGTGTTTGGGCTCATTTTAAACAGGACTAAATTTTAAGTTCTTTTGAATAGCAGCCAGGATTATCAGCTAGGAGACTGGAATACTAGGAGAACTCCTCAACAATTAACGTCCCTGCATCGGGAAAAGCAATATTTTGTAAAAGGTGATCAGCAGTTGACATAAGCTATTGTAACTTAGATAAATAATTACAAAGTGACCCACTGAAAAGTAAAAAAATAAAAACTTTTTTACAAAAAAAACAACCGACTTCCAAAAAACACTATAAAGTGAAAAATAACTTTAATTTCGGAAGTCGGTGGCAAAAAACAAAAAGACAAATCTGTAATATATTGTGATGTGGGTACACGAATAATAAATCAGTCTCGCATAAACTGTCTTTGTATTTGCATCGATATTCTACAGTGGCGACGAGTAATTATAAAATATCAAGATGCCGATCGGGAAAATACACGTCTTTGATCTGGATGGAGGTGAAAACTGGCCAGCATATGTGCGTTTAGTGGAACAATTTATTTTGTTAGACGACATAAAAGAAAACCTACGCGTGGCCACGCTAGTGACGCATGTCGGAGCGCCGACCTACCGATTGATGTGTGACCTGTGTGCTCCAGAAAATCCAGAGGATAAAACTTTCACCACGTTAGTGGAGCTTGTGAAAAATCACCAGGAACCCAAAAGATCAGAAATAGCAGAGCGCCACGTGTTTCGCCAGCGGCGGCAAGGAGAAGGCGAAAATATCAAAGTGTTCTTACAAAATTTGAAACACTTGGCTACCTATTGCAATTTTGAGAACCAGTTGGAAGTGAACATTCGAGATCAATTCGTGTCGGGTCTTCGAAGCGAAGAGATACGGTCTCGCTTGTTTGCGGAGACCACTCTCGATTACAAGAAGGCAGTGGAGCTGGCGCTGGCGCTGGAGGCGGCCGAGCAGCACGTGGCGAAGGCCGTGACGCGCGCGCCGGCCGCGCCGTGGGCAGCAGCCGAGCCAGCGGGACTCCAGGCAGACGCGGGCGAGCGGGTGCACCGGGTGAGCGTGGCCGGGCGGGCCAGCGCCGCCGGTCGTGACGTCGAGGCTCCGCGACGCAAAAGGTGCTGGCGCTGCGGCCGGGACGGCCATGCGCCGCACAAATGCAGATACAAGTCGTATGTGTGTGACAAGTGCAAAGTGAAGGGCCACTTGGGGTCCGTATGTGATAAAAATGAAGTGAGTGCGGGCAGGTCTGGTTCCAAATATCAAAACTTCATGGAAACAGAATCATCGGAGTCTGGAGGTGAGGAGTTTGAAGGACTGTATATTATTAAAGTTCAGTCAGTTCAAAATGTAAAAGACGGTCCATATCATTGTAAACTCATTGTTGAAAATCAAAATGTATTATTTGAAATCGACACGGGCAGCAAAATATCGGCGGTATCTAAATCATTCTACGATCAACATCTTTCTACATTACCGATTGAAAAAGATAGCATTAAATTACAATCTTATACAGGTGACTCAATAATACCGATAGGCCGGGTCTCGGTGCGAGTCAGCTATGCAGGTGCAGAGGACGCCATATTGTTGCCATTGTTTATTATTGAACACGGCGGACCTCCGCTTATTGGGCGCACCTGGATGCGCAAACTTAAATTACAGACAATAGATTTATTTCAACTAAAAGAAGAGGTTGATCCTGTTGTTTTGGAATTGAAACAAGAATTTCCAGAAGTATTTACAGAAAAAATAGGTACTTATAAACATAAGTTATCACTGTACTTGACTGATAACACGCCGGTATTTTGCAAGTCTCGTCCCCTACCACTTGTGCTGCGCTTGCCAGTGGAAAAAGAACTTAAACGCTTACAAGACGAAGGTATAATTTACAAAGTAGACAGATCCGATTATGGAACTCCTATTGTGCCAATTATTAAGCCGGACGGTTCTATTCGTTTATGCGGCGATTATAAAGTGACCGTGAATAAATTGTTAAAAGATTTTCATTTTCCATTGCCAAAAATAGAAGAGTTATTTGCAACGCTAAGTGGTGGGGAGCAATATAGTAAATTCGATTTTAAAAACGCATTTATGCAACTTGAATTATCAGACAATTCACAACCGCTTACAGCGATTACAACACATGTAGGGACGTTTGTATATCGCAGGGCTCCTTTCGGACTTAAGTGCCTACCTGAAAAGTTTCAAAAAATAGTTTTCGATACGTTAAATGGCCTAGAATATGTGGTAGCCTTTATTGATGACATTTGTGTGAGTGGCAGGAATAAATCTCATCATTTACAAAACTTAAGGGCGGTGCTAACCAGATTAAGAGAAGCTGGTTTAACAATAAAGTTTACTAAATGCGAGTTTTTAAAAGATGAGGTTTGTTACTTGGGTTACAGAATTAACAAACACGGTCTTTATACAGACACATCTAAAGTTAATGCCATAACCATAGATATAGATACACCTAGATAACGCAAGAGCAACTACTTCGCGTGCCAAAAATCGCAACAGCTTACGATAAAGAATCGTAAGCCGCCACTTTCGCGCTCAGTCCTGTGTACTGTTGGCTGGGTAAGCGTGAGCGAGAGCGCGAGCTTTTGATGTCATAGTAGGTAGTCAAAAAATGGCACGCTTGGTTTTCATACAGTTCGTGATACTTGCGTTATCTAGGTCTATCTATATCTGTGGCCATAACGAAAATGCCCATCCCCGAAAATGTGTCTCAGTTAAGAGCTTTATTGGGTTTCATAAATTATTATGCACGTTTTATTCCGAATCTAAGTATGATTTTACATCCACTTCACGCTCTTTTAAAAAAGGGAGTAAAATGGGCGTGGTCGGAGAGCTGTAATGCCGCTTTTGAGGAGATCAAGGTAAGATTGACGAGTGACCCGGTACTGGCTCACTACTCGCCGGCGCTGCCGCTGGTGCTGGCTGTGGACAGCAGCGCGTACGGCCTGGGCGCCGTGCTGGCGCAGCGCCACTCCGACGGCACCGAGCGCCTAGTGTGCTGCGCCTCGCGCACGCTCAACGACGCCGAGCGTCGTTACAGCCAGGTAGACAAGGAGGCGCTGGCCATTGTGTACGGAGTTACGAGGCACCATCAATATCTATTTGGTAGGCATTTCACGTTACGGAGCGACCATAAAGCATTAAGTTATATATTCGGGCCTAAAAAGGGTATACCGCAAACTGCAGCCAGCCGCTTACAGAGATATGCTGTGCGCCTGGCGGCTTATGATTTTAATCTCGTGTTTGTAAATTATCAAATGAATAGCAATGCAGATGGGTTATCACGATTACCTTTGATGAAAACCAAGGTGGAGGACCAAGACGACGCGGCATATCTACATTTTGTTGAGGACAGTTTCCCTCTTAGTCACAAAGACGTTGCACAGGCGACTAAAAAAGATAAAATTTTATGTAAAGTGTACGGTTACATAATGAGTGGACGAAGACGAGACGGCATATTTTCACCGACGTGAAAATCTCCATATAGATCACGGGTGTATAGTATGGGGATACAGGATAGTGGTGCCGGAGCAGCTGCGGGCACAGATCTTGGAGGAAGTGCACGCGGGGCACGTGGGCGTTGTGCGCATGAAGAGCATCGCGCGCGGCTACGTATGGTGGCCGCGCCTGGACGCTGACATTGAGGCGCGCGCCGCCTCCTGTGCCGCCTGCCGGGCGCAGCTGGACGCGCCGCCGCGACACACTCCTGTACCGTATGTATGGCCTTCGGAACCATGGACGAGACTACATGTAGATTTTCTACAATACCAAGGTAAATATTACTTTTTGATACTTGACTCTCACTCTAAATTGACTGGAATTGAAACTGGAACAAAAAAAAAAAAAAATTGAGTCCCTGGAACAGCAAGCCCGACTCAACAACATTGAGATCTGCAACCTGCCTGAGAAGCGCGATGAAGACCTTCTTGGGCTCGTCGAAAAGATCGGTGCTACCATCAAGTGCTCAATTCCCCGTCAAGATGTACTAGCCATTCACCGAGTCCCCCATGCACGTACACAGGAAAGTAACAAACCTAAGAATATAATAGTGAAATTAGCCTCACGCATCCTTCGCGATAATGTCTTAAGTGCCTTTCGCTTGTCTAAAAATGTTACGTCCGACCTCATCGGTATGTCAGGTACCCCTTGTAAAATGTATATTAACGAGCATCTCACTCTCTATAACAAAAACTTATTTCGTATATGTCGTGAGATGGCTAGGAAACATAACGTTAAGTATGTCTGGATTAGAAACGCTACTGTACTTGTTAAAGCTACCGATAGCTCTAAAACTTTTGCTGTTCGCTGTCAAAAGGATGTCAACAAGATTGCGCAGTGTAATCTTCAGAATGAATAGCTTGGTTTATTGTTATGTTTATATAGATATCGATCTTAAACATTTGCTTGCACAGATTTACTGTAAAAAAATATCTAAAACTCATATCGCATGCTTTCAGTGTGTTCTAATTGTTTTAATAAGTCTTAATTCAATGTCTTTTAATGTTTCTCGCCTTTGTTGTTGTTATAAATACGTAAACGACAGTGCCCTTGACTATACGCCGCACGTATTAGTAATTTGTCCACAGAACTCGTTATTTAAAACTTGCTCATTAGCTGTTGTTATTACTCACAACCATGTACTCGTATGTAACTCAACTTTATACCGCTACCTACTACGAACAGAATCCAAGTTTTCATGTATACCTGAATATAAAAATATGTTTCACTTTTTTTTTTTGTTTACTCCTTTTTTTTTTACTTAATTACACACAATGCTTAGTAATAAAAATGTAAATAATGATTTATCATTCTTTTATCAGAACTGCAGAGGGATCCGCACTAAATTGCACACACTTTACACCAACATTCTTTCCTTGTCGTTTGACGTGATCATATTATCCGAGACGTGGCTAACACCTAATATAATGGACAAAGAATTCATTGATGACCGCTACTTAGTTTTTAGAGACGATCGTGACCGCATTGCTACAAACAAGCGCGAGGGCGGGGGTGTTCTGATAGCCGTGCTGCGCGGGCTCCGGCCTGTTAGGATATTAACGCGTCCCTCTCCCACTGGCATCGAGCACGTTATGATACAAGTGCCCGCGTCGCGCTCCAACACTCACCATGTCATTAGCGCTGCCTATATACCACCACGCACACAGGACGATGTTTACTTGTCACATCTGTCTACATTAGAAAATACTCTTACGGTACCCTGTGTTGAATCATTTTATATAGCCGGTGATTACAATCTGCCTGAAATTGAGTGGTCGGGCAGTACTAGTCATGTGAGTACTCAGTCACTAAATAACGTAGGTCGATCTTTATTGGATTTAATGGCTATTACGAATGCTTCTCAATACAACACAATTAAAAATAATTTGGGTCGTGTTTTGGACTTATTCATTAGCAATACTGAATGTCAGTTACAGTCCGACATTTCACTGCTGCAGCCTGACAGTCACCACCCCCCATTTTCCGTTTTAACCTCTCTGGAGACACCATTCACACCTATGATGCGCCATTCTATAATAAAATTCAATTTCTTTAAAGCTAATTACCTAGAAATTAATGTAGAACTAAACAAGTTGAACTGGGACGAACTGTTTCTTAATCTCTCCAGTGAACAGGCCGTAGATGTTTTTTATGACTATATATATGGAATTGTCAGACTACATGTTCCACTGTCACGTCAAAAATCTACTACCTTTCCCGTTTGGTTTAGCGCTTCCCTAATCAAAACTTTCAAAAATAAAGAACGAGCGTGGATAAGATGGAAAAAACTGCGTAACTTATCCGATTATGAAAAGTTCTCTATTCAGCGTAAACGCTTCAAACTACTTTGTGAACAATGTTACAATAAGTACATGGAAACTGTTGAAGAAAGCATACCTCTTAATGTCAAGCACTTCTGGACGTACATCTCTAACCGAAAGAAAGGTTCTGGAATCCCAGCTAACATGCAATACAAAAATAAATCATCTAGCTGCCCCGCCGAGATATGTTCACTGTTTTCTGCCTTCTTCAACTCGGTGTACGAGCCCTCAACTTTTGATCCTAACACCTGGACACCCCCGGAAACGCTTGCCGAGAATTCTGTATGCATTCCGGATATTTTCCTTGAAGAGAGTGTCATACTCAAGGCACTTACCTCATTAGACTTAGCTAAAGGAGCTGGCCCGGATGGCTTGCCCCCTTCTTTCTTTAAGAACACTGCACAAGCCATCTGTGTCCCGTTACACATAATATTTAATAAATGTCTCAGGGAAGGGATTTTTCCTTGTGTTTGGAAGAGGGCTTTCATCACGCCCATTCACAAAAGCGGTGACAAAGGAAATGTTGAGAATTATCGACCCATATCTATCTTGTCCACCTTGTCTAAACTTTTTGAGGGTCTAGTGCACAGTCACTTATTTCCACAGTTAAAACACCTTATTATACCCGAGCAACATGGCTTCGTTAAATCCAAATCCACTAACACAAACTTAATCATTTTTACACAATTTTTGTTCGAAAACATGGACATGCGCACGCAGGTTGATGCTGTGTACACTGATTTTCGGAAGGCTTTTGACAAGGTGGACCACAAATTACTTCTCGATAAGATCGCTTTCAATGGCATAAAGGGAAATTTACTCAGATGGTTTGCTTCATATATATTTCATAGGACTCAAAAAGTGGTTATCAATGGATTCGAGTCTGATTATGTGGTTGTCGAATCAGGTGTGCCTCAAGGGTCTATCTTAGGCCCATTGCTTTTTATCTTGTTCATAAACGACATAAAATCCTGCATAGTCAACTCTAAATTCCTAATGTACGCCGATGACATTAAAATCTATAAGGCTTGTACGAACTCTCAGGATTGTTTGCTGCTACAAGAGGACTTAAGCAGACTTTCACAATACTGTCTGGCCAATAAACTTCGTCTTAGTCTTCCAAAATGTCACTTCATTTCTTTTACTAAAAACAAAAATATTATTAACTTCCCATATACCTTGAACGACATACAATTGAAAAAATCTGAGTGTGTGCGTGATCTTGGCGTACTGCTTGATTGCAAATTACATTTAGACACCCATATAGATAACATAATTAACAAAGCCTTCCGGATGTATGGTTTTGTCATGCGGTCTTGTAAAGACTTCAAAAAGCCTTCCACTTTTCTCTTCTTATACAAAACACTAGTCCGCTCACAGTTGGAATACGCGGTACCCATCTGGTGCCCGTATTATGATAAATATAAGCTAGCAATAGAAATGGTTCAGAAAAAATTTCTCCGTACCATGCACTACAAGTGCTCCCGTACTAGGATTCCCTACGCAGATTTGCTAAAGCATTATAAGTTGTTGAGCTTGGATTCCAGACGTTCACTGATCATGGTTGTGATGCTGCACGGTATATGTAATAACAAATTTAATTGTACTGAGCTCTCGAATAGATTGTGTTACGTAGTACCTAGAACTGTTATTCGGCGGGAGGTGCGCGCACCTCGACTATTCTACACTGCGCGATGTAGAACGAAGGCCGGGGTGCGAGCCCCTCTCCGCCGACTTTTAGAAACCTATAACTCACAATTCATTGATTTTGATATTTTCGCGCTGTCGCAATCTAAATTTAAAAGAATGGTTTCGCAATTTCTTGCAAGTCGCCCATAAGACGGATGCTCTTGTCATCCGCTTCCTTCGATTTGTCGGTACATAGTTTTCTTCTTCTAAATACCAATGTACTCTTTTTTTTTTTTTTTTTGTTCTCTCATTTAACATGCGTTCGTTTTCTTAATCAGATGTCTCGTCGTGGACGATAGTGTGGGTTATACGTTTTTTAAACTGTAATATAACTACTTTTTGTAAATGCTGTAATGTATAACTGTTTTTTGTCCCAAATATATAAAAAAAAAATAAAAATAAAATAAAATAAATGGATCGAAATATTTCTGATGGGGACCGGTACATCGGCTAAGTTAGTATCAAACCGATTACGAGAATGCTTCAGCCGATTTGGGTTGCCAAAGTGCTTGGTGAGTGACGGGGGTCCGCCATTTAGATCCGAGGAATTTGAGTTATTTTTAACCCGCAACGGAATCAAACACATTCTAATAGCCCCTTACCATCCATCGAGCAACGGCGCCGCCGAGAACGCCGTCAAAACTGTAAAGAAAGTAATTAAAAAAGCGGCTGCTGAAGGTGAGAACATCGAGCGAGCAATAAACAATTTTCTGTTAGTGTATAGAAACAGTACACACTCAAGCACACAGCGCGAGCCAGCTGTGGCGCTGTTGGGACGGAGGCTGCGCATGCGCTTGGACTTGCTGCGCAGCAACACTGTGGATGCGGTCGAGACGGCGCAGACCAAGCAGGTTGAACATGCTCAAGGTACAAACAGAGAGGTCCAACTTGGTGATCGAGTGCTGTTTCGAGACCACTCGAGAAACAATCCCAAGTGGATGGAAGGAGAGGTCTCTGAGCGCACTGGAGCAGTGACGTATAAGGTAAAATCAGACACGGGGGTACACCGAAAACATATAGATCAAATAATGCCGTTACGAAGACACACACGGTACTCTAATCCTATTATCACAGACACTGCTAATTATAACTCGTTGCTTCATTTTTCAGATATGATTATAACAATGTAGTTTCCCTACTTACTTGGTAACTTCGCACATATTTTAAAGATTTTTTAAAACTATTAGGTGACGTAATTCCGGTCTGACTGCACCTCGGTTGACACTTTGACGTGTAGCTCATTCCTTTTTCGTGCGCGGTAGCTATCGCACGCGCCCTTAAGCATCATGCCAAAAAGAAGCGCGCAATCAAAAATTGATCACTACGCTAGGAAAATTAGAAAAATTGAAGAAAAACAAAGACCGTTACAATCGTCATCGGATGATGAAGGTAAGCAAAGTATACTTTATTCTTTGGTGATCTAGAAGTGAATAGTGAAAAATATCAGTTTTGTAAATGCTCTGGGATTGACTGCGAGTCAATAACTTTGACATTGTTCAAAACTAAATTATAAAAGTTAAACTTTAATATTGCATCGGGATTGACTGCGAGTCTTTAACGATGACAAACAAGCACAGAAAATACGTACAATCTAAAACAGATGTAACGTTAACGTGCAAAATCAATTAAGAAATTTTATTCTTTAATATTGCATCGGGATTGACTGCGAGTCTTTAACGATGACAAACAAGCACAGAAAATACGTACAATCTAAAACAGATGTAACGTTAACGTGCAAAATCAATTAAGAAATTTTATTCTTTAATATTGCATCGGGATTGACTGCGAGTCTTTAACGATGACAAACAAGCACAGAAAATACGTACAATCTAAAACAGATGTAACGTTAACGTGCAAAATCAATTAGGAAATTTTATTCTTTAATATTGCATCGGGATTGACTGCGAGTCTTTAACGATGACAAACAAGCACAGAAAATACGTACAATCTAAAACAGATGTAACGTTAACGTGCAAAATCAATTAAGAAATTTTATTCTTTAATATTGCATCGGGATTGACTGCGAGTCTTTAACGATGACAAACAAGCACAGAAAATACGTACAATCTAAAACAGATGTAACGTTAACGTGCAAAATCAATTAAGAAATTTTATTTCTTACACTACCCTCAGAATTGTTATCTTCACAACCTTAATTACAAATTGTAATTTTAGGTAGCGAAGATCCTGATGTGGTCCCAGGCAATGATAATGAAGCTATTATGGAGCCAATACCCGTGCCAACCGACGTACCACAAGACGTGGAATCGGAATCTGGCGACATTCCTAACCAACACTATGCCCAGGCGGAACCCTGTCCCCCTGAGGCAACTACTGGTAGCATGGAACCTGAGTTAGACTGTTAGATCCTGATCTACTGTCGCCACTCGGTGAATCGACATCAGATTCGCCTGACTACGGCGATAACATTCACGATAATCTATCGCAGTTGTGGCCTCCTTTGCTAAGGAAAGGAATGCCTAAAGAAAACAAGGACAAGGTACTGAAAGAGTACCTTGTGCCAGACAATTGTAGGCTCCTTCAAGCACCCAAGTTGAATGCTGAAATCTCGGCGGCGGTACCGGACATGGTTCGCAACCGCGACAAGACACTTACAGCGTCTCAACAACAGCTAGTGCGGGAATCACCGCCATCAAGGCTCGAGTGAAATTAATCACACCTAGCTCGGACAAGGCATTCATAAATATCATCAACGAGTCCGAACGGGATAAATCACTGTTTGGCTCGTTCTTATCAGAAAAAATTAAAGCCGCCAAGGCCATTGAAAAGCAAGGCCTTTCCATAAAAAAGACCGCAAAGTTTCAAAATCGCCTCAACTTCCTAATACCCGCCAGTCCTACCCGGGAAACTGGAACCTGCCTCCTCGATACCCAGCGAACAGGGGGGGGGGGGGCGAGGTGCATACAGGAGGCCGATGACGACGGCGGGGAATCGCTGTCCGTACACGATGTCAGCACAGCCGCCACAACGCCCGGCCTCGCAGGACAAACCTCGGGCTCCCGCTCAGCGTCACCGTTAACGCAGGTACATGCGGTTAGACTTACCCAATTTTATGACCGATGGCTAAAAATAACAATGTTGTTCTTGATTGGTTAAAAAATGGTTATCCAATACCCTTTCATACACATGTACGACAATCAATAATACCTAAAAACAACCTATCAAATACTGAGAAATCAGATATGATGAAAGCCGTTATGAAACTCAAATCTTTAGGGGCTATCTCAGAGTGCAATGTGACTAAAGATCAATTTATTTCTAAAATATTCCTCACATTAAAACCTAACGGCGATAAACGCTTTATATTAAACCTAAAAACCTTAAACAAGCTAATCAATAGCGAACATTTTAAAAATGGAGGATTACCGAACAGCATGCAAATTGATACCACGCGATGGATACCTTGCTACCATCGACTTAAAAGAGGCGTATTTCCTCTTAGGCATTAGGCATTCCGACCGTAAATATTTATCAATTTCAGCCCAATAATTCGCTAAGAACATATGGCTTTAATTGCATACCGTTGGCGTTTGGCTTATCCGTTGCCCCACGGGTATTCACTAAGGTTATGAAGGAAGTCATAACTTACCTCAGACATCACGGTTTTCAGTCAGTTTGTTATTTAGATGACATTTTATGCATTGGAAATACTTACGAGAATGGTCATAATAACGTAAATGAAACTTTGAAACTACTCGAGTTTCTAGGATAATTGACAACAAAGTCAATTACGATAAAAGTATGTTAAAACCGCGACAATTCTGCAAGTACTTAGGATTTTGTTACGATACCAGGTATCTCAGTACCTATACAATTGCCAGCCGATAAGCGACGTAACATCATCGAATTAGTAACAAAATTCACTAAATTACAGCCATGTTCCATCCGCGAATTAGCTCGCTTTATCGGTATTCTAGTCGCCACTAGCCCAGCCCTTAAATACGCTTGGGTATACACTAAGATTTTAGAACGCCAGAAGTTTCTAGCGTTACTTAAGCATAATAATAATTACGAAGCTAAAATTAACCTACCTAATATTATATTAGAGGATCTGAACTGGTGGCTATCAAATGTTAATACAGCACGCAACCTTATGCGACAGCCAAATTTTGACATCGAAATCTATACCGACGCGTCGATGTCAGGCTGGGGTTCTGTTTGCAACAACGCTCAAGTACATGGCAAATGGAAGTCTTCAGAAAATTATTGTCATATCAATTACTTAGAGCTGATGGCAGCCTTTCTAGGTTTGAAATCCTCCGCCAGTGATGCAACCAATAAATAAATAAAATAAACAATATTACTGCGCATGGACAACACCACTGCGATCAGTTATGTAAATCGTATAATAATAATAATAATACCCCCACTTAAACGACTTGGCTAGGTCCCTTTGGAAATGTTGTGAACAGCGCAACCTATAGGTCATATACCTATCATACGTAAATTCCAAAGAAAACCGGGCAGACGCCGCGTCTAGAGTAGTCAATCCGGATACTGAATGGTCACTTTCCGATGAAGCATTCCAAGACATTATAAAATATTTTGGTCAACCTGAAATAGACTTATTCGCGTCCCGCGATAATGCGAAGTGTACCACATTCATCTCATGGAAACAAGACCCTGACGCAGCATCCGTAGACGCATTTACGATGGACTGGCAGAGCCATTTCTTCTACGCTTTTCCACCATTTTCCCCGGTATTAAAATGCCTTAGAAAAATTATTGATGACAAATGCACATGGCTTACTAGTTTATCCCAACTGGCCATCACAGCCATGGTTCCCACTATTGCAAAGCCTTATAGTTTCCGACGTTGTTTATAAATTAAGACCCATAAAACCCAAGTACTCCACCGCCTGGAATCCCCAATTGGTTTTAAACCATGTCTCAACATGGTTCCCTAATAGTGAGTTCTAACAAAAAAAAAAAAAAAAAAACTGGTGATCCTACTTGCAATTTGTACAGCTCACAGGGTACAAACGCTGTCTTTAATTAAACTCGAGAACATACTTTTCTCTGATAGCGGCATAAAGATCGTCATAACAGACATCATAAAGACATCCGCACCCGGCAGAGACCAGCCAATATTGTTCTTGCCATACTTCAGGAAAAATACGCGTATATGTCCAGCTACGGTGCTCTCAGGTTATATTTCTATAACTAAAAACATAAGACCTGAGAGTACAAACAATCTGTTGTTGACGTACAAACGGCCACAAAAACCCACTACCACGCAAACCATCAGTAGATGGATCAAACAAGTCTTGTCAGAAAGCGGCATTGATACCAGTGTATTCGCCGCGCACAGTACACGGCTCGCGTCAACCTCGGCCGCAAGCTTAACCAGGAGTTAATATAGAAACCATTCGCAAAAGCGCAGGGTGGACTATTAGTTCATCTAATTCATTTGCTCGTTTTTATAATAGGTGCGTTATAAACGAAGGCGAATTTGCCAAATCTGTTTGCTTACGATTAGACATACAGACTGATTATTAATTCCTATTAACTATAGGTACCTATTATAAGATTATATTACACTACAGAAATGTTTATTTATGTTATGTTCATGTGATCGATAAGATCTTTATGTTTAGCTCGTTGAAGTTAATTCGAAATATAAATGTAACGTACCATTACGGAAACATAAGTATAACTATAAGGCTGATTTGTCTATAGGTAAATAAAACCATAATGTTTAAAACCTTATTGTTTTCCATTTCAAAACTTTCTGACTCTTAACATCTACATTGTTATAATCATATCTGAAAAATGAAGCAACGAGTTATAATATATGATCAAACGAACTTCCAAGTGAAGTTCGATCATTATTATGATGAGTTGCTTCATTTGAAGATAATATGATCACCCTCCCTCCCTGACGCTTGAAGATTCCCAGATATAGAGAAAGTTTTATATCATACTCATGACTCTAAAAAATGAGCTACACGTCAAAGTGTCAACCGAGGTGCAGTCAGACCGGAATTACGTCACCTAATAGTTTTAAAAAATCTTTAAAATATGTGCGAAGTTACCAAGTAAGTAGGGAAACTACATTGTTATAATCATATCTTCAAATGAAGCAACTCATCATAATAATGATCGAACTTCACTTGGAAGTTCGTTTGATCATATATCAAACAGAAAACACTGAAAAAGAAACATGGGAGTCTGCACCTAATTCACCGGTGACGTCATCACTACAGACTTCACATGACTCGCCCGTCATACATGAGACTCAAAGCGATAACGCAGTAGAACCGTCTACTTCCGGGGATTGGGTTAATAATAAACCTAGAAACAGACATATTATCAATATTGATTAATCCAAGTTTTAAGAGGTCTAATATTGTATAGTAGGTATAAAAGCCGTGTTTGGGTGACGTAGTACATTAGGTAAAGGTTAAATAATTACTTGTAAGTTTTTTTTCTCATTAGTTAACCTTCTGATTAAGTCACTATGACTGTAATTGTAGGATATTGCAAATATTATTTAGAAGGCAAACTGAAATGTACACAGTAACTAGCAACCTACCAAACTTCTAAAAAGTAAGAGGTAGGTAGTATATGTCGAAGCATGTAGAAGTTATGAACACCTTTTATTGTACCATTTACTTAATTTAGTTTATTTTTAGTTTGGATAAGTTAAAAATGTGAAATTTTGTGGTTAACTTTATTTCTTGTGAGGGAGGAAATGTAATATATTGTGATGTGGGTACACGAATAATAAATCAGTCTCGCATAAACTGTCTTTGTATTTGCATCGATATTCTACAAAATCCAAAGACACCGACTTCCGAAATTAAAGTGAAAGATTGACTTGGCAATCGCACTGTGAGATACATTGTGTTTTCTTGCGATGGCGATGGCCAAGTCAATTTATTTATTTAAAACATAAAAGATTTTTAATATTGATGGTCACTTTAACATAATCCGTTGACCATTTTACAAGTTACCTTTGAACACAATTATATCTAGGTACCTATATACACCTATTATTCCATTATATTATACACTAGCTTCCGCCCGCGGCTTCGCTCGATAAAAAACTACCGCAAGTCCTTCCCCGGGATGCAATCTATCTCTCTGCCAAATTTTATCGAAATCCGTTCGAAGGTTTAGGCGTGAAAAGGTAACATACAGACAGACAGACAGAGTTACTTTCGAATTTATAACATTAGTATGGATAATTATTTTAAAATGGTCACCCATCCGCGGTTGGTCTGTGGATGGGTGACCATCTTTACATACCGTGACCCCTCCGTGTCTCGGAAAGCACGTTAAGCCGTTGGTCCCGGCTGTCATTCGTGGATCTTTGACAGTCGTTACGGGTAGTCAGAAGAACGAAAGTCTGACAACCAGTCTTACCAAGGGGTATCGTATTACCCAGTAACTGGGTTGTGAAGGTCAGATAGGCAGTCGCTCCATGTAAAATACTGGTATTCAGCTGAATCCGGTTAGACTGGAAGCCGACCCCAACGTAGTTGGGAAAAAGCTACTCAGATGATGAGTATGGATAATTGTTATTTTCCTCGCTAGAGAGCTCCGATAAACGCGTGCGATCGCTGCTAATCATAAAGTACTAATAGGGCGAAGCGCGTTTTTGTTTTTTGACTATGGCATCTCGTAGTTGACCTTCTTCTTCTTCTTAGCGTGTCGATAGCAATCTAAATGGACTCGGCCCTCAATTCGGCTACTTGTTTGGCGCCTTCACCAGCGTCCATCAGTTCCTGTAATGTGTAGTACCTACATTATTTTGATCTATCTCGTAGGGTTCAGCTAGCTTTTGCAATATAAGCACAATAAAATGTGTTTACTTACGACATCACATTAGAAACCTCTAAAATTATTAGTGTTTCTTTACTATATTATGCATGTATTATACAAATAAACCTTCCTCTTGAATCACTCTATCTATTAAAAAAAAACCGCATCAAAATCCGTTGCGCAGTTTTAAAGATCTAAGCATACATAGGGACAGACAGAGCGGGAAGCGACTTTGTTTAAAACTATGCAGTGATATACAGGTACACTGATTCACTAACTGCAGATGTAACTTTGTAATTCTATATATTTATATGGGATTACAAAGTTATTTATGCAGTTGGTGTATCTTGAAAAGTGGAACGAAATTGCAAAATATTTTAGTTTTTCCTTGAGTTATACACTAAACACTAATTGAATTCTAAATTTGAAGCTTCTATGTCTGCTAGAAGTGCCTTAGAGTTTTGATGATCGGTCAGTCAGTCAGACAGTCAGTCAGTCAGTGAGTGACAAAATTAAGAAACTTTGACTAGTTATAATTCTTAAACTAATGGTTCAAATCGAATGAAATTTGATATATACCGTGTTTATACAATACCTGCTTGATTAGTGAAAATTCAGGTCTCTAGTTTTATCCACATCGAAGCTATAGGGGGTCGAAAATGGCCTGAACTGCTTCGAGAAAAGGATGGTATGGTACGGCCGTGCCGCTTTTTGCTCGACTTGGCGGGGGCACTGCCGTGCCCCCAGATTAGGTTCACCGAGATATCGGGTATGTCGGCGTTTCTTTCTAGGTAATAAGGAGGCGTATCGATTGCAACGCGGTGACGCGCGGCGGCAGCTAAGTCAATACAAAGCTGGCGTGTCTTAGAAAATTCCACCTGGAAATTAGGCATGCAACCCGGCCCGAAGCTCCCTGGCCGGTCTATTGAGATTCGATTCAACGATCGCGATCCCAGATTTAGGTATAATTCGTCACACGGCGGGCGGCGCGGGCGGCGGGGGGTGCGGCGACGCACTTATCACAAAGAGGCGCGGGCGCGCAGCCGAGCGGACACCTGACAGGTCGTCGGCGCAAAAACGCCCCTCCGAGATAATGAAGACTAGGTAACTATTAATTGGGTCGAGGCACCGCTGTCACACTGGCTGATCGTTTTTGTCAGTGCAAAAACTCGATCGGGTATCGATCAGCGTCGGGCGGAGCGCAGCGGCGCGGAACCGCCGGTCGCCGGTTGCCGGTCGCCGGTTGCCGGTTGCCGGTCGCCGCGCGCCGGTCGCTGGTCGCCACGTCCGCGCGACTATTTTTTGCCCGCTGAGCGCTCCAATGCGCACTACACGAGCGAATGGACCCGGCACTGCCCGGCACCGCTGCCCTCGCTTGTCCGGCGACATTTTTAGCTGATCCGAGCAAAGCTGCTACGGTAAGGTATTTTCGCGTCCGGTCCACAAAGGCCCGTTCGACCTAGTCGCTGAAATGCCGTGTTCTAATAGACAGCGGAGCGGATTAACCGTTTCGCGCATCAGCTAAAGTTTTTGCACGATTCTTTGGGCATTAAATTAGAGTAGAGCTGTAGCACAGTATAAAGATATACAGTATTTCGACTTCATAGACGGAGGTTACACGTTCATTCTGATGTCAGTTCAGTCTGTGATTTATGTCAGAATGACGGGAAACTGATTGTATAACACGTAGACTGATGGAATGATGGTCCAGAATGATGATTATTTAAATATTTTAATAATTTTTGTCAGTCTGGTCAGACTGATGCCAGAATGAACGTGTGTTTATTAGCTACCTATCAGTCTGATGTCAGTCACTGCTTAGACAGCGATGGAGTCGCACGACATGTCGCCGCCTGCGCCGACTCCCTCGCCGCTCCCGACGTCCCCATCTCTACCATTAGCCCCGGAGAAAGAATTTATTCTTACATTAGGAAATGTTACCTATTCTTTGGAACAAAACGAAAAATTAAAATTAAATTCTTTAATTCGATAATAATCAGCATAGTCATCTTCTTCTCCTGTGTCTAAATATTCGGAAACAATATAAATATGACATTAATTTACCAGTTATTAACAATATGATGTAATATAAAAGTACCTATGTTACTGCTATTCGTGTGTACAATCAGTTACCGCCAGCAATTAAAGAATTAAATGGAAATATGTTTAAAAATAAATTGAAGAAAATGTTAATTGATAAGGTATTTTATAATCTGCATTAGGGATGTGACAGTATACATAAAAAATCGATTATTAATGAATCGATTATTTTGCCTAGTAATAAAATCGATTAAAAAATAATCGATTTTTTTTTGATAGATTAAATTAAACGCCTGAAATAACGATAATCACTATCACAGCACTCAGTTTTATTAACCCGTCGCATGAAATTCTATTGTTATCTGTACATACCCTGTACACGCGACATGCGAAGGGTTAATAATAATAATATCAACAAGCGAAACATTAATTTTACACAAAAAAGGTTTTTTTTTAATTTCTCCTTTCGCAGTAAGAAATTTCTTAGGGTGAATGGATAGTAGTAGACCGCGAAATTCAAATTTTCTTAAGTTTTTTGCAATTTGCAGGTCAGTGTCAGGTTGTATCTTGATCAAAATATTATTCGCGACAATAACAGGTACATATTTAGAGAATTTTAATCTTAAGAATCATTAATACATCTTTCTAAGTTAAAGTTTTGCGCGACCGTAACAAATATGTATTTACAGAATAAAATTATTATAATCATTAAAGTCATCAACACAACTCTCTAAGACCATGTAATCCCCAAGAATGACTATTTCATGAAATCTTGACATTTGGGGATTATACTAACTTAACAAGTTGTATTACTGATTGTAATGATTATAATTCTGTAAATACATATTTGTTACGACCGCGAATCATATTTTAATCAACGTACAACTTAATACCGACCAGCAAATTGTAAAAAACGTAAGAAAATTTGAATTTCGCGGTTTGACCTTAGCGATTCCCCTTTAAGATACAATATCGCTCGCCATACAATTCAATGGACCATTACACACGACGAAGATAATATTATTTATTTCATATTTATGGGGATTACAAAAGGATTACAAAGATAAAATATTATAGTATCTTAGCCGTGTGGAGCGCCCTTTAGCGTCATTCATTTATTAGTTAGTGGTACACTTCGCGGTACTTTGCGGCTTCGCGCTCCTGACTAAAAAGCTGTGTTGCGCGGCCGTTCTAAATTCTAGGTGAAAAAAATCGGCAGTGAATAAGAAATCGATTTTTTATTAATCGATTTTTTGTAATATGTAAATCGATTATAAAAATCGATTTTTATAGAAAAAAAATCAATTATTAATCGATTTTTTCTATAATCGATTATTTTTTCACATCCCTAATCTGCATGAGTTTTTTGATAAAAAAAAGAATTTGTAAGTACCCAATTTCTTATTACTATTGCATATCCGACTCGGGTAGACTTGAAACTGCTTGAAACAAACAAAAAAAATATATATAAGAACTTTATGTACACAGTTATGCAATAAATATATCTTTATCTTTATCTGTCTCATATCTCATTCAGTAAATTTAAGTGAATTTATGGTCTTTTCATTCGCCACTTTTTATACCACCGCTTTCTTTTTCTACTAATATATATATAATAATGTACCACTAACTAATAAATGAATGACGCTAAAGGGCGCTCCACACGGCTAAGATACTATAATATTTTATCTTTGTAATCCTTTTGTAATCCCCCTAAATATGAAATAAATAATATTATCTTCGTCGTGCGTGTGTAATGGTCCATTGAATTGTATGGCGAGCGATATTGTATCTTAAGGGGGAAGCGCTAAGGTGGCCCGCGAAATTCAAATTTTCTTACGTTTTTTACAATTTGCTGGTCGGTATTAAGTTGTACGTTGATTAAAATATGATTCGCGGTCGTAACAAATATGTATTTACAGAATTATAATCATTACAATCAGTAATACAACTTGTTAAGTTAGTATAATCCCCAAATGTCAAGATTTCATGAAATAGTCATTCTTGGGGATTACATGGTCTTAGAGAGTTGTGTTGATGACTTTAATGATTATAATAATTTTATTCTGTAAATACATATTTGTTACGGGCGCGCAAAACTTTAACTTAGAAAGATGTATTAATGATTCTTAGGATTAAAATTCTCTAAATATGTACCTGTTATTGTCGCGAATAATATTTTGATCAAGATACAACCTGACACTGACCTGCAAATTGCAAAAAACTTAAGAAAATTTGAATTTCGCGGTCTACTACTATCCATTCACCCTAAGAAATTTCTTCCTGCGAAAGGAGAAATTAAAAAAGAAAAACCTTTTTTGTGTAAAAATAATGTTTCGCTTGTTGATATTATTATAATTAACCCTTCGCATGTCGCGTGTACAGGGTATGTACAGATAACAATAGAATTTCATGCGACGGGTTAATAAAACTGAGTGCTGTGATAGTGATTATCGTTATTTCAGGCGTTTAATTTAATCTATCAAAAAAAAGGAAAAAATCGATTATTTTTTAATCGATATTATTACTAGGCAAAATAATCGATTAATTAATAATCGATTTTTTATGTATACTGTCACATCCCTAATGCAGATTATAAAATACCTTATCAATTAACATTTTCTTCAATTTATTTTTAAACATATTTCCATTTAATTCTTTAATTGCTGGCGGTAACTGATTGTACACACGAATAGCAGTAACATAGGTACTTTTATATTACATCATATTGTTAATAACTGGTAAATTAATGTCATATTTATATTGTTTCCGAATATTTAGACACAGGAGAAGAAGATGACTATGCTGATTATTATCGAATTAAAGAATTTAATTTAATTTTTTTTATTCGTTTTATTCCAAAGAATAGGTAACATTTCCTAATGTAAGAATAAATTCTTTCTCCGGGGCTAATGGTAGAGATGGGGACGTTCGGGAGCGGCGAGGGAGTCGGCGCAGGCGGCGACATGTCGTGCGACTCCATCGCTGTCTAAGCAGTGACTGACATCAGACTGATAGCTAATAAACACACGTTCATTCTGGCATCAGTCTGACCAGACTGACAAAAATTATTAAAATATTTAAATAATCATCATTCTGGACCATCATTCCATCAGTCTACGTGTTACACAATCAGTTTCCCGTCATTCTGACATAAATCACAGACTGAACTGACATCAGAATGAGCGTGTAACCTCCGTCATACAAACGGACGAAACGCGAGCTATACCTACGCGCCTCGACCTCGGCATGCGCTTGGCATGCAGACAGTCGCGACTGTGCCGCAGTGACGAACGGACGGTGTGTTGTTTTTTTTTAACAATAACCGCGCAAAATAAATTGAAGTACATATTTAATGTGACGAGTAGGATATATTGTGCTGTTTTTGGTTGCATGAATTCGTCAATAACGCATCCAGAGATAACTTTTTTTAGATTACCTGGAAACTCTGAAAGGTAAGACTATAAAATAATTTTACTTACTAGTAGGTAGGTACATAATGTGTGTCTTTTTAATTGATAAGTATTTTCTTTTATCTCCCGAAAAAAAAGATGTCTGGATTAATAAATAAAGTGAATAGAGTAAAGGAAAGTGATAGACACGAGTGAAATAGGTAGTTATAGGCGGTTCATGAATCATTATACGGTAGGTACGCTTGTGTTAAAACCTCGGGGCATGTGTGTTTTGTTTTGTTAGTTTGTAAAATTCAAAGTAAAGACGTGGTTTTTATTATTAATATTTATGTACACACAGTAAAATACAATAACAAAACTAAATGGAAACACAAAGTAGGCAAATGTAATTAAAATGCTGGAGGCGGGCAGCCCTATCGCATGTTTACGTACCGCGCGGCTGTAGGCATTTATTTCAAGGTTACGGCCGAGTTACAATACTGTATGATCTTTATACTGTGGCTGTAGTCACGTCGCGCGGCCCGACCGCCGCGGAATTAATTGGAATCTACTTTCTATCTTTTGTTTTATGTGAACAGCATGGCAGCAGTACAATGTGGCTGAACGTTCGCATTCACTCGAGATAATGAAGCTGAATCCATTCTAAATGTTAAGGGCGCGGGCGCGGGCGGGGCTCATTAGTGCGGAGATATCGCCGTCGACTGTGCACACTTTTTATCACTTGACAGCTGCTCTGAACGACTTGAATACACTGCAAACACGTCACTGACGTCACAGATAGCCCCGGCACACGGTGCAGGCGGACCTTCCTGCGATGCTGTGCTGTGTGTATCACGCACCATCTATCTTCAAACGCGTGTGTTTCCCAAGATTTAACACTCACTGGAAGTGCTGCGTGTCCTGTAAGCTCCGCGCGACGCGCGCAGTGCGGAGTTACTCGTATGTTTTTTGAGTGTATGTATGTATATTTCTTTGGCACGCTCTGTAGCCTAAACGGCTTGATCGATTTCAGCTTAAGAGGTGCCGTTAGATTCGTCTAAATTGTGAGAGTGACACTGGGTACATCAAAATTGAAAAAAAAAATGGCCGATTTTTACTTACTTACCTGTAACTAACCCACTCCCTCTCACCGAGAGGAGGCCTGTGTCCCAGCAGTGGGAACATTATAGGCTGATTATGTATGTTATGTAACACACCATCATAATAACCTATGATCCAAAATAAATTATTTTGAATTTGAATATGAATTTAGAAATTTCTTAAGAAATAAGCAGTACCTTTGTACTCAAATTATAATCATGTCATATCCCTATGTATTTTACTGTGTGTACATAAATAATAAAATAAACAAATAAGATTAAACGCCATTTAGCACTACCATTCATGTGAAAAAAAAAACCGGCCAAGTGCGTGTCGGGCCACGCACAGTGTAGGGTTCCGTAGTAGCCCGTTATCACAATAGTACGATTCTGTTGTTCTTTATTATAAATATTAAAAAAACATATTTTGTTTTTCAATGCAAGTCTTTACCCATTATACTTAAACAAGCAACTACTTCATCTTAGTCACTTTAAAGGATTAATGCTAAGGATTTTGTATTTGGTACAAAATTATCCAACACCCAAGTTCAACGACTATTAGTACTGCTAAACTAATAAAGTTATCTTAACCGCTATAGGTTTCCTTTAAAGTTCATTAAATGCACTATCATTGTGAATTTTTCCAGATTTTTCAAGCCCGCAGTTTAGGGTTTAGAGGGGGGGGGGGACTGGAACAAATGCAATTTAAAGTTTAATATTTCGTAAATGGCGCATTAAATCGAAAAATAATTTTAGCAACCCCCAAATCATTTTAGAAGACCTATTCAACGATATCCCACACGATGGGGTAGACGACGAAAGAAATATTCATCCCCACTTCACATGTAGGGGAGCTACCCTAAAAAAAAATATTTCCAAAATTTATTTTTACCACTTTGTAGGCGTAATTGATATACATACTCCTACAAAATTACAGCTTTCTAGTACTAACGGTCTCTTAGCAAAACCTCGGACAGACAGACAGACGGACATGACGAAACTATAAGGGTTCCTTGTAGGAACTATGGAACCCTAAAACACTTTCATCAAAAGCTAGAGTAGATTGAACTTATATTTTTGTTATAGTAATTCTAACTATATTACTTAATAACTATAAGTACTTTAACCAAATCTAAAAATAAATAAAACTATCCAGAAATTAAAAAAAAAGTTTTTAAAAACAAGCTTTTATTTAAATAAAAAACCGGGCAAGAGCTAGTCGGCCTCGCGCACCGAGGGTTCCGTACCATCACTATATTCGTCAGAGAATTTTAACACCGTGCATTGCGGTGTAGAATATTACAGTTTTATGTTTTTATGTCAGCGCCATCGTCATCACCGATAGTGGAACTAATGTAACTTTTGTTGATGATTTCTGAAAATGTGTGCTATTTAGACTTCTTTTTATTTTTCCTGTAATCTTTACATAAACTTCTATCACATAGAATAATTTCAGATTTTTCTCTTTGCAAACTTCGGAGATAAGGGGGGGGGGGGGGGGGGATGGTATTTTTTTTTACATTTTTCATCAAAAGTCGAAAACTATGCGGTCTAAAAAAAAAAAGAAATAATGTTTGAGAATGTGTGCAAACTGCGCTCTTTCGTATGATACCCCACATGCCCCTAGTAGCCCCACTTCAATTTTTTCAGACCCCCTTTCAGTCCCTGTTGTAAGAAATATACATATATTTTTATTTATTTCTTATTTGCAAAAATAGTTAAAATCATTTAAAACTACTTATTCTAAATTTCAAGTTGATAGCATTAGTAGTTCTTGAGATATTCAGCTGTGACAGACAGACAGACTTAGTCTCAAAATAAGGGTTCCGTTTTTACCATTTTGGTACAAAACCCTAAAAACGTAAAGTAAAAAAGAAAGAATAACGCTAACTAAAAAGAAAAAAAAATTAAGTGACTGTCATTTTAAAATACATTTATAAATTTTAAACGCATGAGGCACTATTATTGTGAGATTCGACGAAACATTTGTAACTTGGCTAGGCCTGCTGTTTATTTATCGGATACCGTACATCAGTGTCTCAAGCTTTTAAAGATTTTCTAAAATAAAGTTAGGTACTTAAAGCACTTTAAAGCAAAATAAGTTTCTAAATTTTACTTTACTAAGTATGATCGAATATCTGATTGTAGTTCTTCTTGATTTGATGTCAACCTACAAGATAATTATCTTGAAATCAATGTATAAAGTTCTGTAAAACCACATTCTTAATAAATAAATAGGGTTAAAGTTTATTTATACAGTAGGTAGTAATAACTCTTTCTTAACATGTTCTTAAATGCTGTGCCCACTCTACTAACTGACCCTTGAAGTGCAGTATTTAGGAGATATCTTGAGGGCCATACAAGTTTTAGCCAAGACAACAGCTGGAATTCGTCTATATATTAAAACACGTAGTCGTCAATCAAATGACAGAGTAATTTATTATTATAAATTCATGTTGAAGTTAGTCTTAGCTGCCAGTTAGTACATAAGCAATGGCAGTAGTATTTACTAAAGTATTATTTTGATATTAATTCTAACACCTCCACTTATCAAAATAATCTGAACTTTAGATATTTTATTAAACTGAATATAAATTTAATAAACTAATAGCATACAGCCATCAAACAATATTTTTAATACCTAACCTCTTCACAAAATAGTTATGTTTTACTCTACTCAATCCTTTGGTCAGTAGGTCTGCTGGCATTTCAGATGTTGGCAGATAAACTATCTTTACAAGATTGTTAGCAACCGCTTCTCTAACAAAATGGTGACGCACGTCAATGTGCTTAGTCCTTTTATGGAACAAAGGGTTTTCTGTCAACTTCTGAGCACCTTGATTATCATTATACAATATGATCATATAATCATAAAAATCTACAATTTCAGACAACAAGTTTTTTAAATATATATAGCTTCTTTACAAGCCTCCGCTATCGCCATATATTCGGCCTCTGTACTTGATAAAGCTACAGTCTGTTGTTTCTTACATTCATACGAGATAACAGTTCCTGAGAACTTAAAGTAAAAACCTGTGTAAGATTTTCTATCTAAAGTATTTGAGGCCCAGTCTGCATCAACGAAACCTTCCAAGTTACAATTATCTTTACTAAACATTAGCCCATAAGATTTAGTTTTACATAAATATCTTAGAATTCGTTTTGCATGCTTCCAATGGGTTAAAGAAAAACAGTTATTGAACTGGCTCAAATAACCTACACTGTAAGAAATATCTGGGCGAGTTAAAACACTTAAGTACATCAAGCTTCCTATTAGTTGTTGATACGGGTATTGTTTACAAACATCTAAACTTTTCTCTAGTTTTAAATTACTTTCAATGGGAGTATCAACAACTTTACAGTTTGTCATATTGAATTTACTTAAAATATGATCTACAAACTTTTCTTGATCTAAGGAAATACAGCCATTTTTATACCTTTTTACTCTCATACCCAAACATTATTTTAATTGCCCCAAATCCTTAATTTTAAATTTAGACATTAGCTTAGTTTTTAGCTCATTTACCATATTACTGCTGTTGGAAAAAATGAAAAAATCATCTACAAAAATTGCTATTATGATCTGTTCCTTTTTACACTTTTTCATATACAGGCACGGTTCCATTGATACATGTACACGTTATTTAGCTCAATGCATGGTTCTAACTTGGACTTTACATAAAAAGTAATTTAAAAAAATTAAACCGACTTCAAAAAGAAATGAACTCAAAATTATGAAATAACTTTAATTTCGGAAGTCGGTGTCTTGGGATCTGTATTTTAGTTTTTTACCACCGACTTTCAAGTTATTTCATAATTTTGAGTTCATTTCTTTTTGAAGTCGGTTTAATTTTTTTAAATTACTTTTTATTTGGTAATTTTTAGTTGTTGCACTAGAATTTGACCAAGGTTTTGAGATGTTTTCGCTTTGACACTACACCCGTAGCTCGTATCAATAAGCCAGGGGGTACGTATTTGAATATCGAAAATTAAAATATCGACTGTTAAAATATCGATGTTCAAAACATCGAAAATTTAAATATCGATTGTATCAAAATGTCGAAAATTGTTATACCTACGCTTAAAACGTCGAAGATTGAAATGTCGAGTGATTAAAATTTCGAATGATTCAAAATATCGAATGACATTATGCCTAAGTTCAAAATATCAACATTTAATACATCGAAGTTCTTAATATCTACGTTACGTTACGTTTGTGTTTTTATTATGTAAAAATAATTAAAGTACCTACATTACATGAGGTTTTCCTTGTTTTTTTTTTGTAACCCACCTGATTTCCATCTAGCAAACAAGCATGCAGCAATCATGCAACATGCAAGCAAGCATGGCTTCTGTCACGGCTCCGGCGCTGCAGGGCTCCGGCAGTCCCACGCGAGCTTAACGTCGCAGATGGTTTAAACGCCCACCACCGCAGCTTCGGCTTGTTGGCCGGCTTCGCCGGCCAGCCTCAGCTGCGGCGGCGGGTGTTAAAACCACCTGCTCCTCAGCTCGCGGGCTGCCTCGCCCCTCCGCGACTACGCGATTCTAAATTACACTCTAGGGGTAGGGCAGACAAGACTACGTGGAGTCGGTTTTGCAGCGATACGTTTCTGTCACTAACTTTAGTAGCACAACCTGCACAACATATTGACTTTCAAGAAAATATTTTAATTTAAATAATACCTTCACGATTGACCTAGGCTTGTACACTGGACACTGATTTTCATGGATAAAATAGGTCGAAATTGTTCCAAAACCGAATTGGGGCACCCCGAATTTACGTAGTCTTTTGGCTGTTACCCCTAGAGTGTATATAAAAATCCGGAGGCGCGAAGGGAGGGCAACCCCCGCCCGCTGTAACAAAGCATAGGCACCCGTGGGAACCGTAGCGGCTGAGGCTGGTCGCCGGAGGCGACCAGCAAGCCGAAGCTGCGGAGGTGAACATGGGTGCCTATCCTTTGTTACGCAAGGGCGAAGGGGTTGCACTTCCCGTAGCGCCGGAGACGTTGCAGAAGCAACCTTTTTCCACTCATACTACTTTAACAAAAATTGTTCGATATTTTAACTTGTACGTATTTTTAGGGTGAATGAATGAATGTATTAAATGTTGAAAATTAACTCATTTTTACACGTAGGTATATTAATTTTCGATGTTCAAATAATTACCCATCGATATTTAGGACGTTCGATAATCTGTATTTCGATATTTAGATCTTTCGATGTAACTTTTGTAGATATTTAGATTTTAGATATATTGGACGTAGGATATTTAACCATTCGATAATATAAACTTTCGATATTTTAATTTTCGGTTATATGATCGTTCGATATTTCCATTTTCGATGTTTCGAACATCGATATTTTAACAGTCGGTATTTTAATCTTCGATATTCAAATACGTACCCAAGCCAGGCCGTCACACTTTCACGTCTTAGTCCATATCTTGAAAATTACTGAATCGATTTTGATGAAACTTGCACTGTTCCCTAAGTTGAAGTAAATGTAAGCCAAAAAAAAAAGAATGGTCACGATCCGATTAATAGTTACGGAGATATGCGTGGACAAACATACATACATACATACATACATACATACATACGTCTATAAAATTTTGTATATTTGTTTGGAAGCCCAAATAGATTGTCATATGTGAATATAATGCAATTCCAATAATATTACATACATACGTATCGAATTGATAACCTCCTTTTTTTGAAGTCGATAAAAACTGGATTCCAATAAACAATCATTTATTCTAACATTCCAAGCCCTAGCCGATTGCTTCAAACCATAGATTGCACGTTTCAATTTAAGAACATAATTATCTTTACATTCTAAATTAGGTGGAGCTTGCATGTATACATTTTCGCTTAGGTAGCCATTTAGGAATGCTGTAGTTACATCGAAATGCAATAAATTTTCTGCCGCAAAACACCACTCATCGTAATTCTCCCTGCCTTTTAATTTCGGCACACTAGCAATATAGCTCGAAGTCATGTTTCCGCGAAACAACGTACACAATTTAACAATTTTAAAATGTCTGGGCCCATAACCTATGTAGTCGTGAATCAAATGACAGAGTAATTTATTATTATAAATTCATGTTGAAGTTAGTCTTAGCTGCCAGTTAGTACATAAGCAATGGCAGTAGTATTTACTAAAGTATTATTTTGATATTAATTCTAACATTACAAACAAACGTTTCAACGTTTTTTTACCGACTTCAAAAAAAAGGAGGTTATCAATTCGTATTCGATACGTATTTATGTAATATTATTGGAATTGCATTATATTCACATTATGATGATCTATTAGGGCTTCCAAACAAATATACAAAATTTCATAGACGTATGTATGTATGTATGTTTGTCCACGCATATCTCCGGAACTATTAATCGGATCGTGACTATTTTTTTTTTATTGGCTTACATTTTCTTCAACTTAGGGAACAGTGCAAGTTTCATCAAGATCGATTCAGTAATTTTCAAGATATGGACTAATACGTGTAAGTGTGACGGCCTGGCTTACTGATAAGATCTACGGGTGTAGTGTCAAAGGGAAAACATCTCAAAACCGTGGTCAAATACTAGTGCAAACACTAAAAAATACGAAATAAAAAGTAATTTAAAAAAATTAAACCAACTTCAAAAAGAAATTAACTCAAAATTGTGAAATAACTTTAATTTCGGAAGTCGGTGGCATAAAACTAAAATACAGATCCCAAGACACCGACTTTCGAAATTAAAGTTATTTCATAATTTTGAGTTAATTTCTTTTTGAAGTCGGTTTAATTTTTTTAAATTACTTTTTTTTTTGTTTTCTTCAAGATATCTACAATACTTTTTGGGACATTTGCATGCTACTTGGGTTGGAAGATTAATTTGTGGTTACTTTTTGCAAATTCAAGTTGTTCTTTTAATATTATGATAATATATTGTTTATTACAGCGCAGCGGCTTACGCATGTCGCTTCCCTCCTCTGACCTCTCGCTCGAGTCTGGCTCGTGAGTGAGCTTGTCCCTCTTCACTCTTCAGTCGTGCAGTCGCCCGCCAGGCCTTGACGAGGTAGGATCTGTGTCGCTCGCATGGCGTGGCGGTCCGCTAATTTATCTAACTATCTAATCAAAGAACAGTGTAAGGAAGTCAAAGTTTTGATGGCATTTTTAGAGTTAATTTTTAATGAATGTAATTATATCGGGATAAGATAGGATTAGTGAATAGGAGTACATATGGGAAATAAAAATAAAAAACAAGAAAAAAGCAGCCAGATATAAATTGCGGCAAGTTAGACAAGAAATCTGGTAAGTTTGTTTATTATTTTATTCATTTACCTTTTTAGGGTTCCGTAGTACCTACAAGGAACCCTTATAGTTTCGTCATGTCCGTCTGTCTGTCCGAGGTTTTGCTAAGAGACCGTAACGTAAGTACTAGAAAGCTGTAATTTTGCAGAAGTGTGTATATACATTACTCCGACAAAGTGGTAAAATGAAATTTTGGAAAATATTTTTTTTTAGGGTAGCTCCCCTACATGTGAAGTGGGAATGAATATTTTTTTCGTCGTCTACCCCATCGTGTGGGGTATCGTTGAATAGGTCTTCTAAAATGACTTGAGGGTTGCTAAAGATATTTTTCGATGTAATGCTCCATTTACGAAATATTAAACTTTAAAGTGAAAATTTTTGTTCCAGTAGGGTTGTTAATTGAAATAATAACTTGGCAGCAATCGTACTCTTATTTTTTAGCTTTACAAGGAAGAAAGTGGTTCTTATTAGTTAATGTCTAATATGTTTAAATAATTATCTTAGAAAATCAATACTTTGTTGTGTTTAGTATCGCTATTCGATAACAGATGGCGTTGTGCCGTGACATCACTTTTGTAGATCGCGGTGTTAAGATTTTCTTGCAAGGTATGACCTCCGTGGTTACGTTGTGTGTTAAAGTTTTTTTTACTCTGGACACCCTTGCATATATTATTATTATAACCATTAATTCTTTCTTCAATTAATCTTTACCATTAACATAATTTATATTCATATATCGTACTATATAGTGATAACGGGGCTACTACGGAACCCTACACTGTGCGTGGCCCGACACGCACTTGGCCGGTTTTTTTATTACCGACTTCAAAAAAAGGAGGTTATCAATTCGATACGTATGTATGTAATATTATTGGAATTGCATTATATTCACATATGACAATCTACTAAGGCTACCAAACAAATATACAAAATTTCATAGACGTATGTATGTATGTATGTTTGTTTGTCCACGCATTTCTCAGCAACTATTAATCGGATCGTGACCATTTTTTACCGACTTAAAAAAAAGGAGGTTATCAATTCGATACGTATGTATGTAATATTATTGGAATTGCATTATATTCACATATGATGATCTATTAGGGCTTCCAAACAAATATACAAAATTTCATAGACGTATGTATGTATGTATGTATGTATGTATGTATGTATGTATGTATGTTTGTCCACGCATATCTCCGGAACTATTAATCGGATCGTGACAATTTTTTTTTATTGGCTTACATTTTCTTCAACTTAGGGAACAGTGCAAGTTTCATCAAGATCGATTCAGAAATTTTCAAGATATGGACTAATACGTGTAAGTGTGACGGCCTGGCTTATTGATAAGAGCTACGGGTGTAGTGTCAAAGGGAAAACATCTCAAAACCTTGGTCAAATACTAGTGCAAAAACTAAAAATTACGAAATAAAAAGTAATTTAAAAAAATTAAACCGACTTCAAAAAGAAATCAACTCAAAATTATGTTTTAATTTTTTTAAATTACTTTTTTTATATCCTTAAATTGCAAACAAATAACATTTTTGATTTTGAAACCGCCACTAGTCCACTACCGCGGTCGGCGACCCTCTGATCCAAATGTTTAGGACAGTTGGTCTGGGTCGTCTCCCCGCAAAACTTTAGAGTATTTATTGTACCTACAGGATAATGTTGCTCAACTATCGATCGACTCTCGATAATATTTCAAAACTATCGTGAACTAGTAACAATATCGATAGAGCTCTCGGCAGTATTGGAATTTTACAATACTATCGATAGTATCAATCGTCAGACATGAGTAATAGGTACTATTGATGAAGAACAATATATAGGTACCTACTATTGCTCTTCATCAATAGTAAGAACAGGTGGGTCAGGTGGGGCAAGAGGGACACCGGGGGTAGAGGGACTAGGGACCATAACTAGTAATAGGTACTATTGATGAAGAACAATAGATACCTACTATTGCTCTTCATCAATAGTATTACTCATGTCTGACGATTGATACCATCGATAATATCGATAGTATTGTAAAATTCCAATACTAAAAATTATTAAATGATAAATGATAAATGATAAATGATAAATGATGATAAATGATAAATGATTTTTATTTCTGTAAGTAGGTTTGTACAAACACTTTTACACGTCAATCATATTTTTTTTTAAACTAGATGAGGTCGGCGTTTCCTAACTGACTATTCTGAGAAGAAAGGCCGAAACAAACTCAGAAGTCACAGTCTCTTTTAAAGTCCAGACAAAATCTTGGTCAGATCGTGTGAAGACCATGTAGATTGGTGTCTGAAATGGTCTTTTGAGGAAAGAACCACACAGATTGAGCGGACCTGTCCAATCAGTGCACGCATTTGTCAAAAATCGTGCAGCTCAACTCAGAACTTGAGGAGCTCAACGATTCGACGAACAATACCAAAGACAGGACATTTGGGTAGGCCGCATAAACTACTCAAACTGCCAGATCATGATTAAAACTAAGAAGGAAAAAAGAAATGACCCACATAGTCCTCACATTCACAATAATTAAATAAAAAATAATAATAAAAATTACTTACAAAGTAAATATTCATGTCATTGTCTAAATAAAATTCATCAATGTCAATGTGTATATAAAAAATCCGCCATAATCTTTGAGGACCATGTAGATTAGTGTCTGAAATGGTCTTTTGAGGAAAGAACCACACAGATTGAGCGGACCTGTCCAGTCAGTGCACGCATTTGTCAGTAACCGTGCAGCTCAACTCAGAACTTAAGGAGCTCAACGATTCGACGAACAATACCAAAGACAGGACATTTGGGTAGGCCGCATAAACTACTCAAACTGCCAGATCATGATTAAAACGAAGAGAGAAAAAACTAAAAATTACCCACATAGTCCTCACATTCACAATAATTAAAATCATATAATACTTTATACAGTAAATGTACATGTCATTATTTAAGTAAATAGATACTTAAAAAAAATAAAAAATATTAAAGTGTAAAATAGCAAAAATAAAAACAACATTCTAAACCTATTGGAGCAGCTCAATCCCAAGCCTGTTTGTCCTCAATATAGTCTTTTACAGTATAATAGGCTTTCTGACATAGTTTTCGCTTTATAAAAGATTTGAATTTATTGAGGCTTAGTTCTTGAATGTGGCTAGGAAGTTTATTATAAAAACGTATACATTGGCATCTAAACGAGCCACCTATTTTTTTGAGCCTTGTTGTAGGAACAACAAATTTGTGTTTGTTCCTAGTATTTATGTTATGGATATCACTGTATTTTTTAAACAGATTAATATTTTTATGTGCATACAAAAGATTATCATAAATGTACTGAGAAGGCACAGTCATTATATTAATCTCTTTAAATTTGTCTCTGAGGGAGTGTCTGGGACTTAATTTATAAATGGAACGAATTGCCCTTTTTTGTAAAATAAAAATTGTCTGAATATCGGCGGCATTTCCCCACAACAGAATACCGTACGACATCACACTATGAAAATAACTAAAGTATACTAAACGGGCTGTCTCTAAATCAGTTAAATCACGAATTTTCCTAACGGCATATGCTGCAGAGCTAAGCTTTTTTGACAATTTATCTATATGGGGGCCCCATTGAAGCTTGGCATCCAACGTTATGCCTAGGAATACTGTGCTATCTTCAGGTTTCAACTCTTCATCCTTAATGAGAACACTAGTTTCTACTTGTCTAACGTGGGGTATGGTAAACTTAATACATTTCGTTTTTTTTCCGTTAAGAAGTAGGTTATTGACATTAAACCAGTTAACTACTTTTGCAAGGGCGTTATTTACATTGTCAGTAACCAGCTGCTGACGTTTGAGTTTAAATAAAAGTGAAGTGTCATCTGCAAACAACACTATATCATGTTCATCCCTTATGAGGTAAGGCAAGTCATTTATATAAATAATAAATAAAAATGGGCCGAGAATTGAGCCCTGGGGGACCCCCATTCTTACTACAGATCCGGGTGACCTTTTTCCGTTAACATCAACTCTCTGAATCCTATCACTCAAGTAAGAAGTAAGAAGATCCAGAGAGGCGTTCCGGATTCCGTAGTGGTGCAGTTTCCTGATTAATGTTTCATGAAGAACACAATCGAATGCCTTGGACAAATCGCAAAAGATGCCCAAAGCATCGCATTTGTCCTCCCATGCATTATAAATATGTTCTAAAAGTTCAACTCCTGCATCGGTAGTCGAACGACCCCTTGTAAATCCGAACTGTTTGTCATGTAGTAATTTATTTAGTAATTTTTTTTTCGAGAGTCATCACGAACCGTCTCGCGCACAGGGGGTCTACTCCGAAGCGGTTAACCACTGTATCGGCCGAATGTTCGGTCATTTTCTACTACGATTAATTTCCTATATTGACTATTGGTCCCGACCAAAATGTGCCAAACCTTTTTAGAACCCTTACCCTTTTTTTACCTTTATTTTTTTTTTTATCGTAGTAGGACAACAATATTCGAATCAGAAAATAACCGAACATTCGGCCGATACAGTGGTTAACCGCTTCGGAGTAGACCCCCAGCTTTGACGACTTCCAGCCTCCCGAACAAGCCGGATTCCGTAAAGGCTTTAGCACCGTAGACCACATACATACGCTGCGACAGGTTATACAGAAGACCGAAGAATATAACTTGCCTCTCTGCTTAGCGTTTGTGGACTACGAGAAAGCCTTTGATTCGATCGAGACATGGGCTGTGCTGCAGTCTCTTCAACGGTGCCAGATCGACTATCGGTACATCGAAGTGCTGAAGTGTCTGTACGAAAACGCCACTATGTCAGTCCGACTCCAGGATCAGACCTCGAAACCTATCCTTCTGCAGCGAGGTGTAAGACAGGAAGACGTTATCTCTCCGAAACTGTTCACCGCTGCACTGGAGGATGTCTTCAAGGTTCTGGACTGGAAAGGGGCTGGCATCAACATCAACGGCGAGTACATAACTCACCTTCGGTTTGCCGACGATATCGTAGTCATGGCTGAGACTATGGAGGACCTCAGTACAATGCTCGATGACCTCAGTAGAGCCTCCGAAAGAGTGGGTCTTAAAATGAACATGGACAAAACAAAGGTCATGTCAAATGCCCATGTAACACCCACTCTCATAAAGATCGGAGACGCTACACTCGAAGTCGTGGACGAATATGTTTACCTAGGACAAACTGTCCAGTTAGGGAGGTCTAACTTCGAGAAAGAGGTCAATCGTCGAATCCGACTCGGCTGGGCAGCGTTCGGGAAGCAACGCGATATCTTCTCGTCCCACATACCGCAGTGTCTCAAGACGAAAGTCTTTGACCAGTGCGTGTTGCCAGTGATGACCTATGGCACTGAAACGTGGTCGCTCACAATGGGCCTTATAAGAAGGCTAAAAGTCACCCAAAGGGCAATGGAGAGGGCTATGCTTGGAGTTTCCCTGCGTGATCGAATCAGGAATGAGGAGATCCGCAGGAGAACCAAGGTAACCGACATAGCCCGAAGAATTGCCAAACTTAAGTGGCAGTGGGCAGGGCACATTGCTCGCAGAACAGATGGCCGATGGGGCCGAAACGTTCTGGAGTGGCGACCGCGTACCGGAAGACATAGCGTTGGAAGGCCTCCCACAAGGTGGATCGACGACCTTTTGAAGGCCGCAGGAACCCGTTGGATGCGAGAAGCACAGAACCGGTCGAAGTGGAAGTGCTTGGGGGAGGTCTATGTCCAGCAGTGGACGTCTTTCGGCTGAAATGATGATGATGAAATTAGGATGCGTTATAATAAAGTGTGGTTGGCAACCCTATCCGCAACTTCACGTCAAAGGCGTTTTTTATTTTACCTACATTATACAAATGATACTAGGACCTGTGTGGTGACACGCTCCTGCTTCACACACCCGTGTGAAGCAGGAGCGTGGCGACATGTCAAAACATCGAGTTTTCTGTGCTATATCTAATGAACTGACAATCTACAATCATAATCCTTTTAAACACAAGCCTCCTAGAAAAAATGAAAAAAAAGATATACGATCCAGGGCCAATATAAATGTTTAAATATTGATTGGAGGGCCGCGGCCGCTTTTTAGAAATGGACCTTTACCATTTTACTGGAAGTGCATTGATGCGTAGGCTGCTCTAAAGGAATCCTGGGGACGGGAATCGATGAACACATCATGAGAAATGGTTTTGAGTCATTGCCTAAGAATTTTTTTTTAATCGTCCCATTTTCCAAAAAACGGATGGTTAGTTGGAGCTAGGTAGGTATGACGTACTATGGTGGGTGACGAAGATCTTAAGTAGTTGGAGCTAGGTAGGTATGACGTACTATGGTGGGTGACGAAGATATTAAGTAGTTGGAGCTAGGTAGGTATGACGTACTATGGTGGGTGACGAAGATCTTAAGTAGTTGAAGCTAGGTAGGTATGACGTACTATGGTGGGTGACGAAGATCTTAAGTAGTTGGAGCTAGGTAGGTATGACGTACTATGGTGGGTGACGAAGATCTTAAGTAGTTGGAGCTAGGTAGGTATGACGTACTATGGTGGGTGACGAAGATCTTAAGTAGTTGGAGCTAGGTAGGTATGACGTACTATGGTGGGTGACGAAGATATTAAGTAGTTGGAGCTAGGTAGGTATGACGTACTATGGTGGGTGACGAAGATCTTAAGTAGTTGGAGCTAGGTAGGTATGACGTACTATGGTGGGTGACGAAGATATTAAGTAGTTGGAGCTAGGTAGGTATGACGTACTATGGTGGGTGACGAAGATCTTAAGTAGTTGGAGCTAGGTAGGTATGACTTACTATGGTGGGTGACGAAGATCTTAAGTAGTTGGAGCTAGGTAGGTATGACGTACTATGGTGGGTGACGAAGATCTTAAGTAGTTGAAGATTCTGTGATTTTGACAAGGTCCTTTGAGCGGTGTCTGACAAGCATAAACTATAAAATAATGAAGGTGTGGACTAAAGTAGGACTAAAACCATTGACTTTTATTGGTTTTCTCTGTCACCCATCGTATGGGCCAGACCTTACATCAACTTACTTTTGAAGGAGAATGCCGTGGGGCCGTATCAACTTGCGAGAGAGCAACAGGGTTTGTTTACCTTTCCGTCAGATACTTTTGGGACAGACCATAGGTAAATAAACACATTCCTACAGAAACAGCTGCGCGTTACCTTAATAAAATACTTTTTTTTTACAGATTGAACGTTCTTAAAAATTGTCCCCAGCACACACAAACGGCAATAATGGGAAATAAACGAAATAAGATACAGAAGAGACGGGGTTGGCGTAAACAATCAATCAAACATATGAACGCCGTAATGAAGTAAGTACCTACTACTCTACCTTGCTACCAAACTGTAAAATAATATAGAGTGGATTCGACCGAATGCCATGACGCTATACCAAAATAACTAAGCCTCGAAGAATTCTACCCTGAGGCGTCAGACAAGACTCCGCTACTGAATGTCGAAGTTTGAAATGTCGACGTATGTTAGTTCTAAAGTACAGGATCTCGATGTACGCCAGTTCGAAAGTTCACTGGAGCGAAGTATGCAAGGCCGACGTATCGTTGCATTGGTTAGAAAGCATACGAGTGCGATGTACGCCAGTTCGAAATTACCCTGTTACGAAGTATGAAATGCCTCCGTACTGTTACTGGTACTCCTACAACATTATAATCGTTTATTCCCATCTGCCCCCTTCGAGCTTGCCACCGGGGTGGTGGCTGGTACTAAGTAGTGGCGTTTACCACCCCGGTGTTATGGATCATCCGTCCCGTAAGGATCATCCCACCAAAAACATTTTCATGTAAAATGTTGCCAAGACGACACCACATATGGCTCAAAAAGTTATCAGATCTCATGTAGAGCCAAGCTTCTAACTCTACACGCCCTAACTTCACAAACTCTACACCTTAGTCAAAATATGAGGCTTGGCCGTTTCGTTACTACAAAAACTATTGTATAACAGAAAAGTAATGAACAGTGAATAAATTTTTCACCTTACGCCCATGTGATGGTAGCGAAACGGCCAAGCCACATATTTTGACTAAGGTGTAGAGTTTGTGAAGTTAGGGCGTGTAGAGTTAGAAGCTTGGCTCTACATGAGATCTGATAACTTTTTGAGCCATATGTGGTGTCGTCTTGGCAACATTTTACATGAAAATGTTTTTGGTGGGATTTCACATCTTTTTGAAAGTTGCTTATGAAATAATTTTTTTTTGGGGGTTTCTTTACTAAAAATCCTGAAATATGTATTTTATTATTTATTACAAGGAGTCCCTATATCAATTTTCAGAACTCTAGCATCAAAATTTGCGGAAGTCTCTTACAAACTTCCATCCCCTAGTTTAAGGGGTTGGAGGGTAAAAGTTCCAAGTCTTAGAATTGTTTGTGTACTATTACTAGCTTACATACCAAATTACAGCTTTCTAGGACTTCAGGAAGAACCTTAGAATATTGATGCTAATGAAATAAAAATAAAAAAATTGGGTGGGTTGGGGGGTTATTTACTGAAAATCCTGAAATACGTATTTTATTATTTGTAACAAGGAGTCCCTGTACAAACTTCCATCCCCTAGTTTAAGGGGTTGGAGGGTAAAAGTTCCAAGTCTTAGAATTGTTTGTGTACTATTACTAGCTTACATACCAAATTACAGCTTTCTAGGACTTCAGGAAGAACCTTAGAATATTGATGCTTATGAAATAAAAAAAAATTTTTTTGGGTAGGTTGGGGGGTTATTTACTGAAAATCCTGAAATACGTATTTTATTATTTATAACAAGGAGTCCCTTTATCAATTTTCAGAACTCTAGCAACAAAATTTGCGGAAGTCTCGTACAAACTTCCATCCCCTATTTTAAGGGGTTGGAGGGTAAAAGTTCCAAGTTTTAGAGTTTTTTTGTTGTTTTTGTACTATTACTAGCTTACATACCAAATTTCAGCTTTCTAGGACTTCAGGAAGAACCTTAGAATATTGATGCTTATGAAATAAAAAAAAAAAATTTTGGGTAGGTTGGGGGGTTATTTACTGAAAATCCTGAAATACGTATTTTATTATTTGTAACAAGGAGTCCCTGTACAAACTTCCATCCCCTAGTTTAAGGGGTTGGAGGGTAAAAGTTCCAAGTCTTAGAATTGTTTGTGTACTATTACTAACTTACATACCAAATTACAGCTTTCTAGGACTTCAGGAAGAACCTTAGAATATTGATGCTTATGAAATAAAAAAATATTTTTTTGGGGGGTTGGGGGGTTATTTACTGAAAATCCTGAAATACGTATTTTATTATTTATAACAAGGAGTCCCTATATCAATTTTCAGAACTCTAGCAACAAAATTTGCGGAAGTCTCGTACAAACTTCCATCCCCTATTTTAAGAGGTTGGAGGGTAAAAGTTCCAAGTTTTAGAGTTTTTTTGTTGTTTTTGTACTATTACTAGCTTACATACCAAATTTCAGCTTTCTAGGACTTCAGGAAGAACCTTAGAATATTGATGATTATGAAATAAAAAAAAAAAAATTGGGTAGGTTGGGGGGTTATTTACTGAAAATTCTGAAATACGTATTTTATTATTTGTAACAAGGAGTCCCTGTATCAATTTTCAGAACTCTAGCATCAAAATTTGCGGAAGTCTCATACAAACTCCCATCCCCTAGTTTAAGGGGTTGGAGGGTAAAAGTTCCAAGTCTTAGAATTGTTTGTGTACTATTACTAGCTTACATACCAAATTTCAGCTTTCTAGGACTTCAGGAAGAACCTTAGAATATTGATGCTAATGAAATAAAAAAAAAAATTTGGGGGGTTGGGGGGTTATTTACTGAAAATCCTGAAATACGTATTTTATTATTTATAACAAGGAGTCCCTATATCAATTTTCAGAACTCTAGCATAAAAATCTGCGAAAGTCTCGTACAAACTTCCATCCCCTATTTTAAGGGGTTGAAGGGTAAAAGTTCCAAGTTTTTGAGTTTTTTTGTTGTTTGTGTACTATTACTAGCTTACATACCAAATTTCAGCTTTCTAGGACTTCAGGAAGACCCTTAGAATATTGATGATCATCAGTGAGTCAGTGAGTCAGTGAATCAGTGAGTCAGTGAGTCAGTGACGAAATCGGGGTATTTTAGATATCAATAAAATCTAAAGTATAAGAGCTATGCAATTGAAACTTTATAGGTTTAATAAGTCAACCACTGACATCATATCCCGAAAATTTTGTTTATCTGGTATAATCCAAACCCAAGTTATGAAGGTTCAAAAATACGACGAAGTGCTTCGAGAAAAGGTAGGTAGTGCCCTTGCGCTTCGCTTGGCACGTCTTGGCGGGGGCACTCCCGTGCCCCCAGATCCGGGGCTACCGCACGATCTCGGGCGAGGCGGCAAGCCTCATTGCCGGACTGCAGCCATGGGATCTGGAGGCGATAGTCCTCGCGCGCCTGTATGAGTTTTAGGAGTCTCCTAATACAGGCATTTTTTGCTTAAAAGGAGGCTCCAATCTCAAAATTTTTCTGTACGTTTAAGATTATCAAATAAACTATTTATTGTTATTTATTATTATTATTATGAGTGGCGCGCGGAGGCTCTAAGATCCGCTTCCGCGGCAAATCACTGCGGAGCGGACGGATCTCCGGCGCGATCTCATGGCGGCATGGAAAGAGGTCGCTCTTTCGTTTTTGTCGCAACCCAGCGCAGGGCACGCCGCGATAGCGGCGATAAGACCCCTCTTTGAGGAGTGGCTAGAGAGGCGCCACGGCACCCTAACCTACCGCCTGACGCAGGTCCTCATCGGACACGGAAGTTTCGGGAGGTTCCTGCACATCATCAGGCGGGAGGAAACGCCCGGGTGTCACCATTGCCAAGATCGCCCAGAGGACACGGTGAAGCACACGGTGGAGTTCTGCCCCGCTTGGGCGGAGCACCGCCGTGTCCTCGTAGAGGCGATCGGCAGCGGCGGCGACCTCTCGCGTCCGGCCCTGGTGCAAGCCATGGTCCGGGGCGAGAGGGAGTGGGAGACAGTCACCTCCTTCTGCGAAGCAGTCATGCTAGCGAAGGAGGTGGCGGGACGGATGAGGGAGAGAGCCTCCCGTCCCAGCCGCCGCGGGAGACGCTCCGGGTGTCAGGAGCCACGGGACGACTCCCGGCCACCGTAGGCGCGGACCTGCGGGCGGAGAGTAATGGGTAGCTCACCGTCCGATCAGGACCAGGCCCGTGCCGGACAGCGTGTACGGAACATAAAGGGCTAAGGAAGGAACACGGGTGGGTTTTAGTCAGTAAGAGTCTGACACTCCCTTCCGCTCCACCAAAAGCGGGAGGAGTCATTTGATGATTTCCCATACCTACACAAAAAAAAAAAAAGGGCAACACAAAACTCGGATGGAGTAGTTGTAGGAGTACCAGTAACAGTACGGAGGCATTTCATACTTCGTAACAGGGTAATTTCGAACTGGCGTACATTGCACTCGTATGCTTTCTAACTAACGATACGTCGGCCTTGCATACTTCGCTCCAGTGAACTTTCGAACTGGCGTACACATCGAGATCCTGTACTTTAGAACTAACATACGTCGACATTTCAAACTTCGACATTCAGTAGAGGAGTCGTCAGATAACTTTGTTCTTCTATCGCAGAGTTAGAGTATACTACTACGAACGACGAGTAGCGCAGGGTTGGTATAGAGCTGATGACAGAACAATATGTAAGCCAACTGGTCAATGTTGTCGCAATGTGGACTATCCACAATTGTATATACCATCGAATTAGTATATACAATTATACATGCATATATTTATAAGCTCCTTCCACAACTGTGCTGCTTGCTCAATGTGATGACAGAATAGTCAAAGGAGGGGGTTACGTACTTTTCATAACTGTTCATGATTTTGTTGTGGCTTGTGGGTCTAAGCACTTAAATGTCTGATAGTAAAAAGAAAACTTGTGGCAGTCATCAGTGCATCACAGTTGTGGCAGTCACGGTCACCAGTGCATCACAGTTGTGGCAGTCACGGTCACCAGTGCATCACAGTTGTGGCAGTCACGGTCACCAGTGCATCACAGTTGTGACATACTCTACATGACATCTGATAACTTTTTGGCAGTGCGAGCCATGTGGTCTCGTCTTGGCAACATTTTACATGAAAATGTTTTTTCATTGAAATCAGTCCCTATATCAATTTTCAGAACTCGTAGCATCAAAATTTGCGGAAGTCTCGTACAAAGTTCCATCCCCTAGTTTAAGGGGTTGGAGGGTAAAAATTCCAAGTTTTAGAGTCTTTTTGTTTTTTGTGTACTATTACTAGCTTACATACCAAATTTCAGCTTTCTAGGACTTCAGGAAGAACCTTAAGAATATTGATGATCATCAGTGAGTCAGTGACGAAATCGGGGTATTTTATATATCAATAAAATCTATGTTTATCTGGTATAGGTAATCGAAACCCAAGTTAAGAAGGTTCAAAAATACGACGAAGAGCTTCGAGAAAAGGTAGGTAGTGCCCTTGCACTTCGCTTGGCTCGTCTTGGCGGGGGCACTCCCGTGCCCCCAGATTAGAATTAAAGTTGCAAGTATTCATGGAGGTTGGTTACTGAATACATGGCCAAAATTATGTATGCGCACCTTTCTAAAAATAAACGTTTCTTTCTTTTAAAGAAATATTTTTTATTTATTGAACGCCGTGTCTGTGCATTCTAAGGTCTGTGATTTTTACTTGTAATCGTAAGTTGTTCACCAGATGGAGCTAGTAGTGTTTTAAGAAGTATTGTAGAGGTGGGGTGCGGCAAGGAGGGAACGAATGCTCAAGGATATATTTTGCTCGAGTTACCGCTATACCGGGAAAAATTTCTGCGTACATTTCCGGGCTGCTGCTGTCAGAGGTAGAATAACTGTGAAAGGACTAGTATCGTATGAACTAACTTGGCACAAATTGGTGAATGATTTTTGCCAAACTTCAGTTAGGACGCCTAACGACCCCCGCCCGGCCGTGGGAGGCGCTGATTGTGTGGTGGTTCTAAATAATAAGGACAACGATGAACTGTAGAGAAGCTGTAACATCATCTTAGATTATCTAAGTGCCAAAGGGATAAGATAGGAGGGGTAGGATGTCAAAGGGATAAGATAGGAGGGGTAGGATGTCAAAGGGATAAGATAGGAGGGGTAGGATGTCAAAGGGATAAGATAGGAGGGGTAGGATGTCAAAGGGGGAGACCAGACACACGATTTATTTTTCATTTTGCGTGTATTTTCTGGTTTAGCACAGCCCGACTGCGGCCTTAGGGGCTACAGCAGCTAGACAACTTAACTGTTGTCGTAAACTCGCGAGTAACTATGTGATAAACACCTTTCGCGTATAGAAGTATTGTCACCTATTTCGATTTGTTGATTTGATTGCAGACAACGTGCTGCAACATCATCAGCAGCCGAGGTCTCCTCCACTGGCGTTCAGTTTGCTGAAGTGCCACCAGCCTCCGAGCTCGGAACAGACGGCCCTGAGTGAGTACCTAGCTTTCACACGATACATCGTCATCCTACATATGCACAGCACAACATTCACACGATACATCGACACCCTACCTATGCACAGCACAACATTCACACGATACATCGACATCCTACCTATGCACAGCACAACATTCACACGATACATCGACATCCTACCTATGCACAGCACAACATTCACACGATACATCGACATCCTACCTATGCACAGCACAACATTCACACGATACATCGACACCCTACCTATGCACAGCACAACATTCACACGATACATCAACACCCTCCCTATGCACAGCACAACATTCACACGATACATCGACATCCTACCTATGCACAGCACAACATTCACACGATACATCGACATCCTACCTATGCACAGCACAACATTCACACGATACATCGACATCCTACCTATGCACAGCACAACATTCACACGATACATCGACACCCTACCTATGCACAGCACAACATTCACACGATACATCGACACCCTACCTATGCACAGCACAACATTCACACGATACATCGACATCCTACCTATGCACAGCACAACATTCACACGATACATCGACACCCTACCTATGCACAGCACAACATTCACACGATACATCGACACCCTACCTATGCACAGCACAACATTCACACGATACATCGACACCCTACCTATTGTAGCGATATAATAAGGAAACACAATCTTCGCCACTTAAAAAAAACGTATAATTTTGTCTGTATAAAAAATAACCGAATGTAACAAAAAATATAACAAAAACTGATATAAAAAAAAGGTAAAAAACTTGTGTCGATACTTCTGGCGGCTGATATCAAAATTTTTAAAGAAACGGAAATAATACTTAAGGTTTTTTTGTACTCAAACTCAAACTCAAATCATTTATTTCAATTAAACCTTGTACAGGCACTTTTGAATTGTCGAAATTAAATAGTCTGTCAGTTAGTCAGAAAGTTGAAGCTAGTTGCCCATTCCAAAGCGTAGATCTCTATGGAGAAGAACGGGCAAGAAACTCCATGGACACTCTTTTAAATCAAGATATTACAAAATCCTGGGTACATTATTCTTGTTGCTTCTATATGTGAGAACAATGTAAAAAAAGACAGAAATGAAGAAACAATTCAAGACATAAGATTAAAAATAAGCCATGGCAGTTAAGAGATGACCAGTCTCAACCGACGGCGCCCGTTCACGAACATGACGCGTGGATCAGCACCATCCAGCTCAACCATTTTGTAGGGAACCGAATGATCCAACACACGCGCCACCATCGGTGAGACATTTAAGTGAGCATGACACGTTCTCAACTGCCATGCTCTTTCAAGTCAACATCAAAAAATCATAATAAACGGAAACATGGTTCTTACATTCACAAAATTAAAAAAAAAATGCTTCTAAATTATACAAAACTACAGTTTGCAATTTATATAAGAGGTAAATAGAATTTTATTACCTACCAAACAGGAAGAGATATTTAATATTGAAGTATTCAACACTTAAAACTTGATTGAATAAATTAAGAAAAAAAAAAAAGTTATGATCGTAATGTCAGAAACACTTAAAAAGAAAAAGGGAAGCACCTCTTCCAAATATTGAAATTTTAACTAGTGAGTCCAAGTGTCTGTGGAGCAGGACCAGCATTAAGCCAAGCATTTTTATCTACAATATAATCATCCAACTTGTAATATGCTTGTCTACATAGTGTGCGTTTAATGCATGTTTTAAATTTCTTCTCATTTAATTGAAGAATATCGAGTGGTATTTTATTATAACATTTTACACAGTAACCCAAAAAAGAAGTTTTTACTTTAGACAATCTGAAACGCGGTTGATCTAATTTGTCCCTATTTCTAGTGTTAAAATTATGCCTGTCACTTATCTTACTAAAAAGGTGTAGATTTTTTCGAACGTACATAATGTTTTCATATATATATTGACAAGGAACCGTCATGATGTTAATTTTTTTAAACAGTTCCCGTAGAGATTCGCGTCTGCTGAGCTTGTAGATGGCTCTGACAGCCCTCTTTTGCAGAATGAAGATAGAATCAATATCTGCAGCCCGTCCCCACAACAAAATACCGTAAGACATGATGCTATGAAAGTAACTAAAATAGACCAGTCTCGCGGTCTCCACGTCTGTTAATTGGCGAATTTTCCAAACAGCGTAAGCGGCTGAACTTAGCCGCCCTGCCAGTGATGTTAAGTGCGGACCCCACTGCAGCTTTGAGTCAAGCGTGATCCCCAGGAAAACCGTATTTTCGACGAATTCAAGTATCTCCTTATTCAATACAACATGACATTCACTACTCCTAACATTCGGTAAAGCGAATCTAATGCATTTAGTTTTTTTCTCATTTAATACCAAATTATTTACAGTAAACCAATTATGAACCATAAGCATAGTGTTATTTACGTCGTCAAGATCCTGTGCACGTCTGCTTACTTTAAAAATCAGTGATGTGTCATCAGCAAATAACACCATTTGTGGTCGGTTTTTCAGTAAATGAGGTAAATCATTTATATATACTAAAAATAGGAATGGCCCCAATATTGAGCCCTGCGGTACCCCCATTTTGACTTTTAAGCCCGATGAATTCTCACCGTTTATTTGAACTTGCTGAAATCTATCATTTAAATACGATTTTATTAAGCTAAGAGCAAGTTTACCTAGTCCGTAATGCTCAAGTTTCAAGAGCAGTGTTTCGTAATTCACGCAATCAAATGCCTTGGATAGGTCGCAAAAAATGCCTATTGCATCTTGTGCCTCTTCCCATGCGTTAAAGATGTGTTTTAATAAGGTGACACCGGCGTCGGTTGTACAACGTCCTTTGGTGAAACCATACTGTTGATCGTGTAGGATGTTATTACGATTAAAATGATTAAGCATTTGATTTAACATTACTTTTTCAAACACTTTGCTAAAAACCGGCAAAACCGATACCGGTCTATAATAATGGACGTACTTATGCAAAAGGGAACCAACCCACACATTGACAGTTTCGAGATAAAACGATTTTTAACAAAATGTTGTAAAGAAAGTAAACTGTTCATAATTATATTAGGATTACTTTGCAATATTGTGTAAGATACTGCATTTTATGAATTTATGTAAAAAAAAAAGAGTTTTTTATGTAGAAAGTGTCTTTTTTTAAATAAATTATCTCTGGTTCCTTGTTGCAAAAAACCTAAAATGTGGGTTGGTTCCTTGTTACACTAAATAAACATATGAATATTATTGGTGAAAATAACAAAAACTCGGTTTTTTAAGGAAATTTTATTGAAAAATGACTTGGATACCTAAATACTTAGGTAGGGCTGCTGAGCGTGGGGTCCCGGGTTCGATTCCCGGGTCGGGCAAAGTGTTATTGAGTTTTTCCATTAGGAATTTCTTAGTAGCAGCCCGGAGTTTGGAAGTTGGCGGTGTGATACCCCCGTGCCTCGGAAAGCACGTTAAGCCGTTGGTCCTGCGCCTGATCTCTCTCCGGTCGTGTCGGATTGCCGTCCCATCGGACAATGAGAGTGAGGAAAGAGGGAGTGCACCTGTGTCTGCGCGCACACTTGTGCACTATAACATCTCCCGCGCCGAAGGCTAGTCTCCGTTGAGATTGGCCGCCGTGGCCGAAATACGGTCTGGAGGACTTTATTTTTTTACTTAGGTACATAATCGGCTGAACTCGCTCCAGATGGAGCGAGTTGAGGAACCAGATTAGTAAAATTTTGTAGCTTGTGAAAGCTAATAATTTTATTATTTTCGCTCATCTGGTTCATCTACCTCGAAATCAGGTTGCCCTGAAAAACCTTTCAGATCATCTTCAATTCTATCGTCTCCTAGAAGATTAATATAAAAGCCATGGGAATCTTTAGGAATGAGGTGCAGAAGGCTCTTCAGGCCCTTTCACTTACCCTCAGGAACATGCTTCCCGTTTGGCCAAAGAGGTTCCATTACCTCCCTCGTAAGAACAAAAGTTGGCCTACCGCCTACATTTTTTTTAATGTTAACCTTTTTATAATCCTCGGTCAAATTAGATCTCGTAAAAATTGTGAAAATTTCCTCCTTTTTGAACATTATTTCCTTTGTGTCAAGTCAAGACACTTTATGACCATCTACAGTTTTCTTCCTATTTGTTATGTTTTTTTCCAGCTTCAATGAAGACAAGAAATCTTCAGGCTTCATTCTATGTACGTGCATAGGTTTATTTTTTTTACAATTTTTCATAACCTACATGATTGTAATCATCAGGTGTGTATATACTCGTATCATGTTGTTTTTATAAGGAAGATTCAGTTTTTCCGAAATCAGTGGCGTTGGGAAGAAAGCTGTGTCCCGATTCTACAAATTGTACGAGTATATTAATTTGTTCAATATGTGGCAGATCGAAAAGCACAGCTTTTAGCATCAAAACCAATTTTATATTACGGTTTTGTTTACCGCACAAATCACTCCATAGGATTAGGCGTTTCACGTTGCCCCCAATCCTCTCTAAAATATGCTTGATTAGTAATATGCAAGAGGTAGGCTCTTGTCTAATCAAGCATGTTTTAGAGAGGATGGTCATAAAGTGTCTTGGCCTGACACAAAGGAAATAATGCTCAAAAAGTAGGAAATTTTCACAATTTTTATGAGGTCTTTGACAGAGGATTATAAAAGGTTAACATTAAAAAAAATGTACTCGGTAGGCCAACTTTTGTTCTTACGAGGGAGGTAATACAACCTCTTTGGCCAAACGGGAAGCCTGTTCCTGAGGCTATGTTGAAGGACCTGAAGAGCCTTCTGCACCTCATTCCTAAAGACTCCCATGGCTTTTATATTAATCTTGTGGGAGACGATAGAATTGATGATGACCTGGAAGTTTTTTCAGGGCAACCTGATTTTGAGGTAGATGAACCAGATGAGTGAAAATAATGATAAATTAAGTAGCTTTCTGAAGGTACAAATTTTGACCCATCTGGTTCCTCAACTCGCTCCATTTGGAGCGAGTTATCGAGCCAAGCGATTTTTCAATAAAATTTCTTTAAACAAACTGAGTTTTTGTTATTTTTACCAATGATATTGAAATGATTATATATTTTAACAAAGAATCAACCGACATAATAGGTTTTTGCAACAAGGAACCAGAGACAATTTATTAAATTAAAAAAAGACACTTTTAACATAAAAATCTCTATTTTTTTTATATAGATTCATAAAATGCAGTATCTTACACTTTATTGCAAAGCAATCCTACTAAATTTCATTCTTCACAACATTCTGTTAAAAAACGTTTTATCTCGAAACTATCATTGTGTGGGTTGGTTCCCTTTTGCCTAAGTACGTTCAAATAATAAACAAGGAACCATGTCATATGGATCTCATAGACTAACGGCAATTTTATTATGCAAACTGGAACCAAACCGCATGATCTCTTTTGTAAATTAAAATAAATATCCTTTATGTGGAACCATGTGACATGGTTCTTTGTTAAAGCATAGGCTAACGGCAATTTTATTATGCAAACTGGAACCAAACCGCATGATCTCTTTTGTTAAATCATATAAATATGTTTTATGCGGAACCATGTGACATGGTTCTTTGTCAAACAATATAACCACAAAGATTTGCAGTTTTTAACATTACCATACAGCATGGGTCTTTTTATTTTATTCGGAAACTACTAATATATGAGTTGGTATCCTTGTCGCCATGATGTTTTGATATGAAAGAGTCATCAGACAACTATGATCTTTATAGGGCCGATAGAAGGTGCATTTTAAAAATTTTCTGTATACTTAACTCAATTTTGACCTACTTGTGGGTTGGTTCCCTTTTGCATAAATACGTCCCATTATTAGCGTCTTTGCTGTCCCCAGATTTGAAAAGTGGAATAACTTTACTGAACTTCATTAAATCCGGGAAAACCCCTTGATCTACACACAAATTAAATATTAAAGCTAAATAGGGTGCAACTGTCTCGATAATGGATTGACAAACTTTAGTAGACATGCCCCACAGATCTTCAGTAATTTTGATCTTAAGTTGCTTAAATGCCTTTATAATGACTATGGGGTTTATGTGTTTAAATTTAAATTCCACAGGACAGGCTGAGACATTCGCTCTTAATAATTCAATAGCTAGTGCGGGCGAGGAATTTAAAGTTTCTGTAGTTTTAATTGGGATATTGGTAAAGAAAGTTGCAAATTCCTGAGCAACATCGATGTTATCGCTAATGAGACCGCGGGAAGTGTCCAGTGCGTAATCAGTATTATGTTTTTTGTTCCTGTTCGTTTCATTGTTTATAATTTTCCAAACTGTCTTTATTTTATTGTCTGCTGATTTAACCTTGTTACTAATGAAAGAAGCTTTAGCTGCTTTGCAGATATTTTTAAAAAATTTAGAATAAGTAGCAACATACTTATTAAAAGTATCCGTGTTAATATACGGCTTAAGGCCATACAGTTCAAATAACCTTTCCCTACTTTTCCTGATCCCTTTAGTTGCCCAGTCACTGAATAAAAACTTAGGGCAAATAGATTTAGATTTCTTCTTAAAGGAATTATTGAACTCTGCACTAATGAAAAGAATTCTTCATACAAAATATTACCATTAGTCATACTTAGACTCTGAGCATTTAGCTTGCTAATTAAAGTGTTATTAAACTTATTCAAATTACCCGATGTTATTGGTCTAGTTTGAATCTGCACTTTTTTTATCGGTGTGTTGGATTCAAAAGACACGGTTTGACCACTGTGATCCGAAGGGAGATAATTTACAATGGCTTTATCTAAATATTCACAGCAACAAAAAACATTATCAATACATGTAGCAGTAGCCGTAGTTATTCGCGTTGGTTCCAAAAACACATTTGACAGATTGAATGGTTTAAAGAGGCTTAACAATCTACTGCTATTTGAATTATTTTCCAAAATATTTACATTAAAGTCACCACAAATAATTACTGGTTTATTAACACTTGCAAGTTTTCCCAAGACATCTTCCATTACTGACTCAAATATAGAGTAGTTTTGATAGTTTGGAGGTCTGTAAACGCACACTATAAAATGCTTATCTAGCTCAACACAGGACAGTTCGATGCTATGTTCCACCGATAGTTCCACTATGTCTTTACGAGTCTTATATTTTACACAATTTTTAATTAAGATTAATGAACCACCACGCAGCATGGATTTTCGGTTAAAGCAACTGCCTACACTATAGTTCTCATAATTAATCAGCATTTCATAATCTTTCAACCAGTGTTCAGTAAAACAAATAATATCAAACATTGTTTTTTCTAAAAACAATTCAATTTCTAATATTTTGGAAGAAAAGCCTTGAATATTTTGATGAAACAATTTCAAGGAATTCTGCTTAGCCCCTTTTTTACAATTAACTAATTGAGCGCTAGAAGATACCTTGTTGTAGGTGAGATTAATAATATTGTTATTGGTACCTTCTGTTGTCTTACTGCCTAGTTTAAATTATTGTGGCTGACCACATTACTATTAGTATTATTACTAATTTTTGTGGTGCTAATTACATCAGACTTCGACATACTACTTATGTCTGAGTTAATAATAAAAGCTAATAGCCATGCTATTTGACGTCTAAAACTAATAGGCAGATACTTTGAATTACATTTCAAAATTAGATAGATTACGCGTCGAGTTTAATTGCAGTTGCAACTGAAATTTTCCCTACGATCGCGTAGCACTAATCATGAACGAACGATATAGGTTTTATATCGTAGTATTCTGCATTTAAAGTTAGTACACGAAACAATTATTATACGACAATAATATTAGTAAAAAAATCAATGAAAGAAAATAATATCTGATAAATCCTGGATTATGGCATCTTGTATTCCATATGTCATCGGGTCGGTAATTTTGAAACTGCTCCCACGAATCTTCACTCCTCAACTTATTTAAAATTCGGAAACAGAATAGTACGAAGGGGATAGGTAGGGGTAGGGTAGGGTAGGGCCGAAAACTCGGCTTGTTAGTCGTATATCTTCAGGCGTATCCTAGACAAAATAACGCACATTAAGAATGCTGTAACAAGCTGAACCACTTTTACCAAAAAATAGGTAACGAGTAGAAATACACATACCTGATAAGATCAAAAAGAGTTATATATTGAAGACTTCTCTCGAATCCAAATTAGATGATTAATATCATATTTTCATCATATTTTTACGATTATAAGCAAAGAAAAAAATAATTGCAGCCGTCAGCAGTCATCACCAAACAACCAGTCCAAAACTTCAAGAGAAAATTCACTTGACAGCAGCAGTTCAATATTCAAAAGTTTGATTTTTTAAATCAGAAAAATGACCAAAAAATGTTGCCTAAAATCTTAAAGAAGGATGGAATGTTGAAAACATAATATGCAGTAATTACTAATACTGCAGTACCCCCTTTCCAAGAAAAAAAAAAGGAGAAACCCTGTAAGAATTAATCTAACCTAACATAAGCAACAAGTAAATAAGATAATCGAAATTAAACCTAAATAAACAAAATCGAAGTGCAGCAGAAACTGAATAAAAACAAAAACGGGACTTTAATTTAAACGTTAACAGTGCAAACTCCCGACGTGTCGAATAAATCTAGAAAGAAAGTAAGAAAACTAATAAGACTAACCTAACTTAAAAGCTAAAGACCTAAGTAAAGAAAGAATGCCAATGAAATAATAATTCTGTTCCTTATGTTGCTTGTGATAAGGTTCAGTATAGGTTGTGGACTGTATGAGATAACAAAAATACGTGTCGTCGGTTCAATGTTTTAATGCAGACTAAATAGGCATGGTAATGAGTAGAACATACCGCCCACCAAAAGGGGCTTGACACTTTTAACATAAATCATGAATATTGTAAATAATTTGTAGACATTGTAAATAGTGTTTCTTAATCAATCTCAAAATAATTTAATGTACATTACAATAAATTACAACTGTATAAACAAATCCTTGTATTACTATATCGAATTTAAATAAGATCACTTCATAACAACATGCCTTAAATAACATAAATTAATCATCTTGACTATTCACAGGTAGAGAACATAATTTTGTGATACATCTTTTAGTTACATTGTCCCCGCTCTTGACGCTGTAAACCCTTGTAACATTATCTGGTCCAGGATGCTTTGCTATAATGCGACCAAGCAACCACTTTCCTGGCGGCAGATTGTCTTGTTTTATTAAGACAATGTCATTAATTTCAAACTCTTTCCTGTGTTTTATCCATTTTGGCCTCTGTTGTAATCTAGAAAGATATTCATTCTGCCATCTTTGCCACAGTTCTCTCAACAGCCTCTGTGTATACTTCCAGCGAGATAAATGATTTAAGTTAACATCTCGCATATCGGACGTAGGAACTACAATAGGGGCTTCTCCCATTAAAAAATGTCCAGCTGTCAAGGGATTGATAGTGTCGACGTCATGATCATCCACAGGACATAGAGGGCGCGAATTTAGGCAGGATTCGATCTCACATAGAAGAGTTGTCATTTCTTCATAGGTCAAGTTCGTTGTTAAGATCCTTTTCATGTGATATTTTAAGGACTTCACACCTGCTTCCCACAGGCCACCAAAATTCGGGCTGTAAGGCGGGATGAAGTGCCATTGTGTGCCGTCTTGCGCTAGAGAATCTGCCACTTGACCCTTGAACTCCAACTTAGCTTTATTCCATGCCTCTACTAGTTCCTTGTTAGCTCCAATAAAATTTCTGCCCTGATCGCTCCACAAATGAATGCATCTGCCTCTTCTAGCTACGAAACGTCTGAAGGCTCCAATAAAGGCTTCCGAGGTAAGGTCACCAACCAACTCAAGGTGAATGGCCTTGGTACTCATACATATAAATATAGAAATATATGCCTTCATGGTTCTGCCTCCCCTTCCCTTTGATAACAGAACTGTGTACGGGCCAGCAAAATCTACACCACTGTGTAGAAAAGGGCGTGATGGTGTAACTCGAACACGAGGAAGATCTCCCATTATTTGAGTTCTGGATTTGGCTGATACTTTGGCGCAAACTAAGCATTTGTGTATATGCGATTTCACTGCATTCTTCGCTTTTACGATCCAGTATTTCGATCTCAAATAACAGAGCATCAACTGTACACCTCCGTGGAGTGTTCTTTGATGTGCATCGGCGATAATCAATTTACTTAGAGCGTGTTTACTGTCCAAAATAATAGGATGCTTATTGTCATTACTAAGGTTGGCGTGTCTAAGCCTGCCACCGACTCGTAATATTTTCTCGTCATCTATGAACGGATTCAATGATTTTAGATGACTTTTCTGTTTCACTTGTTTCGCTCTCAAGATTGTTTCTATTTCTTCTGTAAAACTTTGATTCTGTGACTTTCTTATACATATCTTCAATGCATTTTCTAACTCTTCGGTAGTGACATCTTCTAAAATATTATCAGTTTTCTTAAACTTTAAAAATCTTTTGCAATACATTAATGTTTTCTGTAATTCTCGTAGACTACTAAAGTTTTCAAAATTCAAAAATTCTCTGTCTTCTACTTCTTGTACTGTATTTAACAAAACTTTAACTTGTCTTGTCTCTAAATCTGTTTGACTTACATTTGGTCTTCTAAATTCCATATTTCTTTCCAAGAGAAAGTCTGGGCCGTACCACCATAATGAGTTCTCTTGTAATTCTGATATTGTCGTGCCACGTGATGCAACGTCAGCTGGATTTTCCTCAGAGTGTACATGGTACCACTGACTGTTGCTTACATTTTCTAATATTTCTACCACACGATTCGCCACAAAAGGCTTCCATCGATTAGGCTCGCCAAGAAGCCAGGACAAAACTATGGATGAATCAGTCCATGCGTAGACTTGTGTTGATGGTATTCTCATAGCCTCAGCAGCATGATGTATTAGCTTCGACAGAAGTACTGCTCCGCATAACTCCAGACGAGGCACAGATATTGTCTTTACAGGGGCCACCTTGGTTTTCGCAGCGATAATGCTCGTTGTGATGGTTCCGTCTGAACCTATAACTCGAGAATATACAACTGCTGACATTGCGTGCATGGATGCATCGCTAAATCCATGAAGTGTGATATTATGCTTGGCGGTACTAAGTGTATTGAGCCATCGTTTAATCTTGATGCTATTGACATGGTTTAAATCGTTTCGAATCTCAAACCAGTGTTTTTCTAGGTCATCACCTACATGTTGGTCCCATCCAATGCCCTGTAGCCACAACTTTTGTACAAATATTTTGGCTCTAATAACTACAGGTGCGATCCAGCCGAGGGGATCGAACAGTCGTTGCAAATCAGCTAAAACTGTCCTCTTTGTTGTGACCTTTGAAATAGGTGGTACTGTCAAAGTGTACTGAAATTCATCATCACCTAAATTCCAAGCTATTCCTAAAGCTTTAACAGTTCCTTCCATTTTGATATCTAAACTTGCCTTAGCCGATCTGTCGTTGGGTTCTATGGATTGAATGAATTCAGCATTATTAGATGTCCACTTTCTTAATTTAAACTTGCCTTTATTGAGAATGGTTTGTAATTGTTTGCTGACATCAATAGCTTCTAAAACAGTGTCGCAGCCAGAAATGAGATCGTCGACATAAAAATCTTCTTCGATCATTTTGCATGCGACTGGGTAACTTCTACCTTCGTCATGTGCCAACTGCATAAGAGTTTTGATGGCTAGGTATGGTGCCGAAGCAGTTCCAAAAGTTACTGTTAGAAGTCTGTAGTCCTTGACCTCATCAAATGTAGAAGTATTCTGTGTCTTACGCCATAATACTCTTTGGAAGTCAGAACTATCTTTGGTGACTAAAACCATCCTATACATCTTCTCAATGTCACTTGCAAAACAAATTTTGTGTAAACGGCATCTCATTATGATACTCCTTAAATCTTCTTGAAGGACTGGTCCGGTCAAAAGTTCATCATTGAGTGATATTCCGTTGACACCCTTGCAAGAAGCGTCGAATACTATTCGTGTCTTGGTCGTCTCTTTTTCGGTTCGTAAAACTGCGTGGTGAGGTAGATATACTGAATTGTTATGAATTTCTTCTACTGATACTTCTTCCATATGTCCCATTTTAATATATTCTTCTATCACTTCAGTGTAGGCTTTCTTTAATTCTTGGTTTTTATTTAATTTTTGTTCTAGGTACTCTAATCTTCTTAGAGCAATGCTTCGCGTATTCCCTTCTACTGATTTAGGATTGTTTGTTTTGAATGGTAGCTTCACGATATATCGTCCTTCTTCGTTTCTTCTGTAGGTTGTTTCATATATCTTCTCACAAAGCTCTTCATCTTTTGTTAACTTTCTTGATTTATTTGTATCTACTTCCCATAAGATCTTTAACATATCGTCAATTTCTACTTGATGATGCATGACGATCATAGATTGCTCTGGTTGTGTATTGTCATCTATTTTTCCAAATAAAATCCATCCAAGGCTGGTTTTTTGCGCGCATGGTGAACCTGGAGGACCCTTCATGACACCATTCAGCAGTATTTGTGCATACTCTTCATGACCCAAAAGCAAATCTATTGTACTTGAGGTGTAGTAGTTAGGGTCAGCCAGACTAAGCCCTGTGAGGTGAGGCCAGTCTTGTACCCTAATTGTTGTTTTGGGAATCTCAGTAGTCAGTTGTTTGCTTATGACGTAAGCATCAATCTTGAGGCTGTATTTTGAACACCTTGATAATACCTCGACCTGAACTACTTGCTTGATTTTTGACTTCATAGATCCCATTCCTAATATGCTTCCAGTAACTGGTTGCCTTCTGAGCTTTAATATTTGAGCGGCTCTTTCGGTAATAAAACAACTCTCTGATCCGGGGTCTATTAGCGCCCTCAACACAGTAGTGTGTCCATCATTACTTCGTACTAAAACTACTGCAGTCGCTAATAGTGCAATTCGCTTTCCTTTCCCGGTGTATATTTGTGATTGTGACGTCATCACTGTATTGACGCTCGTTTTGACTTCTTCTCCACCTTCTACATTGCTTTGTGTTGTTTCCTTCGGTTGAGTTTCATTACTTGATGAACCTTGGGTAACTGTGGTTGCTCCCTTTCGGTGAAGAAGCGTATGATGACGTTTTCGACAGAGTCTGCATGATGTGGACAGCCTACAATTCTTAACGGAGTGGCCAGGAACCAAGCAATTAAAACAGATGAACTTGCTTTTCACTACTTCATATCTTTGCGTCGGTTCCATTTTTCCGAAGTCTTTACAATGACTGAGTGAATGGTCACCCTTACACATAGAACATTCATTCTTTTCAGCAGTAGACATATGCAGCGAACGTTCTCGAACTTTTTCCTTTGACGAAGTAGGCGAAATAAGCTCAAGCGTACGAAATCTTGATTCTAAAAACTTCATTAATGACGATAACGTTGGCAGCGAATCACCATCATTTATACTGACATGTTCTTCCCACTCTTTATGTAATTCCATATCCATCTTTTGCACGACTACAAACACAATCATTGGGTCCCAAGTTTCAACGTTAAGGCCCTGATTCTTTAGACTATGAATGCACTCTGTGGTAGTATCGTGCAAGGACTTAATGTGGTTAGCAGTCTGGTTGGGCAGTTTCTTTTGATTAAACATGCGCTTGAGTAATGACGTAACTATGAGACGTTTGTTACTGTAACGATTTTTCAGAATGTCCCACGCTTGGGTATAATTCTCTTCAATAATTTGAATATGCTTGAGTAAGGCTTCAGCTTCGCCAGAGACGCTCGTCTTCAAATAATGCAGTTTCTGCACACTGCTGAGTGTTGCGTTTTGGTGGACCAATGACAAAAATAAGTCTTGAAAAGTTGGCCAGTCTTCGTAATTACCCGTAAATGAAGGCAATTGTATCCTTGGTAATTTGACTTGTGGAGCTTGTACATTCTGGTTTATTGTGTTGGAAGCATCGACAATCATTTTAGCTTGTCCAGATGCTGCTGACGTTAACAAATCCTTAATGTCGGCTTTGATTTGCATAAACGTTTCTTCACATAAACTGTATTCATCTTTATTAAAATACTCGAACTGTTTGCGTTTATCTTTCGTAACCACTTTTAATAAATTTCTATGTGCACTTTTAAACGATACCCAATACTCGTCAATACACTGTATTTTTGCTTCTAAATAGCCTGTGGTTAGGCGTGCTTTGGGACACTTCTTAAAGTTCTCTTTAGTTTTAATAATGATGTTGTATAAATCTTCCAATTCACTAAGTATTTGATCGGCTGTTTCCATCGTTGTAGTGGTTCTTTATGTGTAAAATTTACACCATGGTAGCACAATTCTTGTAGAATGAAGCTCGATAACACAAGTCACTCGAAATGTCTTAAAAATCACCAATTTGTCCAAAATTGTCCGAATGCAACGAACACGTGTTTACATTTTTACAACAACAATTTTTTGCACTGAACTCGGCGTTGGAATGCGGTCTCGTTATCGCTTGATCTATCCGGCTCGTTTGGACCAAAATGTTCCTTATGTTGCTTGTGATAAGGTTCAGTATAGGTTGTGGACTGTATGAGATAACAAAAATACGTGTCGTCGGTTCAATGTTTTAATGCAGACTAAAAAAAAAAAAGGCAAAAGAAACGCAAAAGAAACGACAAAAATTAAATTAACGACTAAGTCGATGAAAGAAACGACTAATGAAAGAGACGGCATAAAACCACCAAAGGACTTAAGTCAAACAAAAGACATAAGTAAAAAAAAAACCATTAAATCTAATAGAGAACTAAAGCCAAACGAAGGACTGTTAGTCAAAGAAAGAACTTCAGAGAAATACGAAGCTAATGCTTGCTTTTTACACAAAGATAATCAATAATTATAATGATGAACAAAAAAGATAAAAAATTAAAAACCTTATATCAATGTGATCTATAGATAGGAGTATGTCGACTATGTCTCGACCCTAAACTAAATTATCGATACGAGTTAATCGTCCGTTTCCCAACACTAAGAGCTGACATTATGTCATTGAGGAAATGACAGTCGTAACGACATCTGTGGGCGAAAGCCAGAACTATAAGCATTGATAGTTAAGAAAAAGTTTTAAACAAATTTTTTCAATTAGGAACAACTAGATGTCGCAATTAATATTTTTAGGGTATCATTTAAGCTATCACCAATTTAATTAGTTTTGTGTTTCTTAAATAATAGGGTACGTCCTCCAAATAGTAGATCTGTCACCAAAATGTAGTCACCAAACAATGCAAAATCAGTTCCACAATAAATCACCTAAAATCCTGAGATATAAGGTCTATAATATTTTTTTTTTTAAATAATCTCTTTTTCCATATTTTTTTTCTTTAAAATTTAGTCGTTTCTGGCACTCGCCGGCCGCTGCCGCGGCACCGCTCGCTTCGCTCGCTCGGCTCGTGCGTAGGAGGTCACAGTTTTAACCTAACCTAACCTAAGCATTTTTTTTTAAATAATTAACCTCGTAACTAATTCGGTTCTCGATAATGTCCATTTCAAGTAACAAAACTGTTATTATAAGAACGAAGTTTATATTCATGTAATGCAATATAATTTTATTGGTTATCGATCTCTTATTTTACACATATATTAACATTAATTTGATAATTCATACCTGGGAACAATTTTTGTTTATCTGAGAACGAAAATATTTCGTGGCGATAGATCTATTTATTAGGTGATACAACTTGATGACAAATATAAATTTTGGTGATAGAAAATATAGTTCCCATATTTTTACTATATAAATTATCGCATTACATATTTATGAATGAGATTATTTATTTAAATAATTATTAAGGGAATTTCAATTAAAAGGGATGAAACTAAACCTAAAAATAATATTCCGAATGGAAAAAGTTAATGAGATTACGAGTTAAGAAACAACAAGCATTATTTAAGAATATCCTTGATATGATATCTTCCAGAATGAATCAAGTTCATAAGTGGTCCTGGAAATAACTCTAGTCACACGGCATTTAATAAAACGAGGAGCTAACTTCCCGGAAAAATAATCATCACCAGAAGATCTGGAAAAATTCTTTCTCCATACAATGTCACCAACATTCAACGTGACGGCCGAACGATGCGAATTATAAGCTCGCGAATTACGGAGAAAAGCCATAGAAAGATTATCGGCGACTTTCGCATAAACTTCTGCTAAGGATGATAAGTTCGACGCGTACTGAGTCCGACTTTCAGCAAAATTTACGCCTTGAGTCTGACTATTAGTACGAGTAGGAACCATGAGAACTTCTCCAAACATCAGGAAGTTTGGTGTGAAACCCGTTGCTAAATTAATACAAGAGTTGAGAAAAAGTTTAACTTTGTGCAACATTCTTGACCAATTTCTTTGATTCTCACCAACCAAAATACCTAAACATGTAACCACGCTTTGATTATAACGCTCGACAGTATTTGCCTGAGGCGTATAATAAGGGGTATAGGTCGGAGACTCTATGTGAAATGATCTTAGAAAGTATAAAAACTGATTACTGCGAAAAACAGTTGCGTTATCGCAGAGGATACTTCGTGGTACTCCGAAATTGAAAAATATTTCTGACTCCAGGGCTTTAATAACAGAAAAAGCGTTAACTTTCTTAAGAGGTATAAGCCAAACGTACTTCGAAAAAACGTCTACCATAGATAAAATATACTTATAACCATAGTAAGCAACGGGCAATGGACCAATGACATCGATAGAGATTGACTGTAGAGGCATGGAAACATCCTTCGGATAACACATCTGATCACGAGGTTGAGTATTTGCTATTTTATAAGCTTTACAAACCTCACATTGCCTCAAGGAATCGGCAACGTCACGAAACATGTTCGGCCAGTAGAAGGTTTCTTTTAACTTAAGATAAGCCTTAGTAACGTAGATGGGAAGCTATTGTGTACCTCCCAAATAGCGAGTGGAATCTTCTCCACCGGTAATATCACCAGTCCTTTATCTTCGGATCCATGGCGTTTTCATTTACAGCACAACATTCACACGATACATCGACATCCTACCTATGCACAGCACAACATTCACACGATACATCGACATCTACCTATGCACAGCACAACATTCACACGATACATCGACATCCTACCTATGCACAGCACAACATTCACACGATACATCGACACCCTACCTATGCACAGCACAACATTCACACGATACATCGACACCCTACCTATGCACAGCACAACATTCACACGATACATCGACATCTACCTATGCACAGCACAACATTCACACGATACATCGACATCCTACCTAAGCACAGCACAACATTCACACGATACATCGACATCCTACCTATGCACAGCACAATTAATCGATACGCTGCCGAATCGAAATTATAAGGTGCATTTAGGAGGATCGCTACAATAATTTATTTACCACTATTATTATTTAGGGTATTACATTACTCAAATCCCAAAAATACCGTATTGTGTTTTCCATATAAAAAATGTAGGCATGTTATTAGGTACTTAAGGTTAACACCTATTGTTTAAAATTTTAATAAACTTTGCGAAATTTTGGAAAAAAATCGTAGTAAATATATAAGTCCTTTTCAACCTAAATTTAATCTCATGGCACAAAAAATAATGTGATTTGGGTATGGATTGACATTGCCTTATGAAAATCATATTTTATTATTATGCCACGAGATTCTGCATGCAATTCGGCGTGAATGTTGTATAAAAAATATCGTATTTAACAATTTCTATTGTTTTCTTTTCTTATTTCTTTTATATTTTTACCGACTTCAAAAAAAAGGAGGTTAGGTATCAATTCGACACGTATGTATGTAATATTATTGGAATTTAAGTAAAGGTAAGCCAATAAAAAATACCGGGCAAGAGCGAGTCGGACTCGCGCACCGAGGGTTCCGTACCATCATAATTGTTTTTAAATTTTCACCGGACGAGCTACTTACTAGATCTCGTTCAAACCAATTTTCGGTGGAAGTTTACATGATAATGTATATATCGGATCAGGTATGTTTTGAGTCTCTGCCGATATCATCAGGGATATTTAAACTAATACTGTGTGCGTAGTGATATCGGAGCAGGTTTAGTGTGTCTCGATATTGTCAGGCATATTTAAATTACAGTGGGCGTACTGTGGGTAGTGTTGGTTATTGCGCAACAGAAAAACGGTTTGCAGTTTAAATCAGATTATAATTTTATGAACAATTAATTACACTAGCAAATTACATACTGTAGGTACATGACACAACTAGATACACAGTAAAATAATTAAGTACAGTAACAAAGTAATTGCGAACAAATCGTAGTATCGATTACTGTTCGTATAGTGACAGAGTCACCCAAATATAGCGTATTTACAATACAGTTAAAAGTATGAACTTTAGTAAACCGACAGGTTTGTCTGGAGCTAGTGCTCTGTCAGGAGTCGAGTCCGAAGACCGTCTCCCCCAGCACAAACGAATGCGCTAAGTTATAAAGGGTTTGTCCCCACCTGGCATTCGCCCCACAACAACTCTGTCCGATGACGCATGGAAGTACGTCAACGTGTTTACTTGAGTTGATACAAAACACTAAAATGTTATAAAACTAATAAGATAATGTAAGAAATAATACAAGAATAATTATCGTAAATAAACAATAGTGATTTCACAAAGTAAATCATTTTAAAATCAAAATAACATGTCATCAATTGTTTTGAACAAAACCATCGGTTACAATTACACCGAGTACTCAATAAATTATGTTCCAATTTGTTAGACAATAATGGATAGTAAAATCACTTAAATTCATAATAAGAACAACAAATCATAATAAATTATGTGGACTACCCACAATTATAATAATTCAGAACCAACTCCGACATATACATATATTTTTTTTAGTTTTATCATTCTCTTATTTTAGAAGTTACAGGGGGGGACACACACATTTTACCACTTTGGAAGTGTCTCTCGCGCAAACTATTCAGTTTAAAAAAAAATGATATTAGAAACCTCAATATCATTTTTGAAGACCTATACATAGATACCCCACACGGATGGGTTTGATGAAAAAAAAAAAATATGGGGAACCCCCATAATTTATTGTTTTCTTCTATTTTTTTTGTGAAGATCTTAATGCGGTTCACAGAATACATCTACTTACCAAGTTTCAACAGTTTAGTTCTTATAGTTTCGGAAAAAAGTGGCTGTGACATACGGACGGACGGACAGACAGACAGACATGACGAATCCATAAGGGTTCCGTTTTTGTCATTTGGCTACGGAACCCTAAAAATACAGATCCTAAGACACCGACTTCCGAAATTAAAGTTATTTCATAATTTTGAGTTAATTTCTTTTTCAATTCAATTCCTTTATTTCGATCAACAGTTGGATCATACAATACAATAAGCATCAGATACATTAAATAAAAATAAAATAATCAAAAATAAGACAAAACACAACACACAATTTCATTATTAGTTACAGATTAAATTGGCAAAGTCAACAAATTTTTAATTAAAAATTAGAAATAATCATAAATGTTACATAATTTAAAATAATATAAAAATTGTTTCATAATAATTATCATTTATTCAACATTTTAATATTCTACAACAGAAAAGAGGGACAGATAATGAACAATAATGTGTTATGTATGATTATTTCATTTAATTTTTATTGATCACTACATTAATCATACAACAATGGTTAATGTAGTGACAGTCAAACCTCTCAGCCATCATCCTCAAGATGGTGTTGGAGCTGGCGCGCACCTGCGCACCAAGGATGTGCACCGTTTCCGCATCGTCGCAAAGAAGCAGTCAATGCGCGACTCAGCGAACATCCCCGATGCACTGCAGTACCGCGGCAGCACCAACAACATCCTGTAGGTCGCTGTACTGTTTTTGAGTATAGTTAGCCCACAGGGCGCTCGAATAAAAACAGGTGCAATACGCTCTGAAAAGAGTGTTTTTTACTTCCCTCGAGCATCGTGCAAACCTGCGAGCTATCATGTTCGCTCTAACAGACAACGCCCTACGTTCCCGCTCTATGTCCGAATCGTCTTTCAGGTCAGAGGTCACCAGATGCCCAAGGTATTTGAAGGTGTCAACCCTATTTAGCGGTACAATATTTAATTTAATGCTAGGGATATTATCTGGACATTTACCCCTGGCCCGAAAAACCATACACTCACTTTTCCTGGTGTTATAGAGCAGGCCATGACTGAGAGCATATTCCTCACAAATGCCGAGCAGCTTAGACAGGCCACAGACCGAGGCGCTCAGCAGCACCATGTCGTCTGCATAGCTAATGTTGTTCACACAAACTCTACCAACATGACATCCGACATGCGTGCTGCTCAGCTTCTCGATCAGTGCGTTTACATAAAGGTTGAAGAGCGTTGGTGAGGTCAACCCCCCTTGCCTCACCCCGCACTCCAACCTATATGGTTCAGACAGCGTCCCCGACCATCGAACTACGTTGACCTGGTTCCCGTACCAATATTTGAGAATACGAATGCATTCGCTTGGCAGGGATGTGTCGTTAAGTTTATCCCAGAGGATATCATAGGAAACCAGGTCAAACGCCTTCGTAAGGTCGAGGAAGCAAGCATAGACTGGTGTTTTGCGATCAGTATAGTACTTGACAGTCTACTTCAAACACAGAATAGCTGTCTCGGTAGAGAGTCCCGATTTGAAACCGAATTGATTGTCATGTAACTCGAGACAGCCACTCATAAGTGTGTTAAGAAGACTGTCAAGCACCTTAGAGAGAATTGTAGCCAGAGAGATGGGTCTATAGTTGTTGACGTCGCTTATATCACCAGTTTTACTTTTCACGATCGGTACCACCACGGTCTGCATCATAGCTGGAGGAAGATAAGAATGTCCCAGACATAGGGAGTAAAACATAGCCAGAACCCTTGGAAGATGGACGCCAGCATATTTAAGATGCTCCATACTCAAGTCATCGTGGCCAGGAGACTTGCCTTGGGTCATGGCCGTGATAACCTTTTTAACATCTTTGGCCGTAAACCTTACACTGAGCTCCTGCCCCCGAGTCACACCCTCAAGCCCCGACCGTGATGGTCCCAACAGTGAAGTTACCATGAAATGGCTTTTGAACAGTTCAGCTATGTTTTTTGGCTCAGTAATGCCATCAACGCTCACAGGCAAGCCCGGACTTCTGTTTAACTTATTAGTAAACTTCCAAAAACTCCGAAAATCATGTTTGGCGTGATGCGTGGCCAGAATGTCCATTTTAAGTTGCTCACTGTTATTTTGACACCACTTTAACCGGCTTTTAAAGATTTTACGACTTTCTTGCATCTCACTCCAAATACGACCCGACTTCGGTCTGCCATACAATATCCATAACTGGAACTTAGACCTGGCCTCCCGGTGAGCACTACTGACATGTCTGTTCCAACCTGCCACAGGTTTCTTGTTACGTACCCAATTACTACCAGAGTAACTGTCATTAGCTGCTCGGCCTAGGATGTCTACAATTTCGTCATACATTTTGTCAATAATACCCTTATGTTCCACATCATCGCCGGAGAAATCACAACAGTTACCTAAATCACTCGGAAAATATATTAATCTTAATCGTTCATTACATAACTTATTATATAGTGCAATGCCTTCAGATGTTCTCTCGCCCCAACGTATTTTATTACACGGTTCGATATTATTACAAGCTATTTTAGGTTTAATACCATTTAAATTACAACATATAAACACAGGAAAGTGATCCGACCACATGACATCATACTTAATTTCTACATTAACAACCGTTTGCATAGCCGACTCCGTAGTTAGACAGTGGTCCAACCAGCGTCTAGACCCGTTCGCGTCACTTATAAAGCTATACGTATCAGATGAGAGTCCGAGTAATTCAACATCGGCACATATGCACTCAGCCTCCGTACAAAAGTCTTTCAACTCGTTAAAAAATAACTGGCCCGGAGGAGCGTTAAAGTCCCCGAGTAAATAGACCGTCTCAATATGTTCATTATTAATAATAGCACTTACCAAGCTAAGACAATCCGTAAATTCCGGTAGGTTCACGACACAATCGGTAGGCATATAAATGCTGAAGACTAAAAACGACCTTTGCCCTAACTCCACTTTAATGGCACAGACGCGAGCGTTGTCACACTGCACTATGGACACATTCTGTAGTACACTCTTCTTCCACAATATCGCCACTCCTCCATACGGCCGGCCTACGAGCATGCCCGCCGTAGTATCCACAGCTGACGTCCCCACATAGCCATAATCAGGATCAATGTCGCTTAGAAAATGTATATCATTCGGTAGAAGCCATGTTTCTTGCAAAGCTATTATATCAGAGGTATGACACAATTGCCTGACATAGTCTACCGATCGCTTGACACTTTTACAATTGAAGCTAACCAATGTGTACAGGTTGTCTCTATCCATCTACTACATTCTCAGACCGGACACGACGTGGCACCGCCTCGATGTTCGTTATTTTGCGCCTGAATTTACAAATCGCCTCGAGGCCATAAACCGCTATCGAGGAATAATGAAGACTTGCTTTCCAATATAAAGAACTTAAAAGATATTTTCTCTAACAGAATAATTTCCTTAGTTTTATTGAATACGTAATCTATTATATCTTTTTCTGTGGTATCATTATGTATTCTCGTAATGAAAATCGGTATCTTTCTATCCGCCGCTTTAAATTTTCCTTCACTGTCGCGACACATTCCCGCCGAGCCTGCATAGCGATATCTCTTAGGTTTCTTATGATAATCCACTACCTGCCAGTCGTTATGATTATTATCACCATGGTCATTTCGCTTCGTGTTCGAGTTTACGTTAAGTACAGTAGCACTCGACGCGGCTTCATTCTTGTTATTACCAGTACCGCTATCGGCAACCGGTTTTACAAAAGCCGACCGTTGAGAAACAGCTGATACTTTGCGATAATTATTCTCAGCTACCCCCACAATATCTCTAAATCGTATTAGAGTAGTTTCGATTTCCTGTTGCTTACTCAGGTTACTATCACTTTTCTCCAGTGATAAATGATCGATGTGTTTTGAAGTCGGTTTATTTTGTTTTATTTTTTTTTTTTTGTATAGGTAAGAATGACAACGCGAAAAGTCACTTTTCTTATCTCATGTTCATCTGTCAATCCCCAACTCCGCGAGAAGCATCCCCGTCATGTCTGATGCTGATGCGCACTCGGGGTCGGGATATGACACGTCAGTGTCTGATGCTGACGCGCACTTGGGACGCGCTTGGAGCGAGCTATGCTCGGAGTCTCTTTGAAGGATAAAATTAAGAATGAAATTATCCGGAAAAGAACCGGAGTTACCGACATAGCTTGCAGAGTAAGCAAACTGAAGTGGCAGTGGGCTGGCCATGTCTGTCGAAGGACCGATGGCCGGTGGAGCAGACGAGTCCAGGGGCCCTAGTCTGCTATTTTTATAAATTCGTCTTTCCAACACGATCCCATTGTCATTTTGCTAAAAGTTCGTAATCTGCTAAATTCATAATGGTCAATCATTGGTCGGTCAATGGCACAGAACATATACGATACACGTAACGAATTTAAAAGTAATGACTACACAATGACGTTCTAATGGTAGGTCACTGATCAAAGGAACTGTCAAATTTTAGCAGATTACTGCTTATGTCAGTAATTAATTCATTTGTCATTATGTACGAGATTACCATTCTATGCCATTTCTTTCAATGGAGTGTCAGTGGTTGACCATTGGAAATTTATAATGACGCTATTATATTAGTAGATTACCAAACTTGTCAAAATCAACAATTATGAAATCAATGATAGACCATTCTGACATTTCTGACACTATTGTAATAGCAGACTTGAGGCCCTGGAGTGGAGACCGCGTATCGGCAAGCGTAGTGTGGGACGCCCCCCAGCTAGATGGACGGACGACCTAAAGAAGGTGGCTGGGGTAGACTGGATGCGGAAGGCGGAGGACAGGGTGCTGTGGCGCAGTCTGGGAGAGGCCTATGTCCAGCAGTGGACTGCGATAGGCTGAGTTTATTGATTGACTTGGGACGCGGCACGTCAGTGTCTGATGCTGACGCGCACTCGGGACGCGACACGTCAGTGTCTGATGCTGACGCGCACTCGGGACGCGACACGTCAGTGTCTGATGCTGACGTGCACTCGGGACGCGACACGTCAGTGTCTCGATGGCTCTAGCATGGCTCTTGTGACGGGTGGACTATACACGTGTTATTTTTTTCAAATAAAATCCATAAGTTAACGTTTTTAATGATTTCAGAATGAAATCATATTGTAAAGAGTACAAATAGGAATAGTAATTACTTTATACAACATTAGTTTTTGTTTATACTAAACCCGAAAAGGGGTCATTGTACTTACTCATAATTTTGAACAACTTTTTCTATGGGACCAACCTTGAAATCGCGAAAAAAAATATCAACTGTTCCATACATTTGTTTTCACTTATATCGACAAAATGTAAGGAACAGCTGTTTTTTTTTTTCGCGATCTCAAGGTTGGTCTACTAGAAAAAGTTGTACAAAATGATGAGTACAATGACCCTTTTCGGGTTTAGTATAAACAAAAACTAATGTTGTATATAAAGTTGTTAACGTGTGAACTGAACTTATCATAGAGTAAGCTTGACTATGCCTAAATATATAAGAATAAGTAAAGTGAAGCGTACCATTGGAGACCTAGGTGACTGATGACAGCACTTACCTGATGGTGGACTTCGGAGGTGGATAAAGCATCTCATTGACGGCACTACGTAGAACCATCGTGTTTGGACTCGTTTGAAAGGGCTTAATGGAGACTAAGGTGACTCTGAAAATGTCAGTTTTGATTTTAAAAACCAAATTTAAAAAACTTAAAAATACCTTTTTAAAATAGGTACTTTTTAGTTTTTTTGTGGTGTGTGACTTATTATAAGGTTGCAATGGCAAAAACAGTACCTTATCTCATTTAAGTTATTATTTTTCAGGTAATTAATAAACCAGCAAAAGTCAGAATTACAAGATCGGGAACTTCAGCCGATAACAGAAGCATACGATCTGTCAGATAGGCAGTTGCTCCATGTAAAATACTGGTATTCAGCTGCATCCGGCTAGACTGGAAGCCAACCCCGACATAGGAAAAGGCTAGGCAGATGATGACTTTTGTTTTTATTTTTTTTACTTTTTGTTAATGGAATTTTTTTGTACATAATTATCGGAGCAACATTAAAATCAAATCAATATTTTATTTTTATTTATACCTCAAAGAGGTCACCCTAACTATTTCCGTTAGGTACTGAGAACCGATAAGCACTTACCTGATCATCATCAGACCTTCAGGACCTTCAGAATGCATCATGTAGTAGCACCCGTGTTCAATAAAATAACTGATGAAAGCTAGATCAACAGTCAAAGTGCATCATTTATTTATTACAAAATAAATATTAATTACTAGCTTCTGCCCGCGACTTTGCGTGAAATTCGTACTTTCCTCAAAAAAATTCGAAAAAGTATGTTTATGATCGATAACATATAATTCGATTCTGGCTTAGTATGCTGGTCAGTATTAAGTTGTACGTTGATTAAAATATGATTCGCGGTCGTAACAAATATTTTAGAGGTTTAGTTATTCTAGATAACATGGCTACGGCGTTAAGTTTTTCGTGGTAGCGTGCATTCGTTGTTAAGTGTTTCGTATTCGTAAACTTACGGGGACGTGTTATTCGGTGTTACACTTTTCTAAGTCACGTATCACACTCTAATAAAACTTACCTATATTATAAGTAATACCAAATAAGTCTTTAATATTTACTTCACATTCATCTAAAAACAAAATAATTAAATAAGTATACTTCTTTAACAATCAACTTTTTTTTTATTTAAAAATAATTTTACGTAAAATTAACTTCAAATCAAATCAAATCAAATCGTTTATTTGTGATACATGGGTTAGATACAGGTGTTCATTATATAATTATATAATATTAAATAATGTTCATTCCATGATCAGCCACTTAGGCATACAAATTATTAAATAATACAATGAAAATATGATTAAAAAATTCTAATGATCTGATATAATAAATTCCATTAAAGATTAAGTAAAAAAAAAAAAAAAACTATTATTAGTCATGCATAACAGACACAAGACAATCAACAACAATACATTATAGTCAAGCGGACATAAAACATTTAAAAAAATTTAGTCGATAAAAATTCAGCAACAGAGTAATAACAGTTTTCTATAAGAAATCGGAACAATTTATTTTTAAAGACATTAAAATTGCTACACTCTTTTATGTCATTAGGAATCTTATTATAGATCTTTGCGGCCATAGCAAACACACTTTTCCCAAAGAGGGTAGTTCTATACTGACGGGTAAGGTTATTATACAAATAACTTCTATTTCGCGATTTAAGCTCTAATGTAAATAGTGATGGATGATGTCTAATAAACAAGGCCATTTCAAAAATATATAAACATGGCACGGTAAGAATTTTTAAATTTTTAAAGTATTCCTTGCAGCTGTCAGTTCTATTAAGTCCACACATAGCTCGCAAGCACCTTTTTTGACATTTAAAAACTTTATCCCAGTTGGTAGCGTTTCCCCAGAATATGATTGCATATCTGAGTCTAGAAGCGACATTACTGTGATAAGCTACAAGTAATGTGTTAAGTTTAACTTTTTTCGCTAGCATATACAAACTATAAGATGACTGTGACACTTTTTTGCAAACAAACTCTATATGACTTTGCCATTTCAAATTGTCATCTATGTGTACGCCGAGAAATTTTGTTGTATTCGTCAATTCAACTCTTTCACCGTTAAATTCTATTCGAGTATGTAAAGTGTTTTTTGTTTTCTGTTTAAATTGCATTAATTTAGTTTTATCGATATTAATTAATAAATTATTATTTTGTAACCATTGAATTATTGAATTTAAACTACTATTTATAATATTTTCATCATTGTATACAACAGTACAGTCATCAGCAAATAGTACCATATGATCTGAAGTAGATTTTGGCAGGTCATTGATATACATAATAAAAAGTGGCGGGCCCAAAACACTACCCTGTGGAACTCCATATTTTATTTTTCTGCTCCTGGACTTATAATTTATTTCATGTTTCGTATTAGGACAAATTTTGACAATACTCGTAATCTGAGTTCTATTACTGATGTAAGATTTTAGTAAGTCTAAAGTGTTGCCCCTAACACCGTACGTTTCCAGCTTACTCAGTAGTATATCATGATCAACGTAGTCGAAGGCCTTTGACATATCCATATACAAAGCATACACAGGCTGTCTTTTATCAACTCTAGGATATATCAAACTTAAGAAATCATAAATAGCTAAATTTATGGACATATTTTTACGAAAACCTTTCTGATCCGGCGTAAAGATATTATTCCTTTCAAAGTAGTCATACAAGTTATTGGATATGGCTTTTTCAATTATTTTAGAAAATGTTGGAGTTAGGGCTATAGGCCTGTAATTTTTGATATCTGATTTAACATCCTTTTTATGGAGTGGTTTAATTATAGTAGTTTTTAACACAGATGGAAAGATTCCCTGTTCGAAGCACATGTTTATAACATGGCTCAGTACAGGTGCAATTATGTGAGATACGGATTTTATTACAAACACACATATGTCATCAAAACCAGTGCTCTTAGTGTTATTTAATTTTTTTATAATAGTATAGATTTCAAATGGACTAGTGGGACTAAGAAAAAAGGATTTCGGTGAATTATACGTGCATGTAGAGATTGTTGGGATATTAGTACCCGTAGTAGTAGTCTCAGGTTTAACTATATCTACGTAGTAGTCATTAAATAATTCAGCGATTCGTTGAGGGTCTGTAATTTTATGATTGTCTATTACCAATTCACTTATAGTCTCAGGGGGAAAATTTTGTTTTCTCCCATTAATTATGTTCCAGGTGGCTTTCGATTTGTTTTTTGAATTTAATATATAATAATTATTCTGAGATTTTTGAGTTAGTTTAATAATTTTGGCATATCTCAAAGAATATTTTTTAAAATTCAACTTATCTGCGCTATTTTTTGATAGTCTATATTTCCAAAGAAGAGAACGTTTACGTTTACTACATTTTTTAATACCACGTGACATCCATTTTGATCGAACTGTTGTTTTATTTTTAATTTTAAGTATTGGAAAGCACAATTCGTAAAATAGCCTAAATGTATCATAAAATGAGTTAAAAGCATCATTTGCATCCTTTGATTCAAACACTTCAGTAAATTTGAGCTCTTTAATACACTCTTTAAATTTTTCTAAATTGTCTTCAGAATAATCACGTTTAAACGAAAACCAATGGTCAAATGTACAGGTCTTTTTTACTGGACATGATATATATTGCGCCTTATGATCAGATAAACTAAGTTCCAAGACAACTGATTTGGCACCACGAATATTATGAAAAATATTGTCAATGCAGGAACCACTACTTGGTCTTGTAGGCTCATTAATTGCTTGTGTTAGATTAAATCCCGTAGTTAGTTGTTCCAATTCTAATGTGTACTTATTCTTTTTTAACATATCAATGTTAAAGTCACCACAAACAACGATTCTGTTATTTCCATATTTTGTAAAGAGACACAAAATGTCATTAAAATTATTAAAAAACAAATTAATATATTTATTATAGTTATTACTCTTTGGTACCCTATAGAGACATAAAATTATCATATTGTGGTCAATTAATTTAATTGCAGAGCATTCAATCACATTAGGCATACTATACTTTTGAACAGCCAAGTACGACAAAGTTAATATGGTTTTTTACTAGAATGCATGTCCCCCCTCGTCGCTTGTTACGCGAAAAATGTGTAGCCAAGATGAAATTTGGAATTTGAAGGAGTTCAATATCGTCATTTGTCATATTGTGTTCTGAAAAACATAAAACGTCAATATTTTTACCTGTATCTGCTAGGTCATCAAGGCAGACTGTAAACAAATCTGACTTCGCAATAAGGCCACAAATATTTTGGTGAATTATATTTATATGGTTATAAACGAAAAAAATCATTACGATTTGAGTCAGATTTAACAGAATCTATTTCTTCAGAAGTGACGTCATAACATGTAGCAATATTAATGTCCGTTTGAGTACTTTTAGTAGAGGGTTTAACATCACAATTATTATAAACAGTACATGGCATTATCAATTGATTATTATCATTATTATTATTACAATATATCTCATTATGATCATTATTATTAGCATTAGTAAAGAGTAATTTACATTTTGAATTATAGTACAATCGCAATATGTCCCTTAATATATATCGACATATGTAAGTCGGGAAATGAACACGCTTCGGTTTAGTGTGGTTAAATCTAAAAAAATCCATTACTACAAATGAGGTGTTTAAATATGTATCACATGTTTTGGATATTTCATTATTTAATTTTTCTTCTTTAATATATCTATTAAACAAAGGCTCACAAATAATTATATTAGTATTTTGAACAGATTCAATCCATAGTACAAGTTGATTACGGATGGCTGAGATACTATCATCTTCTGTGAAACCTATCACAATCACAAAATCATTCATTGTAAGTTTTGTTATTTCAGCCATACATGAGTTCAATATATCAGAAAGTTTACTAAAAGGTTTCACGAAGCAATATACGTCATATTCCTCACCTAGGAGTTGGTTAAGGATCTTCTGAATACCGCGACCCTGTTGATCTGCAAGAACAATTACTTTGCGCCTAGTGTTATTTGGGCCAGTTAAGTCTGTGGATTCCATTTTCCTCTCACATTTTCTTATTATTGGTTGGTCAATCCTTTCATTTAACATAGTTTCATCCGTGAGCGACATATTATCTTTAGTGAATGTTCTGGAGAAGTTGTTGTCCATATTAGTGTTTAAATCATCATACGGCTCATTTTCCTCCTGTATGATATTTTCCAGTTCATCCATAAGTTTTTTATTTTGAGTTTTTAATATCGAAATTTTATGAATTAAATTGTTTATTTTTCTTCGTCGCTTTTTGATTTGTTGTTTATATTTTTTAAAAGAGAAAGGCTTTGTAATATGTTTCGTCATAGAATTTTCGGCTGTTTGTGTAGAAATTTCATTTGTTTCTGAAATGCTTTGTCTAGGTGATCCTGGATATTCACCGGAAAATACTTTTTTTACCTTTCGTATAACTGGAGTAGAAATAGTATTCAACGAGTTTTCAGTAATCCCAATCTTCTTATATAAAGCTATTACTTTTGATGATTTTTCAACACTAATCTTTAATTGTATATTTTGTATATTCAGATTTTCAATCTCTTCATCAGCTGAAGCTAACTTTAATTTTAATGTAGAAATCTTTTCTTCGTATTCTTCAATTAGCGTATGGTCCTTATTTAAAGTGGCAGGCAAACTTTTCATTGATGAATCTAGTAATGAATTATTTTCAATATCCATAGCTGTTTCTTCTAGCATGCTAACATTTAATTTTGTAGTTTGTTTATTTCTGTAGGTGATATTATAATACTGATCTCCATCCATATTGTAAGTTAACGAAAGTTGTTACTTTACTCACGAAGCGTGGCGTAAGCTAAGTCTGGTGGCAACTCTCGTTAAAATTTTACTTATCCTTTCGGGTATTATTATAATTGGTATATGTTATAACTTCCAACTTAACTATACCACTGCTCTTTGGAATATTCTATCTAAACTAAATAATTAATAAAGAAAAAGAATTCCACGTCGCTAGATTCGAACTCACGTCACCGAGTAGCCGCACTCTTATAGACATTAACCAATCGACCAGACGTTCATTACTTTTGATGTTCGAAATTGGTATTTGCTTTTCGGAAATTTTGCGTTATAAAACAGCTACAATGTTGATAATTTTGAAATGACGGTTTATTCAAAAAAAAAAATTTTTATAACTTTTGAAGATCACTGTTTTTGATTGTTATTTAGTTTAAGTTATGCTACACTAATGTTATAGAATTAGTTTTGAGCACTCTTATTTGTAAAAAAACACTGATTTGTCGTTTTTCGAGATGATGTCACACTTTTATTTTAAATGTTTATAACGTTTAAGTTTTTGGAAATAATCACTGAATAACAATGTCACTTAGTTATTGTGGGTCACTTTCACAAATCAACATATTTACAACTGTGAATTACAAAATAAACTATTTTTAATTATAAAATATTACGGAGCAGATCCTGTACTGTGGGCGACAGCGCCATCTAATCAACTTATCGCTAGTTTCTGCTAAGTACCTATAGGTATTAATTTTTATATATTTTTCAGCGCACTTTTTTTATCCCCGCACCCAGCAACCTCCCTCCCCTCGCGAGCGTCTGCTACCATGCATACCATACCACTTAGCTGTGCACTGTAACTAAGTGGTTAATGTTTGGATTTTGCGGCTATTTCCCGGGCTTTTATTTATTTATTGACGTGACAACGTCTTAAATTAGGTTGCGACTGGGAGTCACTTATGAAAAAGTGTAACGCTCGGTAACGTTACGATGAGTCACCGAACGAGAGAGAGGCCCGCCGAATGCCTTGCGTCTCTCTCCCACTCAACTATGATCGGATGATCGGTCGTTGTCACGTAAAATCTTCGCCCGTAAAACCGACTTTACAGGCAACCATTTTTTTTTATTTGCCTAAAAAATAGCCCCATTCATACCGAATCGAATGACATATAATACATACCATTGCAGTTTCGAAGTTTTTTTTATTTATTTATCTTTAATTCAGGTAGAACCCATATATTTGTTAGTATTCCTTAACCTATGTTAGTATAATAGACTTTACAACACACAACTAATAATAATAATACTTAATTTCGCCACCTCACGGCTACACCTGGCAACAGTACATGCACTGCGCACAGGTGCCCCATAATGCGGCCCTCAGTCTTACTAGCAACAATGCTCAGGAGACCGCTGTCGCCACCCCGCATCCGACGCAGCAGTGAAGCGGATCTTTTTCTAATAATAGCAAAGAAGTCGTCTGTACGTGCTGCTGCGAACATCCCTGATGCGCTACAGAAACGAGGTAGCGCCAGCAATATCCTAAAAGCATTGTTGTACTGCACACGCAGGGCATTAAACGTTTTCTGCGTGTAACTGGTCCACAGACTGCATGTATAAAAGGTCTGACAATAAGCCTTAAACAAAGTTATTTTGACATTGCTGTCGCACTTTGCAAATCTGCGGGCCAGCATGTTGCATCTTACGGCCAATGCCCTACGCTCCCTCTCAATATCACAGTTATCCGTGCCATCCTCTGTAACCCAGTGACCAAGGTACTTAAACTGTTTGACTCTGTTTAGAGTGTGTTTATGTTTATTGAAATGTCAGGTTTTTTGACAGGACTTTTCTAAATGGTAACCCTATACAGAGATCAAATCTTCAAGGTCATCGAGCAATGTAATACCCTTAACAATAATAACACCAGCCTCTTGTTGTCCCACTGCAGGGCAAACGCTTCCTCACACAGAGAAGGCGCCGCACGAGCATTGACCGCCACGATTGTAATACCCTTAACAATAATAACACCAGCCTCTTGTTGTCCCACTGCAGGGCAAACGCTTCCTCACACAGAGAAGGCGCCGCACGAGCATTGGCCGCCACGATTGCTCAAGACGGATTTGCGATTCAGACTTTTAATAACTATCAAGACACAACACGTTTTCCTTAGAAAACTGGAAAAGTATGCGAGAGACCTTTGCAGCAGTGGGACAACATAGGTTAAAAAAGAAGAAGAAATAGCCTGGCTGTGGGAAGTGCGGGAATATAATAGGCTTATTATTTTGATGTTTGAACTAACAAGTCTGTTAATATCTTTTAGTGTTATCGAACAGCAGCCCGCATCGGAAATCGCAGAAGTCGTAGAAGAGCCGAAGCCGCTGCCGAAGCTGCGGCGGCGGCGGCCGACACCGATGACATCGGCAATGTCGACTCGCTCAAACATTCGAGGTACCTAGTTGTCACCACTCTACTCTTAAGTTAGCTGCGTACACAGACTCGAAAAAGTCACTTGCTACCTCGACATCGACAGTACCGAATTACAGGTTTTTTTTTCGTTTTTAACCGACGTCAAAAAAAGGAGGAGGTTCTCAGTTAGACGGATTTTTTTTTTCAAATTTCCGATTTCAAAAATTCCTTTTGCGTTAGAAAGGGTATACTTTCCAGGTGGTTCCATTGTCATGAGATCAGGATCTGCTGATGGGATCCTGGAGAAATCGAAGGAACTCTTCAAATAGGTATTATAGGCACAGCTATAGCGATTTGGGTATTTTTTATAGTAACTCGTGCATATGCTCTCGGAAAGCACCATTTGGTGAAGTGGAACTGATGATGAAGACTATTCTCCGCGGGGATAAAGGTGTCTTCGTCTTTGGCGAGCTTGAATCACTCGATCCCTAGGTGCACTCGGGATTCTAGTCTTAACTCCCTCGCAGAGCTCCCTCGGTACGCTCAGGAGCCCTAGAATCCTTCGTTGCGTTCAGGATTCAAAATAGCACCCGCGACTTTAGACACTGCTTTATCCTCTTAGTGAATAATCTACTATTATAGCCTATAGCACTCAGGAATAGTGAAGCTTGCTACAAGTGATTTTTTTTTTAGAATTGCTACATACATTATAAACAAACAAACTTTTACCTCTTTGTTATATCGGTATAGAAGTATAGATAACTAGCAGCGCCCCGCGGTTTCACCCGCATAAGTGTCGATCCGTGAAGACACGTGGCGCCATCTATTATCATAATAACGTTATTGTTGTTTTCCTCGGGAACAGCACTTTTTTTCGGGATCAAAGGTACCCTATGTCCCTTTCTGTACATCTGACAACGTATATGCAAAATTTCAGGATGATCGGTTCAGTGGTTTAGGCGTGAAAAGGTAACAAACATACAAACAAAGTTACTTTCGCATTTATAATATAAAGTTAGGATAAATAGAGTCAGAGAGAGAGAGAGTGATAGTTTTCATAGATTTCGAGGATACTGATTTGCTGAAGTACATAGTGAGGTCTTAATAAAAATCCAAGATGGCGGTTGCAAATGTTTTTAATATTTTTTATCATGGGTGTCGTTTTCGTGGTTTTCGAGGGTGCTGAAGTAGTGAAATCCAAATGAAAATCGCGGCTGCAAAAAAAAATCAATTTTTCGTCATGGGTATCGTTTTCATGGTTTTCGAGGGTGCTGAAGTGATAGTGAGGTCAAAATAAAATATCCAAGATGGCGTTTGCGAAAATGTTAAAATTTTTCGTCATGGGTGTAGTATGAACATGGGTTTTGAGGGCGCTAAAGCCAATAGTGAGGTTAAAATTAAAATTCAATATGGCAGAAACGATACCAAGATATCTCGGCATTAGTCATATTACTCGTGATGAATTGATTGAACATAATTTAACCATTCCCAATGGGTTGTTCGGAAATAATAACAATGCCATAGTCATTTGTGACGGCACATATATTTATATCAACAAAAGTTCGAATTATATGTTTCAAAAAGATACATATTCTTTACACAAATATAGGAATCTCCTCAAACCATTTTTAATAGTTGCCAGTGATGGATACATTGTTGATTGTTTTGGCCCATACAAAGCAACTACATCAGACTCTGAAATCATGAATAATTTATTCAGTAATGAGAATTCTGCTTTAAGGTTGTATTTCAGAAATAATGACGCTTTTATTTTAGATAGAGGTTTTAGAGATAGCATTGCTTTGTTGGAAGGATGTGGCTACAAACCATTCATGCCAGAATCATTATTAGAAGGCGAGCACCAGTTAACTACAGCTCAAGCAAATAGAAGCCGCTGTGTTACCATTTGCAGATGGGTGGTGGAAGTGATCAACGGCTACTTTAAAAGAGATTTTAAATTACTTCGACAACAATATTTCCATACATCTCTTCCCCACATGATGGAAAACTTCAAAATTGCAGCGGCTTTAATAAACAAGTTTGGTGCTCGCCTGCAGGACAATGTGAATGCAAATGAAATATTAAGCATTATCAGACAAAATATGAATTTAGAAAATAATTTGGCTAGAATGGTTGAGGCTATTAATTTAAATAGGAGAACATCCAACTTTCAAAGCATAACTGCAGACAGAAATAATATTTACTTTCCTGTTCTGGAATACAGGGACCTCATTTTATTCGCCTTGGGAACGTACCAAATAAGACAGGCCCGTTCGTATTACGGCGAGCATGTACGTTTCCACGGCGGGTACCGGATTGAAGCATGTAGTGAGCTACTTAATTCGGATGAGTACAACCTTAGAGGCAGTGGTGACACTACCTTAATAAGAGCTAAAATAAAGTCACGCCATGTCTCAAGAAGACAATATTATGTATATTTAATAATAGAAAATAATGTGCCCGGTCGAGCAGGAATAGTGGAGTACTGTTGTAGTTGTTTAGTAGGAAGACGAACTGTTGGATGTTGCGCTCATACAATGACTGTAGTATGGTATTTAGGATGGGCCAGACATCAACCAAATATCACAGCACCCGCAGGTTTTCTTGATGACATTGTGGTTAGAGAAGATGAGGAATAAATATTTAAAAAAGAAAAAGTTTTTTTTTTATAAGTACCTACCAATGACCTACTCTTACCATGTAATTAATCATAATATAATATATCTAAACTAACTGCCCTAAAGATGGTTGATTAAGATTATTAAATAAACATTTATTATTTCATGTAGCCATGTCCATGTGGCAGACCTTTTTTTTTTTGTTATCGGGGGGAAACCTTCAAAGGGCACCCGACCTCCGGGGAGGGAGGTCGGGGAGTGTGGGATTTTTACCTCACTAAAACCACCCCGGTGATCACCATCAGCACATAGGGGTGGTCCCGGTTCCTCTTAATGTGGCAGACCTACGGACATTCGGTTGGACTTAATATCCTAAATACGTAGTCCGTAGATTATTTTGTATTGAAAATGCGTTTCTATCAATTATATTTTAAGTGATAAGTAGGTATTTCTATATTTCTTTTTCGATTAGTCTGTTGTTGACAAGTCATAACCTCTAAAACTTCAAACTGAAATATCTTTAATTCCTGACTTCCTATAAAAGTATAACTGAAGACAAAACTGTTCAGAAATTCAAACTCTATACTTTTAGATATTTTTCATAGGCAGACGCAAAAAAAAAATGTCAACAAAAATTTGTTTGGGAGTTCGCCGGTGTTCTTTCAAAATTTTTCGACATTTTTCAAGTACTTGTTCCGGGTCTGGCTGTGTATGTGAGTTTAAATGTTTTAAACGCACCCACAATACAGGAGAAATTCCTAGTGGGACAACGTTTAAAAAAAAAAAAACAAATACCTATTCGCAGTCTTGGATTTTCATTTTGATCTTCGTTCCTGCCGGGGGTCCCTCGATCCAACAAGTATTTTTTTTACTGGAACACGATAACTCTTGTCTAATTGAAGGCAATAACTTAGTTTGCACTATCTGATACAATACACACGTTACACGATTTTTTTAAATGATATTTATTTATTTATTTGTAATGATTATGTAACAGTTACTGCACCTCCTATTTCAATTTGGCGCTAGTTTACAATTTCATCCTTTAAATTGATATTATGTATGATCGCAGTTGCCGCAGGTGATAAGGAACAGCTGGCCGGGCTGGTGCGCGGCCACCCGGTGCTGTACAACACGTACTACGCGCACTTCAGAGACAAGGCGCAGAGGCGCTACGCCTGGCAGGACATCAGCAGGAGGATGCTACGCCCAGGTACTTTGATGTTCACACTTCTCATCATAAGGCCTTACATTACACACTTGAGCATTTAATAAATTGTATATACCACCAAAAACAGTTTCATGTAATGGCATTTGTAACAGGTTATTTTTTTTTATTTACTCCTGTCACTTTGACATTTGACATTGACGGCCCGCCCTGATCATTGTTGCCCTGTCTGGGTTTTTGTTTCGCCCATTTTGAAGCAAAAGCCGATTCAGAATTCTGCGTTTCATTCGCCCATAACCCGTAAACACGTCGGTTATTCAGTGCAGACTGTTTTTTACCGACTTCACAAAAAGGAGAAGGTACTTTACATTCTTTTTACATTCTTTTTTTGTTCGAAAGTAGATAGTTCCCATTGTCACCAAGTTAGGATCTGATGATGGGATCTTAGAGAAATCGAGGGCAACCCTCAAATTTTATAGGCTCACTTATTGTTTTTCACATATTTTATGAAGTATCTTGTGTATTTGTGTATGGTTGTCACCATCTCAGGTAGCTGGGCTGATGATGGAAGGTATAACTCCTTAACAGTAAGAAGTTACTCGAACAGGCAAGGACTGTTTTAGTAAATTGTTTTGATGTTTGATAGGGCATTTGCCACATTTGGTCTCATGATCATCAAGTCATGACCTGATGCTGCAGTCAGGATAGTCTGCAGAGTACCTAACTCCTCGACAACTAACAGCAGATATATCGTGTTTAGGCTCATTGAAAAGGGCTCGATGTGTGGATAAACGTACTGTTACTGAGGAACACCGAAGACCTGATGCTGAAGCCAGGAGCATCAGAAAAAGTACAAAGCTTGAAATTACAGCACCGTAGTCGTGTTTGGGCTCATTTTAAACAGGACTAATTTTATGTTCAATGCAATGTTGACATGTCTGGCCTGATGCTGCAGCCAGGATTATCAGCATCTAATCTAAAAACTAATAAAAGGAGAACTCCTCAACAATTAACGTCCCTGCATCGAGAAAAGGAATATTTTATAAAAAGGCGATGGGCAAGTTGACATTAGGCTATTGTAACTTAGATAAATTATAAATAGACCCACTAAAAAATGAGAAATAAAAACTTTTTAACAAAAAAAAACCGACTTCCAAAACAAAACACTACAAACTGAAAAATAACTTTAATTTCGGAAGTCGGTGGCAAAAACTAAAATACTGATCCCTAAGACACCGACTTCCGAAATTAAAGTTATTTTTCAGTTTGTAGTGTTTTTTTTTGGAAGTCGGTTTTTTTTTGTTAAAAAGTTTTTTATTTGTTCTAGAATACATACATCTTCTTTGGAGGGTTGTATAACTTTTTGGCAGTGCGAGCCATATGTGGTCTCGTCTTGGCAACATTTCGTGAAGAATAGGTATCCAATAAGAAAGGGTTTTTCGAAATTCCTAAACCCCTAAGAGGGTGAATGGGGGAGCGTGAAATTTGACCTAAAAGTCGATGCGTAGATACGCTTGGGACTCAAGCGCAATTCTCTATCCGTGAACGTATCCGACTCGCGAGACAATGCATGACGTTCACGATCAGCGGTCAGTCGCGCATCATATTCTTCACTGGTCTCTAGAGACATGGATGTAGATGCGTAAATACGCTGAGAACGCAGGCGTGCTTCGCGATCCGAAGAAGTTTCCACCGAGCGAGTTGCAGCCTGATGTTCTCGAACAGCATCAAGTCTCTCCTGACGCTCTTCGGTAGATTCTTGGGATCTTATGATCCGCAATCTTTTAGCTCCTTTGAAACATTGGAAAATATTTGACCTTTTTCTAGGCATGGTTATAGTTTTATTGTGAAGAAGATACCTGATCAATTAAAATCTAAGTGACTGCTCCCCTACCAAGGGTGCCCAGACACGGGATCGTCTGGCGCCCATGTGCTGGTTTGGTCCCTGGGGTGGTCACGGCGTGGTATGTGTTCTGGTGCGCCGGTGATGGGGAGTACTCCCCAGAGAAGGGTCTGGTGACGGACAGCCGCGGCGGGTTTACGGATGAGTGCTAACGCGTGCCCATATTCCCGCCGTAAGCAGCAGAGGAGGACACCGTGGAGTTTTAGTGGGTTAGAGTCCCACATAACTGTACTATCTCCCCGTGGTAGTCCATAACGCATGAGCATTTATTCACGTTAAAAAAAAAAAATGGGAGTTTTGGCCAGTAGAGTCAAATTTTCAATGATATACCATCGTCATCGAAAATCAGTCCTAAACTGTTAACGCCTTCACCGCGTGGAGGTGAAATTAGTGATAGTTTTGATTTCCACATCAGATGTTTCTGATCTTCGATTTTTAGGGTTCCGTACCCAAAGGGTAAAAACGGAACCCTATTACTAAGACTTCGCTGTCCGTCCGTCCGTCCGTCCGTCCTTCCGTCTGTCTGTCACCAGGCTGTATCTCAAGAACCGCGGTGGCTAGACAGTTGAAATTTTCACAGATGATGTATTTCTGTTGCCGCTATAACAACAAATACTAAAAACAAAATAAAATCAATATTTAAGGGGGGCTTCCATACAACAAACGCGTCTGTCTGTCACCAGGCTGTATCTCAAGAACCGCGGTAGCTAGACAGTTGAAATTTTCACAGATGATGTATTTCTGTTGCCGCTATAACAACAAATACTAAAAACAAAATAAAATCAATATTTAAGGGGGGCTCCCATACAACCACGGAATAGAAAAAACGTTTTTTCTATTCCGTGCATACAACAAACGTGTTTTTTTCGGCGTTTTTGCCTTGTGGTACGGAACCCTTCGTGTGCGAGTCCGACTCGCACTTGGCCAGTTTTTATAAGTCAAGAGGAAATGCCCATCAGACCGAACAACTTTTGCTAAGACGTCATTCCTATATGTGTTATAGTGTAGCTGGGCTCTTGGAGTTCCACATCAGGTGTTGCAGATCTTCAAATTTATTCTCTCAGCAGAAAATGCTCATCACGTGGAACAATTTTTGCTATGGTACCGTTTTTGTATCTCTTATAGTTTTGCTGGTCTGTTGCGGTTCTGCATCAGGTGTTCAAGTTTCCAAGATTTATTTATTTATTTATTAATAACCAACTTATATTAACAGTTTGCACCACACATACAAGTTATTAGTCAATATTAGTAATTCCACATGTCATACAATCATAAAAATAGGCTAAATCACATAATAAAAACTGGACAAAAAGATGAAATTAAATGAAATGTAACAAAGTTGGTCAACATTAGACAAAAATTAGATAATATTAAATAAAATTAAACAAATTAAAACAGAATACACAATTATTACAGAATTAGGATAAATTGGAATATAATTATTAATAACAAGTAATTTAATTTGTTTACTCCAAGGAGATTGTACTGGGAGTGGCAATGGACTCCAGGTATCGAGTAGCAGTGTCCAGGAATCTCAGTTCAGCACTCGCGAAGACATCTAAGGACTCATCATATAACAGAATGTTGTTGATATGGGTGAGGGCCAGGTACAATGGACTGGTCTTAAGGGTTATAGTTTGAGGTATTCTGAATAGAGGACGTCGGCGAGGGCGAAGTGTGTGCCTAATAGCTAGTGGGATATCAAAGGAGATGTCCTGAAGTAAGGAGGAATTGAAATGGGTACCACGAATTAGGCGGATGAAATATTTTACCAAACTAAGATTTCTCCTTAATTCTAAACTTTGGTACCCCACCATACCCAGCACAAATAGTGTTGGGTACATATACGGGTAATAACCATAAAGCTTTAAGTAGAGGTAGCGGGCAAAAGACTTCCGGATCTTTTCGATGACCAGTGTATACACTTTTTCATGAGGGTTCCAGATTGCGCTATTGGTCTCTAGCAAGCTGCGAATGAAGGAGTTGTACAGTATCGTTATGGCTTGACGATTATTGAAAGTTTTGGCCTGACGCAGGACAAAACCTAAGTTTTTGCGGGATTTTTTGCAGGTCTGTATTATGTGCTGGTTAAATGTAAGATGTGGATCGAAGTGAGTACCCAGATCACGTACGGTTAAGACGCGTTTCATGGGCTCATTGTTCATAGTGTAGATGTTGTGTATAGGTTGTGCGGCTTTTGAGTAGGTCATGATCACGCATTTACTAACGTTTAGGTTGAGGTTGTTGATAGTGCTCCAAGTGTGAATGTTGTCAATGTCGAGTTGAAGTGCGGCTGTATCACAGGAGTTAGCTACTGGTAGAGCAACTTTGACATCATCAGCATACATTAAGACAGTGGAGTGTTTTACAAAAGTAGGTAGATCATTAACAACTATTAGAAAAAGAAGGGGCCCGAGGTTAGTGCCCTGACCTATGCCAGAAGTAACCGAGTAGTGCTCAGAATTGGCATTTTTGTATGTTACAAATTGCTTGCGGTCATGCAGATAGTTCGCGAAGAATTTTAGCGATGACACAGAGAAACCTGCCAAAGCTAGTTTACATAGAAGTACGTCGTTATCAACCCGGTCAAAAGCCTTCTGGAAATCAAAATAGGCTACATCAGTCTGCATTTTGTCATTAATATTTTTAGCTAAGAGAGTAGTTATATTAAGTAGATTTGACGCGGTTGAGCGATTTGGAAGGAATCCGGGCTGCTCATCCGCGAACCACCGTTGCAGCTTATTAAATATTTTTTTATAGAGCACCGATTCAAATACTTTGCCGAATATCGATAGAACAGCTATTGGCCTGTAATTTTTAACGTCATTTTTGAGGCCGCTTTTATGCACAGGGATTACCTTAGAGGTTTTCCACTCCGTTGGATATATGTTCGTTGTAATAGATAGGTTAAAGATAAACTGCAAGGAAAATTTGAAAATTTCGCAGCCGTCCTTAACCAGGTACTGTGGTATTCCATCTGGACCCTGAGTAGATTTTGGAGGAAGTCGAGCCATAGCGCCACGAACCTCAGATTCGTGAACGTAATCAATATCAACAAGATGGGACATATTATTAGGAGACGCATTAGCAGCAGCGAGAGCATGCTCGATATTTAATGATGGTTGATAGGAAGACGCTACTGAAGTATTTTGAAAACGCGTCTGCAACTTGCGTTGGCGACCTGTCACCAAAGGTGGCCTGCTCATTGTTTTCTCTGTTACTTTTTACATAGGCCCAGAAGGTTTTGGGGTCACATTTGATATTTGACTGAATACGATTAGTGTAAGAAGCAAAATCTGCATCTGTGCTTCTCTTTAATAAGCGCCTATAGTAAGTAAAGAATGCATAATGGAGTTGGCTATCATTATTCTGCTTGTATAGCTTGTGATAATAGTTTTTAAGGTTATTTAGTTGGATAGAAAGAGACGTAAACCATTTAGGGTAACTCAGTCGCGATGTTTTCATCCTTTTTAAAGGGACAGTTTGACAAATAATGTCGTTAATTAATCCATAAAAGGTCCGAACAGCAACATTAACATCACCGCATGAATACACTGGCTCCCAGTCTATACTGGCCAGTTCAGAGTATAGCACTAAAAAGTCTGCCTTACGGAAGTTACGCTCTGAAGTTATACTAGAGGTCGAGTCATTAGGGTGGTGGTTATTATTTATGATCAAGCTTGCGTACGGCGTGTTAATATTGATAGAGATATCTAACGGCTTGTGATGTATTTCAGGCGAGACAATGCCAGAACATGCTGAAACTGAGATTCCCGCCACACATGAGTTAACCAAAATCAGATCTAACATTCTGCCAAGATCGTTCAAAATTATGTTTTCCTGCATTAAATTACATTCAGATAGAAACAAATCAAAGTCCTCACGTATGGCTACACTAGCGGAATATAGGTTAAAATCCCCCAGTACAACCAGAGGCAGTTTGTTAATGTCACACAAGATCCTTCTTATACAATTAAAAACAGAATAATATCTAGCATCAGGTACATTAGGTGCCAAGTAGACAACACAGCACGCAAAGCGTAATCGACCCTTAGTAACTATTGCACATATTATTTCGTCACACTGTTCAGGCTTGCAGTCCAAACGTGTGAGCGAGTAAGGCGCGCGAGCGGCCAGGAGCACGCCCCCGCCACCGCGGCCCACTCGGTCACACCGCAGTACGGCGTACTCTCGCGGGAACACCTCAGAGTCAAACACGCTATCATCAAGCCTAGTTTCCGTTAAGGCTAATAAATTACTCGGGAAGGTGTATAGTAAATTTTTGGTTTCTGAACGTCTTGACTTTAATCCCCGGATATTCTGGTAGAAAATCATATCCAGCTTTTTAGTTTTCCTCACGAAAAAATGATTTCTCGGATTCATTAGGTTCGATCTTCTTCTTCGCATTCCGGTAGGTGAACCATTCTTGGAGTGATGTATTTGTTAGCCAGTTGTTGGGCGACATATAGAAGTCAAACAGCTGTAATGGGACCCCCAATATGAAACAGTTATGTCTAGAGTGTACAGGATCAGGCTTTTTTATGGAGAAGGTCATGATGTCCGGGTGTTTTTTGTGTAGAAAAGAACGTATGCTCTCCTCAGATACGTCTGGATGGAAATTCCATGCATGAATATACTTGACAGGCTCCAGGGTTTTTAAGTCAGTATCGGCAGCACCAGTCGCACGTATGACAGATCGGCGAGGGCGCGATTGGGTTTTCCCCGTCGTAAATATTCTTGTGCTGTATGAGTTTGTGAGGGGAGGCTCGCTACTTATCTGAGGACGCAAGCGTGACACTGTACTGTATGTGGATGATGGTGGTGAGAGAGGGTTCGGCATTAGATCTGGTACATCAATGGATACGTGGTGATTATTTGCGGAGACTGTGAAAACAGGAGTGGATAGTGAATGGAAAGTGGTACAACGTCGAAAACATAAGGCGAACTATCGATATCTTGGCAAAATGGGAATGTCCAACGATACGGACTCTAAGTTCAAAGCCGCAGACAGGCAGGTTCCAATGTTTATTACCAAAGTACATAAAGATACAACGGAGAGTGATATAACAGATTACGTTTATCGGAAAACCAACGAAATGATTAAATTAGAAAAAATATCATTTTTACGAGATAAATATCATAATGCGTACAAGTTTTTTTATCTCGGAACATAAGTTGCCCACGTTCTTGGATGACAAACTTTGGCCCCAGGGCGTTATATTTAGGCGATTCACAAACTTTAAGCAAAAGAATGCGAACGGTGGAGACAACACTGTAAGCGGCCCTGCGACGGAACATTATGATAGTCAACAGTGATGATAGATACAAATTAGTCAGCTTTAACTGTAAAAATGTGAAACGAGCAGTTCAAGGTATTAAAGAGCTATGTCAGTCCTCGGACATAATTGCGTTACAGGAAACGTGGTTGTTGCCCGGCGACTTACACTTTCTGAGCGGAATCGACGACAACTTCGGGTGCACCGGCACATCCGCGGTGGATACCACCGCCGGAATGCTACGCGGACGGCCCTACGGAGGAGTTGCACTTCTTTGGAATAAAGGAGTTTTTCAAAATGTGTCGGTCTTACATAGTGATAACCCGCGGGTGTGTGCAATTAAAATAACTATGGGCCTAAAGTCTTTCTTAGTGTTCAGTGTTTACATGCCTACAGATAAGTTGATAAACTTAACGGATTTCACGGATTGTCTCAGTTTGGTGAGTGCCATTGTTAGTAATGAGGATATTGCGTCGGCGTACGTAATGGGTGATTTTAACGCCCATCCTAATGAATTATTTTACAACGAACTTACTGGTTTTTGTAATGAATTAGAGTGGACATGTGCGGACGTTAAGATATTAGGACTTGATTCGGACACGTTTAGCTTTGTTAGTGAGGCGAATGGTTCGAGACGCTGGCTAGACCACTGTGTGACCACTAACGCCGCTTTGCAATCCATAGTAAATGTTTACATAAAGTATGATGTCTTGTGGTCAGATCATTACCCTCTGATTGTAGAATGTAATTTTGATGTTATAAAACCAAAAATATCTTGTAACACGGGATCATTAGTCAATAAGGTACTATGGGGTGAAAGAAAACCAGACCAAATTTTATTATATAGTGAGATCTGTCATGAAAGATTGAGACTTGTTGATTTTCCTAGTGTATTTCGCGATTGTAGTGACTATGTTTGTAGTAATGTAGATCACAGAGAACACATCGATAAACTTTACGACGAGTTAATTTTTGTTTTAAGTGAGGCTGCCACTGAAAGTTTTGTCGTCGTAACACGGCGTAACATTAAGAAGCCGGTAGTTGGATGGAACAGATATGTTAGTGATTCTCATAGGGAGGCCAGGTGTAAATTTCAGCTGTGGGTAATGTGTGGAAAACCAAAGTCGGGCCGTGTTTTCGAGGAAATGCAAATTAGTCGAAATGTTTTTAAGTCTCGCTTAAAATGGTGTCAGAATCATAGCGAACAAATAAAAATGGACATTTTGGCATCGCAACACTCGAAGCATAACTTTAAACACTTTTGGAAGTCCACCAAGAAATTCAATGGCAAGCCTAGCCTCCCAGTGAGCGTTAATGGTATCAATGATCACAGCTGTATAGCTGATATGTTTAAGGATCACTTCACTGTAAAATCACCATTGGGACCATCGCGGTTGGTGAACGATGTGGGGCCGCAGGGTCAGGAGATTGGAACTATAATTACAGCTAAAGATGTTAAAGAAGCTATTAAAGCTATGTCGCGTGGGAAGTCTCCTGGCCATGACGGCATCAGCATCGAACACTTCAAACACGCAGGCCCTCACCTGCCTAGAGTGCTTGCGATGTTCTATACCCTATGTATAGGACATTCGTACTTACCTCCTGCACTTATGAAAACTGTGGTGGTGCCAATTGTGAAAAATAAGACGGGTGATATTTCTGAAAAATCCAACTACAGGCCGATTTCACTTGCCACTACGGTAGCAAAAGTGCTTGATAGTTTGCTTAACAGTCAACTAGATAAATACCTGAACATAAGTGACAACCAGTTCGGTTTCAGGCCGGGACTATCCACAGAGTCAGCCATCTTGTGTGTGAAGCAAACTATCAAGTACTACACAGAAAGACGAACGCCAATTTACGCATGTTTTCTCGACTTGTCGAGGGCATTTGACCTGGTTAACTACGATATCCTGTGGCAGAAACTGAAAGATATATCCTTGCCAACAGAACTCAGCAGGATCTTTAAATTTTGGTATCTTAACCAGGTCAATGTCGTGCGATGGTCGAGTGCATATTCCGAGCCGTACAGGTCGGAATGTGGAGTGAGGCAGGGGGGGCTAACTTCGCCCAAACTTTTTAACTTGTACGTCAACGCGCTGATAGAGGAGCTCAGCAGCACCCGTGTCGGCTGCCATATTGATGATGTATGTCTCAATAATATCAGTTACGCGGACGACATGGTGCTGCTGAGTGCTTCTGTATGTGGCCTCTCAAAACTGTTGGGCATCTGTGAAAACTACGCTCACAGCCATGGGTTGATTTATAATGTCAGAAAAAGTGAATGCATGGTCTTTCAGGCCAGAGGGAAATGTCCGACAACAATACCTGTCATAAAATTATGTGGAACACCACTGAAGAGGGTGGAACATTTTAAATATCTTGGGCATATGATGTCCTCTGATCTGAAAGATGATGTAGACATAGAGAGAGAGCGCAGGGCGTTGTCTGTAAGGGCGAATATGTTGGCCCGCAGGTTTGCTCGTTGTACCACAGAAGTGAAAACAACATTGTTCAGAGCATACTGTACATCTTTTTACACAAGCAGCCTGTGGGTCTCATACACGCGCAGACAGTACAACGCCTTGCGTGTGCAATATAATAATGCGTTCAGGGTGCTGATGGGGCTGCCCCGGTTCTGTAGCGCATCAGGTATGTTCGCCGAGTCGCGAGTAGACTGTTTTTATTCTACGATGCGAAAACGATGCACATCCCTGGTGCGCAGGGTTCGGGCTAGCTCCAACGGCATCCTGAGGGGATTCGCGCAGAGGTTCGATTGCCAGTACTTGAACCATTGTTGTATGGTTCACATACTGGGCAATCGAAGTATGTAATGTGTTTGGGTATGATCTTTCTCTTCAATGTTGTGTTTCTTTTTATTATTTTTTTCTTTTTATTTTATTTTCAAATTTTTGTAATTTTTGTGATTATGATCCTGTGTTGGTCGAAATAAACGATTATTATTATTATTATTATTATTATTATTATTATTATTATCATGTAGCAAATTTAGTTGTGTGTGTAAAGATTTTCCATTGCCAATTAATTGTTTTTCAATGACATCAATACGTTGTGTTTGAGCCATAATTTCACAGCCATAATTATTCATCTCCAGGGCGGCTATACGCTTCGTATTTTCATCAGACTGCAGTTGCAGTGTGGCTTGTGCGCTAGAAGCGACATCTGAGGTCTCCAACAGTTTGTCAACGTCCGCCCGAAGGATGTTATATTTGCTATGAAGATTGTTTATAGAACATCTTATTCCTTTGATATCCTCAGCCACCTTATTTATAGCGGTTTCTTGAGTATGGTATCTAGTCACACTTTCTTTGCGGAACGCACGCAACTCCATCAAAACAGCTTCAAGAGTGCATTCATTTAGCGTTAAGTCGTGCGCACTTGGGCAATGAGTGTTTGACTGAGTAGTAGTCAACGTAGTCTTATTTCGCCTTACTGTTACATTAGCTGAGTCATCAACATCTGTATCTGAGCGCTGGGATAACATTGGGCTTGCTGGTGTGGCAGAATTTATTGCCTTTGGTCTTTTACAGCGACATTCGTGACATACCCAGCCTATTTTTTGTTTGGCAGTCATATGCATGAATTGATTTTGAAGAACATTAGCGCATTGCAGATCATACGAACATTTACAATATTATTACAAGCTAAGAAATGGCTATCTTCTAAAAGTTGTTTACAACCAGCACACTCTGATGCCATCTTGCGGAGAAAGGTGACAGCACCACAAATATTTAATAGACAGATGTATCGGATCGTAGGTAGAAAAGTTGAGTTGGTACACCAATTGTATCGTAGGTGGCAGGCCACAGGTCATTTACTTAGTTCACCTTAAATTGTTGTAGATGGTGCTAATGACCTGCCCCTAGATCTGCGGTTTGAGGTTTGCCGCGCATTGACAACGCACTTGAGCTATAACATCAGTTCAATGGCAAAAAAAACGTAGTTAAAAGTAGTTAAAAAAATAAACAAAATCCACAAAAAGTACTTGCGCGTAGTGAGACGCGAACCCACAGTGCATTGCGCGGCAGTCGGCGCGTGATCGAGATAGCTGTTCCGCCCTAGTATTAGTAGACGAAATTGGTATTCAGTATCAGGTTGGGCTAATAAAGTTCGTTATGAATTTTGAATTTGCTTGACCTTTGGACACAATGTTTGTATTTTTTTTTTTCACATTTGTTTTTAGTCCTTTTCGTTAATAACTTAAACTGGTAGAATGTTCACAGTAATTTATTTATAGTTTGTAATGTTTTCGATGCACTAAAACACTGTTTATCACTTATAACTTTGTTATTTGTAGACGACTGTTTAACACTTATAACTTTGTTATTTGTAGTAGTGAAGTTGAGATAACATTACCACTAGTTGTTTGCACTGTTAGAATTAACGTAACAAGAAAATAAGTAACATTTAACTGAGTTTTATATTTTTAAGAGAAAACACTCACGGAGCGCAATGTTTACATGACGGCCAGCGCCATCTAAATTATAGCCTATATGTTGCCCAGACATAATACCTATACAACAAAAAAAAAACATTCAAATCCGTCCAGTAGTTCCGAAGATTAGCGTGTACAAACAAACAGACAAACAGACAAAATTTTTTTTTTGGATTCGTGCTCTATTACTGTTTCTAAACCCCCCTCAGTTATTTTTTTTTAAATATATTCAATGTACAGACACAGTTTTTTTACTGTCTTATTATATGTAATATATATATAGATAAAACTAACCACGTCTCAGCTAGTTTATAGAAGTTAAATACAATTATTTAGTAAAAGTACTGGTGCTTATAAGTATTAGTAAGTATCTAAAATATTTTTGTTTTATTTTAACAGATTCAGAATGCATAGCGATATGGAAGCTTCTAAAATCAAATTATAGTCAAGCTTTGAGGATTCGCAAAAAAAAGATGGAACAAGGACTCAACGTTAGGTCATCAAAATATGAGAACTTCATGTCATTTGTGAAACCCTTTTTAAAAGTATGTAAAAATGCGCCACCGACCACGACAGCCACCGCCGTCGAGGCGCCCTGCGCAGGCTTCGCACCAGCGCCGGAGTGGGGCTGTGACGTCAGCCGCGGCGCGCCCGAGTGCAGCGCGGCCACTCCAGCACATTCAGGATATGTTCCAGCTCTTTCAGCGCAGCCGCAACGGAACACTATCGTTGAGTTATTTCGAAATTTAGGTGAAACTGTAAAGGATTTCCCAAAAGACGTTAAAGTTCGTGTGAAAAGTGAAGTTCTCAAAGTAGTCCGTGATGCAAGAGAGTTCATTTTAAGCAATAATACAGTGGAACAATTGTTTGTAGTAGAAGATATTGTTATAAAAGAAGAACCCTTAGAATTACAATAAACGTTCTATGAGTATCTACTGTCTGCGTCTGTCAGCTTGTAACGTCATCCTTATTATACATATTATACAGGGTGTTTGGAAGCTGAGTGCAAAGCTTTATGGGAGTGATAGTTGATACCATTTACAGCATTTTGAGCCATACAACATGTCTTAGACGAAGTATCCTTTTTATTATTTTTTTCCCAATTATAGTTGGTATTGGTTGACTAAAAGTTTGCTGTTAAAAAAAAACATACTTCGTCTAAGACATGTATGGCTCAAAATGCTCTAAATGGTGTCAACTCTTTGCATCCAGCTACCAAACACCCTATATTTTATTTTTGTCCTGTCACTCATGTTATGTCAATATGAATGTTTTCAACGTAAGTATTATCATTTTGATCCATAAAATACCTCTAAAAATACAGGATTTTCTTTTATGATTTTATGAATATTCCATTTATAAATCTTGAGTGAACACGTGTGTTCTCTGTGAAATCGTGGGGATGACTGACGATCAGTCAGAATCAGAATGAGCGTCTAATGTCGATTGAATCAGACTAATATTTCATTACAAATTTTTGTGCAATACACCAAGACAGTAAAATAATTCTTATTTCAATCCAATAGGATTCACGCGTTACAGCTAAATATGTGAAAAAATTGACTCCGATTTTTATTTTTTTCTGAGTCTACTTGTAACATTTTGATAGTTCTTTTTGCTACCTTTTCGAGTTGAATATGTCTGCTTACATAAAATATTTTTAAATAAATAAATTTATGTTATTAAATAGAAGATAAATGTTCCTAAAGTCAGCACGATATCGTCGATGTTGTGTGAAGAGGCAACGGAAATTCATTTTTATTACATTACTAGCTGCTGCCCGCGACGTCGTCTGCGTGAAGGCTCTACAGCACCAAAAATACCTAAGATGCCAGTGTCGCTATAGCATTATAAAGTAAACAACTTTTAAAATAGCATTAAAATATAAGTTTTTTTTTGCAAGCGAAGCAAGTGAAGAGAGTTATATGGGAATCCTGCTGAGTTCTGTCATAAGAGGTGACTGAAGGAAATAGAGGAAATAATGCAGGAATACATTCCAGGACACAAAAGAGTAAAAATACGTTCAAAGGTATTATATATACCTTACAACACTTCCCTATAAACTACGTTGGTAGTTATGCTGCCAGGAGCCAAAATGTGTGATGACGCGGGAGCAAGCGACGACGTACAGTTGCCCGTGTGAGAAGAAACTCGTCCTGACGTCGACACCCACTGCCCCCAGTGTCTGCCCCTGCGACTTATTGATGGTCATCGCAAAGCAAACACTCACGGGGAGCTGTACGCGCTTGAACTGGAACGGGAAGTTATGAGGTATGAGGGGAATGCGTGGTATAAATACTGCCTCGCCGACGCCATAACCCGTAAGAATTTCCGCCTCAATGGTGTGTCTGTGGAGCGAGATGACTTTAAGGCGGGTCCCGTTACACAACTTCGGAGGAGATAGGTTCCGAAGAAGCATAACCGGGACACCGCTTCAGCTTGAATGCGCTGGAAGTCCACTTGCTGACAGGGAGTTCAGAAATTCCACGGGATAATGTGTGGCGTCATCTTGCTTGACAACAGTGTTTATCGAGGTGTAGACCACTTCATTCCCCTCAATTTCCGAGAGAATGCATTCGTTAATTGCTGCAGCCTGATCATTTTTGGGCGTCAAAATGGCCCGCTCACACACCCAAGAATTCTGCTGGTGCGGTATACGACTGAATGTCCCCGTACACACAGCGAATGAGTTCTTCTAAGCTGGAAACCACTCTACCGAGAGACTCTGGAAGCACCACCTGTCTACCTCTCTCTTCTGGTAGAGTGCCTTCGCCAAGACTTAGAAGGACATCGGAGAATTCTTGAGCGCGTGCATTGCCGCCGAGTCGAGCTCTCATATTAATAGTCAAGCGCAGCGTACGAACTCGTGACCACAACGAAGATCGTTTCAACGAAGCATTCAAACTCAAACTCAAAACTCAAACTCAAACTCAAATCATTTATTTCAATTAAACCTTGTACAGGCACTTTTGAATTGTCAAAATTAAATAGTCTGTCAGTTAGTCAGAAAGTTGAAGCTAGTTACCCATTCCAAAGCGTAGATCTCTATGGAGAAGAACGGGCAAGAAACTCCATGGACACTCTTTTAAATCAAGATATTACAAAATCCTGGGTACATTATTCTTATTGCTTCTATATGTGAGAACAATGTAAAAAAGACAGAAATGAAGAAACAATTCAAGACATAAGATTAAAAATAAGCCTTGGCAGTTAAGAGATGACCAGTCTCAACCGACGGCGCCCGTTCACGAACATGACGCGTGGATCAGCACCATCCAGCTCGACCATTTTGTAGGGAACCGAATGATCCAACACACGCGCCAATATCGGTGAGACATTTAAGTGAGCATGACACGTTCTCAACTGCCATGCTATTTCAAGTCAACATCAAAAAATCATAATAAACGGAAACATGGTTCTTACATTTACAAAATTAAAAAAAAAATGCTTCTAAATTATACAAAACTAGTTTGCAATTTATTTAAGAGGTAAATAGAATTTTATTACCTACCAAACAGGAAGAGATATTTAATATTGAAGTATTCAACAATTAAAAATTGATTGAATAAATTAAAAAAGTTATGTTCGTAATGTCAGAAACACAAAAAAAGAAAAAGGGAAGCACCTCTTCCAAATATTGAAATTAACTACAAAGATAGTCTTACAATCTTCAGCAGCTCCAACTATATCTATATATATAAAAGGAGAAACTGACTGACTGACTGACATATCAACGCACAGCCGAAACTACTGGGTCTAGGAATGTGGAATTTTGCACACGGCTTCCTTTTATAATGTAGGGGAGCACTAAGAAGGGGTTTTTGGAAATTCAACCTTTAAGGGGGTGAAAAGGGGGGATTTCGTTTGTATGAAAAATCTTATTCCTTCAGTTAATAAACTTGAAACTTGGCACGAATACTTATGTAAGTAAATTATGAAGTTTCGCATTTTTTGTTTTTCTAAACTACCCCCTAAAGGGGGATTGGGGGGTGTCAAAATTTGTATGGAAGAATTTTAACGCGCGGTCCGATTAACTCGAAACTCAGTATTTATACTTAAGATCAAAAATAAAGAATGACGTGTATCAGGGTTTTTCGAAAATCTACCCTTAACGGGATGAAAAGGGGTAGTTAATTATACAGGCGAGGATTTTACTGCGTGGCTTGATTAACTCGAAAATTGGTATAAATAATCTTTGAGTCAAGTAATGAACATATCCCAAAAGATTTTTTGAAATTCCACCCCTATGGGGGTGAAAAGCGGAAATACAGTTTATATGAAAAATCTTATTCATTTGGTTAATAAACTTGAAACTTGCCACGAATACTTATCTAAGTAAATTATGAAGTTTGGCATTATTTTTGTTTTTCTAAACTACCCCCTAAAGGGGGATTGGGGGGTGTCAAAATTTGTATGGAAGAATTTTAACGCGCGGTCCGATTAACTCGAAACTCAGTATTTATACTTAAGATCAAAAATAAAGAATGACGTGTATCAGAGTTTTTCGAAAATCTACCCTTAACGGGGTGAAAAGGGGTAGTTAATTATACAGGCGAGGATTTTACTGCGTGGCTTGATTAACTCGAAAATTGGTATAAATAATCTTTGAGTCAAGTAATGAACATATCCCAAACAATTTTTGGAAATTCCACCCCTGTGGGGGTGAAAAGCGGGAATACAGTTTATATGAAAAATCCTAATCATTTGTTTTTTGGTTAATAAACTTGAAAATTGACCCGAATCCTTATTTATCTAAATAAATGATAATTAGATTACATTTTCGAAATTTTTAGAGGAAAATCTATCTATCTTCTATTCTATATATATATATATAAAAGGAGAAACTGACTGACTGACTGACATATCAACGCACAGCCGAAACTACTGGGTCTAGGAATGTGGAATTTTGCACACGGCTTCCTTTTATAATGTAGGGGAGCACTAAGAAGGGGTTTTTGGAAATTCAACCTTTAAGGGGGTGAAAAGGGCGGATTTCGTTTGTATGAAAAATCTTATTCCTTCAGTTAATAAACTTGAAACTTGGCACGAATACTTATGTAAGTAAATTATGAAGTTTGGCATTTTTTGTTTTTCTAAACTACCCCCTAAAGGGGGATTTGGGGGTGTCAAAATTTGTATGGAAGAATTTTAACGCGCGGTCCGATTAACTCGAAACTCAGTATTTATACTAAAGATCAAAAATAAAGAATGACGTGTATCAGGGTTTTTCGAAAATCTACCCTTAACGGGGTGAAAAGGGGTAGTTAATTATACAGGCGAGGATTTTACTGCGTGGCTTGATTAACTCGAAAATTGGTATAAATAATCCTTGAGTCAAGTAATGAACATATCCCAAACGATTTTTGGAAATTCCACCCCTGTGGGGGTGAAAAGCGGGAATACAGTTTATATGAAAAATCCTAATCATTTGTTTTTTGGTTAATAAACTTGAAAATTGACCCGAATCCTTATTTATCTAAATAAATGATAATTAGATTACATTTTCGAAATTTTTAGAGGAAAATCTATATATATATATATAAATAAAAAGAAAAGTCCTGACTGACTGATTGACTGACTCATCAACGCCCAGCCCAAACCCTTGGACCTAGAAAGCTGAAATTTTGCACAGAGGTTCCTTTTATAATGTAGACAAGGAATAAGGAAGGATTTTTCGAAATTCAACCCCTAAGAGGGTGAACGCGGGGAAGATGAAATTTCACGCGGACGAAGTCGCGGGCAAAAGCTAGTAATATATAAATACTTTCAAGTGTCAATCAATTAGTTGTGGTTGTGGAGCAGGACCAGCATTGTTGAGCCAGGCATTTTTATCAGCGATGTAATCCCCTAACTTATAATATGCCTGACTGCATAGTGTGCGTTTTATACAAGACTTGAATTTTGTCTCATTCAGTTGAAGAATGTGGGGAGGTATTTTATTATAACATTTTAAACAGTACCCCATAAAAGATGAATCTACTTTAGCCAGTCTGAAACCTGGTTGAACTAATAGGTCCCTATTTCTAGTACTATAATTATGTCTTTCACCTCTTTTACTAAAAAGATGTAAGTTTTTCCTTACATACATGATGTTTTCGTAGATATATATTCACCTCGTCAGCCCTCGATCCTCGGCCATCGTACACTCATCCCATACGATCAGAGAGTAATCCTTGAGCACGTGTCCCTTAACGCACCACAAACAGGTGTTTCGGCGCTCTCTAAATCGATGGGAATTTTAAACATGGCATGTGCTGTCTTGCAGTCCCGGAAGCAGTGTGGCAGCGATTCCCGACGACGCTACAGCAATAGCAATTTTGCCTTGCCTCCTGACCTCTGCATGTATGCCAGTGGTAACAAATGTTTTTCCTGTACCAACAGGATCATCCAAGAAAAACATTTTACCCTGGTTTTGCCAAACGCTTTCAAGGACGGTGTCATAAATTTGTTTTTGCTCTGTAGAGAACAAAGCGACATGGTCATTTCGTATGGTGGTCATTTCGCCGTCTCCGACTTCCGACTCGTAGAAAATCTTCAGACAGATGATGGCGATACTTCTCCCACAAAGCTACCGGGTTCGCGACTCCATAAAACACCAAGATGACGTCAAACAGATGACGCATGCGGCTGGGACTGTCACTGACGCTCGCCTCCGCGAGGGTGTCTGCCCAATTTTGGTCACCGTCGAGAAGGTGACGTGCTACGCAGGCTGCGCGGTAAGTGGGAAACTCCACGCCATCAAATGTCCTCAGAAAGGCGAAAGACTTTGCCTCGGACAGTGTGAAGTAACAAACGCAGAAAATCGCATTCGCCATTATTCGGATGCACGGTATAATTTAAGTTTATAATTAGGTATACGACATGAAAATATATTAATTACCAAGCAATAATCACACAGATAAATACCGAACAAAAGTATTAACAGTCAATGTTTATTTTGTAATAACAACATGAAATTGATGAAGAAATGATCATCATCAATGAACATAACTTTTTTGTAATACTTAACACCGCATTTTTTTTAAATTGTCTTCCTCAACTCTGCTCAAGATTTTGAGGGTTTTGTTGGAACTTGAATTTGTCAAAACGAACTATACGATACAACTTTTATGAAGAAAATGCACATTACCATCTATGAATTTTAAGAATAACTAACTACTAACCTCACCAACATGATCAAATTTAAATTATTAATTTCCAAAAAGTGTTGACATGTAACTTGATTTGATTTTTATGAAATCTCATAGATGGCGCTGCTTCAAAATTGTCTTATACTACTAACATTCATTAAACTATGTTTCTCTGCCCAAGTTACTTTAATGGCGTAAAAGTTTTTATAGTGTAAAGCTAGATAATAGCATGACTTACTCAAAAACAACATTTAAATATGCGTCGTTAGATTACACGCTGTCACAGAATGCGTAAGAAAATTAAAGATTCACAGCTCCTCCTCGTAGGTGATAGCGTGATAATATGTAGCCTATATGTTGACCCGACCTCTTAGTAATATTCATGCAAAATTTGAAGTAAATCCATGCAGTACTTTTTGAGTTTAGCCCGGACATATATACAGACAAACAGACAAAAATTCTAAAAACTATATTTTTGGCTTCGATATCGATTGTAGATCACGCCCCAAGTATTTTTTTTATATATTCTATGTACAGTTTTGCCTTTCCTACGATTTTATTACATACGATTTTATTATATATGTGTTTATATTATTTATATAAACATTATCATTATTTATTTTTTTAAATAACACAGACATAAGTATCAGAATTATTTCGTCATAAAGGCAAGCCTTTACGACGTGATTAAACACATAATAATGTTTTAAAGATAACAATATGATTTCGTTAGTACTATATCGCGCCAATAGATGTCGTTACATGTTTCCACTTATTGCAATAAAAATTGTTATAGAATGCTTTAAATTGATTATATCTTTTGATGGACTGAAGCGATTGCGATGAAACAAAGACTAATCACTGCTCCGAGTTCTGGACTATATTTGAGTATAAATATGAACCATATTGGTTTGGTACTTTTTACGTTGAGTCTGTTCAAAATCTGTCACATCCAAACAGACAAACAGACAAAAATTCCAAAAATTGAAGAAATGGCATCTGTTGGTTATCCTATAACAGCCCAACTATTTTTTTTATTTTTATTTTCAATGTACAGAAACGCCTCATCTACAGATTTATTATATGTATAGATAAACCAAAATTTTCGAATAAAAAATTGCTACCATTTGAAGATGAAAGAGTAGGTAATCTATCTGTGGTAATTATTAGTTACATTTGGTTTCGTCTGGTTTTGTCGCAAAATGCACCGAAAAACTGCTTGTTTTTGTCAGATTCGTAAACGCGTCCTTAATAAGCTGTAGGCGAGATGTGCACCTGGATTGAGGGCCCATTTTTTGAACCCTTGCGAAACGAAATAAGCCTTTTAGGGAAATTAGTTAGAAATAGTAAAAACTTAAAGCAAAGGGCCGTGAATTTCTTAAACGTGAATTAAAACTGTTATGATATTAAATAGTTCACACAGCGGCGCGATCGACGCGCGACATAGTTACGACGCGAGTGCCTGTGATAATGGCTTTAAATACTGTTAAATGTAGCAATTGCAACATTGTTATATCGGAGTTGCTCGCCTTTGTGCAAAATAAGGCGGACGTGATGGACGAAGATAGTATTTAAATACGTTTGTGTAATACGGCGTGTAGTCGCAACTCGCAACATAAACCATAAAGGAGATGGTAAAGAAAAACGTGACATGGAGGAAATCCTATGTATTCAAAGTCAAGTCAAAAAGTCAAAGTCAAATCATTTATTTCAAACTAGCTGACCCGGCAAACTTTGTTTTGCCATATAAATTATTTCTAGCTGCCCGGCGCTATCGCTCGCGTGGTGTCGTACCCCTTACCCTACCCCACCCCTACCCTACTCCTACCCTACTCCTACACTACTCTTACCCTACTCCTACCCTACTCCTACACTACTCCTACCCTACTCCTACCCTACTCCTACCCTACTCCTACCCTACTCCTACCCTGCTTCTACCCTACTCCTACACTACTCCTACCCAACTCCTACCCTACTCCCACACTACTCCTACCCTAATAAAAGCATTAAATACTATGTCCGTCTAAGACCGGATAAAAAAAACCGGATAAAAAGTATCCCATTCCCTACTTAAGGAACCTTCTGTCTTAAGTTATTACATAATTAGCTAACCTAACAATATCTTGTAGTGACTATCAATATTAAAAATCTTCTATGTTTTAAATAAATAAATTGACTAGGCCATCGCCATCGCATGAAAACACAATGTATCTCACAGTGCGATTGCCAAGTCAATTTATTTATTTAAAACATAGAAGATTTTTAATATTGATAGTCACTACAAGATGTTGTTAGGTTAGCTAATTATGTACCTAATAACTTAAGACAGAAGGTAAGGGAATCAAAGAGATTTAAGATAAAATAATTTAATGTCTTTGGCGAAAATAAACTTTAGGTACCGAATCTTTCAGGCTACCTACTTACACAGTACTTACGTCAGTCCTGAGATCCGTCAAGGTTACATTCTTTATTTATTTATTTTATTAGGTCTACCAACAATTGTTTACACTAATTTACAAACAAAGATAAAACATGCGTTTAAACTCTACACAGTGTAACAATTACTTAAAGGTAAACACCACATGGACAAAAAAGAAAACAATAAAAAGTAATTTCGTAAGCTACATATTGTACAAGTAAACTAAGTTAGATTATATCTACCTATGTATAAATAACATAACTAAATGCAAAATATTAAAAGCATCGTTTCTTTTAAAAAAAAATTACGAGCATAAAAAGAAAAATTACGTCCAAAAACTTTTACTTTTTTAACAAATCTGAGAAGCAGTTCAGAAATTTAGATTTTTGTTTATTGAGAGAATCAAAGTGAAAATCAACCATATCACTACAACCATTCAAAAGCCTACAGAACCTAGCACATGGAGAGTTAGATCCCAACACCGTTCTTCTCATTGGAGGACAGAGGGGAGTAATAGGTTTGCGCGGAATCCTCGACGGAGCACGAAAGTTAACGAGTGCGAGCAGCGGCGGCGAGTCGATATTTCCCTTCAAGATTTTACAAGCGAACATTGCGTCATTCAGACATCTTCGTTCTTCCAAGGTGTGCATGTTGAAGTATTTCAATCTCTTTTGGTAAGAACGCACCTTTTTGGTTATTCCCACAGAAAAGGCCAGATGCCAAACGAAGCGTTTTTGTACACGTTCTAGACGCAAACTATTTGTAGCGTAGTGTGGCCGCCACACCACACTACAATACTCTAATATGCTACGTACTAAACTCTGATAAAGTAATATTTTAGTTTTAATTTGACGAAAACCCTTACATTGTCTTAAGACAAATCCCATCATCCTGGATGCTCTTTTAGAAATGGAATCTAAGTGTGGTGCAAAGGTTAGTTTTTGATCAAACAGAACTCCGAGGTCACGAATAGTGTCTACTTCATTAAGTTTGTCCTCATTTATGTAATACACAGTCTTTATTGGATTATTTTTTCTTGTATATTTTACGTGGTAACATTTCTTTGAATTCAAGTGCATTTCATTACTTTTACACCATTGAATAAGACTATTAAGGTCCATCTGCAAAAGTGAAGCGTCTGTGTCAGATTCAACGATTCTCAGAAATTTCAAATCGTCCGCATACATAAAAAATTTAGAGTGCCGTAAACAATTGGGAATGTCGTTAATAAAATAGTTGAATAATATTGGACCTAGATGAGAGCCTTGTGGGACTCCAGATGAGATGTTATGTACGTTAGATTGATAACCGTTTACCACAACATAAAAAGATCTACCTCTCAAGTATGAAATCACCCATTCAAGCAAGCCACCAGTAATACCATAAGCACGTAGCTTACAAGACAAGATTTTGTGGGAAACTTTATCAAACGCCTTGCTGAAGTCAGTATAAATGACGTCAGCTTGGCGACCAGAGTCAACGGCTTCAATCAAAAGTTCCGTGAAAGGGACCAAATTAGAACTTGTGGATCGTGACTGAACAAAACCGTGCTGATGATCGCTAATGAATAATTTCAGATGGTTTTGGAAATACGGACAGAGCAGTGACTCAAACACTTTAGCGAACGTAGAAAGGATTGAGATAGGCCTATAGTTAGCTATGTCATCGTTGCTATCTGATTTATGTATAGGCACCACCTTAGCCCTTTTCCATGTCCGAGGGAATACGCCAGAAGATAAGGATTTTCTGTATATAAGAATAAGAGGGCACACTAACTCCTCTGCACAAGACGTAATAAATATTGGCGGTATGCCATCAGGGCCAGCTCCTTTGTTTATATCTAAACTTTTAAGTTTTTTAAGTAATGTCTCACTGCTAATTGTTGGACTTGTTAAACATAAACTACCATCTTCGAAAGATTTTAATAATATATTAGTGTCAAATTCCTTGCTCAATTCTTGTTCGGGGCTGTAAACAGACGAGAAGTTGGTAGCGAACATCTCACATATCATTGTACCATCAGAAGAGGACATTGAGCCATTTGTCATGGTCATAGGGTAGGTACTAGACCCTCCTCTTTTATTTTTTACGTGCGTCCAAAATAACTTAGGGTTGTATTTTAGTTTATTTTCAAGACCTTCAATATAAACATTGTAACACGAAGTGGCCAATTCATCGCAACGCTTACTAATTAATTTTAACTCAATCAAATCCATTGGGTTTTTATATTTATTGTATCGCCTTCTAATATTATTTTTTAAATTTAACATTTTAATTAGTTTGAAGTGTCACGGGTATATCAAATAAAAACTCACTTCAGATAAAATAATCGGCTGTATTTCTGCCTATCTCGGCACTCCCATACAATATATACAAGCTAACAAAAGTTACGACACACTACTACATTATAAAAACTAGATCAATGCTTCAATTTATAGATAGGAGTAAAAATGAATTTTATAACAAAATTCAGAATATTCTTGAAGGAAAAAGAAATGGGAGGATCTAGAACTAGAAGCTATAACGAACCGTTGGAATAAGGGGCGATGAAAAACAAAAGTTGCCTTTTATAGTAAATCATCATGTGTGATCCATTTCACTTGTTCAATGCCCATTCCTTTTTACAACATATGAACCTATCTAACTAAATAGATGTGAAGTGTAAATAATTGTTAAAATAGCTAAATATGTTTGTAAGTATTATGTTTGTTGTAAATATAGTAAATAAATAATTGTCGTGGATATAATATATTATTTTGTTAGCCAAGATTAGATCCATAGATAATGTTTGCTTGCATTCTCGTTCGTTGACTATGATGGTTGAACTGTCATGTGACAGTTGACATGTTGAACGAGAAATTATTATGTAAGGTTATGAATTATGATACAATGTGTTTGTGTACTGTGTAGTGTTTACAAAATGTTTCTTTATTGTTTATTTACATAATGAATAACCGCTACATTACTCCCCCCCTGAGACCGTAGTTACAAAATTACGGGCGATAGTAATCCGGGAAATGTACAGTTCGCCCGGTGCGGGTTTTTCTCTCGACGGTGATGCTTGCTGGCGGGACTGTGTTTGTAGCCGATGATGTTGCCGTTGAGTCGTGAGCGTTGTCGTCTTCGCTGTTAAGGTAAGCGGGCTTCAACCTATCTATCGTGACGGTTGTTTCTCTACCCTTAACCTCGATTTTAAATGTTTTGTCGCCCTTTTGCAGCACCTTGAATGGCCCAGTGTACGGCGGGTCGAGTGGTCGGCGCACGGCATCCTGACGCAGGAAGACGTGGGTTGATGACGCCAAACTGTTGGGCACGTAAAATGGCCTCTCGCCGTGCCGGCTTGATGGAGCTGGCGACAACTTCGCCATTTGATGCCGGAGTCTCGCCGCGAAGTCTGTGTAGTCTACGGTGCCGGTGAGTGTTGGATTGATGAACTCGCCCGGGAGTCTTAAGGGTTCCCCGTAGACCAAATCGGCTGCTGACCCGTTTATGTCTTCCTTCCAGGCGCTGCGAATGCCCAGCAGTACCAGGGGAAGTGCTTCTGACCAGCTGGTGTCGGTGTGGCATCGAATAGCCGCCTTCAACTGACGGTGTAGGCGTTCGACCATGCCATTGCTGGCTGGGTGGTACGCCGTGGTTGGTCGATGCTGACTGCCGAGGAGCGCTGCGATGGAGTGGAACAGCTTGCTCTCGAACTGCTTGCCCCGGTCGGTAGTGATGCGATGTGGGCACCCAAAGCGTGACACCCAACCAGCGATGAAGGTGCGGGCGCATGTCTCAGCCGTGATGTCGGCTATGGGATATGCCTCAGGCCAGCGGGTGAAGCGATCGATGACGGTGAGGCAATATCTGTAACCATTATTAAGAGTAAGTGGCCCTACGATGTCCATGTGGACATGGGAAAAACGCTCAGAAGGAACAGGAAATGGGGAGGTGGGAGAGCATGTGTGCCGCGAGACCTTGTTTCTCTGGCACTCTATACACTCTCTGGTCCAGGCCCTGCAGTCCTTCTTCAGGCCAGGCCAAACGAAGCGAGTGGAGATCAATTTGACCGTAGCCTGCCTGCCAGGGTGGCTCAGCTGGTGAAGTTTCTGGAACACCTGCCTTCTGAAAGGTTCTGTAACATAAGGGCGGGTGTTACCGGTGGACATGTCACAAACCAGTTCCGTATCAGCATCAGGGAAGTGCACCTTCTGTAGCTTAAGCGATGTGTTGTTGCTCGTCAGTAGACCCTGCAGCCCTGGATCGTGCTCCTGGGAATGTGCTAGAGCCGTGTAATCGAGCGTTGACAACTTGATTGCCTCCACACGCGACAGCGCGTCCGCGACTATGTTATCCTTGCCTGCGACAAACTGGATGTCCGTAGTAAACTGTGCTACATAGTCGAGGTAGCGGTATTGCCTTGGCGAACAATTCTCCCGGCTATGTGCATACGCGTATGACAGGGGTTTGTGGTCGGTGTATATAGTAAAGTGCCTTCCCTCGACCATGTGCCGGTAATAACGTACTGCGTCGTAGATGGCTAAGAGCTCCCTGTCATACGGGCTGTACTTCCTCTGCGACGCGGACAATCGCCTGGAGAAAAATGCAAGTGGTCGCCATGACCTTCCCGCCTTCTGCTGGAGCACTGCGCCTATTGAGGTGTCTGACGCGTCTGTAAATATAGCTAGCTCAGCATTGGGGTCCGGGTGTGCTAGCAAAGCTGCCTGGGCCAAACCATGTTTGCATGCGTCAAAAGCTTTCTGCATTTCTTGAGTTAAGCTAATTGGTTGATTACCCTTGGTTTTAGGCCCGGTGAGGACGACATTAAGCGGCGATTGTAAGCGAGCGGCATTTGGGACAAAGCGACGGTAGAAATTAAACATACCCAAGAATCGGCGCATTTCCTTGACGGTCTTGGGAGCTGGGTAGTCCTGGATCGCATGCACCTTCTCCGGCAGTGGACGTACACCTTCTGCAGACAGTTCATGCCCTAGGAAGGTGATGGAAGTCCGCCCGAACTCACATTTTGCTGAGTTAATCAGGATTCCAAAGTCGGACAGCCGCTTCAGGAGCTGGTGCAGGTGTTCAGTGTGCTGGGCAGTCGACTTTGAGAACACGAGGATATCGTCTAAGTAGCAGTAGCAGAACGACAACCCACGGAGCACCTCGTCCATAAAACGCTGGAATGTCTGCGCTGCGTTTCTGAGGCCAAACGTCATGAACGGGAATTCGTAAAGGCCGAACGGTGTGGTGATTGCGGTCTTGTGGATATCAGCTGGCTGGACAGGTAACTGGTTATACGCTTTAATAAGATCAATTTTACTATATATTCTGCTGCCGGCCAGCTGATGGGAGAAATCCTGGATATGTGGTATAGGGTACCTGTCCGGAACAGTGCGGGCATTCAGCGCCCTGTAGTCCCCGCATGGCCGCCAGCTGTTGTCTTTCTTGGGAACGAGATGAAGTGGGGACGACCACGCGCTCTCGGACGGTCGTGCCGTGCCATTTGCCAACATTGCTTCGAACTCCTTTTGAGCGACCCTGAGCTTGTCTGGTGCGAGTCGGCGGGGTCGGCTGAAGATAGGTGGCCCTGGTGTGGTGCGGATGTGGTGTACCGTACTGTGCCTAACCTGTTTTTGCTTCCCCGCAGGCCTCGTGATCTCCGGGTACTGCCGAAGAAGCTCGTGGTACTCTGTGTTACCCCCAACTGACTTCACGGAGGCAATGTCTGATGCTGAAGCGGTCACTGGCGCCGCCGACGAGGACAGCTGCGTCAGCCCGTCAATAAGGCGGCAATGTTTCAAATCAATTAGTAGGTCGTAATGTGCTAGAAAGTCTGCCCCTATGATGGGCTTTGTGACGTCCGCGACCACGAACTTCCATGTAAAAACACGGCGGAGCCCTAAGTTCAAATGGAGCTCGACCCAACCGAACGTGTCAATGGCGGTACCGTTGGCCGCGAAAAGCTGATACGTCGTCTTGCTGCGCCGCTGCTGTAGAGCCGTGCGTGGGAACACACAAAGATCAGACCCCGTGTCTACTAGGAATGAGGTTTTAGTGGTCCGATCTGTCACGAATAGGCGGCGTGGTTTGTTGGGGCAGCCATTTGCCGCTACTTCCGGCTGCCGGTGGCATTTCCCGCGTACGTGCACGGCGCGGTGCACCGCGTAGCCCTATCACCGAAACAATTGTGGTACCAGCAGTACTCCTCGTTCCACGCGTCTTTGAAGCGCGATCTGTTGCGCCGGCTTGGGGTCGGACGCCTGCCTCCACGCCTAAACTTATCTGGAGATCGCGAGTGGCGTACCTGACCACGAGTATGTAATGCCGCCACCTGCCTCGTTAACTCTGCTAAACATTGTTTCAGCTCGCTGATCTCGCTGCAGGTGCTCGTGTTTGCCACAGCGGGAGGTAATGTGAGCGCCGGAGCGGGCGCTGGCGCGATCTCGTGTACGCGGTCGGCTAAATCTGCAACAGACTGGAGGGCAAGATTAGGCTGTGACGCGATAACTGTCTGTATGTTGGTTGGCAGTCTGCTCGCCCACAACGTGGCCAGAAACGCCTCTGGCACATTTGGTCCCGCCAGGGTCTGAAGGTTTCGTAAAAACTGGGAAGGTTTGCGGTCGCCCAGCTCCTCATGGGTAATGATCTGCTGCACCCTTTTCTCAAGCGAGTCGGACAGTCTACGCACTAGCTCAGCCTTCAGTGTCACATACTTGTCGTGTGCTGGCGGGTTTTCTATAATGTCCCTAACTTCCACTATATAACGGTGGTCCAGCTGGCCCACGACGGTATAAAATTTTGTAGTATCGGCAGTGATACCGGCGATCGTGAACTGACCTTCAACCTGGGCGAACCAAAGTGCTGGCTCCTCTGGCCAAAATGGCGTCAACTTAACACTGACTCTGCAGACGTCCTGCTTCTCTGCTGACGCTCCCATGATGATGATGGATCCTTCAGGCTTCTGTGTTCTTCTCGGGGTCACCAATGAAGTGTCACGGGTATATCAAATAAAAACTCACTTCAGATAAAATAATCGGCTGTATTTCTGCCTATCTCGGCACTCCCATACAATATATACAAGCTAACAAAAGTTACGACACACTACTACATTATAAAAACTAGATCAATGCTTCAATTTATAGATAGGAGTAAAAATGAATTTTATAACAAAATTCAGAATATTCTTGAAGGAAAAAGAAATGGGAGGATCTAGAACTAGAAGCTATAACGAACCGTTGGAATAAGGGGCGATGAAAAACAAAAGTTGCCTTTTATAGTAAATCATCATGTGTGATCCATTTCACTTGTTCAATGCCCATTCCTTTTTACAACATATGAACCTATCTAACTAAATAGATGTGAAGTGTAAATAATTGTTAAAATAGCTAAATATGTTTGTAAGTATTATGTTTGTTGTAAATATAGTAAATAAATAATTGTCGTGGATATAATATATTATTTTGTTAGCCAAGATTAGATCCATAGATAATGTTTGCTTGCATTCTCGTTCGTTGACTATGATGGTTGAACTGTCATGTGACAGTTGACATGTTGAACGAGAAATTATTATGTAAGGTTATGAATTATGATACAATGTGTTTGTGTACTGTGTAGTGTTTACAAAATGTTTCTTTATTGTTTATTTACATAATGAATAACCGCTACAAGTTTATAGTTGAACCACTGAGGATATTTACGTTTCTTAGGCACCCGTGAGGGAATAAACTGATGTATAGCGTCGTTAAGCGTCTCGTAAAAAACATCCAACATCTCATTCACACTATCGCTACCCTCAAATAATTTAACCCAATCTACTTGTTTTAAAAAATTACGAACAATTTCATAATTCGCGGTACGAAAATTAAGTCTACTCCTGTCACTGTTGTATGGCAGACTGGCATCCCTACTCAAGGAAACAACTATGTCAAGAGGTGGATGCTGTTTATCGACATTACTTATTGGACTAACACTTTTGCTCACGCTACACAAGGAATGTGTTGACAAAACTAAATCCAAAATGCGACCAGCGTCGTTTGGCACTAAATTCACTTGACTAAGTCTGTTAACATTAGTAAAATCAATTAATATTTCACTAGTACTAGGCAAACGTTTATCATCCGATTTTCCTACTAAAGTCCAGTCAATGTTGCTCAGATTGAAGTCACCTACAATAAAAACACTTGAATCTGAACATTGTTCAAAAACAGCATTACAATTTTCCAAATAGTGCTCCAGAGAAGAACGGCGTATAGGAGGAGGCAGGTATACTGCGCAGAGAACCATTCGGCGAACAGTACATGATATCGGCAAGTCAATACTTACCCATAAGTCTTCACAGTCACTTTCCCAATTCTTAATGCGTTTAGACTTGATTTGTTTATTAACGGCTATTAAAACACCACCCCCTTCTTTACCACTCTGAAAATGTGAGGTTTCTCTATCTCTTCTATATACCATGTACCTATCGTCGAACAGCTCGCCGCTCAGCACAGAACCATTCAACCAAGTCTCAGACAGTATTATTATGTCATAATTGTTACAGGCAACATTACGAGATACAGTATGTGTCTTAGTTCTTAACCCTCGACTGTTCTGGTAATATATTTGCAAATTATTGAATTTAAATTATTAAAACAAATGCACGCAATAATAGTATTTATCAAGCAGGTACACATTATAATAACTTATTTAAAATGTCCAAGCTGCCAATAAGAATATGCTCGTCGCCGTCCGTCTTTCTGACAAATATCCTGCCGTTCCTCACCCACACGTACTTATATCCTTTCTCCTTCGCCTTAAGTCTTGTTGCCGCATGAAGAGCCTTGTACGCAGGCGATAAATGCTCGGCGACAAACACAGGAGATCTATTTCCAGCTATACCAAAATCTCCGGTATTGAGTTTTTCATTCTTCTTTTATAATACCGCGTATCTTGTTCGCGGTCAACACGTCAGCATGGTCAGGGTCTTCTTAGCATTCTTACGTGTAGTCGTGTAGGTTGACGCGTTTTGGTCATTTTAACCGGCGATAATGATTGGTTTGTCTTCAGCCTTGCTACTCGGATTCCCGCGGACTGTGACGATCTCAGTTGTAGGTAGGTACCTACCCGATGATTCAGCCTTCTTAGCTTTTGCTTTGGTATTAGTACCTATTAGATCGAACTGATGATGACGTGCCGTCGTCCTTCGGTTCCGGTGGATTCATACATTTAGAACACTGCCACGAGGATTTCAGGTCATTACTGGGAACCCAATCATCTTCTTTGTCCAGAAAAACGCAGCGAGAGTGATAATTATTATTGCAATCACAACAAATTAATAATTAACCATTAGCGTTTGCAGTGATTAGATCAACAAACAAACTCCATTTCTAAGAATAATTTTTGGTTTTTACAGAGAAATGAACCTTATCCTTCACTCACTAACGCACAGATTTCTTGAACAGCGAGTGGTCAGTTTTATTCACTGTGTGCTTTGACACACCACGCATCAGCGAGAAAAAGGTCGTATGCGCCGGGTAATCACGGGCGCTTACGCGATTTGCCGAGACCTAATTATTGTGATAATAATGTTTAAATTCGCGGCACTGGTCACATCCACTGATCCACTTAATGTTAACTGTATTTAACAAACGTTATTTATTATGGTTTACTCTTTGATCGAAGGGTTTACTACAACTATATTTCCCTAAAAGGTTGCTCTAGAACACTTTTTTGATGTGCAGTCAGATTATAATGTGCTTCGTATACGGTAGTTGCCACACGTTGTGCACTTGTGATATGCATAGGTACTTATATTATAACTTCGTACATAAGATAAATACCTAAGGTACTTATCTATTATAATTATGTATAATAAAACCTGCCTGAAAGTATGTTGATCACATTAATGAAACAATTATCAAAATTGCTTTAAGTACCTATTAGTTTTTGAGAAAATCGCGGACATACATACGGGTCGAATACAGAACCTCCTTTTTTAAAGTCGGTTAAAAACGTTCTAAAATCTAGTCAAAATCTCATCTCGGCGACAATCTGCAGCCGGCAGACCGGCACTGGGTTGGCCGCGCCGCGCCGCTCCCTGCCGCGCCGCTCCCCGCCGCGCCGCGCTCCGCCAGCTGCCACCATCAAGCGACGGCGGCGCTACGCGTGCGAGCGAGACGCGCGCCGCCACGCGTCGCCGCGCGGCTCCCCGCGGCCCTCTCCCGGATCCCCGCACGCCGCGCCGCGCACTGTGCCCGCCACGGCTTGTACTATTTATTCTGTGGCCACGGCCGCCACTGCCTGCAGCTCAGCGAAATAATGTTGACGAGTTGATAATGTTCAATCAAGTGGTGATAGTGCGCGCAGTGTGTTACGTTTTCTAGGTTCTAGGTAAGTAAATAGAAACAAAACTATGTTTTAAGTAAGTAATCATGAAATATCAGACCATGTCAGACATAATATGACTCTGTCTTGGTTTTTAACTTTTCTGCAGTTGGCAATTGATATCACAATGGATGAAGAAAAGTTGATAAAGATGGTTCGCGAACGAAGAGAGCTGTACGACTTAAACCATCCGCTCTACGATGTCCGACCAAAGAGAGATCTCGCCTGGAAACAGATTGGCGAAGCGTTAAAGCATTCACGTATGTATTACTACACAAGTCTCGTCTCGTTGAAATCAAGACCGCGTCGGTGGTCTAGGGGTCGCGCGTAAGCGAGCATGGCCGCATGGGGTCCTGGCCTGGCGGATCTGGCAGTTTTATTGAGCTTTTCCCATCACGAATTTATCGGTAGCATAGCAGCACAGCAGCCCGAAGCGCGGCTGGCGAAACGTGTGTAGGTAGGTACCTACTTTACGTAGGTATACCTACCTGATGTTATGTTATACGTTTATACTTAGCCTATAGTCTTATTAGCTTCTGCCCGCGACTTCGTCCGCGTGAAATTTCACCCTCTTAGGGGTGGAATTTCGAAAAACCCTCTCTTAGTGGATAGACCTACTCTTCACTAAGAACACACCGTCCATATTTCATGTCCGTGAGGCGCTTTTCACACGTCCCGGCAACCGGGTAGCCGGTGCCGGGTACCCGGCGGCGAAGTGTATAGCCATGTAGGTACGTTAGCTTTCACACGTACCGGCGGCGGCGCGGCGTAGTTTACCTGGCAATGTTACCGGATAGTCGGCACCGGCTACCCGGTTGCCGGGACGTGTGAAAAGGCACTGAGGATTGAGGAACCACATCAGATTTTTTAAATCTGATCTCACCATTATATAGCAGCAATGTAGCTTATTTTGCAGCACGAATTCTAGATTTAGCAGCAAAATATATCACTAGGTAGTTATTTTAATGCAAAAGTGGCTCCTCAATGTAAACGTCTGAATTGAGGAGCCACCTGGAACTCGTTAAGTAATAGATGAATATTTAAGAAAATTTTGTATCATTTAGTAGCAATTTTGCATATACCGTCTAAAAATTTAGCTTCTGTAGCGCTAAAATATACAATACTTCTAATATGGCTCCTCAATCTAAGCTCAAGAGGTGAATTTCTATTGGATGTGAGCGATCAATTAATATATTCGACATATTGATCATTTAGCAGGTGTTGTGTTTGTTTTTGCAGTATAGGAGTAAAATAGTAGATAAAACAGAGTAAATTTTGTATATGAACGCATTTTCTTTGGCTCCTCCATCCTGACGTTCTAATTATATATGTTTGACTGTAACCATCTGAGATCTGAACGGAATCTAAAGCCAGAGATACTGTCAGCAGGATTGTCCGAAAGGGTTACCGCTGGCCCGGAACATAAAGGGCTAAGGAAGGAACACGGGTGGGTTTTAGTCAGTAAGAGTCTGACACTCCCTTCCGCTCCACCCAGAGCGGGAGGGGTCATTTGATGATTTCCCATCAAAAAAAAAAAACCCAGAGATACTAACATTTAGGAGTTATGTCTGCTAGTGCTGACTGACTGTGACTCACGCATCCCGCGTCCCAAGGTTACGTCATCAGTATGTTCTAACGTCCCAGTACATTTTTTTCGACGGGCCGCGGGGCGCCCTCGCCACTTATACACGACTCGTACAGAAAAAAACTCTATGGACCGCTGTTAAACTAGTGGCTGTTTCTTCAAGTGGATAGACCAGGGTAGATTACAAAACTTAAAAATAATCATATAAATTAGTAGGTGCTATAGAATTTATTCCTGCAATTATCGAAACTGGCACAGGCCACTACAAATGTTACTATCTTACACCGAAAGATGAGATGTTCTGTTACGATACTAAAATTTATAAATACTAATCAGCCAATATTCATTCATTCTATAACTTATAACGAAATTGATTGCTAAATAACCAAATCGTAGGTACGATAAATATAATCTGTTATGAAAATATAAAAATAAGTAATTTATTAAAGAACAATGGGCGTTTTTGTATGAACCCCGTCCCTACCCTTGTAGCATCATGGAAACATGTATATTGTTATAAATATAAAGATAACAAATGTAAACAAATGAATGAATGAATGGGAGAATGCGAGAATGTGGTATTTTATGTAAGATCATTTTACTTAATTATTTTTAATTTCCTGTATTCCAATTAATAAACTATGTTTGGGGATAAATAAATAAACAAATGTGAACTAAATATATTATATTGTATTTCGGCTTTGTACAATAATATCGTCCCAGGCACTTGAAGTACCAGATAATGCTCACGGTATGTGCGCAAGCACCTCCAACAGTCCTCATACCCGTTAAGCATGAGCAATTTTTTTTTCCTGTGGCAACACTACAGCTAACAGCTGTTAATAATTTGTTCTTGTAATTTTAATCTTAAATATTTAATTTCGTTGTTTTTTAGGCCTATTTCCAACTACTCCTCAAGTAAATAGGATAATAATGTGTATATTGAGTTAGATTCAAATAGCTAGTGCAAATTAAGTGTAAGTAAATATTTCTATGTAAACCGGTGACAGTTACCGGCGTAAGTGAATTTTGCATTGTCATCTTGATATTATCAGGTACAATACTCTATATTTTACTTGCTATTAGTTTGTTTACGTACTACAATTTAACCAGCAATTAGTTTGTTCATTTTTAGTAAGGCTTTTTATTGATGCCAATGACCTTTGAACGTAAACATAACCTTGCATTGGTTTGGTGACTATACTGTGACAGAACTCCTTAGAATTACATCTAAATTTCATTTTTCCTTTTAAACTAATCGTCTTCTCTACTGCTGCCACAACTACCTTCTCTCTTCTAATTTCTTGTCGCTTCCTTACTAGTTTTAATCATGATTATGACTCGCAGCGCCCGTGCTCGCCTCGGAGAGTCCAAACTCAATGAGGCTTTGAGCGCCTTAAAGGCGTCAAAGGAGTCCTGTGACCAACTAATTAAGGAAATAGATGACAATGAAAGGGTGCTCTTTGATGCCCATGAAAAGAATAGGAAGTTAAAAATTGAAATGGCTCAGATATAGGTATAATCAACACACTGGAAGAACGGGATAGACTTCAACTTGTTGTGGACGGGTTCAGCCAGTGTAGCACAGAGTATGAACAAGCTCTTAGTCAAAAACATTTATTACAACAGCAGCTACATGAGGCTCAAAGTCAAATAACACAACTTGAGACGACCAATCTTAACATCACCGCCTCGCCGAACCAAAGTCTGTTCAATGAGTTGATGCCTAGTGCCCCGTCAATGGTTTCTACCATAAACCCCACATACACTATGGATTTGACAGCTGATGATGAATCAAAATCATATAATTCAGTGAGGGTAGTAAGCAGTAAAAATAAACTTAAAAAATACATTAAAATTAATAAATACATTCTTAAAACACAAAAAATGGTAAAAAGACAAAAGTTCTTTATCAAAAACGTTAAATTGAATAGAGAAAGATAAGATAATATAGATAAGATAGATAAGATAAGAGATAAGATAAGTCTTTATTTGCTATAAACATGGTATAAAGGGGTAATTCCACTTTGCCCCACCAAGCCCGCCACCCTGGTGTGGCAAAGTGGACTGCCTAAAATTTTGCAGTGGAATATGCCCCACTATTCTGATTTGATGGGGCGGATAACACTAGCATAAATACGAGGTTAATTATTTAAAAAAAAATGCTTAGGTTAGGTTAGGTTAAAACTGTGACCTCCTACGCACGAGCCGAGCGAGCGAAGCGAGCGGTGCCGCGGCAGCGGCCGGCGAGTGCCAGAAACGACTAAATTATATAGAAAAAAAATATGGAAAAAAGAGATTATTTTTAACAGGCTATCGAGAACCGAATTAGTTAGACGAGGATAATTATTTAAAAAAAATGCTTAGGTTAGGTTAGTGTTATCCGCCCCATCAAATCAGAATAGTGGGGCATATTCCACTGCAAAATTTTAGGCAGTCCACTTTGCCACACCAGGGTGGCGGGCTTGGTGGGGCAAAGTGGAATTACTCGTATAAAGGTGTTACAGTCTGGTTTTTTTATATAATGTCCACATGTTTAGCTATACACAAATTGTATCAGTTGCATGCAAAATAATTTATAGGTACACAATTTAATAATAATATATAAACATTCAATTCGTCATATATCACAAACATTTGCATTAATTCAATTCAATTAATAATAATAATAATACCATATTTTATATATATTACATGTTAAGGAAATCTTTAATGTCATAAAAGTTATGTCCATTCAGCCATATATAATTTGCTTTTAAATGAGTTCGTATTATTTAGTAATTTTAGTTCGTTTAGCATTTTATTGTATACTAGCTGACCCGGCAAACGTTGTTTTGCCATATAAATTACTAGCTTCTGCCCGCGACTTCGTCCGCGTGAAATTTCTTGTACCCCCACCCCGTCGCGTGGCAACACTTCGTATTCGCTTACCGTTCACTCTGAGTTTTTTTCTTTTTGCTCGGCTCCTAAGGGTCATAGCGTGATGTTAAATAGCCTATAGCCTTCCTCAAGAATTGGGCTATCAAATGCAAAAAGAATTCAAATCTGACCGGTAGTTAAAGAGATTATCGCGTTCAAACAAACAAACTCTTCAGCTTTATTATTAGTGTTGCGCGCCACAATTAACGCCTGGTACATGGTGACATTAGGTACCACTAGCGCCATCTAGTATCGAGTAGCAGAACTAGTCGAGTCACGATCGTTCTAGAAAATTCGATACTAGAACTTTGTAGAACTTTCTCGAACTATCGACACCTAGTCGGTCGGGGCCGGTATGTACTCGAACATTCTAGATGTTTCTACAATGGAAGGTTCTCGAACTATCTGCGGCACTATATAAGGCCGGGATGCGCGACGACCGACACAATTTGGATAAAGCGACAAGAGCGAAAACATCAAGCGATCTTCAAGTGCGAATTAAGAGTGAAATTGTGTTCTTTTAATTAGTGTGTTTGAGTTGTAATTAGTGTTGTAAAATAAATTGTTATTTTTGGTTATTAAATCGGCAGTTTTTATTGTCACGAACCCGAAGCTCGTAACAATTGGTGTCAGAAGCAAGGATTATGCCGGTTTTACCCAAAGACGACACGGAGGGTATCCGTACCCGGAGTCATCGCCAGCAGGAGACGGACCAGAGGAGATTCGGTGGAGCAACGCCACAGAGGTCGGAAGGCCAGCTACCGACCTCGGAGGCCGGCCCGTCCACAGCTGCTCCAGCATCATCAGCACCAGATTTGGCTGCTCTGATGATGATGCTGCAGGAGCAAGCTCGCCGACAGGAGGAACAGGCTCGTCGGTTGGAGGAACAGCTCCAGCGGGATAAGGAGGAACAGGCCCGTCGACAGGAGGAACAGGCCCGTCGACAGGAGGAACAGGCCCGTCGACAGGAGGAACAGGCTCGGCGGCTGGAAGAACAGCTCCAGCGTGATAAGGAGGAACAGGTCCGCCAACAGGAGGAGCAGGCGCGCCGCCAGGAGGAGCAGATGCTCCTTATGAAGGACCTTCACGCTACCTTCGGGAAAGACATGAAGGAGGTGAAGGATAAGGTTGCTCAATATGACAACCGCCTGTCGGAAGCTGAAACCCGAATCGACCAAGTAAATAATCGGGTTGACAACGTGATGGCTGACGTGAAGGTAACCGTGATGGCTGACGTGAAGAAAACGCTGGATTACCTCAAATTTGGGGATGGAATCGCAGCTCCCGTAGCTACAACACCTTCGCTACGTGGATTCAAAGTGCCACCGTTCGACGGTACTTCTTCCTGGTCGGCCTACAAAATCCAGTTTGAGGCTGTCATGAAGGCGAACGGGTGGAATAAAAGTCAGGCCATGACTGCCCTCACCCTAGGCCTGCGCGACCAGGCCTTAACCGTTCTGGAAGCTCTCGGTAAGGAAGTGACTTACGAGCAGCTCCTTGAGGCATTGGAGTCTCGGTATGGTGACGCTCACCTGGAACACGTGTTTCGTGCGCAGCTCAAGGATCGCGTGCAACGCAGTAACGAAAACCTGCAGCAGTGGGCCCTTGAAGTAGAGAAGCTGGTTCGCAAAGCTTACCAGTCCATACCTGCGCTTATTGATGGGAACCTGGTGCAGGTATTCATCGACGGCATCCGCGACCTTGAAGTGAGAGCTGCTGTGAGGCTCGGGCACCACGGGACGCTTAAAGACGCCTTGGCCCATGCACTGGAGGTGGAAGCTGTGCGGCAGGATTATCGTTCCCATCGCGTCAGGGAAGTTGCAGCGGCTACAGTTCGCGACCGCAATAAAGTATACAGCCCTAGGTGCTACGGCTGTGGGGAAAGGGGCCACCTTCGATCCAGTTGCCCTAAGCGAACTGCAGAAAGAGAAGACGGCCGATCTCTAGAAGGCAGTGCGGCTAACAGCACCGCCCAGCACCAGCAGCAGGGAAACGAGTAATAGCCAGGACTGCGGGGCGGGTGCTGGCTGATGTTCAAAGAGCCCCAAGGGTTTCTATTACACAAACCCATGACGGGAACAGCCTAATCATCAAGGGCGAGGTCAACGGAACGCCGTGTAAGCTGACCATAGACACTGGAGCCTCTCGCACGGTTGTCAGTTCCCAACTAACAAGACGGTCCCTTGGGGACTCCGCATACAACCGAGAACGCATTAATTTGGTAACAGCCACCGGTCAGCGCATACCCGTCCATGGAGAGAAGAAGATGGAGTTGAAGCTAGGCAACAGAATCTACCTGCATAATGTCATCGTGGCCGATATAATGGACGATTGCATCCTGGGCCTTGACTTTATGAGAAAGAATTGTTGCGAGATTGACGTCAAGCAAGGTGTTTTGAAATGTGGACAAGAGGAACTTTTCATGGAAGGGGCGTTACCTGGGAATGTGTACAGCCTTAAGAAGATTGTTCTTCCGCCGAGATCGGAAACGATTGTGCCGGTTAGTCTTCCTCGGAATCCTGGGCAAACACATCGTTGTGTTCTCGTGGAAAGAGTAGACAATGACCTTCCATGGAAAGTGGCACGAACTTTGGTCAGAGCCACCGACATCTCAGGGGTACGTGTGCTGAACCTGTGTGATCAGGAACAGATTATAGAAAAAGGCACACTAGTCGGTACTTGCGAGGAAGTGGACTGGTTGCGTCGATGCCAATATCTATCGACTGGGACCCTCAGCAAGGATGCGCAAACGAAAGTGACCACACTTTTAGAAGACTGCCGCAGCGCTCTGTCCCAAAATGAAATGGTCAAGGCGAAGAAGATGTTACTCAAGTACGCCAATGTTTTCTCGTCAAACGATGCTGACATCGGGAAGACTGGCTTAGTTCAACACAAAATAAACACAGGAGAAGAATTGCCTATCCGTCAGCGGCCAAGGAGATTGCCGGTAGCACGTGAAAAGGAAGTGGAAACCATGATTGAGGGAATGGTGAAGGATGGTGTTATTGAACCTTCAGCTAGTCCATGGTGTTCACCTGTAGTGCTGGTAAGAAAGAAGGACGGCAGCATGCGGTTTTGTGTTGACTATCGTCGTCTGAACAACGTTACAAAGAAGGACAGCTATCCTTTGCCAAGAATTGATGACACGCTGGACATGCTTACTGGAGTAAAGTGGTTCAGCACGCTGGACCTGAAAAGTGGCTACTGGCAAGTCGAAATTGACCCTAAGGACAAGGAGAAAACTGCATTCTCGACAGGAAAGGGTCTGTGGCAATTTAAAGTTATGCCGTTTGGATTGTGCAATGCTCCGGCAACTTTTGAAAGGTTGATGGAACTTGTACTTACTGGACTAATTGGCGATGCCTGTTTGGTCTACTTGGATGACATCATCATCGTAGGCCGCACGTTTGAAGAACATCTTCAAAACCTAGAACGCGTGCTCATGAAGATCCAGAGTGCCAACCTCAAGTTAAGTCCGAAGAAGTGTTCACTATTCAAACGACAAGTTAGCTTTTTGGGATATGTAGTGTCTGAAGAGGGTATCCGCACGGATCCAGAGAAAATCGCCGCTGTCAAGGATTGGCCAGTTCCAAAAGACAAGACGCAGGTCAGAGCATTTTTGGGTTTGTGCTCCTATTATCGGCGATTTGTCAAGAACTTTGCAGACATAGCCAAACCCCTGCATAAGCTAACCGAGGAGAAGCGACATTTCTGCTGGGATGAAAGTTGCGACAACGCATTCCAGGAGCTGAAGGACCGTCTGTGCAAAACACCTATTTTGGGGTACCCTGATGCGGGCAAGGAATTTATAATTGACACAGACGCAAGTGACATAGGACTTGGCGGTGTGTTGTCTCAACGGAATGGTGATCAAGAGGTTGTGATAGCGTACTTCAGCAAGTCGCTGTCAAAGCCGGAAAAGAACTATTGTGTCACGAGACGGGAATTGCTTGCTGTGGTAAAGTCATTGCAGCATTTTAGCAAATATCTTCTGGGGCGGAAATTCCACTTACGAACTGACCATGCTGCACTGAAATGGCTATTGCAGTTTAAAAATCCAGAAGGACAAGTTGCGAGATGGATTGAGCTACTACAGGAATACGACTTTGAGGTCGAACATCGCAGTGGAAAATCTCATGGCAACGCAGATGCATTGTCAAGAAGACCTTGTCCTGAAGACTGCAAGCATTGTACTAGGCAAGAAAGTAAAGAAGTCGTACCTGTGAGGATGCTCAAGACAGACCTCAGCAACGAGTGGAAGGAAAGCCTACAACGTGCACAGCAGGAAGATTCGGACATCAAGCCGATTCTGGAGTGGATGAAGGCCAGAGCTCCTAAGCCCAGGTGGAGTGACGTCTCAGCGATGAGTTCGATCACAAAAAGCTATTGGGCCCAATGGGACAGCTTGGTGATTCAGGATGAAGTCCTGTGCCGTAAATGGGAAAATGCTCGGGGAGACAGCTGTCATTTGCAAATGGTTGTCCCTAAAGCTCAAGTACCGGATGTTCTACAGCTGTACCATAATGGTTGTTCAGGAGGTCATCTGGGAGTAAAACGGACTCTAATGAAGATACGAGAACGGTTTTACTGGGTCCACTGTCGGGACGATGTCGAGGACTGGTGTCGCAAATGTACAAGTTGTGCAGCTGTAAAGGGACCTCAGACTCGTAGTAGAGGTGCATTGAAATTGTACAATGTTGGTGCACCATGGGAGAGGATAGCCCTTGACGTTGCGGGGCCGTTTCCGGTAAGTGAAAGTGGCAACAAGTATTTCATGGTTGTGATGGATTATTTCACCAAGTGGCCGGAAGTCTTCGCCATTCCAAATCAAGAAGCTTCGACAGTTGCAGATAAGTTAGTTCATGAAGTCTTCTGTCGTTTTGGAGTACCTTTAGAGATTCACAGTGATCAAGGAAGGAATTTTGAGTCACAAATATTCCAGGAAACTTGTCGAGTTATGGGTACTCATAAAACCAGAACAACTTCTTACCACCCACAGTCGGATGGAATGGTGGAACGATTTAATCAGACATTGGAGAGGTACCTAGCCAAAGTTGTGGAAAATCGGCAACGAGATTGGGACAAGCACATACAACCGTTTTTGTTGTCATACCGAAGCGCTGTTCACGAAAGTACATCGGTGACACCAGCTTTCGCAAACTTTGGAAGAGAATTACGGCTGCCTGCAGACCTGATCACCGGAATACCACCTGATGCCCCACGCAGTATAACCGATTATGCGAATGACTTGCGGAACAAAATGAATGACATTTATGAGCACGTCAGACAATCGGGCCAGCAAATGTCTGAAAAGATGAAAACCCGTTATGACCGCAAAATGAACAATAAAGGGTTCGATGAAGGTTCACTAGTGTGGTTGCACAATCCAGTCCGCAGCAAAGGGAAATCTCCTAAGCTTCAAGCTAAATGGGACGGACCGTACCGGATTGTGACAAAGATCAATGACGTAACCTACCGGATACAGAAAGGTGCAAGAGGTACTCCTAAGATCGTCCATGTGGACCGACTGGCGCGTTATTATGGGGCTGATAATGCTCGGGACGAGCATGTCTTAGGAGGGGGCAGTGTTGCGCGCCACAATTAACGCCTGGTACATGGTGACATTAGGTACCACTAGCGCCATCTAGTATCGAGTAGCAGAACTAGTCGAGTCACGATCGTTCTAGAAAATTCGATACTAGAACTTTGTAGAACTTTCTCGAACTATCGACACCTAGTCGGTCGGGGCCGGTATGTACTCGAACATTCTAGATGTTTCTACAATGGAAGGTTCTCGAACTATCTGCGGCACTATATAAGGCCGGGATGCGCGACGACCGACACAATTTGGATAAAGCGACAAGAGCGAAAACATCAAGCGATCTTCAAGTGCGAATTAAGAGTGAAATTGTGTTCTTTTAATTAGTGTGTTTGAGTTGTAATTAGTGTTGTAAAATAAATTGTTATTTTTGGTTATTAAATCGGCAGTTTTTATTGTCACGAACCCGAAGCTCGTAACATTAGTATAGATAAAAAACTCTATGGCCCATAACTCCTTAATAGGTACCAACTCTTAAAATCTTACACACGTGAAAACTTTCAAACGAAATATCCGATTGAGATGAAACAAAAAGTATTTTACTTCTTCATAAATACTCTTGATAACATAATGCTTAATTTCGATAAAGATTAATATTACGATACATATTTAACGTAGTTTTTTTTCTTCAGACGATTTAATAATTATTTTGAACACAAAATCGGTTATTGTGATTAAACCATGATAGCTAGATATATGTTCTCGCGGACTTTTTTGTAGGTCTTAATGGGCTCTACAAACCCGTAGTACATTATTTTGTTCTATTGTCAATAGTTTTTGCAGCGCACGCAAAAATAGGTTTTCGATTTTACACCTTGTGTTACAAAATAGCAATTTTATTACGGATCCCTAATTTTGAAGAAAAAAAATATAGCCTATAGCCTTCCTCGATAAATGGACTACCCAACACTAAAATAATCATTCAAATCGGACCAGTAGTTCCAGAGATTAGCGCGTTCAAACAAACAAACAAACAAACAAACAAACAAACTCTGCAGCTTTATAATATTAGTATAGAGTATAGATACGTACACACATCACAAGGCAGCTTTTAGCATACTTGGCTGACTTAGGATTATCCTTTAATACAAGTCTGTGTGGATCCCTTGTTGGCCGAGTGATTACTTCATACGCTTTTTTGAACAATCCCTTATTATTGTACACATATTTACAGATTTCGTAAATGTAAAGTGACGGAAGTGGTAATAAACCTAGCTTTTAAAAAAACGGTTTGCATGACTCATCGGGTTTAAGTCCACAAATGGCCCTGACGCATTTTTTTTGTGCTTTAAATGCTCTATCTTTATCTGTACTGTTTCCCCATATAATGAGCCCGTAGCGTAAAATGGATTCTATATATGCGTGGTAGGTAGTTATTGCCGTTTTTCTATTTGTCACGTTTTTCACTTGTCTGAGAGCGTAAGCAAAATTGATCCTATTGCACAAATTATCTACATGTACTTTCCAATTTAAGTCTTGATCTATGAGGATACCCAAGAATTTGGTTTGTGTAACTTCTTTCAGTCTATCAACGTTAAGTTTAAAATTGTATTTAGCATGTTTAGATTTATTAAATTGTATAAAATTAGATTTGTCTAAGTTGATTTTTAATTTATTTGTCCGTAGCCATTCTAAAATATTGTCAGTAGTACACACACCGGCAAAATTAGAGGAACACAAAAAAAAGGTTTATTTTTTGAGATTGAATGTCTATTATTTAATGTTTTTACTTTATTTGAGTCCGTTCGTTTATTTTATGCAAGAAAAAAACAAACTGTAGGGTTTATTAGGATTTATTTAATAAAAAAAAAAAAATGCTCTTGTCTGAAAAATTTTGATGTTTTCTAATGCGCAAGAACAGAGCAAAAAAAAAAGAATTAATAGTGCGTGTTGCCTCCACGCGCCCTTATAAGGGCTTGGGTACATCTAGCCATGCTTCTGATGACACCTTCAATAATTTCCTGAGGCAAAATGTCCTATTCTTCAACCAGCGCCCATTTCAGGTCTTCAACATTCATAGGGGCAGGATTTCTTTCACAAACCCTTCGTCCAATCATATCCCACACATGGTCTATCGTATTCATGTCCGGCGATCGTGCAGGCCGGTCCATCTGGGTTACACCAGTCTCATTTAAGTAATCATGCGCTATGTGCGCAGTGTGGGGCCGTGCGTTATCGTGCATAAACACAAAATCTGAGCCTATGACTGGGGCAAAAGGCATAACATGGGGTTCAAGGATCTCAGTTGTGTACCTGCGTGCAGTCCAAGAACCGCCAGCAATGATGGCCAGAGCTATGCGTGCCGTCAAACTTATACCACCCAACACCATAACAGACCCTCTACCGTAAGCCGTTGTTTCGGTAACATTTGCTTGATGGTAACGTTCTCCTCGATATCTCTACATCCTCTCCCTTCCGTAGATGAAATTTACACAAAAAACGGCTTTCGTCGGAGAACAAAACTCGACTCTACTCATCGGACCAATTTTGATGCTAACGAGCGAACTCTAATCTTGCAACTCGATGGCTCACCTCAAGTTTTGGCGCTTTTGCTGGCACGTATGACTTCAAATCAACTTCATTTAACCTTCTCCTCGCTGTTCGTTCACTAAAACGTACGTTACGCACTTCTTCTAAGGCATTTCGGGTCTGAACAGCCATTTGACGACGATTTCTTAAAGTTTGCACCCTTACAAAACGGTCGTCTACGGCACTGGTTGCACGATTTCTGCCTTGCCCTCGCCTGCCCACGTAAGATCCTGTCTGTCTGTACCATTGCACATTACGGTGGATCACGGATACTGATACACCCAACGTTCGAATGCCTGAACGGTAGGTGTGACCTTCCTCAATTATTGTTACAGCCCTGGCGACTTCAGTTGCAGCCAAATCACTCATTCTGTATGGAATACAATGTTAACTCTCCAAACAAAACAAACGTAATGAGCTAAGGCCACCATTGACTGCATAAATCAACATTCTTATCAAAAACACTTAGAAGCTTAAAGTGTAAATAAACACATAAGCGGGTACAATTTCTGTTAGATGGTTGAAAAATGTCAAAAAAGCCCATAGTGTTACATGAAAAAGGGTAATCATTAAAATAACGGAACCACTTGTCGAAATACCCACAAGTTTGCAATGCTAGTCCTCTTATACCAATACTTTCTAACTTTTTTAATAAGACGTCATGTGCTACAAAGTCAAAAGCTTGTGATAGATCGAAAAAAAGCCCTGTTGTTAAGTGAGTATTATTTAGATTAGTCAGGATATTGCTCACAAGGGAAAATATTGCCTGTGTTGTCGACTTGTGCTTTTGAAATCCAAACTGTTCTTTTGCTATAATGTTATATTTGCTGCAAAAGTTGAGAAGTCTGTTGAGCATACATTTATCAAATACTTTTGACAAAATAGGAATAAGTGTAATCGGACGGTAGTTTTTCACGTCATTTTTACTGTTTTTTTTGTAAAGTGGTTTCACAACTGATAATTTTAAGGCATCAGGAAAAGTACCTGATGAAAATGAGAGGTTGAAACAATTAGACATGTATTCTTATAATTTGGAGCAGAGTACTAGGAAGTACAACATTGACACAGAGACCTTGCAATCTGAACTTGACCATCTACAGGAGAAACTTAGTTCAATGACCAACAAATATAATACCTCTGAAGACCTAATGAGGGAATATGTGTTGGCAATGAATGAGCTGGTAAACTCACAAAAAAACAACTGTGAGCATTGTCAAACACCAACCAATGTCACACCCGGACCATTCATTGACAACTTGCAATACCACCTTAGTGCAGCCCTGTGTTGATTTGATAATTCCTTCTACTAATAGTTCGTATAAACAGTGTAAACAAACTTTAAATAATGATATTGTGTTATTTTGTGATGAGATCGGTAAGGACTTAGGACACTTGTTAACAGCTGAATATCCGGGACACTCGCCTGGTTGTTCTTTGTTTCATATTATGAAAAAAATTATTAAATGTAACTTTACCCAGGATACAACTTTATTAATTTTTATGGGTAATAGAGGAAATGTAAACAAAGGAGAACTGCTCCAGTATCATAGAACATTATGCAACCTTAGTTTAAGAAAAGTTGTATTGTTTACATTCCCATATAGTAACAGTTTGCCACAGGAAGAAAATAGCTTAAGATTTGAATTGAATATGACAATGCATAACTTGACATTTAATAATAAGATGTTCCATTTAGTTGATATTAACAATTATGTTAGTAATAATTTCTATTTGACAAAAGATAGATATAACATTGTTATGTACTATCTTTCTGACTATTATAAAAGACAGATAGCTGTGTCGCTATCTTATTTTTTTTCTATTACAGCCAAAAATTGCAGATCTGCCCTCCCAGGTGGAATCGATCAGTAAATAACTGTAATAAGTTTTATTTGAGATGTGCCTCGATGAGATACGACCCCTCAGGAGCATACAATTTTCCGTTTGAATGTCATACTGTGTCATCCTTGGACTTGGTGTCATGCACACTTCCTTATGTTATACACCTCCTCGCATATGTTCGCTAACATAAGAGCATGCCAGGCGCAAATGATGCCCGGGTGTCACCATTATCAGGGTCGCCCAGAGGACACGGTGGAGCACACGGTGGAGGTCTGCCCCGCTTGGGCGGAGCACCGCCGTGTCCTCGTAGAGGCGATCGGCAGCGGCGGCGACCTCTCGCGTCCGGCCCTGGTGCAAGCCATGGTCCGGGGCGAGAGGGAGTGGGAGGCAGTCACCTTCTGTGAAGCAGTCATGCTAGCGAAGGAGGTGGTGGGACGGATGAGGGAGAGCGTCCCGTCCCAGCCGCCACGGGAGACGCTCCGGGCGTCGGGAGCCGCGTGAAGACTCCCGGCCACCGTAGGCGCGGGCCTGCGGGCGGAGAGTAATGGGTAGCTCACCGTCCGATCAGGACCAGGCCCGTGCCGGACGGCGCGTACGTGTTCCACGCGCCTCAAAGAGATGTCAGCATCGAGGAGCAGGATTGTCCGAAAGGGTTACCGCTGGCTCGGAACATAAAGGGCTAAGGAAGGAACACGGGTGGGTTTTAGTCAGTAAGAGTCTGACACTCCCTTCCGCTCCACCCAAAGCGGGAGGGGTCATTTGATGATTTCCCATCCGAAAAAAAAGGCGCAAATGATAGGTCCCCAACCAAAACAAAATAACGAATTCTTCGGTATATCAGCGGAATATCAGCTACAGCGTTCATTGATACGAATGCCGCTCGCTGGCGGTTAACGTTTTCTGCTGTGACGTAGTTTCCCAGCCTGTTGGGAACATTCATTCTTTGCTGTATTAATTCTGCAATAATTGTGGCATAGCGGACATCTTTTAAAGGTTGTCGGAATGAATTGAGCAAGGCTCCAGCTATGCGAAAGTCTGTAAATAATGTAGCGTTTGTATTTTGATTTGTAAGTCTCAATAACATTTTTCCACCATGTTTTTCAAGTTTGCTGTCATACAATGAAATTTTACACTTTTCAAGGACTTTCATTTGATATATAGATGGGAGTGCTACAAGGGTAGGGACGTTTTGCCCATTGTTCTATATAGGTTTCATTAATACGAGTATAATATGGTCAACATACACACTGAATTTACAAGAAAATAGTTAAGTATTGTTTTTTCAGAATCCAAAATATATACATTGCTGAACTGTGCAGAACTGCAGATATACATATTTAGCAGACATTTCTCCTAAATGTTAGTATCTCTGGCTTTAGATTCCGTTGAGATCTCAGTCTCAGGTGGCTACAGTCAGACATATATAATTAGAACGTCAGGATTGAGGAGCCAAATAAAATGCGTTCATATACAAAATTTACTCTGTTTTACTATTTTACTCCTATACTGCAAACACAACACCTGCTAAATGATCATATTAATTGATCGCTCACATCCAATAGAAATTCACCTCTTGAGCTTAGATTGAGGAGCCATATTAAAAGTATTGTATATTTTAGCGCTACAGAAGCTAAATTTTTAGACGATAATATGCAAAATTGCTACTAAAGTATTTTTTTTTTTCATAAATATTCATCCATTACTTAACGAGTTCCAGGTGGCTCCTCAATTCAGACGTTTAGATTGAGGAGCCACTTTTGCATTGAAATAATAGTGATATATTTTTCTGCTAAATCTAGAATTCGTGCTGCAAAATAAGCTACATTGCTGCGAAATAATGGTGAGATCAGATTTTAAAAATCTGATGTGGCTCCTCAATCCTTACGGACATCAAATTTCATGTCTCTAGGACCAGCGGTTTACGCTGTGCTGTTTATATTCCTCAGGAGCTGAGTGATTGTTGTGATAAGTTCTGTAAGCACAGAGAACATTGCTCAGCTCTTGTTGAAATGTATTTCAATATTGTGGATATACTAGTACAGGCCGCCGTACATACTTAAAAGATAGTGTGTCGGCGGAAGGGTGGCTATGTCACCGGGTGGAACAAACATGTCGCAGACGCTCACCGCGAGACGTGTGGACGCTGCTGGCCGGTCGCCCGACCAGGGGTCATGTATTTTGTGATATGGGGAGGCGAGGAGACATTTTAAGGCCAAACTCAAGTGGTGTTAAAACAGATAGGAACAGCTTTAAATGGATCTCCTTGCTTTCAACCACGCTAACCAAGACTTTAAGATTTTTTGGAAAAATACCAGTAAAATGAATGTGAGACCGTTTCCCGTTGGGTGTCGGTGGTGTTACCACCACAAGAATATATATTGCTGATGCTTTTAGGGAGCACTTTGCGGTTCGGTCACTCTTAGGCTCGGCGACTCATAGAGCGAACGGTGCTGGGACCATTGTGAGAGAGCGTAACGCAAAGGTTCCAGCCAAGATCGTGGCTAAAATTATTTCGGGAATGTAACGTGGAAAGTCGCCGGAGTCATGATGGTCTGAGCATCGAACATTTTAAACATGCGGCAGTTCATATACCTCGAACATTGTCACTCTGTGCTTCTGTCTAGGTCATTCTTATTTACCGAAGCCGCTTATGCGGACTATAGTGGTTCCGATAGTTAAGAACAAAACTGGTGACACATCCGACATGAACAACTATCCAAAGAGATTTAAAATACAATGTCTTTGCAATCATCGAACCATCTCACTAGCCATCATCATGGCCACAGGCCAAGATGCTGAAAGGCTGCCTCTCAGAATTTGTTGAAGTGCATGACGCCCAGTTCGGGTTCAAGGCGCCCAAGTAGCAAACAAATGTCCTAAAAAATTAAATCGACTTCAAAAAGAAATTAACTCAAAATTATGAAATAACTTTAATTTCGGAAGTCGGTGTCTTGGGATCTAAATAAATAAATAAAATAAAATAATCTTTAAAGGCAATAGATCATCCTTATCAGAAGAGGTTATGTTGCGTGGGTTTGCGGGCGAGGAGTTGAAAGTATGTGAAAATCATTATGAAAAATCACAAGATATCTAATCCAATTACTTAACTAACTATAATGCGTGAACGACGTTCCACCAAGTACGTGGGGCGCGAGCGCAGCTAATTTACTCACAACTGGATATCTTCCGATCAATCTCGTCTTTTACGATCCACCCAGCTCTGTGGATCCACCATGGATCCACCCGTGTGAATGTACCCTCACTTCGTTTTTTTCTTGCACCTGGCGGGCCGCCTCCCCAGCAAAGACTACAATATGATGCTGCAGTACATGGTGTTACGTCAAAATGACAGCTGACATATCTTCTAAAAAAACAATATTAAGCAAAGAGGTTGGCATCGCCGAACCAATTCTCTAGACGCGCCGACATCTATATTTCGGATAAGCAGCATCCATATGGGTTAGTAAATAAACAAAAGGATAACTTATATCTATGTTAGTAAACTTATTACCTATCTACTAGCTGACCCGGCAAACGTTGTTTTGCCAAATAAATTATTTCTAGCTGCCCGGCGCTATCGTACTCCTACACTACTCCTACCCTACTTTAACCCTACTCCTAACCTACTCCTACCCTACTCCTATAAGTAAATAAATGTCCGTCTAAAACCGAATAAAAAGCCGGATTCCATCCTATGTCCGTCTCCTGGTTCTAAGCTACCTCCCCACCAATTTTTAGCCAAATCGGTTTAGCCGTTCTGGAGTTAGAAATAGTGTAACTAACACGAGTTTCTTTTATATTTATTTATAGACTATAATCATTATCATTACTTTTTTAAATAACACAGACATAAGTATCAGAGTTAATAATACACATAATAATGTTATAAAGATCACAATATGTTTTCTTTAGTACTATATCGTCCCAATAGATGTCGTTACGTGTTTCCAATTATTGTAATAAAAAGTTGTTATAGAATGCTTTAAATTGATTATATCTTTTGATAGACTGAAGTGATTGTGATGAAACAAAGACTAATCACTACTCCGAGTTCTACACTATATTTGAGTATAAAAATTAACCATATTGGTTTGGTACTTTTTACGTTGAACCTGTTCAAATAAAAAATCTGTCACATCCAACCAGACAAAAATTCAAAAAATTGATGAAATTGCATCTGTTGGTTATCCTTTAACACCTATTTTTTTTTAATATATTTTCAGGCCTATGTCCAGCAGTGGACGTCTTTTGGCTGAAATGATGATGATATTTTCAATGTACAGAAACGCCTCGTCTACAGATTTATTATATGTATAGATTTGGAAACAAGGATGTTGTTCGAAATGCATCTCGACTCGACTCGCACTTCCCTGCTATAGTCTTCAGTACGACAGACGTAATTTAATTTGAACATGGCATACAGATACATGAATGGCCCAGCAGTGGGAACATTATAGGCTGATTATGGTTATACAGATACATGAAGGTTCTCAATACACTGCATTGTGAACCTAAAAGCAGTAAGAACCAGTTTTACAGTAAGTGTGGTGAATAGGTGAATATACAGTGTGAGTCTTCATAATGTGCAAATAACGAAATGAGGGAAACATAGCTTAATTTTATCGACGGAAAAAATAAAAAAATATTTAAAAGGATCTTTACCTGCTAAAGTATGGTGATTGCAAGGCCTTTCTTTAACAGTTGATAGGAAATGTTGTGATTGAGTTATAAACATGGTATTTTTACGTTTAGAAATCTGATAAGATGGAGAATAATTTAAAGTAATCAAAAAAGTTATTAAAAAAAAATAAAAAACCCGACTGCGGTAAACAACTTAAGTTAAAAGAACTGAAAAGCTAAAAACAAGCCCATTTTAAATTAAATAAAAGTTGGAAGCAGGCGGGACCCATAAGTACCTACTATTTTTTTATTATCTTTTCAAATTCAAATGGGTCCCGCCTGTTTCCAACTTTTATTTAATTTAAAATGGGCTTGTTTTTAGCTGTTCAGTTCTTTTAACTTAAGTTTTTTACCGCAGTCGGGTTTTTAATTTTTTTTTATTTCCAGCTTTTTAGTTTACAAATGTGAAAGATTTCGCTGACGATTTAGTTCTTGGTACGTGTTTTTTATGATTTGTCACTTCGAATTACTTTTAACCATATAAGTTGTTTATATTTTTGTAATCATCTTTTAAAGCCCTTTATTTTGATACCCCACTCGATGGGTTTCGAGAAAAAAAAATTTTTTTGAAGACATACATACATACATAGTAGTCGCCATATTGAATTTTTACTAACGTCATGTCTTTAGTGACACTCGCCGGACTAAGAGGAATCGATTGACGTGTGAATCACAAAAATCGGCCCAGGCGTTTGGTCTATACATATAGTGCTTCAAAGGAACATACAAACATACATACATAGGCTGATGATCACATTACCACTCCTTTGCGTCGCGCAGTCGGGTAAAAAGGGTAGGTAATCGGGGCTTTTATCGAGTAAAGTTACAATTATTGTAAAAATTGATGAAAAAATATCAGATTTTTGTTAAAAAATAACCATAATTCTCAATTGAGGGGCGATTGTTTAAACAGGGGCGAAAAATAATTTAAAAAATGCAAAAAATTTTTTTTTAGATTTTTTAAAATATTTTTTTCGTCGATAAAATTAAGCTTAGTTTCCCTCATTTCGATATGTGCACATTACGAAGACTCACACTGTATATTTTTATGAGAGCCTCCAACTGCAAGGATTATGGAATGAACATAAAAGTATGTAAGTAGGTAATTACGAAAATCACTCTTTCAAAGCGCCATCTTCTGCACAAATTGATTCACTGTGCTAAGTTGAAACTTTTTTTATTTTATTATCCTATAGGTACTTCTGTCCCACTGTTGGGCAAAGGCCTACCCCAAGTCCTTCCAGGAACTCTTTTCCCGCCACCTCGAACCAGTCGTCAGCTAAAACTTAATATAGTTTAATTCCTCAGCTCGAGACTGCAGGGACAAGTGGAAGCGGCTAAGAGACTGTTACAGGCGAGCGCAGAAGCTACGGAGAATGAAGTCCGAACAAGGAGCTAAAATTATTAAAAGACCAAAATATGAGCAGTTATTGACATTCCTCAACGCACACTTTCCCTCAAGTGTGCGTGAAGTGCGCAACGGGCACTCTTCGGCAGACAATCCCGACTCCAGCAATGACGAGAACAGCGTCGTTGAAGACTTTCCCAGCCCCGCGGGGTCCTTCGTGGACAGCATGGCGCCGGCCGCCGAGGCGGCGCCGCGCTCCCCGTTCCCCGCGCGCGTGGACTGCGTGCACGGCGCTGCGCCCGCGCCGCGTCCGGACAAGATCACGGACTTCTTCATGGGGCTAGTCGAAACTGTTAAGGATTTACCTGAAGACGTTCAAATTCGTGTGAAACGCGACGTTTTTAAAGTAGTCAGTGATGCGGAAGAATTGGTTTATAAATCAAAGACAGAGAATCCGTTGATGGCATTACACTTTGTTAAAGAGGAAAATGAATAAAATTACTTTGTGGTGTACTCTGTGGGTACCTACTAGTTATTATTCTTTGCTACTGCATTGCTTTACATTTGGCACACACCACCAAAAGCAGTGAGAACGAGTAGGTAAGTAGGAGGTACCTCCTCTATGGTTGTTGGATGTGTGTCCTTATCCCAATATATTTGGGGTCGGCAACATGTCTCTTTTAATCGACTTCAAAAAAAGGAGGTTCTCAATTCGTCTGTATATTTTTTGTATGTAGGTAAGTACGTTACACCGCACCGGCGCCGGCGCGACACGTTGCCGCCAACGCTCGTACCGACGTTGGTCTGTTAAGAGTAAACTAGTCGCGAGCTCGAACTCACTGGTGGTCATGGCCAAAAAAGCACGCTGTCTCACCTGACTTCGTGTCTGACAGAGCTAGTATCAGTGATGAGTAGTTAGACGCTAGTCTACACGCACAACGTCTAGTTCTCACGCACAGAAACACCGTTACGAACTGATAGGCGCGTAAAAAAATTCGAAAAGTGCTTCGGAAAATCGAGTTTTATGGAAAAACTACTGCATAAATCAATTACAAATATAGTTTATTGAACTCTTAGATAACTGAGCTTTGTCGGTAAGGACTTTTTTTTGAAGATTTTACAGTTTTTTTATTACTTATTTACACCCAAAGTTATGTTAAAAATATCAAGAAAAACGAATCTTTGTTGGCTCATAACTTTTTAATGGCTTTTTATTTTACTATTCTGTTTCCATACAGACAAAATTAATAATAAGTCAAAACGATATCATGTTTAACTTTGGATGCACAATGTCAAACAGTGGAGTAATACTCTTCCGAAATTTGTATGAAAAAAATATCGACTAGTGGCACCTTAAGAGGCTGTCAACCGATATTGAGTTCCGATGTTTCGGTATTTTTAGCCACGCCCACTGTACGCACTGGGCTTCACAGCTTAGTACGGCCGTTATCCCAATTAATAATAATAATAATAATAATAAACATTTATTCCAGAATTACTTCCATAGTTGTTAGTAACAAAGTAAACTTATAAACTAATGTTAGTAACATTTATCCTAAGCTGTGTGTGTGAGACACGTCGATTCTGGGGAGTGCCTACTTGACTGCGTGCAGTCGTATCCACCGCCCCAAGATCGGAGAGTCCCACCTATCTGCCAACGTTCTAAGAATGGTGTTGGGGCTGTCGCGAACACGGCGTAGCAGAGATGCGCATCTCTTGCGCATGATAGCCGAAAAACTATCAACGTCCGCGTCGGCAAACATGCCGGACGCGCTGCAAAAACGCGGCAGCCCCATCAACACCCGGAACGTATTGTTATATTGTATGCGCAGGCCACTATATGCCCTTTGTGTGATAATTGCGTACAGTGTGGCTAAGTTTAAAACAATGGAGCCTGGTACCTATGATCACCTAAGACCCTACTGAATAGAAACCTAGCCCTACAGCAACTACCTCGCACCCTAACGCCCTACCCTATCATACAAACCACACCAAACGTGAGTTACGTTGGTTTACGTGAGGGAAGTCTGTTACCAAGAGACCTACGGGCACAGACGGAATTTGGGTAGGAAATAGGGTTTGTGTACGTCGTGCAATGTACACAGGAAATGGTTTTCTCACTGCCGATCCCACAGACTCATAGGACCGATGATGGCTAAAGGTGTCTTGGCCACAGTGAGAGGAGTTATGGAAGGTGAATCAAACTCGACTCCAGCTTGATGACTAATTTATTACAGTAATTAACTTAATTATATACAATTTTAGTGCTCAATACACATTGATACCTATTTACATGTGTGTTGTGTGTGTATTGAGCCGATGAAGCGAAGATCTCAGTAGGTCACTTCTTAGCGCTGACGGTGTGCTTGTATGTGAAACGAATTTTGCTCTGATGCTGACGCTGCTGCGATGCTGTTGCTGGCGCGTGTAATTTCTGTTTGTTCATGGTTGAACATTCTGGCGCCTCTCAGGACGTGGTCTCCAGTTGGTATAACTCAATAGATTCGTGTTGATGTGGTGAACTGTACATCGGTTCCGTTGTGGTAATTGGTTGGCCTGTTGTTCTGTGGGTAGATGTCTTGTTGGCAGCGAGCGAGGTTGGTTCCTTTGCTGGTTTGTTAGCTGTCTCGGTACTTGTTCTTCTGGTCTTGTGTTGCACCTTGACTCTACTCCATCTCAGTATGGCTGGACCGTAGCAAACTAAAAGTAAAATGATTAAGAACATGATTATACAAGATATTGCAGTTGTTAAGTATGTGTGAGAACTGATTTGACTCCAAACAGTACTATCTAACTCGGTTTGTAAGACATTTTCTTTATTAATTAAATGCTGAAAAATCTCTTTTGAGTTCTCTATGACTTCTTCTTTGGTAATGTTTAGCATGGGTTTAAGCACCATGTGCGTATTTATGGGGAAATCTATTTGTTTTGAGTATGATGTTACAATCGGTACTGAAACAATTCTTTTGGCAGTTAATATGTTATTAATCGTTTTAATTACGCAGTTATCTGCGATTCGTATTACACCAACGTTTTGAAGCTCAACTTCTTCTCTTTGTCCATCACAAATTATTGAAGTCGTAACCCGATCTCTTACAATGAATAACCAAGTGTTTGGCATGTGAAGTCGTTTCCATATTATTGTATTGGTTAAATAAAATGTTTTGGTACCTAAGACATTTTGTATGTGTCTGGTTTTTGAATAGTTGATTTACCATGCAATTTTCATTTAATTGCATGTTTTTCACGGCCCCAGGAAAGCAAATGAAATGGTCATGCCATTCTAAACAACGTTTGAACTCCTCATAGTTCAAGTCAAAATATAGTTCGTTGTTGTAATCTAACCCTATATAAGTTTTAGATACTTCTAGACTTTGGGCAGATTTATCTGAATTTATCATTGGGACTGGTGTGATATACATTAAAGTATATTTAGTTATCTCTTGTATAGGAAAATAGCAGTATACTTTTATATGAGTATTGTTTTCAGATATCTTAGTGTCCAGTAACTGTTGTTGGACGATTCTTAAATTTGAAGGTAATTTTTGGTTTGCTGATGATATCAGGTCACTGACGTTCTTTGGTGTTAATACACTATATACTGTTGCCTTGGTTAAGTATATTTCTACTAATCCGTTATAATAATCCATGATTTCTTCCATGTAATTATATGCTAATTGGTAAGTCTGCATAATTCGTATGTTTACACTGTTGTGGTCGACTGTACTGAACCAATGGTTGTAACTCTCCATGTAATCTATAACTTGGTTCAGTTTAGTTTGAAATCCTATAAGTTTCTGTTTTATTCTTTCTTCAGTTTTGTTGACTTGTGAGATTGTTGATATCATAAATTTGGTTTGATGGTTGGCAGCTTCAATTAATCTTTTCTGATTTAAATTTAATGACTCTATATCTCGGTATGCCTCATCATTTACTCCAAAGATAGACGTTAGTAACTGTCCCAATATGCCCCTTTTCTTCCTAGTTTGGTTCACTTCTGTCAAATATTCTTTAATCCGCTCAAATTTTGCTTCTTCTTCTAATAAATGGTGATGCAATTGCTTGCAAATTGTGGACCCTGTTATTTTTTCTGCATTTTTACATAGCTGAATATTGTGACGTCACTGTTTTCATTTTGACAAACTCTTGCTCTAGGTGTTGTTTTTCATAATTTATTTCTATCCTAAATATTCCTCTGTCAATGCTTGCTGTCCCTATTTGTTCAACATAAAGTCCTGGTGGTAGTGTTTTTAAAGAATATGTCGTAGATTTTGCTGAACCCAATATTTGTAAAATTATGAAAAGCAATGTGAACCATTTGAATACTTTATTACATCGTTTAGCTTGATTGGTTTTGTTATTTCTTAGGATTGTAGCGGTATTTGTTTTTATTGTATCTATGGTTTCATTACTACTACTACTACACGTATTTGTTTCAATTGGCAATGGTATTAATGTGTGGATTGATCGTTTTTGAGTTGTTCCTGATGATTTTTGAAGTGTCACTACTCGGGTTAAGTCGTCGTTCCCCGTATGTATTTCCTTTATTTTTGCAAGTGGCCATTTACTGGGGGAAACTTTTTCATCTTTTATAATTACCAGAGTTCCAACTGACAAGTTTCCTTGAGTAGTTTTCCATTTGTACCTCTGTTGTAGTTGGTGTAAATAATCTTTAGTCCAGGTTTTCCAGAAATCCTTTTTCATTTTTTACCGACTTCAAAAAAAAAAGGAGGTTATCAATTCGATACGTATGTATGTAATATTATTGGAATTGCATTATATTCACATATGATGATCTATTAGGGCTTCCAAACAAATATACAAAATTTCATAGACGTATGTATGTATGTATGTATGTATGTATGTATGTATGTATGTATGTATGTTTGTCCACGCATATCTCCGGAACTATTAATCGGATCGTGACCATTTTTTTTTTATTGGCTTACATTTTCTTCAACTTAGGGAACAGTGCAAGTTTCATCAAGATCGATTCAGTAATTTTCAAGATATGGACTAATACGTGTAAGTGTGACGGCCTGGCTTATTGATAAGAGCTACGGGTGTAGTGTCAAAGGGAAAACATCTCAAAACCTTGGTCAAATACTAGTGCAAAAACTAAAAATTACGAAATAAAAAGTAATTTAAAAAAATTAAACCGACTTCAAAAAGAAATTAACTCAAAATTATGAAATAACTTTAATTTCGGAAGTCGGTGGCATAAAACTAAAATACAGATCCCAAGACACCGACTTCCGAAATTAAAGTTATTTCATAATTTTGAGTTAATTTCTTTTTGAAGTCGGTTTAATTTTTTTAAATTACTTTTTTTTGGATCTGTTTCCATCTGTTTATGTGATCTGTATTAGTTTCCGATAGCTGGTCTGGTATCCCTACTGCTTCTCTTCCTATTAGGAAATGACTAGGTGTTAACACTATGGTGGGTAGGCCTTTAGTGTGGGACGCTACGTGTGTTGATACTCTTGCGCCATCCCATCTTCCTGGCTCGGCATGCTGTGCTGGCGCTGCTGCTATGGCTGCGGAAAACCTCAAGCGAGAAAATATAATAACCTCATCGGAAACTTTATTTTCGAGCCGTTTGGAGTTGAAACTCTCGGGCCGTGGGGTCCGAGTGCTCATGGTCTTTTTAAAGAAATTTCGAAACGGCTGGTTGACAATTCCCGTGACCCAAGGGCTGGCTTTTATCTTGGCCAGAGGCTAAGCATCGCCATACAACTTGGTAATGCCGCCAGTCTCTTGGGTACATTACCTGTCAACAGCGATGCGGTCATGCGGATCAATTTTTCAACGCTATTTTTTAGTTTCTGTATAGTTTTAGTTAAGTTAGGATTTAACTTTATTATTTTTAGTTTGTATAGCCAAATAAATAATTTCAAAGAAAAAAAAAATCAGTAATACAACTTGTAAGTTAGTATAATCCCCAAATGTCAAGATTTCATGAAATAGTCATTCTTGGGGATTACATGGTCTTAGAGAGTTGTGTTGATGACTTTATTGATAATAATTCTGTAAATACATATTTGTTACGGCTGCGAAACCTCGGAGTGGCGGCGCCGGCGCCGGCACTGTGTGTGTACCTACGTGTAAAGCGCGGTCTGTAGGTAACAACTTGTAATACAGACGTAGTTCGTATTTTCAAACTGAACTAAAAATTATTCGAATATTCGAATTTAACATCAGTCAATATTCGAATAGCAAAAATGATCGAATATTCGCATTAATCGAACTCACAACCCATGTAAGTTGGTGTAAAAAAAAAAAAAAAAAAAAAAAAAAAAAAAAAAAAAAAAAAAGTTTATTTCAATTAACAAATTTGGTTAACATTATATGATTTGGAGTCTCCTTTTAAGCAAGGGAATGCTTGTGTTAGGAGACCCCGCTCTTCCAATTATCATTTACCAAAATTATATTTGTAATTGATTAACTGCTGTCCCATCTTTTTGCTCCGGTAAACTACAACCGTGCCAGGAGGCATAGATTGTTCGCCGTGCCTTGGAGTCGAACCGTCGCGCGAGCCCAGTCTCCTGTTCCTCGCACACTCTCCGCGCTTAACGCGCTCTTGGACGCTAAGCCTGACTGTGATGTGTTCGCGGATGGATGGAAGAAGATCTTGTCAGTATGTTTGGGGTATTGTGAGATGAGCGTATGACTGGCGAGTAATTGTATGCTTTTGTTTTCTGTTCTTTTAAAATGTGTTTGTGTCTTTAACTAATGTAATTGGCCTTGGCCGTTTTATGTTAAATAAATAAATAAATAAACATGTATTAAAAAAGGGCATGCAAGTAGATATTTAAAAAGTAAACAAAATGAAAAACAAAGAGGCGCGCTTAAGTGAAGTGTAGTGCAGGGTATGTGTGTGTGTGTGTGAGCGGTGTGTGTGTGTTAGTATGAGAGGAATTGAGGATGAGTGAAGGCGTACAGTAATGAGTGCGATTTATTTAGGTATTATGGTTAACCCTGCGACAGTATCTTGGGATCGGAAAAGGTCGAAGCCTCTTCCATTAACCATAATCACCACGGAATGATTACAGTCAGGTTATTGAGCAAGGGGTAGTTTGTACAGATCTTTAATTAGCGAATAGGTGAATAAAAACACCCATTGTAACATCCTAAGCAAAACTTCTTCATTTAAAACTGAAATTATAGAGTCATTCGGGTCAAGAGCACGCACTTTATTTTCTATGTTCTCACAGAACTATAAAAAATGAGATATTTGAATTGATTGAATATAGAGTTTGTCGAGATTTTAATATATTTTTATTATTTATGTAAATTTACTTTCAAGATTAATTAGATTTTTTTCTACATTGTTTAAAGTAACATACTTCCGAACGCGTACTCTTGCCCCGTAACGTGGGTAAAATTACGCAAGCCATAGGGTAAAAATACGCGTACCGGGTAAATGTACGCATTTAAAGAAAACTAAATGGATGATAAAATAAAAAAAAAAATCCGATAATCAACATTTATTAAACTTTAAGAAGATTATAATAGTAACTTTAGTACCTACTTATCTGTAACTTAAAACAATTAGGAACTTCGGAGATTAATTATTACGTGGAGTTTAGTCTTAAATCTAGACTAGAGATAGAGATCAAAATTACGTAGGTATAGGTTTATCATCACATAATTAATTTTACTAATTAAAAGTCGCATCGAAATATTCCGTTTTCATACGCAGTACATTTCTCATGAAACCAGTCATCACAAATTATGCATTGGATCCAGTCTTCTGTCGGTGGCACTTCGTAAAACAGACGTCGTAAATCATTAATAGTAATACCAAAACACCTATCGTCCATAACTTGGCAATGAACTGCAAATTCAGCTTCTTGGTCTTTGGTAAATGTAGGTTTAAAACGACCCAAAGAGGTTGGCACGTGGGTAGACTTCAACCTCTTTCGCAAAGCACCTTCACTGATACCAACTTCTAATGCAGCACGTCTCTGACTTTTTCCTTCTTGGATTAGTTTTTTAGCTCTATTTATTTGTTCATTTGAGATCAGGGCTCCTTGTGGTGCTTTCCTCACATAGATCCTCGGCATTTTAATGTGTTCTGAAAGAATAAACCACTTTTAAATAACTTTGGATATTTTTATTTACATTGGGGGGGGGTATAAGTACGCAACATGGGTAAAAATACGCGTGCGTACTTTTGACCTCGCACTCTTACCCCAATCAGCATAAATATTAAATTATCGGTTACAATACACAGGTCAATGAATTTTAGAGAATAATGATACACTTACATAGATACTACGATAATCGAACAATAGAAATGTAATAAACTTACTGTCTTAAATCAATGCATGTAACTTCAACACACTTTTCCCCGGCACAAATATTAAAGGACTTTTTTGTAGTTAACGTATTTGGCGACCTGTGGCGACAAGTACATATTTTGCGCCGGCGCAACACTTGGCTCCGCAACGGCGAGTCGTGCATCACTAAGTTCCGCGAACACAGACCTCAGTCCCCCCACCTCTGTCGGAGATCAGGCTAGTGCGAACTTTTACCCGCCGCGAGCTCTTACCCCGAATGACTCTATGGTATACAGTACAGAGTATTCTATTGAATCGTGGACACCATGGACTCAACTTCATCATAACTTTTAGTCTTAAGCCAATTTGATACACTCCTTTTACAGTCCTGGAGTTTCAGAGGATATATGCTTAGTTCTTTGTTAATTAGGTTGTATAGTTGAGATGCTTGCCGCCTATACTGTCTTTTAGCAAATGCAGATCTTACTGTGACAGTTGGTGCGACGGCGTGTTTCCTTCGTCTATCTGCCACTGAGGGGTCATACGGTAAGGATTTGTGTTTTCTAAGAATGAGTTGAAGGATATAAAGCTTTCTTACAGACAGAAGGTCAGAGGATAGGTAAAGGTCTTGAGTAGGGAATCTGAAGGGTTTAAAAAGCATAACCTTTATGAGAGATCTCTGAGCTCTCTCTAGCTCTAAAAATTTAATCTTAGTGGCTCCACCCCAGCATGACAAACAGTACGTGAGAATAGATTGGGCAAGAGAGACATAGACTAACCTAAGAAGATTCTTTGAAGCTACATGACCAGGGACCGAATTACCGTTACTTTTTTGGTAACGTTACTAATTACCGTTATGATAACGTTAAAAAAGTAACGATATTTATATCGATACCCGTCAGTCAGTTAACGTTATCTAATGGTATTAGTACCGATAAAAATTACAATTATTATACCGGTAAAATTACCGGTATAACAATTGTAATTTTTACCGGTACTAATAAATAGAAAGAAAAGAAAGAGATAGGCGAGGAGGGATAGAAAGAGGTAGACGTATAAATATACGTCTATCTCTTTCTATTAATGACGGTGGGGAGACTAGCATATGTTGTTTGGTGTTAAGTACGACTAGCTTCAGCGTGTATACAATATATATTGTTTCTGTGCTGCATCCTGCGACATATACTTAAAAAAACCGGTCAAGTGCGACTCGAACTCGCACACCGAGGGCTCCGTATAAATTTGTAGATATAGTTTTATTATTTTTTTATTTGTAATGTACGAATTTACGGTATAGTTTCCTTTACTAGTGCTATATGACATTGCTTCTTGCCAAATTTCATGATCCTACGTCAACGGGAAGTACCCTACTATAGGTTTTGATTTTGGAACATAAATGGCCGTATCTTTTGATTGTGTTGACTTAGAAGTTTGATTTTCTCACTGCTTCAAGAGATTGCAGCCTTGAATGATTGATTTTAATTTCAACTTGATAACTCTACGCATTCCTCAGAAAAAGGATCTTGACTACCGGGCAGACAGACGGACAACGAAATGATCTTATAAGGGTTCGGTTTTACTTTTTGAGGTACGGGACCCTAAAAAAGAGAGATTACGAGAACCGTATAATGTGTAAGTATATAGAGGTATGAGGAACAGGGTGTAAAGTTCACTCAACCTCCATAGAAAAGGGAGGATCCTCCGACCAGACGGGTGTTGTGTCTGGCGGGCAACTGCCCGATGATTCATGTCGGGCCGTTGTATCTATGCTAATTGCGCGGTAAACTCTGCTTGCGCGATGCAGGATTTGCGTGACGTCAGTATGACGCGTTGTTCTCATGTGGCGTTGTAGATACCGCTACAAGTACATACATAATATTTAAAATTTCTGACTAAAACATCGGCCAGTAAACATATAAGTCACATAAATAGGTACATGAACAGTCAACCGCACGGCTCTGTATACAATATGATCTTGACAGACACAAATATGTAGGTAAATACATAAAAATAAGGTAAAAAAAAAAATTCGAATACGTGTAGGACACGCTTTTCAACTTAGTGTTCTGTAGCGTTTACTTTGCAATTATTAAGAACATAAAATGTTGTTTGGGATAAATTCGTACCAAACTCCCAAGTCCCAACTATAGAAACTTTAATTGTGCCTGGTCTAGCTGACACTCATTTCACTTGGCCGGTTTTCTTAAATTTAATCATTCCTATCTTTCTATAGAAATAGTGTGAAAGATGTTTGGAAGTTTGGAAGATAGGAAAGACATTTATTACAACTTCGGGTATTCACAAAACCTGTCAAAGCATCCTATCTTGTTCGAAATATAAGTACGTTTTGGTTGCATTTTTTAAGATCTATCCATACAAGTTACAAACCAAAACTTGGGATTTGAAAAAAAAAACGCGGGCTCGGGGGACCCCCGTCAGGAACGAAATTCAAAATGGAAATCCAAGTTGGCGGTTGCGAAAATTTTAAAATCACGAAATTTTGAAGTACGGACGCCAGCACATCAAGTTACTACAATCTGTCAGATTTCTTTAATAGATTTTCGACTTTATTGCTAAAGCATAAGGTTCAAGGTTGATTGGGAAAATCTGACAGTTTCGGGTAGGTTGACCTGCTGGCGTCTGTACATTATTGCCTTCGTCTTGAATTTTTCTCTTGACCTCACTATTGGCTTCAGCACCCTCAAAAACCATGAAAACGACACTCATGACGACAAATATTATAATTTTTGCAGCTGACATCTTGGATTTTCATTTTGACCTGACTATCGGCTTCAGCACCCTCGAAAACCATGAACGTACTGATATCAGTCTTCAAGACTATATCTGGGGGCACGGGAGTGCCCCCGCCAAGACGAGCCAAGCGAAGCGCAAGGGCACTACCTACCTTTTCTCGAAGCACTTCGTCGTATTTTTGAACCTTCATAACTTGGGTTTGGATTATACCAGATAAACAAAATTTTCGGGATATGATGTCAGTGGTTGACTTATTAAACCTATAAAGTTTCAATTGCATAGCTCTTATACTTTAGATTTTATTGATATCTAAAATACCCCGATTTCGTCACTGACTCACTGATTCACTGATTCACTGACTCACTGATGATCATCAATATTCTAAGGGTCTTCCTGAAGTCCTAGAAAGCTGAAATTTGGTATGTAAGCTAGTAATAGTACACACACAACAAAAAAACTCTAAAACTTGGAACTTTTACCCTTCAACCCCTTAAAATAGGGGATGGAAGTTTGTACGAGACTTCCGCAGATTTTTATGCTAGAGTTCTGAAAATTGATATAGGGACTGCTTGTTATAAATAATAAAATACGTATTTCAGGATTTTCAGTAAATAACCCCCCAACCCCCCAAAAATTTTTTTTTTATTTCATAAGCATCAATATTCTAAGGTTCTTCCTGAAGTCCTAGAAAGCTGAAATTTGGTATGTAAGCTAGTAATAGTACACAAACAATTCTAAGACTTGGAACTTTTACCCTCCAACCCCTTAAACTAGGGGATGGGAGTTTGTATGAGACTTCCGCAAATTTTGATGCTAGAGTTCTGAAAATTGATACAGGGACTCCTTGTTACAAATAATAAAATACGTATTTCAGGATTTTCAGTAAATAACCCCCCAACCTACCCAATTTTTTTTTTTTTATTTCATAAGCATCAATATTCTAAGGTTCTTCCTGAAGTCCTAGAAAGCTGAAATTTGGTATGTAAGCTAGTAATAGTACAAAAACAACAAAAAAACTCTAAAACTTGGAACTTTTACCCTCCAACCCCTTAAAATAGGGGATGGAAGTTTGTACGAGACTTCCGCAAATTTTGTTGCTAGAGTTCTGAAAATTGATATAGGGACTCCTTGTTATAAATAATAAAATACGTATTTCAGGATTTTCAGTAAATAACCCCCCAACCCCCCAAAAAAATATTTTTTTATTTCATAAGCATCAATATTCTAAGGTTCTTCCTGAAGTCCTAGAAAGCTGTAATTTGGTATGTAAGCTAGTAATAGTACACAAACAATTCTAAGACTTGGAACTTTTACCCTCCAACCCCTTAAACTAGGGGATGGAAGTTTGTACAGGGACTCCTTGTTACAAATAATAAAATATGTATTTCAGGATTTTCAGTAAATAACCCCCCAACCCACCCAATTTTTTTTTTTTTTATTTCATTAGCATCAATATTCTAAGGTTCTTCCTGAAGTCCTAGAAAGCTGAAATTTGGTATGTAAGCTAGTAATAGTACAAAAACAACAAAAAAACTCTAAAACTTGGAACTTTTACCCTCCAACCCCTTAAAATAGGGGATGGAAGTTTGTACGAGACTTCCGCAAATTTTGTTGCTAGAGTTCTGAAAATTGATATAGGGACTCCTTGTTATAAATAATAAAATACGTATTTCAGGATTTTCAGTAAATAACCCCCCAACCCCCAAAAAATATTTTTTTATTTCATAAGCATCAATATTCTAAGGTTCTTCCTGAAGTCCTAGAAAGCTGTAATTTGGTATGTAAGCTAGTAATAGTACACAAACAATTCTAAGACTTGGAACTTTTACCCTCCAACCCCTTAAACTAGGGGATGGAAGTTTGTAAGAGACTTCCGCAGATTTTTATGCTAGAGTTCTGAAAATTGATATAGGGACTGCTTGTTATAAATAATAAAATACGTATTTCAGGATTTTCAGTAAATAACCCCCCAACCCCCCAAAAATTTTTTTTTTATTTCATAAGCATCAATATTCTAAGGTTCTTCCTGAAGTCCTAGAAAGCTGAAATTTGGTATGTAAGCTAGTAATAGTACACAAACAATTCTAAGACTTGGAACTTTTACCCTCCAACCCCTTAAACTAGGGGATGGGAGTTTGTATGAGACTTCCGCAAATTTTGATGCTAGAGTTCTGAAAATTGATACAGGGACTCCTTGTTACAAATAATAAAATACGTATTTCAGGATTTTCAGTAAATAACCCCCCAACCTACCCAATTTTTTTTTTTTTATTTCATAAGCATCAATATTCTAAGGTTCTTCCTGAAGTCCTAGAAAGCTGAAATTTGGTATGTAAGCTAGTAATAGTACAAAAACAACAAAAAAACTCTAAAACTTGGAACTTTTACCCTCCAACCCCTTAAAATAGGGGATGGAAGTTTGTACGAGACTTCCGCAAATTTTGTTGCTAGAGTTCTGAAAATTGATATAGGGACTCCTTGTTATAAATAATAAAATACGTATTTCAGGATTTTCAGTAAATAACCCCCCAACCCCCCAAAAAAATATTTTTTTATTTCATAAGCATCAATATTCTAAGGTTCTTCCTGAAGTCCTAGAAAGCTGTAATTTGGTATGTAAGCTAGTAATAGTACACAAACAATTCTAAGACTTGGAACTTTTACCCTCCAACCCCTTAAACTAGGGGATGGAAGTTTGTACAGGGACTCCTTGTTACAAATAATAAAATATGTATTTCAGGATTTTCAGTAAATAACCCCCCAACCCACCCAATTTTTTTTTTTTTTATTTCATTAGCATCAATATTCTAAGGTTCTTCCTGAAGTCCTAGAAAGCTGAAATTTGGTATGTAAGCTAGTAATAGTACAAAAACAACAAAAAAACTCTAAAACTTGGAACTTTTACCCTCCAACCCCTTAAAATAGGGGATGGAAGTTTGTACGAGACTTCCGCAAATTTTGTTGCTAGAGTTCTGAAAATTGATATAGGGACTCCTTGTTATAAATAATAAAATACGTATTTCAGGATTTTCAGTAAATAACCCCCCAACCCCCAAAAAATATTTTTTTATTTCATAAGCATCAATATTCTAAGGTTCTTCCTGAAGTCCTAGAAAGCTGTAATTTGGTATGTAAGCTAGTAATAGTACACAAACAATTCTAAGACTTGGAACTTTTACCCTCCAACCCCTTAAACTAGGGGATGGAAGTTTGTAAGAGACTTCCGCAAATTTTGATGCTAGAGTTCTGAAAATTGATATAGGGACTCCTTGTAATAAATAATAAAATACATATTTCAGGATTTTTAGTAAAGAAACCCCCAAAAAAAAAAATGGTTGCCTGTAAAGTCGGTTTTACGGGCGAAGATTTTACGTGACAACGACCGATCATCCGATCATAGTTGAGTGGGAGAGAGACGCAAGGCATTCGGCGGGCCTCTCTCTCGTTCGGTGACTCATCGTAACGTTACCGAGCGTTACACTTTTTCATAAGTGACTCCCAGTCGCAACCTAATTTAAGACGTTGTCACGTCAAAAATTATTTCATAAGCAACTTTCAAAAAGATGTGAAATCCCACCAAAAACATTTTCATGTAAAATGTTGCCAAGACGACACCACATATGGCTCAAAAAGTTATCAGATCTCATGTAGAGCCAAGCTTCTAACTCTACACGCCCTAACTTCACAAACTCTACACCTTAGTCAAAATATGTGGCTTGGCCGTTTCGCTACCATCACATGGGCGTAAGGTGAAAAATTTATTCGCTGTTCATTACTTTTCTGTTATACAATAGTTTTTGTAGTAACGAAACGGCCAAGCCTCATATTTTGACTAAGGTGTAGAGTTTGTGAAGTTAGGGCGTGTAGAGTTAGAAGCTTGGCTCTACATGAGATCTGATAACTTTTTGAGCCATATGTGGTGTCGTCTTGGCAACATTTTACATGAAAATGTTTTTGGTGGGATTTCTTATGTCAGAAAGTGTATGCATGGGCGAACCGTATTCGTCGGTATAAACGGCGAGTAGAGCGATACACTCAGGATCGTAACAAGAAGCGCGCCTTCAACGGTTGGGTCATGCCGGTTTTGATGTACTCTTTCGACAAACACAAATGGACTCAGACCGAACACGACGTCCTGGATAGGAGGGTACGTACATTGCTGCCTGCAAATCGAATGCATCACCCACGGTCATCGGTAATGAATGAGGCGTATATCCCGCGAAAGTGTGGAGGTCGAGGCTTTTTAAACGCTAAGACCCTCCACAACCGCCAGATACGCAGTTTCAGGGAATATTTCCTAGAAACCGACGTGGAGATGGTTCGAGATGTAGTCGCGGTGGACAAGGGCCTCACCCCGCTCTCCTTAGGTAAAGAGAACTGGCGCAAGCCAGTAGTGCTTGACACTAATGATCGCATGGAGGTATGGCAGAGGAAGATGCTTCACGGACGCTTTTTCCGTGCCCTACATAGACCCGATGTAGACCTACTAGCGTCCGTCGCCTGGCTGCGTTTCGGTAACCTCTTTGAAGAAAACGAAGGTTTTGTCTATTTAATTATGGACGAAGTTATGATGGCGAACAATTACCTGAGATTTATTGTGAAAGATGGCACGTTGACATCTTTTGGGCATACCACCGGCCGGGGGAATCAATCAGGCATATTATCTCCGGATGTTCTCGTCTAGCTAACGGGGAGTACTTGCATAGGAACAACTTTGTAGCCAGGATAATCCATCAGCAGCTTGCTCTGAAATACAGCCTTGTGGAATCGGAGGTGCCGTACTACAGGTATGTGCCCAACCCAGTTCTCGAAAATGGAAATATCATATTGTACTGGGATCGATCCATCATCACTGACAGGACTATTGTTGCCAATAAGCCTGATATAGTGGTGGGGGATCAATCAGAGCGGCGCGCAATGATTATTGACATAATCGTCCCGCATGATGAGAACCTCGTGAAAGCCGAGAAAGAAAAACAAATCAAGTATCTTGACTTGGCTCGCGAGGTTGTCGACATGTGGGAAGTTGACTCAGCAATCATTGTGCCGATAGTCGTGACAGCCAAAGGGTTCATAGCCAAGTGCCTCGACTAACACCTGAGGAAACTGTCGTTGGGCAGCTGGATCAAGGGTTTGATTCAGAAAGTAGTACTTCTGGACACGGCTCGCATTGTTAGGAGGTTCCTCTCTCTGGAGCCCTGACCTCCGGTAGCTTGGACCCTGTTCCCGATACCGGTGGGCTTTAATATTTTTAAATGTTTTTATATTCTAATATTTAAAAATATAATATGTATTTAGTGAAATAAAGGAAATAATATGAAGAAGGTACTTTATATAATAGGTAGGTAGACAGGGGGGGTCAGTGGCTAAATAATAACAACCGCACAGGTCGATCGATCAGGTTAAGCTACGCTTGCCGTGGTTGGGCTGTGGATGGGTGACCATCATTACATACCGTGACCCCTTCGTGCCTCGGAAAGCACGTTAAGCCGTTAGTCCCAGCTGTCATTTGTGGATCTTTGACAGTCGTTACGGGTAGTCAGAAGCCCGAAATTCTGACAACCAGTCTTACCAAGGGGTATCGTATTACCCAGTAACTGGGTTGTGGGGGTATTTTTACAGTATTTTACATGGAGCGGCTGCATTCGGTTAGTTTGGAAGCCGACCCCAACATAGTTGGGAAAAGGCTAGGCAGTTTATGACAGGTAGTTTACGAAGGTAGTATGAAACCCATTATTGTTATCACTAGCTTCCGCTCGCGATTTCGTCCGCTTAAAACTTTTTGTTCCCCCGACCCACCCCGTCGCATCGCATCGCCCGCCTGCGCTATTACTTCGTTTTCGCTAAAGCGAAAACATCTGACTTTTTTTCTTTTTGCTCAACTCCTAAGGGTACTAGCGTAATGTTTAATAGCCTATAGCCTTCCTCAAAAATTGGGCTATCAAATGCAAAAACATTTTTATAAATCCGAGTGCTACTTCCAGAGATTAGAGCTTTCAAACAAATAAACTCTTCAGTTTTATTATTTTAAAACTATCTCCTGAGATATTCATTGAAATCAATTAATGATGTCAAGGGCAATTTTGTTCAAAATGAAATACGTAATGAATAACGTATTTATTTGGATACTTAAGGATTATAATCATGTTTATAAAAAGTTATTTTAAACAATACAGTATTATTCCTTATCCAATTAAATACATTAGGTACGTTGTGAATTTCATGTAGATCAAAATTGCCTTTTACAGCATATCATTAAAATGAATATCTTAGAAGATATCAGAGATTTAAAAAGCGCGAGCGGCTGGCGGGGCGGTACGAAGTTCGCCGGGTCAGCTAGTATGATTATAAAATGAAACGCGCGAGCGCGAGCCGTCTTGTATTCATATTTTTGTTGCCGCTCCGCTTAGAAGCCCCGGCGAACGCACAGCGCGCGTTTCGGTTTGGCAACGTCGCGTCGCACCAGACGTAGGTAAATTTTAGCAAAATAACGTTATTGGTAACGCTATTTTAATACCGGTAAATCCTGTGTTATAACGTTATATTTAACGTTAAATATTTAACGTAACAGAACGAAATGTTTTGGTAATTTTACCGGTATTTTTTTGGTAACGGTAACCGTCCCTGTACATGACGGAGAGTTTTAAATGTCCAAATCAGTTTTCTAACCCTTTTCATAAGCAGCTCAGTATGCATGTGCCATGACAGTCGCTGGTCCACGCATATCTCCGGAACTATTAATCGGATCGTGACAATTTTTTTTTATTGGCTTACATTTTCTTCAACATATGGAATAGTGCAAGTTTCACCAAGATCGATTTAGTAATTTTCAAGATATGGACTAATACGTGTAAGTGTGACGGCCTGGCTTATTGATAAGAGCTACGGGTGTAGTGTCAAAGGGAAAACATCTCAGAACCTTGGTCAAATACTAGTGCAAAAACTAAAAATTATGAAATAAAAAGTAATTTAAAAAAATTAAACCGACTTCAAAAAGAAATTAACTCAAAATTATGAAATAACTTTAATTTCGGAAGTCGGTGGCATAAAACTAAAATACAGATCCCAAGACACCGACTTCCGAAATTAAAGTTATTTCATAATTTTGAGTTAATTTCTTTTTGAAGTCGGTTTAATTTTATAAAATTACTTTTTTTTTGAAGTTGGTAAAAAACATCGGTCGAATTGAGAAACCTCCTTTTTACCGACTTCAAAAAAAAATAATTTAAAAAAATTAAACCGACTTCAAAAAGAAATAACTCAAAATTATGAAATAACTTTAATTTCGGAAGTCGGTGTCTTGGGATCTGTATTCTAGTTTAAGTTTGATGCCACCGACTTCCGAAATTAAAGTTATTTCATAATTTTGAGTTATTTCTTTTTGAAGTCGGTTTAATTTTTTTAAATTATTTTTATTTCGTAATTTTTAGTTTTTGCACTAGAATTTGACCAAGGTTTTGAGATGTTTTCCCTTTGACACTACACCCGTAGCTCGTATCAATAAGCCAGGCCGTCACACTTACACGTATTAGTCCATATCTTGAAAATTACTGAATCGATCTTGATGAAACTTGCACTGTTCCCTAAGTTGAAGTAAATGGAAGCCAATAAAAAAAATCGTCACGATCCGATTAATAGTTCCGGAGATATGCGTGGACAAACATACATACATACATACATACATACGTCTACAAAATTTTGTATATTTGTTTGGAAGCCCTAATAGATTGTCATATGTGAATATAATGCAATTCCAATAATATTACATACATACGTATCGAATTGATAACCTCCTTTTTTTTTTGAAGTCGGTAAAAAGGAGGTTATCAATTCGATACGTATGTATGTAATATTATTGGAATTGCATTATATTCACATATGATGATCTATTAGGGCTTCCAAACAAATATACAAAATTTCATAGACGTATGTATGTATGTATGTATGTATGTATGTTTGTCCACGCATATCTCCGGAACTATTAATCGGATCGTGACCATTTTTTTTTCATTGGCTTACATTTTCTTCAACTTAGGGAACAGTGCAAGTTTCATCAAGATCGATTCAGTAATTTTTAAGATATGGACTAATACGTGTAAGTGTGACGGCCTGGCTTATTGATAAGAGCTACGGGTGTAGTGTCAAAGGGAAAACATCTCAAAACCTTGGTCAAATACTAGTGCAAAAACTAAAAATTACGAAATAAAAAGTAATTTATAAAAATTAAACCGACTTCAAAAGAAATTAACTCAAAATTATGAAATAACTTTAATTTCGGAAGTCGGTGGCATAAAACTAAAATACAGATCCCAAGACACCGGCTTCCGAAATTAAAGTTATTTCATAATTTTGAGTTAATTTCTTTTGAAGACGGTTTAATTTTTTTAAATTACTTTTTTTTTGAAGTCTGTTAAGAATTGAGAGACCTCCTTCTTTGAAGTCTGTTAAAAAATATAGATATAAACATCCGAATTAAGAACCTCCTCATATTTTTGAAATCAGCTAAACAAGACAAAGGTTCTTTGTTCGTTCATTTTATCTCAAACGTCTGTAACAAAAAAAATGGTTGCCTGTAAAGTCGGTTTTACGGGCGAAGATTTTACGTGACAACGACCGATCATCCGATCATAGTTGAGTGGGAGAGAGACGCAAGGCATTCGGCGGGCCTCTCTCTCGTTCGGTGACTCATCGTAACGTTACCGAGCGTTACACTTTTTCATAAGTGACTCCCAGTCGCAACCTAATTTAAGACGTTGTCACGTCAAAAAAAACAGAATGCTAAAATGCATGAGTTTAAACACGTCACGATTTAAAACATTTTTTGGTTTTGGTGACAGCCAGAGCCAGACTGACACTTCTACTTTACTCTTTGACTGACACTGACAGTGACAGCTAACCTACCAATTCATTTGTCAAATTGTCATAACATTATAACCACAGAGTACTTTGATAAGACTAGTAAATTATAACCTCACCTTACTCAAGATAATTTGAGTTTTAGTAAAGTAAATCTGTAAATAGTTCCACACGCTACAGATTTAGGAAGACATTAATTATTGAAATTTCTTAGAGATTTCTGTAATTGTTTTCGTATCAAGATTTTGATGAGCTCACGATATTTTTATTTGGAGTTAACGTGAGTAACATTCGTGCATCATTGCGTAATTAACAAGCTCAAGAGACCACCAAAACCTAAAAGGTAATCAGTGTGTTGTAAATATTTGTATTCAGGTGTAGTGTGGAGTTGAACCGGCTGTCAGTGCGCAGTACCATTGAAGAAGCGGCTAAAAGTGTGTTCGGGGAGTGCGGCGCTGGCTTCCTGTGTGTGGACGTGCTGGTGGTGGGCGAAGGGCGTGCGCTGGTCCGCGTGCGCGCGAGTCAGCTGCGCCGCGTGCGAGCTGCGCTGGCGCTGAGCGGCGCCGAGCTGCGCGTTGCCCGGCACGCGCCCGCGCTGCAGGCGCTGCTCTGATTCTCTCACTACCTACGCGCAGTAAGATCACCTACATGTCGCCACCATTGTGTTATAGCTATACAGTCTCTGAATGGAGATGAGTATCCACCTTACCTGGTAGTTGACATGGTAAGGTTGACATCTATGTCTGTCCACTGACTGTACCTGTGATACATATGTTATGTTAAGAGGGTTTGGTTTCTGCACTTAGTCCTTCAGGTGGGTTGTTGTGCCTGAGCCAAGGCGGCCATGGGTGGTTATTTCAACCAGACCACCTCCCTCCAGAAGTTGATTATGTCTCCTGCCTTGTTAAGAAAATCTGTGTAACTTCTGGGTGCCCGGTTCGGCCTGGTCTCCTGGTTTGTTAAAAACATCTGTGTAACAAAGGGATTCTGTTCTAATCTGGGTATCACATGTGCATTCAAAGAGTACATGCGCAATGATTTCCTCAGCCTATGTGCGACTGTCTGTTATGCCTATTGTGTGGTAGTGTTTGTTGAGCAAGCAGTGTCCCCATCACCTGGTGCAGACTGCTCCTGTCCAGGAATAATAAATGTTTGGTTCTGGTTCCCTGGATTGCCTGAAGCTTGGTGTTGAGGTCCAACAGCTCTTTGATTGTGTGTGGGTGAACTCCTGTTGAAGTGTCAGTGTTGCGGTTAAATACCGTTACTGATTCTAGTGCATTGTGACATTCTAGTCCAGAGGTAATATATTACCCCAAGGATTGGAGAGCTGAGGTGCTGTTGGAGAGTATACATTATAATTATGACTTGACTGTTCATAAAATTACACTTTTACATTCCAAGCAACTCAGACTTAGACTGAACAAATGTTATTGTTTGGTTCAATTAACCAAAGAACATTGGAAACTTTCTGTCCGCCATGGGTAAATTTTCCATGGTAAGGTTCCCAATGTTCTTTCTTGGTGCCATTTTCTCATGCATGTTGGATATATACATAGTAACTGCAATCATAAGTGTTTGTGTATAGAGATGGCAGCCCGGTCAGTACTGTCGTCGGGGCTGGATGGGAAGGATGTTGTGATCGTAGCCACTAGGGAAGAGTTGGCTACCCCTAGCAAAGTGAGCCTACCTGAACCAGAGCCGGCGCCTGGACTCATCTTGGCAGATGGCTCCATCAACTGGGGCTGTCCATGTCTGGGTGGCATGGCTACTGGCCCATGCGGCTCACAATTCAGAGAAGCCTTCTCCTGCTTCCACTACAGGTGAGAGTCACTTTTGTTGTTTTGATTTAACAATTACTTAACTCATGATGAAGATGAGGCTTTTCCGTGAGTGTATATTAATGGATGAACATAAACTCATGGGTAATCAATCTATCTATATGTAAATATAACAAAGTTGGATTAGTTACACCATTTATAACTCAAGAACGGCTGAACCGATTTTTATGATCTTTGATTTGTGGGATTTGTCTCCGCCCAAAATAGCAGAATAGCTATTAAAACATGGGAAACATTCATGAAAAAATTTCACGGGCGGTGCAAAGTTCGCCAGGTCAGCTAGTTAAATCTATCTATATATATATACATATAATAAATTTGTAGAAAAGTGGTGTCTGTACAATGGAAATATATAAAAAAAAAGTAGCAGGGGTTGTTATTATATCGATGCCGAACCCGAAATTGTAATTAATTTTTTTTTTGTCTGTTTGTCGGTTTGTCTGTTTGTCTGTTTGTTTGTGCACGCTAATATCAGAAACGGCTTATTCGATTTAGATGCGGTTTTCACTAATATATTGTAGTAGGCTTCACTTAACATTTAGTGTTTATTTCATGTCAATCGGTTCATAAATAAAAAAGTTATGTCAATTTAAAGAATCACGGCGAACATTTGTTAAGGTATTCTATCAGAGTACGTACACGCCTCGGGCCTGCGCGTCCGATCTTCGGAACTACTGGACGGATTTGAATGATTTTTTTTTTGTTGTATAGTTATTATGGCTGGACAACATTCAGGCTATAATGTTTCTTGGAAACTTGAACACCTGATGCAGAACCGAAACAGACCAGCTTAACTATAAGAGATACAAAAATGGTACCATAGCAAAAATTGTTCCACGTGATGAGGATTTTCTGCTGAGAGAATAAATTTGAAGATCTGGAACACCTGACGGGGAACTCCAAGAGCCCAGCTACACCATAACACATATAGGAATGACGTCTTAGTAAAAGTTATTCGGTCTGATGGGCATTTCCTGTTGACTTATAAAAATCGAAGATCAGAAACATCTGATGTGGAAATCTAAGCTATCACTAATTTCACCTCCACGCGGTGAAGGCGGTAACAGTTTAGGACTGATTTTCGATGACGATGGTATATCATTGAAAATTTGACTCTACTGGCCAAAACTCCCATTTATTTTTTTTAACGTGAAGAAATGCTCATGCATTCTGCACTACCACGGGGAGATAGTGCAGTTATGTGGGACTCTAACCCACTAAAACTCCACTGTGTCCTCCTCTGCCGCTTACGGCGGGAACATGGGCACGCGTTAGCACTCATCCGTGAACCCGCCGCGGCTGTCCGTCACCGGACCCTCCGCTGGGGAGTACTCCCCATCACCGGCGCACCAGAACACATAACACGCCGTGACCACCCCAGGGACCAAACCAGCACATGGGCCAGACGATCCCGTGTCTGGGCACCCTTGGTAGGGGAGCAGTCACTTAGATTTTAATTGATCAGGTATCTTCATAATAAAACTATAACCATGCCTAGAAAGAGGTCAAATCTTTCCCAATGTTCCAAAGGAGCTAAAAGATTGAGGATCATAAGATCCCAAGAATCTACCGAAGAGCGTCAGGAGAGACTTGATGCTGTTTGAGAACATCAGGCTGCAACTCGCTCCGTGGAAACCTCTTCGGATCGCGAAGCACGCCTGCGTTCTCAGCGTATTTACGCATCTACATCCAGATCCCTAGAGACCAGTGAAGAATATGATGCGCGACTGACCGCTGATACGGTGAGATTATCATACATTGTTCCGAACACGCACACAACAAAATATTCATAATCAGAAAGTGAGAAAGAAAGAATTGCTGGACTGGAGTACGGCACGAAGAGACAGATTAAGAAGAGCGCAACGAACGTTTGAATTCTGATCGACTTCGACATTCTCTGAACAGAATGTCGATATCATCTGAAGAATCGGATGTGTCCCAAGATATAGCCGTAGGGCATGGCGACCTTCCTTGGGTTGATAAGGAACGGAGTGCATTTACGTATACTCCTATGATTGACTACGCCATATATTCCGCCATCGGAGGTATGGGTAAAAATTTTACTTTTTGTGAAGCTGTTAAATAGCAAAAAGAAACAAACGGTATGTGTTGCTCAGGTGGGAAAGTACATATTGAAATATTACAAAGTCCTCCAGAAATATTAAGATCACTGCTAATCGGTGACCATCCACAGTCAAAACATTTCTTGGACAACATACGTTCGTACAATAATGCCTTTCAAATGACATCTTTTGTTGCGAAACAGATTTCAGAAGGCCCATTTATGCCAACATTCAAAGTGCAAGGCCAAGTTTACCACCCTATTGGTTCATTATTGCCTGAAAATGACGTCTCGAATCGTCTCGCGCATCCCGTTGTTATCCAGTCCCCGGGTTCTTAGAATTCGACATCAGACGTTTCAGATCTTCGATTTTGACTACCCCGTTGTCGCTGGCATAACCAACAGGATCCGCGTACGAAGTCGCGGGCAGAAGCTAGTTAATAATATAAAAAACAAAACAAAAAAAAATCAACCGCCGAAAAAACTGAAAAGCAAAAAATAATATTTAAACCTTTTTTATTTAACCTTATTAACTAAGTTCTTAAACTAATGTAAGTATACCCTAGTCATTTTGAGTCGGCACCTAACAAGCAAATTAATTAATTACGTAAAGCGTGCACGACACGACCCTTCGCCGAAAAATGCCGAGCGATCACGAAGTTAAGGCGAACGGGTAGTTGAGACCGCGAAATTCAAATTTGCATTTGTTGGTAAATCAACTTTTATTTAGGTACCTACTTATTAATAACTAGCTTCTGCCCGCGACTTCGTACGCGGATGCTGTTGCTTATGCCAGCGATACGTTGTCGCTGACAACGACATGACAACGTAGTTGTCAAAATCGAAGATCTGAAACGTCTGATGTCGAATTCTAAGAGCCCGGGGACTGGAAAACACCGGGGTGAGCGAGACGATTCGAGACGTCATTTTCAGGCAATAATGAACCAATAAGCTGGTAAACTTGGCCTTGCACTTTGAATGTTGGCATAAATGGGTCTTCTGAAATCTGCTTCGCACCAAAATATGTCATTTGAAAGGCATTATTGTGCGAACGGATGTTGTCCAAGAAATGTTTTGACTGTGGATGGTCACCAGTGATCTTAATATTTCTGGAGGATTTTGAAATATTTCAATATGTACTTTCCCACCTGAGCAACACATACCGTTTGTTTCTTTTTTCCATTTTAACAGCTTCACAAAAAGTTCAATTTTGAACCACACCTCCGATGGCGGAATATGTGGTGTAGTCAATCAAAGGAGTATACGTAAATGCACTCCGTTCCTTATCAACCCAAGGAAGGTCGCCATGCCCTACGGCTATATCTTGAGACACATCCGATTCTTCAGATGATATCGACATTCTGTTCAGAGATGTCGAAGTCGATCAGAATTCTCTCTGATTATGAATATTTTGTTGTGTGCGTGTTCGGGACAATGTAAGATAATCTCTATCAGTAGTAAGTCGCGCATCACGTTCATCACTCGTTTCAAAAGACCTGTTAGTAGAAGAGCGAATACGCTGAAAACTCAAGCGTGTGTGTTCACAATCAGCGGTCAGTCGCCGCAGAGGTTTCCACGGATCGAGTTGCAACCTGATGTTCTCGAACAGCATCAAGTCTCTCCTGACGCTCTCCGGTAGATTCTTGGGATCTTATGATCCTCAATCTTTTAGCCCCTTTGGAACATTGGGAAAGATTTGACCTCTTTCTAGGCATGGTTATAGTTTTATTGTGAAGAAGATACCTGATCAATTAAAATCTAAGTGACTGCTCCTCTGCGTTACCGGGTAGGCTACCGTGTCACGAAGATAAATGGAAAAGGAAATTAAACACTCAAATAACATAAGCCCGAAGGCATATTTATTCGAAAAAATAAAAAAATAAATGGGAGTTTTGGCCAGTAGAGTCAAATTTTCAATGATATACCATCGTCATCGAAAATCAGTCCTAGACTGTTACCGCATTCACCGTGTGGAGGTACTCCCAGCTTAAGTTATTTTATAATCCCAGCATAATGTTATTTTATACAGTGAAATTAGTGATGGCTTTAATTTCCACATCAGATGTTTCTGATCTTCGATTTTTAGGGTTCCGTACCCAAAGGGTAAAAACGGAACCCTATTACTAAGACTTCGCTGTCCGTCCGTCCGTCTGTCTGTCACCAGGCTGTATCTCAAGAACCGCGGTAGCTAGACAGTTGAAATTTTCACAGATGATGTATTTCTGTTGCCACTATAACAACAAATACTAAAAACAAAATAAAATAAATATTTAAGGGGGGCTCCCATACAAAAAAACGTGTTTTTTTCGGCGTTTTTGCCGTCTGTCTGTCGCCAGGCTGTATCTCAAGAACCGCGGTAGCTAGACAGTTGAAATTTTCACAGATGATGTATTTCTGTTGCCGCTATAACAACAAATACTAAAAACAAAATAAAATAAATATTTAAGGGGGGCTCCCATACAAAAAAACGTGTTTGTTTCGGCGTTTTTGCCGTCTGTCTGTCACCAGGCTGTATCTCAAGAACCGCGGTAGCTAGACAGTTGAAATTTTCACAGATGATGTATTTCTGTTGCCGCTATAACAACAAATACTAAAAACAAAATTAAATAAATATTTAAGGGGGGCTCCCATACAAAAAAACGTGTTTTTTTCGGCGTTTTTGCCGTCTGTCTGTCGCCAGGCTGTATCTCAAGAACCGCGGTAGCTAGACAGTTGAAATTTTCACAGATGATGTATTTCTGTTGCCGCTATAACAACAAATACTAAAAACAAAATAGAATAAATATTTAAGGGGGGCTCCCATACAACAAACGTGTTTTTTTCGGCGTTTTTGCCTTGTGGTACGGAACCCTTCGTGTTGGCCAGTTTTTTTATAAGTCAACAGGAAATGCCCATCAGACCGAACAACTTTTGCTAAGACGTCATTCCTATATATGTTATGGTGTAGCTGGGCTCTTGGAGTTCCACATCAGGTGTTCCAGATCTTCAAATTTATTCTGTCGGCAGAAAATGCTCATCACGTGGAACAATTTTTGCTATGGTACCATTTTTGTATCTCTTATAGTTTAGCTGGTCTGTTGCGGTTCTGCATCAGGTGTTCAAGTTTCCAAGATAAATTATAGCCTATATGTTGCCCAGACATAATACCTATACAACAAAACAAAAATCATTCAAATCCTTCCAGTAGTTCCGAAGATTAGCGTGTACAAACAAACAGACAAACAGACAGAATTTTTTTTTCGGATTCGTACCCTATTACTGTTTCTAAACCCCCCCCCAATTTTTTTTTTTTAAATATTTTCAATGTACAGACACAGTTTTTCTACTGTTTTATTATATGTATAGATAATGAATATTTTCAGGTAGAAATTTAGAAAATAGAAATCACGAAAGTTTATATAATTAACGAAAGTACGAAAAAATTAGACGCAACTCATATTTAAATATACTGACAAAAATGAAGTAGCCTCTTTACATAATAAATTATACATAATTTGAAATAATCAAAAGTATAATTGCTTCTAGTACAGCTCTTCTTGTATAGCTGCTCTCAATTTCTACTTAGAGTATGATCTTCTATTGGATGTTCTTTAGTACTTGCCCTATAGAATTACCTGAAAAAAGCATAAAAAATACTACGTTATTGAAGAATAAACTAACAAGGGGTGATCCGAACGGAAATTTTCAAGTCGGGCCTAGACAAATGGTTCACAGGAAGCCCAAACATATTGAGTTAAGAGCGTTTACCACGTACGGCATTTCATACAAACTTTCAAGCCCTTGTTTTTCGAAATTAATAAACCGATTTTAATGAAACTTCATACGCCTAAGCAGGATACAGAAGTCTAAAAAGTTACCTAAGAACATTTTCGAAAAATAGTGTTGCAGCCAAATTAGACCAATTTTAAATTTTCCATAGAAACAGAGATTTCCAATTATCTTTTTATAAATATGATATTATGAATGTTGCAGTGACGCGGAGCCCAAAGGCAGCGACTGTTACGAGAAGTTCAGTGTGATGCAGGAGTGCATGTCGCACTACCCCGACCTGTACGGCAAGGACGACGACGACGAGCTCGCAGCCGCCATGGACGCCGCCGGCAGCGACGCGCAGGAGCCGCGCGAGGCACGCGAGGCTCGCGAGCCGGCCGAGCGCGAGGCCGCGCGCGCTGGGCCGGGCGGCGACTCGCGCTAGACGCGTGTGTGGCTCAGCCACCTACTAGTACCAATTAACGTGGCAATATTATATTTACAGATTCTAGCAATCTTTTGTACTTTCACGAATAAAAAATTATACATTACTTATCGTTCGGATTCCTACAAAGACAGTTATGGGAAATGCACTAACTTATCGGACACCTACACTGCTAAGTTCAAATAGACGATAATATAATGTTGTTACATTACAGAGTTGAGGTGTATGTAGACGTATTGTGTTTGTGATTCCAACCACATGACTTACCGTAGCTTGGTTATTTAGTTTTTGAAACTACATTTGTTCATGTAGAGCAAAGTAATTACGTTGATTAAATTTTTGTTAAAATAGAACTATTCCTTTGAACTTCCTCAACTTTTTTTCCACTTTTTAGGGTTCCGTAGTTCCGACAAGGAACCTGGAACCCTTATAGTTTCGTCATGTCTGTCTGTCTGTCCGAGGTTTTGCTAAGAGACCGTTAGTACTAGAAAGCTGTAATTTTGTAGGAGTGTGTATATCAGTTACGCCGACAAAGTGGTAAAATAAAATTTTGGATAATATTTTTTTGTTAGGGTAGCTCCCTTACATGTGAAGTGGGGATAAATATTTTTTTTCCTCGTCTACCCCATCGTGTGGGGTACTTATCGTTAAATAGGGGTCTTCTAAAATGACTTGGGAGTTGTTAAAGTAATTTTTCGATTTAATGCTCCATTTACGAAATATTAAACTTTAAAGTGCAAATTTTTGTTCAAGTAAAAAAAAAAAAAAAAAAAATGGAAAAATTCACGATGATAGTGCATTCCTAGAACTTTAAAGGAAAATTATAGCGGTTAAGATAACTTTATTAGTTTAGCAGTAATAGTCGTTGAACTTGGGTGATGGATAATATTGTACCAAATACAAAATCCTTAGCATTAATCCTTTAAAGTGACTAAGATGATGTAGTTGCTTGTTTATAACGGGTAAAGATGCATTGAAAAACAAAATATGAAATAAAAAAACAAAAAAACCATAATAAAGTTTTTTATTCACAAAATCGTAGGTACTGTACGGTGAAACCATACACTAATATGCACGAATGCTTATTCGTGCATTTTTGTGTATGGTTTCACCGTACATGATCCGGCTCGAAGGACCATGTAGAAGCTAGTAGGATGGCTAAATGATACTGCTGCTTATAAGTCAAATTAAATATAATATCCGGACCAAAGGTTTGGTAATACAAAGGAGCGAGGGAGCACACGCGATGACCGTTAATCGTGTACTGAATGCTCGACTAATATTAATTAGTGAATTGAGGTAAAAATGCACGAATAAGCATTCGTGCATATTAGTGTATGGTTTCACCGTACAGGTACTATATTGTGATAACGGGCTACTACGGAACCCTACACTGTGCGTGGCCCGACACGCACTTGGCCGGTTTTTTTCTTTCTGGCAATTGAGCTGATGTCGACTATCTATACTGCCAGCGTCATGTAGTGACGGCAGCACAGCAAAATGAGCCGTCGAACTTTTAGTAGTTATTTGTTCCGGTTAGTAGCTGAAAGGACAAGACAAGTTTTATTTTATTTACTAGTTGTGCCCGCGACTTCGTTCGCGTGGATGTCGGAACACAATAATGTGTCGCTTAGGAAAGGTGTAAAAGGAAGAATCTTCCGATCCTGCCTGGTAACGCTTCCCTTGCCTGGGGTTCTTAACCATAGCCCTTTCGACTGCACAGCAGTCACTGCGTCTTCAGGGTTCATAATGACAATGCGACGAAGTGTCACTTTGATTTTTGAGGATAAATAAAAATGAAAGCGCCTGCTCGAGGCTGATTGTCTGACCAAATAGCCATATTATGTCCATTTTATTTTGCATTTGTTTTAGAATACTAAGTTAGACGAGAATAAATCGTAAAATCGTACCACCATTTTTTATCTAAAGTATATCTGAGATTAGTACCTTACCTAGGTGAAGTTTGAAGTTAGTTTTTATAAGTCTCGTCTTCTTATCTGCCGCTCTGCGATAAATTTAGAAATTCTTAACTTGGTTTTGTAGAGATCTTACACGGAAGAGTTAAATACTCTTCTTCTCGCCGCTGAGGTGTGCGCACCAAAGCGGCTTTCGTTTGTCTCCTCGTTCATCGAGGAACAAACCTTTCGGCGGGTCCGCTGAATCGGGTTGGCCGGACAGCGGACGGAGGCATGTTTAATGCCGCCGCCGGGGGCTTGGCTTAACCGCCTGACCCAGAGGAAGGACACCTCTAAGATAAAAAACCACCCAATCCCAAGTTTCGACAGCGCGGCGAGGGGATGAATGGCCGTTGGGAGTACGGTCGTTAGCGCTCTCACCTGTTGGTACCTCCCGCCCCCAACAGTATATAGGGCTACGTTTAAGGGTATGGAGCCACTGCCCGCGAAGGACCCCAATAATTGCTTCCATTCTCGTGGGAACTAAATGGATACAAATTAAAAAAAAAACAAAAACAAACGACGTTCTTGAAGGAGGGAAAGTGCCTCGTGTACTTGTTGAGAGGATGGAGGGTGTGCTCTTGGACTCTGCGTCGAGTCTGGTGACTGTCGCGAGCGCTGCGAGTGCAAATTCAAAGCGCCCGCACAAGCGCCCTCGAAAAGATGCGGACTCGGGGTCGGATTCGGCCCTGAGTGACACTTCGCTACCGGCTGCGAAGGTCGGTGCCAAAAAAGGCGTGAGAGGTAGGCCGGTGTCGACGGGCAAGTACGTCGGCATCGGCTTGTCCAGGCGCGAGGTTGCGGCTGCCAAGAAGGCTGCAGCCGACTCCGACAAACAGGCGGAGGATGAGCGGCAGATTGCGGCTCTGACGAAAAGGGTGACGGAAGGGAGGGTCACCCGCCTGTCGGAATCGTCTTCTGCTGCCTCCGTCATAGTCGTTGAGGCGGAAGACCTACCTGCCTCCGACCTCAATCAAAGGATGGTTGACGCTGTGGCTGCTATAAAGAGGGCCCAAAGAGTCTCCAAGTCTCTCAAGGAGGCTGCGGCCTCGATACTGGAGAGTGCCGAGGTGCTACTCGGCCGCACCACAAGCGAGGAGGCAGCCTTACTGAGGGCTCAAAATGCCAAGCTGGCGGCCCAAATGGCGGGACTCCGCAAGGAGTATGAGGAGCTCAAGGCGGAGATGGCGTCCTTCCGCCGCGAGCACCTCCGGAAGGAGTTGGGCCTGCCGCAGCAGCCACAGCAGCAGCCCACACAGCAGCAGCCACAGCAGCAGCTCGCACAGCAGCAGCCGCCACCAGAGTCGGAGTTGGCTCGCCTTGTTCGTCAGGAGTTGGCGAGTTTCAACGCCCTATTCTCAGTGTTATTTTACGCCCTCCTCTAGCTGCAGACCAACGCAGCGTACCGGCGGCGTCATCCTATGTGGCCAAAGCCGCAGCGCCTCGTGCCAACCAACAGGCACAAGCGGCTGCTGCTATAACGGAGGAGCCAACCCCAATAGCCTTGTCTCAAGATAAGGCTAATGGGAAAAAGAAGAAGAAGAAGTCGGGTTCAGCGGCAACATCTACAGCGCCGCCAACACAATCCCAAAGTCAGCGCGACCCTGAACCCGCCGCTTCACAAAGGGAAGCGGAATGGACGGTTGCGGGCGCCAAACGAGATAAAAATAAGGCGCGCCGCAAGGCCAGGCAACGGGCCCAGAAGGAAGAGAGGGTGGCTCAAGCACGGGCTGCGAGGCTCCGTGCCCCTCGATCAACGGCTGTGGTTCTGACGCTGCAGCCGGGCGCGGAGGAGAGGGGTCTGACATATGCCGGGATCCTTTCCAAGGCGAAAGCCGAAATTTCTCTTAGTGATCTCGGCATAATGGGCCTCCGGTGCAAGCCTACGGCTACCGGAGCCCGACTCCTAGAAATCTCGGGGGCTACAAGTGCCCCCAAGGCAGACGCCCTTGCCGAAAAGCTAAGGGCGTTTCTCGGAAGCGAAGACGTCAGAGTGTCCAGACCCACTAAATGTGCAGATCTGCGAGTCTCGGGCCTGGACGACTCTGTCACCACTGAGGAGGTCGCCGCCGCCATCTCGAAGGCCGGCAACAGCCCGCCTGAACAAGTAAAGGCGGGCACAATCCGTAGGGGTGTCTCTGGCCTCGGGACAGTAATATGTAGTAAGTTGTCCCGTAGCGGCGGCCAACAAACTAAACGAGGGCAGAAGACTGCTGGTAGGATGGGTCTCGGCGCAGGTGGCGCTCTTGACGCCCAAGCCCTTGCGGTGCTATCGGTGTCTCGAGCCGGGACATGTGGGTGTACGGTGCACCGCGGGGGTCGACCGCAGCCAACTGTGCTTCCGCTGCGGTCAGCCCGGTCATAAGGCTGGCTCCTGCACAGCCGCGCCGCACTGCGTACTCTGTGCGGCATCCGGCAAGCCAGCCGATCACCGGCACGGCCCACAAAGAGGAAGTCTGGGAACACACAGCCGGTTCATCCGCCGGCTTCTCAGGATGTTGGTGTAGCAACAGAGGCAACCGGTTCCTTGCAACCGGCTCACCCACCGGTTGCGGCAGCAGATCCGCCGGGGATTGGGGAGGAGACTATAATGGACACCCAATAATGGCCCCAGGTCAGTTATGTCTCCTCCAAAGCAACGTAAACCACTGCGCCAGAGCTCAGGATCTCTTGCTCCAGAGCATGGCGCAGTGGTCAATCGATATGGCAGTCGTCGCCGAGCCATATTTTGTGCCGCCCAGGGATGACTGGGTGTGCGACACTAACGGTTCGGTGGCGCTTATAAGGAGGTCTGCCGTGGACACCCCGCTCTTTGAGGCCGTTACCCGGGGGCGGGGCTATGTCGCGGCAGTTTTTGGCAGTATTATAGTCGCGGGAGTGTATTTCGCCCCCAGCCTATCTCTCACCGACCTCGAGCAGGTCATTTCGGATCTGGGCACGGTCGTCAGTCGTAGTCGTCCTCGTCCTCGTCCCGTTCTCGTCTTGGGGGACTTCAACGCCAAGTCTGCGGCATGGTGTTCCCCGATAACTGATGTGCGGGGCGAGTTGGTGGAGGAGTGGGCGGTCGAGCAGGGCCTACTCCGGAACCGGGGTTGGTTTTCTCTTTGACACCTTCGGAGAAAAGGGGGGGAACCTGGGAAAGGTTTGAGAATGTGCAAATTGCGCTCTTTCATATGATACCCCGAAAAAAAAAAAAAAAAAAAACCGAACCCCGGGGGGGGGGGGGGGGTTAATTTTGCCGAGAAAAATTTATTGTAAAATTATGCGAATGTTTGTCAATTGATTCTGTTCGTGTATTAATTTTTAAATTTTATTCGCTCAGGTTAGGTTCGCTCAGGTTAGGTTCGCTCAGGTTAGGTTCGCTCAGGTTAGGTTAGGTTAGGTTTTTTTTTTTTTTTTTTTTTTTTTTTTTTTGTTTTGGCAGGAGTGGGAAATCCTCATGGACACCCAGACTGTCCCACTGGTGATGCAGTCTGGGTAGTGCCGGACTCTTACCGGCTAAAACCACACTCCTGCCCATGCTCAGTGACCCTCTGACATGATCAGAGCCATTTTGGACTTGATTTTCCTATTGACATTCTTTTTTTTTTTTTTTTTTTCTATTTTTTCAATACCCTCGATACAGAACTCGACAGACCGAGTAAAACCATAATTCTATAATATAATAATGTCAAAATATATACGTTTCTCTTTTCGCTTAATTTATTTCCTTAGCTAGTTTTTTTTTTTTTTTTTTTTTCTGTCTTGTTTCAGAATTTTTTATTTTTCTTTTCTGATTATATTAGGTACTTAAACTATATATACAATTATATATGTAAGTATCCTATTTTCCTTACGCTATCTTATTTCTATTATTTACTATTAATGTTATTCTTTCACAATATTCTAAAAATTTATTTCTATCCCTACCACTTATTAAACTAGGTAAACTATTTACATTTAATTTCTGTTCCAGATTTTGTTCGAACTCGTACCGGGCTTTCCCTGTAATCGGGCACTCCAACAGCACATGCAGGACCGTTTCCTCTTTGCCCGGCTCACAGGCGCACGATGCGTTCTCTTTACACTTGAAGCGTTTCAAGTATGCAGAGAACCCACCGTGCCCTGTGAGAATTTGTGTGGTGAGACTATTGGGGTTTATTTTGCGCACCACTTTGTACGCCGCGACCGCATCAGGGAAGAATAATTTAGTGCCGGACGCTGTTGCCCCGGACTTATATCTCCTGTTCCACTCGTCAAGCGACCCCATACGGATCTGCCGCTTGACGAATGAAACAGGGCAGAGGTCGTAGTCCGGCTTCTTCTTCAACCCCAGGGCGGCTTCCTTTGCGAGTTGGTCGGCTCGCTCGTTTCCCTCCAATCCTGCGTGAGCCTTGATCCAGAACAAGGACACCCTCTTGTTCTGTTGCTCGCAACGGCGAAGGGTGTCCCTTGTTTTCACTGCCAGGGGATGGGGGGAACTCGCACTGACCACCGACTGGAGGGCCGCCATGGAGTCGCTGAAGATGCCGAACGTATCTTCCTTTCGATTGAGCGCTTCGCCAGCCGCTCTTTGCAGGGCCAAAAGCTCCGCCTGATAGACGGTGCAGAAAGACGGCAGGGCAAGTTTGAGGGCCTTTACTTCGGTGGCGCTGTTCCACAGAGACAGCGCCGCCCCGACTCTGCCCTCAATCTTGCTGCCGTCTGTGTAGATACGCACAGCGAAATCGCTGTGGTTCCGGTATTGTTCCTCGTCTATCAGGCTGCCGAACTGCAGTGTGGTCTGCTCCGCGGGGTGCGGGGATTCCAACGCTGGAGCCATCCGCTCAATCTCCCTGTCTCCTAGCACTGACTGGGACACTCCCCTCCTGGCCTCGTACAGCGCTGCCGCCTCGCGAATGCGCAGGTCGATTGGGAGTATCCCGGCCAGCACCAGTGCCGAGTTTAGGGAGACTGTGCGGTAGGCTCTACACAACTTTTGTGCGAACCCTCTTTGGACCACATTTAGCTGCTTAATGACCCCTAGCTTATTTGCAGCTGGCGCCCACGCACTCGCGGCGTACAAAAGAGTTGGCTCAACCGCTGCGTTATAAATGACCCGGATAACTTCCGGGCTTAAACCCCAGCTCACCCGGGCAGCTCTAGCCAGCTGTTTATAGATTGCTATCGCCTTTTTACAGGCGATAGTTATGTGCTTGTTGAAAGTCAACTTGCAGTCGATGGTGACGCCCAGGATTTTCATATCTTGGGACATACCGATGTCGATCCCCCCCATGGTCAAGCGCGGAGTGTCGTACTTCAGCCTCCGCGTCAGCACCATCGCACAGGTTTTGTGCGGCGCGAATTTGAGCTTATTTCTGACACCCCACGCTCGAACATGTTCGAGAGCGGCACCAGCCTGTCCCTCGATTTCCAGTGCCGATTCGCCGACGAACACCATAACGACGTCGTCGGCGAATGCCTGGCAGTAGTGGCCTCTATCCTCCAGCTGCTTTAAAAGTGGGTCCAGCAGCAGGTTCCAGAAGATAGGACCACCTATCGAACCCTGGACGCACCCTTTGCTCGTCGTCTTCCGGGTCTCTTCCCCCGCGTATCTTACGCTGACCTCCCTGTCACTGAGATAACTGTCGACTACCCGTCTCAAGTTAACAGGACACTTTTCCTCAGCCAATCGTACTTTAATGGCGGGCCACCACGCACTGTCAAAGGCTCCCTCTATATCCAGCGACACGAGGGTCACGATCTTTTTACGTGCCAGCTCCGTGCGGATATACTGCACGAGAGTATAGAGGGAGTCTTCGGTGCTCTTCTGGGGCATAAAGCCGTATTGGCGAGTACTAAACCTGGGAAGCAAGTAAAACTTGAGACGAGCAACCAGCATCCTCTCGTACACCTTCCCTAGTACAGGCAATAGCCCAATCGGCCTGTAGGATTTCGGGACGGTGTACGAGTCTTTGCCTGGCTTCCTGAGCACAACCACCGTTGCTTCCTTCCAGGACTTCGGGAAGTGGTGGAGTGCCAGGCATTTGTTCAGCAGTGACAGGAAGAATTCCGGGTTACAGGAGATGGCCTGAGAGCAGATGTCTGCGGTGAGGCCGTCGGCTCCCGGGGCCTTTCTTGGGTTGAACGACCCAATGGACCTGTCCAACTCACTCTGGGTAAACGGTGGGTCATGTTGTTCATCATGGCTCCACTCGTTTACCCTTTCTGCCAGTAGCCGGGTTTGGCGGTGGTCCAAAGTGTCGTCCTCCTCACGGTCCTCAGGGTAGAACGTGTCGGCCAGCAACCTCACCGAACCCTTCGCATCCAGCATTCCATCTCCCGACCACAGCGGCGGATCCTCTTCTCTTTTCGAGACCCTTCCCATGACTCTGTATATCCCTTCCCAGACGCCCTCCTTGTCCTGCTTCCCGCAAAACCGTCTCCAACTCTCCTCGATCGCTTTTCTTACGGCCTCCTCATATCTTTCCTTTTCTTCCAGGTACAGCCTGACCACCATCTCTCTTCGGACCGGCGCTGCGTTCCTGACTCTGCGTTTTCTGGTGGCGACCGACGCCTTCATCCCCGCGAGCTCCTCGGACCACCACGGCAAGGTAAGTGTTTCGTGTTTCTTTTTTGTTTTTAAGGTGTGTGTACATGTGTCAGTTACGGCTTGTGTGTATGTGTTTATTGTGTGTTCTAGTTTATCTATAGTGTTTATGTTAGTGACTTCCGTAACTGTTAAGTGTTTTGCCAGCATAATTTGGGACAGTTTCTCATGAAACTGTCTCCAATTAGCGTTCTTTGTGTTGTATTTTCGTGTTGTTCGTTCAATTTTATGTCCTGTTGATTTTTTAAGGTGTATGCCGAAAAAAATGCCGTTGTGGTCAGAGCTCGTGAGTCCCTCCACGATTCGCCAGCCGTCCACCAGGTCCAGCATGTCCGCCGAACAGGCCGTTACATCCACGTGGCTGCTGTATCTGATACCTCCTCTAATGGTGTCAAAAGTTGGGAGGTCGCCCGTATTTAAAATCTGCAACCCCATTTCCCATACCATTCCGCACACTTGCTCCCCTCTCGAGTCCTCGTTGCCGCTACCCCACCAAGTACTTTTCGCGTTTGCGTCCCCTCCGATGACCAACCTGCTAGGGCCCACCACTTGCTCCACTCGTTTCAGCTGCTCCAGGTATGGCCCTATGGGCTTGTCGGGTTCGAAGTAGAAGGACACCAGCGTGATCGTCCAGGCTCTGGTTCGGACTCCCACCACAACGATGTTGTTTGTGGTGAGTTGCGGGTACTGTATTATGTCCAGGCTTTGGTCAAAGACAGCTACCGCTGCCTTTACAGTCCCTTCTCCTCCCTCAGAGCTCTGGAAGACCCTTACGCCCCGGTAGCCCTTCATCCTTCTCACCCCACCCACATAGGGCTCCTGGAGCAGCGCTACGGCCAGCTTGCGCTTTTCTGCCTCCAGCAACAGCTCGTTGGTGGCCAGCTGACTCCGTTGCAGGTTGGCCTGGACCATCTTGTACTGGTGGGTATCCGGGGCAACTTTAGCAATACGCTATCGAGGCTCGAGCGAGGGCATCCCACTTTCGCCTTACAGGGCATTCAGTGCTGAAGGCATTGTGCTCAGTGTTTCCCTGTTTTTCCCTGGTGCAGTTTATGCACACCGCTGCTTCGCCGGTTTGCCTGTCCGGGCAGTCCGCTCGAAGGTGCGGGCCGCCGCAGTGGCTGCACAGATCGGCTGGGTTCTTACAGAACCGCTTGCTGTGCCCGTAGCCCAAGCAGCGGGTGCACTGCACCAGTGGCGTCTGGTCTTCGACGCGCACAATCTGGAGGTCAATTCGAAGTTTGCCACCTTCGATGGCCCTCCTCCAGATTATCGGGGACACACTGAGCACAATGTGGTTGAGATGGGGGTTGCGAGTCTTCCTTCGATATTTGATTTCCGTTCTTTGGTCCTCGTCGCCGAGGCCGTGGAAGAGCTCCCGATTCTGATTCCTGAGGGCTTTCATTACTTCCTCATCGCTATGGACAAGGAGAACGTCCCTCATAATCAGAAGCGGGTCCCGATTCGTCACTTCCTCGACAACGAGGCCCTGTCCAGCTGCTTCGATCCTCTCTTTAACCTTGGTCCTCTCCTCCTTTGACACACACCCCATTATGATCTTCCTGTCCTTTGCTTTCCTCACCCTCTCCACCTTCACCCAGCCTTCCTTCGCGTCGACTGCCTTCCTCACCCTTTCCAGAACCTCTTCCCCTGTTTCCGTTTCCTTCGTTGAGGAGACGACTACGGAGTGCAGCGTTGCCCGCCCCAGGGCCTGAGCCCCGGTCTGGCTGTTTTGCGCAGCAGCCACAGTCGCGTAAGTCCTCTCCCCAACGAAGTCCCTAGTCGCCAAGGCATCTCGTAGCGACTCCATTTTGGTCAGGTTCTCTTTTAGGAGAGCGCTATTCTCCTCCAGCTGTTTCACGAGATCCTTGTCGACTCTGGTTTCCTCGTTTGAAGAGGGCAGGCTGTTCTGGATGACAGTCGAAACGGGGGCGGCGGTGACAGGGGCTTTCGCCTTCTCCGACTCCTTCACGATCTCGTAGAGCCGAGTGATGGCCCCCAAAACCTCCGTCTTAATCTCGGTCTTCAGGTTCCGAGAGTTGCCCAGGTGCAGTTTCGCTCGACTTAGGCAAGCTCTCGCCTCCGCCGTCAGGTTTGGGAACCTCGACTCTGGCTTATTGCTCGGTCCCGCCGGTCCCGCGGCATCCGCGGAGGCCCGCCGCGTCCCCAGAGAGCCTGGGATTTTTTGCGCTGGTGGCGGAGTCACAGCAGGTTTCGGGTTGGCCGGGGACTTTGCCTTGGGCTCGATTTTCCCGGCCTCCCATTCCCCTATGCTGCGTCTCACGCTCGACTGCGAGGTCCCAGCCTCCTCTGTAGACTGCGGCGAGCCCCCAAAGATGAGCGAGCTCGCGGTTTTCTTGTCGGTCTTCTTTGGCGTGTGAAACATGGTGGCTTTAGTGAAGGTGAGGTTCATACAGAGGTCACTGGCACTACTCTTCTGTGTCCCTGTAAAGGGGGGATCAGCAAGAGAATTGTATGATACTACGAGCCCTCAAAACTAGGACTCGGTCAGTTTATAAAAATATAAATATATATGTCAAATAGTGCCTTAAGAGGCGCTGATAGTCCCAAAAATCGTTTCCTTTCCCAGCGTCGTATTATAGGAGTTACTACTGTAACCGGAAAGGCAAAAAAGCAAAACAAATTTTTCTCTCAAAACTGAAAAGTTTACCTGCCCAGACACGAATGGGTGGGTGGGAGGGCAAATTTTTGAACTTCTATGTGAGCTAGGCGTGCGTGCGAGGTGTCAAAAGACGTGTCTCGGCGCGGGCCAGCTAACTGTGAGGTTTTTGGAATTTATGCAGAACAAAAATTTTGAAAAAAGCTGAAAATACGTGTTTTACGACCAAAAAGTATGAAGAAATTTGGAATAACACCGCCAAACGGGACTCGAGCTCGCGGGGCGCGCGCCGGAGTGCAGGTAAGGCAGGTAAGTATCTGTTGAAATTATAAGAAACGTAGATTTAGCTGTAAATTTTGAGATAAAAATGTTTTAAAGAGGTTTTTTACTGAAATTTTTCTAAGTCAATAACCGGGAAATGTTTTTCGCGGATTTGTCAGTTTTTACGTGCGGGATAGTCGGACGGAGCCTAAAAACGATTAGTTTTGCTGAAAACAGCTTGTAAATGCGTCACCGGGATGCAAAGTTATTGAGGGGTTAGGTTAGGTTAGGTTAGGTTAGGTTAGGTTAGGTTAGGTTAGGTTAGGTTAGGTTAGGTTAGGTTAGGTTAGGTTAGGTTAGGTTAGGTTAGGTTAGGTTAGGTTAGGTTAGGTTAGGTTAGGTTAGGTTAGGTTAGGTTAGGTTAGGTTAGGTTAGGTTAGGTTAGGTTAGGTTAGGTTAGGTTAGGTTAGGTTAGGTTAGGTTAGGTTAGGTTAGGTTAGGTTAGGTTAGGTTAGGTTAGGTTAGGTTAGGTTAGGTTAGGTTAGGTTAGGTTAGGTTAGGTTAGGTTAGGTTAGGTTAGGTTAGGTTAGGTTAGGTTAGGTTAGGTTAGGTTAGGTTAGGTTAGGTTAGGTTAGGTTAGGTTAGGTTAGGTTAGGTTAGGTTAGGTTAGGTTAGGTTAGGTTAGGTTAGGTTAGGTTAGGTTAGGTTAGGTTAGGTTAGGTTAGGTTAGGTTAGGTTAGGTTAGGTTAGGTTAGGTTAGGTTAGGTTAGGTTAGGTTAGGTTAGGTTAGGTTAGGTTAGGTTAGGTTAGGTTAGGTTAGGTTAGGTTAGGTTAGGTTAGGTTAGGTTAGGTTAGGTTAGGTTAGGTTAGGTTAGGTTAGGTTAGGTTAGGTTAGGTTAGGTTAGGTTAGGTTAGGTTAGGTTAGGTTAGGTTAGGTTAGGTTAGGTTAGGTTAGGTTAGGTTAGGTTAGGTTAGGTTAGGTTAGGTTAGGTTAGGTTAGGTTAGGTTAGGTTAGGTTAGGTTAGGTTAGGTTAGGTTAGGTTAGGTTAGGTTAGGTTAGGTTAGGTTAGGTTAGGTTAGGTTAGGTTAGGTTAGGTTAGGTTAGGTTAGGTTAGGTTAGGTTAGGTTAGGTTAGGTTAGGTTAGGTTAGGTTAGGTTAGGTTAGGTTAGGTTAGGTTAGGTTAGGTTAGGTTAGGTTAGGTTAGGTTAGGTTAGGTTAGGTTAGGTTAGGTTAGGTTAGGTTAGGTTAGGTTAGGTTAGGTTAGGTTAGGTTAGGTTAGGTTAGGTTAGGTTAGGTTAGGTTAGGTTAGGTTAGGTTAGGTTAGGTTAGGTTAGGT